>CM030364.1:131828569-134376471 GCA_017893485.1 Hemerocallis citrina | reverse complement strand
TACGATGCCTTCTCACAAGTTGGGGACATGGGTTGCGTATCCTGATTGTTAATTCCTGAAGTGCCATGATAAGGCGGGCGGAGCTAGGGGATGGACCCCCGGAACTCCGTCAGGTCCTATGCCAAGAGGGCGAACAGGCCATGGAGTACGGTCCGACCAGGGGGCGGCAGGGGGCTCCCCTGTTAGCAGTATCCCCGACGGTTCGTCAGGTTTTTGAGTGAGGTCCGGTAAGCCGGATAGTAGTGGCAACATGGACACCACTGGCGAACTGCATTAGTGGGACTTGACCACGTCTACAACCTCATCAGTCACGTTGTATCTGTCAGGAACAGGTTGTGTACAATTAGAATTCATGACGCGGGTTCAAATCCCTATATATGGAGAAACGGCTTGAGAAGGGTTGCATGTAGTATGGGCTGCATGTTGCTTCGGAGACTTGCTGACATTAGAATAGGAGCATCCTAGTTTAGTTGACAATACATTAGAATAGGAGCATCCTAGTTAGGGGACATTACATTGGAATAGAAGCACCCTAGGTTAGTTGACATTTTATTAGATTCTAGTCACTGCACTCACGAACACTTAAACTACATCGACATACTTTACCCTGTTTGTATATGTTGTTTTGGAGATTCGCTGCTATATGATCAGCCTTTAAGCGTCAGTGCATACTGATGTCCCCACTTCAACAGGTTGTGGACACAAGATCGTGAACCAGAAAGACTCTAGCCGAGGCATGATCTACAAGTGAAAAAGCAATGATTATCTTTTATTCATGTACACTCTGATGTAACTTATTGTATTAGTGGAAACACTCGGCCTGTAATATTATCTTAATAAAAAAAAGTTTTAAATTTTCCTGTTTCTGTGTATTGTGACTAATTGAATGAAAAGGTCCTGGCTCGTGTCTCGGTTTCCCAGTGTATGGAAAACGGGGCGCTACAAATACAGTAGACGGGAAATACTTACCAACAAAGACAATATAAGGAAATATATAAGGAAAAATAATAGAAATAATATATATATATATATATATATATATATATATATATATATATATATATATATATATAACACAAAGAAAACTATCAAGTGGCTCTCCTTCAATCCCCCCAAAATCAAAAGCCCATATCTAACCTCACAAAACACATTTTTCCTCCAAAAGTTTCCCCCCAAAACTCAAATTCAAATCCCTCCAAAACAACTCCTTTATTTATTTAATTATCTCTCTATCTCTCTCTGTCTATATATATATATATATATATATATATATATATATATATATATATATATATTGATGTGGGTCAGATGACGTAGCCCCTCCTGGGCCACCAGATCGCCTCAAAACCAGCTCTCTCCTGATCATCGAGTCAACAGAGGTCAAACGGGCCTTTACCGCCTCAGGCCCGCAGGCAAACGGGTGCGACCCGGCCCGCTCAGGTCCCAGACCTATTTGCACTGCCTATAAATACCTGGCCCTCCCCTTACTAAAAGGTAATCAATCTTTCCCCTCTCAAAACTTAGCTACTGTTGCTCTTCAGTAACTGACTAGATCGTTGGAGGGCCTGCCACCGGGATCTCTCTCGGTGTTCCTAGCCATAGTGCAGGTACACGAGACCGAACTGAGCTTCCAGATCCGAGCCGAGCTTGCTATATCCGAGCCGAGCATCCGTCTTCCACGTCACTCCTGCCAATTCCGAGCCGCTTCCTCAGCCGAGGGTCGGGCATATAGCTAGTACTGCGACTTCCACTTTATAAATTGAGAGAACTCACACCTAGTGCAGCCACCCTCCAAAAACAAATCGCATCAGGTTGGCGCCGCCTGTGAGAAATTTCGGTGCGGTCCTCAGTCCGACCCCGGCCAGGAGCGTCATCCCTTCAGTCCGAGCTCATATGGCACCCAAGACCAGAAGAGCTGTCACTTCTGCACATCGTCTGGATTCTCCTCTACAAGACATCCCCACCGACACTCACAGATCCGATCATCCGAGGGTCAACGGTGAACCTGGACCGGGCGAACCTCGCTCGGTCGCAACCGATTTACGTCAGGTCATCGAGAACTGGCAAGCCAACTGAACTAGGGGAGGGGCCGCTTCCAACTCGGCCCCGAACCATCTCAGGCATCCATCCCGAGAGCGGGAGCCGGAGCTTAGTCGCACCGACCGAAGGCCGCCACCCCAATGCGACCCGACCGGACGAGCTCCAGTCACCCGCCGCGAGTTCCAAAACTTTCAGAACGAGATCCTGGAGGCCATCTTAGGGACCCCCATCAACGAGACACTCCACCGCTCTCACTCGTGGTCGGATGACGGAGCCAGTGAATCTCGCAGCCTAACCCGCCCGTCAGAACGTGACGAGGACGTCCTACGAATCCTACAGGAAATGGAGAACCGCCTCGACCACTTTGGCGAGGGCGGTCCGAGGCCAACCCGACCTCCTTTCTTCGCTGCAATCTTAAAAGCAGAAATACCCCAGAACTTTCGGCCTCTTCAGTTCGAGACTTACGACGGCGAGGGTGATCCTACTGATCATATGGAGGGTTCCACGACCCTCATGATGATTCACAGTACTTCGGATCCCCTCCTGTGTCGTGCCTTCCCCCCCACCCTCCGGAGTTCGGCTCGGGAATGGTTCTCTAAGCTCGTCCCCAGCTCGATATACTCGTTCGACCAGCTGGAGGCCAACTTTCTTGCTCACTTAATTGACCAGCAGGAAGGCCGAGAAGACGAGCGCATCCCTGAAGGACGAGATCGAGGCCCTCATCCAACGAGGGTATCTCCAAGAATTCACTCGAGAAGACGCCTAGGACTAAAGGGATACGAGGAACCGGAGGCGTTCTCCTCCTCTTCGCACCCCCAAACAGCGTCCCGAGTAGGACCCGGAGCCCGAAGAGACCGGAGGCCAAGCCATTCTACACTGCGTCCATGGGGACCTATGGGAGGGGATTCCATTACTTCCCGCAAGGCGTTCGTTCGAGAGGTAAACGTCATCCGAGATCTCCCTTCCCCTTAGGTCCAACAGCTCCCTGTCTCCTTCTCGGGGGAAGACCTGGAGGGAAGTCTGGCTCTCGCATTGCGATGCGCTTGTCGTCAGCCTCGTCATGGTGAACTACGAGGTCCGTCGGATCCTCATGGACAATGGGAGCTCGGTAAACATCCTCTTCCTGAAAGCGTTTGAGAACCTCAAGCTCCCCCGAGATAAGCTGAAGCCAGCCGGATACACCCTGCACGGGTTCTCCGGCATTCCGGTGTAAATAGAGGGGATCATGACCTTGGATGTCACTGCCGGTACGACCCCCCACAGACGGACCGAGTCGATGGACTTCATGGTTGTGAACGTTAAACCAGCTTACAACGCCATCCTCGGTCGACCGGGCCTCTGCTCCCTCCAGGCTGTTCCCTCGGCCTACCACCTGAAATTGTAGTTTCCTACCGACTTAGGTGTTAGGGTCGTTCGGGGGAACCAAGAGGCAGCACGATCGTGCTATATGACGGCTGTTGGGGGTGGTGTGTTTCCTTTGGATGCCGTCGAACTACAACCCGAGAGGAGCAAGCCAGATCCCGAACCTGCGGACGAACTAGAAGAAGTCTCGTTCGAGATGGAAGACAAGTCAAAACGGTTCTGCGTGAGCTGCTCCCTCGCGCCCGAACTAATGTCCGACCTAATCAACTGCATTCGCCGCAACGTCGGCCTCTTCGCTTGGAAGCCATCCGACATGCCTGGGATCTCCGAAGACTTGATCATGCACAGACTAAGCGTGGTCCCTGGCTCGAAGCGGATCGTCCAGAAGCGATGTAAGTTCGTCCCGGAGAGGCAGCAGGCTGTGAAAGCGGAGGTAGACAAACTGTTGTCTGCCCGGTTCATCCAGGACGTCAGCTACCCCGAGTGGCTGGCGAACGTCGTGATGGTGAGAAAGGAGAGTAGGAGCTAGAGGATCTGCATAGATTTTACCGACCTCAACAAGGCGTGCCCCAAAAATCCGTTCCCTCCCCCCAGCATTGATGCCCTGATCAATACAACATCGGGTCACGAGCTCTTGTCCTTCATGGATGCCTTCTCGGATTATAACCAGATCTGAATATTCCCCCCTGATATAGCCAAGAAGTCCTTCATCGCTGACCAAGGTCTCTACTGCTACCGGGTTATGCCCTTCGGGCTGAAGAATGCCGGTGCTACCTATCAGAGGCTCTTCAACCGAGTCTTCAGGGACCAGATTGGTTGCAACATGGAAGTGTACGTCGATGACATGCTCGTCGAAAGCCAGCAAGGACAGGACCACATCGCCGACCTGGAAGAAGCCTTTAGCGTCCTTCGGACCCATAATATGAGGCTCAATCCGGCCAAGTTTGCGTTCGGCGTCTCCTCGAGAAAGTTCCTCGGGTTCGTCGTTAACCAGCGCGGCATCGAGGCAAACCCCGGGAAGATTCAGGCCATAATAGACATGGCCCCTGTGAGAAACATCAAGGAAGTCTAGTGGCTCACAGGAAGACTAGCGGCCATCGACCGTTTCCTCTCCAAGTCCGGAGAGAAGTCCCTCCCATTCTTCAAGTCTCTACGTGGAACCGGAGGCTTCGAGTGGGGGACTCAGCAGCAGGAGGTGTTCGCCCAATTGAAAGAGTACCTCGCCAATCCTCCTCTCCTTAGCAAACCCGAGCCGGGCGAGCCTCTCTGGCTTTATCTTTCAGCCTCGAAATGCGTGCTTAGTGTCGTTCTCGTTCGAGAAGAAGACAGAGTCCAAAAGCCGCTGTACTATGTGAGCAAGGTTCTGCTCTTGGTCGAGACCAGATATGCGAAAATGGAGAAGGTGGCTTACGCCCTGGTCATGGCCGCGCGGAAGCTCCGTCCTTATTTTCAGGCGCACTCAATCCAGGTCCTCACGGACCAGCCTCTGAAGGCTGTCTTTCACAAGCCCGAGAGCTCTGGCTGCCTGGTCAAGTGGTCGATCGAGCTTAGTCAATACGACATCGACTATCAACCAAGGACAACAATCAAGGGACACACCCTCACCGAATTCATCACGGAATGCACCATCTCTGAGCAACCCGAAAGTGGGGAGGCCGACCAGACGTGGGAAGTTTACATCGACGGCTCTTCCTGCGTAGCGAGAAGTGGTGCGGGCATCATTTTGCAAGGACCCGACAACTTCCTTCTCCAATATTCCCTCTGCCTCAGCTTTCCAGCCTCTAACAATGAGGCCGAATATGAAGCTATGATCCCAGAGCTCACCCTAGCACACCAGGCAGGCGCCAGACAGATCAGGACCTACAGGAACTCTCAGCTCGTGGTCAATCAGATCATCGAAGAGTACGAAGCCTGTAATGATCGGATGATCCGGTATTTGGCCTGGTCCAGCAGCTCTTGACATCCTTTGACGATTCCGCAGTCTTAAGGATCCCAAGAGAGCAGAACGCCCAGGCCGATGCCCTGTTAAAGTTAGCCTCCTCATCCTTCAAAGGTCTCGACTGCACCGTTCTGATCGAAGTACTCCTGAAGCCGAGTATTGATCTCCCCGAGACCCTCTGTATAGACGACGGAGCTCAGCCGGACGATTGGGCCACTCCCATCCGAAAGTTTCTAATCAAAGGAGAGCACCACGAAGACCGAGCCGAGGCAAGCCAGATCAGGGTCCGCTCGGAAAGGTTCGCCATGATCAGCGAAACCCTCTTCAAACGCTCGTACACCATGTAGCACTCCGAATTTCTAATATAATATCTCAGAAATATGTGGCACAATTCCAGAATCAACTTTATTGTAATCATAAATATAGCAACCAAATACAGGGAAAATTAAAAAATTTTATTACATCAATTGTTTACAAAGCACAATGGAAAATAAAACACCTTGAATTACAAATTCTTTCTTTTACAACACATTCTTTTACAATTTACATAAGCTTTATAACATCAATTCTATCTTATGCATCCAAATCTCAAGCTATAGGCACCTACCTGTAAAACATGAGGCTAGAGATAACCCTAACCCCCAAAACTATAGGGGTCAGCCAGAACTGTGTGAGTGATATAAAAATAAATGCAACATAAATAAAACATGAAACATAGAATCGTAAACAACATGTATTAATAGAAAGAATAAATTGAAATAAGGAATAACAATAAGTAAAACAAGAAAACATCAAGTGAACTAGTCTAAGTGTCAAGTGTAGAAAACAAGAAAACACATGCATGAAACCAAGTCAAGAAAACTCCAATACTATATCCTGACTCTCTAATGCATACTTGTCGGATTCTATGCATCCCACTCTACATAGGTCTGGTGAAAGCCCTTATCGTTCTCCACTTGATAGAGTTAAATCCCCCACTATGTAACTAATCTTACTGCTATGAATACTATGAGATTTAGACATTCCGCAAGTATTGGTTCTCGCCCTTGGAATACTGGAGCCCAATCCCACTCTGCGGATCATTCTGTGGCCCATACGTCCATCATCCCGGAATATTGTGGCGATTGCCTCACTCTGCAGGTCATCCTAGAACCCTCATTATACAAACATTCCATGAGCGTCGCTCTCGTCCTCGGAATACTGGAGATCAATCTCACTCCTCAGATCATTTTGTGGTCCATATGTCCATCGTCCCGAAATACTGGAGAATATCTCACTCCTTGGATCATCTTGGAGTCCATAACTCACGTTTGTACTCATTTCATCATATCACCATCTAGTTCCTGTCCTTATCTTTTAAGTTAATTAATTAATTACGAATCTCCTAGAGTTGGTGTACCCTACCGGACTTAACTCAACTAATCAACAACAAAGGTCATAACTGACCAAATCACAAAAACTCAACTGTCGGTACCTATTGTCCCACACACCCTCTAGAGATTTACAACTCAACCATCAACACAAAATTATTCCATTTAACCTCTTTATTTATTTCATTGTTAATTCATTCACAGTGGGAAAAATTCACTCATTGACATTGTTTGTATATTGGTAAATATATATAGGTAGGAGCTCCTCTGCTTTAGTAAGGGTGTGCATAAGTGTGTGTGTAATTGTTTACTGAGTTGAAGTGTACATGGGTATATATACAAGGCCCCTTCACTAGAGTTGAGTATACACAGGATGTGGAAGTAAAACCCCTTTATCTGATTGTAGATATATATGCAGATAAAAGAAGATGCACTTTATTTAATTGAAACATATGTATACACTTTGATTGATATATATAGAAAACCCCCATATACTGATTTGAAAGACATCTATATAATAAAATACAAAGAAAGATATCAAGTGACTCTCCTTCAATCCCTCCAAAATCAAAGGCCTAGATCTAATCTTAAAAAATACATTTTCCCACCAAAACTCAAATTCAAATTCCTCCCACAAAACAACTCATTTATTTATTTAATTCTCTCTCTCTCTCTCCCTCTCTCTCTCTCTCTCCCTCTCTCTCCCACTCTCTCTCTCTCTCTCTCTCTCTCTCTCTCTCTCTCTCTCTCTCTATATATATATATATATATATATATATATATATAATTATTTTTCACCATATACTAATGGAAACATGGACTTTTATTTACAACAAATTATTGCCATACTATTCAAACTTCAGCTACATAATTATTGATTTACTGTTTACAAGACTTTTCATATGTTGTATCGTTCTGAAGATGTGTCGTAGGCACGTGGTCACGGGCAAATCTAGTATATATATATAATAGCTCTTTGTACTGAAAGGAAGAATATGTATATATGCAGATATATAATATATATAGAAAAATTCTCTTTACTGAGATAAAGTATAAATGTGTGTATATAGCAATCTCTTGACTGATATGAGGTACATGCAGATTTGTGGGAAATGGAACATTATGCATATATAGGAGATACAGGAATTTCCATTCTCTGATTGAGGTATATGCATAGATAGACCCATTACTGATTTGAAGTAAATGCGTAGTGTATATGATAGAGAAGGAAATTTCCTTTTACTGATATAAAGTGAGACATGCAAAGTATAGGAGATTTCCTTTTGTAGAAATTAGGCAAATGCAAGTTGTAGGAGGTATAGAAAGTTCCTTTCACTGATTGAAGTATATGTATATGTATAAGGTGTAGAAAGAAATCCCCTAACACTGATTCGAAATATATATATATATATATATATATATATATATATATATATATATATATATATATATATATGATATGTCAAAAAAAGACTTTTTGATGAACTGAAACATATACAGATGTCATAGAAAACCCCCTTTTCTGATTTGAAAGGCTCATATGAAGATTATACCTATAACTGATACCTAAAAGAAAAACCTTTTACTGATGGAGTATGTGAGTATGTATATGTATATATATATAATATATATAGAAGTCTTCTTTACTGATTTGAAGTGAGGAACATGCAGGTGTAGAAAATATCTTCACTGCATGTACAAAGAGTCTACCAAAACCCATCACTTACAACTACTACTTAATAGAGATAATGGATGTGTATAGATGGATTTGCTTATGTGTCCACCTGCACAACAGATGCAACAGCAAACTGCAGCTGTGATCTGCATCAAGTGTTGCATTTGGCTAACTAGAGTAAATGACTACTTTACTTGGTAGTAATTAAGTGTATTGGGGTCTTCAAAAGCATCAATGCTTGCATAAATAAACTCATGCAGGTGTGAATAATATCAGCTATATACCCAGGTTGGTTTTTTTTGCATGTCTGCATCTGATACTCACTTAGCCTTTGCAAACTCAAAAATCTAATTTCTTGAGGTGATTAACCATCTCTAGTATAACATCTGGGGGATGTTCAAAATGTATTACAACCTATCAGGATCTCAAAAAAATAGAGATTTCAAAAAGTTCTTCAAAGCACTAGAAATCCAATCAAAACTTTGTCAAATTAGGCATATATGTGCATATATGCTTAGGGCAATTAGGCATCTGTTTAACATTAGAATACATCAATTAGGAGTGGTCAAATGTTCCAAAACTTTCTCAATACAAAGCACTAGAAATCCAATCAAAACTTTGTCAAATTTCACATAAATCTTCACAGTATATAGGAAACAAGAATGTGTATATGTGTGTATTTGTGCATCAGTAACTCAAGAACCCATTGTATATATATATGTAGTATTAAGTTCAAAACCATCTCAGTATGCTAAAAACTCAGACTTCAATTGAAATTTCATAAAAACATCAAAAGTCCATTTCAGTTGTTCTTCAAAACAGAACACATGGTTATATGAGTATATGTGTGTATATATATATGTATAGATTAGTAGAATCATGCTAAAGGAGTAGTGTGAGGTTTTATTTAATCTCAATGTCCAACCAAATCGGATTTCACTCAAAATCTTCAAAAACTCAACATCATGTTTCGGCCTGCACACTCAGTCCTGAATACATCAACCCCCTCCCCACAATATTCAAAACTTGATCTATTCGATCTAAAACCCCTCTTTAAAATTTATTAAACACATATAAGACTACTCGCATCAGTACCCATGAAATATATGCAATCTCAATATGTTTTAAATCAAGTTGTACTTCATCAATCATCCAAATAGTGTATGCCTATACTCATACACAGTAAGGAACTCAATTTTTCAATCATTTATGCAAAGTCTTCATACAATCTCATGGTATTGATTCAAATCAACAAGAATATAATACGAAACAACATACCCATGATTTCTATTAGGTTCTTTAACAATCTTAAGTCACCCTTATGTAATTTCAAGTCTTCAAAACATAGTTTTCATGAAAGATCCACTTTTAATTCATTCATCAATCCATAGTTTAATATATCAACAAATAATGCCTAACATGCCTTCTAATAGAAGAATCATCACATACAACATGCTTAGAACAAAAGAAAACAAATCTAAGTCACTCACCTTGTTGAAGAAATCAACCGAATTAATAAAGAATGAGAAAAAGCTCTTCTTTTGCAAAATCCAAGATCATCGCTTTAAAACTCGAAGAAATTAATAGTAAAGATATATTTTAATTTTATAGAGGAGAGAGAAGGCTGTAGTGGCTATTTTATAGGCCAAAATCTGGAGTTTTTAGGGTTTTACAAGTTTATGGAAACATCCCTTAACAAACTATTACTTTACATATATAAACCTTTCTTTAAAAAAAGTAATTAAATAAGTTAAATAAATTAAAATAAAAGCAAACCTTTTTACTACTGAATTACCCAGCCATCCAGCACAGCACAGAATTTAAAAAATTTCGGATTGCACTCAAAGTGGTAATTTCGCAGAAAAGTCTCTCTTTTTGTAATATTTGCAAATAGGTCCAATATTTATCAGAAAAATCTAGAAAATTCACAAATAATATCTATAAATAAATAATGAGTTTTCCCAAAATAATTTTTGACTCTAAACTTTCCAAGACAACATTTGCACAAGATCCACTTAAATTCCATATTTGCAAAAACACCATATTTGTTTAAATCTTTACCAAATCAACTCTAAATAAAATTTAAATAGATTTTATTTCCAATGATGACCGTGGAAAGCCCAAAAATTAGTAAGAACGAATTTTCATAATTTGTTTGAGATCCAAATGGCTTTTACAAAAAAGCCCATCTCTTTCGAAATATTTACAAAAAATAGTTTCTTTATTCAGAAACATCCCAAAATTTAGGATATACTTAACTATAATTAGGAGAATGTATCCAAAAATTTAAAAGTGGAGATTCACTCCCCAAAAATATTTGCACGTGTTTTGCACGTGTAAAATTAAGAAATTCATAAAACGGTCAAATAAATTCAAATAAATCTGAAAATTAAAAATATCATAATTAAATGAGGAAAATCAATCATTAACCTTAAAATTTTAAGAATTCAAAATTCTTAACTTTGCACGTGTGTTGCACATGCAAAAATTGCAATTTCATGAAAATAGACAAAATAATCAACTTCACAAATTTAATATTATTTAATAATGCAAAATAAATCATTTTATTTTACGAGGTGTTAGATCACTCCCCCCTTAGAAAAGTTCTGTCCTCAGAACTACTCTAAGCAAAAGAAAACAAAATACAAAACATACAAGACAGTTTCGAAAATTTACCCTATCATTATTTTATAGTTGGATTTAATTACTAAATTAAAATTTGATTATAGCTCGAAGAGTAAAAGGTGAGAACTGACATGGCAAAAGTATAAGAAATCCAATAGGATACACAATAAATTCCAAACGCGAGAAATATAGTAAGACTATTCTCATAGAATAAGAAGTCAAAAGTGAAGAGATAAACCCAAATATAAAAGGTTGATGACCACACAAACAATGAAGGAACACAAACTTAAAGGTTATATAAAAAAAATATAGTTTTGGAAAATAATCAGTCAAGATACATAAAAATATGAACAATTTAGCTAAGTAAAGAAAATATTAATAACAATGAATCTAAAAGACATATAATAATGAGTATATTAGTGAATGTTGACATTGTAATCAATACTCGAAAAACACATAAAAGGGTAACGAACAAAATAGACCAAAATATATATACAAGAAGACTTAAAAGAAGTTTATTGAATATTACAAAGCATGCGTCAAAACATTAATTAGGATGCGGAAACAAAAGTAAGTGAGAAATCTAAAAAGTTAAAGAATTGGAAAACGGTAGCAATAAATAGCAATCACAAAAGAACGGAAACTTAGACCATAGTTGGTCTACTCAATCTTGAAAAATTTTGTAAACACAAAATAGTGTAAAGTCAACTATACTAGTTCAAATTGTATGGAAACATAAAGTGTAATTGTATAAACAAAATGTCATAAAGAAAATATTTCTTTACCATTAGTTTCATTATATAAGTAAACAAAAAAATCTTGAAATATTAATTAGCAAATAGGTAGAAAATCTCCTCCTTAACATCAAGTTGCATATTTGCCTTCACGACATCAGGTCGCAGGTTGCCGTCTGAATATTCGGTTGCACATTTTGCCTCCCCGACATCCAGTTGCAATTTGCCTCCATTGATATCGAGTTGCATATTTGCCATCTTGACATTAGGTTGCACCGAAATGGTGAAATGGAAGATGTAACCTTCCATATGCACAGGGATGTTGGACACAAAATTTAAGTATGATGTTATGTTTGAAAATTCGTGATATAAAAATAGTAGCAAAAGTAAGAAATGGAGTTGAAAGTCACACGATGGAATAATAAATATCAAACACAATAGTTCAAAATAGTAGTAGTGAAAATGATTTATAAAAGTAAGGAGAAAAACAGAATGAAATACATGCATAAGACAATGCAAATGGTAAATGAGAAAATAAATGTGCAGTGTACCAAATTTACACAATAAATATATCATAAAATATACAGAAATGTAGGAATTAAACAAGTGTAAAATGATATGCATGGCAAGTATGTTGAGATACAGCAAAATTTGCAAAATAATAATTTGGACAAAAGAATAAAAGTAAAAACCAATAGTAAAGTCATAGAAACAAATTTAAAAGAAAACAAGACAATTTGTAAAAGCTTAATGTTTGTACTGATGAATAGAAATAACATAAACTCTGTTGGAAATATAGAAACTAAAATAAAATCAATCACTATCAATAAAAGAAACCGAATAAAAGCAGAAATAAGTTAATTACACAAAAGTTATCTAGTAAGCGAACAAATGTAAAATAGTAAAAGTGATAGGACACAAGAGTGAAAACTACAAAACAAATGAACATTTTTAAAATACAGGAAAGTAAATAATTAAAAGAATGTAGTGGAAGATAAAAAAAATACTGGCAAAAATCATAGAATCCAAAAAATATACACAATGAGTAAAATATAAAAAGATATAGTGAACATTAGTAAGTAAGATATAAAATATACAAAGTGAGGGGTAATAATAAAATATCAAATGCATAAAGCGGACAAAAGAGGTCAAAAAAGCTAATGAGAAAAGTATATGTTTTTATGCAAAAATAACCAATGCACTTGCGATAAAGAAATTTTATTCAAGTCTCAGCATACAAACAGTCTAAATCTCAATACAGGTCTTCATGACCAAACAATCAAGTCACACACATCAGATGTCCACCAAGGTACTCACACTTCTAATGTACACCTAGGTTCTATTTAATGTCCACTTGTGGACTCACACATCTAATGTCCACCTAGGTTCTCACACATCAAAAGTCCATTTATGTTTATTCCCCGTACTATATTTAAAATTACTAATTGAAGCATGCTCTGATACCAACTCTGTAGTGCCCCGAATTTTCAATATAATATCTCAGAAATACGTGGCACAATTCCAGAATCAACTTCAATGTAATCATAAACATAGCAACCAAATACAGGAAAAATTAAAACTTTTTATTACATCAATTGTTTATAAAGCACAGTGGAAAATAAAACACCTTGAATTACAAATTCTTTCTTTTACAACACATTCTTTTACAATTTACATAAGCTATATAACATCAATTCTATCTCATGCACCCAAATCCCAATCTATAGGCACCTACCTATAAAACATGAGGCTAGAGATAACCCTAACCCCCAAAACTACAGGGGTCAGCAATAACGGTGTGAGTGACATAAAAATAAATGCAACATAAATAAAATATGAAATATTGAATTGTAAACAACATTTATTAATAGAAAGAATAAAATGAAATAAGGAATAACAATAAGTAAAACATGAAAACATCAAGTAAACTAGTCTAAGTGTCAAGTGTAGAAAACAGGAAAACACATGCATGAAACCAAGTCAAGAAAACACCAATGCTATATGCTGACTCTCTAATACATACTTGTCTGATTCTATGCATCCCACTCTACATAAGTCTGCTGCAAGCCCTTATCGTTCTCCACTTGATAGGGTTAAATCCCCCACTATGCAACTAATCCTACTACTATGACTACTATGAGATTTAGACATTCTGTAAGTATTGGTTCTCGCCCTTGGAATACGGGAGCCCAATCCCACTCTGGGGATCATTCTGTGACCCATACATCCATCGTCCCAGAATACTATGGCGATTGCTTCACTCTGCAGGTCATCCTGGAACCCTCATTGCACTAACATCCCATGAGTGTCGCTCTCGTCCTCGGAATACTGGAGATCAATCCCACTTTGCAGATCATTCTGTGGCCCACACGTCCATCATCCCGAAATACTGGGGAATATCTCACTCCTTGGATCATCATGGAATCCATAACTCACGTTTGCACTCATTTCATCATATCACCATCTAGTTCCTGTCCTTATCTTTTTAAGTTAATTAATTAATTACGAATCTCCTAGAGTTGGTGTACCCTACCGAACTTAACTCAACTGATCAACAACAAAGGTCATAACTGACCAAATCACAAAAACTCAACTGCCGGTACCTAGGGTCCCACACACCCTCTAGAGATTCACAACTCAACCATCAACATAAAATTCTTCCATTTTAACCTCTTCATTTATTTCATTGTTAATTTATTCACAGTGGGAAAAATTCACTCATTGACAATGTTTGTATATTGGCATATCCTCTGCTTTAGTAAGGGTGTGCATAAGTGGGTGTGTAATT
Source organism: Hemerocallis citrina (assembly GCA_017893485.1). NCBI lineage: Eukaryota > Viridiplantae > Streptophyta > Magnoliopsida > Asparagales > Asphodelaceae > Hemerocallis > Hemerocallis citrina. Next base: position 134,361,938 of record CM030364.1, on the reverse strand, counting down.
GTTTACTGAGTTGAAGTGTACATGGGTATACATACAAGGTGTAGAAACCTCCCTTCACTGGAGTTGAGTATACACACGATGTGGAAGTAAAACCCCTTTCTCTGATTGTAGATATATATGCAGATAAAAGTAGATGCACATTATGTAATTGAAACAGATGAATACACTTTGACTGATATATATAGAAAACCCCCATATACTGATTTGAAATACATACATACATATATATATATATATATATATATATATATATAATAGCTCTTTGTACTGAAATGAAGAATATGTATATATGCAGATATATAATATATATAGAAAACTTCTCTTTACTGAGATAAAGAATAAATGTGTGCATATAGAAAACTCTTGACTGATATGAGGTACATGCAGGTTTGTGGGAAATGGAACATTATGCATATATAGGAGATATAGGAATTTCCAATCACGGATTGAGGTATATGCATAGATAGACCCATTACTGATTTGAAGTAAATGCGTAGTTTATATGATAGAGAAGGAAATTTCCTTTTACTGATATAAAGTGAGACATGCAGAGTATAGGAGATTTCCTTTTGTAGAAATTAGGCAAATGCAAGTTGTAGGAGGTATAGAAAGTTCCTTTCACTGATTGAAGTATATGTATAAGTATAAGGTGTAGAAAGAAATCCCCTTACACTGATTCGAAATATATATATATATATATATATATATATATATATATATATATGTGTGTGTGTGTGTGTGTGTGTGTGTGTGTGTGTGTGTGTGTACACACACACACACACACACACACACACACACACACACACACATATATATATATATATGTCAAAAAAAAGACTTTTTGATGGAATGAAACATATACATATGTCATAGAAAACCCCCTCTTTCTGATTTGAAAGGATCATATGATGATTATACCTATAACTAATACCTAAAAGAAAAACCTTCTACTAATGGAGTATGTGAGTATGTATATGTATATATATATATAATATATAGAAGTCTTCTTTACTGATTTGAAGTGAGGAACATGCAGGTGTAGAAAATGCCTTCACTGCATATACAAAGAGTCTACCAAAACCCATAACTTACAACTACTACTTAACAGAGATAATGGATGTGTATAGATGGATTTGCTTATGTGTCCACCTACACAACAAATGCAAAAGCAATCTGCAGCAAACTGCAGCTGTGATTTGCATCAAGTGTTGCATTTCGTTAACTGGAGTAAATGACTGATTTTACTTGGTAGTAATTAAGTGTATTGGGGTCTTCAAAAGCATCAATGCTTGCATAAATAAACTCATGCAGGTGTGAATAGTATCAGCTATATACCCAGGTTGGCTTTTTGTGCATGTCTGCATCTGATACTCACTTAGGCTTTGCAAACTCAAAAATCTAATTTCCTGAGGTGATTAACCATCTCTAGTATAACATGTGGGGGGTGTTTAAAATGTATTACAACCTATCAGGATCTTTAAAAATAGAGATTTTACAAAGTTCTTCAAAGGGTCAGCAGGTAGTATGTGCATATATGCTTAGGGCAATTAGGCATCAGTTTAACATTAGAATACATCAATTAGGTGTGGTCTAATGTTCCAAAACTTTCTCAATACCAAGCACTAGAAATCCAATCAAAACTTTGTCAAATTTCACATAAATCTTCAAACAGTATATAGGAAACAAGAATGTGTATATGTGTGTATTTGTGCATCAGTAAACTTCAAGAACCCATTGTATATAGATATGTAGTATTAAGTACAAAACCATCTCAGTACACTAACAACTCAGACTTCAATTGAAATTTCATAAAAACATCAAAAGTCCATTTCAGTAGTTCTTCAAAACAGAACATATGGTTATATGAGTATGTGTGTGTATATATGTATAGATTAGTAAAATCATGCTAAAGGAGAAGTGTGAGGTTTTATTTAATCTCAATGTCAAACCAAATCGGATTTCACTCAAAAACTTCAAAAACTCAACATCATGTTTCGGCCTGCACTCACAGTCTTGAATACATCAACCCCCTCCCCACAATATTCAAAACTTGATCTATTCGATCTAAAACCCCTCTTTAAAATTTATTAAACTACTCGCATCAGTACCCATGAAATATATTCAATCTCAATATGTTTTAAATCAAGTTGTACTTCATCAATCATCAAAACAGAGTATGCCTATACTCATACACAGTAAGGAACTCAGTTTTCCAATCATTTATGCAAAGTCTTCATACAATCTCATGGTATTGATTCAAATCAACAAGAATATAATATGAAACAACATACCCATGATTTCTATTAGGTTCTTTAAAAATCTCAAGCCATCCTTATGTAATTTCAAGTCATCAAAACATAGTTTTCATGAAAGATCCACTTTTAATTCATTCATCAATCCATAGTTTAATATATCAACATACAATCCCTAACATGCCTTCTAATAGACGAATCATCACATACAACATGCTTAGAACAAAAGAAAACAAATCTAAGTCACTCACCTTGTTGAAGAAATCAACCTAATTAATAAAGAATGAGAAAAAGTCATTCTTTTGCAAAATCCACGATCATCGCTTTAAAAATCCAAGAAATTAATAGTAAAAATATATTTTAATTTTGTAAAGGAGAGGGACGGCTGTAGTGACTATTTTATAGGCCAAAATCTGGAGTTTTTAGGGTTTTACAAGTTTATGGAAACATCCCTTAACAAACTATTACTTTACATATATAAACCTTTCTTTAAAAAAAGTAATTAAATAAGTTAAATAAATTAAAATAAAAGCAAATCTTTTTACTACTGAATTACCCAGCCATCCTGCACAGCCCAGAATTTAAAAAATTTCGGATTGCACTCAAAGTGGTAATTTCGCACAAAAGTCCCTCTTTTTGTAATATTTGCGAATTGGTCTAATAATTATCAGAAAAATATAGAAAATTCACAAATAATAACTAATAATAAATAATGAGTTTTCACAAAAATAATTTTTGAATCTGAACTTTTCAAGACAATATTTGCACAAGATCCACTTAAATTCCATATTTTCAAAACACCATATTTGTTTAAATCTTTACCAAATCAACTCTAAATAAAATTTAAATAGATTTTACTTTCAATGATGACCATGGAAAGCCCAAAAATCTGTAAAAATGAATTTTCATAATTGTTTGAGATCCAAATGGCTTTTTACATAAAAACCCATCTCTTTCGAAATATTTACAAAAAATAGTTTCTTTATTCAGAAAAATCCCAAAATTTAGGATATACTTAATTATAAATAGGAGAATGTATCCAAAAATTTTAAAGTGGAGATTCACACCCCAAAAATATTTGCACGTGTTTTGCATGTGTAAAATTGAGAAATTCATAAAACGGTCAAATAAATTCCAATAAATCTGAAAATTAAATATATCATAAATAAATGAGGAAAATCAATCATTAACCATAAAATTTTAAGAATTCAAAATTTTTAACTTTGCACATGTAATGCACATGCAAAAATTACAATTTCAAGAAAATAGTCAAAATAGTCAACTTCACCAATTTAATATTATTTAATAATGCAAAATAAATCATTTTATTTTGCGGGGTGTTACACACCACAAAGGACGGAAGACCCTACCTCCACTGCCTAACCCCTGACGAAGCAAAGTACGCTCTGAATGAGCTCCACGATGGAATTGACGGGTGCCACATGGGGAGCCGATCGCTCGCCCGAAAGGCTCTGAACCACATGTATTTCTGGCCCACGAAGTTGTAAGATGCCCTGGCCCTGGTCAAAAATTGTGGTCCTTGTCAAAGGTTCTCCTCGGTGAGATGGGATCCACAAGTAAACCTCCGCTCCCTGGCAAATCCTACCCCCTTTGCTATGTGGGGGATGGACAAGGTAGGCCCCTTTCCGAAAGCAACGGGCCAAAGGAAGTTTCTGATAGTAGCGATCGACTACTTCACAAAGTGGATCGAGGCCGAGCCCTTGGCCACGATCACCGAGCAGCAAACCAAGAAATTCTTCTAGAAACACCTCGTCTGTCAGTTTGGAATTCCGCACTACTCATCACGGATAATGGGACTCAGTTTGTGGGTAAGAATTTCTGAAAGTTCTGCGAGGATCTTGGAATCCAGCAATGCTTCTCTTCGGTGTGCCACCCGCAGTCGAACGGTCATGTCGAGAACGCGAACCGCCAGATCCTTGACGGTCTGAAGAAACGGCTTGATAATTCTTCCAAAGGATTATGGGTCGACGAGTTGCCGAGCGTTCTCTGGGACCATCAAACGATGAAAAGGATCTCCACGGGAGAGTCGCCATTCAATCTGACTTACGGCGCGGAGGCAGTAATTTCCCTCGAGATCAGGCTCCCTTCGCCTCGAATCATGGCCTTTGATGAAGAAAGCAACTCGGCGCAATAACGTGCCAATCTGGACCTCATAGACGAGGACAGAAAAAAATTCGCCATCAAGAGGAACACGTACCAGCAGAGGATCGAGAGGTTCTACAACAAAAGGTTGCGTCCCACCGACATCAAGCTAAGGGACCTCGTCCTCCAAAAGCTGGCAGTATCTAACTCCGGCCAAAAGAGGAAGCTGGCTCCAAACTGGGAATGCCCATACAATGTTTCTGAAGTTGTACGTCCCGACACATACCGCCTTACTGACCTGGAAAGCAAGGCTGTCAAAAGACCCTGGAACGCGGAGCACCTTATCAAATTCCTCGAAGGGGAGGATTAGCCCCTGTAGATACCCTCATGTAAATTATAAGATGTAATCTGCACGTCGTGCCTTGTTTTGTAAAGTCAATATGATGTAATCTTTTACCCCTCTTGGCCTCGTGCCAGCTTTCTTAAAAACAAGTTATGGGCTCGGCGTTCGGATGGAACTGCGAGCCATAAAAGCTTCTCTTACAAGCGTTCGGATGGAACCGCGAGCCACAAAAGCTTCTCTTACAAGCTTGAGGCTCGGTGCTCGGATGTCACCACGAGCCACAAAAGCTTCTCTTACAAACTTACGGCTCGGTGCTCGGATGGAACCGCGAGCCACAAAAGCTTCTCCTACAAGCTTGAGACTCGGTGCTCGGATGGAACCGCGAGCCACAAAAGCTTCTCCTACAAGCTTGAGGCTCGGCGCTCGGATGGTACCGCGTGCCACAAAAGCTTCTCTTACAAGCTTTGGCTCGGCGCTCGGATATCACCGCGAGCCATAAAAAGTCACTCCTAAGGTATGGGGCTCGGCATCGACCTCGATCAGGGCCTAGGCTTTTTCAAGCACTGCGACCTACGCGCTCGGCGATGACTTCCAGCTACACTCGTACTATCTACCCGAGAACAGGTATGGGGGCACGGCATCGACCTAGAGCAAGGCCTTGGCTTTTTCAATCCAAACGACCTTTACGTTCAGCGATGACCTCCAGCTACGCTCATAACAGCTTCTCCTAAGGTATGGGGGCTCGGCATCGACCTCGAGCAGGGCCTGGGCTTTTTCAAGTCCTGCGACCTATGCGCTCGGCGATGACCTACAGCTACACTCGTACTGTCTACCCGAGAACAGGTATGGGGGCTCGGTATCGACCTCAAGCAAGGCCTTGGCTTTTTCAAGCCATGCGACCTTTATGCTCGGCGTTGACCTCCAGCTACGCTCATAATAGCTTCTCCTAAGGTATGGGGGCTCGGTATTGACCTTGAGCAGGGCCTGGGCTTTTTCAAGCACTGCGACCTATGCGCTCGGTGATGACCTCTAGCTACACTCGTACTATCTACCCAAGAACAGGTATGGGGGCTTGGCATTGACCTCGAGCAAGGCCTTGGATTTTTCAAGCCCTGCGACCTTTATGCTCAGCAATGACCTTCAGCTACGCTCATAACACCTTCTCTTAAGGTATGGGGGCTCGACATCGACCCCGAGCAAGGCCTTGGCTTTTTCAAGCCCTGAGACCTTTACACTCGGTGATGACCTCTAGCCACACCCATGCCAACTTCTTTTAAGATATGGGGGCTTGACATCGATCTCAAGCACGGCCTTGGCTTTTTCAAGCCCTGCGACCTTTACGCTCGGCGATGACCTCAAGATGCACCCTACCCAAAAGTTTTCATTTAAGATTTATGGTGCTCACCTTCAGCAAACGCCCTGAGCCCCGGACCATCGGTTGACCCACGTCTCACCTGCGGACAACTCGGGGTTAACGACCCTTAGAGCCAAAACACCAAATTGTTCGAGGGTGGCAGGAGAGCCACCAACCAGGGACTCTCGGCCAAAAATTCCATTTTTGGGGTGCCCGCCCTCGGCAGGCACCCCAAACTTCGCCCCCAGGATCGGCCCACCTCTCACCCTCTGACAACTCAGGGTTAACGGCCCTCGGAGCCGAAACCCCGAATTGTCAGATGGTGGCAGATAAGTCACCGACAATTCCCAGTGAAACAACTGATAAGGGGTAGGGGTTATATATAGCCCCCCGGAGAGGCGCATTTATGACATCGGGGAATCCAAACGGCGGAAGATGAAATGTCTCCATTAATTTTTATCAGAAGGCGAAACGTCCCTTATTAAATGCTACCTGCGAGGAGTAACAGGTTTGGCTCCCGAGCGAAGCCATAACCCAACGGCTCTTCCTGCCTCGGCGGCAACCTCAAGCCAAGCCATGCTCGGCAATGGTCTCGAGCTATGTCCCTACCGGTCTCGCTTAACAAATTATCAAAGTAAAGAAATAAAAGTTTTATTACTCATGGGGCGCCAGAAATGGCCACCAATACAATGAAGATATTACAAATCACTCGGCTTAAAACACTAACTCAGTGCTTCCCACGGGACCCTCTGCATGCTCCGCCTGTACAGCTAATAAGGACATCTTAACAACAGAACTCTGCACGTCGGCAGGCCTTGTCGCTTCCAGATAAAAGGTCGGAGAAGGACCAGGTACGGAATGCTTGCTCCCTCTTGCGGACCAATGCCTAGCATGAGCTTCAGCCTCCGAATCTCCAACTCCTTCTCTACAACAGCCTCGCGAAGAAAGGACTTCGAAGTCGGTCGCCCAGTGGAGGCATCCGAGGTTGACCAGTTCGTCTCAACTCTCCACCAGTCCCGATCGGCTATGGACTTCTTCAGGCGAGCGGCCTTTAGGCTGAGCTCCTTAGACTTATTCATGAAATAATTGACCGCGGCCTCTCGATCCTGAGCCTGCTTACGATGGCGAGCCAGCACACTCTCCTTGGACCCCCGCTCAGTTTGGAGCCAGGTGACCTTGGCAGAACAAAGGTCGGCACCGAGGGCCTCATGCGTCTATCAAGAAGATGGGAAAAACAACGGGTCACAAAAGAGACTGGCGAAAAACTACAAGTCACAGAAGACCGTCCAAAAATCTTTTCTTTTATAAATTGAAAAACATGTTACAAAAGGCGGTGGCCAGTCTGCATAAGGCAAATACAAAGTCAAAAGAATAAAAATTCTAAACTACTGATTAAGGGGGGACGACACCTCTTTGTCAACAGGGTTGCCCCCGGCCTCCTCTTGATGAGGGTCCCCCCTCCCCTCCTCCTCCTTGTCGCCAGGCGTCGGCGGATGCACGGGAAGCCGCCAGTTGTAGTGGAGGTGGTCGACCCGACACTCCGGGTAAACCTGCTGGAAGTGCTCCTTGGCCTTAGCATAGGCCTCGTCTTGGGCCAAGATCAGAGTGTCCGCCGTGGTAATCTGCATCTCCACCATGGCGATCTGCACCTTCTCAGCCTCCGCCAGGGCCTTAGCCCGAAAGTGTGCCAGCTCGTTCGCGTGATGGTCTTGCAGCGAGGCCATCTGAGCTTGACCGACCACCTGGGCGTTCTGGGCCTCCTTCAGTTTGTCCTACAGACGAGTAAGCTCACGAAAATACTTGTCGGCGTTCTTCTTCTCGACAAGGATCTCCTTCTCCAAGCACTTGTGGAAGTGCTGCCCATGAAGCAACGTCTGGCCGAGGAAGAACAAGTTAGAGAAATCCCTAAGTTCTACGCACATAGAAAATACCAAACACTTACCAAGAGCTGCGCCTGAGCCCACCTCATGTAGGCCGTTGTGGACGTCTCTATTGCCAGAGCCATTCGATCTCGCACTGTGGCGAGATGCTCCACCACCTCCAGCGACACCGGGCCCTTGAGCAGGGTATCCCCTGCCTTGACCCCCCCAATCCGGGGCGTGCGACCTCATGTCCTGCCTACCTACCATCTCCGCGGCATCGGGGCGAAGTGGCGGGAGCTTCTGCTCCAGAACCTCGACCCCCTTCTTACTACCGAAGCTCGCCCCCGGTTCCTTCGTTAACCTCGACGTGTGGTGGTGCTTCTTTGTCCTCTTCGGGGACAGCTCCACAGGCACTAGCGCCGGCCCTTTGCTAGAACCCGTGGCCGAGGCGGCCTTCTTCTCCTGATCGGCCCTCCTCTTGGCGACAAGGGCTAGCAGGGCCTGTCGGTTGTCGAGCTGTTTGGCAGACATCTCTACAAAAAAGATAGCATGAAAAAATGTTAACATGAAGGCAGGAAGATAAACAAATTCAAAACAAAAACATACTAGGGTCGGCTGGGCTCAGTCCGGCTCGGGCCAGGTGCAACTTCGTGACGCGCGGCCACCCTATGCTGTGCCCTCCCACAATCTTCTCCACAGTTATCCACTCTTTCTCAGTCAATTCACTACACTTCGGGGGTTTGTGGTTCGGCTTACTAAAATTCCAGACAGTTGGAATATTCCAAGGCTTCTCACTCCGGACAACGAAATACTTTTCCTTCCATCCTTTGATGGAGTCCGGATGACCATGCATCACTTTCTTGAGGGTGGCGCGACGAGAGGTAAAAAATCCCTTCCAAGTCGCCGAGCGAGCTCATCCCTAGGATGGCACAGAAGTACGTTAGCCTCGGCTTGACACCCTTTTCCTGGCACTTCATAATGAAGCAAACCAAGTACTTCCACGAGTTGGGGCCATACTGCATTGGGCTCAGTGCCCCCCACCCCCCACTTCAGAACCCTTACGATAAACAGGTGCAACGGAAACCTCAATCCCGAGACAAAGGCATCCTCGGGAAACATGCAAAAGCTCGGCTCCAGCGCTGTGGTCGAACGGATTCAAGGTTCGGCATTAGGAGTTCAAATTTCTTCGGAATGAAGTATGTCGCTCTTAAGACATGCAAGTAGTCCGCCTTCAAAACATACTGGATGCTATCCATCTTGATCATAGGTCGACCCGTGTCCCGCAGCAATGAAGTGAACGCAAGAAGCCCCTCCATGTCATCAGGGTACATCCTGATCGACCCCGAATTTCTATGGGACACAGGGGAAAACTCGAACCCCGGCTTTGGTCCGTATTTGTCTGGCAAGCCCAAGCTATCGGGGCAAGTCCACTTCCTTTTTCTCCTATGGGGGCGAGGCTTCTACTCCGGAGATAGGGTAGCTAATGGGGGCAGAGGTGGAAGATCTTCTTCTTCCTCGACTGCCTCTCCCGCGGTTCCGCCTCCTCTTCTCCCTGACCGTCGCCTCCCTCGGCTCCTCGGACGGGCCCCATTGGACGTCCTCATCAACAAAATCTCCCTCCTCGTGCTCCCCTCCTCAACAAGCCCCACTCCCTCAGGGTCTCCATCTTCGTGCTCCCCCTCATCAACAAACCACTCTCCCTCCGGGTCTCCTCCCTCGTGCTCACCCTCCTCCACAGGCTCCTTGCTCAGCCTACGGGATCGTAAAGGTTGCACGTCATAAACTACGACACCCTCACCATCCGATCCAAGTCTGACTGAACCTCCTCCTTCACTCCAAAATCACCTAGAGACCAAGATGTCGACACCGACTGGACCTCTTCAGAACGACTTAAAGTTCTTACCTCGGAGCTAGACTGAGAGCGCGACATTGGGAATCAAAAATACTAACCTGGTATACTGAGAAATGTGATGATCACTGAAGAAACTGTCGTCGACTGCTATAAAGGGAATTCTTGTTGCCTTAGAGAAGTAAGCGCAAAGTGATGAAATGAAGGGGGGGGGGGAGATTTATAATAGAGGAAGGGACTCCTCGATTTTCGTGAGAAGATCTAACCATTGGATCTTGATCATCAAGATCTAACGGCTACCAGGATCTAAAGCACATCGATTCTCACACCTACGACGTCAGCCTAGGGCGTGAAATTACCCATTTACCCTCAGCGCTATCGACCTGTACAACAGCTCGGAATGCATGGGCAACTACTCGAGCACTACACCAAGCCACCGAAGCTTTTCCAACAAGTTTTGGGGGCTCGATGCTCGGATAGCACCTCGAGCCACAAAAGCTTCTCTTGCAAGCTTGAGGCTCGGTGCTCGAATGACACCGCGAGCCACAAAAGCTTCTCTTGCAAGCTTGAGGATCAGCGCTCGGATGGCACCACCATGCCACCAAAGCTTTTCCAACAGGTTTTGGGGGCTCGACGCTCGGATGACACGGCGAGTCGCAAAAGCTTCTCTTACAAGCTTGAGGCTTGGCGCTCGGATGACACCGCGAGCCACAAAAGCTTCTCTTACAAGCTTAAGGCTTGGCACTTTGATGACACCGCGAGCCACAAAAGATTCTCTTACAAGCTTGAGGCTTGGCGCTCGGATGGCACCACGAGCCACAAAAGCTTCTCTTGCAAACTTGAGGCTCGACGCTCGGAGGTCGCCACCAAGCCACCAAAAATTTTCCAACAAGTTTTGGGGGCTCGATGCTCGGATGAAACCGCGAGCCACAAAAGCTTCTCTTACAAGCTTGAGGCTCGGCGCTCGGAGGTCACCACCAAGCCACCAAAGCTTTTCCAAAAAGTTTTGGGGGCTCGACGCTCGGATGAAACCGCGAGCCAAAAAAGCTTCACCAACAAGCTTGAGGCTCGAAGCTTGGATGACACCGTGAGGCACAAAAGCTTCTTCAACAAGCTTGAGGCTCGGAGCTCAGATGTCACCGTGAGCCACAAAAGCTTCTCCAACAAGCTTGAAGCTCGGAGCTCGGATGTCACCGCGAGCCACAAAAGCTTCTCCAACAAGCTTGAAGCTCGGAGCTTGGATGACACCGCGAGCCACAAAAGCTTCTCCAACATGCTTGAGGCCTGCGAGCCATAAAAGCTTCTCCAACAAGCTTGAGGCTTGGAGCTCGGATGTCACCGCGAGCCACAAAAGCTTCTCCACCAAGTTTGAGGCTCAGAGCTCGGATGTCACCGCGAGCCACAAAAGCTTCTCCACCAAGTTTGAGGCTCGGAGCTCGGATGTCACCGCGAGCCACAAAAGCTTCCCCAAAAAGCGTGAGGCTCGGAGACCGACCCTCGACGCTCGACTAAGCGATCTCCTACTGTTCAGATCTCGACGTCCCCCTGCTTTTCCAACAAGTGCAGGGGCTCGTCTCCCGACCCTCGATGCTTAGCTAAGCTAGCTCCTACTCTACAAATCTTGACGTCCCCCTGCTTTTCCAACAAGTGAGGGGGCTCATCTCCCGACCCTAGATGCTCGGCTAAGCGAGCTCTTACTCTTTAGATCTCGATGTCCCCCTACTTTTCCAACAAGTGAGGGGGGTTGTCTCCCGACCCTAGACGCTCGGCTAAGCGAGCTCCTACTCTTCAGATCTCGATGTCCCCCTGCTTTTCCAACATGTGTAAGGGGCTCGTATCCCGACACTTAACACTTGCCTAAGAATGCTTCTGCTCTTCGGTGCTCAATGCCCCTCGTGACTCCAAAAGAGGATCCCTTTCATCCTACCCTGCTGACCTCTCCCTGAAGATATGGACCCCGTTCTTCACCATACACACCACTCCGCTCTTCCTACAGAGGCAAAACCACTCCTACACGGCTGGATTATCCAGCCCTCTAGGAGTAGGGAGCTCCTGATATGGGTTAGATGAAGTGGCCCCTCCTGGGCCACTAGATCCCCTCAAAACCTGCTCTCTCCTGATCATCGAGTCAATAGAGGTCAAACGGGATGTTACCGCCTCAGGCCCACAGGAAAACGGGTGCGACCCAGCCCGCTCAGGTCCCAGACTTGTTTGCACTGCCTATAAATACCAGGCCCTCCCCTTCACTAAAAGGTAATCAATCTTTCCCCTCTGAAACTCTAGCTACTGTTGCTCTTTAGTAACTGACTAGATCGTCGGAGGTCCTGCCACCGAGATCTCTCCCGGTATTCCTAGGCATAGTGCAGGTACACGAGACCGAGCTGAGCCTCCTGATCCGAGCTGAGCTTGCTGGATCCGAGCTGAGCATTCGTCTTCCACCTCACTCCTGCCAATCCCGAGCCGCTCCCTCAGCCGAGGGTCAGGCATATAGCCAGTACCGCGACTTCCACTTTATAAATTAAGAGAACTCACACCTGGTACAGCCACCCCCCAAAAACAAACCGCATCATACACACACACACACACACACACACACACACACACACATTTATGGAAACAAGAACTTTTATATCCCAATTTATAATTATTTTTCAACATATACTAATGAAAATATGGACTTTTATTTATAACTAATTATTGTCATACTATTCAAACTTGAGCTATATAATTGTTGATTTACTGTTTACAAGGTTTTTCATATGCTATATCATTCTGAAGAAGTGCCGTAGGCACGTGCCTACGGGCAGATCTAGTATATATATATATAAGAAAAGTAAGTCAGATGTTTTTATGAGAAAATTTCTCTTTGATATGGGTAAAAATAGAACCAAATCTGGACCATTTAAATCGAAAACAAATCTTAAAGATCTTAGGGGAAAAATGGTAATTTTTACTAGAATCGGGTCCGTAAACGGGAATTTGGCATCTTTCAAGCCCAACAATTCAAAATGGATCCGTTTAACTGGGTTATCATAACAGTCCAATATGAATGAGTCCATAATTATTTAAATAAGATTTAAACTTATAATCATCTGTAAGATACGGTTAAAAAATAATATCTCTTATCATGAGAAGACTTCTAACTCAATCTCCACAACCACATATATGTCTTAATGAAAAAGAGATAATCAATTCAATCCAAAAAAACCGAGAAGTAAAGATAAATCATTATTTTGAAACTGACCCCCTAAACGACTATAAATACCTATAGAAATCAGGTAATCAGTATTTTGCCACCAAAATCTTTCTCATATTCTTTTTAAGTTCTGACTTAAGCGTAGGAGGGTCTGTCATTAGGGTCCGCCCCGGTGTTTCAGATTTTTGCAGGTCAAACGAAGTAATCGTCACCATCCAAATCATATCAACGGTTCAAACAAGTCAGATTCAAAAGTCAATATCTTTTGGAAACAGTTTACATTGGTGAAAGTCAAAAAGGTCAGTTTTTTATTGTTTTTAACAGAATTCACAAAATCTATTTTCTCCCACATAGAAAAAATCAACAATAGATCGACACCGTCTGTGGGAACATAAAAAGCAATCCGACCACAATTTGTCGGTAAAAACAGTTTTCCGCCATGCCTCCAAAGTGTAAAAGGAAGGTGGTGGCCTCAAGTCGACAAGCCAACCCTCTTCCACTCCTCATGAGGATGTTCCTCATACCCTTCAACTGAATCAACATCTTCATCCATAATAGCCTACTCAGCCCCCTCCAAAGAGGTTCCATCAGGGGCTCTCAAAGAAATTAGCACCGTGCACAACACGTTGAAGAGAACAGGGGGTCAATCTACACCTCCACACCCTCCACGGTGCCCCGTGAAGAACCTCAGCCACAACAGGACCTCCGCCATATCATAAACTCTTATCATCAGGAGTCCGAATGTCGGGGGCACTCAAGCAAACTGCTAGCAAGGGATGGTGTCCCCCATCCATCACACCAAGAAGGCACAAGGGGCCCCCTTCCTCGAAGATGGGACGCAGAAGAACCATCTCTCCCAAAGGCGTGTAGAAGCCATCACTCTCCAAGGGGACAAAGAAGAACTCCTCCTCGAGGGGGAAGGAACCCTACTCCAACAAGTCGACCAGCCCCCAGGAGAGAAAGAGAGGAAGAAGTATCTGTCACCTGGGCAAAATTCCAAGAATTCAAAGATGAAATCCTTAAAGCTCTCAACACCGTTCCAAGCAGGACTCGACAAACTAGCCATCACTGCTCCACTCCTCCATAATGTGAAGAGTCCTACGGATCCACTAGATCTAAAAAAGCAAGACAATGTCGTCCTCCAACACTTCCAAAAGATGGAAGATCGCCAAGAATTGCTGAAGCAAGAAGAAGGAAGACATGAAGGAACATACCTTCCCTCCAGACCCCCCTTCTCCAACAAAATCATCGAGGCCCCTGTTCTGGCGAACTCCAAGTTCTCAGCCTTCGAATCATACAACGGGAGACAGACCCGATAGACCACATTGAGAGTTTTAAAACACTCATGATGATCCACCAAGCATCTGACTTCCTCCTCGGCAGGACTTTTCCAGCAACCCTGAAGGGATTCGCATGGGAGTGGTTCTCTCGTCTCTCTCCAGGGTCCATATTCTCATTCGACCAATTTGAGGAGCTCTTCCTCACGCACTTCATCACCAGCCGCAAGATGTAGAAGAAAAGTAACTCTCTACTTGACCTGAGGCAAAGAGATGGGGAGTCCCTCAAAAGCTATGTTCGGCACTTCTTAGTCAAGTCATGTTCAATCCCTTCACTCGATTCAGGCATAGCCATTGTTGCCTTTAGGTACAATGTGAATCATTACCACCTCAAAGCTCCTCCTGTCAGGAGGGCCCCCTCGGGACTTCTCTAAACTCCTTTAAAGAGTCTAGAAGTACATCCAAGTGGACAATGCTATTCGACCTCAAGAACAGAAGGTGCGCTCATCCGGGAATAAATGGAAGAGCACCAATGAAGATGAACTGGTAAGTCTCAGAAGGATTCCACAGGCCAGCACTGTCCACCCCCAATGCCTCGTTTTGAAGTAACATCTATGCAATTCTCATAGAAGTTGATAAGGAGGGACTCATTTAGCCTCCTCCTAAGATAAATGCCTCAAGCAAAAGAAGGGATAGAAACAAGTGGTGTGCTTTTCACAAAGATCACGAGCATCTCACAGATGACTGTCAGGCACTCAAAGATGAGCTAGAAGCCCAGATCCATCGGTGATACCTCGCCAAGTTCACCCAAAGAAACAACACTTAACCTTCTCCTATAAGAGGAGCCAAAAAGCAATAAAAGAAGCCCTCCGAGTCCTAAGGCTCAGGACGCATTGAGGTATTCCACTCCATCCATGTGGGTCCTATAGAGAGATTGTCTAACTCCTCAAGAAAAGCATTTGTCCATGAAGTGCACAACATCCCTACTCCCAAGTGCTTGGGGGTTTCAGTCACATTCTCAGACCAAGATCTTGGAGGTATTCGAATATCTCACTGCGACGCACTTTTAATCAGCATATGTATGGCCACTCATAAGGTGTGCTGCGTCCTGGTAGATAACGGCAACTCGGTAACCATCTTCTTCCTGAATGTAATCAAGGACCTCAAGCTCAAGTGAGACCGTCTCAAACCCGCCAGGGTACACTGAAGAAGTAGTCACCCTTGACGTAACTATAGAGAAAACTCCAACTAGTCGCACGGAAGCACTCAATTTCATGGTTATTGACATGAAATCTGCCTACAATGTCGTCTATGGTCGCTCGGGGCTAGCAGCCCTTCACGCAATTGCCTCAGCCTACCACATGAAGATGAAGTTCCCTATGCCAGCAGGGGTAGGGAAAACCAAAGGAAGCTAAGAAGCTGCTCGGGCATGTTACACCCCCACAATGGGGGGTTCGGTCCTCCCCTAGATGCTATGGAACTCCCCCATGATAGGGGACAAGCCAGCTCAAAACCCATATACGAACAAGCAGAAATCCCCTTCTCCCAAGAGGTTCAAGCTAAGTGTTTTTGGGTGTGCAAGACACTCCTCCATCAAGTCAAGGAGCAACTTGTCACTTGCATTAGGCAGAACTAAGATCTCTTCACATGGAATGCCATGCACCTGACGAAGTACAACGATGGTGCTTAACGCCATCTTCTAGTAGTTACCTTCAAACATGTAATAAAGGCTGACAGTTATAACAGTCACATCATGTAATAAAGGTTAGCATCAAAGCAGTCGCTCAGTTTTATTCTTCAATACTTTTTTAGTCTTTTTCTTTGCAGAATTCTTGTATAATTCCAATGGATGCAAATAATGATTCAAACACATGGTTTGCCCCCAAAAAACACTGTCTACTCACTAAGCACCCCAACGGACAAGGGCAGAGTCCACTCATGATTCTTAGAGTCGCTCTAGCCACTTGCCTCCGAGCAAGTGTGTAGGATACACCTCGCAATTTGATTGCTCCCAAAACTCATCTTCACTTTGTTCGGAGTCCACTCATGGTTCTTAGAGTCGCTCTAGCAACTAGCACCCAAGCAAGTGTACGGGGCACGCCTCAATGTTCGAGTACCTCCCAAAACAATCTCGGACAAGTGGGAGTCCATTCATGATTCTTAGGGTCGCTCAAGCCACTTGCTAACGAGCAAGTGTGCTGGGCACCACGTCATTTGATTGATCCCAAAACTCATTGTCACCTTGTGCGGAGTCCACTCATGGTTCTTAGAATTGCTCTTGCCACTTGCCCCCCGAGCCAGTATACGGGGAATGCCTCGCCATTCGAATGCTCCCAAAACAATTCTAGACAAGTGCCGAGTCCATTCATGGTTCTTAGAGTCGCTCAAGCCACTTTTCCCCGAGCAAGTGTGCGCAACACGCCTCGCCATTCGATTGCTCCCAAAACTCGTCATCACTTTTTTCGGAGTCAACCCATGGTTCTTAGAGTCGCTCTAGCAACTTGCCCCATGCAATTGTGTGGGGCACGCCTCGCCATTCGAGTGCTCCTAAAATAACCTCGGACAAGTGCAAAGTCTATTCATGGTTTATAGTCACTCTAGCCCTTGCCCAGAGAAAAATTGCGGGGCACACTTGTTATTCGAGTGCTCCCAAAACATGTCGTCACCGTGTTCGGAGTACATTCATAGTTCTAGAGTCACTCTAGCTAACTACCCTCGAGCAAGTGTGTGGTGCACGTCTCGCCATTCGAGTTCCCCCAAAACAACCTCAGATAAGTGCAAAGTTCATTCACGGTTCATAGTCGCTCTAGCCCCATCCCCTGAGCAAGGGTGCGAGGCACGACTCACCATTTGAGTGCTCCCAAAACTCATCTTCATCTTGTTTGGAGTCCATTCATGGTTTTAGAGTCGCTCTAGCTACTTGCCCTCGAGCAAGTGTGCGGGACACGGCTCGCCATTCGAGTGCTCCCAAAATTATCCCAGACAAGTACAAAATCCATTCATGGTTTATAGAGTCGCTCTAGCCACTTTCCCCTCAAGTAAGGGTGCGGGGTACGGCTCGCCATTCGAGTGCTCCCAAAACTCATCATCACCTTGTTCGGAGTCCATTCATGGTTCTAGAGTCGCTCTAGCTACTTGCCCCAAGCAAGTATGTGGTGCATGGCTCGCCATTTGAGTGCCCCCAAAACAACTCCGGACAAGTGCGGAGTCCATTCATGGTTTATAGAGTCGCTCTAGCCACTTACCCCCGAGCAAGTGTGTGGGGCACATCTCGTTATTCGAGTGCACCCAAAATTCATCATCAACCTGTTCGGAGTCCATACTCATGGTTCTTAGATTCGCCCTAGCAATTTGCCTCTGAGCAAGGGTGCGGGGCATGCCTCACCATTCGTGCACTCCCATATCTAGCCACAACAAGAGTACAAACAATCTAATCCTCTACTAGACTCGCTATAGCGACTCTAACACAGAGAGACATTACTCAAAGAGAACAAGAGACAATGATTCAACACATAAACGATTTTCATTTCACATCAAAACTTTATTACAAGTTCAAAAGAAACAATCAACCAAATTACAGGTCTCCCTCAGGGTCACCTCTACTCCTTTGTGGCAAGGGGATACTCCTATTAAGGGACACATATGGCTACCAGTGGCTACCGAAGCACCACCTCGATCCCTTAAACCATCTGAAGGGAAGACCAAACCCGTAGATTGAGTCCAAGCCGTGTGGCCTACAACACCCGCTGTCCCTCCATTCGAGGCAACACTCGATGACCGGCCACTCCGGTTTGGGCATCTCCTGGGTTCCTCGAAACCCCGTGCGGACGTAAAGCCAACTCATTGAATGACATCCTTTGATTTATCTCATCCCGAGAACAAGAATTGCTCATGGTCCTAGTCCCCTCAAGAAGCCACTTCAACCTATGGGTCTCCACCTTCTGCTCGGCATGCCTCTCTTTGAGGTGGGCATCCTTCACCCTAATCTTTGAACAGACCATACTAGCACACGCTGAACCATCGGAAGAGCCTTTCTGGAGAATTCAAGAAAAACTTTTCTTAGATGGGATACTCAAAGCTCTCTCAAATACTGTGTTTTTTAGCTCATCCCTCTCGGTGGTAGCCGCAAGCAAAGAACGACAAAGGGATCTAACCTCATAATTCCTCCCGATCATCACCTCAGCAGGGGAACCCCGGCTATCGCAAGAGTAACCCCCACATCGATCAGAAACTTCTCTCGAAGACATTCATCACGGCACCTTACTTCCGTATCCCTTCGGGTCAACACTTTCCTCAAGTGGCCGAACTCCACTTATGCATTAGAAAGCCTTTTCCCACGAGCAAGTAATCCCCAACTCCACCACTCGGAGTTTGGTACAGAGATGGGCAATCTTGTCATCACGGGAGTCACAACCTAACATACACAACCATCTGCTAATGGGAAAGAGCAGGGGGTCACTACAACATTAGCAAACACAATGAACATCACACCTCAACAACTCAAGGCAATGAGTTCGGTTCTCAAATCTTCTTCTGAGCTCCTCTAACAACTCATTCTCCCCATATAATGAGTTTGGCGCTCCGCTCACCACCCGAGCCTCTCAAACAGCTTATTGACCTCACATAGTGAGTTTGGTGCTCTGCTCGCTTCCCGAGCAGCCTTATTCTTCCATAATGAGTTCGGAGCTTAACTCACCCCTAGAATTACTCCCCAAACTCGACTACTGAACAGCTCTCACCTAAAGCCCGACGATGCTCTTCATCTCGCTCGCCTCGCGAGGGGCTTTCTACCAAAAAAGAAAAAAAAGGGAGCAAGGGGAGGCCACAGTCAATTCTCTACGTGTCAGCACCTGGGAGCGCCAGGATGGGTCGACGTCACGTATCGAGCTATCGCGTCACCGACCAGAACGAAGCAAAAACCATTGACCAGGTCAACGATCAACTCGCCACGTGTCAGCACCTTGGAGTGCCACAACAGGTCAGGGTCACGCACCAAGCAATCATTTCCCTGACCAGAACGCAGCAAAAATCGTTGACTAGGTTAACGGTCAACTCACCACGTGTCAGCACCTGGGAGCGCCATAATGGGTCAGGGTCACGCATCGAGCAATCGCATCCCCAGCTAAAACAGAGAAAAACCTATTGACCAGGTCAACAGTCAACTCGCCACGTTTTAGCATTTGGGAGCGCCATGATGGGTCAGGATCATGAACCGAGCAATCACATCCCTAAACAGAAGGGAGCAAAAACTGTTGATCATGTCAACGGTCAACTCACCACATGTCAGCACCTAGGAGTGCCACGATAGGTCGGGGTCACGCACCGAGAAATCGTGTTCCCAACCAGAACAAAGCTAAAACCATTGAACAAGTCAACAGTCAACTCACCATATGTCAGCACAATGGAACACCACGATGGGTCACGGTCACACACCGAGCAATCGTGTCTCCGACCAGAACGAAACAACGATCCTGATCTCCTCTATGATCAATTCTCTAGGTTTCGTCACGTCATCAGGTATTTGATTAATTCCTTTATTTAATTATTTAATCGAATTAAATATTTATAAAATTTGAAAAATAATTAAAAATAAAAAAAGTGAATTAAAATTTATAACAAATATTAATTTGAAAATATATTTTTAAATTTCAAAAATATAATTATTAATTTAGAACAATTAGTTAATATTTTCGAAAATTAATTATTAAAATTCAGAAATTGAATAAAATTTTTGAAAAATGATTAAAAATTGGAAAAAGTTTATAAAAATCTGGAAAAGTAAAAAAAAAAATCCAAAAAAATCAAAAAATAATTCTGAGTATCTTACAAACTTGGAATAACATTGTTACACCCCGACCAAGATTCAAATGTCCGGGAAAATGCCAAAAAGTTTTGTAAACCATTAAAAAATGGGCGAACTACTCCTCAAAGGCTGTGAAACTCAGTCTTTGGAAGTGTGGGGCTTGTGATATGTGTAAAATAGAACCAAATCGGGATCGTTCAAATTATGGACGAATCTTACAGCTCTCAGGGGTAAAACAGTAATCTTCACTTGAAATGGGTCCGTAAATGGGAATTGGGCCGCTTTCAAGCCCAGCGACTCAATCGGGATCGTTCAAATTGGGCATGAATCTTACAGCTCTCAGGGGTAAAACAGTAATCTTCACTTGAAATGGGTCCGTAAATGGGAATTGGGCCGCTTTCAAGCCCAGCGACTCAAAAGGATCCATTTAACTGGGTTATCATAATAGCCCAATATGAATGAGTCCATGATTACTTAAATAAGATTTAAACTTATAATTATCCACAAGAGACCGTTCAAAAACCATATCTCTTATAATGAGAAGAGTTTTAACTCAATCTCCATAACCACTTCTATCTCTTCATGAAGAAGAGATAACTAATTCAATCCAAAAACACCGGAAAGTAAAGATAAATCATTATCTTGAAATTGACTCCCTAAAAGACTATAAATACCCCCTACCTCCACAGAAATCAGGTAATCAGTATTTTGCCACCAAAAGCTCACTCATATTCTTATTGAGTTATGACTTGAGAGGGTGTGTCGCCAGGGTCAATCCCAGTGTTTCTTTATTTTGATCGGCTAAATCAGCCTAAAGCAGGGTTCGCATTCCTAGGCCATGCATTTCCCCGAGTCGGTGCAATGAATACACGGGCAGATTTTCCAAGTGTCACGACCAGGGAAAAAAATGTAGAAGTAAACAATTGCAGGTCAATCAGAGTAATCGTCACCATCCAGATCAGATCCAACAGTTCAAATGAGTCAAATTCAAAAGTCAACATCAGTTAGAAACATTCAACATCAGTGAAAGTCAAAAAGGTTAGCTTTTTATTGTTTTAAAAAGAATTCAAAACATTTGTTTGCTCCCACACAGAAAAAAACACCAACACCCTCAAACAAAGTGATTATACTCACTTGGTGGGGCACCCTCATGGAAGATCCATATAATACCCCAGGAAAGACACTATGCTGTTTATATATATATATATATATATATATATATATATATATATATATATATATATATATATTCCAGTGTTGCTTGATTATATATGTATGGATGATGGAGTGCGTTTAAGTTTGCGGGGCGGTTCGTGTGGATGGTTGCGTTCTTGACGATGCACGAGAATGAGAAGAACCGATACTAGTACATACACTAGTTTTGAGTGCGGTGCACATACAAATATGTAATTGTATGGTACTATAATGGATATTACTTGCATGCACTCAAATCTAACCTCTGATCTCTCATCTAGAGCTTGATCAAGACCAAAAATTTCAGCCAAGCTTCCTCTTTAAAAACAAGGGGCTAGAAACCATTGTTTGGGGAAATACCACTGGCCACCTCACGCCCTTCCCCCCTATTTGGCCGGCCTACCCCTCCTCTCACCCTCACTCCTCTTTTTATAAAAACCCCATTCTCACTCTCTTGAGCTCTGAAATTTTAGAAGGAAAAAAAAAAGGAGAGAGTGAAAGGAGCCAAAAAGAATGAGTGTTCTCAAGCTTTTGGAGTAGGATTTGAAGGAGGGAGCTCAAGACATATCTCATCTTCTCAAGCCAACCAAGGGTAAGGAGTTCTCTGAACTTACCTTTTTCATTCTTGTTAATTTCTTGCATGCAATGAGTATTAGTAGTATGAGAATGGGTGATTAGGAGTAGATTGTTAGAATCTGAAAATGGAAACAGAAAACATAATCTGCATGTCATATTCCTGAATTTCTAGATAACAAAATAATTGGAATTTGATCTTGAAATTTATACAGAATGATCTCATATATGTCTAGAAGCTACATAATTTATTTCGGATTTTTTTGATGTTATTTGATGTTTTAATAAAATCATAATTGAGAACTCAGTTGTAAGGCAGAGACTGGGTCTGTCTATTGTAACAACTGAACTTGTGGGAATTCTTAGAATTAATTGGCTACTGATATATTTTTGAAATTTTTATCATTTTATCTTGCATGCATCTAGACTCTACAAAAAAATCGTGAAATTATTTGGATAAAATTTAATGCTTGTTCAAAATTAATTAATCAAGAGTAGTCAAGACAGTAACTGAAGAACAGCAGAACTTTTATGCATGTTTATAAAAGGTAGAACTCCTTGAATACTTGGAATTTGGATGTGAAACATTTTGCATGTTATACATGACGATGTTTAGTTTCTGGAATAAAAATTTGATGAACATTTGATAAGCATGTAATTTATGATGAATATTTTAGCATATACTGTGCATAACTCAGTCAGTATTGACACTCTGATAAGATGATACCCTTATGGCTCTGTATGAGCAGAATTTGAAAAAGTATCCAATTAATAAATTGTATTAGACATCTAGAGCTTTCCAAAGAGCCCTATTTCGAGAGATTCCAGTGAGTAGATTAATAATTATAATTTTTGCAAGATTGGACAGAAACCAGATTTTGAGTTGAAGGCTCTGTTTTAGTAATGCTTTATGTATGGTTTTGTATACCTGAGGAAAATGACTGTTTTAGGGTAATCAAATGAAACAATTGGGATTGGTGATCAACTAGAAAGTTGTAGAAGACATTCACACCTTTCCATGGAACCTGGATTTGTATTATTCTGATGAGAATGTAAAGTTTTATGCTATTGGGAAGGTGCAGCCAATGTACAGGAAGTACACAGGCTAAGGTTTGTGAGGTTATTTTGAGGGATTAGATGACTAAATATGAGGTGATGATCAACTCGAGAGTTGTAGCCTAGGTCTTTACCTTTCTAGATTGGAATAGAACACCCAAATCTGAGTTGTATTGTGGGAGTTATGACCCTTTTAAGTTTCAAGAGGAAACACCCTAGTTTGTTTAGTCATGGTTTTGACTAAGTGTTGGAAGAACCTTTCCCCTTAGGTACCTAAGAGTTGATGACTCGTTGTTTGGAGATGAATGTGTCTATTGCTGCTCTTGTTGGTGTTTGACTCCTATTGTAGATGTTGTGACTCGAGTTAGTCACAAGGGTAGGGTGATACCCTACATCTATCGAGCCTAGATGTGCACTTTCACCGAGGCGTTGGACATCCAAGTTGGAGCTGTTGAGTTGTATTCATGCCGGTTAAGGATGAACGCGGGCCATAGTGAGGGACGAATTCTAAGCTAGGGGAAGTGGCGAGCAGGACATTGTGTCGCCGGCACCGCGAGTCGATAGGCATGATTG
Organism: Hemerocallis citrina; assembly: GCA_017893485.1. Classification (NCBI taxonomy): domain Eukaryota; kingdom Viridiplantae; phylum Streptophyta; class Magnoliopsida; order Asparagales; family Asphodelaceae; genus Hemerocallis; species Hemerocallis citrina. Next base: position 134,338,503 of record CM030364.1, on the reverse strand, counting down.
TGGGAGGAACCCTTTATGTCACTTGAATGGTTAGGGTGAGTCTTGGATTAGAGTGGTGTAGTAGGGGTATGTATATTGCATTAGTCCTAGCAGGCCATAGTCGGGTGTTGTACTGTTCCTGTCGAAGTGATATGGATTTGGTTCTCAGGTTTTGAGTTCGCGGGTCTTGTATCTCGATCTGTTAATTCCCAAAGAGCCGGGGAAAGGAATAGGAGAGAAACTCCTGTCGGATAGGGGGATTTGACCCTTGAGGCCATTATGTTCCTATGCGCATGAGTTTTGTTTTTGAATCATTGACTTCATGGGTACATGGTTTTGTATCGAAAGTTTTGACACGGTTTTTTGAGTGAAGTCCATGCGCGAGTACTAAGTGGCAAACGCGACCACCACTTTAGGGACTGCAGTACGGGACTACACCGAAGGACCGCAACCTCCTCATACACGAAAATCTATTGGGAACAGGATGAGTAAAAGAGTAGGATGCATGGCAAGGAATTGAACCCTACAATCAGGAGAGGCGAACTCTTTGGAAAGTATGTAGTATGTAATGCATACGTTTCCATTGAAGTTGATTTTGGGAAAGTCTGTAGTATTGGATGCATACGTTCCCAAATGAATTGCATTAGAGTAGGCGCATCGTATGCATTCCTTATTTTGTGCATTAGATTAGGCCATGCTTGATTCTGAAATGTATGTAGTGTGGGATGCTTGCGGATCCAGAGTACCAAAGTCTTGCTTACATTAGAATAAGGCATGTGACTGGTGCATTTAGTTGTTAGAACATGGCATACACGAACACTAGGGAATTAGGATGCACGTTTATTTTTCCATTCAAGATGGTTTGTGGTTGCCAGTTTGGAGATCGCTGTTTCTTATCAGCATTGCGTCAGTAGAATTACTGACGTTCCCTACCTTTTAGGTACCGGTCCTACCTTTCGAGCCATGCAGAAATATCAGAGTCGTGCAGCGGAAGACTCAAGCCGAGGGGCAAGTTCCAGGGAAGCGGATTGACCACTCAGCGGATGTTTGGCGGTGATCAGTCGATTACCATTCCGAGAGACAGCTGATAGCTTTACAAGAGGAGTTGATAAATATTTTGTAATAAGATGTAATGAGTTAATGTAATTTGTATTCTTGTTCCAGAACAAGATATTGGTTGTAATCGATGATGTAATGACCTTATTTGGTAATAAAAAGTTTTTTTAAAATTTTCGTGTTATTACTGTGTTGAAATGCATTTGAAGGCAAAGATTCTGGTTGCGTCACGGATGTCCGGTAATGAGGATCTGAGGCGTTACAATCCATGCAGTCCATCATTTTTATTATGTCAATGGATGTATGTGTACAAAAAATCAAGTGGTTTGGATATTATTTACCCATGCATCATGTGGTTGAAAAATGAACGATTTCAACAACATTACAAATCATACCACAAATTGGATCACGTGATGCATGGGTAAATGACTTCCAAACCACTTGATTTTTTCTACACATACATCCACTGTCATGATAAGCATGATGGACAGAGTGGATCTTCCATGAGGGCTCACAAAGTGAGTATAATCGCTTTGTATGTTGGAAACTTCCACATATAAGGCTCACCAATTGAGTATAATCGCTATGTATGATTAAAATTTCCTCATACTAATATATATATATATATATATATATATATATATATATATATATATAAGTGAGCCTCATATTTCTATAAGAAAATTTTCTTATACAAAGTGAGGTGTCAAAATAAGAACCTTTAGATTATAGGTTTGTTAAGGAACATCTTGGTTCATCTTGGCTATAAAGATTCTCTACTGCAACTTGCAAATGAGTCATTTGATCAAACCTATAATTTAAGGGTTCTTGTTTTGACACCTCACTTTGCATGAGAAAATTTTATCATATAATATATATATATATATATATATATATATATATATATATATATATATATATATATATATATATATATATAACAATGCTCCATTGAAAACGCAAATATTGTGAAAACTCGTGGAAACTACCTAGGTCGTTGTTCCTAAAAACAACAACTACCTAGGTCGTTGTTCCTAAAAACAGCCTAGGTTGTTTTCACGTTTTCAATGCTACAGTAGTGTTTTCAATGGAGAATTCCTTATATATATATTAACAGAGGGATTTGAGTGGATTCAAGGTCTTTTTTAATGGGTTAGCGGTATCAATTTTGCCCGATGGCCTGAAACAACCAGTTTAGTGGATTTTAAGCATGCACTACAGAAGAAGAAGGATATATATATATATATATATGTATATATATATATATATATATATATATGTATATATATATATATCTTAACAGAGGGATCTGAGTGGATTCAGGGTCTTGTTTAATGGGTTAGCGGTGTCAATTTTGCACGATGACCCGAAACAACCAATTTAGTGGATTTTAAGCATGCACTACAAAAGAAGAGGGATAACCCGGCGAAACTACCCCGACGTTTGGATAGTATCGTCGGGGTATCCCGGAATTTCTGAAAATGCCAGGTGGAGTATTAAGCTACCCCATATGTAACACCCCGCAAAATTGAGTAATGACAATTTTGCCCTCGTGTGTTACGCACGTGTATTTTGTACCGTTACGAGTAATATTCATAACATATTTTTATATAAATATCATAAGTACCTTATATTCTAATTATTTATATATTTTCGGTTTTCTCAACACTTATTTCAATCCTATTTGTAGCCAACTCAAACATTTATTATAATCCTTGTATTTTACGTGTATTGCACGTGTTTTCGATACACGTGTCGAATACGCATATTTTTCCGTTACGTGAAATATACGTAACACTATCAATATGAATATTTTACGTATGTTGTATTTTTATTGTTTATGAATATTTTTCATTCTCCCGGATTTACTTTGTATTCGAATATTTATTATTTTCTTTCGCACGTTACACGTAAAATTTCAAGCCCATTTTATTCCTAAAATTTTATTAAGTCATGAAAACTTTTCTTCTCATTTTCTAATCACAAATGTATTATTTATTTTTTTAATTAAAACTCATAGGCCTAAAGATCACCTTAAAGCCCATTAGAAAAATTATTTAAAAGAAAAGCACATTAGTTAATCTACATTTTTAATAAACACTTTTTATCCTACACTTGTCATGTAACAACATGTACAATCAAATAAATAACAACTAAATAAATGATAAGTGTGCACATGTAGGAAATCTAAGGGTTGGCCAATTCATGAAGGAAGAAGAAGAGTTGGATGTTTGTGTAGTAATGGTGAGTGGGCAATTAGTGAAGGGGTTATGTAGGTTATGAATTTGAACACTTAATATGGGTAGTAGAAGAGTCTTTTCAAACCCTATAAATACCACCCCCTTTCTTCATGAAATCTTGCACCAAAAATCAAAAGAAACAAAAGATAACAAAGATAAGAAAAGAAAGAGAGGAAAAGAAAAAGAGAGTTATTTGAGTTCTTGATTGGAGGAAGGAAAGCTTGCTAGGTTAAGAAGGAAGACACATTCTTGGAGCTAGGAGCCATCTACTAGGAGTTCATTTTCTTTCTTCAATTGAGGTGGGTGTTCTTTCTTCCTTTCTAAAGTAAAATAGATTGCATGTGTAGAGAAATTGATATTTAAAATTGTTTATACATATGAGTAGTGGTTAAATTGTAATGATGATATTTAGAATGACAATGCATGCTAATATTATCATGTAAATAAGTTGAAATGATGTTGTTTAATTGCATGGTAGTACATCATGATTAGATTAAATGATATGGATATATATTTGTACACAAAGTTGCTAATTCATGCCAAGAAAAGTTATTGTTTTGAATTTTGTTTGCACATCAGAAAATTATATTTAATAAAACAGTCAGAATCTAGAGCTAAAACTTTTTTGAGAGCATCTTGTATATGTCAGGAACATCCCTTTAGAATTTCATAAGATTTGGAGGTCATTTACTATTTTAATAAAATCTAAACTCAAAACTGGTTAGTAGTTGACTGGTTGCTGGAAATTTGTATACATTTCGTTTTTTGATAAATTCAGTATTGTAAATGAAATAATTTGAGAAAAGTCAGAAGTAAGAAATTGTAGTTGACTCGTTAACCTTTCTGAAAATTCTAAGAAATTAAATTTTTACAAAGAATTGAATTTTATATGAATTTTACAAGACTGTACAGTGGTAGTATTTCAGTATTTCGACCCTATTATATTTGAAGAATTCAGGATTATAGATACAGTATTTTGAGGAAACTTACAACTAAGAAATTGTAGTAGACTTGTACACCTTTATTTTGATATAAATAATGCAAAGTTTCGTGAAGTATATGATTTTCTATAATTTTTACAAATAGCATGAAACGCAGTTTCTGACTTTGAATTTACTGTTTTGCAAATGATACTTAAACGAGGTGATTGAAAATATATTCTCGCTATTTTAAGTTATATTTTGGGAAAATAAAGATCATATTCATGCTTAGATGAGATGTGAACTCAAGAAAAAAAAAATATATGGTTAATGAGGTTAGGAATTGGTTTAAAATAATTCAAAGGAAAATGATGAGATGAGTTTTCAATGATGAATTTTAAGAGATTATGTTTTAATCTTAATTAACTTGTATTGAGAAGCTCTTGATGAATATGAAAAGCATATTGTGAAAATGAATAGGTTGAGATTGTACTTGTTGATGAATAAATAAGATTGAATGAAATAATTTGAATGAATTATGTATACATGAACATGAGTTATAAGGGTATGAGTACCCCAAGTTGTTGAACATGGAAAGATGTTGATTCTAGAGGCTTAGTGATACCCAGGTACTGGCAAAAGTAATGGAAATGAATAATTGATTTTTGAGAAGTGGCCAATATAGGTTGTCGTTCTTGGTATTTTTGTGTAAGACAGGTAGGAGGGTAAACTAACTCTAGGTAGTATAATTTATTCATGTTCAAACTTAAGAATTAGACATTAAGTGAAGATGTAGTAAACTTGGACAAACGTGAGTGAAGGGCATCTTTATAGTCAGGTGGTGGATTCCGGGACTATAGACCCATTCGGGCGGTGGATTCCGGGACTGTGGTTGTTTGCGATGGAAGCAAGCCTTAATTAAATTTGGGATTATGATTGATTGGGCGGTGGATTTCGGAATCATGATTAGTCGGTCGGATAGTAGTTCGTACTCTAGTGTATATGCGTATACCGGGGCTAGAGGGACACTTGCGGGATGTTCGCACGACGAAAATTCTGTATAGTCGGGCGGTGGATCTCCGGGACTGGAATTCATACTCATAGAATGTCTAAACCTTGTTTTATTACTTGGAAGTTATTATGGTGAGGGATAAAACCCTTTAATGTGGAGTACGTAGGTACTTGCCCTCGGACCTATGTAGTATGAGATGCATAGAATCCGAACAAGTATGTATTAGTATCATTATAGTATAACATCTGCATTGGGCATTAAGTCATATCATACACTGACATGTTTAGGATAGTCACACTTTACACTTTTATATGCATTCAAGTTTGTAATTGTTAAAGTAAGAGATTTCGTTATAATACAGCATAGAGAGGATCGTTGTTTATAACATTGCGTCGGTTGTAAGCAACTGACGTGCTCATAGATTTTCAGTGCAGGGTCGGATTGGATTGGCAAGGACTTAAAGACGGTTGATGATAAAGATTATATTCATCATTAAAGGTGCTGATATTATAGTTGTTTTCATGTTGTATTTTTATTTAACTTCCGCTGTGTAACTCTGTAATAAACATTGTTGTTGTAATAAAAAGAAATGTTTTAATTTCCTTGTAAAATTGTACGAATTGAAGTAAAAGATTATGTTGTACTACAAATTACATGTAAATGGAATTCGGGGTGTTACACCATCATTTGCAAATGCCGGGTATCTTGTATAAAAAAATTCCCAAATCCCTTACCCTAATTCCCTCATTCCCAAATTGTTTCACTTTCCCTTTCTCTTTTGCCACGCACTCCAGAAATTTGCCTTCGTCTTCGACATCCCTGTAACACCCCTCAAAATTGAGTACTAACAATTTTACTCCACGTGTGTTACGCACATATATTTTGTACTGTTACATTTAATATTTGTAACATTATTAATATAAATATTTTACGAATTTTGTATTTCAATTGTTATGGACTTTTTTTTTGTTCTCCTGAATTAAATTATGTATTTGTATTTAATTTTTTGATCTTCTATTTAAATTTCAGCTCGAATATTTTAATATTTATGTTTTTACATGCATTGCATGTGTTGATGACATATTTTTAATATATAAAATTAATGAAGTAAGTATGTTAAATTTTATTATTGCTTAATTTAAACATATGGGAGGTTGAATTTGTAATGATCCATAGTATGGTTAATTTAACCCATTTTTAACTAATAAATGATGTTACCTTTGTAATAATGTAAACATATGCTTAATTAAACACATTATTTTGTATGCACATTTGTGGGAACCAAAATCCGTGCATTGCCCACAACTTTGGCCGGCCAATTTCAGTAGGAGGGAAAGAAGAAACATTGAATTGGGTCAAGGGGTTGTGGTAGTTATTAGGAGTGTGCGTGGTTTTAAAAACTCCCCATTCACTCTTTCCCTTTAAAATATTCACTCATTCCCTTTCAAATATTTCCCACCAGCCAATGCAGAGGCTTCCATTTCATTTCATTTCATTTTTTTGTTTACAAATCAAATTGACATTGGAGCTCGGTCTTGGAGGGATGAAGCTTGGGGATTGTTTTGTACGAGTTTTAATTGCTAGGGATTCATCAAAAGAGGTAGGCATTCCTTAACTTTCTAATTTGTTCTTGTTAGAATTTAATGCCAGATAATCTATATAAATTGAGTATTCATGCTTAGATTATGTATTGATTGTTGATAGATTATGTGTTAGTTAATTGTGTGAAAGTATGAGATGACTAACTTAGAAACATTTTTATGGTTACTATCCTGAGTTTTAGTCTCACCTCAAAAAATCATTTCTTTTTATCCAGATGGAATCTAAAGCTAAAATTTTTATATGAGTACTCGGTATATGTTAAGAACATCTCCTCAAAATTTCATAATATTTGGATATCGTTTGCTATTTTAATAAATCCGAACTTAGGACTGGTTGTGCTACAAATTACCTATGTTTGGAATTCGTGGTATTACAATCCCCTCCGATCACACCACCGTTCCCCCGTCATCGCTGTAAATCCTAAACTCTAGATCTCAATCTCGTTTTAGATTAAGAAGATGAGCTCTCAGATCTACCAATCAGTTGCTTGGACCATCAAGTCCTTCGCCCCTTTTCTTCGGTATTCTTTGGTGAGCATTTTGCCATTGATTTTGATTTATTTGATTTGATTTGATTTGTCGATGTATGAATCGAAATTGAAAAAAGAATTTGGATTTTGGCAGGAGGTGAAGTTTGTTGGGTTAGTTAGGGTAATCATTGTTCAAGTTACTACTACTGTTATTGCTTCTTCCTCTGACAATACTGTAGCCAGGGACGAAGCCATAAACTTTTAGCAGGGAGGCATAGCAGACAACAAATTCAAAAATTGTTCCATTGGCCAAAGAAGAATAATAATAATAATAATAATAATAATAATAGTACATTTTTTCTAAGTTTTCTTCACCAGTTTGTTTGTTTCTTTTTTTATTTAAAGTAATAAATTAAATGTGGGGCAACTTGGAAACTTTATTTGTTTTTTTTTTTTTCAAAGTAATAATTAAAGGTGTGGCTAACTTAGAAACTTGCTATTATGGGATTAATAGGGAATTTTGTAAAAATATTCGGGGGGAGGGGGGGAGGGGGGGATTAAAGGGTAAAATTTTGAAAAGTTCAGCTCCTTCACTGACTGCAGCTCATGTTGGAGATACTGAGGGTCTGTTTGTTCAGGGTTTTAAAATCTGTTTTCAGTTTTTTAAATTTTGAAATCTAAAAATTGTGTTTGTATAGGTGTTTTCGGGAAAACGTTTCTAAATTTTTTTTTGAAAATTCTCATTTTAAAACCCATTTTTAGAAAACTCCAAAAAACAGTTTTATAAAAAAAAAATCTCCTTTTCTTCATCTCTCCCCAAAAAACGTCATGTTCCCTATCTTCTCATATTCAAAAAACTGTTTTCTAAAAACAGTTATCTAAACAAACTCTTGTTTTTAAAATCTCAAAAACCTCATTTATAATTTTTTTTTACAAACCCAAGTTTAAAAACTGTTTTCAAAATAACGAACCAAATGCAGCCTGAGTATTTTGAACTGTTTCAAAGGCACTACTTTGATAACTAAAGCATGGAGGAAAACCAAAATCTTCAGGTTCTTTTCTAGTTTTAGGAAGTTGTGTCTTCTTTTAGGCTATTAATTGTTTTCTGAAGGTAGTAGAACTTGTCAAGTAGTTTAATTTCCTGAATAAGTTTCTCAGAGTCGTAGTCAATTTGTTGATTTGGGTTTTTTCATGCATCTAGTGACTGGGCTCGTGGTTCTTTACCTTTGAATTTGAATGTGATAATGAATATAGTCATAAAATAACTTGCTATATAAGTCGTTCTTTAGTTTGATTTTTGTTCAATTTGGTTTTAGTTTATTTTTCAGTTATATTATGTTTTTGCTGCTACTTTTTCCCCATCTATTAGCTTAAATGAATTGGTAATGAATTAATATGTCTGCTCTTTTCTCTCTTTAAGTTTCTTAAATTTACACAACCAACAGATAAAGTGACCATGATGTTTGTGGCTTGGAATTTGAAGGTAAAGCACCCGAGTTCGACTCAACAAATTTAGATATATTAGATGAAGCAGAATATCAGAATGATGTTTGGGGGGTTCCATCTGGGTTGAAGAAGGAAGCAAGGTGTTGCTTTGGTTCAGATGACAGCTTTCGTCATAGTTGAAACGATGGCTAATGTGCTATATATATCTGTAAGTGTACAAAATCGCAAATCGCAAAACGATGGCTAATTATTTGTAAGTGTACAAAATCGCAATAAGTAATATAGTTGGCTAATGTGCTATATATCTTGATATGAATTATTTGTAAGTGTACAAAATCGCAATAAGTAATATAGTTAAGTGAAAAGAGTGTCGAACACACAAGGACTAATTATTTTATTGAGTACCGAGATTACTAGATTAATTACTAGTTGGAATATCGAAATTGAATAAAGAAAACAACAAATTTAAATTAATCTAAAGAACTAACTAAATAAATTAAAAAGAACGGAATAAGAAATTTTTGTGATTTGTTAATAACAAAATTAATTCTAGGGTTTTTGATTTCACCAAGTTAATCACACAATTTATAACTTCATGTGAATAAAAATACTATTTTTCCAAGTTGTAGACCAAAATCCCCTAAGTATTCAATGCTTTCTCTTGAACAATACCAAAAATATCTCCAACTAACAGTTTGTCATAGTTCATACACAAATTTAATTAATTGAAGACTAATTAAGTTCTGTGGATTTCTTAACGGTCATATCAATCGCGGTAAATCATCTCTAATTTCACTTAACCAATGGTATTTAATTCTATAATTCAAAATCACAAATTACCAGTTCGGTCTCTCCATCATTTAATAGATCATACAAAAGTCGGTCAACCAATTGTAAGAATTAAGAACAAAAATCAAACACACAACCATGAAAAAATAAACAAAATAATATGGAATTAAAAATTGTGTTCTCAAAATTAGGCTACATCAAAGCCCTAGAAAAATAAAATTTAGTTCATAATAAATTTGCAATTAACAAATACTGTCTTGGATTGCATAATAAAAATTAAAGGAAGAAAAGAGATACAGAAGGAACTGTTTTGTCAAAAAAAATTGCAAACCAGTCTCGATTTTTGTGCCGAACAGTAAGCCACTTCTCTGTCTTTCTCCTTCACTGTCTGTCTTGAAAACCGAGCCCCTGTTAGACCACTTCTCTCTCTGTCGCTTTTGAAAACAGGACAACGCCCATCCACGTCAGACGTGACATCAGCACTCTCTCTTCCTCTTTTGCGTGTGTGAACAGAGCCGAAGCCCCCTGTCGTTTTCTACCTCGTCAGCGCTGTCATCGTCTTGAAGCACACGCAAGGCAGAGAAGCGCCACATCAGCGCTGTCGTCGTCTTGAAGCACACGCAAGGCAAAGAAGCGCCACGTCAGCGCCTGCAGCTGCTGTCCCTTCCTTCTCTCTCTCTTCCGTCGTTTCTGCCCCTTGTTTTCCTTTTATTATTATTATTATTATTATTATTATTATTATTATTATTATTATTATTATTATTATTATTTTAAATTGAGGAAGCCGTCGCTCTCCTCTCATTAGCCGTGTAACCTCCTTCTCTTATTTGCTCTCTCATTAGCCGTGTAGCCTCCTTTTCTTATTTGCTCTTCTATTTATAGGCACAGAAAGTAGAGATTAGGGTTTATTTTTGCAGAAAAACACCAATTCTTTATTTATTTGTTTCCTTCTTTAATTTGCTCTTTATTTCTTGCTTCTTTTTCTTCTTTTTCTTCTTTTTCTTTTCTTTAAACACGAGTTGCACACACACAAATTAAAATCAGAATTTAGAATTTAAAAATAAAAATAAAATTAATTAGTTTAAATTAATTAAACTAACTAAAAATCATATTAGCTCATTTAAATCCTTTTAAAATTGTTTATTGCACTATCAGCTTAATTGGCAAATTAAAATTTTTATCTTCCTTTTCACACGACCAAATTGTAAAATTTAAAATTTAAAGTTCATCAAAACAATAAAAATTAATAAATCATTCTGTTTGTTTTGTTTGTTAATTTTTACCAAAATGTTCACCTTTTGCATCAAAAAATCTTATTCCTTCAAAAGTAATTAATTAACCGAAATCTATGGAAATAAGATAAATTATTAACAAGATAGACGAACACAAGTAATTTTTATGGATAAATGTCTACAAATATTTATATAAAAATTAGACACATCAAATACCCCAAACTTAAGATTTTTCTTGTCCTTGAACAAAAAGTAAAATCATGAATAAAGGAATAATAGTTTATAATAGGCTCAACTTATCACACCAAGAGATCTCATTATGCAAGTATCAAAATTTCTATTTAGAATATAAACAATAACAAATAAAGTAAAATCAAGCATACTCACTTTCTCCAGTGCAATTATTCATTCATAATTCCCAACCCAATCGTATTTGTCAAGCAATTAATGCAATTATAGTATGTAACAACTTCATCTGTGATTTTCCATTCTCACTACTACAAACCGAGTAGCAAAGTAAAGTGTTTTTTCCCCCTCTAAGTTGTCACTTGCCTTTTAGACGTGAATGCAAATATTTGTGATGAATTTACCCTGTTACTCAACAAGTCACAAACTTAAAATCTTTGCATACTCATATTTTAAGTTGTCATTTGACGTAAAAGTAAACATTGGTGATGAATACCCCTAGTTACTAAGCAACTCAAAACATTGGAGTAGATCGACATTATTTATTCAATTATTTGATCATTATCACTCTACTTACTTAAACTATGTTTAGGACTAGATCAAAGAGGATAATCACAAGAAAAAGCATCACATTTTTCTTTTATGTATAATCACATGACTGTCACAATTGTGTAAGAAATTTTGAAATTCAATAATCCTAAAATAAATAAGTATACTTAACCTTGCTTTCTAAGCAATTGTCTATAATAAAAAATTATTTCAATGCTTAGCACAATAAAGAACTCAAAAGTGTAATGGTGAGCCCAATTGAAATCCATTTTTGTTTTGTTTTTCTTTTCAAATATATATAAAATAAAATTTTAATTTGTACCTGATATGGCTAAAAATGGGGTTTAATCGGAACCGTCCAAATCGGACACGAATCTTGAATCCCAGGGGTAAAACGGTAATTTCACCTACCAATGGGTCTGAAGCGGGTACTGGTTCACCTTTTTGGAAACCCACTAACCCGCGAACGGATTCACCTCAACTGGGTGCGGGTTTCAACCCGCAACAAACCTGGTCCAGATTGGATAGAATTAGGGTTTCTGATTAATCCTAATCAACGGCCCTGATTCGTATCTATCCTTTCACTGGGGATTAGGGATTACATTCCTTATCTAACCACAGGGGGATTACATTCCTAATCTTTCTCCAGTTTTCACGCTCCTTCATAATCTTGCTTGATTACTGACTTGAGCATCGGAGGGTGCATCGCCGGGAACAACCCCGTTGTCTCGTACTTTTTGCAGGTGTACGGCAGGAGTCAGCGTCAAACTCCAACTGAACAGGTACACAGGTTTGCTATTTAGTTTTCCTAAGAATCCACAAATTCTATCTGTTTGCCCCCACACCAGATTTAGCGGCAACAGATTGGCGCCGTCTGTGGGAAACTAACGAATAGCAACCTCTCCTCTTCCCATTGGTCAGATTCGCTCCGGCCATGCCTCCTAGGAAAGTCAGATCCAGAGGGTCCAACAGAGGACCCAACCCCGATCAGCAGCAAGAAATCCCCATCCAACCTACCCAACAGCAGGGGCAACTTCCTCCTCCAGCGGAAGATCCACTCCAATAGGACCTTCCTCCTCCTCCAAATCAGCCGCCTCCTAAGGGTCCTAACCCTCAGAAACAGCCTTTCCATCTGGACCACGTCTCCGTCCACAACGCCTCTTCGGACTCTATGGCCTCCCATCATCCCCGAGCTTCTGGTCTCCACAACACCGCCCTCAACCGGCAGAAGGATGAGGATCTTCGTCGCCATCTGGATGAAAAGCAGGCCCGAGAGGGAACCTCCCGCCAACACCGTCCGGATGAGCGATCTCCTCACCGCTGAGAATACAGAAGATCCCCTACCCGAAGGGGGCGGAGAGAGTTCCCCGAGCATTACAGAAGAAGGCCACACTCCCCCGCAGGTCGGCAACAGCCTAGGAACGATGAGGCACCCATCAACCGTGCCGAGTTCCAGCAGTTCCAAGCGACCGTCCTTCAAGCCCTCAATCTCCGTTCTAACACTAATGCTCCGAAGATTCCCTCTCCTCCTCCGGTCCGAAGTCCTCGCCGATGGTCACCATCTCCTCCTCCAGCTCCTAGCAACTCAAGGCATGTACCAAGTCCTCGCCGTTCCAGGAGCCACCGTCGTCATAGTCCCCGCTCTCCCTCATACGAAGACCAGTCGAGAGCCTCGCCAGATTACCATCGGAGGGATGATGCAGTCTATCGCCGTCTCCATGAGATGGAGAGGCGCTTGGGTCAGTTAGACCGAGAAGAAGAGCTCAGAGGAAGGACCCTTCGTCCTAGCAGACCTCCTTTGTCCCAAACTATAATGGATGCACCCGTGCCAATCGGCTTCAAGCCTCCTCAATTTGAGACCTATTTCGGGGAGACTGACCCCATTGATCACATCGAAAGCTTCAAGACCCTAATGCTCATCCATCAAGCTTCGATGCCCTCCTCTGCAAATCCTTCCCCGCAACTCTCAAGGACCCAGCTCGAGAATGGTAATCTCGCCTTGCCCCATCCTCAATATTCTCCTTCGAGTAATTTGAGACTCTCTTCGTCACCCATTTTGTAAGTAGCTGCAGAACTGAGAAGACCAGCATCTCGCTACTGTACCTCCACCAGAAGAAGGGTGAGAAGTTGAGAGACTATGTGAAGAGGTTCACAGCTGAAGCCCGGTCTATAGCATCCCTCGACCAGTCGGTCGCTGCGGCAGCATTTCAATCTAATGTCCTCAATGCCAACCTCCGCTTCCTCCCTCGCCAAGAAGCCCCCACAGAACTTTTTCGACCTCCTCCTCCGAAGCGAAAAGTACATTCGGGCCGAAGAAGCCGAGCACCACCCAAACTTGGAGGGGTCTTCCTCCGGGTTTGAGAGAAAGGGAACAGAAGAGGAAGGAGCCAAGAAGCTCCAGAAGGATAATGCCGGCCAGCGCCGACCTCCCCCCAGATTCGAGAAGTTTACTCCCCTCACCACTAATGTCTCTACCATTCTGATGGAAGTTGAGAAGGAAGGTATCATACCTCCTACTCCGAGGATGAACACCCCTGCCAAGAAAAGGGATAAAGAGAAGTGGTGCCGTTATCACCGGGACCACGGCCACGACACGAATGATTGTCGGGCCTTGAAGAATGAGATAGAAGCCCTTATCCAGAGGGGGCAGCTGACCAGATTAGTGAAAAAGGACCGAGCCGACCTTCCTCCCCCGCCTCGGGGGGCTAATAAGCGTCCGGAACGCGATGATACGCCCGACTTCGAAGAGGAGCGTGTTCTGCACCTCATTCACGGGGGCCCAGTGGGGGGCTCCTCAAACTCCTCTCGAAAGGCATTTATAAGAGAAGTCAATTCGGTCCGCACCCCCTCCTCCCAAAGGCCTCGGAGTGCCCGTCACGTTCTCAGACGAAGATCTTGAAGGTATCCGCACCCCTCATTGTGACGCACTCCTCATCAGCCTCCACATGGCGAATTTCAAAGTCGAGAGGATCCTAGTAGATAACGGCAGCTCCGTTAACATCCTCTTCCTCGCCACTTTTAAAGGCCTAAAGCTCTCCCGAGACAGACTTAAGCCCGCCGGTTACACGCTCTGTGGGTTCACGGGAGTGCCAGTGACTATTGAAGGGGTGATTACCCTCGACGTAACCGCTGGCAAAACTCCTACCACCCGAACGGAGTCGATGGACTTCATGGTTGTAGATGTCCCCGCAGCCTACAATGTCATTCTGGGTCGGCCCGGCCTAGCCGCCCTTGAAGCCGTCCCTTCTGCCTACCACCTCAAAATGAAGTTTCCCACTCGGGCCGGAGTAGGGGAAGTAAAGGGCAATCAGGAAATGGCCCGTAAGTGTTACATGACCTCTACCCTCGGACCAGTCCTCTCCTTAGAAACTCTGTAAATCCCCCAGCTGCTCGACCAACGTCCGAGCTGGTGGATGAGTTGGAGGAAGTACTCTTCTCTGAGCAGGATCCAACTCGCAAGTTCTTTGTTAGCAAGACCCTCCCGTCCGCCTTATGCTCGGACATTGTACAGTGCATCCGAAGGAACCAAGACCTCTTCGCTTGGTCAGCTGCAGACATGCCTGGAATTTTCGAAGAGCTCCTAGTCCACCACCTCAGCGTTGTTCCGGGGTCCAAACAGGTTCAACAGAAGAGGCGCAAATTTGCCCTCGAGCGCCAGCTAGCTATTAAAGAGGAGGTGGACAAGCTCTTGAAGGCCCGGTTCATACAAGAAGTGAACTATCCTGAGTGGTTGTCAAACGTAGTGATAGTGAAAAAGTCTAATGGGACTTGGAGGATTTGTATTGATTTTACCGACCTCAACAAGGCTTGCCCCAAGGATCCCTTCCCTCTTCCAAGTATTGACACTCTGATTGACGCCACCTCGGGACATGAACTCCTCAGCTTCATGGATGCCTTCTCAGGCTACAACTAGATTCGGATGTTCCCCCCGGATATCCCGAAGACATCATTCGTGACAGATCAAGGCCTTTATTGCTACAGGGTTATGCCCTTCGGTCTGAAGAACGCAGGAGCCACATATCAACGCCTCGTCAACAAGGTTTTCCAAGCTCAAATCGGCCGAAACATGGAGGTGTATGTTGACGACATGCTTGTGAAAAGCATCCGAGGCGCCGATCATGTGACCGACCTCCGAGAAGCGTTTGACGTTCTGAGAAAGCACAGCATGAGACTCAATCCGAACAAGTGTGCGTTCGGTGTCTCGTCTGGGAAGTTCCTCGGCTTCATGGTTAGCCAACGAGGAATTGAAGCAAACCCTGAGAAAATCAAGGCCATATTAGACATGGCCCCTCCGAAAAATGTTAAGGAAGTCCAGAGGTTAACAGGCTGCCTAGCCGCCATAGGGCACTTTCTTTCGATGTCTGGGGAGAAATGCCTCCCTTTCTTCAAGGCCCTCAGAGGGGCTAAAGGGTTCGAATGGGGGCAGCAGCAACAGGAGTCCTTCGACCAGCTCAAGGTGTACCTCGTCAATACCCCTCTCCTCAGCAAACCGATCCCTGGTGAACCCCTCTACCTCTATCTGGCAGCTTCCGAGCAGACCCTCAGTGCAGTTTTAGTGAGGGAAGAAGACTGGGCTCAGAAGCCCATCTACTATGTGAGCAAGGTGCTTCGGGACGCCGAGCTCCGATACCCGAAGATAGAAAAGATGGCTTATGCCCTAGTGATGGCCGCGAGAAAGCTTCGTCCGTATTTTCAATCCCATTCGGTGGTCGTTCTTACCGACCAGCCGCTGAAGCAGGTCCTCCACAAGCCAGAGACCTCGGGTCGCCTTATGAAGTGGTCTATCGAGCTGAGCCAGCACGATATAACTTATCAGCCTCGGACCGCAATCAAGGCTCAGGCCTTAGCAGAATTCATAGTTGAAAGTACCATCCCCGAGTCCAGCCAAACAGTGAAGGGACCGCCTATTTGGTCGGTTTATGTTGACGGATCCTCCTACAACGAGGGAAGCGGAGCAGGGGTCATTCTGACAGGCCCAGATGACTTCATCCTCCAATACTCCCTCCGTATAAACTTCAAAGCCTCGAACAACGAAGCTGAATACGAGGCACTCATAGCCGGCCTTGGAATGGCCCGAAATGCAGGGGCGCAGTGCCTCCGGATCTTCAGCGACTCTCAGCTAGTTGTGAATCAAGTTCTCGGCGAGTACGAAGCACGTGATGACAGGATGGTCAAATACTTAGCCAAGGTCAGGGGCCTGATGGCACTGTTTGAAGAAGCCCTCATCCAAAGAATATCCCGAGAAGAAAATGCTCAGGCCGATTCTCTCTCCAAACTAGCCTTTTCCTCCCTTCAAGGTCTCGAGCAGACCATCCTGATAGAGGTCCTTCTGAAGCCGAGTATAGAGGACGAAACTCCCGACTCCATGGAGGCACTACCGGTCTTGCTCGAAGACAACTGGATGAAACCCCTCGTCGAGTTCTTAAGGGATGGACTCCTCCCCGAGGATCCCAAGGAAGCTCGAAGAGTGAGAACCCGAGCCGAGCGTTATACACTGATCGGAGGTATCTTATACAAACGCTCCTTCACGCAGGTAGACGGCCGACCCTACCTGAGATGCCTCTCCCCCGAACAGGCAGACTACGCCCTACAAGAGCTTCATGAGGGCATTGGCGGGGCACATTCAGGTTCCAGATCCTTAGCCCGCAAAGTATTGAACTACGGATATTTCTGGCCCACTCTCCTACGAGACGCCGAACGGCACGTTCGGCAATGTAGCTCCTGTTAGAAGTACTCCGACATCCGATGCCTCCCTCAAGCTCCACTCACTTCCCTATCAAGTCCGATCCCCTTCGCAATGTGGGGGATGGATTTACTAGGGCCATTCCCACCAGCTCCCGGACAGTTTAAATTCTTAGTCATGGCGATCGACTACTTCTCGAAATGGATAGAGGCCGAGCCCTTGGCCACGATCACCAAGAGCAAGGTTGTTCAATTCTTCTGGAAGAACGTGATCTGCCGATTCGGCGTCCCTAGGGTCCTGATAACAGACAACGGAACACAATTCACCGGGGCCGCCTTCCGAGCCCTATGCAAGGACCTTGCCATCCAACACCGGTTCTCCTCCGTTTCTCATCCCCAGTCGAATGGCCAAGCCGAAAATGCTAACCGACAGATCCTCTCCGGCATTAAGAAGAGGTTAGATAAGTGTTCCAAAGGCTTATGGGTCGATCAGCTTCCCAACGTTCTGTGGAACTACCGCACCACCAAACGGACCCCCACAGGAGAGAGCCCATTTAATCTCACCTATGGGTCCGAGGCCATCATCCCCCTAGAAGTCAGAATACCCTCACCTCGTCTGATAGCCTATGAAGAAGAGCAAAACGCCAGAGATCTCCGAGCAAGTCTAGACCTGATAGATGAGATCCGAGAAAGAGCTGCCATTCGTCAACGAAGCTACCGAAGAAGGATCGAGTTGGCGTACAACAAGAGAGTCCGCCCCACGGACCTCAAAGAAGGGGACCTGGTCCTCAGGAAATTGGCCATCTCATTTCCAGGGTAGAAGAGCAAATTGGCCCCAAATTGGGAGGGACCCTACAAGGTCGCCAAAGTAGTCCGCCCCGGCACATATAGACTAGAAGACCTCGAAGGCAGGGAGATCCCTAGGACGTGGAATGTCGACCATCTCTTAAAGTACCAAGAGAGAGCACTAACGCCTCTCTAAGCACTTTGAGATGTCGAACCGTTTCCCTCCTATTACTTGTAATAATTTTCTTTTATTCTTCTCTTGTAATAACGGCTCACAACTTTAGAAGCAGCCGGCTTAGTCATCAATAAAGAAAGTTTTTTCATATTTTACTTGTAAAAATTGCGTACATCTCTCTGCCTTTACTCTTCACTTAACCGATGGTTCCGGAGTCCAACACTTGGCTCGATTCTACTCCGCGAGCTCGCTTCTAAGCGGGCTAGGAGTGGGTCGCCATTCGGAATTGCTCCCACGACCGTTGAACTCTAACGATGGTTCCAGAGTCCAACACTTGGCTCGATTCTACTCCGCAAGCTCGCTTCTAAGCGGGCTAGGAGTGGGTCGCCATTCGGAATTGCTCCCACGACCGTTGAACTCTAACGATGGTTCCGGAGTCCAACACTTGGCTCGATTCTACCCCGCAAGCTCGCTCCTAAGCGAGCTAGAGGTAGTTCGCAAGTCAGAGTTGCTCCCACAACCGTCGAACTACTCTTACGATGGACAGCGAGCCCACTATTAGGTAAGGCTCGACTCATCTCGCAAGCTCGCAAGATTAGGAGACCAAAGCGCTGCTCGGCACCACTGGCCGAACGCTCATGTCGCCGAACCGCGAACGAGCAAGAGGCCGGCTCAGGGACCTCGACGCGATGAACACAGTCACAAACAAAATGACTACACAAAGCTACAAAGGACATGCAAGTTCGAGAGAGAAATGTTATTAATAATTAGCATACAATGCAAAGCGACTCTTCCATACAACAAGGTTACAAGGCCTTAAAGTACAAAAATTACAAGGCCGACCCACTACACTTGGATTTGAAAACGATCATCAGTGTCCCGTTCGGTCGTCAGTTTGGAAACCTCGACTGTCAGTCCCTCTCCCTCCGTCCGGAGCTCCGCCTCTACAGTCTGCAAGTGACGGATCTCAGAAAGCAGATCGTCCCTCTCCGCTGCTATTTTCGACAAATTGTGCCGAACGCACTGGATCCGAAGGGCATTGCTAAAAGCGGTCAGCGAACCTTCGTCCTCTCCTATGGGGGTTATCTCGGCGATCCTGCTCTCCAAACGCAGGATCTCGATGTCTCGCCGACCTAGGATGAGCTGAAGATGGTTCCGCTCGCTTTTGGCTCGGCGCAATCCCAGCTCGACTTCATAGAGCCGCTCTCGGCACCTCGCCAAGCACAGCCTCGTCACCCTCGAGCCTACCTCGGCTCGAGCATGGTCATCCGAGCGAGCGGGCTCGACGTCCTGAGCTACCGCCTCGAGCTGAAAAGAAGAAGAGACAAACAACAAAATTTCAAACATTGCCGAAGTCCAACACATGAAGCCAATATTCCCTACGCAACATCAGATGCAAAGCAAAGGTTTTTATTCAAATAAAGTAGCTCTACAAACAACAAGACCGACGCTACGGCAGAATTTTACAATAACTTAAGGGAACACAACACAACTTGTTTAGTGCCTCTTCGGAAGGGGAGCGCTCCGGTTCAAGGAAACGCGGGGGCGGCGATGCCTAACCCCCGAGCTCGATTCCAAACCAGCAAAGCGAGATTCCCCTTCGCTGCTAACTCTAACTGTGGCACCAACTGAGGCGCCGCTAGACGAGACAGCTACGCCACTCTGAGCGTCAGCAGGACTCTGCCTCACCGTAGGCAAACGAGTCGCAAGTTCGTAGAAGGTAATCCCTCTCTCGCGCTCTTCGAGAGTACACGACGTACTACGAACGTTGGCCCTCTCAGGCAGAAGCTTGAGCGACACGACCTCTTCCTCCAGCTCGATAATCCTATCTCTCAGAACATCATCCTGTGTCGACATCTTCAACCGAGGAGGTCTTGACGAGCCCGCAACATTGGCACTATCGGTCGCAAGACGTCGATAATGGGTGACCTCGATCCCCCTGTCTATCGTAATCCTCCTAAGCTTGTCAATCTTGGCCAGCAACTCTTGGCGCTCGGATGACCACTTTTCCAACTCGGAAGCTAACTTCTCTTCTTTTGCCGAATGTTCTTTCTCCGTTACCTCCAAGTGACGGATCTCGGCCAAGAGCTCGCTATTCTTTTGCTCGACAACAAAAAGCTCCTCTGTCTCACCTTCGAGATGAGAAGCATGGGGTTGCTTCCATAGTTGCTTCAACTCACGGCAATACCCCCTCGCAGCTGCTTTTATCTCCTCCAGCTTCAAGAGCATATAAAACTGCCTCTCTCGGCTATGAGAAAGCGCTTGTTTCGTTTCTTTTAGCTCCTTACGAAGATACGAAACCTCCGTGATCGGACCAAACTTCACCTGAAAAGCAAAGATAAATCTGATGCCCAACACTTGAAGAATTTTTGCAACTAGTCAAACATAAAATCCGAGGTCCAACACTTGGAGAATTTTTGGCCAAACAAAATGTGTTTTCATTCAAAACTCAAAACGCATTACAGGAGCGGTGGCCAGTCCACAGTCAGGCTTACACATAAAAAAAAAAAGAAGACTAAAGACGCAACCAAGTCAGGGGTCGACCTTTTTGTCGCTCGGGTCTTTCGACCCCCCGACGATTCCCATGTCCTCGTCCACGTCCTCGTCCTCGGAGTCGTCCTCCTCCTCACCCTCGGCCTCTGTCTCACCCGTGCCTTCGGCACCGTCGGCCTGTCCCTCGGGGCCGAGCATTGCCGAAGGAAGCTCCTCCTCCCCCTCCACGGGGTCGTAGAAGTGATAGGAGGATGTGTTAAAACCCGGGTTCCGAGCGGCGATATGAAGCAGGGCTCGGCCGTACGCATCCTCCATGTTCTTAAACATGTGCTGCTCGGCCTCTTGCTGGACAGCCCTCTTAGCCTTCGCCACCTTCGATTGGTGCTTGGCCTTGACCCTTTCGGTCTCCTTCGAGCTTTCTCCGCCTCCGACCGGGCTTTGGCCAGCTCCTCCTTAAGCTCGGCATTCTCCTTCTCTGAGGCCTCGAGCTTGGCCGATTCGTACGTCGACCGCTACATAGCTTCGGCCAGCTTTGCCTCCAACTCTGCCACCTCGGCATCGCGTTTTGCCGAGAGGAGTTGCTCAGCTTCGAACAGCTTCACAGCTTTCGCATGCTCCGACCTCTCTCGGTCGTACAGCGCCGTCAGCTCCTGTTCTTTGCTCGCAAACTCTTCGAGCAAAAAGTTGAAGTGGCAGAGGGTCTGAAAAGAGAACAAACAGTTAAAGTCCGGACCTAAAAACTTAGAAAATTTTGCAAAAAATGCTTCAAGGCGAAGGTGTTCAGTCTACTTACCGACATCGTGTTCCGAGCGATCTGCATTGTGGCGTCCCCGACCTCTCTGGACTTAAGCGCCGCTCGGTCCTTGGGGGTTGGCAAATGCTTCACCGCCTGCATACAAATGTTGCCGTCCCCGAAGAAGCCGTCGACCTTCATTACTTGCCAGCCGGGGACGAAGATCTGCTTATGCTCCTCGGTCAGAATCTTCTCCGCTTCGGCAGTGAGGGGCGGAACTTGAAAGGACAACGCCGCGCTCACGTTGAACGCGCCGCTCGATGAGCCGGGGGCATCGGTCTTCGCTGTTGGGGTCGGCGCATCTGAGGAAGGGAGATCGGAGGCCGCGACCTGGTCTTGCTCAGGATCGGCTTCCAGGACCTCGACCACCGGCAGGTCGGCGGTCTTTGGCACCGAAGGTATCTTCGGCGCTCGGCCGCCCTGAGGCCCCGTCGAAGGTCTCTTCTTCTTCCTTGCCTCCTGCTCCCTAGCCGCCTTGGCCTTCGCCATCAACGCCCTATAGTCCATGCCAGAAGACTCTGCACAAACCGAATGAAAAAACTTAGAAATTTTTTTAAGAACTTCAAGGAAAAAGTAAAAATATCAGGGGCGTACTGGGGTCGATCGGACTGAGACCCCCTCGAAACAAAGCCTCCTCGGTGATATCCTTCCAACTTAGCGTCGGCAGGCCGAGGAGATTCTTGAGGACTTCCGTCTCCTCGTTACTAAGCACTGGCTCCTTCTTCGCTCGCTTGGGCAGGCCTTCCCTCGACCAAGCTATCGGAATAGCCCAGGGTTCAGGAGCTCGGACAATGAAGTACTTCTCCTTCCAATGCTTGATCAAGTCCGGGTTCTCGATCAACTTCACGCCTGTCCGCGGCGAAAGGTAGAACCTCTGCTCGTTCCTGTTCGGCTGGCAAGGACGGTAGAGGCTCCGAAGGAGGAACAGACTTGGCTCGGCGCCGATATCTTGACACTGAAGAACAAACGCCAAGACGTGCCTCCAAGTGTTCGGCATCAGCTGGGCAGGACTCAGGCCGTACCAATTGAGGACCTCGGCAATGAACGGATGCAACGGAAAGCAAAGCCCAGCGGCCAAGGAGTCAACCGGAAAAATGCACGCGTCGGCCGAAGACGACGTGCAGGCTCGGAAACCAGGTCCGGGGAGAAGTAGCCCATACTCGGCAGGGATCTGGAATCCAGTCCAGGTCCATTGCAGATCAGCCTCAGTAAGGACCGAATTGATATGGTCCACCTCGGACATATCTCTCAGCTCTTTCTCCTCTACGGACTTGGCGGTGCCCTGGGTCGCCTTCTCCAGCATCTCTTCGGAGTAGCTCCGTACTCCCCCCACACTCGACAGAGAGATCGACTGCCGACCGAACTCCCCTGCCGTCTTCGGCTGCTCTATGATCGTGACCACTCCCTTACCCTTCCGGGACCTCGCTGAAACCTCCTGGAGCGGCTCGGTGACCTCCCCACTCTCGCTCGGCCGGACCACGGTCTGCTCGGTAGGCTCCACCACCTCCTTCTCTTTACCCGCTCGGCTAACGACTCGGTCCGAGGTGGGGGTCTCATCCGAAGAAGTAATCTTAACCATTTTTTCTAAAGAGAGAGGAGAGAGACTGACCTTGAAGTGACTGTTACGGCCGAAAAAGTTCGCCGGAGCAAAGAAACACCTTGCCGCGACAGCTAGCAGCGCCACTCGGGAGCTAAAAACTTCGCAGAATGAAGAGCAAAAAATTGAGTCAGAAAGTAAAAGTGAATAATGAGATTGGGGGTGGGGGAGTGAAGACTTATAGTAAAAGAAAAAGTCTCTTGGGCTTCCTAACGAAAGGGCGCGACTCTTGATCGACCTTTGAAGTGTTACGAAAGCCCAAATGACTTTGTACCCGAGCAGCAACGATTGGCGAAAAGGCATAGCGTTTCGATACAAGTCGAATAGCTCGGCACGCACAGGATCAAAATCTGACCGTCGTGCGAGCCGAGCCCCTAGTCCTCCGGTCGGCTGCCGAGCAAGTGCCCATCCGAGCCCCAAAACGGAGAAAAATCACTTTTCTCTCAACATTCGTGTAAGATCTCGATCAGACGGCCCAGATCTTGCCAGTGTCACTAAACGACAAGATAGTATTTTCTTGGGAACTGGGCCCATCTCAAGATTCGTGCCACCATCCAACGGCTCAGATCGCACTACATCGCTCGACCTGCCAAGCCCCTAGTCCTCCGGTCGGCTGCCGAGCAAGTGCCCATCCGAGCCCCAAAACGGAGAAAAATCACTTTTCTCTCAACATTCGTGTAAGATCTCGATCAGACGACCCAGATCTTACCAACGTCGCTAAACGACAAGATAGTGTTTTCTTGGGAACTGGGCCCGTCTCGAGATTCGTGCCACAATCCAACGGCTCAGATCGCACTACATCGCTCGACCTGCCGAGCCCCTAGTCCTCCGATCGGCTGCCGAGCAAGTGCCCATCCGAGCCCCAAAACGGAGAAAAATCACTTTTCTCTCAACATTCGTGTAAGATCTCGATCAGACGGCCCAGATCTTGCCAGCGACGCTAAACGACAAGATAGTGTTTTCTTGGGAAATGGGCCCGTCTCGAGATTCGTGCCACCATCCAACGGCTCAGATCGCACTACATCGCTCGGACTGCCGAGCCCCTAGTCCTCCGGTCGGCTGCCGAGCAAGTGCCCATCCGAGCCCCGAAACGGAGAAAAATCACTTTCTCTCAACATTCGTGTAAGATCTCGATCAGACGGCCCAGATCTTGCCAGCGTCGCTAAACGACAATATAGTGTTTTCTTGGGAACTAGGGCCCGTCTCGAGATTCGTGCCACCATCCAACGGTTCAGACCGCACTACATCGCTCGACCTGCCGAGCCCCTAGTCCTCCGGTCGGCTGCCGAGCAAGTGCCCATCCGAGCCCCAAAACGGAGAAAAATCACTTTTCTCTCAACATTCGTGTAAGATCTCGATCAGACGGCCCAGATCTTGCCAGCGTCGCTAAACGACAAGATAGTGTTTTCTTGGGAAATGAGCCCATCTCGAGATTCGTGCCACCATCCAATGGCTCAGATCGCGCCACGTTGCTCGGATTGCCGAGACCCTAGGCCTCCGGTCGGCCACCGAGCAAGTGCCCATCCGAGCCCCAAAACGGAGAAAAATCACTTTTCCCTCAACATTCGTGTAAGATCTCGATCAGACGACCCAGATCTTGCCAGCGTCGCTAAATGACAAGATAGTGTTTTCTTGGGAAATGGGGCCGTCTCGAGATTGGTGCCACCATCCAACGGCTCAGATCGCGCCACGTTGCTCGGACTGCCGAACCCCTAGGCCTCCGGTCGGCTGCCGAGCAAGTGCCCATCCGAGCTCCAAAACGGGAAAAAAAGCCGCCGAGCGACTACGATCGTTGGATCTTCCAGAAATTCGCGCTTCTGGTGATGGACGGTCCAGATCGTGCCACGTGCGCTAAATGACAAGATAAGATTTTTTTTTGGGAAATGCGCCTCCTCGAGATTCGTACCGGGATCCGACGGCACAGATCGCGCCACGTCGCTCGGACTGCCGAGCCCCTAGACCTCCGGTCGGCGGCCGAGCAAGTGTCCATCCGAGCTCCAAAACGGAGAAAAAAAGCCGCCGAGCGACTACGACCGTCCGATCGCCCAGAAAATCGCGCTCAACACAGATAAAGGGTCCAGATCGAGCCACGCCATAAATAGGTATTAAAAACCAGTTTTTATTTATTTTGATCATTTTATTTATTTCAAAATTGCGAAAAAAATACTAAAAATTTGGGGAAATTAACTAGAAATTCTAGAAAATAATTATAAATTCAGGGGAATAATTTTAAGCCCCTAAACGAACAATTATTGCCTAGAATGTGTTGTTAAAACCCCCGAACGATTGGTTAACACATTGCAAAATTAAATAAATAATCCGAAAAAATAGATAAAGACCGTCGGATATTCAGAGAAGCTTAAGAACAGCTTATAGCTCCAAAAATCACCTCACTACCCCCCTTCGAGATTCAAGACCCACCATTCGGATTCCGATACAACTCCACTAGCCACTAAAACAGTTAAACTACTCCTCAAAGGCTGATCAAACCCAGTCTTTAGGAGTGGGGGGCTCGTGATATGGCTAAAAATGGGGTTTAATCAGAACCGTCCAAATCGGGCACGAATCTTGAAGCCCAGGGGTAAAACGGTAATTTCACCTACCAATGGGTCTGAAGCGGGTACTGGTTCACCTTTTTGGAAACCTACTAACCCGCGAACGGATTCACCTCAACTGGGTGCGGGTTTCAACCCGCAACAAACCCGGTCCAGAAAGGATAGAATTAGGGTTTCTGATTAATCCTAATCAACGGCCCTGATTCGTATCAATCCTTTCACTGGGGATTAGGGATTACATTCCTAATCTGATCCGAGCGATGCCTATAAATACCCCCCATCCATCTCCATTAAGAGGTAATCAATCTTTCTCGAGTTTTCACGCTCCTTCATAATCTTCCTTGATTACTGACTTGAGCGTCGGAGGGTGCGTCGCCGGGAACAACCCCGGTGTCTCGTACTTTTTGCAGGTGTACGGCAGGAGTCAGCGTCAAACTCCAACTGAACAGGTACACAGGTTTGCTATTCAGTTTTCCTAAGAATCCACAAATTTTATCTGTTTGCCCCCGCACCAGATTTAGCGGCAACAGTACCCCTTCCCCCAAACTTGAATATCACATTTTTCTCACTGAGAAAGGAAAAACAAAAACAAAAAGAATGCAAAAAGTTCAAAATTTCTCCCCTGATTCGTGTTACAATTATGCACGCGCGACGTTCAGTATTTCAGCGATATCTGGAGCTTTAGATGTCCAAATGGACTGATTCTTTTTGTTCTGGAAAGGTAAGACAATTGCCTACAATCGCTCTTGGAAACACTTTTTCAGATTCTGAATCCATACTGCTAAAAAACAGCCATCAACGTAGGTGTAGAAAATAGCTCCTCCCGACGACTTTCAAACTTATGCAATCCTACAAAATAAAATCAAAAATTAAAATAAAAATAAATTAAATGAAAATTCAAATCTAAATGCAGTAAAAGAAAATATGGGTTGCGTCCCAAGAAGCGCTAAGTTTTTGTTGGATCCTGTAGGCAAGGCAAATAACACTAGGGGGGGAATAGTGTTATTGTCACGCCCCGCTTCCCAAAAGAGAATACAGAATACAGATACGCGACAAAAACCCAGCAAATGATTTTTATTGTCCATAAGCTGTTCAAAAATCTTTACAATATTTCACAAGAATAATCAGAGTCGGAAGCAAAAGAATCAACCAATCATGCACATATGAACCAAAATACCAACAAGAATACTTGAAACCAAAATGTATTAATCTCAAATAATCATGATCTAAATGAGTCAAAAATCCTGGGTCACATTGCCCAAATACAAGAATAAATCTAAGTATCAAAATACAACATTGTTCAAAGCAAGAAACAAGAAATAATAATAACAAGATCCAGCACGAATATCTCATGTCACCAATACCATCTGGAACATATTCTCCAAAGTCTGTAATTTAACAATTGCAGGGATAGGAAAAAAAAACAAGTACTCGTCAATTGCAAGTTACGGGCCGCTTGTAATGCAGGATACAAGTACATGAGAAAAACTAACTAATAACATGGAATAGGCATGATATCAAGCATAACCACTAGCATGGTAAGGTGAACAAGTACAAGTAGCATGTATCAAGTGTCAAGTGAACAAGTATCATGTAAACATGTAACAAGTATCACGAATCAAGTATCACGAAATCAAGTAGCA
Organism: Hemerocallis citrina; assembly: GCA_017893485.1. NCBI lineage: Eukaryota > Viridiplantae > Streptophyta > Magnoliopsida > Asparagales > Asphodelaceae > Hemerocallis > Hemerocallis citrina. The sequence continues at coordinate 134,311,299 of CM030364.1, read as the reverse complement.
AGTAACAAGTAACAAGTAGTCAAGTACGCGTATCAAGTAGCAAGTATTAGGTAATCCTATTCAAGTAATCAAATCTCATGTATCATGTAATCAAGTATCAAGTGTCGTGTATCAAGTCTCATGTTCAAGTCTTGTATTATTACTATCTAGGTAGCACTTCATGTGCCATCCTTTTATCACATGGTTGCTACAGTCAATGCAATTTCGTTTTAGATTTCATAGTAGACCATATAGGGCAGTGTACTCAGGGACAAGCCTCAAGAATCAAGTATCAAGTATCAAGCCTCAAGTATCAAGTATCAAGCCAAGTGAAATATCAAGCCTCAAGTAGTGAAGTATCAAGCCTCAAGTATCAAGTATCAAGCCAAGTCTCAAGTATCAAGTATCACATAGAATCAATAGATTCTTTTTCGAGTACACGTTTCTGAATTATCCATTATTAGATCTGTCCCTTTAAACCCCGGCTTGGTTATTTTATTATTAATGTCAACAAGCATGTATGTGTCACAAAACAAGATAAGTATATCATGGTATAATCGAGTAACAAGTTTAAGTTGCAAGATAAACACGTATGGGTGAAAGATAACACAAAACGATAAAATAACCAAATTTCTAATTCAGGACAGCAAACAGCAAGACCAAACTGCAGTAAAACTGAGATTCCCGGTGTTATAAAAAATACAAACCTGAATCCGTCGAAAGGTATAGAAAATAGACTCCCAACCGAATCTAGTGAATATAAATAGGTCATATAGTAACACGTTCAGCCAGAAATCAGTAAATCGAATTCAAAGTCAGGAAAACAGCATCAAAACACCTCAAATAAATCCAGAAAAAATCTAGGGTATTTCCCTATATGTGTAGTATCAGAATATAAAGTTTCATAATTTTCAGTAAGATTAATTTAGCTAACAAAAAATAGAAAACATCATGAAACGATGGTTTGGCAAATCTGGAATTCCCAACACTGCTGTACGAAAACTGTAATATCTCGCAAACCGTGAAACGAAACCCAAATCCGCCAAAGGGAGATAAAAATAGACAAAATAAGCTAACTTTCATATTTCACAAACATTTTTCATACAGTAAAAGGAATCAGGGTGAGAATACAAATCTTTACAGAACAGCAAGTAAAATCCAGCAAGTACAGTTTTTATAAACAAGCATGAAACGATATATAACCTCATCAATAAAATCCACCAAAATTCTGGGTAATACCTAATCAAGTATAGAAATACTGTGCAAAATTTCAGATCAAAATAATATGCTTAGCACTAGTATCAAAATAGTTTAGTCATCGAAATCTTCAAGAAACGAAATCTAGATATGAAATACACCGCTGTTGTAAAACGATCATATCTCACACATATGAAAGCGAAATTGATCAAGATTAGAGAGTTTGGAAAGAAGATGGATTTCTCTAAAAATCATGTTTAATACTGAAGTTAAGATACTGACCTTAATATGGTCTAAAATACCCACCAAAACTGATCACTGACAAAATACAGATTTTCCTCTTAACCATAAATCAACATACAACATACGAAACTCGTTCCAAACACTACCAAACATATTATAAAGTCTACTAAGTATCCAAACATCATGAAATAGGGTATATCGCATGTCCACAACAAGCATATTACATGGATCCAAACAAACACACGATTTCTCATAATTATCACACAAATATAATCACATCAAGAACGGTCAAAACCTAAGTTGTTTCATATAAAATTTGTGTCGTGAGACAACTATGGTCAATAGCACTATAGAGACAATACTCATCAAAATATATCACACACGAGTTGTCTCTAGAATCCAACTACACCACAATCGGAATTTATGACTTGTATCAGACAATAGAATTGAGTACAAGTTACTTGCCTTAACCGATGACGAAACGAATCCAATCAAGAATAACAGGAACGAATTCCCGACCAACGAACTCAACGATCACACGAACGAACGGAACCCACGAACGGATGGCGAACAACCAAAACCCAAGTGCATGAAGACGCACGCGCACCAAGAACCAATGAACAAGAAACCAAATGATCAAGAACTCAAAGCCACACACACGCGGCAAGAGCACAAATGGGGATGAACAAGAAGCAACACTGTGAGCGATCACGGCGAAAGCATGAAGGAAACAACCACGGGAGGCGGTGCTAGCATCGCTGCTAGATTAAGTCATGACGAGGGATTGAACCCTACAAAGATGAAGAACGAATAAGAAGCTTGTCCTCGGACCTATGTAGTATGGGATGCATAGAATCCGAACAAGTGTGCATTAGTGTCATGTAATATAAATAACTGTATTAAGGACTAAGTGCACAATCACAATACGACATCAATAGGGTAGTCCCTCTAGTTTGATATGTGACAAATTTGTGTTTGTTAAATATGGAAAATGAGTTATACTATTTTCGGCATAGAGAGGATGGCCGTGTATAATGTTCGTCGGTTGAATAAACTGACGTACCCATAGTTTTGTATGCAGGGTAATGACATGATAAATATTAAAGAGGAACAGATGCTTAGAGATTATTCAATGTTGTTGTATATTCATTTAAATGTTGTAAATTTACTTCCACTGTGCAATGTAAAGTGTAAAGTTTCATGTAACTCTGATGTAAAGTGAAAAGTTCAAATTTCCTTGTAAAATTGTACTAAATAAAGTGTAAAGATCCTGTAGAACTCTCGAATTCAGTGGTATTTGGGATTCGGGGCGTTACAGAGTGGTATCAGAGCCACGCTTCACACTTGTACAAATTTATAAGGAACGACACCCTAGAAGTGGACATTAGAGTTTGTGTTTGAGTCTAGAGATTTAAATGTAAGTGACTTACATTTGTGTTGCTCTATGACTTATGCTTCTTCCTCTCTATTTCTAAGATGGCTGATCACTTCGACCCTGCTGGAGATGACGACTGGCATATCATCGAGAAAGAGTACCACCCTAGACAAGCAGATTCTGAGGAAGAGTACTACCTAGGGCAAGCAGATTCTGACGAAGAAGAATGGTCTGAATCCCGAGAGATTATCCCACCTCCAGATTCATCTGATGACTCTTCTGACGAAGAAGAAGAACCAGTTCCGAATGGTCTTGTGATATCTCTTCAGAGGCAGGTAGAAACATTACGAGAGAGAGTCGGATTATTGGAGGCTCAATTGGCAAAGCGTAAGGACGAATTTGCAGTTCTCAGTCATCGGGTATGGGAACTCGAGAAGAGGAAGAATCTGACCGATGTGCTGAAGGATGAAGTTGATGAACTACGGGAAGAACTTCGTGAAGCGAAGAGGAACCGTAGGAGTTAGACCGTTGTTTCCTTTCCCACTTATTTAGTGAACTGTTACGTAATGAGAGTGTATTATGTAACAGGAGAACTTTATTTAAATGGAATGAAAGCTGTTGTGTTGTTCGATACTAGATCCTCTCATACTTTTGTGTCTCCTAAATTGGCTAAAGTGTTGGGAGTTAAACCGAAGATTTTTCCAGGCAAGATCTTAGCAGTAGCTACTCCATCAGGGAAAACTTTAACCACTGATCGGTATTATGCGGATTGCGAGATTGTGATTGGGGACAGAATCTTTGGAATTGATCTGATCGAGCTGACTATCTTGGGAGTCGATGTTATCATTGGCATTGATTGGATGTCAGTGTACAGTGCAAGCATCGAGTGCAAGACCAAGACGGTAACAGTAAAGGCTCCAGGAGGACCTGAAGTTACTTTCCAAGGGAAGAAGAAGTGTTCTAGGCTGGTGGTAGCTATCCGCAAGGAAGAGACTCCTGTGGAAGTGCAAGGGATTCCTGTGGTTCGGGACTATCCGACTGTGTTCTTGGATGATTTTCCTGGGTTACCCCCACATCGTGATGTAGGAACTGTTGGAGAAAGACTTTATTCAACCTAGTGCGTCACCTTGGGGAGCACCAGTGCATTTGGTAAAGAAGAAGGATGGATCGATGAGAATGTGCATTGATTACCGAGAGCTGAATAAAGTCACTATTCAGAATAAGTATCCTATTCCCCAAATTGATGACTTGTTCGATCGTCTATAAGGAGCAGCTGTTTTCTCCAAAATAGATCTTCGATCAGGATATCACCAAGTTCGAGTGAAAGCTGAAGATGTGCACAAAACTGCATTTAGAACTCGACATGGGCATTACGAATTCTTAGTTATGCCATTTGGAGTGACGAATGCACCCGCAATCTTCATTGATTTGATGAACAGAGTTCTGAGGCCGTTCATTGATTCTTTCATCGTGGTGTTTATCGACGATATTCTCGTGTACTCCAAGTCGGAGGAGGAGCACACCGAGCATCTAGCAGCAGTTTTGAAGAAGCTGGAAGAGCAGAAGTTGTATGCCAAACTATCCAAGTGTGATTTCTGGAAATCTGAAGTGGCATTCCTAGGTCACGTCCTTTCTAAGGAGGGAGTGGCAACTGATCCTCAGAAGATAGAGGCAGTGAGAGATTGGGCTAGGCCTACTACAGTGAAGGAAGTCAGAAGTTTTCTTGGAATGACTAGATACTACAGGAGATTCATTCAAGGTTATGCTCAGATAGCCGTGCCGCTTACTGGTCTGACCAAGAAGAATATGAACTTCAAGTGGACTGAGCAATGTGAGGCAAGCTTTCAGGAGTTGAAAGAGAAGCTGGCTACTGCACCTATTTTGGCTTTGCCTAGAGCAGGTGTTGAGTATGATGTTTATAGCGATTCTTCATATCGTGGGCTTGGTTGTGTCTTAATGCAAGAAGAAAAAGTAATCGCGTATGGGTCTAGGCAACTACGACCGCATGAGAAGAAGTACCCAACTCATGATCTGGAGTTGGCTGCAATTATCTTTGCCCTGAAGTAATGGAGACACTACGTGTACGGTGAGAAATTGAACATGTAAATGGACTACAAGAGTTTGAAGTACATATATCAGCAGAAGGATCTGAATTTGAGGTAGCGGAGATGGTTGGAAGTGCTTGAGGACATGCGACCTGAGATCAAGTATCATCTTGGGAAAGCTAATATTGTTGCTGATGCACTTAGTCGCAAGAGCAGTTTATCCAGTTTGATTACAACTCAGAAGCATCTGATTGAGGAATTGGATCAAGCCGGTATTGAAGTTATCTTGCAAGGATTAGGAGCATCTTTGGCTCAGCTGAGGCTTCAGCCTACTTTGAATGCAAGGATCATTGCAAGTCAGGAGGTTGATGCTGATATTTTGGAGATGAAGGAGCAGGTTAGTGCTGGCAGGTTGCCCAGATTTTAGATCAAGGATGGAGTGTTATGGTTTGGAGAGAGGCTATGTGTTCCGAATCAGGCGGACCTGAAAGAGAGTATTCTTCAGGAGGCGCATGCTACTCTTTTGTCGGTACATCCTGGGAGTACTAAGATGTACAGAGACATTAAACCGCATTTCTGGTGGTCAGGTTTGAAGTGGGATGTGGCTGAATTTGTGGCAAAGTGTGAGGTTTGTCAGCAAGTCAAAGCCGAAAATCAGAGACCCGGAGGTCTATTACAACCGTTACCTATTCCGGAATGGAAGTGGGATAACATCAGTATGGATTTTATTACGGGATTGCCCAAGAGTCCTAAAGGCAATGATGTGATTTGGGTTATAGTCGATCGACTAACCAAGTCCGCTCAATTTTTGGCGATGAAACTCACTGCTTCGATGGACAAGTTAGCTGAGTTGTATGTTGGCGAGATCGTCCGGCTTCATGATGTTCCGTCAAATATTGTGTCTGATCGAGATGTGTTGTTTACTTCGCATTTCTAGAGGAGTCTTTAGACAGCTTTGGGTACCAAGACGGATTTCAGTACTGCTTTTCATCTGCAAACCTGATGGGCAGACCGAGAGAGTCAATCGTATTCTTGAGGACATGCTTCGGTGTTGTGTACTAGACTTTGGAGGCAGTTGGAAAAGGCATTTACCGTTGGTAGAGTTCGCCTACAACAACAGTTTTCAGGCTAGCATCGGGATGGCGCCGTACGATGCTTTGTATGGCAGGAAGTGCAGAACACCTGTTTGTTGGTTTGAAGTTGGGGAGCGTCAGTTGTTTGGTCCTGAGCATGTACAGCAAACTTCTGAGAAGATTGATCTGATCAGAAAAAGGTTGGTAGAGGCTCAGAGCAGGCAGAAAAGCTATGCATACAACCGGAGAAGGGACCTTGAGTTTGAGGTCGGTGACTTCGTCTTTCAGAAAGTATCGCCCAGTAAAGGCGTGATTCGATTCGGCAAAGGCGGGAAATTAGCCCCGAGGTTTATAGGCCCGTACAAGATATTGAAAATGATCGGAAAAACTGCTTACCGGCTTGAATTACCGGAAGAGTTATCTCAGGTGCACAATGTCTTTCATGTGTCTATGCTGAGAGGTTATATTCCAGATCCGAGTCATCATTTGCCTGAAGTGCCGGAAGGTTTGCAGTTGGATCTGAATTACATCGAGTCTCCTGTCGAGATTGTCGATCGTCGAGAGAAAGCCTTGAGAATAAGACGATACCGATGGTCAAGGTAGTCTGGAGAAACCATTTGGTTGAAGAGGCTACTTGGGAGTCTGAGGAGAGGATGTTGAAGGACTATCCTGAGCTTTTTGCTTGATTGTATTTTTGTATTTTCTTGTGCTTTTGTGAGTGTTTGTTTTTCTCGCTCTTGACTGTAGTTCCGGGGACAGAACTATTCTAAGGAGGGAGTGTTGTAATGTCCCGATTTTTCATTTAATGAAAATTATTTTATTTTGCACGTAGTGTGCACGTGCAATACTTTTGGTAATTATTTTCATTATGATGAGTATAGATATTTAAATATGTGCTTTTAATTATTTTTGTATAAAGCCCTTTTCAAAGAGACAAAAGCCTTTTCTTCTTAAAGCCCAAATTTAATTCAATTTATTATTTTTATAATTATTATTTTGGCCCAAAAACTAAAGCCCATGAGCTATTTTATTTTTTAAATACAACTTGGCATTTTAAAGATTATTTTTATGAAAAATTTAATGTACAAATTTTTAAATGGAGACCAAGTTGCATGCACGTGCACTACACGTACACGTGCAAATGTACACAAGGTAGGCCGGTTTTGATCTTTTTGGAGGGAATTGAAAAATTCAAGTGGAGTCATGGTGGTAGTGGTTACTTGATCATGGGTGGTTAGTTAACTCCTCATTGAATCTTAGCCATTTGCTTCTAACTCCTAAGTTAATCCTAGCCATCCATTTCCCTAATTTTTTAGTATAAATACCCCCCCTAGCCTAGTTATTCTTGTGCTAATTATTTCTTCCAAACCTATAGTTCAAAATACATTATCTAGTAGTTTATTTAGTGAGTAAAAGATTGAGTGTGTGTGTGGGAAAAATTGTGTTTGCATCAAGAAGAAGGAAGACCGGCATCACAAGGGGAGGCTCTCGGTTTTGGCATTGTGGAAGGCTCGGGTGCGCGCATCTAGGAGGAGGATCGCTCTTTTGCAAGGAAATTTGTTTAGGATGTGTTGCTAGTTGTATTTCTCTCCAAATAAGGTGGGTAAATTTTCCGTATTTCTAATTAGGAAGCATGCTAGATGTGAATTTCAATGATTAATGCATGAAAAAGATTGAATAAGAGTACACATTTAATTGGGAAAAAATACCTATTGATTGATTGAAATGTGGATGTGCAATTGTATGTGGTTCTATTAGTAAGATTTAAATTTTTGTGAAAATTGATTATGGCCATGGATTGCTTGAAGAAAATCTCATTATCTACATCAAGAATTAAATACAAAAGTTAGTAGATTGACAATGCTACTTTATGTGTTTAAATGGATCTTTGTGATAATGTTGAAATGAATGAATTAAGATATAGATTGTATGTTTGGGAAATGATTAAAAATAGAGAATTAATATGAAGATTGCTAATAAAGAGATTAGTGACGTTAATTGTTAAGAAATGTCGAAAAAGAAGAAATGTGGTAGTGATAGTCTATTGTATGAAAAATATGTTTTTATTGTTGAAAAAATTATTTCCTATATAGTGGAGTATAATTTATGATGGTATTAGTCAATCTGGAAATTTTATAAAAGCAAAATGAAACGAGAGCTTGTAGAATATCGAAATGTTTCAATAAACAGAGAGAATTGTTTTAAATAAACTTTGAATTGCACTCTTGACAACCCGAGCGCATAGCTCAAGTGGTTGAGATGACTCTATTCGCTACAGTAGGTTTCGGGTCTCAGGTTGCTGGTTAGAATCCCCTTGGCACCATACTTTTGTTCATACTTTTTAAAAAAAATAAAAACAGCAGCGGCCGAGAGCATTAGATGCTCTTAGCCTCTCCTTCTAATGCATATAGCGTTCGGCCTAGTGGTCTGTGCCTTCGGTGGTTTTCCCTGGGGTCGTGGGTTCGAATACTGGGCTCTGCCAGTATTTAGTTTGGGGGGAAAAAACATTCTTTTGAGGATTTTAATGATAAAAAAAGTTATGAAAAAAATATGGTTATTATTCTAAAATTATGTGGGACTTGTGAAAAATAATTTGAGGATTATTTGCATTAAGGGGAGTATATTTTGAAAACAAATGTATAACTTAGAACTATGGTTATACACTCGTGTGATATGAAAGTTGCACTTTGCAAAAAGGACTTGGAATAAAATGTTAGAAAAGAAGTGAAATAAAGATAGAAATTATATTATGTGATGAGATGTGATTTATTCTCATTGGAGAATAGTGTGAAAATTTTGAAATGTGAATGCTCAAGTTTTGCTATACAAATTAGTGTTGTGATTTTTAATATGGAAACGATATTGATGAAATACACAAGGAATAATTGAATTCCATGTATGGCTATGGACTTATGAATAAATTAGAGATCATGCTATTGAAAAAGAAAATCTGTTATGATTATGAAAATGAACTTATGAGTTGGAAATGCTCAATTTTGGAAATTGTGAATTGGAATTGAAACAAAAGAGTAGCTAAGTCTGCCCCGGCAATTGGAAAGAAATGAAAGACCAAGGTTGGTCACGTTTGAAAGAATGAATAAGCCCGGTTTAGTGGAGAGGCTAACTCTAGAGCTTTGATTTTGTTCATGATTCTAATAAAAACTAAGGATTAGTACATAGTGAAGACGTGATGAAAGTGAGAGAAAAACACAAGTATGAGAGTTAGAGTTTACGGTGCGGGTGTGTGAGCCACAGAATGCATGCTTGATGAGTCAAGACATGGCGTGGGCACAACTCAGTAATGATCGGACTTTAGCAACGCTTGTGAGATGTTTGGTGACTGCAAGAGGATCGTGTTCAGGGAGGAGACTGAATTGCCATAGAATGCATGCTTGATGAGTCAAGACATGGCGTGGGATTCCCCTCCAGGGTCCTGTACACGTGCTTATACCCATAGATCATCTAGGATACTCATCGTAGTTACAGTAGTAGATTTAGTCATGACGAGGGATTGAACCCTACAAAGATGAAGAACGAATAAGAAGCTTGCCCTTGGATCTATGTAGTATGGGATGCATAGAATCCAAACAAGTGCGCATTAGTGTCATGTAATATAAATAACTGCATTAAGGACTAAGTGCACAATCACAATACGACATCAATAGGGTAGTCCCTCTAGTTTGATATGTGACAAGTTTGTGTTTGTTAAATTTGGAAAATGAGTTATACTATTTCCGGCATAGAGAGGATGGCCGTGTATAATGTTCGTCGGTTGAATAAACTGACGTACCCACAGTTTTGTATGCAGGGTAATGACATGATAAATATTAAAGAGGAACAGATGCTTAGAGATTATTCAATGTTGTTGTACATTCATCTAAATGTTGTAAATTTACTTCCGCTGTGCAATGTAAAGTGTAAAGTTTCATGTAACTCTGATGTAAAGTGAAAAGTTCAAATTTCCTTGTAAAATTGTACTAAATGAAGTGTAAAGATCCTGTAGAACTCTCGAATTCAGTGGTATTTGGGATACGGGGCGTTACACAACAAAAAAAAAACATAAGGAGGAATGATAGATTGCATAACCATAACTCATTGATACATCAGAAAGCAAGTTCATTGTTGCAGATTACAAAATTAAAAAAAAATAACAAACATAAAACATAGTGGAAAAGAAAAAATACATCAAGTAAAACTTTTGTCAGTCGACTGGTTTCTGTTACAGTCGACTGTCCAGAACACAAAATTCAGCCAAAATATGAACAACAAAAATACTTTATAAGTCGACTTAAAAAGACGTTTAAGTCGACTTAAACAAAATAAATTTTAAAGAAATGTCATGAAAACAGCAAATTCCTAGTTCTCTTCTAAAGTTGATAAAAGTGTCTTCCTTAAGTGGTTTGGTAAACATATTTGCTACTTGTTTATTAGTAGAAATAAAATCCAAAGTTATATCTCCCATTAAAACATGATCACGTAGAAAATGATGTCGAATATCAATATGTTTTGTAGGTGAGTGTTGAACCAGATTTTTAGATAGATTAATAGCACTTGTATTATCACACATTATAGCAGGTTTTGAAAATGAAATACCATAATCCAATAAAGTTTTTTTCATCCACAAAATTTGGGCACAAGCCAAACTTGCAGGCAATATATTCAGCTTCTGTAGTAGATAGGGATACCAAATTTTGCTTTTTACAGCACCAAGATACTAGTCAATGTCCCAAAAGGTGACAAGTTCCACTAGTACTTTTACGATCAGTTTTACTACCAACAAAATCAGCATCACTATACGAAAAAAGTTGAAAATTATCGATGTGTGGATAAAATAAACCATATTCAGACATGCCTTCAATGTATCTTAAAATGCGTTTCACAGCTTTTAAGTGAGATTCTTTGGGATTCGACTGATATCTAGCACACACACATATACTAAATATAATATCTGGTCTACTAGCAGTTATATATAAGAGTGAGCCAATCATATCTCGATAGAGTTTTTTATCGACACTCTTACCTAAATCATTTTTGTCAAGTGTGGTAGTAGTAGCCATAGGTGTGGTCTTACTACTAGTGCTATCCATGCCGAACCGTTTGAGTAATTCCTTAGCATATTTTCCTTGATAAATAAATATGTCATTTTGTGACTGCTTTATTTGTAGTCCAAGAAAATAATTGAGTTCACCCATGTGACTCATCTCAAACTCATTTTTCATGGTATTAGAAAATTCTTGACAGAGATTACTATTAGTAGATCCAAAAATTATGTCATCTACATATATTTGTATGATTAGAATATCTGTCTCTATTTTTCTAATAAACAGGGTAGTATCTACTTTACCTATCTCAAAACCAGTTTCTAAGAGAAAAGTTTTTAACTGATCATACCAAGCACGAGGTGCTTGTTTAAGACCATATAAAGCATTTTCAATTTAAAAATGTTGTTTGGGAATTGTTCATGTTCGAAACCGGGTGGTTGCTTAACAAAAATATCTTCCTTAATAAATCCATTCAAGAAAGCACTTTTTACATCCATTTGGAAAAGTGTAAAATTCATAAAACATGCAAAAGATAATAAGATCCTAATTGATTCTAGTCTAGAAACAGGAGCATATGTTTCATCAAAATCGATTCCTTCTTCTTGGTTATATCCTTGAACAACTAATCTAGCCTTGTTCCTAACACTTATCCTGATTCATCTAACTTATTCTTAAATACCCATTTGGTACCAATTATAGTATGATCAGGAGGTCGTGGAACTAGATCCTATACATCATTTCGTATAAATTGGTTAAGTTCATCTTGCATGGCATTTATCCAAAATTCATTCTCACAAGCTTCTTGTATATTCTTCGGTTCTAAATCCGACGAGAAAGCCGTATGAGAAATCATATTAACATGAGATCTTGTTTGAATACCACGTGAAATGTCACCAATTATTAAATCATGAGGATGATCTCTAACTTCAACAAATGCTTTTGGTGAAGTTTATATCATCACAATAGGATCAGTCGACTTAACAAGTCCATCAGCCGACTGATTCACATCAAGCGACTTGAGATCCTTATCAGTTGACTTGTCTAGGGTAGTTTACACTAGTGATTTAATAACATTATTTAAAGGTGATGATTCAATTTCATCATCTTTAATAACAGTAGATGAAGGCAAGGATTCATCAAATGAAACTTGCATAGATTCTTCAATAGTCAAAGTTGACTTATTGAAAATTTTATCCTCACTCCTATTTGAGTATCAAATGAAGATACCTTCATTAGATCTAGCATCAAATTTATCTAAATTATCTTTACTGTTTAATATGAAACACTTATATCCAAATACTTTAAAATATGATACTTTAGGAATTCTTTCATAAAATAATTCATAACAAGTTTTCTTAAGCTTAGGCCTAATCAATATTCTATTTAAAACATAACATGTTGTAGAAACAGCTTCAGCCCAGTAGTACTTAGGTAAATTGCTTTCAACAAGCATAGTACGTGCTCACTCTTGCAATGTCCTATTCTTTCTTTCGACCACTCCATTTTGTGGTGAAGCACTAGGAAATGCAAATGAATGTGTTATACCATTCTTGTTGCAATATTCTGAAAAACGTTTCATTCTCGAATTCTCCACCATGATCACTTCTCATAGTGACTATGGTTAGAGATTTTTTGATTTTGAATTCGTTTGCAGAAATTTGCAAATTCTTCAAAGGCATCATATTTATGTTTTAAAAATAAAACCAATGTAAATCTTGAAAAATCATCTACTAAAACAAATACATATCTACTTTTATTTAAAGAAGCGACTCTAGTAGGACCAAATAAATTCATATGGATTAATGCGAGAGGCCTACTAGTAGAAATCATTTCTTTTGTCTTAAAAGTATATTTGACTTGTTTTCCTAGTTGACATGCATCGCATAACTTATCTTTCTTAAAAGATAGTCTTGGCAGCCCTTTAACTAGGTTGTATTTAGACAATTTAGCAATATATTTCATATTTACATGGCCAAATCTCTTATGCCGAAGCTAAGAATCATTGTTAGAAGCTACTAAGCAAAAATCATTAGAAAATTCATTTGTTTTTAAGCATAACTCATAAATGTTGTTTTCCCTAAAACCTTGAAAATTAATATTTTGCATAAATGAATCATATATTAAACATGCATCTTTTTCAAAAAAAAATTTATATCCCTTATCACAAAGTTGGATAATATTTAACAGATTATGCTTTAGTCCACTAACTAGAAATATTTCTTCCATATTAGGGGTAGTGTTCTTACCGCTCATACCTATTCCAATAACCTTCCATTTGTTGTTGTCACCGAATGTGACTGTTCCTCCATCTATCTCTTGTATGGAAGAGAGAAGATTAGCATGACCAGTCATATGCTTGGAGCATCCGCTGTTAAGTATCCAAAGTTCTTTCTTAGCTACCTCTAAAATAAGCATTGTGAAAATGGTACCCTTTTCATTGGGTCCGAAAGGAATTAGTTTTTGGGAAACCAAACCCAAAGTGAGTTTAATTTACCACCAAAAGCAGGAATATAATTTACAGAATTACATACATTAAGAACATAAGAATTTATATAAGTAATTCTATCGTTTAGACTCAGGTTGACTGGAACCCAAATATTTTTAGTCTGTCCAATCGACTTTATTGTACCTTTTAGTCGACTTTATTGTACCTTTTAGTCGACTGTTATGAGAAGTCAGTCGACTGGGAGGTGAAATAGGTCGACTTATATGAGATTTTCGTCTCTTTGAATAAGACTCCAAACCTCTAGACAGACGACTGACATTAGGGTTCAGTCGACTGGTCTGAACTACATAATTACTATTTTCATGGAAAACAATAGTTTTTGGCTTCTCAAAAAACTCATATAATTTGTTCTTCACACTGGAAATGGAATCAGTCTTATCACTACTAGTATTCTTAGAAGAATGATGTTTTTCAAGAGTCTTTTGAAAACCAAGTCCAAATATTTTATTAGAGTGAACTTGATTTTAGAGAACTTCATTTAAATTCTCCTTTCTTTTGTTAATTTAGATACATTCTTGGATATCTCTTCATAATTTTTCTTAAGAGATACAAGATCTACATCCAAATTTGAAAGTCGAGAATTTAAAGATTTGACTTCAACATTTAAGTCAAGATTTTCTTGAGAAAGTGTTTGATTGGCTTTCTCTAAATTTTTAACTCTAATTTTCTCCTTCTTAATTTCTTGAAAAATTTTATTGAAAGCATCTAATAAGTCATTTGAATCAAAATTTTCACTTACATCATTTTGTGTAGCCATGAAACATACGTTTGTTACTTCGTTTGACTCCTCATTCTCTTCTTCCGATGAAGAGTCGCTATCATCCTAAGTTGCTTGATATGCCTTCTTGTTCTTCATATACTTGTTCTTTGTGTAATTGTCCTTCTTGAAGTTGGGAGCCTTCCCTTTTGATTTTGCATTTTCTAATGGGCAATCCTTTTTCATATGACATGTCTTGTTACACTTGAAACAAGTGGGAAGTTCATTAGTATCTTTAAACTTGGAATTAAATTTACCTTTTCGTGAAAATTTCTTGAACTTTCTAGTGAACATTGCTATTCCTTCTTCATCTTCGGAATCCGACATGGCCTTGAAAGCGAGTGTCTTTTTCTTTGCTTGTTGAGATTCTAGATCCTTCTTGCATTCTTCTAGTTATACTTCATATGCCATAAGATTTTCCACAGGATTCTCATGAGAGAGTTGTAATAAATCGTTGGCTTCTTCTATGGCGGTGGTCTTCTTCTCCCTTTCGGGGGTTAGGACACAAAGAACTTTTCTCACCATTTCGGCTTGCGAGTACATCATTCCAAGGGCCACAAGAGAGTTTGTAATGTCCGTGAACCGTGTTATCATGTCCGACACATTCTCGTTCTCCTTCATACAGAACATCTCAAACCTGTGAACAAGAACAGATATCTTAGATTCTTTAACCTTATTAGTACCTTCATGAGTTACCTTGAGTGTGTGCCAAATTTGATGAGCCGTTGTTTCATTTGACACACGATTGAACTCCTCTTTGGTAAGTGCACAGAATAAAGCATTCACCGCCTCTGCATTGTTCATTGTGTTGCTCTTCATGTCATCGTTCCATTGTGCATGGAAAATTGTAGGAGCGATGAATTCTATCTCAGTCATGTTCCAAATCTCATAGTTGATGGACTGAAGGTAGATCTTCGTTCTACACTTCCAATAGTTATAATTTGTTCCATCGAATAGGGGTGGCCTTTGTATGGATTGACTTTTATGGTATTGACTTGCATTTGAAGTAGATGTCATTGCACTCAATCAGGCTCTGATACCAAGTGTTGGATCCTGTAGGCAAGGCAACTAACACTAGAGGGGGGTGAATAGTGTTGTACAAAAAAAATTAAGAACTTGAACTTTTCGTACTGTTAAGTTGACTGACAAAGATATACAGTCGACTGTTGCGTCAGATAAGAAGAGTATTTTACTGAAGAGTTACAAGTCTGATCAGTCGACTTATAGCGGAAAACCAGTCGACTTACCAGACAAGTTTTTGAAATAAAACTCAGAGAAATTGAAATTGCAAGTTGAGAGAATACAACCACAGAAAGTCAATCACAGCCAAACACAACGATGTATCTTGGTTCGGTCCTCCCGACCTACATCCAGTCCCCAAGCAATCTACTTGAAATTTTCCACTATTCTTTAAAAAGTACAAGAATACTCTACGGCCTTGGACAACAACAATATCAAATCCGTAGACCTCTCTCACCACTAGAGAGAGCAAACCCACTCTACACCCTAGAGTAAAACCAACTAAAAACAAGAGCCCTAGTCTCCAACCGAGAGGACCACTCTCACAATTCGAGAGTGAAAACAACAACAAAATTGAGTTTACAACAACCTATAGCCTTGTATGTGATAGTGCTTTTGTATAGTGGCTATTAGGTCAACTTCTGAATTCTGTCTAAAATGAAATCAATGTTATATTAGACTGAAATTCAGAGAACCAAGTCTTAGAGAGTTTGTATGCTTTTGAAACACTTGAAAACAAAAAGACTTGAGAGTTTAAAGAATGCTTGGAGTTGAGTAATCTTTGCCAAATGAGTTCTATACTCTTTTTATAGAGTTAGAAATGTTTGGACGTTGAGAGATAGAATCCCAACTGCCATACAATGGCAGTGAAAAAGATTTGAATTTGAAAAACAAGTTTTAATTCAGAAAACTATCGAAATAGCTTGAACAGTCGACTGGGTTGCCATAATGAGTCGACTGGCCAGAGCTTGTATGAGTTCAGGCAGTTTCGTACTATGACAGTCGACTGGTTCTAAGAAATGGTCGACTAGTACTTATACAGCTGAACTTATTCAAGCTTGTTTTGACATTTTGATTTTCTAAAACACTCAGATTATTTAAAGTATGTGTGAGTGTAACACCCCGAATTCCAAATACAACTGAATTCGAGATTCCACAGGATCTTTACACTTCTTTCGTACAATTTTACAAGGAATTTAAAACTTTTATTTCAACAATAATTACATTAGAGTCTTTTACATCAATACGCAGCGGAATAAATAAAATACAACCATAATGAATGTACAATTGTTACAACTTTAACATTTAAGTAATCATCAGCATCAATTCTCTTTATATCTTCATATAATTCCAAATCCTGCATATAAAACTGTGGGCATGTCAGTTGCTTACAACTGACGAAATATTATACACGGCCATCCTCTCTATGCCGGAAACAGTATAACGATTCTTAAATACTTTAGCAAACACAAACTTGATCACAAACAGAACTACAAGGGACTATCCTATAGATGTCGTGTTGTGCGGTGCACTTAGTCCTTAATGCAGTTATTTATATTACATGACACTAATGCACACTTGTTCGGATTCTATGCATCCCATACTACATAGGTCCGAGGCAAGCCCTTAATCGTTCTTCATCTTGTAGGGTTCAATTCCTCGCCATGACTTAATCTACTACAGTAATTACGGTAGGTATCTTAAATGATCTATGAGTGCAAGCACGTGTACAGAAAACCTAGAGGGGAATCCCACGTCATGTCACGACTCATCGTGAAGAACCTGTGGCAATTCAGCCTCCTTCATGGCACACGATCCTCATGCAGTCACCAAACATCCCACAAGCGTCACCACCGGGACGGTACCCTGGAGCAGTATCCACGTCATGTCACGACTCATCGTGAAGAATCTGTGAAATACTCTCCGTCGCAAATTCGATGGTCCTTAACTCGTCTTTTTCTCCTACTTTCATCACATCTCCACTATGTATCTATCTGTAATTTCGGTAAGTATCATAGATGTTCTATGATTACAAGCACGTGTACAGAAACCCTGGAGGGGAATCCCACGTCATGTCATGACACATCGTGAAGACAACCTGTGGTAACTCAGCCTCCTTCATGGCACACGATCCTCTTGTAGCCACCAAACATCCCACAAGCATTGCTACCGGGATGGTACTCTGGAGTAGTATCCACGTCATGTCACGACGCATCATGAAGACAGCCTGTGCATACCCTCACAACACCCATCCAATGGCCCTCATACTCATGTTTTTCTCTTACTTCCATCACAGCCTTACAAAATTTGTTTTAAAAGAAAATCATCACAACCTAGAGCTAGCTTACCCTTACCGGACTTAATTCAAAACAACGGAGACAGTCAGCCTACCTGGCTACTTCTCGAGAGACACTAAACCCTCAACGGTTAGCTCTCACAATCATAAATAACACTGCCGGTCACTAGGGTCTCGCCTAGCCTCTAGATTCTAACAACTATCTCTCTCTAGAGATCAACAATATTTCATAATTAATCTCAAATAACATTTCCATTTCTTTTGTTCACAAATTCTTTCTTAAAACATTTCTTTTATAATCTCATAACATGAGAACCATTCAATGCGATAACTTTATCAATTTCATCTTTCATATCCTGGTGTGCATTTCACAATAAAACTCAATCAAATCTTAATAATCATAGAATCTCGTATTCAACTTATCAAATCCAAACTCAAAACCAAAATAAACAGTTCGGTTCAGTCGACTGGTGACAGTATCAGTCGACTGTTCAGCGAACATCAAAACATCTCAGTCGGTATCAGTCGACTGTTCTGCTAATATCAATACATCACAGTCGGTCCAGTCGACTGGTGACAATATCAGTCGACTGTTCCGCGAATACTTTGAAAACCCAAACACCAGCAGCAGTCGACTGTGAAGTGGACAGTCAACTATCCTGCCAACAAAAAACCAATTTCTTATACTTACTAGTCGACTGTGGAAAGTAAACAGTCGACTGTCGATCACACAATTTGGAGCCTGCATATATTTTCCTACCTTTTAATTGATTTGTACTTCCATATATAAAAATATAGATCATTTCCAGAATATATTCCTTTTAAAAACAATATCGTATATGTTATCAAATTCTCAAGTTTCTCATTTTTCAAATGAAATCCTTAAAATGCATCAAAACACATATTCAATCAATTTTCCAAATAAACTGTTTTCTTTTATCAAAATTACTTTACAAAAATCTCTATACTCGTATAGATAATATTTTGAGGTTATAATCACACTTCTTTGCCACATTCTCAACAAGCAACATATT
Source organism: Hemerocallis citrina (assembly GCA_017893485.1). Lineage (NCBI taxonomy): Eukaryota > Viridiplantae > Streptophyta > Magnoliopsida > Asparagales > Asphodelaceae > Hemerocallis > Hemerocallis citrina. The sequence goes on along the minus strand of CM030364.1, from coordinate 134,292,732 downwards.
TGTATTATTCTAATCATGCCTCAACATGCATCAATTTCATGCAATCACTTCAATTCTAGCATTTCAACTAGCAATCATAACAATTTAAGGAATAGCATAGCAATTTGCATTTACCACAATCAATCAAAATTTAATGATTCATTAATGTGCATGTAATCTCATAATACCAATTCAATTTCAACCAAATGAATCATGTATCATCTATCATGCAATATCTACTCCTAAATTAGAAAGCATTTAAGAAACACCCACCTAAAGTTGAAGCATTTGTACTCAAATGAACTCCTAGAATTAGAAGCTCCTATAGAAAACTCCAATTGCAACTCCTTGAAATCCGCGCACCAAAGCAAGCCTCCAAGCTCCACATTTCGGCAAGCATCCAACAAGATTCCCGAAAATGCACCACAAGTCTAGCACCTTCTTCTCATTCATGTGCACATACCATAGATATGTATGTATATATATATACACACCTATGAATAATGTACATATATACATAGTTGGATAGGTGAGTAGGTGGGCAATGGTGGGGCTCGGTTTAGACAAGAAGGAGAAAGAGAAAGAAGGAATGGGGAGTGGTGAATTGTACTCTCATATGTACGCATATACATACATACATTGAATTGTATGGTGGATAAACAAAAGGCAAAGAAGGATTTGTTGTCTTGTGGCTTGCTTGGTTTTGTTGCTTTCGGAATGGGTAGGAGATGAGAGAATGAGAGACTAAGGGGCATTTTTATAGATTAATAATGGGTAGTTATAATAACCACCCCTCACATGAACACCACTAACCCCATTTTCTAAAATTGGAACTTGTTTTCCCTCCTATTTTCAAAATCAAACTTCAGAATTTTCCCTCTTCTCCAAACAGCCTGGTCCCCAAATTTGTGTGCACATCGCACGTGTGCACGTGCACGTGCTTTGTGTATGCCCAAAAATAAATTATTTACTTAATTCCTTAAAAACAATTATTTATATATGTAATAAATATGTAAAATTAACTTTAAAAATTATACTTTTCATGCCCTATAAAATAGACAGAAATATTTCATAAAAATTTATTTTGAAGGAAGAACGCGCTTAAAACACGTGCACCGAAAACACGTGCGTCGCCCGTAAAATCTCAAAAATACAAAAATTGATTTTGTCAACCGAAAAATACTTATAATTAATTGGGATACAACATAAAGTATATTTAATGTACATATTCGATAATGTACCCAAATGTACAGAAAACACGTGTATTGCACGTAGAAATTTATTTATTTTTAATTAAAATAGACAAAATTTAAATTCTATTTACAAAAATGAATTTAAACATGTTTATAAAAATAAATAATTAAAACTCCTCGAAAACTTTGAACGTAACGGTGAAAACCCAAAATCGACACGTGCATCGATAATACGTAAAAACATGTAAAAACTCAAAGATTGAAATTTAGCATTTGAGTTGTCTCAAATGGGTTTTTAAGAATAATTGAAATTCAAAATACATATCAAAATGCGTTACGGATGTAATCAATAACAGTACAAAATGCACGTGCGTAACACCGAGGGCAAAATTGTCAATTAAATTTTGCGGGGTGTTACAGTGAGTGTGTGTGTGATAAGGCTTTTACAAGTTTCTAAGACTCAAAGAATTAAAATTACAATATTACAAGACACTTTGTTTAATACAATTGAAGCACTTTGAATCTTGTCTTGAACGTGAGTCTTTGTCTTGAGCTTGAGCCTTTGTCTAGATGTCTTGAAGCTTGATCAATTACTCTTGAAAGCTTCATCAGATTGTGTTGCCTTTGTGTATTTCACCATGGTATTGACTTTGATACACTCTGCAAGAGATATGTGATAGACAGACTTTGTATTGTGTTGTAGTTATCAAAACCAAGAATCAACAGTTTTAAGTCTTCAGCCAGACATGGTGGCTGATATGGTTATGTAACGCCAAGATCCAACAACATACGAGCCTCTTTTCCAATAATTCTCTTCTTATGTGGATTAGATATTTTCTTTGCATCCGTCAATTTTGATGGTATCGGCTCGAATTTCAGTCATTTCTTTCTTGAAGATGGAGTATTTGATATCCCCACCTCCTTGAATGCTAGCTGAGAAAATAGATGAATAGATGGTGCAGCATCCAAATACATAAAATATTTTTAAAAAAAATCTTTCTCAGATTCAAGAGTTGCTGAATTTGTTAGATATACTTCGATTGGTAACTTTTCAACTTCAGCCTTATGTTTCTCGCCCACAATTAAATCAGTTTCACTTACTTGAAAAGATGACTATTCTCCGGTAGGAAACTTCATAGATTTAAAGACATCAAAAGTTACTTGCTCATGTTGTGTTTGTTCCTCCACAATTCGTTCGTACTCTTCTTCCTTTTCAACCACATTTTGTTCGCCATTTTCTTTCGTGATTGCTCAATTATCCTCCTGCTTCTTAGTGTTATTGCTTTCACATGCTCCGTGGGGTTGGTCACAGTGTTGCAGGGTAAGTTTTATGATGTTCTCTCTGTAAGAATATTTGAAAGCTGACCAATTTGAGCCTCAAAATTGTGAATTGAAGCCGTATTATTTTGTATCGCCAAATCTGTCTTCTGCATGTATTGTTCTGTCTTTTGCAGGTATTGCATAAGCATATCTTCAAGTGTTGGCTTCTTTTCTTGCTGTGAAAAATTTTGAGGTGGTCTAATTGCTCCTTGATTGTTGTTCCAAGAAAAAATAGGGAGTGTTTCTCCATTCTTGATGATATGTGTTCGAATAAGAATTGTTTTGATGTTGGAAATTGGACACATAATTTGCTTGATTGAAATTTGATTGAGCAAAAGGGTTTCCCACTTGGCAATCTGTATTTGAGTGATTTCTTGCACAAAGATCACAAATCGTATTAGTTTGAATAGCATTAACATTCATATTACCTATTTATTTAGTTAAAGTATCAATTTTTGCAGTTAAAGTAGTAATAGGATCAACTTCAAAAACTCCAGCCACTTTTCTTGGCATTGTTCTTTCTGAAGACCACTGATAATTATTAGATGCCATCTCCTCTAAAAGGTCATAAGCTGCTTCATGAGTTTTGCTCATTAGTGCACCTCCAGCTGCTGCATCTACCATATATCGATTTGTAGCTCCCAAACCGTTATAGAATGTTTGCACTTGTAACCAGTTTGGAAGTTCATGAAGAGGACACTTTCTTAATAGCTCTTTGTACCTCTCCTATGCATCATACAAAGACTCAGTCTCAAATTGAGTGAATGTGGTAATATCATTCCTTAGCTTTACTGTCTTTGCCGGCGAAAAATACTTAGCAAGAATTTTTTGTGCAAGTCCCTCCCAAGTAGTAATACTACCGGATGGTAGAAAATTTAGCCAAGCCTTCGCATTATCTCTTAGTGAAAAATGAAAGAGTCTCAATTTGATTGCATCATCTGATACTCCATTGTGTTTAAAAGTGTCGCAAATTTCCAGAAAGTTTGCAATGTGAATATAAGGATCCTCGTGCGATAGTCCCCAAAACTGAACAGTCTGTTGAATCATCTGAATAACTGCTGGTTTAAGTTCAAAGTTGTTTGCTTCAACTACAGGCCTCTTTATGCTTGATGTTGCTCCATAAATTGAGGGCATAGCATAGTCTCTCAAAACATTATTTTATCATTCGCCATGATAATGTACTTGTATGTCCTGAAATATAAGTATTAAGAAAATAGAAAATCTAAAAAATAAAAGTAAGTCAAAAGAAAATGAAGAGGTAAAATAATAATTAAAAAAAAATCCAAACTAGTAATAATCTAGCAATTTTCAATATCAATAAAAGAATAACTAGTCCCCGGCAACGGCGCCAAAAACTTGATGTGAATTATTTGCAAGTGTACAAAATTGCAACAAATAGTATAGTTAAGTGAAAAGAGTGTCGAACCCACAAGGACTAATTATTTTATTGAGTACCGAAATTACTAGATTAATTACTATTTGTGAAATCGAAATTCAATAAAGAAAGCAACTAATTTAAATTAATCTAAAACTAACTAAATAAATTTAAAAGAATGAAATCAGAATTTTTTCTGATTTGTTAATGGCAAAATTAATTCTAGGGCTTTTGATTTCGCCTAGTTAATCACACATAATTTATAACTCCATGTGAATAAAAATATTATTGTTCCAAGTTGTTGACCAAAATCCCCTAAGTATTCAATGCTTTCTCTCGAACAACACCAAAAATATCTCCAACTAACAGTTTGTCATAGTTCATGCACAAGTTTAATTAATTGAAAACTCAATAAGTTCTATGATTTCTTAACGGTCACATCAATCGCGGTAAATCATCTCTAATTTTGCTCAATCAATGGTATTTAATTCTATAATTCAAAATCACAAATTACTAGTTCGGTCTCTCCATGATTTAATAGATCATGCAAAAGTCGGCCAACGAATTGTAAGCATTAAGAACAAAAATCAAACACACAACCATGGAAAAATAGAAAAATAATATGGAATTAAAAATTGTGTTCTCAAAATTAGGCTACATAAAAAACCTAGAAAAATAAAATTTAGTTCATAATAAAATTGCAATTAACAAATACTGTCTTGGATTGTATAATAAAAATTAGAGGAAGAAAAGAGATACAAAAGGAACTATTTTGTTAAAAAAAATTGAAAATTGAAGTCTCGATTTTTGTGCCGACAGTAAGCCACTTCTCTGTCTTTCTCATTCTCTGTCTGTCTTGAAATCCGAGCCCCTGTTAGACCTCTTCTCTCTCTGTTGCTTTTGAAAACCGAACAGCGCCCAGCCACGTCAGACGTGACGTCAGCGCTCTCTCTGCCTCTTTTGCTTGTGTGAACAAAGCTGAAGCCCCCTGTCATTTTTCGCCATGTCAGCGCTGTCGTCGTCTTAAAGCACACGCAAGGCAAAGAAGCGCCACGTCAGCGCCTGCAGCTGATGTCCCTTCCCTTCTCTCTCTCCTCCGTCGTTTCTGCCCCGTGTTTTGCTTTATTATTATTATTATTATTTTTATTATTATTATTACTATTATTATTATTATTATTATTTTTGAGGAAGCCGTCGCTCTCCTCTCGTTAGCCGTGTAGTCTCCTTCTCTTGTTTGCTCTTCTATTTATAAGCATGGGAAGTAGAGATTAGGGTTTAATTTTGCAGAAAAACCCCAATTCTTTATTCATTTGTTTCCTTCTTTAATTTGCTCTTTATTTCTTGCTTCTTTTTCTCCTCTTACTTTTCTTGAAACACGAGCTGCACACACACAAATTAAATAAAAATTTAGAATTAAAATAAAAATTAAATTAATTAGTTTAAATTAATTAAACTAACTAGAAATAATATTAGCTCATTTAAAACCTTTTAAAATTGTTTATTGCACTTTCAGCTCAATTGGCAAATTAAAATATTTATCTTGCTTTTCACACCGGCCAAATTGTAAAATTTAAAATTTAAAATTCAACAAACAATAAAAATTAATAAATCTTTCTGTTCGTTTTGTTTGTTGATTTTTACCAAAAATATTCACTTTTTACATCAAAAAATCTTATTCCTTCAAAAATAATTAATTAACTGAAATCTATGGAAATAAGATAAATTTTTAACAAGATAATCGAATACAGGCAATTTTTATGAATAAATGAGTACAAATATTTATATAAAAATTAGACACATCAGATAATGTGGTATATATCTCTTTTCTTGAATTATAATGCAACCAGATATTTGTTGCATATATGAGAAAAGTAATTTGTATATAAATGAACATATTTTTCTAGGACATGTGGACAGCTAATTTTTCCGAGATTGTTCCGAGGTCTAAGGCGACGGATGTTTACTCCTTAGGAACGAACTACGACGGAGCGCTACAGGTGGTATGATCATCTCTCTCAAATGAAGTAGAAATAGAGTTTTGTTTCCGGAGTTTATTTATTAATGTAATATCTCAACAATGAAAACTTGTTAAGTCCCCTCCCAATATCCCACTCTTATAAACGAGATATCTTTTGATTCTGATCGAGGTTATTTCTTTGTCATCTATATTATTATCATTTGAATCCTTGATTATCAGTGTTGTAAAAAGCGGCCTAAGCGGCGCCTAGGCGCTAGGCGGCCCTCCAACGCCTCGCCTAGGGGCTACGCGTTTAAGAAAATCGATTAATGGTTCTAGGCAGTTAAAATCGGATCTAGGCGGCGCGTAATCGGTCTAAGACCCGCTTAGGACTTAATTAATGAAAAAAAGGGACCCGACTTATTCCAACCCGACCCGCTCTAATACACTTCTCTTTCTCTTCTAAATCCCCCGTAAAAAAAACCCCATATCAATTCTATTCTCTAAATTCCTAATTCCTTTTCACTAAAACCCCCAAATCACCTCCTTCGCCTCCCTCCTCGCAGTCGGAGGCTCGCAGCTCGCAGTGCGCATCAATATCGACCTCCTTCGCCTCCCTCCTCGCAGTCGTTGCTCGCAGTCGTCAACATAATATCCTCTGCCTCCCTCCTCGCAATCACAACTCTCACTCACTCTGTCACTCAGTCGTTAAAACCTCCTCCTCCACCTCCCTCCTTGCAGTCGCAGCTCGCTTCAACTTCAACCGACGTCACCACAACCTCTCTCTCCTCTCTTCAGCTTCAAAGTCAAGTTTTCAACACAACCACACACTGCTTCCTGCCTTCCTTCACCTCCGACGTCAACACTACGTCATCAACTTCTCTCTCAAACTTCTCCTGACGCAACCCTCCCCCATCCCCCGACTCAAGACTTCTGCTTCCCCACACTATTTACTCCTTGGACTGGAATAGCCGAACAGGTAATCTCCACTACTGATCTTCGTCATAGATTAATACTAGTCTAATAGATGAGTATAGGACTATACAAAAAAAAGAAAAAGACTAATAATAGTCTAATAGATGAGTACTGTGTTGAGCTTGGAGTATGCTTAAAATATTGTTGTTGAATATAGATTAAAAATTAAAATGAAAGCTCGAAATATCAAGGTAAAAAATCAGAACACAATTAGTATACTTTATTGAATGTGATATCTTTATGGAAATTGAATACAACCTGATGTTCCCCAAACCCTGATACAAATTTCTACACCCTAACAAGCCATCCCTAAACAACACCCAAATGCTGGTTTTCTGCGGATGATTTAGTTATTGAGATAAAGCTTAATCTACTGAAACCTGCACATGCAACTGCCTCAGTCAAATAAATTTTTTATTGAGATTTACCCCATCAGACATGATTTTTTACAGAGATTTTCCCCATCAAACTACTGAAGCAAGGAATACAACTTTTGGCTTTACTAAAGAAAAATGCAAAACAATGTAGGCTATGAATATTATTTATTTCTTGATATAAAAATCATATATAAAAATCATATTCCCTTGCGGGCACTGTTAATGCATTAGTAGTCCTTGGATGGATATGAAGAAGATGAGTCAAATATTTTGTTCTCTTCATGTTCACCGATACAATAATACACCGATTCGATTTTGTAAAGTTGATCCTACAATTGCAAGGAGAAATATCAAGAGTAAGAATTAGTAGCAACAAAACAAAATCAAATGATAAAATACATAAATAAAATATATAAATAAATATATATATAAATATATAAATAAAACTGCCTAACACCTAGCCTCTTAAGCTCCGCTTACAAGGCCTAGGCGCTAGGCATCCATCGGCTGCCCGACTACTGCCTAGCGACTTTTAGAACATTGATGATTATTCATACCCTAAATAGTCGTATTCTTATCACATTACTTGGATAGTTGTTGATGTGTCAATGGATGCATCCACTTCATATAAAAATAGTTCTATCAAGAGATGGAAGAGAAAACCATCAAGTTGCTTAATCTATGAAATGGAAAACAACTTCTCAAAGGTATGAAAAAGGATAATTATTTGCCAATCATTGTAACACATATATAGTATGTTAGAGATTATAGTCCCACATTGGGTAGTTGGCTAGTTTTGTATTTGGTTCCTCCTATATATAGGAGATATTGTACTCAGTTATTTCTTAATTCAATATTCAGTATTGTCTTCATTTCTCTCTGATTTATCTTATCATGGTATCAGAGCAAATTACTAAATTTTCTTCTCTGAAAACTTTTCCATCCAAAAATCCTCAAATTCCAACAGCCAAAGTTATACAAATTTCTTCCACAACAAAAATAAAAATAAAAATAAAAATAAAAATAAAAATCCATGTCGTCATCTTCTTCAACTTCAACTTCCTCGTCATCAGATTGTCAACAGATCGTCCAGGTCAGATCCAAACTTCAACTTCAGAACTTCTGAAATCCACCTCCAGATCAGAACTTCAGAACTTCCAGATCAGATCCGAACTTCAAAATCCCACCTCCAGATCGTCATCAGATCGTCAACAACTCCGGATCCGAACTACAGATCGTCATCAGATCGCCAACTCCAGATCGTCATCACTAGCCGCCCCTCCCAAACCCTAGCTGCCTCCTCTCCTCTCCCACCTCTATATGAGGATACTTGGTTGAACCCATCATCTGAAGTTCCTCCATTTTTTTCTGATCCGAACAGTGATACTTGGTTGAACCCATCATCTGAAGTTCCCTCAAATAGGCTTGTCAGATCCGAACTTGGTGATCAGAAGTTCAGAAGTTCCATGATGGTGAACTTCTCCCTCCTCTAAAGTTCCCCCACTTGGCAGATCCGAACTTTCACAAACCATATTTTAAAAAAAATTTAAAAAAAAGGTCGAAGAAAAAAAAATAAAATAAAATATATATATATATATATATATATATATATATATATATATATATATAGGCTTCTTCCATTGCAAACGCTACTGTAGCAGTTGCAAACGTGCAAACCACTTAACCCGTCATCCACAATGACGGGTTAAGGCAAAACACATAACCCGTCATCACCAATGACGGGTTATGTGTTTTGCCTTAACCCGTCATTGTGGATGACGGGTTAAGTGGTTTGCACGAGTTCGCACGACATTTGCGTTTGCAATGGAAGATAGCCCATATATATATATATATATATATATATATATATATATATATATATATATATATATATTATTATTATTATTATTATTATTATTATTATTATTATTATTATTATTATTATTATTATTATTATTATAGACAGGTACTACTATTTGATGGAATCTCAGTCTCTCCCACATATTTTTGCCTCCACTGACTTCCTCGATGCAACCGCCTCTCGTTTCTTCTCCAGATTCAAACAGCAGCATCATCACTTTCAGTTTGCCTTCGGCCTCCTACCTTCTCCTAATGTCATTGCTCACCCTACCTCACCTCTACTTCCGACACCGGTAGCACCGTCCTACTCCCAAAACCGATCCAGACACCAGCAGCATCTCCCTCCACATTGTGCTCTTAGTCATAGCAGCCCTCGCAGTGCGTCGTCCCTCACATCCTCGGCCATGCCCGTCACTCCAGCCTTGCCATCTCCTGCTGATTGGGCTCATCTTCAGCAATGCCTCACACAGCTGGAAACTATAGCTCATGGGTCAGTCTATCAATGCTGGCTCCTCTGCTCCTGTACTTTCTGCCACTTCCGGTATGAATTCATTCTGGATTTTAGATTCTGGTGCATCATATCATCTCACTAGTAATCAGACACTATTCATCACCTGCACAGCACTTCCCTCTCACTCTCCATCTCTACACATAGCTGATGGCTCACCACTTCTTATTACACACTCAGGAATAATTAGTTCTCCCACTCCCACATTACCATATGTTCTTTATGCTCCTCATTTATCAATAAACCTTATTTCTATTAGTGTGTTGTACGATAGTGATCTTCTCATTACTTTTGACTCTTTAGGTTGTTCTATTACTGATTCCTCTACCGGTGAGGAGTTTGGGCGTGCTAGTCGTCAGGGTAATCTATATTATCTAGATTTTCTTCGTGCACACCACTCTCCTAGTTTTGCTGGTATTGTTTCCTTTGATGCTGATCTGTGGCACAGACGTTTAGGTCATATTAGCGCATCACGACTCCAGACTATAGCTCGCAGTGGTGCCCTTGGTTCTCTCACTTTTAAATATTTATCTGATTGTCATGGTTGTCATTTGGTCAAACACATTGCCCTACCCTTTAGTCACAAAAGAACTTCTGAAACCACTCATCCTTTTCAACTTGTTCATTCTGACAAATGGGGACCCTCTCCCGTACCTTCGTGGAAAGGCTATCTCTATTATGTTGCCTTCATTGATGACTTCACTAGACATACATGGATTTTTCTTATGCATCAGCGATCTGAGATACCTGATATTTACAGGTTCTTTACAACTATGATTCACACTCAGTTCGGTGTACGCATTAAGAATTTTTTATCGGACGGTGCACGTGAGTACACTTCCACCACTATGAGATCGATTCTTCAGTCCCACGGCACCCTTTTTCAACAATCATGCCCTTACACACATGAACAGAATGGTATAGCTGAACGCAAGCATCGTCACATCCTTGAGACGGCTCGCGCTCTTTTACTCTCCTCTTCCGTTCCTCGCACTTTCTGGGCTGAAGCCATCATGACCTCTGTTAGTCTTATCAATATTACTCCCTCATCTGTCATAGCTGGTACGACGCCTTATGAGGCTCTTTATCATTCACCTCCCGACTATAGTATGCTCCGTACTTTTGGGTGCACTTGTTACGTTCTTCTCCCTCCTACTGAGCGCACGAAGATCTTTGCTCGTACTGCTAAGTGCGTTCACCTAGGTTTCAGTCCTGAACACAAAGGTTATCGTTGTTTTGATCCATCAGCGGGTCGTGTCCGCATTTCTCAACATGTATCCTTTGTGGAAGACTCCCTTTACTACCTGACTCCCCCCGAGGATACTTGATTTCTCGATTCCCTAGTTGTTGCTAGCCCCCCCCCCCCCCCCCCCCGACTTTACCTTCCCGCATTCCTTTTGATCCCACTCCGCTAGCTCCATTCACATCTCCTGCAGTCCGTACACCTGTTGTTCCTCCTACCGAAACACCACCTGCATCCCCACAGTAGCTAGCACCCATCCAACCTACTTCCCCACCGACACATACACCTACTCCACCGTTCTCACCCCCACATCCTGTTAGTCCACCACCTCTTCGTTAGTCTACCCGTTCTACTTCTGGTATTCCTCTGTCACGTTATACACCTGATGCCACTAGTCCTTCTGACTAGTTTGGTTTCGCCACCCTAGCTTCCTACTCGCCACAGTTTTATGCATATCTCACTGCTATACACTCTACACGTGAGCCAAGAACTTATCAAGATGCAATTCAATATCCTGAATGGAGGAAAACTATTGCAGAGGAATTCAGTGCATTTGATCAGACTGGCACTTAGAATGTTGTTCCTCTGCCAGAGGGCGTTCAGCCTATTAGCTGCAAGTGGATCTTCAAGGTCAAATATCAACCTGATGGATCTATTGAGCGGCACAAGGCTCATCTAGTAGCCCGAGGATTTACTTAGGAGCATGGTATTGATTATGATGAGACCTTTGCTCCCATTGCATAGATGACTACTGTTCGCACTCTTCTTGCTGTTACAGCCATCCGCCAATGGCCGTTATACCAGATGGACGTGAAGAACGCTGTTCTTCATGGTACCTTATCTGAGATTGTTTATATGGATCCTCCTCCTGGCCTCCCTACTCTTCCTCGTCATGTTTGCCAGTTGCGTCGAGCTATATTTGGTTTGAAGCAGGCCCCTTGAACCTGATTTGAGTGTTTTCGCCTTGTCATCACCAAGGCTGGTTTTAGTCAAAGTTCTCAGGACCATTCTATGTTTATGCGGTCATCACCGCAGGGGAGGGTAATTCTACTACTCTATGTTGACGATATGATCATTACTGGGATGACTCTACAGGCATTACATCCACCCAGAAATACCTTCATCAGCAGTGTCATATGAAAGACCTTGACAGAATACGTTATTTTCTGGGTTTAAAGATTGCTCATGGATCTCAGGGAATACTCATTTCTTAGCAGAAATACACATCAGATATTATTTTCGCTGCATGTCTCTCTGACAGTCGATCAGCTGATACACCCTTAGAGCTCCATGTGAAGCTTCGTCCCACAGATGGTGAGCTCCTTCCTAATCCCACCAGATACAGGCAGATTGTTGGACAGCTTTTCTACTTATGCATGACCATACCCGATATTGGTCATGCAGTTAGTATTGTCAGTCAGTTTGTTTCCGCTCCTACATCAGTTCACTACGGTGCTCTTTTTTGAATCCTCAGATATCTTCGGGGCACTATCACCGCTCATTATTCATGCCTTCTACATCCAAACTAGAGCTCAGTGCATATTCTGATTCAGATTGGGCAGATGATCCGACTACCAGAAGGTCTACCATAAGTTTCTGTCTATTTCTTGCTGATTCACTGATCTCATGGCGGAGCAAGAAACAGGCAGTTGTTGTATGTTCTTCCACCGAGGCTGTGTACAGAGCAATGACAACTACTACTAGAGAGATTGTTCATATTCGTTGGTTGTTATCAGATATGGGTATCACTCTTACAGGAGCTACTCCACTTTATTGTGATAACCGGAGTGCATTGCACATTGCAAGCAACTCGGTCTTTTATGAACGAACGAAGCATATTTAGATTGATTGTCATTATGTTCGTGAGCGTTTTGAGGCAGGGACCATCTCTGTCCATTCTGTTACCTCTTCCCAGCAGACTGCAGTCTTCTTCACCAAATCCCATACTGTTCAGAGATTCCGACACTTAGTAGGCAAACTCGCATTGTTTGACCCATCGTGAGTTTGAGATGGGGTGTTAGAGATTATAGTTCCACATTGGGTAGTTGGCTAGTTTTGTATTTGGTTCCTCCTATATATAGGAGATATTGTACTCAGTTATTTCTCAATTCAATATTCAGTATTGTCTTCATTTCTCTTTGATTTATCTTATCATAGTTCAATTTTTTTAGGGAAACGCATATATAATACATGTTACATTGTATAGCATGAATTGCGCAGGTTGTCTGGGTGGAACATGTTGAAGTTGACGAAAGCTTCACAGATGGTATGTACAAGTGTTTTGTTTTTGAAGAAAAGGTGGAGTATGGCTACCCTGTTTCATTAATAAGGGATTAATAAAACAAACTCAGAGTAACCACCACAAGTGGCCTAGTGGTAAAGAGCGATGGGATTTAGAGTGTGCTCCTCCAAAGGTCCTGGGTTCGAACCCTATGGTAAACACCTCTGGAGTGTGGCCAGTGGCCGTGGGCTATAGATGGGCCTGCGCAAAACCTAGCCACGGGACTGGGATTAGTCTGACCCATAGAGGGGGATGGAAACCAAGTTGAATCAAAAAAACAAACTCAGAGTACTGAGCCAAATACAAGGTCCTACAAACATAACAAAAGTACGTAGCCTCCACCCCAAACATGAGGGGTGGGACAAAAGAAGAAGACCAGAATGACCTGCAACATACATGCGACTAACAAAATACATCTCATATCCCCTTAACAAACCCTGGGGCGGTGGGTATCTATCAACAGTAAAGGCCCCGCTGGCTGTCAGTCGATCGTTCGGACAGATCTCGACCTTCTCATCATCAATATCCTCGATCTGGAATACGCTTGCTATCCTCCCCCTGGGACCTGCTGCTGCCACATTAGCCCATAAAAAAAATAAAGTGCATAATGTGAGTCCAATTACCAGAAATATTATTACAAGTTATGCGGAAATAAAAATTATTCCTGTCTAGCCAAAGAACCCAGGTCGTTGCAGCGATAGCGATGTACCATGCTTCTCTCATAGTTCCTCTCTCCATAGCAAATTTTGAACCTACCAACAAGTCCTCGTACAACGTAGGGTATTGATTCGTCCCCAGGGCAAGTGAATAGTCGATTATGGCATGGCATTTGGTGCAAACCGATGGTTGGCTGCTTTAGGCCGACAATGTGATCTCTTTGCAGTTGTCAAAGGTTATACCAGTTCTTACTCATGAGATCAAAGGTAATTAACAAACAAAACTCCATTTTCTTTCTGGTGTATTTAGATATGCAAGTATATCTTGATAGCTATTATTTTTTTCCTCCCCCTCTGAATAAAAGGGCTACGTATAGCCTCATCTCAAACTTGAGACTTGACTTTCCTCATCCCACTCCTTTACCATATGAGCTACGACTCAGTGTTTCAGATAGCTAAAGTTATGTGAAGTTACTAATAATTTTAGTTGTTCTAACTTTGGACTATTTGAGACTGAAGGCAAAACCGTCGAAGTTAAGAAGCCAATTGTTGTCAAGTATGGGCTTAACCATGTCACCTACCTTATTGAACAGGTATAGATCTTTGTTATTTATTATGCCTTCTTGCTCGATTGATGGCATTGTCTCTAAATGACTATGTTCATGTTAGGAACTTAAGATACAGACTTTAGCTAGCACTAGCAGCTCTAAATACTACTATGCCTTCTTTTGAACTGGGAAGTATCAACAAACAAACAACATTTTATTGGTTTAGTTTGAGCTTCAATGTGCACAGTTCTGTTCAACTGTCTGAAGAAGGGGTTTTTTTTTTTAAATTCTAAAATTCTAAATTGTGTAAACAGGTACTTGATGTGGCTAATATAGGAGATTCAGGCTTTAAAATCAAAAGGAATCTGTGGCTTTAACTTCTCCTTGCAAATATAAAAAGGGGATGACCCCTCTGGGCTGATAGAGGTAGATCTTCGTACCACCTATTCTTATCTTTCAGAGACTCTTTATGATGAACTAATTTTATGCTTGATTGCAGTCCTACAAAATCGAAATAGATGAAGGTGATGTGATTGTAACAGCAACAGATGGCCGCATAATTTATATGAACAGGAAGTAGCGTCAATTGCTAACAAATCAGTTGAAGCAGATTTCAAACCTGAGGTAGAAACATAACTAACTACTTTTTCGATAAATTAAATGATCCATGCACTTCAATGCAAAATCTAAAGGTAGTTTCATTTTCTTTTCGTTACCTTTGCAGGAGATTGCAAAGTTATTAGCATCGAGAGCACAGGAAGTAGGGAGACCCGAATCAGCAAGAAGCGCCATTTGCTGATGCTGCCCATATTGCTGGCTACCTAACTTTCAGAGGAGGCAAGCTTGATGATGTAATTTTTGTCGTTTTGATAGTCCAGAGATGTACCACGTGATTTATCTTATCTTAATGTATGTGACATACATATCACCTGCCTCTAGCTTTGAATATGCCAGAGAAAACCTAGTTATTCGGCTTCCTGCTCTTTGCAGAAAGACGGAGATACCTTACTGCATTTTTTAATTATTGGAATTTGTGTTCTAAGTACATTTCTATTATTTATTATGTTTAATTCATGAATTTGTGGAAGATTGTGAATCGAATTGCATGTATTTTTTATTTGATAAAATAAACAACAACAATTCAACTATTAAACCAAAACCACACCCCAGAACAAAATAATAATAATAATAATAATAATAAATAGCCTATTCCGGCATTTTTTATATGCAATTGAAGAACGCTGTATATGACTTCCTAGAGCAAGCATTGAGATGACTGTACTACTCTTTATTATTTCTGTTCTTTTGCAGCTAAAATAGTAGTTTTCATACAATACAATAGCTTACATGGTTCAATTTAATATGGCAGATTATTGGCTCACATGATTCAGCCTTGGATGCACGATAGATTTCTATTGAAGCTTCCACTTGTGAGCTCAGGTGTCTCCTCATACCTTTCCTTCTGCCGTATGCAGGGGAGGTAGCGGTGCATCTGCCAGCTTAGTGGGCGGACTAATTTGTCTTTGCTTACCTATCTGTTTTTGCTTTTTGTTTTTTATAATGTCTGGTTTTGTTTATGTTATTTGCTTTTGTTAAAGGGAAAAAAAGGATCTTTTTTGCTACTAAGGTAAATGCGAACTATTTTAAGTACCATGCTTTTTAATGACATGTTAGACTTTACTTTTTTAACTTAGGATAAGTTTTGATGTCTGCATTTATATAGAATGTAGCTAGTTTAACCCGCATGTAATAATTTATGCGATTTTCTTGATTTATCTACAACTCATAAAATAGTTATTAATTTATAACAATTCATGGTTCCTAATGTATATGTATATATTTGTCCATGCGTTTTTGTGAGAAGAGAAAAGAGATAGATTGATGGTGTTATTTATTACCATATTTCTTAGTGTATGTTAATGAGGTTTATTTACAACTCTTAGTATACATATATTACTGACGTTTATTTATTTCTATATTTATCGTGCAACTGTGCAAGTTTGTGAGACGGTTTATTATAGGGTTTGTGTGCATACACAAAAAACAACACGTATTTGCTTAGTTATATAGAAGCAATATTGAAGAATACACAGTTTGTGTGCATACACAAAAAACAAAACGTATTCGCTTAGTTATATAGTAGATAGTATACAGAAAAAATGTCGTCTTTAGATTTATCAGAAAATCAATATATTAGAAACCAGCGATAAAGTTGGCCTTTGAAAATCAAATACAAATCAGCTTGTGAATTTGGTTCAGCAGCTGAAGCCTTCAAAATTTCAGGGAATCCCCAAATTGATCATGCAAGATCTGATCCAAACCCATGGACTTGATGGTAATCAAAGTGACTCATTTAATTTTTCTCTTAAACTTTTTTGACAGTCTAAATATTAAATCTCTACTGCTATAATAGGGAGAAGGCCTTAGTGTAATTTGTCCATAATCCCAACCCGTGCAACGCACGTGCTGGTAGATTTTTTTTTTTGCCCTTTTCATTCCCTCCAATTTTCCCCACGTGCACAGCACGTGTATAATACTAGTATTTTTAATTGGAGAAAGAGTAATGTTACACCCACTACCAAATTCACTACCTTTTTCTTCACTGCCAGAGGTGGTACACTATTAGTAGAGGTTACTGTAGAGTAGGTGTAGACTAGATAGTAAAAACCTTCAATAGTAGTGTGTCACCCAAGATATAGTAGTGTGTCACCCAAGATAGTAAAAAAAAATAGTGTATTTGAGAGTGGGTGTAGCATTACTCATGGTCCATGGAGTAATGAGAATACCTGAAGGCTCCTCAAGGCAAAACTGTAACAAAAGATGAATTTCTGAGGTTGTGTTGTTAATGTATAAAAGCAAGGTAATAATAAATATAAATAACATGTAAAAAATAAAGGTCCTGAAACTTGAAGCATGAAACATAATAATTCTATTGTTTATTTCTTTTTTTGTCAATAAAATGTTCTATTCTGTTTTTAGAAGTTAAGAGAAAGAGTGTGTCCATGAGAAAATTTCTCTGATCATTCCTCTTACTAATTTTTTTTTTTTTCATTTTAATCTTACAGAAGACACCTAACAAGCTTTTTCATGCCCATTTCATTGCTAAAATGGAAAATTATATTTTTCTTAATTTTCTTTCTTTTTTTTATATTTCTTTACTTTCTTCAAATTTTTATCTTAGGATTTGTTTCTTTATTTTTTTTTTTTTTTTGATTATACTGGGTCTCCATCCTCCTCTACGGGTCAAACTAATCCCAGTCCTCGTGACAAGGCTCCCGACCTTTGGTCGGGTTGTTGCGCCAGCCATCTATGCATAGCGGTCACTGGCCACCCCAGAGGTATTTAATCCCCTTCTTGGGAATCTTAGGGTTCGAACCCAGGATCTTGGAGGAGCACACTCCAAGTCCCATCGCTCTTACCACTAGGCCACTTGCGGTGGTTATTTGTTTCTTTATTACCGTCTTCAGACCACATGTGTGGACTTACATATGTGTTAGCACATGTTTTTCATTTCTTTGGATGATTTATTATATTACTTCAAAGCAATTTAGAGCTTAGAGGCAGCTACTATTTAACATTGTGAATACTTAGCTTAGGCTTAGCATTAGATGAGGTTCATTGTAAACTCCTTGTAGTAAACTGAAAAGCAAACTAAAAAAAAGCCAGCAAGAATTTTGAATTTTATTTTTATTCAATGTATTAAGTAAAACTTTGTTTGAGAACAAATTGGAGATTTGAGTATCATTCTTCATGTAACAGGATTTGTTTTGGTTAATAGAATAAAAGCAAAAGTTTTATTTGATACTGGTTCTTCGCATACTTTTGTGTCGCCCAATTTTGCAAAAGTCTTAGGTGTGGAGCCTAAGCTGTTTCCAGGCAGAGTCTTGTCGGTGGCAACGCCATCAGGAGAAGAATTGGTTGCTGATCGATATTACGAGGGCTGTGATATCGAGATTGGTGGGAGATTATTCGGCATTGATCTCATTGAGCTGCAAGTTCTAGGTTTGGATGTGATTGTGGGCATTGGTTGGATGGCAATTTATGATACCACGATTGAATGCAAGAAAAAAGAGGTGTTGGTGAAAGCACCAGGTGGTCCCGCAGTAACTTTTCAGGAGAAGATGAAGGACCCGAAAGTGGCTGCAGTGGTATCCAAGTTGATGATTCCAGATGAATTCAAAGGCATTCCAGTTGTCAAGAATTTTCCTATAGTGTTCTTGGAGGGTTTACCAGGATTGCCGCCGCAGCAAGATGTGGATTTTTATATTAATGTTCAGCCGGGGAGTGCTCCGATTTCTAAAGCTCCGTACAGGATGGCACCTGTATAGCAGGATGAAGTGAAGAAGCAGATTGAGAAATTGCTGAGTAAGGGTTTTATCAAGCCGAGTTCTTCACCGTGGGGTGCGCCAGTGTTGTTGGTCAAGAAGAATAATGGGTCAATGAGGATGTGCATTGACTATCAGGAGTTGAATAGGGTGACTATTCAGAACAAGTGTCCGCTTCCACGGATTGATGATCTGTTCGATAGGTTTCGGGGAGCAGCTGTGTTTTTGAAGATTGATTTGAGATCAGGATATAATCCAGTTCGAGTCAAGGAGGAAGATGTGAGTAAAATAGCCTTCAGGACTCGTCATGGGCTCTATAAGTTTTTGGTAATGCCATTCGGAGTGACGAATGCGCCGACAGTATTTATGGATATGATGAATCGGATATTGCGGCCATTTATTGATTCCTTCGTGGTGGTTTTTATTGATGATATTTTGGTGTATTCGAAGTCGGAGGAAGAGCATTCTATGCACTTGACAGAGGCGCTACAGAAGTTACAGAAGCATAACTTGTATTCCAAGCTGTCGAAGTATAAGTTTTGGAAGTTTGAGATAGCTTTTCTTGGTCATATCCTTTCTAAGAAGGGAGTGGTGTAATGTCCTGATTTTTCATTTATGAAAAATTATTTTATTTTGCACGTAGTGTGCACGTGCAATATTTTGGTTGAATTAAATGTTATGATTATTTTCATTATGATGAGTATAGATTTTTTTTTTTAAATATGTGCTTGTAATTATTTTTATAAGGCCTTCTTTCAATTAGACACAAAAGCCTTTTCTTTTAAAAAAAAGCCCAAAGTTAATTTAATTTATTATTTTTATAATAATTATTTTGGCCCATAAACTAAAGCCCATGAGTCAATTTATTTTTAAATACAACTTGTCATGTAGAATACAATTTAAAAATTATTTTTATACAAAATTTAATGTACAAATTTTTGGAGGCAAATGCTTGCACGTGCATTGCACGTACACGTGCAAAGTGCACCTTCCCAAAGCATGGCCGGATTGCATCTTGGAGGGAAATGAAATTTTGAGTGGGATCATGGTGGAGATGGTTACTCATCATGGGTAGTTAGTGTAACTCCTCCTTAAATCTAAGTCATTTGTTCCTAACTCCTACTTCAATCTTAGCCATCCATTTTCCTAGATTTTTAGTATAAATACCCCCCCCCCCCCCTTTGGCTAGTATTCTTGTGCAAATAAATTCTTCCAAACCTATAGTTCAATTACATTATCTAGTAGTTAGTAAGTGAGTAAAAGATTGAGTTGTGTGTGGGAGTTGTGCTTGCAACAAGAAGAGGAGAGGCCGGCTATCAAGGGAGTGCTCTCGGTTTGGCTTAGGAGCTCTCGCGTTGGGTGATCTTGGAGGCTCGGTTGCGCGCTTCAAGGAGGAGGATCACTCTCGTTTGCAAGGACATTATTTAGGAGGTATCGCTAGTTGTATTTTTCTCTCCATTTAAGGTGGGTAAATTTTTCATGTTTCTAATTAGGAATGCATGCTAGATTAAATTGAATGAATGAAGCATGAAAAATATTAATAAGAGTACGCATTAAATTGATAAAAATGACCTATGGATTGATTGAAATGTGGATGTGAAATTGTATGTGGTTCTATTAGTAAAGGCTAAATTGTGAGTGAATTAATTATGGCCATGGATTATTGAAGATAGTTTCATTATCTACATCACAAATTATATACAAAAAGTTAGTAGATTGACAATGCTACTTTGTGTGTTTAAATGAATCTTTGTGTTACATTGAAATAAATGAATTAAGATATAATTTTGTATGTTTGGTAAAAGATTAAAAATAGAAAATTAATGTGAAGTTTGCTAATAAAGGGATTAGTAGTGTTAATTGTTAAGAAATGTCGAAATGAAGAAATGTGGTAGTTATAATGTAGAATTCAAATTAATTGTATGAAAAATATGTTTTAATTGTAGAAAAAATTATTTTTTCATACTGGATATAATTTATGATGATATTAGTCAATCTGGACATTTACGGTAAATTTTATAAAAGCAAAATGAAATGAGGACTAGTTGAACATCGAAACGTTTTAATAACAGAGAGAATTGGTTTAAATAAATTTTTAGTTGCGTTATTGACAACCTGAGCGCGTAGCTCAAGTGGTCGGGACAGCTTTAATCGCTACAGTGGTCTGAGGTCGCTAGTTCGATTCCCCTGGGCAACACACTTTTGTTTCATAAATTTTTAAAATAAAAGAGAACAGCGGCCGAGAGCATGTAATGCTCTCAGCCCTCCTTACAACGTGTGTAGCATCCGGCCTAGTGGCCTGTGCCTTGGGCGGTTTTCTTTGTGGTCCTGGGTTCGATTCTTGGCTTCGGCAGTTTAGAAAAAAAAACATTTTTTTTGAGTGTTTTGGTGATCCAAAAATTATAAAAAAAAATATGGTTATTCTTCTAAAAATATATGGGACTTATGAAAAATAATTTGGGGATTAATTACATAGAATAAAATATGATTTGAGAATAAAATGTATAATTGAGACTTATGGTTATATACTTATATGGTATAAAAGTTGCACTTTGAAGAAAGGCTTGAAATAAAATATTAGAAAAGAAGTGGAATAAAAATAGAAAATATATGTAGTGATGCATTGTGAATTATTCTCATTTGAGAATAGTGTGAAATTTATGGTATGTGAATATTCATTTAGTGATGTGATTTCAATGTGAAATTGATATTTGATGAAGTATAAAATTCCATGTGTGATTATAGACTATTGAATAATTTAGAGATCATGCTATTGAAAAAAAAAAAAAAGAAATTTGTTATGATTATGAAAATGAATTTATGAGTTGGAAGTGCTCAATTTAGAAATTGTGAATTGGAATTGAAACAAAAGAGTAGCTAAGTCTCCCCCGGCATTTGGAAAGAAATGAAATGAAATATTGAAATGAAAGACCAAGGTTGGTCATGTTTGAATAAATGAATAAGTCCGGTTTAGTGGAGAGGCTAACTCTAGAGCTTTGATTTTGTTCATGATTATAATAAAAACTAAGGATTAGTGCATAGTGAAGACGTGATGAAAGTGAGAGAAAAACACGAGTATGAGAGTTAGAATTTACGGTGCGGGTGTGTGAGCCACAGAATGCATGCTTGATGAGTCAAGACATGGCGTGGGCACAACTTAGTAATGATCGGACTCTAGCAACGCTTGTGAGATGTTTGGTGACTGCAAGAGGATCGTGTACCATGAAGGAGGCTGAATTGCCACAGAATACATGCTTGACGAGTCAAGACATGGCATGGGGTTTCCCTCTAGGTTTTCTGTACATGTGCTTGTACTCATAGATCATCTAGGATACTCACCGTAGTTACAGTAGTAGATTAAGTCATGGCGAGGGATTGAACCCTACAAAGTTGAAGAACGATTAAGAGACTTGCCCTCGGACCTATGTAGTATGGAATGCATAGAATCCGAACAAGTGCGCATTAGTGTCATCTAATATAAATAATTGCATTAAGGACTAAGTGCACAATCACAACACGACATCAATAGGGTAGTCCCTTTAATTTGATATGTGACAAGTTTGTGTTTGCTAAATATAGAAAATAAGTTATACTATTTCCGGCATAGAGAGGATGGCCGTGTATAATGTTCGTCGGTTGAATAAACTGACATACCCACAGTCTTATATGCAGGTAAGTGGCATGATAAAGATTAAAGAGGAACAGATGCTTAAAGATTATTCAATGTTGTTGTACATTCATTTAAATGTTGTAATTTTACTTCCGCTGTGCAATATAAAGTGTAATGTTTTATGTAAACTCTGATGTAAAGTGAAAAGTTCAAATTTCCTTGTAAAATTGTACTAAATGAAGTGGAAAGATCCTGTAGAACATCTCGAATTCAGTTGTATTTGGGATTCGGGGCATTACAAGTAGCCACTGATCCTCAGAAGGTTGAAGCAGTAGGGGATTGGCCCAGGCCAATGTCAGTAAAGGAAGTCCAGAGTTTCTTGGATTTGGCCGGGTACTACAGGAGATTCATTCAGGGCTATACACAGATTGCAGTTTATTTGACATGGTTAACTCGGAAGAATGTGGCATTTACACGGACTAATAAGTGTGAGGCGAGTTTCCTTGAACTAAAGAAGAGGTTGACGACTGCACCTATCTTAGCTTTGCCACAAGCTAGGAAGGATTATGATATCTTCAGTGATGCATCTCTCAGAAGTTTGGGGTGTGTCTTGATGCAGGAAGGCAAGGTTATTGCCTTTAGTTCAAGACAGTTGCATCCGCATGAGAAGAATTATTCGACGCATGATCTGGAGTTAGCAGCTATTATCTTTGCCTTGAAGTAGTGGAGGCATTATGTATATGGTGAGAAGGTCAATATGTATACTGACCACAAGAGCCTGAAGTATATTTATCAACAGAATGATCTAAATATTCGACAGAGAAGGTGGTCGGAAGTGTTGGAAGACATTCGTCCCAAGATTAAATATCATCCGGGCAAGGCGAATGTGGTGGCCATTGGGCTTAGTCGGAAGAGCAGTTTGGCGAGCTTGATCACTACTCGGAGTGAGTTGGTAGCAGTTATTGATCGGGCAGGTATTGAGGTGGTACTGCAGAGTTTGGGAGCGTCTTTGGCTCAGTTGAGGTTGCAGCCTTCTTTGAGAGAGCAGATTGTGGAATGTCAGAAATCAGACACAGAGATACAGAAGATGTTGCAACATGTTTTCGATGGCAAGTTGTCAAAGTTCCGTGTCCAAGATGGAGTGCTATGGATGGGTGAAAGGTTGTGTGTTCCGGAGAATGCAAACTTGAGAGAGAGTGTCTTGCAGGAGGCACACAGTACTTTGTTGACGGTACATCCTGGAGGTACAAAGAAGTACAAGGACATCAAATAGCACTTTTGGTGGTCCGGTATGAAGAGGAATGTGGCAGATTTTTGTGGCAAGGTGTCTGACTTGTCAGCAGATCAAAGCAAAAAATCAGAGACCTGGAGGTTTGTTGTAACCTTTGCCCATTCCGGAATGGAAGTGGGAGAATATCAGCATGGATTTCATTACAGGTTTGCCAAGGAGTGCGAAGGACAATGACTTGATTTTGGTTGTTGTTGACCGTTTGACCAAGTCAGCTCAGTTTCTATCCATGAAGATTACTTGGTCGCTGGAGAAGTTGGCAAAACTGTATATTGATGAGATTATGAGACTTCATGGAGTTCCTGTGTCGATTATGTCCGACAGGGATGCGAGGTTCACTTCGAGGTTTTGGAAGAGTCTGCAAGAGGCTTTGGGTACCAGAACTGATTTTAGTACAAAGGGTGAATTGGGTATTAGAAGATATTCTGAGGGCTTGTGTTATGGATGTCGGTGGTAGTTGGGGGAGGTACTTGGTATTGGTTGAGTTTTCTTATAACAATAGTTACTATGCAAGTATCGGGATTGCTCCGTATGAGGCACTGTACAGGAGGAAGTGCAGGACGCATGTTTGTTGGTATGAGGTTGACGAGAGGCAGATGTTTGGGCCCGAGATTGTGCAGCAAACATCGAAGAAGATTGTGTTGATTCGCAAGAGGTTGGTCGAGGCTCAGAGTCGACAGAAGAGTTATGCAGACACTCGAAGAAGGGACTTGGAGTTGAGGTTGGGGGCACAGTTTTCCTCAAGGTATCTCCAACCAAGGGAGTGATCAGGTTTGGTAAGGGAGGAAAGTTGGTGCCAAGGTATATTGGGCTACACACGATTTTGGGACGGATTGGTAAGACGGCATATAGGTTGGAGCTTGCAGAGGAGTTGGCGCAAGTGCATGATGTGTTCCATGTGTTGCTGTTGAGGAAGTATGTGCCGGATCAGTGTCATCAGCTGGAAAAAGTGCCTGAAGTTCTACAGGTGAACTTGAGTTACAAGGAACAGCCTGTGGAGATTGTTGATAGTAGGGAGAAAGTTTTGAAGAGCAAGGTGATACCTATGGTCAAGGTGTAGTGGAGGATCGCATGCAGAAGGATTTTCCTGAGCTTTTCGTATGATTGTATTCTGTTGTATGATGGTGCTCCTTGAGTTGGAATGTATTTCTTTTGTCAGATTATATTCTCTTGTGTACTTGTATTTCTTAAACTATTTTTTTCATTTATGAGATTTCATTTTCCTTTTGCTTATTCTGTTTGGACCCTATTAGTAGTAGTTCTGAGGACAGAACTATTCTAAGGAGGGAGTGATGTAATACCCCAGATTTTCAAATAATTCTTTTAAGATTAATAAATGAATTAAAATGATTTTTTAAACATTTTCTAAAAATTTATCTTTTTACAAGTGCAAATCACGTCCAAATATCTTTTTGGAGAGTTCAAAGTCAAAATTTATTTATTATTAGATATTATTTATGAATTTTATGATATTTTCTGATAATTATTGGACCTATTTGCAAATATTACAAAAAGATGGACTTTTGTACAAAATTACCACTTGGAGTAAAAACTCCAGATTTTCGGATTTTTGGGCTTGGCATGATGCCTAGTCAACTCGAGGTAAAGAGTTTACTTTTTGTTTTAATAAATTTGGTTTATTTTGCAAGTTTTGGTAAGGATGGTCTTTTTGCAAAATTGCCATTTAGAGGGGTGAATGTGCAAATTCGTTTTCTGGGTTTTCAAACAGTGCCGGCTGGTTGTAGGCTGGTTGTTTTGTTTTTAAGACTCAATTAAATTGGTTTTATTCAATTTCCAAGTACAGAGATTTATATATGAAAAGGTATATTTCAAAAGATGCATTTTGCAAAACTACTCAAAAACCCTAACACCTTATTCCCGGCCTATATTAGGGTGAGGTGCAACCGTCTCTTTGCTACACAACACAAAGGGATTTCTTATTGTTATTTTTTGGAATTTTCAAGCAAGGATTCTTGGTTTTCTTGCGATGGAGGACTTTTCTTATTCTTTATTTTCCTTCGGTTGATTCTTCAAAGAGATGAGTGATATATTTTGTTTTGTATTGTTCCTTGAATATTGTATGTGGTGTTTCATTTATTAGAAAGCATGTTAGGAATTGGTATGAATACATATAATGGATTCGATGAATACATGAGTTAAAAATTGGATCTTCCATAGAAACCTAGTTATTTATGATTGAAGTTACACGTGGATGATTTGAGATTGTTAAAGAACATAATAGAAATCATGAGTAAACTATTTCTTTGGATTATTGCTGATTTGTTGGAGTATGGTGAATGTTATGGTTAAAGATTAGATCTTGACTATTGATGAGTTGAATGAATGCAACTTGACTATGGCAATGTCATATTTACCTATATTCATGGGTTAACTATTGTGAATAAATGTGAATGAGTTTGAGAAATTATGAGAATGCCTAATGAATTAAAAGATTATGTATTGAGGATTGGAATTGTGATAACTAGATTTGGGTTTAATACATTATGACCAAATTGGAGATTTCGTGATTTTGCGAAGCTTTTACTTGGATTTGAATTGCTCAAATACTGAGATTAAATCTGGATATTTCGTGATTTCTAATTGATAGATTTTTGAAGTTTTCTTGGTGCACAAACATGCACAACCATTTATACATGAATAACTTATTTCGTCGTTTTTGATGAAATTGAATCTTCGTGTGTTTTGTAGATTTTGATTGAATCTTAATTATCTTAGCATTGAGATGGTTTGGAATATAATACAAGGTTATTTTGATGTATAATTGATTCACAAATACCATATTTTCGTATATGCATATGTCCGTGACATTGTTTTGATGAAATTCATCAAAATGATTCGAAGTGGTTTTGATTTGTTTTTATGGACTCCTATATACTCTACAAGTCATATTTGATTGTCTCAGGATTGTACTCTACAAGTCATACTTGGCATTTTCATGTTTTATTTATTGTTGTTCCTTATTTCATTTACTCTTGTTGTTGATACATGTTATTTATGATAATATGTTTCATGTTTATTTATGTTGCATTTATTTATTTTTATGTCACTCACACCGTTATGGCTGACCCCTATAGTTTTGGGGGTTAGGGTTATCTCTAGCCACATGTTTTACAGGTAGTTGCTTATAGCTTTGGATTTGGATGTTTGAGATAGAATGATGTTATGGCTTATGTAAAATTGTAAAAGATGTGTTGTAAAGAAAAGATTGTAATTCAAGGTGTTTGTCTTTCCGCTGTGTTTTGTAATAAACTAATGTAATAAAAGTTGAAAAAAAAATATCTGTATTTTTTTGGCTATGTTTACTATTCTAATTGAAGTTGATGCTGGAAATTGTGCCACGTATTTATGAAATATCATATTGGAAATTCGGGGTGCTACAACTCCCTCTCCCAGAAGATAAAGGAGATCCACCTCTCCTAGGGGGCGAAAGGACCGTCGTTCCCCCCCAAGGGACCGCAGGAGAACTCACCCTCGAGAAGTGAGATGTCCGACTCCAGCCAGCAGGATAGAACCTAGGGCAATAAGGGATAAGGAAGTGCCTATCACCAGAGCCGAACTCTGAGAACTCAAAGATGAAACCCTTCAGGCCCTTAGTATAATTCCGCCCAAAACCCGGCAACCCAGTCCTCACCTCTCCACTCCTCCGCAACGCGAAGAGTCTCACGGGTCTACCAGATCTGACTAGCAGGAGAACGTCATCCTGCAGCATCTCCGAAAGATGGAAGACCGCCTAGCGTCACTGAATAAGGATGAAGCAAAACAAGAGGGAAGATACCGTCCCGTCATATCTCCCTTCTCCAAGAAAATTATCGAGGCTCTCGTCCCTGTTAACTTCAAGGTCCCGACATTTGAGTCGTATAACGGGGAGAGGAGACCGACCCATTAGACCACTTTGAGAGTTTTGAAACTCTCATGATGATCCACCAAGCATCTGACTCCCTTCTGTGAAAAACTTTCCCGACCACCTTGAAGGGATCTGCACGAGAATGATTCTCTCGCCTTTCTTCGGGCTCCATATTTTCCTTCGACCATCTTCAGGAACTCTTCCTCACACACTTCATCACCAGCAGCAAGTTGGAGAAGACTAGTGCTTCCTTGTTAGATCTCAAGCAAAGGGACGGGGAGTCTGTCAACAGCTATGTCCAACGCTTCACGGTTGAGTCCAGATCAATCCCTTCGCTCGATTCCACGATGGCAACAACCGTGTTCAGATATAATGTCAAACATGATGACCTCAAAGCTTCCTTCGTCAAGAAACCTCCTCGGGACTTCTCTGACCTCCTTCAAAGAGTTGAGAAGTATATCTGAGTCGAAGAAGCGATCGCCCCCAAGGGCAGATGGTGCCTTCGTCCATGAAAAAATGGAAAGGCACTAATGAAGATGATCCCCGAAAATTCTAGAAGGATGTCACGGGTCAGCGGCGCCCACCTCCCGTGCCTCATTTTGAAAAGTAAACCACACTAAATGCAAGCATATTCGCCATCCTTATGGAAGTCGTAAAGGATGGGATCCTTCGACCTCCCCCCAAGATGAAAGCCCAGAGCAAGCGACAGGATAAAACCAAGTGGTGTGCCTTCCATAAAGATCATGGTCACCTTACAGATGATTGTCGAGCCCTTAAGAATGAGGTAGACGCGTTGCTCCGACGAGGATACCTCGCCAAATTTTCTCAAACAAATGACACCGAACCTCCTCCTCTAAGGGTAGACAACAAGCGTGTAATACCCCACAAAATAAAAAGATTTAGTTTCCATTATTAAATAATATTAAATTGGTAAAGTTGACTATTTTGACTATTTTCTTGAAATTGCAATTTCGCACGTGCAACACACGTGCAAAGTTATGAATTTTGAATTCCTGAAATTTTATGGTTAATGATTTATTTTTCCCATTTATTTATGATATTTTAATTTTTCAGATTTATTTGAATTTATTTGACTATTTTATGAATTTCTCAATTTTACACGTACAAAACACATGCAAATATTTTTTGGTGCAAATATCCAATTTTAAATTTCTGGATAGATTCTCCTGTTTATAAATAAGTATATCCTGAATTTTGGGATTTTTCTGAGTAAAGAAACTATTTTTATAAATACTTCGAAAGAGAGGGGCTTTTATGTAAAAAGCCGTTTTGATCTCAAACAAATAATGAAAATTCATTTTTACTGAATTTTGGGCTCTCCATGGTCATCATTGAAAATAAAATCTCTACTACTATAATGGGAGAAGGCCTTAGTCCTTAACCCAACCCGTGCAACGCGCGTTTAAATTAAATCCCCAATATAACCCATCAAATCCGTACACTACCCATTTAAATTTATTTCCCTAAAAAAGTCCTCGCATGTTCATCTACTTCTCTCTCTCTCTCTCAACCCGCATGGCCTCTTCCTCTCCTCTCTCTCTCGCCGCGCCGCTTCTTCCGCTGACGAACCGCACTGCACCCTGCTCCTTTCCCCCTCTCTCTCTTGCCGCGCCACCAAACCGCATCTCTGCCGAACGAACCGATGTGCCGCCTACTCCCCTTCTTCGCACCCGCACCTCCTCTTCCTCTCCTCCTCTCTCTCTCGCCGCACTGCATCTCCGCCGACGACCCGCACTGCCCCCTGCTCCTTTCCCTCTCTCTCTTGCCGCGCCACCAAACCGCATCCCTGCCGAAGGAACCGCAATCCCGCCTACTCCCCTCCTTCTCTCTTTCGCCGCGCCGACGA
Organism: Hemerocallis citrina; assembly: GCA_017893485.1. Taxonomy (NCBI): domain Eukaryota; kingdom Viridiplantae; phylum Streptophyta; class Magnoliopsida; order Asparagales; family Asphodelaceae; genus Hemerocallis; species Hemerocallis citrina. Next base: position 134,263,505 of record CM030364.1, on the reverse strand, counting down.
TCTGCAGTGTCGCCTGCTCCTCTCGCTCACTCTCTCACTCCACCGACGAACCGCAGCGCCGCCTGCTCCTCTCGCTCACTCTCTCACTCCACCGATGAACCGCAGCGCCGCCTGCTCTGTTTTGTGTGAGTCTTCTTCTTGCTTTCCTTTTACCACAAAAAAATGACTAATTTTTTAAATTTTTTGCCAGTATGTTGTCGGAGACTTTTTACATAAAAAGATGTCTACATGCTTCGATTTTTGTAATGGTATTTAGTAGTTTCAATTTTTTAATAGTAATGGCCAGGAAAAAATATTAGGTTCAGGATTGTGTGTTTATTAGAGTTCCAATTCTTAAGAGCTGCCTAGGGGTTAAAATATTCTGCCATTTTGCCAACATTTCTATTAGCATGTCATTTTAATCTACCTTCAGGATTTTTCAAGTCATATTAAAGTGCTAACATGTCTTCTTCAGATGCACGTTTGTGTTTTAATTTGTCATTTTAGAAACATTTCTATGAGCATGTCATCTTAATCCTGCAGTATATTCATAAAGCCTTAGATTTATGGTCAAGTGTAGATGTCCATCCTGGAAATGATCATCTTCAGTCGCTTGGAACAATTACAGACATACAGTACATTTACTATATATCAATGAAGATCAATGAAGATGAGAGTCATTTAATTTCCAATTGGTGGTTGTCTACATTTGTTATAATCTAATATAATACTAAGATGACAGTGGATTCCTCGAACTCACTCTTGAGTGTTTACATATAATTGTGCTTTTTACAGACAACTGTCAAGGACAGTAGCCCAAAAAACATACGAAAGAAACCAAAAACTTTTTCATATCAGATGGTGCTCCTGAAGCCCGAACTTAGAACATTTTAGTGCATGATCTTCTTCTTAAATGGTTGTGCCCTCTCCATCATCTGTTGAGAAATTCAGGACATCATGCATGAGTTGCACTGAGATGCACATCCAAATGCATAGGCCCATGTTGTATTTCTAAATTTCTATATGACCACCTACGCATCATGTGTGAATGGAATAATATTTTTTTCCATGCCTTAATTTCAGGCTAACCAATCAAATAAATCAAAAAAATATAGGTTGATTTCGTATGTGCCCCAAATGTCACGATTTGAGATGCATAGCATATGAATTTGTTGTAAGCCTGTTTTCTTTCAAATTTTCATTTACATACCGAGGTTAAATGATTGGAAGGTGCATGTAGCAATATGGCCGATAGTTTGGCTTTTATTTAGCAATTACCTAATCATTCTCTGTTTTATTTCCACATTCATGCATGAATGACACTCTTACGTTTACATTGTTTCTATCAAGACAAATGGATAGTGAACGAACAGCAACACCTCAACTATCAGAGACTCGACAAGTTGATGAACGTAGAGAGAGACGTAGACAATATGAAGTAAACAGAAGAGCCAACATGACTGCAATACAGTTGGAAGAGTTTAGACGAAGAAAACGAGAATATATGAGAAATCGACGATTATCAATGTCTGAAGATCAATTAGCTGAACAAAGAGAGAGGGATAGACAGTGTAAAAGAAATCGGCGCTCTAATATGAATGCGCAACAATTGGTTGATGAAAGATCGATAAATCAAAGGGATCGAAGTGCTAATGGCAACTCTACATTAAACGAAGGTAACAATTATCAAAACATATTTGATATTTCACTTAAGGTATTAATTCATATATTTCTTTACTTATAACTTTATGTTTCTCATGAAGTAGTGCGAAGGGTTGACGATAATGATTTGGATAGTGCTGCATTACAATTTATTAATACAGAGAATAATTTAAATAATTCTGTTATGCATGAAGGTATGATTTAACACCAAACTTTATGCCTCCACTATTTGATTTCTTAATCGTCAAAATAATAAACTTGCAACATTTTGACCGCTACTAAAAATTTTCTGATATTTTAATCATTGTATCAATATTGTTGTTCAATTAGGTGTGTTTGTGGTTAATACAGACAATAATGAAGAAACACCTATTATGAATGGAGGTATGAATTAATACCGCATTTTATCTCGTCAATACTGTTTTTTACCTTCTTCTCAATTGTTGTCATATTTCTAAAAATTATATAGGAACAACTGGAATTAATCAAGTGCCAAGAAGAGTTCGAACTGTTATGAGGCACTATAATTCGGCAAGAAACCATGTTGACTCATTTCGCTGTCAACAATTTCATCTTCCACCTACAAGAAGGTGCCCACACTGTGCGGGAAAATTATTTTTTCATGAATCAGCTGATTTGTGTTGTCAAAAAGGCAAAGTGCAATTGCCGAGAATAACAGTTCCTCCAGAATTGATGAGCATTTATCTTGACCAGTCCGAAGAAGGAAGAACTTTTAGACAACATATACGTACTTACAATCATATCTTTGCATTTACTTCCATCGGAGTAAACCTTGATGACAGATTTTCGAATAATAGAATGGGTGTTTACACTTTTCGTGCTCAGGGTGCCATATACCATAAGATTGGTAGTCTTATTCCGCATAATAATTCTCGGCCTCGATATATGCAATTGTATATATATGATACCGAGCATGAACTTGATAATAGATTAATGGAAAATGATTTGGTGAGTAGACCAATTGTGGAAAAGCTTCAGCAAATTCTTCATGTACATAATCCATATATCCATAATTTGCGGTGTCTTTCGCGACGCTCTGATCTCGACAATTGCAAATTAATACTTAAGGAAATACCAAACCATGAAGGACAATATCATTTGCCTACTTCTTCACAAGTTGCTGCAGTGTGGGTTCCCGAGGATAATCCTTATGATTGCCATGAAAGAGAAATTGTTGTCGAAACTTATTCCAATCAATTTCACAATGTTCCAGATACTGCCGGATATTATGATCCACTTCAATATCCTCTTTTATTACCTTACAGGAGTCATGGTTGGGATATCTACATTCATAATAACGGACGAAAAGTGTCATGTAGGGAGTATTATGCATTTCGACTTCAGGTATTGACTATAGCTGATTATGGGTTTTTAAATTTGTTCCTAATCATTAATCAACCTATCTATCTATCTATAATTGTGTAATACATTTATTTGTCGCTAGATTCGTGAAAATGACACGTCTGTTTTCCTTCGTGGTGGGCAATTACTACAACAGTTTTTAGTAGACAACTATGTTAAAATTGCCACACAGAGATTGCGTTGGGTTCGTGATCATCAGCATGAAATACGTGCTAAAATGTACCAAGGGTTACAGGATGCACAAGATGCAGGTGAAACAATTGCAGGTAAATTATATATCCTTTGTATATAATTCGTATGCTATGAAAAAATATTTTCTACGTAAATGCCTTAGATTTTCCACTATTTGTTATTTTCTAGGAAATGTGGGTCGTAGAACTGTGCTACCTGCATCTTATGTCGGAAGTCCACGAGATATGTACCAGAGATATCAAAATGCAATGGCTTTGGTGTAAAAATATGGCAAACCTGATTTATTTATTACTATGACGTGCAATCCGACATGGATTGAAATTACCAGTGAATTGCTACCTGGACAGCTTCCACAGAACAGACCAGATTTAACAACAAGAATCTTTCATTCTAAACTTGAAGAGTTCAAGAAAGATATATTTGAGAGAGCAGTAATTGGGAGAGTCATTGCACATGTACATGTTATTGAATTTCAGAAGCGCGGATTGCCTCATGCTCACATTTTAATCATTCTTGATGCTAGAGATAAAATTATTTATGCAGATGATTACAATGGAATAGTTAGAGCAGAAATTCCAGATCGGGAAGCAGAACCTGAACTATATGAAGCCATTTTGAGACATATGATTCATGGACCTTGCGGGCATTTGAATCCTAAATCAACTTGCATGAAAGATGGAAAATGCAAAAAAGATTATCCCAAACAGTTTGCACCTATAACTTTGCAAGGAGAGAACTCATATCCTGTATATCGCCGACGAGATACTGGTCGATTTATCTCTCGAAGGGAGAACTCTAATCAGTTGATTGATAATAGATGGGTGGTTCCTTACAACCCCTTCCTTTTGAAAAAATATAATTGTCATATTAATGTTGAAATTTGTTCGAGTATAATTTCTGTTAAATATATCTATAAGTATGTTTACAAAGGACCCGATCGTGTGTCTTTTCAAATTCGACCAGGTGATGCTATAGATGAAATATCACAATATGTTGATGCCCGTTGGATATGCCCGCAAGAAGCTGCCTGGAAAATCTTTGATTTTCCTATGACTCGAATGTATCCATCAGTTCTCCCATTGCAAATTCACTTGCCGAATATGCAACAAGTTTTATATTATGCTCATTAGTCAATAGAGAATGTACTTGCGGATGATCGAATGCAAAAAACAATGTTGACAGAGTTGTTTACAAAAAATAATGAAGACCCTGAAGCAAGACAATATTTGTATAGGGAGTTTTCAGAGCATTATAGGGATGAACTATCGAAATATTTTGGATAATTCACTTAGTCTTCTTGGAATATATCCTTACTGATAATGTTCATGCTTTTAGTTATGAAAGTAATAATTGATAACATTTAATTGCTTTTTAATTATTGATAATATCTACGTATTTAGGTGGAATAACAAAGAACAAAAATGGAGCAAAAGACAAAATAATATTCGTCAAATCGGTAGGATATATGCCATTTCTCCTCGAGAAGGTGATTGCTTCTATTGAAGGATGTTGCTAAATCATGTTAGAGGTCCTTTGTCGTATGACCACCTGCTTACAATAAATAAGATTCGATATCCAACATTTAAGCAAGTGGCGGAGGTGTTGGGTTTGTTGGAGAGCAATAATAGCATCAGCAGTTGTCTTTTAGAAGCATCAAATACTCATATGCCATCGACTCTGAGAAGACTTTTTACGATACTATTGATATATTGCGAGCCAGTTGGAGTAAGGCAACTCTGGGACCAGTTCAAATTGTATATGTCCGAGGATTATTCATCTGCAAGCAACCTTAGTGGATTATGTGAAGTCCGATTGCTAAAAGAGATCAACGGTCTCTTAAACCAGTATGGCAAGAGCATTGATGATTATGACTTACCTGCAATCAATGTTAATGAAGAGACTGATATCCCGCAATTGATAGAAGATGAGAAGTCAATACCCATTTCTGATGAAGATTTATCCTCAGTTGAAAAACTTAATGTGAAACAGAAGTATGCATTCAATCTTATCACAGAAGTAGCTGTTAATGGAGAGAGTAAAGTCTTTTTTGTTGATGGTCCTGGTGGTACTAGAAAGACATTTCTTTATCGCTGTATTTTATCTTTTTTGTGGCATAGAGGTCATATAGTATTAGCAACGGCATCCTCTGGAATAGCTTCTGTAATGATGCCTGGAGGTCGTACAGCACACTCAAGATTCAAAATTCCAATAAAGTTATGTTCCACTTCATCATGTATGATCTCTATCCAATCTGATGAAGCCAAGCTTTTACGTCTCTCAAGTGCTATCATTTGGGATGAAGCAACAATGACCCATCGTCATGCTTTTGAGGCTTTAAACAAGTCAATGAAAGATATAATTGGTAATGAATTGCCATTTGGAGGAAAAGTTATGATTTTAGGTGGGGATTTTCAACAAATTCTTCCAGTTGTGTAGTATGGTACAAAAGCACAAACTATTGACTCATGTATAGTTAACTCTGCAATTTGGAATGATGTAATTATTGTTCGGTTGACAGAAAATATGCCAGCCAAGGAAGATTCTGATTTTTCCAACTATCTCCTACGCATTGGCGATGGAAATGAACCATATGTTGAGAGTGAAATGATTAGAGTGCCAACAGACATGGTTATTCCGTGGAAAGGTGAAAACTCATTAAACAATTTGATCGACATAATTTTTCCTTCGTTGAACTCTAATGCACATGACAAAAAGTATATTACTGATAGAGCTCTGCTTACTCTAACTAATCAATCTGTTGATCAAATTAATGATGGTATAATACGTTCATTTCCTGGAGATGAACAAACATATTATTCGTTTGACACAGTTGAGAATGATACACATAATTTATATCAGCAAGAATATCTAAATTCTATTGCGCCTGGAGGACTTCCGCCACATAAGTTGACACTTAAAATAGGTGCTCCAATCATGCTTTTGAGAAATATTGATCCAAAAATTGGTCTTTGCAATGGGACGAGATTAATTTGTAAAAACTTCACTCCAAATTTAATCGATGCAGAAGTAGTGACTGGTCATTGCTATGGTACAAGAGTATTTATTCATCGAATCCCGCTTAAGCCTTCGGAAAATGTAAGAATGCCCTTCACACTCATAAGGAAGCAATTCCCAGTACGACTTAGTTTCGCCTTAACAATCAACAAGTCCCAAGGACAAACAATTCCCTGTATTGGTGTGTATCTTCCGGATCATGTATTCAGTCATGGACAATTATATGTTGCTCTCTCTTGGGGAGTTTCGAGATCTTCTACAAAACTTTTAATCAAGAATGGAGATCTAGCAAGTCGGCAAGGCATATATACAAAAAATGTTGTCTACAAGGATGTATTAATGAAATGTCATGAAACTTCAAATTAAATGGTAAGTTGGTATGTATGTTTATATACTGCAGTTCAAATCTACCTGACTACAATGCTGTCTTAGCAGATATATTTCGAAGTATAAGCTAAAGTTTAGATATAGATTATAGACCCCAATGCTTCACAACCTTTACAGAAAGATTTCTCTATGATTTTGCCTTTTGAAAATTACCATATAGCAGAAATAATCATGTCTTTTGACATTTGCATTAAGGGGGTGGTTCGTAGCTCGCAAATGCAAATTGCAATTGCATTTGCAAGTGAAAATTTGAATCTTCCCTCCAAAACTTTTTAACACTATTACCAAAATATCCTCTACTTTTCTACCTATCCTCTACTTTATAGATTACAATCATTGCTGCTTCCAAAGGAAATTTTTGTAATGGTGTTGAAAATTTTTGGAGTGAAAATTCGCAATTTTTACTTGCAATTGCATTTGCGGGCTGCCAAACAACCCCCTAAGGTCTTACAGTTCTCTTGAATATTTCTTCTGGTGATCAAATTTTTTTTTTGATTCAGGATATTATTACTGACAAATGTTCATTGACAGGTCTGTTAGTGCACTCTAATTCATCTTTTTGTCGATTTTTATCTCATGCCATTTCGATTTGTAACTTTTTGACTTAAAGAATCTATTTGTTCTGATACTCTTTATTCTAATTTTACAGCTACCTTTGGAAGTTGTTGAGAAACATGTTCTTGAAGTAACTGGCCTGCGTGAGTATTTCGATAAAGCTGCCAACATTGGAGACCCAGATGCCTTATTCTTTGCTTTCAAATTGCATGAGATAGTTTCTTCTGACAGTGAAATATTTGGCAAGCTTCTGCCAAGCCCCTTCACTTCTGAGAACTTCTTCACTCGAGATCATTTGTTATACCTTGCCCCTTGCTTCAAGGTACTATATCACATCTATAATCTTTTACTTGATTTATGGTGAATAAATTGCTTCCGCTATTATAATGCTGCTGAGAGAAAGTGTCAACCAAAATGTCAATTTTCAGACTAAAAAGAATGTCAAATGTATGTCAAGTGTTCTGTTAATTTTAATTCTCCTAAAACTTTAGGGTAGTCTTTATCTTTTGATTGACAGAAAATGTTCAGTGTCAAATGTCAAATGTATGTCAAGTGTCAAATGTTTGTCAATTGTCAAATGTATCTTTCCAGAGCAAATGTCAAATGTATGTCAAGTGGACAGAAAATTTTCTTGCCCCTTGAAGCTGTAGACTTTTTTGCTAAACTAGCTTGGTGATAGTAATCATCTATATAAGGATCATTGTTGTGAGTTGACGAATGCTGCATCCTCAAAAATAATTTCTATCTCTTCAGCTGACAAGTACTTGGATCGAAACTGTGGCCATGCAGTTTCCCTTTTCTGAAATGCTTCTGAAATGCTTCATTTTGATTTTTCTCTTTTATGTAATGTTGAAGTTTGATTCTATAATCGTTCACACTAATTCTATTATTGAAGCCTACTATTTTGGCGGTTAATGCACACTTAAACATACTTCTTAAAAGCGTCGGTTTGGAATTATGTTTATGCTACTCTAGCCTCCATGCCGACTACATGAAAATGCAGCAAATATTTAATGGTGCTTTCCGTTCATGCTTTTGCAGTTGGCAGATGTCTTATCTTGGACTATTTAGCTATTTAAGTCATGTTGGAGGTCTTTTCTTCCCTGGGATAATTAATTGTAAGTCTTTCTTATCTCTGTTTATGGTTTTTGAATTAACATACTATGTATCTTCAAATGCTTATTCTTTTGAAAATATTCTTATCTTAGTGGTATATTGCAATAGGCGTTTCTTCTTGGCATTTGCTATTAGATCCCTTTATTCTTGATTTCGATATTTGGTCGCATTTCTGAATAACATAGATTTTAGTTTTTTTTTTATTATACCTCAAAATAGCTAAAGTTGTGTACATGTTTATGTTGTTTATGTATTTACATTGTTTGTCCAAAGAATTGGTGCAGGACTTAAAAGATCAACAGAGATATGAAGTGGACGCAAAGTGCAATGCGTGGAATGTATAGGCCGAGTCAGACTCTGACACTGCTATTTATGTGATTCTGTTGGACTGAAATGCGAAAGACATGTACGGGATTGAGATGGGGGCAGGGGTTGGCCATTGCGGGATGAAAGTTCAGGAATAATACTTGCCATAATTGTATAGTTTTGAAAGACTTTGAATCAACAGATGTTACTAAATTGGTTGCAATTTTGTACTCTTTATAGAAATTCTATAACACAAGATATAATCCTAACAAAAATTTCACGGTTTTCTTCAAATACTGGACCAAAGTAATACAATCAGAAATCCCTTTTCAGTGCATTTGGCCTGCTTTTCTGTTTCTGCAGGAAAGAGGAAGAGGGCCTCTCAAAGTCATAGCTCAACATCTTTCTCATGCAGATATGTTTGCAGAAATGGATGAGTCGTAGCTGAAATGTTCGTCTACACTGAGGATTGAAGGTTCATCTAGGATTTTCAGCAGTGAAAAATGTTCATCCTTCTTTGCAATTCAAACTTTTTGTGTAAAGTACACAGGTTTTTACTTATACTGATACATGGTGCCAGATAAATTGATCATGAGAACACTTCTCAGCTCTTGCCATTGTCACCAAAATGAGTTGTGAATTGGCATCTATGGAGTAGTCATTAAATACATAGTATTATAAAAAAAATTGCATTTACTTTCCCCATAATTGATAGCAGATGCTTTAGACAAGCTGGAGTCATTTTCAATGGATATTTGAAGGTGAGGAATGAGGATGCTACAGTTAACTCATTCACGCATTATGTTTGGCTCTTGGCTTTATAATTAAGGCCCTAAGAGTTTAGTGTTATTTCTCATATTCAGACTAGCCTATCATCTTTCCCTTTTGTGTGATTTATTTTGCCAGCAGTTGTTTGTCATATATTTGTACTATTATTAAGCAAAGCCTCATTTTGGCGGCTTTTTACTATCATGCCCTCATAAACATAAAAGACTAAAAAAATATAGGGTTAATATCGGAGGTCAAAAATGTAATTTGCATGTATTGGAAAAATAATTAACATGCATAGATTTGCATGCTTGTCTGCATAGATTTGGAAAAATAATTAATAGTATAGATTTACATGTACTTACATGCACAATTTATATATAAGAAAGTTTTCTCCTATCAAAGTGAGTAGGTCTAACACATGCATGTAAATATCAAAAAAAAAAGTGCATGCCTGTCTGCATGCAACCTCTTCGATGACCTGCCCCTTCCTCAAAATCCTACACACCTTTATAGACGTGCATCGCACGTGCATTATACTAATCTATTTAAGTTTTATTTAGAGATGATTTGGTAAAGATTTAAACAAATATGATGTTTTTGCAAATAAGGAATTTAAGTGGATCTTGTGCAAATATTTTCTTGGAAAGGTCAAAGTCAAAAATTATTTTTGGAAAACTCATTATTTATTATTAGATATTATTTCTGAATTTTCTGGATTTTTACGAATATTTTATGACATATTTGCAAATATTACAAAAAGATAGACTTTTGTGCAAAAAATTACCACTTTTAGTACAAATCCAAATTTTTTATAATTTCTGGGCTATGCTTGATGGTTGGATAACTCAGTAGTAAAAATATTTGGTTTTATTTTAATTTATTTAATTTATTTAACTACTTTATTAAAGAAATGTTTATATATTTGAAGTAATAATTTGTTAAGGGATGTTTCCATAAACTTGTAAAACCCTAAAAACTCCAGATTTCGGCCTATAAAAGATCCCCTACAGCCATCCCTCTCCTCTGCAAAAATAAAATATATTTTTACTATTAATTTCTTGGAGTTTCGAAGAGATAATCTTGGATTTTGCAAAAGAATGGCCTTTTCTCATTCTTTATTAATTCGATTTGATTTCGTCATTGAGGTGAGTAACTTATGTTTGTTTTCTTATTGTTCTAAGCATGTTGTATGTGATGATTTATCTATTAGAAAGCATGTTAGATGATGGTGTGAAGATATATGAAGCTTTGATGAGTAGATGAATTAAATTGTGAGTCTTTTTATGAAACTATGCCATTAATGAATTAAAACCCTAATAGATAATTTGTGATTGCCAAAGAACCTAATAGAATCATGGGTATGTTATTTTCTATCATATACGTCCTATTTTGCATGCATAAGATGAGTTGTATGTTGATTATTGCATAAAAGATGAACAAAACCTAACTTTTTGTAACCCCTGTTTTTCCAAATATGTATTTTTCGTGTATTTTCTGTATTTAAAATTTTTTGTAAATTATATTTTCGGTTTTCAATTTTTTTAATCAAATTGTATTATTGGATCTCCTATTAAAATCTATTTTCTATCAATAACCTTATTTTTAAATATTTTATGTGATTATTATATTGTAATACAATTCTTAATTTTTTTGTTATTATTACTCTTATTATTATTATTGTTATTAGTATTATGGTTATTATTGAAATTTTGGTTGGTTATTAAAAATCCATTTTTTTATCTACTCAACTGTATTATAGTGTTATAAATAAATTCTATTTTTGTATTGCAAATTACATTTTTATCTTTTTATTTGTTATTTTATTTTCTTATTGAATTTTTAAAACCCTATAAACCATTTAATTTCTTATTGGATATTTTATTAACCTATTGGATTTTTTCGTTACTACCCAAAACCCATTTATACTTAAAAACCCATTACCCGTTTATTTAAAACCCTATTGGATCTTTTCCCAGACCCGTTAACATAACCCCTACCCGTTTAAACCCCAAAACCCATTACCTAATCCCCTAAACCCATTTACCTTATATCAAACCCCAACCTGTACCCATTTTCCTTCACCAAACCTGTCAACACCTTTTTAACCTAATAGCCAACCTATATATAACCCATCTGCCGTCTCACCTTCTCTTTAGCAAACCCTAGCACCGTTCCTCCCTTCCCCCTATTCCCCGTGCAACCCATCCCTCATCTCTTCTACCCCGTCGGCCTAGCACCATCTCTCCGTCGTCATGCTCCTCTCGACCATCTCTTTCCCTCCGTTTCCGCACCAGGCGATGCCCTGCATCCCCTGCATCGTGTGCCACCTCAACATCCTCTCCCTGCGTCCTTCTCAACCCTAGCCGCTCCTTGCCATCCTCTGTGGTTCATCTTTCGTCGCGACAGGCCACCGCGATCCCTGTCAGCCATCGCCAGCCAGCCGAACAACCACCGAACAGCCCAGTGCAGCCCTCCCTGCACTGTGCTCCTCCACCTTGCAACCTACGGTAGTCCCCCTACCGTCCACCGCTGTCGTGTCCCCTCACCGGTGCTGCCCCTGCGCGCTGCCTGCCGTCCGAGCCTAGATAGTGAACCACTTTGGAGTTACTGTTTGATTTGGAGTTGTGATCTTTTGGAATCCTGGCCATCGGATTCATTCTTGATCATCATGATCATCGTGGTTCCTTGATTGCTTTGATCCGAGCCGTCCATTTGATTGTGATCTTGATTGATTGATTCTTGTCCGTTGGATCTTGATCGTCATGCTTGATTAGATGTGGGCCGTCGACCTCTTCTTGATCATCTGATTAGATCCTAGCTATCCGATCTCTTCTTGATCGTCACGATCATGATGATCATCAACTTCTTTTATCGCAGTCGTTCGATCGATCGATCTTGATCTTCATCATTATCTTCACCATCAAGAGATCTGACTGTCTGATCTGATCTGATCATCTAGATCTTGATCTTCGATCTCAGCCGTCCGATTGTGTTCGTGATCTCAATCGTCTTCATCTTGTTCGTGATCGTGTGTTCGTGATTGGTTCATGTTCGTTCGGTTGTGTTCGTGCCCGAGAATCCGTTCCCGTTATTCTTGCTTGGTATCGTTTTTGTCGTCGGTTAAGGCAAGTAACTTGTACTCAATTCCTTTGTATGATACAAGTCAAAAATACCGCTTGTAGTGTAGTTGGGTTCTAGAGACAATTGTGTGTGAAACCCCTTGTTGATATTGTCTCTATAGTGATTTGACCATAGTTGCCTCACGACACAAAATTGACATGAATTAACTTAGGTTTTGCCCTTTTTTGATTTGATCATGTATGTGAGACTTTTTGTGAGAATTTGGGTATTTCTTGAGAACCATGTGATAGACTTGTTTAGATATATTAATTACCCTATTTCATGATTTTTGGATACTTGGTAGACTCGATTTCATGTTGGGTGTGTTTGGATCAAGTTTCGTTGAATCTATGTTGATTTTGGTTTTTGAGGAAATTCTGTGTTTTGCCGATATTCTGTCTTGATCAGTAATTTAGACCATATTAAGGTCAGAATCTTAATATCAGTATAAAACATGAATTGTAGAAATTCGTATGCTTTCCAACCCCTCTAACCTTGATTGATTTCGTTTTCGTATGTGTGAGATATGACTGTTTTACTACAGAGGTGTAGATCAATTCCAAATTTCGTTTCTTGGTAATTTTGACGACTAAATTATTTTGATACTTATGCTACACATATTATTTTGATCTGAAACATTGGTTAGTATTTCTATGTCTATCTAGGGATTACCCAGAATTTGGGTGGATTTTATTGATGAGTTTTATACGCTGTTTCATGTTTGTTTATGAAAGTTATACTTGCTGTATTTTGCTCGCTATTCTTTAAAGAATCGTATTTTCACCCAATTTCCTTCTACTGTATGGAAAATATTTATGAAATATGAAAGTTAGGTTATTTTGTCTATTTTCATCTACCTTTTGCGGATTTGGATTTACTTTCACGGTTTGCGAGATATTTCAGTTTTCGTACAGCAGTATTGGGAATTCCAGATTTTTCAAACTATCGTTTCTTGATGTTTTCCGATTTTTGTTGACTAAACTAATTTTACTGAAATATTATGAAACTTTATATTATGATACTAGACATATAGGGGATTACCCCAGATTTTTCCTGGATTTATTTGAGGAGTTTTAATGCTGTTTTTCTGACTGAGAATTCGTTTTACTGATTTCTGGCTGAACGTATTTTCTGGATTCAAATCAGTTTTGAGTTATGATTTTGTGAAATACTATATGGCTTATTTATAATTGCTGGATTCGTATGGAAGTCTATTTTCCAGATTCTCTGACGGATCCACATTTGGATGTTTTAGTAGCAGGAATCACTATTTTAGTACAACACTGTCTTGCTATCCTGAACTTGAGATTTGGTTCTTTTATTCTTTTATGAGTTATCTTGCACCCGTATATGTTTACCTTGCAACTTGAACTTGTTACATGATCATACCATATTATTCTTGATATATTTTGTACACCTACATGCTTGTTTGACTTTAATAATAAATAATCAAGCCGGGGTTTAAGGAAAAGATCTAATAGTGGGTAATTCAGAAACGTGTGCTCGGAAGGGGATCCCCTGATCCTACATGATTACTTGAGATATGATACTTGACACGTGACTACTTAACACTTGTACGCAAGACACGATACTTGCCACTTGCACAACTTGACACGTAATTACATGATACATGATACATGATACTTGGAGCTTGGAGCTTGATTACTTGACTTGTCCCTGAGTACACTACCCTTTATGGTCCACTATGAAATCTAAAGTAAAACTGTTTGTTGTAGCAACCATGTGGTATGGGATGCATGAAGTGCTACCTAGATAGTAATCACTACAAGACTTGATACATAATACTTGAACATGATACTTGAATATAATACATGCTTACTTGATACTTGATCACTTGATACATGAGACTTGATACATGACACTTGATACATGATTACATGATACTCGACACTTTATATTTATTTACATGATACCTGTTTACTTGACTCTTGATATATGCTACATGATACTTGATCACCTTACTATGCTAGTTGTTATATTTTGACATCATGCTTATACCATGCTATTAGTGAGTTTTTTCCATGTACTTGTATCTTGCATTACAAGCGGTCCGTAACTTGTAATTGATGGGTACTTGTTTTCTTTTTCCTATCCCTGCAATTGTTGAATTGCAGATTTTGAAGAACAGGTTCCTGACGGTATTGGTGACATGAAGGATTAGTGCTGGATCTTATTATTATTAATTTTTGGAGCTTGCTTGAACAATATTGTATTTTTGTATTTGGATTTATTCTTGTATTTGGGCAATGTGACCCAGGATATTTGACTTATTCAGATAATGACTATTTGAGATATATATAATTGGTTTCAAGTATTCTTGTTGGTATTTTGGTTCATATGTACATATTGGTTGCTACTTTTGCTTCCGACTCTGATTATTTCGTGAGGTATTGTAAAGATTCTTGAACAGCTTATGGATGATGAAAATCATTCACTGGGCTTTTTTCGCGTATCCGTATTCTGTATTCTCTTTTGGGAAGCGGGGCATGACACCTTTAATGTGTATACATATGCATACGATCAGAGTGCTACAAATGACATGCTAGATTATTAAAAGAAAAACCAAGTGGCCTTAATCAAATAATACTACAAGTAGTGCGCAGTGCATATTCAACCACAAGGTTGAGCTATATATCTGTGTTTGGAGGAATGGTTCAGGACCAAGCATTAGTTGTAGGCATCAGGCTGTTCTTTATCAAATTGTGTGTGTGTGTGGGTGTTTTGGGTTCGTACTTTGCTTCTTTTCCCAAGATTTTAAATTGTGAGATGTATTTACTTGAACTTTTATGTGAATATATAGGTAGTTGGAAATATTTAATGTATAAAATGTCTAGATATTGCTCTCAGCAGAGACAAAAGCATCCTAAAGTATCTTATTTTGAAACAGTCAAGGTAGGCTCACATTAACAGATCTTTACATAATTACTGTCTTCGATTATATAAGGGCCAGTGGTGTCAATTGTCTTTGGACATTTGCAATTCATGCGAATGTGTATTCTTGCGAGTAGGGCCAAAAGTCTTGAAATATTTGCAGTACCTATATATATAAACATGTGATTTTCCCCTTGCAGATTAATGAACGATCAATCCCATTATATATTCTATTTATAGATATGATGATCTTCTTTTCTTGTTTAATTTAGAAGTAGTTGTAGCAGGCCTTCCAAACAATTTAACATAGGAATATAATATAGTACCCCTCCATGTCATCTTCGAATATGTGTAATATGTTTCACCTAGTCACCCGACCTTGGGATACTGATCACGGTAACTTCCAGTTATGCTCCAAATACAATTAATCAACCATATATATTTTGAAGGAGTTTTGATTAAAGACATGTTATCCTTTCTATATTGCGTTCAAATATTTTTTATGCCATTGTCAGATTTGTAGTCAGCTGTAATACCACCTACATTCACATATGCACACTTTATATTCAGTTAAGAGGATCTCCTATACATATATACTCATATACAAACAATGGGAATGAATGAATTTCCTCACTGTGAGTAGGTTAACAAATGAAATGAAAAGAAATGATTAAGTTGAAAGTTTTATTTTGTGTTGATGGTTGAGTTGTGAATCTCTAGGAGTTGAGTAGGAGTCCTGTGAACCGGCAGATGAGATTTTGTTGATTTAGACCAGTTGGTTCTTGGGATTGTTGTTGTTAAATTAAGTCCGGCAGGATACACTAACTCTAGAGATGAGGTTTTTTGTGTTTTAATAATAACCAACTTAAGGACATGCACTAGTGGAGATATGATGGAACTTGGGAAACGTAAGTATATGCTCTAGGTTTTGTTGGTCTAACGAATGTGTTCCAGGAAATTTTTGTTGTTCTGTCTCGAGAGGACATTTGTATGTTCGCGTGTCGAGGGTCTGCAGGCATATTCACGGAGCATGCAGGGTGCATTCGCGTGTCGAGGGTCGGCGGGCCTATTCACGGGATGTACCTGGTGTCTCTGCACGTCGAGGGCCTCGCAAGCCTATTCGTGGGGTACACGGTTGGGAGGTGATTCTCCGGTTTTTGAGCTATTCTTTCATGATGCTTGAGCGTCGATGGTTGTGATGCCTATTCACGAAGTATTCTGGATCTTGTTTCCATCACCGTAGTAAGATTATTTGCATAACGAGGGATTAAACCCTATCAAGTGGAGAACAATAAGGGCTTGCACCGGACCTATGTATTGTGGGATGCATAGAATCCGACAAGTATGCATTAGAGAGTCAGCATATAGCATTGATGTTTTCTTGACTTGGTTTTATGCATGTTGTTTTCTGTTTTTTTACACTTGACACTTAGTATAGTTTTACTTGATATTTTCATGTTTTATTTATTGTTATTTCTTATTTTATTTATTCTTGTTGTTGATACATGTTGTTTATGACTCTATGCCTTATGTTTTATTTATGTTGCATTTATTTTATGTCACTTACATCGTTATGACTGATCCCTGTAGTTTTGGGGGTTAGGGTTATTTCTAGCCTTATGTTTTACAGGTAGGTGTCTATAGCTTGGGATTTGGATGCATGGGGTAGAATGATATATGGCTTATGTAAATTGTAAAGAATGTGTTGTAAAAGAAAGAAATTGTAATTCGAAGCGTTTTATTTTCCGCTGTGCTTTGTAAACAATTGATGTAATAAAAAGTTTTAATTTTCTCTGTATTTGGTTGCTATGTTTATGATTACATTGAAGTTGATTCTGGAATTATGCCACGTATTTCTGAGATATTATATTGGAAATTCGGGGTGCTACAAAGCGAGTGGAGAAGCCAACTGAGTCCCAAGGATCGGGGCGGATGGAGATATTTCATGCTATCCACGGAGGACCCATGGGGGGAGCCTACAACTCATCAAGAAAATATTTTATTCTAGAGGTAAACTCAGTTCACAACATCCCACCTCCAAAAAGCCCAGGAGCTAGCATCACCTTCTCGGATCAAGATCTGCAAGGTGTCCGAACACCTCACTGTGATGCCCTCGTGATCAGCAAGTGTATGACAAACCATGAAGTGCACCGAGTTCTAGTCGATAATGCCAGTTCAGTCAACATTCTCTGAATGTGTTCTAAGGCCTTAAGCTTAAGCAGGATCACCTCAAGCCGATCGGGTACACCCTCCAAGGATACTCTGGGGCCCCCTTGATGATCGAGGTAATTATAACCCTTAACGTAACTTTGGGGAAGGCTCCGGCTACTCGCACAGAAGCATTGGACTTCATGGTGGTAGATATGAAGTCCACCTACAATGCTATATTCGACCACCCGGGGTTAGCTGCACTCGAAGAGGTTGCCTCGAGTACCACCTGAAAATGAAGTTTCCTACGTCTGCAGGAGTAGGGGAAGCCAAGGGAAGTCAGGAAGCTGCTCGGGCATGCTACACTGCTATAATGGGGGGATCGATCCTTCCCCTCGATACCCTGGAACTCCCCCCTGATATGGGACAAGCCAGCTCCGAACCCATGGACGAATTAGTAAAAATCCCTTTCTCCGAAGAGAATAAAGCTAAGTGTTTCCGGGTGGGTAAGGCGCTCCCCTGCCGAGTCAAGAAGCAACTCATAGCCTGCATCAGAGAGAATCGGGATCTATTCGCTTGGACAACTGAAGATATATCGGGCATTGCTAAGGACTTGATTATGCACCGCTTAAGTGTGAATCCGGAAGCCAATCCTGTCCAGCAGAAGTGCTACAAATTTATGCCTGAAAGGCAACAAGCCATCAAAGAATAGGTTGAGAAGCTCCTAGCAGCTCGATTCATCCAAGAAGTTAGTTACCCTGAGTGGCTAGCAAACGTCGTGATGGTCAAGAAGGCTAATGCCAAGTGAAGGATCTTCATAAACTTCACCGACCTTAACAAAGCATGTCTGAAGGATCCCTTCCCCTTTCTGAGCTTATATTCCTTGATAGATGCCACCTCAGGCCATGAGTTATTAAGCTTTAGGGATGTCTTCTCGGGATATAATCAAATCCGAATGTTCCCGTCAAACATCCCAAAGACATCCTTCATCATCAATCAGGGACTTTATTGCTACCGAGTTATGCCATTCGGGTTAAAGAATGTCTGAGCTACATATCAATGTTTGGTGAACCAAGTCCATAGAGAACAGATCGGCCGTAACATGGTAGTATGTGGACGATATGCTCATGAAAACCATGTAGCCGACCTCTAAGAAGCATTCAATATACTCCGGATCAACAACATGAGGCTGAACCCCTCAAAGTATGCCTTCTCGGTTGCCTCGGGAAAGTTCTTGGGATTTATGGTGAGTCAGAGAGGAATTGAAGCCAATCCTGAGAAGATCAAAGCCATCCTCAACATGTCTCCTCCAACCACGATCAAAGAAGTTCAGAAGCTTACTGGCCGCCTCGCCGTCGTCGGATGCTTCCTATCCAAACCAGGGGAGAAATGCCTCCCTTTCTTTCAAACTCTTCGGGGAGCAAAAAATTTCGAGTGGGGGGAAGAGCAGCAAGTAGCTTTTGAAAGCATCAAAGAACACCTCACCCATCCTCCCAACTTAAGCAAGCCTACACCCAGAGAAACCCTCTACATCTACATGACCACCTTGGATCTAACCCTTAGCACTGTGTTAGTGAGAGAAGAAGATCGAGTGCAGAAGCTGATCTACTATGTCAGTAAGGTACTCCATGATGCTGAACTTCGGTACTCAAGATGGAGAAGATGGCATATGCCCTAGTGACGGCCGCCCGAAAGCTCAGACCATACTTTCAAGCACATTCCATATGGCCCCTCATCGATAAACCATTCAAGTCCTCCACAAACCTGAAAACTCAGGGAGACTCATGAAGTGGTCAATTGAGTTAAGCCAACATGATATCACCTACCTCCCCCGAACCGCAATTAAGGCCCAAGCGTTAGCCGAATTCATCGTCGAAACCACAATCCCCGATCCTCCCCTGGAAGGAGACAACCGCACACTGTGGAGCATGTACGTGGACGAGTCTTCTTGCCTCGAAGGGAGCAGAGTTGGGGTTATCTTGATTGGTCCTGATGAGTTCATCCTACAATACTCGCTACGACTTAGTTTTCCAACATCTAACAATAAGGCCGAGTATGAAGCCCTGATTGTTGGCCTTCTTCTAGCAAATAAGGCGGGGGGCGCAAAGAATCGAAGTATTCGGTGACTCCCAATTAGTGGTGAACCAGATCCGAGGAGAATACGAGGCAAGGGATAACCGTATGGTTAGTTACTTAATGTATGTAAAAAAGATCATGTCTACTTTCCAAGAGTCAAAGTAACTCGCATTCCACGAGAAGAAAACGGGCAAGCAGATGCCCTCTCCAAGCTCGCCTCATCATCATTTGACGGAGTTCCCACACAGTGCTGATTGAGGTCCTACTCAGACCAAGTATTGAAGAAGTGACACTGGAGCTCATGCCTATAGCCCCTCGAGCACCCGAAGATTGTTGAATGAAACCATTAGTCGATTTCCTTGATAAAGGGTTCCTCCCTGCAGATACTAAATAATCGAGAAAGATTTGGGTAAGGGCTCAAAGGTACATACTCGTAGAAGGGGTTCTCTACAAGCGCACTTATACTCAAGTTGATGGTCGACCATACCTTCGGTGTCTCTCCCCCGAAGAAGGCAATTACGCTTTGAAAGAAGTCCATGAAGAGATACGCAGTAGCCATCCTGGCACAAGATCCCTTGCACAGAAAGTACTCAATCATGGTTACTATTGGCCCACTCTCCTCGGTGACACTCAAACTTATGTCCACCAATGCATCCCCTGTCAGAAACACTCCTCTATCAAGTGGATCCCTTAAGCCAACCTTAGTTACATGTCAAGTCTCATTCCATTAGCGATGTGGGGAATAGATCTTCTCGGGCCTTTCCCACCTGTAATCGGACGGTGGACCTTCTTAGTGGTTGCTATTGATTACTTTACAAAGTGGATAGAGGCAGAGCCACTTGCACCAATCAGTGAGCATAGAGTCCAACAGTTCTTTTGGAAAAACGTGGTTTGCCAATTCAAGATCCCCCGCATCCTGGTCACTGATAATGGAACTCAATTTCCTGGTAAGGAGTCCCGCAAATTTTGAACCGATCTAAGTGTTGAGCAGCGTTTCTCTTCAATTTCACATCACCAGACCAATGGTCAAGCCGAGAATTCCAATCGACAAATCTTGGTTGGCCTCAAGAAGAGGCTTGGTGAAGCCCCAAAGGGACAATAGGTTGAAGAAATCCCAAGTGTTCTTTGGTCCTATAACAAAGAGAATTCCGATGGGAGAATCCCCGTTCAACCTAACATTAGGCATAGAAACTCTCATTCCTATAGAAGTAGGTATATCATCTCCTCGCCTCCTCTCGTTCAATGAAGAGAAAAACTCAAACGACATTCGAGCCAATCTTGACCTCCTCGAGGAAGTCCGAAAGAGTTTCTACCCTCCGAAGAGACATCTACCAACAGAGGGTAAACAGAATTTATAATAAAAGAGTTCGCCCAGCCAACAAGGAGACCTGGTCCTCCGAAAGCTCGAGATATCCAACCCCCGAAAGAAAGGGAAACTCGCCCCTAACAAGGAAGGACCGTATAAGGTCTCACAAGTAGTCTGCCCAGGGACCTACCGACTTGAAGACTTGGGGGGAAGAGAATATCCAGAAATTGAAACATCGAGCATCTCATGAAGTATAAAGAGAGCACGTAATGCCCTCGCTTAGTAGTTAGCATCAATCATGTAATAAAGGCCAATGATTATAATGGTCACCGCATGTAATAATGACTTGCATTGAAGCAGGCGCTTAAGTTTAAATTTTTCAATAAAATTAGTCTTTTCTTTTGCAAAATTCCTTGTAAATACATCAACAACTCCTTGAAAAGTTCAAGCTAAGGAAGTAATAAAATAGACACATGGTACGTGCCCAAGCAAACACCATCAATTCAAAAAGCACTCCAACAGAGAATTGCGGGATCCATTCAGGATTCATAAAGTCGCACAGGCATGCTTGCCCCCGAGCAAGAGTGTGAGGTATATCTCGTCGTACGAGTGCCCACCCTTGGACAGGTGAGGAGTCCATTCATGGTTCTTAGAGCCGCTTTAACCACTTGCATCTGAGCAAGTGCAGGATTCGGCTCGCCATTCAAGTGCTCCCAAAAACTATCGTCACTTCATTCGGAGTCCACTCACGGTTCAAAGGACCGCTTTAACACCTGCAAGTGTGCGGAGTTCGGTTCTCCATTCGAGTACTCCTGAAATGACCCCGTACAAGTGAGGAGTCCATTCATGGTTCATAGAACCACTCTAACCACATGCTCCCGAGCAAGTGTGTGTGGTTCGATTTGCCATTCGAGTGCTCCCAAAACTCGTCTTCACTATTGTTTGGTGTCCACTCATGGTTCAAAGGGCCACTGTAGCCACCTGCACCCAAGCAAGTGTGCGTAGTTCGGTTTTTCATTTGAAGTACTCATGAAACGACCCCGGACAAGTAAGGAGTCCATTCATGGTTCATATAATCACTCTAACCACATACTTCTGAGCAAGTGTGCGGGGTTCAGTTCGCCATTCGAGTGCTCCCAAAACTCGGCGTCACTATTGTTCAGAGTCCACTCACGGTTCATAGAGCCGCTTCACACACTTGCTCCTGAGCATGTGTGCGAAGTTTAGCTCATCGTTCGAGTTCTCCTGAAACAACCCCGGATAGGTGCGGAGTTTATTATAGGGCGCTCTAGCTACAGGCTCCCGAGCGAGCACGTGGAGTTCGGCTCATCATTCGAGTGCTCCCAAAACTCGTCGTCACTATTGTTCGGAGTCCACTCATGGTTCGTAGAGCTACTTTAGACACTTCCCCAGAGCAAGTATGCGAAGTTGGGCTCATCATTCGAGTGCTCTTGAAATAACCACAAGTTTAAAAAGACATAATTAACAGAAACATTGCTCGAACACTTAGGAGAACCTACCGATTCATGGGCTTCCATGATAGTGGGCCTTGAAAATGATGTAGAAGCCTAAAAGGTAGGAAATTGCAACGGTCGAGTAAGGCTAAGCAACAAAACTCAATCGCTAGCAGGTCAAAGTGGTCAATGGCCAAACATGCCACGTGTTGCAACCCTAAAACTTCAGAAACCGTTCCCCAGCATTCACTGAATTGCCCAAGTCGTTTGCCGAAGGCGCCACATCGTTCACCACGGCTCGCCAAAACTTTAGAAACCATTTGCCAACACTCGCCGTCGTTCGCCACATCATTTGCAAGAGTGGACCGGGCAAACGAAGAACCGAACGAAACAGGGTCAAACTGGTGTTGACCGATCAACGATCAAACGTTGACCAGTCAATGGTCAAATGCCACGTGTAGCCTCGTCATCGTTCGCCAACACTCGCTACTGCCCACCACAACGTTCGCAGAGCATGCCAAGCAGACGAAGAACCAAACGAAACGGAGCCAACTGGTAGTGACCGGTCAATGGTCAAATGCCACGTGTCGCCTCGTCATCGTTCGCTAGACGTTTGTCAATGCTCGCCGCATCATTCGCCAATGCTCGCCATCGTTCGCCACATCGTTCACTAGAGCACACCGAGCAGATGAAGAACCAAACGAAATTAGGCCAAACTAACTGTAACCCCTGTTTCCATAAATACATATTTTCTAAATAATTTTCTGTATTTCGATTATTTATAAATTTAGTTTATTATAAATTTGATTTTGACCTTCTATTAAAATCTTTTCAAACCGAAAATTATATTTACTTCGAATAATAATATATTCTAACTTTAATTTATATTCTAAGTAATCTACTATTTATTTTATTACTATTTGGATTTTAATAGATTGTTAATCTCAAATTCTAAATTGATACATATCATTATTATTGCTATTGTTTCATTATTATTATTACTTTTGATTGCTTATTAAAAACCCATTTCTATTTGTTAATTGCATTTGTAGTCCAATTCGATATTGCAATACAAATTATATTTTTGTTATAAACCATATTTTATGTGGTTCTCTTGTCTTTTATTGAATCCAACCCAAACTCATTTTCTTATTGGATCAACCCGCAACCCGTTACCCATTAACCCATAACACTTAACCCTAATTTTCATATCCTATATATAGCTCTTAACCCTTAATCCTAACCCTAATCTCTCCAAAACCCAGTCGCCATAACCTCAACCCCCCGACCTACTGTGCATCATCCCCTACCCCTTATTTCCTTCCTTTGTTCTGCTATATTCCAGAACCCAACTTCTCACCTTCATTGCTCCGTCGACCTTCCCCCACCGTCGAGCCACGACCACTGCTCCGTCTCCTCATCACCTTTGACTGTGCCCTGCATCACCCTTCACTACTAGTCGACCGCTCCTGCACACTCTCCATTATTGCCATCCTACCAGTATTCATCGCGAGTACACCACCGAGCCGCTAGCCTCCACCGTCGGAGTTGAAGCTGACCACCACCGGTGCAGCATCGTCATCAAAGGGTTCTTGATCATCTTGATCACCATCAGGGTGAAACCCAACCGTAAGATCTCCTCCGGATCATCATCAAGCCTCCTTTGATTAGAGTCGTCCGATCGATTTTGATCATCATCAAGATCTTGATCAACATCTCCATCATCATCAGATCAGATCTGGACTGTCCGATCACACTTGATCTCGATCTTTGATCTTGAGCTTTGACTTGATCCTTGAATCACGGCCTTCGATTGCATGATCAACTCGATCTCAGCCCTTGATCGTCTCGATCATCTCGTTCATCTTCTACTTAGTCAGTTAAACATTTGATCCACTTTTTGTTCTTATTCATCAATTTTTCAGTCATGGTATATTTTACTCCTTTGGTACTCTTCTAATTCTTATATATTCTATATTCGATCTCAGCTTTCCAATCTACATTTGATCATCTTGATTTTGATAATCATCAAGATCCGTGACGATCTGTCCGATCGTTGTTTGATCATCAACATCGAGATCCGTGCCCGATCGTGATCATCTCATCAAGATTCGCTTGGTTTGTGATCGTCGCCGCGTGTCGGAATCCATTCCCATTATTCTCTTCTCTTCAGAATCATCTCCATCAAGGCAAGTATCTCCTTGTACAATTCGTTGTTTTAGTACAAGCTTTTATTTGAAAATACCGCAGTAGATTGTAGTTGTGACTCCCTTTTGGCTTATCGTTTGATTCTTTCATTTTACTTGTTGTCTTCCTTATCAATTCCATGATCATAAGAGTCACAACCTTTCGTTGATATATCCGTTTCACAACTTGTTGGATCTATTTTATCATCTAATTATTTGAACACATGAAATTAAGAACCACCTTGACTTGTAGATGTATGTTGTATGGTGTATGTGTTGATTCTACTTTCTTTTGAGTTGAGAAATAAATGTGACTTGCTGATTTGATATCTATTACACCCTAATTTGCATCACACATTAATTTAGACTCAATAGTTACTAATCATGTCACTATTTATATAAAAGAAACCACTATGTTGTTGTTCCTGTTTTTGCTTGCTGTTTCGACCCCGATAACATCAGAATCTTTAATTACATTATAAACATGAAATGTATCCCCAGATATCTAGTTTACTACCCTTTTGACAGAATTGAATTCCGAGTTATGTTCTGTAAATTATCACTGTTTTAGTGCTGCTATGTCTGAAATTTCAGATTCATAAATTTGCTGCGTCACCTTGTTTCACAAACTAAATTGACTATGCTGCCATTAAGATAATGACTTGAAATTTTGCATGCTGATACTAAACACACTAGAGGACCTTCCCTAATTTTTCTGAAATTATTTAATGAAGTTTCAGACCTGTTTCATGTTTCTAAACACAATTTTTCAATTTTTGGCTGAACACGAATTCTGTGTAGTTTGCTGTTTTGACACTAGCTGCTACAACTTTTATGTATCTTGTCTATATGCGTTGGAACTGGCAGAAAGTCTAGTTTCTAGAATTTTCTGACGGATCCTGATTTACATTTCTGTGGTGGAGGATATCTCAGTTTTGGTGCAGTACCATCCTGCTGTCCAGAATTGGAATTCTCGTCGTTTTTTATAATTATATTTTATTTGATACCTGAATATGCTCTCTACATAGCCTAAACTTGTTCCCTGATCTTGACCATGTTTACTTGCACTGTTTTGAACTCTTTCATGCTTGTCTTGATAATAGTAATAAATAACAAGTCGGGGTTTAAGAGAAAGATTTAGTAGTGGACAATATAGAAGCCTGTACTCGGAAGGAGACTCGTGTTTTCCGTGTGACATGCTTACCGACCAAGTTACCGACTAAGTTACTGATCAAGTTTACCGATCAAGTTTGTCACATGTTACCGATCAAGTTTACCAACCAAGTTTGTTCCATGTTACCGATCAAGTTTACTGACCAAGTTTTGTAGTCCTGTGAATACCCGAGTACATGACCTATAGAATCCACTATTAAATCTAAGCGTAACTTGATTGTATATAGCAACCATGTAACCCCTGTTTTCGTAAATACGTATTTTCTATGTATTTTCGATATTTCAAATTTTTGTAAATTAGTTTTCTAATTTCAAGTTCCTTTTGTTAAAATGTATTCTTGATTATTCTATTAAAATCTATTTTCGATCAATAAATTTATTGTAACTATTTTCTATGATTTTTATATTGTAATACAAATCTTATTATTGTTATTATTATTAGCATTATTTTTATTTTTATTATTATTATTATTATTAAATATACTGTTTATTAAATTTCGATAGCCATTATTTTGTAAGCCGCTCTATTTTATTTATGTTATTATGTTGAGTATTTAATTAATCTAGTATTTTATTACTTAAGTATTTTATTGGATCTTCTTATATAAGACCCAAAACCTACAAGCCTATTTCCTATTGGATATTATTCATACCCACAACCCAAACCCAATAACCCTACCATATAAATACCCTAATAACCTAACCCTAACCTATTCCACCCTAACCCTAGCTAACCCCCCCCCCCCAGCCGCCAACCCTGTTCTTCATCTTCTACCTCCCGATCTCCCCTAACCCATCTCCCTCTCTCTCTCTCCCGTCATGTCCTAGTCGCCAGCAACGCTGCCCTCCTCGTCACCCCGCTCTCATCCCCTCGTTGTACCCGTGAACCCATCACCTCGACGACCATTGTGCCCCTCCGCAGTGAAGCCCCGGCGACCCCCTGGCTCCCTCCGATCTTCATCTCCCTTCTCCTCCCAGCGTCGCTCAACCCCGCAGTGCCTGCCTCCCTACAGCGACCAGGCCCCTCCCTTATTCACCGTCGTCGTCGTCTCTCCGCCCAGCGTTGCCGCCCTATGGTCAGGCTACCCTCGACTAGCCGCTGCCTTGCTGCCGTCGTCTTCTAGTCGAGCCGCCACCGTGCCGCCGCAGTGCACTGCCTACCCTTCGTTGCCGTCCTCGCCGAACCGCCAGCCTCCTTGCTGCCCTCTCGGTGCTGCCCCTGTGCGCCTCCCGCCGTCTCTCTCTCTATCGAGTTGAGAAGGAGGAAGCACAGTGGATGCCTTTGTATTACTATTCGGTTATAGGCAATCCCATCCTAGCTGTTTGTTGTTTTCCGTTGGATCCGGTGTGGGATCTTGGATCCACTGTTCTGTGTGGCCATTTGCTATTTTCGAATCAAGCGATCTAGGCCATCCAATCATTGATCATCACGATCTTGATGATCATCATCTTGATCCGTTGATCTTGGCCATTGGATTTGCATTGATCATCATCACCATCATCATCATCATCAAGCTAGTTGGTCTCGATCGTCGGATCTTTTTTTATCATCACGATCTTGATCATCATCTTGATCTTGATCTTCAATCTCAGCCGTCTGATCGACCGATCACACTTGATCTCGGCCCTTGATCGTCTCGATCGTCTCGTTCGTCTTCTACGTGATGAGTTAAACATTTGATCCACTTTTTGTTCTCATTCATCAAATTGTCAATCATGGTATATTTACTCTTTTGGTACTCTTCTAATTCGTATATATTTTATATTCACTCTCGACCATTGGATTTGCTTGATCTTCATCTTGATCACCATCTTGATCATCGAGATCCGTGCCCGATCGTAATTATCGTGATCGTTGCTCGTTGCCGTGTCACCGGGATTCCGATCCCGTTATTCTTCGCATATTGGATCTAACGTTGTCCTAAAGGCAAGTCATTTCTTCTCGAATAGTTATTGTGTCATATTCGAGACTTTTATTGAATCCCGCAAGTAGATTCCGAATTGTTATCGTATTTATTGTTATCCATCGTTGGGATACTACGGATTTACACGAGCAAATCTAAGTAGTAGTCTTGACTTCGTACCATCTTTGTCTCCAATGTATAGAGAATCTTACATACATACATATAGTTAGTTATTGAATATAGGAATATGGATTATTATTGTATTCCATGTCATGACACCTCACAGCAATTGTAGATTGTATACTAGTATTGATGGCTTATATGATTGATGTTAGTTTGTGATTAGTAAGATTATGGACATTTCACATCTTAATACCATGTTCACATAGGAATGGCTTGCTGTGATTTATGATTGTTAACTCCCAACTCATCGTTCTTAACATTTTAATCGTTTTATTCAAAAATAATATGTTGACACCCTGAAAGTTAATGCCAACCTGAACATTACCTTGCTGTTTCGACCTAGATAATGTCACCAAAATCAATAACTTTCTAAATATGAAATGTATCCCCAGATGTCTAGTTTACTTTTCTTTTTGGCAGAATTGAATTCCGAGTTACGGTTTGAGAGATATTGCAGTTTTACTGCTGCTGTGTCGTACAATTCCAGATCCTAAAAACTGCTGTCACACTTTGATTCAAAATTAATTTAACCATGCTAACTATAAGATAATGACTTAAAATTTTTCATGCTGATACTAGAAACACTAGAGAACATTCCCTAATTTTCCTGGAATTAATTAATGCTGTTTCAGTCCTGTTCCATAAGTATAAACACAATTTTACAAGTTCTGGCTGAACACAAATCCTGTGTAGTTTTCTGTTTTGAAACATGTAACCATAACTTTTATGCACCTTATTTATATGCATTGGAACCAAGCATGATTCTAGTTTCTAGACCTTCTGACGGATCCACATTTGTTATCTCGTAGCAACGGAAATTCTGATTTTGGTACATCAACCTACTGCTGTCCAGAATCGGGTTTCCATGTTTAATAATATGTAATTGAATATATAATGTTGAATTTGGTGTATTTAATTGTATAGAGTACATTGCATGATCTTAGAGTTGTGTTGTAATCTTTCTAGTGTTCTTATAAATTGCATTATCGTATGTTAATTGAATAAAGAATGTTAATCAAGCTAGAGTTAAGGGTTGACAAGGGTAGTTGATAATATAGTGATTGTACTCGGTATTATAGGCTTTGTTCCCAAAATATTGTGTCGTCTAGTGCTATCGATTTATTGTTGGAATGCTGACTGCAGTATCTCAATTCATCGTGTATTGTTTTAGGTCCTATCGTGCTGACTATTGTTATCGTTATTGCGCAAGAAATTGCTATTGTTATCGTGCGAGTACATGACCTATAGAATCTACCAACTAAGTCTAAATGAAATTGATTGTATGCGTGGAACTTGTAATATGGGATGCAGTAGTACGTGCATTAGTTAGGATTAAAATGAATAATAGACTTAAGATTTTCATCGCATTGTCATTTCAAATTGTTATCTTCATTAAACATTGTTATCGTTATTGTTTGCTATTACTGTTATTGTTTATTGTTATCGTTATAAATCATCGTTATTGCATTGTATTATTATCGCCTTGTCACTGTTCAATACTATTGATTTTATCGTCCATTGTATTCATCGTTATACTGTTATTGTCATTTTTCTCTGTTTCTCTACTTGCTGTCCACGACTTGCTCTAAGGACATTTTTCCTCTCTTTAGATAAGCAGCTTACAGGTATTCAGGGAGATTTGCCTGATAAAGTAGGAGAACAACAATGGTGAAGGACTTGTGCTGCTGCGCCGTTGAATAACAATATTGTTTCTCTTTTTTTTTAACTTTAATAATTGAATATTTTTGTATTTGTGGGCTTTTGACCCGAATATTATTGTTGTTGATTCCAGATATTGGATTTATTTTATGTTGGTTACTTTATTCTTAAATTTCAAGTATTGTTATTAATGTGATTACTTCTTTTATTGCATGCGTGGTTGTATTACTTCATGTTTCATATTGTTGAGTTGAATCGATGACAGCCTATGAATGACGCAAGTTATTCGCTGGGCCATGTCACGTGCTTGCATTCCGTATTTTTGAGAAGCATGGCGTGACAAGGTTTTTAGTAGTATCAGAGCCAAGTTTGACTCTAACTAGTTTAGGGTTGGACCTTAATTAGTTGAGTTTCACCGGTTTGACTCAATAATATGTACAACACGCGTGAATCACATGGATAATTGATAACTAACATATATTCTGGATTCCAACATTTTTGATCCACTTTTTGATTCTTTCATGTTCAGTTCCTTCATTTCTTAGTTGTTTTGCCCCTTCCATTCATTCACATTCATTGATTCCTTAGTAGGTATAATTTTATTCTTTTGTGCCCATATTCTTTTGATTCTGTAGTTATCCATCCTTTTCTTTCCGCTTGGTTCGACCATCGGCATCATTGGATCTTCAACGGCATGTTAGGGGCTTGTTTAATTCCTACATTACTGTATGTTTTTATGATATATTTACTGTGTAAATTTGCTACACTGCACATCTATTTTCTCATTCACATTTGCATTGTGCTTATGCATGTATTTCATTCCGTTTTCTCCCTACTTTTATAAATCATTTTCACTACTACTATTTTGTACTATTGTGTTTGATATTTATAACCTATACATCTTTTTGATATTCCATTGTGTGACTTTCAACTCCATTTCTTACTTTTCTACTATTTTTATATCACAAATTTTAAAATATAACATCATACTTAAATTAAATGTCTCATATCCCTGTGCATATGGAAGGTTACATCTTTCATTTCACCATTTCGGTGCAACCTAATGTCGAGATGGCAAATATGCAACTCGATGTCAATGGAGGCAAATTGCAACTGGATGTTAGGAAGGCAAAATGTGCAACCGAATATCCAGACGGCAACCTGTAACCTGATGTCGTGAAGGCAAACATGCAACTTGATGTTAAGGAGACAATGTTTTCTACCTATTTTCTAATTATATTTCAAGACTTTTTACTTATATAATGAAACTAGTGGTAAAGAAATATTTTCTTTATGAAATTTTGTTACACTTTATGTTTCCAAACAATTTGAACTGGTATAGTTGATTTTACTCTATTTTGTGTTTACAACTTATTTTTTTACATTTATGTTAAGATTGAGTACATCAACTATGGTCTAAGTTTTCGTTCTTTTGTGAATTACTATTTATTGCCAACGTTTTCTAATTCCTTAAAATTTTAGATTTCTCACTTACTTTTGTTTCCACGTCCTAGTTAATTATTTGATGCTTACTTTTGTAATATTTAATGAACTCCATTTAAGTCTTCTTACATATATATATTTTGGCATATTTTGCTCGTTACCCTTTAATGTGTTTTTCGAGTATTGATTATAATGTCCACATTCACTAATTATTATATGTCTTTTACATTCATTATTATTAATATTTCTTTACTTAGCTAAATTTGTTCGTATTTCTATGTATCTTGATTGGTTATTTTCCCAAAACTATTTTTTATATAACCTTTAAAGTTTGTATTCCTTTATTGTTTGTATGGTTATCAAACTTTTTATATTTGGGTTTTATCTCTTCACTTTTGACTCCTTATTCTATATGAATAGTCATCCTATTTTTTTACGATTGGAGATTAATAGTGTATTTTGACTTCACTTTCCATTTATAATTGATCGACTATATATATTCATGTTTGATTTATTTATAGAATTGATAAGCCAAATTCTTTTTTTGTTTTATAATGTTATTATTATTGTTATGGTTTTCGTTATTATTATTGGTATCACTATTATTATTGATTACCGTTGCTATTATTGTTGTTGTTTTCATTATTTTATTATTGTTGTTAATATTGAATTACCATCATAAAAAAAAATATTGAACCCAAATTATATTCTGTCTTGCATTATTATTCTTACCAGTATTGTTAATATATTTTTTTACATTTTTTTATTATTTTTTTATTGTTATTATTATTATTATTATTATTATTATTATTATTACTATTATTATTATTATTATTGCATTATTTTCATGAATGTGTTGAATCCTATTCTGTCATTATCAGTATTGATAGCATTTTTAATTTTATTATTATTATTATTACCAGTGTGATTATGATGATTTTCATTACTGTTATTATTATTGCTATTATTATTTTTAATATTATTGTTATTATTATTTTATTATTGTTATTATTATTCTATTATTATTGATATTATTATTTTTATTATTAATATTTGTTGTTATTAATATTTTGTTAAAGCCCATTAGTTTTGAGGTATAGCATATCTTTTAATTATTTAAATTGAAGCCAACTTTATATTCATTTTGTATTATTTATTTATATTTATCTTGAGCCCATACTCTCCTTGATCGCGGTGTCTCATTCTTGTCTTCCTGCTCGGTTCATCGATTGGAGTCATGTGGCCTACAGTGACATGTATTGTAATCCCTGTTTCCGATTGTACGGGTTATTATTCTTGTATTTCTATTGATGTCTTTTTCCCCTTAATTTATTATATTTGGACTTTGTCATGTTGTGAGCTCACTAATTCCAATTGTTTATTATATTATTGTATTTTGGCCCAACTACATTCAAGCCCAACCCATACCTTATTGGATATTGAATCCAAGACAATCTACCCAAACCCACTCCCCCTAACTAAAACCCAGACTGTTTCTCTCCTCAATTCCACGTTTCTCCAACTTCCCATGATCTCCTCTTTATTTTATTTTATTAAATTCTCCCACTCCCCCACAAAGCAGGACTACCCCCTAACCACCCTCTCTCTCTCCCGTTCTCTCTCCCTCTCCTGTTTCCCAAACCAAACCCAACCAAATTTCCCCGCTCACTCCCTCTCTTCTCGTCTACACCCAAAACGAACCCAATACCCATACTTCGACCTCACCTTCGACCGTCGTCGCCCCATCCCCTGCACATCCTCGGCACCAACCCAACTCCATCGATCCGACCTCCACCGCCAACATCCACCCTTCGCCGTCTCCTTCATCGCAACCCAATCTCCATCGCCATTACCCGAACTCTTGACTCCCTACCATTGCTCCACCTCGACGCCTTTACCACCTCCAACCATCTTCGCCAGTCTCCTCCGTCGCCTCGTCAACACCCTCGCCTCCAATCACCATCGCCATCGTCCCCGAACCAAGCCATTCTCTTCCCCTCTGTTTCGAACCCACAACAGAGCAGCGACATTTCTTCACCGCTCCGCCCTTCGCTGTCGACGCCCCTCGACGACAGCGCCGCCACTCGCCTCATCGCGCCGCCCTTGCAGTCGCACCACAGTCGCCATCGTCGAAGACCCCGCCGGTGCCGCTCTCCCTCGTTCTCCGTAGATCAAGAAGGAAGAAGGAGCAGTCGATTGGCAGGATCAAATCTCAACCGCTGGATGGCATCAAGATTCGTGCCAATCAATCTTATCCGATCCGTGTTCGCTGTTCTGCCTCATCGAATCGCCAACCGCTGTTCGCTGTTTGGGCTTGGATCCGGTGTGTGGGAGAGTTTTGATTGGCTGGTTTCGCTGTTTGGTGTGTTGGCACATCAAATCCCGAACCGCTGGCAGGATCCGGTGTGGGGAAAAAATTGCTCTAGGGTCGATCTTTGCACGTGCTTCACACGTGCTTTTGAGAGGCTTCTTCCAGAATTTTTCAATCCAATTTTCTTCAACAAGTGGATCTAATCGTCATCAAATTAAGGCAAGTATCCTTGTACAATTTATTTGTTCTAGTACAAGCATCCCTTGAAAAATACTACAAATAGTTAGAATTGTGACTCCTCCTTGAATATCGTTGTTGATCAATTTTGAACCTCCAAAATTTATAATTCTAAGAGTCACAAAATTTCCTTGTATTAAATTACAACTATTTGGATTCTTTTACCCCTTGAACACCTGAACACATGAGATTAAGGAGCCCTAAATTTGTAGACACATGATACATTTTGTATTTGATGAACTTGTAACCATTTAACTTAGAAAATAATTATTACTTGCTATTTTGGACCACAAATATCATGTACTTATATCCCACAATAATTTAGACGCCTAATAACAAATTTCCATGGAATCTAAACTAGTAAGTTATTCCCGCATGTTGCTGTCCTGAATCTTCTTTTGCTGTTTCGACCCATTTAACATTAGAATCTGAACCCGAAACCTGAATAGAAGATGTAGCCCTGGATGTCTAGATATCGTTAGACTCCAAAAGTTTCGAATTTGGAGTTACAGTCTAGGAGTTATTGCAGTTTTACTGCATCTGTGTCGGTAGGCACAGATTCGCAAAAACTGTTGTACACCTTTACATTGCGAATTAATTTAGCTGTGTAAACAGCGAGCGTTGACTCGAAATTTCATATGTAGTTGCTGGACACCCTATAGGACATCCCCAAATTTTTTTTACAATTAATTTACATTATTTCAACACTATTTCATATGTATGAATACAAATACACAAATTCTGCCTGAATATTTTAGCTGGATAATTTATTCATGTCGACCCTCGATTATGCCATATAATAACCCTAAGCTCATCCCATATACATGACCCTGATTTCTTGACTTGTTTCGTACACATGTATGCTTGCTTGATAAAATAATAAATGTAACAAGCTGGGGTTTAAGGGAAAGACCATAGTAGTGGACAATATAGGTAAGTGTACTCAGAAGGAGGCCCGTATTTTCCAGTACTCGATTCATGAACCTGTTGCACTTGATGTATTCATGGAGCCAGTTACTTGGCTCATGAACCTGTTGTATTCATGGACCCACTGTGTGGTCCTTGAACCTGTTAATATTCACGAACTCGTTTCGTGAACCTGTTATTTAATTTCGTATTCATGAACCGCGCCTGCCTGATACCTGATACTTGATACCTGAAACCTGAGTACGTCACCCTATAGACTCCATTACTAGGCCTAAACGAAATTGTTTTGACTGTAGCAACCATGTAGTAAAAGGATGGATGCATGAAGTGCTACCTAGATAGTAATAACTACAAGGACTTGATTACATGAAACTTGAACATGACACCTGTAACTTGATACTTGATGATATGATACATGAAACATGATACATGAGACTTGAAACCTGAAACTTGAAC
This sequence comes from Hemerocallis citrina, assembly GCA_017893485.1. Classification (NCBI taxonomy): domain Eukaryota; kingdom Viridiplantae; phylum Streptophyta; class Magnoliopsida; order Asparagales; family Asphodelaceae; genus Hemerocallis; species Hemerocallis citrina. The sequence continues at coordinate 134,228,664 of CM030364.1, read as the reverse complement.
TTGATACATGTTACCTGATACTTGACAACTTGTTACTTGAGACTTAACAACTTGATACTTTACACTAGACTTGGTACTTGTTACATGACACTAGACTTGAGACTCGTCACTTGATGTTAGATACCCCTACAGGTTCCCTTGTCACTTGCTTCACCATTAGTATTATTATCCAGTCTGTTTACTAAGATGTCCCTCTCACTAGCTAGTTCTTGGATTTTCCACTACTTGTTATAACCCTGTTACATTCTTGAATCCAGTTCTTGTTCCCCATACTTGTACTCGTTTTTACTATTTGTGGCCCTAGCTTGCACTAAGGGCATTTTCTCTTGTTTTTCCCCTGTTTCTCCTTTTTTACATTTATTAAGCAGACTTTGGAGACGAGTTGCCTGCTGGAATTAGCGAGCAGACATTTTAGGCTTCGCTTGGAGCAAGAACTTGTTTAAATAATTGCTTTCCTTAAGGTATTTATTTCTTCAGCTGTATAAGACTTGTTTTCGAGTTTTACATTTGTTCCAGACATTGAAAATATTTTGGATATTATTAATGTTTAAATTATTTCCTGTTGCTTAATGAATTATTCATGCATGCTTGGTTGTATATATATGTTGTTATATTCTTGTTGTGATGCTGAGTCGATCCTACAGCTTATGGATGATGTTATTTTTGGGAAGCGGGGTGTGACATGTATGTTGCTTGGGACATCACCATCGGAGTAGTGCAGTGGAAGCGTGGTGGGCCCATAACCCATAGGTCCCAGGATTCTTTTGTCGTTTCTCCTTCCCTGCATTGTTTGCTTCTTTCCATCCCTTGTATTTGTCTCCATCCGTTGACTCATTGGCTGGTCTACCTCTTCCTTGCCCATCTTTTCTTCGATTCCAGCTCTATCTATTTCTTCATCTTTTTGCCTCGTTATCTTGCAAGTCTTATGTTGTTTCTTCTTTATTTTTGATACCGGTTACTTCTTTCTTACATTCTATTTTTTCATCATGCACCCATTTATTATTTGATTCAATTCTTCCCTGTTCATTTCTCTCCTTGATTTCAGTTTACCTACTCCCTTATCTTGTTTTGTTATCTTGTGTTGATTCTTTCCTTTTGATATTGTTTATTTTCTTTCTTGCATCCCATTTGACATTGTTGTTATCCACTTCCTTCTTTTTTGGGTATTGCCTGTAATACCCCAGATTTTTCAATAATTTTTTTAAAATTAATGAATGAATTAAAATGATTTTTGGTGATTTAATAAATATTTTTCTGAAATTTTACCTTTTTACACGTGCAAAACACGTGCAAATAATTTCTTGGAAGTTCAAAATCAAAAATTACTTTCAAGAAAAACATTATTTATTATTAGATATTATTTGTGAATTTTTTGAATTTTTCTGATAATTATTGGACCTATTTGCAAATATTACAAAAAGAGGGATTTTTGTGCAAAATTACCACTTGGAGTAAAAACTCAAGATTTTTGAACTTTTGGGCATGGAATAATGCCTAGTGAACTCAGAGGTAAAGATATTACTCTTTGTTTTAGTAAATATGGTTTATTTTGCAAGTTTTGATTAAAAAAATGATCTTTTTGCAAAATTGTCATTTAGAAGGACAAAAATGCAAAATCATTTTCTGGGTTTCTCAAACAGTGCCGGTTGGTTATATGATGGTTATTTTTTATTTTAAAACTCAATTAACTTGGTATTATTTAGTTTCCAAGTATAAGGATTTATATATGTAAAGATATATTTAAAAGAGGTATTTTACAAATTTGTTTACAAACCCTAAAAAACCTATATTCCGGCCTATTTAAAAGGTGGAGTGCAGCCGTCTTTTGCTGCACAACATAAAGGATTTTATTATTATTATTATTATTATTATTTCTTGGAGTTTTAAAGAGAAGATCTTGGATTTCTTACGAATGAGGGATTTTTCTTGTTCTTTATTAACTTCGTTTGATTTCTTCAACAAGGTGAGTGACATGTTTGTTTTGTATTGTTTTATGTATGTTGTATGTGATGATTTATTGATTAGAAAGCATGTTAGGAGTTTGTATGAAGATATATGAAGTTTTGATGAATAGATGAATCAAAAGTTGAATCTTTTTTTGAAACTAAACTATTGATGACCAAAACCCTAAATTTATGACTTGTGATTGTTAAATAACCTAATAGAAGTTATGAGTAGGTTGCTTTCATCTATATGCTTGCTGATTTGTGGATTGGACAATTGTATGTGTATGATGCACAATTTGAACAAAAGGTGGGTTTGTTACTGTTGATGAGTATTTGTACATACTGTTGATGCACTTTTGAGAGATCTGGACTTAGATCTAAGTTTCTTGGCACTGAGGTAGTTTGAAACAATAAAATACATATGCACAATACATCCTTAAAGTTTAACTAATGCACAAACATACCCATATACACATTTACATTATGTATTCACTATTTTGAAGATTTAGTGATTTTTTTTTATGGAGTATTGATTGGATTTCCATTGTCTTGGTACTGAGATTGAATCTAAACATTAGACCACTGCTAATTGATGTATTCTAGTGTTTAAACTGATGCTTAATTAGACTATGCATACATATATATATACTACTTGCTGTTTTGAAAGATTTTGTGAAAAAATGCTATTTTGAGATCTTTATATGTTTCGATGTACTTTAACAACTCCTATATGTCATGCAAGATATGTTCTATCACCTCAGGGAATTAGATTTTTAGTTTTCCAAAGTTTTAGTCATGTATCAGTCGGATACATGCACAAAAGAAGCCCAACCTGGGTATACAGCAGGTTAGTTCATACCTATATATATATATATATATATATATATATATATAATTTGACACTTTAGAGTATGTATACTGATGCTTTGAAGTCCTAATATACTTTGTCAACTATTAAGAACCAATTTATAGTTTGAATTACATGGTGAGTTGGGTATCAAGATCCTAAGCTGCAGATTGCTGCAGTTTGCTGCTGCATCTGTTGTGCATGTGCACACATGAGCAAACCCATATCCTTATACACATCCAGTAATTAAGTTGAGTAGTAGTTCAATGTTGAGTTGATTAGCTCCTGTGAATGCTTAGTATCAGCCAAAGGGGGATCCTTTGATATATCCTACATATACACCTAGCTTATGACAGTATAGGGAATGCTATACAAAATGTCTATTTATACAAACCTCAGTTCACTAAAAGATTTACTTCGAAGACTGCATATGCGGTTGTTCTAGTGCTGCCTGTACCTTCACTCTGTTTGACATCCCTACATATGCTATGGTGGTTGCATATACTCTACTCCATGTATACCTGCATATAGGTTCTCTCCTATAATCTGGCATTTGTTTAACTTCAAAAAATGGGGATTTTACTATATATCAGTATATATATATGCTTATGTTTTGCTCCAACTCAGTAAAGGGAATTTCCTCCTATATTATGTATATATATACATATATGTCTTCAGTAAAGAGAGCTTTTCTATATTAGTTATATATATATATATATATATATATATATATATATATATATATATATATATATATGTATATATATATATACTCATTCAGTGAAAAGGGATTTTTCTATGTATTACACATATACACTCATTTTGTCATCAGTAAATGGTGTGTGTGTGTGTGTGTGTATATATATATATATATATATATATATATATATATACATACATTTTGCAACATCAGTGTAAGAGGGGTTTCTATGTATCAGTTATACGTACATATGTTTCATAATCAGTAAAAAAAGGATTTTTGATATATCACATATATGCACAAACCTCATATCGGCAAAGGAGAATTTTACATCAAACACATATACATACATACTTCAATCTAATAAGGGACCTAATTCTAGAACTGCATATGCTTTCATTTCTATAACCTGCATATATTTAATCTACTACATTCTACATATATTACTCTTCATAATCAGTATAAAGGATTTTCTATATATCAGTTATATATATACATACATATATTTCAATTCAATAAAGAGTTCTTTGTATCTGCATAAGGTTTATTTCCTATATCTGCATATGTTCTCTTCAACTCAGTGAAGGGATTTTTATATATGCATATAACCAAGAACTGCTTTTTAGTAAATGGATATATATAAACTTTGTGCACACTTCATTTTTCAGTAAAGAGATCTCCTATATATATACACTCATATACAAACAACATGAATGATTTTCTGTGAGTAAATTAACAAAGAAATGAAGAGGTTAAAATGGAAGAATTTTTGTGTTGATGGTTGAGTTGTGAATCTCTAGACGGTGTGTGGGACCCTAGATACCGGCAGTTGAGATTTTGTAGTTTGGTCAGTTATGACTTTTGTTGTTGATCACTTGAGTTAAGTCTGGTAGGGTATACCAACTTTAGGAGATTCAAAATTAATTAACTAACTTAAAAAGATAAGGACATGCACTAGATGGTGATATGATGAAATGAGTGCAAACGTGAGTTATGGACTCCAGGATGATCCAAGGAGTGAGATATTCCCCAGTATTCCGAGACGATAGACGTATGGGCCACAGAATGATCTGCAGAGTGGGATTGATCTCCAGTATTCCGAGGATGAGAGCGACGCTCATGGGATTTTTGTGTAATGAGGGTTCCACGATGACCTGCGGAGTGAGGCAATCTCCTTTTCTGGGACGATGGAAGTATGGGCCACAGAATGATCTGCAGAGTGGGATTGGGCTCCAGTATTCCAAGGGCGAGAACCAATACTTGCAGAATATCTCAATCTCATAGTAGTCATAGTAGTAGGATTAGTTGCATAAGCGGGGGATTAAACCATATCAGTGAAGAACGATAAGGGCTTGCACCGGACCTATGTAGAGTGGGATGCATAGAATCTGACAAGTATGCATTAGAGAGTCAACATATAGTATTGATATTTTCTTGACTTGGTTTTATGCATGTGTTTCCCTGTTTTCTATACTTGACACTTATTCTAGATTCACTGGATGTTTTCATGTATTACTTATTACTATCTTATATTCCTTGATGATTTCATGTTTTATTTATTGATATTTCTTATTTCAATTGTTCTTGCTATTGATACTTGTTGTTATGAATCCATGTTTATATTTTATTCATGTTGCTTTTGTTTTTATGTCACTCACACCGTTATGGCTGACCCCTGTAGTTTTGGGGGTTAGGGTTATCTCTAGCCTCATATTTTACAGGTTGTTGCTTATAGCTTGGATTTGGATGCTTGTGCTAAATTAATGTTATGGCTTATGTAAAATTGTAAAAGAAAGTGTTGTAGAGAAAGTTTGTAATTCAAGGTGTTTTGTATTCCGCTGTGTTTTGTAAACAAGTGTTGCAATAAAAGTTTGAAATAAAAATTTTATCTGTATTTTTTGCTATGTTTACTATTATAATTGAAGTTAATACTGAGAATTGTGCAGTGTATTTCTGAGATGTCATATTGAAAATTCGGGGCGCTACAGAGATTGGTATCAGAGCATGCTTCAATAGTAACAATACACATGGTACTAAAAATAAACCTAGATGTGGACATTAGAGCGTGAGTACCTAGGTGTGGATATTAGAGTGTGAGTATCACATAGAGTTAGAACATGATATTTTGGTTTGGGGTATGACTGAGGTTTTGCCATGAGGTATTGATGTAAATATGTATTGTGTTGTAATGTTCTAACTTTGCTCTCATTTTGCAGTATTCAGAAAAATAGCCGGACCCAGGACCAGGAATGGTGTTAATGGTGATGGGGCTGGTAGTTCCCATGAGGTTGGACTTGATCTTGAGACTGAAATTGCTAGGGTGCATCAGACCTTGAATGCATTCATGGAAGCTAATATGGTGCAGAATCAGAATCAGAATCAGGGGGCTGGACCAGTGTTTGTTAATGCTGATCCTATCAAGCAGGTTAAGTCCTTCAAGCGTATGAAGCCTCCAGTGTTTAATAGGAAGTCTGATCCAAATGAGGCTGATGATTGTATTAGACAAATGGAGATGGTCTTCGAAGTTTTGGAGACTCCAGAAGTCAATAAGGTAAAATTAGCCGCTATGCAGTTGGAGAAGGATGCTGGCGTCTGGTGGCAGTCAGTGAAGCGGACATTTGGAGATCAGCAAGTGACTTGGGAAGTTTTTATGGATGAGTTCAGGGATCGTTTCTTTCCTCAGGATATTCAAGAGAAGAAGGCAACAGAATTCTTGAATCTATAGCAAGGCAACATGACAGTGCGTGAATATGAGACCAAGTTCGCTCAGCTGTCAAGGTATGCACCAGAATTGATTGTTGATGAAGCAAAGAATGCTAAGAAATTCGAGCGGGGCTTGAGGTCGAGGATGATTCCTTTGGGCATAAGAAGGTTTGATAAGCTGGTCAGGAGAGCAGCTATAACAGAAGAGGATATGGATAAGTTCTAGAAGAAGCAAGAAACCTGGAACAGGAACAAGAGGCCAGTAGCTAGTCAGAGTGGGAAGAAGTTCCCAGTAAAGCAGGGTAAGTTCAGTAGGCCAAAGCAGAGGGCACCTGCAACTCAGGAGGTGACTTGTTACTACTATAAGGAGGCAGGTCATTTCAAGTCAGCATGTCCTAAGTTGGCGAAGCAAACTTGTTTTCAGTGTAGGCAAGTGGGGCATTCTAAGCCTTTCTGTCCACAGTTGAAGAAGGGTGGTTCAGGCGGAGGCAAATTTCAGAGGCAATGGCGAGTATTCGCATTAACTTAGGAGGATGCGGGTAACTCAGAGGATGTGATTCAGGGTATGCAAGAATTTTTAATTTTTTTTATTTTATTCAATATATTAAGTAAAACTTTGTTTGAGAATAAATTGGATATTTGAGTATCATTCTTCATGTAACAGGATTTGTTTTGGTTAATAGAATAAAAGCAAAAGTTTTATTTGATACTGGTTCTTCGCATACATTTGTGTCGCTCAATTTCGTAAAGGCCTTAGGTGTGGAGCCTAAGTTGTTTCCAGGCAAGGTCTTGTCGGTGGCAACAACGTCAGGTGAGGAATTGATTGCTGATCGATATTACGAAGGCTGTGATATCGAGATTGGCGGGAGATTATTTGGCATTGACCTCATTGAGCTGCAAGTTCTAGGTGTGGATGTAATTGTGGTCATTGATTGGATGGCAATATATGATGCCACAATTGAATGCAAGAAGAAAGAGGTGTTGGTGAAGGCACCGAGTGGTCCCGCATTGACTTTTCAGTGAAAGATGAAGGGTCCGAAGGTGGCTGCAGTGGTAACTAAGTTGATGATTACAGATGAAGTCGGAGTTATTCCAGTTGTCAGGGATTGTCCTACAGTGTTCTTGGAATCTACCAGGATTGCCGCCACAACAAAACGTAGAGTTTTGTATTAATGTCCAGCTGGGGAGTGCTCGGATTTCTAAGGCTCTGTACAGGATGGCACCTGTGGAGCAGGATGAAGTTAAGAAGCAGATTGAGGAATTACTGAGTAAGGGTTTCATCAGGCTGAGTTCTTCACCATGGTATGCTCCAGTGTTATTGGTCAAGAAGAAGGATGGGTCAATGAGGATGTGCATTGACTATCGGGAGTTGAATAAGGTGACTATTCAGAACAAGTATCCACTTCCAGGGATTGATGATCTGTTCGATAGGCTTCGGGGAGCAGTTGTGTTTTCGAAGATTGATTTGAGATCAGGGTATCATCAAGTTCGGTTCAAAGAGGAAGATGTGAGTAAAAAAGCTTTCAGGACTCGTCATGGGCTCTATGAGTTTTTAGTAATGCCATTCGGAGTGACGAATGCGCTGGCAGTATTTATGGATATGATGAATTGGATATTGCAACCATTTATTGATTCCTTCGTAGTGGTTTTCATTGATGATAGTTTGGTGTATTCGAAATCAGAGGAGGAGCATTCTATGGGGTCATTGATCTCCGGGGTCGGGTATATTCTGCGGTATTGAGAGTCACAGGTAGTGATTGATAGCCGGGTATCCGATCTGCGGTGTTGAGAGTGATTGATCTCCTACATCGGCTAGAAAGGGCGAGGACGCTGATTTCTAAGGGGGGGTGTATGTAATACCCCAGATCTGGCAGCGAACAGTCGACTGGTTGGATTAGCAGTCGACTGGTCTGCGCGGATTTGAGAATTTGAGATTGAGATTGAGAAATTTAGTCCCACATGAGAAGTTTGATAGGATAATTTGAGTATAAATACTATTAGCCAATGATTAAGAGTCACCTAATTGGTTAACCACCTTTTGAGAGGCAGCCTGTGGTGCGCAGTTGTACTACATAGTATCTAATTTGTCTTTTAAAAAATATTAAAATTGTCTGAGTATTGGGGCGGGGCGTTACAATGAAGGCCAATCCACTACCCTATTCGATGGAACAAATTACAACTATTGGAAGTGTAGAATGAAGATCTACCTTCAGTTCATCAACTATGAGATATAGAACATGACTGAGACAAAATACATCATTCCTACAATTACTTATGCACAATGGAATGATGAAATGAAGGGCAACACAATGAATAATGCAAAGGCGATGAATGCTCTAATCTGTGCTCTTACCAAAGAGAAGTTCAATCGTGTGTCCAATGCAACAACGGCGTATCAAATTTGGCACACACTCGAGGTAACTTATGAATGTACTAATAAAGTTAAAGAATCTAAGATATCTGTTTTTGTTCACAGGTTGAAGATGTTCCGTATGAAGGAGAACGAGAATGTGTCAGATATGATAACACGGTTCATGGAATGGTGAGGAAAAACGTACACTCAAGCAGAAATGGTGAGGAAAGTTCTTCGTGCCCTAACCCCCGAATGGGAGAAGAAGACCACCGCCATAGAAGAAGCCAACGATTTAACACAACTTTCTCTTGAGAATCTTGTGGAAAATCTTGTGCCATATGAAGTACAACTTGAAGAACGTAAGAAGGATCTAGAACCTCAACAAGCAAAGAAGAAGACACTCGCTTTCAAGGCCATGTCAGACTCCGAAGATGAAGAAGAAGATGAAGAAGAGATAGCCATGTTTACTAGAAAGTTCAAGAAGTTTTTTAGAAAAGGTGAATTTAATTCCAAATTTAAAGATACTAATGAACTTTCCACTTGTTTCAAGTGTAACAAAACATGTCATATGAAGAAGGATTGCCCATTAGAAAATGCGAAATCAAAAGGAAAGGCTCCTAACTTCAAGAAGGACAAGTACACAAAGAAAAAGTATATGAAGAACAAGAAGGCATATCAAGCAACTTGGGACGATAGCGACTCTTCATCGGAAGAAGAGAATGAGGAGTCAAACTAAGTTGCGAATGTATGTTTCATGGCCACACAAAATGAAGTGATAACTTTGATTCAAATGACTTATTAGATGCTTTCAATGAGGTTTTTCAAGAACTCAAGAAGGAGAAAATTAGAGTTAAAAACTTAGAGAAAGTCAATCAAACACGTTCTCAAGAGAATCTTGACTTAAATATTGAAGTCAAGTCGTTAAATTATCGACTTTCTAATTTGGATATAGATCTTGTACCTCTTAAGAAAAATTATGAAGATATATCCAAGAATGTATCTAAGTTTAACGAAGGAAAGGAGAACTTAAATGAAGTTCTTCAAAATCAAGTTCAATCCAATAAGAGATTTGGACTTGGTTTTCAAAAGTCTATTGAAAAACATCATGTTTCTAAGAAAACTAGTAATAAAACTGATTCTATTTTTAGTGTTAATAACAAATTATATGAGTTTTTTGAGAAATCAAAAATTGTTGTTTTCCATGAAAGTAGTAATTCTGTAGTTCAGACCAGTCGACTGAACCCTAATTTCAGTCATCTGTCCAGAGGTTTGGATTTTTATTCAAAAAGACGAAAACCTCAGATAAGTCGACCTATTTCATCTCGCAGTCGACTGACTTCTCATAACAGTCGACTGAAAGTTACAATAAAGTCGACTGGGCAGAGTAAGAATATTTGGGTTCCAGTCAATCTGAATCTAAACGATAGAATTACTTATATAAATTCTTATAATCTTAATATATGTAAGTCTGTTAATTATATTCTTGCTTTTGGTGGTAAATCAAACTCACTTTGGGTTTGGTTTTCCAAAAACTAATCCCTTTCGGACCCAATAAAAAGGGTACCATATTCACAATGATTATTTTATAGGTACCTAAAGGAGAACGTTGTATACTTGATAGCGAATGCTCCAAGCATATGATAGGTCATGCTAACCTTCTTTCTTCCATACAAGAAATAGATGGAGGAACAGTCACATTCGGTGACAACAACAAAGGGAAGGTTATTGGAATAGTCATGGTGGTAAGAACACTACCCCTACTATAGAAGAAACTTTTCTTGTTAGTGGTCTTAAGCATAATCTGTTAAGTATTAGCCAATTGTGTGATAAGGGATATAAAATTGTTTTTGAAAAAAATGCATGTTTAATTTATGATTCTTCCATGCAAAGTGTAATTTTTCAAGGATTTAGGAAAAAAAACATCTATGAATTATGTTTAAAAACAAATGAATTCTCTAATGATTTTTGTTTAGTAGCTTCTAACAATGATTATTGGCTTTGGCATAAGAGATTTGGCCATGTGAATATGAAAAATATTGCTAATTTGTGTAAGTACAACCTAGTTAAAGGACTGCCAAGACTATGTTTTAAGAAAGATAAGTTATGTGATGCATGTCAACTAGAAAAACAAGTCAAATATACTTTTAAGACAAAAGAAATGATTTCTACTAGTAGGCATCTCGAATTAATTTATATGGATTTATTTGGTCCTAATAGAGTCGCTTCTTTAAATAAAAGTGGATATGTATTTGTTTTAGTAGATGATTTTTCAAGATTTACATGAGTTTTCTTTTTAAAACATGAATATGATGCTTTTGAAGAATTTGTAAATTTTTGTAAACGAATTCAAAATCAATAATCTCTAACCATAGTCACTATTAGAAGTGATCATGGTGGAGAATTTGAGAATGAAATGCTTTCAAAATATTACAACAAGAATGGTATAACACATTCATTTGCATTTCCTAAAACTTCATCACAAAATGGATGGCCGAAAGAAAGAATAGGACATTGCAAGAGTGTGCACGTACTATGTTTGTTGAAAGCAATTTGCTTAAATACTTCTGGGCTGAAGCTGTTTCTACATCATGTTATATTTTAAATAGAATATTGATTAGGCCTAAGCTTAAGAAAACTTGTTATGAACTATTTTTTGAAAGAATTCCTAAAGTATCTTATTTTAAAGTATTTCGATGCAAGTGTTTAATTTTAAACACTAAAGATAATTTAGATAAATTTGATCCTAGATCTAATGAAGGTATCTTCATTGGATACTCAAATAGGAGTAAGGCTTATAGAATTTTCAATAAGTCAACCTTGACTATTGAAGAATCTATGCATGTTTCATTTGATGAGTCATTGCCTTCATCTACTGTTATTGAAGATGATGAAATTGATTCATTACCTTTAAATAACGTTATTAAATTACTAGAGCAAACTACCCTAGAAAAATCGACTGATAAGGATATTAAGTCGACTGATGTGAATCAGTCGGCATGGACTTGTTAAGTCGACTGATCCTGTTGTGATGACTCAAATTTTACCAAAATTGTTTGTTGAAGTTGGAGATCATTCTCATGATTTAATAATTGGTGACATCTCACGTGGTAATTCAAACAAGATCTAATGTTAACATGATTTCTCATACGGCTTTTTAATCGGATTTTGAACCGAAGAATATACAAGAAGCTTGTGAGAATGAATTTTGGATGATTGCCATGCAAGATGAATTAAACCAATTTATAAGAAATGATGTATGAGATTTAGTTCCACAACCTCCTGACCATACTGTAATTCATACTAAATGGGTATTCAAGAATAAGTTAGATGAATCAGGACAAATTGTTAGGAACAAGGCTAGGCTAGTTGCTCAAGGATATAATCAAGAAGAAGAAGTCGATTTTGATGAAACATATGCTCCTGTTGCTAGACTAGAATCAATTAGGATCTTATTATTTTTTGCATGTTTTATGAATTTTACACTCTTCCAAATGTATGTCAAGAGTGCTTTTCTTAATGATTTTGTTAAGGAAGATGTTTATGTCAAACAATCACCCGGTTTCGAATATGAACAATTTCCAAACCACGTTTTTTAATTGAAAAATACTTTATATGGTCTTAAACAAACACCTCGTGCTTGGTATGATCGGTTAAGGACTTTTCTCTTAGAAACTGGTTTTGAGATAGGTAAAGTAGATACTAGCTTGTTTATTAGGAGAATAGAGACAGATATCCTAATCATACAAATATATGTAGATGACATAATTTTTGGCTATACTAATAGTAATATCTGTCAAGAGTTTGCTAATACCATGAAAAATGAGTTTGAGATGAGTCACATGGGTGAACTCAATTATTTCCTTGGACTACAAATAAGGCAGTCTCCTAATGGCATATTCATTAATCAAGAAAAATATGTTAAGGAATTACTCAAATGGTTTGGCATGGATAGCACTAGTAGTAAGATCACACCTATGGCTACCACTACTACACTTGACAAAGATGAATTAGGTAAGAGTATCGATCAAAAACTCTATCGAGGTATGATTGGCTCACTCTTATATATAACTGCTAGTAGACCAGACATTATGTTTAGTGTATGCTTGTGTGCTAGATATTAGTCGAGTCCAAAAGAGTCTCACTTAAAAGCTGTAAAACATATTTTAAGATACATTAAATGCATATCTAACTATGGGTTATTTTATCCACACACCGATAATTTTCAACTTTTGTCCTATAGTGACGCTGATTTTGCTGGTAGTAAAACTGATCGTAAAAGTAGTAGTGGAACTTGTCACTTTTTAGGACATTCACTAGTATCTTGGTGCAGTAAAAAGCAAAATTCGGTATCCTTATCTACTACAGAAGCTGAATATATTGCTGCAAGTTTGGCTTGTGCCCAAATTTTGTGGAGAAACAAACTCTATTAGATTATGGTATTTCATTTTTAAAACCTGCTATAATGTATGATAATAGCGTTTCTATTAATCTATCTAAAAATTCGGTTCAACATTTACGTACGAAACATATTGATATTAGACATTATTTTCTACGTGATCATGTTTTAAAGGGAGATATATCTTTGGACATTATTTCTACTAATAAACAAATAGTAGATATATTTACCAAACCACTTGAGGAAGGCACTTTTATCAACTTTAGAAGAGAACAAGGAATTTGCTGTTTCATGATGTTTCTTGAACATTTATCTTGTGTAAGTCGACTTAAAAATATGTTTCAGTCGGCTGACAAAGTATTTGTAGCGCCCCGGATCCCCGTTACCGGACATCCGTGACACCTTCCAGAATCTTTACCCTCAAATGCATCTAAACACAGTAATAAAACGAAAATTTAAAAACTTTTTATTTTCCAAATAAGTCATTACATTATTGATTACAACCGATAACTTGTTCTTGGACAAGGAGTACAAATTACATCAATTCATTACAACTTATTGCAAGTATTTACAGACTCCACTTGTAAAGCTATCAGCTGCCTTCTGGAATGGTAATCGACTGATTACTTGTGGAACTTCGCTAAGCGGCCCATCGGCTCCCCCGGGACTTGCTCCTCAGCTTCAGGCTTCTGCTGCGCGACTCTGATATCTCTGCACCTGTTTGGAAGGTATAACCGATACCTAAAAGGTGGGGAACGTCAGTACTTCGACTGACGCAAAGCTGGTGATAACAGCGATCGTCTAAAATTCAATCACAACCAATAATTTATGCAAAAAGGAAAAGTGTTGTGCCAAAACAAGGGTTTAGTGGATTCGGGTTCTAGTGCAGTGTTATGACATGCCCTATGACTAGATGCAGCAAACTCACATGCCTAAATTCTAATGCAAGCAAGACTTTGGAGCACGAATGCATCCCATACTACATACGCCCCCAATTCTAGCCGTCTTTCTCCACAATTAGGGATTCGAACCCTCGCCATGCACCCTACTCTTGTACACACTCCAGTTCCCAATGGACTGTTCGTCGCCCAAGGAGATTGCAGCGGTCGGTCTAATTCCGCCCTGCAGTGTCCAAGTGGTCACCGCCAGTTGGTACCCGCGCACGGACCTCCGTAGAAACCGCGTTGAACATGGTTCTTACGACCCTTGGTTCCACATGTCCACCCATGGACTGACGCATGTGTGTTCACCCCTCATCGGGTAATGAATTGATATATACCAAAAAAACACAAAACACAAAATTCGCGCTTTAGGGACGTGAGCACCACAGGAGGTCAAATCCTCCGGGCCTCCCGCACCTTACTTCGGCAGAACTTTGGGAATCAACAGATCGAGATACGAGCCGGGGACGCAATCCATTAGCGGTCGAGAACATATCCCTACGACTGGAAGATACAACACCGACTATGGTTTACTAGGACTAATGCAATTTTTCAACCCCTTAATAAACCATTCTAACCCCTACCTTACTCTAATTATTTCGGGTAAGAATTACAGCTTCCACACTTGCCTATCAGCCTCTGGCCCCTGGCGATACCGGTTCGTTTCGCCACTTCCTCTGCTTGGACTCGTCCAGCATAATGGCCTACGCCTGCTGCTACTCCGGCAGTAAATACATAATTGCCCCGTGAGCTCCACTCACTTGCATGCTCGGACGTCCTACGCTCGGCAGAAGTTTAGTAATATAGGCTTGATAGGTGCAGGGTATCCTTTACCCTAGTGACTAACTCGAGTCACACATCCCACCCAGGTAGTCAACAATCTCAATAACAGAGATCAACCATCTAGACACGAGTCATCGACTCAAATAACACACAAGGGAGAAATGCTTTCACAATCCTTAGTCCAAACCCAGACTAAGCGACCTACGGGTTCTGCCCGAATCCCAAAATGGTCATCCCTCTATCGATACAACTCCGATTGGAATGTATGGACCCAATCTGGAAAGGTACGATCCTAGGCGCTACAACTTCCTAGTTGATCACGAGCTTAAATTCAACCACCTAAGTCCTCGAAATAGCTTCTCGAGCTCCAACCTGCGTGCTTCCTGCGCACGTGCTGCACCTTACCATTAACACAAAAATCCTACTCGTTCATCAAAACGACACAAACTCAAATTGTGTAGAAGGGTGTGGGTGTCCTCAACAACTCTCTAGTTGGTCATGAGTCCAAATTATACCATTAAGTCACCCTAACACACTCGTCTATCATTGATACACCAATTCACACAATTGGTCTCTCCAATTCAGAGCACTCAGCTCTACTCTAGTCCTCTGTCCAGTCTTACAAAAGTCATAATAATTCAACCGTTTACTGGAATTGCCTCAAATTAGTCTTGTTAGAAAGGTCTAGGTGTTCACTACAACTCTGTACTGGGTCATGATCCTCAAAATGTGCCTCTAACAGGTCTTAAATTCTCAATCTTTACAGAGTATCAAAATTGGCTGAAAACAGTACAGTGCTTAATCACAAAATCATAGTAAATTGCACACTTGTCCAATTGACATAAAATTTATGATGGTGAAACTAGACATCATACCCAACATTATGCAAAAGAGCTTATGTCAAAATTTCAATTATACAGTGAGTACTATCTATTGCAAGTTAGCACAGAAACTATCAAGTTTTCTAATTCAACATCAGATACTGGTTATAGATAGATTTTTCTCATGCCTCTAAAATCATCCAATAATTTACTGATTTTTGTACATAATCAACATGCATTTAGGAACATTGAGTAAAAATTTCAGATCAATATCCTGTTTCAATAAATTACGAAAATTTCTACAATATCAGCCATCCTGTTTTTCTTTTTCTGAGTCTGCCTTACGACACATATCCATCTCACGATTTTATTAGCATATCAAATGATCATAGAAAAATCTGAAATAAATCATGAATGATCCTAACACATATATGAACAAACTCTTTTAATTTCATGGTCTAATTCTTCATATTGTGCTCTCGGGAAAATCTACAAAATGGTACTCCGAACCAGTTTTTCCTAGTTCAATTCTGACTTCTACTTCTGACCTTTAGAAGAGCAATCCTATATATTCTAGCACACATGCATGCAACCAAAATTAATTAAAAGACAAGAATTTCAAGTTTAGAGAAACTTTTCACCCTTGGTTGTAGTAGTAGAAGGAACTTCTTCAAGTTTCTTCTCTTAGAAATCTCCTTTTGATCCTTCTTCTTCACTTCCTTCTTCTTTCTCTCCTCCTTATCTTGTGGTGTTCTCTTTCTGAAATTTCCAGATCAAAAGGGAGGAAATGAAGTGGGAAATGAAGGAGATGGGAGGGTAGGCCGGATTTGACAGGGGGGAGATAGGTTTAGGGTCTAGGTGATTTTGTAGACCAAAACCATGGCTTAAGCCCATTGGTTTTGTGTTAGTTATGTTGGCTGCCCAACAATGCCCTAGTTCCAACGAGTGTGAGACGAGTGTTTTAACGAGCGCACGCAGCCTATATTCACTGTAGTATCATACCGTATTATATTTGCATGTGCGTCATGCCGAAAACTAGCGGTTATACTAGTATCGATCCGTCTCGTTCTCGTGCATTTTTGGAATGCAACTCTCCCAAGAACCGTCCCGTAATCCTAACCATCCACCATGATATCAAAATCGACTCATAATACTACAATCAATTACACGCATACTAACAATATACATACACATATGCCTATATTCAGGTATCGTACAAAACGGGGTGTTACATCACTCCTTCCTTAGAATCGTTCTGTCCCCAGAACGTCCTTAGTGGGAGAAAGAAAAATAACAAACAAAATAGGAAACATTCAAAATAAATCCGGATATAAGGGCTTCATGCGGCCCTCCGGCTCCCACGTGGCTTCTTCCACGAACTGGTTCCTCCAGAGAACTTCGACCATCGGGATAACCTTGTTTCTCAGTATCTTGTTCTGATGATCAAGTATCCTGACTGGTTTCTCTCTACAGGAAATATCTATCTGTAAATCCTTCGGAACCTCTGGCAACCGATGGCTCGAATCCGGGACATACTTCCGTAGCATAGAGACGTGGAACACGTCATGCACTTGAGATAGCTCGCCCGACAGCTCCAACTTATAAGCCATCCTACCAATCCTCTTCAGAATCTTGTACGGTCCAATATACCTCGGAGCTAACTTCCCGCCTTTCCCAAACCTGATAACTCCTTTGGTTGACGATACCTTGAGAACTACGGAGTCACCTTCCTCAAATTCCAACTCTCTTCGGCGGTTGTCCGTATAGCTCTTTTGCCTGCTTTGTGCTCCTTGAAGCCTCTTCTGAATAAGCTCGATCTGCTCCGACGTCTGTTGCACAATTTCTGGTCCATACATCTGCCGCTCTCCTACCTCGAACCAACAATTAGCATCCTGCATCTTCGTCCATACAAAGCTCCATACGAGGCCATGCCAATGCTTGCCTGATAGCTGTCATTATAAGCACTCTACCAAGGCTAAGTACTTTTTCCAACTTTCTCCGAAGTCCAAAATGCATGTCCGTAACATGTCCTCGAGAATCCTGTTGACTCTCTCCGTCTGTCCCTCCATCTGTGGGTGAAAAGCTGTGCTGAAGTCTGTTCTAGTTTCCAACGCTAACTGTAGACTTTGCCAGAATCGAGATGTAAATTTTGCATCTCGGTCGGATACTATCGACACTGGCACTCCATGTAGTTTTACTATGTTCTCAATGTAGACCTCGGCCAACTTCTCGACTGTCCAGGTCATCTTTACTGGAAGAAAATGTGCTGACTTGGTCAATCGATCCACAATCACCCATATTGAGTCATTTCCTTTAGGGCTCCTGGGTAACCCAGTGATAAAATTGATACTGATATTCTCCCATTTTCATTCTCGGATGGGTAAAGGCTGTAACAATTCTCCTGATTTCTGGTTTTCGGTCTTAACTTGTTGGCATGTCAAACACATGGCGACAAACTCTGCTACATCTCGCTTCATCCCTGACCACCAATAGTGCTGCTTCACATCGCGATACATCTTGGTGCTTCCGGGGTGAATCGTAAGTAATGTGGAGTGAGCTTCCTTCATGACGTCTTCCCTCAACACCCCATCCTTTGGTACACATAGTCGATTACCAAACCATAGTGAACCCTTTCTTATACTGAATTCCGCCAATTTTCCTTCATACACTTGCTTCTTCATGTCTTCCATCTCTGGATCTTTGGTCTGAACCTCTTTCACTCGCTCATCCAAGCTTGGTCGTAATACCAACTGTGCCAGGATTGCACTTATGTGTTGTGTAACCACTCCGATGCCTGCCTGCTCTCTTCATCTAGCTCCCTCCGGGTCGCTATGAATGTTGCCACACTTCTCTTCCTACTGAGCGCATCTGCTACCACATTGGCTTTACCTGGATGATATATAATCTCAGGCCTGATGTCTTCGAGTACTTCCAACCATCTCCTCTGCCTTAAGTTGAGATCCTTTTGTTGGTAGATATACTTTAAGCTCTTGTGGTCAGTGTCTATTTCCACCTTTGCTCCGTAGATATAATGTCTCCATGATTTCAAAGCAAAAATTATTGCTGCAAGTTCCAAATCATGGGTTGGATAATTCTTCTCGTGTGGTCATAGCTATCTCGAACCGTAAGCTATAACCTTCCCTTCCTGCATCAGCACACATCCGAACCCCAAATATGACGCATCACTGTAGATGACGTAGTCCTTGTCTTCCTGAGGTAAAACCAATATAGGTGCGGAGATCAAACGGTTCTTCAGTTCCTGAAAACTTTCTTCACACTTCTCCGTCCAGTCGAAACTTTGGTTCTTTTTGGTCAAAGCTATAAGGGGTACAGCTATCCTTGCATAATTCTGGATAAACTTTCGATAATACCCAGTTATACCCAGAAAACTTCTTACTACCTTCACCGTCTTCGGTTGTGGCCATTCCTTAACCGCCTCTATCTTCTGAGGATCCGTTGCCACTCCCTCCTTAGAAAGGATATGGCCTAGGAACGCAACTTCCAATTTCCAGAACTCACACTTAGGTAATTTGGCATACAACTGATACTCTTGTAACTTGCTCAAGACTGCGGTTAGATGTTCAGCATGATCCTCTTCCGTCCTTGAATATACCAAAATGTTGTCGATGAAGACCACGACAAATGAGTCGATAAACGGTCGTAGAATTTTATTCATTAAGTCAATGAAAATAGCTGGAGCGTTAGTCACTCCAAACGGCATTACCAAGAACTCATAGTGTCCATGTCGAGTTCGAAAAGCTGTGTTAGGTACATCCTCTTCCTTGACTCGTACCTGATGATATCCAGACCGTAGATCAATCTTGGAAAATACTGCTGCTCCCTGAAGCTGGTCGAACAAATCGTCGATCCTGGGAATTGGGTACTTGTTCCGAATAGTGACTTTATTCAATTCCCGATAATCAATACACATCCCGGACGACCCGTCCTTCTTCTTAACAAGCAATACTGGGCTTCCCAAGGCGATGCACTTGGTCTGATAAATCCTTTCTGCAAGTATTCTTCAATCTGCTTCTTGATCTCATTCTGCTCTGCTGGTGCCATTCGATAGGGTGCTTTGGATACTAGAGCGCTTCCTGGTTGAATTGTGATGCTAAACTCGACATCACGATGTGGGGGAATTCCAGGTAAATCCTCTAAGAATACAAGTGGAAAATTCCTCACCACTAGTATCTTGCTCACCTCTTCTGGTACCCGTACTTCACTAGCAGTTGCGAAAGTCATTGCCCCCGATCACTGCTTCCCATGGAATACAAGTTCCACTCCTTCAGCTGAAATAACTACCTTCTTCTCCTTGCAGTCAATGCTTGCCATGTGCCTCGACATCCAATCCATGCTAATAGTGACATCTGTACCGGCAAAACCCAACTCCAACAAATCGATACTTGGGGTTTCTCCGCTAATCTGGAGCTTACATCCCCTATAGCATAGATCTGTAGTAAGGGTTGCCCCTGACGGCGTAGCTACCGTCAAAGCTAACTCTGGGATTGCCTTTTGTGTGCATCTTAATTTTCTCAAAAAGATTTTGACACAAAAGAATGAGTCCATCCACTATCAAACTAGACCGTAGCCAAAATTCCATTTATATATATATATATATATATATATATATGTCCTTGTTACAACAGTACATCGTCGACCAACTTCCATAAACCCAAAATACAACTTAAACTTGATTACATTACTTTTTCAGCTTCCAAAAGATCTCAAAATATACTAGGTCCACATATTATCTTTACCTTGTCATTTATCCGGTTACTTGCTCGATGAGCATCCCCTTTGTAATTCTGGGCAATTTGACTTGACATGCCCAAGTTCCTTATAGTTGAAACAACCCTTGATCGCTGCTGGGCAACGCGACTTGTAGTGTCTTGCATTTGTAGCAACTCTTAGTCGCAATTGTTCTCTTGGGGTATTCTCCTTTAGCAGGTTTGGTGATTTTCCCAGTAGTTTTTGGCTTGAGACCCTTCTGAAGGTCCCACCAGCGGTTCTGAAGGTGTGTTATACCGTCTTGAAGCTGCTTTCGTTCTTTCTTCAGGTGTGTCATCTGTGCCTGATGAAATTTGATCTGCTGCTGGGCCCGGTGGATCGCCTTGTCCTTGCGTTCCCTTGCCCTTTTCATTTCCAGATACCCGATGGCTATCCTCTGCTGCTCTGCCGTTGGGTATAGCGATGGTGGAGGAGAGTTCTCCTCACCTTCGGTCTCCTGTAGCACTTTCGTCATTTCTTCCTCTATCGTTATCATTTTCCTTGTAGGCATTGGCTTACCCACTGACCCATCGTGGATGAAGATATCTTCGAACACCATCTGTAAAACATAAACAGGGTTTAGTTTCGGAATCACAGACACATCTTGTTCTGTTTGCCTCCACTAATGTCTGGTAACAGACTAGCCACAATTTGGACTGGACTGCTCCAAGCATGTTAGTAAAAATGAAGTAATCTGAGACTGGTTCACATATAGGGAAGATCATAATCATAAGTTGTAGCGCTATCATATTATTTATAATCATCCTATTTGTCAACTAGAATCATTTTATCTGGCCTTCAAGTCTAATTTCCTACCGTGTTAGACTGCAATTTGAAGTCAGCTCTGATACCAACTTCTGTAGCGCCCCGGATCCCCGTTACCGCACATCCGTGACACCTTCCAGAATTTTTACCCTCAAATGCATCTCAACACAGTAATAACACGGAAATTTAAAAACTTTTTATTTGCCAAATAAGTCATTACATCATTGATTACAACCGATAACTTGTTCTTGGACAAGGTATACAAATTACATCAATTCATTACAACTTATTGCAAGTATTTATAGACTCCACTTGTAAAGCTATCAGCTGCCTTCTGAAATGGTAATCGACTGATTACTTGCGAAACTTCGCTGAGCGGCCCATCGGCTCCCTCGGGACTTGCTCCTCAGCTTCAGGCTTCTGCTGTGCGACTCTGATATCTCTGCATCTGTTTGGAAGGTATAACCGATACCTAAAAGGTAGGAAACGTCAGTACTTCAACTGACGCAAAGCTGGTGATTACAGCGATCGTCTAAAATTCAATCACAACCAATAATTTATGCAAAAAGGAAAAGTGTTGTGCCAAAACAAGGATTTAGTGGATTCGGGTTCTAGTGCAGTGTTATGACATGCCCTATGACTAGATGCAGCAAACTCACATGCCTAACTTCTAATGCAAGCAAGACTTTGGAGCACGAATGCATCCCATACTACATACGCCCCCAAATCTAGCCGCTTTCTTCACAATTAGGGATTCGAACCCTCGCCATGCACCCTACTCTTGTACACACTCCAGTTCCCAATAAACTGTCCATCATCCAAGGAGATTGCAGCGGTCGGTCTAATTCCTCCCTGCAGTGCCCAAGTGGTCACCGCCAGTTGGTACCTGCGCACGGACCTCCTTAGAAACCGCGTTGAACCTGGTCCTTACGACCCTTGGTTCCACATGTCCACCCATGGACTGACGCATGCGTGTTCACCCCTCATCGGGTAATGAACTGATATACACCAAAAAAACACAAAATACAAAATCCGCGCTTTAGGGACGTGAGCACCACGGGAGGTCAAATCCTCCGGGCCTCCCACACCTTACTTCGGCAGAACTTTGGGAATCAACAGATCGAGATACGAGTCGGGGACGCAATCCATTAGCGGCCGAGAACGTATCCCTACGACTGGAAGATACAACACCGACTATGGTTTACTAGGATTAATGCAATTTTCCAACCCCTTAATAAACCATTCCAACCCCTATCTTACTCTAATTATTTTGGGTAAGAATTACAGCTTCCACACTTGCCTATCAGCCTCTGGCCCCTGGCGATACTGGTCCGGTTCGCCACTTCCTCTGCTTGGACTCGTCCAGCATAATGGCCTACGCCTGCTGCTACTCCGGCAGTAAATACATAATTGCCCCGTGAGCTCCACTCACTTGCATGCTCGGACGTCCTACGCTCTGCAGAAGTTTAGTAATATAGGCTTGATAGGTGTAGGGTATCCTTTACCCTAGTGACTAACTCGAGTCACACATCCCACTCAGGTAGTTAACAATCTCAATAACAGAGATCAACCATCTAGACACGAGTCATCGACTCAAATAACACACAAGGGAGAAATGCTTTCACAATCCTTAGTCCAAACCCAGACTAAGCGACCTAGCCCGAATCCCAAAATGGTCATCCCTCTATCGATACAACTCCGATTGGAATGTATGGACCCAATCTGGAAAGGTACGATCCTAGGCGCTACAACTTCCTAGTTGATCACGAGCTTAAATTCAACCACCTAAGTCCTCGAAATAGCTTCTCGAGCTCCAACCTGCGTGCTTCCTGCGCACGTGCTGCACCTTACCATTAACACAAAAATCCTATCGTTCATCAGAACGACACAAACTCAAATTGTGTAGAAGGGTGTGGGTGTCCTCAACAACTCTCTAGTTGGTCATGAGTCCAAATTATACCATTAAGTCACCCTAACACACTCGTCTATCATTGATACACCAATTCACACAATTGGTCTCTCCAATTCAGAGCACTCAGCTCTACTCTAGTCCTCTGTCCAGTCTTACAAAAGTCATAATAATTCAACCGTTTACTGGAATTGCCTCAAATTAGTCTTGTTAGAAAGGTCTAGGTGTTCACTACAACTCTGTACTGGGTCATGATCCTCAAAATGTGCCTCTAACAGGTCTTAAATTCTCAATCTTTACAGAGTATCAAAATTGGCTGAAAACAGTACAGTGCTTAATCACAAAATCACAGTAAATTGCACACTTGTCCAATTGACATAAAATTTATGATGGTGAAACTAGACATCATACCCAACATTATGCAAAAGAGCTTATATCAAAATTTCAATTATACAGTGAGTACTATCTATTGCAAGTTAGCACAGAAACTATCAAGTTTTCTAATTCAACATCAGATACTGGTTATAGATAGATTTTTCTCATGCCTCTAAAATCATCCAATAATTTACTGATTTTTGTACATAATCAACATGCATTTAGGAACATTGAGTAAAAATTTCAGATCAATATCCTGTTTCAATAAATTATGAAAATTTCTACAATATCAGCCATCCTGTTTTTCTTTTTCTGAGTCTGCCTTACGACACATATCCATCTCACGATTTTATTAGCATATCAAATGATCATAGAAAAATCTGAAATAAATCATGAATGATCCTAACACATATATGAACAAACTCTTTTAATTTCATGGTCTAATTCTTCATATTTTGCTCTCGGAAAAATCTACAAAATGGTACTCCGAACCAGTTTTTCCTAGTTCAATTCTGACTTCTACTTCTAACCTTTAGAAGAGCAATCCTATGTATTCTAGCACACATGCATGCAACCAAAATTAATTAAAAGACAAGAATTTCAAGTTTGGAGAAACTTCCCACCCTTGGTTGTAGTAGTAGAAGAAACTTCTTCAAGCTTCTTCTCTTGGAAAACTCCTTTTGATCATTCTTCTTCACTTCCTTCTTCTTTCTCTCCTCCTTCTCTTGTGGTGTTCTCTTTCTGAAATTTCCAGTGCAAAAGGGAGGAAATGAAGTGGGAAATGAAGGAGATGGGAGGGTAGGCCGGATTTGACAGGGGGGGTAGGTTTAGGGTCTAGGTGGTTTTGTAGACCAAAACCATGGCTTAAGCCTATTGGTTTTGTGTTAGTTATGTTGGCTGCCCAACATAGCCCTTAACGAGTTCCAACGAGTGTGAGACGAGTGTTTTAACGAGCGCACGCAGCCTATATTCACTGTAGTATCATACCGTGTTATATTTGCATGTGCGTCGTGCCGAAAACTAGCGGTTATACTAGGATCGATTCGTCTCGTTCTCGTGCATCTTTGGAATGCAACTTTCCCAAGAACCGTCCCGAAACCCTAACTATCCACCATGATATCAAAATCGACCCATAATACTACAATCAATTGCACGCATACTAACAATATACATACACATATGCCTATATTCAGGTATCGTACAAAACGGGGTGTTACAGTATTTTTTCGTTTTCTATCTTTTGACTGAATTTTATGTTCTGGAAAGTCGACTGTATCAATAACCAGTCGACTGACAGAAGTTATACTTGATGTATTTTTTTCTATGTTTTATGTATTAATTTGTTATGATTATGCAATGCTTTTGTTCGTTATGCAATGATTTACATTATGTTTTGTTTCTTCCCTCCTTCTATTTTTTTGTTTTTGTTGATGACAAAGGGGGAGAAAAGGCATGTTTTTGGTGCATGTGTTTTTGATGCATGTTTTGTCTTGTGCATGTTTTTGTGCATATTATTACTTGTGTGCTTGTTGTACATTAGATAGGGGGAGCATACATATTTATATTTTATATATCTTTCAATTTTGTATGACTTCATGATATGCAATTGTTATTATTATAAGTTATTGTGTTGTCATCATCAAAAGGGGGGAGAATGTTGATTTTTGGTTTTGATGACTACAACACAATACAAAGTTGTTCTATTATATATATCTTGCAGGGTGTATCAAAGTCAATACCATGGTGAAATATACAAAGGCAAAACAATCTAATGAAGCTTTCAAGAAGAATTGATCAAGCAAGCTTCAAGACATGAAGACAAAGGCTCAAGCTCAAGTCAACGACTCAAGTTCAAGACAAGATTCAAGTGCTTCAAATGTTTTGTAAAAAGTGTCTTATAATATTGTAATTTTCATTCTTTGAGTCTTAAAAACTTGTAATAGCTTTGTCACACATACACTCACACATACTTTAAATAATCTGAGTATTTTACAATATTAAAAGGTCAAAACAAGCTTGAATAAGTTCAGCTGTTCAGTACCAGTCGACCGTTCCTTGGAATCAGTCGATTGTCATAGTACGAAACTGTTTGAACTCATACAGTCTTTGGCCAGTCGACTCATTATGGCAACCTAGTCGATTGTTCAAGTCGTTTCGACAGTTTTCTGATATTAAAACTTGTTTTTCAAAATCAAATCTTTTTACTGCTGTTGTATGGCAGTTGGGATTCACTTCTCAACGTCCAAACGTCTCTAACTCTATAAAAAAAGTATTGAACTCATTTGGCAAAGATCCCATCAATTCCAAGCATTTTCTTTAAGTTTCAAGCTTTTTGTTTTTGAGAAGAATAAGAATTTCAATAGCATCCAAATTCTCTAAGTCTTGGTTATCTGAAATTCAGTCTAGTATAACATCGAATTTGTTTTAGATTGATTTCAGAAGTTAACCTAATAGCCACTATACAAAAGCACAAATCACAAATAAGGCTATAGGTTATTGTAAACTCTTTTTATTGTTGTTCTTCACTCTCGGGTTGTGAGAGTGGTCCTCTCGGTTGGAGAGTAGGGCTTTTGGTGGTAGAGTCGGTTTTTCACTCTTGGGTGTAGAGTGGGTTTGCTCTCTCTAGTGATGAGAGAGGTCTACGGGTTTGATATAGTTGTTGTCAAAACACCGTAGGGTATTCTTGTACGTTTCAAGAATAGTGGAAAATCTTAAGTGGGTTGCTTGGGAATTGGATATAGGTCGGGAGGACCGAACCATGATACATCGCTGTGTACTCTGTGCGTGACTCTCTGTGGTGGTTGTATTTTCTCAACTTGTATTTTTATTTTTCTATATTTTATTCGTAAACTTGTCTGGTAAGTCGATTGAATTTTCTCTATAAGTTGACTGATCAGACTTGTATAAAATACTCTTCTTTTCTGACGCTCCAGTCAACTGTACTTCATTTTTCAGTCGACTGGACAGTACGAAAAGTTCAAGTTCTTAACTATTTTTTATACAACACTATTCACCCCCCTCTAATGTTATTTGCCTTGCCTGCAGGATCCTACAGGAGCATCTGAGTAACAAGTTTATGTTGTATTTCCAGTATGGTAGTAGAAAAAATGTTATATACTGAACGATGTAATTCATTTTGTAACAAGAAGACTCCTAGTAAATGGAATGAATGCTACCATCTTATTTGATACTGGTTCATCGCACACTTTTGTGTCTCCTAATTTTGCTCAACGGTTAGGGGTAGACCAAAATATTTTTCCCGACAAGGTTTTGGTAGTAGCTACACCGTCACTAGAAATATTGACCACTGATCGGTATTATGCTGACTATGAAATCGAAATTAGAGGGAGAACTTTGGGTATTGATCTTATAGAGTTGAAGGTATTGGGAGTCGATATCATCATTGGTATAGACTGAATGTCGGTCTACAATGCTAGCATCGAGTGCAAAGCAAGGAAGTTATGATGAAGGCACCAGGAGGGCCAGTAGTAACATTCGAAGGGAAGAAGAAGTGCAAGGAGTTGGTGGCAGCTTTTGACTAAGAAGAAGTGCAAGGAGTTGAGGAAGTCAAGAAGATTCCCATAGTCTGAAACTTTCCGATGGTATTCCTCGAGGATCTACCTGGACTACCACCTCACTGGGATGAGGAATTCAGTATTGCTATTCAGTCGGGAAGCACACCGATATTCAACGCACCTTACAGAATGGCACCAGTGGAACAGGATGAAGTGAAGAAGCAAATTGAAGAACTATTACACAAAGGTTTCATCTGACCGAGTGCGTCGCCTTGGGGAGCGCCAGTCTTATTGGTGAAGAAGAAAGATGGATCGATGAGGATGTGCATCAATTATAGAGAGTTGAACAAGGTGACTATCCATAATAAGTATCGTATTCCCAAATCGACGATTTATTTGACCGACTTCAAGGAGCAGCAGTTTTCTCCAAGATTGATTTTCGGTCAGGCTATCATCAAGTCTGTCTTAAGGAAGAAGATGTGCATAAGACTGCATTCCGAACTCGACATGGACATTACGAATTCTTAGTTATGCCGTTTGAGTAACGAATGCACTAGCCATATCCATGGATATGATGAAGATGGTCCTGCGAGCATTCATCGACTCTTTCGTCGTGGTGTTTATCGACGATATTCTGGTATATTCCAAGTCAGAAGCAGGAACATGCTGAACATTTGGCAGAAGTGTTGAAGAAGTTGTAGGAACACAAATTATATGCAAAGTTATCCAAGTGTGACTTCTGAAAGTCCAAAGTCACGTTCCTGGGTCATATTCTTTTTAAGGAGGGAGTTGTCACTGATCCGCCGAAGGTAGAACCAGTTAATGATTGGCCAAAACCCATATCAGTGAAGGAGATCAGGAGTTTCTTGGGTTTGACCAATTATTATCGGCATTTCATTTAGGACTATGCTCAAATAGTCGTGCCACTCACCGGACATACAAGGGAGAATGTAAGTTTTAAGTGGACAGAGCAATGCGAAGCAAGATTCCAAGAGTTGAAGGAGAGACTGACTACTGCTCCAATTCTGGCTTTGCCACTAGCGGGAATTGACTACGATGTCTACAGTGATGCTTCACATTGAGGTTTGGGCTGTGTTCTGATGCAAGAGGGAAAAGTAATAGATTATGGGTCTCGGCAATTGTGACCGCATGGGAAAAATTACACAACCCATGATTTGGAGTTGGTAGAATTGTACATCCGGGAGATCATGAGACTGCATGAAATTTCGGTGTCGATTGTTTTAGATCGAGATACATGGTTCACGTCACACTTTTGGAGGAGCCTACAGACAGCTTCGGGAACCATGGCTGATTTCAGTACTGCTTTCCATCCCCAAACAGATGGACAGACTGAGAGGGTCAATCGTGTGTTGGAGGATATATTGAGGTGATGTGTGATAAATTTCGGGGGAAGCTGGGAGAGGCAGTTAGCTCTGGTAGAATTTGCCTACAATAACAATTTTCAGACTAGCATTGGTATGACATCGTATGAGGCTTTGTACGGGAGGAAGTGTAGAATGCCGGTGTGTTGGTATGAAGTGGGAGAAATGCAGATGTACGGGCCGAAAATAGTACAACAAACTTCGGAGAAAATAGAATTGATCCGAAGAGACCAGTCGAGGCACAAAACAGACAAAAGAGCTATGCAGTTAATCGGATAAGGGATTTGGAATTCGAAGAAGGTGACTTTGTCTTCTTGAAGATATCTCCGACGAAGGGAGTGATCCGATTTGGACAAGGAGGAAAGTTAGCTCCAAGGTACATAAGAACATACACGATATCGAAGAGGATTGGGAAGAAAGCTTATCGGTTAGAATTACCGGAAAAGCTAGCCCAAGTGCACAATGTCTTTCATGTGTCCATGTTGCGAGGCTACATTCCAGATCTGAGTCATCACCTGCTAGAAATTCCAGAAGGTCTATAGTTAAATTTGAGCTACAGGGAGCGCCCAATGGAGATCGTGGATTGACGGGAAAAGGTTTTGAAGAACAAAACTATACTCATGGTCAAAGTAATGTGGAGGAATCAGCTAGTCGATGAGGCAACTTGGGAATCAGAAGAGCGGATGATGAGTGACTATCCCGAACTTTTTGTTTAGAACCCTGTATTTTTGTTCCTTTTTACTTCTTTTACTCTCTAAGCGTAGTTCTGAGGACAAAATTATTCTAAGAAGGGAGTGTTGTAACAATCCTAAAATATTTTCCTTTAAATATTTTTTCGCACGTGTTTTGCACGTGCATTTCCTCCTGTGCACGTGCAAGTTATGTTATTTTAATGAAAAAAATTGTGCACTAAAATTTTATTAATATTTATTGTAATGCCCAGAATTTTATTTACATGTAATTCGTAGCACAACAGAATCTTTTTTCGTACAATTTTATAAGGAAATTAAAAACTTTCATTATACAACATTGTTCTGGTATAAAATACGCAGCGAAAATTACAACAAAATGTACAACTCTAATATTCAACAACTTTAAACTGGAAATAATCATCAGCATCAATTCATCTTTATGCCTTTTGCCAAATCCAAGTTCTGCACTGAAAAATTGTGGGCACGTCAGTTGCATATAACAGACGCAATGCTATAATACAGTGATTCTCTTACCTTAGCAAACACAAATTTGAATGCACAATAAAGTGGGAAAAGTGACTATCCTAAACATGTCAGTGTATGATATGACTTAATGTCTAATGCAGATGTTTACACTATGATGATACTAATGTATACTTGTTCAGATTCTATGCATTCCATACTACATAGGTTCGAGGGCAAGCCCTTAAGGTATTCCACATTATAGGGTTTACGTCCCATGCAATGCAACCTAACCAATGAAAATACTCCAACACGTAGTCACCGAAGAGTTGCACCCCCAGGATATTGGACCTTATCGGCCTACCCCTAGCCCACCTCAGTGCATTTACCGGACGTATCCTCAATTACGAACCCTAGCAAGTCGGTCTCCTGCAACTACGAACCAGGCCAACCCACCTAAGTGGAATTACCGGGCGTATCCTGTTCGTCCCGAACATTCCTAGGAACTGCAGTCTCTTCACCAGCCTTTTCGATGATAGACGGACATACCCTAGCCCATGTACATGGATTTACCGGGCGTATTCCTCAATCTCTAATCCTTAGGAGCTGTACATTCTTTACTGGACATGTTCGTCGTTATTTCTATTATATCTTCTTCTAGTGCCTATCCTTAAATTTAACTGTAATCATCACAACCTAGAGCTAGCTTACCTTACTGGACTTAAATCATCACACGAGAAACATTAACCCATACTGGCTACTTCTCAAATTTCTTTATTCATAAACTTAGATATGGTTGTTGGAATCTAGAGACTTGGCGAGACCCTTAGTAACCGGCAAACTATCCATGTGTTAATGAAGCTGCAGGAATAGAAGTTGTATGCTAAACTATCCATGTGTGACTTCTGGAAGTCCGAAGTCACGTTCCTAGGTCATATTCTTTCTAAGGAGGGAGTGACAACCGATCCACAGAAGATAGAGACGGTGTAGGATTAGCCAAGGCCCACATCAGTGATGGAGATCAGAAGTTTTTTGGGATTGACTGGTTACTACCAAAGGTTTATTCAGGGCTATGCTCAGATAATTGTGCCACTCATGGGACTTACGAGGAAAAATGTAAGTTCTAAATGGTCGGAGCAGTGCGAAGCAAGTTTCTAAGAGTTAAAGGAGAGGTTGACTACCGCTCCAATACTGGCTTTGTCGAGAACATGGATTGATTATGATGTCTACAGTGATGCTTCACATCGAGGGCTGGGCTGTGTGCTGATGCAAGAGGGAAAGATAATTGCTTATGGGTCTAGACAATTAAGACCGCATGAGAAAAATAACCCAACCCATGATTTGGAGTTGGCAGTGATTATATTTGCATTGAAGCAGTGGTGGTACTATGTGTACCGCGAGAAGGTCAATATGTACACAGATCATAAGAGCCTGAAGTATATCTACTAGCAAAGGGATCTGAACTTGAGGCAGAGGAGGTAGTTGGATGTACTAGAAGATATCCGTCCTGAAATAAAGTGTAATACCCCGTAATTTCTGAATATATAATATATATATGTGATGGCAGTTTGGTAATAATATGGAAAAGGAATAGTGATGAGGTGGGGGCCCACGTTGAGTTTGTGAAAGCAACGTGCTGGTTGCCTTTGTGAAGCTAACGTCAGCTTCTATGGGGGGAGGGGCACCGTGGTGTAATTTTAGAAGGAAAAGACAGAGAGCTGTCTTTGAATTGGGTTGACGTGGCATATGGAATATGCTACGGAAATTAAAGGAATAAAAAGTGAGAGATGGTATTAAGTTATCCCATATCGAGGAGTATTCAACAATAGTTTAATATAAAAATAATTGCCTATGATCAAGAGTCACCCAATTGGTTAACCACCTTTTGAGAGGCAGCCTGTGGTAGGAAGTTGTACTACATAGTATCTAATTTGTATTCTAAATTATATGAATTGTCTGAGCTAGGGGCAGGGGCATTACAAATGGTATCAGAGCCGACTTTCAATCCCGAGTGTGGAGAGGTATGCCTGGCTGAGGTTAGTACGCTCCTGGCTGAGGTCAGTATGCTGGTAGAGAGACCAGGGGCGAGTACGCTAGCAGGAGGGTCGCAGTACGCTGGCAGGATACTCTGCTCCACATCGGCTAGAAAGAAGGATCCTGCGCTAGATGGCGTGTCCCGTACTCAGCGAGGATGCTGATTTCTAAAGGTGGGGTGTATGTAATACCCCATAATTTCTGAATATATAATATATATATATATATATAATGGCAGTTTGGTAATAATATGGAAAAGGAATAGTGATGAGGTGGGGCCCCACGTTGAGTTTGTGAAAGCAACGTGCTGGTTGCCTTTGTGAAGCTAACGTCAGCTTCTATGGGGGGCCCACCGTGGTGTAATTTCGGAAGGAAAAGATAGAGAGCTGCTGTCTTTGAATTGGGTTGACGTGGCATATGGAATATGCTACGGAAATTAAAGGAATAAAAAGTGAGAGATGGTATTAAGTTATACCATATCGGGGAGTATTCAAGAATAGTTTAATATAAAAATAATTCCCTATGATCAAGAGTCACCTAATTGGTTAACCACCTTTTGAGAGGCAGCCTATGGTGGGCAGTTGTACTACATAGTATCTAATTTGTATTCTAAATTGTATGAATTGTCTGAGCTAAGGGCAGGAGCATTACAAAAGTATCACCTGGGCAAAGCAAATGTGGTGGTAGATGTGCTCAGTCGGAAGAGCAACTTATCCTGTTTGATTACAACTCAGGAGCGACTAGCAGAGAAGCTCTATCGAGCTGGAATAAAAAATGTGTTGCAAGAACTGGGATCGTCTTTAGCATAATTGAGACTTCAGCCCACATTGAGAGAGATGATTGTCGACGGTCAGAAGTCTGATCCAGAGATCCAAAAGATGAAAGAGCAGGTCGGCGGATGCAAATTGTCAGAATTCCAAGTGAAGGACGAAGTGCTATGGTTTGGAGAAAGGTTGTGTGTACCGATCAAGCAAAGTTGAAGGAGAACATCCTACAAGAGGCACACACCACCCTTATATCAGTGTATCCAGGGAGTACCAAGATATACAAGGATATCAAACGGCATTTCTAGTGATCGGGGATGAAACGGGATATAGCAGGGTTTGTTGCAAGATGTGCAACTTGTCAACAAATCAAGGCTAAAAATCAGAAACCCGGAGGATTGTTGCAGCTGTTACCCATTCCGGAGTGGAAATGGGATAACATCAGCATGGATTTCATCACAGGGTTACTCAGAAGTCCCAAGGGGAATGATGCGATTTGGGTGATAGTGGATCAACTCATCCAATCTGCTCACTTTTCGGCAATGAAGATTACTTGGTCGTTGGAGAAGTTGGCAGAACTGTATATCGGGGAGATTGTAAGACTACATGGAATTTCCGTATTGATTGTGTCAGATCGAGATGCACGGTTCACATCGCACTTTTGGAGAAGTCTTTAGACAGCTTTGGGGACCATAACTGACTTCAGTACTGCCTTTCATCCTCAAACTGATGGGCAGACTGAGAGAGTCAATCGGGTGTTGGAAGATATGTTGAGGTGTTGTGTGATGGATTTCGGTGGCAACTGAGAGAGGCACTTAGCTCTGATGGAATTTGCCTACAACAACAGCTTTCAGACTAGCATCGGTATGGCTCCATATGAAGCCAAGTATGGGAGGAAGTGTAGAACATCTGTGTGTTGGTATAAAGTGGGGAAAATGCATATGTATGGCCCAAAAATAGAGCAACAAGCTTCGAAGAAGATTGAGTTGATCAGGAAGATGCTGGTTAATGCATAGAGCAGACAGAAGAGTTATGCTAACAATCGGAGAAGGGATATGGAGTTCAAAGAGGGTGACTATGTTTTCTTGAAAGTAACTTCAACTAAGGGTGTGATTCGATTTGGGAAAGGAGGACAATTAGCCCCAAGGTACATAGGACCTTACAAGATATTAAAGAGAATTGGAAAGACAGCTTATTGGTTGGAATTGCTGGAAGAGCTACCCCAAGTACACAATGTCTTCCACGTGTCTATGCTGCGAGGATACATTCATGATCCGAGTCATCATCTGCTGGAATTGCCAGAAGGTCTACAAATAGATCTGAGCTACATGGAGCGTCCAGTGGAGATTGTGGACCGGTGAGAAAAAAGTTTTGAGGAACAAAACCATACCTATGGTCAAGGTTATGTGGAGAAACCAAGTGGTTAAGGAAGCCACCTGGGAATCAGAGGAGAGGATGATGAGGGACCATCCCAAACTCTTTGCCCATACACTGTAATTTTATTTTATTTTGTTTTTCTCACTCTTTAAGCATAGTTCCGAGGACGAAACTATTCTAAGGAGGGAGTGCTGTAACATTCCAGGAAAATTAATTTTTATATTTTTTGCATGTGCATTGCACGTAAAGTTTTATGCATCTTAGTCCCCAAAATTTTCTAGAGTCATGCACATTTTTTCTTCTTATTTTATTTATCACACTTGTGTTTATTTTAATTAAACCCAATAGGCCTAAATCAATTTTTAGCCCACTAGAAATTAATTATAAATGAAGCTCATGATTAATTCTATATTTAAAATACATATTAAAAAGCTAGTACACTTGTTATGTAACATACACTTACATTTTAATTTAATAAACAAATAATAAAAGAATATGAGAATGTGTGCACATTGGGTGCACGTGCACGTGTGGTGCACATGAAGGGTTGGCCAGCCATTCAAGAGGGAGCAGAGAGAGTGGAGAATGTGTATGAGTGAGTGGGTAGTTATTTGAGTAGTGGGAGTCATCTCAACCACACACTAATCCTATAAATACCCTATTCCTTTAACATGAACAATACACTACGATCAAAAGAAAACAAAAGAGAGAAAAAAAAGGAGAGGGCTCGGTTTTGCTAGAAGAGGAAGGAAGCTTTCGGTTTTTCATTCTTGCTAAAGAGAAGAAGGCTAGTTTGTGTTGGAGCTTGGAGCAACTTTTTTGGAAATCTATTTACATTTTTGCATCAAGAAAAGGTGGGTGTCTCTTTTGCTTTCTAAATTATTGTAGAATGCATGTGTAGGTAGGTTAAGCTTGAAATGAACAATTGGCATGAGTTCTTTAGTCACTTTTGTGATGCATATTGTGTTGTTATCTAGAATATTTAGTAGCAATGAAATATGAAAATTTATGCATGCTAGTTGAAAGTTTCATCATGGAATTGTTAGATTGTCAATTGAAATTCTATTTAAGAGCATGTTGTAGTGGTTAGGCACATATTAGTATGCCATGATTGGATTATATGAATTGTGGATATATATACATAAAATTGTTAAATTAGGCATAAGAAATTGTGTAAACATTGGGGAGGATTAAAATTAAATAAGGAAATGAGAATTCTACATACTATGGTTAAAAGAAATTATATTCATGTAGTCTGGGGAAACCCGTAGAGTGAGACAGACATATCCTTACCCCCAAAGTAACAAAAGAGAGGCGCAAAAACAATATTAGTAGCTAGAAATACTACCCGAAGGGGTGAGTTCTAGGGACTTAATAGGGAGTTCTGAGTTCTGAGCTAAGTAGCTGCTGAGCTATGAGCTCTGAGCTGATTCCTTATCAAAATTCCGACCCTTAATTCACATGCATCGGTTCTGATTGAACCAATCATAGGAATCAAGGATAGTCGGAAATTCTTTAACTAAGGACCGATGATGATAAATACAAGTGTGTTTATGAATGTTCTCAAAAATTGCTATTTACAATATTTATGTATAATTTCACTCTAATATGGATAAAATTAATGAGAAAACATTTCTCAAAATGTAGGAATGTATTTCATGAACAATTAAACTGAGAGAAAAGAATAGAAATCGAAAATAATTGAAAGAGTTAAAAATGAGATGAAACAGAGAGTTGAGTTATAAAGTTTTGAATGCATATACTATTAGAATTGGCGTTGGCACTTGTGGCTAGCGCAGGCGCTGACACGTGTCGCGTCTTGGGGTTTCTCTGGTCGCGGGTTCGAAACGGGGGGGGGGGGGGGTCTGCCTCTTTTATTTTTTTGGAAATTTATCCACTTCGGGAGTACAAAAGAACTCAAGGACCCTTATAACACAAACCGCGAGTGGCTCATTGGTTTGAGTTGTTGGCTCTGGGTTCAAATATGGTTGAACAAATTTTTGTTTTTATTTTTATTTTGTGGATTTTCATGTTTTTAAAAATTGAGAAATTTCATAGAAATGTCTTAGAAGGTTATTAGAACACTTGAGAATAATTTCACATTATTCTAAAATATATTTTGAGCATTTAAAAGTCACATTCATGTATTAGATGAGTTTGAATCCAAGTTTTAAAAGAAAATGTACATGAATAAAGATTTTAAGAATTGGTTTATAATAAAATCAAAGCATAATTATGAGATGAAAATAACGAACTTCTAGAGATTAATCCTAAAGAGTTTTGTATTTCTTAAAAAGGGATTTTCTGTATTAAAGAAACGTACTTGAAATATAGATAAACATGGAAAGGGTTGTATTAATCAAAAGACCATTGAGAATTATTAAAGTGAATGAGTTTGATTGATTTAACTAGAAAATTGTTATCAAGTGATGTAATAAGAAGTTGAATACTTCATGATTGATAAACATAAAGAAAGTGGATAAGGAAGATAATGAATGAAATGTTTATATTGAGGTTAGATATAACCTAATTGATCTCTATTATTGAGATGGTTGTTGGAATCTAGAGGTTAGGTGAGACCCTTAGTAACCGGCAATTTATGATGAAGAAATTTGAGAAGTAGTCAATATGGGCTAATGTTTCTCGTGTGATGATTTAAATCTGGTAGGGTAAGCTAGCTTTAGGTTGTGATGATTACAATTAAACTTAAGGATAGGCACTAGAAGAAGATATGATAGAAACAACGACGAACATGTCCGGTAAAGAATTTGTAGCTCCGAGGGGTTCGAGATCGAGGAATACGCCCGGTAAATCCATGTACATAGGCTAGGGGTATGTCAGTCTATCGTCGAAAAGGCCGGTAAAGAGATTGCAGTTCCTAGGAATGTTCGGGACGGACATGATGCACTCGGTAAATCTACTGAGGTGGGCCAGGGGTAGGCCGATTCGTAGTTGCGAGAGATTGACTTGCTAAGGATTCAATTATTAGGAGGTCTATTTTGAGGAGGGTGTTTTCATTACCTTCTAATATGTTAGTAATTGTGCATGTTAGAAATATGTAGATGAATAATAAAATTAGCATGTGTGTGTGAAGTAGCTTTCCTAGAAATTTTATTAGTACATGCTTAATTATAATTGTGTGGTAGATAATTAAATTAGTGTGTGTATGTTTTATTGATTTCTATCTAAAGTAATGTAGTGAGAATTTCATTTATTGAACTCATGAAATTTGTTGTCTTTTATGAAACTTATTTATGTAATCACTCCTAAAAAATCTAGTGTTTTAGTGAGTATTTATTTATAAAATTCAAGTTATAGGACTATGAGAAATTCATGCAGTTTAGATAAATAATTTTCACACCTTTCAAGAATAGATTGTTGTATGTTAAATTTTGTTCAAATACAATAACTTTTAGGACAATTGTTCTTTGGAACTGTAAAATAACAGGGTAGAAATTGTGATATTGAAAATTTATTGAAATTATGAAATAGAGAGTCGTGGTAAAATAATTACAATAGTATTAATAACAGAAATACGAGGCTTGACTGCCTGTGTCACGCCCCGCTTCTCAAA
This sequence comes from Hemerocallis citrina, assembly GCA_017893485.1. NCBI lineage: Eukaryota > Viridiplantae > Streptophyta > Magnoliopsida > Asparagales > Asphodelaceae > Hemerocallis > Hemerocallis citrina. Next base: position 134,191,558 of record CM030364.1, on the reverse strand, counting down.
AAAGAATACGGAAATACAGATACGCGACAAAAGCCCAGTGAATGATTTTCATCATCCATAAGCTGTTCAGGAATCTTTACAACATCTCACAAATAATCAGAGTCGGAAGCAAGAGAATCAACCAATCATGCACATATGAACCACAATATCAACAAGAATACTTGAAACCAAATACATTAATCTCAAATGGTCATGATCTGAATAAGTCAACAAAATCCTGGGTCACATTGCCCAAATACAAAATAATCCAAGTACAAGATACATTGTTTAAAATGAGCAACAGGAAATAAATGAAGATAGCAAAAGCTCCAGCCAACTTGAACTTTAGATCACATACTTCATCGAGCAGCTGATCACCAAAATCTGCAATTTAACAAATTGCAGGGAGAAGGAAAAAGAAACAAGATTTTCGTCAATGCAAGTTACGGGCCGCTTGTAATGCATGATACAAGTACATGGGAAAAACTAACTAATAACAAATATAAAATAACAGCAGAACAACATAGTATGGTATGAATGCGTCAACAGGATTATGATAACTAACATGAATCAGGAAAACAAATCAGATAGCATGGTATACTAACAGATACATATAACATGTGTCAAGTGTCAAGTGTCAGATGGTATGCAGACAGATATACAGATGGTAGTGTCAGATGATAGTCAGACAGATAATCAGATAACAGACATCAGATGAACAGATACAGATAACAGATAACAGATGTCATGTTCTTATAAGTTTTGTGTGATTACTATCTAGGTAGCACTTCATGCCGCCCACCTACATGGTTGCTACATTAAAAAAAGTTACGTTTGTAGATTTCGTAGGGGATCATATAGGGCCGTGTACTCTGGGTTCAGACAGATATCAGATAACAGATCAGACAGATAGAACCTAGTGATTCTCTTCTTCTCTACACCATCCTATAAGAAGTAATGTAGATAGGATCAGATAACAGATCCAGACAGACAAATAGAACCTAGTGGTTCTCTTCTTCCCTACACCTTCTTATAGGAAGTAATGTAGACAGGGTCAGATAACAGATAATTATATAGAAAACACGGGCTCCCTTCTAAGTACACATTTCTATGCTTTCCCACTACTAGATCTTTCCCATAAATCCCGGCTTGATCATTTTATAATTATTATTAGCAGACAGACATGTATGTGCATGAAACAGAGTAAATCTAGTATGATACAATGACCCACAAGTTCAGAATAACAGATAAGCATGTACAGATGGTAAGTAGTCACATAACAGAACAAAATAGAGTGCTTCCTAATTCAGGACATCACAACAGTACAGTACTAAAACAGCGATTCCCGTTACCACAAATATCAAAATCTGAATCCGTCGGAGAATCTGGAAAATAGACTTCTAACCGAATCCAGCGGATATATATAAGTCATATAGTGTTTCAGAAAAACATGAATCAAAACTGATTTAAATCCAAAAAATACGTTCATCCAGAAATCAGGAAATCGTATTCAAAGTCAGAAAAACAGCATCAAAACACCTCAAATAAATCCAGGAAAAATCTGGGGCAATCCCTTATATGTCTAGTATTAGAATATAAAGTTTCATAATATTCCAGTAAAATTTGTTCAGTCAACAAAAATCGGAAAATCTCAAAAAACTATAGTTTGGCAAATCTGGAATTCTCAACACTACTGTACGAAAACTGAAATATCTCGCAAACCATGAAACGAAATCCAAATCCGCCAAAGGGAGATTAAAATAGACAAAATAATCTAACTTTCATATTGTACAAATATTTTTCATACAGTAAAAGGAAGTAGGGTAAAAATACAAATCTTTACAGAACAACGAGCAAAATACGGCAAGTATAGCTTTCATAAACAAGCATGAAACGGCATATAATACTCATCAATAAAATACACCAAAATTCTTGGTAATCCCTAGATAGATATAGGAATACTGACAAAAGTTTCAGATCAAAATAATATGTGTAGCACAAGTATCAAAATAATCTAGTCATCAAACTCATCGAGAAACGAAATCTGGAATTGATCTATACCTCTGTAGTAAAAAAGTCATATCTCACACATACGAAAACAAAATCGAGCAAGGTTAGAGGGGTTAGAAAGAAGACGAATTCCTTTTAAAATAATGTTTTATATTGAAATTAAGATACTGACCTTAATATGGTCTAAATTACTGATCAAGACAGATTATCGATAAAACACAAAATTTTCCTTAGGAACAAAACCAACATGAATCACACAAAACTTGATCGAAACATAGCTAAACATGAATTAGAGTCTACTAAGTGTCCAAACAACATGAAATAGGGTATACGACATGTCCACAATAAGTATATCACATGGATTTCACAAGAACACGAGTTCTCATAATTATTTCACATATACATCACATTAAGAAAATGGTCACTCCTAGGTTAATTCATATCATATATGTGTCGTGAGGCAACTATGGTCAAGATAGCACTATAGAGATGATACTCACCAAACATATATCACACACGAGTTGTCTCTAGAACCCAACTACACTACAAGCGGAATTTAGAACTTGTATATGCAAAGGAATTTAATACAAGTTACTTGCCTGAAAGACGACGACGAAAACGAAGCAAAGAGCAAGAATAATGGGAACAGATTCCCGGGCACGAACACACTACCAACGGACAAACGAACACGAACAAGATGCACAAGATGATCACGATCGCAATCACGAACACAACATACAGATCTCGATGATCAAGAGGCTGATCAAGAGATCCAATGGCTAGATCAAGAACATATCAGATCGGACGGCTCTGATTGAAGATCAAGATCAAGATCAAGATGTGATCAAGTATCTTGATGATGATGATGATGATCGGATTAGATCGACGATCGGACGGTCACGATCCAAATGATCAATATCGGACGGCCAAGGCTCAAAAGATCAAAACTCCATGATCAAGACTTAGATCAAACAGCACACCCATCCATGGTTTCGTACTGGCTACTGCTGGTGGAGGGGAAGGGTGCGGCACTGTGCTGGACGGCGGCCGGGAGGGAGACAGGCCAGGGGGCTGCTGGGCTGTTGCGGTGGTGTAGGGCGACAAGGTGGTGGCAAAAGGGCTGCTGCAGGTGGCTGCGACGAAGGGGAGACGACGCACATGGGACTTGGGACTGTTGCGGGGTGGCGCGCTGCTGTCGCCCAAGCTGTTGCTGCTGCGCTGACTGAGTCGCGACAGGAGGAAGCCCTGCAGGGTGCTCAGGGTCTTGCTGTGTCTCCCTGCGCGTCGACCGAGGGACGTTAGGGGCAGCGCAAGCAAACGGATCAATGTACGATTTAAATTAATAGTAAATAATTAAATCAAGTATAACAATTAGTAATACAATAATAAATAAAATAGTATACTTCGAGTTAATACTCAAATACTAGCAAATACAATAGGATTTTGTAATATTATTATTATTATTATTATTATTATTATTATTATTATTATTATTATTATTATTATTATTATTGGGAACTAGTTATAAATAAAATTATTAATTAAAAATAGATTTTAACAGAAGATCAATAAAACATTTCCACGTGAATTTGAAAACGAAAAAAAAATATTTCCAACAAATTTTAAATACAGAAAAATACATAGAAAATTTGTATTTGGGGAAACAGGGGTTACAGGCTGGCTAGCGCGTGGGGTTTAGAGCGATGTGTATAGTATACATAGGTTGCGGGTTCGAGTCTTAGGAGGCTCTGTTCTTTTCAAAATTTTAATTTTTAATATATTAACAGTGGACGAGATTTATAAATAACTGAATGGGTTCTTTTGTCACCAACAGTGAGTTAGCTCGCGGGTTATGACTGGGTTGCTATTGTGCCTGGGTTTGACTCCGGGTATACACATTTTTGGATTTTTTTTTGTTTTAAATGGCTTTATGTTTTTAAATCAAGAGATTGTTTTTTAGAATTATTCTACTACACTATTAGAAAATTTTGAAATAATCTTATACAATTTTGAGATTTATTTTAGAGATTTAATCTACATTACACATTAGATGATGTGTTAGATTGATTACTTTGGGTTTAAATTCAATAAAGATTTTCTTGCTATAAAGTGAGCAAATTTGGAGTAAATGAGAGAATTAAATACCAATTTAGAAAGTTTCTTTTTTTCAAAATTACTTTGTAAATTAAATTATCTTTAGAAACAAATTTTGAGTTATTTTGCTTTAAATTCGACGTGTTTAAAGGATTGAAGGTAATGGTGTGTTCTAAATTCATAGGTTTTTATTAAAACGAGTTTAAATTTGGGATTTATGAAAGACGTGTTATATGATGAATTAAGAGGTAAGTAGAAGATGAATCTGAAAATTTAAACATGTGATGTTTATAAGAGCTTAAACCCACCAAAATGTTATTGAATACTGTTATAAGAAGTTTGTTACTTCATGATTGATAATAGCAGAGAGAATGGATAAAAGAAGTTAAATAATGTTTAATGAATGAAAGTTTTTATTAAGAGGTTAGATGTAACCTAGTTGATCTCTATGTTGAGTTGGCTGAATTCTAGAGACTGAGCGAGACCTAGTGTAACGCCCCGAATCCCTAATATACTGAATTCGAGATGTTCTACAGGATCTTTTCACTTTCTTCAGTACAATTTTACAAGGAATTTAAAACTTTTCACTTTACATCAGAGCTTACATCATATTACACTTTTCATTTGCACAGCGGAAGTAAAAAATTTACAACATTTACATAAATGTACAACAACATGGTAAAATCTTTATGCATCCATTCCTCTTTAACATGTCATTTATCCTACATACAAAACTGTGGGTACGTCAATTTATTCAACCGACGATAGTTATACATGGCCATCCTCACTATGCCAGAAACAGTATAACGATTCTGATTTCTTAACAGATCACAAACTTGTTCACATGATAAAATAAAGTAAAGGAGAAAATCTTAATGATGTCGTGTTGTGATTGTGCACCTAATCCTTAATGCAATTATTTAATTTACATGACACTAATGCGCACTTGTTCGGATTCTATGCATCCCATACTACATAGGTCCGAGGGCAAGCCTCTTAATCGTTCTTCATTTTTGTAGGGTTCAATTCCTCGCCATGACTTAATCTACTACTGTAATTACGGTAAGTATCTTAGATATTTTCCGACCTACGAACTCATGTCTAGGCACTCTGGAGAGAATCCCATCGCTGACATGACTCATCATGCAGACATCCTGTGGTAATTCAGCTCTCACCATAGACATGACACCACCCATAGTCTTCAAACATCCCACGAGCGTCGCCACTGGGACGGTACTCTGGAGTAGTATCCTCAGCCAGACTCATCATGGGAATTCCTGGGATACGCTCTCGCCGCTACCCAATAGCCCTCATACTCAATGTTTTTCTCTTACTTTCATCACATCTCCACTATGTACTAGTCCTTATTTTAATAGAATCATGAATAAAAATCGAAGTTCTAGAGTTAGACTCTCCACTAAACCAGACTTATTCATTCATTTCAATACATGACCAACCTTGGTCTTTAAATTCTCATTTTCATTTCATTTCCATTGCCGGGGGAGACTTAGCTACTCCTTTATTCAATTTCCAATTCACAACTTTCAATTTGAGCAATTCCAACTCATGAATTCATTTTCATTGCCTCAGCATATCATGTTCTGACTTTCCATATTCATGTAATTCTCAATTTAGAGTATGACTCATTTCATGTAAATTTCTCAATTCAAAATATGATTCATTTCATGTACATTCATGCAGCAGCAAATAGATTTTAGCAACATCAATCATAAAGTTCACAACTCTTGACATCAATCAAATGAAATCTCTGACATATCAAAATATACTCTGTACAGTCGACTTGGAAAAGACCAGTCGACTTGTACAGTCAATTTCCAGTTCTTCATAATCACTCAGGAGAGTCGACTGCTGCACATGGCCAGTCGGCTGTCCCGCAACTTTTCATGTTCAAAATGTTATTCACGTGACAGTCGACTGTCAACAAATCAGTCGTCTGTCCTGGACTTAATAGTACATATCCATGTTCAGCTCAGTCGACTTGCTATTCGCATTAGTCGATTGGACAGGTTCCCATTTCAAATTAAGGGATCATCTTCCCAACAGTTCTTACATTCACATGCATCATGGTGTCAAATTACAATATACATATTTATATTCATGCTGCATAAACATGTAATTTCTTACTGTTCAGTAACATCGCAACATGGAATTTCAAGTCACTAATATTGTCTTTTCGAGGAAGTGTTTAAACATGCATTTACACTTGTTCATAACTTTCTTGCAGAGATGAAATATTAATCTCAATTTGTTACACTAGGACAATCACAATGTAAAAATATCTCATTTCATGAAATTACGGAACTATTTATAGTCTAATCAAAGCATCGGTCGACTGTTCATAACACCAGTCGACTGCACCGGCCATTCTTAGTTTTATTAATCATCGCTAGTTCTTTTTCTACATGCTCATGTCTCCTCAGTCATGTACATCACGAAGGATATGAGTTAGCTTTACTACTTCATTTTAATTGTACACATATATGTCAATGAAACTTTCTAACAAAATATGTAACGGATGTCTCGTACCAGTCGACTTATCCAACGACAGTCGACTGTACAGACCCAATTCATCATTGTTTACAGTGCCATTATTTCACTATTAGTCTTCCACAATTATCATCATAAACATACTCAAGCAATTCTAGTGCATTTGAATTTACTTCTCATAAGCATAATAACAATCATCACAAATATGGCATAATTTCTACTTTAGAAGTCCTGAGAAACACCCACCTTATTGACGAAGTAATCGATGTCCAGAGAAATTCCTTAATGCAATGCAGCACTCCTTGCTCCTTGCTCCTTGCTCCTTGATCCTTGCCGCAAATCTCCAGAGGATGATGCCCGGTCTCCACCCACAACTCTCTCACAATAATAATCTTATAAAATAATCTTATTGTAAAGAACAATGGATGAGAGGGGGGGGGGGGTATTTATACACCAAAAGGAGTGAGATGGAGGGCCAGGATTCGGTAGATGGTTATGGGATCAAAGGCTGGGATTGACTAGGGAGTTGTGAAAACTACCCACACCTTGAATAACCGCCCACACTCATACCCACTTCTCTACCCAAAACCGGCCAAACAAAAAAAAGGTGTGCTCTACACGTGTATGCAACATGCACGTGTATGCACCAATCACCCTACCAGAACTTGTACACAAATGACAAGTCAAAAAAAAAAAAAAAAGAGATGCTACACATTACAAGTTGTAGAAAAAGAAGGGATTAATTCCATGGGCTTAAATTAATTGGGCCAAGATAATAAAGAAAATAAGTGAATAATCATTTGGGCTTTAGGAAAAATACTTTATAAAAACAATGCTCTTACTCATCATGTTAAAAAAATAATAGCCAACAATATTACACGTGCACACCACGTGTAAAAGTAAATAATTTTTCATATATTTGAAAAATCAGGGTATTACAACACTCCCTCCTTAGAATAGTTCCGTCCCCGGAACTACAGTCAAGAGCGAGGAAACAAAAATACAACACAACACAAGAACAAAAGAATACAAAGATACAGTCAAGCAAAAAGCTCAGGATAGTCCTTCAACATCCTCTCCTCAGATTCCCATGTAGCCTCTTCCACCAAATGGTTTCTCCAGACTACCTTGACCATCGGTATCGTCTTATTCCTCAAGACTTTCTCCCTACGGTCAACAATCTCTACAGGAGACTCGATGTAATTCATATCCAACTGCAAACCTTCCGGCACTTCAGGCAAATGATGACTCGAATCTGGAATATAACCTCTCAGCATAGACACATGAAAGATATTGTGCACCTGAGACAACTCTCCCGGTAAGTCAAGCCGGTAAGCAGTTTTCCCGATCCTTTTCAATATCTTATACGGGCCTATAAACCTCGGGGCTAACTTCCCGCCTTTGCCAAAACGAACCACACCTTTACTGGGCGATACCTTCAGAAAGACGAAGTCACCAACCTCAAACTCAAGGTCCCTTCTCCGGTTGTCTGCATAGCTTTTATGCCTGCTCTGAGCTTCCACCAACCTTTTCCTGATCAGAACAATCTTCTCAGAAGTTTGCTGTACAAGCTCAGGACCAAACAACTGACGCTCCCCAACTTCATACCAACAAACAGGAGTCCTGCACTTCCTGCCATACAAAGCTTCGTACGGCGCCATCCTAATGCTAGCCTGAAAAACTGTTGTTGTAGGGAAACTCTACCAAAGGTAAATGCCTTTCCCAACTGCCTCCAAAGTCTAGTATACAACACCTAAGCATATCCTCAAGAATACGATTGACTCTCTTGGTCTGTCCATCGGTTTGCGGATGAAAAGCAGTGCTGAAATCTGTCTTGGTACCCAAAGCTGTCTGAAGACTCCTCCAGAAATGCAAAGTAAACCGCGCATCTCGATCAGACACAATAGTTGAAGGAACACCATGAAGCCGGACGATCTCGCCAACATACAACTCAGCCAACTTGTCCATCGAAGCAGTGAGTTTCATTGCCAAAAAGTGAGCGGACTTGGTCAGTCGATCGACTATGACCCAAATCGCATCATTGCCTTTAGGACTCTTAGGCAATCCCGTGATGAAATCCATACTGATGTTATCCCACTTCCATTCCAGAATAGGTAACGGCTGTAATAGACCTCCGGGTCTCTGATTTTCGGCTTTAACTTGCTGACAAACCTCACACTTCGCAACAAATTCAGCCACATCCCGCTTTAAACCTGACCACCAGAAATGCTGTTTGATGTCTTTGTACATCTTAGTACTCCCAGGATGTACCGACAAAAGAGTAGCATGTGCCTCCTGAAGAATACTCTCTTTCAGGTCCGCCTGATTTGGAACACACAGCCTCTCTCCGAACCACAGCACTCCATCCCTGATTTGAAATCCGGACAACCTGCCAGCACCAACCTGCTCCTTCATCTCCAAGATATCAGCATCAACCTCCTGACTTGCAATAATTCTTGCATTCAGTGTAGGCTAAAGCCTCAACTGAGTTAAAGATGTTCACAATCCTTGCAAGACAACCTCAATACCTGCTCGATCCAACTCCTCAATCAGATGCCTCTGAGTTGTGATCAAACTGGCCAAACTGCTCTTGCGACTAAGTGCATCAGCCACAACATTAGCCTTTCCAGGATGATACTTGATCTTAGGTCGCATATCCTCGAGCACTTCTAACCATCTTCGCTGCCTCAGATTCAGATCCCTTTGCTATATATATACTTCAAACTCTTGTGGTCCGTGTACATGTTCAATTTCTCACCGTACAAGTAGTGCCTCCATTGCTTCAAAGCAAAGATAATCGCAGCCAACTCCAGATCATGAGTCGGGTAATTGTTCTCATGTGGTCGTAGTTGCCTAGACCCATAAGCGATTACTCTTCCTTCTTGCATTAAGATACAACCAAGCCCACGATGTGAAGCATCGCTATAAACATCATACTCAACACCTGCTCTAGGCAAAGCCAGGATAGGTGCAGTAGTCAGTTTCTCTTTCAGCTCCTGAAAGCTCGCCTTACACTGCTCAGTCCACTTGAAGCTCACATTCTTCTTGGTTAGTCCAGTAAGCGGTACAGCTATCTGAGCATAACCTTGAATGAATCTCCTGTAGTATCCAATCATCCCAAGAAAACTTCCGACTTCCTTCACTGTAGTAGGCCTAGCCCAATCTCTCACTGCCTCTATCTTCTAAGGGTCAGTTGCCACTCCCTCCTTAGAAAGGATGTGACCTAGGAATGCCACTTCAGATTTCCAGAAATCACACTTGGATAACTTGGCATACAACTCCTGCTCTTCCAACTTCTGCAAAACTGCTGCCAGATGCTCGGTGTGCTCCTCCCCTGACTTGGAGTACACGAGAATATCGTCGATAAACACCACGACGAAAGAATCAATGAACGGCCTCAGAACTCTGTTCATCAAATCCATGAAGATTGCGGGTGCATTCGTCACTCCAAATGGCATAACTAAGAATTCGTAATGCCCATGTCGAGTTCTAAATGCTGTTTTGTGCACATCTTCAGCTTTCACTCGCACTTGGTGATATCCTGATCGAAGATCTATTTTGGAAAATATAGTTGCTCCTTGTAGACGATCGAACAAATCATCAATTCGAAGAATCGGATACTTATTCTGAACAGTGACCATATTCAGCTCCCGGTAATCGATATACATTCTCATCGATCCATCCTTCTTCTTTACCAAAAGCACTGGTGCTCCCCAAGGTGACGCACTAGGTTGAATAAAGCCTTTCTCCAACAGTTCCTCAATCTGCCGTTTCACCTCATCCTGTTCCACTGGAGCCATCCTATACGGTACCTTAGAAATGGGTGCACTTCCCGGTTGAACAGTGATGCTGAACTCTACATCACGATGCGGGGTAGCCCAGGAAAATCATCCAAGAACACAGTCGGATAGTCCCGAACCACAGGAATCCCTTGCAATTCCACAGGAGTCTCTTCCTTGCGGATAGTTGCCACCAGCTTAGAACATTTCTGCTTCCCTTGGAAAGTGACTTCAGGTCCACCTGGAGCCTTCACTGTTACCGTCTTGGTCTTGCACTCGATGCTTGCACTGTACACCGATATCCAATCAATGCCAATGATAACATCGACTCCCAAGATAGTCAGCTCGATCAGATCAATGCCAAAGATTCGATCACCAATCACAATCTCGCAATCAGCATAATACCGATTAGTGGTCAAAGTTTTCCCTGATGGAGTAGCTACTGCTAAGATCTTGCCTGGAAAAATTTTCGGTTCAACTCCCAACACTTTAGCAAATTTAGGAGACAAAAGTATGAGAGGATCCAGTATCGAACAATACAACAGCTTTCATTCCATTAAGATAAAGTTCTCCTGTTACATAATACACACCATTACGTAACAGTTTCACAATATAAGCGGGAAGAAGAAATGACACAAAAACACACTAAACATCAGCCCTCGTACCAGAGATGACCTGATCTGCTTCCTCAGCATCAGCCTCCGTCAAGGCAAACACTCGCCCTGGCTGGTACGGCCTCTTCCAGTCTGCTGTATTGGCACATTGTGATTGCCAGCCCGTGGTTTGAGACATTGAGATTTGTAATGTCCCGTCTCACCACAGTTGTAGCAAGTGACTGCAGAAGGTCTCACCACATTATTTCCAAGTCCTCCAGCTACACTGATAGCGTTCGCCCCTGGCGGTTTGAACCTCTGTGCAGATGGTTGTCCCTTGAAACTCCAGAATTGGCCGGCCTCTTCCCGGACTGCCAGTTGTTCCTCTGGTTCTGAACAACATGGGACTGCTCCATATCCGCTTCCGTCGCTGCTGCCCTCTTCACCAACTTGTCGAATCTTTTGATACCAAGAGGTATCATCCGGGACCTCAAGCTCGGTCTCAATCCATGCTCGAACTTACGAGCCTTCTTAGCTTCATCCATCACTAGTTCAGGAGCATACCTAGAGAGCTGAGTAAACTTAGTCTCATACTCCCTCACTGACATGCTGCCTTGCTGAAGTGACAAAAACTCCATTGCTTTCTTCTCTTGAACATCGGAAGGGAAATAATGACTGCAGAATTCTTCTAGAAATTCCTCCCAGCCAAGCACTATACCTCCCATGGTCCTCTTCATCGACTGCCACCAAACAACCGCATCCTTCTCCAGTTGCAAAGTCGCCAATTTGACCTTGCTGCCTTCCGGGGTCTCCAACACCTCAAAGATTGTCTCCACTTGCCGAATCCAGTTGTCAGCCGCATCTGGGTCTGACTTTCCCTCGAATACAGGTGGTTTCATTCGTTTGAACGATTCCACCAGCTTAATCGCCTCGGGCACTGTATTCGCAGGCCCCCTTCCTTGGTTCATAGCCACTACATTCAGCGTCTGGTAGACCCTTGCAAGTACGGTCTCCAGATCCAAACCTTCCCCATTCCTAGCTCCTCTTCTCGACATATTCTGATGCAAAGGATCCATCAAATTCGAAGTATAAGATAAGAACTTAAATCATCTTGCATTTCATTGAATTCCAAACTTTATACATTCGAATTAAAACATTTTTGACATCAGAATGAAAGAAATAGAAGCTATAACAATCTAACTCCTACGGTTCCTCTTCGCTTCTCGAAGTTCTCCCCGTAGTTCATCAACCTCATCCTTCAGCACATCTGTCAGGTTCTTCCTCTTTTCAAGTTCCCATACCCGGTGACTGAGAACTGAGAAGTCGTCCTTCCGCTTCGCCAGCTGAGCCTCCAGTAAGCCGACTCTCTCTTGCAGTGTTTCCACCTGCCTCTGAAGAGAAGTCACAAGACTACTCAAAACTGGTCCCTCTTCTTCATCGGAAGAAGAATCGTCAGATGAATCTGGGGGTGGGGTAATCTTTCGAGATTCAGGCCACTCCTCCTCATCAGAATCTGCTTGCCCAGGGTGATACTCATCCTCGGAATCAGCCTGTCTAGGATGGTACTCTTCCTCAATGATATGCCAGTCGTCGTCTCCAGCAGGGTCGAAGTGATCAGACATCTTAGAAATAGAGAGTAAGAAGCATAAGTCATAGAGCAACACAAATGTAAGTCACTTACATTTAAATCTCTAAACTCAAACACACACTCTAATGTCCACTTCTAGGGTGTTGTTCCTTATAAATTTGTACCAATCGGGAAAGCGTAGAAAGCATGGCTCTGATACCACTCTGTAACGCCCCGAATCCCAAATATACTGAATTCGAGATGTTCTACAGGATCTTTTCACTTTCTTCAGTACAATTTTACAAGGAATTTAAAATTTTTCACTTTACATCAGAGCTTACATCATATTACACTTTTCATTTGCACAGCAGAAGTAAAAATTTACAACATTTACATAAATGTACAACAACATGGTAAAATCTTTATGCATCCATTCCTCTTTAACATGTCATTTATCCTGCATACAAAACTGTGGGTACTTCAGTTTATTCAACCGACGATAGATATACATGGCCATCCTCTCTATGCCAGAAACAGTATAACGATTCTCATTTCTTAACAGATCACAAACTTGTTCACATGATAAAATAAAGTAAAGGGGAAAATCTTAATGATGTCGTGTTGTGATTGTGCACTTAATCCTTAATGCAATTATTTAATTTACATGACACCAATGCGCACTTGTTCGGATTCTATGCATCCCATACTACATAGGTCCGAGGGCAAGCCTCTTAATCGTTCTTCATTTTTGTAGGGTTCAATCCCTCGCCATGACTTAATCTACTACTGTAATTACGGTAAGTATCTTAGATATTTTCCGACCTACGAACTCATGTCTAGGCACTCTGGAGAGAATCCCATCGCTGACATGACTCATCATGCAGACATCCTGTGGTAATTCAGCTCTCACCATAGACATGACACCACCCGTAGTCTTCAAACATCCCACGAGCGTCGCCACTGGGACGGTACTCTGGAGTAGTATCCTCACCCAGACTCATCAGGGAAATTCCTGGGATACGCTCTCACCGCTACCCAATAGCCCTCATACTCAATGTTTTTTTCTTACTTTCATCACATCTCCACTATGTACTAGTCCTTATTTTAATAGAATCATGAATAAAAATCGAAGTTCTATAGTTAGCCTCTCCACTAAACCGGACTTATTCATTCATTTCAATACATGACAAACCTTGGTCTTTAAATTCTCATTTTCATTTCATTTCCATTGCCGGGGGAGACTTAGCTACTCCTTTATTCAATTTCCAATTCACAACTTCCAATTTGAGCAATTCCAACTCATGAATTCAATTTCATTGTCTCAGCATATCATGTTTTGACTTTCCATATTCATGTAATTCTCAATTTAGAGTATGACTCATTTCATGTAAATTTCTCAATTCAAAATATGATTCATTTCATGTACATTCATGCAGCAGCAAATAGAGTTTAGCAACATCAATCATAAAGTTCACAACTCTTGACAACAATCAAATGAATATACTCTGTACAGTCGACTTGGAAAAGACCAGTCGACTTGTACAGTCAATTTCCAGTTCTTCATAATCACTTGGGAGAGTCGACTGCTGCACATGGCCAGTCGGCTGTCCCGCAACTTTTCATGTTCAAAATGTTATTCACGTGACAGTCGACTGTCAACAAATCAGTCGTCTGTCCTGGTCTTAACAGTACATATCCATGTTCAGCTCAGTCGACTTGCTATTCGCATTAGTCGACTGGACAGGTTCCCATTTCAAATTAAGGGATCATCTTCCCAACAGTTCTTACATTCACATGCATCATGGTGTCAAATTACAATATACATATTTATATTCACGCTGCATAAACATGTAATTTCTTACTGTTCAGTAACATCGCAACATGGAATTTCAAGTCACTAATATTGTCTTTTCGAGGAAGTGTTTAAACATGCATTTACACTTGTTCATAACTTTCTTGCAGAGATGAAATATTAATCTTAATTTGTTACACTAGGACAATCACAATGTAAAAATATCTCATTTCATGAAATTACTGAACTATTTATTGTCTAATCAAAGCATCGGTCGACTGTTCATAATACCAGTCGATTGCACCGGCCATTCTTAGTTTTATTAATCATCGCTAGTTCTTTTTCTACATGCTCATGTCTCCTCAGTCATGTACATCATGAAGGATATGAGTTAGCTTTACTACTTCATTTTAATTGTACACATATATGTCAATGAAACTTTCTAACAAAATATGTAACGGATGTCTCGTACCAGTCGACTTATCCAACGACAGTCGACTGTACAGACCCAATTCATCATTGTTTACAGTGCCATTATTTCACTATTAGTCTTCCACAATTATCATCATAAACATACTCAAGCAATTCTAGTATGTTTGAATTTACTTCTCATAAGCATAATAACAATCATCACAAATATGGCATAATTTCTACTTTAGAAGTCCTGAGAAACACCCACCTTATTGACGAAGTAATCGATGTCCAGAGATATTCCTTAATGCAATGCAGCACTCCTTGCTCCTTGCTCCTTGCTCCTTGATCCTTGCCGCAAATCTCTAGAGGATGATGCCCGGTCTCCACCCACAACTCTCTCACAATAATAATCTTATAAAATAATCTTATTGTAAAGAACAATGGATGAGAGGGGGGGGGGTATTTATACACCAAAAGGAGTGAGATGGAGGGCCAGGATTCGGTAGATGGTTATGGGATCAAAGGCTGGGATTGACTAGGGAGTTGTGAAAACTACCCACACCTTGAATAACCGCCCACACTCATACCCACTTCTCTACCCAAAACCGGCCAAACAAAAAAAAGGTGTGCTCTACACGTGTATGCAACATGCACGTGTATGCACCAATCACCCTACCAGAACTTGTACACAAATGACAAGTCTAAAAATGAAAAAAAGAGATGCTACACATTACAAGTTGTAGAAAAAGAAGGGATTAATTCCATGGGCTTAAATTAATTGGGCCAAGATAATAAAGAAAATAAGTGAATAATCATTTGGGCTTCAGGAAAAATACTTTATAAAAACAATGCTCTTACTCATCATGTTAAAAAAATAATAGCCAACAATATTACACGTGCACACCACGTGTAAAAGTAAATAATTTTTCATATATCTGAAAAATCAGGGTATTACACCTAGAGTGCCGGCAGGTCATGATAAATTAATTTAAGAAGTAGCTAGTGTGGTATAACGTTCTCATTGAGAAGTAACCAGTGGGGATAACATTCTTAGGCTGCGTTTGGTTTAGGGTTGGCATTAGGGTCGAACGGGCCGGGTCGGACCTGCCTGGGTTCGATGTTGACCTGGGCGGGTTCGGGCCGGGTTGGTTGCTTAACCGGGCCAGGTCGAAAAGTAGAAATTGCGACCCGCCCAACCCGTGAATCTTTTCGGGTCCAACCCGGGTCGGTTCGGGTCGGGTCGTGGGCTGGCCCGTTAAGATAGGGTTTTGTTTTGTTTTGTTTTGTTTTGTTTTGTTTTGTTTTTTTTAACCTTAAAAAAATAAAATAAAAATAATAAACCGTAAAAATCGTAATAATAATAATAAGATTGTAAGAGTGAAATTGCCAAAAAAGTTTGAAATATTATTCATATGATTTCAAGTTATACAAGTTTCACAATTTCTAATAAGAAATAAAGAATTCACAAATTTGTTTTATAAACATATTTCTTATATACAATTTCAATTTACTTCAATATTATAATTTGAAATAACAACCAAAGATCTAATACAATTTTTTTTAACTATTTACAATTGTCTTCAAGTTGGTGGCCTTCAATTTGTTATTGTTGACTTGTTGTTGTTCAGTTGTTGGTATTGCTGTATTGAATTCTTCATTTTGGTTGCTATTGTTGTTGTTGTTGTTGTTCTTCCGGCGAGTTGTTCCCATTTGTGGACGTAGATGATGCTTTCCCTTGTGTCATATCTTCAGTCTTCAGCCAGTCTTCTGTTAAACGAGCATCTCTAACGAGTCGGGCTTCAAGCGATTCCTGTAGTCAGTTAGAACCCTGCCACTTGAAGAAAATGCACTTTCAGACGCAACTGTAAAGACAGGAGGAGTTAGTAATTCTTTAGCCATATATTTAAGAATACTATAAGTGTGTTCATGGTCTTTCCAACATTGTAAATATCTAGTGAAGAAGAAGAAGACTCAGAATGTTGTTGGTTATACCAATTTAATTCATTTGATTGATTAGTCCTAGGTTTTTTGGATTGAATTTGTGCAAATAAATTAAATGTTCTATCATCAAATTTACTCTTACCCTTACCTTTGGAACTACCAGAAGAAGAACTAACTACAGAAGTTGTATTACTAGAAGCAAAAGATCTATCATAATAATCATACAAGTTATTTAATGTAGATTCAAATTTAACTAAGAAAGAAGCGCAATCAATTTCTATTTCTATTTCTACATTTTTCCCAAGTAATGCAAAAAATATTTCAATCAAACTCTTCATATCTTCTAATTTGATACGAGGATCCATAACGGTAGCAACACAAATCAACATAGGAGGAGGATAAAAATACTTCAAAAATTTTTTGTATGCAGGTTTTACAATATCACCAACAAAAGTATCATTTAATATTTTGTTAAATGTTTGCATCATAGTAACTATTGAAATAAAAATGTTACTAGAAGTAGGTTCACATGATTTTGAAAATTTTAAAGTTGCGATTTTAAAAGGTTCTAAAAATTTCAACAAAGATTCGGCATAAAACCAATCGGTGGGAGTCATTTCAAAATTTGACATATTTTTTGCAATACAAAAAATATTTACAACTGCTTTATATTCGGTAACAACATGTAGTAAATCAAAAGTAGAGTTCCATCGGTATTTAACATCCTTTGGAAATCTTCTAAAAGGTACATTTGAAATCCTACACCAATTTTTCCATTCTTGAAATACGCTGGGACTTAATGCAATAAAATGTACACAATTTCTAATTTTAAGTATATATGGATCGGCTATTTTTAATGCATCTTGAACGCATAAATTTAAAATATGATATGTACATCTAATATGAAAAATATTGTCAGATAGAGGGTTTAATGCAGATTTTAAAGTAGTAATTGCTGCATTGTTGTTAGATGCATTATCAAAACTAATACACATAATTTTATCGCGAATATGAAAAACATCACAAATTTCTAAAATACGGTTTGCTATTTCAGCACCACGAAGGGGATAGGGTAACGCGACAAGTGATATGATTCTTTTTTGAATATTCCAATTATTGTCGATCCAATGACAGGTTATTTTCATCATTGGAATATTGTTGATACCCATCCAACAATCCGAAGTTAAACTAACTCTACAAGTTAAACTCCATAAAATTACAATCAAAGCGTCCTTCATTTCATTGTACACTTTATAACAATCCGATTTGCAAGTATATCTCGGGATTCTTTTAAAATGAGGGTTTAAGGCCGTTTGATTAAAATTTTCCAAGTCCCTACTCTCGGGATAGGAAAATGGTAACTCTTCCTTTATTACTAATCGGACAATTTTCTGACGAACAAGATCGGAATCATAAGGGTGGCTATCAACTAGACTGGTCCTAGGGTTGATTTATTGTTGGCCGGGTAGGTCAACAAGAAGGTCTTTATGGTTATGTTGGATGTGTCTATTAATTGTATCGGTGTCATCACCCCTCTTGAATTTATATGCCTTAGAACATGTTTTACAAACTTTCAAACCTATACCCAGATTTCTTTGTCCGGGATAAATTCTTAAAATTTATTCCAATCACTACTTTCCCCTCTACTTTTCCTACCTCTACGGGGTTGTATTGTTTCGGTTGGTTGTAGTTGTTATTCTTCTTCTAATTGTATGTCTCCTACAATCTCATCGTGTGTAATCCATTGTTGGCTAGGAGGATCATGGTACTCTTCGGCGGGCTCACTAATTGGGACAATTGGTGGCCAACGGGAAGTGCTGGTGGAATCTTGCTCACTTTGGCTACGACCGCTACCGCGTGATCTAGACTTAATGTAGTAATATATGTAAAAAAAACTACACAATGTAGGAGTGATGAGTTATAAAAAAAAATCTAGAAAACAAAAGGGTTGAGATAGAGAAGATAAAAAAACCAACAAAAATTGTAACTACAACAAAAAATAAATAAGAAGAGAGGTATGAAATTTTGATACCGTTCACCATGGATACGCGTATATAAAAAAATTCGTGACAATAAGAATAGAAGTAGAAGTAGAAATAAGCGATTCCGAAATTGAAGAGTTGAGGAGAGCTTGAAGGAGAGTTGAAGACTTGATCACTTTGAGTTGGACGAGAGTTGAAGAGTTGAAGACGTTGAATTTTGATTTCGATACGATCGGAATTTGATTGTGTATATGCCTTCAAGAATTGCTTGTTCAATACTTCAATTGTTCACAAATTGCTTAGAAATGAGTTATAATAGTAAAGAGAGTAAGAGAGATTTTTGTGAATTTTTTGATGGGGGTTTGGGGGGTATTTATAGGCTAAAAATAAAAAAAACACAAAAAAAAACCCAAAAAAAAAACCAAAAAAAGGGCAATTAGAGCTGTTGAGGGCTCTTTGGACAACAGTGCCCAACGGCACGTTTCGACCCGCGGGTCAACGGTCGACCCGTGGCTGGTCGAACGTTTGACCCGTTCGGGTCTAACGGTTCGCAACCCGCAGGTCGACCCGCGGGTTGGCGGGTGGATTGGGTTTTTTAAACGGGTTCACGGACCGGGTTGCGCGGGTTGGATCCGTTATTTTCGAGATCCGGGTTGACCCATTACTGTTCACGGGTTCGACCCGAACCCGTAACACCGTTTCGCGGGCCGGCTTATACGTGCAGGTTGCGGGCGGGTCGGCGGTTGACCCGGCCCACTTGCCATCCCTAGTTTGGTTCATTGTTTTGAAAATTCATTTTAAACATGGTTTGTGGAAAAAATTTAGAGTTTTTTTTTTTTGTGATTTTTGAAAACAGAGTTTTGTTTGGTAAACTTTTTTCATAAAATAGTTTTTTCAAAATTAAAGTATAAATGGTGTTTGGTAAACTGTATATAGTATGTATGTATATATATAATCTGTATTCATTTATATATGTATATACATAAATACTCTATATTGTATTCTATTATATATAATGTATGTATAAGTTTGGTTGTATGTATATACTATATGTAGTATATGTACTCTGATACATACATGTTGTATACATACATACTGATATATAATAATATAAAATAATTTATTATAATAAACATATTTAATAATATACACATATATAATAATATATCATAATTATAATAATATATATGTAATAATAATATATTATAATTATATATTAAACAATTTATTATAATAATAATAAATTATATAATAATATATATATTATTATATAATAGTATATATAATAATAATAATATATATTATAATAATAATAGATTATTATAATAGTACATATAAAATAGTATATATGAAATAATAAAATATTACAATAATAGTAAATATATATTAAAAAATAAAAATAAAAATATAATAATAATAATAATAATAATAATAATAATAATAATAATAATAATATAATATATATATATATATATATATATATATATATATATATATATATATATATATATATATGGGAAATGCTCGGTTGAAAACAGATTCGTTTTCAACGGGTTGGAAAACACCAATCTCAGTCGTCCGATCTTACCAGATCATGATCAGCCGCTGAGATCAAAACCCACTAAAGTCTCCCACTAACTACTATAAAAGCGGAGGGGCAAATTCGGAAATTCACGTCAAAAAACATTTCACACTTAGTGTTATTTTGGCGTGAAGTTTGTTTTTCTTAGTTACCTATACTTAGGCCATTGTTGGGAACAACGGCCTAAGTTATTTGAAGTTTTATTTTGAAAAAAAATCTACTTAGGCGGCCTAGGATGTTTTTTTTTAACAAAAAATTCATCTTAGGCCGCTGTTCCGAACAACGGCCTAACATTGTACAGGTGTTTTTCCAAACACTTGTACATACTCAGATCGCCCCCTCCCTGACAACTCTCTCTCGGTAGTGGAGCTCGAGAAACCCCTTTCCCCAAACCCTATCTCTCTCTTTATCGATCTGAAAACCCTACCTCTCTCTTGATTGTTGCTTCTCACCGAATCTCTCCCTATTCTCAGACTGTTGCCCTCTTTCTTTGAAGATCCCAATTACAAAAAAATACTAACCCATACGAAATCTCCCCAACCCTAAAATCCTAATCCTGAAGAAATTAGGCAAACCCTACTCCCCTTCCTTTCTCTACAACAGTGCGCAGTGGCCTTCCCTATCTCCTTTCCGAACACCCTCATTGTTAAAGGTACTAATTTGTTCCTATTGGAGTAGATCTAACTAGGTTAATTGATTGGAAATTTTTATCCAAAGTTTGAGTGTACAATTTCTAGTTTTATTGGGTATATAGATGTAGTATTAGTTGTTGGTTGTTGTTCGAACCGTGAATCCAAACACACTTCAAACCGTGAATCCAAACACACTTCTGCAAATTGCGTTGGCTTGTACGTGGTGAGCCCGACGTACTCGCAAAGTTGCATAACATTGTTTTTTACTTTGTGCGCTATTACTAACATCGAACAACAACCAACAACTACTAATACTACATTTATATACCCAATAAAACTAAAAATTTTATACTCAACTTTGGATAAAAATTTCCAATCAATTAGCCTAGTTAGATCTACTCAAGTAGGAACAAATTAGTACCGTTAACAATGAGGGTGTTCGGAAAGGAGATAGGGGAGGCCGCTGCGCGCTGTTGTAGAGAAAGGAACGGGAATAGGGTTTGCCTAATTTCTTCAGGATTAGGGTTTTAGGGTTGGGGAGATTTCGTATGGGTTAGGGTTTTTTTGTAATTGGGATCTTCAAAGGAAGAGGGCAGTAGTCTGAGAATAGGAAGAGATTCGTTGAGAAGCAACAATCAAGAGAGAGGTAGGGTTTTCAGATCGATAGAGAGAGAGATAGGGTTTGGGGAAAGGGGTTTCTCGAGCTCCGCTAGCGAGAGAGAGTTGTGAGGGAGATGGCGATCTGAGTATGTACAAGTGTTTGGAAAAACACCTGTACATACTTAGGCTGTTGTTCGGAACAGCGGCCTAAGATGAAATTTTTGTTAAAAAAAAAACAACCTAGGCCGTTGTTCCAAACAACGGCCTAAGTAGATTTTTTTTTTTCAAAATAAAACTTCAAATAACTTAGGCCATTGTTCCCAACAACGGTCTAAGTATAGGTAACAGAGAAAAACAAACTTTACGCCAAAATAACTCTAAGTGTGAAACGTTTTTTAGCGTGAATTTCCGAATTTGCCCCTCCGCTTTTAGAGCCGTTAGTGGGAGACTTTAGTAGGTTTTGATCTCAGTGGCTGATCATGATCTGGCAAGATCGGACGTCTGAGATTGGTTTTTTCCAACCCGTTGAAAATGGATCCATTTTCCGAGCATTTCCCTATGTGTGTGTGTGTGTGTGTGTGTGTGTGTGTGTGTGTGTAACAATAATATATTATAAGTATATATATAACAATATATTATAATAATAGTATATTATATAATAATACTAGATTTACTCGTGGGCACGTGCCTACGGCACGTCTTCGGAATGATACAACACACGAAAAACTCTGTAAACGGTAAAACAACAATTATGTAGTTCAAGTTTGAATAGTATGATAATAATTAGTTGTAAATAAAAGTCCATGTTTCTATTAGTATATGTCGAAAAATAATTATAAATGAGGGTGTAAAATCCAACTTCTTAGAACTTTAAGTGTGGAAAATGATGAAATTTAACTGTTGAAGAGATATTTGTTATTTTCAACATGTGCAATAAAAAAAGCATAAAAATTCTGAAAATTTTACAAACCTGAAATCTTAAAATCTAATTTTCTAAGTAAATAAAGAAAGAATGGGAGAAAGAGGGAGAGAGAGAAAGAGAGAAATATGAAAAAGTGAAGAGAGAGGAGAGAGATAGTAATAAAGTAATGAGTTTTTTAGTTTTGGGGGGAAAAATTTAATTTTGGGGTTTGAAATTTTGGGCGGAAAAATATGTTGTGAGAATCAATTTAGGCCATTGATTTTAGGGGAGATTGAATGAGAGCCACCTGATAGTTTTCTTTGTAATTTATTATATAGATATAATTCTAATATATTATATATTAATATGTATATTAATATATAATAGTAATATATAATAATAATAATATTTATAATAATAATATAATATAATAATAGAATATATAAAATAATATATATAAAATAATAATATATTATAATAATAGTATATACAAAATAGTATATATGAAATAATAACATATTACAATAATATTATACACAAAATAGTATGTATGAAATAATAATATATTGTAATAATAATAATAATAATAATAATAATAATAATAATAATAATAATAATAATAATATGTAAGAATAAATATAATAATTATATAACATATACATACATATACAAACATACTATATACATACTATATACATACATACATACTATATACGTACATAATGTATACATATATACATATATATAGTAATATAAAATAATGTATTATAATAAACTTATATAATAATATACATATATATAATAATATATAATAATTATAATAATATATATGTAATAAGAATATTATAATTATAACTTAAACAATTTATTATAATAATAATAAATTATGTAATAATATATATAATAATATATAATAGTAATTGATATGGCTAAAAACGGGGATTAATCGGAACCGTCCAAATCGGGCACGAATCTTGGGACCCAGGGGTAAAACGGTAATTTCGCCTACAAGAGGGTCCAAAATGGGTATTGGATCTTCTCTCCAAGGACCCAATAACCCACGGATGGATCCACCAACAAGAGGGTGCGGGTTCTAACCTGCTGCGCACCCGATCCAACAAGATGGAATCAAGGTCCCTGATTAATCGCGATCAACGGCCCTGATATACATCTATCTTTTCACTGGGATTTGGGGATTAAATTCCTAGTCTGCTTACAAGGGGAATATTCCATATCAGATCACGGGGATTACATTCCCAATCTGTTCCCTGAGACGCATATAAATACCCCCCATCCATCTCCATTAAGAGGTAATCAATCTTTCACCAGTTTTTGCGCTCATTCATAGTCTTCCTAGATTACTGACTTGAGCGTCGGAGGGTGCGTCGCCGGGAACAACCCCGGTGTCTCGCACTTTTTGCAGGTGCACGGCGGGAGCGACGATTGAAGCCCCAAGGAACAGGCATACAGGTTTACTATTCAGTTTCCCTAAGAATCCACAAATTCATCTGATTGCCCCCACACCAAATTTAGCGGCAACAGATTGGCACCATCTGTGGGAAACTAACGAATAGGAACCTCTCCTCTTCCCCGAAAATAGGTTTTCTCCAGCCATGCCACCTCGAAAAGTCAGGTCGAGGGGGTCCAACCGGGCACCCAACCCTGACCAGCAAGAAGTCCCTAACAATCCTGCTCAACAACAAGCGCAGCTTCCCCCTACGGCGGAAGACCTGCTCCAACAGAACCTTCCCCCTCCTGATCCAAAGGGTCCTAACCCTCAGAAACAACCCCTTCACCAAGAACCGGTCTCCATCCGCAACGCCTCCACTGACTCCATGGCCTCCCATCACCCCCGAGCCTCTGGTCGCCACAATACAGCCACTAACCGCCAGAAGGAGGATGATCTCCGCCGCCACCTGGAAGAAAAACGGGCCCGAGAGGGAGCCTCCCGCCAACACTATCCGGGCGAGCGGTCTCCTCGCCACCGGTATCACAGGTCGCCCATCCGCAGGGGGAGGAAGGAATCCCCCGATCATTACCGAAGAAGGTACTCCCCCGCAGGTCGGCAACAGCCCAGGAACAACGAAGCACCAATCACCCGTGCCGAGTTCCAGCAGTTCCAAGCGACCCTCCTGCAGGCCCTCAACCTCCGTCAAAATCCCAATGAGCCGAAGGTCCCGTCTCCTCCTCCAGTCCGAAGCCCTCGCCGACGGTCCCCATCCCCTCGTCCTGCTCCTACCAACTCCCGGCGCAACCCAAGTCCTCGCCGCTCCCGAAGTTACCATCGCCGCAGCCCTCGTTCCCCCTCATACGAAGACAAGTCTCGTGGCTCGGCAGGTTACCGTCGGAGAGATGACACCATGAACCGTCGTCTTCATGAAGTAGAGAGACGCCTGGGTCAGATAAACCGAGAAGAAGAGCTCAGGGGGAGGACCCTACGTCCTAGCCGACCCCCCTTTCTCCCGAACCATAGTGGATGCACCTGTCCCGTTCGGCTTCAAACCTCCTCAATTTGAGACTTACACCGGGGAAACCGATCCAGTTGATCACATTGAAAGTTTTAAGACCCTGATGCTCCTACATCAAGCTTCCGATGCCCTCCTCTGCAAAACCTTCCCTGCAACTCTCAAAGGACCGGCCCGAGAGTGGTATTCTCGTCTCGCCCCCTCCTCGATATTCTCTTTCGAACAGTTCGAAACCCTCTTCGTCACACATTTCGTAAGCAGCCGAAGGGCCGAGAAGACGAGCATCTCCCTATTGCACCTCTACCAGAAGAAGGGGGGAAAATTGAGAGACTACGTGAAGAGGTTCACTGCCGAGGCCAGATCCATAGCATCCCTCGACCAGTCGGTCGCTACGGTAGCATTTCAATCCAATGTCCTCAATTCCAACCTCCGCTCCTCCCTCGCCAAGAAACCACCACATGACTTTTCCGACCTTCTCCTTCGCACTGAAAAGTATATCCGGGCCGAAGAGGCTGAGCAACAACCCAACTGGGAGGGGACTACCTCCGGGTCTAAGAGAAAAGGAGCGGAAGAAGAAGGAGCCAAGAAGCTGCAGAAGGATAATGCCGGCCAACGCCGACCTCCCCCTAGATTTGAGAAGTTCACTCCCCTCACCACTAACATCTCCACCATCCTCATGGAAGTCGAAAAAGAAGGGGTCTTGCCTCCAGCTCCGAAGATGAACACCCCCGCCAAGAGAAGAGATAGAGAGAAATGGTGCCGCTATCACCGGGACCATGGGCATGACACCAACGACTACCGTGCTCTGAGGAACGAGATCGAAGCCCTTATCCAGAGGGGGCAACTAACGATGTTTGTAAGAAAGGACCGAGCCGAACTTCCTCCCTCGCCTCGCGGGGCTAACAAGCGTTCGGAACGAGAAGAGACGCTAGACTTCGAGGAAGAGCGAGTCCTCCACCTCATCCATGGGGGTCCAATGGGGGGCTCCTCGAACTCCTCTCGAAAGGCATTTATTAGGGAAGTCAACTCAGTCCGGACCACCCCTCCTCCCAAAGGCCTCGGAGTGCCAGTCACCTTCTCCGACGAAGATCGCGAGGGAGTTCGTACCCCACATTGTGACGCCCTCGTCATTAGCCTCCACATGGCGAATTTCAAAGTGGAGAGGATCTTAGTAGACAACGGCAGCTCCGTCAACATCCTCTTCCTCTCCGCTTTTAAAGGCCTAAAGCTCTCCAGAGACAGACTCAAGCCCGCCGGTTACACTCTCCATGGGTTCACGGGGGTTCTGGTAACTATTGAAGGGGTGATCACCCTCGATGTAACTGCCGGCCAAACTCCTACCACCCGGACAGAGCCAATGGACTTCATGGTGGTGGATGTCCCCGCTGCCTACAACGTCATTTTGGGTCGGCCAGGCCTCGCAGCCCTGGAAGCTGTTCCCTCAGCATACCATCTGAAGATGAAGTTTCCCACCCGGTCCGGGGTTGGGGAAGTACGGGGAAATCAGGAGCAGGCCCGGAAGTGTTACATGACCTCAACCCTTGGGCCCGTCCTCTCCTTAGAGACTCTGGAAATTCCCCAAGACGCTGCAAGACCGACCTCCGAGCCGGTGGATGAACTGGAAGAGGTGCTCTTCTCTGAACAAGAGCCGACCCGTAAGTTCTTCGTAAGCAAGGCCCTCCCGTCCGCCCTATACTCAGATATTGTGAAATGCATCCGAACCAATCAAGACCTCTTCGCATGGTCCACAGCAGACATGCCCGGTATCTCCGAAGAACTCCTAGTCCACCGCTTGAGCGTTGATCCGGGGTCCAAACCGGTTCAGCAGAAGAGGCGCAAGTTCGCCCCCGAGCGACAGCTCACTATCAAAGAGGAGGTAGATAAGCTGTTGAAAGCCCGATTCATACAAGAGGTAAACTACCCAGAATGGTTGTCTAACGTAGTAATGGTGAAGAAGTCCAATGGGACGTGGAGAATTTGTATTGATTTCACCGACCTCAACAAGGCCTGCCCCAAAGATCCTTTCCCTCTACCGAGCATCGACACTCTGATTGACGCAACCTCGGGACATGAGCTCCTCATGGATGCCTTCTCAGGTTACAATCAGATAAGAATGTTCCCTCCAGACATCCTGAAGACGTCGTTTGTTACCGACCAGGGCCTGTATTGTTACAGGGTCATGCCGTTCGGTCTCAAGAATGCCGGTACAACATACCAACGCCTCGTCAACAAGGTGTTCCAGGCCCAGATCGGCCGAAACATGGAAGTGTACGTCGATGATATGCTTGTTCCGAGGCGTTGATCATGTGGCCGACCTTCAGGAGGCCTTCGACGTCCTAAGAAAGCACAATATGAGACTCAACCCGAACAAGTGTGCGTTCGGCGTCTCATCAGGAAAGTTCCTCGGCTTCATGGTTAGCCAACGAGGAATTGAAGCAAATCCGGAAAAGATCAAGGCCATATTAGACATGGCCCCTCCCAGAAATGTCAAAGAAGTTCAGAGATTGACTGGTTGCCTAGCTGCCATAGGGCGCTTTCTGTCGAAGTCCGGGGAGAAGTGCCTCCCGTTCTTCAAAGCCCTCAGGGGGGCTAAAGGATTCGAGTGGGGGCAGCAGCAACAAGACTCCTTCGACCAGCTTAAAGCCTACCTCGTCAATCTACCTCTGCTCAGCAAACCGATACCTGGCGAACCCCTCTACCTCTACTTGGCAGCTTCCGAACAGTCGCTTAGTGCAATCTTAGTCAGAGAAGAGGAGAGGGCTCAGAAGCCCATTTACTATGTCAGCAAGGTGCTTCGGGACGCTGAGCTCCGGTACCCGAAGATTGAGAAAATGGCCTATGCCCTGGTAATGGCCGCGAGAAAGCTTCGACCATACTTCCAGTCCCATTCGGTGGTCGTCCTTACCGACCAGCCGCTGAAACAGGTCCTTCACAAGTCTGAGACTTCCGGTCGCCTCATGAAGTGGTCGATCGAGCTAAGCCAACATGATATAACTTATCAGCCTCGGACAGCAATCAAGGCTCAGGCGCTGGCCGAATTCATAGTTGAAAGTACAATCCCTGAACCCTGCCAAACAGTAAAGGGGCCGCCGGTTTGGTCAATTTATGTTGACGGATCTTCTTGCAATGAGGGAAGCGGGGCAGGAGTCATCCTGGCAGGCCCAGATGACTTCATCCTCCAATACTCCCTCCGTATAAATTTCAAAGCTTCGAACAACGAGGCCGAATACGAGGCGCTAATAGCTGGTCTAAGAATGGCCCGAAATGCAGGGGCACAGCGGCTACAGATTTTCAGCGACTCTCAGTTGGTTGTCAACCAGGTCCTCGGTGAGTATGAAGCCCGCGATGATAGAATGGTTAAATACTTGGCTAAAGTCAAGAGCCTCATGGCGCTGTTTGAAGAGGCCCTCATCCAAAGGATCCCCCGAGAAGAGAATGCACAGGCCGACGCCCTATCCAAGTTAGCCTCCTCTTCCCTCCAAGGTCTTGAGCGGACCGTATTGATAGAAATCCTCTTGAAGCCAAGCATAGAGGACGAAGCACCAGACTCCGTTGAAACATTGCCGGTCCTCCTCGAAGACTACTGGATGAAACCCCTCGTCGAATTCTTAAAGGACGGACTCCTCCCTGAAGATCCGAAGGAAGCAAGAAGAATCAGGACCCGAGCCGAGCGTTTTACTTTAATCGAAGGCATCTTATATAAACGCTTCTTCACCCAGGTGGACGGTCGGCCTTACCTAAGGTGCCTTTCCCCCAGGCAAGCCGACTATGCCCTGCAAGAGCTCCACGAGGGCATCGGCGGAGCTCATTCCGGCTCCAGAGCTCTAGCGCGCAAAGTGTTGAACTACGGGTATTACTGGCCCACTCTCCTACAGGACGCCGAACGACACGTTCGGCAATGCAGCTCCTGTCAAAGGTATGCTGACATCCGACGCCTTCCACAAGCACCGCTCACCTCCCTATCAAGTCCGATTCCCTTCGCTATGTGGGGGATGGATTTACTAGGACCGTTTCCACCAGCTCCCGGACAGCTAAAGTTCCTAGTCGTGGCAGTCGACTATTTCTCTAAATAGATAGAAGCCGAGCCCCTGGCTACAATCACCGAGCATAGAGTCGTTCAATTCTTCTGGAAAAATGTGATTTGCCGGTTCGGCGTTCCCCGAGTCATAGTCACGGATAATGGAACACAGTTCACTGGAGCCACCTTCCGAGCTTTATGTGAGGACCTCTCCATACAACACCGATTCTCCTCCGTCTCCCATCCCCAGTCGAATGGCCAGGCCAAGAATGCCAACCGACAGATTCTTTCGGGCATCAAGAAGAGATTAGACAAGTGTTCCAAAGGACTGTGGGTCGATCAGCTGCCAAACGTGCTCTGGAATCACCGCACCACCAAGCGGACCCCAACAGGCGAGAGCCCGTTTTATCTCACCTATGGGTCCGAGGCCCTCATTCCCCTAGAAGTTGGGATACCCTCTCCTCGTTTGATGGCCTTTGAAGAAGAGCAGAATGCAAAAGAGCTCAGAGCCAGCCTAGATCTGATAGACGAAATCCGAGAGAGAGCGGCCATACGCCAACAAGCCTACCGAAGGAGGATCGAGCTAGCATACAACAAAAAGGTCCGCCCAACGGACCTCAAAGAAGGGGATTTAGTCCTCCGGAAATTGGCCATCTCGTTCCCCGGACAGAAAAGCAAGCTGGCCCCGAATTGGGAGGGACCGTACAAGATCTCGAAGGTGATCCGCCCCGGTGCGTACAAGCTAGAAGATCTCGAAGGTAGAGAAATTCTTAGGACTTGGAATGCCGACCATCTTTTGAAATACCAAGAGAAGGCAACTACGCCTCTCTAAGTAACTCGAGATGTCACACCATTCCCCTCCCTTTACTAGTAGTGATTTTTTCCTTTTATTTTTTCATTGTAATAACGGCTAGCAACTTTAGAAGCAGCCGATCTTTAGATATTAATAAATAAAGTTTTTCATATTTTCACTGCTAGTACATCTCTCTGCTTTTAACTCCTTAAACTTACAATGGTTCCGGAGTCCAACACTTGGCTCAATTCCACTTCGCAAGTTCGCTCCCAAGCGAGCTAGAAGTAGCTCGCCATTCGGAACTGCTCCCACAGCCGTTGAATGGTTCGGAGTCCAACACTTGGTTCGACTCTACTCCGCAAGTTCGCTCCTAAGCGAGCTAGGGGTAGTTCGCCATTCGGAATTGCTCCCACACCCTTAAACTTACAATGGTTCCGGAGTCCAACACTTGGCTCGATTCTACTTCACAAGTTCGCTCCCAAGCGAGCTAGAAGTAGCTCGCCATTCGGAACTGCTCCCACAGCCGTTGAATGGTTCGGAGTCCAACACTTGGTTCGACTCTACTCCGCAAGTTCGCTCCTAAGCGAGCTAGGGGTAGTTCGCCATTCGGAATTGCTCCCACACCCTTAAACTTACAATGGTTCCGGAGTCCAACACTTGGCTCGATTCTACTTCACAAGTTCGCTCCCAAGCGAGCTAGAAGTAGCTCGCCATTCGGAACTGCTCCCACAGCCGTTGAATGGTTCGGAGTCCAACACTTGGTTCGACTCTACTCCGCAAGTTCGCTCCTAAGCGAGCTAGGAGTAGTTCGCCATTCGGAATTGCTCCCACACCCTTAAACTTACAATGGTTCCGGAGTCCAACACTTGGCTCGATTCTACTTCACAAGTTCGCTCCCAAGCGAGCTAGAAGTAGCTCGCCATTTGGAACTGCTCCCACAACCGTTGAATGGTTCGGAGTCCGACGCTTGGTTCGACTCTACTCCGCAAGTTCGCTCCTAAGCGAGCTAGGGATAGTTCGCCACTCTGAAACGCTCCAACAACCCTAACCTAATCAAGCAAGGGTGCCGAAGTCCGACACTTGGTTCGATGCTACTTCGCGAGTTCGCTCCTAAACGAACTGGAAGAAGCTCGCCATTCGGAGTCCAACAGTTTAGAAGCTACGGCAAAGCAGACAACAGTCACAAGAGTAAAACACACGAGTTCGGCAACAACACTTTTATTGATGAAACAAATGCGATACAAAGACAAGCACAACAGGATTACAACTCGCCAAAGAAAAAGTTACAATGCCGACTTATTACACTTAGCAAAAGACAAAAACTTCCGAACATCAACACTTGCAAAAACTTTCTTTTCATTAATGTCAAAAGTAGCGGTGGCCAGTCCGCTATTAGGCATTACAGAGTTTGAAAAGAAAAAACAAAAACAAAAGAACAAAAGGCAGAGTCAAGGCTCGACCTCTTTCCCCGGGCGACGAGGTGGAGTAGGGGTTGACTTCGCCGAAGGAGACGCCGCCGCCAGCGGAGTGATCGTGGTGCTGGGGACCTCGCCAGTAACCCCGGCGTCGGCATCGGCGTCACCCTCCTCCTCTTCTTCCCCTTCGGACTCGGGGTCGAAGCCCTCGACGTGTCCGGGGAAGAGCCGCCATCCCGAGACATCCACTGCGGGGTACGCCTCCGACACCCGCGTGAGGGCGGCAGCGAAGGCCTTCGCCATGTTCTGTGCAAGGAACCCCTGGGCCTTCTCCATGGTCGCGTCCTCCGCCGCCTTCACGGCTGCCGCCTGCTTCACCCCAGCCTCGACCAATTGGTTGGCCGACCTCTCCTTCTCCCGAAGGAGCTCGCCCTCCAGCCTCTTCACCTCGGCCTCGAGATGCTTGATCCTCGCCGACCGACCCTCATGCTCGACTCGAGCTTGTCGAGCTCGTTCGATATCCGAGCCTTCTCGTTTCGAGCTTGGTCGGACTCCTGCTTCAGCTCTTTTTCCAGAGCTGTCAGCCTCTCGGTGAGATGGCTGAAGTAGACGATGATCTGCAGCCAAGAAGAACTAAAAGAGTTAGAAAATTTTTTTTAATTCAAGAAATACACCAGACGAGGAGAAGCTTACCGATACCGCCGAACGAGCGATCTCGATCACGTCGTCGCCTTGTCTCCCTGCCTCCATGGCGGCTCGGTCCTTTGGGGTGGCGAGATGCTTAACAGCCTGCATGGTCGCCAACGAGTTCCCGAGGAACCCATCGTGCCTCCGGACTTGCCAGTCCGGGATATGGATCCGCTTGTGCTCCTCTGTCAGGAGCTCCTCGCCTGCCACGGTCAGCGACAGTGTCGGCATGGCGAGGGCGGCGGCAATGGGGAACTCCCCCACAGGTGCGGGAGCCGAAGTCCCCGCCACGGTGACGACCGGGTCGTCGAGGATCTCCACCCCCTCGTCAGGGGCCGCAATCCTCGGCGTCTTCGAGGTCGAGGGCATCTTCGACGCGACCCTCTTGCGCTTCTTCGGCGCCTTGCTCGAAAGCCCAGCCCTGAGCGCCAAGACCGCTTCGTAGTCCATGGATTCTGCATCAAAAGCAAACATTGATTAGCACATAAAAACACCAAGGCAGGGAGTACGGAAAAAGAACATGACGAGAGCCGCATACTAGGGTCTACGCGGCAGAGCCCTCCCCTGTAGAGGACGTCCTCCGTCAGCTCCTTCCAATCGTACTTCGGCCGGTCGAGGAGGATCCGGACCGCCTCCTCTTCATCTACTGACAGCCTCGGCACCGCCTTCGCCCTCTTCGGCACCCCTTCTACCCAATCAGAGGGGATCGGCCATTCCTCTCGACTCCGCACGACGAACCACTTCTCTCGCCAGTGCTTAATGGAGTCAGGGCAAACGACGAGCCTGCCGCCATGCCTCGGAGCCAAATAATACCGGTACTCCGACCTATTTCCTTGGTGGAGCCGGTATAACGCCCGACGCACGTTCAGCTGCGGCTCGATCCCTGCGGCCTGGCAGTGGAGAACGAAACCATTAATCACCCGCCACGCGTTCGGCATCAGTTGGATGGGGCTGACCCCGAACCAACTCACCACGGTAATAGCGAACGCGTGGAGAGGTAGCCGAGCACCGGCGATAAAGGCATCGACCGGCCAGCAACACATGGTCACTGGCAGCGGTGAATTGGCCCTAACTCCGGGGCCCGGCAGCATGATTTCGTACTCCTCCAGGATGAAAAAAGAGTCCCGGATCGCAGCCAGCTCCTCCTCGCGCAGGATCAACGCCGCATCGTCCGCCTCCGTCGTCTCCCTCGCTTCATTCTCCTCGAAGGACCTCTCCCTCCCATGGACAATTCGCTTGGCCTGATCCCCCGGGAGCTGCCTGACTCTGTGAAGCCCCGTCAACGGACCTGGCAACTGTCCGAACTCCCCCATCCTCTTTGGATCCACTACGATCGAATCCTTGCCGAACACTTTGCCTTTGGTCGGAGTCGGGGTCGAGTCCTCGATGTCTTCAAGGGAGGGCTCGGACCAGGAGACTTCATCAGAGACAGAAGCTAGAGACATAATTGATGATAAATTACCTTAAAAAGCTTTAGTCGCCGGAAAACTTTGCCTGAGTCAAGCGCCGACCACCGGAAAAACTCGCCTGAAGCACAAGAAAATGTCTGAGCAAATGAGAGGAGAAATGAGAAATGAGGGAGGGGGTGAGGATTTATAGAGGGAGGCACGACAAACGAGGATAATGGGCTCGTACGACCGGCCCATCTAAACCAAACGGCGGAGCGATCCCAATCGTCACCTCGTTAACCGCAACGAATCATGAGTTGAATTTAATGTGCATCCCGTCTAAAGGAAGCCCAGAGGTCACGGCAATTAATGAACGTCCCATCTGTGAGCCGTCAGAGCTGTCAGAGCTGTCAGAGCCACCAGAGGATCTAATGGCGCACAGAAAAAACAAGCCCCCAAAAAACGACAAGTCTGGAAGTTCGGCACTCACTGTCGAGCGTTCGTGACACCGACCCTGTTACGGGGTAAAAAACAAGTTCGGCACTCACTGCCGAGCGTTCGTGACACCGACCGTGTTACAGGGGTAAAAAACAAGTTCGGCACTCACTGCCGAGCGTTCGTGACACCGACCCTGTTACGGGGTAAAAAACAAGTTCGGCACTCACTGCCGAGCGTTCGTGACACCGACCTTGTTACGGGGCAAAAAACATGTTCGGCACTCACTGCCGAGCATTCGTGACACCGACCCTGTTACGGGGTAAAAAACAAGTTCGGCACTCACTGCCGAGCGTTCGTGACACCGACCTTGTTACGGGGTAAAAAACAAGTTCGGCACTCACTGCCGAGCGTTCGTGACACCGACCTTGTTGCGGGGCAAAAAACATGTTCGGCACTCACTGCCGAGCGTTCGTGACGCCGACCTTGTCACGGGGTAAAAAACAAGTTCGGCACTCACTGCCGAGCGTTCGTGACACCGACCTTGTTACGGGGTAAAAAACAAGTTCGGCGCTCACTGCCGAGCGTTCGTGACACCGACCTTGTTACGGGGCAAAAAACATGTTCGGCACTCACTGCCGAGCGTTCGTAACACCGACCCTGTTACGGGGTAAAAAACAAGTTCGGCACTCACTGCCGAGCGTTCGTGACACCGACCTTGTTACGGGGCAAAAAACATGTTCGGCACTCACTGCCGAGCGTTCGTGACACCGACCCTGTTACGGGGTAAAAAACAAGTTCGGCACTCACTGCCGAGCGTTCGTGACACCGACCTTGTTACGGGGTAAAAAACAAGTTCGGCACTCACTGCCGAGCGTTCGTGACACCGACCTTGTTGCGGGGCAAAAAACATGTTCGGCACTTACTGCCGAGCGTTCGTGACGCCGACCTTGTTACGGGGTAAAAATCAAGCTCGGCACTCACTGCCGAGCGTTCGTGGCACCGACCTTGTTACGGGGTAAAAATCAAGCTCGGCACTCACTGCCGAGCGTTCGTGACACTGACCTTGTTATGGGGCAAAAATCAAGCTCGGCACTCACTGCCGAGCGTTCGTGACACCGACCTTGTTATAAGGTAAAAATCAAGTTCGGCAGATCGCCAGACTCACCCCCAGCGCTCGCAGCTATGCCGAACTCGCTTTCCTCTCCGGAAAAGCCTGCCGAACTGCAGGTGGACCTATGTCTAGAAGAACCAGGAAAAGTTTTGATTCAAAGTTTTAGGGCACCGCCCTCGGCGAGCACCCCCCAGGTCCCGGGTCTCAGTCGGTATTCTGCCGACCCACGGGCCCCGGTCGAAAGCAGATCAACACTCAGAGATCGGGAGAAGCAAACCGTTCCGAGCCAGTTGTTAGCAACTGCAAAAGTTCGGCCTGCCCTGGCAACAGAACCTTCACAGTTGCTAACAACTTGCCCGGAACGCCCTTCATTTCCTCCGGAAGAACGACCGCCCGTCCTTCCGACAAACTCACCCCTCAGATTCGGACATGGATGACCACCTCTCCCACCATGAACTCTGCCAACCCTGACACCCGCTGCGGAGCAAACAGAGTAGGCAGAAGATCTTGGTGGGAGAACGACCACCCGTACTTCCGAAGTAGCTCACCCCTTGGATCCGGACTATGGTCGTCACCACTATTGCCTCGTTCCCCCCCCCCCCCCGCTCCTGACATCCACTTTGGGGCCGTCAGGAACGAGAGAAGAAGAAGACAGTAGGGTGACCACCCCTCCGAACCTATCGAGGTAAAGACCCCACAAGACTGGCGTCCGCCAGAGGCAGACACCACCGAGATCTAAAACTCAACATTGCTGTGACTGAAAATGACAAGGGGAATGGAGTACTTATAGTTCTCCTCCAAGATCCAGCCATTATGACCCTCGGAGGTCGAAACGCCACGCATTAATTGAAGGAGCCATACTTAATGGCCTAGGGAAGGCGGAACGCCGCGCAAACCACAAGGCACCATTAATGCCCTCGGAAACCGGATCACCTAGGAACAGATTGTGCCACGTCGCTCGACCCGCAGAGACCCCATGCCTTCGATCGGCGACTGGACAAGTTCGGCACTCATTGTCGAGCGTTCGTGACACTGACCTTGTTACGGGGTAAAAAACAAGTTCGGCACTCACTGCCGAGCGTTTGTGACACCGACCTTGTTACGGGGCAAAAAACAAGTTCGGCACTCACTGCCGAGCGTTCGTGACACCGACCATGTTACGGGGTAAAAAACAAGTTCGGCACTCACTGCCGAGCATTCGTGACACCGACCTTGTTACGGGATAAAAAACAAGTTCGGCACTCATTGCCGAGCGTTCGTGACACCGACCTTGTTACGGGGTAAAAAACTAGTTCGGCACTCACTGCCGAGCGTTCGTGACACCGACCTTGTTACGGGGTAAAAAACAAGTCCGGCACTCACTGCCGAGCGTTCGTGACCCCGACCTTGTTATAAGGCAAAAATCAAGTCCGGCAGATCGCCAGACTCACTCCCACCGCTCGCAGCTATGCCGAACTCGCTTTCCTCTCCGGAAAAGCTTGCCGAACTGAATATGGACCTCGGCCTCCTAGCCAGCGACCCCAAGGGGGAGCCTAAGGCGTGATACAAAAGTATGAGACCCCCGAACGACGACTTGGCGCTTCGCAGAGGACAAGAGGATATCCCTGCAAGAATACCACATGCCCATCAGAGCTCATGAGCAACTCGGAACTCAATCCACTTGGAAAGTCACCTCACTACCCCTTCAAGATTCAAAACCCACCGTTTGAACTCCGATACAACTCCGCTAGCCATTAAAACAGTTAAACTACTCCCCAAAGGCCGATCAAACTCAGCCTTTAGGAGTGGGGGGCTCGTGATATGGCTAAAAACGGGGATTAATCGGAACCGTCCAAATCGGGCACGAATCTTGGGACCCAGGGGTAAAACGGTAATTTCGCCTACAAGAGGGTCCAAAATGGGTATTGGATCTTCTCTCCAAGGACCCAATAACCCACTGATGGATCCACCAACAAGAGGGTGCGGGTTCTAACCCGCTGCGCACCCGATCCAACAAGATGGAATCAAGGTCCCTGATTAATCGCGATCAACGGCCCTGATATACATCTATCTTTTCACTGGGATTTGGGGATTAAATTCCTAGTCTGCTTACAAGGGGAATATTCCATATCAGATCACGGAGATTACATTCCCAATCTGTTCCTGAGACGCCTATAAATACCCCCCATCCATCTCCATTAAGAGGTAATCAATCTTTCACCAGTTTTTGCGCTCATTCATAGTCTTCCTAGATTACTGACTTGAGCGTCGGAGGGTGCGTCGCCGGGAACAACCCCGGTGTCTCGCACTTTTTGCAGGTGCACGGCGGGAGCGACGATTGAAGCCCCAAGGAACAGGCATACAGGTTTACTATTCAGTTTCCCTAAGAATCCACAAATTCATCTGATTGCCCCCACACCAAATTTAGCGGCAACAGTAATATATAATAATAATAGTAATAATAGTTGTAATATATATTATAATAATAATAAATTATTATAATAATAATAAATTATGATAATAATAATAAATTATTATAATAATATATTATAAGTATATATATAACAATATATTATAATAATAGTATATTATATAATAATATATATAATAATATATAATAGTAATATATTATATATTAATATATATAATAATATATAATAGTAATATATAATAATAATAATATATATAATAAGGGGGAGTGTGAGAAATGAGGTCAAAGAGGAAAATGGGGTTTTGGAAAACAGCTTTTTACAGTTTTCAAAAAACCCATTTTAAAATGAGAGTTTTCTGGAAAAATTTTAAAAGCTGCTTTGTAAAAACCTCTATCCAAACAACTTTTTTCAATTTTTATTTTTTAAAAACTGAAAACAGTTTTTAAAACCATAAACAAATAGACCCTTAGTGTTTTTGTTTAAGTCCGGTGGGTATACTAGCTCTTAGTCCTAGTAACTATAATTTAACTTAAGGACAGTCACTTGTTGGAGATATGATGAAACAAGAGCAAACATGAGTATGAGGGCTCCGGGATGATCCGCGGAGTGAGACGATCCACAGCATTCCGGGATGATGGAATGAAAGTGGCCCCAGAATGATCTGCTGAGTGGGATTGATCTCTTGTATTTCGGGACGAGAGCGACGCTCATGAGATATTTGTGCAATGAGGGCTCCAGGATGACCTGCGGAGTGAGATGATCCCCAGTATTCCGGAAAGTTGGATGAAATATGCCACAAAATGATCTGCAGAGTGGGATTGATCTCCAATATTTCGGGGCGAGAGCCGATACTTGTCAAGCATCTAAATCTCATAGTAGTTATGGTAGTAGGTTGCATAGCGATGGATTAAACCCTATATTGTGGAGTACGTTAAGGGCTTGCACTCGGACCTATGTAGTATGGGATGCATAGAATCCGAACAAGTATGCATTAGTGTCATCGTAAGTATAAATATATGTATTAGGCATCAAGTTCATATCATACACTGACATAATTTGGATAGTCACTTTTCTATTTCTGCATTCAAGTCTGTGATTGTTAAAATGATGATATCGCTGTATTATAGCATTGTGTCAGTTGACGTACCCACAATTTTCTAGTTGCATGATTGGATTTTGGCATGGACTTGAAGTCACTATGATGGATAAACATAAGATTGAAGAGCTTGAATTATCATATGTTGTATTGTACTTATTCATTTTCGCTATGTTATTGTAAAGAACAGTGTTGTAAATGAAAAAGTTTTAAATTCCTTGTAAATTTGTACAAAGTTGAAGTAAAAGATCCTGTTTGTGCTATGAATTACATGTACTTGGAATTCGGGGGGTGACAGTGATGATTGAAATTTTGAGAAGTGGCCAATATGGGCCAACATTCTCATTATGGTAATTTAAGTCCGATGCGGTAAACTAGATCTAGGCTATGAAAACTATAATTAAATGTCACGCTCCGCTTCTCAAAAAGGAATACGGAATACGAATACGAGACTAAGTACAGCGAATAGCTTTCACCATTCATAAGCTGTAATGATCTTTTCAACATTTTACAGGAATAAATAAGGAATAAGCAGGAAATAGTCAACCACGCATGTATGAATAAATTAACATAACCAACAGAATTTACTTAAAACAGAATAAATAAATCTCAAATAAAACAGATATGGAAACAAGTTATAAATTCTGGGTCAAACAACTCAATACAAAATAATCCATGTAGCAATTACATTTTCAAAATAAGCAATAGGAAAATAATAGTAGCAAGAACTCCAGCCAACTAGAATGTCTGGCCACTGTCATGCCCCGCTTCCCAAAAAGAATACGAAATACGGATATGCGACAAAAGTCCAGCGAATGATTTTCATCATTCATAAGCTGTTTAAGAATCTTTACAACATCTCACGAAATAATTAGAGTCGGAAGC
Source organism: Hemerocallis citrina (assembly GCA_017893485.1). Lineage (NCBI taxonomy): Eukaryota > Viridiplantae > Streptophyta > Magnoliopsida > Asparagales > Asphodelaceae > Hemerocallis > Hemerocallis citrina. The sequence goes on along the minus strand of CM030364.1, from coordinate 134,152,477 downwards.
AAAAGAATCAACCAACATGCACATATGAACCAAAAATACTAACAAGAATACTTAAAACCAAATACATTAATCTCAAATAGTCATGATCTGAATAAGTCAAAATCCTGGGTCACATTGCCCAAATAGAAGAATGAGTCCAAGTACAAGAATACAATATTGTTCGAGCAAGCTACAAGAAATAATAATAATAAAATCCAATACTAATATTTCATGTCACCAATATCGTCTGGAACCTGTTCTCTAGAATCTGCAATTCAACAATTGCAAGAAAGAAGGAAGGAGAAAACAAGTACCCGTCAATTGCAAGTTACGGGCTGCTTGTAATACAGGATACAAGTACATGGAGAAAACTAACTAATAGCATGGAATAGACATGATATCGAGTATAACAACTAGCATGGTAAGGTAAATAAGTACAAGTGGCATGTATCAAGTGTTAAGTGAACAAGTATAATGTAACAAATATCAAGTATCAAGTGTTATGTATCACGAAATCAAGTAACAAGTATCAAGTAGTCAAGTACAAGTGTCAAGTATTATGTTCAAGCATCAAGTCTCATGTATCATGTACTCAAGTATCAAGTAAGCATGTATCATATGATCAAGTATCATGTTCAAGTATCATGTGTTAAATATCTTGCATTATTACTATCTAAGTAACACTGCATGTGCCATCCTTTTATCACATGGTTGTTAAAGTTAATGCAGTTTCGTTTTAGATTTCATAGTGGACTATAAAGGGCAGTGTACTCAGGGACAAGCTTCAAGAATCAAGTATCAAGCCTCAAGTATCAAGTAAACAAGCCTCAAGAGTGAAGTATCAAGCCTCAAGTAAAATATCAAGCCTCAAGTGAAATATCAAGCCTGAAGTAGTGAAATATCAAGCCTCAAGTATCAAGTCAAATCTCAAGTATCAAGCCAAGTATCACATAGAATCAATAGATTCTCTTCCGAGTACACGTTTCTGAATTATCCACTATTAAATCTATCCCTTTAAAAACCCCCGGCTTGGTTAATTTATTATTAATGTCAAACAAGCAAGTATGTATCACGAAACAAACAGGTATACCGTGGTATGATCAAGTAACAATTCAAGTTGCAAGATAAACAGGTACGGGTATTAGGTAATACACAAAAGAATGAAATAACCAAATCTCAAGTTCAGGACAGCAAGACCATACTGAAGTAAAATTGAAATTCCAGTGTTCCAAAAATGTAAATTTGAATCCGCCAAAACGTCTAGAAAATAGACTCCCATCCGAATCCAGCGAATATAAATAAGTCATATAGTATTTTACGAAATCATAACTCAAAACTGGCTTTATTCCAGAAAACACGTTTCAGCCAGAAATCAGTAAAACCAATTCTCAGTCAGGAAAACAGCATCAAAACTCAACAAATAAATCCACGAAAAATCTGGGGTATTTCCCTATATGTCTAGTATCAGAATATAAAGTTTAAGAATTTTCCAGTAAAATTAGATCAGTCATCAAAAATCAGAAAACATCAATAAACGATCGTTTGGCAAATATGGAATTCCCGACACTGCTGTACGAAAACTATAATATCTCGCAACCAGTGAAACGAAATCCAAATCCGCCAAAGGAAGATGAAAATAGACAAAATATATTAACTTTCATATTTCACAAGCATTTTTCATACAGTATAAGGAAATAGGGTGAAAATATGATTCTTTACAGAACAGCAAGCAAAATACAGCAAGTATAATTTTCATAAACAAGTATGAAACGGCACATAAAACCCATCAATAAAATCCACCAAAATTCTGGGTAATTCCTAATTAGATAAAGAAATATTGACCAAAGTTTTGAATCAAAATAATATATGTAGTACAAGTATCAAAATGATTTAGTCATCAAAATCACCAAGAAACGAAATCTAGAAAAGATCTACACATCTGTAATAAAACAGTCATATCTCATACAGACGAAAACGAAATCGAGCAAGGTCAGAGGGGTTAGAAAGAAGACGAATTCCTCTACAAATCGTGTTTTGTACTGAAATTAAGATTCTGACCTTAATATGGTCTAAACTACTGATCAAGACAGAATATCGGCAAAACACAAAAATTCCACAAAAACCAAAATTAACATAAATTCAACGAAACTTGTTCCAAACACAACCAAACATGAAATCGAGTCTACCAAGTGTCCAAACATTACGAAATATGGTAATTAACATATCCAAGGCAAGTCTATCACATGGATCTTAGCAAATACCGAAATTCTCACAAGAAGTCTCACATACATGATCAAATCAAGAACGGGAAAAACCTAAGTTGTTTTATGTCAATATTGTGTCGTGAGGCAACTATGGTCAAATCACTATAGAGACAATATCAACAAGGGGTTTCACACACAAATTGTCTCTAGAACCCAACCACACTACAAGCGGTATTTTTGACTTGTATCATACAAAGAAATTTGAGTACAAGTTACTTGTCTGAAAGACGACGAATCCAACTGAGCAAATAGCAAGAATAATGGGAACATATTCCCGGACACGATCACAAAATCACGAACAAGCGAACACGAACAAGATCACGAATCCAAAGAACAAATAACGTACGACTACGATCGGATGGCTGAGATCATGAAATCAAGAGATCAAGGTGATCGAATCAGATCGGACGACTCTGATCGCAGATCAAGATCAAGATCGAGATGTGATCAGCATCTTGATGATGATGATGATGATCGGGTCAGGTCGACGATCGGACGGCCACCAATCATAGTGATCAAGAACTCCAAGATGATGATAGTGCGATCCAACGGTCGAGATTAAACCATCAAAACCCACATGATCAAGAAGATAAAGATGAGAGATCATGAAGATCCGACGACCCACAACAAAGATGATCAAGAACCAAGATCAATCGGACGGCTAACAATCAATCAATCAAGATCAAGATGATCAAGAGATCAAGATGAGATCGTGAAGATCCGACGACCCATAACAAGAGATCAAGAATCAACGGCCCATAATCAAAATCATCAAAACCCATGATCAAGAATTCATATCAATAACAACTCACGACCTTGGCTTCACTGGCCTCGACGGTAGGCGGGCGACGGCCAGTGACACGGCGGCAGGGCAGCACCGACGAGGGGAAGCCTCGGGCTGAGCGACTGGCTATATTTGCTGTCGTCGCAGCATAGGGAGAAGGGGTGGCAGTGTTGCTTCGTGGCGGAAACGGCGCGCGGCGCTCGGGAGGAACGTCGCTGCAGGCGGGCATCGGCTGAGGGAGAGGAGAAGGGAAGGAGGGAGACGAGGTGCGGAGCAGTGCAGGGGAGGTAGGGGGAAGATGAAACGGTAGGCGGCTGTAGGCTAAAGGGGAGGTGAAGAGTCAGGATATGCATGAGTTTCGAAGAGACGGCTGGGAGAAGGTGAACAGACTTTTTAAAAAAAAATATGGGTTATATATATGCAGTGGAGTAGGGTTAGGGGAAAGAGTGGGTAACGGGTTGGCATACGGGTTTGGGTATTGTAGTGGGTAATTGGACCGGGGAAATATGTAGGGTGGTGGGTATTAATGGGTAGGGGTTTTGGTAAAGTTAAATTGGGTAATAGGCATTAAAATATATTGGGTGTTAAAATCCAATAGGGTCAAGATAACAAAATAAAAATAGGGTTTATAACAAAATATAATTTGTATTAAAATATAGAATTCATTTGAAATAAGTGCAAATATGAGTAATACATAGAGATAGGATTTTTTTTTAAAAAAATAAAATAAAATTAACAAACAAGGATAATAAAAAGAAAAATAATAATAAAATAATAACAACAATCATAATAATAATAAAAATAAAGTAACAGTAATAATAATAATAATAATAAGATTTATAAATATATAAAAAAAATAGTTACAAATACAATTATTGATCGAAAATAGATTTGAATATAAGATCCGACAATACATTTTAACAGAAAAAAAAAATGAAAACAGAATACTAAATTTAGAAATATTTTAAAGGGCAAAAGCCAAAGTACCCCCCCTAACGTTTGGCCCGAGTACAAAATGCCCATACAACGTTTGAAAAAGTACAATAAACCCATTCTTCCGTTAACTTAACCCTTTCTGTTAACTTATAATTATTAAATTACTTTTTTACCCTTACATTTTTATATTCAATCTCTTTCTTCCCTTTCTTTCCTTTCTTCATTCTTTTTTTCTTCCATGCAGCATGAAACCAATTTTGAAGATGCTGTTAACTTTCTTTATTTTATTTTTTAAAACCAATTATTTATATTTATAATGTTATACAATTTTGACTGCTCATAAAAAAATTATACAGTATCTAGATGGGTGCATGCAATCAGAATAGTGCATATGTTGAGAATATATAGATTATAATTTGCTAAGGCAACAATACATACATACAAATGAGTTTGCTAATACAGTAAGTTGCATATACTACAAACAACTAAGTCGATATTTTTTATCCAACCGATGATATTTGTTGAAATGTTATTTTGCAGAACTAAATAAGGCGCATCTGCAAATTCAAATTTTAGAGTGGTAGAAATAGAAAATTCGGGAATCCAAGTCAAAATGAGGAGGACCCAATCTTTGATGAGGTGACGCCATGTGTTGTTGAATTCAGATGTGGAAGATACTCCTATTGGCTATTCCTATATAGATAGATACTGAGTGTTCGAGACAGTATGAGTGTTCGAGACACTCGTACTGTCTCAAATTGGTATATTGAGATATGAGTGTTCGAGACAGTATGCATGTCCATCCATGTTGAATGCTTGAAAACAACTTCAGGATGAACTTGAACTTCCATTTGTTAGATCTCCGACATCCATATAGTGGAACTTCTTGTGCAATTCAATAGGAACTTATTGATTGAATATAAAAGGGTAAGGGTAAGGGTAAAAAAGAATGAAGAAAGGGAAGAAAAAAGGAATGAAGAAATGAAAGAAAAAGATTGAATATAAAAGGGTAAGGGTAAAAAAGTAATTTAATAAATATAAGTTAACGGAAAGGGTTAAGTTAACGGAAGAATGGGTTTATTGTACTTTTTCAAACGTTGTATGGGCATTTTGTACTCGGGCCAAACGTTGGGGGGGTACTTTGGCTTTTGCCCTATTTTAAATACAGAAAATATATATTTTTGGAAAAACAGGGGTTACAGTCACCTACTCCATCGGGCAGCTGGTCACCAAAGTCTGCAATTTTAACAAATTGCACGAAGAGAACAAAGAAACAAAACACATGTCAATGCAAGTTACGGGCCGCTTGTAGTGCAGACAACAAGTACAGAAAAAGATAAACAAGTATAGAGTAACAACGGAAGTAAGTACAGATTAAGCATGGAAAGAAAGTGACAGAAAACAAAATGTCTAACATTAATCAGAAAACAGAATCAAGTAATATGATGAGATAACAGGGTGCATGTGACATGTGACAGGTAACAAGTATCATACAAGCAAGTAAACATGTAACAGATGTCGGGTAGCATGTACAGTTAACAGAAATGTACAAGTAATCATGTTATTACATATCTTGTACTTAATCCTAACTAGGTAGCACTTCATGCATCTTAAAATTTATCACATAGTTGCTACAATCAAACAAGTTGCGTTTTAGATTTCATAGTGGACTGTATAGGACCGTGTACTCAAGTATCAGGTAAACAGGTATAGGTACAGGTAGGACATACGAGTCCTCTTCTGAGTACACCTTCCTATAGGGAAGTGTGTAGCCAGGTAATTCGGTAAACAAAATCATGTATCATGTAATCATGAAACACATGACAGGTGGGAACACGGTCCCCTTCCAAGTATACATTTCTGTATTTTTCACTACTAGATCTTTCCCTTAACCCCGACTTGATTATGTGTCATTATTATTAAAGCAGGCATACAAGTGCACAAACAGGATGAGAAAAACATGGCAAGGAACAAGGAACAACTCATGTTGGGTATAAGATATACACGGGTGAGAGACAACTCATACTAGACTAGAACAACGAAACTTTCAATTTTGGACAGCAAGACAGTACTGCACCAAATCTGAGATTTTCGTTGCCACAGGCATGCAAATTTGGATCCGTCAGAAAATCTAGAAAATAGACTCTCGGCCGAATCTAGCACATATATATAAGTCATATAATAACCAAAGAAATTGTGCTCAAAACAGAATTATATACATAAAACATGTTCAGTCAGAAATCACAAGGTTCTATTCATAAGCATGAAAATAGCATAAGAACTTACTGATTAAATCTAAGAAAAATCTGGAGTATTCCCTAGTATGTCGAGTATCAGAAAATATAATTTCATAATATTCTGACATAGATAGTATAGTCAAATAAATTCGAGAAACAACAAGATACAACAAGTTTGTAAATCTGGAACTTTAGACACAGTAGTACTAAAACAACAATAGATTACAAAGTATAACTCGAAATCCAAATCCTTCAAAAGGGTTGTAAAATAAATATGGTAGGATACATTTTATATTCAAAGAGTTTTTATCAAAAGTGTAACGCCCCGCACTCAACTCGTACGTACACAATTAACTAAATTCTAGCCACGCCCACCACAGGCTGCCTCAAAAGGGTGTCTGGACGATTGGTGCCCCTTTATCATGGGCTTCCTAATATATCTCTCATTTCCTCCTATTTTATGGCCGGTATGGGACATTTTCCCCAAGGGTCAACCCGGTCAACACCATACCCACACACTTCCATTCTTTCTTTCATTCATTCATTCATTTAATACCATCTATAGCCCCTATAGATCATCTCATAAGCTTATCACACCATCAATTCCCATAGGATCTTCTATAGTCCACCAATACCCATTCATTCTTTCCTTCTTTCTTTTTCCTTCATTCCACGTCACTAACCATCCTTCCATCCATTCTTTCTTTCTTTCTACTAATACACTATATATATACTATACTAGTATATCTACTGTCTAGAAATACGGGGTCTCACATTCACCCCCTCTTAAGAATTCAGCGTCCTCGCTGAATACGGGACGTGCAATCTAGCACAGGATCGCCTTTCTAGTCGAATGTAGACTTGTCTCCTAATCGCTGCCCACACAGGGTCTTACGCATCTCATACACATATCACTCACTTCCTATATACAAGTCCTACATTCGATGTCGAAAGTTGGCTCTGATACCATCTGTAACGTCCCGCACTCAACTCGTACGCACACAATTAACTAAATTCTAGCCACGCCCACCACAGGCTGCCTCAAAAGGGTGTCCGGACGATTGGTGCCCCTTTATCATGGGCTTCCTAATATATCTCTCATTTCCTCCTATTTTATGGCCGGTATGAGACATTTTCCCCAAGGGTCAACCCGGTCAACACCAAACCCACACACTTCCATCCTTTCTTTCATTCATTTATTCATTTAATACCATCTATAGCCCCATAGATCATCTCATAGGCTTATCACACCATCAATTCCCATAGGATCTTCTATAGTCCACCAATACCCACTCATTCTTTCCTTGTTTTTTTTTCCTTCATTCCACGCCACTAACCATCCTTCCATCCATTCTTTCTTTCTTTCTACTAATACACTATATATATACTATACTAGTATATCTACTGTCTAGAAATACGGGGTCTCACATTCACCCCCTCTTAAGAATTCAGCGTCCTCGCTGAATACGGGACGTGCAATCTAGCACAGGATCGCCTTTCTAGTCGAATGTAGACTTGTCTCCTAATCGCTGCCCACACAGGGTCTTACGCATCTCATACACATATCACTCACTTCCTATATACAAGGTCCTACATTCGATGTCGAAAGTTGGCTCTGGTACCATCTGTAACGCCCCGCACTCAACTCGTACGCACACAATTAACTAAATTCTTGCCACGCCCACCACAGGCTACCTCAAAAGGGTGTCCGGACGATTGGTGCCCCTTTATCATGGGCTTCCTAATATATCTCTCATTTCCTCCTATTTTATGGCCGGTATGGGACATTTTCCCCAAGGGTCAACCCGGTCAACACCACACCCACACACTTCCATCCTTTCTTTCATTCATTCATTCATTTAATACCATCTATAGCCCCATAGATCATCTCATAGGCTTATCACACCATCAATTCCCATAGGATCTTCTATAGTCCACCAATACCCACTCATTCTTTCCTTGTTTTTTTTTCCTTCATTCTACGCCACTAACCATCCTTCCATCCATTCTTTCTTTCTTTCTACTAATACACTATATATATACTATACTAGTATATATACACTCTAGAAATACGGGGTCTCACATTCACCCCCTCTTAATACACAACAATTTCCTAAATCTTTACAAAAATCTTATATGTTTTCAAAGGAATTTATGGTTTTTATTTAATATTTGATATTCTGTGATAAGTTTGGCCCCCAGAGCATGATATTTATATTGCCTGTATGATTCTGCTCATTTTGGCCTGGGAAGCCCATGATTATATTGCCTGTGTTGTGAGCTACGGAATTTAGAGCAGAATTCCGTAAGCTTTTTGTGTTTTGGGGAAGAAATTTCACGAGAGACTCTGCCAAAATTTTATTTGAACTATACCTATCTTAGTTTATGTTTAAAGTAATATAGAAATTGAATGAATTGCATTTAGAGGTTTAGTTTTCACAAAAAAAAAATAAATAAAAAATAAAAATAAAAAGTAGGGGTGTTACAAAAAGCAACTAGAATCTAGTTGAAACAGGGTTATTTACTGAACATCGTGCAGTTCTGAAAATATAATAGTTTGTTCCTGAGCATAGAATAGTTTATAAATGTCATCAAATAAATCTAAAAATGTTTGGGTTTAATCCCAGTCAAGTCTAGTTATACCCAGCAAAATATTAGATTCAAATTTTAACTTTAACATCAGTATTAAAATAAATAATTATACAGAATTCACATAAAACTGAATTTGGAATTTTCTATATATCTGTAGTAAAATGGCCATAACTCATACCTCACAAATCGAAACCGCGATCTATCAAAAATTCTGGAAAATAGACAGCGGGGTCTATAATTTATATTCACAAATTTATTTCATTTACTGACCTTAACATGGTCTGAAATACTGAAATAAAAATGGGCTAGCAACGGAAACAAAAATCTTCTTATGCATTAAATCAAATAGTTCATATGCAACAAATCCAAATTAGAACAAAATACATGGCATGGTATAATAGATATCCGAAACAACATGGTATGGGTATTTTAACAAGTCTACTTCAAGATACTACGACTAACACATCAAGCATGCAAGAATATACAACACATCATGGATCACGAAATAACATACATGCATGCATCAAGAATCTAATCTGATCTAAGTTATTTCATGTCGTGTGTGTGACAAATAATGACTACGGTTGGATCAACAAATATAGACAAGATCTAACAAGGGTTTTTCATGAGAATGAATCTAGACACAAAAGCTACACTACATGCGGTATTTAGTACTTGTATATACAACAAAAATTAATACAAGTTAATTGCCTTATAATTGTCGACAGAAATGACGAGAAGACGAGATTAACGGGAAGGGATTCCCGGGCGACGAGCACGATCGGCACGGATCTCGATGATCGAGATGGTGATCAAGGTGATGAAGTAGATCCAACGGTTGAGATCTCACTTGGCCAAACCGCAAGCACTCAAGGAGAAACAGACGGGGTTAAGCGTAGCACTGCGAGGAGGACGACGGCGAATAGAGACGACATCGGGACAGGGGGTGCCGGCGTCGGGAGTGAACGGCCGAGAGGGCTGCACTGCTGTGGCGGCAAGCCGCTATTGCTGGAAGAGGAGAAAGGAGGTGCTGTTGTCGTGGGGGCTATCGTGGCTACTGGTTGGCGGCTGGTGGGTGCACACGGCAGGTGGATCAGGATGAGCAGGAAGGAAGGTGGTGGTCGTGGACAACAGAGGATGGGGAATGGGTTCGGAGGTGGGAGTAGGTTGAACGGGAGGAGTGGACGGGATGTAGGGATGAAGGAGGAAGGGTATAGCAGCTGTATAACAGTATGGAATTAGAGTTTCCTTGGGGTTAAACAGTGGGGGGTATATATATGGATGAATATTAGGGATTAGGGTGTACGGGGTAGGGTATTTGGGTAGTTGGGTATATTAGGATCCAATAAGATATTGTGATGTAGGTTTTAGTGTAGGGATGGATCCAAAAGAGATAGGAACAACAATAATAATAGGCCATGAACAAAATAAATAATAAAAAAATCAACCGATCAACGAGAGATGAAATAGTATGCAGACAAATTGAATCAAGAAGATCACATCACAGGGGACAAAACAATAGATGATCAAATACACGGTTCAAAAGGAACGGAAGGATACAATATGAATAAATGCTCAGAAAAAGATAAATACATCCAAAATACAAAAAAAGAAAAACAGGGGTTACAAATCCTACCCACCTAACAAGAAGATTTGTCCGCGAAATTCAAATAAGAAGTATATAGGGTAACCCCGAAAGAAAAAGAAAGAACAACAACAAAACAAAAAGCTACTCAAACATATGAGGAAACTTCTGTTGGATCTCCTCCTCCACCTTCCAAGTTGACTCACCCGACAAGTGAGGATTCCAAAAAACTCGAACCAGCTTGATGACCTTATATTTTAGCACTTTCTCTCGCCGATCTAAGATAGAAACTGGTAGAATCTGTAACGCCCCGGATCCCTGTTACCGGACATCTGTGACGCAACCAGAATCTTTGCCTTCAAATGCATCTCAACACAGTAATAACACGGAAATTTAAAAACTTTTTGTTGCTAAATAAGGTCATTACAACATCGATTACAACCAATATCTTGTTCTTGAACAAGAATACAAATTACTTTAATTCATTACATCTTATTACAAAATATTTACCAACTCCTCTTGTAAAGCTATCAGTTGTCTCCCGGAATGGAAGTCGAATGATCACCGTCGAAGCTCCACCGAGTGGTCAATCTGCTTTCCTGGGACTTGCCCCTCTGCTTGAGTCTTCTGCTGTGCGACTCTGATATTTCTGCACCTGCTCGAAAGGTAGAACCGGTATCTAAAGGTGGGGAACGTCAGTACTTCGACTGATGCAATGCTGATAGGAAACAGCGATCTCCAAACTGGCAACCACAAACCATCTTGAATGGAAAAAGAAACGTGCACCCTAATTTCCTAGTATTCGTGTATGCCATGATCTGAAGTCTAATGCATAATACAAGGCACAGAAATAGATGAACTTAATCTAATGTCAGTAAGACTCTAGATACGCATGCATTCCATACTACATACGCTCCAGATCAAACCTTCTTCTCCAAATTCAAAGTTTCGAACCCTCGCCATGCAAATGCATTCTACTATTGTATTTAACCTGTTCCTGATAGATACCATGTGGCTGGTTAATCCTACAGTTATTACTGCTAACACAGTGGTGTCCCCATTTGCCACTCGTGCCCAATCTGGTCCGGATCACACCAAATGCCGCGACGATCTTACAGATATGCGTCATGCATATCCATGGCACTGAAGATCCATGAGACTGCCGCCCTTTATGGTCCGTTCGTGTCCACCAACATAAGAACATGACGGCCTCAAGGGTCTAAGCCCCCTAGCCGGCAGAGTTTCTCTCCATTTTTACCACAGTACTTCAGGAATTAACAGAGCGAGATACGACTTCCGTGTGCTCAGCTAGTAAGAGAACACAGTCCGTATCCCTATGAAAGGAAGAGAACAATCCTGGTTATCACCGCCTAGTGCTGGCCCTCAGAACAAGCCGAATTATAGGGAATCACCCATAATACCAACTTGGTCCTTAAGCGGAAGTAAGAACTTAATTAAATAGCAATTACTAAAATATGTTTGTCATCCAAAATCATGTACGTAGTACTATCGAACGATTGATTCCCGACTGGTTTGTCAAAATAATAATCTGGCGAGTCGATACTTATCGGTTGCCACAATCCTGTTGGTCCTTGACCACTTCCCGGAACGTGACCCTCAGCGAGTGGTACAACGGTGCCCAAGAAATACCTTTTACCGGCAATACTTTCAATCATAACACCAAACTATTGACAGACCAAGGAGATAAACAAACAAACGTACTCCAAATGTGATAAGGTCGATTCCTTGAATGTTGCAATGCTACTAGCCATAAGTTCATAACTTCTAATCCATGTACTCAGTTGCATGAATATCACCTATTACCCCCCAAAGCAAGTCCATTAACTCTTATCTACAAGAGGAAAAATAGTACTTTCAACACTTAGTCAAAAATCAAGACTAGCTAACTATGTTGCTTCTGCCTGAACTTAGAAAGGTCATATCTCCCACAATACAACTCGGATTTGGGTATTCAAGCCCAATCTGGAAAAGTAAAGACCTAGGCTACAACTTTCTAGTTGATCATCACCTCAGATTCAGTCATCTAAATCCTCAAAATAGCCTCACAAGCCTCAGCCTATGTACTTCCTGTACACTGGCTGCACCTTACTGATAGCATAAAACTCTACCCGCTCATCGGAATGATACAAAAACAGGTTCTGTGGAAATGTGTGAATGTATTCTACAACTTCCTAGTTGATCACCAATCCCAAATGTTTCATTTGATCACCCTACAACACACATTTCTCTCAGGTATACAGAAGCACACATAAGGCAAAACTCAAACAGAGCCTTCAGCTCAGAATCTGGTTTCTGTCCAATCTTGCAAAAATCATATTTAATAATCTACTCACAGGAATTTCTTCAAATAATGCTTGTTGGAAATCTCTAGATGTCTACTACAATTTTCTAGTTGAACACTTCCTCAAATTATGCTCTTACAGAGCCATAAAAGTACCATCTTATCAAAGTGTCCATTCTGACTGAGTTAAGCACAGTACATGATAAAATATTCATCATAAATTACAAACTCATCAAATGGTCATCAAATTTATACTACAGAAACTAGACATCATCATGTACAACATTTCACATCCAAATTCTAAGTAAACAAGGAGTTCTACCTGTTGTAAATATGCATATAAGTTCGGTTATTCTTTAGCTACTGTCTTGACTACCCTTGTTTAATTAATTTTGAACATGCATCAAACTTCATCCAAAAAATTTCATGATTTTTTCGTAGATTCTAGATGCATTCATGACAATATGGTAAAAATTTCAGAACTAGATCATGTGGCAATTAATTCTAAGAATTCCCACAAGTTCAGTTATTACAATAGATAGACCCAGTCTCTGCCTTATAACTTAGTCCTCAAAATTAATTTTATTAAAATATCAAAAATAATCATAAAATTCCGAAATAAATCATGCATCTACTAGACATGTATGAGAAAAGTTGAAGATCAAATTCCAAGTATTTTGTTCTCTGAAAATTCGGAACTAAGGCATGTAGATCTTGTTTTCTGGTTCTAGTTTCAGATTCTAACATTCTACTCTTAAACAACTATTCTCAACAACTACTATTACTCATGCATGCAAGAAATTAAAAAAGAATGAACAAGAACAAGTTCAGAGAACTCCACACCCTTAGTTGGCTTGAGAAGATGAGGTATGCCTTGAGCTTGCTCCTCCAAAATCCTACTCCAATGCTTGGAAATGCTCCTTCTTTCTTTTGCTCCTTTCACTCTTTCCTTCTCATTTCTTTTTCTTTACTGAAATTCTAGAGCTCAAGAGGTGGGAATGAAGGGTTTATCAAGAGAGGAGTGAGGGAAAGAGAGGGGAAGGGGGCCGGCCAATAGGGTAGGGGGTAGGGGTAAGGTGGCTAGGTGGTTTTGCCAAAAACCATGGTCTAGCTCCTTGTTTTTTAAACAAGGTTTGGGCTAAATTTTTTTGGTCTTAATCAAGCTCTAAATGAAAGATGAGATGTTAGATTTGAATGCATGCAAAGTATATCCATTTTAGTACCATACAATTATATATTTGCATACGTACCTCACTCAAAACTAGTGTATGTACTAGCACCGGTCCTTCTCATTCTCGCGCATCATCAAGAACGCAACCATCCACTCGAACTGCCTCGCAAACAATAAATGCACCTCACCAATCACCATCAATCATACGTATATAATCAAACAACACTGCAATATATACATACATATAGATAATATATATATATATATATACAAAAGCATTACATTACCCGGGGTATTACAAAATCTCACATAACAGATCCGGCCGCATGGTCAACTCTGAATAGTCGATCACGTGGCTTTCATCATGGATATATCTCCTGAGTTGTGAGACAAGGAAGATGCCGTGCATTCCCGATAAAGCCGGTGGCAATGCAAGACGATAGGCCACCTTGCCTACTCGTTCCACTATATCAAACAGTCCGATAAACCTAGGGCTTACCTTGCCCCCACCACCAAACCGAATGACACCTCGTCACGACGATACCTTTAGAAAAATATGGTCACCAACCTCAAACTCCAAGGCTCTCCTGTGGATATCTGCTCATCTTCGCTGCCTGTCTTGTGCTTCCTGAAGGTGCTTCCTAATCTGAGTCACCGCATCAACTGTTCTGGTGATCAATTCTGGACCCAACAACTTTCTCTCACCAATGTCGTCCCAGCACACTGGTGATCTGCACTTCCGACCATATAGTGCCTCGAACGGTGCAGCTTTAAGACTGGCCTGAAAGCTGTTATTGTACGAGAACTCAACAAGATGCAAATGGTCTTTCCATGATCCACCAAACTGCAACACACAAGACTTTAACATGTCCCCTAGAGTCTGGATGGTTCTCTCTGACTGTTCATCTGTCCGGGGATGAAAAGCTGTACTGCACTTCAGTTTACTCCCCAAACTAATCTGAAGAATCTCCCAAAACTGGGACCTGAATCTCTTATCCCTATCCGATACAATACTTACTGGAACCCTATGAAGTCTGATGATCTCTTGCATGTACTTCTCATCTAGGCTCTCAGTAGATTGCCTGAATCGGAAGGGAATGAAGTGAGAACTCTTCGTCATTCGGTCGACAATCACCCAAATGGCATTGTGACCCTTGGGACTCCTTGGCAAGGCAGTCACAAAATCCATAGTGATGTGTTCCTACTTTCACTCCGGAATGGGAAGAGGTTGAAGAAGTCTGGCAGTTCTCTGATGCTCTCTGCCTTCACCTGCTGGCAGATCAAAGACTGAGACACAAACCTAGCCACCTCTTCATACCATGCCACCAGAAGTGAAGCTTCAAGTTTCGGTACATCTTAGTACCTCCAGGATGAATAGAGTACGATGACTGATGGGCTTCCTCAAGCAACCTCTGACGAACATCACCCCTCGGAACACACAACCTGGATCCAAAATGAAGCGATCCATCAGCATGAATAACCATATCCATTCTGGAACCTGCTTCAACCTCTGCTATGAATTTCTGCAACTGCTCATCACCAGCCTGAGCCTCTTTAATCTGATCGACAAGAGACGACTGAAGCCGAAGCATCATGCAACTCCGTTCAGAACTCGGCAAAAACACATCGAACTCCAACCTCAGCATCTGCTCCACCAGATCCCTCTGCTGAGTCAGGAACATGGCTGTTGGTCCCCTGCTCAAAGCATCTGGTACCAAATTGATCTTTCCATGATGATACTGCAGATTGATATCATAGTCGATCATCAGATACAACCAATGCCTCTACCACATGTTCAATTCCTTCTAGGTGAAGACATACTTGAGATTTTTGTGGTTGGTAAAGATCTCCACACGGTCTCCAAGAAATAGTGCCTCCACAGCTTCAAAGCAAAGATCATTGCCACCAACTCCAAATCATAAGTCGGATAGTTTCTCTCATGCGGCCTCAACAGCCTCGATGCATAAACAACAACTCGGTCCTTCTGCATCAGAATTGCACCAAGACCCTTGTCAGAAGCGTCACAGTGAACCACAAATCTGCCTGAACCATCTGGAATAATCAACACTGACGTTGATGTCAACCTGCTCTTCAACTCGGAAAAAGCTCTGCTGCAATCCTTATCCCAGATAAACTTCTGATCCTTCCCTGTCATCTTAGTCAAAGGCCCTGCTATCTTCGAAAAGTTTTGGACAAACTTCCGATAATATCCAGCTAGACCCAGGAAACTCCTCATGTAACCCCTGTTTTCCCGAAAATGTTTTTTCTGTGTATTTCCGGTATTTAAAATTTTTGTAAATTAGTTTTCCGCTTTCGAACTATTTTTGTTAAAATGTATTATTGGACTTTGTATTAAAGTCTATTTTAATCCATGGTTTTATTTGTTACTATTTTCCAACGAATTTATATTATAATACCAATCTTATTATTTTCACTATTGTCTGGGTTTCTATTATTATTACTACTATTATTGTCATTATTGTTAATGGTAATGTTTTCATTATTATTATTAGTATTCTATAAAATCCAAACTTTATATTTTTATTTATTATTTTATTTATTCATTTATTTTATTTATTTTATTTACTTACTTATTTATTTATTTATTTATTTATTTATTTATTTATTTATTTTTACCCAAACCCATTAATTAAATAAACCCAAAACCCATTTATAATAAAACCCAGACCCGGTTTTGCATTCCTCCTCAACCTAATTACCCGACCCGTTCCTACCCCTACAGCCAACCCTAATTCCTGTCACCCTCCCTCTCATATATTAACCCATATTTTTGTGAAACCTGTTCATCTCCCTGCATGCGCCACCTTCATCTCTCTCTTAACCCATCTCCCGTCCGCCCTCCGCCTGCTCGTGCCGCCCTCGCAATGCGCCAGTCTCCCCGACCTCCTCCCTGGCCCTCTCCCCTGCATCTCCCCACCTTGCACCCCCTCCCTTCCCCTCATCACAGCGCTGACAACCCAGCGACTGCACCTTCCTCTGCAGTGCGGCCCCGTGCAGCTTCTCCTGACGATGTGCCTCCCGTCATCGATCGGCAGCATCGCGTTCTCTCTCCCCCAACAGTTGCGTTCTGTCGCACCTCGACAGCGCCGGCAGTCTAGTCGGCAGCCTCTCCGCTGCCGTGTCCCCTGGCTGCCGACCCGCCCGTCGTCGTCGCCATCTGTAGCCAGAGCCAAGCCCTATAGTTGCTATTGGATTACTCTATTTTGATGGATTTTTTATATAGCGCCCCGAATTTCTAATATGATAACTTAGAAAATACGTGGCACAATCCCAACATTCACTTCAATGTAATAGTACACATAGCTCAAAACACAAATAATTTTCTTCCAACTTTTATTACAACAATATTTTTCAAATGCAGCGGAAATACAAACACCTTGAATTAAAAACATTCTTTTTACAACACTTCTCTTTACAAAAATTACACAAGGCTCTATTACATTACTTATAATCTCCAAAGCTAACTCAAGCGTGCAAACCCCCAAACTCTAAGCAACAACCTGCAACGCATGAGGCTAGAGATGATCCCTAACCCCCAAAACTAACGGGGTTAGCCATAAATGGTGTGAGTGATATAAACAAACAAACAACACAATTAAACAATAAGCATGGTTTCTTAAACAACATGTACTGAACGAGAGAACATATACTAAACATGTATTGTGAAGTAAGAAATGACAGGAAAACATGAAAACATCAAGTGTAGCTTAACCAAATGTTAGAAGAATCATTCTCAAACAAGTACAGCTCAACTGTGCTGTACAGTCAACTGATTAATGGACCAGTCGACTGTTCACTGCCAAATACCCGGTTATCAGTCACTCTCAATACCACAGATCGGATACCCGATTATCAGTCACTCTCAACACCGCAGATTGGACACCCGGTTATCAATCACTAACAGTGATTCTCAACACCGCAGAGTATACCCAACCCCAGAGATCAACGACTCTCACACCGCAGAATATACCCATCTATCAATCAATCTCAATACTACAGATCGGATACCCAGTTATCAGTCACTCTCAACACCGCAGATTGGACACCCGGTTATCAATCACTAACAGTGATTCTCAACACCGCAGAGTATACCCAACCCCAGAGATCAACGACTCTCACACCGCAGATTATACCCGACTAACAATCACTCTCAATATGTCCATAATTCACTAATCCATCGTCAAACGGTCAAAGGAGAAATCTCTGCACTCAACAATACCCAAGTCATAATAAATTCCATAATCCAAATCCAACAATAAAATATATTGAAAACATATGTTCTATAAAAGAATAATATTTATAAGGGTAGGTTATAGACCCAAAACGTTTAATGAAATAGTCATTTAAAGAACATCAAAACACCTTAGAAAAGTATCAGTACCAGTCGACTGCAAAAGGTCACCAGTCGACTGTCCAGAGGGAAATCCAGTAATTTTAAGAAAATAAGTTAAGTACTATAAGTTGACTTATAAAAATCATAAGTTGACTTACCAACAATATAAGATGACTCATAAAAATCATAAGTTGACTTACCAACAATATAAGATGACTTATAAAAATCATAAGTTGACTTACCAACAATATAAGATGACTTATAAAAACATAAGTCGACTTAAGGGAGACATAAGTCGACTTATAAGAACATAAGTCGACTTATAAAAACATAAGTTGACTTACCAGAGAGAAATTCCAGAAATCTTTAAGAAAATATTCTAAGTGTTATAGGTCGACTTGCAAAGTCATAAGTCGACTTAAAATACAATATAAGTCGACCTAAAGGTCATAAGTCGACTTACCAGAGAAAAATCTACGATAACTTTGAAAAATAAATTCTAAGTGTACCAGTCGACTGAAAAGGGTCTAAGTCGACTGTCCAGAGCGGATTTTCAAGAAAACTAAAGATCTAGGAGCCGGGTCGTGCCAGTCGACTGAAAAGTATATCAGTCGACTGTCGGCCTACAGTCTGCATAGTTTAGGTCTGTATACAATAATCAAAATTTGAGTTTTTCTAAAGATTCATTGTTTGTGAAAATAATTCATATTCAGGTAACAATGACAATCTCAAAGTATTCTCAGATTGGTTACATTACTCAAATCAACCCATGTCTCAAAACTCAAGTTCTCATGTTCTAAATTCCTAATCCTTCCATTAGGGTTTCTCAATACTGAATTTCTTCCACAACCCAAAACCAAATTTGATTTGTATTCACGAGATCCAGATGTTCATCCATTCGATCCCTGATTATCACAACCATACTCAAATCTTAAACATGTTTTCAAGCAATAAAGAATTCATCAATCGAGATCTACTAAACGTTCATAGATTTAACATACATAATACAACAATAACCATTGCATCGTTCTCATACAAAATACACCAAATAAACAAGCATGTCAAACAAACAACAAAACAATCGTTCACATAAATCAAACCACAAAACAAAGCTCATATCACTCACCTTTAGAATTGAAAAGATCCAACGAAAAAGCCTTTCTTTTTGCGAGATCCAAATCTTCCTCTTCAATCACCAAAAATATAAAATAATGAAACTTGAGTTATGCAGCGAATGACGGCTGCGACTCTCTTTATATAGGCCGGGAATCAAGTTTTAGGGTTTCCAAATACTTTGCAAAACAATCCCTCCAAATCTTCCTCATCCTAGCCCTCCATTTTACAACCAACTACTTGATCCTAGCCCTCCATTCTCTTTTATTTTTAGTATAAATACCCCCCCCCATGGCTAGTTATTCTTGTGTAAAATTATTCTCTTCCAAACCTATAGTTCAATTATATTATCTAGTGGTGATTTTGCGAGTTAAAAGATTGAGAGTGTGTGGGATTTTGCTTGCAACTAGAAGAGGGAGAGGCCGGCACCAAGAAGAGGGAGCATTCGGTTGGGTACTTGAAGGCTTGGGTGCACGTGTTCAAGGAGGAGCAATTCGTCGCAAGGACATTCGTCTAGGGATTTGCTAGTTGTAATTTTTTCTCTCCATACAAGGTGGGTAAATTTTCCCTATTTCTAACATAGGAATGCATGCTAGATTTAATTATCAAAATAATGCATGAAAATGATTAATAAGAATGCACATTTAATTGAAAAGATGATCTCTAATTGATTGAATTATTGATATGCAAATTATGTGTGTTGCTATTAGTAAAATTGAAGATTGTGTGCAATAAGAATGTGGTTATAAATTATGTGAAGAAACCTTTGTTAGTAGCATGAAAATTTATGTGCAAAAAAATTAGTATACCGACTATGTCACTTTTATGTGCTAAATTGGAAACTTTGTATGGCATTGTAACGAACAAATTGAGATGCAATTTTTATGTTTGGAAAATGAATAAGGGCAGAAAATTAGTTTAGAGATTAAAGAAATTATAATGTCGAAAAAGAATGTATTAGTAGTAGTATATCACATTAACCAAATTGTATGGTAGAAATGTGTTAATTATTGAGAAAAAAATGTTTAATTATTTAAGAAAATTATTTTCATCTACTGGAATAAAATTCATGGTGGAAAACGATTAATTCGGATTTTTACAGTATATTAGTAAGAACAATGTGATATGCAATTTTGTTGAACGTCGAAATGTTCTAAATAACAGAGAGTATGGGTTAAATGAGATTTGAATTGAGCTAGTGACAACTTGAGCGCGTAGCTCAAGCGGTCGGATGGCTCTGATCGCTACAGTGGTTTCGGCCTTAAGGTTGCAGGTTCGAATCCTTGTGGCACTATTTTGTTTCATAAATTTTTTAGCGTATAAGATCAGCGGCCGAGAGTATTTATTACTCTCAGCGCCGCTTTATACCGTCTAGCACCTTTGGCCCAGTGGTTTGTGCTGTCGGCTGTGTTCTCCGGGGTTCTCGGTTCGAATCTTGCCCTCGGTAAGATGGGAAAAAAATGTTTTTTTTGATGTTTTGGTGATCAAAAAAATGTGGAAAAAATATGGTTATTCTTCTAAAAATATGTAGGACTTTATAAAAATAATTTGGGGATTATTTGCATGAAATAAAACATGATTTGAGAATAAAATGTGTAAATAGAACTATGGTTCTATATTTTCATTGTTGTGAAATTGTATCTTGCAAAAAATGATTTGAAATGAAGGATTAGAAGATTAATGTGGCAAGAAGAAAATTATATTGTGTGATGTGATGCAAATTTTCTCATTTGAGAATAGTGTGAAAAATGTGAAATGTGAATATTCTTTAGTGATGTGAGATTCAAAGTGAAATTGATAATTGATAAAGCATATGAATTTTCATGTATAGTTATGGACTATTTGAACGAATTAGAAATCATGATTGGAAAAGAGAAATACTTTGAGTATGACAAATCAACAAATGAATTTATGAGTGGAAATGCTCAAATTGGAAATTGTGAATTGGAATTGAAACAAAAGAGTAGCTAAGTCTCCCCCGGCATTTGGAAAGAAATGAAATGAAATATTAAAATGAAAGACCAAGGTTGGTCATGTGTGAATAAATGAATAAGTCCGGTTTAGTGGAGAGGCTAACTCTAGAACTTTGAATTTGTTCATGATTCTAATAAAAACTAAGGATTAGTGCATAGTGAAGACGTGATGAAAGTGAGAGAAAAACACGAGTATGAGAACTAGAGTTTACGGTGTGGGTGTGTGAGCCACAGAATGCATGCTTGATGAGTCAAGACATGGTGTGGACACAACTCAGTAATGATCGGACTTTAGCCACGCTTGTGGATGTTTGGTGACTGCAAGAGGATCGTGTGCCATGAAGGAGGCTGAATTGCCACAGAATGCATGCTTGACGTGTCAAGACATGGCGTGGGGTTCCCCTCCAGGTTTTCTGTACACGAGCTTGTACTCGTAGATCATCTAGGATACTCACCGTAGTTACAGTAGTAGATTAAGTCATGGCGAGGGATTGAACCCTACAAAGATGAAGAACGATTAAGAGGCTTGCCCTCGGACCTATGTAGTATGGGATGCATAGAATCCGAACAAGTGCGCATTAGTGTCATCTAATATAAATAATTGCAGTAAGGACTAAGTGTACAATCACAACACGACATCAATAGGGTAGTCCCTTTAGTTTGACATGTGACAAGTTTGTGTTTGTTAAATATGGAAAATAAGTTATACTATTTCCGGCATTGAGAGGATGGCCGTGTATAATGATCGTCGGTTGAATAAACTGGCGTACCCACAGTCTTATATACAGGTAAATGACATGATAAAGATTAAAGAGGAACAGATGACTAAAGATTATACAATGTTGTTGTACATTTATTAAATTGTTGTAAATTTTACTTTCGCTGTGCAGTGTAAATTGTAATGTATTCATGTAAACTCTGATGTAAAGTGAAAAGTTCAAATTTCCTTGTAAAATTGTACTAAAGGAAGCGGAAAGATCCTGTAGAACATCTCGAATTCAGTGTATTTGGGATTCGGGCCATTACACAGCATCATCCTCCCGGTTCCGATAATACACCAGAATATCATCTATGAAGACCACCACAAATTTGTCCAAGAACGGGGAAACGATCCTGTTCATCAGACTCATAAACACCGCTGGTGTATTTGTGACCCCCGAAAGGCATCACAAGGAACTCATAGCGCCCATATCTGGTCCTGAACGCAGTCTTCTGCACATCAGCCGCTTTCACCTTGACCTGATGATACGAGCGAAGATCCAAGTTCGAAAAGACACCTGTTCTTCCTAACTGATTAAACAAGTCATATATCCTGGGCAGTGGATACCGGTTCTTCACAGTAACACTGTTCAGTTCCCGGTAATCGATCAACAATCAACGGCTACCGTCCTTCTGGCTGACAAAAAGAACTGGAGCTCCCCACGGCGAAATACTGGGTCTGATGAACCCCAAATCTAGCAAACCCTGAATCTGCACCTTCAGCTCTTCTAGCTCAACCGGTACCATCCTATAGGGACTCTTCGATATCGGCGCCATGCCAGGCTGAACTTCAATACCGAACTCCACATTCATATCAGGAGGTAAGCCAGACAACTCTTCTGGAAACACATCTAAAAATTTCCGCACTACTAGAGGCGCAGCCTTACAGCCTGTGTGCAACTCCATCACACAAGTCTCCTAATCAACTGCAGTCTCAGCTCGGCCTAGGGGCATCTCCCCAGCAAGGAACTCAAACTCTGCACGACTTGGGATTCGGAATACAACTTTCTTGGCACGGCAATCAATGACAGCATGGGACTTACCCAACCAATCCATACCGAGAATGACATCGAACCCAGAATTTCCAATGACAATCAGGTCGGCCTTGAAATCTGTGCCACCAATAACCACGGGACTCTGCTTGCACTCCCGGGAACATACGACAACACCACCACCTGTGACAATGTTCCAAGCCTCTGACATGATGCTGCACTCCAACTGATGTCGATCCACAAAGCGGGAAGAGATGAAGGAATGGGTCATCCCGGAATCAAAGAGAACATGAGTAGGGAAAAAACAAACTAGGATAACACCTAAGATAGAGTCAAAAACAAGGGAAAAAGAATTGACGATTTAGGAGTGAGGAAATAGCAATGCAGAAAAGATAGCATGAATGAACAATGCAAGATAAACGAAAGAAGCAAAGGAAAGAACAAAACTACAAAATGCAAAAATACCTACAACAACTCCTTCTGTCGTCTCAGCATCTGCAGCTGTCAGGTTCACTCTCCTGGGGGCAACGGTCTTCTGACCGACGATCTGGCACTGAGGGAGAAGCGGTGGCCTGACCGAACCACGAGCTGGCGCAACCTGCTGAACTGGACCCCCGGTTGGAACAGTCATCCGCTGCTGTGGGCAATCCCGCCCTGAGTGGTCAGCAGTGCCACACCTAAAGGATCGGCGGTTGGCTCGCCTATAGTCCCTGCGAACATGCCCAACCAGTTGATAGAAGTCGCAGAAACTAGCTCCCCTAGGAGCAGTAAAATAGTAGGGAGCCGACCTGACCCGATGGGCTGGGACATGCCTCCGAATCTGCACACCAGAAGGCCTAGCGGCAGTAGAGGGGTGCTGAACAGTCAGCTGGGGAGGAGTCAACCTGCTGCGAGCCTGCTCCTGAGCTCGTGATGCCTCAAGAGCCTCAGCGTAAGTATGCAGACGAAGGGAGATGAGATGCATCTGAATATCTCGCTCAAGCCCCAGAAGAAATCTCCGAGCTCGATCCTCTTCGTTCGCCACAAGAACGACTGCGAAGCGGCTAAGCCTGGTGAATATTTTTGCGTACTCATCCACTGACCTGGCACCCTGTTTTAGGGCAAGAAACTGCTGCTCCATCTCAACTCAAGTGCTGCTAAGGAAGAACTTCTTCAAGAAGCTCCTGGTGAACGTGGTCCAAGCAATAGGCCGTTCGAGCCTCTCGGACTCGGCCCTCCACCATATGTGGGCAAGGTCCACCAACTGGATGGTCACCACATCCACACGATCAGCATCAGCAACTCTTGCTTCCAATAACAACTGTTCTGTCCTGATTAACCACTGTTTGGCCTCCAAAGGCGTCTCAGTACCGAAAAATTTGTCAGGGTGTAGCCTCATGAAATCTTCCACTGTACTCGGATGAGGAGGGAGAGTTGCCTGCATAGGCACAACGGGGCTCGAGTTCCGAGCAACCTCCAATGTGACAATCACCAGATCACTGTAATTCTGCTGCATTTGGATCAATCGCTCCAACACATTCGTAATAGCCTCTAATCCAGGTTGTTCCTCCTGTGGACGGGAAGTGGGACCTCTGCGAGCCATGGTCTGCACAAAATAAAAAAGAATTAGCATCCAGATCAAGTTGATTATTATTTGTTCATGTAATGCATCGAATGTGTACTGTTGAGCCAATCCTTGATCGAGCCCAACTTGTCTAACAAATTAGTCAAACTAATACATTAGCCAACCTGGCTGTGATACCACTAAAAACCTTGTCACGCCCCGCTTCCCAAAAAAGGAATACGGAATACGGATACGCGACTAAGTCCAGCGAATGGCTTTCACCATTCATAAGTTGTAATAATTTTTTCAACATTTCACAGGAATAAATAACTAACAAGAAGGAAATAGTCAACCACGCATGCATGAATAAATTAATATAACCAACAGAATTTACTTAAAATAGAATAAATAAATCTCAAATAAACCAGATCTGGAAACAAGTTATAAATTCTGGGTCAAACAGCCCAATAATCCATGTAGCAATTACATTTTCACAATATGCAACTAGAAAATAATAATAGCAAGAACTCCAGCCAACTAGAATGTCTGGTCACCTACTCCATCGGGCAGTTAGTCAACAAAGTCTGCAATTTTAACAAATTGCGGGAAGAGGAAAAAGAAACAAAACACCCGTCAATGCAAGTTACGAGTGGCTTGTAGTGCAGGCAACAAGTACAGTAAAAGATAAACAAGTATAGAGTAACAGTGGAAGCAACTACAGTTTAAGCACGGAAAGAATGTGACAGAAAACAGAATGACTAACACTAATCACAAAACAAAATCAAGTAATGTGATGAGATAACAGGGTGCATGTTACATGTGACATGTAACAGGTATCATGCAAGCAAGTAAACATGTAACAGATGTCGGGTAGCATGTACAGATAACAGAAATATGCAAGTGATCATGTTATTACAGATCTTACTTAATCCTAACAATGTAGCATTTCATGCGTCCCATATTTTACCACATGGTTGCTACATTCAAACAAGTTGCGTTTTAGATTTCATAGTGGACTGTATAGGGCAGTGTACTCAGGTATAAGGTAAAAAGGTACAGGTACAGGTATAGGTAGGACCTACGGGTCCTCTTCTGAGTAAACCTTCCTATAGGGAAAGTGTGTAGCCAGGTAATCAGGTAAACAGAATCATGTATCATGTAATCATGAAACACGTAATAGGTGGGAACACGGTCCCCTTCCAAATATACATTTATGTATTTTTCACTACTAGATCTTTTCCTTAACCCCGGCTTGATTATGTGTCATTATTATTAAAGAAGGCATACAAGTGCACAAACAGGGTGAGAGAAACATGACAAGGAACAAGGAACAACTCAAGTTGGGTATAAGACATACACGGGTGACAGACAACTCATACTAGACTAGGTCAACAAAATTTTCAATTCTGGACAGCAAGACAGTACTGCACCAATTCTGAGATTTTCGTTGCTACAGGCATGCAAATCTGGATTCATCAGAAAATCTAGAAAATATACTCTTGGCCGAATCTAACACATATGTATTAGTCATATAATAACCAAAGAAATAGTGCTCAAAACAGAATTATATACAGAAAACATGTTCAGTCAGAAATCATAAGGTTGTATTCATAAGCATGAAAATACCATAAAAAATTACTGATTAAATCTAAGAAAAATCTGGGGTATTCCCTAGTATGTCGAGTATCAGAAAATATAATTTCATAATATTCTGATATAGATAGTATAGTCAAATAAATTCGGGAACAACAAGTTTGTAAATCTGGAACTTTAGACATAGTAGTACTAAAACAACGATAGATTACAAAGTATAACTCGAAATCCAAATTCCGTCAAAAGGTTTGTAAAATAGATACAGCAGGCTATATTTTATATTCACATGGTTTTTATCAAAAGCAACTAGAATCAGGTTGAAAGCACGGTTATTTACTTAACATCGTGCAGTTCTGAAAATATAATAGTTTGTTCATGAGCATAGAATAGTTTATAAATTTCATTAAATAAATCTACAAAAATTTGGAGTTAATCGCAGTTAAGTCCAGTCATTCCGAGAAAAATATTTGATTCAAAGCTTAACTTTAACATCAGTAATAAAATAAATAATTATACAGAATTCACATAAAACACAATCTGGAATTTTCTACACATCTGTAGTAAAACGGCCATAACTCATACCTCACAAATCGAGACTGCGATCTGTCGAAAGTTTTGAAAAATAGACAGTGGGGTCTACAATTTATATTCACAAATTTATTTCATTTACTGACCTTAACAGGGTCTAAAATACCGAAACAAAAATGGGGTAGCAACAAAAACGAAAATCTTCTTATGCATTAAATCAAATAGTTCATATGCAACAAATCAAAATTAGAACAAAATACAACGCATGGTATAATAGATTTCTGAAACAACATGGTATGGGTATTTTCACAAGTCTACCACAACTAACACATCAAGCATGCAAGAATATACAACACATCATGGATCACGAAACAACATACATGCATGCATCAAGAATCTAACAGATCTAAGTTATTTCATGTCGTGTGTGTGACAAATGATGACTACGGATGGATCAATAAATAGAGACAAGATCTAACAAGGGTTTTTTATGAGAATGAATCTAGACACAAAAGCTACATTACAGGCAGTATTTAGTACTTGTATATACAATAAAAATTAATACAAGTTATTTGCCTTATAATTGTCGACGGAAACGACAAGAAGACGAGAATAACAGGAAGGGATTCCAGGGCAACGAGCACGTTCGGCACGGTTCTCGATGATCAAGATGGTGGTCAAGGTGATGAAGTAGATCCGATGGCTGAGATCTCACTTGGTTAAACCACAAGCACTCAAGGATCAACTGCAAGCACTCAAGGAGAAACAGCCGGGGTTAAGCGTGAGCACTGTGAGGAGGACAACGGTGGACAGCGACTGCATCGGGACAAGGGGTGCCGGCATCGGGAGTGAACGGCCAAGAGGGCTGCACTGCTGTGGCGGCAAGCCGTTGTCGTTGCTGTGGCTTCGAGGGATAAGAAGGGAGGTGCTGTTGTTGCGGGGGGCTATCATGGCTACTGGTCGGTGGCTGGAGGGTGCACACGGTAGGCGGATCGGGATGAGCGGGAGGGAAGGTTGTAGTCATGGACAACAGAGGATGGGGAAGGAGTTCGGAGGTCGGGAGTAGGCTGAACGGGAGGAGTGGACGGGATGTAGGGGATGAAGGAGGAAGGGTATAGTGGCTGTATAACATTAGGGAATTAGTGTTTCCTTGGGGTTAAACAGTGGGGGGTTATGTATATGAATGAATATTAGGGTTTAGGGTGTACGGGTTAGGGTATTTGGGTAGTTGGGTATTATTGGATCCAATAAGATATTGGGATATAGGTTTTAGGGTAGGGATGGATCCAAAAGAGATATGAACAACAATAATAATACACCATGAACAAAATAAATAATAAAAAAATCAACCGAGCATCTAGAGATGAAATAGTATGCAGACATGAATCAAGAAGATCACATCACATGCAACAAAACAATAGATGATCAAATACATGGTTCAGAAGGAACAGAAGGATACAATATGAATTAATGCTCCGAATAAGATAAATACATCCAAAATACAAAATAAAGGAACATAGGGGCTGCATTAAATTATGGACAGACACTAGATAAGAAGACGTGATGAGACCTGGGAAAACATAAGTGGGGAGTTTCTATATGGTCAGGGCGGTGTATTCTAGGTCTATTGATCCATTCGGGCGGTGTAGTCCTGGACTGTGATTGCTATGCAGACCGAGATGAGCCTTAATTAAATTCGGGATTATGAATGATCGGGGCGGTGTACTCCGGAATCAGGAATAGTCGGTCGGATAGGAGGTGGATTTCCAACATATTTCGGGCTAGAGCAGCTCTTGCGGGATGTTTGCACAATGAAGATTCTATATAGTCGGGCAGTGTACTCCGGGACTGAAATTCGTACTCGTGGAATGTCTAAACCTTGTTTTTTTACAGTTGTAGTATTTCATCACGAGGGATTGAACCCTATAATGAGGAGTACGTTAAGTCTTGCCCTCAGACTTATGTAGTATAGGATGCATAGAATCCGAACAAGTGCACATTAGTGTTGCATCGTAAGTATTAATGTCTGCATTAGTCATTAAGATCATATCGTACACTGACATATCTAAGATAGTCACTTTTCACATTTAATTTTGCATTCAAGTTTGTAATTGTTAATTTGAGGAATTACTGTATTATAGCATTGCGTCAGTTATATGCAACTAACGTGCCCGCAGGTTTCAAGTTGCAGGACTCAGATTAGCGAGCAACGAAGATATGAGTTTGGTATTAATGACTGTTGCAGAATTGAAGTTGTTTGATGTTATAAATTGTAGTTCTTTTATGTAATTTTTCTGTTTTGTACTGTAACCCCCATTTTTTTATTTTTTTTATTTTTTTGTATTTTTGAGTGTATTTTTCGTTTTGGTGTATTTTCTCTCTTGTATTTTTTTTTCTGAACCGTATATTGGAGTTGTTTTCGATATATATTCGTTTTATTGCATTTTGAGCTCTTTGTTTTTGATTTGTTGTCTCTTTGGGTTCGTTCTTCATTATTTGCTCTTTCTTTCATTTGGGCTCGTTCTCTTTATTTTTTTTATTTCTGGGTGCTTGTGGTGGTGATTGGTTGTTATCCTATTCCCAATCCTATTATTTGATCCCTAATAAGATTACCAAAGCCAAATTAAAATCTACAATTCTATTTGTATCCTATTTGAAACCCGTTAATTTAAATCCTAGTACTACTCCTAATTACCCACATCCCAATTACCCATTAACCCTAATCTCCTTATATAGATACATCTTTAATCCCCCAAACCCTAAATCCTAATCACAAACCCTAACCCTAGTTTCCCTTTCCCTCAACCCGGCCTCCCTCTCTCTCCCGGCTGCTTGCGCCGCACACCCCCAAACCCGACTCCAGCACCCCCGGCCTCCACCTCCACCTCCGGCCTGTGTGCACACCCCGACAACCCCTTACCCCCGATCGGCCTAACCCCCCCTTGGCCGACTACCTCCACATCCCGACCACCACCATACAACCCCTCTTGCACCTTGACTCCCTTTCCTGGTGTTCTCTCGTGGCCGCAAGCCACCATCGCCGTCATCTCTCGCTCTCTTGATCTCTCTCCCTCCCGCTTTGTGGAGTTTTGCTCGTGTGGTGATTTTTGCACAAGTTGCTGGATTCGTTGATTTCTGGATTTTCATTCGTGGGTTTTGGTCGTTACTCCTGGTTTTCTTCGTTCTTCATCTTCGGTTAAGGCAAGTAACTTGTACTCCAATTTATTTGTTTGATACATGTCAAAAATACCACATATAGTGTAGTTGGGTCTAGAGACGACTCTTATTTGTGTTATGTTTGATGGGTTTTGTCTCTATTGTGAAAATTTGACCATAGATGACTCACGACACAATATGGACATGAATTAACTTAGGTTTTATCCGTTCTTTATTTTGATAATGTATGTGAGACTTGTGTAAGAATTCGTGATTTGGTTGAGACCCATGTGATATATTTGGTGTGGACATGCTAGATAACCTAATTCATGATGTTTTGACACTTGGTAGACCCGATTTCATGTTTGGTTGTGTTTTGAACAAGTTTTGTATGATATATGTTGAGTTGTCCTTAAAGGGAAAAATCTGTATTTTGTCGATGATCTGTTTTGTTTGCTGTTTTGGAATGTCTTGAAGTCAATATCATAATTTCGGTATAAAACATGAGTTTTAGAGAATTTCGTCTATTTTCAAACCCCTCTGACCTTGCTCGATTTCGTTTTCGTATGTGTGAGTTATGACTATTTTACTACAGAGGTGTCGATCTTTTCCAGATTTTGTTTTTCGATGATTTTGATGACTAAATGATTTTGATGCTGATGCTACATATATTATTTTGATCCAAAACTTTGGTCAGCATTTCTTTATCTTGTTAGGAATTACCCAGAATTTTGGAGACTTTTATTGATGCGTTTTAGATGTCGTTTCATGCTCGTTTATGAAAACTATACTTGCTGTATTTTGCTTGTTGTTCTGTAAAGAATCTTATTTTCACCCTGATTTCTTTTACTGTATGAAAAATATTTGTGAAATATGAAAGTTAGTATATTTTATCTATTTTCATATCCCTTTGGCGGAATTGGATTTTGTTTCACTAGTTGCGAGATATCATGGTTTTCGTACAGCAGTGTTAGGAATTCCAGATTTGCCAAACTACCATTTATTGATGTTTTCTTATTTTTTATGACTGATCTAATTTCACTGGAAAATTATGAAACTTTTTATTTAGATACTAAACATATAGGGGAATAACCTAGATTTTTCGTAGATTTATTTAATGTGTTTTCATGTTGTTTTCCTGTTCTTGAATTCATTTTCCTGATTTCTGGCTGAACCTATTTTCTGTATTCAAATCAGTTTTGAGCTATATTTTTGTGAATTAAAATATGACTTATTTATATTTGCTGGTTTCGTGTGGAAGTCTATTTTCCATATCCTTCGACGGATCCAGATTTGCATGTCTGTAACACTGGGAATCACTGTTTTACTACAGTATGGTCTTGATGTCCTAAACTTGAGATTTGTCTATTTTATTCCCTTATGAGATATCTTGCACTCGTACATAGTTATCTTGCAACTTGAACTTGTTACATGATCATGCTATATTATTCTTGATATATTTTGCACATATACATGCATGTTTGACAATAATAATAATAAATAACCAAGCCGGGGTTTAAGGGACATCTAATTGTAGATAATTCAGAAACGTGTACTCGGAAGGGGATCCACTGATCCTACATGATTACTTGAGACATGATACTTGACACGTGATTACTTGATACTTGCACGCAAGACACGATACTTTCCACTTGCACAACTTGACACGTGATTACATGATCTATGATACTTGGAGCTTGGAGCTCGATTACTTGACTTGTCCCCGAGTATACTGCCCTCTATGGTCCACTATGAAATTGTTGTAAATCTCAGCTATCTAAATAAATAGATAAACTAGACAAAAATTAAAACCTCGCAAGTGTGCGAATCGTTTATAGAAGCGTAGTGAAAAGCAAGGGTCGATCCCACAGAGATTGTAGTACTTAACTCACTAATCAATAAAACAAAGAAAAAAATGCAAATCATAAAGTTTGTTCTAAAAGTTTATTTGAAAGGAAATGAAGAGATTAAAAACTAGATTAAAAAATATCAATTGAATGAGTTGGGCTTGATTTCCACCTATAGTCAAGAATGCTAGATTACCTTCTACACCATTCTCATCACTCATGTTGTTCCTTTAAGGGCATGGTATATACTCCTTAAAGTTAGTGTTTCCCTAGGCCAAGAATTAGGCATGGTATCTACTCTAATTCGTTTCTTTCCTTAAGTATTTAGCATAGGTATCTACTAAGTTGCACTTGAAGAAAGCGTAGGAACAATGGAAACGAACAAACACTCAAGGCTCTAGAAGTTGGTACCAAATCTAGATCCCTCAAATTGATTAAACCAAGAACCCCTAAAGATTCCCTTGTTACAAGTATAAGCACAAGATACGGATCGTCTCTATACTCATATAACAGAATCAATTTTATAATAGGCTAACTTTATAATATCAGGTTCTTCGGATCAGTCGACTGTTTTGAAGAACTTTCTAACAATTGTTGATTCATTTTATAAATTTGATCCTGATAACTGGGTTCAATCAATAAGTGATTGAAATAGTGTTTAGAAGATTATAACATTACATGACTATGGTTTCAATCTGCCCAACAATGAAATTAGTTGCACATATTCATAATAAAACTATTGCAATTAATAAATTTGTTCAAGGATTGCATTACAAAAATTTGAGAGAAAGAGGAGATAAAAAGAATACAAAATTTATTGCAAACCCCTTTTTCTGTCTCGAAATTTGCACCCAAAGAAACAGCCTTGAAGACCAGTCAAATCGAAGCCTAGCCCAGTCAGCACGCTGTTAGTCGAAGCCGGTCTTGTCACGCACGCCAGTCGAAGCACTGCGCCTGCTGTCAGTCGAACAGCAGGGTTCTTTCTTCTCGAACTGCGCGCCCGTCAGCGGCCTGGACTCCATGTGTAGCCGCTGACCCGCTGTCAGTCGAAGCCCACGTGAAGCTTGCTTGCTGCTTCACTTCGAAACCCAGAAAAGAAGAGACAGAGAGAGAAAAGTAATCTCTTTCTCTCTGTTTCTCTCTCTTACTTTTCCTTTGTATTTTGTGTTCTTTTATTGTTCGCTTATGAGTAGTTGTAGCCGTCACCTCCCTCGATTTCTCTCTTGTGCTTTGCTTCTACTTATAGAGAACGGGAAGGAGTTAGGGTTTGTACTTTTTGCAGAAAACCACACTCTTTTCCTTTATTTCCTTCCTTATTTGCTCTGAATTTTATTTCTTTCTCTTTTCTCCTTCTATTTCCTTTTCAGTCAAACACGTGTTTCTGCATACACAAAATAATACCTGAAATTAGGATTTTTAGATAAAATAAATTTAATTAGTTTAAAATTAATTAAACTAACTATAAATCATATTAGCATATAAAAATCCTTTTAAAATTTATTTGTCGCACTTTTAACTCAACAAAACAATAAAAATTGATAGATCCATTATTTTACTTTGTTTGTTGATCTTACTTTTTGCATCAAAAATATTATTTCTTCAAAAATAATTAATTAAATGAAATTTTATAGAAATATGATGAATTATAGACAATATCAACGAAACCAAGCCATATTAATAGGTAAATGAGTACAAATATTTGTATATAAATTAGACACATCAAATACCCCCAAACTTAAGATTTTGCTTGTCCTCGAGCAAAAAGTAGAATCATGAACAAGGGAAAAATAATAGTAGACTCAACCCATCACACCAAGAATTCTCATTATGCAAGCATCAAAATTGCAATTAAAAATATAAACAATTGCAAATAAAGTAAAAATAAGCATACCCACTTTCTCCAGTGCAATTATCTA
This sequence comes from Hemerocallis citrina, assembly GCA_017893485.1. Lineage (NCBI taxonomy): Eukaryota > Viridiplantae > Streptophyta > Magnoliopsida > Asparagales > Asphodelaceae > Hemerocallis > Hemerocallis citrina. The sequence continues at coordinate 134,118,853 of CM030364.1, read as the reverse complement.
TTCATAGCTCCAAACCCAATCATATTTGTCATGCAATTAATTTAATTATAGTATGTAACAATTCCATCTGTGATTATCCCTTTTCTCTACTACAAACCGAGTAGCGAAGTAGAGTTTTTGTTTTTGTTTTTGTTTTTGTTTTTGTTTTTGTTTTTGTTTTTTTTTTTTCAAAAGTCTTTTCTCTAAGTTTTCACTTGCCTTTTGACGCGAATGCAAAACATTTTTGATGAATTCACCCGGTTACTCAACAAGTCACAAACTTAAAGTGCTTTGCATACTCATATTTCAAGTTGTCGTTTGACGTAAAAGTAAACATTTGTGATGAATACCCATAGTTACTAAGCAACTCAAAACATTGGAGTAGATTGACTTTATTCATATATATTTTTTTTCGTTATCACTCTATTTACTTAAACTCAGTTTAGGACTAGATCAAAGGGAATAATCATAAGAAACAACATCATATTTGTCTTTAATGTATAATAGCATGACCCACACAATTTTGTAAGGAATTGTGAAACTCCATAATCCTAAAGTAAATAAGTATGTTTACTCTTACTTTATAAGAAATTGTTTATCCCAAAAGGTTTATTTCAATGCTTATCACAATAAAGAACTCAAAAGTGTAATGGTGAGCTTAATTGAAATCCTTTTAAAATTTTTGTTTTTCTTTTCTAAAAATAAATCATAAATTTGTAAACCTTCCCCCCCAAACTTGAATATCACATCGTCCTTAATGGGAAAGGAAAAAGAAAAACAAAAAGAATGCAAAAGTTCAAAATTTCTCCCCTGATTCGTCTTGAAAATTCTGCACTCGCAGTGTTCACTGTTTTGGTGATATCTGGAGCTGTAGATGTCCAAATGGGCTGAATTTTTTTTTGCTGGAAATCTAAGACGATAGGCTACAACTTCTCTTTGAATCAGTTTTCCAGATTTTGACTCCAACCTGCTCAAAAACAGCCATCAATGCATGTGTTCAAAACAGCTCCTCCCGGCGACTTCAAATTTTCTGCAATCCTACAAGATAAAATAAAAAATTAAAATAAAATAAACTAAAAGATAAATCAAACTAAATGCAATAAAAGAAAAACATGGGTTGCCTCCCAAGAAGCGCTAAGTTTGAAGTCTTCATCCAGACATGATGAGTTCATGCAATGAATTGAATAGTTTGAAGGTGCACATCTTCCTCTCGCGGCTCAAAACTCATTTCAATATAAGGTTTCGCCCTATGCCCGTTCACCTTGAATGTTTGATTTTTCTCTTTGTGATGAACCTCCAACGTCCCATGTGGAAAGACCTTTGTAACAATGTACGGGCCATACCATCGTGACATAAGCTTGCCTGAAAAGAGTCGTAATCTCGAGTTGTATATCAATACCTTATGTCCTTCATAAAACTCCTTCCTTGCTAGCTGTTTATCATGGTATATCTTGGTCCGTTCTTTGTATAGCTTTGCATTTTCATATGCATCGTGCCTCAATTCTTCAAGCTCGTTCAGCTGCAATCTTCTTTTGTCACCTGTTTGTTTCATATCAAAATTGAACTTTTTAATGGCCCAATAAGCTTTGTGTTCCAACTCCACTGGAAGATGACATGCTTTTCCAAAGACCAAACGGTATGGCGACATGCCAATGGGCGTCTTGTATGCAGTTCTGTAGGCCCACAATGCATCATTCAAGCGTAGCAACCAATCCCTTCTGCTTGTATTTACTGTCTTTTCCAGAATGCTTTTGATCTCTCTGTTGCTAATCTCCACTTGCCCACTGGTTTGAGGATGGTATGGAGTGTAATCCCATATTTCTTCATCAAAGAAGCAAATGGAAAATTATTGAAGTGGCTACCACCATCACTAATTATCGCTCTTGGTGTACCGAATCTGGTGAAGATGTTATCCTGTAAAAACTTGACAACAACTTTGTGATCATTAGTTTTTGAGGGGACAACCTCGACCCATTTAGACACATAATCCACACCCACAAGAATATATAAATAACCAAATGAGTTGGGAAAAGGACCCATAAAATCGATTCCCCAAACATCAAAAAGCTCGATTACTTGGATGTTTTGCAGTGGCATTTGATTTCTGGAAGAGATGTTGCCTGTCCTTTGGCATTAACACAAGTCCTGCAAAAAGAAAAAGCATCTTTGAATACATTAGGCCAATAAAAACCAGATTGTAATACCTTAAGTACTGTTCTTTTTGTTCCAAAGTGTCCTCCACATGCATATTGGTGGCAATGTTGTAGAATACTCATTTTCTCTTCTGCTGCCACACATCTTCTTATAATTTGATCAGGGCAGAATTTGAACAAGTAAGGGTCATCCCAATAATAGTGCTTGCACATGGACACCAATCTTTTTCTTTCTTGACTTGTCATACCTGGGGGAAAAACATGAGCAGTGAGATAATTGACAATATCTGCAAATCATGGAAGTTGTATATTTATTTCAAATAAGTGTTCATCTGGAAAGTTCTCATTCAGTGGGGGCACAATTCTCTCTTCATCATGCAGTAACCTAGACAAGTGATCGACGACAACATTGTCACTTCCCTTCTTGTCTCTAATTTCAAGATCGAATTCTTGAAGCAACAACACCCATCTGATCAACCTAGGCTTAGCATCCTTTTTTGCAACCAAATATCTCAAAGCAGCATGGTCAGTGAAAACAATGACTTTAGATCCAATCAAATATGATCCAAACTTTTCTATAGCAAAAATGACAGCTAACATTTCTTTTTCAGTAGTGGAATAATTAAGCTGTGCATCATTTAAAGTTCGAGAAGCATAGTAAATAGCATGGGGTACCTTATTTATTCTCTGACCTAAAACAGCTCCCAAAGCATAATCACTTGCATCACACATAAGCTCGAAAGGATGGTTCCAATCTGGTGCCATGATGATGGGTGCGGAAATGAGAAGATTTTTCAATGTAACGAACGCATTTGTGCACTCTTCTGTCCATGCAAACTCAACATCTTTAGCTAGCAATCCACAAAGGGGTCTGGAGATTTTGGAAAAATCTTTTATAAATCTTCTATAGAACCCTGCATGTCCAAGAAAACTCCTTACACCCTTGACTGTAGTAGGAGGGGGTAGCTTTGATATGATGTCAATTTTTGCCTTGTCCACCTCGATGCCTTTTTTGGACACCACATGTCCTAAGACAATACCTTGTTTTACCATAAAATGGCATTTTTCCCAATTTAGCACTAAATTGCATTCTTCACATCTTTTAAGCACGAGCTGCAAATGGTTAAGGCATTCATCGAAATAAGATCCAAAAACACTGAAATCATCCATAAATACCTCGAAGAACCTTTCCACCATGTCTGAAAATATACTCATCATGCATCATCTCTGAAATGTAGCTTATACGTTGCACAATCCAAAAGGCATCCTCCTGTATGCAAAAGTACCAAAAGGGCATGTAAAAGTGGTCTTTTCTTGATCTTCTGGAGCAATAGCAATTTGATTATAGCCACTATAACCATCTAAAAAACAATAATGACTATATCCTACTAATCTTTCTAACATTTGATCAATGAAAGGAAGAGGGAAGTGATATTTCCTGGTTTCGTTATTCAGCTTCCTGTAGTCAATGCATACCCTCCATCCCGTGGTCATCCTCGTAGGGATAAGCTCATTCTCTTCATTCTTCACCACTGTAAATCCACTTTTCTTAGGCACTACATGTATAGAACTCACTCATTTGCTGTCTGAGATAGGGTAGATGATGCCAACATCTAGTAGCTTTAGGACCTCTGTTCTTACCACTTCCTTCATGTGTGGATTAAGCCTTCTCTGTGCTTCCCTACTAGGTTTTGCATTGTCTTCAAGAAATATTTTATGCATGCATTTGGATGGACTTATTCCCTTGATATCTGCAATGGTCCATCCTATTGCACCCTTGTGTTCTCGCAGTACCCTCAGCAGCTTTTCTTCTTCCTGCACACTCAAGTTTGCAGCGACTATCACAGGTAACGTCTGGTTTTCACCCAAATATGTATACTTCAAGTGTTCAGGTAGCGGCTTTAGCTCCACGTCTGGTGTCCTGGTAACAGAAGAAACAAAAGTGTTATTAGACACAAGATTTTCAAATACAGGTGCAAACTTACCTGTATATGATTTTGGAGTTTCAAGGTAGTGTACTGTCTCTGCAATCTTCCAATCATCATATTCCTGTTCAACATGAGATAGTGTTAGAGACTGTGTAATTGTGGCCTGTAGTGGATCAATGCTATGTACCTGAAATGTTTGGTTGACAATCTCCTGAACCACATCAATATTATAACATTCATGATCATCATCTGGTAATTTTAGTGCATCAAATATTTTAAACTCAATCTTTTCACCATTTATTTTCATACTTATAGTACCCTTTTTAACACAAATTTTTATATCAGCGGTACTCATAAAGGGCCTACCTAAAATGATCGGTAAAGAAGATGGCATTGAAGAGTCCTCCATATCTAAAACAACAAAATCTGCAGGCAAAATGAAATCATTTACCTGAACTATGACATCTTCCAAAATACCTCTAGGTTTCCTGATGCTGCGATCAGCCAACTGCAAGGTGATGGATGTTGGTTTGAGTTCCCCCAATCCTAGCTTTTTGTAAACAGAGTATGGAAGAAGTTTTATGCTTGCCCCCAAATCCAGCAGTGACTTTTCAAAGAAATGCTCACCAACCCTGCAAGGAATGGTAAAACTACCTGGGTCCTTCGATTTATGAGGTAATTCCCTTAACAATACGGCGCTCACTTTTTCTGTCAAAGCCACATCCTCCCTAACCTGAAATGTTCTCTTGTGAGTACAGCATTCTTTCAAAAATTTGGCATAAGAAGGAATTTGTTTAATAGCATCAAGTAGGGGAATATTAATTTCTACCTTTCTGAGAGTTTCAAAGATATCAAGTAAATGGTGTTCTTTCTTTTGCTTGACTAACCTTTGAGGGAATGGTGGCAATACTGCCCCTTCTTTTTCACTTACCTTGTTGGAACCCAAAGATTTTGATAGTTGTGTGTCTGATTCGTCAGTGCGTGTTCCAACCTTGCTGTCAATTACCTTACCACTTCTTAGTGTTGTCACAGATTTGAGCTATTCTTGTCCTCTAGGGTTTGGTATGGTTTGTGATGGGTGTTCCCCTGCCTTTCTTTCACTTAACTCTTTAGCAATTTGACCAATTTGTGTCTCCAATTTTTGAATGGCCTGCCCTTGTTGGTTGCTTGTTTGATGTTGCTGTTGGAGCAATTGAAGAACGGTGGATTCGAAATCCAACTTCTTCTGTTCTTGAACTGGCCGATCAAACCCATTCCCCATCTGGAAGTTCCGTGCATGCCCTTGTGCCATTTGAGTGCCTTGATTGTTTTGATTATTGTTCCATGAGAAATTTGGATGGTTTCTCCACCCTGGGTTGTACGTGTTCGAGAAGGGGTTGTTCTTTGGTGGAAACACTCCTTGTCCTACATAGTTTGCATGCTCCTGATCTGTAAAAGAAGACATTGGACATGTATCAGTTGTATGATCAGAATGAGAACAAATTGCACAAATTTTTTTTGTTTGGTTTTTTACACCACCCATCGTCGAAATTGCATTAACAAGCATATCAATTTTTTTGTTCATGTTTACCATTTCTAATTGCATGTTATTATTACTAGAAATTTCGTAAACTCCATGTTTTTCAAAAGGCCCCTTCCCCTTGTTGAGAATTGTTGTGAGTTCTCGCTGAGTTCTTCAAATAGCTCGATGGCCTCCTCACCACTCTTCCTCATCAAGATTCCATTGCAAGCTGAATCTACAATTGATTTGTTAGTGTTATTTAAACCCTCATAAAATGCTTGTACCTGATCATCCTTAGGCATGTTGTCTGTAGGACACTTGAGAAGCTTGTTCTTGAAGTCCTTCCATGCTTCGAAGAATAAATTGCCATCTTTTTGTTGGAAGAGTTGAATCTCCCTTTTTAGTTGTTTGGTTTTCTGGGCTGGAAAGAATTCTTTCAAGAACTTTGTTGCCAATTGCTCCCATGATTGAATTGATCCTGGTTCCAAAGAATTATACCACAATTTATCATTAAGTTTTAAAGAAAATGGAAACAAGATTAACCTGATTTGTTCAGGGGTAAGCCCTTGGACGCTTTGTTTTCTGCAAAGATCAAAGAAATCTTGCAGATGGAGGTGAGGCTCTTCGTTTAGTTTGCCACTGAAGTGGGGAACCATGCTGAGTAATTGAGGAGATAGATGCATATTCCCTGTGACATTTGGTTGATAAGCAATGCAGGAGGGTTGCTCAATATTCTTCGGAGTGAATTTGTCCTGCATTGGTACTCGATTTGGTACTTCCTCACCCATTGTTACTTGTGAATTGGTTCGCTGTACAGTCGACTTGCACCTATGCAGAGTGCGTTCTGTCTCTCCGTCAACAGGTAGTAGCTCTGGATGAAGTGATCGTCTCCCTTACATACACCAAAGTCCTGTAACCTAAAAGAAAATATTTATTATTAATAAAAAAAAGAAAAGAAAAAGATTTTTATTGATTTGTAAGTTAAAATACTAAACAATCCCCGGCAACGGCGCCAAAAACTTGTTGTAAATCTCAGCTATCTAAATAAATAGATAAACTAGACACAAATTAAAACCTCGCAAGTATACGAATCGTTTATAGAAGCGTAGTGAAAAGCAAAGGTCGATCCCACAGAGATTATAGTACTTAACTCACTAATCAATAAAACAAAGAAAAAAATGCAAATCATAAAGTTTGTTCTAAAAGTTTATTTGAAAGGAAATGAAGAGATTAAAAACTAGATTAAAAAATATCAATTGAATGAGTTGGGCTTGATTTCCACCTATAGTCAAGAATGCTAGATTACTTTCTACACCATTCTCATCACTCATGTTGTTCCTTTAAGGGTATGGTATCTACTCCTTAAAGTTAGTGTTTCCCTAGGCCAAGAATTAGGCATGGTATCTACTCTAATTCGTTTCTTTTCTTAAGTATTTAGCATGGTATCTACTAAGTTGCACTTGAAGAAAGCGTAGGAACAATGGAAACGAACAAACACTCATGGCTCTAGAAGTTGGTACCAAATCTAGATCCCTCAAGTTGATTAAACCAAGAACCCCTAAAGATTCCCTTGTTACAAGTATAAGCACAAGATACGGATCGTCTCTATACTCATATAACAGAATCAATTTTATAATAGGCTAACTTTATAATATCAGGTTCTTCGGATCAGTCGACTGTTTTGAAGAACTTTCTAACAATTGTTGATTCATATTATAAATTTGATCCTGATAACTGGGTTCAATCAATAAGTGATTGAAATAGTGTTTAGAAGATTATAACATTACATGACTATGGTTTCAATCTGCCCAACAATGAAATTAGTTGCACATATTCATAATAAAACTATTGCAATTAATAAATTTGTTCAAGGATTGCATTACAAAAATTTGAGAGAAAGAGGAGATAAAAAGAATACAAAATTTATTGCAAACCCCTTTATCTGTCTCGAAATTTGCACCCAAAGAAACAGCCTTGAAGACCAGTCAAATCGAAGCCTAGCCCAGTCAGCATGCTGTTAGTCGAAGCCGGTCTTGTCACGCATGCCAGTCGAAGCACTGCGCCTGCTGTCAATCGAATAGCAGGGTTCTTTCTTCTCGAACTGCGCGCCCGTCAGCGGCCTGGACTCCACGTGCAGCCGCTGACCCGCTGTCAGTCGAAGCCCACGTGAAGCTTGCTTGCTGCTTCACTTCGAAACCCAGAAAAGAAGAGACAGAGAGAGAAAAGTAATCTCTTTCTCTCTATTTCTTTCTCTCTGTTTCTCTCTCTTACTTTTCCTTTGTATTCTGTGTTCTTTTATTGTTCGCTTATGAGTCGTTGTAGCCGTCACCTCCCTCGATTTCTCTCTTGTGTTTTGCTTCTACTTATAGAGAACGGGAAGGAGTTAGGGTTTGTACTTTTTGCAGAAAACCCCACTCTTTTCCTTTATTTCCTTCCTTATTTGCTCTGAATTTTATTTCTTTCTCTTTTCTCCTTCTATTTCCTTTTCTGTCAAACACGTGTTTCTGCATACACAAAATAATACCTGAAATTAGGATTTTTAGATAAAAAAAATTTAATTAGTTTAAAATTAATTAAACTAACTATAAATCATATTAGCATATAAAAATCCTTTTAAAATTTATTTGTCGCACTTTTAACTCAACAAAACAATAAAAATTGATAAATCCATTATTTTACTTTGTTTGTTGATCTTACTTTTTGCATCAAAAATATTATTTCTTCAAAAATAATTAATTAAATGAAATTTTATAGAAATATGATGAATTATAAACAATATCAACGAAACCAAGCCATATTAATAGGTAAATGAGTACAAATATTTGTATATAAATTAGACACATCAGAAATCTAAAGCGAAACTATTTGTTTTAGCAACCATGTATGGTGGGCTGCATGAAGTGCTACCTAGATAGTAATAACTACAAGACTTGATGCATGATACTTGAACATGATACATGCTTGCTTGATACTTGACTACATGATACGTGAGACTTGTTTACATGAGACTTGAACTTGACACTTGATACATGATTACATGATACTTGACACTTGATACATGTTTACATGATACTTGATTACTTGACACTTGATTCTTGCCATTTACACTTGTTCTCTTTGCCATGCTAGTTGTTTATTTTGACATCATGCTTATACCATGTTGCTAGTTAGTTTTCCCATGTACTTGTATCCTACATTTATAAGTGGCCCGGAACTTGCAATTGACGGGTACTTGTTTTTTCTCTTTTCCTCTTTCCTGCATTCGTTGAATTGCAGATTTTAGAGAACAGGTTCCAGATGGAATCGGAAACATGAAGTATTAGTGCTGCTTTTTATTATTATTATTTCATGTAGCTTGCTTGAACAATATTGTATTTTGAGACTTGGAGTTATTCTTGTATTTGGGCAATGTGACCCAAGATATTTGTTTTATTCAGATCAGGACTATTTGAGATTTATAAATTTGGTTTCAAGTATTCTTGTTGGTATTTTGGCTCATATGTGCATGTGGTTGATTCTTTTGCTCCGACTCTGATGATTCTTGTGAAATGTTGTAAAGATTTTTTGAACAACTTATGGATGATAAAAATCATTCGCTAGGCTTTTGTCTCGTATTCGTATTCCGTATTCTTTTTGGGAAGCGGGGCATGACATGTACTGTAATTAACACCATTGTAATGAAAAAGTTTTAAATTCCTTTTATTTTTGTACGAAGTTAAAGTAAAGATCCTATTTGTGCTACGAATTACCTGTGTGTGGAATTTGGGGCGTTACATCTGATCTCTGAGATCTCCTGAAATGCAAGTCCATGACGAAGTACCTCGCCCAGAACGCCGGTGAAGCAAGAGGACCCCCTCTCCTCGAAGACAGAGGTTCAGAAGAACTCCCTCTCCCAAGGGGCGAAGAAGATCTCCCTCTTCTAGGGAATGAAGAAGATCTCCATCTCGGGAGCGAAGAAGCCAAACTACAGCAAGTCGACCAGTTCACAGGACCAGTAATGAACAACAGGAGCCCGTCACTAAGGCAGAATTCCAAAATTTTAAAGATGAGATCGCCCGTGCTCTCAACGTCACTCCGAACAGGAGTTGACAAACAAATAGTTGTCGCCTCACAACCATACATGAGGAAGAGTCCCGCAGGTCGACCAGGTCTGACCAAAGAGACGACCTAGTTCCCCGCCACCTCCGAGAGATGGAGGATCATCGCAACAGAATCAACCGAGAGGAAGACCGTCAAACCATAAGCTTTCGCCATAGCAGGCCTCCCTTATCCAAGTCAATTAAGGACGCCTACATCCCTGAGACCTTCAAGCCACCACACTTTGTGTCCTACAACGGAGAATTTGACATGGCTGATCATATCGAGAGTTTCAAAACCCTCATGATGATCCAAACAGGCCTGAGACGCACTCATCTGCAAGAAGTTTCCCACCACACTGAAGGGGCAGCAAGGGAGTGGTGCTCTCGCCTCTTTCCAGGCTGCATCTTCTCCTTCGACCAATTTAAGGAACTCTTCCTTACCCACTTCATAAGCAGTCACCGTACTAAGAAGACAAGTGCCACTTTATTGAACCTAAATCAAAGGGAAGGGGAACGACTAAGAAACTTTGTTCGGTGCTTCACAACCAAGTCCCGGTATATCGCCTCGATCAATCCAGCACTAGCGGTCACCGCATTCAGATACAATGTTAATAACGCCGACCTCAAGGCTTCCCTTGCAAAGAAGCTTCATCGGGACTTCTTGGAACTCCTGCTTAGGAGCGAGAAGTATATCCGAGCTAAAGAGGCTCTCAACCCCCCAGTCAAGAGGAGCCTGTAACGCCCTGAATTCCAAAATACGGTTATTTGTAGCAAAACAGGTTCTTCACTTTATTTCGTACAATTTTACAAGGAATTAAAAAAAATCTTTGTACAACACTGTTCCTTTTACATCAACGCAGTGGAAAAATAAAGATTACAATAAAAAACATGTACAATTTCAACATCAACAATAAACAGTCTTTAGCTTCAAGTTCATCTTTCAGTCTTAGTCAATCCAAGCCCTGCATCGAAAACTGTGGGCACGACAGTTACATACAACTGACACAATACTATACATGGCCATCCTCGCTATGCCATAATATAGCGACTCACTTTACTTTAACAACCACAATCTTGAATGTAAAATAAATTGTAAACATGTCGGTGTATGCAATGCCTTAATACCTAATGCAGATGTTTACGCTATGATGACACTAATGCATGCTTGTTTGAATTCTATGCATCCCATACTATATAGGTCCGAGGGTAAGCACCTACGTACTCCATATTAAATGATTGAATCCCTCCCCATGAATTACTACAACGGTGACTAAGGTAAGGTTTAGATGTTCTGAGAGTATTAAGCCCACGCCCCGATAATTCCAGAGACGAATCCCACACCGCCGATGAGTTGGGGACAACTCCTAATCACACATCGATAATTCCGTTGAAATCATCTCACATCGCAAGCTATGGTGCTTCCATAGTCCCAAAACACCCCATAGATGTCGCCTCGATCCCGATTATTCTGAAAATGAATCCCACACCGCTGATGAGCTGGGGACAACTCCTAATCACACCTTGATAATTCCGGGAAAACCATCTTACACCACAGACCAACTGAGGCCCTCATACCCATGTTTGCCCATACTTCATCACGTTTCCCCTTAGTACCTGCCCTTAAGTTTTAGTTTTAGAAGAATCAACACAACCAAGAACTAGCTTTCCCTACCGGACTTAAACCAACACGAGAGACAGACAGCTTAACCTGGCTACATCTCAAAAGATGTTCAACCCACACTGGTTAGCTCTCAAATTTCATTTATCATAAATGTCGGTTTCTAAGTGTCTCGCCTAGCCTCTAGATTCCAACAACCATCTCGTTCTAGAGATTAATTTGGTTATATCTAACCTCAACATAAACGTCTTTATCAACAATTCATCTTTATCACATTTGAATACTTATTCATTAAATTTCTTTCATTCAATCTTTTTCCAACACATTCCTTTTCTTATATTCACATTCTACATAAATCTCTCAATTAAATTTCGTATAAATAGCACTCTTTAATTAATCAATCAACTAATCACTTTCATGATACTAAGTCTACACAATCTTTTCTCATATTAGACTCCAATTTATTAACTGTCTTTAATCAATTTCATCACTTTCTAATGCACAATTTCATTAACAATTTATTCCTAACTTTCTTTCATTCTCAACTTGCATTTTGCTTTTTATAATCAATTTACAATATCTTTAATTAAATCTACATCTTCTTTATTTTCAACTTGGACTCAACTTAATACATTGATGAAAATGTCCTTAAAACTCCCAAATATACTCAAAATAGTGTGAATTTATTTTTAATTGTCGAAATCATATCTAGAAAAGTTTCTGTAATTTTCCCCAAATTTTTTAACTTTAAAAACCCCAAAAAAACCCAAAGAACAAAAAAATAGTGCATATGCGGCCTCGAACCCGAGACCAACCCTAAGCCCATGAGCGCCACATGGCAGGCACAGGTGCAGCGTACCCCCACTAGCCACTTAGGACAAGAGCACTTCTTGTCTAATATAGGGGTTTTATTCTTTTTGTGTCAGAGTTGCTATATATTCTTCCATTTAAATTTCTCATTTAATCTATGATTTTATTTGTTCCCCCAAAAGAAAAGTTTATAAATTTTATTTATAAATCTCCAGAAATATTTGTTTGCTGATTTTAACCAAATTTAAGGTGATTTATCCCCACTTTATATATATCTCTAATATTATAATGGGAGAAGGCCTTAGTGTCATTTGTAAATGTTTTGTCATTCTACCAACCTGTGCAACGCAGGTGCATAACTATTATAAAGGAGGTTCTAGGTTCAAATCAAGACTATGTCTAATTTTTTATTTTAAAAAACTATATTTATTAAAACGTGCATCGCACGTGTAAACTACTAGTATATATATATAGAAACAAATAAACATATAACTTGATTTTATTAGCAAACTAACTCTTCTTTTCAAATTAATGCCACCATTTTATATTAATAAACTTCCAAAATTATTGTTTTGCTGACTTTATTCACATTCATGGTGAATTAACTTCAATTTTCTCAAATCAATCTTTTCTTTCTCTTATTGAAATTTTAAATACTAAGATGCAACTAGATAGTCATTCTACCAACATTGATACATCTTTTATTTTGTTCCACTATATCCATTTCTTTCCCCCAAATTGTTCCTATAATTTTCATTACTATTTATATCTATTTTGTACACATTTTAACCAATTCGCAAGAGACACAAAATTCATACAATTTAATCGAATTGATCACGTGTGCCTAACAATTCTACACATGCTCTTAATTAGTTTTTCTCCATCATAATTTACCCATTAATTCATGTTGTTCTCATTAACATACAATGAATTCTACAACTTTCTACTTTTAACATTCTTTAACATGCATCAAATTTAACTTTTATAACACATTAAACTTGCATAACAATCCACAAAATACCTAGACATGCTCTCTACATTAACGAGAAAGTAAGAAGAGACACCCACCTTAGAGAATATTCTAATTAATCCCTTAGCAATTTGGACTCTAAGAGAAGCTCCAATTCTCCTCGGAATCCGCGCACCAAGAAGAAAACCCCCAGCCCCCTTGCCTTTCGGCCAGCAATAGGGAACATCACCCCCACCATCATTTTCTTTTTGATTTTGTTTAGTTTATTTGGGATTAAGAAATTGGAGGGGGTGATTTATAAGGGTTAATTAATTAATTAATTATAGGTTTTATTTGATTAACCCACTAACCAATAACCACCTACTACAAAAATCCACTCTCTTTCTCCACTCACCACAAAACAGCCGGCCTCCTTTCCTCTTGCAAAAACACGTGCACGTGCACTGCATGTGCACACTCTTTAATAAATATTATTATTTTTTAATTAAAATTAGAAACATATATTACAATATATCATAAGTATTTAAATAAAGCTAGTTTAGTTTAATTATAAATTAAATTTGTCATGCACAAATAAAAATTGACACACAAATACGTGCACCGCAACCACGTGCATCGCATGTAAAAATATTAAAATACGAAATTTATTTTATCGACGGGAAAACGTTTATAAATAATCAAATTCAACATACGAAAAATATATTTCATTAACTATATATATATATATATATATATATATATATATATATATATATATATATATATATATATTCAATAATGAAATGAACACGTACATGAAAAACACGTGCACCGCACGTATAAAAAAATATTTCAATCAAAATAGAAGAAAAATGAATTTTAGTTTACAAAACGGATTCGAACAGTTATAAAATAAATAATTGGAACATATCGAAAATATTACACATAACGTAATTGACACGTGCGTCGATAACGCATGCAATGTACGTAAAACCACAAAGATTGAAATTTAATATTTGAGTTGCCTCAAATAGGATAAGAATGAATTTTGAGAAGACAGAAAATGCATAAATAGTTGAAATTCAAAATATGTATGATATTTATACTAAAATACGTTATGGATATTGTCTGTAACAGTACAAAATATACGTGCGTAATACACGAGAGGCTAAATTGTCATAACTTAATTTTGCGGGGTGTTACATTCTCCCCCTTAGAATAGTTCTGTCCTCAGAACTCACTAGGGTAAAAGTTGTATTTTGTACCAAAAAAAATCATTATTGTGTAGAGAAAACTTTCAATACCACGGAAGGAAATGTAGTATGTAATGTGGAAAACAAGTAAACTTATGTAAGAAAACTATGAGTTTCAAAATTTATAGGAACGAAACAAGAAAAACTCGGAAAACAGCATAAGAAAAACGTGACAATAAAATATTGAAAGATATTTTCATATAAAAATAATATTATATAAAGTATTAGATAAAATGAACAATATAAATTAATTCATTAATTGTGAAAGAGCTTGGAAAACAAAGCAATTGGGAAAAAATAAGGAGAAGAATAATCAATAGATACTTTAATAAATTATTAATAGGCTTAGTAATCGAAATTTATCAAATGAATAAATGGGGAAATTATTAATATCACAAACCGAACTAGTATTATATATTACGAGATAAAATTGAATTAGTAATTTTATAAAATGATGTTGGATCAAAATCCGATAATGTATGAGTGTTGAATTTTAGTTGAAAAAAATACAGAATATAACATAAGTATATTTGTAAAATTTCCAATGAGGTGTATAAAATAATATCATAAATTTATGGTCGAGCTAATTCGTAAGAGGTTGGTCAAGGCTCAGAGTCGGCAGAAGAGTTATGCAGACACTCGACGAAGGGACTTAAAGTTTGAGGTTGGGGATGCAGTCTTTCTCAAGGTGTCTCCGACTAAAGGAGTGATCAAGTTCGGGAAGGGAGGCAAGTTGGCGCCAAGGTACATTGGGCCATACATGATTTTGGGGCGGATTGGTAAAACAACATATAAGTTGGAGCTACCAGAGGAATTAGCACAGATGCATGATGTGTTCCATGTGTCGATGTTGAGGAAGTATGCACTGGATCAGAATCATCAGTTGGCAAAAGTGCCTGAAGGTCTACAGCTAAACTTGAGTTACAAGGAGCAGCCTGTAGAGATTGTTGACCATCGGGAGAAGGTGTTGAGGAAGAAGGTGATACCTATGGTCAAGGTATTATGGAGGAACCAGTAGTTTGAGGAAGCTACTTGGGAGCCAGAGGATCACATGTAGAAGGATTCTCCCGAGCTCTTTGTATGATTGTATTCTTTTTCTTCAATTGTATTTTTTTTGTATGACTGTATTCTTTAAACTATATTTCCATTTATGTGATTGCATTTTCTTTTTGCTTATATCGTTTGGTCCCTATTAGTAGTAGTTCTGAGGACAAACTATTCTAAGGAGAGAGTGATGTAACACCCTATATTTTTAAATAATGTTTTTGAAATTAATAAATGAATTAAAGTGACTTTTGGTGATTTAATAAATATTTTTTCTGAAATTTATCTTTTTGCACATGCAAAACACGTGCAAATATTTTCTTGGAAAATTCAAAATCAGAAATTATTTTTGGAGAAACCTAATATTTATTAGTAGGTATTATTTATGAATTTTCTAGTTTTTTTAAAATTTATTTGGCATATCTGCAAATATTACAAAAAATGGGCTTTTGTGCAAAATTACCACTTGGAGTAAAAACTCCAGATTTTTTATTTTTTGGGCTGAGTATGATGGCTAGCCAACTCAGAGGTAAATATTTCAATTTTTATTCTAATAAATTTCTTTTATTTTGCAAATTTGCCACGTATAGAGGCTAAAATTACAAAATTTATTTTTACTGATTAGATATAGATGCCGGCCAGATCTGGAGAGTCATTTTTTACTAATCTCAATTAAATTGATTAATCTAATTATCTAGTATGAAGGATCTATATATGTAAAGATATTTTCTAAAGGGATATTTTGCAAAATCTTCTCAAAAACCTTAATACCCAGATTTTGGCCTATATTATGGCTGCTACAGCCACCCCCCTCCTCTGCAAAAACAAAAGACTATTTTATTATTGGTTTTCTTGGAGTTTCGAAGTGAGGATCTTGGATTTTTGCGAAAGGAAGAGCTTTTTCTTATTCTTTATTATTTCGGTTGATTCTTCAATAAGGTAGACGACATATGTTTGATTTCTTATTATTCTATGCATGCTAAATATGAAGATTCATCTAGTAGAATACATGCTAGATGGTTGTATGATGGTATAATGAATTATTGATGGATGGATGAATAAAAATTGAACTTTTCATGAAAACTATGCAATTGATGATTAAAATTCAATATAGATGACTTGAGATTATTAAGAACTTAGTAGGAACCATGGGTGTGATGCTTTCTTTCATATTCTTGCTGATTTGAGTATACATAACGAAATTGTGTGATGAAGGATGTTTAAAGTCAAATAAAGAAGGGGTTTTGCTGATTGTGTATATGTGTATGTATATATAGGATCAGTTGAGAATTTTTTATGGAGGAAAACCTGACTAATACATGTTATAATTCCATATAATCATGGACAAATTAATCTAACTATTTGTAGATGTGTATAACAAGTTGGAAATGGATTTTTGAAGTAAAAAGAATCAAGTTTTGGAGGGTTTCATTGAACTTTGTTTTCGGGTCTGATGGTGTACAGCCGAGACTTGGATTTTTGTGTTTTTATGAAGATTTCGATTGGATTGTGGTTTATATAGTTGCTGAGATTGAATTGAACATTGCACTACTCTTATACCATGATTCTTGTTAATTTTTCTGATATATATTCACATATATACATATATATTCAAAGTGTTTTGTTTTGAAGAAGTTTCGTTGAAAATTTGATCTTTCATGAACTTGATGAGATTTTGATATGTTTTATAAACTCTAGTATGTTAAACAAGCTGTAATTGATCATGTGAAAATTTTTATTTTACAATTTTATTCTTTTAAAGATTATAATCAAAGTATCAATTAAAAAGTGCACAAATATTAAAGCTGTTAATTCTCAAACATGTCAGTTGACCGCCCAGATTTTATACATGGATTGACGGTCAACTGTCAATTGTGAGATTTTGGATTTTTAGCATGTTGGTCGACCGTCATTTTTTTAATGTTTTGACAGTTGACCGACAGCTGTTTTGTGTGCTGTTGGGTTGAGTTTTCGTTGTTTTTCTTGAACGATTATTTCTTCGAAGTTGTGGACTATTGATAAACTGTTTTAGATGAAGTTTTTGCTACAGATTACCATATTTTACAGAGAGTTATATTTTAATAGAGTTCAACTTGTATTTACATGACTTTAAGAAGCGAAATATATATGGATTTAAAGATATTGATGTTTTGTGATTTTTCTATAACTTCAAAATGTGGAACTCAGTCATTTAATGAATTTAATATCAGATTTAAATTCTGAAAATTTGTGAGTATTTGGATGAATTTAAATTTGTTTGATTAAAGGAGTTTTTCTTAATATGAACGATTTGATGATGGAATTAAGAGTTTTATTGAAAGGTTTTGTGTTGATATTTGATTTGTGAGTCTCTAGAAGTTGAGTAGGATTCCTGTAAACTGGCAGATGAGATTTTGTTGATTTTGACCAGTTTGGGTCTTGGGATTATTTTGTTGGGATTAAGTCCGGCAGGCACACCAACTCTAGAGAGGGAGAAAATTGTGTTTTAATTAATAATAATCGACCTAAGGACATTCACTAGTGGAGATATGATAGAACTTGGGAAACGTAAGTATATGCTCTGTTGTTAGTCCAATGGATGCGTTCCAGGACTGTGTTGTTGTGTCCCGAGAGGACAGTTGGTATGTTCGCGTGTCGAGGGTTGGCAGGCCAATTCACGGAACATACGGTGCATTTGCGTGTCGAGGGTTGGCGGCCCTATTCACAGGATGTACTGTGTATCTACACGTCGAGGGTCGGCAGGCCTATTCGTGGGGTACACAGTAGGAAGGTGATTCTCCTATTTTAGAGCTATGCTTACATAATGCTTGCGCGTCGAGGGTTGTCAAGCCTAATCACGAAGTAATCTAGATCATGTTTCTATCATCGTAGTAAGATTAGTTGCATAACGAGGGATTTAACCCTATAAAGTGGAGAACGATAAGGGCTTGCACCGGACCTATGTAGTATGTAATGCATAGAATTCGACAAGTATACATTAGAGAGTCATCATACTGCATTTGTGTTTTCATGACTTGTATTATGCATGATGTTTTCCTGTTTTCTTACACTTGACACTTAGTCTAGTTTCACTTAATGTTTTCATGCTTTATTTATCGTTATTTCATTATCCACGTGTTACTACTGTGGAAATGTGTTGATCATGACTTTATTCTTTATGTTTTATTTATATTCCATTTCTTTTGATGTCACTCACACCGTTATGGCTGACCCCTGTAGTTTTGGGGTTTAGGGTTATCTCTACCCGCATGTTTTATAGGTAGGTACCTATAGCTTGGGATTTGGATGCATGTGGTGGAATAATAATGTGGCTTATGCAAATTGTAAAAGAATGTGTTGTAAAAAAAAGAAATTGTAATTCAAGGTGTTTAATTTTCCGTTGTACTATAAAAAAAATATCTGTGTTTGGCTATGTTTACTATTATATTGAGGTAGATGTTAGGAATTGTGCCATGTATTTCTGAGTTTATTATATTGGAAATTCGGGGCGCTACAGACATCAAGTTGCATAATTTCCTCTACGACATCCGATTGCAGTTTGCCTTCTGAACGTTCGGTTGCAGACTTTGCCTCCCCGACATCCAGTTGCAGTTTGCCTCCATTGATATCTAGTTGTAGATTTGCCCTCTTGACATCAGGTTGCACCCAAACGGGAGATGGAAAAGGTAATCTTCCATATGTACTTGAATATTGGATGTTTAACTTTAAGTATGATGTTATATTTGAAATTTGTGATATAAAAATAGGAGTAAAAGTAAGGAATGAAGTAAAAAGTTACACGATGAAATATCAAAAGATGTATAGGATATATCAACCATAATTGGTACTAATTTGTAGTAATGGAAAAAATGATTTATAACATTTAGGAGAAAATAGTGTAAAGTATATGCACGAGCTGAAAATACAAATGAAAACAATAATTATGTAGTATAGCAAATTAGGACAATAAACATAAATAATTATATATAAAAATAGTAATTTTGTAATTGGATGATGGTGAAATGATATGTATAGTAAGTATATTGAAATATTTGACATATATAGAAATCGGGGGAAAATATAAGTAGTAACTAAGAATGTAAAGACAATTAAAATTTGATAATAAAGATAAAGTACAAATGGTATCACAAAATCAAATCATATAAAATGAATGTACATAGGCAAAATTTAAAATTTTAAAAATATAATAGAAATAATAAATGAAGAAAATAATAGTTGTAATATCAATTTAATAAGTGGTAATCTAAAACATAATAAAAATACGTAAAGTAATAGCAATGTAAATGGATAAACATAAAAGGGACTTAAAAATACGAATGGCAAAATTTTAAGACTGAAAGACAGATAAAATAAATTTAGAAGATCATGACTCAGGGAGATAGACAAAATACTAAATATCCAAGTGATTTAATAGTATAAGAAAATATTTATTTGAAAAATATTGAATATTAAAAAAGTACCATGATGAAAATCCACTAAGAAATTTTTTAAAGAGGGAAGTGTGTTTATGTCTAAGGTATCATAAATGTAAGTTCAAACCCACCATGCTTCCGCCCGCCACTCTGATACCAAGGAAAAATATACTTGTACACAATCTCACATCAATGTATACGAAGAGAGTATCATGAATGCAAGTTCCATAACTCTAACATTGACTGGGTCTGGGTTATCAGCCATCTTATAGGGAAAGGAAGGAGAAAATGTCAGTGTATAGAGCAACACAAATTTAAATCACTTAAATTAAATCTACTATAAACTGAACTCACACTTCTAATGTCCACCCTAATGTGTCGTCCTTATAATTTTGTACTACTTATTGAACCTGGCCCTGATATAACTCTGTAATGCCCTGAATTCCAAAATACGGTAATTCGTAGCACAACAGGATCTTCACTTCATTTCGTACAATTTTACAAGGAATTTAAAAACTTTTATTTGTACAACACTATTCTTTTTATTTCAACGCAGCGGAAAAATAAAGATTACAATACAAAATATGTAAAATTTAAACATCAACAATAAACAATCTTTAGCTTGAAGTTCAACTTTCAGTCTTAGTCAATCCAGGCCCTGCATTGAACACTGGGGGCACGTTAGTTACATACAACTAATGCAATACTATCCACGGCCATCCTCGCTATGCCATACTATAGCAACTCACTTACTTTAACAACCACAATCTTGAATGTAAAACAAAGTGTAAACATGTCGGTGTATGCAATGCCTTAATGCCTAATGCAGATATTTACGCTATGGTGACACTAATGCATATTTGTTCGGTTTCTATGCATCCCATACTATATAGGTCCAAGGGCAAGTACCTACGTACTCCAAATTAAAGGGTTGAATATCTCGCCATGAATTAGTACTATGGTGACTAAGGTAAGGACTAGATGTTCTGGGAGTATTAAGCCGACGCCTCGATAATTCTGGAGACAAATCCCACACCGCCGATAGTTTGGGACAACTCCCAATCACACCTCGATAATTCCGGGGAAACCATCTCACACCGCAAGCTATGAGGCTTCCATAGTCCCCAAAACACCCCATAGGCATCACCTCGATCCCGATAATTCCGAAGATGAATCCCACACCGCCGGAGCTGGGGACAACTCACAATCACACCTTGATAGTTCCAGGGAAATCATCTTACACCGTAGACCCACTGAGGCCCTCATACCCATATTTTCCCATACTTCATCACGTCTCCCCTTAGTGCCAGTCCTTAAGTTTTAGTTTTAGAAGAATCATCACAAGCTAGAGCTAGCTTACCCTACCGGACTTAAACCAACACGAGAGACAGACAGCTTAACCTGGCTACATCTCAAAAGATGCTCAACCCACACTGGTTAGCTCTCAAATTTCATTTATCATAAATGTCGGTTTCTAAGTGTCTCGCCTAGCCTCTAGATTCCAACAAGCATCTCGTTCTAGAGATTAATTTGGTTATATCTAACCTCAACATAAACGTCTTTATCAACAATTCATCTTTATCACATTTGAATACTTATTCATTAAACTTCTTTCATTCAATCTTTTTCCAACACATTCCTTTTCTTATATTCACATTCTACATAAATCTCTCAATTAAATTTCTTATAAATAGCACTCTTTAATTAATCAATCAACTAGTCACTTTCATGATACTAAGTCTACACAATCTTTTCTCATATTAGACTCCAATTTGTTAAATGTCTTTAATCAATTTCATCAATTTCTAATGCACAATTTCATTAACAATTTATTCCTTACTTTCTTTCATTCTCAACTTGCATTTTGCTTTTTATAATCAATTTACAAAATCTTTAATTAAATCTACATCTTCTTTATTTTCAACTTGGACTCAACTTAATACATTGATGAAAATGTCCTTAAAACTCCCAAATATACTCAAAATAGTGTGAATTTATTTTTAATTTTCAAAATCATATCTAGAAAAGTTTCTGTAATTTCTCCCGAATTTGTTAACTTTAAAAACCCCAAAAAAACCTAAAGAACCAAAAAAAGGTGCATATGCGGCCTCGAACCTGAGACCAACCCTAAGCCCATGAGTGCCACGTGGGAGGCACAGGTGCAGTGCACCCCCACTAGCCACTCAGGACAATAGCACTTCCTGTCTAATATAGGGGTTTTTTTTTTTGTGTCTGAGTTGTTGTATATTCTTCAATTTTATTTTCTCATTGAATCTATGATTTTATTTGTTTCCCCCCAAAAGAAAAGTTTATAAATTTTATTTATAAATCTCCAAAAACATTTGTTTGCTGATTTTAACCAAATTTATGGTGATTTATCCCCATTTTATATATATATTTATTTTTAGAAACATATAAACATTTAACTTGATTTTATTAGCAAACTAACTCTTCTCTTCAAATTAATACCACTATTTTATATTAATAAACTTCAAAAATTATTGTTTTGCTGACTTTATTCACATTCATGGTGAATTAACTTCAATTTTCTCAAATCATTCTTTTCTTTCTTTTATTGAAATTTTAAATACTAAGATGCAACTAGATAGTCATTCTACCAACATTGATACATCTTTTATATTGTTCCACTATATCCATTTCTTTCCCCTAATTGTTCCTCTAATTTTCATTACTATTTATATTTATTTTGTACACATTTTAACCAATTCGCAAGAGACACAAAATTCATACAGTTTAATCGAAATGATCATGTGTGCCTAATAATTCTACACATGCTCTTAATTAGTTTTTCTCCATCATAATTAACCCATTAATTCATGTAGTTCTCATTAACATACAATGAATTCTACAACTTTCTACTTTTAACAATCTTTAACATGCGTCAAATTTAACTTGTATAACACATTAAACTAGCAAAACAATCCATAAAATATCTAGACATGCTCTCTACATTAACTAGAAAGTAAGAAGAGACACCCACCATAGAGAATATTCTAATTAATCCCTTAGCAATTTGGACTCTAAGAGAAGCTCCAATTTTCCTCGGAATCCATGCACAATGAAGGAAACCCCCAGCCCCCTGCCTTTCGGCCAACAATAGGGAACAACACCCTCACCATCATTTTCATTTCGATTTTGTTTAGTTTATTAGGGATTAAGAAATGGGAAGGGGAGATTTATAAGGGTTAATTAATTAATTAATTATAGGTTTTATTTAATTAACCCACTAACCTATAACCACCTACTACAAAAATCCACTCTCTTTCTCCACTCACCACAAAATAGCCGGCCTCCTTTCCTCTTGCAAAAACACGTGCATGTGCACCGCATGTGTACACTTTTTAATTAATATTATTTTTATTTTTGTATTAAAATTAGAAACGTATATTGTAATATATCGTAAATATTTAAATAAAGCTATTTTAGTTTAATTGTAAATTAGATTTGCTATGCAAAAATAAAAATTGACACACACATACTTCATAAATTTCATTTTTAAAGAGAATACACCCAAATACGTGCACCGCAATAACGAGAATCGCACGTAAAAATATTAAAATACGAAATATATTTTATCGACGGGGAAACGTTTATAAATAATCGAAATACAACATACAAAAAATATATTTCATTAACTATATATATATATATATATATATATATATATATATATATATATATATGTATGTATGTATATGTATGTATATGAAATGAACACGTACATGGAAAACACGTACACCGTAGGCATAAAAAAATATTTCAATAAAAGTAGGAGAAAAAAGAATTTCAGTTTACGAAGCGGATTCTAACAGTTATAAAATAAATAATTGGAACACATCGAAAAATTACACGTAACGTAATTGACATGTGCGTCGATAACGCGTGCAATGTACGTAAAAACACAAAGATTGAAATTTGATATTTGAGTTGGCTCAAATAGGATAAGATTGAATTTTGAGAAGACAGAAAATGCTTTAATAGTCGAAATACAAAATATGTTTGATATTTATACTAAAATACATTATGGATATTGCTCATGATAATACAAAATATACGTGTGTGACACACGAGAGGCAAAATTGTCATAACTTAATTTTGCTGGGTGTTGCACTCTCCCCCCCATAAAACAGTTCTATCCTCAGAACTCACTAGGATAAAAGTTGTATTTTGTACACACAAAAAAAAATTCATTATTGTGTAGAGAAAATTGTCAATACCACGGAAAGAAATGTAGTATGTAATTTGAAAAACGTAAACTTATGTAAAAAAACTATGAGTATCAAAATTTATAAGAACGAAACAAGAAAAACTCTGAAAACAACAAAAAAGAAACGTGACCATAAAAGATTGAAAGAAATTTTCATATAAAAATAATATTAGATAAAGTATTAGATAAAAGGGAAAATATAAATTAAGTCATTAATTGTGAAAGAGTTTGGAAAACAAAGCAATTGGAAAAAAAAATAAAGAGAAGAATAATCAATAGATACTTTCATAAATTATAAATATTCTTACTAATCGAAATTTATCAAATGAATAAATGGGGAATGTTTAATATCGCAAACTGAACTAGTATTATATATTACGAGATAAAATTGAATTAGTAATTTAAGAAAATGCTGTTGGATCAAAATCCAAAAATATATGAGTGTTGAATTTTAGTTGAAAAAAATACAGAACATAACTTTAGTATATTTGAAATGCATTTATATTGGAAAAAACGATTCTCTTTGGACCTCTGGTGATTTCAAATTTCTTTCTTCTTCCTCGCTCTAGATCCTCAGATCCGCTCGATCCCGACCCTTTTCCATCGACCCTCCTTCATTAAAGTTGTAGATCCGTCCCTGATCTACCTCCTCATCCCATTTTTTCTTTCATCGGTTGTTTTCTCCACTTTGGCTCTCGGCTTCTTTCCGCGCTTCTTGCCTTCGCGTCTAGCTCCGAAGTGTATCCTCTCAGTCGCAAATCTCGGCGTTTCTGAGTGCTAGGTCCATGCCCCATCGGGTGTTTTGCTCCCCGGTTGTTCTGATCCAGTGGAGGTGTTGCATCTACGGTTTGGTGGCTACGAGTCTTTGTCCGTCGCTACTTTTTCCCTCCTCGGTCGCTCCAAGAAGCAGGTTTTCCTCGCGTCGCCCTCCATCCCCCTTCCTACCGCTGTAAGTTGCTGCTATCTTCTCTTTTTTTTGGGTGTGCTGGCGATTGTCTGGTACTTTGTTCCGCTGGAGTGCTTTGTTCCTCGCGTGCTTTGACTCGCTGGTTTACCTCCCCTTCCCGTATTTCCCTCTCTCCTAACCCTCCAACTTCCACACTTTCTTTTCTTTCTATCCTATGGAATTGCCTTCCCCATCTTGAAAGATTGGGGATTTGGCCTTTCTTTTTCTTTCTCTGTGGCAGCCTGTAGGGGCTTTAGCTGGTCTTATTCGGCTTCGGCCTTGATATATCGGTGGCTATTGAGTATCAGTGGCAAGGTAGAGACTTTTCTCTACTGGTACTCTTATAGTTCTTGCTCGGAGGTTTAGCGCCTCCTTTCATCTTTTGATGATCTGTATTCTGTTCGGATCTTTTCCATCGATCTGAATACTTTTTTCCCTTGACCGGAGCCTGTTGGTGTTTTGAGTTGTGGATTTTCGTAGCTGTTTGCTACCATGACTCTCGCTGTTCCGGAAGCTAGAGCGACTAAACAGATTCTGGAGATCAATTCTTCTCCTCCTCTTTTGTCTAACCCTTATTTCCATCAGTCCTCTCTTAATCTCATCTCTTCCCCTTCTGCTGGTAAGCCCGCACTGCTTCGGGTTTGTCACAGATGCTTCCAACCTGGGCATTTCAAGCGTGAGTGTAGGTATAAAATGAAATGTTTTTTCTGTGATAAATTCGGTCACGCGCGAAGTCGCTACTATGCCCTTCAAATTCTTCTTGGTCTTCCCAGAGGCCGCCCTTTACCAACCAAACTCCTCTCCTTCCTTAACTACCCTCTTTTGAAAAGCAAGCTGCATGCTGGCTTGGTTTCGATACCCAGTAGTGTTCCTGGAAAGAATTTTGTTTCCTCAGCAGTTGCTCCTTCTCCAGCTTCGAACACATCAAGATCGTTCCTCGCTCCTTGTGATTCTCTTACGAGACTTATCTGCCCTAATATTTCTTCACTCATTAAAGATCGCAAGGTCTTTTCTTATCCGTTTTCCTTCCCTTGTTTGGTTCCTTTAATAGCCCATCCCCACTCTCATGCAGGTGGTTCCTGCGCAGAGGTTGAGTTTAGATTATAATACGGTTTTGTTTAAATCCTATTCTTCTTGCCACTACGGGCATCGCAGTGCGGTGGGAGACTTTGGGTCTCGCAACATTTCTATCCCTCCCCTTTCGGTCAGAGCCTATGACCTTATGGAGGATCCTACTCTTCTTGATAAATTTCTTGGCTCTACAACCATTTCTTCTCCCCAACTGTCGATGATCTCTTGCCGTTCGTCGAGTAGCATCTACTCGCTCTATCTATATTTAGGGGAGCTATCTTCGATCGATCTACTCCGAAGGGAGATATCGCTTTTCCTGCTCCCTTTTCCACCCAAGTCTTCTCAGAGCCGGTTTCACTCTCCTATCATAGTTTCCTCCTATCTTTCTAACCACATCACTGATTCATCATCGGTGAGTACTAGTGTTCACAATTCCCCTCCCTGCACCAATATAGACGCAGTGTTTTTGATTGCCCCAGCTTCGAGTTCATCCCCTTTAGTTGAGACTGATCCTCCTCCCGTTAAGCAATATCGCAAGAAGCTGGTCGGTAATCTTAAGCCGACTCGAGTAAGTGCGCGTATCCTTGCCAGGCAAGCTCATGTTTTGTCAGCCCGTCAGTTGGTGCTCAGTTGAGTTCTCGCGTTATCAGCTTGGTGGTTTCCTTTTGTGCCGCTAGAGCTTCTCCTCAGTGGCTGCCGCTGGAGTTTGTCATCTGCTTGGTAGGAGGTCTTATTGGTCTGCGTCTGGCTCGCCGCTCCTCTTGTTTCTTCTCTTCTGGTGGGTGAGACAGGGCGGTTTTCTTCTCTTTTCCCGAGTTTGCTCTCCGGGCTGAAGTTTTAGTATCCCCGTTCAGCGGATGCTTCTTCGGTTGTATTTTAGCTCCCTTATTAGGCGTCCTTTGCCTCCTAGTTAGGATTTCATTATTGTTTAGTTCGCTCTTTTCTGTTTTACATCTTGTAAAGCCATTGATTATTTATTTGTACCTGTACTGTTTTATTGATTAATATATTTTTGATGGCTGGAGCCTTTTGGCTCTATCCGATACATCAAAAAAAAAAAACTTTAGTATATTTGTAAAATTTCCAATGAGGTGTATAAAATAATATCATTTTTTTTCCATTCGTAAAAGGTACATTTTTTTTTGAAATAATGATTAGTGTATATAAAATATATATAAGTTGTCAGGTATGACACGAAAATCAATATATATACAAAAATACGCGTAAATCTATATGACGAACAACAATACTATATCATGAAAGCTGTAAGCAATTGGAGAAACAAAATAAAATAATAGTAAAAGTAGCAATGTACACTTGAAAATAATATATAATATTAATTGGGGTAGAAGTAAAATGTAGATGGTAAACGAAAGTATAAATAATAAAGATCATATTATATAAGTAGTAAAACACATCGATGATAGGTTAGCAATAAAACATAAAAAGGGAATTGTCCAAAAATACAAAATAATAAAATAATTAATGGTAACCAGTAATATAGATTGAAAAATGACACAAGTATGATAGATGTAGGAGCAAATATAGATAGTAAGGAAATTAATTAAATTTGTATAGAAGTATATCTGTATTACAAATAATAAAGTTGAAGTAGTATAAACTAAGTTGTAAAACGTTATAAAATAGTATAAACTAGTACAAAAATAATGGCATCGTGGCAAGTAATATATATATATATATATATATATATATATATATATAGAAATAAAAATGAGGGTCATTAAAGTAGAAAAAATCTCTTCCGTGGTGAGTTCGCCTCGTTAATGTCCAATTGCAGGTTCGCCTCCTTGACATTACGTTGCATAATTTCCTCTACGACATCCGATTGCAGTTTGCTTTCTGGATGTTCGGTTGCAGACTTTGCCTCCTCGACCTCCAGTTGCAGGTTGCCTCCAGTGATGTCTAGTTGTGGATTTGCCCTCTCGACATTTGGTTGCCCCCAAACAGGAGATGTAAAAGGTAATCTTCCATATGTACTTGGATGTTGGATGTTTAACTTTAAGTATGATGTTATGTTTGAAATTTGTGATATAAAAATAGGAGTAAAAGTAGGGAATGAAGTAGAAAGTTACACGATGAAATATCAAAATAGATGTATAGGATATATCAAACATAAATGGTACTAATTAGTAGTAATGGAAAAAATGATTTAGAACATTTAGACAAAAATAGTGTAAAGTGTATGCATGAGCTGAAAATACAAATGAAAACAATAATTATGTAGTTTAGCAAATTAGGACAATAAACATAAATAATTATATATAAAAATATTAATGTAGTAATTGGATAAGGGTGAAATGATATGTATAGTAAGTATATTGAAATATATGACATATATAGAAATTGGGGGAAAATATATGTAGTACTAAGAATGTAAAAACAATTAAAATTTGAGAGTAAAGATAAAGTATAAATAGTGAGTGTATGTATTATATTAGAGAAGCATAAAACTACAAAATTAATAAGTAGCTATTAATAGTGAAAAGTAATTACAAAAAGGTCAAAAATAAGGATAAACAAATACTAATAAAATGAATCTTATTTGGTAGAGGTAAATTGCATTTATATAAGTAAAAAAAATATTACAATCATGCTAAAATATACTGAAATATATAAGACAATATAAGACAATAGAAAAATATAGTATCACAAAATCAAATCATATAAAATGAATGTATATAAGCAAAATTCAAAATTTTAAAATATAGTAGAAATAATAAATGAAGAAAATTATAGTTGTAATATTAATTTAATAAGAGGTAATCTAAAACTTAATAAAATATGTAAAGTAATAGCAATGTAAACGAATAAACATAAAAGGGACATAAAAATACGAAGGGCAAAATTTTAAGACTGAAAGACAGAAAAAACAAATTTAGAAGATCACGACTAAGGGAGATAGACAAAATAATAAATATCAAAGTGATTTAATAGTATAATAAAATATTTATTTGAAAAATATTGAATGTTCAAAAAGTACTATGATGAAAATCCACGAAGAAATTTTTTAAAGAGGGAAGTGTGTCTATGTGTAAGGTATCATGAATGTATGTTCAAGCCCACCATGCTTCCGGCGCTACTCTGATACCAAGGGAAATATACTCGCACACAATCTCACATCAATGTATATGAGGAGAGTATCATGAATGCAAGATCTATAACTATAACATTCACTTGGTCTAGGTTATCTGCCATCTTATAGGGAAATGAAGGAGAAAACGTCAGTATATAGAGCAACAAAAATGTAAATTACTTACATTTAAATCTCTATAAACTAAACTCACACTTCTAATGTCCACCCTAATGTGTCGTCCTTATAATTTTGTACTACTTATTGAACCTGACTCTGATACCACACTGTAACGTCCCGAATTTAAAAATACTGTAATTCGTAACACAACAGGATCTTCACTTCATTTTGTACAATTTTAAAAGAAATTTTAAAAAAATTCTTTGTACAACATTGTTCTTTTTACATCAACACAGCGGAAAAATAAATATTACAATATAAAATATGTACAATTTAAACATCAACAATAAACAGTCTTTAGCTTCAAGTTCATCTTTCAGTCTTAGTCAATCCAAGCTATGCATTGAACACTGTGGGCATGTCAGTTACATACAACTAACTCAATAATATACACGTCCATTCTCGCTATGCCAAAATATAGCGACTCACTTACTTTAACAACCACAATCTTGAATGTAAAATAAAGTGTAAACATGTCGGTGTATGCAATGCCTTAATGCCTGATGCAGATGTTTACACTATGATGACACTAATGCATACTTGTTCGGATTCTATGCATGTCATAGTACATAGGTCCGAGGGCAAGTACCTACGTACTCCACATTAAAGGGTTGAATCCATCGTCATGAATTACTACTATGGTGACTAAGGTAAGGTTTAGATGTTCTGGGAGTATTAAGCCTACGCCCTGATAATTTCGGAGACGAATCCCACACCGCCGATGAGTTGGGGACAACTCCCGATCACACTTCGATAATTCTGGAAAAACCATCTCACACAGCAAGCTATGCCGCTTCCATAGTCCCAAAACACCTTATAGGCGTCACCTTGTTCCTTATAATTCCAAAGATTAATCCCACTCCGTTGATGAGCTGGGGACAACTCTCAAACACACCTCAATAATTCTGAGAAAACCATCTTACACCGCAGACCAATTGAGGCCTTCATATCCATGTTTGCCTATACATCATCACGTCTCCCCTTAGTGTCTGTCATTAAGTTTTAGTTTTAGAAGAATCATCACAACCTAGAGCTAGCTTACCCTACCGGACTTAAACCAACGCGAGAGACAGACAACCCAACCTGGCTACTTCTCAAGAGATGCTCAACCCATACTGGTTAGCTCTCAAATTTCATTAATCATAAATGGCGGTTTCTAAGGGTCTCGCCTAGCCTCTAGATTCCAACAACCATCTCGTTCTAGAGATTAATTTGGTTATATCTAACCTCAACATAAACATCTTTATCAACAATTCATCTTTATCACATTCGAATTCTTATTCATTAAACTTCTTTCATTCAATATTTTGCCAACACATTCTATCCCTTATATTCACAATCTACATAAATTTCTCAATCAAATTTCATATAAATAATATTTAATTAATCAATCAACAAGTCCCTTTCATGATACTAAGTTCACAATCTTTTCTCATATTAGAATCAGAGTTTTAAATTTCTTTAATAAATTTCAACACTTTCTAATGCACAATTTCATTAACATTTTATTTTTAACTTTCCTTCATTCTCAACTTGCATTTTACTTTTTATAATCAATTTACAAAATCTTTAATTAAATCTACATCCTCTTTATTTTCAATTTGGACTCAACTTAATTCATTGATGAAAATGTCTTTAAAACTCCCAAATATACTCAAAACAGTGTGAATTTATTTTTAATTGTCAAAATAATATCTAGAAAAGTTTTTGTAATTTTTTCCGAATTTTTTAACTTCAAAAACCCCAAAAAAACCCAAAGAACAAAAAAAAAAGTGCATATGCGGCCTCGAATCCGAGACCAACCCCAAGCCCAAGAGCGCCACATGGCAGGCACAGGCGCAGCACACCCCAACTAGCCACTCAGGACAAGAACACTTCTTGTCTAATATAGGGGTTTTATTCTTTTTGTTTCTGAGTTGCTCTATATACTTCAATTTTAATTACTCATTTAATCTATGATTTTATTTGTTTCCACCAAAAGAAAAGTTTATAAATTTTATTTATAATTCTCCAGAAACATTTGTTTGCTAATTTTAATGAAATTTAAGGTGATTTATCCCAACTTTATATATATATTTATTTTTAGAAACATATAAACATATAACTTGATTTTATTAGCAAACTAACTCTTCTCCTCAAATTAATACCATTATTTTATATTAATAAACTTCCAAAATTATTGTTTTGCTGACTTTATTCACATTCATGGTGAATTAACTTCAATTTTCTCAAATCAATCTTTTCTTTCTCTTATTAAAATTTTAAATACTAAGATGCAACTAGATAGTCATTCTACCAACATTGATACATCTTTTATTTTGTTCCACTATTTCCATTTCTTTCTCCCAAATTGTTCCTCTAACTTTTATTAGTATTTATATCTATTTTGTACACATTTTAACCAATTCGCAAGAGACATAAAATTCATACAATTTAATCGAATTGATCATGTGTGCCTAACAATTCTACACATGCTCTTAATTAGTTTTTCTTTATCATAATTTACCCATTAATTCATGTAGTTCTAATTAACATACAATGAATTCTACAACAATCTATTTTTAACAATCTTTAACATGCATCAAATTTAACTTTTATAATACATTAAACTAGCAAAACAATCCACAAAATACCTAGACATGCTCTCTACATTAACTAGAAAGTAAGAAAAGACACCCACCTTAGAGAAGATTCTAATTAATCCCTTAGCAATTTGGACTCTAAGAGAAGCTCCAATTCTCCTCGGAATCTGTGCACAAAGAAGGAAACCCCCAGCCCCGGTCTTTCGGCCAGCAACAGGGAACATCACCTTCACCATCATTTTCTTTTTGATTTTGTTCAGTTTAATAGGGATTAAGAAATAGGAGGGGGTGATTTATAAGGGTTAATTAATTAATTAATTATAGGTTTTATTTAATTAACCCACTAACCTATAACCACCTACTACAAAAATCCACTCTCTTTCTCCATTCACCACAAAACAGCCGGCCTCCTTTCCTCTTGCAAAAACACGTGCATGTGCACCGCAGGTGCACACTCTTTAATTAATATTATTTTTTGTTTTTTATTAAAATTAGAAATGTATATTATAATATATCATAAGTATTTAAATAAAGCTAGTTTAGTTTAATTGTAAATTAGATTTTTCATGCACAAATAAAAAGTGACACACACATACTTCATAAATTTCATTTGGAAAGAGAATACACCCAAATACATGCACCGCAGCCGCGTGCGTCGCCCGTAAAAATATTAAAATACGAAATATATTTTATCGACGGGGAAACGTTTATAAATAATCGAAATATAACATACGAAAAATATATTTCATTAACTATATATATATATATATACACACACACACGTACATGGAAAACACGTGCACCGCACGTATAAAAAATATTTCAATCAAAATAGGACAAAAATAAATATCAGTTTACAAAATGGATTCGAACAGTAATAAAATAAACAATTGGAACACATCGAATATTGCACGTAACTTAATTGACACGTGCATCGATAATGCGTGCAATCTATATAAAAACACAAGAACTGAAGTTTAATATTTGAGTTGGCTCAAATAGGATAAAAATAAATTTTGAGAAGACGTGAAATTCATAAATAGTTGAAATACAAAATATGTATGATATACTATAATACGTTACCAATATTGCCCGTAACAGTACAAAATACACGTGCGTGACACGAGGGGTAAAATTTTTATTACTTAATTTTGTGAAGTGTTACAGAGCCATCCTCCGGGAACAAACAGATGAGTGGAAATGGAGAAGGATACCAAAAATTCAAGAAAGACGACAATAGTTAGCATTGCCCTCCTCATCGTTTCGAGAAGTTCACCCATCTTAATGCCACCATATCGACAGTCCTCATGGATGTGGACAAGGACGGGCTACTCTGCCCTCCCCCTACAATGAACATTTTGGAGAAGAGGAGGAACGTAGATAAGTGGTTTTGTTTTTACAAAGATTACAGCCACAACACAGATGATTGTCCAACTCTCAAGGAAGAAATCCAAGAGTTTATCCAATGAGGGCACCTATCCAAGTTTTTCCGAAAGGACAGGGCCAATCCTCCCACTCGGGGAGCTAACAAGGGCAATGAATGGAATTCTGAGTTCCAAGAGTGAGAACAGAGGGCGGTGCTCCACTCCATCCATGGCGGACCCATGAGAGAAGAATCAAACTCCTTTCAAAATTTCTTCATCCAAGAGGTGAATTCAGTGCATAACTTCCCCCCATCCAAGAGTACGAGGGTTCCAGTGAAATTCTCATATAAAGATCTAGAAGGCGTTCGAACGCTTCACTGCGAGGCACTTATAATTAGTCTCTACATAGTCAACCACAAGGTACGTCACATCCTACTGGACAACTGTAGCTTGGTCAGCATAATCTTCTTGGAGGCCTTCAAAAGCCTCAAGCTCTCGCGGGACCGTCTCAAGTCCATTAAGTACACTCTCCATGGATTCTCCAGGGTCCCAGTCTAGATCAAAGGAATAATCATCCTTTATGTGACTATAAGAAAGGCCTTAACAACCCAAACCAAAGCAATGGATTTCATGGTCATCAATGTGAATGCCGCTTACAACATCATCCTTGACCAACGAGGCTTAGCAGCACTTCATGCCGTTCCCTAAGCTTTCTCCATGAAAATGAAGTTCCCTACGTTAGCAGGGGTAGGAGAAGCCAAAGGGAGCCAAGAGACAACTCGGAGGTGCTACACAACTAAAATGGGGGGCTCAGTCCTCCCACTTGAAGCATTGAAGCTCTCCCAAGGAAACAGTCAAGTCATTTTCCAAGCTATCTCTTGGCTCCCTTTGGCTTCTCCTCCCTTCGGGCTACTTCCACGTCTTGTCCCAAACAATGAGTCGCAACACAAAGAAGTCCAGAGTCAAAATGAATACACTTGGAAGACCTTTGTTTCAGATCAATCTCCTATTACGAAATAGAGAGTATGCGATAAGTTCCTTATTTATGGCACAAACCTGAAAGCAAAACACATTAGGTATCTCCACTCCGTTCACAAATGACGGCGAGGAAGGGGGACACTTCGGTTCAGAGACATGTTCCGCTTGAGACACTTCTTCACCATTGAAGAGACACATCGGTCGCCCGAGCTGCCAAAAGGGGTTCCAACCCCACAGATCAAGTCCCGACCTCACTACTACGAGCCCCCCGCATTCTTTCCAGAAACCATGCTTGAGCTCTCGACCACTCACTTTGGGCATCCTTAGGGATCCGTTCTCCTGAATTCCTTTGTCTCGATACACAGGACGTCTCGAACCATCAGGATGAGCCTTCCTTAGACGTGCGAACTCTAGGTCTCTTCCAACAAAAACTACCTTTAGCCTAGCGAGCTCCAACCCCGTCACGCGCAACATGTTACAATCAGCATCCCGAGGGCTTCCCCCAATATATATGATGATCTATCAATAAAGAGAGGGAATGAGCCACTATAACATTAGAAAACACCAAAGACTTCGATCCAATGTTAAGAATACAAGGAACACCAACAACTCATCAACTTAAAGTAACGAGTTTAGTGCTCTGCACCTTGATCAAACTCCTCCAACAATTCATTAGCTCCATGGAATGGGTCGATGGCCTGCTGGCTCAAATGACACGTCCTACTTCAACTCCCTCCTCGAGTTGCTCCTACAAACTTGCTAGGTGTAAATAGCAAGTTCGGCGCCAACTCCCTCCTCAAGTTTTCTCCATAAGCTTACTGGGTCAAATAGCAAGTTTGGAGTCCAACTCCCTCCAAGAGTTGCTTCTACTAACTTGTTAGGCTCAAATGGCAAGGTCGGTACTAACTACCTCCTTGAGTCGCCTCTACAAGCTTGTAGGGCTCAAACGGCAAGGTCGGCGCCAACTCCCTCTTCGAGTCACCTCTACAACCTTGCTAGATCCAAACAGCAAGTCCGGTGCCAACTCTCTCCTATAGTTGCCTCCACTCTCCTATAGTTACGTCTACCAACTTGCTAGGCTCGAACGACACGGTCAGCATCCAACGCCCTTCAAGGGTGCCTCTACAAATTTGCTGGGCTTAAACAGCAAGTTCGGCATTCAACTTCTACCTCTACAAACTTGATACACTAAAATAGCAAGGTTTGCGTCCAACTCCCTCCTAGGGGTGCCTCTACGAACTTGTTGGGCTCAAATAGTATGTTCGGAGTCTGACTTCATCCTAAAGTTGTCTTTACAAACTTATTGGGCTCAAACATTAATTTCGGCATCCAACCCCCTTCAAGAGTCGCCCCTACACACTTGTTGAGTTTAAATGGCAAGTTCGGAGTCCAACTTCCACCTCAAGTTAATTCTACGAACTTGTTGGGTTCAACTAGCAGGTTTGGCGTTCAACTCCCTCATAGAGTTTCCTCTGTAAACTTGTTGGGATCAAAGAGCAAGTTCGGAGTCCAGCTCTTCCCCCAGAGCTACTCCCCAAACTCACCGACTCAATCCAAGGGGTGTCAATACAGAGATTGCGAGGCGAGATGAAAACTCTTGGGAAGTCCTTGTCAACCTTCCAGTACAGGCGCAAAGCCACTCTGTGGCGAAGCTCCTCTTCGTACTTCTCCAGTGCCTAGCACTCCTCATGGACGAAGCTCCTCTTTAAAGCTCCCTGGTGGCGAAACTTCTATTCGTAATCCTTAGGGAGAGAAGCTTCTTTTCATAGATCCTCAGGGGTGAAGTTCCTCTTCGTAGCTCCTCGGTGATGAGGTTCCTCTTTGTAGCACCTCGGGAGTGAAGTTCCTCTTCGTAACCCCTCGGGGGCGAAGCTCCTCTTCTTAGCTCCTCGGGGGTGAGGAACAACACATCGGTAGTCAAACAACATGAAAAAATGCTAAACATAATGAAAATATGCCCAAAAATGCGTAAAATATGTGAAAATACGCACAAAAATGCTTAAAATATGCCCTAAAACAGGTAAAATATGCAAAAATATGCCCCCCAAAATGTGTAAAATAAGCAAAAATTACGCCCCAAAACGAGTAAAATATGCGAAAATACACCTCGATGCAAATCTCATCGTCGGAGGAGGGGGTGCTGGGGGTGGTTATCGGCCGTTGGATTTCCAAGATCGGCAAGCTCACTTCATCAAGGCTCCAGATCTCGCCATGTGATCACTTGCAATCGCTCGACTCACTCAGCAGCGAGCTCTGCATGATGGATGACCCAGACGTGCCACATCATCATTCCATCACCACCGTTCATTTCACTCAAAGGACGAGCTCACCTCTGATCAACGATTCATATCGCAGAGGTATTATTTAATTGTTTTAAATTTCTTTTTCATTTATTAATTCGAATTAATTAATTAAAAATTCTAAAAAATAATTATTAACTTAGAGTAATTAATTTTAAAATCTAGAAATTAATTATAAAATTCGGAAAGTTGATTTTTTTTAAATGATTTAAAAATTCAAAAAATGCAAAAAATTCCAGAAAAATCTCTAAAAATTCTACAAAGCTGTTACAACTCCCAGGTGCTCTGAATAAGATTCCTAGCCATTTCAATCATCCTTGAAAATTAGACAAGCTGCTCAAATCACTCAAAACTAGGCGAACTACTCCTCGAGGGTTGTTTTCTCCAGTCCTCAGGAGTAGGGGCTTATCATGAGGGTTAAAAAATGCAGAAAATCTAGGGCACATTATTGTGGCACGAATCTTAAAGCTTCTAGGAGTAAATCAGTAATTTTATAGCAAGTATGGACTTGAATGAGCAACATGGGTTGTTTACAAGCCCATCAACTCGACCAAGTCCACCCACTAGGGCCTTAAAGCAGCCCAAATGGAGAGTCCTAATCAGTTCAAAACTCCTAACCAAAGCCCTTATCCATATGTAACCCCCGTTCCTGCCAAAATGTCTTTTCGGTGTTTTTTCGGAATTTTGATTCTTTGTAAATTATTTTTCGCTTTTAAATTCTTTTGTTAAAATTTATTGTTGGATCTCCTATTAAAGTCTATTCTAATCAATAATTTTATTTGTAGTTATTTTTCAATAATTTTTATATTGTAATACAAATCATATTCTATTCTATCGTTTATTTGACTAATTACTTAGACCAAGTCCAATTTCATTACTGGATTATTTTTAATGTGTTAAACCCAATTCCTATTATTGTTGTTATTATTATTATTTTTATTTTTTTCGTTATTATATTATTATTATTGTTGTTATTATTATTATTATTGGTTTACAAATTTTATTTACACTATTCGATTTAATTAATTAACATGTATTACTAAATTGCTCTTTATTATATTTTAGTCCAAATCGAATACAATCTTAATTATTTTGTGAGGTCCTACATTCCATCGTATTTATTAGTATTTGAGTATTAACTTAATGCATACTAATTGATTTATTTGCACTATGGTATTATTATTGATTTATTGATTTATTATTTCCCCTATTGGATTTTAAACCCAAAACCCTATAAACCACATTCTTATTAGATCCTACCCGTACTTGCTAACCCGTTAAACCAATACCCTAACCAACAACCTCATAATCCCCTATAAACTATCATTAACCCCCTAACCCTAATCATCTTTACCCTAATTAATTACCCAGCCGCCTAATCATCCCCTGTCTCCTCTCCTTCTTCCTCTGTCACCTTCGAAACCCAATCCCCATCAGGCTACCCTTATCCTCCCGATCATCCTCATCCTCCATTCCCTACACTCTGCCCTCCTCATCCTCGCGCCTTCAGCAACCCATCCTCTACATCCACCTCGTCATCCCGATCACCCTCGCCCTCCGTCACTACCACCCTCTCAACTGCACCCCACAAACACCATCGACGTCCCCTGTGCTCGTCGCCCATCTCCACTCCGTTGACTGCACCATCCCTTCGACCCTACCATTTTCCACAGCCACCTCCCTGTGCGCTGCTGCTTTCCCCTGAGTTGCGGCCCTCTGCCCTGTGCCCCATACATCGACTGCCATAGACAGCCACCACTGCCATGGCTTCCCCTCATCGCTGATCACCCGGCCGACCCCCGCTGCTGCCCTCACCGAAGTTGAAGCCAAAGCTGTTACTATTGGGTTGATCCGTTGTGTGCTGTGTGGGAATCTGGCGTTGTTTTTGGCTATTTGCTGGATAGAGTTTTGTTGTGTGCTATTTGGGTTGCTCTTGTTGTTGCTTTAATTTGCTGTGCATATGTGTGCACGTCTTTGCACGTGCTACCGTGCGTGCACGTGCCATTGCTGTTGCCCGTCGTTACTGTTCTTACCGTCCCGTTATTGCTGGATTGCACGTAGTTTGCATGCGCTTCGCTGCTCGGGATCCTAGTCCCGTTATTCCTTTAGTTGGTATCGTCATCTCGTAAGACAAGTATCTTGTTGGAATATATTTTGTTCCCCGTACAAGCATTTTTTTTAAAATACCGCAAGTAGATCTTCGTTGTGACTCGTTCCTTATGTTTTACCCATTGATGATCTTGATCCTACTCCTTTGATTCGCTTCTATCAATTCCGTGATCATAAAGGATCACAAACATTTCATTGTCACACCCATTACACAAATATAAATTAGATCTAGATATATTTATATATGAATGCATGTCCATAAATCACTGTGAGATATAGATATTTTGTTCGTATGTTTGACATGTTAATAGTGTTTCCCTTTTAATGAATTTCAGAATAAACATGTCATGCTGATTTGAATGCCCATTTAATTCTGATTTGCATTCCACACTAATTTGGGTCCATCGTAGTTTCTATAAATGTCACAATTCATGCAAAAGTAATTTCATTCACTGTTGTCCTGATTTGGCATGATGATTTAGACCATGTTAATTTCAGAATATTGATTAAATCTGTGAATATGAAACATAAGCCCCTGTTTCTATTTTCTAGAACTTTTGACGGATCTGATATCGATCTGTAACTTGTGAGATATCACACTTTTAATACTGTTGTGTCGCAATTTCCAGATTTCTTATTACAAGATTTTTTGGCATAAATTATTGATTAAAATAGATGTTGACAGTAAAATTTAGACTTGATATTAATATGGACATGACTAGAAATGATTAGGAGTCACCCAAAATTTTCGTAGAATTATTTGATAATTTTTCTGACTTAATATATTTATGTAAACATGATTATATAATTGCTGCCGACATGTTTGTTCAGTAAAGAACATAAATTTTAACCTGATTCTAATTGTCATTGATTAAAACTTATTGAATGAGAATTGTAGCTTTGTGTGTCTGGAATCCAGAACATATGACGATTTTGCAATTTGACTTATGAGTTGCAAGATATTCGGACTTTCATACAGCGACGTCTGAATTTCAGAATGCAACCTAAAATATACATCACCCTGCTTAATTAGCTGAAACAGTAAATTAATTTAAGTATTAAAATCTGAGATTAATTGTATTGATACTTAACACAATTATGAGTTTAAAATTAATTTTTATGAAATTTTTAAATAATTTTACAAGTTACTTTTGTTTATAAGTACCCAACTCTTACCTGCTGCCTGAACATGAAATCTGTAAAGAATAAGAATTTGAACCTATTTTCTGTGATTTTTATATATCATGTGTATATGCGTTGAAACTGAAGAGAGTCTAGTTTCTAGAACTTCTGACAAATCCAGATTTGCTTTTCTTTGCCAGCGGGAATTTCAGTTTTGGTGCTGCAACGTCCTGCTGTCCAGAATTGGAGTTCTTATTGTTTCAATATTTATAAGTTTGTTTATGGCACCCGAACATATTTTTCTGCCCAGTCTGAACTTGGTTCCCATCTCTGTCATGTTTACCTGTCCTTAATTTTGCACATTCATGTCTGTATTGGTAAAAAGAATAAGTAACCAAGTCGGGTTTAAGGGAAAGACCTAGTAGTGGGGTATATAGGAGATTGTACTCGGAAGGGGGCCCGTGTTTTCCATGATTATGAGTTATATGGAATGCCACGTAGAACTAAAGTGCTACGTCAGGGGTTGACGGGGGTTACCTCTAGTGCCTACGAGGGTTACCTCTAGTGCCCATTACATGATTAAATGATATGTGTTTGCAGTTATATGGAACTAAGTGCCGCGTAGAACTAAGTGCCACGTCAGGGATTGACGGGGGCCACCTCTAGTGCCTACGGGAGTTACCTCTATTGCCCATGGTTTGACTACATGCTCATATTCCTTCAAGACCCGAGTACTTGACCCTGTAAAATACACCACTAGAGTTTAAACGTAACATATTTGTATGCACCTGACCTGTGGTATTGGATGCAGGATCACGTGCATTAGCTAGGATGGATTAAATGAATGGACTTAAGTTGAAACTGAGCACTTGCATATATTCCTGTTACATGCCACATGTTTCGTTACAAGTATATGATTCATGCTTACATGATTGTTGTTTACATGTCATATACTCAATACCAGTTTTCTTGATTCCTGTTTATAAGTTGAAATTGCATGATCTCATTTACATGTTGTATCTTCCTGTTATATGATTCATTTCTTTATACTTGATTCTCTTGTTATATTCCTATCCCTATCCCTTGCTTGTACTACTTGCGGCCCGTAGCTTGCACTAACAGGCAGATTATTTTCCTGTTTTTCTGTTCTTTCAAATAATAAATATACAGGATTCGGATGCCAGTTACTTGCAGGAGTAAGCGATCAAGTGTTTTAAGCTTTGACTGGGATCTTTTATGCTTTAGTTTATTTCTGTATCGAATCTATCAATTTCCCTTGTTGCTACTTGATACTTTGTATTGAGCTTGTTTGACCCGAAATTTTATTGTTTTGTTTTCCAGATCTTGTTTTTATTTGAGAATTATGTATTTGATTTCAAATAATTATTTTGATATGAGATTTATTTCATTCATGCGTGGTTGTATCTTTCTGTTTACTGTTGAGCTGATCCTTACAGCTTATGAATGGTGAAAATCATTCGCTGGGCTTTTTCACGTACTCGTAGTCCGTATTCTTTTGGGAAGCAGGGCGTGAGACATAAGGTGGTTAAAAACCAAACTCTCCTTTAAAAGGAGTGCAGGTTCATCTGAAGGAGCTAATTTAAACCCCATATCCCTAGAGGGTAACTACTTCTATATCTCTATGCATAAGAGAGTGTTTGAAAACTCTATCTGTTATGAAGAGAGGAGTCTTGACTCGATCTCTTTACATGGAGGGGGTAACCAATCTTATCAAGACATTGGAAAGTATAGATAAATCAATATCTTGAAATTGGCCCCCTTAGACAACTATAGATACCTCATGACCTCTTCAGAAATAAGGTAATCAGTAATCTCTTCTAAAAAACTCCATAATATTTCTGAGTTATGACCTGAGCGACGGAGGATCTGTCGCCGGTGCCAACCCCGTTGTTTCAGATTGTTTTGCAGGTCAATGGAGGCGATCACATCCGTACCCGACAATTAGATATCAGAGTCAATAGAAGTTTGTGACGGTCAACATCGATGAAAGTACAAGGTCATATCTTCATTGTTTTCATTAAAGAAAATTTACATATTTGTTTGCTCTCACACAGAAATTAACAGCAACAAAGACATTTCATATAAATGCAATGCTAGAAATATTCCAAAGTTATTTTAGGAAATGAAGTCGAACATGTGCTTAAAAATTATATTACAAGGAAAAGCTAATTCTCTTTGATACGCCCTACCCTCTAATATACACAATATAAAAGATCCATCTTTTATATGTTGTATGAAAAACATCGTAAACATCTTGTTCAAAAAGAAGAAGAAAAATTAGTTGATTGAGACTAGGCCTTCCCAACTATTTTATTTTGAGTATTCATGCTCGAAATTAACTTGGATGTGGTGTTGGGTTATCGGGTAAAATTGCCACCCCTTGCCCACTAAACCAAAAACCCAAAAATAAAATGTAGACAAATCCCTTCACTTTCAACTGTTTTTTTTTGGGGGGGAATAGGTTCACTTTCACCGGATTTGAATCCTCTCCAGGTGAATTATTCACCGGTACTTCATCTAGCCACACCTTCTTGCATCAAAATTTGTGCTTCCTTTATGATATAGGTTGGATGGGAGTCATGGGACACTGGACCTCTCCAGTGCATAATTTTCACTGGAGAGGATTCAAATCCACTTTCACCAGCTCAACTGCCGGTTCCCATTTCTGTTATTTACCTGTTGTTCTAAAATCAAATCATCTCATTAATTCTACTTCACTGATTCTTCTTTTGCTTCTCTTTAACTCCTCCAAAACTCACTCTCATCAAACCCTCAAAACTGTTGCAGTTTCTTTACAATAAACCCCGACATCAATTACAAAACAAACATACTTTCTACTGTAACGTACCAAGATCTATAAATCCTAAGTGGCGGAGCCAGGATTATAAACCAGCGGGAGCGAGATAATAAAAACCACAAATTTATAAAAGACTTTAAACATCCACATCACAGTCATATTACAAAAGCAATTAAACAAACATAGTTATATTACAAAACTCCTCTACGTGACTTCATATTTTGAAACGTTTTCATGATATCATCATTTTTGATTGACTTCAACGTCCTTTTCTCGACATATGTAATCAAACAATCATTAAACCATTCATCCCCCATCTGGTTGCGAAGCGAAGTTTTTATAAGCTTCATAGCTGAAAATGCTCTTTCACAGGTTGTCGTTGCCACCGGTAGGAGTAATGCCAACTTCATAAGTAAATACACCAATGGATAAACAATATGTCTTCTAGTCTGAACCAATTTATGAGTCAAATCATTAATTCCAATCAGAATAGAAAACTCATCAGCACGTGTGACATCTTCAAGGTATGTATCAAGTTGGAAACTCAAAGCCATCAAATCAGTAGGAGAAAAATCAACTGGGTAAAACTTTGCAAATTGCAGTAGCTTTATCTTATCAAAAGCAGAGAATGAATCTCTTGGATCAAGACAAGCAATGCACAGCACCAACTGGGTATTTATTTCATCGAAGCGATGGTTCAACTCTTGCAGTTGTAAGTCGATCACTGCATAAAATATCTCTACACGGTAATGATGAAGGTTTGTCAGTTCCTCGGATCGACGTCGTGATCTCCCAGGTGCTACAAAAGTTTCAACCATGTTTGGAAATGAAATTTCATTTTTCTTGCAAAACTCACAAACTTCTTCTAAGAAAGACTCCCATTCGTTCTCCCTCAATTTCTGTAATTGTCTTTTGGTTACACCAACAAGATTGATTGCATTTAGAATGTCTTGGTCCCTTCTCTGTAATGCTTGAGATAACTCATTACTAATTCCCAATACGGTTCTCATCAAATGCAAATTAAATACAAATTCAAAATCAAATAACTTCAATAGCATATTTGCATCTCCATGTAGGTCATCCTCATCAATAACTTCAAGTGCCTCAACTATTGAGGGAAACAAGTGAATTACACTCAAAAGAGTATTAAAGTGCGATCCCCAGCGTGTTTCTCCTGAGCGCTTTAGTGTAGCTTCTTGATTCAATCCTCGCCCTGTTTCAATTTCACCACTACTTATTCCCACAATCAATCTCTCAAACTGTTTATCCCGAAGAACATCATGTTATTTTGCTGAACCTCCAACAATATTACACAATTTGGTAATTAAGTTGAAGAATGTGGCAATAGTCCTATGCTTATGAACAACACCAACGAGTGCTAACTGTAATTGATGAGCAAAACAATGAACATAAAAGGCAGATTGATTTTCTCTCATAATCAATGTTTTGAGACCATTATATTCACCCTTCATGTTGCTAGCTCCATCATAACCTTGTCCACGCAATCGTGATATACTCAACCCATGATTAGCAAAAAGAATATCAATTGCCTCCTTCAAACATATAGCAGTTGTAGAAGAAACATGTACCGCTCCAAGAATACGTTTAACGACACAACC
This sequence comes from Hemerocallis citrina, assembly GCA_017893485.1. Lineage (NCBI taxonomy): Eukaryota > Viridiplantae > Streptophyta > Magnoliopsida > Asparagales > Asphodelaceae > Hemerocallis > Hemerocallis citrina. The sequence continues at coordinate 134,074,719 of CM030364.1, read as the reverse complement.
GTTTTTATTCACATAACGAAGACATACAACCATTTGTTCTTTCACAGATATGTCTCTAGATTCATCAACTAAAATAGAGAATAAATCACTTCCTAGATCATCCATGATTACTTTTGTAATCTCAACAGCTATTGCTTTCACAATATCCTTCTGAATCATTGGGGATGTCAGCTTATTATTCTCTGGAGCATTGTTCAAAACAACTTTTTTCACTTCTTCATTATCTTCAGCATAAAACTCTAGTACTTCAAGAAAGTTTCCCCGATTATCTGATTCATCAGATTCATCATGTCCTCGAAATGGAAGTCCTTGACGCAAAAGCAATTTAATAACTTTAATTGAAGCAAGTAAACGCGTATGATACTCCATTCGGACTTTGTCTGATTGCTTTACCAACTGAACATCTATATGTTGTCTTTGATTTATTAAATCAAGACACTTCTTCATGCACGAATTATGAATGCTATTATGACCTCCTACATGCTCTTTGAATTTATGTGGCCCTTTCTTCCAATTTGTAAATCCTTCACCAACAAACTTGTCACCACCACTTTGAGAACCACTTTCGGGCTTGAATAAATAACAACATAAACAGAATGCAGCATCTTTAGACACACTATACTCCAACCAACTCCTGTTAGGGTGATCTTGAAACCAATAAGGAAGAAACTTTCTTTTCTCGTTGCCAAAATTCCTAGAAGGGAAGACATGGGACTTTGGTTGACACGGACCTTTTTGCCAATAATGCCTTCGAATTATCTCTCTATCATTAGCATCAAAAGGAAAAAATATTTTTCCTATTTCCAGGATCAGATGCAAGTTCATCAACGTTCAGCTCTACACGAGGACGAGAAGGACGAACACTTGAATCACCATCCTCCCTTGATATTCTTTTCAAAAATTTATCCATAACTGTTTGAATATTGTTAATAAATTAATTTAGTATCCAACAAAAATCTAATTTATAAATTCCTAATGTAGTTGCTACACATTACAACTTATATATTGATGTGTCTATGTATTGACTCAGTTCAGTTGTTGGTCAAAGGATATTAATTCATATTAGATGATGTTCATAATAGAAGTAATAGAAATAACACAATAAATAATTTTTCGATATAAGATGTATAGTAATATCTTTATGGACAGATATTTCACATGGACAATCAATCATATATGGCATTGATGAAATTGAACCAAATCCATTCACAAACGGTAAAATCTGGGCAACCATGACTTGAGCAAGCCTACTTGTAAAAGTAACATACTTTCATCTAAATTTAGCCATGATAATAAATTTTATAAAATGATGAACAATAAAAGAATAATTATCATAGTGATTAGTGACAAAATATGAGCAGATAGATTAGACAGAATTTAAACTGAATTAGGCATGTAAGATTAAAATGAATGGAGTACATCATCAATAAACTGCCTCACCTGGAGTCATCATGTAGGACATTTAAACTGAAGGAAATGTATCCTATAGTGTCAGTATTTGCTCCTAGCACTTTTTATTGTTTCATAAAGCAAACTTAAAGTTTGTCTCACTGAAACATAATATGTATAGGTAATGATCTCTTAGAAACATCGAAAGTTTAAAGCTGACCATTTAGTAAAAGATAGAAAAAGAACAGATGCTTAATATAATTCAAAAAGGGGGAGTTGATGGATGGTATAGAAACTTTTGAAATGAATAAATAGTTGTTCAGAAACACTTCAAGATGAACAAAGTGTATGATACCTCTCAGAAACAATTTTTGTTTTGGGCTAAGCACTTCCCTTCCCTTCTTTTGATTCAAAGTTTTGGTTTGAATAACTTTGAAGAGATTTTGTGTGTTTACTTCCAAAAGTTACAAATTCAATGGATTTGTATGCTTTCTTCAATAAATAGGTAAATAGATATTCTTTTAACTTGATATATCAGTACTAGATGGATCATGTATCTTCCAACTTGCAATATTTTTTCAGAACTATACCAAAAAGTTGTGGGTGAATTCGAGAAAGATGTGTTCATTCTGATATATGTCATCTTATAAACAACAATGTTATGAATGAACATTTTTATCCATCTTGAAAAATGAGCCTAAAAACACCTGGCTGAAATGAGTGAAACTTTTTCAGGTTTCTATCAATGAGCAACACTAAGATTTTGGGGAGTTGAATCTAACATCAGTAATGGTAGTATTAAGCAACATCAAATCATCACTGCTTTTTATTCAAACATGTATCTGAACATAACATTCATCCCCTCTTTTGCTCTCAGCTACTATTGACAATTGAAACCTCAAATGCAGTCCGTACATCTAATAAAGAGTGCTGATATGGACATACTTGGATGCATAACTTGGTGAAATTAATAAAGCATCAGGCCAAACAATCAATTTGGCCTCTCAGAATGCAAACAACTTGGATGCATAACCTCAAATGCATACCTGTAGGCTGTAGAAACAATCAATTTGAATCCAGAAGAGAAGAGTAGCTCTCAGAATCTCTGTGAAGACTGTGATAATAATTAATAAAGCATCAGGCCAAACTTTATGAACAATCTTATTAGCGAAAATAAAATACAAAAATAAAATAGTTTTTAAAAGAGAAAAGAATGCACCAAATCCAATTTGTAGTGGCTTAAATTACCTGATGCACCAATTTGTAGTGGCGGAGGCACCTCCTCGGCTCCTCCCTTTCGACTTTGGAGCCGCTCAGCCGCGAGTTTGGGTGGAGCGGGCGCAGAGGATGGGGATCTAGGGTTTCGATTGTGAAAAAAAAGAGGAGATTGAAGAGACGAAGAGAAGGGGATCTAGGGTTTTTGGAGCGGGCGAAGAGAACTAGAGAAGAAGAGAAGGAAGAGATTAGAGATTTAGAGATGAAGAGGTGGAGTGGCTGGAGCGGGCGCAGTAATGGTGGGCCGAAAGAGAGCGGGGAGGGATGTTATGGCCCTTTCTTCCAATTTGAGGGGGAGCGGAACACAAAAAAAAAAAAAAAAAAGGCCTATTAAAGGCAGGCCTGCCGAGTCCAGGGTGAGCGGCCGCTCGCCCTGGGCCAGCAGTGCGTCCGCCACTGTAAATCCTGGATTACGTTGAACATTACCCATCAATCTGAAGAAGGAGAGGAAGAACTCACCCATGGGTCCTTCCAACTTGTTCACCATCTTCTTGGCTTTCTTCTTAGTGGGTATTTCCCATGCAAATCAAAATCAATTCATCACACGGGAAGACTGTGAGTTACGTAGCTGGATAAAGAATCATGGATCCAATAGCAGAGTGATTTTCGTGAGCAAAGATGGGAAGTGGGACTCGACGACAGTTCAAGGGGCGGTCAATATGGTTCCCAATAAAAGCAATCAGAGATGGAAGATCGCCATTTTTCCAGATGATTACAAGTTTCCTGTTTCATTTCTTGTTCCGTTCTTCCAAAGGAATTGAAACAGAGCATTTTTATTATAAATAATTTGGTGCAATTTTTGGCACTGAGCGAGTTGTGGTCCCGAAGAACAAACCTTACATTTCGTTCATTGCGAAGAGGGGGAACAATGGAAATGAATCAAAAATTATGGGGCATTTGCAAGCAGATACGAAAGAAGATGGGGAAAATATTGGGACAGAGAAATCTGCAACTGTTGATATAAAATCTGATTATTTCTGTGCTAATGGAATTGTTTTCCAAGTAAGTAAATCTAGGAACATTTCAAATGAGAATTTTCATTATCAAACTGCAAACAATATGACTGAACTTCAATTTATTATCATTACAATAATTATTATTTTTCAGAATACAGCTCAAGGTGCAGGCCCTGAAGCTGTAAATAAGCAAGCAGTGGCACTTAGGCTTGGGGGCGAGAGAGCCATGATTTTTCAATTCAAGATTCTAGGGAGGCAGGATAGTCTCTATGATGACCATGGCAGGCATCTATTCCTCAATTCCCTCATTCAAGGTACTGTTGATTTCATTTGCGGGAATGCCAGATCCCTTTTCGGGGTGATCAAAGTTCTCACTCACCCTGCTTAATTATAAATAATAGAACCATATTTTCTATGGAATCTGTCTCGTTGAGCCCACAATTGGATGAAAGTAGGGATGTACAATAAAATCAGTGGCAAATCCAAATGATAGAGGAGCAATCACAGAGAAAATCTCTATGGGAGAAAACAGGGTTTTCTTTCGTCAACTGTATGGTGACAGGAACCGGGTCTCTTTGGTTGGGGCGGGCTTGGGGTAACTGTTCGACAATTGTGTATTCGTCATGCAAGTTAGATATCGATGTGCGGCGTCAACCCTGGCATGACTTTAACTTCCCTGGGAGGCAAAGATACAACATATATTTTCATATTATCTTATCTGCGTAATTTAAGGAAATATGAATCAGAATTCAGGCAGTTCTTCATGAATATTACTTGTTGATATTATTTGAAATTTTTGGTATATATGGATGTGTTAATTCCCCGTTTTTTGCAATCCATCATAAAAATGCACACATATTCTAACTAATTTATGATGTTTGCAGTTCTGTTGTGTTTGGAGAGCTCAACAACACAGGAAAAGGAGCAGCGAGAGTCTATAAGAAGAAGGTGGCACGGGTAGGTCAGACATGGGGAAAACACTTTGGTGAGAAGAAAGCAAAACAATACGCAAGTCAGAACTACATCGATGCAAATGAATGGCTCCGATGATAGAATGCCTTCTTCTTAACCGATGATAATTTAACACTACATACTATCTGATATGTCTAAAAAAGGGGTTAAATCGGAACCGTCCAAATCAGGCACGAATCTCAAAGATCAGGGGTAAAATGGTAATTTCACCTACAAACGGGTCTGAAATGGGTACTGGGTCCTTTTTCCAAAGGCCCAATAACCCACGAACGGATCCATCTCAACTGGGTGCGGGTTCCAACCCGCAAGAAACCCAGTCCAGCTGGATAAAATTAGGGTTTATGATTATGATTAATCAACGGCCCTGATTCCTTCGATCCATTCACTGGGAAGTAGGAATTTGATCTTATCCCGAAACTGGTCCCTAAGGCGGCTATAAATACCCCCCATCCCCCACTGTTACCAGGTAATCAATCTTTTGCCAATCAAAACTCTTTCATAATCTTTCTGATTACTGAATTGAGCGTCGGAGGGTGCGTCGTCGGGATCAACCCTGGTGTTTCGCACTTTTTGTAGGTCAACGGCGGGAGATCACGGTCAAACTCCGGCAGAAAGGTTTTCAGGTTTGACTATTCAACATCCCAAGAATCCACAAATCTATCTGTTTGCCCCCACACCGATTTCAGTGGCAACAAATTGGCACCGTTTGTGGGAACCACGAATTGCAATCCATCATCTTCCATCGGTTAAGATCACCTATAGCCATGCCTTCAAAGAAAGTGAGATCCAGAGGGTCCAACCATGTGCCCACTCGTCCTCAACCGCAACAGGCTGCTCCCCTCCAAACTGTCCAGCAACAGGGACAAATCCCTCCTCAGCCTGATCAGCCTCTGCAGCAAGAACAACCTCCTCTTCAGAATCTTCAGCACCAGCGGGCTCCAGCCGAGCCCCAGAACACCGGTATTGGGATCTCTCGTCTTCCTCCTCAGAAGCAACCCCTTCACCGTGACCACATCTCCATACATAACCCTTCAACCGACTCAATGGCATCTTATAACTCTCGGCCTTCCGAAGACCTCCGTAACATTCTCATCAACTGGCAAAAAGAAGAGGACCTTCACCGCCGTTTGGATGAAAGGCGGGCCCGTGAGGAAGCCACCCGCTCAGAACGTCCAAATGAGCGATCTCCTCGTCGCCGTGACCACAGGAGGTCCCCTCTTCATAGGAGGCAATGGGGGTGCCCTGAATATCGTCGAAGAAGACATCATTCTTCCGCTGGTTGGCAGCCCCAGAGGGACGAGAACGGATCCATCACCCGAGCCGAATTCCAAGAGTTCCCAGGCTACAATCATGCAGGCCTTCAATCTCCGACCAAACAACAACAACAATGTTCAGAGGGTTCCCACTCCTCCGCCGGTCCAGAGTCCTCGCCATCGGTCCGTAACTCCTCCTCAAGCTCCGAGCCACCGCCATCACATCGCTAGTCCCCACCATTCTCCTATCTACCATCGCCGAACTCCACACTCCCCTTCGTACGAAGATGAGTCCAGAGGCTCGCCAGGGTACCATCGAAGGGATGATGCTGTCTATCATCATCTCCACGAGATGGAGAGACGCCTTGGCCAACTTGACAGGGAAGAGGAGCTAAGAGGGAGGACCCTCCGCCCAAGCAGACCTCCGTTCTCACAAACCATCATGGATGCTCCCGTTCTAGCAAACTTCAAGCCACCATAGTTCGAGACATATACGGGGGAGTCAGACCCCGTGGATCACATCGAGAGTTTCAAAACTCTCATGATGATCCACCAGGCTTCCGATGCTCTACTGTGCAAGATCTTTCCGGCTACTCTCAAAGGTCCGGCTCGGGAATGGTACTCTCGCCTCGCCCCATCCTCCATCTTCTCCTTTGAACAATTTGAAACCCTCTTCATCACCCACTTCGTGAGCAGCCACCGAACCGAGAAGACTAGTATTTTACTACTCTTCATCAATCAGAAGAAGGGTGAGAAACTAAGAGATTATGTCAAGCGGTTTACCGCGGAAGCTAGGTCCATTGCCTCCCTCGACCAATCGGTCGCTGCAGCTGCCTTCCAATCCAATGTCCTCAACTCAAGCCTCCGGTCCTCCCTATCCAAAAAGCCCCCACGAGGCTTCTCCGACCTTCTTCTCAGAAGCGAGAAGTATATCCGGGCAGAGGAAGCTGAACATCGCCCCACTTTCGAGGGGTCTTTCTTCGGAACCAAGAGAAAGGCAGCTAAAGATGAAGGAGCTAAGAAGCTCCAAAAGGACAACAGAGGTCAGCACCGCCCGCCTCCCAGATTTAAGAAGTTTACCCCTCTCAACATCAATATTTCAACTATCCTCATGGAAGTCGAGAAAGAAGGAGTTTTGCCTCCTGCCCCGAAGATGAATATCCCCGGGAAGAAGAGAGATAAGGAGAAGTGGTGCCGCTATCACCGGGACCACGACCATGACACCAATGACTGTCGGGCTCTGAAGATTGAAATTGAAGTCCTTATTCAGAGAGGGCAGTTGTTCAAGTTTGTAAAAAATGACCGGATTGATCTTCCTCTTCCCCCTAGGGGGGCTAATAAGCGGTCCGAGAGGCGCGACGAGAGCCCCGAATTCGAAGAAGAGCGCATCCTGCACCTCATCCATGGGGGTCCAATGGGAGGTACCTCCAACTCTTCTCAAAAGGCTTTTATCAGGGAGGTCAACTCGGTGCACAGCATACCCCCTCCCAAAGGCCTCGGAGTTCCAGTTACTTTCTCGGATGAAGACCAGGAGGGCATCCGAACCCCCATTGTGACGCACTGGTGATTAACTTCCACATGACTAACTTCAAAGTGGAGAGGATACTGGTAGACAATGGCAGTTCTGTCAACATCCTTTTCCTGGCGGCCTTTCGAGAACTCAAATTATCGCGGGACAGGCTCAAGCCCGCCGGCTATACGCTCCATGGGTTCACGGGAGTGCCAGTGACTATCGAAGGGGTGATAACCCTCGACGTAACCGCTGGAAAAACTCCTAGTGCCCGGACGGAGCCAATGGATTTCATGGTCGTCGACATCCCAGCTGCTTACAATGTGATCCTAGGCCTACCTGGCCTAGCTGCCTTAGAAGCCATCCCGTCGGCTTATCATCTCAAAATGAAGTTCCCAACCAAGGCAGGTGTAGGGGAAGTAAGGGGGAGTCAGGAGATGGCCCGCAAATGCTACATGACCTCGACCAGAGGACTCGTTCTTTCTCTCGAGACTCTTGAAATTCCGCAGGGGAACACCCAACCTATGTCAGAACCGGTAGACGAGCTGGAGGAAGTGCTCTTCTCGGAGCAAGATTCGAACCGCAAATTCTTCATCAGCAAGAACCTCCCCTTCTGCCCTATGTTCCGACATAGTCCAATGTATCAAGAAGAACCGTGACCTCTTTGCATGGTCAGTCCGCCGATATGCCAGGGATTTTCGAGGACCTCCTCGTCCATCACTTAAGTGTTGCTCTAGGGTCCAAACTGGTCCAGTAGAAGAGGCGCAAATTTGCTCCTGAATGCCAGCAAGCTATAAAGGAAGAAGTGGACAAGCTCCTCAAAGCCCGGTTCATACAAGAAGTCAACTATCCCGAATGGTTCTCTAATGTTTTTATGGTCAAGAAGGCCAGCTCAAGTTCCTTGTCGTGGCAATCGACTACTTCTCTAAATGGATCGAGGTCGAGCCACTGGCCACTATTACCGAGAGCAAAGTGCTGCAGTTCTTCTGGAGAAATGTAATCTGTAGGTTCAGCGTACCTTGGGTCCTGATAACAAATAATGGAACACAGTTTACAGGGGCAGCGTTCCGATCTTTATGTGAAGACCTCGGCATTCAGCAACGCTTCTCCTCCGTCTCCCATCCTCAGTCCAATGGCCAAGTGAAGAATGCCAACAGGCAGATCCTCTCCGGCATCAAGAAGAGACTAGATAAGTCGTCCAAAGGCTTATGGGCAGAATAACTTCCTAACGTACTGTAGAACTACCGCACTACGAAACGAACCCCCACATGAGAGTCGCCCTTCAACCTCACCTATGGGTCTGAGGCCGTAATCCCTTTGAAAGTTGGCTTGCCATCCCCTCGCCTTATTGCCTATGATGAAGAGCAGAATGCTAGAGAGCTCCGGGCGAATTTGGACATTATTGATGAGCTCCGTGAAAGAGCTTCAATTTGCCAACAAAATTATCGGAGGAGAATCGAGCAGGCCTACAACAAAAGAGTCCGTCCCACCGATCTCAAGGAAGGGGACTCAGTCCTCAGAAAGCTAGCTATCTCATTTTCCAGCCAAAAAAGTAAGCTAGCTCCGAATTGGAAAGGACCGTATAGGGTTTCCAAAGTATTCTGGCTAGGAGCATATCGTCTTGAAGACCTTGAAGGCAGAGAGATACCAAGAACTTGGAACGCCGACCACTTACTGAAGTACCAAGAGGGTGTTTGAATGCCTCGCCGAGTACATTCAAGTGTCGAGCCCTTCCTTTCTTTTTATTTGTACTTGCTTCTTTGTTTTCTCATCGTAACAATGGCTTGCAACTTAGAAGCAGTCGATTAGCAGTTATCAATAAAGAATTTCTTTCTCCTGATGATTCTCTTGTGATTATTTTATCTCTCTGTCTAAGACCTTTAATTGCATTCCCTCGAACGATGTGTTCGGAGTCCAAAACTTGGCTCGATTCTGCTTCGTAAGCTCGCTCTTAAGCGAGCTAGAAGTGGTTCGCCATTCAGAACTGCTCCCATAACCGTTGAAATTTACTCGAACGACGTGTTTGGAGTCCAAAACTTGGCTCGATTCCGCTCCGCAAGCTCGCTCTTAAGCGAGCTAGAAGTGGTTCGCCATTTGGAACTGCTCCCGCAATCGTTGAAATTTACTCGAACGACGTGTTTGGAGTCCAAAACTTGGCTCGATTCCGCTCCGCAAGCTCGCTCTTAAGCGAGCTTGAAGTGGTTCGCCATTCGGAACTGCTCCCACAACCGTTGCAATTTTCTCGAACGACGTGTTCAGAGTCCAAAACTTCGCTCGATTCTGCTTCGCAAGCTTGCTCTTAAGCGAGCTAGAAGTGGTTCGCCATTCGGAACTGCTCCCACAACTATTGAAATTTACTCGAACGACGTGTTCGGAGTCCAAAACTTGGCTCGATTCCGCTTCGCAAGCTCGCTCTTAAGCGAGCTAGAAGTGGCACGCCATTCGAAACTGCTCCCACAACCGTTGAAATTTACTCGAACGACGCGTTCGGAATCCAGACCACTGAGCTGGATTACTAACGAAATTTCTACAACTATACTAGACATGGGAGAAGAATACTTGGAGGAGTGCTTAAATGAATGCCCCATTGCTTCACTTAGCTGGATAACTGATGAAAATATTTAGGCATACATTCCCGAGCAACTTGCATTCCGAGCTGCATATTGGAGAAAAACAACTTTCTCCCCAAAATCCGCACGAGATCTCAATCAGGCGGCACAGACTGGACCACGACCACAAAACGACAAGATAGAGTTTTCTCGTGATCCAGACCGTCTTTTACATCGAGATCCGCGCAAGATCTTCAGATGGACACCTCAGATAAAGCCACGTCCCTCGAGGTTCAAAGTTTGGCAAGACCCCACTTCTACTCCTCGCTCTTAAGCGAGCTAGAAATGATCTGTTCCTTCAGAAACACTATTATAACCATAGAGGATTAACTGAACACGCCAACACAAACGAAAAGGAGTAAACAAACTTTCACTTCTATAAAAGTTTAAAGTTCAAAGAAACTCATATTACAAGACCAGCTACTCTGCTCTACGATGAATTACAAAACTTGAAAAGCCATAATTACAACAACTCGTTCAATGCTTCTTCGGGAGAGGGACATTTCGGTTCAAAGACACCCGGGGACGGCGACGCCTAACCTCGGAGCTCGTCTCCAGTCCAGCAAACTGAGATGCCTCTTCAGCACTACCCCTGACGGTGGCCCCAATGGATGCTCCGCTCGACGAAGCTGCCACACCACTTTGAGCGTCGACCGGGCTCTGCCTAGCAGCAGGCGAGCGAGTCGCATGCTCGTAAAAAGAGATTCCTCTCTCGCTCTCTTCATGAGTACACAACGTACTTCTGACGTTAATCCGTCCAGGTTGGGGTTTGGGTCGAGAAACTACCTCCTCGAGCTCGACGATTCGATCCTTCGGAGATTCGTCCTTCACGGATATTTTAAAGCGAGGAAGCTGAGCGGAGCCTGCGACACCAGAGCTGTCGGCTATAATTCGACGGAGATGAGTAACTTCGATACTCTTGTCGACCGTAACCCTCTTCAACCCGTCGACCTCCGCCATCAACTCGTTGCGCTCGGCCATCAACTTGCCCACCGCCGCCGTTAATTCTTCTTCCTCTACCAAAAGCTCTTCTTCTACTATCTGCAAGTGTTGAATCTCAACCAGCAATTCACCTCTCTCCGTTGTAGCATCAGACAACGCCTTCTTTAGTTGCTTCATCTCGGAGAGACGCTTCGACAGCTTTAGCTTGAGGCGTTCCAAGTCCAACTCGCTCTTAAGAAAGCACTATCGACTCTGAGAAAGGGCCAACTTTGTCGCTCTTATGTCAGCTTGGAGACGAGAGGCCTCAGCTGCTGGGCTCGATTCGACAATCTAGAAGCACTTAACAAAATTTCAAAGCAAAAGTTGCTAACACTTAGCAAGACGTCAAAAAGAGTGGTTCTCAACACTTGGTCAAATTTCACGACGAAATTATTTTCAGAAAAATTTCAAATCAAAGACAGACCCCAACACTTGGTCAGAGAGAAAAATTTTATTTATAACAAAAAAAAAACGGTGGCCAGTCCGCTACAAGGCAGTACATAAAGAAGAAAAAATACAAAGCAAAAAGATCAAGGGGCCACCTAGAGCGGTAGCTTGGTGACGGGCACCTCGGTGGACGGCTCCTCGTCCTCTATTGCTCCGGCTCGGGGGTCGGCCACAATCTCGTCACCCCCGCGGTCTCAGCGTCGGCAGGAGCATCGTCACCTTGTCGGCCTTCCTCTCCTTCCCCTTCGGCCTCTTGTTCAGCTTCGGGGTCCTCCTCGTCGACCAGACCCCACAGTCCGTATCTCGACATGTCGAAGCTGGGGATCCGAGCGTCGACGTGCTCGAGTGCGGTGGCTTAGGACTTCTCCATGTTGGCCATCATATGTTTCTTGGCCTCGGCCTCAATCTCCGCCCTCGTCGCCTCCACGACCTCGTCTTTTTGCCGCTCACAGCCTCCAAGGCCCTCGTCGCTTCGGCCCTCTCCTCGGTCCGCTTTGGTGACCTCCGAGGCGAGCTTCTCCCTCGCCTGCGCCAAGGCCGCCTCTAGGTTGATGACCTGGGCCGCCAAAGCATCTGAGCGGCACTGCTCCACCTCGAACTGCTTCACGGCCCTCACCCTCTCCGCTCTGTCTTTATCGCTAGCGGCCTTCATCTCCTTCTCTTGCTCGCCATACTCCTCGAGAAGGTGGCTGAAGTGGCATGTGGCCTGCAAGAAGAAACAGTTAGAACACGACAAAAGTCGAGCTAAAGACTTGGAAAATTTTCAAGAGAATATCAAAAACAACTGAGAAAGCTTACCAACATAAGCGACCGAGCCACCTCTAAAGCGTCGTCGCCCGTCGTCCCCGCCTTCAATGTGGCTCGGTCCTTAGGGGCCGGGAGATGGCGGAGAGCCTGCATGCTCATCGCCGAGTCCCCCAAGAAGTCGTCGTGGTTCATCACCCGCCAATCAGGGACGAACAGCTTCTTTTGGGCCTCGGTCAGTATGACCTCGGCCTGATCGGTTAGAGGCGGGGCCTCAAGAGCCAGACGGAGAAGTCCTCGGACGGGGTCGGCTGAGAAACACCAACAGCTGGGGACGACCGCCGAGGAGAAGTGATGTCGACGGTCCCGACCACGGCCGAAGGAACCTTGGTGGGTTGGCCAGACGAGGGACCCGCACTCGTCCTCTTCCTCTTCTTGGCATCGGTGGCCTTGTTTCACTCTGCCATGATCGCCTTGAAGTCCATGCTCGGTGCCTCTGTCAGATAAAGAAGAAAACAAAGTTAGAAAAAGCACAAGGCATTGAAGAAAGTAAACAACCAAAAAAGAGATGTCTGGAGCGTACTCTGGTCGATCGGACTCAAACCCGATCCGTGAAGCACCTCCTCGGTCATGTCTCTCCAACTCAACATCGGAAGTCCGACCAGCTTCGCCGCCACCTCTACCTCGGCTGGGGACAGTACCGGCTCGGCCTTTGCATACTTCAGCACGTCCTCCTTCCATCGAGTCAGGAAGTCCCACGCTGAAGGTCCCTTGATCAGGAAGAACTTACCCTTCCACGACTTTATCAAGTCGGGGTTCTCCATCAGCATGATGCCTTTCCGAGTCGACAGATAGTAACGGGGCTCAGTCTTACTCATCCTATTGATCCGATACAAACTCTGGAGGATGACGAGCTGCGGCTCCACCTTTGTTGTTCGGCATTGGAGTAGAAATCCAAGCATGTGCCGCCACATGTTCGGCATGAACTGGATTGGGCTCAGTCCATACCACCGGAGCACCTCGGTCACGAAAGGATGGAGGGCCAGACGCAGTCCGGCGTTCAGTGCATCGTATGCAAAGACGCATGTATCGGGCGTAAAGGCCGTACATGCTCGCACCCCGGGACCGGGGAGAAGCAACTTATACTCTGGAGGGATGAAAAAACTCTTCCGAATCCGAAGCAGATCTCGCTCGGTTAGAACCGAGGGGATGTCATCAACTTCGGTAACCTCCCTCGGTTCATTCTCTTCGTAAGTCTCCGACTGCCTATAGACAGCCTTGGTCAGCAGCTCGCCGCTATACTGCCTTATCCGCCATGGCCGGATAACACGGTCGGCAGCCGATACATTTCACCTGCTTGTCTCACCGTCTCGACCACCGTTTCAACAACCGAAGACTGGGACACCTCCTTCCCCTTCTCCTCGGCCGCCGATGACCCTACTATCTCCTTCCCCTTCCATCTGCTCACAACTTCCTCGTGAACTAACCACTCATCACTCCGACCCCCCGAGGAAGAAGCCTCACTACCCGAGGACACTCGTGACATCTCGTAGTATATATATATATAGGGGTTAAATATACTGACCTTGATGTGACTCTTACGGTCGGATAAACTTTGCCGGAAATCGCCTAGCTTCCGTGACAGCTAACACAGATGCCCTTGAGCTCAAAACTCCGCTAGCACAGCAACTCGAGAGCGAAAGTAAGTTTTGAGAGTGAAAAGTGAAGGAATGAAAGAAGAAGCGAGGGGGGGGTGAAAACTTATAGCCAAAGAGGCGACTGTTGGGCTTTTGTAACGTTTAGGGCCCGTTAAGGAAAGCAAAACGAAAGAATAGAGAAAGGCTCCGACGGTTCAGAGAAGGGCTGTGACGGTTCAGACTTAGCCCTACAGCTCAGCAATTCACGAGGCACCGAGCCATCGAGGCACTCTGCCGAGCTACCGAGGCACCGACCTCCACATTTGGAGAAAAATGCTGCCGAGCTCTGTGGGACGTCTAATTGTCCCAAAATTCGTGCCAAAAATTGATGAACAGCTCAGATTCAGACACGCCCACAAAACGAAAAGATAGCATTTTCTTGTGATCTGAACCTCTAACCTCGTGATTCGCGCCATGATGAATGCTCCAGATTCATCCACATGGCTCAACGGCTCTTAACGAGCCGAGCCACCGAGGCACTCTGCTGAGCTACTGAGGCACCGACCTCCACATTTGGAGAAAAATGCTGCCGAGCTCTGTGGGACGTCTGATTGTCCCAAAATTTGTGCCAAAAATTGATGAACGGCTCAGATTCAGACACGCCCACAAAACGACAAGATAGCATTTTCTCGTGATCTGAACGTCTAATCTCGTGATTCGCGCCATGTTGAACGCTCCAGATGCAGCGACGTGGCTCAACGGCTCTTAACGAGCCGAGCCACTGAGGCACTCTACCGAGCTACCGAGGCACTGACCTCCACATTTGGAGAAAAATGCTGCCGAGCTCTGGGGGACGTCTGATTGTCCCAAAATTTGTGCCAAAAATTGATGAACGACTCAGATTCAGACACGCCCACAAAACGACAAGATAGCGTTTTCTCGTGATCTGAATGTCTAACCTCGTGATTCGCACCATGATGAACGCTCCAGATGTAGCCATGTGGCTCAACGGCTCTTAACGAGCCGAGCCACCGAGGCACTCTGCCGAGCTACCGAGGCACCGACCACCACATTTGGAGAAAAATGCTACCGAGCTCTATGGAACGTCTGATTGTCCCAAAATTCGTGCCAAAAATTGATGAGCGGCTCAGATTCAGACACGCCCACAAAATGATAAGATAACATTTTCTCGTGATCTGAACCTCTAACCTCGTGATTCGTGCCATGATGGATGCTCCAGATTCAGCTACGTGGCTCAACGACTCATAATGAGCCGAGCTGCCGAGGCATTCTGCCGAGCTACCAGGCCACCGACCTCCACATTTGGAGAAAATTGCCGCCGAGCAACTCCAACCATCAGATTGTCTCAAAATTCGCGTCGAAAGATGATGAATGGCTCAGATCACGCCAAGCCCACAAAACGATAAGATAGCATTTTCTCGTGATCTGAACCTCTAACCTCGTGATTGCACCATGATGGACGCTCCAGATTTAGCCACGTGGCTCAACGACTCATAATGAGCCGAGCCACTGAGGCACCCTGCCGAGCCACCGAGCTACCGAGAAGCTATGGCCGAACCACCGAGCCACCGAGATCTGTGGCCGAGCTACCGAGCTGTCGAGGAGCTACGGCCGAGCTAATGGGGCACCGACCTCCACATTTGGAGGAAAATGCCACTGAGCAACCCCAACTGTCAGATCATTTCAAAATTAGCACCAAAAGATGATAAGCGGCTCAGATCATGCCACGCCCACAAAACGGCAAGATAGCATTTTCTCGTGATCTGAACCTCTATCCTCACGATTTGCGCCATGATAGATGCTTCAGATCCTTCCACGTAGCTTGGCAGCCCATGATACGCCGAGCTACCGAGCTACCGAGGGTAATGGCCGAGCTACCGGGACACCGACCTCCGCAAGCGGAGAAAAGTGCCGCTGAGCCACTCCGACCGTCCGATCCCTCTGATATTCGCGTCGTTGGCTGATGGAGAGCCCAGATCATGCCACGTCATAAATGGTATTAAAAATTAATTTTTTATTTATTAAAATTGAATTATTTATTTAAAAATTGTGAAAATTTGATTAAAATTTCAGAAAAATTAATTAAAAATTCTAAAAAATAATTATAAATTCGGAAAAATATTTTTGAGCCCCCGTTTAAATAATTATTGCTTAGAATAATCAATTAAGGCCCCCAAATATTAAATTACCACTTCGTAAAATTAAATAAATGGTCCAAAAAATAAATTAAAAAAAAAATTCACCAAAAGTTCAGGAGAGCTCAGTAACACCCTTGAGCGCGCAACTAACTCAGAAAACCACCATAATACCTCACACAAAGATTCGCCACCCCTCGTTTGGACTCCGATACAACTCCGCTAGCCATTAAAACAGTAAAACTACTCCTCAAAGGCTGATCAAACTCAGTCTTCAGGAGTGGGGGGCTTGTGATATGGCTAAAAAAGTGGTTAAATCGGAACCGTCCAAATCAGGCATGAATCTCAAAGATCAGGGGTAAAATGGTAATTCCACCTACAAACGGGTCTGAAATGGGTACTGTGTCCTTTTTCCAAAGGCCTAATAACCCACGAATGGATCCATCTCAACTGGGTGCGGGTTCCAACTCGCAAGAAACCCAGTCCAGCTAGATAAAATTAGGGTTTATGGTTATGATTAATCAACGGCCCTGATTCCTTCGATCCATTCACTGGGAAGTAGGGATTTGATCTTATCCCGAAACTGGTCCCTAAGGTGGCTATAAATACCCCCCATCCCCCACTGTTACCAGGTAATCAATCTTTTACCAACCAAAGCTCTTTCATAATCTTTCTGATTACTGACTTGAGCGTCGGAGGGTGCATCGCCGGGATCAACCCCGGTGTTTCACACTTTTTGCAGGTCAACGGCAGGGTGATCACGGTCAAACTCTGGCGGAAAGGTGTTCATGTTTGACTATTCAATATCCCAAGAATCCACAAATCTCTCTGTTTGCCCCCACACCGATTTCAGCGGCAACACTATCAAATGTAAAAGTAGTACCTGCCATGTTCGATGTAGTGTTTGTCATCATTAGTTTGCTAGAGCATCTCCAATGCATCTTTAAATCTCTAAAATAGCGCAAGTTTGAGCTCCAATGGAGCTTTAAAACCTTGCTCTTTTTTAGAGCAAGCATAGAGGCCCTTTATATTTGGAGATTTCTTTCCAAATATAAAGGCCCTTCTATAACACTATTCACGCTTTTATTTCCTTTTTTACCGTTCTATTTGCACACAACTTTTTTTAAATACCACCTGTATCCTTTTTAAACTCTAAACTAGTTAATTAAAATCAACATTAATTAAAAAAGTACTAATTATTTTGAAATAAATATTTAATAATTTTAATATTGATTAGTAATTCGTCATTATATTTGATTTATATTATTAACTTTGAACTAAAATTTTCAAATTAATCTGAGACTCAATCCGATTACCCGATAATAAATAACATTCATTAAAAATAAACAACATTCATTACAAATATTGACAGATGACAAGATTAAAAATTACATCACTTCATTGCCGTGCCTTTCCCATAAATGTTCAATTAATGCATTTCGAAGTGCAAATTATTGAAATATAGTAAATGCTAACGTGTATATTCTGTTCCCTAATCTATAGGAACAAATTCCTCAAATCTCCTATCCCTCAATCTTCTCTCAATCTCCTTTCTTCTCCTCCAAAAATATAATCCTTATATATAGATGTATACAGTAAAGAATAAGGATAAATAAGAAAAATTATTATTTTTCCAAATCTGATTTCAACATGGTATCAGAGCCTAATAAGATCTAGGCTAGTTAAAGAAAAGACTGGAGGTGATCGGATCTGACACCTCCATCCCGACCCGATCCTGACCAGTCACCGTTCATCTCCTCAAAGTCAGCAACCCGAAGTCGCAGCCCTGACGCTGCCTCGACCTCGCGACACCCGAGCACCTGCCCTCCATCGTCAATAGCAAGCCACCGAAGCTATCCCCGATTGCTACCCAACCGCCCCTCGCCGTCATTAATTTCGAAAACCCACTCCCGTTCTACCTACACCCCGAGCCTCCTCGTCTTCTTCCTGTCCTCGCCAGTCACCATCCCCTCTCGCCTGAGCCTCGTGCCCTCCTCGCCCTATCGAACCTTCGACTGAAGCACCGCCGTCATCCCCTTTGCACTCCCTGTGTTCCGCTGCACTGCCCTGTCCTGCCTCCGAAGCAAGCGACAGCCAACAGCCATTGCAGTCGCGCCGCTCAATCCCGGCGTTGCTGCAGCCACTGACCTCACTCCGTCGTTCCGACCACTGCCCCATCTCCATCCAACCCACCATCTTCTTCTCCCATCGTCTTCCACCTCCAAGCCGCCACCTGCCTCCCGCTGCACCCATCGAACCCTGCCATCATCGTCCACTTCATCCACTACCGAACTCGACTGCACGATACCCCCAAGTCTTCCGATCCAGATTCCCTCCTCCTTCCTCGGTTTCCTTCCGAATTTTTTAAATCCAGATCTGATTTTGTTTTTTTGATCCCTGGATTGGTTCAGATCCATTTTTCATTGGTGGATTGTTTTTGCTATTTGGTGTTTGAGCTCTTGGATTTAATCCAAATTGGATCTAAACGGAGCTATTCTATTGGTTGTGCTAGTTGTGCTACTGTGTCTCACCATGGGACCAAAACTACCATATGAATCAAGGAAGTGTCCTCATTGTGGCAAGATCAGTCACACTAAAGCTCGTTGTTATAAGATTATCGGCTATCCGGAGCACTGGGATCATAGCAGTGATATTCGGAAGAAGACTTGCAATCAACCCACTGTCGCAGTTGGAGTTGCTGATCGTGCTGCTACAGGTAATGATGGTAAGGTTTTTTCTGCCTCTGTTATGAATAATTCATGGATAATTGATTCGGGTGCTACCGACCATAAGACTTTTGATTCTAAACAAGTCCAAAATTTTCAACCATCCACCAAATCAACTGTATCCACTGCCAATATTGATCCTGGAACTGTTACTGGAGAGGGTTCCATACCTCTCACAAACAACCTAACCTTAGATACTGCCCTAGTTGTACCATCCTTAAATTTTAATCCGTTATCTGTTGCTCAAATAACTACTGCATTGCTTTGTATTGTTGTTTTTTGGCCTTCGCAATGTGTATTTAAGGATATTCAGGACTTGCAAGATAATTGGTAATGGGGTTAGACACGGGAAGCTCTATTACCTGGATTTAGAATCTGAAAGTTGAAGCAAGTTGACTCAAGCTTTAAGTGTGAAAGGATCTGAAGGTGAGAAGAAGAAATTAGATATTTGGCTATGACATCGACGTCTAGGGCATGCTTCTTTTGGCTATTTGAAGATATTATTTCCAAGTTTATTTTTGAAGATGGATATTTCTGTCTTTCGGTGTGATGTGTGTGAACTCACAAAAGGTCACCGTGTCTATTTTCCTCCATGTTCAAGTAGAAGCTCTCTTCCATTTATGATTATTCATTCTGATGTTTGGGGTCCAGTCAAAAACACTACATTTGGAGGAGCCAAATGGTTTGTGACATTTATTGATGATTGTACTCGTATGACCTGGATTTATTTGATGAAGTCGAAAAGTGAAGTTAGTGACCTGTTTCAGAAATTTCACAAGCATATTATGACTCTGTATAAATTACAGATTCAAGTTCTTAGGAGTGATAATGGCGGTGAGTACCTGAGTTCGAATCTGCAACAATATTTGGTGGAACATGGGATTGTTCACCAGACTACATGCTCGTATACACCTCAACAGAATGGAGTTGCAGAAAGGAAAAACAGACATTTGCTCGAGGTGGTCCGTGCTTCTCTTATCCATGGACATATGCCACTCATTTATTGGGGGGAAGCCCTTGCTTCCACTGCTTACTTAATCAACCGAGTTCCCTTTAGTATCCTAAACTTCCTCACGCCATTTCAAGCATTAACTGAAGTTGTGAATGCACCAAAAGTCGTCAACTTGCCACCTCGTGTTTTTGGATGTGTGGCATTTGTTCATCTTCATCAACATGAACGTAATAAGTTAACTCCTCGAGCTGTCCGATGTGTGTTTGTGGGATATGCACAGGATAAGAAAGGTTATCGGTGCTATCACCCACCAACTCAAAAGATGTTTGTGACTATGGATGTTGTGTTTCATGAAGATGAGATGTATTTTTCCTCTGAGGTTGAACTTCAGGGGGAGTACCGAAGTGAAGTTCAAACTCTTACCTATGATGAAGTGGTTACCATTTAGATTGAATAATCGGATATAAGGGGAGAAAATCGGGATGTAAGTAGTGACGGTCACTCGAATGAAGACTTGGTTGAGGAAGAAAATTTCCACGAAGAACTGAAATCAGTGCCGAACCTCCATGAAGATGAGCCATCTCCATCACCAGCACCACCATCTGAACCATCTCCACCACCCGCACCATCTGAACCATCTCCACCACCGGTACCATCAGATCTATCTCTACCCCCAGCAGAACCCCAAAACCAATCGTCATCGCTTTCCGAAGCTCCAAGAAGAGAACTTCCAAATCGTACTATTAGAGGTATCCCAAAACCCACTTATGAGCCTAATCCCACTAGTAAAGTCAAGTATCCCATGAGTCATTATGTGTCTACTCACCGATTGTCTGAATCAAATAAGTCATTCGTGAATCAATTATCTGTTGTATCTATTCCTAACAGTGTGCAGGAAGCCTTAGCCGATCCAAGGTGGAAAGCAGCTATAGATAAGGAGATGAAGTCCTTGAAGAAGAATGAGACTTGGGAGATAGTCGAGCTGCCAGCGGGGAAGAAGCCGGTAGGATGCATATGGATTTATACAGTGAAATATAAGTCGGATGGTTCGATAGAGCGGTACAAGGCAAGGCTGGTCACCGAAGGGTACACTCAAACTTATGGAATTGATTATGACGAAACATTGGCACCTGTGGCAAAGTTCAACACTGTTCGAGTTCTACTGTCACTTGCTGTAAATCTTGATTGGTCGTTGGAGCAATTTGATGTGAAGAATGCATTTTAGTATAGGGAATTGACAGAAGAGGTTTATATGGATCTATCGCCAGGATCAAATAGACCAGTCCAACACAGTAATAAAGTGTGTCGATTGAGTAAGGCGCTATATGGTCTCAAACAGTCGCCAAGAGCTTGGTTTAGGAGGTTTACAAAATCAATGAGGACATTCGGATATTGTCAGAGTAATTCAGATCATACCTTATTCCTGAAAAGGAAAGAAGGTATGATTACTGCTCTCATTATATATGTGAATGACTTGATAGTAACTGGGAATGATCCTGAGGAGAGAATGGCATTGAAGAGCTACTTGCCACGAGATTTCGAAATGAAGGATCTTGGCTCTTTGAGATTGATATGGCTAAAAACAGGATTAAATCGGGATCGTTCAAATTGGGCACGAATCTTAAAGCTCTCAGGGGTAAAACGGTAATTTCACCTACAAACGGGTCTGAAATGGGAACTGGGTCTTTCTTCAAAGTCCAATAACCCATGAACGGATCTGTCCTACTGGGTACGGGTCTAAACCTGTTACAAACCAGTTCAGAAGGATAAAGAAGAATTCAGATTCATAATTATCCCTAAGAGGTAGTTTTAACCACTTCTATCCATCCACACTGGGAAGTAGAGATTTGTTCTTATATCGAAACGGATCCCTAAGGCGACTATAAATACCCCTCTTCCCCCACCGTGATAAGGTAATCAATATTTTTCTACATAAATCTCTTTCATAATCTTCCTGATTACTGATAAGAGCGTCGGAGGGTGTGTGGCCGGGATCCATCCCGGTGTATCGCACTTTTTGTAGGTTCGCGGCAACGGCAAGAAACATGTCAACACGTTGGTGAAGGTCAACAGGTTTGCCTTATACGTTTTCTCAAGAATCCACAAATTCATCTATTTGCTCCCACACCAAAATCAGCAGCAACAGATTGGCGTCGTCTGTGGGAAACGAAAAAGCAATCCAACCAAACTTCATCAACGAGATTAGTTTCAAGCCATGCATCAAAAAGAGAAGGGGAATGCAGCGGTCTCCAGCCGAAGAACCTCTCATCTTCCTCTTCCTCCTCCTCCTCCTCCAGTTCAAGATATTCTTCTTCAACAGCCTCCTCCTCAACAGGCCCCTTCAGGGTCTCGCGGGGCTACCCAGGGGGCTCCCGTCGAATTCGTCCAAAGCAGCATCCTCCTCATGACCATGTCGCGGTTTCCAATCCTTCAGTTGACTCTATGGCTTTCCAAAGCCCTCCCGAGCGGGATCTCCATCAAGTGATTGTCAACCGCCAAAAGGGGGTCGACCTCCGAACTTGCCTGAATGGATGGAGAGCCCTTGGGGGAGTCCATCAATCAGAGCACCTAGGGGTCTCAAGAGTCCGGACCCCCGCAGTCCGAGGACTAGAAGATCCCCTCCCCCGAGGAGGCGAAGAGAGTCCCCTCAACGCCATCGGCGGAGAAGTCATACTCCAGTAAACCGAGCCACACATAAGGACCGCCAAGCTGGAGAGGCACCAGTCACAAGGGCGGAGTTCCAAGATTTTCAAGAGGCCACTCTACGGGCCCTCAACGTCGCTCCTAACCACGAGCAACGAGCACCTAGTCCTCAACCTGCTCCAAGCCATCACCACCGCACTCCTAGTCCCCTTTCGCATGGGAAAGAGTCTAGGGGCTCGGCAGGATGTGACCGAAGGGAAGACTCGGTCTACCGCCGTCTCCACAAGATGGAGAGGCGCCTTGGCCGACTTGATAGAGAAGAGGAACAATGGGCGAGGAATTTCCGCCCCAGTAGGCCCCCGTTCTCCCGTGCCATCATGGAAGCCCCGGTCCCGCAAAACTTCAAGCCCCCTAACTTTGAGTCATACAACGGGGAGTCGGACCCTGCTTACCACATCGAGAGTTTTAAAACTCTCATGATGATCCACCAGGCTTCGGATGCGCTCCTTTGCAAAACCTTCCCTGCCATGCTGAAGGGGCCTGCGAGAGAATGGTACTTTCAGCTTACCCCGACCTCCATCTTCTCCTTTGATCAGTTCGAAGAGTTCTTCTATACTCATTTTGTGAGTAGCCACCGGGCCGAGAAAACAAGTGTATCTTTGGTGACCCTCAGCCAAAGAAAAGGTGAATGCCTAAGAGATTACGTTCGGTGTTTCACCGCCGAAACCCGGTCTATTGCCTTCCTCAACCAATCCGTAGCCTCTGCGGCATTCGGGCATAACGTCACTAACGCCGACCTTAAGACATCCCTTGCCAAGAAGCCTCCTCGAGACTTCTCAGAGCTCCTGCTTAGGAGTGCAAAGTACATCCGAGCGGAAGAGGCTCTCAACCCCCCCAGTCTTGAGGAACCATCTTCCGGGTACAAACGAAGGAATACGAGCGAAGAAGGGTCCCAGAAATTGCAAAGGGACGACAATGGCCAACGCCGCCCAGCTCCTCGTTTAGAGAAGTTCACCCCCCTCAATGCTAGTATATCAGCAGTTCTTATGAAAGTGGACAAGGAAGAGCTACTCGGTGCTCCCTCTAGAATGAATACTCCTGGCAAGAAAAGAAACATGGATAAGTGGTGCTGCTTTCATAGGGACCACGGCCATGAAATGGATGATTGTCGGGCTCTCAAAGAGGAGATCGAAGAGCTCATACAATGGGGATACCTGACCAAGTTTGTCCAAAGAGATGGGGCCGACCTTCCACCCCGAGGAGCCTACAAGCGAACAGAGATGTCCGTTGAGTTCCAAGATTCCGAACCTGGGGCCGTCCTCCACCTTATTCATGGAGATTCAATAGGGGGAGAACCAAACTCCTCCCAAGAGGCCCTCACCCTATCCTAGAAGTAGGTTTTCAGTTTTCAATAAGGCCGATGCTTATGATACGACCAAAAGCATGTAATAATGGCTCGCTCCATTGAAGCGGCCACTTAGTTTATTTCAATAAAACTTGGCTCTTTTCCATTGAAAATTATTGCTCTTGCCTCATTTCTATCTCTCCGAGTCACATCCACGACTCGTTAAATGGTGGGTTCGGAGTCCAGCTTGTCCTACATAGCTGCTCCCACAACTTGCTAAACTAAAAAAACAAGTTTGGAGTCCAACACTTGGTTCGATGTTTCTTTAGCCGCTTGCAATAAGCAAGTGCGGAGTAGCTCACCATTCAGAATTGCTCCTACAACTCGTTAACCCCCTCAAACGAAAAGTTCGGAGTCCAACACTTGGTTCGATGCCACTTTAGCTACTTGCGAACGAGCGAGTACAAAGTAGCTCACCATTCGGAATTGCTCCCACAACTATTGAAACTCTCTTAAAACGAGTTCGGGGCTCAAAACTCTCCCCTAGAGTTGCTCCCCAAACTCATCTCCCGAACGGCTTTCTCCTAAAGCCTGGAGATGATTCTTCTTCCTACTCGGCTCCCGAATGGTCCTCTTCTAAACGAGTTCGGAGCTTAAAACTTTCCCCTAGAGTTGCTCCCCAAACTTGTCTCCCGAATGGGTCTTGCAAGGATCCTCCTTAGCTCATCTTCTTAGCCCACAAGTGTGGAGCTCCTCTTCAAAGATTCCAGAGATCGAAGCTCTTCTCAACTTGATAGATCTTCATCAAGTGACTCAGATCTTGCCACATACTCCGGATCTACAATCCGAGCTACCGAGTTACCGAGTTGCATATCGAGAGAAAGTAACTAATCCCTCGTGATTCTTGCCAGATCTTCATCAATCAGCTCAGATCTCGTCACGTACTTCGGATCTACAATCCAAGCTATCGAGGTACTGAGTTGCGTATTGAGGGAAAACAACTAATCCCTCGTGATTCTTGCCAGATCGTCATCATGCGGCTCAAATCTTGCCACGTTCTTCGGATATACAATCGAGCTACCGAGGTACCGAGCTGCGTATTGAGGGAAAACAACTAATCCCTTGTGATTCTCGCCAGATCTTCATCAAGCGGCCCAAATCTCGCCACGTACTTCAGACCTACAATCCGAGCTACCGAGGTACTGAGCTGCGTATTAGCAAAAAATCACTAATCCCTCGTGATTCGCTCCAGATCTTCATCAAATGGCTCAAATCTCGCCACGTACTTCGGATTTACAATCCGAGCTACAGACAGAAGCGAAGATATTGCGAGCCTATTCTGGCCCTCAATACGGGTGATTCTTCAACTGACTCCTTAAGAGTAGTTGTAGATCCTCGAGTCAGCTTCGAAACAAGGGGTCACACGCCCTGATCAGACCTTCGCAGCACCGGGAAAGTAGGTCACAACACAGCTGCGCCGAGCATGAAAATGGAAAAAACTATTGCCTCGTGATTCACGCCATGATCGTGATCAATCGTCTTGATTGTGCCATGTAGCTCGGATCCGAAATCCGAGCTACCGAGGTACCAAGTTGTGAATTGGCGCAAAACAACTTATCCCTCGTGATTTGCACCATGATCGTGACCAACCGTCCTGATTGTGCCACGTAGCTCGGATTCGAGCTACCGAGGCACCGAGCTGCAAAATGGCAAAAAAATCCATCTCAAAATTCGTGCTCAATCATGATCAACAGCTTAAATTCGCACAACAAAAAGAAAAGAGTTTTACTAAAGTGTTAACGGGTCGGGTTCGGACCCGTTAGAGACCCGAACCCGCAACTCCCCTTCTTCCTCTTCTCTTTCAGAATTTTGGTGCCAAAAATAGAGACCCCATCATCGAGCTCTCGAGCTGATCTCCTCATCTTCTTCGTCCCATCACCTCCCTCGCCGACCTCCTCCAATACTGACCTCCTAGCTCGAGCCATCTCCTCGCCGAGCTCCTCCATTGCCCAACCCACCTCTGTGCTCCATCAAGCTCCTCATCGACTGAGCTTCGAACCCATTTTGAGCTCTACTCCACTATCGGGCTCCGCCATCGAGCCCAAACTCTCTCCGTCGTCGAACTCCTTCCTTCGCTGAGCTCACCGTCCGACGAGCTACAGGGATGAGCTCGTCTCCACGTCGCCGTGCTCCCCATAACGCCGAACTTCCCTCCTTCGCCGAACAACAACGCCGAGCTTGAGCTCTCTCTTCGCCGAGCTCTCCACTGTCTCGAGCTCGAGCTCCGACTCCAAGCCACTGCCATGCTCGAGCACTTCTTCTCCAGTCTCCACATCGACAAGCTCCAATGCCGAGATCGAACCCAACTTCTCGTCGAACTTCTCCATCAGCGAGCTCTGCCGAACTCTACTCCCCTTCGTCGAGCTCCACCTCCACTCTTCATCGAGCTACCCATTGCCGAGCTCGACCCCTCTCACCGAACTCACCGAGCTCCAATACCGAGCTTGGAGCTCCATGCTACCGCGGTCGAGCTCCACCACCTCCATTCTCGACAAACTCCTCACCATCGACGAGCACCTCTCTTCGAGCTCCGAAGACACCCCCCGCCCTCAGAGAAGTGGAGGAACCGAAGTCAAAGAAGAAGAAAGCTGAAGAAGACGATCAAAGACGAAGAAGGAGGAGAGCGGGAAAAGAAAGAAAAAAAGGTTTTGGCCATGTGGTGCTCAACGGTCAACATTGACCGGCCACGTGGCGCTTTCTAGTGGGTCGGCAACGTGTGCTGAGCAACCGGGGAACCGAGCTGCTCACAGGAGAAAAACGCACTGCTTTGTGATGTGCGCTCTCTGATTGTGATCAATGCATAGGATTGCATCACGTGTCTAGGTAATATTTAATTAATTAATTAATTAATTATTTTAAAAATTCGAAAAAATAATTAAAAAAAGAAAATAATAGTTAAAAAATTCTAAAAATAATTATTAATTCGGAAAAAAATTTTAAATTCTAAAAAAAAACAATTATTAAATTAGAATAATTAGTTAACATTTTGATAATTTATTTAATTCGAAATTTGATTAAAAATTCCAAAAAGATTAAAAATTCAAAAAAAATCAGAAAAATCACAAAAAATCCAGAAAAATCTGATAATAATTTTGGGTATTTTACAAGCTCAGGATAAAATCCATACGCCATTAGAACAACAAAACTACTTCTCAAAGACTTAGAACTCAGTCTCCAGGAGTGGGGGGCTCGTGATATGGCTAAAAACAGGATTAAATCGGGATCGTTCAAATTGGGCACGAATCTTAAAGCTCTCAGGGGTAAACCGGTAATTTCACCTACAAACGGGTCTGAAATGGGAACTGGGTCTTTCTTCAAAGCCCAATAATCCATGAATGGATCTGTCCTACTGGGTACGGGTCCCAACCCGTTACAAACCTGTTCAGAAGGATAAAGAAGAATTCAGATTCATAATTATTCTCAAGAGGTGGTTTTAACCACTTCTATCCATCCACACCAGGAAGTAGAGATTTGTTCTTATCTCGAACGAATCCCTAAGGCAACTATAAATACCCCTCTCCCCCTACCGTGTCAAGGTAATCAATATTTTTCTACATAAAGCTCTTTCATAATCTTCCTGATTACTAACAAGAGTATCAGAGGGTGCATGGCCGGGATCCATCCCGGTGTATCGCACTTTTTGTAGGTTCGCGGCAACGGTAAGAAACAAGTCAACATGTTGGTGAAGGTCAACAGGTTTGCCTTATACGTTTTCTCAAGAATCCACAAATTCATCTGTTTGCTCCCACACCAAAATCAGCAGCAACAGAGATATTTCCTTGGTATTGAAGTTTCTTGCTCGAGAAATGGTATATTTCTGTCTCAAAAAAGTATGCTCTCGATTTATTGAAGGAAACTGGAATGTCTGCTTGTCAGCCGATTGGTACACCGTTAGAAGAAGGACTAAAACTTTGCAACAAAAATCTGATCATGCGCCTTGTCATAAGGAAAGATATCAGAGATTGGTTAGACGACTGATATATCTTGAGCATAAATGGCCAGATATCTAAAATTTATAGGCACTCCACTTCAGGATACTTCACATTTGTTGGAGAAAATTTAGTTACATGGAGAAGCAAGAAGCAAAATGTTGTTGCACACTCTAGTTCAGAGGCTGAGTGTCGCGGTGTAGTTCTAAGTATAGTGGAAGCTTCATGGCTGAAACTCTTGTTGCAAGACTTAGGCTGTGGTCCGAATGAACCGATGAAGGTGTATTGTGACAGTCAAGCAGCATGTGATATTGCTGCCAATCCAGTTCAACATGATAGGACGAAACATGTAGAGGTGGATAGACTCTTTATCAAGGAGAAATTAAATGAGAAAGTCATTGAGATATCTAAAGTTAAGTCAGAAAATCAGCTCGCAGATATCCTGACCAAGGCAGTTTCGACTCGGCTCTTTTTGAAATTTGTTGACAAGTTGGGCATGTTCAATATCTATGCACCAACTTGAGGAAGAGTATTGAAATATAGTAAGTGCTAATGTGTATATTCTGTTTCCTAATCTATAGAAACAGATTCCCCAAATCTCTTATCCCTCAATCTTCTCTCAATCTCCTTTCTTCTCCTCCAAGAATGTAATCCTCATATATAGATGTATACAGTAAAGAATAAGGATAAATAAGAAAAATTATTATTTTTCCAAATCTGATTTCACCAAAAATGAGCCTCTTTGTCTTTTATCTTCTTATGTCGAACAAGGAATCATCGGAATTGTTTGTTTTCATTTATCTCCATATCTTCAACATTCGGAACTGATGGTGGTGTTGAAATGACAACATATTCTTGCTCGTTGCGTTCATCCTCGACATTCATATTGTGCATTGTAACACAAGCAGATTCATGATATCATGCAAAGTTCGTTTATCCCATAAACATGCTGGCCCTTTGATGATAGCAAATCGTGACTGAAGAACACCAAATGCCCGCTCTACATCTTTTTGAATTGCTTCTTGCATCATTACAAAATATTGTTTCTTTTTATCTTTGGATTGGGAAATAGTTTGAACAAGTGTTGACCATTTTGGATATATGCCATCGGCTAAATAATAACCTGCATCATAATTTCTTCCTTGAATTGTATAATGAGCAGGAGGAGCAATACCTTGTGCTAGATTATCGAACAAATTAAACAACTGCAATACATTAATAACCTTATTAGAGCATGGTAAGCAAAAGTATGCATGCCATATCCATAGATCATATGATGCAACTGCCTCGAGAATAATTGTTGGACCTCCATGATGTCCCGAGTATTGTCCCGCCGATGCTGTTGGACAGTTTTTCCATACCCAGTGCATACAATCTAGACTCCCAACATTCATGGAAAACCTCATTCTTCGCCTTTTTTTAACAATCTTGCAACATCACCGACATTGGGGGACCTCAGGTATTCATCTCCATACACTTCCTTGCAAAACTGCTTCAAACATACAATTACAGTTGACCCACCATTCCTGATATATTCGTTAATACTAGCTGCCGATGTTCCATACGCCAACATGGGAAATGCTGCTGTTACTTTTTGTAACGTAGAAAATCCACGCTTACCGAGACCATATGTCTTCTGTACGAAGAAGTTGTCGTGCTCTTGTACTGCGTCGACAATACGAAGGAATAGACTCCTTTGCATTCGGAATCTTTTACAAAATAAATTTTCCCCATATGTGGGGTTCTAAAAAAAATAGTCGTTTAATAGTCGAGCATTACCTTCTTCCCTCCTGCGATTGATCACCACATGACCATAGGAACTAAACCAATACGCTTTGGTCGCTCATCCTCCTTTGAAAGATAAGTTATGATTTCATTGTTTGATGCATATACACGAGCTAAGATTTAATTCTCCATCTCCCACTGTCGGGTATCCTCCTCCCACTCTTCCAAAGAACGAGAAAAGGTTTTGTCATCAGAAGAAGAAGATGGTAGATGTGATGGCCCAACTTCAGAATTCATTGTTGAAGAGTAGATTTGAAAAAAATTAGATCAAATGGATGATTTGAAGTTAAGATTAAGAGATAAGATATTGGACAACCCTTATATATCTTTTCCACTAGCATTGGATACTCTCTTCACCAGTGGATTCTGACAAGCATATAATTCTAATCTAGCATTGGATTCTTCTAGCTTTAATAATCTCTGCATAGTAGATGGGATGTTGTAGACGGGACAATAGCTGTTGGATTGGTATCAGATTCTTATTAGTATGGGACAAAGCTCATCACCAGTGGATGGAACAGTAGCTGTTAGATTTGCATCGGATTCTCATCAGCATTAGACAAATCTCATCACCAGTACATGGGACAATAGCTATTAGATTCGCATTGGATTCTCTTCAGCATGGGACAAAGCTCATCACCATTGGATGGGACAGTAGCTATTGGATTCGCACTGGATTCTCTTCAGCATGGGACAAAGCTCATGATCTTTGGATTCGCATCGGATTCTGTTCAGCATTTGATGCTTAGCATCAGATTCTCATAGCATGGTTTTGGCTCTATAAATATAAGCACTCAACTGATAGTCAACCACAAATCTTTCCTCCTTCACAACTCTTTCCTTCTCTACAACTCTTACCTCATCTACAACTCTTTTTCTTAACTTTATGGATGATAGTCGTGGAAAATCCCCTTCGCAAGAGGAAGATCAAATTTATGGTCGTAGTCGTGGAAAATCATTTTTACAAGAGGAAGATTAATTTTATGCGCTCATGGCTTGAAATCTCGCAGGAACCAGTGTTGGGTGCCAATCAAAAGAAAGGTAGGTTGTGGGAGCGAATATATGCTCTATTCCATGATAGGAGGCCCGATTTTTACAAAGGAAAAGGGAGTCTGAAATCTCTCTCATGCCGTATGACATTAATTATGAAGGCCATAAGTAAATATCGAGGATGCATTCGACAAGTCGAGCGCTTCAATCCAAGCGGTGCTTCTGAACTTGACATTGTAAGTACATGAATTATACAATTTATGATTAATAATCTATTTTCTAAATTTACTATACTAAATTTTTATTTTATTTTTGGACAGAGTAAACGTGTTAAGATCTTATTTGCAGAAGATCCGGAAGAGAAAAAAGGATTTCAATTTGAGCATGTTTAGTCAATTCTGAAGGATGCAGAGAAGTGGGCAAATACAAGCATCGGGTCTTCTGCAACTTCCAAAACTTCAAAGACCAAAGTATCTCAAGGCTCTGATTCAAACTCTCCTATCGTGAACTTAAATGAAGATGACGGGGAATATACTCCTTTCGATGACGAGCAATCTCCAATGGAAGATTCAACTAGTCGGCCAATAGGAAGGAAGAAAGATAAGATGAGGAGGAAGAAAGCAACTGCAAAGAATATTGATATTGAAGCTTTGACTAAAGGAAATCAAGAAATATTAGAGATACTAAAAGGAGGACAAGAACAACAAGAAAATGATCGAGCGTACATGCACTATATTATGATGATAAAGGCTGAAAATGAAAGAAAAAAATTAGATATTTGACTCGAATCACAGGAGAGAAATTTCGTTTATTAACCTGGATGCTATTAGTGATCCTGTGGAACGTGAGTATTTTCAAAATAAAAAACAACAAATTTTGAACAAAAACACAACCGCAGGATCCTCATCAAATACCTCTAATCATGAAACTTTTAGTGATCAAGATGGATTTGTCAGAGGACATTATGCAGGAGGTGGACATCTCGGATGTCAATTCGGAATACCTGACTACAGACATGGTGGATACGGAAGAGATGACCTACCGGAGTTTTAGTGTTTTCATGTACTTTGTTTGTCTTTATTTATGTAATTTGTTTTTCTGTCTTTGTACTTTCCATTCCTGCTTATGTTTTCTTTGTGATGATGTGAACCGGTTAATTATATCAGTGGTTGTTTATTTTATTTTGATTGTCTAATTTATATTATATAATGATAATATTAATTATATTATATATCATATTATTAAATTAATTACTAAATAATTTTACACTTGATTATTTCAAATTGTTATTACAAGTAAAAAGTTTATAATTTAAAGTTAGTTCCAAAAAATACTAATATTAGGCTCATTTTAAAGCTCTCGGCGAGACATTTCCAATGCTATAATTTTTTTCCCCAGTTGATTATTAATATAGGCAATTTAATGTATAATTAATCGCAACAAAACCAATTTAAATCTCATTTTTGGGCCAAAATAATTATATTATATAAATTATAGAGGGGTATGGTTGGAGTGCCCCTTTATTTTCTCATCTCTATAGAATATTCCATTATAGAGATGAGAAATAAAGCCATGCATTGGAGACTTTCTTAGCCATTGACTATCGGAGGAAAACTTAGTTGCATTTGCCACTTCGGTCTTAATAATAAAAAATAATAATTCAGAGGTGACTGGGTAGTGAAGGATGACAAGAACAAGGCAACAGTTTTTATGAGGAATAAGAAAAATAAGGCAACAGTGCATGAATGTTTTTTACTGTCTTTCTAGTAAGATGTAACAGTAACTTGTGAATATGAAACATTTTTTTTTGTTTTTTTGATCTTAACATGAAACAATTTGTTGAATTATCATAAACTTTTCATTCAACAAAGTTGGAGGAAATTTCTGTTTTACAATACGTATCTATATAATAAATTACAAGGCAATTTCAAAAAAACTATCAAGTGTCTCTTCTTCAATTGAAACAAAATCAATGACACCCCCCCCCCAAAAAAAGATATTTTTTTCCCAAAAGTTTTCCCCTCAAAACTAAAATTTTTCCCTCCAAAATATAAATCCTCCTCACTTTATTACTCTCTCTGTCTCTGTCTCTCATATCTCTTCACTTTTTAGCTCTCTCTCTCTCTCTCTCTCTCTCTCTCTCTCTCTCTCTCTCTCACTTTCCTACTCCCCCTCCTTCTACTCCGGCAATCGCAGGAAAACTTCTTTCCCAACCCACACCTCCTGCCAACGTTGCCCTCCCTAGCCCCGCCGCCTCACCAGCCAAGAGCGCGAGGACAAGTTCTAGAACAGCCGGATCATCATGCATCTGGCGGAGCCCCCTTCCTCCCCCGCCGCCCCCCCTGGTGGGCCTTTCACTCCACGTGGCAATTCGCCCCCTCCTCAATTTCTTGCATGTAAGCAGCTATGATTTTGGAGATTAAAATATATTATATAAGGTTGTGTGGCTTGGTGTGTAGTACCTCGTATTTTTTAAATATAATTTGAAAGATTTATAAATGAATTAAAATGATTTTTTGTGATTTAATAAATATTTTTCTGAAGATTTATCTTTTTTCACGTGTAAGACACGTGGAACTATTTTCTTGGGAAGTTCAAAGTCAAAAATTATTTTGTGAAAAATCATTATTTATTATTAGATATTATTTTTGAATTTTCTGGATTTTTTTGAGATTTATTGGACCTATTTGCAAATATTACAAAAAGAAGCACTTTTGTGCAAAATTACCAAATGGGGGTGAAAACCCCAGAATTTTGAATTTTTAGGCTGGATATAATGCCTAGTCAATTAAGGTATAAAGCGTTTACCTTTTGTTTCAACACAATTGATTTATTTTACAAGTTTTGATAAAAGATGATCTTTTTGCAAAATTGTCATTTTGAGGGGCAAAAGTGTAAATTTGTTTTCTGTGTTTCTCAAACAATGCTGGCTGACTTAATGAAGGTTTATTTGACTTTAAATCTCAAATAAATTGGTTTTATCAAGTTTCCAAGTATATGGATCTATTTATGTAAAGTTATATTTAAAAGGAGTCTTTATGCAAATATGTTCAAAACCCTAATTCTCTTGATTTCCAGCCTATTTAAAAGGTGGAGTGTAACGCCCCGCCCCAATACTCAGACAATTTATAATATTTTTGGAAGACAAATTAGATACTATGTAGTACAACTGCCCACCACAAGGCTGCCTCTCAAAAGGTGGTTAACCAATTAGGTGACTCTTGATCATTGGCTAATTATATTTATACTCAAATTAGTTTTTGTATACTTTCCATGTGGGACTAAATTTCTCAAATCCTTCTCAAATTCCTCAAATCCCGTGTACGCAAACCAGTCGACTAAACAATCGACCAGTCGACTGTTCGCTGCAAATCTGGGGTATTACATGCCCCACCTTTAGAAATCAGCGTCCTCGCTGAGTACAGGGCACACATCTAGTGTAGGATCCGTCCTTTCTAGACGATGTAGTATATTCCTAGATCCCGGAGATCAATCACTCTCAACACCGCAGATCGGATACCCGGCTATCAATCACTACCTGTGACTCTCAATACCGCAGAATATACCCGACCCCGGAGATCAATGACTCTCAGCACCGCAGATCATACTGACCTCTACTACACCCGGTGTCAAAAGTCGGCTCTGATACCATTTGTAACGCCCCGCCCCAATACTCAGACAATTTATAATATTTTCAGAAGACAAATTAGATACTATGTAGTACAACTGCCCACCACAGGCTGCCTCTCAAAAGGTGGTTAACCAATTAGGTGACTCTTGATTATTGGATAATTATATTTATACTCAAATTAGTTTTTGTATACTTCCCATGTGGGACTAAATTTCTCAAATTCCTCAAATCCTGTGTACGCAAACCAGTCGACTGTTCGCTGCAAATCTGGGGTATTACATGGAGTGCTGCTGTTTTTCGCTTCACAACACAAGGATTTTATTATTATTATTTTCTTGAAGATTTAAGGAAGAGATCTTGGATTTCTTGCGAAGGAAGAATTTTTCCTATTGATTTATCATATTCGTTTGATCTTTCCAACAAGGTGAGTGACATATTTTGGTTTTTTTTTTTTTATGTATGTTGTAGGTGAGTGATATAATTTTTTTTTTTTGTTCTTTGAATGTTGTATGTGGTGTTTCATCTATTAGAAAGCATGCTTGGGTTTTGATATGAATACATATGGTGGATTGGATGAATTGATAAGTTAAAAATTGGATCTTTTATGAAAACCCGTTATTTGTGAGTAGAATTGCATGTGGATGATTTTAGATTATGGGAAAACCCAATATAAATTGTGAGTAGGCTATTTCTTTTGGATTATTGCTGATTTGATTGGATATGATGAATGTTATGCATAAATTGATTAAAGATGAGATTTTTGGACTATTGGTGAGTTGGATGAATACAACTTGGCCATGTTAATGATAAATTTATTTTTGTTCATGATTTAACTATTGAGAATAGTTGAGATTGTGTTTGAGGAATTTTGAGAAGGAGTAATGGATTAAGAGATCATGTCTTGAGAATTAGATTTGTGATAATTGAATTGGGTTTGGTGCGATATGATAAATTTGGGGATTTGTGATTTTGTAAAAGATTTTACTTGAATTTGGATTTGCTCAAATACTAAGTTTTAATCTGAATATTTTGTTATTTTAATTTATGGATTTGTGAAGTTCTTTTGGTGCACAAACATGCACAAACGTTTTTCATGAATATCGTATTTCATTGTTTTAGAAAAAATTGAGTTTTTATGTGTTTTCGAAAGATTTGACTATATCTGAACTTATTTTGGTTTTGATAAAGTTTGGAATATAAAATGAAGTTATTTTGATGTATGACTGATTCTTAAAAACTCTACTTTTGATATATGCACACATTCAAATTTTATTTTGAAGAAATTCATCAAAAAACTATTTTTATCAATTCAAAGTGGTTTTGATTGGTTTTGTGAACTCTTATATACTCTACAAGTCGTATTTGATCATATTAGAAATATAATTTTTTATAGATTTTGTTTTTATAAAGTAAAACTCTGTATCGGTTAAAATGTGCACAACTAAAACTGCAGTCTGGAGGATTGACAGTCGACCAACCAATGTCGACAGTCGACTGTCGGGATCTTGGCTGAAGATTTTCTTGAAGTCTCGAAATTTCCTGCGGGACTGTCGACTGTCCAGGTTATACAGTCGACTTTCACTACTCAGATTTGTGTTTTCTTGATGTATTATTGAATTTTGATGCGGGACAGTCGACTAACCACTATACACAGTTGACTGGTATGCTCTGATTTATGTTTTCTTAAAGTTTTTGATTTTACGCGGAACAGTCGACTGACCCCTTTTACAGTCGACTGACTCAGCTATGTTTTGATGTTTTCTCGAAGTTTGGATTTTCGCTCGGTACAGTCCACCGATGACTTCTTACAGTCGACTGCTACTACTTAGAATATTATTTCGTGAAGTATTGGGTTTTCGTTCTGGACAGTCGACCGACTCCGGTTTACAGTCGACTGTTACCGATGTTTTCTTGAGTTTTTCTGATGTTTCTTTGAATGATTGTTCCTTTAATATTATATTATTTCAGAAGATATTTTTCTACAGATTTAAATATTTTATAGAGGTTTATGTTGGAACTTTAAATGTATTCTTTTGGACCTTATTTGAGTTATACGTGCTTTCAAAGGAAATGATATTTTGTGATATTCTACAACTTAAAATATGGTTTTCAGTTATTTGATGGTTTTAATATTTTATTTTGGATTCTGGAGTTTTATAAAAGATTTGGGTTTTGTTGATTGGAGAAGTTTCTTCATATGATCGTTTTGACGATGGATTTGTGAGTTTTGGTCTTGATGATATCTCTAGGAGTTAAGTGGGAGTCTTGTGAACTGGCAG
This sequence comes from Hemerocallis citrina, assembly GCA_017893485.1. Classification (NCBI taxonomy): domain Eukaryota; kingdom Viridiplantae; phylum Streptophyta; class Magnoliopsida; order Asparagales; family Asphodelaceae; genus Hemerocallis; species Hemerocallis citrina. The sequence continues at coordinate 134,038,450 of CM030364.1, read as the reverse complement.
TTGAGATTTGTTGATTTAGACCAGTTGGGTCTTGGGGTTGTTGTTGAGTATTTAAGTCCTGCAGGATACACTAACTCTAGAGATGGGAATTTTGTGTTTTAATAATAATAACCAACTTAAGGACAGGCACTAGTGGAGATGTGATGGAACTTGGAAAACATAAGTATACGTTCATGGTTTTGTTAGTCCAACGGATGCGTTCTAGGACTGTTTGTTGTTCTGTCTCGAGAGGACATTTGTATGTTCGCATGTCGAGGGTCTGCATGCCTATTCACGGAGCATGCAGGGTGCATTCGTGTATCGAGGCTCGGCAGGCCTATTCACGGAATGTACCTGGTGTATCTGCACGTCGAGGGCCTTGCAAGTCTATTCGTGGGGTACACGGTTGGGAGGTGATTCTTCAGTTTTTGAGCTATCTTACATGATGCTTGCGCGTCGAAGAATGCGGTGCCTATTCGCGGAGTATTCTGGATCTTATTTCCCATCACCGTAGTAAGTTTAGTTGCATAACGAGGGGTTTAACCCTATAAAGTGGAGAACGTTAAGGGCTTGCACCGGACCTATGTACTATGGAATGCATAGACTCCGACAAGTACGCATGAGAGAGTCTGCATATAGCATTGATGTTTTCTTGACTTGGTATTATGCATGTGTTTTCGGTTTTCTACACTTGATACTTAGTCTAGCTTCACTTGATGTTTTCGTATTTCGTGGTTATTCCCCAATTCACATACTCTTGTTTAATTCCTGTTGTTGATGAATCTATGCTCTATTTATGTTGTTTGTTTTTATGTCACTCACACCGTTATGGCTGACACCTGTAGTTTTGGGGGTTAGGGTTATCTCTAGTCTCATGTTTTATAGGTAGGTGCTTATAGCTTGGGATTTGGATGCTTGTGCTAGAAAGATAATAGAGCTTGTGTAAATTTGTAAAAGAAAGTGTTGTAAAATAAAGTTTGTAATTCAAGGTGTATGTATTCCGCTGTGCTATGTAAATATTATTGTAATAAAATTTCGAGAAAAATTTTACTGGTATTTTGGGCTGTGTTTAATATTACATTTGAAGTTGATGTTGGGAATTGTGCCACGTATTTCTGAGAATCATATTGGAAATTCGGGGCGCTACATGGTGTTTGGTTTATTTTAGTAAATTTTTGTGATTGAGAGATGTCAGGGTTGAATATCTACCATGTTTGAGTTAGTCTAACAATAAATTAACCGAACTAAACAGAAATTGAATCTAAATCTTAAGCCAGGGCTAGGTTAGTGTTAGGAAGGAGGGTATAAGGGAGAATAAGAAGAGAAGGGGATGGACGGATGGACCATGGTTAAAATTTGTAGGGAGGATGAAGTGGCATGACAAAATCTGTTGAAAAACATATTTGTTTTGTTTTGATCATAGTTTGGAGTATATGTGTACATTTTTAGAGTTTCAGATTGGAATGTAGTTAGGTTGAATTATGTACCTTTAATTCTTTATACCTAAGCTTTTAAATGGTTTGTGTTTAGGTTTTTGATGATAAAGTTTTGATCTTTTAAAATTTTGTAGGTGTTTTTGTTGAGGAGTTGGAAACAGCGCTGATTTCGGTGAATTCTATGTTGGATGATGTGCATATTCCACTGTTAAAGGTTGGTTCTTTTTGTTGATTTTGTTGATATAGTTTGAGTCTTTGTAGTTGGTTTTGGAACAATTGGAGTTGGTTATGGTGGTATTTTGAGTTTTGAATGTGTACTGCAAAGTGTTTTCTGGTGAGAGAGTGGATAGTTTTGAGTCTTTGGAGGTTTTGGTGTGAATGTGGTTTCGTTTGGGAGGAATTGAAGTGGTAGTTTAAGTTTGGAAAGTGTGTATTAGTGTTTTTGTTTTAGGGTTGAGGAAGTGTTTGATCTCTGAGTGACATTGTCGGTTTACGCTGTAAACTTAGTGCAAGTAGTAAATATGGTGTTGAATGGGAAATAGCACCACTAAATTTGCTAGGTACGTTGTTTTCTTTTTAGTTGATGAGGAAAGGAATGAAGTTGAATAAGAACTGGAGTATATTTTAAATTGGTAATGCCTAGATGACTATCACTTAATCCTCCTAAATGTTTGAATCTTTAGAGGTTTTGCTGTCACTGTGGTTTGCTTCTAGAGTAATTGAAATTGATTTTGGTGATAGGTTAAGTTCACGAAGACGTGCTTAAATTAATACATTCTGAAAAAAGTAAGTAGTTTTCTTACAAAAGAAAATCATTCATAACAATTCATTTTCACATCATTAGGCTCATAATATTGATATTCTATATAGATGTGTTGGCTCTATCCATATGATATATAAAATGAAAAGAATTTAGAGATACCAATGTGACTGTTTTACGACATTCTAATTATTTTTTTTAACTTATCGTGGAGTTTCTAGCCCGGTGGTATTGCATATAGATATGGATACCTATATGATTTGTTAGTCTAATAGGATTACATATATATTACTGTAAATAGGAATTTTCATATGCTGCATCGTTCCGAAAATGTGACGTAGGCACGTGCCCACGGGCAAACCTAGTACTACTATATAACTCAAAAAAAAAATTGTGAATAAGAGGAGGTGTGCCACGTGTGTATCATTCAATCTATTGGCCTCATCTGATTATATAACTTAATAATTTATTTTCTCTTTATTATTTTTTAAATATTTATTATACATTAAGTTGTGTACAGTGACGTGTGTATCTGTTGCCGGCCATGTATCGAAAATTAGTGAACATTATAAAATCATTTTCTATATCTAGCAAGGAAAACATAATATGAACATGTGTATTGCATGTATAAATGTTCTAGTATATTGGAATTTTCAATCTGTGCATAGGAAACCAACACTCTTCATAGCACATAAGAGCATCTCCAACCACGTTAGTTATTTTGGCTAACTAAAATATCCAAAATGGATAACAAATGGATAATTTGGCTAGCGAAAAAAGTCTCCACTCCAACCATGTTATCTATTTTGAATAACCACTAATAATTTAAATTACAAAATTAAATTTCCCAAAGGAGTAATGCAGAGGTTTGTATCCGCCATCACTGAAAGCCCATGTTCTGACGACATTCAATCCAAGTTGCGATGCTTGTCTCATTGCCAATGAAACCTCCTCCTTCCCCTTCACATCAGTTGCCCGGCACATCAGCTAGTACGCATTGAACCCATTAGGAAAGAAAACCACTTCGCCATGTTCCCCATTCTTCTTTGTCACCACGAACTGAGTCCCTCTCATCCTAACAAATTCTGCAATAGACGTAGCTAATCTGCAGAACAAAATATATGGCCAATGAATTCCTGTTCCTACTCAATGCCCCGTTCTTTCGGTGCAGGCTCGCCACGATGAGTGTTAAATTAATGAAGAGTAAGCTTTTGAAACTAACTAATCAGGAGTATGTATATATATATATATATATATATATATATATATATATATATATAATTTCCAAGCCCAAAAAAATATATTCCCACAAGCAATCAATATCTGATTTCACAATTTTGATCTGCTCGCGATTTCGATTTCGATCGCAATTTTGATTTCACTTTTCGATCGTGATTTCGATTTCGATTTCGTTTTTTGATTTTGATCGCGTTTTTTTTATTTCGATCGCGATTTTTTTTTTTTTTTGTTTCGAGAAGAAGTTTTGCGAGCGGTACATACTTGCCAGATCTGGCGAGTGAATATTAGAAATCTATTTTAGCGAGTGGTTTGGCTAGTCCTGTTGGAGCATATTTTTACCTTTATATTAGCTATTTTGGCTAGAATTGAAGGATGGCTAGCATGGTTGGAGATGGTCTAACACGTGTTTTAATTATTTTCCTTTGTTCAATTCATCTCTTTCCTAAAACACACATTGGAAATTCACTAATAATAATGCGACTTCCTATGCCTAATACATACAGGTACCTAATCTGATCCAGCCTATTTGCCATGTCTAATATTATACACTAGTATATCCATGTGCAATATTGCACATAATTTTTAAAATATGAGGGAATAATAAAGACTAAATCAAAATCCACTATAATAATTCTCAGACTTACAAATAATTTATAGTATCAACATAATTAGTAGAATTTTTTCTCTTTAAGCGTACATTTTGAAGAAATGGAAAACAATCAAACATGTCCCTTGTATACTTCTGGTGTAATTATGCATTGGTATAATGCAAAATTTTTACTTCGTATCAGAATACTTAAAAATGCAATATTTTTTTATGGCCATGCTTGTTTTTCCTCTAAAATATTTGTTTTCCTTAGTAATGTAACATAAGTTGGTGATTCATGAGTAGGTAGATCTTAATTTTAGTTAGCTTCGCGTGAGAAACCTCTCAAAGTCTTAAAATATGTGTTAGTCACGGTTTTCAAAAAGAATATAAATGTAACCTCATTCAAACTCACTGTAAAATTTGACAATCTCCTTTGTATACGTAGCTCTTTCCCTAGATGCATATCATTTCATATTTAAACCATCAAAATTCATATTTAAACCATCAAAATTTACATAAAAATTCTAATTCACTTCTAGGACCCAAATAGTTATAGAACATTGAACTCTTAAAATATACATCTATATAATAAAACACAAAGAAAGCTATTAAGTGGCTCTCATTCAATCCCCGAAAAATCAAAGGCTCAGATCTAACCTCACAAAGCACATTTCCCCCCCAAAAGTTCCCCCCAAAACTCAAATTCAAACCCCCTCACCCAAAACAACTCCTTTATTTATTTAATTACTCTCTCTCTCTCACATTCAAAAAATTAAGAAAATAAAAATTTAAAAAATTTAAAAAAAATTAAAAAATTTTAAAAATATAGAAACTAAAAAAACTTAAAACTTAAAACCTAAAAAAATTAAAAATTTAAAAACTTTAAAAACAATTCAAAAAAATTCAAAAAAATATTTTTTTTAAAATTAATTAAAATTTTTAAAATTTTTAAAATTAAAAAAATTAAAACTTTAAAAACTTTTAAAATAATTCAATGAAATCAAAAACTTATAAAAACTAAAATAAAAAGTTTAAAAAATAAAATTTTAAAAAATTTTTCAATTTTTAAATTTTAAAAAAAATAAAATTTTGAAATTTTGAAATTTTAAAAATCTCAAAACAAATCCAAATCCAATATCGAACCCCAATTAAGAGGTCGTCGATATCTGAGCAACTGCTCATTCCGTATTGGTGACTCCCCTCCTCCAAATTGAGCACGATATCAAGCGACTCCGTATCGGTGACTCCCCTCCACTGAATCGAGAGCCTCTATATACGATGCGACGGCTCTAATTTCATCTCATTAACCGAATTCTCATTCTAATTTTTAATTTTGTGTGTGCAGGGGATTACTCAGTTTTTTGCTAACTCGAATTTTATGTGTGCATGAGATCTAAGTTCAGAGAGGTATAATTGTTTTATTTTTCGGTTTAAAAATTTTTAATTTGGTGATTTATTTGATGAGTTTTTTATTGGTTTTGATTTAAGGTGTACACAAGTGAGAGATGGATTATGTGGTGGCCTCAATTTGGACTTCCAAACCATAGTAGAACAGGTAAGTTGACCAGCAACCTAAAATAACTTGGCAAATATGCAACATTAATTTCTTTACTACAAGAGAAAATACTATCGTGAAGTGTTCCCTTCACTGGTTATTAGAAACCATGGATAATATAACATATAAGAACTTTTAGTATATGTTTGGATATATAAGATTGGGATGACTGAAGTTTATCAGTGAAGGGTGCAAACTCTCCACTCAAGAAAGACAGCTAAAGTAAATTTGTTATTTATCCATTTTGATTTTTTTATAAAGGTGCAATGGGGAGACAAAGTGGAGATAAAAGAAATGATTAGCCTGGATTAGAGTTTTGAGAACTTCATGTACATCATTTTGGTTGAAATAATAATAAATATTTAGATTATTAGTATTGTAGATACCTTCACACCTGCAGTTGTGTTACCATTGTATTTAGACATACTCATAGTGGTTATGGGATTAGAGTAAGCTCTATAAAACCTATATGATAATGTCTTTGCATAACTATTACAAGTATCTAAAAGTGATGCTGAAGTTAAAAAAAACTTTATGAAGTGTTTCTAACAAACTATATGTATTCCAGGTAAGTTCAAGCTAATGATCAAAAAGGCGATGGTTGAGCTTAAAGGTAGATTTACTGCTTCCTCATATAATATGTTTGTTATTTCAATTAATTTGCTGGACCTCTAAAACTATTTTATATAATCAAATCAGGTGCACCGTTTTGAAGACGTGCCGCAGGCACGTGTCAACGGGCAAACCTAGTACAATTATATAATACAATTATATAGTTACATTCACACAATATTAGAACTGTATAGTATCTTAGACACACAAATTAATCAAAACACTGTATTCCAACTCTGGGACATGTAATAAACTCAATTTTGCTTTGGCAATTTTGAAGAAAATCTTTCAATTTATTCAGATTATTACTGCAACATTAATAAATATGTTCATCAATCATACTTCTGAATACAATTTTCAACTAATTACAGTAGAAAAAGATAGACCAAGAAGGAAAGAACCCTCATTGATCGTAGGAGCCCATTCCTATAGCTCTAAATCTGTCTCTTGCCTCAACTTTTCACCATCCAGATTGATGTTATTGTCTGTGAAAAGCTTGCTTTCTCAATACACTATATTTGACCAGTTCAACTGCAACACTATATAGTGAAAATATGGGTTATAAGTTAAAACTTAAAATCTAAATGATGGAGGTAGACTAAGAGTTGTTGTTGTTGTATATGCCCCAATTTCTGATCATGAGCAACTCTTCTCAATAAAAATTAAAAGTCGCAGTTTTGGTGCGGGCATAATACTTCTTATCAGTAAGTTAAAAGTTTGTGAAGGATACACATTTAACTAACATATATAAATTTAAGAATTAAGACAATACTGATAGAAGAAAGAGTGAAAAAGAAAAAAATGTTATATGTGAACTACTTACAAGAAAGTAATAGATGACATGAAACCACTACTATGAAAAGCACATAACAGAAATTTGGAGGTAATCGGGTTATTGTAGTTGACTAATTAGCAAAATTAGTATAGGAAATGCATATTGTTCCAAAAAGATTCTTTAGACATAAATGTCTGCGAACTTTTTGTAGTCGCTTGCAAACATGAAGTTTAAATAATGCCCCTACAAATTCCAAAGCAATAAGTGATGAAGTAATTTTCAAAAGCATGAAGCAATCCAAAGCTACAAAATAAAGCAAAATTTTCACATGAATCTAATATAAAGTCAGTTTTAGCATATAGCCATGACTTTCATGTTGTTACATGTCATTATGCTTGTGTTATACTTGATTTTTATGTTCTTTCAAAATTTAGCTTAATCAGGCAAAACACTTTTGAGAAATATGGAGGTTCACATACCTTCACTAATTCAAATGAGTACATCTTTAATGATGCTTTCAGACAATAATCCTTACTAAAATTTGAATAAACTAAGAAAATTTATTAATATTAGAAAGTAAATATTAAGATTTAGAATATGTGCAAATGAAAAAAGTAAGTGAAATATAATATCAATAGAGCATTTTTCTTCAATTTTTTTTTTTATTTCAAGTTTTTAACATTAAATTATAGGTCTTCCACTTAGAAGCTTCAAAAGTACATTACTACATCACAGAAACATATATTATAACATAAAAGTTTGTTTTTGAGCTTCTCAGCTCCAGCCCTTCTATTTTCTTTTGTCATTCATAATTCAATTTACAAAACTTGCATCATGTTGTCATAAAAAATCTTGGTAGGTGAGATAAGTGTTTAGTTGAAATCACCTTTCACTTATATCATCTACTCTTCTTCACCTTACATCTATTGCGAAAGCTACAATGAGAAAATGAACGGATTTATACACAAAATTCAATCCTTGATCATCTAATTGGAAACAATGTTAAGAATCTATTGGAATTTTAATTAAAACTAGAATATGACGGAATAAGACTGGAATTGTAATCTATTGGAAACAATGTTAAGCATCTATAAACATAAAAAAAAGTCCCCAAGAGACATGTAACAATGTAAGAGTAACCCCACCCCTCACCCTACCCTAACCCATCAGCTTCTCCTTCCTCTCGCCTCCCCGTCGCCCCACCTCAGCCGCCGCCCTCCTCTCCCGTCGCTCCACCTCCTCTTCCTCTGCCCTAAAAAACTCAAAAACCAAAAAAACCAAAAAAACAACTCTCATCTGAGCTTGGGGGGCGGCCGGCGGCTAGAGTTTCGTCACCGTCGCCCCCCCCTCTCCCTGCTTCCTCCCAACCTCTCCCTCCCAACTCTCATCTTCTCTTTTCCTCTAATTTTGTTTTCCCCCAAATCCTTACTTTAGGCTTTCGGAATCCGGCTGTCAAATGGGATCTCCTCCGGTGTGCGACGGCGAAGGTTGAGCGCACGGCATCTTTGGCAGGGCCGAAGGTGCCGTGCAGGGTGTTAGTCGCCGGTTGTTATTGCGGTTGTCAACGGTCGTCATTTGGGTCGACGCAGAGCGCAGCGGTGACACCGGTCGTCAATTTGGGGTATTCTCCGGTATCGGAGAGGGATGCGACGGCAAGGGTCGAGAGTGCCGCATCTTTGGTGGGACCGAAGGTGTCGCACGGGGTGCTGTTCGCCGGTCGTGATTGTGGATGTCTACGGTCGTCATTTGGGGTCGGCACAGAGCGCAGCGGTGCCACCGGTCATCATTTGGGGTCGACTCTTGTGTCGGAGAGGGATGCGACAGTGACGGTCGAGAGCGCTGCATCTATGGCAGGGCCAAAGGTGCCGTGCGGGGTGTAGTTCGCCGTTCTTGATTATGGTTGTCGGATGAGCTACCTAGGGCTGGTGTCATCGGGGATGGCGATGCAGATCGCAGCGGTGCTCGGACTGGTTGCGTCGGGCTGGTGGCGGAGTGCTGCCTAGCGCCGGCGTGGAGCAGCGAGCGGCGAACTACGGGGTAGTCGGGGCTGTTGTGGAGGCATGTGGGGAGGTCGGGGAGAGAGAGGGGGGAGGGGGATTTTTGATTTGGGAGTGTGGCGGTTGGGGGGAGATTTGAATTTCAAATTGAGCTTTGAAATTTGAGTTGACGCAGTGGAGTCCCTAAGATCCAAATTGGTCCCTAATATCCAAATTACAACTGACTTACAATTAGCAACAAAATGTATCCTAGTTGGTGTAGGCGACGATTGTCAGACAACTTTATAGTTTGGGTTCTACTTTGACCTTGGTTGGTTAAAGTGAGGGGTGCCTTTGGTTCTTTCATGTCAGAGGGCTCGCAGGGGTCAGGTGCGACATCTACCCTCGTTGCGAGGTTGCGGTGAGAGTCATCGAGGGTGAAGCGAGGGAATGAGAACGAGGACTCAGTCTTGACATGGAGTTGTCAGATTGGTGGAATGCCTGCGGGGTCTCTAATATGGTGCTTACGCTTGTCGCATGGGTCACTGCTGGGGGCGATGAGGGAGAGCGTACGATAGTTGGAGAGGATAAACGGCGTACAAGCGAGGGACTGAGTGAGAGAGTGAGCCCAAATTGGCACGAGAAAGTTGTTTTGGCAGGGGGTGGCCGATAAATAGTACTAGATTTCGTTGTATTTTTGTTTATTGGTTGGGGTGTATGAATTTCAGAACCCAGCCTGTTGGGATCTGAACTTCATAAGCCTTATTTTTGGTTGTTTGTTTTGTTAAACCTTTTAATGAAACACGGGGGGGCAATTGCCAACCTTTTACGATCAAAAAAAAAAAAAGTCCCCAAACAAAGAAGTTCATTTATTTTATCGGTACATGTAAATAGACATCTCTTTGCATGGAATTGCCGAAAGAAATTCATCATGTAAGTTATACATCGCAACATAGTCCATCAAGAGTATTCAAAAGAAGAGAAGACCCCATAAAACCTAAGGTGGTTGATTCCAACCGCTCACTTGGAATATATAAGGAAATAACATAAACTCAATTGCAGTTGTACTAAAATAATTTTAAAAACATTAAGTGCTCAAGGGGCAGGTTGGTTGTGAAGTAAATGGCTTTCTAGGTAGCCAAAGAATCGAAGATTAAACAAACCTTATAAAAGAAATGATGTGGTACTCTTGTCATGATTCATAGCGAGTATTGATAAAAATCCTTGAATTTATTTTTCGTTATAAAAATTATATTTTCAAATAAGCTCATAAGCTCTTTTAAACTAAAATAAGAACAATACATTGATCAAGACTGAAAATAAACTACACAAAGATCCAGAGGGATGTTAATTAAAATGTAAAAGATTGAAATATATATATATATATATATATATATATATATATATATATATATATATATATATATATGGGATTTAGTATTCTACAGTGTACATTTAGCATATTGATTAAACAAACACTAACCAATTGATGCTTGAGTATTATATATATATATATATATATGGGATTTAGTATTCTACAGTGTACATTTAGCATATTGATTAAACAAACACTAACCAGTTGATGCTTGAGTATTCTACTGAGTACATTTAGCATATTAATTAAACAAACACTAACCAATTGATGCTTGAGAACCTTTGACCTTCGAATAGGATTTTTTATCAGAAAAATATTATCAAGCATTTTAAACCCCACCTATATGATTGCTCCAACATTATCATTGATCTAACTAACAGATTTATAAAAATAAAACAAAGCCATATGCAATCAAATTCGTTAAAAAAGGGAGCGAGAAAATTTTCTCCAATTGAAAAACTTAAATGGCTCGAAACTAACAAAAAAATTACAAATATATATAAGTCGAACCTGATACTTATATCTCCATGATGCTGCCGCTTGATTCTCAATCTCTCAAATAAAATTACTACAAAAAGCAACACAGATACAATTTCAATTGAATTCTTAAAAAAAAAAAATGAAAGCCTAGGATTTATCTTTTTCTACCTAATTATTCAATGCATACTTGGGGAAAACATAAGGATTTCCTTGTTTCCATTAAATTATAAGGTTGAATCATTTTAATTATTATTAACACAATCATCCCTTCTATAACTATATAAGTAAGTGAAATGTGCAAGATAACATGCATCGTTACTGTTTTTTAGGTTTGACCTAGCTACTTTACGCTAAAGGATAATGATATTATCCAATATCAATCAATATTAAGAAATTTTTTGACTATTTCTTTAGGGAAAAATTGTGAAGATAGGAAATGGTGATAACTTACATCGTCAACATCTCCCCATTGCAAGGAATTCTCTTTGACCTCTCATGTTACAGTTGTTGTTATCTTTTTTTACTTTTGCTTTGTGTTCTCGCTGTCTTTGTCCCCCCCTACCCAAGAAAAGAAAAAAGAAAAAATAATAAATAGGTAATATTTTCATAATATTCATGAATTCATACCCAATCACCCACCATGACTCAAACGCAAATAAAAACTCAAACCCATAGTAAATTACATGTAGTAAAATAAAAATTAGAAGTCATTAGTCACAACATATGTAGAATTGTTTACCAATTAATCTCGCTAAGATGGTCTGTCTCCAAGTATTTCAAGATTGAGACTTGTTGAAAATTCGTATCATGAGAATCATAATATTTATATTTTAAAATATATGAATAGATTAGAAATAAGAAAGAAAAAGATTGAGAGAGATACCTGAGAGGGTTAGCGGAAAGGGTGCGAGATCTTATCCGAAATTATATTTGAAGTTTGTGCGAGATGAGAGGAAGAAGTGAGGGTTTGAAATATTGAAATCATACCTTCATTCGCCTCCGTGAGAGGGCAGCAGAGGAGCGGCATAAGGTGACTGGGTGGGAGGGCAGCGGATGGACGAAGTTAGAAGGAGCAATGGTCGGTCAGTGTGCGGCTGCGTAGGAGGGCGGCGAAGGGGCATTGGAGGGGCGGCGTGCGATCGACGGGAGGTGGCTGGTAGGCGAGCGGCATGCGGGGTTGGGGAGGATCTGGATGTTGGAAGTGGGAGGGTTTGGTTTTGTTTTCCCTTTTTATTCTTTATTTTACATAAAAAAGTGTGAATTGCACGTGCTAAGTAGAAGTAAATTCCTACTTTTGCTCTGCTTTCTCTATGTCAAAATGGAGAAAGGAAAGAGGGGGTACATTATCTAAACTAATAGCATAATATATAGATGATATGGCCAAAAATGGGGTTAAATCGGAACCGTCCAGATTGGGCGCGAATCTTGAAGCTCGGGGGTAAAAAGGTAATTTCGCATACAAGTGGATCCAAAGCGGGTACTGGATCTCCCTCGCACAGATCCAATAACCCACAAACGGATCCACACCAACTGGGTACGGATCCCGACCCGAGACGAACCCAGACCAACGAGAGACAAATCAGGGCCACTGATTTGACCAAGTCAACGGGCCTGATTTACTCTCACCGGGAATCAGGGATTAGTTTCCTAAACAGACTGTGAGGATTTTACTCCTGGCAGTTACACAGGGAATCAGGTCCCTAATCACTCCCCTGGCGACTATAAATATCTCCCCTCTACCATTGTGACCAGGTAATCACTCTTTTTCCACCTTAAGCTCTTTCTTTAATCACCACTGGTTACTGATAAGAGCGTCGGAGGGTGCGTCGCCGGAATCAACCCCGGTGTCTCGCATTTCCTTGCAGGTTGCGGCAGGAATTGGAAGGCTCGGATCAGCTGTTCGGGTTTTCTCGAACTCATAAATCTCATCTGTTTACCCCCACACCGAAATCAGCGGTAACAGATTGGCGCCGTCTGTGGTAAAAGCCACACGAACAGCCTTAGCCTCTTCCTGGTCGTCCTCTCCAACCATGCCTCCAAAGAAGGTCAGATCTAGAGGGTCCAACCGCGGGCCCAATCCCGCCGATCCTACAGAGGAAGCCCCTCTCAATCCTATTCCACAGCCCGAACTCCCTCCACCGGCCCAACAGGGCCAACCTCCTCTTCCCAAACAGCAACCCCCCAATGGCCCTTTCGGTCATAACGGTCGGAGGCAGAAGCAGCCCCTCAACCCGGACCATGTTTCGGTTCATAATGAATCCTCGAATTCAATGGCTTCTCACCACCCCGACCTCCGCAACATAGTCCTGAACCACCAAAAAGATGAGGACCTCTGCACCCACCTTGATGAGAGGCGGGCCCGAGAGGGAGCCTCCTGCCAGCATCAGGGTGAGCGGTCCCCTCACCGCCGAGACGGTCGAAGGTCTCCGGATCGCAGGGGCCGAGCAACATCTCCCGAGCGCCGAAGGAGGAGGCCGCATTCCCCTACGGATTGGCATCATCGGAGGAACAATGAGGCACCTATCACTCGTGCCGAGTTCCTACAATTTCAGGACACCGTGCTGCAGGCCCTCAACCTTCGCCCCAACAACCAAAATGCCCAGAGGGTTCCAACACCCCCGCGGGTTATCAGTCCTCGCCGCCGATCCCGAAGTCCTCTCCCGGCTCCCAGTCGCCAGCAGCAGCACTACAGTCCCCGCCGGTCCCAGGACTACTGGCGCCGCAGTCCCCGCTCCTCTTCCTATGAGGAAGAGTCCGAGGGATCGTATGATTACCAGCGTAGGGACGATGCCCTCAACCGCCGTCTCCATGAAGTGAAGAGGCACATTGGTCGCATTGACAGAGAGGAGGAGTCCAGAGCAGGGACCGTCCGGCCCAGCAGACCCCCTTTCTCTTGGACGATCATGGAGGCCCCCATACCGAGGGGATTTCAAACCTCCGCAGTTTGAAACGTACTCAGGGGAGTCCGACCCAGTTGATCACGTCGAAAGCTTCAAGACATTAATGCTGATCCATCAAGCTTCCGACGCCATGCTCTGCAAGACCTTCCCCTGCCACCCTCCGGGGGTCGGCTCGGGAGTGGTACTCCAGACTCGCCCCCTATTCCATCTTCTAGTTCGAGCAGTTCGAGACGCTGTTCATTACTCACTTTGTGAGTAGCAGGCGAGCCGAGAAGATGAGCCTCTCCCTGCTCAACCTGTGGCAAGAAAGGGGAGAGAAGTTGAGGGACTACGTGAAGAGATTCACCGCAGAAGTCAGGTCTATCGCCTCCTTAGACCAGTCAGTGGCGACTGTTGCGTTCCAGTCGAACGTCCTCAACTCCAACCTCCGGTCGTCCCTCGCGAAGAAGCCCCCGCACAACTTCGCCGACATTCTCCTAAGGTGCGAGAAGTATATCCGGGCGGAAGAGGCCGAGTGCCTCCCGAACTTCGGAGGATCGGCCTCCGGGTCGAAGAGGAAGGCGACGGAGGAGGAGGGGTCGAAGAAGATGCAGAAGGACAACGGCGGCCAGCTCCGCCCTCCCCCTAGGTTCGAGAAGTTCACTCCCCTTACCACCAACGTCTCCACCATCCTGATGGAAGTGGAGAAGGAGGGGGTCATCCCTCCAGCTCCGAGGATGAACACCCCGGCTAAGAGGAGGAATAAGGAGAAATTTTGTCGTTACCACAGGGACCACGGCCATGACACCAACGACTCCCGGGCATTGAAAAATGAAATAGAGGCCCTCATCCAGAGGGGGCAACTGGCCAAATTCGTAAAGGCAAACGATCGGGCGGATCGCAACACTCCTCCGCCTCGGGGGGCTAACAAGCGCTCCGAACGGCGCGAGGAGACGCTCGAGTTTGAGGAAGAACGGGTCCTGCACCTCATCCACGGAGGGCCTATGGGGGGCTCCTCCAACTCCTCTCGGAAGGCCTTCGTCCGAGAGGTCAACTCGGTTCACAGTGCCCCTCCTCCCAAAGGCCTCGGAGTCCTGGTGACTTTCTCCGACGAGGACCTCGAGGGGGTCCGAACTCCCCACTGCGACGCCCTCGTCATCGACCTTCGCATGGCAAACTTCAAGGTGCAAAGGGTCCTAGTAGATAACGGAAGCTCGGTGAACATCCTCTTCCTCTCGGCCTTCTGAGGCCTGCAGCTGTCGCGGGACCGTCTCAAGCCGGCCGGTTACACACTCCACGGGTTCACGGGGGTCCCAGTAACTGTCGAGGGGGTGATAACCCTAGACGTAACTGCTGGAAAGACCCCTACTACCCGGACCGAGCCGATGGACTTTATGGTCGTCGACGTCCCGGCAGCGTATAATGTCATTCTAGGCCGACCCGGCCTAGCCGCCCTGGAAGCTGTCCCCTCAGCGTACCATCTTAAAATGAAGTTCCCCACTCGGGTCGGGAGTAGGGGAAGTCAGGGGCAGCCAAGAGACGGCTCGGAAGTGCTACATGACTTCCACTGGGGGACCGGTGCTCTCCCTTGAGACACTTGAAATCCCCGAGCCGAAGGTCCGACCCACGTCCGAGCCGGCGGACGAGTTAGAAGAAGTGCTCTTCTCGGACGAGGACCCGAGCCGGAAGTTCCTCATCAGCAAGTCCCTACCGACTGCACTGTGCTCTGACTTGGTTAAATGCATCCGGGATAACCGCGACCTGTTCGCCTGGTCGGCCGCGGACATGCCCGGCATCTCCGAGAAGTTGCTAGTCCACCGCCTAAGTGTTGAACCGGGGTGCAAACCGGTTCAGCAGAAGAGACGAAAGTTCGCTCCCGAGCGACAGCAGGCCATCAAGGAGGAGGTGGATAAACTTTTGAAGGCTAAGTTCATACAGGAGGTAAACTACCCCGAGTGGCTGTCCAATGTTGTAATGGTCAAGAAGTCCAACGGCTCTTGGAGAATATGCATCGACTTCACCGACCTGAATAAGGCGTGTCCGAAGGACCCATTCCCTCTTCCGAACATAGACACCCTCATTGATGCCACCTCGGGCCATGAGCTCCTCAGCTTCATGGACGCCTTCTCCGGCTATAATCAAATCCGAATGTTCCCCCCGGACATTCCGAAGACCTCCTTCATCACCGATCAGGGCCTCTACTGCTACCGGGTCATGCCGTTCGGATTGAAGAACGCGGGGGCCACCTACCAGTGCCTCGTCAACAAGGTCTTCCAGAGCCAGATAGGCCGGAATATGGAGGTGTACGTTGACGACATGCTCGTAAAGAGCATCCGAGGCACTGACCACGTGGCCGACCTCCAGGAGGCCTTCGGCGTGTTGAGGAGGCACAGCATGCGGCTGAACCCGAACAAGTGTGCGTTCGGGGTCTCTTCGGGAAAGTTCCTCGGCTTCATGAAGTTTAGCTTATTCTATAATGTCCCAATTGGGTTATATTATGTTAGCTCTAGGTATAGGTTCTTATCGAGCTGCTTTATTTCATTTGATCACTCATGCCTATTCGAAAGCTTTATTGTTTTTAGGATCTGGCTCTATTATTCATTCAATGGTATGCAACGGGCAGAAGTTCACAAAGAGATTTTTCCAGTGTTGCTGAGATAGATCAGTCAGTTTCATCGTGGCAAATTTGACCTTCAGGGTTTCACTCATTTCAAACCACATAAAGTAGTGGTCCATGGCACGGATCCAAACAAGATAAGCTTGGGGTTCCATACGGCCTTCAAAGTGGGGAACGTCAGCCTTAATGTTCTTCTTGTATTGTTCGTCAGGGTCACGATCTTGACGTCGGTCGTCTTAATCATTCCCTTGAGGGATCTGACGATAAAGCTTAGGGACAATATTTTGATTCAATTCTACTTTCTTAAACCTCTGATTGATATTGGCAAGAGTTTCTTAAAATGACAACGATGGTAGTGTAAATATCAGAGTTGTCCATTTCTGTTCGAAAAGGGGCTCGCTGAATTCTAGGGGTTGTGGTGATGTGTGTGTTTGTTGAAATTAAGGAAAACGTGTTCTGAATGCACCTAAAATGATTTTTTTTTTCCTTTTTTAAATCTGAAACGATCTAATAAAAAAAGGAGAAAAAATTACCATAAAATGAATGCAAATTTTTAAAAATGATTCAAGAAAGATTCCTGATTGAATGCACCAATTATGACTAAATGATGTAAGAACTAGGGTTTTAAAAACATTCGCTCTGATACCAAAATGATGTAAACTTAACCCTAAGTAGAGAATTTCCAATAATATTAAAGATTAAGTTTACCAACATGTAATGCGAATTAAGTTAGAAATTAAAACTAATAATTGGTTTGATGGATTTTTAAGAATTGAAACAAGTTTAACAAGCACAATTAAAGATTCCAACCTAACAATCAAGAATTATACTTAAACGTTCTTAACAATTAAAATAGTCAATAACGAATTGTACCCTAATTAGCAAGTGGAATCACATACACTCAATATTTGTGAACAACAGATAATTCAAATAATATTCTAGAGACGATAGATAGTATCATAGATAAATGGAGGAGTGGAAAGAGATTACCGAGTTCGAAACGTTAGTGCTCTGAGGGCTGCAGTGGTGAGGCAGTGAAGAGGCATCATTGTGGTGGAGGAGCTAGCTGCCATCAGGGTTATAGCAAGGTGGAAGGAAGGGCAGCGACCTGTGATGGTGCCGGGGTTAACTTCGAGTGTGGAGGAGGTCGATTGAAGGGAGAGGGAGGAGGTCAGGTTGATGGGGTTGGTCGGAGAGGGAGCGGCGAGGGAGTCAGGGAGAGTGATGGCGATGGTGATAGAAGAGGGGAAACAACATCGCGAAGTGATCGTCGGGGGTGGATTAATTAGGGTTCGATCTGAAGTGGATTATGGAGGATTTAGGGTTTCGATTTGAAGTGGGTTTTGGGGAAATTAGGGTTTCAACGAGGGAGGGGCAGTCAGGGTTTGTTGGGTTTGGGAAGAAAAAAAGAAAGAGGAGGAAGAAGAAGAGATGAAGGAGAGAGAGAGAGAGAGCGTGGTGTGCTGTGAAGAAGAGGATTTACGGTTTTGGATTTGGGTAAAGAACTTGGGGATTTTAGTGTAGTTTATGGCTTCTCACAAACCATAGTCTTCTCTCAATTGTTTCACACAAAAACAGGGATGTAGAGTAAAAACTCAATCACAATAATTTTTTTAATCAATAATAGCATACATTTCTCAAGGCGTATATTTAGGCTCAAAACAAATCTCAATGCAGATCTTCAAAATATTCTAATGTAAAAAATAAATGGTGTAAATCGTAAAACTATAACATATGGCCGAAATTGCCAAAAACAAATATGAGTGCTGAAATAAAATACTAAGCTAATGTAACAGTCATCCTAGATGATATTTGCGCTTATAGAAGCGGCCGAATCGTCGAATCAATGTCCTCATCAATAATAATGGTATGTCTTTAGATGATATTGTTGTTCATTACAGCAAGTATTTGACATTAAAGTAGACAATGTTTACACAAAGATGAAAGCCTTCTTACTGTAGTATATCGTTACTGAGACGATAATACAAAATTAAAAAAAAAAAAAAAAATCCTATGGAAATATGCAATGGCGTAATAGATCTTGTGTTGGTAGCCTATCATCCACACACTAAAAAGGCAGAGGAAGAGAGAATAAGTGATGTTGACAATATATAATTGTAAATACGGCACATCTTAAGAAAAATTCTGCTTTAATTTGGGATGTGAGTATTGCAAAGTATTCACTGATAATCAGGTGAAAAAGTTGATGTACCTGAGACATACCTTATCTGATCATGGAAAATATTGGTATTCCTTTCTGTTTCTGAACAGGCCTCACATCGGTGTCAACTCAAGAGTCAACAGTATGTGTAGGCCTCTTTTTCTCAACCCTCCTATCCATTCGCCCAATGTAGAACTTACAGCATGTCCAATGTTTCCTTTATTTTGAAGACCTTCAAAAGAAAATATTTTTAAAATATTTTTTTTTTAAGGCTCATCAATTCCAACCATCTTCATTCAAAATAGATTTCTTCAAATTTTATTCAATTTTTTAAATTAAACTAAACATTAATTGTAATTCTAATAAATTGTAAAACTACTTTAATATCCGGATAAATATCTTTAATTATAAGATTATTAAATTTATTTTATTTTAATTGATTATTAACGACTTATAAGTTTCCTAATAAAATAAGTAATTTTATTTAGTTATCACGTTGCCTAGATTATGAATGAAATAGTAAATTGACATTAATCAAATAAATTTTCTAATTTAGTATATTTTAATATTAAATTTTGACAGAAATAGAAAATTTCGGATTATAATAATTAAAAATGAAAGTACAACATGAAGATGAAAAAAAATATAGATAAGCTAATACAATAACAACAAACTACAATAACAGGAAAAGTAAATTACATCATAGCAAATTACAATAACATTAAAAATTACATATAATTTAATATTCCGATAGTTCATCTTCAAATCTATGTCCTCCCTGTCTGGTTCCTCCACATCCACTTGCTCAATAATAAGCTGCGGATGATCCACCTTCACATTGGTATCCAATTTGATATTGGTTACAGTCAGGAAAATTATTATGCATAAATTGAGAGGATGACTCAAAGACTTCAAAATTACTACTCTTATTTAAAACTTGTTCTTTTTTCTTCCGAAAATATTCTCGTTCGATGGGATCGGTTATAGAATTTAGGCTTTTCTCCATATAGAGCATCTCTTGATGTTGAGTCTCTAGTTCAAATTTTTTCTTCTCATTTTCAGCATTCAGCATTAGGAGATTGTAGTGTAACGATGTTTCTTTCTCCCGTTCTTCTTGCCCTCTTATCAATGTTTTTAGAATTTCTCGATTTTCTTCAGCTAGTGATTCGATAAAATAATTTTGATAATACAAAATAACTAAATAATCTTCACTATAAATATTGTATCAGTTATTTTTTTCAAACAATAAAAAAATATTCAAAATTGGTCTCATTTTAAAGGTATCGTCGAGACATTTCCAACAGTACCAAAATAATAAAATTTTGCTTAATATTTTATAAGATATATTCACAAAATATATAGCTACACATTTTAATTAAAGGATATGGAAGGAATTCTTAAAAAAATATTAAGGTAAAAAAGGGTAAAATGGAAATTTTAAATTGTGAATAGTGATTTGAAGGAGCTCAAAAAAGCCTCCAAATTTGGAGACAGATGTGAAGCTCCTTCATTTTGAAGCTTCCTTTGAAGCACGGTTGGAGCAACCCGGGCCTTCATTTTGAAGAAATGAAGCGCGGTTGGAGTTGCTCTTAGCTCCACCTTTTAGTTCTTTTATTACAGAAACCAAATCTTTTTTTGCGGAAAATATACTGTACTTTAAATATGGAGCAGGTGCTACGATCTAGATTTGACCAGGTGCTATTGGTGGCAGAACTGGAATGCCACTTTATTGCTGAGCAGATGTACCTTTGTATTTAAACATGTCTTAAATGGGTAAAAGTATAACTAAGTCGGGACTATTCAAATTGGACACGAATCTTAGAACTCTTAGGTTTAAAAAGGTAATTTTACCTATAAACATGTCAATAAATAGAAAGTGGGCCTCTTTCAAGCCCAATAATCCAAAAAGCAGATATGCCTTACTGGGTCTGGGTGACAGCCCATTATAAATAAATTCAGATCATTTAAAGAGTTACTTAAACTCATGATTATCACTAAGAGGCAGTTTAAAACCAAATCTCTTATCATGAAGGAATTTAAACTCTATTTCGTAACCAAAAAATACCGAAAAGTAGAGATACATGATTGTCTTAAAACTGTCCAAAGGCGACTATAAATACCCCTACCCCAGCCAGAAAGAGGAAATCAGTATTTTTGTCCACAAAGGCTCTCTTTATTCTTCTTAATTTCTGACTTGAGTGTTGGAGGTTCTATCGCCGGGATCAATCACGGTGTCTCAGACTTTTTGCAGGTCATCGGAGGTGATCGTCACCACACAAATCAAATCCTTTGGCGCAAACAAGTCAGATCGTCAAGTCAATCACAATTAAAGGCAGTCAACACCGTTAAAAGTCAGAATGTCAAATTCTTGATTGTTCCTCAAAAGAATTCACATCATCTGATTGCTCCCACACAAAAAAATAGCAATAGATTGTCGTCGTTTATGGAAACACAAAGAAATTCCAACCAGAATTCACTGATAAAGAAACTACTTTCTGCTATGCCTTCTAAGGGGAAAGGGAAGACGGAGGCCTCAAGCCGACGAGCCAACCCCTTTCCTCCACCTCCTCCTCTCAAAAACCTTCTTCCCAGCCCTCAGCAAGAAGCACCTCTCCTCCAACAGGTTCAGCCTCCCTTTGGAGGAGCTACACTGGGGGCTCTCGCCGAAGCTGTGTCGAACCATTTGCAAGACCCTTTGTCGAATACAGGGGTTCCTTCTACACCTCAACTCCTTCCACCTTGCCACAATCACACCCCGACATTCATCAGATCATTACCAGCTGCCAGCAAGACTCTGACCTTCGAATCCACCTTAATGAGAGGAGAGCTCACTAAGAAGATCTTCATTCCGAACAACATGGAGGCATGAGGAGCCCTTCTCCTCGAGGGCCATGACAGAGGAGAACTCCTTCTCCCAGTGGGCCCCCAGACGACGAAAAAGATCCCCCTCTCCTAGTGGACGAAGAAGCCACCAATCTCTGAGGGACCACAAAGGAACTCCTCCCCGAGAAAGAAGTGTTAGATTTCGAAAACAATCATAGATTAAATACATAGCGGAAAAATTACAAAAAATATCAAAATCTAGCCATGGATCCATGTGAAAACCATAAATCGTGTTTAGGAGTTATACCTTAAAAATGAATCTGTTGTCTTCACAGTGTGCCAATTACAACACTACAATATTGCGGTGCCTCTACGGTATCCACACGAATGGATCAAATCAAGCTTTCCCCCACGTCGCGGTGCTAGCTGTGGGAGGGTAATGTTCCTCATGATCTCACTCTCTCATAATTTCATGACGGCTAGGTTTTTCTCATCCATGACTCTTCCACATATACGTATCCTATATATATGTGCAGAAAATCAACCCTTAGAAAGTAATGAGGCTGTTGGGCTCACAATCTGATCTGGTTTAGATTCGTGTGTGGGCCTTTCAACTTTAGTGATCTGGTTCAGATTCGTGTGTGGGCCTCCGTGATGATTGAGGGAATTGTAACCCTTGACGTTACTTTAGAGAAAGCTCTAAATTCTCGCACAGAAGCGTTAGACTTCATGGTGTTCGACATGAAGTCTGTCTACAATTCTATCTTCGGCTGCATAGGGTTAGCAGCCCTCCAAGTGGTTGCATTAGCATACTACCTAAAAATATAATTTCCTACAACTGCATAAGTGGGGGAAGCCAAGGGAATTCAGCTAGCCGCTCGGGCCAGCTACACATCTACCATGGGGGGCTCAGTTCTTCCCCTCGATGCCTTCGAACTCCCTCTTGATATGGGACAAGCTAGATCTGAACCCGTGGACGAACTAGTAGAAACCCCTTTCTCCAAAGAGAAGTCTTTCTGGGAGAGCAAAGTGCTCCCCTACCAAGTGAAGGAGCAACTTATCATCTGCATCAAGGAGAATTGGGACCTGTTCGCTTGGACCACCGAGGATATGTCAGGTATCGCCAAAGACTTGATTGTGCACCACTTAAGTGTGGACCCAGAAGCCAAGCCTGTTCAGCATAAGCGCAACACATTTGTGCCCAAAAGGCAACATGCCATCAAGGAAGTGGTTGAGAAGCTCCTAGTAGCCCAATTCATCCAGGAAGTCAGTTACAAATGTTGTAATGGTCAAGAAGGCCAATGGCAAGTGGAGAATCTTCATAGACTTCACCGTCCTTAATAAAGCATGTCCAAAAGATCTCTTCCCTCTCCCGAGCATTGACGCCTTGATAGATGCCACCTCAGGCTATGAATTATTAAATTTTATAGACACTTTTTTGGGCTATAATCAGATCTGATCATTTCTGCCAGACATCCTGAAAACGTCCTTCATCACCGATCAGATGCTCTATTTTTACCGAGTCATGCCCTTTGGGCTGAAGAATGTTGGGGCCACATATCAACGCTAGGTGAATCAAGTCTTTAGAGAGCAGATCGGTCGAAACATAGAAGTGAACGTGGATGATATGCTCGTGAAAAGCTTCAGGAAAGAAGACCATGTCGCTGACTTCTAAGAAACGTTCAATTTACTCTTGATGAACAATATGAGGCTGAACCCTTCGAAATGCGCCTTCGGGGTCTCTTCGGGGAAGTTATTGGGGTTTATGGTAAGTTAGAGAGGAATTGAGGCAAACCCTGAAAAGATCAAAGCCATCCTTGACATGTCTCCCCCAGCTACGATCAAGGAAGTCCAGAATTTTACGGGCAGCCTGGACGCCCTCCAAGTCATGGGAGAAATGCCTACCTTTCTTCAAAGCTCTCCGAGGAATGAAGAATTTTGAGTGTGGGGAAGAACATAACAGGAAGCGGCCTTTGAAAGCCTTAAAAGTACCTCACCAATCATTCACTTTTAAGCGAACCCACACTGGGAGTAATCCTCTACCTCTATCGAGTCGCCTCGGATCAAACCCTAAGCGGTGTGTTGGTGAGAGAAGAAGAACGGGTGCAAAGGCTGATCTACTATGTAAGTAAGGTGCTCCATGATGCGGAGCTTCGGTACATAAAGATAGAAAAAATGGCATATGCTCTAGTAACGGCCTCCCGAATGCTCAGTCCCTACTTTCAAGCACACTCCATATGGGTCCTCACTGATCAACCGCTCAAGCAAGTTCTCTACAAGCCTGAAAGCTCCGGAAGACTTGTGAAATGGTCTATTGAGTTGAGCCAGCACGACATCACCTATCACCCGAGAACTGCACTCAAGGCCCAAGCCTTGGCCGAATTCATTGTCGAAAGCATGATCTTTGATCCTCCCAAGGAAGTAGACAACCTCCCACTTTGGATGTCTACGGGATGGGTCATCTTGCCTCGAAAGGAGCGGAGCAGGGGTTATCTTAATCGGTCCTGATGAGTTCTTCCTCCAATACTCGTTGCGCCTCAGTTTCCCAGCTTTAAACAATGAGACCGAGTATGAAGCCATGATTGCAAGTCTCCTCTTAGCAAAAATTGTGGAGGCACAAAAAGTCGGAGTATTCAGTGACTCCCAATTAGTGGTAAACCAGATCTGAGGAGAATATGAGGCTAGGGATGACCGAATGATCAGGTACTTGGCGTGTGTAAAGAAAATCATGTCCACTTTCCAAGAAGCTGAGGTCACTCGCATTCCACGAGAAAAAATAGGCAAGCAGATGCCCTCTCCAAGTTCGCCTCCTCATCGTTCGATGGACTCGACCACACTGTACTGATCAAGGTCCTCCTGAAACTGAGTATCGAAGAAGAAGAAGCAGTCAAACCCATGCATATCACCCCTCAAACACCCATAGACTGAATGAAACCTCTAGTCGACTTCCTCAAAAAAGGGATCCTCCCGGCGGATATCAAAGAATCAAGAAAGATCTGGGTAAGGGCTGAAAGGTATGTACTCGTAGAAGGGGTTCTCTATAAGCACTCCTACACTCTGGTTGATGGTCGACCATAACTTCGGTGCCTCTCGCCTAAAGAGGTCCACTATGCTCTACAAGATGTTCACAAAGTGATGCCATATGGGCGCAAGGTCCCTTGCACGGAAGATCCTTAACCATGGGGTACTACTGACCTACTCTCCTAAGTGATGCTCAAGCTTATGTCCACCAATGCCCCTCATGGCAGAGATACTCCTCCGTAAAGCGAGTTCCACAATCCAGCCTTAGCTCCATGTCAAGCCCCATCTCATTCGCAATGTGGGGGATGGACCTGCTCGGGCCGTTCTGTCCTTCCATTAGACAATGATCCTTCTTGGTTGTCACTAACGACTAATTTACAAAATGGATAGAAGCTAAATTACTAGCAACAATCACCGAGCACTGAATCCAACAGTTGTTTTGGAAGAACATAGTTTTCTTCTTTGGGATCCCTCGCATTTTAGTTACTGATAATGAGACTTAATTCGCTGGTAAAAGGTTTTGCCAGTTCTGCACTGACTTGGGTATTGGGCAGCGTTTCTCTTCAGTGTCACACCCCCAGACCAATGGCCAAGCCAAGAATGCCAAATGATATCAAAAAGAGACTTGGTGAAGCTGCCAGGGGACAATGAGTTGAAGAACTTCCGAGTGTACTCTAGTCTTAAAGGAACACAAAAAGAACCCCCAGGGGCGAGTCCCCATTCAACCTTACATTCAACACAGAAGCTCTTATCCCTCTAGAAGTCGGAATACCTTCTCCTTGCCTCCTCTCGTTCAACCAAGAACATAACTCGGACGACATTCGAGCTGATCCTGACCTTCTCGAAGAAGTCCGAGAGAAATCCATCATCTGGAGAAACATCTATCGGCAGAGGGTATAGAGCATCTATAACAAGAAGGTGCGTCTGACCAACATTCAAGAAGGGGACCTTATCCTTCGAAAGCTCAAAATATCCATCCCTCGGAAGAAGGGAAAGCTCGTCCCTTACTGGGAAAGACCATACAAAGTGTCGCAAGTTGTCTGCCCAAAAGCTTACCGACTTGAAGACTTAGGGGGGGGGGAGGAAGAAGATACTGGGGACTTGGAATGCTGAACATCTCATGAAATACAAAGACAACGCTTAACACCCTCGTCAGTAGATAACATCAAAATATGTAATAAAGGCTTATGATTATAATGGTCACAATATGTAATAAAGGCTTGCATTAAAGCAGTTGTTTAGTTAAAATTTTTAATAAAAAATATTTTCTTCCTTTTTGCAAAATTCCTTGAACAGCACAGAAACTCTGGGAACAATTCAACCTAAGGAAAGCAATAAGTTAAAAATCTTGGTACACCCCTGAGCAAACACCAGTCTATTCACTAAGCACTTCAACGGGCAATTGCGGGGTCCATCAAAGATTCATAATGACACATGGACACACTTTGCCCCCGAGCAAGTGTGCGGGGGATATCTCACCGTACAAGTGCCTCACTCTAGACAGGTGTGGAGTTTATTCATGGTTCATAGAGCAACCATAGCCACATGCTCCTGAGCAAGTGTGCGGGGATCGGTTCGCCATTCGAGTGCTCTTGAAACTCGTCGTCACCCAGTTCAGAGTCCACTCACGGTGCAGAGGACAATTCTAGCCACTTTGTTCCTAAGAAAACGTGCAGAGCTATGCCCACTGTTCGAGTACTCCCGAAACAACTTTGGATAAGTGTGGAGTCCATTCGTGGTACATAGAAGGCGGAACCCATTCTGCAAACCAAATCACCATAGATGCAGTGACCTACCAATTATTATATCATCAGTGAAAAATTCCAATAGTGACAATAATCCAGTGTCACTATTCCACCCTACTGCAATTACCCAAATTTCAAAATGCAAGACCACCGTCGTAGAAAAGCAGTTACTTTCAATTATTAGTACTGCGAATTAGGAGGAACAAGAATTTTATGAAGAGGAGTTACATACATTGTTGCTGTTTTTTTTGGTGTAGAAGCAATTAGATTATGTGGATTCTTTTGAGGAATAATTAAGAATTTGACATTTTTGACTTTCAACGGTGTTGACTATCTTTGACTGCGATTAACTTGACAATTTGACTCGTTTGCGCCATAGGATTTGATTCGTGTGGTGACGATTACCTCCGATGACCTGCAAAAATTCTGAAACACCAGAATTGATCCCGGCGACAGACCCTTCGACGCTCAAGTCAGAAATTAAGAAGAATTTGAGAGAGCCTTTGTGGAGAAAATTACTGATTACTTCTTTCTGATGGGGGTAGAGGGTATTTATAATTGCCTCGGGACAGTTTTGAGATGATCATTTATTTGTATTTCCCGGTGTTCTTTCATGATAAGAGATTTGGTTTTAAACCGTCTCTTAGGAATGATCATGAATTTAAATAACTGTTTAAATGATATGAGTCTATTTATAATGGGCTGTCACCCAAACCTAGTACGACAGACTTGTTTTTGGATTATCAGGCATGAAAGAGGCCAAATTTCTATTCATGGATCCATTTATATGTGAAATTACCATTTTACCCCCATTTATATGTGAAATTACCATTTTATCCCTGAGACCTTTATGATTCATGTCCGATTTGAACGGTCCAGATTTATTTCTATTTTTACCCATATCACAAGCCCCCCACTCCCGGTGATTGAGTTTCATAGCCTTTGAGAAGTAGTTCGCCCGTTTTAAATGGTTTACAAATCTTATCAGAGTTCACGAGGAAGTTTGGATCTTGCTCGATGTGTAACAGTGTTATTCTGAGCTTTTTTAAAATACCCAAAATTATTCGTAGAATTGTCTCAATTTTTTGTGGTTTTTCTAGATTTTTCTGAATTTTTTCCCCATTTTTAATCATTTTTTTGAATATTTCATTCAATTTCTGAGATTTAATAATTAATTTTCAGAAATTTTATTAATTATTCTAAATTAATAATTATTTTGCAGAATTTTAAATAATTTTCCAAATTTTTAATTATTTTTTCAGAATTTTTAAATAGATAATTTGTTTTGATAATTAAATAAAAAGATTATTTAAATACCTATTGACGTGGTGCAATCTCGAGCGTCGATCGTGACTGGCTCGAAAATCACCAAGATCGAAAGGTCAGAGTGTTGATGGCGACATGTGCCTGTTGACCATTGACTTTTTGCGAGATTTCTCGATCGGGGATGCGATCGCTCGGAGCCTGCTACCGAGCGTTGAGGGTGGTTTGGCTGAGTAATGCGTCCCGTTGACCGTTGATCGGTCAATGATTTTGTGAGATTTCACGATCTGAGACGTGTTTGCTCGGAGTCTGCCACCGAACGTTAAAGGGATTCGGCTGAGCGACGCGTCCCGTTGACCGTTGATCGGTCAACAATTTTGCGTGATTTCACTATCTGAGCCGTGTTTGCACGGAGCTTGCCACCGAATGTTAAGAGTTGTTCAGCTGGGTGACATGTGTCTCGTTGACCGTTGACCATTGACCGTTCAATATTTTTTCATGATTTCACGGTCGTGAACACGTTTGTTTGGTGTATGCCACCAAACGATGAAGGTGGTTCGGCTGGGCGACGCATGTTCCATTGACCGTTGACGGTTGGCCGGTTAATGATTTTGTGTGATTTCACGATCGAGGACGCGTTTGCATGGTGCCTGCCACCGAACGTTGAAATTGGTTCGGCTGGGCGACTCGTATCCCGTTTGACCGTTGACCGTTTGACCAGTCAAAGTTTTTTCGTGATTTCACGATCGGGGACGCGTTTGCTCAGAGCCTGCAACCGAACGTTGAAGGTGGTTCGGCTGGGCAACGCGTGTCCCGTTGACCGTTCACTGTTTTACCAATCAACTTTTTTTTGTAATTTCACAATTGGAGACGTGTTTGCTCGGAGCCTGCCACTGAACGTTGAAGGTAGTTCTGCTGGGCAACACGTGTCCCGTTGACTATTGACAGTTGACTAGTAACTAATTTTTCGTGATTTCACAATCGGGGATGCATTTGCTCGGAGCCTGCCACCGAGCGTTGAGGGCGGTTTGGCTGAGCGATGCGCTTCCCGTTGACCGTTGACCGTTGACCGGTCAACGATTTTGCGTGATTTCACGATCGGAGGCCTATTTGCTCGGGGCCTGCCACCGAACTTTGAAGGTGGTTCGGCTGGGTAACACGTGTCCCGTTGACCAGTCAATATTTTTTTTCGTGATTTCACGATCGGGGACACGATTGTTCGGCGCGTGCCACCGAATGATGAAGGTGGTTCGGTTGTGCGACATGTGTCTCGTGACCGTTGACAAGTTAACAATTTTTCTTTATTTCATGATTAGGGACACATTTGCTCGAAGCCTGCCATCGAACGTTTGAAGGTTGTTTGGCTGGGCAACACGTGTCCCGTTGACCGTTGGCCGTTTGACAAGTCAACATTTTATCGTGATTTGATGTTCAGGGACGCGTTTACTCCGAGCCTGCCACCGAACATTCGAAGGTGGTTCGGCTGGGCGACACGTGTCCCATTGAAAGTTGACCGTTTGACTAGTTAACGTTTTTTTTAATGATTTCACGATCGGGGACACGTTTGTTCGGCACGTGCCACCGAACGATGAAGATGGTTCGGCTGCACGACACGTGTCCTATTGACTATTGACCGGTGATCATTGACCAGTCAACGGCGTCATGTGTCCTTTGGAATTCTTGCCGCTTGAGTTTCTGTCATTTAGTCTTCCTGGCCGTTAGGCTCGTCAGGTTGTTGGGCTTTCCTAACGTTTGGGGGCCCAAAACACTTTAGAAGCCCAAGCGCCTGCTCCCCTCTTTCTATAAAACCCCCACCCTCTTCTCCCTTCCTTGATTTTAAAATTTTTTCTCTCCAAAGAATTTTCTTCCCCAGCTTTCTTGCTAGCCAACGCGGCAAGTCATTATTTTTTCCTGCGAACTTTTTCGACCGTAGCTATCACATCAAGGTTAAAGATATTTATATTTTAACTTATATATATTATTTTATCAAGGATGTCTAGGAAATCTTGGGAAATGAGACTTACCCCTCGCATCATGGTGGAGATAGGCAACTCATTCTTTCCTCGAGGGTAGATAAAGGGAAGATTGTGGCAGAGTCGGTAGTGGTTGAGACAATAGTGGAGGGAACGAGAGAAGAGGGGGAGTTGGGTAGACTCCCACCCCTCTGTCGAGCCTTAGTGGGGTTTGTGACTACTCAGCCGACCTCATGTCGAGAGTAGCGCACGGTATGGTGCCTTTGTACGAGGAAAAAAAGCCTCGCGAGCACTCAGAGGTGGACGACACATCTTCATTGCTTACGGAGGAAGATTTGCACTGCATTCGGGAGTGTTTCATGATCCCGAAGGAGTTTGATCTACTTTTGCTCGGCCCTAGTGTTAGAGCATGTACGCCCCTTCCTCTTGACACGTGCTTCCTTTCATTTGACATGTTTCTTGTGGGAGTCCGTCTCTCGCTACAGCCATTTACAGCCGAGGTTCTCCGTTGATACTCTTTGAGCCAGATCCAGTTTATGCTGAACATGTGGAGATATGTGAATGGCTTTGTACTGCATTTTCAAGCGGAGGGGATCGAGCCTCGACTTAACATTTTGAGGAGGCTCTAAAAGATTCACCAAAAGAGTAGGTCAGAATTTAGGTTCTATCTTACTCTTTGTCAGGGGGGTGAAGTTGATTGATAACCCCGACTCGATCAAATATTGGAGGGAGAAGTACTTCCTGGTTCAGACTAATGAACCCTGGGCGATTCCCACGAGGTGGAGGGAAGAAGTGCTGAAGCGGGTGAACCCGCGTTATGAATTCTAATTGTACACAACCTGTTCCTGACACCTACACGTGACTGATGAGGTTGCAGACGTGGTCAAGTCCCACTAATGCAGTCCGCCAGTGGTGTCTATGTTCGCCACTGCTACCCGGCTAACCGGACCTCACTCAAAAACAGACGAACCCAGTGTATCGGACGTCATTTCAAAAACCAAAATCATAGGGTCTCGCAAGCGCAGGGTAGCGCGAAGCCTACCCTGTGGCATCCCTGGGGTCTCGCAAGCACAGGACTGCGCAATGCATCCTGTGGCACCCCAAGCCACGGTATTTCAGGAATTAACAGCGCGAGATACGCAACCCGTGCTCCCAACCTGTGAGACGGCACCGTACGTATCCCTTTGACAGGAAGGCGCAACCCAATACACCACCTATGATCTGCCTCATGGGACGAGTTAGTTGTAAGGGCCCCCCTACAACCGACTCCTCTCTCCAGGCAAAATGATCTTTATAAGTCACTATCCTAATGATGTCCCTGACTCGAACAATCCTAGGGATGACAATATTATAAATACAACATGCTAGGCCTTTAAAGTAGACTTCGCAAGACAACTCTACTAGGCTGCTCAACCTAGACTTACCAGAACCCTTCGGGATCCGGTTCCTGGTCCATCGATCCAAGACCTCGGCCGTGCGAACATACATGCATGCTGCTACCCTAAACATGGATTCCGTCTATACTCTGGTCCTCGATCAACCTACACTGGTTAAGATTCGACGGTACACAAGGAGTGACTCCTCCACAGTTCCTTAGGGTAGAAAACATATGTCTTGATGGTCGATAGCCCCTAGGGTGGTAATATCACCCTAGACGAGCACAACGAACAGTGTACTAGCTAACGAGCTATACACGAGTAACAACCACATACGAGCTAATAAGATACGTATGAAACAATAGCTACCTACGAGCCAGGCGGGCCTCGTAGGAGATAACAACGTACATACCAGCAAAATAAGCCGCGTATGAGACCAACAGCTACGCACGGGCCAGGTCGAGCCGCGTACGAGACAACAACCTACATACGAGCCAAATGAACTACGTATGAGACCCACAGCTACATACGGACCAGTCGAGCCACGTACGAGCACAACCATATGCAAACAACCATACAGGTAATCAATCCTAGAAGCAACCAAACGTGCTTACTAGCAAACTTGATCTTCTATTATTAGAAGCAACAGAAGAATCTACTAATAGTCTATGATCGGTATTCTACCAATGAAAAACCGAAGGCGACATAACAATCTTTATCAAACTAACTATTACTAGTGGTCTCTCAAATCCTTATTACTTCAACCTATAGTACTTTAAGCATGGCATATAATTGCAAGCATCTATCCACGACAATCTAATTATGGTACATAACGTAACCACTCACCACAATACTCCTAAGTACGAATATGATTTAAGCATGTGCTTATATCAAGCTTAAGCATGAATTATCACTATGGTCTAAACATGAAGTTTACTATAGTCAAGCATAAGTTACAACTTGAGCATGAATGCCTACTACTTTGGAGTATGTATCTCTACTACCACCTTACACATGGATCTTCATTACTTTAAGCATGATTAATTACTATGATCTAATCACGAAGACAACTTAGTAGAACATCTACTATTACAATCTAGTATGGGTAGAACATAAACATAGAATTGCTACGACTAAGCATGATATGTATTCCAAGTAGAGACCTACCACATTCTAACCATAGTATGATAATTCCTACCATGTATGTACAACCTAAACATGGTTCCTTTCTACATTAAACCCACAACATTGCATACACCATAAGCATGGTTCCTACAATTATTTAAACATGAATGTCTACCATCTTTAGCATGAATAATGACTAAGCATGATCATCTACTAACTTAGCATAAACAATACTTAGCATGAACAACCATTAAGTATGACATCTACTAATCTTAGCATAAACAATAATTAGCATGACATCTACTAACTTAGCATAAACAATACTTAGCATGAACAACCATTAAGTATGACATCTACTAATCTTAGCATAAACAATCATTAGCATGGTCATCTACTACTTAACATAAACAATAATTAGCGTGACATCTACTAACTTAACATGAATAATGATTTGGCATGATCATCTACTAACATAGCATGAACATATACTTATCTAAGCATGATCGTCTACTAACTTAGCATGAACAATAATTAGCATGACATCTCCTAACTTGGCATGAATAATGATTAAGCATGATCATCTACTAGCATAGCATGAACATATACTTATCTAAGCATGGATATCATGTAAGCATGAATATTTATTTGATCTAGCATGGTATATAACTTTCCTATAAGCATGTAAGCATGGATAAATTAATCTAGCATGATGTACCACTTTCCTACAACTATCTAAGCATAGTATACAACTTTCCTACAATTAAACTAACATGGTATACAACTTTCCTACAATTTATCTAGCATGGTATACAACTTAGCTACAATTAAACTAACATGGTATACAACTTTCCTACCATTAATCTAGCATGGTATACAACTTAATTAAACTAACATGGTATACAACTTTCCTACCATTAATCTAGCATGGTATACAACTTCCCTACAATTAAACTAACATGGTATACAACTTTCCTACCATTAATCTAGCATGGTATGCAACTTACCTATAAGCATGTGAGCATGGATAAATTAATCTAGCATGATATACCACTTTCCTACAACTATCTAAGCATAGATAAATCAATCTAGCATGGTATACTACTTTCCTACTATCGTCAAAGCATAGACAAATTAATCTATCATGGTATACTACTTTCCTACTATCATCTAAGCATGAATCTTACTAAGCATGAATAACTACTAAGCATGAATATCTTACTAAGCATGGATAACTACTAGTATGAACATACAACATTCCTAAGTATATATATACATACTTCTAAACATGGTAAGTAATTTTAGCATTTATCCTACAACATTCTAAGCATGTATGTCATTCCTAAACATGATAAATAATTTTGGCATGAATCCTACAACATGTATATCATTCCTAAACATGATAGATGATTTTAGCATTAATCCTACAACATGTATATCATTCCTAAACATGATAGATGATTTTAGCATTAATCCTACAACATGTATATCATTCCTAAACATGATAGATAATTTTAGCAATAATCCTACAACATGTATATCATTCCTAAACATGATAGATGGTTTTAGCATTAATCCTACAACATTTATATCATTCCTAAACATGATAGATAATTTTAGCATTAATCCTACAACATGTATATCACTCCTAAATATGATAGATAATTTTTGCATGAATCCTACAACATTTTACTACTACTACTACTTTATTTTAATATGAACATAAACATCTACAACTACTTCTTTTAATCATCTACTACTACTACTATTACTTTATTTTAATGTGAACATCTACTAACATTTCTATCAAATCTTCATTAGTATTTATTTCTTATTAGCACTAGTTGAACATAAAAAGAGATCTTTTTGACCATTCTACAACTAGTGATTTAGATTAGTTTCTTTTTCATATCTACAATGAGTTCTTTCTTACTTAAGATTATAAAAGAAGATAACAATAATAAAAATAAAGTAAGAACCTTCATTTGGTTTAACCAACCATATACATTCTTTCTAGTCCAAGTTCAAGTTTATCTTCTACAACCACAAAGTGGTGTATGCACTATGTCATATGATTATGTATGAGTCCTCATTCAAGTCCTACAATCAAAAATGGTTGTATATGCCAAGTCCATGTGTATGTGTTCATTTTAGTCCAATTCATAACACTAAAACAACAATTCCAACTATAAAGATTTAATCTTTATGTTCTTTACTACTACCATTCATTTCTTTTCTTTTCATGTGGTTATTATTTTTAACCATCCATAACCATACAAAAAGAACTACACCACAACACTATCACAATAAACCATTCTCAAAGAACAAAAGAAACCAAACAAGGAGGATAAGAAGAAGAAGAACATCAAAACAATCAATACAAACAAACAAACAAACAAAAGAGAAACCCCCACCTAGTTCTCTTTGTTGGAAGAACTTGCTAGCTAAAACTTCTCCTTCCCCTAGCTTTTAGAAATCTCTATGGAATACCTACAATGGGAAAACTCTCAAATTAGTATGGTGTTCCCTCTTTCTTTTCCTTTCTTTCTTTCTTTCTTTTTTTTTTTTGATCTTTCTAAAATGAGACAAGGTGGAGAAGGATGGGGTATTTATAGGAGGGGAGAGGAGGGGGAGAGTGCAAATGTGCATGCACAATATGCACAAAAATCCTCCCATAAAATGGGGGCCGGCCAGACCTTTGGGGAGGTGGGATGTGGTGGAGGTAGGAAGTGGATGAGGTGTAGTGTGGGTATGGTGTTATGTGAGGGTTTCTAGAAGGGTTTCCTTAACATCTTCATGCACACTTAACCTAGGCTAAACACTTATAAACCCTAACAATCTAATAGGCTTTGTCATAACAAAGACAAGTGTTGTCCAAAAATACACAACACGCAATTTGTATAATGTACTAATCGACATACTACACGTATGTGCGCATATATGTCTGTATACCGAAAATCTTCGCATAATCCGTATAAAAATAATTTGAACTCGAAAATAATAATAAAATAAATTCTATTATTAGTTCGGAAGGTCACGGTATCAATTTGATATAATACGGATGTATACTGACCGATATCTGGATACAGATAATGTCTATGAACAAACTGGGTGAAAATCACCAAAATATTCGAATTTTGGAATTAAAACAAAATAATACTAAAATAATAATAAAATATCAATTTATATAAGGTAATATCCGTCCGAGATATTACAGGTGAAGGCAAATGTTCAGATAGCCCAAGAGAAGGAGAGGAAGGACTGAGAGAGGGTTATTGCAGCCGAGGAGGGGGAGAGGGTTGTGAAGGAGATGGAGGATGTGGTGAAGGAGGCGAAGGCTGAAGCTGAGGAATTCCTGCTTGGAACATGGAGCAGGCGTATGCTAGGGCTCTCAAGCACGTTAGAGCATGCATCCCAGAGTTCGATTGCTCGGGGTATAATCTGTACGACCTTGTTGAAGACGATTTAGAAGAGGAGGAAAAGGAGGGAAAGGAGGAGCAGGTCGTCGTAGCGGTCCCTATGTCCACCATGGTAGTTGCGCCGGAGGCATTTGAGGGGAGTGGTCACGAGTCTGCTACTCCCGTGGATTAGTCGACTGAGGTGGACCCTTGACTCCTCTTTGTAGCTAGTTGTCATTCTTCCTTTGTTTTTGTTGTTTTTGCTTTTGTATGGATGCCTAATAGCGGACTGGCCACCACTTTATTGTATCTTTACATTGCAATGAAACTTCTTGTAGTCATTCTTATCTCGTGTGATGTTTGATTTTTCTTGAGTTTTCGCACATCCAGTGGCTTGGTTGTCTTTGTTAGAATGATCTATCATTCTCTTTCGTCAGCAGGATATTATGTACAGTGCATGAGACTCTTGAGATCAAGTAGCCCGCCTCTGTTCCAAGCTTCAGGTGACGGAGCTAGGGCTCTCTTGCTCGCGAGATAGGCTTTCCAAAGCGGAGGCGGAGCTTGGCCACTTGAGAAGGGTCTTGACCCATAGGGATATCGAGGCGAGGCATAATGATGAGATTCTCTGAGAGGTACCCCCGATTGTTGTGGAAGAACATTCTCCAGGTGGAGCAACTGTTGGGAAGTCTTCAAAGCTTAAAGTCATTCGCCGTTCTTTGTTTGCGGTCACAGCCGAGAGGAACGAGCTGAAGAACGTAGTGCTCGGGAAGAGTTTAGAAACAACTCATCTTAGGATAACTATTTTTGAATTTTCATAGGGGACCAGAGCAAGTGGTGTGCCTCGTTTGAAATTTAGAGTGAAGGATGACTCTCAAAGAGAGGCTTGTTGAACTAGAGACCGAGAACCACCATCTGAAGTGACTCCTTGAAGGAGGCAATTTTAGGAGCACTTCTTGCTATCGTGAAGAGTGTGCCCAGGGGAGGTCCTTCCATGAATTGGATTTACGCTTGCCTGAGGCCCAACGGAACCCTAATGATGCTCAAAGTGGTTTGGCTGGCTCGTTTAGAGGGGCATCGGTTGGTGGGGCGAAACGAGCTGTAGGCCCCGGTGGTGCGACCCGATCTGTTGTTTTAGATGTTGCTTTGGGTGGTTCGAGCGAAACAGATAGTGCTGAATTTCCAGTTGGAAGCCGTAAACCGTGAGTGTTCCTGAAGAGGAATATCCCACTGCCACGGAAGAGTTGAAGTGACTTTGAGTTAGATTTTGTAATTCTTATAGAGACTTGTTCTTTCTGCAACACTTGTATCTAGATAACTTTTGTGAAATAATATTTTGCCAAGTGGTTGTGAATCATCTCTTGAGAATTATGTTTTGTTGATTTTAACTTGGTTGAAAGGGCACTCTACGACGAGATACTCCCTACACACTTGCTCGGGAGCAAGTATGCCCGTGTGACTGTATGAATTATAAACGGATCCAATAATTGCCCGTTGGAGTGCTTTAGCATATGAACCATGGGTCGTTTCAGGAGCACTCGAACTACAAGCCGTAACCCGCACACTTGCTTTCGGGGCATGTGTCCAGAGTGGCTCTGTGAACCGTGAGTGGACTTCGAACAAGGTGACAATGAGTTTTAGGAGCACTCGAGTGGCAAACCGATACCCGCTCACTTTCCCAGAGGCATGTGGCTATGGTGGCTCTATGAACCATGAATGGACTCCATACTTATCCAAAGTTGTTTCAGGAGCACTCGAATGGCGTGCATAGCTCCGCATGTTTGTTTAGGAGCAAAGTGGCTAGAATTGCCCTCAGAACCATGAGTGGACTCCGAATAGTGTGACGATGATTTTTGAGAGCACTCGGATGGCGAACCGTTACCCGCTCACTTGCTCTGAGGCATGTGGCTATGGTGGCTCTATGAACCATGAATGAATTCCACACTTATCCAAAGTTGTTTCAGGAGTACTCGAACGGCGGGCATAGCTCCACACGTTTGCTTAGGAGCAAAGTGGCTAGAATTGTCCTCTAAACTTTGAGTGGACTCCGAACAGGGTGACGATGAGTTTTGGGAGCACTCGAATGGCAAGCCGATACCCGCTCACTTGCTCGGGGGCACGTGGCTCGTGTTCATACTCCTCGACATCCCAACGTTTCTTGGCATCTGGATGAAGTGCATTTCAAAGTAGCCGTAGTTAGTTTTCTTTTGGTTAGAATGCAATACAGTTCTGCATCATTCAATTACATTATTCTCATGTGCTCAATGTTTGTTTAGGTGCAGCAAATGTATGTAGAAATTGACGTAATTCTTCAACATATTTGTACATTTATTATCTATTATACTGAAAGAATTTAAGTATTTTTCTTCCTGTACACACATACACACACATATATTAGATACTCAAACCAATCTCACATGTGGAAATAAAATTTAGATAGAAATCTCTTGCCCTTTAACCAACTCAATCAACTATGTTTTTCGTGACATTATACATAAATAGGATTAAAAAAGGTCAAAAAAATTGATACGATAAGAATACAATATAAAGTAATATGATCATTTCGGTAATAAAGCAGAAATACAACGAAAAAGGTTTAAGAACATAGAGACGGGGAGTAAATAGAGGCAAAAAACATTGATCAAACAACTACAAAAATGTAAAAACACCAAATGAAGATGCTTTTCTGCATGGGAGAAACAAGATAATGAGTTCTTCCATGATTGGGGATAGCTTAGATCTCACTCATTGATCAAATCTATGTGAGGCTAATATTTGTGGTTGGATTTGGAATGGATGGCTGAAATACCTCCATAAACCTGCAAAAAAAAAACCTGGATCACAGGGAGTTTTGCTGGCGACAGGCCCTCTAACGATCAAGTCAGTAAGTAGCAATGGTATCGGGACCTATCGGGTCGGGTCCTTCACTACCCGCACCCGCACCCGCACCCGGACTCAGCCTTCTACGGGTCCAAAAGTTGGACTCGGACTCGGACCAAGACATGAGAACCAAGTCTGGGTCCTTGCAAAAATTAGCTACCCATTCCTCTTTGGGTCCACGTTCGGCTCGCGTCTAATTTTTTCTCTCGGGTCCGATTTGGTTACGGATCTTACAAGCATAACACATCCATTTATAAGCTGGTAAGCATGATAACCTTGGCTCCCTACCGATGTGGGACAAAAAACCTAAGAGCATTTGGAGAAATTTTAGAAAACTCCCTTGAACTTTTCTGTAAAATCATATAAGCCCACCTCAGTTTTGCTTTTTATCAAATTACTCTTATAGTTATAGCCTTTTTTGATTTTGTGGACACCTGGGCATATAGAATTTCCATGAGAACACAGGAGAGCCTTTGGATCCCCTAAAAAATAGTGTCTACCATGATATCGAGTAGTTTATGCATTAAGTGAGAAAAAAGGGAATAGGAAGTGGAATGGGAAATAGGAATAGAAATGGGAAATTCCTATATATAGATATATATTTCTTTCAGTAATAGGAATGGGAAAAAATAGGAAATAGGAATAGGAATGGAAAATTCCTATATATATCGAGTACATTTTGGGGGAAGAAATAAGAAACAGGAAGAGGAATGGGAAACAGGAATAGAAATTTCCTATAAATCTTTTATTTAACTTTTATTAAAAATACTACCGGGTCCGAGTCGGGTTGGGTCGGGTCGAGTATACTACTACTTGCTTCATGTTCTATTGTTCGGGTCTAGTTCCAGATCGGGTCCATTTTGATAGTATCCGGACTGAACCTGAACTAGCAAAAGATATAATTTTAGGACCAGACCTGACCAGCATTAGGCCGGGTCAGTTTCAGTCCAATGTCGGGTCTGGGTCTGGGTCAGATCCAGATTTCATTTCTTGATGACTTTGATGATTAAATTATTTTGATACTAGTCCCAATTATATTATTTTGATCTGAAACTTTGCACAGTATTTCTATATCTATCTAGGGATAACACATAATTTTGGTGGATTTTATTGATGAGTTTTATATGCCGTTTCATGCTTGTTTATGAAAGCTATACTTGCTCTATTTTGCTCGCTGTTCTGTAAAGAATTGTATTTTCACCCTATTTTCTTTTACTGTATGAAAAATATTTATAAAATATGAAAGTTAGCTTATTTTATCTATTTTCATCTTCCTTTTAGGGATTTGGATTTCGTTGTACGGTTTGCGAGATATTGCAATTTTCGTACAGCAGTATTGGGAATTCCAGATTTGCCAAACTATCGTTTCTCGATGTTTTCTGATTTTTTTTACTGAACTAATTTTACTGAAATATTATGAAACTTTATATTTTGATACTAGACACATAGGGGATTACCCCAGATTTTTCCTGGATTTATTTGAGGAAATTTATTGCTGTTTTCCTGTCATCAAATGCGATTTACTGATTTCTGGCTGAACGTATTTTCTGGATTTAAATCAGTTTTCAGTTATGATTTTGTGAAATACTATATGGCTTATATATATTTGCTCGATTTGTGTGAAATTCTATTTTCCAGATTCTTTGGTGGATTCAGATTTGGATTTCTGTACTTTCATGCTGTCCTGAATATAAACATACACTGTTTTGCTCGTTTATGTGACCGTATATCATCTATGAATGTTTATTTGTTTCCCTGAACCTAATACTGATTGTACCATGTTAGTTTGACACTATTTCATGCACTATCATGTCTTTTGATAACCATAATAAAAGTGATCAAGCCGGGGTTTCTTAAGGGAAGATCTTGTAGTGGAAAATATGGAAACATGTACTTGGAAGGGAACTAGTGTTCCATGCTGTTACTGTTACTGTTAATTTTAATGCTATTGTTACTTTTATTTTTACTGCTACTGCTACTATTACGGATACCTGAGTACACTTCCCCATTATGGTCCACCGTGAAATCTAAAAGCGGAACTATTTGTTGTAGCAACCATGTTTTATATTTTGGAGCGCATGATGTGCTACCTAGCTAGTAATACACACAAAACTGTAAGAACATAAGACTGATACTGTTAGACTAATATTGTTAGACTGATATTGTTGGACTGATACTGTTATACTGTTACACTGATATATTGAGCATTTTGTTACTGGACAGTGTTAATTGCCATATGACACTATACTTGACACATTCATTTGTACTGTTAATATTCCATGCTAATTGACTTTGTTTCACTGATTCATGCTAGTTATTACTGTTGATGCATTATACCATGCTATGTTTATTTCCACTGTTATTTTAGATTTGATCATTCCATGTACTTGTATCCTAAATTATAAGTGGCCCGTAACTTGCATTGACGGGTACTTGTTTTCTCTTTTCTTCTCCTGCAATTATTAATTACAGATCAGGATGGTCAGCTGTCCTGACGGTATTGGCGGAATGAGATATTAGTGCTGGATTTCTTGCTTATTAGTATTACTATTATTGTTGCTTTGAATAATGTATTTTGAGTGCTCGGATGATTACTTTGTATTTGGGCGATGTGACCCAGGATTTTGTCTTGTACAGATTCTGATTAATTTGAGATTAATACATTTTGTTTCAAGTAAATTCTGTTGGTTTATTAATTCAATTATTCATGTGTGCTTGACTCTTTTGCTTCCGACTCTGATTATATTGTGAGATGTTGTAAAGATTCCTGAACAGCGTATAGATGATGCAAATCATTCGCTGGGTTGAGTTGCGTATCCGTATTCCGTATTCTTTTTGGGAAGCAGGGCATGACAAGGCTTTTAGTGGTATCAGAGCCCAGGTTTGGATAATGTATTATTTGTCTAATACATTAGACAGGCTTAGCTCGAATTGGGATCAGCTCAATTTTTCACCAACCATGCATATGTAAATGAATTATTACCAACATTGATTCTGGATGCTAATTGTTCTGATTCTTGTGCAGCTATGGATTGTGGGAATTCTTCTCAGCCTGATCCGATTGAGGCTGTCACTGATGTGCTTGAGCGGCTGATTAATCAGCAGCAAAACCACAGCAATCTAGTAATGGCTGGTGTTGAAGCTGCCCGGGTTCCGCCTCCCATTGTACTTGTGCAGGCAAATCTTCTGCCTCGTCCAGGAACAGTTACGGATTTTATGAGGCTGCATTCCAACCATTTTTTCGGCACTGAGATGCCTTTAGAGGCTGAACAGTGGTGGATCCGGACCGTGCGCATGCTCTTGGCGGCATGTGTTGCCGAGGTTGATAGGGTGGACGTGGTTTCCATCCAGGTGGTGGATTTGGCACATATTTGGTGGATGGCCTGAGTCCGAGCGACTAGAGAGGCCTATTGCTTGGACTACTTTCACTCGGGGATTCTTGGAGAAGTTCTTCCCCAGTAGTACTCGAATTGAAATGGAACAGCAATTCCTGGCCCTAAAACAGGTTAAGTCATTATTCTATTTT
The DNA here is from genome assembly GCA_017893485.1 of Hemerocallis citrina. Classification (NCBI taxonomy): domain Eukaryota; kingdom Viridiplantae; phylum Streptophyta; class Magnoliopsida; order Asparagales; family Asphodelaceae; genus Hemerocallis; species Hemerocallis citrina. The sequence continues at coordinate 133,996,893 of CM030364.1, read as the reverse complement.
GAAATTTTGTTACATAATTATTCAAAACATGGACATCTTGAAACAGGGTTCCAGGTCAGTGGATGAGTACGCAACTGAGTTTACTAGACTTAGCTGCTTCGCTGTCGTTCTTGTTGCTACCGAAGAAGATAAGGCTCGTAAATTCATAAATGTGCTTGAGCAGGATATCAAGAGGCATCTTGTCTCTCTCCGTTTGCGTACTTATGCTGAAGCTCTTGAGGCAGCTCGAGCTCAGGAGCAGGCTCGTGGTGGTTTGGTTCCTTTTCCGCGGACTGTTCCCCATCCTACTGCTAGGCCTTCTGGTGGTCCTGTTTGGAGGCCTGTCCCAACCCATCCGGTTAGGAAAGCTCTGTATCCTTCTGCGACTTCTGCCAGATGTCTAGGAATGAGCGTAAGAATTGTTAGTGCATCAACCGCTGGTGCTTTAGGTGTGGCGCCGCTGATCATTCAGTATGCGATTGTCCACAGCAGCAGGAGGTGGCTCTTCTCAGTCAAGAAAACTGCATCAAAACCTCTCAAATAAATTCAGGAAAAATCTGGGGTATTCCCCTATATGTCTAGCATCCAAATATAAGGTTTCATAATATTCCAGTAAAGTTTGTTTAGTCATCAAAAATAAGAATACATCAAGAAACGATACTTTGGAAAATCTGGAATTCCCAATACTGCTATACAAAAACTGAAATATCTCGCAAGCCATGAAACGAAATCCAAATCCTCCAAAGGGATACGAAAATAGATAAAATAAACTAAATTTCATATTTCACGAACATTTTTCATACAGTAAAAGGAAATGGGGTGAAAACATAATTCTTTACAGAACAGTAGCCAAAATATAGCATGTATAGTTTTCATAAACGAGCATGAAACAACACATAAAACTCATCAATAAAATTCAACAAAATTCTGGGTAATCCCTAAGTTGATAAAGAAAATGCTGACAAAAGTTTTGGATGAAAATAATATCTGTAGCATAGTTCTTTAAAATTATTTGTCATCAAAATTACCGATAAACAGAATCTAGAAAAGATCGAAACCTCTGTAGTAAAACAGTCATAACTCAGTCATACGAGAACAAAATCAAGCAAGGTCAATGGGGTTTGAAAATAGACGAAATTCTCTAAAACTCATGTTTTATACCAAAATTAAGTTACTGACTTCAAGATAGTCCAGAACAGCAAACAAAACAGATCAGCGTCAAACTACAGATTTTTTCCCTTTAACAACAACTCAACATATATCATACAAAACTTATTCAAAGCACAACAAAACATGAAATCGGGTCTATCAAGTGTCTAAATATCATAAATTAGGGTATCTAGCATGTCCACACCAAGAATATCACATGGGTCTCAACCAAATCACGAATTCTCACAAAAGTCTCACTTACATGATCAAAATCAAGAACGGGTAAAACCTAAGTTAATTCATGTCAAGATTGTGTCGTAAGGCAACTAGGGTCAAGTTTTTACAATAGAGACAAAACCCATCAAGCAAAACACAAACAAGAGTCGTCTATAAGCCCAACTACACTATAGGTGGTATTTTTGACTTGTATCAAACAAATGAATTAGAGTACAAGTTGCTTACCTTAATCGAAGATGAAGAACAACGAAAACCAATAGTGAGGAGCAGAAGCCACGAACGAAAATCCGCAAATCAATGAATCCAAGCAACTAGAGCGAAACTCTCCACACGAACAAAACTCCGAAAGCGAAAGATGACGGCGATGGTGGCTTGCAGCCACGAGAGAACACCAAGGAGCGATGAGGGATTGTGGTGTGAGGTGGTCGGGATGGTCAAGGAGGTTGTCGGCCAAGCTAGAAGAGGGGCTCGGGCTTGGTGGCTGTCGGGTTTGCACACAGGCCGGGGAGAGTGGGTGTCGACCTAGAGTAGGGTTAGCCTGAGGTAGGGTCGGTGGTGGCCTGGGCTGGCCTGGGTGTGTGCGGGTGTGCATCCGCAAACAAGGAGAGGGAGAGAGAGGGGGAGGCCGGGTTGCTAGGAGTAGGGGAATTAGGGTTAGGGTTTAGATGAGAGGGATTAGAGAGTATATATATATGGGGATTAGGGTTGAGAAAGACAAGTTGGGTTAATGGGTATTTGGGTTGTGAGTAATTAGGAGTAGTAGTAGGTTTACCAAATGGGTTTTGGATTCGGGTCAAATAAATAGGAATACAAATAGGATTGGGAATTTAAATTTGGCTTTGGTAAATCTTATTACGGATCAACAAATAGGATTGGGAAAGGGATAAAAACTCACCACCACAAGCACCTAAGAAAATAAAAATAAAAATAAAGGGAACGAGGCCAAAATGAAAGAAAGACAAGATAATGAAGAACAAAACGAAAGAAACAACCAATCAAACACAAAGAGCTCAAAATACAAATAAAACGAATATATATATTGAAAACAACTCCAAGATACGGTTCAGAAAAAATACAAGAGGGAATATACACCAAAACGAAAAATACAGTCCAAAAATACACAAAATGAAAAACAGGGGTTACAATCCTGCCCACCTAAGAAGAATTTCGTCCGCGAAATTCAAAAAGAAGATACATAGGGTAACCCCAAAACAACCAAAAGAACAAAACAAAAATTACTCAAACAAATGAGGAAACTTCTGCTGAATCTCCTCCTCCAGCTCCCAAGTCGACTCACCAGGCGAATGAGGATCCTAAGCAACACGAACCAACTTGATGACCTTGTTCTTAAGCACTTTCTCCCGCCGATCCACAATAGAAACTTGCGGAATCTCACAAGTCAAATCCGACCGAATGGTCAACTCTGAATAGTCGATCACGTGGCTTTCATCTCGGACATATCTCCTGAGTTGTGAGACATGGAAAACATCGTGCACTCCTGATAAAACTGGCGGCAATTCAAGACGATAGGCCACCTTGCCTACTCGCTCCAAAATCTCAAACCGTCCAATAAACCTAGGACTAAGCATGCCTCCACCACCAAACCGAATGACATCGCGCCACGACGATACTTTAAGGAAAACATGGTCACCAACACCAAACTCCAAAGCTATCCGATGGACATCGGCCCATCGCTTCTGCCTGTCCTGAGCTGCCTGCAAGTGCTTCCTAATCTGAACCACTGCATCCACTGTTTTGGTGATCAACTCCGGACCCAACAACTTCCTCTCACCAATGTCATCTCAGCACACTGGCGATCTGCACTTCCGCCCATAGAGTGCCTCGAACGGAGAAGCTTTAATACAGGCTTGAAAGCTGTTATTGTATGAGAACTCTCCGAGATGCAAATGATCCTCCCAAGACCCACCAAACTGAAGCATACAGAACCTCAACATGTCCTCAAGAATCTGAATAGTCCGCTCTGACTGTCTATCAGTCTGAGGATGAAAAGTTGTACTTTACTTTAATTTACTCCCCAAACTGTTCTGAAGATTCTCCCCGAACTGAGATCTGAATCTCGTATCCCTGTCGGATACAATACTGACTGGAACCCCATGAAGTCTAATAATCTCTTGCATATACCTCTCAGCTAGGCTCTCAGTAGACTGATCGACACGAAATGGAATCAAGTGAGCACTCTTCATCAAACGGTCGACAATCACCTAAATAACATTATGACCCTTAGGACTCCTCGGCAAAGAGGTCACAAAATCCATAGTGATATATTCCAACTTCCACTCAGGAATAGGAAGCAGTTGAAGAAGTCCAGCGGTTCTCTGATGCTCTGCCTTAACCTGCTGGCAGACCAAACACTGAGAAACAAACCGAGCAACAGCCCTCTTCATACCATGCCACCAGAAATGAAGCTTCAAATCTCGATACATCTCAGTACCGCTAGGATGGATAGAATACGAAGACTGATGAGCTTCTTCAAGCAACCTATGACGAACTTCACCCTTAGGGACACACAACCGGGAACCAAAACGAAGCGAACCATCTACTTGAATAACCATGTCCGTCCTGGACCCAGACTCAACCTCAGCTCGAAAACCATGCAACTGTGCATCACTAGCTGCACCTCTTTAATCTGATCAACAAGAGACGACTGCAGCTGAAGCACAAAACAACTCCAATCAGAACTCGGCAACAAAACATCCAGCTCCAACCTCCTCATCTGCTCAATCAGATCCCTCTGCTGAGTCAAGAACATAACTGCCGGTCTCCTGCTCAAAGCATCTGGCACCAATTTTACTTTACCAGGATGGTATTGCAAACTGATGTCATAATTGGCCATAAGCTCCAACCAACGCCTTTGCCTCATGTTTAACTCCTTCTGGGTAAAGACGTACTTGAGACTTTTGTGGTCTGTGAAGATCCCCACTCGGTCACCAAGAAAATAATGTCTCCACAGCTTCAAAGCATGAATCACTATCGCTAACTCCAAGTCATGAGTAGGATAGTTCTTCTCATGCGGCCTCAACTGCCTCAATGCATACGCAACGACTCAGCCTTTCTGCATCAAAACTGCTCCAAGACCCTTACCAGAAGCATCACAGTGAACCACAAATCTACCTGAACCGTCTGGAATAGTCAACACAGGCGCTGACGTTAATCTGTTCTTCAACTCAACAAAAGCCTCATTGCACTCATCAGACCAACAAAACTTCTGATCCTTCCCAATCAATTTAGTCAACAGTCTAGCTATCTTCAAAAGTCTTGAACAAACCTTCGATAATAGCCAGCCAAACCAAGAAAACTCCTGACCTCCGAAACTGACTTGGGAATAGGCCAATCCTTCACAGTCTCAATCTTGACCGGATCCACAGAAACACCATCGCCAGAAATAATGTGCCCCAAGAAAGAAACCCTGTCGAGCCAAGACTCGCACTTGCTGACTTTCCCATAGAGCCGATTCTCTCTCAAAATCCGCAGAACCAGTCTAAGATGCTCAGCATGATCTTCCCAATTCCGAAAATACACCAAAATATCATAAATGAAAACCACCATGAATCTATCCAAGAACTGAGAGAAGACCCGGTTCATAAGACTCATGAATACAGCCGGCACAGGTCGTGACCCCGAACGGCATCGCAAGATACTCATGGTGCCCGTATCTAGTCCTGAAAGCAGTCTTCTGTATATCTATAGCCTTCACCTTGACCTGGTGATTCCTAGAATGAAGATCCAAATTTGAAAAAATAGTAGCCCCACTCAACTGATCAAACAAATCATTGATCCTGGGCAACGGATACCGATTCTTCATAGTAACTCTGTTCAGTTCCCGATAATCCATGCACAGTCGACTGACTAACATCCTTCTTATCAACAAAAAGGACTGGAGCACCCCAAAGTGAAACACTAGGTCTGATGAAACCCAAATCAAGCAACTGCTGAATCTGCTCCTTAAGCTCTACTAGCTCAACTGGTTCCATCCTGTAGGGACATTTCGATATCGGTGCTGTTCCAGGCTGAACATCAATACCGAATTCCTCTTTCCTATCAGGGGGTAAGCCAGGCAACTCATCTGGAAAAGCATCCAAGAAATCCCAAACTACTAGAGGCGCAGCCTCACAGCCTGAGTGCAATTCCATTTAACAATCTACCTGTTCAACTGCAGTTTTTGTTCGGCCAAGGAAAGACTCCCCAGCATGGAACCCAAATTCTCCTCGATCTGGAATTCTAAAGATAACTTTCTTGGCACGGCAATCAATAATGGCATGGGCTTCACCCAACCAATCCATACCGAGAATAACGTCGAATCCTGAATTTCCAATTACAATCAGGTTGGCTTTGGAATCTGCATCCCCAATAACAACAGAACATTCCCTGCACTCACGGGAACATATGACAACTCCACCACTTGTCACAATGTTTCAAGTCTCTGACATGTTACTGCATTCCAACTGATGACGAGCGACAAATCGAGAGGAGACAAAAGAATGGGTTGCCCAAGAATAAAAAAGAACATGGGTAGGAAAAGTGCACACAAGCACAACACCTAAGATAGAAAGCAAAAGAGACAAAGAAAAGAATGGTTGAACAGGGGTGAGGAAAAAACAACAATGTAGAAAGAAAACATAGAGAAGCAGAGCCAGACCCAAAAGAAAGAAAACAAAAGAGAAATAAAACATCAAAACAACCAAAACAAAATGTACCTGCCACAACTCCTTCAGCTGTCTCAGCATCTGCGGTAGTCAAGTTGAAAGCCTGACCTCTCCTCAGAACAGCGGTGCTCTGACCGACAATCTGGTGCTGAGGATGAAGCGGCGGCCTAACTGGACAACGAGCTGGAACTGCCTGCTGAATAGGACCCCTGGCTGGAAGAGCCAACTATTGCAACGACAGTGGACAATCTCGCACTGTATGATCCGTAGAGCCACACCTAAAGCATTGGCGACTGGGGCTCCTACATTCCCTGTGATCATGCCCAGGCAACCTGACAGAAATCACAGAAACTACCCCTCTGGGAACCAATAGAAGAGTAAGGAGCTGCCCTGACTGGATGGGCGGAAACATGCCTCCGAATAGGGTGTAGCACCCCGATTTCCAATACTGGGAAAACCGAGACACGAGCCAAGACCTTTTCTTCAATTAGTCACAATACACAGAAAAACAGGAGAATTTAAAACTTTTTATTCAACACCCAATGTATTACAAGTCTAAATATTATACAACTGCAATACATTATAATAGAGTTACAATATTACCTTTACATTCCCAAGTATTACAACCTTCAACATCTTACATCAGAGTACAAGGAATGAAGAACAACACTTGGTAACTCTCACTTGAGATAACAACACACATATTACAGCGGAACTAAATAAGACATTGACTCCTTGCTTTCCTCCCCTTTGAGTCCTCCTGAATCTCGCCCTTGTACTTCGGCGATCCAGTACCTATGGAAGTGGGGACGTCAGTATTCACTGACGCTTAAAGGCTGATATCAAAGCAGCGAATCTCCCAAACAACATACAAAATATGGCAATGGTGTTGGTGTAGTTTAAGTGTTCGTGAGTGCTATGACTAGACTCTAATGCGATATTTAACTAGAACTAGGATGCTTCCTATTCTAATGTCAGCGAGTCTCCGAAGCAACATGCAGCCCATACTACATGCGACCCCATCTCAAGCCCTTTCTCCATATATAGGGATTTGAACCCGCGTTACGAATTCTAATTGTACACAACCTGTTCCTGACACCTACACGTGACTGTTGAGGTTGCAGACGTGGTCAAGTCCCACTAATGCAGTCTGCCAGTGGTGTCTATGTTCGCCACTGCTACCCGGCTAACTGGACCTCACTCAAAAACAGACGAACCCAGTGTATCGGGCGTCATTTCAAAAACCAAAATCATACGGTCTCGCAAGCGCAGGGTAGCGCGAAGCCTACCCTATGGCACCCCTGGGGTCTCGCAAGCGCAGGACAGTGCAATGCACCCTGTGGCACCCCAAGCCACGGTACTTCAGAAATTAACAGCGCGAGATACTCGTGCTCCCAACTTGTGAGACGGCACCGTACGTATCCCTTTGACAGGAAGGCGCAACCCAATACACCACCTATGATCTGCCTCAAGGGACGAGTTAGTTGTAAGGGGCCCCCTACAACCGACTCCTCTCTCCCGGCAAAATGATCTTTATAAGTCACTATCCTAATGATGTTCCTGACTCGAACAATCCTAGGGATGACAATATTATAAACACAACATGCTAGGCCTTTAAAGTAGACTTCGCAAGACAACTCTACTAGGCTGCTCAACCTAGACTTACCAGAACCCTTCGGGATCCGATTCCTGGTCCATCGATCCAAGACCTCGGCCGTGCGAACATACATGCATGCCGCTACCCTAAACTTGGATTCCGTCTATACTCTGGTCCTCGATCAACCTACACTGGTTAAGATTCGACGGTACACAAGGAGTGACTCCTCCACAGTTCCTTAGGGTAGAAAACATATGTCTTGATGGTCGATAGCCCCTAGGGTGGTAATATCACCCTAGACGAGCACAACGAACAATGTACTAGCTAACGAGCTATACAAGAGTAACAACCACATACGAGCTAATAAGCTACGTATGAAACAATAGCTACCTACGAGCCAGGCGGGCCTCGTAGGAGATAACAACATACATACCAGCCAAATAAGCCGCGTATGAGACCAACAGCTATGCACGGGCCGGTCGGGCCGCGTACGAGACAACAACCTACATACGAGCCAAATAAACTACGTATGAGACCCACAGCTACATACGGGCCAGTCGAGCCACGTACGAGCACAACCATATGCAAACAACCATACAGGTAATCAATCCTAGAAGCAACCAAACGTGCTTACTAGCAAACTTGATCTTCTATTATTAGAAGCAACAGAAGAATCTACTAATAGTCTATGATCGGTATTCTACCAATGAAAAACCGAAGGCGACATAACAATCTTTATCAAACTAACTATTACTAGTGGTCTCCCAAATCCTTATTACTTCAACCTATAGTACTTTAAGCATGGCATACAATTGCAAGCATCTATCCACGACAATCTAATTATGGTACATAACGTAACCACTCACCACAATACTCCTAAGTACGAATATGATTTAAGCATGTGCTTATATCAAGCTTAAGCATGAATTATCACTATGGTCTAAACATGAAGTTTACTATAGTCAAGCATAAGTTACAACTTGAGCGTGAATGCCTACTACTTTAGAGTATGTATCTCTACTACCACCTTACACATGGATCCTCATTACTTTAAGCATGATTAATTACTATGATCTAATCACGAAGACAACTTAGTGGAACATCTACTATTACGATCTAGTATGGGTAGAACATAAACATAGAATTGCTACGACTAAGCATGATATGTATTCCAAGTGGAGACCTACAACATTCTAACCATAGTATGATAACTCCTACCATGTATGTACAACCTAAACATGGTTCCTTTCTACATTAAACCCACAACATGGCATACACCATAAGCATGGTTCCTACAATTATTTAAACATGAATGTCTACCATCTTTAGCATGAATAATGACTAAGCATGATCATCTACTAACTTATCATAAACAATACTTAGCATGAACAACCATTAAGTATGACATCTACTAACTTAGCATAAACAATCATTAGCATGGTCATCTACTAACTTAACATAACCAATAATTAGCATGGCATCTACTAACTTAGCATGAATAATGATTAAGCGTGATCATCTACTAACATAGCCTGAACATATACTTATCTAAGCATGGATATCATGTAAGCATGAGTATTTATTTGATCTAGCATGGTATATAACTTTTCTATAAGCATGTAAGCATGGATAAATTAATCTAGCGTGATATACCACTTTCCTACAACTATCTAAGCATAGATAAATTAATCTAGCATGGTATACAACCTTTCTACTAACATGTAAGCATGGATAAATTAATCTAGCATGATATCGACTTTCCTACAACTATCTAAACATAGATAAATTAATCTAGCATGGTATACAACTTCCTATAAGTATTTAAGCATGGATAAATTAATCTAGCATGATATACCACTTTCCTACAACTATCTAAACCTAGATAAATTAATCTAGCATGGTATACAACTTCCTATAAGTATGTAAGCATGGATAAATTAATCTAGCATGATATACCACTTTCCTACAACTATCTAAACCTAGATAAATTAATCTAGCATGGTATACAACCTTCCTACTAACATGTAAGCATGGATAAATTAATCTAGCATGATATCTACTTTCCTACAACGATCTAAACATAGATAAATTAATCTAGCATGGTATACAACCTTCCTACTAGCATGTAAGTATGGATAAATTAATCTATCATGGTATACTACTTTCCTACTATCATCTAAGCATGAATCTTATTAAGCATGAATAACTACTAAGCATGAATATCTTACAAAGCATGGATAACTACTAGTATGAACATACAACATTCCTAAGTATATATATACATACTTCTAAACATGGTAAGTAATTTTAGCATTTATCCTACAACATTCTAAGCATGTATGTCATTCCTAAACATGATAGATAATTTTGGCATGAATCCTACAACATGTATATCATTCCTAAACATGATAGATGATTTTAGCATTAATCCTACAACATGTATATCATTTCTAAACATGATAGATGATTTTAGCATTAATCCTACAACATGTATATCATTCCTAAACATGATAGATGATTTTAGCATTAATCCTACAACATGTATATCATTCCTAAACATGATAGATAATTTTAGCATTAATCCTACAACATTTTACTACTACTACTACTTTATTTTAACCATAAACATAACATAAAACATCTACAACTATCTACTACTACTACTTTATTTTAATATGAACATAAACATCTACAACTACTTCTTTTAATCATCTACTACTACTACTATTACTTTATTTTAATATGAACATCTACTAACATTTCTATCAAATCTTCATTAGTATTTATTTCTTATTAACACTAGTTGAACATAAAAAGAGATCTTTTTGACCATTCTACAACTAGTGATTTAGATTAGTTTCTTTTTCATAATTAGGATTAACATCTACAATGGTTCTTTCTTACTTAAGATTATAAAAGAAAATAACAATAATAAAAATAAGGTAAGAACCTTCATTTGGTTCAACCAACCATATGCATTCTTTCTAGTCCAAGTTCAAGTTTATGTTCCACAACCACAAATTGGTGTATACACTATGTCATATGATTATGTATGAGTCCTCATTCAAGTCCTACAACCAAAAAATGGTTGTATATGCCAAGTTCATGTGTATGTGTTCATTTTAGTCCAATCCATAACACTAAAACAACAACAACTACTACAAAATTTTATCTTTTTGTTCTTTACTACTACTTATCACATTTCTTTTACCATCCAAATTTATAACTTTCACCACAAACAACACACAATGATATCTCAAGGAAGCACCCAAACAAAAGAAACAAAACAAGGAGGATGAGAAGAAGAAGAACATCAAAACAACAATACAAACAAACAAACAAACAAAAGAGAAACCCCCACCTAGTTCTCTTTGTTGGAAGAACTTGCTAGCTAAAACTTCTCCTTCCCCTAGCTTTTAGAAATCTCTATGGAATACCTACAATGGGAAAACTCTCAAATTAGTATGGTGTTCTCTCTTTCTTTTCCTTTCTTTCTTTCTTTCTTTTTTTTTTTTGATCTTTCTAAAATGAGACAAGGTGGAGAAGGATGGGGTATTTATAGGAGGGGAGAGGAGGGGGAGAGTGCAAATGTGAATGCACAATATGCACAAAAATCCTCCCATAAAATGGGGGCCGGCCATACCTTTGGGGAGGTGGGATGTGGTGGAGGTAGGAAGTGGATGAGGTGTAGTGTGGGTATGGTGTTATGTGAGGGTTTCTAGATGGGTTTCCTTAACCTCTTCATGCACACTTAACCTAGGCTAAACACTTATAAACCCTAACAATCTAATAGGCTTTGTCATAACAAAGACAAGTGTTGTCCAAAAATACACAACACGCAATTTGTATAATGTACTAATCGACATACTACACGTATGTGCGCATATATGTCTGTATACCGAAAATCTTCGCATAATCCGTATAAAAATAATTTGATCTCGGAAATAATAATAAAATAAATTCTATTATTAGTTCGGAAGGTCACGGTATCAATTTGATACAATACGAATGTATACTGACCGATATCTGGATACAGATAATGTCTATGAACAAACCGGGTGAAAATCACTAAAATATTCCAATTTTGGAATTAAAACAAAATAATAATAAAATAATAATAAAATATCAATTTATATAAGGTAATATCCGTCTGGGATATTACATAGGGCCACCAGAAGGCATAGCAACAACAGCAGGAACAGTCCGCTGAGAAGGAGTCACCCCACCGCGAGCCTCCTCCTGAGCTCGGGCTACCTCAAGAGCCTCAGTGTAGGTATGCAAGCGAAGAGAGACAAGATGCCCCTTGATATCCTGCACAAGCCCATTTGTGAACCTATCCTGTTCGGTTGCCATAAGAACGGCAGCGAAACAGCTAAGTCTAGTAAACCCAACTGCGTACTCGTCCACTGACCTGGAACCCTATTGCAAGAAAGTCCATGTTACAACATTGCATGAACGATTATGTAACAAATTCAAAACGGAATAATGACTTAACCTATTTTAGGACTAGGAATTGCTGTTCCGTCTCAACTCGAGTACTACTTGGGAAAAACTTCTCTCAAGTCGCTCAGACTCGGCCATCCACCAGATATGGGCCAGATTCACCAGCTGGATGGAAACCACGTCCACCCGTTCAGCCTCGGCAACACGAGCCACTAACAACAAGCACTCAGTCCGGATCAACCACTGTTCAGCCTCCAAGGGCGTCTCAGTGCCGGAAAAACGGTCGGGATGCACCCTCATAAAATCTGTAACTGTTCTTGGACGAGGCAGAAGATTTGCCTGCACAGGCACAACAGGAGGCTGAACCTGGGCAGCTTCAAGAGCAGCCATCACAAGATCACTATGGTTTTGCTGCTGATTAATCATCCGCTCGAACACAGTAGTGTCAGCCTCAATCGGATCAACCTGCGATTGAGAAGTAGAACCTCTGCGAGCCATAGTCTGCACAAAACCAAAAACAATTAGCATCCAGAATCAGAGTTGGTATATATTCATTTATGTATGCATGGTTGGTGAAATATTGAGCAGATCCCAGTACGAGCCAAGCTTGTCTAATATATTAGGCAACTAATACATTAGCCAAACCTGGGCTCTGATACCACTGAAAACCCTTTCTTGCCCCGCTTCCCAAAAGGAATACGGAATACGGATACGTAACAAAAGCCCAGCGAATGATTTTCATCATCCATAAGCTGTTCAGGAATCTTTACAACATACCACAGGAATTATCAAAGTCGGAAGCAAAAGATACAACCAGACATGCATAACTGAAACAAGATACCAACAGAAATTACTTGAAACCAAATACAATAATCTCAAATAATCAAATTCTGAACAAGTCAAATTTCCTGGGTCACATTGCCCGAATACAAAATAATATTTAAGTCACCAAGTACATTTTATTCAAGTTCAAGCAACAAATAATAATAATAATAATAAAGCAGAAAATCCAGCACTAATACATCATCTCGCCAATACCATCTGGCAGTCGACCATCCTTATCTGCAATTAGTGTATTTGCAGGAGAAGGAAAAAAGAAAACAAATACTCGTCAATTGCAAGTTACGGACCACTTATAATGTAGGATACAAGTACAGGGGTTAGAAAATTCTAAGTAACAAGCATAGCATGGTATAAGTGTGTCAACAGAATTGCAATATCTAACATGAATCAGGAAAATAGAAACAAGTAGCATGGCATACTAACAGGTACATGTAACATCTATCAAGTGTCAAGTAAACAGGTAAACATGTAACAGCACAATTAGGTAACAGGTATACAGGTAAACAGGTATCAAGTTATATCAAGTCTTGTATTATTACTAACTAGGTAGCACTTCATGTGCCATCCTTTTATCACATGGTTGCTACATTCAAAACAATTACGCTTGTAGATTTCATAGTGGAGTCCATGGGGCAGCGTACTCAGGGTTCAGGATAACAGGAATAATAGGAACAGGTAGAACCTAGTGGTTCTTTTTCGAGTACACCTTCCTATAGGGAAGTATGCAGTCAGGTACAGAAAACGGGCATAACCTAGTGGTTATCTTCCGAGTACATCTTCCTATAGGGAAGCATGCAGTCATGTACAGGTAACAGGATCGTCAATCATGTATTCATGAACACGTAACAGGCAGATAGGATGCAGGTCCTCTTCTAAGTATACGTTTCTATATTTTCCATTACTAGATCTTTCCCTTAACCCCAGCTTGGTCATTTATTATTATAATCTGGCATGCATGTATGTGTCGCAAAACAAAGCAGGGAGAACAGGGCATAAACATGTATCAGGTTCAGGGTGCAAAATAAACAAGTACAGGTACAAAATAACACATAACAGGGTAAAACAACTAGTTTTCTAATTCAGGACAGCAAGATAGTGTTGTACTAAAATAGTGAATCCTGCTACTACAAACATCCAAATCTGGATCCGTCAAAAAATTTGGAAAATAGACTTCCACACTAATCTAGCGAAAATAAATAAGTCATATAGTAATTCACAACATCATAACTCAAAATAGGTTTTAAAACAAAAAACAGGTTTAGTCAAAAATCAGGAAGACGAATTCTCAGTCAAGAAAACTGCATCAAAATCTCTCAAATAAATTCAGGAAAAATCTGGGGTATTTCCCTATATGTCTAGCATCCAAATATAAAGTTTCATAATATTCCAGTAAAGTTAGTTTAGTCATCAAAAATAAGAATACATCAAGAAACAATACTTTAGAAAATTTGAAATTCCCAACACTGCTGTACAAAAACTAAAATATCTCGCAAGTCATGAAACAAAATCCAAATCCGCCAAAGGGAGACGAAAATAGATAAAATAAAATAACTTTCATATTTCACAAACATTTTTCATACAGTAAAAGGAAATGGGGTGAAAATAAATTCTTTACAGAACAATAACCAACATATAGCATGTATAGTTTTCATAAACGAGCATGAAACAACACATAAAACTCATTAATGAAATTTACCAAAATTCTGGGTAATCCCTAACTTGATAAAGAAAATGCTGACTAAAGTTTTGGATGAAAATAATATCTGTAGCATAGTTCTTTAAAATGATTTGTCATCAAAATTACCAATAAACAGAATCTGGAAAAGATCGACACCTCTGTAGTAAAATAGTCATAACTCAGTCATACGAGAACAAAATCAAGCAAGGTCACTGGGGTTTGAAAATAGACAAAATTCTCTAAAACTCATGTTTTATACCAAAATTAAGTTACTGACTTCAAGATAGTCCAGAACAGCAAACAAAACAGATCAGCGTCAAACTACAGATTTTTCCCTTTAACAACAACTCAACATATATCATACAAGACTTATTCAAAGCACAACCAAACATAAAATCGGATCTACCAAGTTTCTAAACATCATAAATTATGTTATCTAGCATGTCCACACAAAGAATATCACTTGGGTCTCTACCAAATCACGAATTCTCACAAAAGTCTCACTTATATGATCAAAATCAAGAACGGATAAAACCTAAGTTAATTCATGTCAAGATTGTGTCGTGAGGCAACTAGGGTCAAGTTTTCACCATAGAGACAAAATCCATCAAGCAAAACACAAACAAGAGTCGTCTCTAGGCCCAACTACACTATAGGTGGTATTTTTTACTTGTATCAAACAAATGAATTGGAGTACAAGTTACTTGCCTTAATCGAAGATGAAGAACAACGAAAACCAAGAGTGAGGAGCAAAACCCACGAACGAAAACTCGCGAATCAACGAATCCAAGCAACTAGAATGAAAATCTCCACACAAACAAAACTCTAAAAAGGAGAGATGAGGGATTGTGGTGTGAGGTGGTCGGGATGGTCAAGGAGGTTGTCGACCAAGCTAGAAGAGGGGCTCGGGCTTGGAGGCTGTCGGGTTTGCACACAGGCCGTGGAGAGTGGGCGTCGACCTGGAGTAGGGTCGGCGATGGCCTGGGCTGCCTGGATGTGTGCGGGTGTGCAGCCACAAACAAGGAGAGGGAGAGAGAGGGGGAAGCCGGGTTGCTAGGAGTAGGGGAATTAGGTTTAGGGTTTGGATGAGAGGGATTAGAGAGTATATATATATATGGGGATTAGGGTTGAGAAAGACAAGTTGGGTTAATGGGTATTTGGGTTGTGAGTAATTAGGAGTAGTAGTAGGTTTACCAAATGGGTTTTGGATTCGGGTCAAATAAATAGGAATACAAATAGGATTGGGAATTTAAATTTGGCTTTGGTAAATCTTATTAGGGATCAACAAATAGGATTGGGAAAAGGATAAAAACTCACCACCACAAGCACCCAAGAAAATAAAAATAAAAATAAAGGGAACGAGGCCAAAATGAAAGAAAGACAAAATAATGAAGAACGAAACGAAAGAAACAACCAATCAAACACAACGAGCTCAAAATACAAATAAAACGAATATATATATTGAAAACAACTCCAAGATACGGTTCAAAAAAAATACAAGAGAGAAAATACACCAAAACGAAAAATACACTCCAAAAATACACAGAATGAAAAGCACGGGTTACACCGAGTGACAGTGTAGCGCCCCGAATTTCCAATGTAATATCTCAGAAATACGTGGCATATTTCTCTGCATCAACCTTAATGTAATAGTAAACATAGCCAAACCCATATACATTTTTTCACTTTTATTACATCAATTCTTTACAAAGCATAGCAGATAACAAACACCATGGATTACAATTTCTTTTATAACACATTCTTTTAAAATTTACATAAGCCACATTATCATTCTACCACATGCATCCAAATCCCAAGCTATAGGTACCTACCTGTAAAATATGAGGCTAGAGATAACCCTAACCCCCAAAACTACAGGGGCCGGCCATAACGGTGTGAGAGACATAAAAAAGATATACAATATAAATAAAACATAAAGATTAAAGTCATAATCAACACATACCAACAGTAGTAACGAATGGAAATGAAATAACAATAAATAAAGCATTAAAACACTTAGTGAAACTAAACTAAGTGTCAAGTGTAGGAAAACAGAAAACAAACATACTTAAAACCAAGTCAAGAAAACACAAATACAATATGATGACTCTCTAATGCATACTTGTCAGATTCTATGCATTTCATACTACATAGGTCCGGTGCAAGCCCTTATCGTTCTCCACTTTATAGGGTTTAATCCCGCGTTATGCAACTAATCCTACTACGGTGATAGAAACAAGATCTAGAATACTCCGCGAAGAGGCCTGACAAGCCTCGACGCGCATGCATCATGTAAGAATAGCTTTGACCCCCAGGAAGAATCACCTCCCTGACGTGCACCCCACGATTAGGCCCGCAGACCCTCAATGTGCAGATACACTAGCACATCCCTTGAATAGGCTCGTCGACCCTCAACACGCGAATGAACCTATATGTCCCATGCACTGTAGACCCTCAACACGCGAACATACGAATGTCCTCTCGAAACAGAACAACACACAGTCCTGGAACGCATCCATTGGACTAGACCCCGATAGCATATATTTATGTTTTCAAGTTCCATCACATCTCCACTAGTGCATGTCCTTAAGTTGATTATTATTAAAACACAAGTTTCCCCTCTCGAGAGTTAGTGAATCATGCCGGACTTAATTCCATAAACAACCCCAAGACCCTAACAGGTCAAAATCCACAGAATCTCAACTGCCAGTTCACCGGACTCCAACTCACTCCTAGAGACTCACTAATCGAATATCAGCACAAAATCTTTCATTAAAACTCTTAATTCCATCATCAAAACGTTCATATCAAGAAAACTTCTTTAATCAACAAAAATCCGATTTCATTCAATGTACTCACCAATTTCCAGAACTGAAATAAAACATTAAATCCATTAAATAACTGAAAATCATATTTTGGAGTTTTAGAAAAAATCACAAAACATCAATTCCATCGAAAACCGTATATATTTCACTTTATAAAGTCCTAGAAATACAATTCAAATTCAATTATAATCAAATCATAACTCTTTGTAAAATACTGTAATCTGCAACAAAAAAATTATCTAAAACAATAGATCAATAATCCATTAGTTTGAAGAAATAATCGTTCAAGAAAACAACAGAAAAACTCAAGAAAACAGTCAGCAAGAACACTGACAGTCGACTATCAAAGACAGTTCAAAAGTGGGCGGTCGACTGTCAAGCCAAAATAAAAAACCCAAGAATTGCCAGTCGACGGACATTTCATGTGCAATTTCGTGCGGTCGACTGTCAATTTCGAAAATACACTGCTTTAATATTCATGCACATTTTTACTGATACTTCGTTTAATCTTTGTAAAATTGTAAATTTGTAAAACAAAATTCCTGAGATGATCAAATACAACGTGTATAACATACTGGTGTTTTATAAATCTAATCAAAACCAATTGAAATTCATAAAAGAGCATTTTTTCTTCAAAACTGTTCAAAACAGTATATATATACAAGAAGCATCAAGAATTCATTAAATATAAGTAGTATATTGTTCAATCAATCTCAGTGTCTAAAACAACTCAAGATTCAATCAAAATTTCACAGAAAGCATCAAAATCAATTTTGGCTGAAATCCCCATCAGACCCGAAATCAAGAAACTCCCGAACTCTCAAAACTTGATCTTTTTTATCCATAAACTCCTTCTACAATTCGTTACACACATACCACATTGATTACAATAGTTTACCCGATGAATATATGCAACTACGACATGTAAATAATCAAGTTTTACTTCATCAAAATACCCAAAACAATCAATCATATACATACACAGTAAAGTTTCACTTTTTATTCACTTTTATACAATAATCGTCACACTATTCATTAGAGACAATCAAAACAGCAAGAATAGAAAAGAAAACAGCAGGAATAGAGTATTAGGGTTTGGGTAGGTTTTGCAAAATATCCCTTTTGAATATATCTTTACATATATAAATCTTTATACTAGAAAATTAGATATAACGCCTCGAACTTCCTATATGGAGAATTCGAGACACGAGCCAGGACCTTTACATTTAATTAGTCACAATATACAGAAAACAGGAAAATTTAAAACTTTTTATTAATACGATATTACAGGCCGAGTGTTTTCCATATATTACATCAGAGTATGAAAATGATAAAACATCGGGCTCTTCACTTGTAAACCATGCCTTGACTAGAGTTCTCCCGGTCTGGTGATCCTGTATCCACAACCTATTAGAGTGGGGATGTCAGTACATATACAGATGCTTAAAGGCTGATGACTAGCAGTGAATCTCCAAAAACAAACATATAGAAATATGGTAAAATATGTCAGTGTAGTTTAAGTGTTCATGAGTGCTATGACTTAGAGTCTAATGTAATGTCAACTAAGGCTAGGATGCTCCTATTCTAATGCAAGCATGAGAATCTGGAATCGTATGCATCCCATAACTACATACGTCCATATCAAGCTGTTCTCCATATTTAGGGATTTGAACCTATGTTATGAATTCTACTTTTGTACCCATCCTGTTCCTGACATAATACTACATGACTGGTAACTATTGTCCGGCATACCGGACCTCACTCAAAAGCCAACACGAACTACACGGTACTTGTCAACCTTCTTCCGTGCCCTCAACTGGTCATGAGAAGGCATAGAACCTGCCGGGATCGTAGGGTCCATTTTCCTAGGAAACCCTCTCGTTCTTATCATGGCACATTCAGGAATTAATAATCAAGATACAAAACCTGGGCTCCCAACTTGTCATGAAAATCACCGCCCGTATTCCTTTGACAGGGGAATACATCCTGATGACACCACCTAGTGTCAGCCTATAGGAGAGGTTGGATTATAGGGTATCACCCCTAACACCAACTCTCATTCTTTGGCAATTTATAGATAAAAATGGTTAAGTAACCGTTACTACCCTAACGATGTCACTAACCCTAACCAAATAAGCGAGACATGCCATTGTGCTTTCCAACTTGACATGAAAAGCACCGTACATGTCCCTCTTCTAACCAAACAAGCGAGACATGCACTGTGCCTCCAATTTGACATGAAAAAGCACCGTACGTGTCTCTCTTCTAACTAAACAAGCGAGATATGCACTGTGCTTCCAACTTGACATGAAAAAGTACCGTACGTGTTCCTCTTCTAACTAAACAAGCGAGACATGCACTGTGCTTCCAACTTGACATGAAAAAGTACCGTACGTGTCCCTCTTCTAACTAAACAAGCGAGATATGCACTGTGCTTCCAACTTGACATGAAAAAGCACCGTATGTGTCCCTCTTCTAACTAAACAAACGAGATATGCATTGTACTTCCAAATTGACATGAAAAAGCACTGTACGCATCTCCCTTCTAGAGGGTGCAACAATTTGTTGACACAACTAAACAAGTCTTAAACTAGACTTCACAAGATCTCCTCGGGTCCATTCATAGCCTACTTATTTAAGACAATACCTACATACGAGCCCAATGAGCTTCGTATGAGACCAACAACTACATACGGGCTAGGCGAGCTGCGTATGAGACAATAACATAAAAACCACTACTCATCATAAGCATGGGTTCTTTTCTTAGAACATTGACCACAACAAAACTTAAGCATGGGTTTCTATATACAACACAAGCATGATTGTTCACTAGAATGTCATACAAGCATGAATGGGTTCTTTAGTACAACTCAAGCATGATAGGTTTACTAGAAGTCACATAAGCATGAATGGGTTCTCTTTTGACATAGAATAATCTACTAACTTAAGCATGATCTACTACAACAACTAACTCAAGCATGATCTACTACATAGAACAACAATTAACTCAAGCATGGTATTGGTTCATGGGTTCACAAGCATGAATGGGTTCTCTTTCGACATAGAACAAAAACAAACTCAAGCATGATCTATTACAACTCAAGCATGGTATTTGTTCATGGGTTCACAAGCATGAATGGGTTCTCTTTTAACATAGAACAACAACTAACTCAAGCATGATCTACTACAACTCAAGCATGGTGTTCTACTACTAACTTAAGCATGGTGTTAGTAGTGGACAATATAGATTGTCCACTAATAGATGAGCATAAGACTATACAAAAAAAAAAGACTAATAATAATACACTGATTCGATTTTGTAAAGCTCATCCTGCAATTGCAAGGAGAAATATCAAGAGTAAGAATTGGTAACAAAAAAACAAAAAAATGATAAAATATATAAATAAAATATATACATACATAAATAAATATATAATATATAAATAAAACCGCCTAGCGCCTAGCCGCTTAAGCTCCGCTTACAAGGCCTAGGCGCTAGGCACCCATCGGCCGCCCGACTACCGCCTAGCGACTTTTAGAACATTGCTTTCTGTCTATTCTTTTCTTTTCAAAATTTTAAGTGTAAGAATGATGAGTGTAGGGAGGGGTATTTATACATAATTTGAGGGTGAATGGAGGGCTAGGATGAGATCGAATGGTTAGGGATCAAGGGTCTACATGAACTAGGGAGTCATAGAAACTACCCATGATGAAGCAACCAACTCTCCACCACTCCCAACTCTCCCACTCTGCCAATCCCATCTGGCCTAGGTACAAAAGTGTGCAATGCACACTTTAGTGCATGCATGTGCCAACTAGTACCCCTCCTTTACAAGTTGTTCATGTGAATAAAATTAATTGTTCACTAAACTTGTCTACACTACAAGTGACATTAATAAAAAGATAAATTAAGTTAAATAGGCTCACTAATGGGCCAATTAACCATGGGCTCTCCTAATTAGATAAATTAATTAAATAAGAATGGGCTAAAAGAGACAAATAGGCCTAGGATTTAATTAGGCTTTTAAAATAGTCTTTTTGGAAAATAAAGAGAACAAGAAATATTTTTATAAAAGAAATTATACATATGAAATTATACGTGCAAAATATGTAAAATTACAAACTCTACATAAATAGATTTTAGGGTGTTACAAAAGGTGGCTTGAATTCCTTAGCAGCTTTTGATTTTGAAATCAAATATCACCTGGAGAAGGCAAATGTGGTAGCTGATGCCTTAAGCAGAACGTGAATGGTAGCATCTTTGATGTGTCAGGAGTGGAAAGTATTAGAAACATTGGGTCAGTTTGATTTTAGTAGTAGAACACCATGCTTAAGTTAGTAGTAGAACACCATGCTTGAGTTGTAGTAGATCATGCTTGAGTTAGTTGTTGTTCTATGTTAAAAGACTATACATGGTTAGTAGTAGAACACCATGCTTGAGTTAGTAGTAGAACACCATGGAGAAGGCAAATGTGGTAGCTGATGCCTTAAGCAGAACGTGAATGGTAGCATCTTTGATGTGTCAGGAGTGGAAAGTATTAGAAACATTGGGTCAGTTTGATTTTACTTTAGTAGCAGAAGGTGTCATGAAATCATATTTGGGCAGTTTGTCGGTACAGCCGTCACTTATGCAACAGATTATTTGAGCTCAGATCAGGGATTCTTATTTGTTGCAGATGATGCATGATTTAATGTTGGATAATATTGATGGATGTCCTTCCGAGTGGTCGATAAACAGCGAAGGTGGCCTCCGCTATCATCGTAGGCTTTGTGTTCCTGATGTGTATGATTTACGACAACAGGTGATGGATATGGCAAGATTATACATCCAGTATATTGTTCGACTGCATGGAGTGCCCAACTCAATTGTATCTGATCGAGATCCTTTGTTCGTTTCAGAGTTATGGAAGTCATTCCATAAAAAAATGGGGACACAGTTAGATTTGAGTACTGCCTATCATCCCAAGATAGATGGTCAGACGGAATGGATGAATCAGATTTTAGAAGATATGCTTTGTGCTTGTGTTTTTGGTTTTGGAGGCAGTTGGAAAAATCATTGTCACGCCCCGCTTCCTAAAAGAATTCGAAATACGAGTACGTGAAAAAGTCCATCAAATGATTTTCATCATTCATAAGTTGTAAGGATTAACACAACAGTAAACAAAAAGATACAACCACGCATGCATGAAACAAATCTCATAATCAAAAAAGTTATTTGAAAATAAATACATAATCCTGAAATAAAACAAGATCTGGAAAAAAAAAAAAAAACTCCAGGACAACATGCCCAATACAAAGTATCGAGTAGCAACAAGGAAACTGATATCTCAATACAAGAATAAAGTAAAGCATGAAAGGTTCAAGTCAAGCTTAGAACACTTGATCACTCACTCCCGCAGGTAACTGGTTTTCAAAGCCGGTATACTTAGCAATTGGAAGAAACAAAGAAACAGGAAAACAGTATTCCCGTTAGTGCAAGATACGGGCCGCAAGTAGTACAGGCAAAAAGGTTACAGGAACAGGGTAAGTAAGAACATAGAGCAGGAAATAGGAAACAAAAGCATAGAACATAGCATGGAAGGAATGCCACAGGTAAATAGAGTCCAATAAACTAGCAAGTGAGTAAACAAGATCAGGTGATAAGTAGACATGCAAACATGTAACAGGTATCAGATAAACAGGTAAACTGGTACCAGGTATCAGGTAAAAGGTAACAAGTAACATGAATGTGCAGGTGAAACATTTATTCTTAAGTCTATTATTTAATCCAATCTAATGCACCACTCATGCGTCATTACCACACGGTTGCTGCATACAAACACGTTGCGTTTAGATTTCGTGGTGGATTCTATAGGGCTGTGTACTCAGGCATCTTGTAAACAGGTAGACAGGATCATGAATCATGTAATCATGAATTCATGTAAATAGGTGGGGCCTATGGGCCCCGTTCCGAGTACACCTTTCTATAGGGAAGTATGTAGTCAGGTAGAACAAGTAAACATGTGGGATACACGGGCCCCCTTTCGAGTACACCTTCCTATAGGGAAGTATGCAGTCAGGTAAAACAAGTAAACAGGTGGGAAACATGGGCCCCCTACCGAGGACACTTTCCTATATTGTCCACTACTAGATCTTTCCCTTAACCCTGACTTGAGTTGTAGTAGATCATGCTTGAGTTAGTTGTTGTTCTATTATTAGTCTTTTTTTTTTGTATAGTCTTATGCTCATCTATTAGACTAGTATTAATCTATGACGAAGATCAGTAGTGGAGATTACCTGTTCGGTTGTTCCAGTCCAAGGAGCAAACAGTGTGGGGGAAGCAGGAGGCTTGAGTCGGGGGATGGGGGAGGGTTGCGTCAAGAGAAGTTTGAGAGAGAAGAGGAGGATGTAGTGTTGATGTCGGAGGTGAAGCAAGGCGGGAGGCAATGTGTGGTTGTGTTGACGACTTGACTTTGAAGCTGAAGAGAGGAGAGAGATGTTGTGTTGACGTCGGTTGAAGTTGAAGCGAGCTGCGACTGCAAGGAGGGAGGTGGAGGAAGAGGTTTTGACGAATGAGTGACGGAGTGAGTGAGAGTTGCGACTGCGAGGAGGGAGGTGGAGGAGGTTGTGTTGACGACTGCGAGCAACGACTGCAAGGAGGGAGGCGGAGGAGGTGATTTGGGGGTTTTAGAGAAGATGAATTATGGATTTAGAGAATAGAATTGATTTGAGGTTTTTTTTTACAGGGGATTTAGAGGAGAAAGAGAAGTTTTAGGGTTTTAGTGTATTAGAGCGGGTCGGGTTAGAATAAGTCGGGTCCCCTTTTTAAAAAAAAAGTTAAGTGCTAAGCGGGTCTAGCCCGCCTAGACCCACTTACACCGACAACGCACCGCCTAGACCCGCTTTTTATCGCCTAGAACCATTAACCAATTTTCTTAAATGCCTAGCCTCTAGGCGAGGCATTGGAGGGCCGCCTAGCGCCTACGCGCCGCCTAGGCGGCCGCCTAGACCGCTTTTTAGAACACTGACAGAAAGAAAGAGAGGCAATTTAGTGAGACAAAAGATTGAGTAGTTTGTGAGATTAAAAGATTGAGTGCTAGTGTGTGTTTCTTCAACTCAAGGAGGGGAGGCCGGACTACACCAAGGAACAAGAAGGGGAGGCTCGGGTTCTATCTAGCACAAGGAGGAGGTGGCTTTTGGTGGCTCGATCTAGAGGAGAAGGCTTCACTTGTTCGTTGTAGGAGATCCCTAGGAGTTTTGTTTGGTTTTCTCTCCATTAAAGGTGGGTAATTTTCTTAAACTTCTAATTAGATATCATGCTAGGTATGGTTGATAAAATTGAGAAGAAACTTTAGTTAATTTAGCCATATGTTGTGAAAATGAGACAAAATTGCAATGGTTGATTGTATGTGAAAAGAATGTAAATTAGTTGCAAATTGTGATTGTTAGTTTAGAATTGACCATGATACCATGCTTTAATTGATTGATTGTGCTAATTAAGGAGACATGATTGAATGTTTAGTTGGTCGAAATGATAACCATGCATAAAGGGGATTTTTGCTAATTCACTTGTTAATAATATGAAAAAGGGATGATTTGTTACTGAAATGTTTGGTTAATAGTAATATAAATAATAAAAGAGATCCATGAAAAGTTTGAATGCAAACTTATAAAAGAAACAACATTTGTATGTACACTTTCGAAATTATAGACAAAATTGTATTCAAAGAGAAAAATTACACTTTTTATGTCAAAAATTAAGTTTTAAGTTACTGATATATTAGAAATGCATAAAAGTTTTATTCTGAAAATTTTGATAAAAGTGGAGAAGAAACGAATTTGAAAATAGTTATTTTTATAAAAATTCGAATGAACCGAAACTCGAATCAAACCCCTAAAAACCCAACTCATATCGGATTAGCCACTTGGACTATTTGGTTAGCGAGTGCATTTGGATGCGCTTACTGTAGCGTGGGTCTGGTCTTGGGTCTTGGGTTCGAAACTGAACAGAGCCTTTTTGTTTTATTTTTTGGGAAAATCCGAATTCAGAAAAACAGTTTCATAGGGATTTAAACCCTCTCCATGACGTGGTTGCGCCCTGTCCTTTCTGGTTAGCGTGTGCGCCACAGTGCACTGCACCGTAGCATTGGGCTTGGCTTGGGTCGCTGGTTCGATTCCTGAACTCGTCATTTTAAAACCCCTTTTTCGGTTTTAATGTTTTTTTTGTGATTTTTGATTTTTAAAATTTGGGAAAAAATATTATAATTATTATAAAAATATATGGACTTCAGGAAAAATATTTGCACACTATTTTGACTTAAATTAAAGAGTGTGAGAAGTAAAAATTGAGTAGAACCCTATATAATTGATATTTGCATAAGTATAAAAAAAATTGATTTTTATCCATGAGGAGTTATACCAAATTATAAAATAGAATCTTGTATAAAAAGAACTTGTAATGTATTCGTTTATGGATTGTGTTCTTTATTTGGGTACTGTACGCATTTGAAAGAAAAACGAAATATGATCTTGATTTTGGAGAAAAAGAAAAAATAGTACGGAAATTAAATGGAATTATTGAGACTTATTTGTTTGAATGAGAATGTTATAAATTGAAATTGAACTTATGTGTGAAGCTGAATTATAGAAAAGAGATGAAAACTTATTTGAACTATGAAAAAGACTATATGAGTATGAAAACTCAATTTTTGTTATTATGAATCGAAATTGAGAACTAGAGTGTAGCTAAGCCTCATACCGGCATTGAAAAAGAGATTGTTGAAATGAGATTTGAAATGAAAAAACCAAGATTTGGGTCAAGTTATATGAATGGTTATGGCCGGTATAGTGGAAGGGCTAACTCTAGAGAATTGATTTTATTCATGATTCAAATAACTAAGAACTAGATACATAGTGAAGATGTGACGAAAATAAGAGAAAAACACGAGTATGAGGGCCTCGGAGCTATGGTGTGAGAGTATTCACAGGCTGTCTACACGATGCGTCGTGTCATCACGTGGATATGTCTCCAGGAGTCTGTACCGCAGGCGAAGCTTGTAGGGTGTTTGGTGACTGCGGATGGTGTCATGTCCCATGACGGAGGCTGAAATTGTCCATAGGTTCTTTACGATGCGTTGTGACATGACGTGGGATTCTCCTCCAGGCTGTCTGGACATGAGCTCGTAACTCATAGTAGTAGTTTAAGTCATGACGTGGGATTCAACCCTACAAGATGAAGAACAGTTAAGGGCTTTTCCTCAGACCTATGTAGTATGGGATGCATACAATCTGAACAAGTGCACATTTGTAACACCCCGAATTCCAAAATACAACTGAATTCGAGATTCCACGGATCTTTACACTTCATTTAGTACAATTTTACAAGGAAATAAAAACTTTTCACTTTACATCAGAGTTACTTGAGAATTTTATACTTTACATTTTACAGCGAAAGCATATATCACAAATAATTTACATGTAATGACAGCGGAAGAAATTTACAACATTATACAAAGATACAACAACGAATTATCTATGAGCATCGGTTCTCCTTTAATCTTTATCAAGCCATTTATCCTGCATACAAAACTGTGGGTACGTCAGTTTATTCAACCGACGAAAATTATACATGGCCATCCTCTCAATGCCAGAAACAGTATAATGATTCTCATTTCTTAACAAACCACAAACTTGTTAACAAACAAAGCTAATGGGACTATCCTGTTGATGTCGTGTTGTGATTGTGCACTTAGTCCTTAATGCAGTTATTATGTTACATGACACTAATGCACACTTGTTCGGATTCTATGCATCCCATACTACATAGGTCCGAGGGCAATCCCTTAATTGCACTTCTTTTTATAGGGTTCAATCCCTCGCCATGACTTAATCTACTACAGTAACTACGGTAAGTATCCTAGATGTTCTATGATCTACGAGCTCATGTCCAGACAGCCTGGAGGGGAATCCCACGTCATGTCATGACACATTGTGAAGACAGCCTGTGGTCAATTCAGCCTCCGTCTGAGACATAACACCACCCGCAGTCACCAAACACCCCGCAAGCGTCGCCACCGGGATGATAATTCTGGAGCAGTGCTCACGTCATGTCACGACGCATCGTGAAGACAGCCTGTGAAACACTCTCACACCGCCAATCCGATGGCCCTCATACTTATATTTTTCTCTTACTTTCATCACATCTCCACTATGTATCTAGTCCTTAGTTTATTAGAATCATGGACAAAATCAATTCTCTAGAGTTAGCCTCTCCACTATACCGGACTTAATCATTCATTCAACATGACCCAAACCTTGGTCTTTCATTTCAGCAATTCATTTCAATTCATTTCTTTTCAATGCCGGTGTGAGACTTAGCTACCCTCTAGTTCTCAATTTCAATTCACAATCACCAAGAATTGAGCATTTCAAGCTCATAAGTTCATTTTTCATAATTACAGTGGATTTTCCTTTTCATGAACATAGCTTTCACAATCATAAAACTTTCATAATTCAATAAAATGATTTACTTCGTTTCATGTATAATTTCATGCAAAGACAAATAGAATTTACTACTTCTAAATTGTCACAACCAATCTTTATTCATCAACAGTAGGTACATAATCTTTATCATAAAGCAAATTTAAAATTCTCAGATGTCAAAAAGGGTCTGGACAGTCGACTCAAAACACATTCAGTCGACTTGTTCAGCAAGGGAAATTATTGAAGAAAAGTTTCGGAATAGTCGACTGCTGCACATAGCCAGTCGACTTGTTCTGCAGTGTTTAAACTCTAAAGGGTCAATCACGGGGCAGTAGACTGTTACTCAAACCAGTCGGCTGTTCTGTAGGGTTTTGATTCGAAAACTTTTAATGTTCAGGACAGTCGACTACTATATTTATTCGGTCGACTGAAAAGAGTTAAACTTCGAATTAGGGAAATATTTCTTCCTTCTTTCTTTCGATTAGCACACAGCATTTGGTTAGACTACAGTATATTCAATATCGATACAAACATGCAATTTTATCCGGTTATCATCACCATAAACATAGTTTACAATCTAATGTAGAATTCTCATAACTAGTATTTTTCTTTCACACAATTACGATTTCTAACCATACACTTTTCTTTTACTCATTGTCGGTCTACGGAGATGAATATTAACTCCGAATTAACATGCTAGAAAAGTCAAGATAATAACACACATTAAACATATCATTTCATGGAATTTCGAACTACACAAATTTTATTTCATCATACCAGTCGACTGTTCGACATGATCGGTCGACTGTACAGGTACGTTGCAGTTTCTCAAAAAGTCTTTAGTTCTTTACCATTCATTCAATTTTCACATTATATATAGCATGGAAAATTTCAATATAACAATCATTCTATCAATCCAATTTTTCACACGCATAATAACAAATCAATGTCAATCCTAGCATGATTTCTATTCTAGAAGTCATGAGAAACACCCACCTTCTTGAAGAGATAAATGAAATTCCTTAAAGCTTCCTAGTGCGATGCACGTCTCCTCCTCCTTGCTCCTTACCACGAACCGAAAGCTTCAAGAGTAATGGTGACCGGCCTCCAAAGAACACTCACACTCAACTCACACTAAAATGTATCTTCTATAATATTTTGCTTAAGAGTTAAATACAAGTAGGAATAAGGGGGTATTTATACTAATTTTAGAGTAGATTGGAGGGCTTGGATTGATTGGATAGTTATAGAATGGAGGGCTAGGATAGGAGCAGGAGTTATGGTAACCACCCACACATCAAGTAACTACCGATGTGCACAAACCCACTCTCCATCTTTCAAACCCATATCCGGCCACATAGAAATGGTGTGCATTGCACACTACGTGCTTCGCACGTGCCACCTAGTCCCCATATTAAGAAAATGTACAATTTTAATAAATCAATTTGTTCACTATTTGTCTCTACATGACAAGTGTGAGCCCTTTAATTGATTAATTAAATTGTGGACTTCATAAATAGTGGGCTTAGGTTGTGGGCCAAGACAACAAAATCTATAATTAGTCAAAGTGGGCTAAAATAAATAAATAGTGTTTTTAGGCTTTAGAAATAAGCGTTTAGAAAAATGAAAATAATTGTTCATTCAAAATGAGATTTCACATAAAAATAAATAAAATAAAATACACATGAAAATTGCACGTGCACAACACGTGAAAATAATATTTTTATTAAAATGAAAGTTTAGGGTATTACAACACTCCCTCCTTAGAATAGTTCCGTCCCCGGAACTACAGTCAAGAGCGAGAAACAAAAACACTCACAACAAGCAAATGAAAAATACAATTACAGATCAAGTAAAAAGCTCAGGATGATCCCTCAACATCCTCTCCTCAGACTCCCAAGTAGCCTCTTCAACCAAATGGTTTCTCCAGACTACCTTGACCATCGGTATCATCTTATTCCTCAAGACTTTCTCCCGACGATCAACAATCTCGACAGGAGACTCGATGTAATTGAGACCCAAATGCAAACCTTCCGGCACTTCAGGCAAATGATGACTCGGATCTGGAATATAACCTCTTAGCATAGACACATGAAAGACATTGTGTACCTGAGACAACTCTTCTGGTAACTCAAGCCGGCAAGCAGTTTTCCCGATCCTTTTCAATATCTTGTACGGGCCTATAAACCTCGGGGCTAACTTCCCACTCTTGCCGAAACGGATCACACATTTACTGGGAGATACTTTCAGAAAGACATAGTCACCAACCTTAAACTCAAGGTCCCCTCTCCGGTTGTCTGCATAGCTCTTCTGCCTACTCTGAGCATCCACCAACCTCTTCCTGATCAGATCAATCTTTTCAGAGGTTAGCTGCACAATCTCAGGCCCAAACATCTGACGCTCCTCAACTTCGAACCAACAAACAGGCGTCCTACACTTCCTTCACTGTAGTAGGCCTTGCCCTATTTCTCACTGCCTCTATCTTCTGAGGATCAGTTGTCACTCCCTCCTTAGAAAGGATGTGACCTAGGAATGCCACTTCAGATTTCTAGAAATCACACTTGGACAACTTGGCATACAACTCCTGCTCTACCGGCGCCATCCTATACGGTGCCTTAGAAATGGGTGCACTCCCTGGTTGAACAGTGATGCTGAACTCTGCATCCCGATGCGGGGGTAACCCAGGAAAATCATCCAAGAACACAGTCGGATAGTCCCGAACCACAGGAATCAGCTGCACTTCCACAGGAATCTCTTCCTTGCGGATAGCTGCCACCAGCCTAGAACACTTCTTCTTTTCTTGGAAAGTGACTTCAGGTCCACCTGGAGTCTTCACTGTTACCGTCTTGGTCTTGCACTCGATGCTTGCACTATACACCGACATCCAACCAATTCTAATGATAACATCGACTCTCAAAACATTCAGCTCGATTAGATCGATCCCAAAGATTCGATCTGCAATCACGATCTCGCAGTTGGCATAATACCGATCAGTGGTTAGAGTCTCCCCTGATGGAGTAGCAACTGTTAAAATCTTGCCTGAAAAGATCTTCGGTTCAACTCCCAAGACTTTAGCAAATTTAGGAGACACAAAAGTATGAGAGGATCCAGTATCGAACAGAACAACAGCTTTCATTCCATTCAAATAATGTTCTCTTGTTACATAATACATACTCATTACGTAACAATTCACTAAATTAATGGGAAAAGAAAACAACATGAACCTCTAAACATCCGCCCTCGTACCCGTGATGACATGATCTACTTCATCGGCATCAGCTTTGGTCAAGGCAAATACTCGCCCTTGTTGGAACGGTCTATTCCCAGCTTGCTGAGTTGGTCCCCTACGGGTGACATTCTGCGGCTTGGAGCATTAAGACATGTAATGTCCCGTCTCACCACAGGAGGTCTCACCCAATTGTTTCCGGGTCTCCCATCTATGTTGACAGCATTCGCTCCCGTTGGTTTGAACCTCTGGGCTGACGGCTGTCCCCAGGCATTCCCAGTAACTGCGGGCCTCTTCCAACGATCCAGTTGTTCTTCCTATTCTGAACAGCGTGGAACTGTTCCATGTCTGCCTCTGTGGCTGTTGCTCGTTTGACTAGCTTGTCAAACCTCCTGATACCGAGAGGTATCATCCGGGACCTCAAGCTCGGCCTCAATCCATGCTCGAACTTATGAGCCTTCTTTGCCTCATCCATCACTAACTCGGGAGCATACCTTGAGACCTGAGTGAATTTAGTCTCATACTCCCTGACTGACATGCCACCTTGCTGTAGTGACAGAAACTCCATAGCCTTCTTCTCTTGGACATCGGAGGGGAAATAGTGACTACGGAATTCTTCTAAAAATTCCTCCCAGCCAAGAACAATACCTCCCATTGTTCGCTTCATCGACTGCCACCAAACAGCCACATCCTTCTCGAGCTGCAGAGTCGCCAACTTCACCTTACTACCTTCCGGGGTCTCCAGCACTTCGAAGATAGTCTCTACCTACCGGATCCAGTTGTCAGCCACATCAGGGTCCGACTTCCCTTCGAACACAGGTGGTTTCATTCGTTTGAATGAGTCCACGAGTTTAATTGCCTCGGGCACTGGATTCACAGGCCCCCTTCCTTGGTTCTGATTCATGGCCACGGCGTTGAGTGTCTGATAGACCTTCACGAGTTCTGTTTCCAAGTCCAGACCTTCACCATTTCTAGCTCCTCTTCTAGCCATATTCTGATGCAAAAGATCCATCAAATTCGAAGTATAAGACATGAATTTTAAATCAACTTGCATTTCATTGAATTCCAAACTTTATACATTCGAATTGAAAAACATTTCTTGACATCAGAATGAAAGCAGTAGAAGCTACAATAGTGTAACTCCTACGGTTCCTCTTCGCTTCACGAAGTTCTCCCTGTAGTTCATCAATTTCTTCCTTCAGCACATCGGTCATATTGTTCCTCTTCTCGAGTTCCCATACACGATGACTGAGAACTACAAAATCTTCCTTGCGCTTGGCCAACTGAGCCTCTAATAATCCAACTCTTTCCCGCAGTGTCTCAACCTGCCTCTAAAGAGACGCAACAAGACTATTCGAAACTGGTTCTTCTTCTTCGTCAGAAGAAGAGTCATCAGACGAGTCTGGAGGTGGGGTAATCTCTCGGGACTCAGGCCATTCTTCTCCATCGGAATCCACTTGCCCTGGGTGGTACTCTTCCTCGGGATCTGCTTGTCCAGGATAGTACTTGTAACGCCCCGAATCCCAAATACAACTGAATTCGAGAAGTTCTACAGGATCTTTCCACTTCATTTAGTACAATTTTACAAGGAAATTTGAACTTTTCACTTTACATCAGAGTTTATATAAAACATTACACTTTACATTGCACAGCGAAAGTAAAATTTACAACAATTAAATAAATGTACAACAACATTGTATAATCTTTAAGCATCTGTTCCTCTTTAATCTTTATCATGGCATTTACCTGCATATAAGACTGTGGGTACGTCAGTTTATTCAACCGACGAACATTATACACGGCCATCCTCTCTATGCCGGAAATAGTATAACTTATTTTCCATATTTAACAAACACAAACTTGTCACAAATCAAACTAAAGAGACTACCCTATTGATGTCGTGTTGTGATTGTGCACTTAGTCCTTAATGCAATTATTTATATTAGATGACACTAATGCGCACTTGTTCGGATTCTATGCATCCCATACTACATAGGTCCGAGGGCAAGCCTCTTAATCGTTCTTCAACTTTGTAGGGTTCAATCCCTCGCCATGACTTAATCTACTACTGTAATTACGGTGAGTATCCTAGATGATCTATGAGTACAAGCACGTGTACAGAAAACCTGGAGGGGAACCCTACGCCATGTCTTGACTCGTCAAGCATGCATTCTGTGGCAATTCAGCCTCCTTCATGGCACACGATCCTCTTGCAGTCACCAAACATCCCACAAGCGTGGCTAAAGTCCGATCATTACTGAGTTGTGCCCACGCCATGTCTTGACTCATCAAGCATGCATTCTGTGGCTCACACACCCGCACCGTAAACTCTAGTTCTCATACTCGTGTTTTCTCTCACTTTCATCACGTCTTCACTATGCACTATTCTTAATTTTTATTAGAATCATGAATAAAATCAAAGCTCTAGAGTTAGCCTCTCCACTAAACCGGACTTATTCATTTATTCAAACATGACCAACCTTGGTCTTTCATTTCAATATTTCATTTCATTTTTTTTCCAAATGCCGGGGGAGACTTAGCTAATCTTTTGTTTCAATTCCAATTCACAATTTCTAAATTGAGCATTT
The DNA here is from genome assembly GCA_017893485.1 of Hemerocallis citrina. NCBI lineage: Eukaryota > Viridiplantae > Streptophyta > Magnoliopsida > Asparagales > Asphodelaceae > Hemerocallis > Hemerocallis citrina. The sequence continues at coordinate 133,963,203 of CM030364.1, read as the reverse complement.
CTAACTCATAAATTCATATTCATAATCAAACAGATTTCTTTTTCAGTAGCATGATCTCTGAATTATTCAATAGTCCATAATCATACATGGAATTTACATACTTCATCAATTATTAATTTCACATTGAAATTCACATCACTAACGAATATTCACATTCCATATTTTTCACACTATTCTCAAATGAGAATAATTCACATCCATCACACAATAAAATTTCTTTCTTTTACTATATTAATCTTCTAATCCTTCATTTCAAATTCTTTTTGCAAGATATAATTTCACAAAAATATAAATATAGAACCATAGTTCTATTTACACATTTTATTCTCAAATCATGTTTTATTTCATGCAAATAATTCCCACATATTTTTCATAAGTCCTACATATTTTTAGAAGAATAATCATATTTATCTCGTAATTTTTTGATCACTAAAACACTCAAAAAAATAAGTTTTTAAATCTTGCCGAAGCCAAGATTCGAACCCAGCACCACAGGAAACCCAACCGCACGCTCTGACCATGTGGTCACTTGTGCTCAGCGGTATAAAAGAGAACCAGAGAGTTAAATACTCTCGGTTCGGAACTGATTCGATTTAAAGGAAAATGCACATAAAAGATGGTATTCTCAAGAGTCGAACCAGTGACTTGTGAGAACCCAACCTCACGCTCTGACCACTTGAGCTACTTGCTCAGGTTGTCAAAGTACAACTCAAATTCTTTTTAATACAATTCTCTCTGTTATTAAAACAATTCGATATTCAACAAGTCCTCATTTCATTTCGTTTTTATAAAAATTACTGTAGAATTCCAGATTGACTAATATCATCATAAGTTATATTCCAGTACAATAAAAATAATTTTTTCAATAATCAAAACATATTTTTCATACAAATAATTTGAATTGTGAACTATCACTACCACATTTCTTCTTTTTCGACATTTCTCAACAATTAACACCACTAATCTCTTTATTTGCAAACTACACATTAATTTTCTATTTTTAATCTTTTACCAAACATACAAATCTATATCTTAATTCATTTATTTCCATATAACACAAAGATTCATTTAATCACATGAAGTAGCATTGTCAATCTACTAACTTTGTGTATATAATTTGTGATGTAGATAATGAAACTTTCTTTAACAATCCATGGTTATAATTAATTCACACAAAACTTAGATTTTTACTAATCAAATCACATACAATTGCACACCCACATTCCACTTAATTTATAGCTCAAATCTCCAATTAAATGTGTACTCTTATTAATCTTTTTCATGCATCATTTTTCCATTCCAATCTAGCATATATTCCTACTTAGAAATATAGAAAATTTACCCACCTTATTGAAGAAAAGTACAATTTGCGACCTCCTAAACGAATGTCCTTGCAAACGAATGCTCCTCCTGCTTGTACACGCGCGCACAAGCCACACCCGAGCACTCCCCAATGCCAAACCGTGAGCCCCTCTTTGAAAGCCGGCCTCCCTCTTCTTGGATGATGCAAGCACAAATCCCACACACAACTTCTCAATCTTTTACTCACTTACTAACTACTAGATAATTGTATTTTAGACTATAGATTTGGAGGAATTATTTAGTACAAGAATAACTAGCCATGGGGGGGTATTTATACTAAAAATCAAGGAGAATGGATGGCTAAGATCGAAGTAGGAGTTAGGAACAAATGCTAAGATTTAAGGAGGAGTTATACTAACCACCCATAATCAAGTAACCACCACACCATGATCCCACTCAAATTTTGGTTTCCCTCCAAAAGAAGCAATCCCGGCCATGCATAGGAATGTGCATATTGCACGTGTACGTGCAATGCACGTGCATGCAACTTGGTTTCCAAAATTTGTACATTTTATTTTGTATAAAAATAATCTCCAAATTGTATCCTACATGACAAGTTGTATTTAAAAATAAATTAGCTCATGGGCTTTAGTTTATGGGCCAAAGTAATTATTATAAAAATAATAAATTAAATTAAGTTTTGGCTTTTAAAAAGAAAAGGCTTTTTGTCTAATTGAAAGAAGGCTTTATAAAAATAATTACAAGCACATATTTAAAAAAAATCTATACTCATCATAATAAAAATAATCATAACATTTAATTCAACCAAAAATGTTGCACGTGCACACTATGTACAAAATAAAATAATTTTTCATAAATAAAAAATCGGGGCATTACAGTACTCTTCCTCGATAATATGCCAATTGTCGTCTCCAGCGGGGTCGAAGTGATCAGCCATCTTAGAAATAGAGAGGAAGAAATATAAATCATAGAGCAACACAAATGTAAGTAACTTACATTTAAATCTCTAGATTCAACACACACTCTAGTGTCCACTTCTAGGGTGTCGTTCCTAATAAATTTGTACTAGTGTGAAGCGTGGCTCTGATACCACTCTGTAACACCCCGAATTCCAAAATACAACTGAATTCGAGATTCCACGGATCTTTACACTTCATTTAGTACAATTTTACAAGGAAATAAAAACTTTTCACTTTACATCAGAGTTACATGAGATTTTTACACTTTACATTTTACAGCGAAAGCATATATCACAAATAATTTACATGTAATGACAGCGGAAGAAATTTACAACATTATACAAAGATACAACAACGTCTATGAGCATCAGTTCTCCCTTAATCTTTATCAAGCCATTTATCCTGCATACAAAACAGTGGGTACGTCAGTTTATTCAACCGACGAAAATTATACATGGCCATCCTCTCTATGTCAGAAACAGTATAATGATTCTCATTTCTTAACAAACCATAAACTTGTTAACAAACAAAGCTAAAGGGACTATCCTGTTGATGTCGTGTTGTGATTGTGCACTTAGTCCTTAATGCAGTTATTATGTTACATGACACTAATGCGCACTTGTTCGGATTCTATGCATCCCATACTACATAGGTCCGAGGGCAATCCCTTAATTGTACTTCTTTTTATAGGGTTCAATCCCTCTCCATGACTTAATCTACTACAGTAACTACGGTAAGTATCCTAGATGTTCTATGATCTACGAGCTCATGTCCAGACAGCCTGGAGGGGAATCCCACGTCATGTCACGACACATCGTGAAGACAGCATGTGGTCAATTCAGCCTCCGTCATGAGACATGACACCACTCGCAGTCACCAAACACCCCACAAGCATCGCCACCGGGATGATAATTCTGGAGCAGTGCTCACGTCATGTCACGACGCATCGTGAAGACAGCCTGTGAAACACTCTCACACCGCCAATCCGATGGCCCTCATACTTATGTTTTTCTCTTACTTTCATCACATCTCCACTATGTATCTAGTCCTTAGTTTATTAGAATCATGAACAAAATCAATTCTCTAGAGTTAGCATCTCCACTATACCGGACTTAATCATTCATTGAACATGATCCAAACCTTGGTCTTTCATTTCAGCAATTCATTTCAATTCATTTCTTTTCAATGCCGGTGTGAGACTTAGCTACCCTCTAGTTCTCAATTTCAATTCACAATCACCAAGAATTGAGCATTTCAAGCTCATAAGTTCATTTTTCATAATTACAGTGGATTTTCCTTTTCATGATCATAGCTTTCACAATCATAAAACTTCATAATTCAATAAAATGATTTACTTCATTTCATGTATAATTTCATGCAAAGACAAATAGAATTTACTTCTTCTAAATTGTCACAACCAATCTTTATTCATCAACAGTAGGTACATAATCTTTATCATAAAGCAAATTTAAAATTCTCAGATGTCAAAAAGGGTCTGGACAGTCGACTCAAAACACATTCAGTCGACTTGTTCAGCAAGGGAAATTATTCAAGAAAGTTTCGGAATAGTCGACTGCTACACATAGCCAGTCGACTTGTTCTGCAGTGTTTAAACTCTAAAGTGTCAATCACGGGGCAGTCGACTGTTACTCAAACCAGTCGGCTGTTCTGTAGGTTTTTGATTCAAAAACTTTTAATGTTCAGGACAGTTGACTACTATATTTATTCAGTCGACTGAAAAGAGTTAAATTTCGAAGCACACAGCATTTGGTTAGACTACAGTATATTCAATATCGATACAAACATGCAATTTTATCCGGTTATCATCACCATAAACATAGTTTACAATCTAATGTAGAATTCTCATAACTAGTATTTTTCTTTCACACAATTACAATTTCTAACCATACACTTTTTTTTACTCATTGTCTGTCTACGGAGATGAATATTAACTCCGAATTAACATGCTAGAAAAGTCAAGATAATAACACACATTAAACATATCATTTCATGGAATTTTGAACTACACAAATTTTATTTCATCATACCAGTCGACTGTTCGACATGATCGGTCGACTGTACAGGTACATTGCAGTTTCTCAAAAGGTCTTTAGTTCTTTACCATTCATTCAATTTTCACATTATATATAGCATGGAAAATTTCAATATAACAATCATTCTATCAATCCAATTTTTCACACGCATAATAACAAATCAATCTCAATCCTAGCCTGATTTCTATTCTAGAAGTCATGAGAAACACCCAACTTTTTGAAGAGATAAATGAAATTCTTTAAAGCTTCCTAGTGCGATGCACGTCTCCTCCTTCTTGCTCCTTGCCACGAACCGAAAGCTTCAAGGGTAATGGTGACCGGCCTCCAAAGAACACTCACACTCAACTCACACTAAAATGTATCTTCTATAATATTTTGCTTAAGTGTAAAATACAAGTAGGAAGAAGGGGGTATTTATACTAATTTTAGAGTAGATAGGAGGGCTAGGATTGATTGGATAGTTATAGAATGGAGGGCTAGGATAGGAGCAGGAGTTGTGGTAACCACCCACACATCAAGTAACTACCCATGTGCACAAACCCACTCTCCATCATTCAAACCCATATCCGGCCACCAAGAAATGGTGTGCATTGCACACTATGTGCTTCGCACGTGCCACCTAGTCCCCATATTAAGAAAATGTACAATTTTAATAAATCAATTTTTTCACTATTTGTCTCTACATGACAAGTGTGAGCCCTTTAATTGATTAATTAAATTATGGACTTCATAAATAGTGGGCTTAGGTTATGGGCCAAGACAACAAAATCTATAATTAGTCAAAGTGGGCTAAAATAAATAAATAGTGTTTTTAGGCTTTAGAAATAAGCTTTTAGAAAAATAAAAATAATTGTTCATTCAAAATGAGATTTCACATAAAAATAAATGAAATAAAATACACATGAAAATTGCACGTGCATAACACGTGAAAATAATATTTTTATTAAAATGAAAGTTTAGGGTATTACAGCATTAGCATCATGTAACAAACGTAACTGCATTAAGGACTAAGTGCACCGCACAACACGACATCAATAGGATAGTCCCATGTAGTTTTATTTGTGATCAAGTTTGTGGTTCGTTTAAGTATTTGAAAATCATTATACTGTTCAGCATAGAGAGGATAGCCGTGTATAATATTTCGTCGGTTGTAAGCAACTGACGTGCCCACAGTTTCTATGTAGGATAAATGATTAACAAGACTAAAGTTTGCATGCTTCTTAAAGAATGATTCAAGAATTGTACATTTCTATTCATGTAATTTGTTGTAAATTGCTTCCGCTGTAAATATGTAATGTAAATATAAACTCTGATGTAACAAAAGTTTTTAATTCCTTGTAAAGTTGTACGAAGAAAAGTGTAAAGATCCTGTGGAACTCCGGATTCAGTATGTCATATTACGTTCCTTTTGAGAAAACATATATTTCAAGATTTTAAATAATGTCTCCATACCTTCAAAGCATAATTCCCCACCGCCAATTCTAAATCATGTGTAGGATATCGCACTTCATGAGGCTGTAATTGCCTGGATGCATAAGCTACAGGTCGATTCTCCTACATTAAGACTACTCCAGAAGCAGTACCCGAAGCATTTGTATACACCTGAAACGGCACTTCTCTTGCAGGAGTAATCAAAACTGGAGCGTCGTCAACCTCTCTTTTAACTCTTGAAAAGTCCTTTCACACCTTTCAGACCAACCAAAAGACCCATTCTTCCTGGTAAGCTGAGTCATCTGTGCGACACTACTAGAAAATCGAGAATAAACCGTCGATAATAACCAGCTAAGCCCAAGAAGCTTCGAATATCTGTAACAGTAGTAGGTTGTTTCCATTCCTTCATTGCTACAACCTTTTAAGGATTGACTGAAATACCATTTGCTGACACAATATTCCTAAAAAACCAAACTTCCCCTCCCAAAAATGACTTACACACCTCAAAATAAATTGATAACCATCAAAACACTTCACCACATAATCAATAGGAAAAATACGAGGTCCCATCGGAATCTGCACTTCTTGACACACATCATACAACATAATAGTGCTGCCAATGGTGTACTAACTCTCGCCAGGTGCCTCCAAAAAAGACATGAGAATCTGATGCTGTGCAACATATGTGCGGGCTATAAATGATAAAGCTGATCCTGTGTCAAAAGGATATTCTAATGAGACCAGTTCCTAAAGGAACTTCTGTCTGTAACTGACCCACCTACTGACCAACAGCATAAGCTCGTGTCGGGACCGGTGCTAAAGCAAGTTGTGGCAGCTGTTGCTGTTGCTGAAAGCCTGTCTATGATCTCACATCTCTAACACCTGCTGCTGAACCTCTATATGTTCCACCTCCAGGTAATCTACAATCTATAGCCAAATGATTCGTTCTTCCATAATTATAACATTTAATACCTGATGCTTCTAAACAATCTCGTGCCAAATAACCCATCTTACCACAATTATCACACTTTGTGGTCTCGTTTGTAATTCCTTGGCGGCCACCAACACCAAATCCCTATCATCCCAAATTCGTTCGTGGATGCTGAACAAACTCTGTAACACCCTGAATTTTTATTTATGAAGAGTTTGTGATTTTACGTGTTTTGCATGTATAATTTCTTACGCATTTTTCTAGAAACATATTTCTTTATAGCGTGAACAAGTAATTATTCTTTTTATTTATAAAAAGCCTATTTTTAAAAGCCTAATTAAATCCTAGGCCTAATTATCTCTTTCTAGCCCACTATAATTAATTAATTAATTATTTTATTAAGAGCCCATGGTTAATTGGCCCATTAGTGAGCCCATTAATCTAATTTTCCCTTTTAAATAAACTAACTTGTAGTGTAGACTAATTTAGTAGACAACTAATATTATTACATGAACAACTTATAAATGGGGGGTACTAGCATGTGTATTGCACTAGCACGTGCAAATGCACCTAGTGTAGGCCAGATTTCACCAAGAGAGAGGGAGACATGGGTGAAGTGAGGAGGTGGTTGCTCCATCATGGGTAGTTGCTACAACTCCCTAATTCATCTTGGCCTTTGATCCTTAACCATTTGGACTAATCCTAGCCTTCCATTTGCACTTTAAATTAGTATAAATACCCCCCTCACTCATTCATATTTGCACTTGAAAAAGAATTGAAAGAAAGAAAGACAAAATTGTGAGTAAAAGATTAGGAGTGTTGTGAGTTAAAAGATTGAGTGCTAGTTGTGTGTGTTCCCTTCCCAAGCTAGGCCGGCCTACCATTGGAGCAAGAAGAAGGAGTTCAAGTACCATCAAGCTAGGAGGAGAATTCAAATTGGTGGCTCAAACTAGGAGGAGAAGGCTTCCCTTGTTCATTCTAGGGGATCTTTTAGGAGTTCTTATTGTTTTCTCTCCATTAAAGGTGGGTGATTGTCTCGAACTTCTAATTAGACATCATGCTAGGGGATTATTTGATAAAATTGAGAAGAAAACTCTAATTAATTTAGCCATATGTTGTGGAAATGAGACAAATTGCAAATGTTGTGAATGCTTGTTAAAATAGATGTTAATTGATGCAAATTATGATTATTATCGTAGAAATTACCATGCTACCATGAATTTTATGTTTTGATGTGCGCTAGATTTAGAAAATTATGCTTGTGTGACTAGTTAATAGAATGAGAATCATGGAAATGTGAATTTCCTAAATTGACCTAATAATAGTATGGAAGAAGAGAAATTTAATTGTAGAAATGCTTGCACGCTCACAGAAATAAGAAAAAAAGAGATTTATGGATAATTGTAGTGCCATATTATGAAGAAGTGTCGTTGGTTTTCGATGTTGAATATATACTCATAATCCACTTTAACTGCAACCTGATACAATTGACTGTTGACCGAACTAGAGTCGACAGTCGACTATTAGGTACTGAATTTCGAGTTTTAAATCCTTGCAGTGCAGTCGACCGACTATGTTACAATAGTCGACTGTCACTGTCTTGACTGTTGGCTTTTCGAGTTTTAAACCCTTGCAGGGCAGTCGACCGACTATGTTACAATAGTCGACTGTCACTGTCTTGACTGTTGGCTTTTCGATTTTCTTCGCAGGACAGCCGACTGACTATGTTTCAATAGTCGACTGTCACTGTCTTGATTGTTGGTTTTGGAGTCTTAAATCCTCGTAGGACAGTCGACTGGCCTATCTCAACAGTCGACTATCACTGTCTCTACAGAGGAAATATTTCAATCTCATTAAGAATAGTTTTCAAATGTTTTTTTATAAGAAAAATACTATAATTATTATAAAAATATCTAGACTCATGAAAAAATATGTCTACATTATTTTGGTCAAATACAATGAGATTTAGAGGCAAAATTTAGTAGAGACTCTTCAAAGAACTCCATAGAGTTGATATTTGTGTGATTAAAGATGTGATTAATTCTATGAGAGAATTCAATATTGGTTATAAAATAAATTTTTGTATGAAGGAAAATTAAAGTGTGTTTATTTAAAGATTTCATTCACTAAATTGGGTAATGTTTGCATTCAAAAGATAAATGGAAAATACAATTGTGATTTTTAAATCAAAGAAAGGAAAGAAACTATAGTGTGAAAATTAAATGGAATTATTGAGATTTATTTTGAATGTGAGAGGTATAAATTGAAATAGAAATTTATGTATGAAATTGATTCATAGAAAAGAAATGGAAATCATGTTGAATTGTGAAAAAAAGACTTCATGAGTATGAAAACTCAATTTTGTGATTATGAAGTGAAATTGAGAACTAGAGTGTAGTTAAGCCTTATACCGGCATTGAAAGAAATTTGTTGAAATGAGATTTGAAATGAAAAGACCAAGATTGGGTTGTGTTATATAAATGGTTAAGACCGGTATAGTGGGAGTGCTAACTCTAGGGGATTGATTTTATTCATGATTCAAATATATTAAAGACTAGATACATAGTAGAGATGTGATGAAAGTAAGAGAAAAACATGAGTATGAGGGTCATTGGATTGGCAGCGTGAGAGTATTCACAGGATGTCCCATGATGCGTCATGAATAGGGCGTGGATACTACTCCTGAGTACCATCCCGGTGGTGACGCTTATGAGGTGGTCTAATGACTACGGGTGGTGCCATGTCTATGGGAGGAGGTGAATTGACCACAGGATGCCTGCATGGTGAGTCATGTGTCAGTGCGTGGGGTTCTCTCCAGGGTGGCTAGATGTGGGCTCGTAACTCATAGAACACCTAGGATACTTACCATAGTTACCGTGGTAGACTGAGTCATGGCGAGGGATTAAACCCTATAAGATGAAGTACGATTAAGGGCATGCCCTCGGACCTATGTAGTATGAGCTGCATAGACTTCGAACAAGTGCGCATTTGTGTCATATAATATAAACAACTGTATTAAGGACTAAGTGTACATTCACAACACAACATCAATAGGATAGTCCATGTAGTTCTGTTTGTGACAATTTTGTGCTTTCCCAGATTGAAAAAAATTGATGTATTATATCCTAATGTCAGTTGAATGAACTGACGTGCCCATAGTTTCTATGCAGGATAAAGTGATTGGCAAGATTAAAGTATGCATACTGCTTAAAGAATTATTTCAAGAGTTGTATATTTTTATTCATGTAATTTTTGTAAATTGCTTCCGCTATATAAGTGTAATGTAAATGTAACTCTGATGTAACAAAAGTTTTAAATTCCCTGTAAAATTGTACAAAGAGAAGTGTAAAGATTCTGTGGAACTTCGAATTCGGTCTTATTTGAATTCGGGGTGTTACAGAGTGGTATCAGAGCCACGCTTCTAAGTAGTACAAATTTATAAGGAACGACACTCTAGAAGGGACATTAGGGCGTGTGTTGCGTCTAGAGATTTAAATGTAAGTTACTTACATTTGTGTTGCTCTATGATTTATGCTTCTTCTTCTCCTCTCTCTAAGATGGCGGACCACTTCGACCCAGCTGGAGGTGATGACTGGCACATAGTTGAGGAGGATTACTACCCCGAACAAACTGATTCAGAGGAAGAAGATCCTGAAGAATTTGAAGAGGAATGGCCTGAGTCCCGATAGATCACTCACCTCTGTATTCATCTGATGATTCCTCCAATGAGAAAGAACCAGTTCCGAGTAGTCTAATTGTGTCTCTTCAGAGGCAGGTGGAGACTCAGAGGGAGAGAGCAGAGCTGCTGCAGGCACGGTGTGCGAAGTGCAAGAAAAGCATTGCAACTCTCAGTCATCATGTTTGGGAACTCAAGAAGAGGAAAAACATGTACGACGTACTGAAGGAAGAAGTGGCAGAACTACGGGAAGAGCTTCGAGAAGCTAACAGGAATCGTAGGAACTAGAATGTTGCGTCTTCTTACTACTTTCATTTGAGTCAGAAATGTTTTAAATTCGAATGTATAAAGTTTGAAATTCAATAAAATGAAGAGTTGATTTAAATTCATGTTTTCTACTTCGAATTTAATGGATCTTTTGCATCAGAATATGGCTGGATGAAGAGCTAGAAGCGGAGAAGGGCTGGATTTGGAAACGGAGTTAGTGAGGGTCTATCAGACACTCAATACCGTTGCTATGAATCAGAACCAAGGAAGGGTGACAGTGAATCTAGTACCCGAAGCAATCAAACTCGAGGAATCATTCAAACGGATGAAACCACCCGTGTTTGAGGGGAGGTCAGACCCTTACGCAGCTGAAAACTGGATCTGACAGGTAGAGACCATCTTCGAAGTCTTGGAGACTCCGGAGGGCAGTAAGGTGAAGTTGGCTGCACTGCAGTTCGAGAAGGATGTGGCTGTGTGGTGGCAGTCGATGAAGCGAACGATGGGAGATATTGTTCTTGGCTGGAAGGAATCCTTGGAGGAGTTCCGCAGTCATTATTTTCCATCAGACGTCTAGGAGAAGAAGGTCATGGAATTTCTAGCGTTGCAGCAGGGCGGCATGTCGGTTAGGGAGTATGAGACAAGGTTCACTCAGCTCTCGAGGTATGCACTCGAACTGGTGATGGACGAGGCAAAGAAGGCTCGAAAATTCGAGCATGGTTTAAGGCCAAGTCTGAGATCACGGATGATACCCCTCGGCACCAGGAGGTTTGACAAGTTGGTCAAACGAGCTGCAGCCACTGAAGCGGATATGGAACAGTTCCATGCTGTTCCGAATCGGAGGAACAACTGGAATGTAGGGAATAGGCCCGCAGTTGCTAGAAATGTTAGGGGACAGCTGCCAACTCAAAGGTTCAAACCGACTGGGGCGAACGCTGTCAGTGTAGCGGTAAGACCCGGGAATGCTTGGGTGAGACCTCCTGTAACTTGTTTCCACTGTGGAGAGACAGGCCACTACAAGTCTCATTGTCCTAAGCTACAGGATGTCGTCTGTAACGGACCAGCTCAGCAGACCGGGAAGAAGCGGTACCAACAGAGGCGAGTATTTGCCTTGACTGAAGTTGATGCTGATGAAGTGGATCACATCATCACAGGTACGAAAGAGGATGTTTAGAGGTGTTTTCTGTTGTTCTCTTTTCCCTCTTTATTTAGTAAACTGTTATGTAATGAGTGTGTGTTATGTAACATGAGAACTTTATTTGAATGGAAAGAAATCTGTTGTTTTGTTCAATACTAGGTCCTCTCACACTTTTGTATCACCTAAGTTTGCTAAAGTTTTGGGAGTTGAACCGAAAGTCTTTCCAGGCAAGATCTTAGCAGTAGCTACTCCGTCAGGGGAGACTTTAACCACTGATCGGTACTATGCGGACTACGAGATCGAGATTAGAGGCAGAATTTTCGGGATTGATTTGATCGAGCTAAATGTCTTGGGAGTCGATGTTATCATTGGCATTGATTGGATGTCGGTATACAGTGCAAGCATCGAGTGCAAGACCAAGGAAGTAACAGTGAATGCTCCAGGTGGTCATGATGTCACTTTCCAAGGGAAGAAGAGATGTTCAGGTTTGGTTGCAGTCATTAGCAAGAAGGAGGTTCCTGTGGAGGTGCAACAAATTCCAGTGGTTCGAGATTACCCGACTGTATTCTTGGAGATTTGCCTGGGTTACCCCTGCATCGTGATGTAGAGTTCAGTATCACTATTTAGCCAGGAAGTGCACCCATTTCCAAGGCACCGTATAGGATGGCGCCTGTAGAGCAGGATGAGATCAAACGGCAGATTGAGGAACGGTTGGAGAAAGGCTTTATTTAACCGAGTGCGTCTCCTTGGGGAGCACTGGTGCTATTGGTAAAGAAGAAGGATGGTTCGATGAGGATGTGCATCGATTACCGAGAGCTAAATAAGGTCACTGTTCAGAATAAATATCCGATTTCACGAATTGATGACTTTTTCAATCATCTACAAGGAGTAGCTATTTTCTCCAAAATAGATCTTCGATCAGGATACCATCAGGTTCGAGTGAAGACTAAAGATGTGCATAAGACTGCATTTAGAACTCGACACGGGCATTACGAATTCTTAGCTATGCCGTTTGGAGTGACGAATGCAGCTGCAATCTTCATAGATATGATGAACAGAGTTCTGAGGCCGTTTATTGATTCTTTCGTCGTGGTGTTTATCGAAGATATCTTTGTGTATTCCAAGTCGGAGGAGGAACACATAGAGCATCTAGCTGCAGTTTTGAAGAAACTCCAGGAGCATGAGTTGTATGCCAAGTTGTCCAAGTGCGATTTCTGGAAATCTGAAGTGGCACTCCTAGGTCACATCCTTTCTAAGGAGGGAGTGGCAACTGATCCACAGAAGATATAGGCGGTAAAGGATTGGACAAGGCCTACTACAGTGAAGGAAATCAGGAGTTTCCTTGGACTAACTGGATACTACAGGAGGTTCATTTAGGGATATGCTTAGCTAGCCGTGCCGCTCACTAGTCTGACCAAGAAGAATGTGAACTTCAAGTGGACTGAACAGTGCGAGGCAAGCTTTCAGGAGTTGAAAGAGAAGCTGACTACTGCTCCCATTTTAGCTTTGTCTAGAGCAGGTGTTGAGTATGATGTCTACAGCGATGCTTCACATCGTGAGCTTAGTTGTGTCTTAATGCAAGAGGAGAAAGTGATCGCTTATGCGTCTAGGTAACTAAGATCGCATGAGAAGAATTATTCGACTCATGATCCATAGTTGGCTGCGATTATCTTTGCCTTGAAGTAATGGAGGCATTACGTGTATGGTGAGAAGCTGAACATGTACATGGACCACAAGAGCTTGAAGTACATTTATTAGCAGAAGGACCTGAATCTGAGGCAAAGGAAATGGCTGGAAGTACTTGAGGACATTCTTCCAGAGATTAAGTACCATCCTGGGAAGGCTAATGTTGTTGCTAATTCACTTAGTCGGAATAGCAGTCTGGCTAGTTTGATTATAACTCAGAGGCATCTTTTTGAGGAGTTGGATCAGGCTGGTATTAAAGTTGTTCTGCAAGGCTTGGGATCATCTTTAGCTCAGTTGAGGCTCCAACCAATGCTGAATAACAAGATTATCGCAAGTTAGAAGGAAGATGCAGAGATTCAGAAGATGAAGGAGCTGGTTGGTGCTGGCAGGTTGTCTGAGTTTCAGATCAGGGATGAAGTGTTGTAGTTTGGAGAGAGGCTATGTGTTCCGGATTAAGCAGAATTGCAGGAGAGCATTCTTCATGAGGCACATGCTACTCTTTTGTCTGTACATCCTGGGAGTACCAAGATGTATAAGGACATTAAGCAACATTTCTGGTGGTCAGGTTTGAAGCAGGATGTGGCTGAGTTTGGGGCGAGGTGTGAGATCTGTCAGCAGGTCAAAGCCGAGAACAGAAGCCCGGAGGTTTATTGCAACTGATACCTATTCCGGAATGGAAGTGGGATAACATTAGCATGGATTTCATCACGGGTTTGCCCAAGAGTTCAAAGGGCAATGATGCGATTTGGGTTATAGTCGATCGACTAACCAAGTCCACTCACTTCTTGGCGATGAAACACACTTCGTCTATGGACAAGTTGGCCGAGCTATATATTGGGGAGATCGTCAGGCTTCACGGTGCTCCGTTAACCATTGTGTCTGATCGAGATGCGCAGTTTACTTCGTATTTCCGGAGGAGTCTTCAGAAAGCTTTGGTTTTAAGATGGATTTCAGCACTGCTTTTAATCCTCAGACCGATGGGCAAACCGAGAGAGTCAACCGTATTCTTGAGGATATGCTTTGGTGTTGTGTTCTAGATTTTAGAGGCAGTTGGGAAAGGCATCTGACTCTGGTGGAGTTTGCCTACAACAACAGTTTTCAGACTAGTATCGGGATGGCACCGTACAAAGCTCTGTATGGCAGAAAGTGCGAAACATCTGTCTGTTGGATAAAAGTTGGGGAGCGGCAGATGTTTGAGCCTGAGATTGTGCAGCAGACTTCTGAAAAGATCGATCTGATCAGGAAGAAGTTGGTGGATACTCAGAGTAGGCAGTAGAGCTATGCAGACAACCGAAGGAGGGACGTTGAGTTTGAGGTTGGTGATCTTTCTAAAGGTTTCACCTAGTAAGGGTGTGATTTGCTTCAGCAGAGGTGGGAAGTTAGCCCCAAGGTTCATAGGCCCGTACAAGATATTAAAGCAGATTGGGAAAACTGCTTACCGGTTGGAGTTTCCCGAGTCACCATTCCAGATCCGAGTCACCATTCCAGATCCGAGTCACCAAGGCAGCGGATTGGTACATTCCAGATCCGAGTCACCATTTGCCCGAAGTGCCGGAGGGTTTGTAGTTGGATCTGAGTTACATTGAGCTTTCGGTTAAGATTTTCGATCGTCGGGAGAAAGTCTTGAGAAATAAGACGATACCGATGGTCAAAGTAGTCTGGAGAAACCAATTGGTTGAAGAGGCTACTTGGGAATCTGAGGAGAGGATGATGAAAGATCATCCTGAGCTCTTTGTGTGATTTGTATCTTCTTTTGTTTTCTTTTCTTACCTCTTTGATGAATTTCTGTTTTTTCACACTTTAAGTGTAGTTCCGGGGACGGAACTATTCTAAGGAGGGAGTGTTGTAACATCCTGAATTTTTATTTATGAAGAGTTTGTGATTTTACGTGTTTTGCACGTATAATTTCTTATGCATTTTTCTAGAAAAATATTTCTTTATAGCATGAACAAGTAATTATTCTCTGTATTTATAAATAACCTATTTTTAAAAGCCTAATTAAATCCTAGGCCTAATTATCTTTTTCTAGCACACAATAATTAATTAATTAATTATTTTATTAAGAGCCCATGGTTAATTGGCCCATTAGTGAGCCCATTAATCTAATTTTCCCTTTTAAATAAACTAACTTGTAGTGTAGACTAATTTAGTAGACAACTAATATTATTACATGAACAACTTATAAATGGGCGGTACTAGTTTGCATGTGCATTGCACTAGCATGTGCAAATGCACCTAGTGTAGGACGGATTTCACCAAGAGAGAGGGAGACATGGGTGAAGTGGGGAGGTGGTTGCTCCATCATGGGTAGTTGCTACAACTCTCTAATTCATCTTGGCCTTTGATTCTTAACCATTTGGACTAATCCTAGCCTTCCATTTGCACTCTAAATTAGTATAAATACCCCCCTCACTCATTCATATTTGCACTTGAAAAAGAATTGAAAGAAATAAAGAAAGAAAGACAAAATTGTGAGCAAAAGATTAGGATTGTTGTGAGTTAAAAGATTGAGTGCTAGTTGTGCGTGTACCCTTCCCAAGCTAGGCCGGCCTACCATTGGAGCAAGAATAAGGAGTTCAAGTACCATCAAGCTAGGAGGAGAAGTCAAATTGGTGGCTCAAACTAGGAGCAGAATGCTTCCCTTGTTCAGTCTAGAAGATCTTTTAGGAGTTCTTGTTGTTTTCTCTCCATTAAAGGTGGGTAATTTTCTCGAACTTCTAATTAGACATCATGCTAGGGATTATTTGATAAAACTGGGAAAAAAACTCTAATTAATTTAGCCATATGTTGGGGAAATGAGATAAATTGCAAATGGTGTGAATACTTGTTAAAATAGATGTTAATTGATGCAAATTATGATTATTATCTTAGAAATTACCATGCTGCCATTAATTTTATGTTTTGATATGCGCTAGATTAAGAAAATTGTGCTTGTGTGACTAGTTAATTGAATGAGAATCATGGAAATGTGAATTGCCTAAATTGGCCTAATAATAGTATGGAAACAGAGAAATTTTGTTGTAGAAATGCTTGCGCACTCACAGAAATAAGAAAAAAAGAAATTTATGGATAATTGTAGTGCCATATTATGAAGAAGATTCATTACTTTTCGATGTCGAAAATATACTCATAATCCACTTTAACTGCAACCTGATAGAATTGGCAGTCGACCGAACTAGAGTCGACAGTCGACTATTAGGTACTGAATTTCGAGTTTTAAGTCCATGCAGGGCAGTCGACCGACTATGTTACAATAGTCGACTGCCACTGTCTTGGCTGTTGGCTTTTCGAGTTTTAAATCCTTGCAGGGCAGTCGACTGACTATGTTACAAAAGTCGACTGTCACTATCTTGACTGTTGGCTTTTCGAGTTTTAAATCTTCGCTTGACAGCCGACTCACTATGTTTCAATAGTAGACTGTCACTGTCTTGATTGTTGGTTTTCGAGTCTTAAATCCTCGCAGGACAGTCGAATGCCCTATCTCAACAGTCGACTATCACTGTCTCCAAAGAGGAAATATTTCAATCTCAATAAGAATAGTTTTCAAATATTTTTTTTTAAAGAAAAATACTATAATTATTATAAAAATATCTAGATTCATGAAAAAAAATATGTCTACATTATTTTGGTCAAATAAAATGAGATTTAGCGGCAAAACTAAGTAGAGACTCTTCAAAGAACTCCATAGAGTTGATATTTGTGTGAATAAAGATGTGATTAATTCTATGAGAGAATTCTACATAGGTTATAAAATAAATTTTTGTATGAAGGAAAATTAAAGTGTGTTTATTTATGGATTTTATTAACTAAATTGGGTAATGTATGTATTCAAAAGATAAATGAAAAATACAATTGTGATTTTTAAATCAAAGAAAGGAAAGAAACAATAGTGTGAAAATTAAGTGGAATTGTTGAGATTTATTTTGAATGTGAGAGGTATAAATTGAAATTGAACTTTATGTATGAAATTCATTCATAGAAAAGAAATGGAAATCATGTTGAATTGTGAAAAAAAGACTTCATGAGTATGAAAACTCAATTTGGTGATTATGAAGTGAAATTGAGAACTAGAGTGTAGCTAAGCCTCATACCGGCATTGAAAGAAATTTGTTGAAATGAGATTTGAAATGAAAAGACCAAGATTGGGTCGTGTTATTTAAATGGTTAAGAGCGGTATAATGGGAGTGCTAACTCTAGGGGATTGATTTGATTCATGAGTCAAATAAATTAAGGACTAGATACATAGTGGAGATGTGATGAAAGTAAGAGAAAAATATGAGTATGAGGGCCATTGGATTGGCGGCGTGAGAGTATTCACAGGATGTCCCATGACGCGTCATGGATACTACTCCAGAGTACTGTCCCGGTGGCGATGCTTATGGGGTGGTCTAATGACTACTGGTGGTGCCATGTCTACGGTAGGAGGTGAATTGACCATAGGATGCCTGCATGATGAGTCATGTGTTAGTGCGTGGGGTTCTCTCTAGGGCGCTTAGACGTGGGCTCGTAACTCATAGAACACCTAGGATACTTACCGTAGTTACCGTAGTAGACTAAGTCTTGGCGAGGGATTGAACCCTATAAGATGAAGTACGATTAAGGGCTAGCCCTTGGACCTATGTAGTATGGGCTGCATAGACTCCGAATATAAACAACTACATTAAGGACTAAGTGCACATTCACTACACAACATCAATAGGATAGTCCTCGTCGTTCTGTTTGTGACAAGTTTGTGCTTTCGAAGTAAGGGAAAAATTGATGTATTGTATCTTAGCGTCAGTTGAATGAACTGACGTGCCCACAGTTTCTGTGCAGAATAAAGTGATTGGCAAGATTAAAGTATGCATGCTGCTTAAAGAATGATTTCAAGAGTTGTATATTTTTATTCATGTAATTGTTGTAAATTGCTTCCTCTGTATAAGTGTAATGTAAATGTAACTCTGATGTAACAAAAGTTTGAAATTTTTTGTAAAATTGTACGAAGAGAAGTGAAAAGATCCTATGGAACTTCAAATTCAGTCTTATTTGGAATTCGAGGTGTTACAAACTCTGACCTGGACCGCTGACTCTGAGCACTACCCCAACTTGGGGTCCCTGACCTCGCACACCCTTATTTTTATCTCCTTTTCCTTGTCCACCTTTACCTTCATATGGCTGAAATTGCCTTCCAAATCTCCATTTCTGACCTCCATGAAACTTCTCCTGAAACTGTCCTTAGAAACCCCTCTGATAAGACTTCTCTGGCTGTCCCTATTGTACCTGCTTTTCCTTGTTATTTTCTTCCATCAACCTTTGCTGATTTCTTTTCAAATTACGAGCCATTTCAATAAATTCTTCAAATGTTATATCACTTCTATTTGCAGCTGTCAAACTCATCTGATAAACGGATTGTAGGCCTCAAATAAACCGATCTGCATGCTGTCTCTCCGTATCCACTAATTGTGAGGCAAAACCGCCAATTGATTAAATTTCATTGCATAAGCATCAATATTCATATCACCATGCTGCAAGGAAAGAAACTCATCTGCCATGCGGACCTGTATTGACTCACGTAAGAAACGTTCCTCGAATCTGTTAGCAAACTCCTCCCACTCCATCTGCTGATAACCATCAGGATCTGAATCTCTGATACTAACCCACCAATTCATCGCATCACCAACTAAATACATTTCCGATAACTGTCCAATCTCCACCTCGGTAACTACCATTCGGTGAAAAAGTAATTTAGAATGCTGCAACCATATAGATGTTGTCACACCACCACCAGTACCATGAAATTTCATTACACCTAAAGTTTGAAAATCTTTCATTTTTTTTCTAGCAAACCCCACTTTTCTGTCTCTAGGCTCCATCTGTACTAGCAATGGCTGCCCGGTCACCTGCTGACTCATTTGTGCCAATATCTGCTATATGAACACTCTTGCACGAGCCATATCTCCCTGTGGATCACTCGATGCGGCAACTGAAGGTTCTCCTTGCATCACTTTCGTAGGACTTCTCAGTAATGAAGAACCCACTTCATCTCTTCACGGGGTCACTGGTAAAATTTGATGATGTGTGGTTGGTGTCTGTGCAGGCGTAGGAGTAACTATAACCCTCATTCCTGTAAATAAATATTTCCTGAGTATTTTTTGTATTTCAATATTTATAAACTCAGTATTTGTTAAATTCAGCTTGGATTATTATTAAAGAATTTTCCAATTGAAAATTATATTTATTTCCGAACAGTGGTGTATTTTAACTTTGGTTTATAATCCTAATTGATTGATTGTTTATATTTGAGTCCAAATCGAATGCGTTATTACTATTTAGTTTATTTTAATGAATTTGTTAACCCCCAATTCCTATTTGTTATTGTAACCTCTGTTTTCCCAAAATGTGTTTTTTGTATTTTCTGTATTTAAAATTTTCGCAAATTTTTTTTTTGGTTTTCAAATTATTTTGTCAAATTGTACTGTTGGATCTCCTATTAAAATCTAGTTTCGATCGATAATTTTATTTGTAAATCTTATTATTGTCATTAACACTTTGATTTGCATTATTATTATTTTTATTGTTTTTGTTTTGATTATTATTATTTTTATAAATCCTAAATTGTATGTTTTATTGGTTATATTAATTTTTCCGATTGGATTTTTTTTAAAAACCCATTAACCCGTTTTAAACCCATTTACCCATTTAACTCTAATTACCCAACCCGTTACCTCCTACCCGTTAACCAAACTCCACCCGAAACCAACTCAGCCTAACCCTAATGCAATCTCCTATATATTACCTAATATTATACCTGTTCATCTTCTTCCTATACCCTGTAGCTGCCAACGCTTCGTCTCCTCCATCTCTCTCCCATTTCCCCTAACCCATCCCCTGTGTGCACTCCACTACCGCCTTCTCATCCTCTCTGCCCTTTCCGCCGTGCCTCTGCGACGCTGCCACCTAGCCGTTGCAACGCCCACATCCTCCGCAAACCGTCCCCATCCTCATTCCACCATCTCCCATCCAGTCCCCACCTCGGCGCCACCCTGGTCTCCTTTAGCCAGCGACGCAGCAACTACGGCACTTCCCTCCGCAGCCGGTAGCCCCCACTGTCGCGACCTCCTTCGTAAACCGCACCGACTCATACCCACGTGCTCCTCCCCATGTGGCAACGCCAGAGTGCCGCCTCGCCTCCCCTGGCCGCCTCTGCAGTGCACGCCAGCTACAGCCCAGGAACTGCAGCCGTTCTCCCTGCGATACAACCTGTGCACCCTCTCCCTGGTCGACGATGCAGACAGCCCTCCGGTGCCGACAGCAGGCAGCCACCGACCAGCAACAGCCGCAGCGCCGGCAGCGACTTCCCTTGACATCGTTGTCCCCGCTTTGCCGCTGTTGTGTGTTGTGCGGTGTGCACGCGCTTCTCTCATGCATGTGGTTGTTCGAGGTTTTGCCGTGGTTCGTTGTGATAGAGGTGGTGTTCGTAGTTCGGGTGTTTGTTCGTTATTTGGTTCGTTGGTGGTTCGTGGTTTGTGTTCGATCCGTTGGTATTGTGTTCGTGCCCGGGAATCCGTCCTGGCTATTCCTTCTCTTTTCTTCGTTTTTGTCGTCTTCTTTCAGGCAAGTAACTTGTACTCTAATTTCTTTGTTTGATACAAGTCAAAAATACCACCTATAGTGTGGTTGGGTTCTAGAGACAATTTGTGTGTGAATCCCCTTGTTGACATTGTCTCTACAGTGAAAACTTGACCATAGTTGTCTCACGACATATATGACATGAGTACAACCTAGGATTGACCGTTTATTTGATGTGATCGAATATGTGAGTTAGTTATGAGAATTCGTGCATTTGTTGGGTCCATGTGATATACTCGTTGTGGACATTTAGTATACCCTATTTCATGTTGTTTGGACACTTGGTAGACTCGATTTCATGTTTGGGTGTGTTTGGATAAAGTTTCGTTGAATCTATGTTGATTTTGGTTTTTGAGGAAATTCTGTGTTTTGCCGATATTCTGTCTTGATCAGTAATTTAGACCATATTAAGGCCAGAATCTTAATTTTAGTATAAAATATGAGTTTTAGAGGAATTCGTCTTCTTTCCAATCCCTCTGACCTTGCTCGATTTCGTTTTCGTATGTGAGTTATAACTGTTTTACTACAGAGGTGTATATAAATTCCAGATTTCGTTCTTGTTGATTTGGATAACTAAATTATTTTGATACTTGTGCTACTCATATTATTTTGATCTGAAACTTTGGTCAGTATTGCTATATCTATCTACGGATTACCCAGAATTTTGGCGGACTTATTGATGAGTTTTATATGCCGTTTCATGCTTGCTTATAAAGACTGTATTTACTGTATTTTGCTCGCTGTTCTGTAAAGAATCGTATTTTCACCCGGATTTCTTTTACTGTATGAAAAATATTCGTGAAATATGAAAGTTAATATATTTTGTCTTTTTTCATCTCCCTTTGGCGGATTTGGATTTCGTTTCACGGTTTGCGAGATATTACATTTTTCATACAGCAGTGTTGGGAATTCCAGATTTGCCAAACTATTGTTTCTTGATATTTTCTTATTTTTTATGACTGAACTAATTTTACTGGAATATTATGAAACTCTATATTTTGATACTAGACATGTAGGGGATTACCCCAGATTTTTCTTGGATTTATGTGGGTGGTTTTAATGCTGTTTTTCTGACTGAGAATTCGTTTTACTGATTTCTGGCTGAACGTATTTTCTGGATTCAAATCAGTTTTCAGTTATAATTTTGTGAAATACTATATGGCTTATTTATAATCGCTGGATTCATGTGGAAGTCTATTTTCCAGACGGATTCAGATTTGGGTTTCTGTAGTAACGGGAATCACTGTTTTAGCACTGTACTGTCTTGCTGTCCTGAATATGAACAACACTGTTTTGCCCGTTTATGTGACTGTATATTATTTATGCATGTTTATTTGTTTCCCTGAACCTAATACTAATTATACCATGTTAGTTTGATAGTATTTCATGTACCATCATGCCTGTTAGATAAGTATAATAAAAGTGATCAAGCCAGGGTTTCTTAAGGGAAGATCTAGTAGTGGAAAATATGGAAACATGTACTTGGAAGGGAACTAGTGTTCCATACTGCTACTGTTTCTTTTACTGCCAATGTTACTTTTACTACTACTGCTACTGTTACTGAACCCTGAGTGCACTGCCCCATTATGGTCCACTATGAAATCCAAAAATGAAACTGTTTGTTGTAGCAATTATGTGTTATATTTTTGGGGCGCATGAAGTGCTACCTAGCTAGTAATACACACAAGACTGTAAGAACATAAGACTGATACTGTTAGACTGATACTGTTAGACTGAAATGTTATACTGTTACACTGATATACTGAGCTTGCTGTTACTAGACACTGTTAGTTGCCATATGACACTGCATTTGACATAAAACATCTGTACTGTTAGTATACCATGCTAGTTGACTGTGTTTTTCTGATTCATGCTAGTTATTACTATTGATGCATTATTCCATGCTATTTGTTAGTTTTCCCATGTGCTTATATCCTACATTATAAGTGGCCCGTAACTTGTAATTGACGGGTACTTGTTTTCTCTTTCCTTCTCCTGCAATTTGTCAAATTGCAGATTTTGGTGATCAGCTGCCCGATGGAGTATTTGATCTAAAGTTCTAGTTGGCTGGAGCTTTTACTATCTTCATTTATTTCCTGTTGTTCATTTTGAACATTGTATTTGGGACTTGGATTTATTCGTATTTAGGCAATGTGACCCAGGATATTTGACTTGTCCAGATTCTGATTTATTTGAGATTATTATATTTTGCTTCAAATAAATTCTGTTGGTTCATTAATTCAGTTATGCATGTGTGGTTGTTTTGCCCGTTTATGTGACTGTATATTATTTATGCATGTTTATTTGCTTCCCTGAACCTAATACTGATTATACCATGTTAGTTTGATACTATTTCATGTACCATCATGCCTGTTTGATAAGTATAATCAAAGTGATCAAGCCAGGGTTTCTTAAGGGAAGATCTAGTAGTGGAAAATATGGAAACGTGTACTTGGAAGGGAACTAGTGTTCCATACTGCTACTGTTTCTTTTATAAGAGAAGAATTAGTCTCATGTAAAGGATAGAATTGATCTAAGGGAACTAATTATGTTAAGAATGAAAATTGTACAAAAACTATGGGAACAAGTGGCTAAAATAATTTGTCAAAAAGTGTATTTGATAAGTATAATAAAAGTGATCAAGCCAGGGTTTCTTAAGGGAAGATCTAGTAGTGGAAAATATGGAAACGTGTATTTGGAAGGGAACTAGTGTTCCATACTGCTACTGTTTCTTTTATAAGAGAAGAATTAGTCTCATGTAAAGGATAGAATTGATCTAAGGGAACTAATTATGTTAAGAATGAAAATTGTACAAAAACTATGGGGAACAAGTGGCTAAAAGATTATAAGAGAAGAATTAGTCTCATGTAAAGGATAGAATTGATCTAAGGGAATTAATTATGTTAAGAATGAAAATTGCACAAAAACTATGGGGAACAAATGGCTAAAATAATTTGTCAAAAAGTGTCTGCCTTTCTGGGTTAAGGTGACAGCCCATTATAAATAAACCCGATCATTTAAAGAGTTGTTTAAATTCATGATTATCCCTGAGAGACGGTTTAAACCGAATCTCTTATCATGAGGGAATTTAAACACTATTTCTTATCCAAAAACACTGGGAAGTAGCGATAAATGATTATCTCGAAACTGGTCCCAAAGGAGACTGTAAATACTCCCTACCCCCGTCAAAATCAGGTAATCAGTAATTTTTCTACACAAAAGCTCTTTCATAATCGTTTAGATTACTGACTTGAGCGTCGGAGGGTTCGTCGCCGGGATCAATCCCGATGTTTCGAACCTTTTACAGGTCAGCAGCAGCGTTGAGAACAGTCAACACCGATCAGTAGTCAATAGATTTACTTTTACTAGTTTCAGAAGAATTCACGAATCATGTGCTTGCTCCCACACCGAAATTAGCAGCAACAGATTGGCGCCGTCTGTGGAAAACAGGAAAGCCATCCGACCATACTTGCCGGTAAAAGTTGTTTTCAGCCATGTTTCCAAAGGTAAAATGGAAGGCGATGACGTCAAGCCGAAGATCCACCCCTCTTCCTCCTCCACCTCCACTTGAGGATGTTCCCCTCAACAAGATAAACAAGTTTAGCAGCCTCAACCAGAACAGTCGCCTCCCCAACGGGCTCGCCCCATGTCTAGAGGGGCTGTGTCGAAGGCTTCCGTCGAAGTCGTCAAAAACAGATCCCTCTCCATGACCATGTCTCGATCCACAATCCTTCCACCAACTCGATGGCCTCGCATATTCCTCAGAGGTTAAGAGATCTCTGTCAAGTCATCGTCAACCATCAACAAGGGCTCGACCTCCGAACCCGCTTGAATGAGAGGCGAGCCCAAGATGAGGTCGTTCATCCAGAGCACCAGAGAGGCCAGAGTGGCCGTTCTCCCCAAAGGCCGAGACCCAGAAGGTCCCCCTCCCCGAGGATGCGCGGGAGGTCCCCTCCTCATCGTCAGCAAAGAAGCCACACCCTAACGAGTCAATCAACACCAAGAGTTCTCTGGGATGGTAGGGGCACCGGTCACCCGGGCAGAATTCCAAAACTCCAAAGATGACACCTTGTGAGCCCTCAAAGTTGCTCCAAGTCATGACCAACGTGCATATAGCCCTCGCCATGCCACCCTTCACGAAAGAGTCTCGAAAAGCCCGCTTCCCCAAAAGAATACGGAATACGGATACGCAGAAAAGCCCAGCGAATGATTTTCATCATCCATAAGCTGTTCAGGAATCTTTACAACATCTTACAAAATAATCAGAGTCGGAAGCAAAAGAATCAACCACACAAGCATAACTAAATTAATGAACCAACAGAATTTATTTGAAGAAAAATATAATAATCTCAAATAAATCAGAATCTGGACAAGTCAAATATCCTGGGACACATTGCCCAAGTCAAATATTCTGAGAATAATTTTGGACATTTTTCAAGCACAGAATAACACTGTTACACCCCGAGTTAGATCCGACTCCCCCGAGAACTCCGATAAAATTTCGTACGCCATTAGAACAACAAACTACTCCGCAAAGGCTGTTAAATTCAGTCTTCAGGAGTGGGGGGCTTGTGATATGGCAAAAATGGGGTTAAATCGGGACCATTGAAATTAGGCGCGAATCTTAAAGTTCAGGGACAAAACGGTAATTTCACCTACAAACGAGTCTGAAATGGGGACTGGGTCTTTCTTCAAAGCCCAATAATCCATAAACAGATTTGTTTTACTGGGTACGGGTCCCAACCCGTTACAAACCCGTTCAGAAGGATAAAGAAGAATTCAGATTCATAACTATCCCCAAGAAGTGGTCTTAACCGCTTCTATCCATTCACACCTGGAAGAAGAGATATATTCTTATCTCGAAATGGATCCCTAAGGCAACTATAAAAACCCCTCTCTGCCCACCATAAGAAGGTAATCAATCTTTTTCCAGTAAAAGCTCTTTCTTAATCATTCTGATTACTGACAAGAGCGTCGAAGGGTGCGTCGCCGGGATCCATCTCGGTGTTTTGCACTTTTTGCAGGTTCGCGACAGCAGCAAAAAACTGGTCAACAATTTGGTGAAGGTCAGCAGGTCAACAGGTTTGCCTTGTTCATTTTTCTCAAGAATCCACAAATTCTATCTATTGCCCCCACACCAGATTCAGTGGCAACAGGAACTATTCCTTTTATTTCTTTTGAGAAATGAAAAATTAATGTATTTATTGATATCGGAGTTTCTTTTCTTGATAAATCTTTTAGCCACTTGTTCCCCATAGTTTTTGTACAATTTTCATTCTTAACATAATTAGTTCCCTTAGATCAATTCTATCCTTTACATGAGACTAATTCTTCTCTTATAATTCCAAATGCACATATTTCGACCATAAAATGGATATAGAACTATTCATATAATGCAAATAAAATTTGACATCTATTGCAACTTTCTATACTAATCAATTGATTCAACAATTCATGGATGTTATTTTACATTCTACACACTACTTTACACAAGCCATTCACAAGCACAATTTTCATACTAACATGGTTCATTAAATAATTATTCTATCATGAATTATATTAATAAGGCATCATGATAAATTTTAATCCACTAATCTCAATCCAATTTACTAATTTTCTCATATTGACAATCAAGATTTTCTCTTTTTTCCTTACTAGCCTTTTTTAAGTAATCGTATGGCAAATTTTGCTATTTATTCTAGAATATTCATAAACTTAGCCTACTAACATGATATCTATATTAGAAGTAGAGAAATTGCCACCTCTTGAATAACAAATGGAATTTTTTAAGAAAACTCCTTGAATTCACAATTGCCTTCTCTTCTCCTTGATCTAGCCTTCTCCTCCTTGCTTGTGCAAAATACGAGCCTCTCCTCCTTGCTTGTGCAAAATCCGAGCCTCTCCTCCTTGCTTGTGCAAAATCCGAGCCTCTCCTCCTTGCTATGCCAGCCTCTAATGAAGAACACACATAACTCAATATTTTCCTCACGCAAACTCTTCTCTTTCTCACACACTCAATCTTTTTCCCATACAACTTTCTCTCTTTCTTTTTAAAAAAATATAAGGTGCAAGGGATGAAGAAAGACAAGGGGGCTATTCATACACAACTCATGAACAAATGAAGGGTTGAGATGTGTTTGGATGAAGGGCCAAGATGCACTTGAGAGTTAGAAGAACCACCCACTAGCAAGCAACCAACTCTCCACTCTCCCACTCTCCTTACTCCATGAAAATAGCCGACCTCTCTTGTTCTTTCTCATTGCACGTACATGTGCAATGCACGTGCCCCCACATGCACACCTATACTTAAGTTTGTTCATTTATTTATTACACTAGTTGGTTACATGACAAGTCTACCATACAAGTTGTTTTAATTAATAATAGAATTAATTAGTGGGCTAGCTAGGAAGGCTAAAATCAATGGGCTTTTAATTAATTTATTTAATTTATTTTGGGTGGGCTAGGATTAAGTTATTAGGCCTAGAATCCTATAATAAATAATAAAAGGCTTTTAAAAAGAGAAATGAAAATGTTTGTTCATGACATAAAAATAATTTTAAGGCCAAAAGTACACATTAATTTACACGTGCGAAACACGTGAAAACAAACAAAATTTTTTATATTTAATTATATGAAAATTCAGGATGTTACACCGTATATTTCATGAATAGGCCTGCCGACCCTCGACACGCGAACATACCAACTGTCCTCTCGGGACACTACAACATAGAGCCCTGGAACGCATCCGCTGGACTAACAACATAGCATATACTTACATTTCCCATGTTCTATCACATCTCCACTAGTGCCTGCCCTTAAGTTGATTATTATTAATTAAGACACAACTTCCCCCTCTCTAGAGTTTGTGTACCCTGTCGGACATAATTCTCCAAGACCCAAATTGGTCAAAATCCACAAACTCTCATCTGCCGATTTACAGGAATCCTACACAACTTATAGAGACTCACAAATCAAATATTAACAAAAAATCTTTCATTAAAACTCTTAATTCCATCATCAAAATGTTTATATAAAGAAAACTCCCCTAATCAAACAAATCCAAATTGATGCAAATACCCACAAATTTTGAGAATAAAATCTGAGATTAAAATTTCTTAAACTACTGAGTTTCGCATCTTGAAGTTAGAAAAAAAATCACAAAACATCAATTCCTTCGAATCTATATATATTTCACTTTTTAAAGTCGTGGAAATACAATTTCAATTCTATTATAATGAAAATATAACTCTGTGTAAAATACAGTAATCTGTAGCAAAAATTCCATCTAAAACAGCAGATCAATAATCTATAAATGCAAAGAAATAATCGTTCAAGAAATCAAGGAAAAACTCAGCAAAACGCTTTACATAGCCGTTGTCGGTCGACTGTCAAAACAACTCAAAAAGATAGCGGTCGACCGACATGCTAAAATTCCAAAATCTCACAATTGACAGTTGACCGCCGATCCCAGTGTTGTTCTTGGGTGGTTGACTGGCATGTTCAAAATAGCCCACTTTAATTTCATGCACTTTCAATCTGATACATAGTTTAATCTATCTAAAATCATAAATTTGTAAAATAAAATTCCTGAGATGATCAAATACAACTTGTCTAACATACTGGAGTTTATAAATCAAATCAAATCGTCATCGAATTCACAAAAGAGCAAATTTTCATCAATTTCTTCAAAAAAGAACACTTTGAATATATATATGTATATATGTGAATATATATCAGTAAAATCATCAAGAATCATGGTGTAAAGTAGTACTATGTTCAATTCAAATCTCATTATCAAAACAACTCAAGATCCAAATCGAAAACTTCATAAAAGCACAAAATCACAATTTCGGCTATATGCCATTAGACCTGAAACCAAAGTTCAATGAAACCCTTCAAAACTTGATCTTTTTGACTTCAAAACCCCTCTTGCAACTTGTTATACACATATACAACTAGTTAAATTAATTTTTCAATGATTATATGCAATTATAACATGTATTAGTCCAGTTTTCCTTCATCAAAATTCTGAATACATCCTATATATACACACACATATACACAATCAGCAAAAATCCCTTCTTTATTCAATTTTGTGCATCTAAATCATATAATCTCAATATATGCAATCAAAATAGCAAGAATAAGAAAGAGACAGCATACACATGATTTCTATTAGGTTCTTAACATTCTTAAGTCATCTATATAGAGATTCTATTCCTAACATTCATAAAAAGTCCACTTTTAATCATCCATCCATCAATAAATTCATTATGTCATCATACGATCATCTAACATGCATTCTACTAGACAAATCACCACATAAAACATGCATAGAACACTCACCTCAATGGAGAATCAATCGAAATAATAAAGAATAAGAAAAGGTTCCTCCTTTCGCAAAAAATCCAAGATCCTCGCTTCGAAATTTCAAGAAAATCAATAGTAAAATATAATTTTGCTTGGTGTAGAGAAGAACAGCTGTAGTAGCCTCTTTAATAGGCCGAAATCTGGGTAATTAGGGTTTTGAGAAGATTTTGCAAATTATCCCTTTAGAATATATCTTTACATATATATATCCTTTATACTAGGTAATTAGATTAACCAATTTAATTGAGATTTAAAATCAAAGATAACCACCCAGATCTGGTCGGCATCAGATTTAAACCCATAAAATCAATTTTGTAATTTTTCCCTCTAAGTGGCTGATATAGCCAAAAATGGGGTTAAATCGGAACCGTCCAAATCAGACGTGAATCTCAAAGCTTGTGGGTAAGATGGTAATTTCACTTACAAATGGGTCTGAAATGGGTTTGGGGTCTTTTCTCCAAAAGTCCATTAACCCACCAACAGATCCATCTCAAGTGGGTGCGGGTCCCAACCCGCAAGAGACCCGGTTCAGCTGGATAGAATTAGGGTTTCTGATTGTATTCAATCAACGGCCCTGATTCGCTCTATCCTTTCACTGGAAATTAGGGATTTCATTCCTAAACTGATCCCAAAGGCGGCTATACCTATCCCCCCATCCACCACCATTAGGAGGTAATCAATCTTTTGCCAGTTTACGCTCTTTCATAATATTTTCTGATTACTAACTTGAGCGTCGGAGGGCGCGTCGCCTGGATCAACCCCGGTGTCTCGCACTTGTTGCAAGTGAACGGCGGGAGTCAACGGTCAAACTCCGGTGGAAAGGTTCTAGGTTTTGCTATTCGGTTTCCCTAAGAATCCACAAATTCTATCTGTTTGCCCCCACACCAAATTTAGCAGTAACAGATTGGCGCCGTCTGTGGGAAGCCACGAATAGCACTCCTTCCTCTTCCCTTAGTTAAGATCCATCTCCAGCCATGCCTCCCCGAAAGCTAAGATCCAAAGGGTCCAACCGTGGACCCACTCCTCTTCAACCGCAACAGGAGATCCCCCTCCAAACCGTGCAACAGCAAGGGCAACTTCTTCCTCAACCTGATCAGGCCCCGCAGCAGGACCAACCTTCTCATCAGAACCTCCAACCCCTTCGGGGTCAGACCGGGCCCCAGAATGCCGGTGCGGGGGGCTCCCGTCCCAATCCTCAGAAACAACATCTTCAACATGACCACGTCTCCGTGCACACCCCCCTACCGACTCCATGGCATCTCACAATCCCCGGTCCTCCGATGACCTTCGCAACACCCTCAACAATCGGCATAAAGAAGAGGATCTTCGCCGCTATTTGGATGAAAGGCGGGCCCGAGAGGGAGCCTCCCACCACCAACATCCAAATGAGCGATCTCCTCATCGCTGAGAATATAGGAGGTCTCCTCCTCACCGAAGACGTAGAGAGTCCCTTGAGTACCATAGAAGAAGGCCTCGCTCCCCCGCTGGTCGTCAACCCCGGAGGGATGATACCGCACCTATCACCCGTGCCGAATTTCAGCAATTCCAAGCAACCATCTTGCAAGCCCTAAACCTCCAGCCGAACAATAACAATGCCCAGAGGGTCCCCACTCCTCCTCTGGTTCAAAGTCTTCGCCATCGGTCCTTAACCCCTCCTCAAGCTCTGAGTAACTGTCATCGCAGTCCTCACCATTCCCCTAGCTACCATCGCCGAACTCCGCGCTCCCCTTCTTACGAAGACGAGTCCAGAGACTCGTTCGGCTACCATCGGAGGGTTGACACTGTCTATCGTCGTCTCCACGAGATGGAGAGGCGCCTCGGCCAACTAGACAGGGAAGAAGAACTGAGAGGAAGGACCATCCGTCCCAGCTGACCTCCCTTCTCCCGAACAATCATGGAGGCCCCGGTTCCAATAGGCTTCAAGCCCCCGTAGTTCGAGACTTACTCCGAGGAGTCGAACCCCGTGGACCACATTGAAAGCTTCAAGACCCTTATGTTGATCCACCAAGCTTCCGATGCCCTACTGTGCAAAACCTTCCCAACTACTCTCAAGGGTTCGGCCCGGGAATGGTACTCTCGCCTTGCCCCATCGTCCATATTCTCCTTCAAACAATTTGAAACCCTCTTCGTCACCCACTTCGTGAGTAGCCACCGCATAGAGAAGACCAACATCTCGCTACTCTACCTCAATCAGAAGAAAGGTGAGAAGCTCAGAGATTATGTGAAGGGATTCACCACGGAAGCTAGGTCCATTGCTTCCCTCGACCAGTTGGTCGCTGCCGCAGCCTTCCAATCGGATGTCCTTAACTCCAGCCTTCGGTCCTCCCTATCCAAGAAGCCTCCGCAAAACTTCTCCGACCTCCTTCTCAGGAGCGAGAAGTATATTCGGGCTGAGGAAGCTGAGCATCACCCTTTCTTTGAGGGGTCTTCCTCTGGGACCAAG
Organism: Hemerocallis citrina; assembly: GCA_017893485.1. NCBI lineage: Eukaryota > Viridiplantae > Streptophyta > Magnoliopsida > Asparagales > Asphodelaceae > Hemerocallis > Hemerocallis citrina. The sequence continues at coordinate 133,931,320 of CM030364.1, read as the reverse complement.
CGAAAGGCAGCTGAAGAAGAAGGAGCTAAGAAGCTCCAGAAGGACAACGGGAGCCAGCGCCGCCCCCTCTCAGATTCGAGAAATTCACTGCTCTTATTGCCAACATTTTCACTATTCTCATGGAGGTTGAGAAGGAAGGGGTTATACCTCCTGCCCCGAAGATGAATACCCTTGGCATGAAGAGGGACAAAGAGAAGTGGTGCCGATATCACCAGGACCACGGCCACGACACCAATGATTGTCGGCCCTGAAGAATGAAATCGAGCCACTTATCCAAAGGGGGCAGCAGTCTAAATTTGTGAGAAAGGACCGGATCGATCTTCCTCCTGCCCCCACGGGGGCCAACAAGCATCCTGAAAGGCGCGAGGAAACTCCCAAGTTCGAAGAGGAGCGCGTCCTACATCTCATTCATGGGGTCCCGATGGTTGTCTAATATATGGTTGGTGAAATGTTGCGCAGATTCCAGATCGAGCCAAGCTTGTCTAATATATTAGGCAACTAATACATTAGCCAAACCTGATGCTCTGATACCACAGAAAACCCTGTCACGCCCCGCTTCCCAAAAACTACAGAATACGGGCACGTAACACAAGCCCAGCGAATGAATATAATCATCCTTAAGCTGTTCAGGAATTCTTTACAACATATCACAGTAAAATCAGAGTCGGAAGCCAGGAAAAATCAACCACATGCACTTATGAACCAAATACCAACAAGAATACTTGAAATAAAACACATTAACCTCAAATATTCATGATCTAAAAATACATAAATATTCCTGGGTCATATTGCCCAAATACCAGAAATAAATACAAGTAACAGATACAATGTTCAAAATGAGCAACAGGAAATAAATATAGATAGCAAAGCTTCAGCCAACTAGAACTTCATCTCGCCAATACCTTCAGGAATCCTGTCCTCCAAAATCTGCAATTCATAGAATGCAGAAAAAAGGAAATGAGAAAACCTAGTACCCGTCAATGGCAAGTTCGGGTCACAAATAGAATAGGATACAAGCACATGGACACTATCTAACCACAGGATATACTAACAGGTAAGGGTAACATATGTCTAGTGTAAAGTCAACAGGTAAACAGGTAGCATATATAATTATCAGGTAATCAGGTAGTCAGGTAAATATGTATCAAGTATCAGGAAAAACAGGTAACAGGATAATCAGGTAATCATGTAACAGGAAATCATGAATCAGGTAAACAGGATCATCAGGTTATGTTAAGTCTAATCTTTTATTAACTATCTAGGTAGCACGACATGCACCCCAAATTATATTACATGGTTGCTACAGCAAACAATTTCGCTTTAGATTTCATAGGGGACCATGTAGGGCAGTATACTCAGGTACAGGAAACAGTAATCCAAATCATATACCAAATTCCAAATAATCCAAATCATATACCAAATTCCAAATAATCCAAATCATATACCAAATTCCAAATATGGGAAACACGGGCCCCCTTCCGAGTACACGTTTCTGCACTATCCACTACTAGATCTTTCCCATTAAACCCCGGCTTGATTACTTTTATTATTATGATCATCAACAGGCATGAGAGTGTGCTAACTAATGTCAGAGTAACAGGTTATAATCAGGTTTAGACTCAGGGAATTAGATCAGCAAGTATAGGTGCAAAACATTCACAAATACGAGCAAATTAGTGTATGTTTATAAACAGGACAGCAAGACCAGTATGTACATAAACAGTGATCCAAAGATCTACAGGCATGCAAATCATGATCCGTCGAAGGATCTAGAAACTAAACTTCCACACGCTTCTAACGGGTATAATAATTCTATATACTAGTTCACAACATCTCAACTCAAAACACAATTCAACACAGTTTTCATGTACAGCCAGAAAACATGGGAAGAACTTAAACCACATGAAAACAGCATACAAAGTTGTTAATTAAATCCACGAAAATTCTGGGATAATCCCCTATATGTATAGTCTCAAAATATAGATTTTCATATTTTTACAGAAAGTATAGATATGTTTTCAAAAATAGGAAATAACACATAACACAGTTTTGATGGATCTGGAATTCTTTAACACCGCTGTACAAAATCATACATATCTTGCACACAGCGCATCAAAATCCACTTCCGTCAAAACGGAATGAAAGTAGATACAATTACCCAACTTTCATATCTCACACAAAATATTCATACAGTAATTAAAAATAAGGTGAACACGGCATTCAACATACAATCACACGCAGTTTACAGCAAAAGCGATCTATAGAAAAGGATGTAAGGCATCACTCAAAACTCATCTTTAAATTACCACAAAAATCAGAGAACTACCTAAAATCATATTGAAACACTGGACAAAATCTTGTGGCATGAAATTATGTCTAACTTGGATCTTGAAAATAAATTGGTGATAAAATCTACTCCGAAATGAATCTGGGAACTACCGGCATACAGTTACTAAAATAATCATAACTAATCCATACGAACTCCAAACGGGGTGAAACAAGTGGGATTAGAAATTAGATTCAATTCTCTACAAATTACTTAGAAACAGCCATGTTGAGATTCGGAATCTAATCCAGGAAAAAACAACAATCAATCCAGTTGCATCCAAATTTTCAGATTTCTCAACCAAACTTCAAAACGTCACAACTTCCTCAAAAATCATCCAAACTCTTCCAAATTCAAAACGCTGTCTACCCATGGTCCAAATGTCATATCTAAGGGAATCTAACATGTCAAAATCTAGTATTTCTCATATGGGTGTTCAAACATACATCGGGTATACAATATGTCGCATACGCGATCAAAATCGCGTTTGGGTGAATCCTAAGGCACAATCCTATCAAACTTCATGACCTAAGTCGTCTATGGCCTGTTTTGAACAATAGAGACGAAATGTAGCGCCCCGATTTCCGATACTGGAAAACCGAGACACAAGCCAAGACATTTGCTTCAATTAGTCACAATACACAGAAAAACAGGAGAATTTAAAACTTTTTATTCAATACACAATGTGTTACAAGTCTGAGTACTGTACAACTGTAATACTTTACAATGGAGTTACAATATTGCCTTTACATTTCTAAGTGTTACAACCTTCACATCTTACATCAGAGTACTTCTTAACTAATACAGAATCAATACATATTTTGCAGCGGAACTAAACTTAATACTGACTCCTTGCTTTCCTCACCTTGAGTCCTCCTGAATCTCGCCTTTGTACTTCGGCGATCCAGTACCTATGGAAGTGGGGACGTCAGTATTCACTGACGCTTAAAGGCTGATCATATAGCAGCGAATCTTCCAAACAATATACAAAATACAGCAATGGTGTTAGTGTAGTTTAAGTGTTTGTGAGTGCTATGACTAGACTCTAATGCGATGTTTACATAGAACTAGGATGCTCCTATTCTAATATCAGCAAGTCTCCGAAAGCAACATGCAGCCCATACTACATGCAACTCCATCTCGAGTCGTTTCTCCATATATAGGGATTTGAACCCGCGTTATGAATTCTAATTGCACACAACCTGTTCCTGACAACTACACGTGACTCGCGAGGCTGCAGATGTGGTCATGTGCCACTGTTGCATTTCGCCCGTAGTGTCTATGTTCGCCACCGCGACCCGGCTAACCGGACCTCACTCAAATTAGACGAACCCAATGTATCGGGCGTCATTCCAAAAATCACACTATAGGGTTTCGCAAGCGCAGGGTAGCGCAAAGCCTACCCTGTGGCACCCTCTGGGGTATCGCAAGCACAGGACTGCACAATGCATCCTGTGGCACCCCTAGCCACGGTACCTCAGGAATTAACAGAGCGAGATACGCAACCCGTGTCCTCAACTTGTGAGACGGCACCGTACGTATCCCTTTGACGGGAAGGTACAACCCAGTACACCACCTATGATCTGCCTCAAGGGACGAGTTAGTGTAAGGGGCCCCCTACAACTGACCCCTCTCTCCCGGCAAAAGGGTTTAAGTAAACTGATCCTTATAAGTCACTATCCTAGTGATGTCCCTGACTCGAACAATCCTAGGGATGACGATATTATAACACAACATGCTAGGCCTTAAATTAGGCTTCGCAAGACAACTCTACTAGGCCGCTCAACATAGATTTACCAGAATCCTTCAGGACCCGGTTCGTGGCTCATCGATCCAAGACTTTGGCCGTTGCGAATATACTCGCACGCCGCTACCCTAGACTTGGATTCTGTCTATACTCCGGTCCTCGATCAACCTACCCTGGTTAAGATTCGACGGTACACAAGGAGCGACTCCTCCACAGTTCCTTAGGGTAGAAACATATGTCTTGATGGTCGATAGCCCTTAGGGTGGTAACATCACCCTAGATAGCACAACTAACTGTGTACTAGCTAACAAACTATACACGAGTAATAACCACATACGAGCCAACTAAGCTACGTATGAAACAATAACTACCTACGAGCCAGGCGGGCCTCGTAGGAGATAACCACATACATACCAGCCAAATAAGCCGCGTATGAGACCAATAGCTACGCACGGGCCGGTCGGGCCGCGTACGAGACAATAACCTACATACGAGCCGACTAAGCTACGTATGAGACCCACAGCTACATACGGGCCAGTCGAGCCACGTACGAGCACGACCGTGTGCAAACAACCATACAGGTAATCAATCCTAGAAGCAACCAAACGTGCTTACTAACAAACTTAATCTTCTACTATTAGAAGCAACAAAGGGATCTACTAGTAGTCTAAGATCGGTATTCTACTAAGGAAGAATCCGAAGGCGACATAACCGCCTTTATCGAATTAACTGTCGCTAGTGGTCTTCCCGATCTTACTACTTCGACCTATAATGTCTTAGGCATGACATACACTCGTAGGCATCTTCCTAAAGTAATCCAATTACAAAATAGAACTACTCACCATCACACTCCTAAGTATGAATATGATTAATGCTTGTGTTTTCATCGAGCTTAAGCATAAAAATCACTACGACCTAGACATAGAGTCTACTATAGTCAAGCGAGCATGAAAGCTTACTACTTATCTTGACTAATCACCATAACACAAGCACGGATAGATAACTAATATAACATACAATCATTCCAAGGTATAGTAGATATTCTAACATTACTCCTACAATGTTCTAATCATGTATTACTCTAGCGTAGCATAGAATCCAACATAAATCACTACAACTAGCCATGGGTAGTTTCTTTACCCTAAGCCTGAACATCCTAGTATGGGTATCCTTAACTTAATATGATCAATAATTTGCATGATCCCTACTTACTTAACATGAATCATGGTCATTCACTAACATAGTATACACTTCTCCACCATTTATCTAGCATGGTATACAATTTGCATACAATTTAAACTAGCATGATATGCAAAATACTTACAATTAAGCTAGCATGATATATCGCTTTCCAACAATTAAACTAGCATGATATATGATTTTATCATGGATCCTACAACACTCTAGGCACAATAAAATTTATCCAAACATGGTAGGAAACTCTTGGATTGAATCCTACACATTCTAAGCATAACTAAGTCACTAAACATAATAGGAAACTTTAGGAATGAATCCTACAAAATTCTATCATAAGTGAGCTACTAAACATGATAGGTATTTTTTTGAATGAGTCCTTCAACATCCTAAACATAAAGCATGATGGGATAATTTTAATAAACATCCTACAACTAATTAAGCATAGAATCATTGTAGGAAAAAGTCCTACAACCTCCTAAACATAAAGCATGATGGGATGATTTTAATAAACATCCTACAACTAATTAAGCATAGAATCATGGTAGGAAAAAGTCCTACAACCTCCTAAACATAAAGCATGATGGGATAATTTTATAAACATCCTCCAACTAATTAGCATAGAATCATGGTAGGAAAAAGTCCTACAACCTCCTAAACATAAAGCATGATGGGATAATTTTATAAACATCATCCAACTAATTAGCATAGAATCATGGTAGGATATTTTTAGCAAAAGTCCTACTACTAACTAAGCATGAACATGGCTTCTACTTATTTTTAGAAGCAAAGCTACAACTAACTAAGCATGGTAAACATGGTAGGATATTTTTAAAAGCAATCCTACGACTAACTAAGCATGGATATGGCTTCTAACTATTTTTAGAAGCAAAGCTACAACTAACTAAGCATGGTAAACATGGTAGGATGTTTTTAAAAGCAATCCTACAACTAACTAAGCATGGATATGGCTTCTAACTATTTTTAGAAGCAAAGCTACAACTAACTAAGCATGGTAAACATGGTAGGATATTTTTAAAAGCAATCCTACAACTAACTAAGCATGGATATGGCTTCTAATTATTTTTAGAAGCAATCCTACAATGTTCTAAGCACAAGACATAAAGGAATATTTTTAGAAGATATCCTACAACATTCTACTACTACTACTACTTCTATTTTGATCACCACATACACACAATTATCTACTACTACTACTACTTCATTCACAACAAAAATCACCACATACAACTATCTATTACTACTACTACTTTATAGACATAAACGTACTACTACCTTATTAATTACATACATGCTACTACTACTTCATTTATTACATACTACTACTTACTATTTTAGCTTACTACTCCTTAGTTTCTTACTAATCTTATTTATTACTAGTGATAAAGAAAAAGATTATTTTATTTTACTTTACTTTACTAAAGAAAAGGTCTTTTTAATTAATTAAAACTAGTGATTTAGAATAAAAGAAAGATCTTTTTAATTAATTACAACTAGTGATTAAAATAAAAGAAAGATCTTTTTAATTACTTCTTACAACTAGTGTTTAGTATAGAAAAGAAAGATCTTTTTAATTAATTACAACTAGTGATTAAAATAAAAGAAAGATCTTTTGATTAAGTTACAACTAGTGATTAAATAAAAAGAAGATCTTTTTGTTAAGTTACAACTAGTGGTTAAATAAAAAGAAAGATCTTTTTATTAAGTTACAACTAGTGGTTAAATAAAAAGAAGATCTTTTTATTAAGTTACAACTAGTGGTTAAATAAAAAGAAGATCTTTTTATTAAGTTACAACTAGTGATTAAATAAAAAGAAGATCTTTTTATTAAGTTACAACTAGTGGTTAAATAAAAAGAAGATCTTTTTATTAAGTTACAACTAGTGATTAAATAAAAAGAAGATCTTTTTATTAAGTTACAACTAGTGGTTAAATAAAAAGAAGATCTTTTTATTAAGTTACAACTAGTGATTAAACAAAAAGAAGATCTTTTTAATTATTTCTACCACTAGTGTTTAGTAAAGAAAGGAAACATCTTTTTGATTATTACATTAGTTCAATCAAGTCCTACAACCAACAATGGTTGTATTGTTCAACAATATGCAATATGTGAGTTCTTAGTCCACAAACAACAACTACAACTTAAAGGTGTGATCTTTATGCATTTTAGTAGCTACTACTACTCCTTTTCTTTCTTTTTCATACAACATAACAACACACCCACAAAAGGAAAGAAACAAAACAAGAAGGTGAGAAGAAGAAGAAGTCAAACACAAACAACAAACAAACAAACAAAGAAACAAACAAACAAACAAAGAATCAAAGTGAAGAAACCCCCACCTTCTCTAACTTGTTGGAAGAACTAGCTTTGCTACCTTCTCCTTCCCCTAAGCTTTTTAGAACTCTTCTATTACCTACAAAACAAAACTCTCTAGTTAATTTGTTCTCTCTTTCTTTTCCTTTCCTTCTTTCTTTCTTTCTTTTGTTTTTTCTAAAATGAGAGAAGGAGGTGAATGAGGGGGGATTTATAAAAGGAGATGGAAGGTGGTAAGTGCACCTCATGGCACAAAATTACCCCAAAAAGGGGGGCCGGCCATGCTCTAGGAGGGGGGGAGGGTATGGTGTAGACTAGTGAGGTGGAGTGATAAGGTTTCTAGAAGGGTTTAGTTCTAATCTTATGCATACAATCCTCCTTAAACCTTCTAATCAAACCCTAATTCTCTAATTAAGTAGCCATGACAAACATAAGTATATTGTCCTAAAGTACATACTATATACTAGGTATAATATACTAAGTACCATACAATTATGTGTATGTGTACATGTATGTGTATACAAAATCTTCTTATAAAATCCTCATAAAATTCCCAAAAATAATTTAATTTAGAAAATAATAGTGAAATAAATTTTATTATTACTTCGGAGAGTTGCGTTATCAATTTGATGCACTTTGGATGCGCATCGACCGATAGACGTGCGTAGGCACTGTTTGTGGGCAACCCGGCGAAAATTGCCAAAATAGTCCGATTTTGGAGTTAAAATAAAATAATAATAAAATAATAATAAAATAATAATTTATATGAGTTAATATCCGTCCGGGATATTACACGAAACCCACAATTAAAAACATGATCTTTGTCCGTCTCTAGTCTCAACCTATCCTATGTGTGAACTTTCTACTTGTATCAACCTAAGAAATTTAAGTACAAGTTACTTGCCTTTATGTGATGATGAACGCGACGAATCCAAGCCTTCAAAGAAAACCCATGAACAAAAGTCCTTCCACGCGTGATTCCAAGCAAACCCACGAACCGAAACTTGCATACGATCGTCTCCTTGAAGCACGAACTCAAACGGACGATACCCTTTTCACCAAATCAGCGAAGAGATGAAGGAGGGGCTGTTTTTGAAGGTGGGTGCTGTTTTGGTGCTTGGCCGGCCACAAAAAGGAGGAGAGACGAGGATTTTGGAGGCGAAGTTGTATGAAATAATGTAGGGAAGAGTTGTATGGATGGATGAGGGAGGGTTTGTATGGTCGGCAATGGCTAGGGCAGCACAAGGAGGTGTCGGCCTGGGGTTGTATGCAGGCCGGGAGAGAAGAGAAAAAAAAGAAGAGGCCGGGTTGTATTTTTGGAGAGGGAGAGAGAAAATAATTAGGGTTAAGGTTTTGGGAGATTAGGGGTTATTTATATGGGTCAAATGTGGGTTAATGGGTAGTGGATATCAATAGGAGTAAATAGGTATACAATTGGGTAATGGGTATTGGGTAGATTTCAAATGGGGATATAAAATGCAATGAATCCTATGGCTCCTAAAAATCTCCTTAAGAGACAAAAATCTCAAATTGATCAAAACACTTCTAAAAATTCATCATGACCCAAAAATAAATAACAAATATGAATGAGACCAAGAAAATGCAAAAAAGAATTCAAAATGGCGAAAAACGGACGATCGGCGCACAAACAGCACACGGTGGTCAAAAATGTAAGAAAAATAATATAAAATGAAAATAATCCAATAAGAAAATTAATACAATAATTTATAAATATAATTTATGAAATAATCTAATTTTAACAATAAAAATAATTTGCGAAAATTTTTAAATACAGAAAATATCGAAAAATACCTTTCTGGGAAAACAGGGGTTACACAAGCTATCCCGGGACAGACTTAAGCCCATCAGCTACACACTCTACAGGTTCACGGGAGTGCTAGTGACTATCGAAGGGGTAATCACCCTCGACGTAACTGCTGGCAAAACTCCTACTACCCGAACAGAGCCGATGGACTTCATGGTCGTCGATATCCCCACTGCTTAGAATGTGATTCTAGGCTGACCTGGCCTAGCTGCTCTAGAGGCCATCCCGTTGGCTTATCACCTCAAGATGAAGTTTCCCACAAGGGCAGGAGTAGGGGAAGTAAGAGGCAGTCAAGAGATGGCCCGCAAATGTTACATGACCTCCACCGGGGGTCCAGTCCTCTCCCTCGAAACGATAGAGATTTTCCAAGAGAGTGTCCGACCAACGTTCGAGCCGGTGGATGAATTGGAGGAAGTGCTCTTCTTCGAGCAGGATCCGAACTGCAAGTTCTTCATAAGCAAGACCCTCCCATCTGCCCTATGCTCCGACATAGTCCAATGCATTAGAAAGAACCGTGACCTCTTTGCTTGGTCGGCTGCCGACATGCCAGGAATCTCCGAAGAGCTCCTCGTCCACCACCTGAGCATTGCCCCGGGGTCCAAACCGGTCCAACAGAAAAGGCGCAAATTTGCCCCTCAGTGCCAACATGCTATCAAAGAAGAAGTGGACATGCTCCTTAAGGCCCGGTTCATCCAAGAAGTCAACTACCCTGAATAGCTCTCCAATGTTGTTATGGTTAAGAAGGCCAATGGAAGATGGAAAATTTGCATCGACTTCACGGATCTGAACAAAGCATGCCCTAAAGATCCATTCCCTCTCCCAAGCATCGACACCACTTCAGGTCATGAAATCCTCAGCTTTATGGATGTCTTTTATGGGTACAACCAAATTCGAATGTTCACCCCGGATATTCCAAAGACCTCCTTTGTCACCGATCAGGGGCTCTACTGCTACAGGGTAATGCCCTTCGGGTTAAAGAATGCAGGTGCGACCTACCAACGCCTTGCCAACAAAGTTTTTCAGAACCAAATCGACCAAAACATGGAAGTATATGCTGATGATATGCTGGTCAAGAGCATCCATGGGGCCGATCATGTGGCCGATCTGCAGGAGGCATTCGAGGTGTTGAGGAAGCATGATATGAGGCTCAACCCGAACAAGTGTGCATTCGGAGTCTCGTCCGAGAAATTTCTAGGCTTCATGGTCAGCCAAAGAGGAATTGAAGTCAATCCCGAGAAAATCAAAGCCATCTTGGACATGGCTCCTCCCAAAAATGTGAAAGAGGTTCAGAAGCTTACGGGGTGCCTCGCAGCCATAGTGCGCTTTCTGTCCAAGTCAGGGGAGAAGTGTCTTCCCTTCTTCAAAGCCCTCAGGAGGGCTAAGGGCTTCGAATGGGGTCAACAGAAACAAGAATCATTCGATCAGTTGAAAGCCTATCTAGTCAACCCCCCTCTCCTCAGCAAGCCTATTCCCGGGAAAACAATCTACCTCTACTTAGCTGCCTCCGAGCAAACCCTCAGTGCTATCTTGGTGAGGGAAGAAGATAAGGCTTAGAAGCCCATCTATTACGTGAGCAAGGTACTTGGGATGCCGAGCTCAGCTACCCAAGATTGGAGAAGATGATGTACGCCTTGGTCATGGCAGCTAGGAAGCTTCGCCTATATTTTAAGTCCCACTCGGTGGTCGTCCTTACCGACTAGCCGCTTAAGCATGTCCTACACAAGCCCGAGAGCTCAGGCCATCTGATGAAGTGGTCGATCGAGCTGAGCCAGCATGACATATCATACCAGACTCGGACTGCCACCAAGGCTCAGGCCTTAGCTGAATTCAATGTTGAGAGCACCATTCCAGAGGTCAGTCAAGCAGCAAACGGGTCTCCAATCTGGACGGTATATGTAGACGGATCCTCTTGCACCGAAGGAAGCGGAGTCGGGGTCATTCTGGCAGGCCCAGATGACTTCGTTCTCCAATACTCCCTCCGCATCAACTTCAAAGCCTCCAACAATGAAGCGGAGTATAAAGCACTTATAACCGGCCTCGGTATGGCCCGCAAGGCAGGGGCACAACGCCTCCGGATCTTTAGCAACTCTTAGCTAGTCGTGAATCAAGTCTTAGGCGAGTACGAGGCAAGAGATGACCGGATGGCTAAGTATCTAGCCAAAGTCCAAAATCTCATAGCCCTATTCGAAGATGCACTCATTCAGCGAATCCCCAGAGAGGAAAATTCCTAAGCAGATGCCCTCTCCAAGTTAGCCTCCTCCTCCCTTCAAGGTCTCGAGCAGACCGTCCTGATTGAAGTGCTCTTGAGATCAAGCATAGAAGAAGAAACTCCCGACTCGATCGAGTCGCTGCCCGTCCAACTTCGAGGAAACTGGATGAAACCTCTGATAGAATTTCTAAGGGAAGGGCTCCTCCCTAAAGACCCAAAAGAAGCTCGCAAAGTCCGAACCAGAGCAGAGCGATACACCCTTGTTGAAGGGGTCTTGTACAAACGCTTCTACACCCAAGTAGACGGAAGCCCATACTTGAGGTGCCTCTCCCCGGAAGAAGCCTCATATGCCTTACAAGAGCTTCACGAAGGTATAGGCGGAGCACATTCAGGGTCAAGGTCCCTCACCAGGAAGGTTTGAACTATGGGTACTTCTGGCCTACCATCCTACAGGACACCGAACAACATGTCCGGCAATGCAGCTCGTGTCAGTAATATTCCAACATTCGTCGCCTACCCCAAGCACAACTAACCTCTCTCTCAAGCCCGATCTCCTTCGCAATGTGGGGGATGGACTTATTAGGTCCTTTTCCTCCGGCTCCAGGTCAACTCAAGTTTCTAGTCGTGGCGATCGACTACTTCTCAAAGTGGATAGAGGCCGAGCCTTTGGCTACAATCACTGAGAAAAAAGTGCTTAGTTCTTCTGGAAAAACGTCGTCTGTAGGTTTGGGGTGCCTCGGGTCCTGATAACTGATAACAGAACACACTTTACAGGGGCTGCATTCCGATCTCTGTGTGAAGACCTCGCCATTTAGCAACGCTTCTCCTCTGTCTCCCATCCTCAAACAAACGGCCAAGTGGAAAATGCCAACCGGCAGATCCTCCCTGGTATCAAGAAAAGGCTAGATAAGGCGGCCAAAGGCTTATGGGCAGATCAGCTCCCTAACGTACTGTGGAACTACTGCACTACGAAGCGGACCCCCACAGGTGAATCGCCATTCAACCTCACCTATGGGTCCGAAGCTGTGATCTCCTTGGAAGTCGTCCTACCGTCTCCTCGCCTCATGGCCTACGAAGAATAGCAAAATGCCAGAGAGCTTCGGGCGAATTTGGACTTGATCGATGAGCTCCGTGAAAGAGCTTCAATTCGCCAGCAAAATTATCGAACGAGGATCGAGCTGGCCTACAACAAAAGGGTCCGTCCTACCAATCTCAAAGAAGGGGACTTGGTCCTCAGAAAATTGGCTATCTCCTTCCCCAGCCAGAAGAGTAAGCTAGCCCTGAATTGGGAAGGACCCTACAAGATCACCAAAGAAGTTCACCCCGAAACATACCGTCTTAAAGATCTTGAAGGCAGAGAGATCCCCAGAGCTTGGAATGCCGACCATCTGTTGAAATACCAAGAGAGCGATGAACGCCTCTCTAAGTACCTTCAGATGTCGAATCGTTCCTTTCCTTCCACTTGTATTTTGCTTCTTTATTTCTTCAATGTAATAACGGCTTGCAACTTAGAAGTAGCCAATAAGTAGTTATCAATAAAGAGCTTCTTTTTTCCATATTTTTTGTGATTGTGTACATCTCTCTGTTTTTAATTTCTTTTACTCGAACGATGAGTTCGGAGTCCAACACTTAGCTCGACTCCGCTTCGCAAGCTCGCTCTTAAGTGAGCTAGAAGTGGTTCACCATTCGGAATTGCTCCCACAACCGTTGAAACATACTCAAACAACGAGTTCGGAGTCCAACACTTGGCTCGACTCCGCTTCGCAAGCTCGCTCTTAAGCGAGCTAGAAGTGGTTCACCATTCGGAATTGCTCCCACAACCGTTGAAACATACTCGAACGACGAGTTCGGAGTCCAACACTTGGCTCGACTCCGCTTCACAAGCTCGCTCTTAAGCGAGCTAGAAGTGGCTCGCCATTCAGAATTGCTCCCACAACCGTTGAAACATACTCAAACGACGAGTTCGGAGTCCAACACTTGGCTCGACTCCACTTCGCAGGCTCGTTCTTAAGCGAGCTAGAAGTGGTTTGTCATTCGGAACTTCTCCCACAACCATTGAAATATACTCAAACGACGAGTTCGGAGTCCAACACTTGGCTCGACTCTGCTTCGCAAGCTCGCTCTTAAGCGAGCTAGAAGTGGTTCGTCATTCGGAATTGCTCCCACAACCGTTGAAACATACTCAAACGATGAGTTCGGAGTCCGCTTCGCAGGCTCGCTCTTAAGCGAGCTAGAAGTGGTTCGTCATTCGGAATTGCTCCCACAACCGTTGAAACATACTCAAACAACGAGTTCGGAGTCCAACACTTGGCTCGACTCCGCTTCGCAAGCTCGCTTTTAAGCGGGCTAGAAGTGGTTCGTCATTCGAAATTGCTCCCACAACCGTCGGAACGCGCTCCCCCGTCGTGCGCAAAGTTCCTATAACTATACTAAACATGGGAGAAGCTGATGCTAGGTCTGCCATTTGTATGCTAGTCTTGGTACACTGCGTCTCTTGATCCGTGCGGTTGGAAGGTCATTGATATGAATTCGCTATATTCTTCGTGTTTTCTCAAGAGATATCAGCTTCAAACATGAACTTGTTAAAGGCTTCGGTGAATTTCCAGCCTGGACAATTCTTAGTTTTATCACGAAGCGGAGTCGAAAATTTTTGACATACCTCGTCCTTGATCAAACACTGGACTATGAAATCACCTCTAGAATCTTGTATATTGTCGACCAATGCCCAGCTTTGAGAGTACTGCAAATTGGCTTCATAAATCGAAAAACCTCAAAACGCTTTCAAAGGCAATAGGAAGATGGAAAGACTTGGAGGAGCTAACCTTTGGTTCTTATGGTTCGTTTAAAGTTGAAATAATCCTCCAAGAGGCTGCTCTCCACTGCAAGAAGCTCACTCTTACAAATTGACGAGTTAGGAGATTCGAAGCGGTGCTCGGCACGCCTTGCCGAGCGCTCTTGGCACTGATGCCCAAACGAGCAAAAATCTTGCTCTGGACCTCGGCACTCCTTGCCGAGCGCTCTTGGCACTGACGCCCAAACGAGCAAAAGTCTTGCCCTGGGACCTCGGCAAGTCTCGCCGAGCGCTCTTGGCACCGACGTCCAAACAAGCAAAAATCTTGCTCTGGGCCCTCGGCAATTCTCGCCGAACGCTCTTGGCACCGATGACCAAACAAGCAAATATCTTGCTTTGGGACCTCGACATGCTGAAGATAGTAACGAGTAATACAATGACACAAGCTTGAAAAAAATGCACAAGTCCAAGAAGGAAAAAGCCTCATTTCAATTAAGTATAGGGAGACAATACAAGACAGCTTTTCTTTACAACGAAGTTATAAGAGCTCAAAAGCGAAGATTACAAAGCCGACTCATTATACATGAGCAAAATACAAAACTTGGAAAGCAAGGGATCTTCAACGCCTCCTAGGTGCGGGGATGTTACGCTTCAAAGATACCTGGGGATGGCGGCGCTTGACCCCGGAGCTCGTCTCTAAGCTGGCGAACTTAGAGGTATCTTCGGCACTGCTCCTGACAGTTGCGCCAACGGATGCTCCGCTCGATGATATCGCCACACCACTTTGGGCATCACCCAGACTTTGCCGAGCAACAGGAGAACGGGTCGCAAGCTCGTAGAACGAAATCCCTCGTTCACTCTCTTCATGAGTGCACGAAGTGCTCCTGACGTTGATAGGTCCCGAATGGGGATTGAGGCGACCCACTTCCACCTCCAGCTCGGCTATCTGTTGCTTAAGAGATTCATCTTTTATGTCCACCTCGAAGCGAGGAGGCACTGCGGGGCTCGGGATGCTAGGACGGCTGGCAATGATTCAGCAAAGATGAGTGACTTCGATGCCCCTGTCCACTGTGGCCCTCTTCAACGCGTCGACTTCCGCCGTCAATTCGTCGCGTTCGGCCATTAGCTTGCCCACCGCCGTCGTCAACTCCTCTTCTTCCGCTAGAGGCTCTACCTCCACAATCTGCAGGTGGTGAACCTCAGTGAGCATATCATCCCTCTCCGCTGTCATCTTCGACAAGGAATGATGGAGACACTTAAGCCTCAGCCCATCGATGAAGGCAGTCGACGAGCCGTCGCCCTCGCCTACGGGAGGTATCTCGGCGAGCCTACCCTCTAGCCGCCGAATCTTGGTTTCTCTCCGGCTTAAGATCAGCTGCAGATGGTTCCGCTCACTCTCGACCCTGCGCAGCCCCAACTCGACTTCGTAGAGGCACTCTCGGCACCTGGTTAAACACAACCTCGTCGCCCCTAAGCCAACTTCGGAGCGTGACTCCTCCCCGGAGCGGGTGGGTTCGGCAGACTGGGTCACCTCGGCGAGCTGAAAAGTTCAAAGCAAACAACGAGCGCTCAGTAAATATTCACAAATTTACTCTGCATCCGACCCCTGAACAAAGCTACATGCGTCTAATGAAGACTAAAATCTTGTGTTCAAACACTTAGTCAAATTTCAAGAAATTTCAAGACTACAAAAAAAACAAGACAAGACAAGTTCGAGCAAGAAATTTCAAGACTACAAAAAAAAACAAAACAAGACAAGTTCGAGCTCCAAAGTTGTATTTCCATTCATCACAACCAGTCCGCAATTAGGCAGTACAAGCAACAGCTCAAGAAACCAAAAAAAAACAAAAGAAAGAAGAAGAAGTCAGGGGGCGACCTCTTTCCCGGGGCATCGAGACTGGGCGGGGTCGGACTCCCCTGAAGGAGGCACTATCACCACCGGAGTCACCACTGACCCCTACAACTCGCCGTTGACCTCGACCTCAGCGTCATCTTTGTCATCCCCTCCTTCCTCCTCCGACTCGGGGTCGAAGCCGTCGACGTGGTCCGGGAATAGTCGCCACCCGGAGTAGTCGACCTCAGGATATCGCTCCGACACCTGAGAGATGGCCTGGGCATATGCCTTGGCCATGTTCACGGTGAGGAAGCCTTGCGCCTTCAACATGGTGGCCGCTTCGGCTTCCTTCACCGCAGCAGCCTTGGCCTCTACTGCCTCGGCCAGCTGCTTGGCCGACTCCTTCTTCTGCCGGAGAAGGTCGTCCTCGAGCCTTGTGACAAGGTCCTCGAGGTACTCGAGCCTTGTCGCCTTCCCCTCGAGCTCGACCTTCAACTTGTCGAGCTCGTTGCCCATTCGAGCCTTTTCAGCCCGAGCTCAGTCGGACTCCTGCTTGAGCTCCTTCTCCAACTCCGTCATCTTCTCCATGAGATGACCGAAGTGGATGGTTATCTGCAGCAGAACAACGAGAAGTGCAAGGAGTTAGAAAATCAAACATAAAAGCTACCTTCAAATGAGAAAAGTCAACACTTACCGATACTGCCGAGTGAGCTATCTCGATGGCATCGTCGCCGGCCTGGCTAGCATCCATGGCTGCTCGGTCCTTCGGCATCACCAAGTGCATGCTCGCCAGGGAATCGCCGAGGAACCCAACTAGTTTTCGGACCTGCCAGTCCGGAACATGAATCCTCTTGTGCTCCTCCGTCAAGAGCTCCTCGGCCGCCACCGTCAGCGGGAGTGCCTCCATCCCGAGCACGGCGGCGATTGGGAACTCCCCTCCCTCGGTCGACGTCGAGGCTATTGTTGGAGCGCGAGTCAGGGTCACATCCACCGGTGCCTCCACCTCTCCGGCCGCGCTCCCGACCTTCTGGGTCTTCGCGGACGGTAGTTTGGAGGCGACCATCTTGCGCTTCTTTGGTGCCTTGCTTCCGAGGGCGGCCCACTACGCCAGCACTGCTTCATAGTCCATCACCTCTATAACAAACAAGAAGTTGGTTAAAAAAACACAAGTCATGATAGGCAAAGCAAAAAGTAAAAAGGAACAAAGAAGAAGCCGCGTACTGGGATCTACGCGGTAGAGCCCTCCCCTGAAGAGGACATCTTCGGTCAGATCCTGCCAATCGTACTTCAGCCGATCTAGAAGAATCCGAACTGCCTCTTCTTCTTGAGGGTGAAGTACTGGCGACTCCCTCACTCACTTTATCACCTCCTCCACCCAATCGGAGGGTATGGGCCATGCCTCCGCACTCCGCACTATGAGATACTTATCACGCCAGTGCTTTATGGAGTTAGGGCAAACGACGAGCCGACCTCCATGCCTCGGAGCCAGGTAATACCGGAACTCCGATCGGTTCTGCTGATGAAGCCGGTAGAGCGTCTGAAGCACCCTCAACAACGGCTCGACCCCAGCCATTTGGCAGTGGAGCACGAACCCATTGATTACTCTCCACGCATTCGGCATTAGTTGAATGGGGCTGACCCCAAACCATCTAAGCACATGGATTGCGAATGGGTGCAGAGGTAGCCGAGCCCCGGCGATAAAGGCATCGACCGGCCAGAAACACATGGTTACTGGCAGCGGCGAATTGGCCCTAACCCTGGACCCGGCAGCATCAGTTCGATTTCCTCCGAGATTTGCAAACAATCCCGGATCGCTACCAGATCTTCCAAGTTGAGGATGGACACCGTCTCGTCTGCTTCCGAGGTCTCCCTGGCCGCGTTCTCCTCGAAGGTCCGACCCCTCCCATGAATGATGCGCTCGGCATGCTCCTCCGGAAGTTCTCGAACCCTTTGCAGCTCTATCAGCGGTCCCGGCAACCTGTCGAACGCCCCCATGCGCTTTGGGTCCTCTATAATCGTGTCTCGACCAAAAACTCTCTTGCCCTTATCTTGGCGATCTCCCTGACTCGGAGATGGAGCTTTGCCAGCAGGAGGGGAGGGCTCGGAGACGGGGGAAAGAGACATTTTTTGTACTTGGAAAAAAGACTTAAGTATTAAGTTACCTTGAAGTTACAGGTATGGTCGGAATATTCACCGGAAAGCGATCGACGATCACCGTGAGCTCTCGCTAATAGAAATTCACCGCCTGAGTAAAAAGTTGGAGAAGTGAAAAATGAGAGAGGGGGTGGAGTTTTATAGAGCGTGGCACACGAAACGAGGATAATGGGTCCAAAGAGCCAGGCCCATTTGCACAATACGTTAAAAACAGCTGAACCGTCACATTATTTACCGTGCCAAGCTAAACTGTCGCATTAATGGCTGTCACATCTGTCAGAGTTGTCCGAAGTTTAACAGTCGCCAGCTCAGCCTGACGTTTCCTAAGATGCCAAAAATCTTGCTCTGGGACCTCGGCACGCCTCGCCGAGCGCTCTTGTCACCGACACCCAAACAATCAAAAAATCATAACTCTGGGACCTCGGCACGCCTCGCAGAGCACTCTTAGCACTGACGCCCAAACAAGCAAAAAATCATAACTCTGGGACTTCGGCACGCCTCGTCGAGCACTCTTGGCACCAACACCCAAACGAGCAAAAAATCACAACTCTGGGACTTCGGCATGCCTCGCCGAGTGTTCTTACCACCGACCTTGTTACGTGGAAAAATTGGACCTCGGCACATATCGTCGAGCGCTCTTGCCACCAACCTTGTTACATGGGAAAAATGGACCTCGGCACACGCTGTCGAGCGCTCTTGCCACCAACCTTGTTACGTGGAAAAATTGGACCTCGGCACACCTCGCCGAGCACTCTTGCCACTGACCTTGTTACGTGAAAAAATTGGACCTCGGCACACCTCGCCGAGCGCACTTGCTACCGACCATGTTACGTGGAAAAATTGGACCTCAGCACGCCTTGCCCAGCGCTCTTGCCACCGACCCTGTTATATGGAAAATTGGACCTCGGCACACGCTGCCGAGTGCTCTTGCCACCGACCCTGTTAAATGGAAAAAATGGACCTCGGCACATGCTGTCGAGCGCTCTTTCCACCGACCCTGTTATATGGAAAATTAGACCTCGACACACGCTATCGAGCGCTCTTGCCACTGACCCTCAGATATTGGAAAAAGGGACCTCGTGCCGGTAGCCTAGCCGAGGTATCTCCGCACTTCGGCGGAGGGTGCCCTCGGCCTCCTCCTCGGCAAGCGTACGAGGGGGGTCAGCAGCAACGTCGAAGTATATAAGCTATGAAATAGAGGAAATCACTCCTCCAAGCAAGCACAAGCGCTAGATCTCCTGAAAATTCGCGCCCAATACTGACGAAGGGATCAGATCCCACCGCGTCGTGAATAATGGCGAGTCGTCTACCTAAATATTGCGAAAAAATGATTTAAAATTCAGAAAAATTAATTAAAAATTCTAAAAAATAATTATAAATCCGGGAAAATACTTTTGAGCCCCTGGGTAAATAATTATTACTTAGAATGGTTAATTAAGACCCCCGAATAACAAATCACCACTTTACAAAATTGAGAAAAATCACCAGAAGCCCAAGAAAGCTCAAGAATAACCTTGAGCACGCAACTAACTTAACAATTAACATAATCCCCCACACAAGGATCCGTCACCTCCTTTTGGGCTCCGATACAACTCCGCAAGCCATTAAAACAGTAAAACTACTCCTCAAAGGCTGATCAAACTCAGTCTTCGGGAGTGGGGGGCTCGTGATATGGCTAAAAATGGGGTTAAATCGGAACCGTCCAAATCAGGTGCGAATCTCAAAGCATGGGGGTAAGATGGTAATTTCACTTACAAATGGGTCTGAAATGGGTTCGGGGTCTTTTCTCCAAAAGTCCATTAACCCACCAACAGATCCATCTCAACTGGGTGCGGGTCCCAACCCGCAAGAGACCCAATTCAGCTGGATAGAATTAGGATTTCTGATTGTATTCAATCAATGGCCCTGATTCGCTCTATCATTTCACTGGGAATTAGGGATTTCATTCCTAAACTGATCCCAAAGGTGGCTATAAATACCCCCCCCCCCCATCCACCACCATTAGGAGGTAATCAATCTTTTGCTAGTTTACGCTCTTTCATAATCTTTTCTGATTACTGACTTGAGCGTCGGAGGGTGCGTCGCCGGAATCAACCCCGGTGTCTCGCACTTGTTGCAGGTGAACGGCGGGAGTCAACGATCAAACTCCGGTGGAAAGGTTCTAGGTTTTGCTATTCGGTTTCCCTAAGAATCCACAAATTCTATCTGTTTGCCCCCACACCAGATTTAGCGGTAACAGTGGCAATTTTGCAAAAAGGTCCTTTAACAATTTTGCGAAATAAACCAAATATATTAGAATAAAAATTGAAACATTTACCTCTGAGTTGGCTAACCATCATGCTCAGCCCAGAAAATCGAAATTCTGGAGTTTTTACTCCAAGTGGTAATTTTACACAAAAGACCCTCTTTTAGTAATATTTGCAAATATGCCAAATAAATATTAAAAAAATCAAGAAAAATAGTAAAAAATACCTACTAATAAATATTAGGCTTTCCCAAAATAATTTTTGACTTTGAACTTCCCAAGAAGATATTTGCACGTATTTTGCATGTGCAAAAAGATAAATTTCAGAAAAATATTTATTAAATCACCAAAAATCACTTTAATTTATTTATTTATCTCAAAAACATTATTTAAAAATCTAGGGTGTTTCAGGAGGAGTCGAAAGATGAGTAAGAAGAGGAGGAAGGGGAGGTGGCTCAGAAGGAGCCGGAAGCCGATGAGGCGGTGAGTCGGGAGAGGGACCCATGGGTAGAAAGGATGAAGTGGCTGAGACTTCTGCTTCCTTGGCCCTATCGACCGAGGTTGCCTCCTAACTTCTCTTACTTGCTTCATTTTTTTTGGACTTTGTAAATATTCCTAATAGCAGACTAGTCACCGCTGATGTATCTCTCATTTTATCTTGAATGAACGTGACTTTGATGTTAAATACTTGTGTATTTTCTTTGTGACTATGAGATTTTGATACGTTGAGTTAGGTCTTCTGAGCCTTCATTAAGGTGGAATCCTTTGTGTTGACTTAGCAGGTTAGTAACTCTACTCTTTTTTTTTTACAGATCGATGTGTATTCTGAAGGAGACATGCAGGATGCCAAACTTGCTCGTCTTCGTAACAAGTTGAGTGTGATATAGTTGGGGCTTGTCCGTTTGCGCAATGCGCCGCATGAGATAGAGTTGGAGCTCGCTCGTTTAAAAGCGGTATCAGTCGAGATGGACTTTCGGCTTTCTCTCTTGCATTCTGACCATCCCATCGACTTACTATTACCTCCTACAGTGGAGAGAGATATCCAAGCTGAGGTAGTTCTCCTCAGGGAGTTTCTCGTTGAGAGGGATTTGGAGATTTATACGAAGTTGGGGGGATTACGTGTGCTGAGAAGCCCCCCCCCCCACACCCCCGCTCTCCCAAGTGGTCGGGAAAAACCTGAGGAACTGTCCTAGGGTGCCTGGGTAACTCAAAGCGTAGTAGCTGGTTCATCGAGTATGGCCTCGACCAAGAGGGTGCGCACCACCGTGATCGGAATGTTTAGACTCGGTCTGCTGGGTTGATGCCTCATTCAAGCAGTTCAAGTGGCCAATGAGGGATCCGTGTAGGGAGGAGGCATCTCAAGTGAACCGTGTCTTCGAACCGAAATATTCTCCTTCTTTTAAGTGCTCAAGTGTTGTCTTCTTTGTTTGTAACGTATTGTCTAAAGTTGATGGGCTGCGGGGGCAACTCTAGGGGGATTTGGTCTCATGGTCCTCTGTGTTTGAATTAGCAAGTTGTGGGAGGGAATCTATGTAGCGCCCTGATTTCCATATACCGGAAAACCGAGACACGAGCCAGGACCTTTTCTTCAATTAGTCACAATACACAGAAAAACAGGAGAATTTAAAACTTTTTATTCAATACTCAATATGTTACAAGTCTGAATATTGTACAACTGTAATACCTTACAATAGAGTTACAATATTACCTTTACATTTCTAAGTATTACAACTTTCACATCTTACATCAGAGTACCTCTCACTTAACAGATAATCAATACATATACTGCAGCAGAACTAAAACATAATACTGACTCCTTGCTTTCCTGGCCTTGAGTCCTCTTGAATCTCGCCTTTGTACTTCGGCGATCCAGTACCTATGGAAGTGGGGACGTCAGTATTCACTGACGCTTAAAGGCTGATCATATAGCAGCGAATCTTCCAAACAATATACAAAATATACAAACATAGCAATTGTGTTGGTGTAGTTTAAGTGTTTGTGAGTGCTAGGACTAGACTCTAATGCGATACTTAAAATAGAACTAATTATACACAACCCGTTCCTGACAATACTCCATGACTCTGTGAGGTTGCAGAAGAGGTCAAGTCCCCCTATGCAGTCAGCTTATGGTGTCTCCGTTTTCCACTACTACCCGGCAAGCCGGACCTCACTCAACAAGGTTGCAGGTGCGGTCTAGTTCCGCCACTGCAGTCATATAGTGGTGTCCATGTTTGCCACTATGGCCTAGTGTATCGGGCCTTAATCCAAAATCCAAATCATAGGGTTTCGCAAGCGCAGGGCAGCGCGAAGCCTACCCTGTGGCACCCTCTGGGGTATCGCAAGCGCAGGACTGCACAATGCATCCTGTGGCACCCCAGCCACGGCATTTCAGGAATTAACAGAGCGAGATACGTAACCCGTGTCCTCAACCTGTGAGATGGCACCGTACGTATCCCTTTGACGGGAAGGTAGGACAAGGACGCTTCCTATTCTAATGTCAGCAAGTCTCCGAAAGTAACATGCAGCCCATAAATACATGCGACTCCATCTCAAGCCGTTTCTCCATATATAGGGATTGAACCCGCGTTATGAATTCTAATTGTACACAACCTGTTCCTGACGCCCTACACGTGACTCGCGAGGCTGCAGATGTGGTCATGTGCCACTGTTGCATTTCGCCCGTGGTGTCTATGTTCGCCACCGCGACCCGGCTAACCGGACCTCACTCAAAATAGACGAACCCAATATATCGGGCGTCATAACAAAAATCAAACTATAGAGTTTCGCAAGCGCAGGGTAGCACGAAGCCTACCCTGTGGCACTCTCTGGGGTATCGCAAGCGCAGGACTGCATAATGCATCCTGTGGCACCCCTAGCCACGGTACCTCAGGAATTAACAGAGCGAGATACGCAACCCGTGTCCTCAACCTGTGAGATGGCACCGTACGTATCCCTTTGACAGGAAGGCACAACCCTGTACACCACCTATGATCTGCCTCAAGGGACGAGTTAGTGTAAGGGGCCCCCTACAACTGACCCCTCTCTCCCGGCAAAAGGGTTTAAATAAACTGATCCTTATAAGTCACTATCCTAGTGATGTCCCTGACTCGAACAATCCTAGGGATGACGATATTATAACACAACGTGCTAGGCCTTAAGTTAGGCTTCGCAAGACAACTCTGCTAGGCCGCTCAACCTAGACTTACCAGAATCCCTCAGGACCCGGTTCGTGGCTCATCGATCCAAGACTTTGGCCGTGTGAATATACATGCACGCCGCTTCCCTAGACTTGGATTCCGTCTATACTCCGGTCCTCGACTAACCTACCCTGGTTAAGATTCGACGGTACACAAGGAGTGACTCCTCCACAGTTCCTTAGGGTAAGAACATGTGTCTTGATGGTCGATAGCCCTTAGGGTGGTAACATCACCCTAGACGAGCACAACTAACTGTGTACTAGCTAACAAGCTATACACGACTAATAACCACATACGAGCCAACTAAGCTACGTATGAAACAATAACTACCTACAAGCCAGGTAGGCCTCGTAGGAGATAACCACATACATACCAGCCAAATAAGCCGCGTATGAGACCAACAGCTTCGTACGGGCCGGTCGGGCCGCGTACGGGACAACCACCTACATACGAGCCGACTAAGCTACGTATGAGACCCACAGCTACATACGGGCCAGTCGAGCCACGTACGAGCACGACCGTGTGCAAACAACCATACAGGTAATCAATCTTAGAAGCAACCAAACGTGCTTACTAACAAACTTAATCTTCTATTGTTAGAAGCAACAGAAGAATCTACTAATATTCTATGGTCGGTATTCCACTAAGGAAGGATCCGAAGGCGACCTAACGGCCTTTATCGGACCAACTATCACTAGTGGTCTTCCCAATCCTTATCACTTCAACCTATAGCGCCTTAAGTATGGCATACAATTACAAGAAGCTTCTTACGACAATCAATCATATAACCCAACCACCATGATATTCCTATGTATGAATGTGATTAATGCTTATGCTTACATTGAGCTCAAGCATGAAAATCACTAACGACCTTAAACATAAAATCCTCTATAGTCAATCGTAGGTTACCAATTGAGCATGGAAGCCTACTACTTATCATAAGCAACCACCACCACCCAACTAAGCAATATTCCAAGGTATAGTAGGTAGTCCTAACACTACTCCTACAACATTCTAAGCGAGTATTACTCTAGCATGGTATAGAATCCCACATAAATCACTACAACTAGCCATGGGTAGTTTCTTTACTCTAAGCACGAACATCATAGTGTGGGTATCCTTAACTTAACATGATTAATAATTAGCATGATACCTACTTACTTAGCATAAGTCATGATCATCACATAACATACACTTCTCTACCATTTATCTAACATGGTATACAATTTGCATACAATTTAAACTAGCATGATATGCAAAGTACTTACAATTAAGCTAGCATGGTATATCACTTTCCAACAATTAAACTAGCATGGTATATGATTTCATCATGGATCCTACAACACTCTAGGCACAATAAAAACTTATCCACACATAGTAGGAAACTCTTGGATTGAATCCTACACATTCTAAGCATAAGTGAGTTACTAAACATGATAGGAAAAGAATCCTACAACATTACCAAGCATGCTAGGAAAAGAATCCTACAACATTCTAAACATTAAGCATGGTAGGATATTTTTAGAAAAAGTCCTACAACATCCTAAACATAAAGCATGATGGGATAATTTTATAAAACCTCCTACATCTAATTAAGCATAGAATCATGGTAGGATATTTTTATAAGTAACCCTACAACTAATTAAGCATGAATATGGCTTCTAATTATTTTTAGAAACAAAGCTACAACTAACTAAGCATAGATATGGCTTCTAATTATTTTTAGAAGCAATGCTACAACTAACTGAGCATAGATATGGCTTCTAATTATTTTTAGAAGCAAAGCTACAACTAACTAAGCATGGATATGGCTTCTAATTATTTTTAGAAGCAAGCTACAACTAACTAAGCATAGATATGGCTTCTAATTATTTTTAGAAGCAATGCTACAACTAACTAAGCATAGATATGGCTTCTAATTATTTTTAGAAGCAAAGCTACAACTAACTAAGCATGGATATGGCTTCTAATTATTTTTTAGAAGCAAGCTACAACTAACTAAGCATAGATATGGCTTCTAATTATTTTTAGAAGCAATGCTACAATGTTCTAAGCACAAAACATAAAGGAATATTTTTAGAAAATATCCTACAATATTCTACTACTACTACTACTTCTATTTTGATCAACACATAACTATCTACTACTACTACTACAACATACAACTTACTACTATTACTACTACTTCATTAATCAACATACATGCTACTACTACTTCATTTTATTACATACTACTACTTATTATTTTAGCTTACTGCTACTTAGTTGCTTAAAGAAAGATCATTTATTTTACTTTACTTTACTTCTAGTAAATAGAAAAGATAGCTACAACTAGTGATCAAAAATAAAAAGAAGATCTTTTTATTAAACTACAACTAGTGATTAAATAGAAAGAAAGATCCTTTTATTAAACTACAACTAGTGATTAAACAAAAGAAGATCTTTTTAATTATTAACTACAACTAGTGATTAAAAATAAAAGAAGATCTTTTTACTTATTAGCTACAACTAGTGACTAAGAATAAAGAAGATCTTTTTATTTATTAGTTACAACTAGTGATTAGAAATAAAAAGAAGATCTTTTTATTTATTAGCTACAACTAGTGATTAGAAATAAAAAGAAGATCTTTTTAATTATTAACTACAACTAGTGATTAAAAATAAAAGAAGATCTTTTTATTTATTACACCAAGTCCTACAACCAACAATGGTTGTATATTTCAACAATATGCAATATGTATGGTTCCATATCAAGTTCTACAACCTTACATGGTTGTATGCAAAGAGTTTATGTGCATGTGTTCTTTTAGTCCAAGTAGTTTACTTTTTATCATACAACAACAAACAAAAGAACCATCTTTAGATGATTCCTACTACAACATACCACATAATAACCATACCAAAAAAGAAGGGTAAACAAGAGGGTAAGAAGAAGAAGAACATCAAAAACCATCATTCAATAAACAAACAAACAACAAACAAACATACAAACAAGCATGAAGAAACCCCCACCTTATTTTTTTTGTTGGAAGAACTTGCTAGCATAACTTCTCCTTCCCCTAGCTTTAGAAATCTTCTACTAAACCTACAAGAGAACTCTCAAATTAGTATGAGACTTTCTCTCTTTCTTTTCCTTTCCTTTCTTTCTTTCTTTCCTTCTTTCTTTTGTTTTCTAAAATGAGAGAAGGAGGAGAAGGAGGGGCTATTTATAGGAGGGGAGAGTGGTGGAAAGTGCAAAATGACACTCACACATTTGCAAAAACCCCCTTCCCCTTTTTAAGGGCCGGCCATACCCTAGGGAGATGTAGGGGTGAGGTGGAGGGAGGTGTATGTGGGGGAGGTGTTGTGTGGGTGGGGTTTTACATGAGGGTTTCTAGAAAGGGTTTAGTTCTTCATGCCTACAAACCTTTATATTAAACCCCCTAATCAAAACCCTAACCTCCTAATTAAGTTTGTCATAACAAGGCAAGTGTTGTCCAAAAATACACAACACACAATTTATATGATGTGCTAATCGACATACTACACGTATGTGCGCCTATATGTCTGTATACTGAAAATCTTCGCATAATCCGTATAAAAATAATTAAATCTTGGAAATAATAATAAAATAAATTTTATTATTAGTTCGGAAGATCACGGTATCAATTTGATACAATACGGATATATACAGACCGATATCTGGATACCGATAATGTCTAGGAGCAAACCGGGTAAAATCACCAAAATATTCTAATTTTGGGATTAAAACAAAATAATAATAAAATAATAATAAAATATCGATTTATATACAGTAATATCCGTCCGGGATATTACAATACTCCCTCCTTAGAATAGTTCTGTCCTCAGAACTACGTTAAGTTAGGAAAACAGGCAAAACATCCATACCCTAATAACTTGGGGAAAGAAAGCTTATGCTGCTTTCCGGTTCCCAAGTGGTTCATCCACGAACTGGTTCTCCAAAGAACCCGATATTTGCAACTCGGTGTCTACTCCCTCCTTAGAATAGGACATGACCTATGGACATTACTTCCGATTTCTAGGATTTCCTCCGGTAATTTGCTCATTCTACTCTATCAATACACCCTCGGTTAGGAAATCTTCGAATACCATCCTAAAATATACCTACTGGAATTAGTCCAGATATAGGATAATCATAAAACATAAGTTGAAAGGAACAACAATATGAATTACAATCGCCTATAACTAACTAAGACTCGACTCCTAAAGGCGTCCAAGTTTAATTTTCCTGCTGTGTTGGACTGTAAATTGAAGTTAGCTCTGATACCACTCTGTAGCGCCCTGATTTCCATATACCGGAAAACCGAGACACGAGCCAGGACCTTTTCTTCAATTAGTCACAATACACAGAAAAACAGGAGAATTTAAAACTTTTTATTCAATACTCAATATGTTACAAGTCTGAATATTGTACAACTGTAATACCTTACAATAGAGTTACAATATTACCTTTACATTTCTAAGTATTACAACTTTCACATCTTACATCAGAGTACCTCTCACTTAACAGATAATCAATACATATACTGCAGCAGAACTAAAACATAATACTGACTCCTTGCTTTCCTGGCCTTGAGTCCTCTTGAATCTCGCCTTTGTACTTCGGCGATCCAGTACCTATGGAAGTGGGGACGTCAGTATTCACTGACGCTTAAAGGCTGATCATATAGCAGCGAATCTTCCAAACAATATACAAAATATACAAACATAGCAATTGTGTTGGTGTAGTTTAAGTGTTTGTGAGTGCTAGGACTAGACTCTAATGCGATACTTAAAATAGAACTAATTATACACAACCCGTTCCTGACAATACTCCATGACTCTGTGAGGTTGCAGAAGAGGTCAAGTCCCCCTATGCAGTCAGCTTATGGTGTCTCCGTTTTCCACTACTACCCGGCAAGCCGGACCTCACTCAACAAGGTTGCAGGTGCGGTCTAGTTCCGCCACTGCAGTCATATAGTGGTGTCCATGTTTGCCACTATGGCCTAGTGTATCGGGCCTTAATCCAAAATCCAAATCATAGGGTTTCGCAAGCGCAGGGCAGCGCGAAGCCTACCCTGTGGCACCCTCTGGGGTATCGCAAGCGCAGGACTGCACAATGCATCCTGTGGCACCCCAGCCACGGTATTTCAGGAATTAACAGAGCGAGATACGTAACCCGTGTCCTCAACCTGTGAGATGGCACCGTACGTATCCCTTTGACGGGAAGGTAGGACAAGGACGCTTCCTATTCTAATGTCAGCAAGTCTCCGAAAGTAACATGCAGCCCATAAATACATGCGACTCCATCTCAAGCCGTTTCTCCATATATAGGGATTGAACCCGCGTTATGAATTCTAATTGTACACAACCTGTTCCTGACGCCCTACACGTGACTCGCGAGGCTGCAGATGTGGTCATGTGCCACTGTTGCATTTCGCCCGTGGTGTCTATGTTCGCCACCGCGACCCGGCTAACCGGACCTCACTCAAAATAGACGAACCCAATATATCGGGCGTCATAACAAAAATCAAACTATAGAGTTTCGCAAGCGCAGGGTAGCACGAAGCCTACCCTGTGGCACTCTCTGGGGTATCGCAAGCGCAGGACTGCATAATGCATCCTGTGGCACCCCTAGCCACGGTACCTCAGGAATTAACAGAGCGAGATACGCAACCCGTGTCCTCAACCTGTGAGATGGCACCGTACGTATCCCTTTGACAGGAAGGCACAACCCTGTACACCACCTATGATCTGCCTCAAGGGACGAGTTAGTGTAAGGGGCCCCCTACAACTGACCCCTCTCTCCCGGCAAAAGGGTTTAAATAAACTGATCCTTATAAGTCACTATCCTAGTGATGTCCCTGACTCGAACAATCCTAGGGATGACGATATTATAACACAACGTGCTAGGCCTTAAGTTAGGCTTCGCAAGACAACTCTGCTAGGCCGCTCAACCTAGACTTACCAGAATCCCTCAGGACCCGGTTCGTGGCTCATCGATCCAAGACTTTGGCCGTGTGAATATACATGCACGCCGCTTCCCTAGACTTGGATTCCGTCTATACTCCGGTCCTCGACTAACCTACCCTGGTTAAGATTCGACGGTACACAAGGAGTGACTCCTCCACAGTTCCTTAGGGTAAGAACATGTGTCTTGATGGTCGATAGCCCTTAGGGTGGTAACATCACCCTAGACGAGCACAACTAACTGTGTACTAGCTAACAAGCTATACACGACTAATAACCACATACGAGCCAACTAAGCTACGTATGAAACAATAACTACCTACAAGCCAGGTAGGCCTCGTAGGAGATAACCACATACATACCAGCCAAATAAGCCGCGTATGAGACCAACAGCTTCGTACGGGCCGGTCGGGCCGCGTACGGGACAACCACCTACATACGAGCCGACTAAGCTACGTATGAGACCCACAGCTACATACGGGCCAGTCGAGCCACGTACGAGCACGACCGTGTGCAAACAACCATACAGGTAATCAATCTTAGAAGCAACCAAACGTGCTTACTAACAAACTTAATCTTCTATTGTTAGAAGCAACAGAAGAATCTACTAATATTCTATGGTCGGTATTCCACTAAGGAAGGATCCGAAGGCGACCTAACGGCCTTTATCGGACCAACTATCACTAGTGGTCTTCCCAATCCTTATCACTTCAACCTATAGCGCCTTAAGTATGGCATACAATTACAAGAAGCTTCTTACGACAATCAATCATATAACCCAACCACCATGATATTCCTATGTATGAATGTGATTAATGCTTATGCTTACATTGAGCTCAAGCATGAAAATCACTAACGACCTTAAACATAAAATCCTCTATAGTCAATCGTAGGTTACCAATTGAGCATGGAAGCCTACTACTTATCATAAGCAACCACCACCACCCAACTAAGCAATATTCCAAGGTATAGTAGGTAGTCCTAACACTACTCCTACAACATTCTAAGCGAGTATTACTCTAGCATGGTATAGAATCCCACATAAATCACTACAACTAGCCATGGGTAGTTTCTTTACTCTAAGCACGAACATCATAGTGTGGGTATCCTTAACTTAACATGATTAATAATTAGCATGATACCTACTTACTTAGCATAAGTCATGATCATCACATAACATACACTTCTCTACCATTTATCTAACATGGTATACAATTTGCATACAATTTAAACTAGCATGATATGCAAAGTACTTACAATTAAGCTAGCATGGTATATCACTTTCCAACAATTAAACTAGCATGGTATATGATTTCATCATGGATCCTACAACACTCTAGGCACAATAAAAACTTATCCACACATAGTAGGAAACTCTTGGATTGAATCCTACACATTCTAAGCATAAGTGAGTTACTAAACATGATAGGAAAAGAATCCTACAACATTACCAAGCATGCTAGGAAAAGAATCCTACAACATTCTAAACATTAAGCATGGTAGGATATTTTTAGAAAAAGTCCTACAACATCCTAAACATAAAGCATGATGGGATAATTTTATAAAACCTCCTACATCTAATTAAGCATAGAATCATGGTAGGATATTTTTATAAGTAACCCTACAACTAATTAAGCATGAATATGGCTTCTAATTATTTTTAGAAACAAAGCTACAACTAACTAAGCATAGATATGGCTTCTAATTATTTTTAGAAGCAATGCTACAACTAACTGAGCATAGATATGGCTTCTAATTATTTTTAGAAGCAAAGCTACAACTAACTAAGCATGGATATGGCTTCTAATTATTTTTAGAAGCAAGCTACAACTAACTAAGCATAGATATGGCTTCTAATTATTTTTAGAAGCAATGCTACAACTAACTAAGCATAGATATGGCTTCTAATTATTTTTAGAAGCAAAGCTACAACTAACTAAGCATGGATATGGCTTCTAATTATTTTTTAGAAGCAAGCTACAACTAACTAAGCATAGATATGGCTTCTAATTATTTTTAGAAGCAATGCTACAATGTTCTAAGCACAAAACATAAAGGAATATTTTTAGAAAATATCCTACAATATTCTACTACTACTACTACTTCTATTTTGATCAACACATAACTATCTACTACTACTACTACAACATACAACTTACTACTATTACTACTACTTCATTAATCAACATACATGCTACTACTACTTCATTTTATTACATACTACTACTTATTATTTTAGCTTACTGCTACTTAGTTGCTTAAAGAAAGATCATTTATTTTACTTTACTTTACTTCTAGTAAATAGAAAAGATAGCTACAACTAGTGATCAAAAATAAAAAGAAGATCTTTTTATTAAACTACAACTAGTGATTAAATAGAAAGAAAGATCCTTTTATTAAACTACAACTAGTGATTAAACAAAAGAAGATCTTTTTAATTATTAACTACAACTAGTGATTAAAAATAAAAGAAGATCTTTTTACTTATTAGCTACAACTAGTGACTAAGAATAAAGAAGATCTTTTTATTTATTAGTTACAACTAGTGATTAGAAATAAAAAGAAGATCTTTTTATTTATTAGCTACAACTAGTGATTAGAAATAAAAAGAAGATCTTTTTAATTATTAACTACAACTAGTGATTAAAAATAAAAGAAGATCTTTTTATTTATTACACCAAGTCCTACAACCAACAATGGTTGTATATTTCAACAATATGCAATATGTATGGTTCCATATCAAGTTCTACAACCTTACATGGTTGTATGCAAAGAGTTTATGTGCATGTGTTCTTTTAGTCCAAGTAGTTTACTTTTTATCATACAACAACAAACAAAAGAACCATCTTTAGATGATTCCTACTACAACATACCACATAATAACCATACCAAAAAAGAAGGGTAAACAAGAGGGTAAGAAGAAGAAGAACATCAAAAACCATCATTCAATAAACAAACAAACAACAAACAAACATACAAACAAGCATGAAGAAACCCCCACCTTATTTTTTTTGTTGGAAGAACTTGCTAGCATAACTTCTCCTTCCCCTAGCTTTAGAAATCTTCTACTAAACCTACAAGAGAACTCTCAAATTAGTATGAGACTTTCTCTCTTTCTTTTCCTTTCCTTTCTTTCTTTCTTTCCTTCTTTCTTTTGTTTTCTAAAATGAGAGAAGGAGGAGAAGGAGGGGCTATTTATAGGAGGGGAGAGTGGTGGAAAGTGCAAAATGACACTCACACATTTGCAAAAACCCCCTTCCCCTTTTTAAGGGCCGGCCATACCCTAGGGAGATGTAGGGGTGAGGTGGAGGGAGGTGTATGTGGGGGAGGTGTTGTGTGGGTGGGGTTTTACATGAGGGTTTCTAGAAAGGGTTTAGTTCTTCATGCCTACAAACCTTTATATTAAACCCCCTAATCAAAACCCTAACCTCCTAATTAAGTTTGTCATAACAAGGCAAGTGTTGTCCAAAAATACACAACACACAATTTATATGATGTGCTAATCGACATACTACACGTATGTGCGCCTATATGTCTGTATACTGAAAATCTTCGCATAATCCGTATAAAAATAATTAAATCTTGGAAATAATAATAAAATAAATTTTATTATTAGTTCGGAAGATCACGGTATCAATTTGATACAATACGGATATATACAGACCGATATCTGGATACCGATAATGTCTAGGAGCAAACCGGGTAAAATCACCAAAATATTCTAATTTTGGGATTAAAACAAAATAATAATAAAATAATAATAAAATATCGATTTATATACAGTAATATCCGTCCGGGATATTACAATCTAGGGAAGAGAAAGGCTCCAAGCTTGCTTGTTGAGAAGTTAACGAGTTCCAGGAGTAGTTCGAGTGGTCAAAACATGCTTATTTGCAAGTTAGGGGAGAGACTTCAAACCACGATTTTGGACTCCAACTAGTCTATTATCGTGTCAACATGTTTTAGGAACAATTTCGAGTGACGAGTCCTACCTAAAACTTTCTTATTGGCAAGTTGCTTGAGCGACATCGAGCCACAAGTTTGGACTATGAAGTTGTTGGTTTAGGGGTTAACTAGTTATGAGAGAAGTTTCGAGTGACGACCCCAGCTCCGAACTTGCTTATTAGCGAGTTGTGGGAGCAACTTCGAGCCATGAGTTTTAACTCCAAACTTGTTGTCTAAGAGGTTAACAAATAGTGGGTGTAGTTTCGAGTGACAAGCTTAACACCGAGCATGTTTGTTAGCGATTTGCAGGAGTAGCTTCGAGCCACGAGTTTGGACTTTGAACTTATTATTTGAGGATTAACGAGCTGTGGGAGCAACTTTAGGGAAGAGTTGGACTCCGAATTTGTTATTTAAGGGTTAATGAGTTGTTGGAGAAACCCTAGGAAAAAGTTGGACCCGAGCCTATTATTTAGGACATAGTGAGTCGTTGGTGTAGCTCGGGGAAGGAGCTGAGCATCCAACTCATTGTTCACATCCAAAGAGTAGTACAAAAAATTTTGAAATAAAATGCTGAGTTTTATTGAACAATAAACCTAAGTGCCTGCATTGACGGTAGCTAGCCTTTATGACACTCTAGCTGTTGTAGATGTCGGCATTATTACTAATTAGAAACCTCTTGCTATTTGAGGGTGTTAAGCACTCTTGTTGAACTTCATCAGATGCTCGGTGTTCTAAGTCCATGATATCTTCTTGCCCCAGGTCCTTAAGTCGGTATGGCCCTTATATAGGACTACTTTGGAGACCTTATATGGCACTTCCCAATTTGGAATGAGCTTTCCCTTCTTGCGTGGGTCAGAGATTTTGAGTTTTCGGAGGACAAGGCCCCCCTTCCTTGGGATTTTCTAGGCAGACCTTCATGTTGTAGAATTCCTCCACCTTCTGCTGGTAGATGTGTCTTCAGATGGCAGACTTCCCACGAACATCTTTAATGAGCTCAAGGTTGTCTCAAAGGTCATTTGAGTTATTTTCATGCCCAGCTTCCCAAAAAGGAATACAGAATATGGATACGTGACTAAGCCCAGCGAATAATTTTCATCATCCATAAGCTGTTAGGATCCTTACAACATTTCACAAGAATAATCAGAGTCGGAAGCAAGAAAAGTCAACCAAGCATTCATATATGAATCAAAATACCAACAGGATTACTTGAAACAAAATATATTAATCTCAAATAAACTAGATCTGAATAAGTCAATATCCTGGGTCACATTGCCCAAATATAAATAAATCCAAGTACAAAATATATTATTTAAATAGTAACAGGAAATAATAATAAAAGCAGGAAAATCATGATAGAAAAACTCCAGCATCTAGTATCTCATCTTGCCTATTCCATCTGGCAGCTGATCTCCAAAATCTCCAATTTAATAAACTGCAGGAAAAGGAAAAAGAAAACAAACTCCTGTCAATGCAAGTTACGGGCCGCTTGTAGTGCAGGATACAAGTACATGGGAAAGGTAAACAAATAATATGGAATAGGCATGATAACAAAATATAACAACTAGCATGGCAAGGTGAACAAATGTAAGTAGCATGTATCAAGTGCCAAGTAGACAAGTATCATCTAAACGAGTAACAAGTATCAAGTGTCAAGTAAACAAGTATCAAGTACAAGTAGCAGGTATCATGTATCATATACAAGTAATCAAGTATCAAGTTTCATGTTCAAGTGTCACGGTCAAGTCTTGTAGTTATTACTATCTAGGTAGCACTTCATGCATCCCGGTTTTACTACATGGTTTCTACATTCAAACAAGTTACATTTAGGCCTAGTGGTAGGTTTCTATAGGGCCGTGTACTCAGGCAACAAGTCAAGTAACAAGTAATAGGTAAACAGGCACGAATCACGTAGTAAAATCGTGGCAACAGAAATAGGCATGAATCATGTAGTCATAAAACATGGCAACAGGTAATAACAGGCATGAATCATGTAATCATGAAACATGGCAACATATAATAATAACAGGCATGAATCATGTAGTCGTGAGTTCATGGCATAATATAATAATAACAGGCATGAATCATGTAATCATGAGTTCATGGCAGAATATAATAATAACATGCATGAATCGTGCAAGCATGAAATATGGCAACAAGTAATGGGATCATGGGCCCCGTTCTGAGTACACATACCTATATTGTCCACTACTAAGGTCTTTCCCTTAACCCTGGCTTGATTATTTATTATTATTATTAAATAGGCATGTACGTGTCACAAAACAGATCAAGAACAACATGGCATGAACAAGAAAACAGTTACAAGATGAAAGATAAACATGTATAAGTGATAAACAACACATAACAGGATATAACAACAAAAACTCTAGTTCAGGACAGCAAGACAGTACTGCACTAAAACTGAAATTTTCGTTGCTAAAAAAATGAAAATCTGGATCCGTCAAAGAATCTGAAAAATAGACTCCTGGCCGAATCCAGAAACCATATATAAGTCATATGGTGTTTCACAACAACAAGTCTCAAAACTGATTTGAATCCAGAAAACACGTTCAGCCAAAAATCAGAAGATCGTATTGAAAGTCAGGAAAAAATCATGAAAACTCATTAAATAAATCCATGAAAAATCTGGGGTATTCCCCTATATGTATAGTAATAGGGAAACAATTTTCATAATTTTTCAATATAAATTGTTTAGTAAAAAAAATCGGAAAATATCAAGATGCAGTAGTTTTGTAAATCTATAGTTATAAATACTTCAGTACTAAAACAGGAATATCTTACAAACCATAAATCAAAAATCAAATCCGCCAAAAGGGTGATAAAATAGATACAGTAGGCTAACTTACATATTCAGAAATGTTTTAGAAACAGCAAGTAGAATTAGGTCGAAAATCAGGTTCTTTTCTGAACAGTAGGAAAAATCTGCCAGTACAGTAATTGTTTGGAAACATAGAATGGTTTGTAAAACTCATCAAATAATTCCATAAAAATTCAAGGTTAATCGCAATCATGTCTAGAAGTACTGAGCAAAATTTGTGATCAAAATAATAATTTTAACACCAGAATAAAAATAGATTACTCTTCAGAATTCATAGAAAACGCAGTCTAGAAATCTTTCTACACCTCAGTAGTAAAATAGACATAACTTACAACTCGTAAATCGAAACTGAGATCCGTCAAAAGAGTTGGAATTTAGACAGAATTCTCTATAGTTTATGTTCACAAAATATTTTCATATACTGACCTTAATAGGGTCTAACATACAAAACAACATCAGAATAACAAAAAATACAGATTTGCTCTTCATACACAAATCAACGTAGGTCATACAGAAATTCATCCAAATCAACCCAAACATGAAATATAGTATACTAGATGTCCAAACAGCATGGTATAGGGTATTTTACAAGTATTCGACAAGTATCTCACAAATAACACATCAAGCATAGATATCTCAAAGTAACATGAATATATACATCAAAAGTGGTCAACCCTAGGCTGTTTCATGTCTTGTATGTTGTGAGGAAACTATGGTCAAATCATTACAATAGAGACAACAGATAACAGAGAATTCACACACGAATTTTCTCTAGAACCCAACTACACTATAGGCGGTATTTAGTACTTGTATTACACAAAGAAAAGAATACAAGTTACTTGCCTGAGATACGATGAAGAAAACGATAAAGCAAGCACAAGAATAACGGGAATGGATTCCCGGACAACGATCTCAACACGAACTAAACTCGAACCACGAACAACGACAACTACACGATCCACGAACCCAAAACAAACACAACTCACGAACACAAACATGGCAATGAACCACGAACAAAATCCAAGATCACCCGCACTCGCACACAACCACCAATAGAGCAAGAGAGCAAGAGGGTGAGAAGGAGTTGGGGTGTGCACCACGATGAAGGGATGGCAGACAGCAAGGAGATAGCGACAGGAGGTCGCAGCGTTGCTGCGACAGAGAGGCACCAGAGGGATGCTGGCATCGCGACGTCGGGGTCGCGATGCTGCTGCCATCGAGGTGCGGCGGAGACAGGGAAAGAGCACAGGTGCTACGGGGTTGAGTTGGTGCTACAGAAGACAGGGAGGGATCAGGAGACTTTGTTGCAACATTGGGGTAGCAGCACAGGCGGGAGAGGGACGACGGGGAGGTGTAGTCGCTCAAGGGGCGACTGAGGGCATCGCAT
Organism: Hemerocallis citrina; assembly: GCA_017893485.1. Taxonomy (NCBI): domain Eukaryota; kingdom Viridiplantae; phylum Streptophyta; class Magnoliopsida; order Asparagales; family Asphodelaceae; genus Hemerocallis; species Hemerocallis citrina. The sequence continues at coordinate 133,893,325 of CM030364.1, read as the reverse complement.
CGATGGGTCGACGGGGGAAAGAGATGCGCGGGACAAGCACAGGGAGCGGGAGAGGGGATAGAGGTGGGGAGATAGGGTTTTAGAAGGAGCAGGGTTGAAGAAGGAGGAGGCGGCTAATGGGTTTAGGCTGCTGGAGGTATATGGAAGATGAACAGAGTTACAGTGTATATGTAATATCCCGGACGGATATTATCTCGTATAAATCACTATTTTACTATTATCTTATTATTATTTTGTTTTAATTCCAAAATCAAATTATTTTGGTGATTTTTCGCCGGTTTGTCCACAAACATTGTCTACGCGCATATATCGGTCGGTGTACATCCGAAGTACATCAAATTGGTAGCGCGATCCTCCGAATTGATAATAAAAACTTATTTTATTATTATTTTCAATTAAACTATTTATGGGGATTATATAAGAAATTTTGGTATACACATACATATACATATACATACAATTGTATGGTACTTAGTACATTGTACAAAATATGTAGTATGTACTCTTGGACAATGTACTCAACCTTGTCATGACAACTTAATTAGATGGTTAGGGTTTGATTAGGAGGCTTAATCTAGGGTTTTTGTATGCATGAGGAGATTAAGTAAAAATCCCTTCTAGAAACCTTATCCCTTTACCATGCTTCCACCTCATTTCTAGGCCATACCCTACACCTCACCCCTACCCTCCTACAAGCATGGCCGGTCGCTCTTCTTGGGGGGTTTTTGTGCATATTGTTGAGTGCAATTTTGCACTCTCCACCCTTCTCTCCACCTATAAATACCCCCTCCTTCTCCACTTGTCTCATTTTTACAAAAACAAAAGAAAAGAAGGAAAGGAAAAAGAAAGAGAGGAGACTAACAAGAGAGTTTTCTTGTAGGTTCCATAGAAGTTCTAGGAGCTAGGGGAAGGAGAAGTTTTAGCTAGCTAGTCCTTCCTACAAGTAGAACAAGGTGGGGGTTTCTCCACTTGCTCTTTTGATTATTGAGTTGTTGATTTTTGGCTTCTTCTTCTTACCTTCTTGTTTTGTTTTCTTTGGTTCTTTTGGGATGGTTTGTTGTGATAGTGTTGTTGTAGGTGGTTCTTACTTTGTATGTTGTGGGTGTTAAAGTAATAATCACATGAAATGAAATGGAAACAAATGGTAGTGTTGAATAGCCTAAAGATTGAATCTTTATAGTAGTAGTAGGTTGTTTTGTGTTTGTTAATTGGACTAAAATGACATAAGGCATATGGACTTGTACATACAACCATTTGGGGTTGTAGGACCTGATGTGAACTCATGCACAAAGCATATGAACCTTTTATACAACCATTTTTGGTTGTAGGACATGTGTTGAACTTGGACTAAAAAGATAGCATATGTTGGTTGAACTAAAATAGAAGGTTCTTATTTTATTTCATTATTGTTTGTTCTCTTTTATAGTCTTAAGAAAGAAAGAAACCCTTGTGGATGTTAATTCTATTAATGGAAAAGAAACTATCTAAATCACTAGTTGTAGAATGGTCAAAAATATCTCTTTTTATGGTCAACTAGTGTTAATAAGAAATAAATACTAATGAAGATTGGTAGAAATGTTAGTAGATGTTCATATTAAAATAAAGTAGTAGTAGTAGTAGTAGATAATTAAAAGAAGTAGTTGTAGATGTTTTATGTTCATATTAAAATAAAGTAGTAGTAGTAGTAGTAGATAATTAAAAGAAGTAGTTGTAGATGTTTTATGTTCATATTAAAATAAAGTTGTAGTAGTAGTAGTAGTAGATAATTAAAAGAAGTAGTTGTAGATGCTTTATGTTATGTTCATGGTTAAAATAAAATAGTAGTAGTAGTAGATAGTTGTAGATGCTTTATGTTATGTTCATGGTTAAAATAAAGTAGTAGTAGTAGTAGATAGTTGTAGATGTTTTATGTCATTTTCATGGTTAAAATAAAGTAGTTGTAGTAGTAGTAGATAATTAAAAGAAGTAGTTGTAGATGCTTTATGTTATATTCATGGTTAAAATAAAGTAGTAGAAGTAGTAAAATGTTGTAGTATTCATGCTAAAATCATCTATCATATTTAGGAATGATATACATGTTGTCGGATTCATGCCAAAATTATCTATCATGTTTAGGAATGACATACATGCTTAGAATGTTAGTAGGATAAATGCTAAAATTACTTACCATGTTTAGAAGTATGTATATATATATACTTAGGAATTTTGTATGTTCATACTAGTAGTTATCCATGCTTAGTAAGATATTCATGCTTAGTAGTTATTCATGCTTAATAAGATTCATGCTTAGATGATAGTAGGAAAGTAGTATACCATGATAGATTAATTTGTCTATGCGTAGATGATAGTAGGAAAGTAGTATACCATGCTAGCTTAATTTGTCTATGCTTAGATGATTGTAGGAAAGTAGTATACCATGCTAGTTTAACTTATCTATGCATAGATGATAGTAGGAAGGTGGTGTATCATGCTAGATTAATTTATCCATGCTTACATGCTTATAGGAAAGTGGCATACCATACTAGATAAATTGTAGGAAAGTTGTATACCATGTTAGTTTAATTATAGGAAAGTTATATACCATGCTAGATCAAATAAATATTCATGCTTACATGATATCCATGCTTAGATAAGTATATGTTCATGCTATGTTAGTAGATGATCATGCTTAATCATTATTCATGCTAAGTTAGTAGATGTCATGCCAATTATTGTCTATGTTAAGTTAGTAGATGACCATGCTAATGATTTGTTATGTTATGTTAGTAGATGACCATGCTACGGATTGTTTATGTTAAGTTAGTAGATGACCATGCTAATGATTGTTTATGTTAAGTTAGTAGATGACCGTGCTAATGACTGGTTATGTTATGTTAATAGATGACCATGCTAATGATTGTTCATACTAAGTTAGTGGATGACCATACTAATGATTGTTCATGCTAAGTTAGTAGATGATCATGCTTAGATGATATCCATGCTTAGGTTGTGATGATTGATCATGTTAAGAAATGAAGATCCGTGCTTAAGGTGGTAGTAGAGATATATACCCTTAGTAGTAAGAATTCACACTCAAGTTATAGCTTATGCTTGACTATAGTAGACTTCATGTCTAGATCACAGTGATTTTCATGCTTAAGCTTAATATAAGCACATGATTAAATCATATTCGTACTTAGGAGTATGGTGGTAGGTGGTTATGTTATGTACCATAATTAGATTGTCGTAGGTCGATACTTGCAATTGTATGCCATGCTTAAAGTGCTATAGGTTAAGCAATAAGGAAGGAATCATGTCATAATTGTAATGACAACTACCTTGTTGTAGTTAATGTTAGTAGGGAGCCCATACATGCCTGAAGAAGTATATTGTAGCATCCTAGTGGAATATTGAACGAACGTAGGTTCTATGTTGTTCTAGTTCGTTTTGAAAGGAAACCGTGAGTTCTAGTGTGTGAGGTTCAAATTAGAGTTAGACCCTATCATGGGAACATTCCTCATCCGTAGGGGTAATAAAGATTGGGAAGATCACAAGTAATAGTTAGTCCGATAAAGGTTGTTATGTCGCCTTCGGTTCTTCATTGGTAGAATACCGATCATAGACTATTAATAGATCCTTCTGTTGCTTCTAATAAATAGAAAATCAAGTTTGCTAGTAAGCACGATTGGTTGCTTCTAGGTTGATTACCTGTATGGTTGTTTGCATATGGTTGTGCTCGTACGTGGCTCGACTGGCCCGTATGTAGCTGTGGGTCTCATACGTAGTTTATTTGGCTCGTATGTAGGTTGTTGTCTGGTACGCGGCTCGATCGGCCCGTGCGTAGCTGTTGGTCTCATACGCGGCTTATTTGGCTGGTATGTACGTTGTTATCTCCTACGAGGCCCGCCTGGCTCGTAGGTAGCTATTGTTTCATACGTAGCTTATTAGCTCGTATGTGGTTGTTACTCGTGTATAGCTTGTTAGCTAGTACACTGTTCGTTGTGCTCGTCTAGGGTGATATTACCACCCTAGGGGCTATCGACCATCAAGACATATGTTTTCTACCCTAAGGAACTGTGGAGGAGTCACTCCTTGTGTACCGTCGAATCTTAACCAGTATAGGTTGATTGAGGACCAGAGTATAGACGGAATTCAAGTTTAGGGTAGCAGCATGCGTGTATGTTCGCACGGCCGAGGTCTTAGATCGATGGACCAGGAACCGGATCCCGAAGGGTTCTAGTAAGTCTAGGTTGAGCAGCCTAGTAGAGTTGTCTTGCGAAGTCTACTTTAAAGGCCTAGCATGTTGTGTTTATAATGTTGTCATCCCTAGGATTATTCGAGTCAGGGACATCATTAGGATAGTGACTTATAAAGATCATTTTACTTAAACCCTTTTGTCGGGAGAGAGGAGTCGGTTGTAGGGGGCACCTTACGACTCACTCGTCTCTGGAGGCAGACTAGGTGGTGTTATTGGGTTGCGCCTTCCTGTCAAAGAGATACGTACGGTGCCGTCTCACAAGTTGGGAGCACGGGTTGCGTATCTCGCGCTGTTAATTCCTGAAGTACCGTGGCTTGGGGTGCCACAGGATGCATTGGGCAGTTCTGTGCTTACGAGACCCCAGGGGTGCCACAGGGTAGGCTTCGCGCTACCCTGCGCTTGCGAGACCCTATGATTTTAGTTTTTGAAATGACGCCCGATACACCGGGTTCGTCTGTTTTTAAGTGAGGTCCAGTTAGCCGGGTAGCAGTGGCAAACATAGACACCACTGGCGGACTGCATTAGTGGGACTTAACCACGTCTGCAACCTCATCAGTCACGTGTAGGTGTCAGGAACAGGTTGTGTACAATTAGAATTCATAACGCGGGTTCAAATTCCTATATGGAGAAACGGCTTGAGACGGGGTCGCATGTAGTATGGGCTGCATGTTGCTTCGGAGACTCACTGACATTAGAATAGGAAGCATCCTAGTTCTATTTAAATATCGCATTAGAGTCTAGTCATAGCACTCACGAATACTTAAACTACACCAACACCATTGCCATGTTTTGTATATTGTTTGGGAGATTCGCTGCTTTGATATCAGCCTTTAAGCGTCAGTGAATACTGACGTCCCCACTTCCATAGGTACTGGATCGCCGATGTACAAGGGCAAGATTCAGGAGGACTCAAGGCAAAGAAAGCAAGGAGTCAATGTCGTATTTAGTTCCGCTATAAAATGTGTGTTGATCATCTATTAGTTAGAAAGTACTCTAATGTAAGATGTTGAAGGTTGTAATACTTGGAAATGTAAAGGTATTATTGTAACTCTATTGTAATGTATTGCAGTGTATAATGTTCAGACTTGTAATACATTGGGTGTTGAATGAAAAGTTTTAAATTCTCCTGTTTTTCTGTGTATTGTGACTAATTGAAGAAAATGTCTTGGCTCGTGTCTCGGTTTTCCCTGTATTGGAAATTGGGGTGCTACAGAGTGGTATCAGAGCTAACTTCAATTTACAGTCCAACACAGTAGTAAAATTAAACTTGGATGCCTTTTAGGAGATTGGGTTTTAGCTAGTTGCAGACAATTATAACTCATATTGTTGTTCTTTCAACTTATGTTTTATAATATTTCTATATCGATGCTAATTTCTGTATCCACTCCTTGCAGGATGACGGACAGAGCGTTTCCCACGGGGAGTGGGTGGGGTCAGGAAGACGTAATTGAGATAGACTCGGACACAGAGCCTATCTTGGAGGGGGTTCAGCCACCAGTGGAGGCCGGATTGGCCAACGGGGCCCCCACAGCTGCCACAGCAGGGGCATTTCCTTTTGGGGGTCAGGTTCCAGTACCGCCACCTCCCCAGCTTACCCCCGTGGAGGAGGCCTTTCAGCTGGTCTTCCAGGACATATCGACTCTGACCTGGTCCCACGTCTGTCTGGAGAACAAGATGGACTCGTGCGAGTTCGTGAACTTCCACCATGCGAAGGAAGTAGAGAGGTTGAGGAGCGCCAATGCAAGGGCCCAGCGCAGGATGGTGATCCTGAACCATAGCTACAGGGCACAGTTCGAGCGCATGGAGCGTCGATGCGCAGAACTCTAGGAGCAGGTCGCACAGTTGCGAGCGCTGCAGACTGGACAGGACCCACCAGAGGGCACCAGCAATACCGACTAGGCAGTCGGGTACTCAGAAACTGTTTTGTTATTTTGTGATTTTGGCTCCTACGTCTGTGATATATAGGTAGGAAGGATGTCGCTTAGGAAAGATGTGATACTTTTGTAACCAAGTGGGCTTATGTAGACTGTTTTGTTATTTTGTGATCTTGACTCCTACTTCTGTGATATATAGGTAAGAAGGATATTGCTTAGGAAGATATGACACTTTGTAACCCAGTGGGTTTATGTATGTATAGGTGTAACTCATTCAATGGTTGTCAAAAGAAAAATTCTGTTCATCTCATGTTCTATGACTATGCTATTTCGTAATTGTCACTTCATTCTCCTAACTTAAAGTAATTCTGAGGACAGAACTATTCTAAGGAGGGAGTAATGTAATATCCCGGACGGATATTACCTCGTATAAATCACTATTTTACTATTATTTTATTACTATTTTGTTTTAATTCCAAAATCAAATTATTTTGGTGATTTTTCGCCGATTTGTCCACAAACATTGTCTACGCGCATATATCGGTCGGTGTACATCCGAAGTACATCAAATTGGTAGCGCGATCCTCCGAATTGATAATAAAAACTTATTTTATTATTATTTTCAATTAAACTATTTATGGGGATTATATAAGAAATTTTGGTATACACATACATATACATATACATACAATTGTATGGTACTTAGTACATTGTACAAAATATGTAGTATGTACTCTTGGACAATGTACTCAACCATGTCATGACAACTTAATTAGATGGTTAGGGTTTGATTAGGAGGCTTAATCTAGGGTTTTTGTATGCATAAGGAAATTAAGTAAAAACCCCTTCTAGAAACCTTATCCCTTTACCATGCTTCCACCTCATTTCTTGGCCATACCCTACACCTCACCCCTACCATCCTACAAGCATGGCCGGTCGCTCTTCTTGGGGGGGTTTTGTGCATATTGTTGAGTGCAATTTTGCACTCTCCACCCTTCTCTCCACCTATAAATACCCCCTCCTTCTCCACTTGTCTCATTTTTACAAAAACAAAAGAAAAGAAGGAAAGGAAAAAGAAAGAGAGGAGACTAACAAGAGAGTTTTCTTGTAGGTTCCATAGAAGTTCTAGGAGCTAGGGGAAGGAGAAGTTTTAGCTAGCTAGTCCTTCCTACAAGTAGAACAAGGTGGGGGTTTCTCCACTTGCTCTTTTGATTATTGAGTTGTTGATTTTTTGCTTCTTCTTCTTACCTTCTTATTTTGTTTTCTTTGGTTCTTTTGGGATGGTTTGTTGTGATACTGTTGTTGTAGGTGGTTCTTACTTTGTATGTTGTGGGTGTTAAAGTAATAATCACATGAAATGAAATGGAAACAAATGTTAGTGTTAAATAGCCTAAAGATTGAATCTTTATAGTAGTAGTAGGTTGTTTTGTGTTTGTTAATTGGACTAAAATGACATAAGGCATATGGACTTGTACATACAACCATTTGGGGTTGTAGGACTTGATGTGAACTCATGCACAAAGCATATGAACCTTTATACAACCATTTTTGGTTGTAGGACATGTGTTGAACTTGGACTAAAAAGATAGCATATGTTGGTTGAACTGAAATAGAAGGTTCTTACTTTATTTCATTGTTGTTTGTTCTCTTTTATAGTCTTAAGAAAGAAAGAAACCCTTGTGGATGTTAATTCTATTAATGGAAAAGAAACTATCTAAATCACTAGTTGTAGAATGGTAAAAAAGATCTCTTTTTATGGTCAACTAGTGTTAATAAGAAATAAATACTAATGAAGATTTGTAGAAATGTTAGTAGATGTTCATATTAAAATAAAGTAGTAGTAGTAGTAGTAGATAATTAAAAGAAATAGTTGTAGATGTTTTATGTTCATATTAAAATAAAGTAGTAGTAGTAGTAGTAGATAATTAAAAGAAGTAGTTGTAGATGCTTTATGTTATGTTCATGGTTAAAATAAAGTAGTAGTAGTAGTAGATAGTTGTAGATGCTTTATGTTATGTTCATTGTTAAAATAAAGTAGTAGTAGTAGTAGATAGTTGTAGATGTTTTATGTCATTTTCATTGTTAAAATAAAGTAGTAGTAGTAGTAGTAGTAGATAATTAAAAGAAGTAGTTGTAGATGCTTTATGTTATGTTCATGGTTAAAATAAAGTAGTAGTAGTAGTAAAATATAGTAGGATTCATGCTAAAATCATCTATCATGTTTAGGAATGATATACATGTTGTAGGATTCATGCCAAAATTATCTATCATGTTTAGGAATGACGTACATGCTTAAAATGTTGTAGGATAAATGCTAAAATTACTTACCATGTTTAGAAGTATGTATATATATACTTAGGAATGTTGTATGTTCATACTAGTAGTTATCCATGCTTAGTAAGATATTCAGGCTTAGTAGTTATTCATGCTTAATAAGATTCATGCTTAGATGATAGTAGGAAAGTAGTATGCCATGATAGATTAATTTGTCTATGCGTATATGATAGTAGGAAAGTAGTATACCATGCTAGCTTAATTTGTCTATGCTTAGATGATTGTAGGAAAGTAGTATACCATGCTAGTTTAACTTATCTATGCCTAGATGATAGTAGGAAGGTGGTATATCATGCTAGATTAATTTATCCATGCTTACATGCATATAGGAAAGTTGCATACCATGCTAGATAAATTGTAGGAAAGTTGTATACCATGTTAGTTTAATTATAGGAAAGTTATATACCATGCTAGATCAAATAAATATTCATGCTTACATGATATCCATGCTTAGATAAGTATATGTTCATGCTATGTTAGTAGATGATCATGCTTAATCATTATTCATGCTAAGTTAGTAGATGTCATGCCAATTATTGTCTATGTTAAGTTAGTAGATGACCATGCTAATGATTGGTTATGTTATGTTAGTAGATGACCATGCTAATGATTGTTTATGTTAAGTTAGTAGATGACCATGCTAATGATTGTTTATGTTAAGTTAGTAGATGACCGTGCTAATGATTGGTTATGTTATGTTAATAGATGACCATGCTAATGATTGTTCATGCTAAGTTAGTAGATGACCATGCTAATGATTGTTCATGCTAAGTTAGTAGATGATCATGCTTAGATGATATCCATGCTTAGGTTGTGATGATTGATCATGTTAAGAAATGAAGATCCGTGCTTAAGGTGGTAGTAGAGATATATACCCTAAGTAGTAAGTATTCACACTCAAGTTATAGCTTATGCTTGACTATAGTAGACTTCATGTCTAGATCATAGTGATTTTCATGCTTAAGCTTAATATAAGCACATGATTAAATCATATTCGTACTTAGGAGTATGGTGGTAGGTGGTTATGTTATGTACCATAATTAGATTGTCGTAGGTAGATACTTGTAATTGTATGCCATGCTTAAAGTGCTATAGGTTAAGCAATAAGGAAGGAATCATGTCATAATTGTAATGACAACTACCTTATTGTAGTTAATGTTAGTAGGGAGCCCATACATGCCTGAAGAAGTATATTGTAGCATCCTAGTGGAATATTGAACGAACGTAGGTTCTATGTTGTTCCAGTTCATTTTGAAAGGAAACCGTGAGTTCTAGTGTGTAAGGTTCAAATTAGAGTTAGACCCTATCATGGGAAAATTCCTCATCCGTTGGGGTAATAAGGATTGGGAAGATCACTAGTAATAGTTAGTTTGATAAAGGTTGTTATGTCGCCTTCGGTTCTTCATTGGTAGAATACCGATCATAGACTATTAATAGATCCTTCTGCTGCTTCTAATATATAGAAAATCAAGTTTGCTAGTAAGCACGATTGGTTGCTTCTAGGTTGATTACCTGTATGGTTGTTTGCATATGGTTGTGCTCGTACGTGACTCGACTGGCCCGTATGTAGCTGTGGGTCTCATACGTAGTTTATTTGGCTCGTATGTAGGTTGTTGTCTCGTACGCGGCTCGACCGGCCCGTGCGTAGCTGTTGGTCACATACGCGGCTTATTTGGCTGGTATGTACGTTGTTATCTCCTACAAGGCCCGCCTGGCTCGTAGGTAGCTATTGTTTCATATGTAGCTTATTAGCTCATATGTAGGTTGTTACTCGTGTATAGCTTGTTAGCTAGTACACTGTTCGTTGTGCTCGTCTAGGGTGATATTACCACCCTAGGGGCTATCGACCATCAAGACATATGTTTTCTACCCTAAGGATCTATGGAGGAGTCACTCCTTGTGTACCGTCGAATCTTAACCAGTGTAGGTTGATTGAGGACCAGAGTATAGACGGATCCAAGTTTAGGGTAGCGGCATGCATGTATGTTTACACGGCCGAGGTCTTGGATCGATGGACCAGGAACCGGATCCCGAAGGGTTCTGGTAAGTCTAGGTTGAGCAGCCTAGTAGAGTTGTCTTGCAAAGTCTACTTTAAAGGCCTAGCATGTTGTGTTTATAATATTGTCATCCCTAGGATTGTTCGAGTCAGGGACATCATTAGGATAGTGACTTATAAAGATCATTTTACTTAAACCCTTTTGCCGGGAGAGAGGAGTCGGTCGTAGGGGGCACCTTACGACTCACTCGTCTCTGGAGGCAGACTAGGTGGTGTTATTGGGTTGCGCCTTCCTATCAAAGGGATACGTACGGTGCCGTCTCACAAGTTGGGAGCACGGGTTGCGTATCTCGCGCTGTTAATTCCTGAAGTACCGTGGCTTGGGGGGCCACAGGATGCATTGGGCAGTCCTGTGCTTGCGAGACCCCAGGGGTGCCACAAGGTAGGCTTCGCGCTACCCTGCGCTTGCGAGACCCTATGATTTTGGTTTTTGAAATAACGTCCGATACACCGGGTTCGTCTGTTTTTGAGTGAGGTCCGGTTAGCCGGGTAGCAGTGGTGAACATAGACACCACTGGCGACTGCATTAGTGGGACTTGACCACGTCTGCAACCTCATCAGTCACGTGTAGGTGTCAGGAACAGGTTGTTTACAATTAGAATTCATAACGCGGGTTCAAATCCCTATATATGGAGAAACGGCTTGAGATGGGGTCGCATGTAGTATGGGCTGCATGTTGCTTCGGAGACTCGCTGACATTAGAATAGGAAGCATCCTAGTTCTATTTAAATATCACATTAGAGTCTAGTCATAGCACTCACGAATACTTAAACTACACCAACACCGTTGCCATGTTTTGTATGTTGTTTGGGAGATTCGCTGCTTTGATATCAGCCTTTAAGCGTCAGTGAATACTGACGTCCCCACTTCCATAGGTACTGGATCGCCGAAGTACAAGGGCGAGATTCAGGAGGACTCAAGGCAAAGAAAGCAAGGAGTCAATTTCGTATTTAGTTCCGCTGTAAAATGTGTGTTGATCATCTATTAGTTGGAAAGTACTCTGATGTAAGATGTTGAAGGTTGTAATACTTGGAAATGTAAAGGTAATATTGTAACTCTATTATAATGTATTGCAGTGTATAATGTTTAGACTTGTAATACATTGGGTGTTGAATGAAAAGTTTTAAATTCTTCTGTTTTTTTGTGTATTGTGACTAATTGAAGAAAAGGTCTTGGCTCGTGTCTCGGTTTTCCCTGTATTGGAAATCGGGGTGCTACAATATATATAGAAGATTGGGTTTTAGGGTTAACAGGGGGGTTTTCGGGTTGGGCTTTTGGGTAATATAGGGTTTAATGCATTACGGGTTTGGGAAAGTAAACAGGGGGTGTAAACGGGTAGGGTTAGGTATATATATGTGGGTGTATGCAGATGGGTAGCGGGTATGGGTAAATATATAATAGGTAACAGGATTTAAAATGGGTTTGAAAATAGGATTTTGGGTTTTAAAAGGATTAGGGTTTTTAAAAATTCAATAGAAGAATAAAATAAATTATAAAAATTTTGTTTATAATTTTAAAAAAATGAAAGTGGCATTACAAAATAGAATTTATTTAAAATACTACAAATACAGTTAGTAAATAAAATCAGATTTTTAATAAACAGTCAAAAATATCAATAATAACAATAATAATAAGATGAAAATGATAAAATAATAATGGTATTAATAATAACAGAAATAATAATAATAAGAGTAATAATAACAAAACAAAAAAATGAATTGTGTTACAATATAAAAATCATAGAAATAGTTACAAATAAAATTATTGATCGAAAACAGATTTTAATAAGAGATCCAATAGTAAAATTTGACAAAAGAAATTGAAAGCGGTAAAAATAATTTTCGAAAATTATAAATACAGAAAATACACGAAAAAATACGTATTAGGGAAAACATTTACAGTTATGTTCTTCATTAAAGGAGAGGAGGCGAGGAGAGGCTGGTCTGACCTCTACGGGGATCAGTGCATCAGAGCCGAAGGTGAGGTTGAATGGGAATTCTCCTATTGGTGTTCTCTTCGTGGTCCTCTGGGACCAGAGTACACTTGGGAGCTCCTCAACCCATAACCCCTTGAGATATTTGTTGAGCCTCTTCTTGATGCCATCAAGGTTCTTTCGATTGGCGTTCTTAGCTTGACCGTGGGTCTAGGGATGTGAAATGGAAAAGAATCATTGTTCGATCACAAGGTTGGCGCAGAATTTAAGGAATCCCTTGGCAGCAAATGGGTTTCATTGGTGACGAGGATTGAGGCATCCCAAACCTACAAATATTGTTCTTCTAAAAGAACTGCTGAATCTTGTGCTTAGTGGTGGAGGCTAGTAGGTTCACTTCGATCCACTTTGTGAAGTAATTGATAGCGACCATTAGAAATTTCATCTCTCTAGTTGTAGGGGGAAATCGAACTTGACATGGCAAAAGGCACCCACTTTATTGGGGAGAACTTTTGACAAAAGGTGCATCGGCGTACGTGGTCTTGGGCATTGTCAAGGAGTGAAGGCCAATAGTAATCATGGTTAAGAATCTTCTGTGCAAGGGACTTCACACCCATGTGACTACCACTGATTCCTTCATGTACTTCTCTGAGTGCATACTTAACCTCCTCAGGAAAGAGGCATCGTAGATAAGGTATATCTTATATGAGAGTGTATGAGCGCTTGTACATGTTTCCTTAGATAAGTGTGTATCTTTCCGCTCTTACTCGAATCTTTTTTGCTTTTATCAGATCTGCCGGGAGGATTCCCTTGCCGCGGAAGTCAACTAAGGGTTTAATCCACCAATCTCCGGGTGTCTATGGGGTGATAAACATGAGCTCCAAGGCCTCATCTTTGATGCCTAGCTTGAGTAGGACTTCAATGAGCACGGGGTGATGAAGTCCTTTGAAGGAAGAGGAGGCTAGTATAGTGAAGGCATCCGCTTGCCCGTTTTCTTCGTAGGGGATCGAGTGACTTTAACCCCTCAGAATGTAGCTAAAAGCTTCTTTACGCAAGCTAAGTACTTGACCCTGCAGTCATCCCTGACTTTGTATTCTCCTAGGATCTGGTTCACCACTAGCTAGGATGCGCTGAACACTTTTACCTTTCGGACCCCTGCTTTTCGACCTAAGAGGAGGCCGACAATTAGTGCCTTGTATTTAGCCTCGTTGTTAAAGGCTTGAAAGTTAAGGCAGAGTTAGTACTGGAGGGTGAACTCATCTGGACCAAGCATGATGACCCCAACCTCTCTCCATTCGATGCATAAGGAGTCATCGACATTGACACTCCATACAGGGGATCAAGGATAATGCTCCTTGATGATGAATTTAGCTAAGGCTTGGGCCTTGATGTCCATCATTGGTCAGTAGCTGATGTCGTACTGGCTAAACTCGGTGAACCACTTCATAAGGCTCTCAGACCTCTCTTGCTTTTACTTGAGGAGTTGGTCGGTGAGAACCAAGGTAGAGTGTGCTTGGAAGTATGGTTAGAGTTTACGTGTGACCATGATCAGAGTTTAGGTCATTTTCTCCTTCTTGGAGTAACGAACCAAGGCGTCATGAAAGACTTTGCTCACATAATAGACAGGCTTCTGAATCTATCTTCTTTCCTCACTAAGACGACAGTGAGGGCCTGTTCTGAAGTGGCTAGATATAGGTAGATTACCTTTCCCGGCTCAGGCTTGCACAGGAGTGGGGATTGGTGAAATACGCCTTGAGATATTCAGAGGCCTCTTGTTGCATTTTCCCCTACTTGAAACCCTTCAACCCTCGAAGAGCTTTGATGAAAGGGAGGCAATTCTCCTAGACTTGGAGAGGAAGCGATAAATGGCAACTAGGAATCCTATGAGTCTCTAGACTTCTTTGATGTTGAACTGGGAAGACATGTTTGGTATGGCTCGGATCTTCTTAGGGTTGGCCTCAGTTCCTCTTTGACTGACCATGAACCCCAAGAAATTCCTCAAGGGGACCCTGAAGGCACACTTCGAGAGGTTTAACCTTATGTTATGCCCTCGGTGGATGTCAAATGATTTTTGGAGGTCGGCAACATGGTGTTATTTATTTATGCTCTTCACAAACATATCTTCCACATAAACTTTCATGTTTCTTCCAATATGCTCCTTGAAGACATTATTTACTATGCACTAGTAAGTGGCTCCATCGTTCTTCAGCCCGAAGGGCATGACTAGATAGTAGGAGTGGCTTTGATCGATGATGAAGGATGTCTTCGAGATGTCAGGTGGGAACATTCAGATCTGATTGTATCTCGAGATGTGGCGTCGATCAAGACATCATTTCTAGGGAGAGAAAAGGGGTCCTCGGACATGCTTTGTTTAGGTCAGTGAAGTCGATACAAATCCTCCATTTGCCATTACTTTCTTTACCATGACTACATTGGCTAGTCACTCGGGGTAGCTGACTACTTGAATGAAGCGAGCGGCCAAGAGTTTGTTGAACTCCTCCTTGACTGCTTGCTTCCTGTCGAGGACATACGCGCGACACTTTTGCTAGATTGGCTTGGCATATGGATTAATACTGAGGATGTGCATGATCAAGTCTTTCGAGATGCCAGGCATATCGGTAGCGGTCCAAACAAACAAGTCTTGGTTCAAGCTGATGCATTTAAAAAGTTGTTTCTTTACCAGGTAAAAGAGCTCGGCTTACTCGGAAACACTTGGTCTGATCTTCTTTAGAGAAGGGGATCGCTTCTATCTCATCGATGGGCTCGGAGTTAATATGACTTCTCTCTTAAGAGAGTTCAATGGTATCGAGGGAAAGGACCAAGCCCCCCATTGTGGTCGTATAACATGCTTGAGTTGCTTCTTAGCTCCTTTTAACTTCCCCTATTCTTGTTGTTGTGGAGAACTTAATTTCATGTGGAAGGTTGAAGGTGAGGCATGAAGAGCTGTTAGGCTGAGACGGCCTAGGATGACATTGTATGCTGCCTTAACAATGAATACCATGAAGTCCATGGCCCCTATTCGAATAGTTGGGGATTTTCCTGCAGTCACATTGATGGTGACTATTCCTTCGATTTGGATCGGAACCCTGAAGCATCCATGGAGGGTGTACTCAGCGGGTTTGAAACAGTTCTGAGAAAGCTTGAGGCCTTCGAAGGTTTCCAAGAAGAGGTGTTCACTGAGCTACCGTTGTCCACAAAGATGCGGCACACTTTGTGGTTCGCCATGTAGAGGCTGATTACTAGCGTATCACAATGGGGAGGCAGACGCCCTCTATGCATTTGTCTGAGAAAGTTACTGGAACCTCCAATCTCTTAGCAGGAGGTAAGTTGTGCACTGATTTTACTTCTCGGACTAATACCTTTTGAAGGAGATGGACTCCCCACCCATAGGCCCTCCGTGGATGCAGTAGAAAATGACCATGTGTTCTGAGTCTTGGCACTCAGGATCCTTCTGCGCGCATGTTTGCTCCCTAACCTAAGGAGGTTCAATCTGATCCTTTAGGGCATACTTGGAGAGGTAGCCTCTAAGGATTAGAGCTTCAATCTCCTCTTTGAGGGCACAGTCATCATCAGTTTTATAGCTATGGTCCTTGTGGAACAAACAACATTAGCTCTTATCCCTTCTTTTGCATGGTGTGCTCATCTTAGGAGGAGGGCGAAGCAGCCCACCTCCCCCGATCTCTATGAGGACAGCGATATGCTGGCATTGAGAGGAGTGAACATGTCAAATCAATGAGCTGTAGAAGGGCAACGCTAGCCAGAACCATCCTTCTAGGAATTTTTGGGTCCTTTTTCATTCGTGTTCTTCCGTTTGTTCCCGGAAGAGGGCTCCTTTTGGCATGGGGGATGGAGGGCCTCTTCAGCTCAGATGTACTTCTCACTCCTTAGTAAGAGTTCAAAGAAGTCCCGAGGAAGTCTCTTGGTGAGAGATGCTTTGAGGGCTTCGTGGTTGACATTGTGTTGCAAGGCCACAACGTCTACCACTGAGTCAAGGGAGGGGATATAGCTGGCTTTGGCCTTGAAGCATCTGATGAAGTCTTTGAAGCGGTTCCCTTTGCCTCTGCTTTAAGTTGAGCAGGGAAGCATTTGTCTTCTCACTATTGCGGTTGGTGATGAAATATGTTAGAAATAACTCCACGAGCTTGTCGAAGGGGAAGATAGATCCCAGAGAGAGATGAAAGTACCATTTCGATGCTGATCCCTTCAGGGTTGCTGGAAATGTTATGCAGAGGAGGGCGTCGAGGGCATTATGGATCATCAAGCAAGTTTTAAAACTTTTGATGTGATATGATGGATTAGACTTATTGTTGTATGATTCGATGGGGGGAGGTTTGAAGTTCTTTGGAACAGGGGCTTCAAGAATAGATCTACTGAAGGAAGGTCGGGTGGGGTGGTATGCTCTACCATGGAGATCCTCTTATGGGCCAATCCGAGCAAGGCAGTCTTCCATCTCATAAAGGCGATGAAGGACTCCATCTCGATCTTCAGGTCAAGTACACCCACGAGACTCTTCTCTTTGCATAGTCCTATAGTGGTGATTGCTGATTGGTCGGTCCTTATTCGGGGTTGCCCTTAGAGCTTGGAGGATTTCGTCTTTAAAGTTGCAGAATTCAGCCCGGGTGATGAGTACCACCTCTTCAATGTTGTTTTTGGGAGCTCCCTGATTGACTGAAGTCAGGTTCCTCTCGCATCTTTGTCCTCTTGCTGAGGGCATTTGACTGGATTTATGCCATCTAGGAGAATGTCTTCTCTTACTCGCTTGGTGCTCTGAGTAAGGGACTTCATCTTGGGTACACTTTTCTTTCAAGCCTTAACTAAGGTCCTTCCCTGGCTGTTGAGTGTTGATGACATGGCGGAGGTCTGGCTACGGTGCGGGCACCACAGCAGGCACTATGGAAGGGGATGATGTGTGGACTGAGATCTGGTATTCAATCGGTTGATGCCCATGGTGAGGTTGAGAGTGGTGTTCAGAGTGATGTCGTTGGGAGCCTGCTGATGTAGCCTTGCTAAGGGGAGGTTGCGATGGCGGACAAAGGGGATTCGATGATGGGCGTGGAGGCTACCCAGGAAGAGGAGGAGGAGGAGGAAGCGGAGGGTCGGCTTGTTGGCTAGTGGCCGTCGCCTTCCTTCCTTTGGGACCATGGCTGGAAATGGTTTTTTTTTACCAAAGAGATCTGATCGTAGAGGCTGCTATGTTGTTTCCCACAGAAGACACCAATCTGTTACTACTTTTTTCTGGTGTGAGAGAAATCATATGATGAATTCTTTTTTAGGAGGAAACTAATAATCTAGACTATCGATCAGATCTGAATTGTGATAGCTGAAGTCTCTTTGATATGAATCTGAACAGTTGAAAGTGTCTGGATCTGGATTGGACGGTTGAGATGTCGCCGGTGAGCTTGCACCTGAACACCAGGGTTGGCCCCGATGAAAGGCCTTCCGACGGTCAAGTTAGTGACTCAAAAAAATACATATGAGTTTTGGTGGCAAAAGATGAGTTTTTGTGGCAAAAGATTGATTACCTGAGCATGATGGAGGTGGATGGTATTATTGGCTAGGAGTTTTTTTGATGAAATCGATAGAGTCTTACGACTCCAGCCAGACAAAATATATTTATAACGAAAATGGTACAAAAATGGTTTACAAGACATAAAACCAATCACAACATAGCAATGAGCAGCGAAACACTGAAGTAAGGAATACGACAAGCAAAAGGAGACAATAGCTAGAGCAGCACAATAGCTAGTAAACTAAAACATCTATCGGGCTTAAAGTCGGAGACTCCAGACGCGAGAGAAGGGACCCCCTGACTCTCTCGTTCCCCCTGCAAAGGAGAGATCAGCAAACTCAAAGGATTTGCCTAGATGACACCTAGCACCTAGCTACGACCATCGTGAGATGCACTCGGAAGGCAGTCAGCGATGGACGTAGAGCGAGCGAGCGCAAGCGAAGGCCAAAAGGACTGAAGTCAGGCACTCACAGAAAATGAGCAGGGGTAATGGAACAAAAGTTCAGGTTACTGGAAGGAACGAGATGCCTGATCACGACCTAACAAAATATAAATACAAACCCTGATGAAACACCAGTGCCCTAAGCCAAACAAAGTCGCACCGTGGCGGCTGGAAGAGAAATAGATGAGGGTAGACAACCATATAACAGAAAAGGAGGATGGATAAAACATGGGATATACAACCCAAAACTAGGAGCACTGAATACAGAGACACCTAGCACAGTCGTCTAGGGGGCCGATGGCCATAGGGGCTACCTCTCACGCATTGCAAATTGTGCCATGAATCAGTTGATAAGCAAACACAAAAATGCGAACAAATACGAGAAACAAGTGCCATTAGAGTGAACAACCAAGCTACCTACCAGCGCATATAAGCACCAATCACAATCAGCGGGGGAGGGTGGATACACCAGCCCAAGAGCACCCCAGGATACAACAGGAGAACAAAAAAAACCTGATCAAAATAATCACCCGCTAGGGAACTAGCTAGGAGTACAAAAAAATCCCAGTAAGAAGAGTAGTGATCAGAGAATCTAGTAGAAGAAAGAAAGCAACCACTGGGCTACTAGCATGGGTTAAAACCAGTAAAGTCCAGAGGATCACATAAGGAGCAGCAACCAAAAAGAAGGGATCTGAATTTCTTCAACCCTGCGGGAGAAAAGTTAGAGACTATAAATACACACAGCAAAAAGAACAAATTTGATGAAAAGAAGCATAGAAGATTATAATGCATTAAGGTTACGGAGGCAAAGTAAAGAGTCGTCTAATCTACGACTAGACAGGGAGTCTCTAGCTTCGGTTTTTAAAGTCGAAGACCAGAAATTAAAAAGAAATAAGAAATCATCAATCATAATCGAGATTGGGGAAACGCAGTGCTTGAATAAACTCTAGTTTCTTTCCAACCGAATGATCCAAATTATAATTTGAACCGATAGGTTCCATGATCTGCTGAACCTTTTATTCGTGGGATGAATAGACCAGCATGAGGATAAGTTGGAGGGGATAGAAGGGAATTCCCAGGCTAGCGAGCTAATTTTCCACAAGGGGCGAATGAAATCGCATCCGACAAATAGGTGATCCGCATCTTCAAGATTGTTAGAACAAAAGGGGCACAATTGTCCCCATGCCAAGTTCCGTTTGTTAAGGATTTCGACAGTGAGCAACCTATTGTTGAGAGCGAGCCAAGTGAGGATTTTAACCTTTAGAGGGGCACAGGTATTCCAAATGAAGTCGGCAAAAGGGGATCGGATGCCTCGAAAGTTAAGAAAGTTATAAAACGATTTAACAGTGAAGATCCCTGCCGAGTTCCAACGCCAACTAAAGTCTTCTTTTGGGTGCCAAGCGACATGATTAAGGGCAAAACAAAGTTCGTTAAGATCAGAGTTAAGGTGAGGAGGAAGGACGGTCGAGAAAGGGATGATCCAATGTCTTTGCGAATTAATAATGGTGAAAGAATCTGCCACCGTGATAAGGGGATTGGAGGCCAGGCGGAAGAGAGCAGAGAATGAGGAAGCGAGTTTGTTGTTACCAATCCAGAGATTGGACCAGAACTTGGTCTTGGATCCGTCGAAACATTCATGGAAAATGCAGCATTGGAATGCTGCGGCCGCTTTCCATACCCCCTTCCAGAACAGGGAGGCATTACGATGAATTCTGGGAGGAAAATCCCACAAATGTTGATTGGAAAAGCAGTTAACTTGGATACTTTGTATCCAAGGTAAATGATCAATTTTTAAGAATCTCCAAAACCATTTACCTAAGAGCACGATATTTTGGTGTTTGAGGTTCAAGATCCCCAAACCCTCGGCTGCTTTGGAAGAGCAGACCAATTTCCAGTTGCAAAGGTGGGAACCTGGCTTGAGAATGGAGGATCCAGACCGGAAAAAATTACTTCTGATTTGGTCTATCCGCTTGATGACCCAAGAGGGAACATAATAGAACGACATCATATAAAGAGGGATAGATGAGAGGACCGAGTTAAGAAGGGTTAATCTACCACCACGGGAGAGGAGTTTCCCTGCCCAAACGTGAAGCCTGGATTCTACCTTATCTACCATGGGCAACCAGTCAGCTTTATGCAATTTCTCCCATCGTAGTGGGATGCCCAAATATGTGATGGGAAAGGAGGCAATAGGACAGCTAAAGAGATTAGAGATCTCATGCTGTCAATTGGGAGAGCCTCCAAGCCAAAGAGCAGAAGATTTTTGAAAATTGATCGATAGTCCCGAGGCTAATTCAAAACAGTAAAGAAGGAGTTTTAGATTACGGAGAGAGTGATAATTTGGTTTGGCGAAGATGATAGTATCATTAGCGTATTGCAGGTTTAGGACACCATGAAAAGTGCATGAGTCACCAAGACCTTCAATGACCTGTGCTTCCCATGCGTTGCGCAGAAGTTTACTAAAAATATCTGCAACCAGAGAGAATAGAAGGGAAGAAAGTGGATCTCCTTGGCGGAGTCCACGTTTAATTTTAAATTTATGACCTTCAGATCCATTGATAATGATTGAAGAAGTACCAGAGAAGAGACTGGATTTAATCCAGACAATCCATTTGGTTAGTTCAAAAAGATAGACTTAAAACAGAATCATTTGGGTTTAAACCGCTGATTCCTATAGTGATGACTCTGATGAGATAGAGTTAGTTAATAACTCTTTTAAACAGAGGGGTTTTAATTAAAAATTTTTAATTAGCTGCAAATTCTCCCTGTTACGATGTAAACAAGTCTTAATTGCTGGTCTGATTAAGTCGATGGGATTGGAGATGGCCACATGTTCCAATAGTGGATCCGTAGTTATTGTGAAATTACCGTTATGTCCCCGAAAAGCTTTAAATGTGTACTGCAATCTAGTGGCTCTGATTTACATATATCAATGAGCAACTTGATTGCGGAGCGGCCAATCATCTATACTATTATTAAGCAAAGCTCTATTTTGGCGACTTTTTACTATTATGCCCCCATATACATAAAAAGTTAAAAAAATATGTAAGGTTAATTCTGTAATTTTCACTTCACATTTAAAATCTCCATAAAATTTTGTTCCCTCAAAAATCGAAACCGTCTCTTCCTCTCCCTCCAATCGAATCCGTGCATTGCACGTGCATATCCCCAGTGCAAATTGCACGTGCTAACCCATAAAACGTGCATTGCACGTGCGGATGACTAGTACATGGAATTCAACTTTTGGGGCGTTGACATTGCGAGTTGAAGAAGGACTAAGGTCTGATCACGCCTATCTAATACTTCAAGTGGTTTCTAGTAATGATATTACCACCCGCAGGCAAAATGGAAGGAGATTTGTACTTCACCCACACTTATTGAACAAAGCGGAGGAGACGAGGAGCCTTGAAGAAGCTTTGTACAACACCGACACCGATCAGAATAAACCCCCAATAAGGCGACCCACGACTAAAATCCGTAGAACAATGGCCTTAGTAAGAGAGTGGGCATAGAGCAATGACAAGGACTTCAATAAAAAAATGTGAACAAATCAAGGAGAGAATCAATATTCTTATGGTTGCTGATTATAACTCAAGATTTGGAGATGTACAATGGAAGGAGCTCATTCAGCATAAGGCGGAATATCACTACACTTTGAAGGAATGTGAGAGCTACTGGAGGAATGCTTCAAGAAGCTTATACCTGAAATTGGCCGATGCAAATACTACGTTCTTCCATCGATCAGTGGAGCAAAGAGTGCATGCAAATCTTATTACTCATCTTAATCGAGTAATTGGGGAAGGTGAGGTCGAAACACTAAAATCAACCCAAGGAATTGAGCTAATGTTGAAAGAGAACCTCATGCGACACTGAAAACTTCCACAATTGAGTAATGAATCAGCAACAAAACAGGATTATATTATTAGTCTCATAAATCCAACAGTTTCGGGCCCAGTGAATGATACATTATGCAAGGAAATAACACTCGAGGAAGTTTGGCACGCAGGAAGTGACAGGGTGGAGGTGGGAATTCTACAAATTAATGTGGGAGGATGTTGGGGAGGATATTTGGAAGGTCGTTAAACAATTTGAGAGAGATGCTGTCTTTCTGGATGAATGAGGACAAACAACTATGGTTCTAATGCCAAAGAAGTAACATACAAAGGCCCCAAAAGACTGTCGGTCAATCAGTTTATGCAACACTAATACACTATTTACAAGATAATAGCAAAGATCCTTATGGAAATATCCCTCCATTCCAGGGAGGGGATATTGTGGATTGCATTCTCACATATTGTGGACTGCATTCTCACTATACAGGAAGTATGGCACACCAATGACTGACAACAATGTGGTAATAAGGAACAACACATGCTTTTCAAAATGGACATGGGGAAGCATATGACAAGGTGCGCGGGAATTCATAAAAAGGGTTATGGAGAAGAAAGGTATGCACATACATGGATCAGGTAGATTATGGCGTGTCCCCAATCTACTGGCTATGATCTGTTAGAACCTGAATATAAAATGATAAAGAATCCCAACAGAATTTGCAAAGAAATCAAAAAACAAGGAAGAAAACACTAAGTAAAGAATTTGCACAGAGTCGAGATTTGTAATCTCTGTCCTTAAAGCAGAATTCGCCTCGTAGTGTGACGGTTACCGGCGAATTGCTTCTCAGGATACAACTGTACCTTCTCTGAAGAATGCAGCACCCTTGCTTCAGAGACAACGAACTGTTGTCTGTGTTGTACTCTCAACTGACACTGACACAGAGGAGAAGATGAAGAAAACGAAAATGAAAAAATTCTCTCTATCTGCATGAAAGACTCTGTCTGGTTTTATAGAGGAAAAATTGGACTGGAGACTGTTCAGCTGCCATTACTCTGTAACAGCAGAATAATGGAGACTCTTCAGATTCATAACTGGTGAGCCATTACTCTGCTGTTACAGAGTAATGGGCACCAGTTACTGAATCTGAGCCAGTAGGAGAGGAGTTTTTTTTTTTTTTGTCTGGGCTAAAAAAAAAAAAATTAAGCCAGACCAGACCAAGCCAAGCCAAGCCCAACCGAGCCGAAGCCGGGGCCGGGCCGGGCCGGGCGCGCGCGCGTGTGTGTTTGTCATTTGCTAAGTCCTCTCTCCACTACACGTTAGTGGTAACCCCCGGGCCACGCCTTTTAGTCCAGTTTTCTAGTAGCTGTTACAGAGTAATGGGCACCAGTTACTGAATCTGAAAAGCCTTTTCAGTTCAGTAGGGGAAGAGTTTTTTTTTTTTTCTGGGCTAAAAAAAAAAATTTAAGCCAGACCAGACCAGACCAAGCCGAGCCGAGCCGAGCCGAGCTGAGCCGAACCCGAACCCGAAGCCGAAGCCGGAGCCGGAGTCGGGCCGGGCCGGGCGCGCGCGCGCGTGTGTGTTTGTCATTCTGGCTAAGTCCTCTCTCTACTACACGTTAGTGGTAACCCCCGGACCACGCCCTTTAGTCCAGTTTTCTAGTATATATACTAAAAGAAATCATTTCCAATTTCCGATATGGGACTATCCATTTTCTCCAAGTTGCCAAGTTAGTACATTTCAAGTACCCAACTTTGGATCAACATTTCTCATTCATACGGAATTCGCTTTTGGCAAGTGGGTATACTACGGAATAGTACTCGTCGAGAGGATCGCAATCCACTCATTTTCCGGCACCGCCGGTGGCCGGAACCTGCCGGAATCTGGCCCTGGAAAACTGCAAAAATTAATTCCAACAATCGCCCACATGAATGGAAATTAGCAGACCATGTAATCCAGACACGACAGAAAAACAAAAAACATGACAGAAAGACTCTGAGAGTACAATCAGAAAATCACTGCATCAGGAATGGTAGTAATTTTTCAACTTTGAACCACCCTTAGTAATTAGCTATCGGATTCACTTGACCAGGTAGTGATCATGATGTCCTGAACTACCCGGGCGTTGATGTGAACCTAGACAATAACTATCACACAGTTTCATCTCCTCACAGAACTAAGTTCTCTTGTTGTGTTCATTTTGGCCTTGAACATCCCTGGTTAATCGTGAGTGAACTTGGAGAATGTAGCCTCTCTTCATTTACCTAGAAACGGCCCCATTTCACACTCACAAGGTGATTGCCCATAAAGAGTATCCTTCTATACCCCACTTTTATTTCAAAGCTTTGGAAATCATTAAAAGCCAAACTTATCCTAACTATTTGTAGGAAGCACTTGTTTTATCATCCTAAGAATGGGTATGAGATGTTAATCTCTCAGTGCTTTCGTCGATTCAACAAGATTTAGTTGTCCCTTTGAACCTAGATCTTGGGATCTCCAATTCCTAGGTAGGGTTTCCATCATGTATCCTCTTTCGTTATAGGCTTTAAACCCATTCCTCTTGATGATCTCACAACCTACTCTCGCGACAGACCTTTAGTAAATGGATCTGCTAGGTTGTCAGCCGATTTTATATATTCTATAGAGATTACTCCATTTTAGAGCAGTTGTCTAATGGTTTTGTGTCGTCTTCTGATATAACAAGACTTACCATTATACATACAACTCAGTGCCCATACTATAGCCGATTGGCAGTCACAGTATACACATAAAGCAGGCACTGGTTTTTCCCACATTGGAATATCCTCTAAGAAGTTTCGAAGCCATTCTGCTTCCTCTGCCGCTTTGTCTAAAGCAATAAACTCAGATTCTATGGTGGATCTGGCCAATAGCGTTTGTTTAGAGGATTTCCATGACACAGCTGCACCACCAAGTGTGAAAACATATCTACTTATGGATTTTGAGTTCTTTGAGTCCGATATCCAGTTGGCATCACTGTAGCCTTCCAGTACTGCTGGATATCTGGTGTAATGCAGCGCATAACTCTGAGTATGTCGCAAGTAGTTCAATACTCTAGTTATTCCTTTCCAGTAACTTCGTCCTGGATTACTCGTGTATCGGCTTAGTACATTTACCGAATGTGCTAGATCCGGTCTTGTACAATTTGTTAGGTACATCAGACTACCGATTACACGTGCATATTCTAGTTGTGATATGCTTTCGCCTGTGTTTTTGAACAAGTGAAGACTTGGATCGACGGGACTCTTTACTGTCCCGTTGGAGTAATTCTTAAATCTTTCAAGTACTTTCTCAGCATAATGAGCTTGAGACAAAGTAATCCCCTCAGATGTCCTGAAAACTTTGATTCCTAGGATGACATCTGCAACTCCCAAATCTTTCATATCAAACTTGCCACTAAGCATGCTCTTAGTTTATTTGATAATGTCGTTATTGCTTCCAATAATGAGCATATCGTCTACGTATAGACAGACCAGAATGTATCCATTTGGAGTATCTTTGATGTAGATACATTTATCGCATTCATTTATTTTGAAACCATTTAACATCATAACATTGTCAAATTTTTCATGCCACTGCTTTGGAGCTTGTTTCAGGCCGTACAATGATTTTACAAGCCTGCACACCTTGTTTTCCTATCCAGGAACTACGTAACCCTCAGGTTGTTTCATGTATATTTCTTCTTCTAAGTCCCCATTTAGAAATACAGTTTTAACATCCATTTGATGTATTTCCAGGTTACGTAGAACTGCAATAGCTATCAACATTCTTATTGATGTTATTCTTGTAACTGGAGAATATGTATCGAAGAAATCTAGGCCTTCTTTTTGCCTAAATCCTTCTACCACAAGTCTAGCCTTATGCTTCTCTATTGAACCATCTGGTTTTCAATTTTTGTTTGAAAATCCATTTGCATCCTAGAGCTTTACATCCAGAAAGCAAGTCGACTAACTCCCATATATGATTTTGTATAATGAAGTCTATTTCACTTTTGACTGCTTCCTTCCACATAGGAGCATCAGGCATAGACATGGCTTCCTTGAACGTTCTGGGCTCATTCTCTAACAGAAAGGCCGTAACAAAGTCAGGACCGAATGATTTTGATGTTCTAGCCCGTTTACTTCGTCTAGGCTCATCAGTATCATGTTCTAATTCATCAACTGAAGTGCTTGCATTCCCTTGTTCACATGTACGTTTGGGGTACGTAGTATCCTTGCACGGAAATACGTGTTCAAAGAAGGAAGCATTCCTTGATTCCATTATTGTATTCACATGGATATCCGGTATATCCGATTTATATACCAAGAACCGATATGCACTACTGTTGTGTGCATAGCCTATGAATATGAATCAATCGTCTTAGGTCCGATGGTGACCTGTTTCGGGTTAGGTACTGCCACTTTTGCTAGACACCCCTACACTTTGAGGTATTTATACGAAGGTAAGTTACCTTTCCACAATTCATATGGTGTCTTGCCGGTTTTCTTGTGAGGTATTTTGTTGAGAATGTAGTTGGCAGTCAGCAACGCTTCCCCCCACATGTTTTGGGGTAAGCCAGAATTTAACAACAAGGCATTCATCATCTCCTTTAGAGTTCGGTTTTTGCGCTCGGCATTACCGTTTGATTCAGGTGAGTAGGGAGCAGTTGTCTGATGAACTATTCCATGTTCTGAGCAGAACATGTTAAATGGTGCATCATATTCTCCTCCTCTATCACTTCTAACGATTTTAATCGTTTTGCCAAGTTGATTCTCAACCTCAAGTTTATATTCTTTGAATTTATCCAAAGCCTCAATTTTTCTATGTAACAAATATACATAACAGAATTTTGTGCAATCGTCTATGAAAGTCACAAAGTACTTTTTGCCACCTCTGGTCTGCACATATTTAAGTCACACAGATCCGTGTGAATAAAACCTAGAGTTTCTGTGTTTCTTTCTACAGAACGTGATGGAGTTTTAGTGAGTTTGGCCTCCGTGCAAACTGCACATCTTTCTGAGTTATCTACCTTAAATTTTGGTAGCAAATTCACGTTAACTAATCTACGCATAGAATTTACATTAACATGGCCTAGTCTTTCATGCCAAACAGAGGAAGACTCAACAACATAGGCAATAGGAGTTATTTCATTAACTTTGGGAACAGCAGGAACAATAGTTTTAGGGATGACTGTCATTACATTAAACTTGAACAGTCCATCCTTTACATATCCTTTATCCAAGAATACCCCATTCTTAGACAGTACAAAATTATCAGAAACAAGTACAACTTTAAACCCATTCTTGCTTAGCAAAGAACCTGATATCAAGTTCTTTCTAATGTCTGGGACATGCTGCACATTTGTGAGTGTTAGTTCTTTGCCTGAAGTCATTTTCAGCACTATCTTCCCTGTTCCTTCAATTTTGGAGGTGGAAGAGTTTCCCATGAACAGCTGTTCATCTTTGTTGCACTTCTGGTAGGAGGTGAACATTTCCTTGTCCGAGCAGATATGCTTGGTGGCCCCAGTATCGTACCACCATTCACGAGGATTGTTCCCCACAAGATTGACCTCTGATACTACAGCACAGAGGTCCAGGTCAGAAAGACCAGTGGACAAGTTCTCAGCTATGTGTGCGTGAGATTTTTCATTCCCTTTTACATGTCTTGTTCCTGAACGGTTACTGTCCTTACTGCGGCACTCAGAAATTTTGTGCCCCAACTTACCACACTTGTGGCATTTCCCAGCAAACCTCTTTGCAAGAGGTTTTTTGTTTGAGGCCTGTGGCAGAAACTTCCTCTTCTTGCCCTTCTGTTCGTGCTCCACCACATTGGCCTTTTCTATAGACTGATTTCCATAGGACCTGTCAGCCTTGCGATTCTCTTCTTCGATCCGCAATCTGACAATTAGATTTTCAAGAGACATCTCCTTTCGCTTGTGTTTGAGGTTGTTCTTGAAGTCTTTCTACCCAGGTGGAAGTTTTTCAATGAACACTGCAACCTGGAATGGCTCGCACAGCATCATACTCTCTGCAGCAATGTCGTGCATTATAACCTGCAGTTCTTGGACTTGACTCACCACAGTTTTGGAGTCAATCATCTTGTAGTCCAGAAATTTTCCGACAACAAATTTCTTGGACCCGGCGTCTTCTGTTTTGTACTTCTTTCCAGGGACCCCCACAGGAGTTTGGACATCTTGAAGACACAGTAAACATTGTACAGGGAGTCTACCAAACCATTCAGGATGTAGTTCCTGCAGAGGTAGTCGCCCTGAGTCCACGCGTCAACTGCAGCAACGGAGTGTGCATCCATTGGCGCCAGCATCGGGGCAGATTCAGTGAGGAATCTGTCCAGCTTCAATGTGGTCAGGTAGAACTGCATCTTCCCTTGCCACTTTTTGAATCCATTTCCATTGAACTTGTCCCGTTTTTCTCCCACGGTTATATGCGTGGGCAGAACGACCGAATGTGCCGCAACCAATTGTGCAGTCACATTTTGGGTCATCGGTGTTTCGGTACTGAGAAGCCCATTAGCAACGTCAGATGGTATGTTCTCCATGTTCTTGTTTTTTCTGAAATTGTTCGAAACAGAAACTGTTAGTTGGTTTTTTCCGAACAGCACCTGTAAACAGACTTCACAAAACTATTAGAATCTGTGAGGAAAAAATTCTGCTTTAAGATTGTTAGAACCTGAATATAAAATAATAAAGAATCCCAACAGAATTTGCGAAGAAATCAAAAAACAAGGAAGAAAACAGTAAGTAAAGAATTTGCACAGAGTCGAGATTTGTAATCTCTGTCCTTAAAGCAGAATTCGCCCTGTAGTGTGACGGTTACCGGCGAATTGCTTCCCAGGATACAATTGTACCTTCTCTGAAGAATACAGCACCCTTGCTTTAGAGACAATGAACTGTTGTCTGTGTTGTACTCTCAACTGACACTGACACAGAGGAGTAGATGAAGAAAACGAAAATGAAAAAATTCTCTCTATCTGCATGAAAGACTCTGTCTAGTTTTATAGAGGAAAATTTGGACTGGAGACTGTTCAGCTGCCATTATTCTGTAACAGCAGAGTAATGGGGACTCTTCAGATTCATAACTGGTGAGCCATTACTCTGCTGTTACAGAGTAATGGGCACCAGTTACTGAATCTGAGCCAGTAGGGGAAGAGTTTTTTTTTTTTTTTGTCTGGGCTAAAAAAAAAATTAAGCAAGACCAGACCAGACCAAGCCAAGCCAAGCCAAGCCCAACTGAGCCGAAGCCGAAGCCGCAGCCGGGGCCGGGGCCGGGGCCGGGGCCGGAGCCGGAGCCGAAAAAATTAGATTGGAGACTGTTCAGCTGTCATTACTCTGCAACAACAGAGTAATGGGGACTCTTCAGATTCATAACTGGTGAGCCATTACTCTGCTGTTACAGAGTAATGGGCACCAGTTACTGAAGGGGAAGAGTTTTTTTTTTTTTTTTTTGATCTGGGCTAAAAAAAAATTTAAGGCAGACCAGACCAAGCCAAGCCAAGCCCAACCGAGCCGAAGCCGAAGCCGGAGCGCCTGGCCGGGCGTGTGCGTTTGTCATTTTGGCTAAGTTCTCTCTCCACTACACGTTAGTGGTAACCCCCGGGCCACGCCCTTTAGTCCAGTTTTCTAGTATATATACTAGAAGAAATCATTTCCAATTTCCGATATGGGACTATCCATTTTCTCCAAGTTGCCAAGTTAGTACATTTCAAGTACCAACTTTGGCTCAACATTTCTCATTCATACGGAATTCGTTTTTGGCAAGTGAGTATACTACGGAATAGTACTCGTCGAGAAAATCCGGCCCGGAAAACTACGGAATATCCGGCCCGGAAAACTGCAAAAATTAATTCCAACATGATCTTATCATCAATAATTCACCTGTACAAATTGACAAGCTGTTACATGGAATGTGACAAGGAGACCCGTTGTCACAGTACATTTTTGTGACTATAACGGATGCTTTCGACGCATTAATGTAGTAGTGTTGGCAGAAATGAAGTTTGACAACTTCAGGATGGAAGGATTGAGCAAGAACATCACCCTTTCGTTCTTTGTGGATGATCTAATAATTGTGGGAACGCCGACAACAAAGAATGTGATTAATAAGGCAACTTGTCTGGATATCTATTGTGAGGCATCGGGACAGAAAATCAACATGGCTAAAACTAACTTCTGACTAATCTGGAAAATTTACAATTAACGGTAGTGCGGGAATTGTGCAAGGTATCCATTATGGAGGTCAATGAGAATGGATTAACATACCAGGGAGTTCCAATAGTGCGAACACACCATCGAACGAGCGATTTGCTACTTATTATCCATAATAAGGAAAATGCTCTTGCTATTTGGAAGGCAAAATAGATTTCCTTCCCAGGTCGGATAACATTACCAAAGGCGGTGGTAAGTGCTATTCCCTCTTACATTTTTCTTATGATTGACATACCAAAAGCAATACTGGACAAGACTGACCAGATCGTCTGGAATTTTGTTTGGGGACTCAAGACTACACACTAGCGAATTGGGAGGATGCGTGCATGAGAATTAGAGATGGGGGAATTGGATTAAGGAAAGCATAGGTTTATTATAATGCTTGTGTAAGCAGGTAAAAAAAAATTTGGATGATGAACAAAGCTGCTGGTTAGAACTGGCCAAAGCTATATACTATACCAAATGTGGCGAACCTCAGGGTTTTAAGAATTACTCAGGATGTTGGAGAGCAATTTTGAAACGATACATTAAGTTATGGAACGAAGAGACAAGGTGGATAGTTGGTAACGGAAGTTGCACCCGCTTCATCGAAGATGCGTGGGTAAGGGATAAACCTTTTCTGTCATTCTCTCTAACAATCAACTTTGACCAATGGGCTAACAAACAGGTTAGTGGATTCATCCTTGATAATGGAACATGGGATGAGGATGTGGTTAAGGAACTTCCTGAAGCTTTGGCGTTGGAGGTTCTTACGGTACAAACCAGCAATGCAACAGTGCGGGATACGACATGGTATACAACAGCCAATGATGGGAGGTTCACTGTGAGAACAGCAGCAAGAAGCCAGGAAAGCAAGAACCAGAAGAAGGAAAGGATTATCCCAACAAAGTTATGGATTCAAAAAAGGCCGTGGTGGTTTATATGGAAGGTGATAAATGAAACGCTTTCTACTAGGAAATGGCTCGAAGAAAGGCATGTGGAAATTGGGATGCAAGGGTGTCCAATTTGCTGGGACAACTAGGAGGAAACGGTACAACACCTGTTCATTCAGTGCTCCTAATGGAAAATCTTTATAAAAGAAGTGGAGGTATGGGTTGAAATGAGAATTGGAGTAAGCTCGTTTTCGGAATTAAACGAGTTAATGAAGGATCAGAAAGTGAAGAGTTTGGATGCAGACCAGGAGCATTATCTTGACCTATGCCATGTGGATATGGTGGAAATGGAGGAATAACACCGTGTTTAACAATCATGACCTTCACAAAAGGGAACGTCTTCGGGATGATGTGGTTTTCTTTTGCGAAGAACAACTACGACAAAGAGACTAATCACAGAATATGCAGGATGCAAAGGTTCATCGTTGAATGCAAGATAGACTTCTATCGATGACTCCACTTGTGAACTAAGATGTCAAGGGACACCATTTCCCTTGTAGGCTGGGAAGGGATGGTTGACGGCCATGCGTTTTTAGGGTCCTCTTTTCTAGTATCCTTTTGGTGTTTGTATTGTATTGTATTAGCTGGAGTTGGTTTGTATCCGTTGTTCGTTTTCTTTGGTTGCTTAAGAAGAAAAAAAAGGACAAAAGGGGGAAAAAAAAGTGGAATTCTGTTGAGGTGGAATAAAACTAATTTATTGCCGTACTGTGACCCACTTTTTGAAAATATTGAGCAATCTGACCCACTTTTAAAAATATTTATCCAACTGACCTAGTTTTGGACAGGTCAGTATTAATCATTATTGGAAATAACAACATGAGTTATTTATATGCCGTTGTTTCCAATAGCGACATCTTTTAAAAAAAGTTCGCATGACGCTATTTCGAGTAATGATATCAATTAACTTATTCCCAATTGTGTACTCTCGCTGACTTGGAAAAAAAATGCAAGTGTAAAAAAATTCTATAGCTGATGCCGTTGTTTGGAACAGTGACAATAACATTACAAATTCCGTTGTTAGGAATAACGATATCAGTTATTGATATGGCTAAAATTGGGGTTAAATCGGGACCGTCCAGATCGAGCGCGGATCTTGAAGCACGGGGGTAAAAAGGTAATTTCACATACAGATGGATCCAAAATGGGTATTGGGTCTCTCTCTCACAGAACCAATCATCCGCAAATGGACCCGCTTCAACTGGGCACGGGTCCCGACCCGATACAAGCCCGGTCCACCAAGAGGAGAATCAGGCCACTGATTTGATTAAATCAAATCAATAAGCCTGATTAGCTCTCACCAGGGAATCAAGGCCTAACTTCCTAAAACATAATAGGAGGATTTTGCTCCCGACTGTTAGGCAGGAAATCAGGACCCTAATCATTCCAAAGGCGACTATAAATACAACCCCTCTACCACCAAGACCAGGTTAATCACTTCTTGACCACTTAAGCTCTTTCTTAATCTTTTTTCCTGATTACTGACAAGAGCGTCGGAGGGTGCGTCGCCGGAATCAACCCCGGTGTCTCGCACTTCCTTGCAGGTTGCGGCAGGAGCAAGAAGGCCGAGTCAACTGTTCAGGTTGTTCCCGTACTCACAAATTCTATCTGTTTACCCCCACACCGAAATCAGCGGTAACAGATTGGCGCCGTCTGTGGGAAAACACCACACGAACAGCCTGAGCTATTCCTCGTCGTCCGCTGCAGCCATGCCTCCGAAGAAGGTCAAATCTAGAGGGTCCAACCGGGTGGCCAATCCCGCCGACCCTACGGAGGAAGCCCCGGTCAACCCTATTCCACAATCCAACCTCCCTCCGTCGGCACAGCAGGTCCCTCCTCCTCATCCCAATCAGCAACCCAACAACGGTCCGTCCGGTCACAACGGTCGGAAGGGAAAGCAGCCCCTCAATCCAGGACATGTCTCTGTCCATAATGGGTCCTCGAACTCGATGGCTTCCCATCATCCCGACCTCCGCATCACGCTTCTGAACCGCCAGAAGGACGATGACCTCCGCACCCATCTTGACGAGAGGCGGGCCCGAGAGGGAGCCTCCCGCCAGTGTCAAGGTGAGCGGTCCCCACGTCGCCGAGACGGCAGATGGTCTCCGGACCGCAGAGGCAGAGCGGCGTCCCCCGATCGCCGAAGGAGGAGGTCCCGCTCCCCCAGGGATCGGCGTCATCTGAGGGATCGGGATGTGCCTATCAGCCGAGCCGAATTCCTCCAGTTTCAGGAGACCGTTCTGCAGGCCCTCAATCTTCGGCAGAACGTCCAGAATGCTCAGAGGGCTCCGACGCCCCCCAGGGATCCCAGTCCTCGGCGCCGAACCCGGAGTCCTTCCCCGGCTCCCAGCCGCCAGCAGCGGGAACTAAGCCCACGCCGGTCCCAGGATTACCGGCGCCGCAGTCCACGCTCCCCTTCCTATGAAGAGGAGTCCGGAGGGTCATACGACTACCAGCGGAGGGACGACGCCCTCATCCGCCGTATCCATGAGGTGGAAAGGCGCATCGGCCGCATGGACAGGGAGGAAGAGTCCCGAGCCGGAACCTTCCGTCCCAGCCGACCCCCCTTCTCACGGTCGATCATGGAGGCTCACATACCGAGGAGTTTCAAACCGCCACAGTTTGAAACATACTCAGGAGAATCCGACCCGGTCGACCACGTCGAGAGCTTCAAGACCCTGATGCTGATCCATCAAGCTTCCGACGTGGTGCTCTGCAGGACCTTCCCTGCCACCCTCAGGGGGTCGGCTCGGGAATGGTATTCTAGGCTCGCCCCCTCATCCATCTTCTCATTCGAGCAGTTCGAGACGCTGTTCATTACTCACTTCGTGAGTAGCCGGCGAGCCGAGAAGACGAGTCTTTCCTTGCTGAACCTGCGGCAGGAGAAGGAAGAAAAGTTGCGGGACTATGTGAAAAGGTTTACCGCAGAAGTCAGGTCAATTGCTTCCTTAGACCAGTCCGTGGCTACCGTGGCGTTCCAGTCGAACGTCCTCAACGCCAACCTCTGATTATCCCTGGCCAAGAAGCCTCCGCATGACTTTGCCGACCTCCTCCTGAGGTGCGAGAAGTACATCCGAGCAGAAGAGGCCGAAGCCCTTCCCAGCTTTGGGGGGCCCTCCGCAGGGTCGAAAAGGAAGGCGACAGGGGAAGAAGGGTCCAAGAAAGCTCAGAAGGACACGGGCGGTCAACGCCGCCCTCCCCCCAGGTTCGAGAAGTTCACTCCCCTCACCACTAATGTCTCCACTATCCTCATGGAGGTGGAGAAGGAGGGGGTCATCCCTCCAGCCCCGAGGATGCACACCCCGGCGAAGAGGAGGGACAAAGACAAGTGGTGTCGGTATCACCGAGACCACGGGCACGATACGAATGACTGCCGGGCTTTGAGAGATGAGATCGAAGCCCTCATTCGAAGGGGGCAGTTGGCCAAGTTCGTGAAGGCTAACGATCGGACAGATCGCCACTCCCCTCCGCCTCGGGGGGCTAACAAGCGCTCCGAGCGGCGCGAGGGAACACCCGAGTTCGAAGAGGAACGGGTTTTGCACCTGATCCACGGAGGTCCCATGGGGGGCTCCTCTAACTCCTCCCGGAAGGCCTTCGTCCGAGAGGTCAACTCGGTCCATAGTGCCCCTCCCCCGAAAGGACTTGGCGTCCCTGTGTCTTTCTCGGATGCCGACCTCGAAGGAGTCCGAACCCCCCACTGCGATGCCCTCGTCATCGACCTCTGCATGGCCAACTTCAAGGTGCAAAGGATTTTCGTAGACAACGGGAGTTCGGTCAATATCCTTTTCCTCTCGGCCTTCCGAGGCCTGCAGCTGTCCCGAGACCGTCTCAAGCCGGCCGGTTATACTCTCCACGGGTTCACGGGGGTCCCGGTAACCGTCGAAGGGGTGATAACCCTGGACGTTACTGCGGGAAGCACCCCTACTACCCGGACCGAGCCAATGGACTTCATGGTCGTCGACGTCCCGGCGGCATATAATGTCATCCTAGGCCGCCCCGGCCTAGCCGCCCTAGACGCTGTCCCCTCGGCATACCATTTGAAGATGAAGTTCCCCACTCGTTCGGGAGTAGGGGAAGTCAGGGGAAGCCAGGAAACAGCTCGGAAGTGCTACATGACTTCCACCGGGGGACCAGTGCTCTCGCTCGAGACACTAGAAATCCCCGAGCCGAAGGCCCACCCAACGTCCGAGCCGGAGGACGAGTTAGAAGAAGTACTCTTCTCGGACGAGGATCCGAGCCGAAAATTCCTCGTCAGCAAGTCCTTGCCGACCGTGCTGTTCTCAGGCTTGGTGAGGTGCATCAGGAATAACCGCGACCTATTTGCTTGGTCAGCCGCGGACATGCCCGGCATCTCCGAAGACTTGCTCATCCATCGCCTAAGCGTCGAACCGGGATGCAAACCGGTTCAGCAGAAGAGGCAAAAGTTCGCTCCCGAGCGACAGCAGGCAATCAAGGAGGAAGTAGATAAACTGCTGAAGGCCAAGTTCATCCAGGAAGTAAATTATCCCGAGTGGCTGTCGAATGTTGTAATGGTCAAGAAGTCCAATGGCTCGTGGAGGATATGCATCGACTTCACTGACCTGAACAAGGCGTGTCCGAAGGATCCATTCCCGCTCCCGAACATCGACACCCTAATTGACGCCACCTCGGGCCATGAGCTCCTCAGCTTCATGGATGCCTTTTCGGGGTACAACCAAATCCGGATGTTCCCTCCGGACATCCCGAAGACCTCCTTCGTCACCGACCAAGGCCTCTACTGCTACCGGGTCATGCCGTTCGGTTTGAAGAACGCTGGTGCCACCTACCAGCGCCTCGTCAACAAGGTCTTCCAGCACCAGATCGGCCGAAACATGGAGGTGTATGTTGATGACATGCTCGTCAAGAGCATCCACGGCACCGACCATGTAGCCGACCTCCAGGAGGCCTTCGGTGTTTTGAGGAAGTACAACATGCGGCTGAACCCGAACAAGTGTGCGTTCGGGGTCTCCTCGGGAAAATTCCTCGGCTTCATGGTAAGCCAGCGAGGAATCGAAGCCAACCCCGAAAAAATTAAGGCCATATTAGACATGGCCCCACCTCGGAACGTCAGGGAGGTGCAGAAGCTCACCGGTCGGCTCGCAGCCATCGGGCGGTTCCTCTCTAAGTCGGGGGAAAAGTGTCTCCCCTTCTTCAAAGCACTCAGGGGGGCTAAAGGTTTTGAATGGGGCCAAGCACAGCAAGAATCGTTTGACCAGCTGAAGGCATATCTGGTGAACCCCCCTCTGCTCAGTAAGCCAGTCCCGGGCGAACCTCTCTTCATCTACCTGGCTGCCTCCGAGCAGACCCTGAGCGCTGTCTTGGTGAGAGAGGAGGACCGGACCCAAAGGCCCATATACTACGT
This sequence comes from Hemerocallis citrina, assembly GCA_017893485.1. Taxonomy (NCBI): domain Eukaryota; kingdom Viridiplantae; phylum Streptophyta; class Magnoliopsida; order Asparagales; family Asphodelaceae; genus Hemerocallis; species Hemerocallis citrina. The sequence continues at coordinate 133,856,584 of CM030364.1, read as the reverse complement.
GAGCAAAGTGCTCCGGGACGCCGAGCTCCGCTATCCGAGGATAGAGAAGATGGCCTATGCCCTGGTCATGGCAGCGAGAAAGCTTCGGCCCTACTTCCAATCTCACTCGGTCGTTGTCCTCACCGACCAACCCCTAAAGCAGATCCTCCACAAGCCGGAGACCTCGGGTCGGCTGATGAAGTGGTCCGTAGAACTGAGTCAGCACGACATCTCTTATCAGCCTCGGACGGCGATCAAGGCCCAGGCCCTCGCCGACTTTATTGTAGAGTCCACTATCCCTGAGGTCAGCCACGTCCCAAATGGGCCTCCCATTTGGACAGTCTTCGTGGACGGATCCTCTTGCAATGAAGGAAGCGGCGCCGGCATCATCCTGAACGGCCCTGACAACTTCGTCCTCCAGTATGCGATCCGCATGAACTTCAAGGCCTCGAACAACGAGGCGGAGTACGAGGCTCTCATAGCTGGGCTCGGACTCGCCCGAAGTGCTGGGGCGCAGCGCCTCCGGATTCACAGTGATTCCCAGCTAGTCGTGAATCAGGTCTTGGGCGAATATGAGGCCCGGGACGAGCGAATGGTGAAGTACCTCGCCAAGGTCCGGGATCTCATGGGCCGGTTCGAAGAAGCCATCATCCAACGGGTTCCTCGGGAGGAGAACTCACAGGCCGATGCTCTCTCCAAATTTGCCTCGTCTTCTCTGCAAGGTCTTGAGCAGACCGTACTGATTGAAGTCCTCTCTAAACCGAGCATCGAAGACGAGACACCTAGCTCGGTGGAGATATTGCCGGTCATGCTGCAGGACAATTGGATGAAGCCACTGGTGGAATTCTTAAGGGATGGAGTTCTGCCCTCGGATCCCAAAGAAGCACGCCGAGTCAGAACTCGGGCCGAGCGCTATGTCTTGATCGAGGGCATCTTATACAAGCGCTCCTTCTCTCAAATAGACGGCCGACCATATCTAAGATGCCTCTCTCCGGATCAGGCCGAATATGCCCTACAGGAGCTTCATGAAGGCATCGGGGGGGCACACTCGGGATTTAGGTCCCTGGCCCGAAAAGCTTTGAATTATGGGTACTTCTGGCCGACCCTTCTCCCAGACGCCGAGCGGCACGTTCGGCAATGCAGTTCCTGTCAAAGACACTCTAATATCAGATGACTCCCTCAGGCCAACCTCGCCTCCCTATCAAGTCCCATCCCCTTCGCAATGTGGGGGATGGACTTACTAGGGCCCTTCCCTCCAGCTCCGGGTCAGTTCAAATTCTTGGTCGTAGCCATCGACTACTTCTCCAAGTGGGTCGAGGCCGAGCCCCTCGCCACCATAACCGAGAACAAGGTGGTTCAGTTCTTCTGGAAGAGCATCATATGCAGGTTCGGCGTCCCCCGCGTCCTCGTGACGGACAACGGGACCCAGTTCACTAGCACGGCATTCCGAGCCCTATGCGATGACCTCGTCATTCAGCAGCGCTTCTCGTCCGTCTCACACCCTCAGTCGAACGGACAGGCCGAGAATGCTAATAAGCATATCCTCGCGGGAATCAAGAAAAGGTTGGACAAGTGCTCCAAAGGTTTGTGGGTCGACCAACTCCCTAATGTGTTGTGGAACTACCGCACAAGCAAGCGGACGCCCACCGGAGAGTCGCCTTTCAACCTTACTTATGGGGCGAGGCCGTGATACCCCTCGAGGTCGGAATACCTTCCCCTCGTCTCACAGCCTATGACGAAGCACAGAATGCCAGGGACCTCAGAGGAAACTTGGACCTGATAGATGAACTAAGGGAAAGGGCATCAATCCGGCAGCAGAATTACCGAAGAAGGGTCGAGCTAGCGTACAACAAAAAGGTCCGACCCGCTGACCTTAAGCAAGGAAATTTGGTCTTGAGAAAGCTAGCCATATCCCTCCCCGGTCAGAAGAACAAGCTAGCTCCGAACTGGGAAGGTCCGTACAGGATCACAAAAGTTGTCCGGCTTGGGGCGTACCGTCTCGAAGACATGGAAGGCAGAGAGCTTCCGAGGACTTGGAATGCCGACCACCTCCTAAAATACCAAGAGTGCGTTCCGACGCCACTCTAAGTAACAGGGGGTATCGAGCCATTCCTATCCTCCGACTTGTAACCCATTTTTCATAAATTGTACTATGTAAAACGGTTCGCCGTCCATTATCAATAAAGAAAGCTCCCTTCATGCTTATGAATTTATATACTTCTCTCTGCTCTTGTCTTGTGATTTCTAAGCTGTGGCTAACACCAATGGTTCGGAGTCCAACACTCGGTTCGACTCTACCACCTCGGCTTGTCCCCGGACGAGCCAGGGGTAGATCACCGTTCGGAATTGCTCCCACAACTGTTGAACTAATACCGATGGTTCGGAGTCCAACACTCGGCTCGACTTTGCCTCCTCGGCTCGTCTCTGGACGAGCCAGGGGTAGATCGCCGTTCGGAATTGCTCCCACACCCGTCGAGCTCCAACAATGGTCCCGGGGGCCAACACTTGGTTCCCAGTCCATCTAAACTACCCCGGTAGATCGATGCCGGACCTTCGTTCGAACACAAAAGTCCGAACTCTCCTTACTATTAGCCGAAGACCGAAGACCCGCAATTTCGGTCGGCTTCCGAGCAAGTGGCTTCCCGAGCGTGTAAACGGGGAAAACACACTTTCCCCTCAACTTTCGTACGTGATCTCGATCAGACGGCTCAGATCATCCCACCTGCGCAAAACGACAAGATAACGTTTTCTTGGGAACTGAGCCGCCTCGAGATTCGCGCCTACGTTCGACGGCTCAGATCTCGCCACCTGCTCTAAGCGACAAAGTAGCACTTTCTTGGGTACAGAGCCGCCTAGGGATTCGTGCCGTACCATGTCAGAACCACTAAACGACTGTTACCGCTGATTTCGGTGTGGGGGTAAACAGATAGAATTTGTGAGTCCGGGAAACACCTGAACGATTGACTCGGCCTTCTTGTTCCTGGCACAACCTGCAAGGAAGTGCGAAACACCGGGGTTGATTCCGGCGACGCACCCTCCGACGCTCTTGTCAGTAATCAGGAAAAGATTAAGAAAAAGCTTAAGTGGTCAAAGAGTCATTAACCTGGTCTCGGTGGTAGAGGGGTTGTATTTATAGTCGCCTTTGGAGCCATTTGGGGCCTAATTTCCTGCCTAACAAATAAGAGAAAAATCCTCCTATTCTGTTTTAGGAAGTTAGGCCTTGGTTCCCTGGTGAGAGCTAATCAGGTTTGTTGATTTGACTAAATCAGTGGCCTGATTCTCTTCTTGGTGGATTGGGCTTGTATCGGGTCGGGACCCGTACCCAATTGAAGTGGATCTATTCGCGGGTGGTTGGTTCTGTGAGAAGGAGGCCCAATACCCGTTTTGGATCCATCTGTATGTGAAATTACCTTTTTACCCCCGTGCTTCAGGATTCGTGCTCGATCTGGACGGTCCCGATTTAACCCCAATTTTAGCCATATCACGAGCCCCCCACTCCTAAAGACTGAGTGTGATCAGACTTTGAGGAGTAGTTTAGCTGTTTTAGTGGCTGAGGGAGTTGTATTGGGGTCCAGACGTGGGATTTCGAATCTAGAAAGGGGGTAGTGAGGCAAATTTTGATGCCGCTGTCAGTTCTCTGGTCACATCGGGTATTCAAGAGTTTTTATATATTTTTTCGGACTATTTGTTTAATTTTGCGACGCGTTTGCTAATCATTCGGGGGCCTTAGTCGTACATTCTGGGCGATAATTGTTCGTTCAAGGGTTCGAAAATGTGCCCCCTAAATCTCAATTATTCTCCAGAATTTTTGGCTAATTTTCCCGAATTTTTAACAATTTTCTCGCAATTTTTAAACAAATAAAACAAGTTAAATAGATAAAAAATGATTTAAACACCGATTTATGGCGTGGCTCGATCTGGGCCGCTGATCGCAGATGGGCGCGAACTTCGGAAAGATCTGACGGCTGCTGCTGCTCGGCAGCGTTTTTCTCCGTTTACCAGTTCGGGAAGGCCTCTGCTCGGCAGCCGACCGAAGGCATGGGGGTTCGGCAGCCGACCGAAGGCTTGAGTGACGTGGCGTTATCTGGGCCGTTGGATGTTGGCACGCATCTCGAGACGGGAACGGTTCCCAAGAAAACGCTATCTTGTCTTTTAGCGCACGTGGCGCAATCTGAGCCGTTCGCCATTGGGAGCGTGAATTTCTGGGAGATCCAACGGCTGAGATAGCTCGGTGCCTTTTTTTCTCCATTTACCAGTTCGGGAAGGCCTCTGCTCGGCAGCCGACCGAAGGTATGGGGGTTCGGCAGCGTCGTGGCGCTATCTGTTCGGAGGCGATCTCGCTTCCGAGGGTATTAACGACGCTCGGGGTTTGTGCGGCATTCCCCTTCCCCAGGTCATTAAGAATAATTCCTTTGATTAATGCGTGGCGTTTCGACTTCCGAGGATCAATAATTCCCTCAATTAAAACGCGGCGCTTCAATTTCCGAGGGTAGTAATGGCTGGTTCTTGGGGGCAGGTTATAAGTACTCCACCCCCTTTGTCGCTTTCGTCACAACCAAATCGAGTTACAGACCTCGGAGGCGTCTGCCTTGGGTAGCTCCTTTCTTGAGGTCCGGAGAGGTGGTCGCCCTTCTGCCTGGTTTTCCCTTCGTTCCTGACGGCCCCAAAGCGGATGTTAGGAGCGAGGGGGGACGAGGTAGTAGTGGCGGCGACCGTGGTCCGGATCCGAGGGATAAGTTACTTCGGCGGGACGGGCGGTCGCCTTGTTGTCTTGTTGTTTCCCCATTCCTCTCTGCTCCGAAAAGGTGGTGTCAGGAGTGGGGAGCAATAAGACAGTAGGGTCGACGGCAATAGTCCTGTCCCGGGGTGTGGACTTCTTCGGAAGGACGGGTGGTCGTTCTCTCACCAAGATCTTCGGCTTTCTTTGGTGGCTCCGAAGCGAGCGTCGGAGAGAGCGGAGGTCTTGGTGAGAGAGTGACGATCCATGTCCGATGCCGATCTCTTGATCCATTTCATCATCAGTAGCAGCTCGGGCTTTTGGACCGTCCGAGCCTGTTGTTTGCAACTGTGAAGGCGCTGTGGTTAGAGCCCTTTGGCAAGCCGCGCCTTCCAGATGCAAACAACTGGCTCGGAATGGTGCGTTCTTCCCGATTCCTGAGTGTGGATGGGTCTCCTCTCATCTCTGTCTTCCTTCCGGGCTGATGGCTTTTGATGGATATCAGCCCGGGGGAGTTAGAGATGGGGGGAGTGCCGATCTGTTCCCGCCCGGGGCCCGTGGTCGGCAGAATGCCGATTGGTGCGCGGGACCTGGGGGGCGTTCGCCGAAGGCGGCGCCTCAAAACTAAATCAAAAATTTTTCCGGGTTCTCTTTAGACGAAGGTGGGGCGTCCGAGGGTCCGATCGTCCGAGCGACGTGGCGCTATCTGAGCCGCCGGATGCTGACACGCATCTCGAGGTGGGCGCGTTCTCCAAGAAAACACTATCTTGTCGTTTAGTGCTCTCGGCGAGATCTGGACCGTCTGATGAAGATCAGGCGCGAAAGTTGAGGGAGAAGGGAGTTTTCCCCATTTACCAGCTCGGGAAGGCACTTGCACGGATTCCGAGCGGACTCTATTGCAGCCACGTTCGGTTTGCTCGCAGCTCGGATTCTCGTCCGATCTTGCCGAGCTGGTTGACTTTGTGGTGGACCTTCGAGATGCTTCGAGAGTAGCCCAAAAGTCGCTCTGGAAGTCCAAGAGACGCCTCATTTTCACTATAAATCTTTACCCCCCTTTGACCAAGTCTTCACTTTTCACTTTCACTCTCTCTCTTCCGTATTTACTTTGCTTCGAGGTCTTTAGCTCCCTGGTGGTGTCGCTAGCTGTCGCGGTAGCGTTCCTAGTTCCGGCGAAGTTTCCGACCGTAGCTGTCACTTCAAGGTCAGTCTCTTTCCCTTCTCTCTTTAGGAAAATATGGTTAAGATTTCGGCTGAGACCCCCGCCTCGGAGCAAGCCGTTGGCCGAGGGGAGAAAGAGAAAGGAGTAGTGGAGCTGAGCGAGCAGGACGTTGTTCGTCCAGACGCGGAGGGCGGAGTGGCCGAGGTGCCCCAAGAAGTCGCGGCGGAGTCCCGAAAGGGCAAAGCCGTAATTACTATAGTGGAGACGCCGAGGAGAGCGGGGGAGTTCGGTCGGCAACCCATCGCCGTGTCGAGCGTGGGAGGAGTCCGAGATTATACTGAGGATATCTTGGAGAAGGTTACCCAAGGTACGGCTAAACTGGTGGAGGAGAACGAGCCTAGGGAGCTGTCCGAGGTCGATCACAAGATCTCGACTCTTACCGAAGCGGACCTTCATCTGGTCCGAGAGGGCTTCCAGATCCCTCTCGAGTACACGTTGCTCCTCCCTGGGCCGGGGTTCCGAGCCAACACTGGGTCCTCTCCGGACATATGCGTCTTTCCGGTCGACTCCCTCATTGCCGGTCTTCGCTTTCCCCTCCACCCGTTCGTGGTTGACGTCCTGGTTTGGTATGGTTTGAGTCCCGCTCAACTGATGCCGAACACATGGAGGCAAGTTGTGGCGTTCCTCCTCCGATGCCAAGAGATCGGCGCCAAGCCGACCATGTACCTCTTTCGAAGTCTCTTCCGACCTGTCCGGCCGAGAAAAGACGAGCAGAGGTTTTATCTTTCGCCCCGGACGGGCGTGAAACTGATCGAGAATCCGGACTCGATCAAACACTGGAAGGACAAATACTTCCTCATTCGGAATCTGACGCCATGGGTGATACCGACAGTTTGGGCGGACGGGCTACCCAAGCGCACAAAGAAGGACGTTCCGCTGAACGCTGCAGAGACCGAGGTCCAGAAGAAGATCCTTGCTCTGCCGCCGCTTAGCTGGAAGGATATCACCGAAGAGCATCTGTTCCGTGGGGGTCTCAGTCCGATCGACCCTCGTACGCTTCTGGTATTTATACTTCTCTCCGTAAAGTTTATAAAAAATTTTCTAAGTTTTTTCATTCGACTTTTGCAGAGACCATGAAGCTCGATTACAAGGCTCTGGTGGCGAAGGGCAGGGCCGATCAGGAGAAGAAGAAGAGGCCGTCGGCAGTGCCTCAGGACAGCCGAGCTTCGAAGAAGGCCTCGGTCGTGAAGGCAGCCGACCAATCGAAGGTTGCGGTCCTGAAGGAGGGAGAGGTTGAGGTCCTTGTCCCTCCGGCAAAGCTCGCGGTCCCCGAGCAGGGTGGGGTCGTGGACCTCGATCCCTCGGCCTCGGATGCTCCTGCTCCTACCCCAGAGGCGGACGCTCCTGGTCCGTCGAGCAATGAGTTCGGAGTGGCTGATGCGCTGTCCCTCCTGGTTCCGCCACTCACCCCCGGCGCGGAGAAGATCTTGACCGAGCATCATAAACAGATCTTCGTCCCTGATTGGCAGGTGATGAACGTCGACGGCTTTTTGGGCGACGGGAACATCTGTATGGAGGTAGTGAGGCACCTGCCGACCCCGAAGGACCGAGCGACCCTGAGGGCCGGGATGGCAGGGGACAACGTGATGCAGATGGCCCGGAGCACTATGTCGGTAAGTTTGTCAAGCCCTTCTTCATTCATAGTTTGTCAAGTTCTTGGGCTCGGATTTTAATCGTGTGGTTCTCTTCCAGACCCTCTGCCACTTCAGTTGGCTGGTCGAGGAGTTGGCGAGGAAGGATCAGGAGAAGGAGAAGGAGAGGACGGAGCGCGTTCGGGTGGCGAAGCGGCTTGAGTCCGAGCTGCTTCTTTCGACGAAGAGAGTCGCCGAAGCGGAGGACCTGGAGAAGAAGCTGGCCGACGCCATCCAATCGTCGAAGGATACGGCGGCCAAGTTTGAGAAGGAGGTGGCCGAGCTGAAGGAGGAGCTGGCCAGCGCTCGGTCGGGAGCAGAGAAGGAGGTTACCGAGCTGAAGGATGAGCTGGCCAAGGCTCGGTCGGAAGGGGAGACTGCTCGGAAGAGAGCCGAGAGGATCAAGGCCAGCCACCTGAGGAAGGTGAAGAAGGTGAAGAAGGCCGTGCAAGAGGAGGCCGCGCAGCACATGATCCAGAATATGCTGGACGCCTATGGCCGTGCCCTGACCCATGTAGTCGCGAAGAACCCGGGCTTCGACTCGTCCTCCTACGACTTTTACGAGCCCGTGGAGGGGGAAGAAGGGATCACCGAGGGTCTACTCGGTCCCGACGGAGAGACGGAACCCGCCGAAGGCGATGGGGAGACCGAAGCCGAAGGCGAGGAGGAGAAACTCTCCGAGGAGGAGAGCTGGAGCGAAGGCGGGGGCGAGGGTGATGGCGAGGGCAAGGCCGAGGGGTCGACGAATCCGAGCGGCAAAAAGGTCGACCCCTGACTCGGTTGTCTTCCTACTTTCAGTCTTTTTGGTTTTGTTTTCTTTTTGTAAGCCTTATTGCGGACTGGCCACCGCCTTTGTTTTAAATGAAAAGTATTTTGTTTGGCCAAAAATTTATCCAGGTGTTGAGCCTCGGACTTAGTGTGCGTTTTGGGCGTTTATTTCTCCAACTGTTGGGCCTCGGATTTATTTCCGCTTTTCAGGTGGTGTTTGGTCCGGTCACGGAGCTGGTCTTCCTTCGGAAGGAAATGGCCAATTTGAAGCGTGAACTTTCGGACAGCCGGCAGAGGCGGTTTCTCCTGCTCGGCCAGGCGGAGGAGGTCAGGGCAGTTCTGAGGAGGAACTGTCGCGAGCTGCATCAACTCCGGAAGCGCTCCCAGGGTCCTGGTTCCGAAGGGGAAATTGAGCGGCTTCGTGGGGAGCTTAAAGCCGCCGAGCAGAAGAACGACGATCTTTTGGCCGAGGTACAACACTTGGGGCTATCGGAGAGAGAGTGTTCGGCGGAAAGGGAGAAGATGGCCTCCGAGCTGGAAGGGGCTTTGGCCGAGCGTAAGAGACTATCGGCCGAAGTCGACATGCTCAGGAGGATCACAATAGATAGGGGGATTGAGGTCACCCACTATCGGCGGCTTGCAACTGATAGTTCCAACGCCTCGGGGTCGTTGAAGGCCCCTCGATCAAAGAAATTGGCGAAGGACGTCGTCTTGAGGGATCGGATTATCGAACTGGAGGAGGAGATCGCGTCGCTTAAACCTGCGCCGGAGAGGGCTAATGTTCGCAGCACGTCGTGCACTCGCGAGGAAAGTGAGAGGGGGATCACGTTTTATGAACTCGCGACACGCCCGCTAACGACCAGGCGGAGTCCGACTGACGCTCAGAGCAGCGCGGCTGTCTCGTCGAGCGGGGCATCGGTCGGCGCGGCTGTTAGGACTAGCAGTGAAGGGGGGTCGCGCTTCGTTGGTTTAGGGTCGAGCTCAGAGGGTCGGCCTCGTCGTCCTCGCGTTTCCCTAAACCGAAGCATTCCCCTTCCGAAGAGGACTTGATTATGTCACTTTTCATTTCTGTTGGCCGTTGTAATAACCTAGTTGTAGGGTTGGTCGACCGTTTGTAACACTATTATGTCTGAATGCATAAAAATTCTGAAAAACTTTTAAGTGTTTGTCTTCGGCACTGTATTGAAACTGCGTTGTTCGTTTTTCCTATTTTTCAGCTTGTCGCGGCGATCCATGGATCGGACTCCGGGCGTCCGAATGATGACTCCGCATCCGAGGCGACCTCTGGGACGGTGGTTCTGAGCCCCAGGAGTGTCGATCTGAAGCTACGCCGATCCGAGGGCGAGTGGAGTCACCTTTCGTTGGTTCTCAGTCTCCGGGAGGCCGAAACACAACGCTTGGAGAGCAAGATCGTCGAGCTGAGCCCCGTAGGGGAGGATGAGGACTCGCAGACCGCATTCAGCAATGCTCTTCGGGTCAAAAGTACTCGGCACATTCAGTCGAAACTCATTATCGAACGGGACGACTTGCTCTCGGAGATGGGACAGCTGCGGGCGGAAATGGCGAAGCTTCGAGGAGAGGCGGAGGAACCGTCTGCCGAGGAGGGCGAACAAGATGGAGACGATGCATTTTTATGAAAGACAAGTGTAGCGGGTCGGGGGTTGTATGTTTTGTTTGCCGACACTTTTGTAATGGTCTATTTTGTACTGTACGCCGATATTTAATAAAATTCCCTTTCGGTGTTTTGTACGTCTGTCTTTGTTTATAACTGTGTTGACCGTGCCGAACTATTTGAACTGAGTGTGTCTATTTAGCCGAATGGATCCCCAGGGGTACGGCGATTTGTCGCTTAGTGGGTCTGACACGGCGATGTTCTCGAGAGTGCTATTTTGACATGGCGAGATCTGAGCCGTTGAATGTAGGCGCGGATCTCGAGGCGGCTCGTTTTCCAAGAAAACGTTATCTTGTCGTTTTGCGCGAGTGGCACGATCTGAGCCGTCTGATCGAGATCACGCACGAAAGTTGAGGGGGAAGTGTGTTTTCCCCGTTTACCAGCTCGGGAAGGCACTTGCTCGGATGCCGACCGGATGTGTTTGCCTTCGGACCTCGGCTGACAGCCAAGAGTGGTCGGGATACGTGTTCCGGACCTTAGGCATAGTCCAACGGCTGCGGGAGCAATTCCGAACGGCGATCTACCCCTGGTTCGTCCGGAGACGAACCGAGGAGGTAAAGTCGAGCCGAGTGTTGGACTCCGAACCATCGGTATAGTTCAACGGCTGTGGGAGCAATTCCGAACGGCGATCTACCCCTGGTTCGTCCGGAGACGAACCGAGGAGGTAAAGTTGAGCCGAGTGTTGGACTCCGAACCATCGGTATAGTTAAACGGCTGTGGGAGCAATTCCGAACGGCGATCTACCCCTGGTTCGTCCGGAGACGAACCGAGGAGGTAAAGTCGAGCCGAGTGTTGGACTCCGAACCATCGGTATAGTTCAACGGCTGTGGGAGCAATTCCGAACGGCGATCTACCCCTGGTTCGTCCGGAGACGAACCGAGGAGGTAAAGTCGAGCCGAGTGTTGGACTCCGAACCATCGGTATAGTTCAACGGCTGTGGGAGCAATTCCGAACGGCGATCTACCCCTGGTTCGTCCGGAGACGAACCGAGGAGGTAAAGTCGAGCCGAGTGTTGGACTCCGAGCTATTGGTATAGTAAGAGGGGAGGAAAAAACAGGCAAATTCAAAAACAAAATGGAGCTTTCTTTATTTGATATTTGACGGCGAACCGTTTTACATAGTAGAATTCATAGAACAGGTTACAAGTTAAAGGAGAGGAATGGCGCGACACCTCGGATTACTTAGAGAGGCGCCGGGGCGCTCTCTTGGTATTTCAGGAGGTGATCGGCATTCCAGGTCCTCGGGAGCTCTCTACCGTCCATGTCCTCAAGTCGATATGCCCCAGGCCGAACAACTTTTGTGACTCGGTACGGCCCTTCCCAATTCGGAGCTAGCTTGCCCTTCTGACTGGGGAGGGATATGGCTAGCTTTCTCAACACCAGATCTCCTTGCTCGAGGTTGGCGGGCCGGACTTTCTTGTTGTAGGCTAGCTCGACTCTCCTTCTGTAATTTTGCTGCCGAATCGATGCCCTTTCCCTCAGTTCATCTATCAGGTCCAAGTTTCCTCTGAGTTCCCTGGCATTCTGCGCTTCGTCATAGGCGATGAGCCGAGGGGAAGGAATTCCGACCTCGAGGGGTATTACGGCCTCGGCCCCATAAGTAAGGCTGAAAGGGGACTCTCCAGTGGGCGTCCGCTTGCTTGTGCGGTAGTTCCACAGCACATTAGGGAGTTGGTCGACCCACTGTCCTTTGGAGCACTTGTCCAACCTCTTCTTGATCCCCGCAAGGATCTGCTTATTAGCGTTCTCGGCTTGTCCGTTCGACTGGGGGTGCGAGACGGACGAGAAACGCTGTTGAATGACGAGGTCGTCGCACAGGGTTCGGAATGCTGAGCCAGTGAACTGGGTCCCATTATCTGTCACGAGGATGCGCGGGACGCCGAATCTGCATATAATGTTCTTCCAGAAGAACTGCACCACTTTGTTCTCGGTTATCGTGGCGAGGGGCTCGGCCTCGACCCACTTCGAGAAGTAGTCGATGGCTACGACTAAAAACTTGAGCTGACCCGGAGCTGGAGGGAAAGGCCCTATCAAGTCCATTCCCCACATCGCGAAGGGGATAGGGCTCGATAGGGAGGTGAGGTTGGCTTGAGGGAGGCGTCGGATGCTGGAGTGTCTCTGGCAGGAGCCGCACTGCCGAACGTGTCGCTCGGCGTCTTGGAGAAGCGTCGGCCAGAAGTACCCATAATTCAGAGCTTTTCGGGCCAGGGACCTAAATCCCGAGTGTGCCCCGCCGATCCCTTCATGAAGCTCCTGTAGGGCATATTCGGCCTGATCCGGAGAGAGGCATCGTAGATACGGTCGGCCGTCTATTTGGGAGAAGGAGCGCTTGTATAGGATGCCCTCGATCAAGACATAGCGCTCGGCTCGGCTCCTAACTCGGCGTGCTTCTTTGGGATCTTGAGGCAGAACTCCATCCCTTAAGAATTCCACCAGTGGTTTCATCCAATTGTCCTGCAGCGCGACCGTCAATGTCTCCATCGAGCTAGGCGTCTCGTCTTCGATGCTCGGCTGGGAGAGGACTTCGATCAGCACGGTCTGTTCAAGACCCTGCAGAGAAGACGAAGCCAATTTGGAGAGAGCATCGGCCTGTGAGTTCTCCTCCCGAGGGACACGCTGGATGATGGCTTCTTCGAACCATCCCATCAGACCCCGGACCTTGGCGAGGTACTTAGCCATTCGCTCATCCCGGGCCTCGTACTCGCCCAAGACCTGATTCACAACTAGTTGGGAGTCACTGTGAACCCGAAGGCACTGCGCCCCAGCACTTCGTGCGAGTCCGAGGCCAGCTATGAGGGCCTCGTATTCCGCCTCGTTGTTCGAAGCCTTGAAGTTCAAGCGGATCGCATACTGCAAGGCGAAGTTGTAGGGCCGTTTAAGATAATCCCGGCGCCGCTTCCTTCACTGCAAGAGGACCCGTCCACGAAGACTGTCCAAATGGGGGGCCCATTTGGGACGTGGCCGACCTCAGGGATGGTGGACTCTACAATGAAGTCGGCGAGAGCCTGAGCCTTAATTGCCGTCCGAGGCTGATAAGTGATGTCATGCTGACTCAGCTCTACGGACCATTTCATCAGCCGACCCGAGGTCTCGGGCTTGTGGAGGACTTGCTTGAGGGGTTGGTCGGTGAGGACGACGACCGAGTGAGATTGGAAGTAGGGCCGAAGCTTTCTTGCTGTCATGACGAGGGCGTAGGCTATCTTCTCTATCCTCGGATAACGGAGCTCGGCATCCCGAAGTACCTTGCTCACGTAGTAAATAGGCCTCTGGGTCCGGTCCTCTTCTCTGACCAGGACAGCGCTCAGGGACTGCTCGGAGGCTGCCAAGTAGAGGAAGAGAGGCTCGCCTGGGACCGGCTTACTGAGTAGAGGGGGGTTCACCAGATAGGCTTTCAGCTGGTCGAACGATGCTTGCTGTGCTTCGCCCCATTCAAATCCTTTAGCCCCCCGGAGTGCTTTGAAGAAGGGGAGGCATTTTTCCCCCGACTTGGACAGGAAACGACCGATGGCTGCCAGCCGACCGGTGAGCTTCTGCACCTCCTTGATGTTCCGAGGCGGGGCCATATCTAATATGGCTTTGATCTTTTCGGGGTTAGCTTCAATTCCCCGCTGGCTCACCATGAAACCGAGGAACTTGCCAGAGGAGACTCCGAACGCACACTTGTTCGGGTTTAGCCGCATGTTGTACTTCCTCAACACGCCGAAAGCCTCTTGGAGGTCGGCTACATGGTCGGTGCCGCGGATGCTCTTGACGAGCATGTCATCAACGTACACCTCCATGTTTCGGCCGATCTGATGCTGAAAGACCTTGTTGACGAGGCGCTGGTAGGTGGTGCCCGCGTTCTTCAAACCGAACGGCATTACTCGGTAGCAGTAGAGGCCTTGGTCGGTGACGAAGGAGGTCTTCGGGATGTCCGGAGGGAACATCCGGATTTGGTTGTACCCCGAGAAGGCATCCATGAAGCTGAGGAGCTCATGGCCCGAGGTGGCGTCGATTAGGGTATCGATGTTCGGGAGAGGGAAGGGATCCTTCGGACACGCTTTGTTGAGGTCGGTGAAGTCGATGCATATCCTCCACGAGCCATTGGACTTCTTGACCATTACAACATTCGACAGCCACTCGGGATAATTCACCTCCTGGATGAACTTGGCCTTCAGCAGCTTATCCACTTCCTCCTTGATTGCCTGCTGTCGCTCGGGAGCGAACTTTTGCCTCTTCTGCTGAACCGGTTTGCACCCCGGTTCGACGCTTAGGCGGTGGACGAGCAAGTCTTCGGAGATGCCGGGCATATCCGCGGCCGACCAAGCAAATAGGTCGCGGTTATCCCGGATGCACCTCACCAGGTCGGAGAACAGCACGGTCGGCAAGGACTTGCTGACGAGGAATTTTCGGCTTGGATCCTCGTCGGAGAAGAGTACTTCTTCTAACTCGTCCGCTGGCTCGGACGTTGGGCGAGCCTTCGGCTCGGGGATCTCGAGTGTCTCGAGCGAGAGCACTGGTCCCCCGGTGGAAGTCATGTAGCACTTCCGAGCTGTTTCCTGGCTTCCCCTGACTTCCCCTACTCCCGACCGAGTGGGGAACTTCATCTTCAAATGGTATGCTGAGGGGACGGCCTCAAGGGCGGCTAGGCCGGGGCGGCCGAGGATGACATTGTATGCTGCCGGGACGTCAACGACCATGAAGTCCATGGGCTCGGTCCGGGTAGTAGGGGTGCTCCCCGCAGTAACGTCAAGGGTTATCACCCCTTCGACGGTTACCGGGACCCCCGTGAACCCGTGTAGAGTGTATCCGGCCGGCTTGAGACGGTCTCGGGACAGCTGGAGGCCCTGGAAGGCTGAGAGGAATAGGATGTTGACCGAACTCCCGTTGTCAACCAAAATCCTCTGCACCTTGAAGTTGGCCATGCGGAGGTCGATGACGAGGGCATCACAGTGAGGGGTTCGGACTCCTTCGAGATCAGCGTCGGAGAAGGACACGGGCACACCGAAGCCCTTGGGAGGAGGAGCACTGTGGACCGAGTTCACCTCTCGGACGAAGGCTTTCCGAGACGTATTAGAGGAGCCGCCCATGGGGTCCCCGTGGATCATATGCAGAACCCTTTCTTCTTCGAACTCAGGTGTTACTTCGCGCCGCTCAGAGCACTTGTTAGCCCCCCGAGGGGGAGGAGAGTTCCGATCTGTCCGATCGTTAGCCTTCACGAACTTCGCCAACTGCCCCCTTCGGATGAGGGCTTCGATCTCATCTCTCAAAGCCCGACAGTCATTCGTCTCGTGCCCGTGGTCTCGGTGATACCGACACCACTTGTCTTTGTCCCTCCTCTTCGCCGGTTTGTGCATCCTCGGGGCTGGAGGGAGGACCCCCTCCTTCTCTACCTCCATGAGGATAGTGGAGACATTAGTTGTGAGGGGCGTGAATTTCTCGAACCTGGGGGGAGGACGACGCTGGCCGCCTCCGTCCTTCATTGTCTTCTTGGCCCCCTCTTCCTCCGTTGCCTTCCTCTTCGAGCCGGAGGAGGGTCCTCCGAAGTTCGGGAGGGACTCGGCCTCCTCGGCTCGGATGTATTTCTCGCACCTCAGTAGGAGGTCGGCGAAGTTGGTAGGCGGCTTCTTTGCTAGGGACGAGCGGAGGTTGGAGTTGAGGACGTTCGACTGGAACGCCACTGTCGCCACGGATTGGTCTAAGGAGGCGATCGACCTGACTTCTGCAGTGAACCTCTTCACATAGTCCCGCAGCTTCTCTCCCCTTTCCTGCCGGAGGTTCAGAAGGGAGAGACTCGTCTTCTCGGCCCGTCGGCTGCTCACAAAGTGAGTTATGAATAGTGTCTCAAACTGCTCAAATGAAAAGATGGAGGCGGGGGCAAGCCTGGAATACCATTCCCGAGCCGAACCCCGAAGGGTGGCCGGGAAGGTCCTGCAGAGTATGGCGTCGGAGACTTGGTGGATCAGCATCAGAGTCTTAAAACTCTCGACGTGATCTACTGGGTCGGACTCGCCTGAGTACGTTTCAAACTGCGGAGGTTTGAAACCCCTCGGTATGCGAACTTCCATGATTGTCCGAGAGAAGGGCGGTCTGTTCGGGCGAACAGTCCCTGCTCTGGACTCCTCTTCTCGGTCCATGCGGACAATGCGCCTCTCCACCTCATGGAGGCGGCGGTCAAAGGCATCGTCCCCTCGCACTCTTCCTCATAAGAGGGAGAGCGTGGACTTCGGCGCCGGTATCCCTCGGATCGGTGGGGACTGTACTGTTGCTGACGACTGGGAGCCTGGGGAGGACTTCGTGACCGGCGGTGAGGACTGGGAATCCGAGGGGGTGTTGGGATCCTCGGGGGGTCTTGGTTGTTGGCACGGGCGTTCAGGGCCTGCAGTACAGTCTCCTGAAACTGGAGGAACTCGGCACGGCTGATAGGTACCTCACGGTCCCTCGTACGATGCCGATCCTCGGGGGAACACGGCCTCCTCCTTCGGTGTTCGGGAGATGCCGTTCGGCCTCTCCGGTACGGAGATCTCCGCCTGTCTCGGCGACGAGGTGACCGCTCACCCTGACGCTGTCGGGAGGCTCCCGCTCGGGCCCGCCTCTCGTCAAGGTGCGTGCGGAGGTCGTTCTCCTTCTGGCGGTTCTGGAGCGTGAAGCCGAGGTCGGGGTTATGGGAGGCCATCGAGTCCGAGGACCCGTTACGGACCGAGACATGGTCCTGGATGGGCTGCTTCAGCTTCTGGCCGTTGAGAACGGCGGGACCATTGTTGGGTTGTTGATAAGGATGAGGAGGCTGGACCGGTTGGGCCGGCGGAGGAAGCCCAGATTGGGGAATTGGATTGACGGGGGTATCCTCCGTAGGGTCGGCGGGGTTGGCCACCCGGTTGGATCCTCTGGATCTGTTCTTCTTTGGAGGCATGGCGATGGAAGGCGAGGAAGAAGAAGCTGAGGTCATTCGTGTGGTGGTTTCCCACAGACGGCGCCAATCTGTTACCGCTGATTTCGGTGTGGGGGTAAACAGATAGAATTTGTGAGTCCGGGAAACACCTGAACGATTGACTCGGCCTTCTTGCTCCTGGCACAACCTGCAAGGAAGTGCGAAACACCGGGGTTGATTCCGGCGACGCACCCTCCGACGCTCTTGTCAGTAATCAGGAAAAGATTAAGAAAGAGCTTAAGTGGTCAAAGAGTCATTAACCTGGTCTCGGTGGTAGAGGGGTTGTATTTATAGTCGCCTTTGGAGCCATTTGGGGCCTAATTTCCTGCCTAACAAATAGGAGAAAAATCCTCCTATTCTGTTTTAGGAAGTTAGGCCTTGGTTCCCTGGTGAGAGCTAATCAGGTTTGTTGATTTGACCAAATCAGTGGCCTGATTCTCTTCTTGGTGGATTGGGCTTGTATCGGGTCGGGACCCGTACCCAATTGAAGTGGATCTATTCGTGGGTGGTTGGTTCTGTGAGAAGGAGGCCCAATACCCGTTTTGGATCCATCTGTATGTGAAATTACCTTTTTACCCCCGTGCTTCAGGATTCGTGCTCGATCTGGACGGTCCCGATTTAACCCCAATTTTAGCCATATCAACGACAAAGTGCCGTACCCCTGGGGATCCATTCGGCTAAACAGACACGCTCGGTTCAAAGGTCTCGGCGCGACCAACATGGTTACAAGCAAAAGCAAATATGCGAAGCAACGAAAGGAAATTTTATTAATTGTCGGCGCACAATACAAAACATTCCATTACAAAGTGTTGGCAAACAAAACACACAATGCCCGACCCACTACACTTGTCTCTCATATAAAAACATCCTCACTAAACTGTTCGCCCTCCTCGGCTGACAGCTCCTCTTTCTCCCCCCGGAGCTTCGCCATCACAGCACGCAGATGCCACATCTCTGAGAGCAGGTCATCCCGCTCGGCAACAATCTTCGACTGAATGTGCCGAATGCTTTTGACCCGAAGAGCGTTGCTGAATGCGGTCTGCGAGTCTTCATCCTCTCCTGCGGGGCTCAGCTCGACGATCTTATTCTCCAAGCGTTGGATCTCGGCTTCCCGGAGACTGAGGACCAACGAAAGGTGGTCCCACTCACTCTCGGCTCGGCGTAACTTCATATCGGCGCTCCTGGGGCTCAGAACCACCGTTCCAGAGGTGGCCTCGGATTCGGAGTCATCAATCGAACGCTCGGAGTCCGAGCCATGGATCGTCACAACGAGCTGAAAAGAAGGGAAAACGAATAACACAGTTTCAATACACTGCCGAAGTCTAACACTTGAAAATTTTTCAGAACTATTTGCATTCAGACATAATAGTGTTACAGACGGTCGACCGACCCCACAACTAAGTTGTTACAACGACCAACAAAAATGGAAAACGACATAATCAGGGCCTCTTCGGAAGGGGAATGCTTCGGTTTAGGGAAACGCGAGGACGACGAGGCCTACCCTCCGAGCTCGACCCTAAACCAACGAAGCGCGACCCCCCTTCGCTGCTAGCTCTAACTGCGACGCCGGCCGAAGCCCCGCTCGACGAGGCGGCCGCACAACTCTGAGCGTCGGCTGGACTCCGCCTGGTCACCGGCGAGTGCATCGCAAGTTCGTGAAACGTAATCCCCCTCTCGCTTTCTTCGCGAGTGCACGAAGTGCTGCGAACGTTAGCCCTGACCGGTGCCGGCTTGAGCGACGCGATTTCTTCCTCCAGTTCGATAATCCTATCCCTCAAGACGTCGTCCTTCGCCAACCTCTTCGGTCGAGGAACCGTCAACGAGCCCGAAGTATTGGCATTGTCTGTCGCGAGCCGTCGGTAATGGGTGACTTCAATCCCCCTATCTATTGTGATCCTTCGGAGCTTGTCGACTTCGGCCGACAACTTCTTGCGCTCGGCCAACGCCTCCTCCAGCTCGGACGCCAGCTTCTCTGCCTCCGCTGAGCGTTCCTTCTCCGATAGCTCCAAGTATTGGACCTCGGCCAAAAGGTCGTCGTTCCTCTGCTAGACGGCAGTAAGCTCCCCACGGAGCCGCTCGACTTCCCCTTCGGGACCAGGGGCTTGGGAGCGCTTCCGCAGTTGATGCAGCTCGCAACAGTACCTCCTTAGAAGTGACCTCACCTCCTCCGCCTGGCCGAGCAGGAGAAACCGCCTCTGTCGGCTGTCCGAGAGTTCACGTCTCAATTTGGCCAGCTCCTTCCGAAGGAAGACGAGCTCCGTGACCGGACCGAACATCACCTGAAAAGCGGAGATAAATCCGATACCCAACACTTGAAAACATCTACGACTAGTCGCACACAAATCCGAGGCTCGACACTTGGACAAATTTTAGCCAAACAAAATGCTTTTCATTCAAAACAAAAGCGGTGGCCAGTCCGCAATGAGGCTTACAAAAAGAAAACAAAACGAGAAAAGACTAAACGAAGACAACCGAGTCAGGGGTCGACCTTTTTGCCGCTCGGGTCCGTCGACACCCCGGCCTTGTCCTTGCCACCGCCCTCGCCTCCGCCTTCGCTCCAACTCTCCTCCCCGGAGTCATCTTCCTCCTCGCCCTCGGCTTCGGTCTCCCCGGGGCCTTCGACGGGTTCCGTCTCTCCCTCGGGACCGAGCAGGCCCTCGGTAATCCCTTCCTCCCCCTCCACGGGCTCGTAAAAATTATAGGAGGACGTGTCGAAGCCCGGGTTCCTTGCGGCTACGTGGGTCAGGGCACGGACGTAGGCGTCCAGCATGTTCTGGATCATGTGCTGCGCAGCCTCCTCCTGCACGGCCTTCTTCACCTTCTTCACCTTCTTCAGGTGGTTGGCCTTGATCCTCTCAGCCCTCTTCCGAGCGGTCTCTACTTCCGACCGAGCTTTGGCCAGCTCCTCCTTCAGCTCGGCAACCTCCTTCTCAGCTCCCGACCGAGCGTTAGCCAGCTCCTCCTTCAGCTCGGCCACATCCTTCTCCGAGGCCTCAAGCTTGGCCGCCGTGTCCTTTGACAGCTGAACGGCGTCGGCCAGCTGCTTCCCCAGCCCCTCCACTTCGGTGGCCCTCTTCGTCGAAAGAAGCAGCTCGGAATCAAGCTGCTTCGCGACCTTAACGCGCTCCGCCCTCTCCTTCTCCTTCTCCTGATCCTTCTTCGCCAACTCCTCGACCAAGAAATTGAAGTGGCAGAGGGTCTGGAAGAGAACGACGCGTTAAAATCCGAGTCCAAGAACTTAGAAAATTCTAAGGAAGAAATTTGGATAAAGAAGAACTCAGTATACGTACCGACATGGTGTTCCGGGCTATCTACATCACGGCGTCCCCTGCCATCCCGGCCTTCAGGGTCGCCCGATCCTTCGGAGTCGGCAGGTGCCTCACCGCCTCCATGCAGATGTTTCCGTCGCCCAAAAAGCCGTCGACGTTCATCACCTGCCAGTCGGGGACGAAGATCTGCTTATGACGCTCGGTCAAGATCTTCTCCGCATCGGCAGTGAGGGGCGGGACCTGCATGGACAGCGCATCCTTCACCCCGAACACGCCGCTCGACGAACCCGGAGCGTCCGCCCCCGGGGTCGGCACAGGTGCATCCGAGGTAGGGGGATCGGAGACCACGGCCCCCCCTGCTCGGGGACCACGACCTTCGCCGGAGAGACGAGGACCTCGATCTCCCCCTCCTTGAGAACCGCGACCTTCGGTTGGTCGGCAGTCTTCGCGACCGAGGGCTTCTTCGAAGCCCGGCTGTCCTGAGGCGCAGCCGACGGCCTCTTCTTCTTCTCCTGCTCTGCCCTGCCCTTCGCCACCAGAGCCTTGTAATCGAGCTTCATCGTCTCTGCAAAAGCCGAACGAAAAAACTTAGCAGAATTTTCATCTTCTTTAAACAAGGAAGTATAAATACCAGAAGCATACGAGGGTCGATCGGACTGAGACCCCCACAGAACAGATGCTCTTCGGTAATATCCTTCCAGCTGAGCGTCGGCAGAGCGAGGAGCTTCCTCTGAACCTCAGCCTCGTCGGCATTCAGCGGGACGTCCTTCTTTGTACGCTTGGGCAGGCCCTCCTTCGCCCAAACTGTCGGTATCACCCATGGCGTCAGAGTTCGGACGAGGAAGTATTTGTCCTTCCAATGTTTGATCGAGTCCGGGTTCTCGATCAACTTAACGCCCGTCCGGGGCGAAAGATAAAACCTCTGTTCGTCTTTCCTCGGCTGGCAAGGTCGGAAGAGACTCCGAAAGAGGTACATAGTCGGCTTGGCGCCGATCTCTTGGCATCGGAGGAGGAACGCCACTACTTGCATCCATGTGTTCGGCATCAGTTGGGCGGGACTCAAACCGTACCAGACCAGGACTTCAACCACGAACGGGTGGAGGGGAAAGCGAAGTCCGGCAATGAGGGAGTCGACCGGAAAGACACATATGTCCGACGAGGACTTTGTGTTGGCACGAAACCCCGGCCCGGGAAGGAGTAGTACATACTCAAGCGGGATCCGGAAACCCCCTCGGATCAGGCGAAGATCGTTCTCGGAAAGAGTCGAGATCCTGTGGTCAACCTCGGACAGCTCCCTAGGCTCGTTCTCCTCCACCAGCTTGGCCGTACCTTGAGTGACCCTCTCCAAGGTATCCTCGACGTAATCCCGGACGCCTCCCACGCTCGACACGGCGATGGGCTACCGACCAAACGCCCCCGCTCTCTTCGGCGTCTCCACTATCGTGATTACGGCTTTACCCTTTCGGGACTCCGCCGCGACTTCCTCGGGCACTTCGGCCACTTCACCCTCTTTATCCGGACGAACAACATCTTGCTCGCTCGGCTCCATTACTCCCTTCCCCTTATCCCCTCGGCCAACGGCTTGCTCCGAGGCGGGGGTCTCAGCCGAAATCTTAACCATGTTTTCCTAAAAAGAGAAGGGAAAGAGACTGACCTTGAAGTGACAGGTGCGGTCGGAAAGTTCGCCGGAAATAGGAACGCTACCGCGACAGCTAGCAACACCACCAGAGAGCTAAAAACTTCGAAGCGGAGTAAAAACTAAAGAGAGAGAGTAAAAGTGAAAAGTGAGACTTGGTCTTAGGGGGGGTGAAGATTTATAGTAAAATTGGGACGTCCCTTGGACTTCCAATGAAAGTTCACGACTGTTGGGCTGCTCTCGAAACGTCGCGAAGGCCCATCACCACTACCTCTCTCACCAAGTCAACTGGCTCGGCTCCAGGGGTTCCAAATCCGAGCTACAAGCGATCCGAACACGTCGGCAGTAGGATCCGATCGGAATCCGAGCAAGTGCCTTCCCGAGCTGGTAAACGGGGAAAACTCACTTTCCCCTCAACCTTCGCGCCTGATCTCGATCAGACGGCTCAGATCTCGCCAAGAGCACTAAACGACAAGATAGTGTTTTCTTGGGAGCTGCGCCCGTCTTGAGATGCGCGCCATCATCCAACGGCTCAAGGTGCGCCGCGTCGCTCGGACGACTGAACCCTCGGACGCCTCACCTATGCCTAGAAGAACCTGGAAAAATTTTGATTCAGTTTTGAGGCGCCGCCCTCGGCGGGCGCCCCCCCGGTCCCGTGCTTCGGTCGGTATTCCGCCGACCCACGGGCCCCGGTCGGGAACAGACCGGCACTCCCCCCATCTCTAACTCCCCCGGGCTGGCATCCATCAGAAGCTATCAGCCCGGAAGGAAGACAGAGATGAGAGGAGACCCATCAACACTCAGAGATCAAGAGAAACACACCGTTCCGAGCCAGTTGTTTCCAACTGGAAGGCGCGGCTTGTTAGAGGGCTCTGACCGCAGCGCCTTCACAGTTGCAAACAACAGACTCGGACGGTCCAGAAGCCCGAGCTGCAACTCATGATGAAGCGCACCATCCCGAGCTAGTTGGCTGCAACTGGAAGGCCCAGTTTGTCAGAAGACTCTGGCAGCGGCGCCTTCACAGTTGCAACAAACGGACTCGGATGGCCCGGAGACCGGCATCGGACATGGATCATCACTCTCTCACCAAGACCTCCGCTCACTTCGACACTCACTTTGGAGCAACCAAAGAAAGCAGAAGATCTTGGTGAGAGAACGACCACCCGTCCTCCCGAAAAGACCCACACACCCCGGTCCGGACTATGGTCGTCGCCTCTACTGCCTTATCCCCTCCCGCTCCTGACATCCCCTTCGGAGCAGTGAGGAACGGGAGAAGAATAAGACAACAGAGCGACCACCCGTCCTTCTGAAGTAACTCATCCCTCGGATCCGGACCACGGTCGTCGCCACTACTACCTCATCCCCCCTTGCTCCTAACATCCACTTTGGGGCCGTCAGGAACAAAGGGAAAACCAGGCAGAAGAGCGACCACCTCTCCGAACCTCAAGAGAGAAGCTACCCAAGGCAGATGCCTCCGAGGTCTGGAACTCAATTTGGATGTGACTAAAATGACAAAGGGAGTGGAGTACTTATAGCCTGCCTCCAAGAACCGGCCATTATGACCCTCGGAAATTGAAGCGCCGCGTTTTAATTAAATGGATTATCCTTACTGACCCTCGGAAGTTGAAACGCCACGCATTGATTAAAGGAATTATCCTTAATGACATCGGGAAGGCGAAATGCCACACAAGTCACGAAGCACCATTAATACCATTGGGAACAGAGCCATCTCAGATTGCCAAAAACCACAGGCCCTCGGACGGCTGCCGAGCAAGTGCCTTCCCGAGCGTGTAAACGGGGAAAACTCACTTTCCCCTCAACTTTCGCGTCTGATCTCAATCAGACGGCCCAGATCTCGCCGAAAGCACTAAAAGACAAGATAGTGTTTTCTCGGGAGCTGCGCCCGTCTCGAGATGCGTGCCGACATCCAACAGCTTAGATAGCGCCACGTCGCTCGGCCTGACCGAACCCCCCTGCCTTCGGTCGGTAGCCGAGCAAGTGCTCTCCCGAGCTGGTAAATGAAGAAAAAAAGACACCGAGCTACGTGGACCGCCGGATTTCTCAGAAATTCGTGCTCCCAATGATGAACAGCCCAGATTGCGCCACGTGCGCTAAAAGACAAGATAGCGTTTTCTTGGGAACTGCGCCCGTCTCGAGATGCGTGCCCAACATCCGATGGCTCAGACAGCGCCACGTCGCTCGGCCTGCCGAACCCCCTACCTCCGGTCGGCAGCCGAGCAAGTGCCTTTCCGAGCTCGTAAACGGAGAAAAACGCTGTCGAGCGGTAACAGCCGTCAGATCTTTCCGAAGTTCGCGCCCGTCCATGATCAACGGCTCAGATCGAGCCACCCCATTAATCGGTATTTAAATCGTTTTTTATTTATTTAAATCGTTTTATTTATTTAAAAGTTGCGAAAAAATTACTAAAAATTCGGGAAAATTAACTAAAATTTCTGGAAAATAATTGGAAACTTGGGGGGACATTTTCGAACCCCTAGACGAACAATTATCGCCCAGAATGTACAGTTAAGGCCCCCGAACGATTAGCATACACGTCGCAAAATTAAATAAATAGTCCGAAAAAATAGATAAAAACCCTTGAATACCCGATGTGACCAAAGAACAGCCAGCGGCGTCAAAAGTTACCTCACTACCCCCTTTCTAGATTCAAAATCCCACATTTGGACTCCGATACAACTCCATCAGCCACGGAAACAGCTGAACTACTCCTCAAAGTCTGATCACGCTCAGTCTTTAGGAGTGGGGGGCTCGTGATATGGCTAAAATTGGGGTTAAATCGGGACCGTCCAGATCGAGCGCGGATCTTGAAGCACGGGGGTAAAAGGTAATTTCACATACAGATGGATCCAAAATGGGTATTGGGTCTCCCTCTCACAGAACCAATCATCCGCAAATGGACCCGCTTCAACTGGGCACGGGTCCTGACCCGATACAAGCCCGGTCCACCAAGAGGAGAATCAGGCCACTGATTTGATTAAATCAAATCAATAAGCCTGATTAGCTCTCACCAGGGAATCAAGGCCTAACTTCCTAAAACAGAATAGGAGGATTTTGCTCCCGACTGTTAGGCAGGAAATCAGGACCCTAATCATTCCAAAGGCGACTATAAATACAACCCCTCTACCACCAAGACCAGGTTAATCACTTCTTGACCACTTAAGCTCTTTCTTAATCTTTTTTCCTGATTACTGACAAGAGCGTCGGAGGGTGCGTCGCCGGAATCAACCCCGGTGTCTCGCACTTCCTTACAGGTTGCGGCAGGAGCAAGAAGGCCGAGTCAACTGTTCAGGTTGTTCCCATACTCACAAATTCTATTTGTTTACCCCCACACCGAAATCAGCGGTAACAGTTATGATATGGCTAAAAATAGGGTTAAATCGGAACTGTCCAAATCAGGTACAAATCTTAAAGATCAGGGATAAAATGGTAATTTCACCTGCGAACGGGTCTGAAATGGGAACTGGGCCTTTTTCCAAAGGCCCAATAACCCATAAACGGGTCCATCTTACTGGGCGCGGATTCCAACCCGCGAAAGCCCAATCCGGCTGGATAGGAGAATTAGGGTTTCTGATTGCCCTTAATCAACGGCCCTGATCACTTCTATCCATCCACTGGAAAGTAGGGATTTGATCTTATTCTGAAACTGGTTCCTAAGGCGGCTATAAATACCCCCCATCCCCCACTATTACCAGGTAATCAATCCTTTGCCAATCAAAACTCTTTCATAATCTTTCTTATTACTGACTTGAGCGTCGGAGGGTGCGTCGTCGGGATCAACCCCGGTATTTTGCACTTTTTGCAGGTCAACGGCCGGAGATCACGGTCAAACTCCGGCGGAAAGGTGTTCAGGTTTGACTATTCAACATCCCAAGAATTCACAAATCTATCTGTTTGCCCCCACACCGATTTCAGCGGCAATAGATTGGCACCGTCTATGGGAACCACGAATAGAAATCCTTCCTCTTCCATTGGTTAAGATCACCTCCAGCCATGCCTCCAAGGAAACTGAGATCAAGAGGATCTAGCCGTGCAACCACTCCTCCTCAACCGCAACAGGAGGCTCCCCTCCAAACCGTCCAGCAGCTGGGACAACTCCCTCCTCAGCCTAATCAACCCCTGCAGCAGGAACAACCTCCTCTTCAAAATCTTCAGCACCAGCAGGCTCCACCCGGGTCCCAGAACACTGGTATAGGGACCTCTCGTCCTCACCCTCAGAAGCAACCCCTTCACCGCGACCACATCTCCATACATAACCCTTCAACCGACTCAATGGCATCTCATAACCCTCGCCCTTTCGAAGACCTCCGCAACATCCTCATCAACCGGCAGAAAAAAGAAGACCTTCGCCGCCGTTTGGATGAAAGGCGGGCTCGTGAGGGAGCCACCCACTCAGAACGTCCAAATGAGCGATCTCCTCGTCGCACTGACCACAGGAGGTCCCCTCTTCATAGGAGGCAGAGGGAGTCCCCTGAATACCATCGAAGAAGACATCACTCTTCCGCTAGTCCGCAGCCCCAGAGGGACGAGAACGGAACTATCACCAGAGCCAAATTCCAAGAGTTCCAGGCTACAATCTTGCAGGCCCTCAATCTCCGACCAAACAACAACAACAATGTTCAGAGGGTCCCCACTCCTCCTCCGGTCCAGAGTCCTCGCCATCGGTCCCTAACTCCTCCTCAAGCTCCGAGCCACTGCCATCACATCGTCAGTCCTCACCATTCTCCTAGCTACCATCGCCGAACTCCACGCTTCCCTTCGTACGAAGATGAGTCCAGGGGCTAGCCAGGGTACCGTCGAAGGGATGATGCTGTCTACCGTCGTCTCCACGAGATGGAGAGACACCTCGGCCAACTTGACAGGGAAGAGGAGCTAAGAGGGAGGACCCTCCGCCCAAGCAGACCTCCGTTCTCACGAACCATCATGGATGCTCCCGTTCCAGCAAACTTCAAGCCACCATAGTTCGAGACATATACGGGGGAGTCAGACCCCGTGGATCACATCGAGAGTTTCAAAACTCTCATGATGATCTACCAGGCTTCCGATGCTCTACTGTGCAAGACCTTCCCAGCTACTCTCAAAGGTCCGGCTCGGGAATGGTACTCCCGCCTCGCCCCATCCTCCATCTTCTCTTTTGAACAATTTGAGACCCTCTTCGTCACCCACTTCGTGAGCATCCGCCGAACCGAGAAGACTAGTATTTCACTACTCTTCCTCAATCAGAAGATGGGTGAGAAACTAAGAGATTATGTCAAGCGGTTTACCACGGAAGCTAGGTCCATTGCCTCCCTCGACCAATCGGTCGCTGCAACCGCCTTCCAATCCAATGTCCTCAACTCAAGCCTCCGGTCCCCCCTAACCAAAAAGCCCCCACGAGACTTCTCTGACCTTCTCCTTAGAAGCGAGAAGTATATCAAAGGAAGCTGAACATCGCCCCACTTTCGAGGGGTCTTCCTCCGGAACCAAGAGAAAGGCAGCCGAAGATGAAGGAGCTAAGAAGCTTCAGAAGGACAACGGGGGTTAGCACCGCCCGCCACCCAGATTTGAGAAGTTTATCCCTCTCAACACCAATGTTTCAACTATCCTCATGGAAGTCGAGAAAGAAGGAGTTCTGCCTCCTGTCCCGAAGATGAATACCCCCGGGAAGAAGAGAGATAAGGAGAAGTGGCGCCGCTATCACTGGGACCACGGCCACGACACCAATAACTGCCGGGCTCTGAAGAATGAAATTGAAGCTCTTATTCAGAGAAGGCAGCTATCCAAGTTTGTAAGAAAGGACCGGATTGATCTTCCTTCTCCCCCCAGGGGGGCTAATAAGCGGCCCGAGAGGCGCGACGAGAGCCCCGAATTCGAAGAAGAGCGCATCCTACACCTCATACATGGGGGTCCAATGGGAGGAACCTCCAACTATTCTCGAAAGGCTTTTATCGGGAGGTCAACTCGGTGCACGGCATACCCCCTCCCAAAGGCCTCAGAGTCCCGGTTACTTTCTCGGATGAAGACCTGAAGGGTGTGATGCACTAGTGATTAACCTCCACATGGCTAACTTCAAAATAGAGAGGATTCCGGTGGACAATGGCAGTTCTGTCAACATCCTCTTCCTGGCGGCCTTCCGAGGACTCAAATTATAGCGGGACAGGCTCAAGCCCGCCGGCTATACGCTCCATGGGTTCACGGGAGTGCCAGTGACTATCGAAGGGGTGATAACCCTCGACGTAATCGCTGGCAAAACTCTTACTACCTGGACAGAGCCAATGGATTTCATGGTCGTCGACATTCCAGCTGCTTACAATGTAATCCTAGGTCGACCTGGCCTAGCTGCTTTAGAAGCCATCCCGTCGACTTACCATTTCAAAATGAAGTTCCCAACCAAGGAAGTGTAGGGGAAGTAAGGGGGAGTCAGGAGATGGCCCGCAAATACTACATGACCTTGACCGGAGGACCCGTTCTTTCTCTCAAGACTCTTGAAATTCCCCAGGGGAACACCCAGCCTATGTCAGAACCGGTAAACGAGCTGGAGGAAGTTCTCTTCTCTGAGCAAGATCCGAACTGCAAATTCTTCATCAGCAAGACCCTCCCCCCTGCCCTATGTTCCGACATAGTCCAATGTATCAAGAATAACCATGACCTTTTTGCATGGTCAGCTGTCGATATGCTAGGGATTTTCGAGGACCTCCTCGTCCATCACTTAAGTATTGCCCCGGGGTCTAAACCAGTCCAGCAGAAGAGGCGTAAGTTCACCTCCGAGCGCCAGCAGGCCATAAAAGAAGAAGTGGACAAGCTCCTCAATGCCCGATTCATACAAGAAGTCAACTATCCCGAATGGCTCTCTAATGTTGTTATGATCAAGAAGGTCAATGGAAGTTGGAGGATTTGCATTGACTTCAAGAATTTGAACAAGGCGTGTCCTAAGGATCCTTTCCCTCTCCCCAGCATAGACACCTTAATTGATGCTACTTCGGGTCATGAGCTACTGAGCTTTATTGATGCCTTCTCCGGATATAACCAGATCAGAATGTTCCCTCCGGACATTCCGAAGACCTCCTTCGTCACTGTTCAAGGTCTCTATTGCTACCGAGTGATGCCCTTCGGGCTCAAGAATGCTGGTGCCACTTACCAATGCCTCGTCAATATGGTCTTCGAGAATTAAATCGGCCAAAACATGGAAGTGTACGTTGATGATATGCTAGTCAAAAGTATCCATGGGTCCGACCATGTTGCCAACCTACAAGAAGCCTTCGACGTGTTGAGAAAGCATAATATGAGACTAAACCCGAACAAATGTGTGTTCGGGGTCTCGTCTGGAAAGTTTCTTGGCTTCATGGTTAGTCAGAGGGGGATCGAAGCCAACCCGGAGAAGATCAAAGCCATACTGGATATGGCTCCCCCCACAAGTGTGAAAGAAGTTCAAATGCTTACGGGATGCCTTGCGGCCATAGGGCGCTTCCTGTCTAAGTCAGGGGAGAAGTGTCTTCCTTTTTCAAAGCCCTCAGGAGGGCTAGGGGCTTCGAGTGGGGCCAACAGCAGCAGGAATTGTTCAACCAACTGACAGCCTATCTGGTCAACCCCCTACTCCTCAGCAAGCCTATTCCCGAGGAAACACTCTACCTCTACCTCGCTACCTCCGAGCAAATCCTCAGCGCTGTCCTAGTGAGGGAAGAAGACAACACTCAGAAGCCTATCTATTATGTGAGCAAGGTCCTTAGAGACGCCGAGCTCCGCTATCTGAGGTTGGAAAAGATAGCACACGCCTTGGTAATGGCAGCCAGGAAGCTCCGCCCCTATTTTCAATCCCACTCGGTGGTCGTCCTTACCGACCAGCCGCTCAAGCAAGTCCGCACAAGCCCGAGACCTCTGGGCATCTGATGAAGTGGTCGATCGAGCTCAGTCAACATGACATATCCTATCAGCCTTGGACTGTAATCAAGGCTCAAGCCTTAGCTGAATTTATAGTAGAAAGTACCATCCTGGAAGTGAGTCAAGACGCAAATGGGCCACCCATGTGGACAGTATATGTAGATGGGTCTTCTTGCACCCAAGGGAGCGGAGTCGGAGTCATTCTGACAGGCCTAGACGACTTCGTTCTCCAATACTCCCTCCGCATCAACTTTAAAGCTTCCAACAACGAGGCTGAGTATGAAGCCCTAATAGCAGGCCTGGGTATGGCTCGCAAGGCAGGAGCGCAGCGCGTCCAGATATTCAGTGATTCGCAGCTGGTGGTTAATCAAGTCTTAGGAGACTACGAGGCATGAGTCGACCGAAAGGTTAAGTACCTAGCCAAGATCCAAAGTCTCATGGCTTCGTTCGAAGAGGCACAAATCCAGCGGATCCCTAAAGAAAACTCCCAAGCAGATGCCTTCTCAAAATTGGCCTCCTCTTCCCTCTAGGGTCTCGAGCAGACCGTCCTAATCGAAGTACTCCTAAGACCAAGCATTGAAGAAGAAGCCCCCGATTCGATGGAGTCACTGCCCGTTCAACTCCGGGACAAGTGGATGAAGCCTTTGATAGAATTCCTCAGAGATGGGACCCTTCCCCAAGATCCAAAAGAAGCCCGTCGAATCCGAACGAAAGCGAAGCGGTACACCCTTGTTGAAGGAGTCTTGTACAAACGCTTCTATATCCAAGTAGATGGCAGACCCTACTTGAGATGCCTCTTCCCGGAAGAAGCCTCGTATGCCCTGCAAGAACTCCACGAAGGCATAGGAGGAGCCCACTCGGGATCAAGGTCCCTCGCTAGGAAAGTTTTGAACTACGGGTACTTCTGGCCTACTGTAATGCCCCGATTTTTCATTTTAATGAAAAATTATTTTATTTTGCACGTAGTGTGCACGTGCAATATTTTTGGTAATTATTTTCATTATGATGAGTATAGATTTTTAAATATGTGCTTGTAATTATTTTTATAAAGCCTTCTTTCAATTAGATAAAAAGTCTTTTCTTTTTAAAAAAAAAAATGAAAAGCCCAAAGTTAATTTAATTTATTATTTTTATAATAAGTATTTTGGCCCATAAACTAAAGCCCATGAATTACTTTATTTTTAAATACAACTTGTAATGTTGGATACAACTTAAAGATTATTTTTATATAAAATTTAATGTACAATTTTTGGACCTAGTTGCATGCACGTGCACTACACGTACACATGCAAATGCACTTCCCAAAGCATGGCCGGATTGCTTCTTTTGGGAGGGAAACCAAAAATTTGAGTGGAGATCATGATTGGTGGTTACTTGGTGGTGGGTAGTTAATGCAACTCCTACTCTCATCTTAGCCCTCCATCTTATAACCAATTACTTGATCCTAGCCCTCCATTCCATCAAGATTTTAGTATAAATACCCCCTCCATGGCTAGTTATTCTTGTGCTTATTACTTTCTACAAATCTATAGTCTAAAATACCTTATCTAGTAGTGATTGTGTGAGTTAAAAGATTGAGAGTGTGTGGGATTGTGCTTGCAACATCAAGGAGAAGAGGGGCCGGCTTTGGAGTGCTCGGTTGGCTTGTGGAGGTGCTCGATTTTGGTGTTCTTGGAGGCTCGAGTGCGCGCTTCTAGGAGGAGGACCGTTCGTGTGTAAGGACTTTTGTTTAGGAAGTTGCTAATTGTGTTTATCTCTCCATTTAAGGTGGGTAAATTTTCCCTATTTCTAAATACAAATGCATGCTAGATTTAATTAGAAAAATGATGCATGAAAATGATTAATAAGAATGCACACTTAATTGAAAAAAAAATGATCTATAATTGATTGAATTGTTGATATGCAAATTGTGTGTGTTTCTACTATTAAAATTCAAGTTGCGTGCAATATGAATGTGGTTATAAATTATGTAAATAAACCTTCGTTAGTAGCATGAAAAATTATGTGCAAAGTTTAGTATATTGAATATGTCGCTTTATGTGCTAAATCGGAAACTTTGTTATGGCGTTATAACGAATAAATTAAGATGCAATGTTTATGTTTGGAAAATGAATAAGAGTAGAAAATTGGTATAGAGATTAATGAAATTATAATGTCGAAAAAGAATGTATTAGTGGTAGTATATCAAATTAGCCAAATTTTTATGGTAGAAATGTGTTAATTATTGGGAAAAATATGTTTAATTATTTAAGAAAATTATTTTCATATACTGGATTGTAATTCAGGATAGAAATGATTAATCTGGAATTTTTACAGTGTGTTAGTAAGAACAATGTGAAATGAAATTTTGATGAACGTCGAAATGTTCTAAATAACAGAGAGTATTGGTTAAATAAAATTTGAATTGCGTTAGTGACAACTTGAGCGCGTAGCTCAAGTGGTCGGGACGGCTCTGATCGCTACAGTGGCTTTCGGTCTAAGGTTGTTGGTTCGAATCCCTGTGGCACCATACTTTTGTTTCTTTTCTTTTTAAATGTATAAGAACAGCGGCTGAGAGTATTTAATACTCTCAGCGCCTATCTATACTGCTGGCGCAAGCGGCCTAGTGGCATGTGCCTTCGTCTGTCTTCTCTGTGGTTCTGGGTTCGAATCTTGGTCTCGGCAGTTGTGAAAAAATTATTTTTTGGATGTTTTGGTGATCAAAAAAATTATGGAAAAAATATGACTATTCTTCTAAAAATACATGGGACTTATTAAAAATAATTTGGGAATTATTTACATAAAATAAAGTATAATTTGTGACTAAATATGGAAATAGAACTATGGTTCTACATTGATATTCCTTGTGAAATTATATCTTGTAAAAATGACTTGAAATGAAGGATTAGAAAATTAATGTGGCAAGAATAAATTATATTGTGTGATGTGATGCAAATTATTCTCATTTGAGAATAGTGTGGAAATTATGAAGTGTAAATGTTCACCTTTGATTGAATAATTAGTGATGTGGGTTTTTATGTGAAAATAACATTTCATGAGTTACATGATGAATAGTTGAATTTAATGTATAATTATGGACTATAGAACAATTTAGAAATCATGATTGGAAAAGAGAAATGCTATTTGAGTATGATAACTCAACATATGAACTTATGAGTGGAAATGCTCAATGTTGGAAATTTGAATTGAAATTGAAACAAAGGAGTTGCTAAGTCTCCCCCGGCATTTGGAAAGAAATGAAATGAAAATTGAAAGGAAAGACCAAGGTTGGTCATGTTTGAATGAATGAATAAGTCTGGTTTAGTGGAGAGGCTAACTCTAGAGCTTTGATTTTGTTCATGATTCTGATAAAAACTAAGGATTAGTACATAGTGGAGACGTGATGAAAGTAGGAGAAAAACATGAGTATGAGGGCCATTGGATTGGCGGCGTAAGAGTATTCACAGGCTGTCTTCACGATGCATCGTGACATGACGTGGATACTGCTCCAGGGTACCGTCCCGGTGGCGACGCTTACAGGATGTTTGGTGACTGCAAGAGGATCGTGTGCCATGAAGGAGGCTGAATTGCCATAGGCTGTCTTCATGATGCGTCGTGACATGACATGGGATTCCCCTCCAGGTTTTCTGTACACGTGCTTGTACTCATAGATCATCTAAGATACCTACCGTAATTACAGTAGTAGATTAAGTCATGGCGAGGGATTGAACCCTACAAAGATGAAGAACGACTAAGAGGCTTACCCTCGGACCTATGTAGCATGGGATGCATAGAATCCGAACAAGTGCGCATTAGTGTCATGTAACATAAATAACTGTATTAAGGACTAAGTGCACAATCACAACACGACATCAATAGGGTAGTCCCTGTAGTTTAATATGTGACAAGTTTGTGTTTGCTAAATATGGAAAATTAGTTATACTATTTCCGGCATAGAGAGGATGGCCGTGTATAATGATCGTCGGTTGAATAAACTGACGTACCCACAGTCTTATATGCAGGTAAATGACATGATAAAGATTAAAGAGGAATAGATGCTTAAAGATTATTCCATGTCGCTGTACATTTATTTCATTGTTGTAAAGTTTACTTCCGCTGTGCAATGTAAATTGTAATTTATTCATGTAAACTCTGATGTAAAGTGAAAAGTTCAAATTTCCTTGTAAAATTGTACTAAATGAAGCGAAAGATCCTGTAGAACATCTCGAATTCAGTGTATTTGGGATTCGGGGCGTTACACCTACTCTACTTCGAGATGCCGAGCAACACGTCCGGCAATGCAGCCCTTGTCAGTAGTTCTCCAAGATCCGCCGATTACCCCAAGCACAACTTACATCTCTCTCGAGTCCAATTCCCTTCGCAATGTGGGGGATGGACTTGCTAGGTCCATTCCCACCAGCTCCCGGCCAGCTCACGTTCCGTGTCGTGGCAATCGACTACTTCTCTAAGTGGATCGAGACCGAACCTCTGGCCACTATTACTGAGAACAAGGTGCTGCAGTTCTTCTGGAGAAATGTAATCTGTAGGTTCGGCATATCTCGGGTCCTGATAACAGATAATGGAACACAGTTTACAGGGGCAGCATTCCAATCTTTATGTGAAGACCTCGGCATTCAGCAACACTTCTCCTCCGTCTCCCATCCTCAATCGAATGGTCAAGTAGAGAACACCAACAGGCAGATCCTCTTCGGTATCAAGAAGAGACTAGATAAATTGGCCAAAGGCTTATGGGTGGAACAACTAACGTACTGTGGAACTACCGAACTACGAAATGTACCCCCACAGGAGAGTCGCCCTTCAACCTCACCTATGGGTCCGAGGCCGTAATCCCCTTGGAAGTTGGCTTGCCATCCCCTCGCCTTATTGCCTATGATGAAGAGCAGAATGCCAGAGAGCTCCGGACGAATTTGGACCTTATTGATGAGCTCCGTGAAAGAGCTTCAATTCGCCAGCAAAATTATCGGAGGAGAATCGAGCAGGCCTACAACAAAAGAGTCCGTCCCACCGATCTCAAGGAAGGGGACTTAGTCCTCAGAAAGCTAGCTATCTCATTATCCAGCCAAAAAAGTAAGCTAGCTCCGAATTGGGAAGGACCGTACAAGGTTTCCAAGGTAGTCCGGCCAGGAGCATATCGTCTTGAAGACCTTGAAGGCAGAGAGATACCAAGAACGTGGAATGTCGACCACTTACTGAAGTACAAAGAGGGTGTTTGAACGCCTCGCCGAGTACATTCAAGTGTCGAGCCCTTCCTTTCTTTTTACTTGTACTTGCTTCTTTATTTTCTCATTGTAATAACGGCTTGCAACTTAGAAGCAGCCAATTAGCAGTTATCAATAAAGAACTTCTTTCCCCAGATGATTCTCTTGTGATTATTTTATCTCTCTTTTTAAGACCTTTAATTGCTTTTACTCGAACGACGTGTTCGGAGTCCAAAACTTGGCTCGATTCTGCTTCGCAAGCTCGCTCTTAAGCGAGCTAGAAGTGGTTCGCCATTCGGAACTGCTCCCACAACCATTGAAATTTACTCGAACGACGTGTTCGGAGTCCAAAACTTGGCTCGATTCCGCTTCGCAAGCTCGCTCTTAAGCGAGCTAGAAGTGGTTCGCCATTCGGAACTATTCCCACAACTATTGAAATTTACTCGAACGACGTGTTCGGAGTCCAAAACTTGGTTCGATTCCGCTTCGCAAGCTCGCTCTTAAGCGAGCTAGAAGTGGTTCGCCATTCGGAACTGCTCCCACAATCGTTGAAATTTACTCGAACGACGTGTTCGGAGTCTAAAACTTGGCTCGATTCCGCTTCGCAAGCTCGCTCTTAAGCGAGCTAGAAGTGGTTCACCATTCGGAACTGCTCCCACAACCGTTAAAATTTACTCGAACGACATGTTCGGAGTCCAAAACTTGGCACGATTCCGCTTCGCAAGCTCGCTCTTAAGTGAGCTAGAAGTAGTTCGCCATTCGGATTTGCTCCCATAACCACTGAAATTTACTCGAACGACGCGTTCAGAATCCAGACCACTGGGCTGGATAACTGACGAAATTTCTACAACTATACTAGATATGGGAGAAGAATACTTGGAGGAGTGCTTGAATGAATGCCCCATTGCTTCACTTGGCTGGATAACTAATGAAGATATTCAGGCATACATTCCTGAGCGACTTGCATTCCGAGCTGCGTATTGGAAAAAAACAATTTCTTCCCAAAATTTGTGCAAGATCTCGATCAGACGGCACAGATTGGACCACGACCACAAAATGACAAGATAGCATTTTCTCGTGATCCACACCACCTTGTACATCGAGATCCGTGTAAGATCTTCAGGTGGACGGTTCAGATCATGCCATGTCCCTCGGAATCCAAATCCAAGCGACTGGCAATCCGATCTGCGTATTGGAGAAAAACAACTTTCTCCCCAAAATCTGCGCTAGATCTCGATCAGGCGGCACAGATTGGGCTACGACCACAAAACAACAAGATAGCATTTTCTCGTGATCCACACCGTCTTTTACATCGAGATCCGTGCAAGATCTTCAGATAGACACCTCAGATAAAGCCACGTCCCTCGATGTTCAAAAGTTTGGCAAGACCCCACTTCTACTCCTCGCTCTTAAGCGAGCTAGAAATGGTCCGCCCTTCAGAAACACTCTTACAACCATAAGGGTTTAAATGAACACGCCAACATACAAGCACAGAGGAATAAACAAGCTTTCACTTCTATAAAGTTTAATGTTCAAAGAAACTCAAATTACAAGACCAGCTACTCTTATCTACGACGAGTTACAAAATTCGAAAAGCTAAAATCACAAGACTACTTCAACGACTCTTAGGAAGAGGGATGTTCCTCTTAAGAGATAGGCGGGGCCGGTGCACACCTTGTCATTGCAATCCCGCACTCGTTGAAGTCCCCAAGCCGGCGAGCTTAGTAGTGTCTTTCAGTGTTGCGCCGGCTGAGGCTTCGCTCGAC
The DNA here is from genome assembly GCA_017893485.1 of Hemerocallis citrina. NCBI lineage: Eukaryota > Viridiplantae > Streptophyta > Magnoliopsida > Asparagales > Asphodelaceae > Hemerocallis > Hemerocallis citrina. The sequence goes on along the minus strand of CM030364.1, from coordinate 133,819,945 downwards.
GAAGCAGCCACCCCACTTTGTGCATCAGCCGGACTTCAACGAACAACTGGCGATCGAGTCGTGAGCTCGTAAAAGAAAATTCCTCTCTCACTTTCTTTACGAGTACACAACGTACTCCTTACATTGACCTGCTCAGATTGGGGTTTTAGGCGAGCGACCTCCCCTTCTAGCTCGACGATTCGTTGCTTCAGAGAGTCGTCCTTCACGGCTATCTTGAAGCGAGGAAGCTGAGCGGAGCCTTCGGCACCGGAGCTATCGACAATAATTCGACGGAGATGAGTAACCTCGATGCTTCTATCGACCGTAACTCTCTTCAACTCGTCGACCTCCGCCGTCAACTCGTCACGCTCGGCCATCAACTTGCCCGCTGCTACTGTTAATTCTTCTTCCTCGACCAAAAGCTCCTTTTCTACTATCCGCAAGTGGTGGATTTCAGCCAATAGTTCACCTCTCTCTGCGGTAGAATCAGACAATGCCTTCTTTAGGTGCTTCATCTTGGAGAGACGCTTCGATAGCTTTAGCTTGAGGCGTTCCAAGTCCAACTCGCTCTTGAGAAAACACTCTCGACTGCGAGAGAGGGGGCCAACTTCGTTGCTTTTAAGTCAACCCGAAGACGAGAAGCTTCAACTGCTGAACTTGACTCGATGACTTGAAAAGCAAAAACATATCGATGCTGAGCTCTGGAGAACACTTGAGTTCTCAACGTAAAGAACAAAGGGTGTTTTCAACACTTAGATAACAAGGAGTTCGCGACACCGTTCTCAACACAGCAAAATTCCAAAACGAGGCGAATACAAATCAAGATCAAAATCTCAAACACTTGGCCAAAGTCTCAAAAAGTTGGTCATTTCATTAAAATTCAAAAAAGTACAAGAGTGCGGTGGCCAGTCCGCGGTTCGGCATTACAACAAAACAAAAAAAAATAACAAAGGAAGAGATGACTAAGTTAGGGGGCCACCTTATGGTGCCGCTCCGAGGTATCCTCGCTCGGTACAGTGACGAGCTCCCCTTCGACGATCACCTCATCCTTGGTGTCCTCCGCGGCCACTTTTCCATCTAGCTCGGGCTCGACCTCCGCCAGAGGAATCAGCTCCTTACCATCCACGGGATCGTAAAAGTAATACGAGGAGCTTTCGAAGCCGGGAATGCGGGCCGCCACATGCTTCAGTGCTCGGGCGTAGGCCTCCTCCATGTTCGTCATGTGGGCTTCGGCCACATCCCAAACCGCCTTCTCTGTCTCCGCCACCTTCATAAACTTAAAACCAAAAACTTAAAAAATTTTTGGTTATCATAAACAACTCAGACTTACCGACATAGTCGACCGAGCTATCTCCAGAGCGTTGTCGCCCACGGAGCCGGCCTTTAGTGCGGCACGGTCCTTCGGGGTCGGCAGGTGGCGCACCGCCTACATACACATCCCCGCGTCGCCGAGGAAGCCGTCTACCTTCATCACCCTCCAGTCGGGGATGAAGAGTCACTTATGCTCCTCGGTGAGGATGGTCTCCGCCTCAGCAATAAGCGGCGGCACCTCCAAAGCCAGAGCAGCACTTGCAGAGAACGCCCCGCTCGACGAACCCGGGGCATCGGCCAAAGGAGCCTGAGCGGACAGTTCCGAAGGGGCCTCGGTCACCAGGTCCACAACGACCGAGGGTGCCGAGGGGGCTTGTACTGTTCGGCTGGAAAGAGGCCCCACCGTGGACCTTTTCCTCTTCCTTATCTCCGTGCCCTTCGCTAAGGCAGCACGACTCTTCTCCATCAGCGCCTTGTCATCCATACCGGGGGCCTCTGCATACAAAGAAAAAACCGAGCAAAAGAGTTAGAAAAAAAACAACAAACACTAAAAGACACTAAGACTAGCAAGAAAGAAGTAAGAGAGCGTACTGGGGTCTATCGGACTGAGAACTCTACCGAACAAGACCTCCTGGGTTATATCCTTCCAACCGAGGGTCAGAAGGCTAAGGATTTTAGCCACTACCTCCTCCTCCTCTCTTGTGAGGGCTCTTTCTTCGCCCACTTCGGGACCCCATCCTTCCACACCGTCAAGAACCCCCACGGCTCGGGACCACAGATGAAAAAATACTTCTCCTTCCAGTGCTTAATCGAGTCCGGATTCTCAATCAACTTCACCCCCTTCCTCGGCGACAAGTAATACCGATCTTCCATCTTGCTCATTCAGCAGATGCACTAGAGGCTCCGAAGCAGAACCAGTTGCGGTTGCGCACCAACCGCTTGGCACTGGAGGACGAAGGCAATAACATGCCGCCACATGTTCGGCATAAATTGAACCGGGCTCAAACCTTACCACTGCAGCACCTCGACCACAAAGGGATGCATTGGTAGCCGAAGACTGGCGTTGAGTGCATCGTACGGGAAGACGCACGTGTCTGCCGACGTCCACGTACACGCTCGGAACCTGGGGTTGGGGAGTAGTAGCGCGTACTCCTTCGGGATGCGGAATCCCTTCCTGATCCGGTGCAGATCTTCCTCGTCATGATTGAAGGGATCTCATCCACCTCGGAAGGATCTCTCAGATTATTCTCCTTATATGCTGGAGCCATCCCACACACCACCTTCTCTAAGATGTCCTCGGGGTAGCTCCTTACCCTACTAACACTCGACAATGTCGATGGCAGCCGACCCAGCTCTCCTGTCCCCTTCGGAGTCTCAACTATCGTCGACCCCCCGACCGAATCAACCACTTCCTTCCCCTTCCTCGGCTTAACCACTACCGCTCGGTCGGTGTCTCGGTCCGAGGTGGAGGTCTCGTCCTCAGAAGAAATTCTAGACATTCTCAAAAAGAAGGGGGAAAGACTAACCTTGAAGTGACGCGTATGGTCGGAAAAGATCGCAGGAATTCAAACTCGCCTTGCCACAAAAGCTAGTAGCGCCGCTCGAAAGCAAAAACACCGCTAGCAAAGGTAAAAGTAAAAGTGAAAGAATGAGAGAAAGAGTGGGGGAGGTGAAAACTTATAGTAAAAGAAGTGACTCATGGGCTTTGTAACATAAAGTTGCGACTCTTAGGCCCCCTCAAGCCTGTTAAAGAAGGCTAAACGACAAAGTAGAGAAGAGCGGCGATGGTTCATAAGGGTGGCGACGATTCAGACTTGGCCGCACCACTCGGCAATTCCTCTAGCTCCAAGCTGCTGAGGCACTCTGACGAGCTATCGATGGACGGTTCGGATCACTCCACGTCGCTCGGAATCCCAAGCCGAGCAACTAGCGATCCGAGCTGCGTATTGAAGAAAAACAACTTTCTCCCTAAAATTCGTCCAAGATCTCGATCAGACGGCACATATTGGACCACGACCACAAAATGACAAGATAGCATTTTCTCGTGATCCACACCATCTTTTACATCGAGATCCGTGCAAGATTTCCAAATGGACGGTTCAGATCTGCCACATCCCTCGGAATCCAAATCCGAGCGACTAGCGATCCGAGCTGCGTATTGGAGAAAAACAATTTTCTTCGCAAAATTCGTGCAAGATCTTCATCAGACGACTCAGATTGGACCACGACCACAAAACGACAAGATAGCATTTTCTCGTGATCTACACCATCTTTTACATCGAGATCCGTACAAGATTTCTAGATGGACAGTTCAGATCGTGCCACGTCCCTGGAATCCAAATCCGAGCGACTGGCAATCCGAGCTACGTATTGGAGAAAAATAATTTTCTCCTCAAAATTCGTGCAAGATCTTGATCAGACGACTCAGATTGGACCACGACCACAAAACAACAAGATAGCATTTTCTTATGATCCACACCATCTTTTACATCGAGATCCGTGCAAGATTTCCAGATGGACGATTCAGATCGTGCCACGTCCCTCGGAATCCAAATCCAAGCGACTGGCGATCCGAGCTGCGTATTGGAGAAAAACAATTTTCTCCTCAAAATTCGTCCAAAATCTTGATCAGACGGCTCAGATTGGGCCACGATCACAAAACGACAAGATAGTGTTTTTTCGTGATCCACGCCGCCTTTTGCATCAAGATCCGTGCCAGATCCCATGATGAACGGTCCAGATCGTCCCATGTCGCTCGGAATCCCGATCCGAGCGACTGGCGATCCGAGCTGCTCATATGGGGAAAATAGCGCCGAGCGGCACAGACCGTCGGCTCGTCTCAAAAGTTGCGCCTCAGCCTGACGAACGGTTCGGATCACCCCACATCGCTCGAAATCCCAAGCTGAGCAACTGACGATCTGAGCTGCTTATATGGGAAAAATAGCGCCGAGTGACAGTAACCGTCGGATCATCTCAAAAATCGACCTGATGAACGGTTCAGATCGTGCCACGTACCTCGGAATCCAAATCCGAGCGACTGGCGATCCGAGGTGCGTATTCGAGAAAAACAACTTTCTCCTCAAAATTCGTGCAAAATCTTGATCAGACGGCTCAGATTGGGCCACGATCACAAAACAACAAGATAGCATTTTTACGTGATCCACGCCACCTTTTTGCATCAAGATCCATGCCAGATCTCGTGATGAACAGTCCAGATTGTCCCACATCGCTCGGAATCCCCAGCCGAGCAACTGGCGATCCGAGCTGCTCATATGGGAAAATAACGCCGAGCAGCACAGACCGACTGATCGTCTCAAAATTCATGCCTCAGCCTGATGAACAACCCTGATTCAACCACGTGGCCAAGATCATGCTTTCTCGTGATCCACGCCATAACGCCTCGAGATTCGTGCAAGATCTCATGATGAACGGCCCGTATTGCACCACGTCGCTCGGAATCTCGATCCGAGTGATTGGCTTTTCGAGCTGCCCACACGGTAAAAACACTGCCGAGCTACACAGGCCATCAGATCATTTCAAAATTCGTGCCATGGTCTGATCAAAGCCCCAGATTCGCCCACATTGATCAACACCGCTCCGCCGTCCGATCTCTCAGAGCTACGCGCTGATGCGAGATAGGCGGCCCACATTGTGCCACATCATAAATAATATTAAAAATTAATTTCTTATTTATTAAATTCGAATTATTTATTTAAAAATTGCAAAAAATGATTAAAAATTCAAGAAAATTAATTAAAAATTCTATAAAAAAATTATAAATTCGGGAAAGTATTTTTCAGCCCCCGGGTAAATAATTATTGCTTAGAATAATTAATTAAAACCCCCGAACAACAAACCACCACTTCGCAAAATTAAATAAATGGTCCAAAAAATAAATAAAAATTAAGAAAATTAACCAAAAGTTCAGGAGAGCTCAAGAACACCCTTGAGCGCGCGACCAACACCAAAATCACCATAATACCTCGTATAAAGATTTGACACCCCTCATTTGAACTCCGATACAACTCCGTAAGCCATTAAAACAGTAAAACTACTCCTCAAAGGCTGATAAAACTCAGTATTCGGGAATGGGGGGCTCGTGATATGGCTAAAACAAGGTTAAATCAGAACCGTCCAAATCAGGCACGAATCTTAAAGATCAGGGGTAAAATGGTAATTTCACTTGCGAACGGGTCAGAAATGGGAACTGGGCCTTTTTCCAGAGGCCCAATAATCCATAAACGGGTCCATCTTACTGGGCACGGATTCCAACCCACGAAAGCCCAATTCGGTTGGATAGGAGAATTAGGGTTTCTGATTGTCCTTAATCAACGGCCCTGATCACTTCTATCCATCCACTGGGAAGTAAGGATTTGATCTTATCCCTAAACTGGTTCCTAAGGCGGCTATAAATACCCCCCATCCCCTACTGTTACCAGGTAATCAATCTTTTGCCAATCAAAGCTCTTTCATAATCTTTCTGATTACTGACTTGAGCGTCGGAGGGTGTGTCACCGGGATCAACCCCGGTGTTTCGCACTTTTTGCAGGTCAACGGCGGGAGATCACTGTCAAACTCCGGCGGAAAGGTGTTCAGGTTTGACTATTCAACATTCCAAGAATCCACAAATCTATCTGTTTGCCCCTACACCGATTTCAGCGGCAACAAGTTATAATATTCATTGTTAAGGATAACTGATGTCGTTGTTTGGAACAGCGGCAACAGTTCATTTTATTACTTATACTTGGATAATATATTTCTGTGAACTGTTGGCGCTATTTCTAAGAACGACAACAGTTATCTCATACCGTTGTTTGGAAGAACGATAGTGGAGGAAGATAGTTTAATGAGTATTATAACTGATGCCGTTATCTCCAACAACGGCATTAGTAATGCTAATGTCATTCTTAGGGATAACAACATTATTTATAAATTGTTTCAACACTTAAATTTTTTTCCTAGTCAGAAGGTTCACATTTGTATAAAAAATGTACTGATGCCGTTGTTCCAAATAACAGCATGCTAAAAAAAAAATTAAACTGATGCCGCCTTTTGGAATAATTGCATGATATTAGCCTTTGCCGTTATTTCCAATAACGATTAATGTTTACATGTCCAAAGCTGAATCAGTTGGATAAATATTTTTGAAAGTGGATCAAATCGCTTAATATTTTCAAAAAGTGGATCATTACGGAAAAATTTTTGAATAAAACATGTACACCAAAAGTGGCTAATGGCAGCGATCACATCCGGACCAATCACATTCCAATACCGTTTATAAAAATGAAATGAAAACCAACAGAACATGTGATTTCCCAGCTTTCATTTGCTTCACAACAACAAAGACTTCTGGTACGTATGATGACTTGGAAACAATGAATGTACATGTTCACTATTTTCAGGGAAGACCTTCTGAGGAGGATGTGGGTGAAGGTGAAAAGCCTAGGAGATTGGGTCATATTCCTTAACCCAGCACCAGCGCAAATTTCTTTTTCCGTGCTAGCATCTGAAATCAAGGAGAAAGGTAATTGCATATTTATCGGCGGTGAATTTCCTGGAACTAATTGGGAGCCCAACCAGAGATGGGTTCCTTGGAAGGTATTTGATTTAGGTAGTGGGGAGTTAAAAGATGGTCACGTTCCTCCTAGTACTGCGGCAGCTGAATCTGATGGGCAGTATTTGATGCAGTTTGTTTTCGGGGGTGGCTGCAGCAAGTGTGAGTTCTCTCAATTTATAAAGTGAAAGTCACGGTACTGACTATACGCCTGACCCTCAGCAGAGGGAGCTACTCGGGAGCAAGCAGGAGTGAGGCAGAGGTCAGATGCTCAGCTTGGATCTGGAGGTTCGGCTCGATCTCGTGTACCTACACTCAGCCTAGGAACACCAGGGTTGATCCTGGTGGCAGGCCCTCCGACGGTCTAGTTAGTTACTGAAGAGTAATAGTAGCTAGAGATTTTGAGGAAAAAGATTGATTACCTGGTGAAGGGGGAGAGGGCCTAGTATTTATAGGTAGGCACAAATGGGTCTGGACCCATTTGCCCGTGGGCCTGACGTGACAGAAGCCCATGGGGCTTAGGGCTGATCTGATGATTAGGGGTGAGCAGTTTTTGAGGGGATGTTAGGATCTGAGGAGTAGGAGCTCGCTTTGCCGAGCGTTGAGGGTCGGGAGACGAGCCCCCTCACTTGTTGGAAAAGCAAGGGGATGTTGGGATCTGAGGAGTAGGAACTCGCTTTGCCGAGCGTCGAGGGTCGGAAGACGAGCCCCCTCACTTGTTGGAAAAGCAAGGGGGCGTTGGGATCTGAGGAGTAGGAGCTCACTTTACCGAGCATCGAGGGTCAGGAGGCGAGCTTCCTTACTAGTTGGGAAAGTTTTTGTGGCTCGCAATGCCATCCGAGCGCCAAGCTTCAAACTTGATGCAGAAAGTTTTCGTGGCTCGCGGTGCCATCCGAGCGCCAAGCCTCAAGCTTGATAAAGAAAGTTTTGTGGCTCGCGATGCCATCTGAGCACCGTGCCTGAGACTTGATGAAGAAAGTTTTTGTGGCTCGCGGTGCCATCCGAGCGCCAAGCTTCGAGCTTGATGAAGAAAGTTTTTGTGGCTCACGGTGCCATCCGAGCGCTGAGCCTGAGACTTGATGAAGAAAGTTTTTGTGGCTCGCGATGCTATCTGAGCGCCGAGCATCAAGCTTGATGAAGAAAGTTTTTGTGGCTCGCGATGCCATCCGAGCGCCGAGCCTGAGACTTGATGAAGAAAGTTTTTGTGGCTCGCGGTGCCATCCGAGCGCCGAGCCTGAGATTGATGAAGAATGTTTTTGTGGCTCGCAGTGCCACCCAAGCGCCGAGCCTCAGACTTGATGGAGAAAGTTTTTGTGGCTCGCGGTACCATCCGAGCGCAGAGCTTCAAACTTGATGAAGAAAGTTTTTGTGGCTCGCGGTGCGGTGCCATCTGAGGGCCGAGCTTCAAGCTTGATGAGGAATGTTTTTGTGGCTCGCGGTTCCCTCTGAGGGCCGAGCTTCAAGCTTGATCAAGAAGTTTTTGTGGCTCGCGGTGTCATCCGAGGGCCGAGCTTCAAACTTGTTGAGGAAGTTTTTTGTGGCTCGTGGTGCCATCCGAGCGGCAAGCTTCAAATTGGTCATGCGTTCTGAGCCGTCGTACTGGCTGAAAGGGCTGGGGGTAAAGAGGTAATTTTGTGCCCCAGGTTGACGTCACAAGTGTGAGAATCAAAGCGGTTTAGATCCTAGTGGTCGTTGGACCTTGATGATCAAGATCCAACGGTTAGATCTTTTTTGCAAAAATCGAGGAGTCTCTTCCTCTGTTATAAATCTTCCCCCTCCCCTCCTTCATTTCCACACTTTGCATTTTTTTTCTCTTAAGAACAGGAATTTCTCCAATAGCCGTCGACGACCTTTTTCCAGTGATCTCCCCGTAGCTCGATACTTTCAGGTTAGTATTTTTTATTCGTAATATCGCGCACTCAGTCCGGTTCTGAGGCAAGCTCTTCAGGTCGTTCTGAGAAGGAAGGTGAGTCAGCATCGACATCTTGGTCTCTGGGCGACCTTGGAATCAAGGAGGAGGTTCAGTCAGACTTAGGGTCGGATGGTGAGAATGACGTAGTTTTTGTCGTGCAACCTTTATGATCCCGTAGGCCAGGTAAGGAGCCTGTGGAGGAGGGTAAGCATGAAGAAGGAGACCTCGAGGGAGAGGGGGTCATTAAGGAGGGGAGGACGAGGAACAAGACCCTGAGGGGGAAGAGCTTGGACTGGAGGACGACCAGGAGGAGCCCGAATAAGGGGGCGATAGAGGCAATTGTTGGGGAGAAGAGGAAGGAGGAACCGCAATGGAGGCAGCCGAGGGGGAGGATGATCTTCCGCCTCTACCCACATTAGCGACCCCATCTCTGGAGAGAAAGCTTCACCCTCGTAGGAGGAAGAGGAAGTCGGTTCGTCCTGTTAGCCCGCTTACGCCAGACAAATATGGTCCTGCACCGGGGTTCGAGTTTCCCCCCGTGTCCCATAGAAACCCGGGGTCGATCAAGATGTACCCTGACGACGTGGAGGGCCTCGTTGCGTTCACCTCCATGCTGCAGGATGACGGTAGGGAGATGATTAAGATGGACAACATTCAGTGCGTCCTGAGGGCGGACTATCTGAATATCCTGAGGGCAATCTACTTCGTCCCGAAGGAGTTCGAATTTCTGATTCCGAAGCCCGGAATCCGACCGACCACAGCTCTGGCACCAAGCTACTATATGTTTCTCGAGGACGCCTTCATCTCGGGGTTGAGGCTACCACTACACCCTTTTATCGTGAGGGTTTTGAAGTGGGCAGAGTTGAGTCCGATGTAGTATGGTCCCAACTCATGGAAACACCTGGTTTGCTTCACTGTGAAGTGCTAGGAGAAGGGGATCAAGTCAAGGCTTATGTATTTCCATGCCATCCTAGGGATGAGCTCGCTCGGAAATGCGGAGTGGATCTACTACCTCTTGCCGCGACCTCACAAGAAGGAGATGAACGGCCATCCGGACTCCATCAAAGGATAGAAGGAGAAGTATTTCATAGTCCAGAGTGAGAAGCCTTGGAAGATCCCAACCGTTTGGAACTTCGGAAAGCCGAACCGCAAGCCCCGAAGCGCAGTGAGTTGTCGGAGAAAGAGTGGACAAAGGTGGAGAAGATTGTTGGAGGGCACAATATAGGGTGGCCACGAGTGATGGAGCTGCACCTGGCCCGAGCCGGACTGAGCCCAGCCAACCCTAGTATGTTTTTGTTCTGAATTTGTTTATCTTCCTGCCTTCGTGTTAACCTTTTGTAACCCCTATTTTTCATTCTATGTATTTTGGAGTGTATTTTTCATTTTTGTATATTTTTATCTCTCTTGTATTTTTCGGAACCATATAATGGATTATTTTCAATATATTTTCTTTTTCTTTCATTTTTGACCTCCTTGTGCTGATTGTGCGTCGTTTATTCATTTTTCCCCATTTTGAGTTTTTTTCTCATTTTCTTGGCCTCGTTCATATTTATTATTTATTTTGGAGTTGTGGTGTACTTTTGGAGTTGATTTGACCGATTTGTGATTTTTGGCCCTTAAGGAGATTTTTAGGAGCCATAGAATTCATTGTATTTTGTATTCCCATTTGAAATCTACCCAATACCCATTACCCAATTGTATCCCTATTAATTCCTATTGATATCCACTACCCATTAACCCACAATTAACCAATATTTAAACACCCCATAATCCCTTAACCCTAACCCTAATCCTATTATTCCTTCCTCCCAATAGAAACCGGCTCCCTCTCCTTCTCAAACTCTCCCGGCCTGCTTTCAATCCCAGACCGACCCCCTCCTTCTTCTCCTTTGACCTTGCCGACAACCACAAGCATCCTCCTCCATCCATACTACAACTTCGACACATAAAAACCCTACCTTTTTCCCTCCCCTTATGTTGCCGATCACCAAAACAGCACCCCCCATCCCAAAACAGCACCACAACCATCTCCTTGGCTGATTTGTGAAGTGGGTATCGCCCGCTTTGGTTCGTGCATCAAGGAGTTCGATCGTAGACGCATTTCGATTCGTGGGTTCGCTTGGAATCGCTTTGGAAGGCTTCTCGCTCGTGGATTTTGTTGCTAGGATTTGTTTGGTCGCGTTCATCGTCATTAAGAGGCAAGTAACTTTTATATGATTTCATTAGGTTGATACAAGTCAAAAAGTTCACATATAGGGTAGTTGAGACTAGAGACGGCCAGAAATTGTCTCTATTGTGTAATTCAGGCCATAGATGACTTAGGACATGAGAATTGATATGTTGATGCCCTAGGTTTCACCCAAACTTGATTTTGATCGTGTATGTGACATATTGCATACCATGTGTTTGATTGATTGCCCATATGAGAATTATTAGGTTTTGACATGTTAGAAACCCTTCATTATGATATTTAGATGATGGGTAGGCTGTGTTTCAAATTTGGATGAGAGTGGTTCATTTTTGTAGAAGTTATGACGTTTCTAAGATGAGTTGTGAAATCTGGAATTTCGGGCTGTGCGGCGTTGTTTGCTGTTTTCACCTAGGTTAGAGTCCGAATCTCAATGTGGACATTTCACAATAAATTGTAGAGGACTGAATCTACTTTCTTACCCCACTGGTTTCACTGCGTTTGGAGTTCGTATGAACGAGATATGATAATTTTGGTACAGTCGTATCGGTAGTTTTCAGATGCAGTTTTGTGTGAATTTTGTGAACTATTTATTTTCAAGATATAGGCTAGACATAATATCATGCCATAATATTTTTCTCAGTGTTTCATCATGATGTTAGGGACTTTCCAGATTTTTTGTGTATTTTAAAGAGGAGTTTTGCGTGATGTTTCATATCCTTTTCTATAACCTACTTTCGCTGTAAATTGCGTGTTGTTCTATGTTGAATGCAGTTTTCACCCTATTTATTATTACTGTATGAAAATTATTTTTGAGATATAAATATTGGATAATTTTATCTATTTTCATGCCATTTTGGCAGAATTGGATTTCGATGCGCTGTTTGCGAGATATGTTTATTTTCGTACAGCAGTGTTGAGAAATTCCAGATTCGTCAAACCTCGTTTTTGTGTTGCTTTTCATTTTTGACGACTTAGCTATACTTCCTGGAATATTATGAAACTTATTATTTTGAGTCTATATCTATAGAGGAGTACCCCAGATTTTTCGTGGAATTCTTTGATGATTTTACATTCTGTTTTTATGTGTTTGGAGTCGTTCCCCTGTTTTCTGGCTGTACATGAAATCTGTATTCAAATCAATTTTGAGTTGAGATGTTGTGAACTAGTATGTAACTTTATTATATGCGTTGAAATCGTGTGAATGTCTAGTTTCCAGATCCTTCGACGGATCGTGATTTGCATATCTGTAGCTCTCAGAATCTCTGTTTTACTACTAATTGGTCTTGCTGACCTGATTATAAACATAAGCTAACTTGCTCGTTTATGTGACCCCTTATTACCGGTACTTGCTGATGTGATTCCCTGAACCTAAACCTGATTATATGATGATAGTTTGACACCATTTTGCGCACATTCATGTCTGTTTAATAACCATAATAAAAGTAATCAAGCCGGGGTCTATGGGAAAGATCTAGTAGAGGGAAAGCATAGAAATGTGTACTTAGAAGGGGGCCCGTGTTTCCCATCTGTTGAGAGTACTTTACATGACTATCTGTTTGAGATCATTTTATATGATCATCTATTTGAGATCACTTACGTGATCGTCTGTTTGAGATCATTTTATATGATCATCTGTTTGAGATCACTTACATGATCGTTTGTTTGAGATCATTTTACATGATCGTCTGTTACCTGTCTGAACCCTGAGTACACGACCCTATATGGTCCCCTACGAAATCTACAAACGAAATTATTTTGCATGTAGCAACCATGTGATAAAAGTATGGCGCATGTCGTGCTACCTAGATAGTAATCACACAAGACTTACATTAATCTGAAATCTAAAATCTGAATCTGTTTCTGAAGTCTGAATCTGAATCTGATATATGGAAATCTGAATCTGTTATCTGTTATCTGATTACCTGACATATCTGTTATCTGACACTTGACACTTGACACTTGACACATATGTTAGGATACCATGTTAGGTCTGTTTCTGCTAGTAATTAGATCTGTTTAGTTCTTTATTCCATGTGCTTGTATCCTACTCTATTTGTGACCCGGACTTGCAATTAACGGGTACTTGTGTTTTCTCTTTTCCTTTTTCCTGTATTCGATGAATTGCAGATTATGGCGAACAGGTTCAAGGCGGTATTGGAGACTTGTAGTATTAGTTGCTTTTGATTAGTATTATTTTGTATTCGTGAGACTTGGTTTATTCTGGTATTTTGAGACTTGAATATTATTTGTATTTGGGCGATGTGACCTAGAATATTGTTTTTTCCAGACTCTGAATATTATTTGAGGATATTGTATTTGATTTCAAGTAAATTCTCTTGGTAATTTATTTCAGTTATTCATGAATGGTTGTGCATTTGGCTTCCGACTCTGATATATTCTGTGATGTGTTGCAAAGATTTCTGAAACTGCTTAAGGATGATAATAATCATTTGCTGGGCTTTTGTTACGTGCTCGTATTCCGTATTTTTGGGAAGCAGGGCGTGACACCTTTATTTCTTTTTCTCCCTTTTTGCAAAAATGCCTGCCAAGCAGCTTAATGATCGGCAGGCCTTGTTAGCCTTAGTCGCTAAAAGGAGGGCAGACAAGGAGAAGAAGGCTGCCACAGGTGCAGGTCCTAGTCAAGGGCCGGCCTCGATGATGGTGGAGCCGTCCCTGAAGAAGGCGAAGAAACACCACTACACGCCGAGGTCGTCGACGGAACCGGGAGCAAGCTCCTGTAGCAGAAGAGGGGCCGAGGCCTCAAAGGAGAGGCTCCCTCCACCCTGCCCCAGCACCGAGCAGATGGTGGGGCAGCAGGGCCTAAGGCTACACGCCCCAGATTAGGAGGTCAAGGCAGGGGATACACTGCTCAAGGGTCCGGTGGCCATAGAGGTGGTGAAGAATATTGCCCCAGAGTGAGATCGGATGACTCTAGCAACGGAGACATCCGAGATGGCCTTCATGAGGTGGTCTCAGGCGCAGCTCTCGGTAAGTGTTTGAAATATGCTTTAAGCGTAGAATTTAGGATTTCTTCTAACTTATTCTCCCTCGGCCAAGCGGTGCTTCACGGGCAGCACTTTTACAAGTGCTTGGAGAAAGAGGTCCTCGTCGAGAGGAGGAATGCGAAGAAGTACTTTAGTGAGGTTACCAAACTACAGGACGAGCTGAAGGAAGCCCAGAATGCCGAAGTGGTCGTCCAAGCTCAGATGGTCTCGCTTGCCGACCATCATAAGAACGAGCTAGCGCACTTCCGGTCTAAGGCTCAGGCGAAGGCTGAGAAGGCATAGATTGCCTTGGCGGAGATGGAGATCACCATGGCGGATACTCTAATCCTGGCCCAGGACGAGGCCTATGCCAAGGCGAAGGAGCACTTCCAGCAGGTCTACCCGGACGTTCGGGTCGACCACCTCTATTACAACTGGCAACCAGATCATTCGCCCATGCCTGGTGGCGAGGAGATGGGGGACCTTCGCCAAGAGGAGATCAGGGGCGACCAAGCTGACGAAGAGGTGTCGTCCTGCCCTCAAACATAGTTTAGGATTTTCTTTCTTTTGATTTTGTATTTGCCTTATGCGGACTGGCCACCGCCTTTTGTAATACAAAATTTTTTGAATTTATAAAAGAAGATTTTTGGCCGATGCTCTATGACTTGTATTTTTTCGCCTCTCTTTGTGACTTGTTGTGTTTCCCGTCTTCTTGATAGACGCATAAGGCCCTCGGCGCCGACCTTGGTTCTACCGAGGTCTCCTGGCTCCGAGCTGATCTAGGGTCCACGGAGAGTGTTCTGGCTCGCCATCGTAAGCAGCCTCAGGATCGAGAGGTTGTGGTGAATTATTTTATGAACAAGTCTAAGGAGCTCAGCCTAGAGGTCGCTCGCCTGAAGAAGGCCATAGCCGACCGGGACTGGTGGATAGTTGAGACGAACTGTTCAATCTCAGATGGCTCCATCGGGCGACCGACTTTGGAGTCCTTTCTTCGTGAGGCTGTTGTAGATAAGGAGTTCGAGATTCGTAGGCTGAAGCACATGCTAGGCATAGGTCCGCTCGAGGAGGCGAGTAATTTCGTATTGGGACCTTCTCCGACTTTTTATCTGGAAATGGCAAGGCCCGTAGACGCACAGAGCTCCATTGCCGGGGCATCCACGTTGGCCAGACCGGCGGAGCACGCGGAGGATCCGGTGGGAAGCACCGAGTTTGAGTTTTAAGCCGAGCGATGAGCAATTTGTAAAATCTTCATTGTATTGTATGGCCGTTTCTGGCGTTCCATGAGTAATAAAACTTTGATTTCTTTACTTTGATAATTTGTTAAGCGAGACCGGTAGGGTCGTAGCTTGAGGTCGCCACCGAGGCAGAAAGAGTAGGGCTTCGCTTGAGGTCTTCGGGCTGTGGCTTCGCTCGGGAGCCGAACCGCTACGCCTCGTAGGTAGCATTTAATAAGGGATGTTTCATCTTCCGATAAAAATTAATGGAGATGCTTCACCTTCCGCCATTTGGACTTTCCAATGTCATAAATGCACCTCTCTAGGGGGCTATATAATCTTCACCCCCCCAATCACTTTTTCACCAAGAAATTCCGGTGACTTATCTGCCACCTACTGGTAATTCGGGGTTTTGGCTCTAAGGGTCGTTTACCCCGAGCTGTCAGTGGGTGAGAGGTGGGTCGAGCCGGAGGTTAGATTCGGATGCCTGCCGAAGGTGGGCGCCCACAAGTTGGAATTCTTGGCTGATAGTCCCAGATCGGTGGCTCTCCTGCCATCCACTAGCATTTTTGGGTAGACAGCTTTGAGGGCAGTTTACCCGGAGTTGCTAGAGGGTGAGAGGTGTGCCGACCAAGGTCCGGGGGCTCGAGGAGTCCTGGATCGGTGGCTCCCCTGCCACCATTGAACAATTTGGGGTTTTGGCTCTGCGGGCCGTTAACCCCGAGTTGTCCGCGAGTGAGAGGTGGGACAACCAATCAGTATCTTTAATGAAAACTTTTGGGTTGGGTGTGGTCGAAGGTCATCGCCGAGCGTAAAGGTTTCATGGCTTGAAGTAGCCAGGGCCTTTCTCGAGGTCAGTGCCGAGCCCCCATACCCGTTCTAGGGTAGATTGTACGAGTGTGGCTGGAGGTCATCGCCGAGCGCATGGGTCGCATGGCTTGAAGAAGCCCAGGCCCTGCTCGAGGTCGATGCCGAGCCCCCATACCTTAGAAAATCTGTTAAGAGTGTGGCCGGAGGTCATCACCGAGCATAAAGGTCGCATGGCTTGAAGAAGCCAAGAACTTGCTCGAGGACGACGCCGAGCCCCCATACATGTTCTCGGGTAGATAGTACGAGTGCAGCTGGAGGTCACCGCCGAGCACATAGGTCGCAGTGCTTGAAGAAGCCCAGGTCCTGCTCGAGGTCGATGCCGAGCCCCCATACCTTAGAGTAACTATTATGAGTGTGGCTGGACGTCATCGCCGAGCGTAAAGGTCACATGGCTTGAAGAAGCCAAGACCTTGCTCGAGGTCGATGCCGAGCCCCCATACATGTTCTCGGGTAGATAGTACGAGTGTAGCTGGAGGTCATCACCGAGCACATAGGTCGCAGTTCTTGAAGAAGCCCAAGCCCTGCTCGAGGTCAATGCCGAGCCCCCATACCTTAGAGAAGCTGTTATGAGTGTGGCTGGAGGTTGTCACCGAGCGTAAAGGTCGCATGGCTTGAAGAAGTCATGGCCTTGCTCAAGGCCGATGCTGAGCCCCCATACCTTAGGAGTGACTTTTTGTGGCTCACGGTTTCATCCGAACGCAGAGCCCCAAGCTTGTGAGAGAAGCTTTTTGTGGCTCACAGTTCCATCCGAGCGTCGTGCCCCAAGCTTGTAAGAGAAGCTTTTTGTGGCTCGCGGTTCCATCCGAGCGCCAAGCCCCAAGCTTGTAAGAGAAGTTTTTGTGGCTCGCGGTTCCATCCGAGCACCAAGCCCAAAACTTGTTTTAAGAAAGCTGGCACGAGGCCAAAGCTTTTTTTAAGAAAGCTGGCACGTGGCCAAAGCATATTTTAAGAAAGTTGGCACGATTACATCATATTGACTTTACAAAACAAGGCACAGCATGCCGATTACATCTTATAATTTCATGGGGTTATCTGCCAAGGCTAATCCTCCCCTTCGAGGAATTTGATAAGGTGCTCTGCGTTCCAGGGTCTCTTGACAGTCTTGCCCTCCAGGTCGGTGAGGCGGTACGTGCCCGGGCGTACAACCTCAGAAACTTTGTACGGGCCTTCCCAGTTTTAAGCCAGCTTCATCTTTTGGCCAGGGTTAAATACCGCCAGCTTTCAGAGGACGAGGTCCCCTAGCTTGATATCGGTGGGACGCACCCTTTTTAGTAGAACCTCTCGATTCTCTGTTGGTATGTGTTCCTTCTAATGGCGGATTTTTCCCTGACCTCGTCTATGAGGTCCTGATCGGCACGTAGCTGCACCGAGTTGCTTGCTTCATCAAAGTCCATCATTCGGGGCGAAGGGAGCCCGATCTCGAGGGGAATTACTGCCTCCGCGCTGTAAGTCAGATTGAATGGCGACTCTCCCGTGGGGGCTCTCTTCATCGTTCGGCAACTCGTCGACCCATAATCCCTTCGGAGAATTATCAAGTCGTTTCTTGAGACTATTAAGGATCTGGCGGTTCGCGTTCTTGGCCTGACCGTTCGACTGCGAGTGGCATACCGAAGAGAAGCATTGCGGGATCCCGAGATCCTCGCAGAAGTTTTGAAAATTCTTACCCGCAAACTGAGTCCCATTATCTGTGATGAGTATGTTCGAAATTCCGAACCGGCAGACGATGTGCTTCCAGAAAAATTGTTGGGTCTTCTGTTCGGTGATCGGGGCCAGGGGCTCGGCCTCGATCCACTTTGTGAAGTATTCGATTGCTACTATCAGAAACTTCTTTTTGTAACACCCCACATTTTTATTTTAATTAAAAATGCTTTTTTTTCAAAATTTTGCATGTATGATGCACGTACTAATTTATCCATCTCTTTTCTTACTCTCATTTACTATTTTAGAATGCATATTCTTTATTTAGCCTTTTAATTAAACCCATGGACCTAAAGAGAGATTCTAGCTCATTAGGAGAGCCCACTAGAATAATTAATTAAATTAATTAAAACAAAAGCCCATGGGATAAACCTATTAATTAAATCCAAATTTATGTTGTGCATGGACTCATACATGAAATGTAACAACTTTTAATACACATTTTTAAACTATTGGAATTGTATTAATTATTGTGCATGTGTGTGCACTGGTGCACAACACGTGCACGTGGAATGTGAGGAGCCAAGAAGGGTGGCCAGTTTTAAGAGAGATGAGGGGGGTTGAGTTTTGAAGGGTTGGAAAGATGAAGAGTTAGGATTTTTAGGAGTTAGGATCTTGAAGAGTTGGAAAATTAAGAGAGCAATTTATTAGGTGGAGATTTATGCAAATTGAACCCTCACATTGACCTATAAATACACCATCATTTCTCCTTCTCTTGTCACACCTAAACTAAACAAAATTTAGAGAGAAAGAAAGAGAGAAAGAGAGTATCTTTGTGCTTTGGAGGCTTGCTAGGAGGAGAAGGACAAGGAGGTGCTAGTTGGAGCTAGGAGCAAGAAGATGTCTCTTCATTTGTGATTTTCCAATCTTCATAGAGGTGGGTGATTTCTTACTTTCTAATGTAGAGAATGCATACTAAAAACTATAAATGAGTAGTACAAATTGAATTTGATGTGAAATATGTAGATAAAATCCATTCTAGTGTAATATGCCATGAATGAGAAAAAGCTTGTTGTGATTAAGTAAATAATAGGCACGTTGTTAATTAAAAATAAGATTTTGACTAAAGAATTAATACTATGAATCATGTTAGATGCTTGTAAATTTATGCATATCGAATGTGTGCTTTGTACGAGAATTTGTTGAAGAATGTTATATTAAATATATGCTTTAGAGTCATGATGATTAAGAAAGAAGAAAGAAAAAAAAAACAAATTTAGTTATTGCCATGAAACATATTAACTTATGTTGAAAATACAATTTTTTGCATAATAAGTTTCTTTTTTGAGATATTCATGGTTGATTAAGAGACATGTTTGGTTTCATTACGAAATTTTAATTAGTATAATGGAGTACATAAACTAGTTTTGATGAATATGATTCTTAAATTCGAGTTTTGAGAAAATGTAAATTAGTATGTAAAAGGGAAAAGGAAAACGATTTTAAAATGGAAATATATTTTTTTAGAGTAAATTGAAACTTGTTAGTTGCTATTTTAAAATTCATCTCATTCAAAAAGAGAAGTTTATTTCAATATCCTAAAAGATTGGATCATTGGATAAACGAGTTTTTCGAAAAAGAACCAATTACTGAACAATATGAACAAAAGTATATTAATACAACTCCTAAACAGAAATCACACTTGGACTTACTGGTTAGCTAGTGCACCACAGAGCATTGTTTGTAAGGGATCTTGGGTTCGAAACTTGATAGTCACATTTGATTTTGATTCACTTAATTAAAATCCGAAACCAGAAGCTCGGTATTTGGGGTTTTTGGTATGACTATTTGACCCAAAGTCCAAATGGACTTTATGGCTGGCGCGACTGGGCTTGGGCTCTTGCTGTTGTCTCGGCTGAGGTTCAAGGTTCGAAACCCGAGCCTCCTTTTGATTTTTTTTGTTGGGTTTTTAATATATTTGAGATACTTTTAAATATGAATAAGGTTGAGAATAAAATCCTATTATTTTTATAAAATAAAATGGAAATTATTAGAGATAGTTATGAAATCTTCTTGTATATTTTGAGAAAGTAAAAATGGGATTTGAAATAGTAAATGAGTTTTGACTCCAAAATTATCAATTGAGTAAATGATCCTTATTTTTTGAAAAGAAGGAAAAAAATGTAACAAGTTATGAAATTTCTCTTGTGTAATCAAACACTTATATTGAGTAAGAAATAACTTGAATGTGAATTGAGATGTGAATTGCTTAAATTGCTAATAGAATTTAAAGTGATGAAATTTTTGTGTTCATGAAAGGAATTATTGTTCTATTTTGAGTTATAAATGAATAAGTGAATTATGAATAAGTGCTAAAATGAGAGATTGATTTATTTATGAATAAGTTGGTGATATGAACATATTGAGTTAATACATGAAGGATATGAATACCCATGGATTCTTGTACATGAATAATTGTGATTTAGAGTTAGTAAGACCTCCGGTACCGGCACTATTGAAATAAAAAATTTGAGACATAATTTTGAGATATTGCCATGGAGCTATCTCGTATTTTTGTGACTAAGTCCGATAGGAGGTAAAACTAATTCTAGGTATGATAAATTATTCATGTCTTGAACTAAGAATTAGGCACTTAAGAGAAGTGTAGTAAACCTGGGCAAACGTAAATGGGGCCCTCTCTATAGTCGGGCGGTGTACTCCGGGACTGAGGTTGCTTCGATGGAGACGAATTTTTATTTTGAAATCTGGGACTATGCATAGTCGGGCGGATCGTTTATCGTACTCTAGTGTATATACGTATACCGGGGCTAGATGGGCACTTACGGGGTATTCGCACGACGAGGAGTCTGTATAACATTCGGATGGTGTACTCCGGGACTGGGATCCATACTCATGGAATATCTGAACCTTGTTCTTATTACTGGGTAGTTGTCATTGTGAGGGATCGAACCCGTATAATGTAGAGTACGTAGGTGCTTGCCTTCGGACCTATGTAGTATGGGATGCATAGAATCCAAACAAGTATACATTAGTGTCATCTTAGAATAAAATATTTGTATTAGGCATTAAAGCATTACATACACTTACATGTTTAGTGTAGTCACATTTCACACTTTATTTTGCATTCAAATTGTGTGGTTTGTTAAAGTATTGAGATCGTTATATGTACGGCATAGAGAGGATGGCCGAGTATAATATTTTTGTTAGTTGTAAGTAACTGACGTACCCACAGCTTATTATGCAGGTAATAGACATTTTCATGAAGAAGTAAAGATGTTATGATGCTGTTGATTAATTACATTGATAAAGTTGTACAAGTTGTATATTATTTTATTGTTGTATTTCATTTTATTGTCCGCTGTGTACAAATTTGTAAAGAACTTTGATGTATGATGAAAAGTTCAAATTTCCTTATAAAATTGTACGAAGTGAAGTGTAAAGATCCTGCGGAATCTCGAATTCGGTCTTATTTAGAATTCAGGGCGTTACAGATGGTATCAGAGCACGCTTCACAAATAGTACAAATTTATAAGGAACGACACCCTAAAGTGGACATTTGAGTGTGAGTTTCAACTTATAGAGATTTAAACTTATGTTTGTGTTGCGCTATGAGATGACATTTTCTCCTCTTTTTCCATATAAGATGGCCAATTTGCATGATCCCCAGAATGAGGCAGATTAGTTTGTCCCTTTCGAGGATGAAGAGGAAGAACTAATAGAAGAAGAAGAAGACCCAGAAGTGGAAGAAGAGGAACCGGTGGAGATAGAAGAGAAATTCCCCGAGTCCAGGGAGATTACTCTACCTCCACCTGATCTCCCCGAAGAATTCCCAGACAAAGAACTCATTCCAAATGACCCAAATGATATTTTTGCTTCTCTTCGATGAGAATTGGATGCTCAAAAGTGGAGAGTTAACCACTTGGAATCGCAATGGGCAGAAGACAAGGAGCGCATCCAGGAGCTGAGTTTTCAAGTATGCAAACTCGAGAAGGTCCAGCACGTGAATTGTAGAACCCCATATTTTCAAATATTATTTTTATATTTGAAAATGAATTTAAATTTATTTTTGGAGATTTAATGAATATTTTCAGAAAAATCTATCTTTGTACACGTGCAAAACACGTGTAAATACTTTTATGAGAAGTGTGAAAATTTAGTTTTCCTTATGAAAAATCTTTATTTAATATTTGAGATTTAATTAGTATTTTTCCAGATTTTTTCGAAATTTATTGGAGCTATTTGCAATTTTTGAGAAAGGAAAGACTTTTTTGTAAAATTGACAATTTTAAGGGTTAAAGTGCAAAATGTGATTTCTGGACGTTTTGAACAGTACCAATTGAGATTTAGAAGTATATTTTCTTTTAAAACCAAATTTAAATGAATTTTGATTGAATTTCCAAGGAATGAACTATATATGTAAATTGTATTTTGGAAGGGTTGTTTTTGCAAAAGTGTGGGTAAAACCCTAATATTCAATCTGGGATATTTAAGAGAAATCCTCCAGCCATCATTTCAGAAAAATACAGAATTTTGAGATCTTGCTTTGGTGGAGAAAGGCGGTTTTGGATCTAGCAAGGAGGAAGTTTTTCGTGGATCTTCTCTAAATCAAGGTGAGTGACATTTGTTTGTGTTGTGGCTTGATTTTGTGAATGATATGGAATTGTTTGTCTTGATTTATGTGAATGACATCGTTTTGCTAGGTTTCATCTTATGAATGATATGATCCTCGTATTGTGATGTGAATGTATGTGAGCCATTGTTATTGTTGGACCATGTTTGTGAAACTTATGGATATTGAGTAGATCTTGAGTTATGAGATCATAGTGTTAGAAAACATGTTAAGAATGGATTATGTTTGGATCGGATGACGAGCATCTGGATCTCATGGTTATAAATCCGATTTTTTGATTATGGTTGCGAAAGAAACTTAGTTCTGAGAAACCCTAAAGGAAAGACTAGTGATTATGGATCTTGAGAATTGAATTTCGACATTTGGGTGATTGAGTAATGTATCCTTAATGGAGATTATTTGAGGTTTGATTATTTTGCCTGAGAACGAACTATTTTTCATGGACAATGAATCTTTAGAACTCCAGTTTGGATTTTTTATTTAGACCCAAAATATGAACTGTAGGCCGACAGTCGACTGGCCTACTAAGCAGTTGACTGGTACGAACCTACTGCTGTACCTTCAGCCTTTTGATAGTCGTTCTGGACAGTCGACTTAGCTCTTAGCAGTCGACTGGTCCACTGAGAAATATTTTTTTTTGTAAAATTTGTTCTGGACAGTCGACCTAGACTGCTGTCAGTCGACTGGTCCACTGAGATTATTTTTGTAAAATTTGTTCAGTCCTTTCGGGACAGTCGACTATTAACCTTTTTAAATCGACTGTTGACTTCTAAGTCGACTAATATGACTTAGTTTATTTTCGTAAAATTTTGGATAATTGACCTCTGGGCAGTCGACTAGTCTACTGTACAGTCGACTGCTACTGAAGGATCTTCGTAATCTTCAGTGATATTTCGAATGATTGGTTTTCAGATAATTTAGTCTATATTTGATCTTCGATTCAGTATTTGATTTTGAGATATTCAGTTATGAATATGATTTTGAGATATTTAGTTGAGCCACTTTTGTTTAGTGGAATTTGTTAGACTTTTGAGTTTGAGTCTCTAGAGGTAGGTGACCCTAGTATACCGGTGTTGAGATATTTGTTAAGTTATTTTGTTGAGGCCCGCTGAGGCATCTCAGTTATTCAGTTTTGAGTTTAGCCCAGTAGGGTACACCGACTCTAGGAGATTTTGTTGAGTAATTCAGTAACCCGAAAATATTAAGGACAGGCATTAGTAGTGTTATGACGAATGGGAACATGAGCTATGCACCTCAGTATGACTTTAGATGCGAGAATTAATCTCCTGAATTATCCAAGGGATTTACTTGAGATGTGAGACTTATCTCTGGAATTATCCAGGTTGACTACCTGAGATGTGAGATATATCTCCGGAATTATCCAGGTAATTACTTGAGATGTGGGATTGATCTCCGGGATTATCGGAGTTGAGGCGACACTTGTGGGGTATTCATGTGATGATATGTCAATGTCTAGATGTGGAATGATCTCCGGAATTATCCAGGAAAGTTACCTGAGATGTGGGATCAATCACGGAATTATCGGGCATGGGCTAATCCTCATAGCTTATCTTTATCTCTTAGTAATCATCGTAGTCTGCATATAGCATTTGTGTTTTCTTGACTCATTTTCATGCATTTAGTTTTACTGATTTCCACACTTGACATTCGGTTTTCGTATCACCTGTTTTCACTTCTTGTTAGTTCTTATTTTGGTATATTTGGTTTACTACCTTTTGTTGAGAATATCATGATTTATGTTCATTTACGTTGCTTGTTTGATTTTATGTCACTCACACCATTTATGGCTGACCCCGTTAGTTTTGGGGGTTAGGGACTCTCTCTAGCCTCACATGTTGCAGGTTAATGCTTAGAGTTGGAGATGGAATGCTTAAGTTGGTTTTGAGATATATTTGACGCATAAGAGATTTGTGTAAATTTGTATTAGCAGTGTTGAGACAAATTGGTATTGTAAATAAAGAAATTATGAGTTGAGTTTTGTTTGAATTCCGCTGTGATTTGTAATAGTTGTTGTAATAAAAGCTGAAAACTTTAGTGGTGTTGTTTGTGTTATTATTACAATTGAAGTGGATTGCTGGGAATGTGCCACGTATTTTCTAAGCTCTTATATTAGAAATTCGGGGCGCTACAGAGATTGGTATCAGAGCAACGCTTCAATAGTAATACTAAACATGACATAAAAATAACCTAGGTGTGGACACTAGAGTGTGAGTACCTAGGTGTGGACATTAAAGAGTGAGTATCACATAGAACTGAATATGATGTTTTACCTTTGGGATTCAAATGAGATTTTACCAAAGGTTATTGATGTGAGTTTGAATTGTGTGTGTGATGCTCTAACTTTTCCCTCGTTTTGCAGTATTCAAAATGTTTGCACCCAGGGGCAGGAATGGTGGCAATAATGAGGATGGATCTGGTAGTTCTCGGGGAACGGGAATTGACCTCGAAGCTGAGTTTGCCAAAGTGTATCAGACGCTGAACACGCTGATGGCATTCAATGTGGCGCAAGCCCAGAATCAGCTGCAGAATCCGCAGCCAAATCATGGAGCTGGACATGGATTGGTGAACGCCGATCCTATTAAGCAGATTGATTCCTTTAAGAGGATGAGGCCACCAGTCTTTGAGGGGCAAGTTGATCCAACAGCAGCAGATGATTGGATTCGGAAGATGGAGATGATCTTCGAGGTATCGGAGACTCCAGCAGCCAGCAAGGTGAAGTTAGCGTCGATGCAGCTTGAGAAGGACGTTGGTGTCTGGTGGGAGTCAGTAAAAAGGGCTTTGGGGGACCAGCCGTTGACTTGGGAAGCTTTCCTGGAGGAGTTCAGAGGTCGCTTCTTTTCTCTAGATGTTCAGGAGAAGAAGGCGACCGAGTTCATGAACCTTCAGTAGGGCAGCATGACCGTGCGGGAGTATGAGACCAAGTTTGCTCAACTTTTGAGGTATGCACCAGAGCTGGTCATGGACGAAGCGAAGAAGGCCAAAAAGTTTGAGCAGGGCTTGAGGCCAAACTTGAGGTCGAGGATGGTTCCGTTGGGTATCAGGAGATTCGAGAAGCTGGTCAGGAGGGTAGCTATGACTGAGGAGGATATGGACCAGTTTCAGAAGAAGAAAGATACATGGAACCGGAACAAGAGGCCAGCATCAGGCCAGAGTGGGAAGGGATTTCCCGTGAAGCATGCCAAGTTCAGTGGATCGGTGCAGAAGGCACCTGCAACTCAGGGAGTGACCTGTTACTACTGCAAGGAGGCAGGGCATTACAGGTCAGCATGTCCGAAGTTGGCAGAGCATATTTGTTCCCAGTGTGGACAGACAGGACATTCTAAGCCCCATTGTCCACAACTGAAGAAGGATGGTTCAGGTGGGAGCAAATTCCAGAAGAGGCAAAAGCGAGTATTTGCATTAACCGAGGAGGACGCGGGTAACTCGGAAAATGTAATACAGGGTATGCAAGAATTTTGAATTTTATTTTGAATCAATGTAATGAATAAAACCTTTATTTGGGAACAATTTAAGATTGAGTATCATTCTTATTGTAACATGAGTTTTTTTAATAAATGGAATAAAGGCAAAGGTTTTGTTTGACACTGGTTCATCACATACATTTGTATCGCCAAGTTTTGCAAGGATCTTAGGTTTGGAACCTAAATTATTTCCAGGTAGGATTTTGTCGGTGGCAACGCCGTCAGGAGAAGAGTTGATTGCGGATCGATATTACGAGGGCTGTGATATCGAGATTGGTGGAAGGATGTTCGGCATCGACTTGATCGAGCTACAAGTTCTGGGAGTGGATGTCATCGTGGGCATCGATTGGATGGCAATATATGATGCCACAATTGATTGCAAGCAGAAGGAGGTGTTGGTGAAAGCACCAGGTGGACCTGCAGTGACCTTCCAAGGGAAGAAGAAGATTCCGAAGGTAGCTGCAATGGTATCCAAGATGGTTATTTCATATGAAATCAAGGGCATTCCGGTTGTTCGAAATTTTCCTCAGGTGTTCTTGGATGATTTTCCAGGATTACCGCCGTAGAGAGATGTGGAGTTTTGCATCAATGTTCAGCCGGGGAGTGCACCAATTTCCAAGGCTCCGTACAGGATGGCACCTGTAGAGCAAGATGAAGTGAAGAAGCAGATCGAAGAATTGTTGAGCAAGGGACTCATTAGGCCGAGTTCTTCTCCGTGGGGAGCGCCAGTGTTGTTGGTCAAGAAGAAGGATGGGTCAATGAGGATGTGCATTGACTATCAGGAGTTGAATAGGGTGACTATTCAGAACAAGTATCCATTGCCGCGAATCGATGATTTGTTCGACAGGCTTCGAAGAGCAGCTGTGTTTTCGAAGATTGATTTGAGGTTAGGGTATCATCAGGTTCGAGTCAAGGAGAAAGATGTGAGTAAGACAGCTTTCAGGACTCATCATGGACTGTATGAGTTTCTGGTAATGCCATTTCTGGTTGACGAATGCGCCAGCAGTATTCATGGATATGATGAATCGGGTTTTGAGGCCATTTATTGACTCCTTCGTGGTAGTTTTCATCGATGATATTTTGGTGTACTCGAAGTCGGAGGAGGATCATTCTACGCACTTGACAGCGGTGTTACAGAAATTGCAGGAGCATAGCTTGTATGCCAAGTTATCGAAGTGTGAGTTTTGGAAGTCTGAGGTAGCTTTCCTTGGGCATATTTTTTCTAAGGAGGGAGTAGCTACTGATCCCCAGAAAGTTGCAGTAGTGAAGGATTGGCCCAGGCCAACGTC
Organism: Hemerocallis citrina; assembly: GCA_017893485.1. NCBI lineage: Eukaryota > Viridiplantae > Streptophyta > Magnoliopsida > Asparagales > Asphodelaceae > Hemerocallis > Hemerocallis citrina. The sequence goes on along the minus strand of CM030364.1, from coordinate 133,792,870 downwards.
TGTGAAGGAAGTCAGAAGTTTATTGGGTTTAGCTGGATACTACAGGAGATTTATCCAGGGTTATTCTCAGATTGCAGTTCCATTGACAGGTTTGACCCGGAAGAGTGTGGCATTTGTGTGGACAGATAAGTGCGAGGGGAGTTTCCTTGAGTTAAAGGAAAGGTTGACTACTGCACCAATCTTAGCCTTGCCGCAAGCTGGAAAAGATTATGATATCTACAGTGATGCGTCTCTCAGAGGTTTGGGATGTGTCTTGATGCAAGAAGGCAAGTTCATTGCTTATGGTTCGAGGCAATTGCGTCCGCATGAGAAGAATTATCCGACGCATGATTTGGAGCTAGCAGCTATCATTGATGCCTTGAAGCTGTGGAGGCATTATGTTTATGGTGAGAAGGTTAACATGTACACTGACCACAAGAGCCTGAAGTACATTTATCAACAGAAGGATCTAAATCTTCGACAGAGAAGGTGGTTAGAAGTTTTGGAAGACATTTGTCCCGAGATCAAGTATCATCCAGGCAAAGCGAATGTGGTGGCTGATGGACTTAGCAGGAAGAGTAGTTTATCGAGATTGATCACTACTCGCAGTGAGTTGGCAGCAGAAATTGATCAGGCAGGTATCGAGGTGGTACTGCAAGGTTTAGGTGCATCTTTGGCTCAGTTGAGGCTGCAACCGTCCTTGAGAGAGAGAATTGTGGAAGGTCAGAGATCAGATTCAGAGATTCAAAAGATGTTGCAGCAGGTTTCAGAGGGCAAGCTATCAGAGTTTTGTGTCCAAGATAGAGTTCTTTGGATGGGTGAGAGGTTGTGTGTTCCAGATAATGCAGATTTGAGAGAGAGTATATTGCAGGAAGCACACAGTACCCTGTTGTCAGTTCATCCAGGAGGCACGAAGATGTACAGGGACATCAAGCAGCATTTTTGGTGGTCTGGTATGAAGAGGGATGTAGCAGATTTTGTGGCAAGGTGTCTGACTTGTCAGCAGATCAAAGCAGAAAATCAGAGACCTGGAGGTTTGTTACAGCCGTTACCCATTCCGGAGTGGAAGTGGGAGAATATCAGTATGGATTTCATCACAGGTTTGCCGAGGAGTTCGAAGGGCAATGACTCGATTTGGGTTGTTGTGGACCGTTTGACTAAGTCGGCACACTTTCTAGCCATGAAGATTACTTGGTCGATGGAGAAATTGGCTGAGTTGTACATTGGTGAAATTGTGAGACTTCATGGAGTTCCTGTGACGATTGTATCCGACAGAGATCCGAGGTTTACTTCAAGGTTTTGGAAGAGCCTGCAAGCAGCTTTGGGTACCAGGACTGATTTCAGTACCGCTTTTCATCCACAGACCGATGGTCAGACGGAGAGGGTGAATCGAGTGCTGGAAGATATGTTGAGGGCTTGTGTTATGGATTTCGGTGGTAGTTGGGAGAGATACTTGGCATTGGTTGAGTTTGCTTATAACAACAGCTACCATGCGAGTATTGGGATGGCACCGTATGAGGCTTTGTACGGGCGGAGGTGCAGGACACCTGTTTGTTGGTATGAGGTTGGTGAGAGGCAGATGTATGGTCCTGAGATCGTGCAGCAGACATCAGAGCAGATTGAGCTGATTCGCAAGAGGTTAGTCGAGGCTCAGAGTCGGCAGAAGAGTTATGCTGATACTCGACGAAGAGACTTGGAGTTTGAGGTTGGGGATGCAGTTTTTCTCAAGGTTTCTCCGACCAAAGGAGTGATCAGGTTCGGTAAGGGAGGCAAGTTGGCGCCAAGGTATATTGGCCCATACAGGATCATGAAGCGGATTGGCAAGACCGCTTATAGATTGAAGCTTCCAGAGGAGTTGGCACAGGTGCATGATGTGTTTCACGTGTCATTGTTGCGGAAGTATGTGCCCGATCGGAATCATCAGTTGGTAGAGATTCCTGAAGGATTGCAGGTGAACTTGAATTATAGGGAACAGCCTGTTGAGATCGTTGACCGTAGGGAGAAAGTTCTCCGGCGCAAGGTGATACCTATGGTCAAGGTATTGTTGAGGAATCAACAGTTCGAGGAGGCTACTTGGGAGCCCGAGGACCGCATGCAGAAGGATTTCCCTGAACTGTTTGTATGAGTGTATTTCTATTATGTGATTGTAATTCTTTAGAATGATAGTACTTTGGTTTGAGTTGTATTTCTCTTAGTTTGATTGAATCGTCATATGCAATTGTTTGAACTATGTTTCCATTATGAGATGTTGATTTCCTTGCTGATATATTGTTTGGACTATGTTCTATTTATGAGATATTATTTCTTTTGATGATATATTGTTTGGACTCATTAGTCGTAGTTCTGAGGACAGAACTCTTCTAAGGAGGGAGTGATGTAGAACTCCGTATTTTCAAATATTATTTTTATATTTGAAAATGAATTTAAATTTATTTTTGGAGATTTAATGAATATTTTCAGAAAAATCTATCTTTATACACGTGCAAAACACGTACAAATGCTTTTATGAGAAGTGTGAAAATTTAGTTTTCCTTGTGAAAAATCTTTATTTAATATTTGAGATTTAATTAGTATTTTTCCAGATTTTTTCGAAATTTATTGGAGCTATTTGCAATTTTTGAGAAAGGAAGGACTTTTTTGTAAAATTGACAATTTTAAGGGTTAAAGTGCAAAATGTGATTTCTGGACGTTTTGAACAGTACCAATTGAGATTTAGAAGTATATTTTCTTTTAAAACCAAATTTAAATGAATTTTGATTGAATTTCCAAGGAATGAACTATATATGTAAATTGTATTTTGGAAGGGTTGTTTTTGCAAAAGTGTGGGTAAAACCCTAATATTCAATTCGGGATATTTAAGAGAAATCCTCCAGCCGTCATTTCAGAAAAATACAGAATATTGAGATCTTGCTTTGGTGGAGAAAGGCAGTTTTGGATCTAGCAAGGAGGAAGTTTTTCGTGGATCTTCTCTAAATCAAGGTGAGTGACATTTGTTTGTGTTGTGGCTTGATTTTGTGAATGATATGGAATTGTTTGTCTTGATTTATGTGAATGACATTGTTTTGCTAGGTTTCATCTTATGAATGATTTGATCTTCGTATTGTGATGTGAATGTATGTGAGCCATTGTTATTGTTGGACCATGTTTGTGAAACTTATGGATATTGAGTAGATCTTGAGTTATGAGATCATAGTGTTAGAAAACATGTTAAGAATGGATTATGTTTGGATCGGATGACGAGCATCTGGATCTCATTGTTATAAATCCGATTTTTTGATTATGGTTGCGAAAGAAACTTAGTTCTAAGAAACCCTAAAGGAAAGACTAGTGATTATGGATCTTGAGAATTGAATTTCGACATTTGGGTGATTTGAGTAATGTATCCATAATGGAGATTATTTGAGGTTTGATTATTTTGCCTGAGAACGAACTATTTTTCATGGACAATGAATCTTTAGAACTCCAGTTTAGATTTTGTATTTAGACCCAAAATATGAACTGTAGGCCGACAGTCGACTACCCTACTAAGCAGTTGACTGGTACGACCCTACTGCTGTACCTTCAGCCTTTTGATAGTCGTTCTGGACAGTCGACTTAGCTCTTAGCAGTCGACTGGTCCACTGAGAAATATTTTTTTTTGTAAAATTTGTTCTGGACAGTCGACCTAGACTGCTGTCAGTCGACTGGTCCACTGAGATTATTTTTATAAAATTTGTTCAGTCCTTTTGGGACAGTCAACTATTAACCTTTTTAAATCGACTGTTGACTTCTAAGTCGACTAATATGACTTAGTTTATTTTCGTAAAATTTTGGATAATTGACCTCTGTGCAGTCGACTGGTCTACTGTACAGTCGACTACTACTGAAGGATCTTCGTAATCTTCAGTGATATTTCGAATGATTGGTTTTCAGATAATTCAGTCTATATTTGATCTTCGATTCAGTATTTGATTTTGAGATATTCAGTTATGAATATGATTTTGAGATATTCAGTTGAGCCACTTTTGTTTAGTGGAATTTGTTAGACTTTTGAGTTTGAGTCTCTAGAGGTAGGTGACCCTAGTATACCGGTGTTGAGATATTTGTTGAGTTATTTTGTTGAGGCCCGCTGAGGCATCTCAGTTATTCAGTTTTGAGTTTAGCTCGGTAGGGTACACCGACTCTAGGAGATTTTGTTGAGTAATTCAGTAACCCGAAAATATTAAGGACAGGCATTAGTAGTGTTATGACGAATGAGAACATGAGTTATGCACCTCAGTATGACTTTAGATGCGAGAATTAATCTCCTGAATTATCCAAGGGATTTACTTGAGATGTGAGACTTATCTCCGGAATTATCCAGGTTGACTACCTGAGATGTGAGATGTATCTCCGGAATTATCCAGGTAATTACTTGAGATGTGGGATTGATCTCCGGGATTATCGGAGTCGAGGCGACACTTGTGGGGTATTCATGTGATGATGTGTCAATGTCTAGATGTGGGATGATCTCCGGAATTATCCAGGAAAGTTACCTGAGATGTGGGATCAATCACGGAATTATCGGGCATGGGCTAATCCTCATAGCTTATCTTTATCTCTTAGTAATCATCGTAGTCTGCATATAGCATTTGTGTTTTCTTGACTCATTTTCATGCATTTGGATTTACTGATTTCCACACTTGACATTCGGTTTTCGTATCACCTGTTTTCACTTCTTGTTACTTCTTATTTTGGTATATTTGGTTTACTACCTTTTGTTGAGAATATCATGATTTATGTTCATTTACGTTGCTTGTTTGATTTTATGTCACTCACACCATTTATAGCTGATCCCGTTAGTTTTGGGAGTTAGGGACTCTCTCTAGCCTCACATGTTGCAGGTTAATGCTTAGAGTTGGAGATGGAATGCTTAAGTTGGTTTTGAGATATATTTGACGCATAAGAGATTTGTGTAACTTTGTATTAGCAGTGTTGAGACAAATTGGTATTGTAAATAAAGAAATTATGAGTTGAGTTTTGTTTGAATTCTGCTGTGATTTGTAATAGTTGTTGTAATAAAAGCTGAAAACTTTAGTGGTGTTGTTTGTGTTATTATTACAATTGAAGTGGATTGCTGGGAATGTGCCACGTATTTTCTAAGCTCTTATATTAGAAATTCGGGGCGCTACATGAATGATCGGCACTTTGCCAAGTTAGACCACCTCACTCACTGGGACAAGCAAGAGCGACAACAAAGCTTTGAAGATATGAGAAATGAAATTCAGGAACTACGGGAAGAGCTCAGAGAAGTCAAGAGAAACCGTAGAATCTAGGATTTCTTTTGCAATGGATGTATTGGAACAAAGTTTTTCTTTCTGAATGTAAAAAGTTTTATTTTGGTATGAATAAATTTTGTTGAAGCGATGTTATTTGTGTTATTTATGATGATTAATGATGAATTTTTTGACTCAGAAATGGCACAAAGGATCATGAATGGCGAAGAGCATAACGGTGAAAATGGGCTAGATTTGGAGACCAGACTAGCTCGGGTATATCAGACCTTAAATACTGTCGCCGCAAACATCGCTGGAAACAGGGGACCAGGGCCAGTAGTGCATGTTCCCGAGGCAGTCAGACTGGTTGAATCATTCAAAAGAATGAAGCCACCTGTGTTTGAAGGACAGGCAAATCCAAACGCAGCTGACGACTGGATCAGATATATCGAGACAGTCTTCGAAGTCCTAGAGACCCCAGAGGCCAGCAAGGTGAAATTGGCCACCATCTAGCTAGAGAATGATGCAGGTGTTTGGAGGCAATCGCTGAAAAGGACCGTGGGCAATGTGTAACTTACTTGGGAGGAGTTTCTTGACGAATTCAGGATTCACTACTTTCCATTGGACGTTCAGGGGAAGAAGGCTATGGAATTTCTGCGCTTGCAGCAGGGCGGTATGTCTGTGCGGTAATATGAGACCAAATTCAACCAACTCTCAAGGTTTGCACCTAAAATGGTACATGATGAAGCCAAGATAGCACGAAAATTTGAGCAAGGGTTGAGGCCAAGTTTGAGGTCCCGGATGATACCCCTAGGTATCCACAGATTTGAGAAGCTGGTCAGAAGAGTTGCCGCTACTGAGTTAGACATGAACCAATTCCATGCATTACAGGTCAAGCAGAACAATTGGAGCATGGGCAAGAGGCCTGCAGCACCAAGCAACTTCAGGAGTCAGCCCCCAGCACAGCGTTTCAAACCAAATGGAGCCAATGCTGTTGCAGTGTTCGGTAGGGTACTCGAGTGTTTCAAATGTGGAGAATCAGGCCAGTTAGCTCCTGGGTGTACCAAGCCGCACCCGATCAGGACTTGTTTTCTTTGTGGTAAGGAGGGTCACATCAAGTTATTTTGCCCTTAGCTTCAGCGGGGAGGACCGAGTTAGTAGCAGTCTGACCCAGTGCAAAAGCAGTTCCGGCAGGGGCGAGTGTTCGCTTTAACAGAGGCAGATGATGATGATGTAGACAACGTCATCACGGGTATGGAAGATGAAGCTTAGATGTCTCATTGCTTTTTTCACTTATGTAATCAATGTTATGTAATGAGAGTACTCTTATGTAACAGGAGACATTCAAATAAATGGAATAAAAGCATCAATGTTATTTGATACGGGATCATCGCACACATTTGTGTCATCCTCATTTGCAAAATGATTGGGAGTCAATTTTCCCAAAAAAGTTCTATCTGTGGCTACTCCGTCAGGAGAAAACTTGACTACCGACGGATATTATGAAGGGTGTGATCTTGAAATCAGAGGCAGGCTCTTTGGCATCGACCACATTGAATTAGTAGTTTTAGGAGTAGACATCATTATTGGCATAGACTGGATGTCAGTTTACAGTGCCACTATTGAATGCAATAGCAAAGAAGTTGTGGTGAAGGCACCAGGAGGACCAGCAATTACATTTCAGGGTAAAAGAAAGTATAAGCAGTTGGTAGCAGCTTTGTCAGAGTAGAAGGTTCCAGAAGAAGTGAGGCAGATTCCAGTGGTTCGGGATTTTTCAGCAGTGTTTCTTGATGATCTACCAGGGCTTCCCTCTCATCGAGATGCAGAGTTCAGCATCACTGTTCAGCCCGGAAGTGCACCCATTTCCAAGGTACCATACAGAATGGCATTGGTTGAGCAAGATGAGATCAAGAAGCAAATCGAGGAATTATTGAGCAAAGGATTCATCAGGCCTAGTGCATCACCTTGGGGAGCCTCAGTTCTTTTGGGGAAAAAGAAGGATGGATCAATGAGGATGTGTATTGACTACAAAGAGTTGAACAAGGTTACAGTACAGAACAAGTACCCAATCCCTCGAATCGATGATCTGTTCGACCGTCTACAAGGAGCAGCTGTTTTCTCCAAGATAGACTTGCGGTCAGGATATCACCAAGTCCGAGTGAAAGAAGAAGATGTACACAAGACGACTTTCCGAACCAGGCATGGTCACTATGAGTTTCTAGTCATGTCATTTGGAGTCACCAATGCACTGCCTATTTTCATGGACATAATGAACAGAGTTCTGCGGCCATTCATCGATTCTTTTGTCGTTGTGTTCATCGACGACATATTGATCTATTCCAAGTCAGAGGAAGAGCATGCCAAGCACCTAGAAGAGGTTATGAAGAAGCTACAGGAGCACCAACTGTATACAAAACTGTCCAAATGTGACTTCTGGAAAATCGCAGTCGCCTTCCTGGGTCACATCCTTTCTAAGGAGGGAGTAGCTACTGATCCGCATAAGATTGAGGCAGTGAAAGATTGGCCAAAACCGACCACAGTGAAAGAGATTAGGAGCTTTCTGGGCTTGACTGGATATTACAGAAGGTTCATTCAAGGCTACGCTCAGATAGCTATGCCACTCACAGGGCTTACAAAGAAGAACGTGAGTTTCAAATGGTCGGAGCAGTGTGAAGCTAGCTTCCAAGAGTTGAAGGGAAGATTGACTACCGCTCCCATTTTGGCTTTGCCATGAGCAGGAGTCGAGTATGATGTCTATAACGATGCTTCCCATCGCGGTTTGGGATGTGTGCTGATGCAAGAAGGAGCAAGGTTATGACAACATCGGCATCATGGCTCTTGGGAGTGGTGAGGTGTAATACCCCGTATTTGCAGCGAACAGTCGACTGGTCCATTAAGGAGTCGACTGCTATTGCATAGTTGGGCCGGATTGGGCCAGATTTGAGAAGGATTTGAGAAATTTAGTTCCACATGGGAAGTGCACAAAAATAATTTGAGTATAAATATAATTAGCCAATGATCAAGAGTCACCTAATTGGTTAACCACCTTTTGAGAGACAGCCTGTGGTGGGCAGTTGTACTACATAGTATCTAATTTGTCTTCTAAAAATATTAAAATTGTCTGAGTATTGGGGTGGGGCGTTACAAATGGTATCAGAGCCGACTTTCGACACCGGGTGTAGAAGAGGTCAGGGCGATCTGCGGTGTTGAGAGTCACTTATCTCCGGGATCAGGAAGGATCTGCGGTGTTGAGATTGATTTATCTCCGGGATCGAGGACTATACTACATCGGCTAGAATGGGCGGATCCTACACTAGATGTGTGTCTCGTACTCAGCGAGAACGCTGATTTCTAAGGTGGGGTGTATGTAATACCCCGTATTTGCAGCGAACAGTCGACTGGTCTATTAAGCAGTCGACTGCTATTGCATAGTTGGGCCGGATTGGGCCAGATTTGAGAAATTTAGTCCCACATGGGAAGTGCACAAAAATAATTTGAGTATAAATATAATTAGCCAATGATCAAGAGTCACCTAATTGGTTAACCACCTTTTGAGAGGCAGCCTGTGGTGGGCAGTTGTACTACATAGTATCTAATTTTTCTTCTAAAAATATTAAAATTGTCTGAGTATTGGGGCGGGGCGTTACATGAGATGCAATCACCTTCTCAAGAAGAGGTAATCGAAAAACCAACTTATGATGAAGTTGTAGATATGTGTAATGGTTTGAAAGACTGTAATGCCCCGAATCCCAAATACACTGAATTCGAGATGTTCTACAGGATCTTTTCACTTTCTTTAGTACAATTTTACAAGGAATTAAAACTTTTCACTTTACATCAGAGTTACATCAATATTACACTTTTCATTTGCACAGCGGAAGTAAAAATATACAACAATTAAATAAATGTACAACAACATGGTATAATCTTTAAGCATCCATTCCTCTTTAACCTTTAACATGCCATTTACCTGCATATAAGACTGTGGGTACGTCAGTTTATTCAACCGACAATCATTATACACGGCCATCCTCTCTATGCCGGAAATAGTATAACTTAATTTTCCATATTTAGCAAACACAAACTTGTCACATTACAATTAAAGGGGCTACCCTATTGATGTCGTGTTGTGATTGTGCACTTAATCCTTAATGCAATTATTTATGTTACATGACACTAATGCATACTTGTTCGGATTCTATGCATCCCATACTACATAGGTCCGAGGGCAAGCCTCTTAATCGTTCTTCATCTTTGTAGGGTTCAATCCCTCGCCATGACTTAATCTACTACTGTAACTACGGTAGTGTCTTAGATGATCTATGAGTGCAAGCACGTGTACAGAAACTGGAGGGGAATCCCACGTCATGTCACGACTCATCGTGAAGAACCTATGGACAATTCAGCCTCCTTCATGGCACACGATCCTCATGCAGTCACCAAACATCCCACAAGTGTCACCACCGGGACGGTACCCTGGAGCAGTATCCACGTCATGTCACGACGCATCGTGAAGAACCTGTGAAATACTCTCCGCCGCCACGGCACCCTGGAGCCGTATCCACGTCATGTCACGACTCATCGTGAAGAACCTGTGAAATACTCTCCGCCGCAAATCCGATGGCCCTCACTCGTGTTTTTCTCCTACTTTCATCACGTCTCCACTATGTACTAATCCTTAATTTTTATTAGAATCATGAACCAAATCAAAGCTCTAGAGTTAGCCTCTCCACTAAACCGGACTTATTCATTCATTTCAACATGACCAACCTTGGTCTTTCTTTTCAATATTCATTTCAATTTCTTTTTCAATTGCCGGGGGAGACTTAGCTACTCTTTCATTTCAATTCCAATTCACAAATTCTAACATAATCTGAGCACTCCCAGCTCTTGAGTTCATTTTTCATAATCATGATCTTGTCTTTCATATTCATGTAATTCTCAATTCAAATCTATAATTCATCTCATGTAAATTTCTCAATTCAAACTATGATTCATTTCATATAAATTCATACAGCAATAAAAGAGTTCATCAACATCAATCATAAAGTTCACAATCTTCAAAATATACAGAATAATGTTCTCTGACATAACAAAACACTCTGGACAGTCGACTTGGAGCTCTTCCAGTCGACTTGTTCAGTCAATTTCAGTTATTCATAACCACTCGGGAGAGTCGACTGCTGCACATGGCAGTCGGCTGTTCCGCAGTGTTCCAATTTCAATTTATTAATCACAGGACAGTCGACTGTCGTTCAACACAGTCGCCTGTTTTTGCGGAATTCAGTTATGTAATTTCTCAAGTTCTATACAGTCGACTGCTACACACATTCGGTCGACTGAACAGTTTAAAAATCTCAAATTAAGGAATCACACATCATAATTTGTCATGCTATTCTTTAACAAGAACAAATCACATTTCATGGTTGTCACACTGTTCTCTAATGAGAAGTACTAACGAATATTCATAATTCATGTTTTCATACATTTATCACATAATGTCACTTCAATCTTTACTATATTAATCTTCTTCATTTCTAGTTCTTTTGCAAGGTATAATTTCCAAAATACACATATCAAAATCATAGTTCTGATTACACCTTTTATTCTCAAATCACATTTTATTCCATGCAACAATTCCCAAATAAAGTCTCATGTATTTTCAAAAGAGTAGAACATTCGAGTTTATAAAAATGCATCAGTACCAGTCGACTTATACCATAGTAAGTCGTCTGTCCAGGGGAAAACATCCATGATTTTAAAGTAAATAGTTGACTTATAACAGCACCAGTCGACTTAAATGAGCATATAAGTCGACTTACAAGGTCCTAAGTCGACTTACCAGAACGTTTCTTTTCACATTTCTCAACAATTAATGCCTCAAATCTCTTTTATTAGCCAATTACTCATTCATGGTTATAATTAATCCATATTAACTTAGATTTTTTACTAATCCAATCACATACAATTGCATACTCACATTCCGATCAATTCATAGGTCAATTCTCCAATTAAGAGTGTACTCTTATTAATATTTTTCATGCATCATTCTCAAGCATCCTTTCTAATTTAGAAATAAGGAAAATCAAACCCACTATCATTCATTCATTCTAACAAGCATTTCTACTTTAGAAATATGGAAAATTTTACCCACCTTGTATGGAGAGAAACAAACACAACCGCTACTAAGTCCTTTGCAAGTGAGATGCACCTCCTCCTAGATTGTTGCGCGCACAAGTTCCACAAGCACCACCGAAAGCTTCCCTCCTTGAATAGCCGGCCCTTCTCCTCCTTGGTAGAATGCAAGCACAAACCACTCACCACTCAATCTTTTTAACTCTCAACTTACTACTAAATTAGACTATAGTTTTAGAAAGATATAATTGCATATGAATATAGCCATGGGAGGGGGTATTTATACTAGAAATCAAGCAGAATGAAGGGCTAGGATTTACTAGTTGGTTGTAGGATGGAAGGCTAAGATGAGAGTAGGAGTTACCACAACTACCCACATTCACATAACTACCTCCATGATCTCCATAAAACTTTTGAATCTCCCTCCAAAAGTCCACAACCGGCCAACATGAAGACGTGTGCATTGCACGTGTACGTATAGTGCACGTGCATGCAACTAGGCCCAAAAATAAAAAATAGAATTTTTAAATAAATTAATCCATGGGCTTTAGTTTATGGGCCAACATAGTCATTTCAAAATAAAATAAATAAAATACATTTTTGGCTTTAAGAAAAGGCTTTCTATCTATTTAAAAAAAGGCTTTTGTATAAAAATAATTTGAGAACACATATTTAAATCACAATGAAATAATTATGAGATTTAATTCAATCAAAATATTGCACGTGCACACTACGTGCAAAATAAATAATTTTTCATTAAATGAAAAATCAGGGTATTACAAAGACTATGCTAAGAAACTAAGTTTTGAACTTAGGCAATATAAACAAAATTCTAATGAAATACATGACGCTTGCGTAACAAAAAATCACAAACTGAAAAATAAGAATACCCTATTTTTTGAAAAACTTGAGTCATGTTGAAAAAATCATGATGTTTTGCTAGAAGAAAATGAGATTTTAAAACAACAAATTTGTGAATCGCTAGCAAAACATGATGATCACTTAAGAGAGATTCAGGAGAAATATATTTATATTGCCAAGCTCACAAATGATTTAGATGAATGCAAAAGAAAATTTGATGAAGTAGTGGAAGGATGTAATGAAGCCCTTAAACAAAATAGGATTGTACTCTTCGTTGGAACACAAAAGACGATGAGATAACTAGAAAAAGACTGTGTAAAAAGGTAATTGAGTTTGAAAAAGTTATTGAAAAGCATGAAGGGCCCAGTTACTTATTACAAAAGATTCAAGATCCTATCATGATAATCGAGGGCTTGGTTACGAAGAGCCAATACCTCATCAAAAAACATCATGGCATACACACTTGTATAAAAATCAACATAATCAATAAACAAATATAAATCATACAAGTGTGCATGACCCAAGGCAGAGTCGAATCACATGTCATTTTTGCTGTAGACTTGGGCATATTTCTTATAACTGTTCACTAAAAAGGAATACTAATCTTGTGTGGATGAGAAAGGATACAAATGCAAGTTCAAAACAAACTTGGGCACGCAAAATTATACCTACTAATCTTGATGTAGGTACCTCAATGCATCAAGACTAAAGATCGGTGGTACCTTGATGTGGATGCTCAAATCACATGACTGGTGACAGCAGATATTTTTCATCACTATCAAGAAAAAAGGGGAAGAACATAATCTTTGGAGATAATAGCACTGGTCAAACCATTGGTAAAGGTAAAATTAACTTTGGTTCCTCATGCTGCATTGAGGATGTTCTATTGGTAAGAGGTTTAAAGCATAACTTAATTAGTGTTAGCCAACTATGTGATAAAGGGTATACTGTTATTTTTGATAAAAATACGCGCACTGCACTAGATAACAATAAATCCTGTTTACTTCTTGCCAACTGATGCAACAATGTATATGTCATAAATTCAAATGAATTAGCACAGGAAAGTATGAGATGCTTTGTCGCACGAAATGAGGATGGATGTCTATGGCATCGAAGGCTGGGTCACACGGCCATGGACAGTCTCAACAAACTTGTAACCAAGGAGTTTGTGAGAGGAATTTCCAAAATCAAATTCGAAAAAGACAAACCGTGTGAGTCATGCCAATTTGGTAAGCAAACTAAAAGTTCACACAAATCAAAGAAAATGGTATTAACTTCTAGACCCCTTGAACTCTTACACATGGATCTTTTTGGTCCATCACGAACACATAGTAATGGTGGTGCACGATATGCTTTTGTAATTATTGATGATTATAGTAGATTTACTTGAGTTGCCTTTTTACCACAAAAAGATGACACAGTATGTGTATTTCAAAAATTCTATCGTAGAGTGGAAATGAGAAAAGCCTCACCATAGTTACTATTCGTAGTGATCATGGTGGAGAATTTCAAAACGAACTCTTCACATCATTTTGTGACAAAAGAGGGATAAAACATGAGTTCGCATGTCCTCGCACTCCCCAACAAAATGGGGTTGTTAAAAGGAAGAATCGATCTCTTCAAGAAATGGCTCGTACTATGCTTAGTGAAAAAGATTTACCTAAATCATTTTGGACAGAGACTGTCAATACAGCATGCTATACCACAAACCAAGTAATCATTAGAAAATATCTTGAGAAAACTCCTTTTGAACTATATTATGGCAAACTTTCCAACCTAAGCTACTTTCGTGTCTTCGGATGCAAAGTATTCATTTTAAATACCCTTGATAACTTGGGGAAGTTTTATTGTAAAAGTGATGAAGGTGTTTTCCTAGGATATTCTTTTAGAAGCAAAGCATATCGTGTATTCAATAAAAGAAGATGCACAATTTAGGAATATATTGATGTTATTTTTGATGAAACTAATCTCCAAAGAAATATTATATGTTGCTGATGATGATGAGACAGGGGTTCGTGTTGAAAAGAAACATGTTCTTATTGGAGAAGAACCACAAGCAAATGATCAAAATCAAGTGGTGCTTCAAGACAATGATGAACCTAAAAACCAAATCAGTGAGAATCCTACACAACAAATTGATGCGATGGAAGATGAAAATATACAACATCAAGGCTCCACAAGTGAGAGACATCCCGCATGGAAAATCATGTGTAGTCATTCACCATCTCTTATACGAAGTGATATGTCAAAATGGGTAACTACTCGCACTTAAGCTCAAAATTTTATGTGCTTTACCGCTTTCATTTTCATACTTGAACCTAAGAATATTAAGGAGGCATTGCAAGATAATGATTGGATCATTGCAATGCAAGAAGAACTTAATCAATTCGAACGAAATCAAGTATAGAGACTTGTTCCTCGACATCACAATAGGACTATACTTGGCACTAAGTGGGTGTTTAGGAACAAGTTAGATGAATCCGGTTCAATCACTAGGAATAAAACCCGTCTTGTTGCACAAGGTTATAATCAATAAGAGGGTATAGATTTTGATGAAACTTTTGCACCAGTTGCTGGGCTTGAAGCCATTCGTATTTTACTTGCTTTTGCTACATATATGGATTTTACTCTATTTCAAATGGATGTTAAAAGTGCATTTTTAAATGGATTTATTTCGGAAGAAGTTTATATGGCACAACCACCGGGATTCACTGATCCCACACACCCAAACCATGTTTTTCGGTTTGATAAAGCTCTTTATGGTTTGAAGCAAGCCCCTCGTGCTTGGTATGAACGGCTGAGTTCGTTTCTTCTTCACATAGGTTTTTCTAAAGGAAAAGTAGACACTACACTATTTATAAAGCATCCTTTTAAAGATATTTTAATTGTTCAAATTTATGTTGATGCTATTATATTTGGATCCACTAATGAAAATCTTTGCACGGAGTTTTCAAAGCAAATGCAGGATGAGTTCAAAATGAGTATGATGGGAGAACTAACATATTTCCTTGGACTTCAAATACAACAAAGAAAGGATGGCATATTTATAAACCAATCCAAGTACGCAAAAGAACTTGTCAAGAAGTTTGGACTTGAAAATGCTAATGCTTACAAAACTTCGATGGCCACTACCACTAAGCTATCCAAAGACGAATCTGGTAACAATGTTGATATTTCTACTTACAGAAGTATGATTGGTAGTTTACTTTATATTACTATATCCCGTCTTGATATTATGTTTAGTATCTGTTTATGTGCACGTTTTCAATCGTGTCCCAAAGAATCACATTTGGTTATCTTTAAGTGTATCATTCGATATCTCAAAGGCACACAAAATACTGGTCTTTGGTACCCGAAAAATAGAAAATTTTTCCTTGTAGGATACTCTGATGCAGATTATGCCGGGAGCTTGACAGATAGAAAGAGCACTAGTGGTACATGTCACTTCTTAGGCGACTGCCTTGTCTCGTGGGCATTCAAGAAGCAAAATTCTGTTACTCTCTCTACTGCCGAAGCTGAGTATATTGTGGCAGGATCCTGTTGTGCGCAGGTATTATGGATGAAACATACTCTCGAGGATTATAAGGTATTCTTTGACCATCTTCCAATAAAATGTGACAACACTAGCATCATTCATATGACCAAAAATTTTGACCAACACGGTCGCACAAAACACATTGATATTAGGTATCATTTCATTAAAGATCACTTTCAAAAGGAGGATATTTTACTTGAGTATATTTCCACTGAGTCGCAACTTGTTGATATTTTTACAAAACCTTTAGATGAAAAATGTTTTTACTTCTTGAGAGGAGCATTAAATGTTATTGATTTTTCCGCCTAAATTTTTTTTGTTTGGGTCGGTCGACTGTGCAGTCGACCGGCTCAGTCTCGGTTTTTGATTCTCGATTAACTTTTGCTTATTACGGTCGACCGTATGGTCGACCGGTTCGCCCTCTGTGGGTTCTGTTAGTTTTGCGGTCGACCGGCATGCTCTCTGGAAACTTTTTGAAGAAAAAAAACCGCAGTGTATGGTCAACCCTGCGGTCGACCGGTATGCGCTTTGGATGATTCTTTTAAAAAATCTCTTTTTGCGGTCGACCTTGAGGTCGGCCGGTTCTTTCTCTAGCCTATATTTTCAAAGTCTTATAAAATTAATGTTCCTTTCTCAAAATTTTGAATTTTTTTTGTTGCTTCCATGTGTATTGGAGAGAATCTCGAATCTATGATATTATGAAGAGCTCTCACTGTATAGCAAAGAGTCTCGCTATTAACGGTATCATGTAAGAAGATTCTCTTCCTTTTTTTTACAAGATTGTATTCATTGTACTATCATAAAATATTTTCTCTTTGGTATTTTCATTGATGATTTTTTCTACGAACTTTTTAAGGCTTATTTTACTTATGTCTCCTCTATTTATCCCCTCTTGGTGTGTTCCAAAAAGGTGGAGAATTATTTCTAGAATGTTTTCAAAATGTTTTCTACTTATTTCATAAATTTGCAAATTATTTCATAAACAACTATGTATATTACTCTCACCCCTCTCTTATATTTGTTCTTTAAGTTCTGTATTACAGGTAGCATTATATTAAGGTTAAGTATTCACTCCCTTAAAAGCTTTATCTATATGAAAATCTGTATTACAGGATGTGCTAAATTTAGGGGGAGTATTCATATGTTGTGTTTTAAATTTTCAAACATTCATGCATGTTTTGTTCACACCAAAAGGGAGAAATTGTTGACTCTTAGTTTGGTGTGCACAAAACATGCTCACTCATACTAATAAGTTTGAATTTAGTGTGTCAGATTTTCAGGATCAAATAACATCAAAAAGAGATCCAAGAGAGATTCACAATACACAAACAAGGAAAGTAATAAAGGAAGATTGCATATACAAGCAAAAGAGGAAGATATTCAAAAAGAGTTCATGATTAATTTGTCTACAAGCAAAAGAGGAAGATATCAAAGACATGAATTTTTCTTTCTATTTTCGTGAGTTTTTAAATGTATAAGATTGATTAAAGATGGATTAGATTATGGTAAGAAAACAGGATGGATTCGGAATATACAGCGCGATACCGGTCGACTGTACTTCATGACCGGTCGACTGCATCGCAGTCGACTGCATCGCAGTCGACTGCAACCTTGAGTTGCTTGAGAGCGGTTGACCTTTCACCTCTCTACTTTACGTCAGAGAGCTGAACGGTCGACTGCACTTTGTGCTGTGTATATTCTTGGAAAGTATCGTTTCTATTTTTGATTGATACACTTCTCCGTCTATTAATATTGACGAATCCACTGTGTATTCTTAACCCAATTACTTCTGAGAAAATTTCTGAACTAATCCTTCATTTACTCAATCCGAGTGTGAGCGTTTATTTGGTTGTATTCTTCGGTCTAGATAATTAACGAACTTGAGTTTTATTTTCATTTCTTTTCTACTTCGGTGAGATTGATAAGACTTGGATTAGAAGTCCTGTGGGTGTAATAGGTCTCTTGGCCTGAATCCGAGAATCACTATACAAAGGTTTTGAGTATAGTGGAACGCTTGTGGCGGAGATTTGCTACAAGTAGGTGGTGTGGATATAGACCTGGGGGTCGAACTACGTTATATCGCTGCGTCATCTGTATTTGCTTTTCTTATCACTCTTACATTTACTTTATTTTATTGTTTTTAATTCCGCATGATCACCCTATTCACCCCCCCCCCCCCAGATGATTTACAACATCTTTGATGCCCAAGGATATGCCAAAACACCTGAAGATGCAGTCAGAGATGTTCTTAAAGCCGGTATGAAATATTATCAAAACTTAACAATCGATCTACGATGAGTACTCAAACTTACTTTCAATCAAAATGACTAAGTAGAAGTAAAACTTACATTGAAAATTGTATATGCATAACTTGCTTCCAGGGATAACATTTGTCCCCAAAGATATGGTTATTTAAATCAAGAAATACAATATTCTACTACCTTTTTTTTTATACTGATGATCTAAAAATATTAATCGATTATGTGATTATTATACACTCATCGTAATACAAATTTCTAGCTGGTTTCTAGCTGACTTTAGAAATTTACTTGTACTACTTTCATTTTTATATTAATGTGATTTTCGAGGGTATATTGTATAGTTTGTTATCAATAAACAACATCAGTCACAAAGAAAATGAGGTAGCTATATTTTAGTATAAAAACCTTGCAAATGTATCAGTCAAAATAGAAAACGAAAAAAATCTTCCAAATGTAAACTTTTTTGTGCATCTCCATTTATTCTTTTAATGACTTTTGAGATTTGTAATGCTGCCTTCATTTGCAAAGTTTTGGGATCTACATTCAGGGGTGCAAAAGGATCGGGTATGGAGCAGTCATGGGTGATAGTGTGATACCATGTCTATATTTGTTTTCTTCTTGCTGATCCACATACAAATATTATTCACAGTACAAAAAGCAGCGTCTTTCCCATCACTTTGCAATATTTGTTAAGATGACCCAATAGAAACTTCACATTAAGAGAAGTATATTGCTATACACTCACCATAAATTTGTATAGTTGAAACTGTCTGAAAATGATGCAATTCTCAAGGCCAAGAGCTCGCACAACATCTTCCTTGACACTGGCTATTGTTGTCGCAGTTAGAACCAGGAAAGGAGTTGTTGGAAACTTCTATCAAAGAACTATTTACTTACGGACAGGTGCTTCTCATGATTTGTAATTTAATTAAAAGCTTGTCTCATGATTTGTAATTTAATGAAACTTCTATCAAAGAACTATTTACTTACGGAAGCTTGTCTCATGATTTGTAATTTAATTAAGAACTATAATCCTCCATGGTGTGAACGCTTAGACGAAGGAGCTGATTCATTTGGACTTGGACTGCATAGTAATGTCGATTCATACATGAACATAATCAAATATATTGTACAACCCATCATGGTCGACATGCTTATGGGTTCTTGAGATTAGTGACATATATTCTAATGATTAACGACAGCTTTTCATTTTGTAATGTTTTTGTCTGTGTGATTGTCTTTATTGGATGCTCTGTTACCTCTGTATCATAAATAATGGCCAACTTAATTTGCTTTAGGAGTAATCTGAACGAACACTATTGTAATTTTGATTATACTACAATTTTATTTATCAGGTGATGAGGAAGTCATCTACAAAGATGGAGAGAAGTCTGCCCAGATTATGAGATATTCTGGATTTCGGAATCTCACTTTTAAACCTTACAAGGGATATGCATTTTTTGTTCATTTTTTTAAATGATCAAAGTATAATTTCCTTTTGCTGATGTTGTTGTTTTGAAAATTTTGCAGGCAATGCCTCAGCTCACAACTCACTGATAGGTCAAAGCTTCCACACTTTCTGTATCCAGTTATTAAAACCACCCACCATCACTGTATATTAATCTTAACAAGAATGATCTATTGATTGTGGATTGGAAGTTGTTTATTTTTTATAAATTAAATTCTGTATTAAAATATTTGGCTATTTGTACAGGATCAAATGTTATTCAAGTGATTTGAAAGTATTTTGATGCGTTAGAATGAATTGCTTATAAATTGTGCTTGATTATTGCTTAAATCAATTGTACAACACCACCACCACCAACACACACATACACACACACACACACAAACAGCCTACCCCGATGTTTTAAAATGCCAGGATAGGTTTTTAATGGAAAAAAAAAAACAAAAAATGAAAATTATTCTATCTCGACGTTTTCAAATGCTGGGTAGCAAAAAAGACAACCCCGGCATTTGAAA
Source organism: Hemerocallis citrina (assembly GCA_017893485.1). Taxonomy (NCBI): domain Eukaryota; kingdom Viridiplantae; phylum Streptophyta; class Magnoliopsida; order Asparagales; family Asphodelaceae; genus Hemerocallis; species Hemerocallis citrina. The sequence continues at coordinate 133,772,882 of CM030364.1, read as the reverse complement.
ATGCTGGGAAAGATTTTTCGTATCCCCGGCAGGGGCAAACCGACACTTGCAATGGCGTCTTGCAAAGTGCTGGGGTCATCCACCCCGGTGTTTTTAAATGCCGAGAATGAGAAATAAAATGCCGAAACTTTTGGTGTCGTTTGTAGTGATATATGATAAAAGAACATTCTCAAAGTGAAAATGTAGTAATGAAAATATAATTTGATGATACCTGGATGGTGCAATGAAAATAGAATTTGATGATACATGTACTTTATTTCTGAGGACCAATGAGATCAAGTGGTAAACTAACCATGGGTATTATTATTATAACTCCATGGAGCTTGAGAAGACAGTAACTAAGTTGAGGCTTTCTTTTGAAAGTGGATAGTACTATAGGAACAAAGCTAGAGGTTATGAACAGAGGACTTCCTTCAGTGTATCTTTATCATATCAGTCTATTTTCCATTGTTCTCCTTTTACTTGTATTGGCAAGTTTGTCATTTTTAGACATTCTGATTTCCTTAGAGCATCCACTATCGTTTTCTATGTTCATTGCTAAATATAGTATTTAGAAATAGCAATAGAAGGACCACGCTGCAGTCGTCCAAATCTTAAAAACAGAAGCGACGGATGAACATCATCCGAATACCCAAAAAAAGGAAAAAATCAAACAAAGTGAAAATCTGACCAAACGGATGAACATCATCCGTTTGACTTTTTTTTGACTTTTTTTTTGTTGTTTAAAATCATAAAAAAAATCATAAAAAATCATCAAAAGCAACAAAAAAAACACCAAACGTCATCCGTTTGGGGTTTTTTTAGTTTTTTTTTTTAAAAAAAATTTGTTTTCGACGAGAGACGGACAGTTTATTTAATTTTTTTTAACTAGACGGCATATCTTCATCAGTCTTTTTCGTCAAACGGATGAACATCGTCCGTCTCCTATATTTAGCAATTGTCTAAAGGCGCTGCTAAGTTTAGCCGACTATTGTTCATTTCTATCCTAAATTATGGGTTTTTAGCAAACGACTATGAGGATTTTTTCTAAACCAATTGCTATTTTTTGGGTTTTTAGAAAACGACAGTGGATGCTCTTATAGACCTAAACAATTGATTTATGGTTGTGTATATTTGTTCGATTATATTTCTTTGCTATTTAATTTAAGATACTAATTTATTATCTTACACTCCTAAACTTGTCACGATAATATGTTAATATCCTTACTAGTTGCCAACTTCCCATGGATGGTTTTGCTAGACTATGTAATTAAAATCAAAATAAAAAGTGAGTACTAAATAAGAGCATCCCTTCATTGGGAGGCCCCTCTAGCATCTATCTCAGTCAAAACAATAAATTCAGAGTCGGAGATGGTAACCCTTAGAAAGTTTTGACCTCACTAGTACGTCACTTTTTGCAGCATAGGCAGCAAATATATTCCCCTTTCAATAAATATGTGTATCCTTCCAATATTCATATCTTCCATTACGAGTAATATATCATGAGAAATGGGGTCGAAACCGCTTCTTGCACGGATCTGACGATAACGAGCTTCGAGTCTCCCTCAATAAGAATGACCCTCATGAGACCGCATATGAATGACCCTAAGAGCCATCCACATACCTTTTCTTTTTGTAACGTTGATAGATGTTGACACAATCGACCTTCCACCGACCACCAGCAGTCTACGACACCAATTTCGATAGACAAAACCATAGCCGACGTTATTCCTCTCCAAGAACCCATCAAAGTTGAGTTCAATAGATCCTTCAGGCGGCACAATCTAATTGGTCAAGAGGTTCTGCACGCGGCGAGGAGCGGAGATCGATTTGAGACCCATCAATTGAACCTCATTGTTGGAACCTCCTGAAGCAGAAAATACCCCAATAACGTCACACCTTTCAACAACACCTAAAACTGCACTGGACACCATAGTGTGTGGGAGGAGGCACACTCCCTCAAATTAGACTTTGCATCGTGCTTTCCAAACATATCACAATGTGGTAATCATTAAGATTGCAACAACCACTTTTTAGCACATGAACCGAGCAAACTCCCCTCTAACATCGACCAAAAATCAAGGAATGATGTCATGTTGATACTTATGTTCATACATTGAATGAGAGTGCTCCAAACTTGATGAATGAGAATACATTAAAAAAGGAAATGTTCAATAGTTTTATCCCCAACCCCACAAACAGGACAAGTAGGCACCACCTGCATCTGACGATGAACCAGCTCTAACATAGTAGGAATTCAACCACATGAAAATCTCCACAACCAGGCAATAACTTTTGGTGTGACTTTTAGTTTTTGGATCAAATTATTTGGAAAATTTGGCACTTTGCAATTCCTTCCACTAGCAATTGAATACAGAGTCTTCAAGGAGAACGTAGATAGAGAGGAATCATAACAAAGGAAGGGATCAATGACTTGATTCACCTGAATTGGCATTTGTAGCACAATATTTGCAATCGAACATGGTAGGTTGGACTCCAACATAGCCGTAATCCTTTCCTTATTGGGTGAGATAAAACTGGAAAATCACTTTGAAGCTCAACATCTCAACAAAAGCAAAGATGCCCATTTTATTCAGAGGAGCACAAAAGATACAAGGATCAGAGAAAACAGCCAGCTCCATCCCGCTACCTACTTCCCAACAAAGAACATTGAAAATTAGGTCCTTACCGGTGCAGAAAGCGTGCCAGAGCCATGAACATCATTTCGAATATTGAATATCTCACACAGATGAAGAAAGCTTATACTTATCAGATAACCATTTAAACAATAATGACTGAGGTTTACTAAAAACTCGAGCTAAATTTTTAGCCATAAGGCTCTCTTATAGAGTGTCCAATCGTGTCAAACAAACACCACTGCACTCAATGGGTCTACAAACTCTATCCCATGCAATCATATGCAAACCCTTATCACCATTACCTTTAGCCCAAATGAAAGCACGAAATTCTTGCTCAAGTTTATGAACAATAGGTTTCGGGACCCAACTGTGAGTTAACGTATACATTGGGAGAGCTTAAGCAACTGATTTTAGAACAACCAACTTGATATGGGTAAAAATAGAACAAAATCGAGATTGTTCAAATCAGGCACGAATCTTAAAGTTTTTAGGGGTAAAACAGTAAATTTCACTAGAAATGGGTCCGTAAAAGGGAGTTAGGCCTATTTTAAGCTCGACAAACCAAAAACAGGTTTGCCATACTGGGTTGCCATAGCGGCACAGCATGAAGGAGTTCATAATTATCTGCAGTGTCGTCATAAACTTTTTATCTCTAATAGGGTAACCACTTCTATCTCTCCATCCATTCCATCCATAATAAATGATTTAGAAACACTATCTCTTTGTCAAAGAGAAGAGACAAAACTCTATCTCCACAACTATTTCTATATCTTCATGAATAAGAAAGTCAACTAACTCTATTTCTTTATCAAGAGAAGAGTAACCGACCCTATCTCTGCATGAAGAAGATAATAACCAACCTTACCAAAACACCGGGAAGTAGAGATAAATCAATCTTGAAATCACCCCGTAAGTGACTATAAATACCCTATGACCTCCACAGGAACCTGGTAAATAGTATTTTGCCACTAAAAACTCTCATACATTTCTATCTTCTGACTTGAGCGTCGGAGGGTATATCGCCAGGGCCAACCTTGTGTTTCAGACTTTTGCAGGTCAATCAGAGCGATTGTCATCGTTCAGATCAGATCCAATCGTTCAAATGAGTTAGATTTGGGAATCGAGATCAGTTTGCAACAGTCAGTATCTGCAAAAAATAAAATGTCAGTTCTTTTATTGTTTCTAAAAAGAATTCACAACATACGTTTGGTCCCACACAAAAATAGTAACAACAGATTGGTACTGTCTGTGGGTAACAGAAAAGGAATCCGACTGAAATTTGTCGGTAAAATCTATTTTCAGCCATGCCTCTAAAGGAAAAAAGGGAAGACAACGGCCTCGAGCTGACGAGCCAACTCTCTTCCTCCAACTCCTCATGAGAATGTCCCTCCTATCTCTCAGCAGGATTAACCCCCTTAACAACTACCCAGCCTCCTCCAAAAAGGCTGCACTGGGGGGCTCCCGAAAAAGTTAGTGCAGTGTATTGGTGAGAACAGGGAGTCGGTCTACACCTCCACACCCTCCATGGTGCTCCCTGGGGTGCCTCAAGCACAACCTGACCTCCGAGACTGCTTGAACGGAAGGTGAGTCTAGTACGAGGTCCCCTCAACAAGCACACCAGGAAAGCAAGTGTCCCTCTTCTCGAAGAAAGAGATGTAGAAGAACCCCCTCCCCTAGGGGGTGAAGAAGCCATACTCTCCTAGGGGACAAATGACTCCTCCCCCTTGTAGGAGAAGGAGCTAACCCCAACAAGCCAATTAGCTCCTATCACCAGGGCAGAATTCTAAAACTTTAAAGATGCTATCCTTCAAGCCCTCAATGTCGTCCCCAGTAGAACCCGACACACCAACCTTCACTGCTCTACTCCACCATGACATGAGGAGTCCCGTGGGTCTATTGGGTCCGAAGAACAAGACAATGGCATGCCAATGCCTCCAAAAGATGGAGGACCATCTAGCACTGATGAACAAGAAGATGGAAGACATAAGGGAACATATCGCCCCATCTGAACCCCCTTCTCCAGAAAAAATCATCGAAGCTCATGTTCCAACCAACTTCAAAATTCCAGTTTTTGTGTCATTCAATGGAGAATTCGACTCGGCAGACCACCTTTTGTGAGTTGACTTGTGAGCTTTAAAATCCTCATGATGATCCATCTAGTGTCCAACTCACTCTACAAGATATTCCCAACAACCCTGAAGGGATAAACACGGGAGTGGTTTTATCATCTCTCTCTAGGGTCCATCTTCCCCTTTGACCAACTTGAGGAACTCTTTCTCACACACTTTATCACCAGCTGCAAGGTAGACAAGACAAGTGCCTTTCTTACTTGACTTGAATCAAAAGGTTGGGGAGTCTTTCAAGAGTTATGTTCGGTGCTTCACACCCGAGTCCCGATCCATCCTATCACTCAACTCGGCCGTAGCCATGGCTACCTTCAGGTACAATGTAAACCATGACCACCTCAAAGATTCTCTCGTCAAAAGAACCCCTTGGGACTTCTTAAACCTCCTTCAAAGAGTCGAAAAGTACATCCGAGTGGAAGATGCATTTGTCTCAAAGAACAGAAGGTGCCCTCATCCAGAACAAACGGAAGAATACAAATGAAGATGGACCCAAGAAGACCCAGAAGGATGCCACGGGCCAATGTTGCCCTCCTTGAGTGTCTTATTTCGAGAAGTACACTTTGCTCAATGTCAGCATCTTCATAATTCTCATGGAAGTTGATAAGGACAGGCTCCTTCAACCTCGTTCTAAGATGAATGCCTCAAGCAGAAGAAGGTACAGAAATAGGTGGAGTGCATTTCATAAAGACCACATACATCTCACATTTAATTATCGAGCCCTCAAAGACGAGCTTGAAGCCCTGCTCTGATGGGGCTACCTCACCAAGTTCGCCCAAAGAAGCATGGCTAGCTCACTGAGCCTCCTCCTGTAAGAGGAGCCAACAAGTGGCCAGAAAGGCATTCCAAGTCTGAAGACTCCGGATGCATGGCGGTATTCCACTCCATTCATGGGGGACCTGTGAGGGGGGGTCAAACTCCTCTAGGAAAGCATTCCTCTGCAAAGTAAACTCAGTACACAATATCCCCCTTCCCAAGAGCCCTGGGGTTCTAATAACATTCTTAGACCATGACCTCGAAGGTGTTCAAACACCTTACTGCAACACACTTGTAATCATCATGTGCATGACAAATCATGAAGTGCGCCGCGTCCTAGTAGACAACAGTAGCTCGGTAAACATCCTCCATCTGGATGTATTCGAGGGACTCAAGATTACATGGGGCTATCTCAGACTTGCCGGGTATACCTTTCATAGATTTTTTGGAGCACCAGTTTAGATCGAAGTAACAGTCACCCTTGATGTGAATGCGAGGAAAGCTCCAGCCGCTCGCACGGAAGCGCTCGACTTCATGGTTATCGACATGAAGTACGTCTACAATGCCATATTTTGTTGCCTGGGGCTAGCAGCTCTTTACGCGGTTGCCTTAGGCTACAACATGAAGATGAAGTTCCATACAACAGCATGGGTAGGGGAAATCAAAGGAAGCCAAGAAGCTGCTCGGGCATGTTACACCACCATAATGAGGGGCTCGGTCCTCCCCCTTAAAGCCATGAACTCCCATAAGTTAGAGGACAATCCAGCTCAGAACTCATAGACGAACTAGAAGAAATTCTCTTATGCCAAGAGGAGGATCAAGCTAAGTGTTTCCGGGTAAGTAAGGCTCCCCCCTCCATCAAGTCAAGGAGCAACTCGTCACTTGCATCAGGGGGAGCCAAGAACTCTTCGTTTGGACTGCCTCTGTCATGTTAGGCATCTCCGAAGCTCTAATCATGCACTAATTAAGTCTGAATCCAGAAGTTAAGACCGTCCAATAGAAGCATCGTAAGTTTTCCCCTGACAGGCAAAAAGCAGTCAAGAAGGAAGTCGAGAAGATCCTAACCACCCATTTCATTCAAAAGTTAGTTATCCCGAGTGGCTAGCGAATGTGGTAATGGTGAAGAAAGCCAACGACAAATGGAGAATTTGCATAGATTTCACCGACCTCAAGAAGGCATGTCTGAAAGAACCCTTCCCTCTAGCTAGCATAGATGCCTTGATTGACGCCACCTCAGGTCATGAGATTTTAAGCTTCATGGATGCCTTCTCGGGTTACAACCAGATTCAAATGTTTTCACCAGACATCCTGAAGACATCCTTCATCACTGACCAAGAACTTTACTGCTACCAAGTCATGCTATTCAGGTTGAAGAACGCTAGAGCTACATACCAAAGCTTGGTAAACCAAGTCTTGAAGGAGCAAACTGGCCGAAACATGGAAGTCTATGTGGATGATATGCTCATCAAGAGCCTAAAAAAAGAGGACCATGTGGTTAACCTCCAAGAAGCCTTTGATGTACTGCAGAGACACAACATGAGACTGAATCCCTCGAAATGTGCCTTCGGGGTCTCCTATGGGAAGTTTCTAGGATTCATGGTTAGCCAAAGAGGAATCAAAGCAAACCCTGAAAAGATCAGAGCCATACTTGACATGTCTCCCCCGTCTACCGTCAATGATGTCCAAAGCTTGCTAGACACCTCGCCGCCATTAGTCGCTTCCTCTCCTAGTTTGGGCAGAAGTTCCTCCCATTTTTCAAAGCTCCTCGAGAGAAACAGCTGGTTGCCATCGAATGTCTCAAAGCACACTTTGTCAATCCTCCACTCCTTAGCCAATCTAGTACGTAAGAAAAGTACTCCACGATGGCGAGATTTGATATTCAAAAATGGAGGAGATGGCCTATGCACTAGTTACAACCACTTGAGAACTCCGCCCCTACTTCCAAGCGTACTTCATCTCGGTCTTCACCAATCAGCCACTTAAACAAGTACTCCGCAAGCCAAAAAACTATGTTAGACTTATGAATTGGTCTATTGAGCTAAGTCAACATGATATCACTTATCGACCAAGAACAATAATCAAGATCCAAGCCTTAGCCGAATTCATCGTCGAAAGCATTATCCCTGATCACCCTCGAGGATGGACACAACCCCCCAATTTGTAATGTTTATGTAGATGGGTCCTCCAGCCTTGAAGGGAGTGGAGTCGGAGTCATCTTGCTTGGTCCCGACAAGTTCGCTCTCTAGTACTCGATGCGCCTCAGCTTTCCTGCCTCTAACAATGAGGCCAAGTATGAAGCCCTCATTGCTGGGCTCCTTTTATTACGAAAAGTAGGGGCACGAAGAGTCGGGATATTCAGCTACTCCCAACTAGTAGTAAATCAAATATGGGGCGAATATGAAACCAAAGATGACTGCATGATCAAGTACTTGGCCTACGTGAAGAAACTCATGTCCACTTTCAAAGAAACCGAAGTAACTCGCATCCCACGCGAGGAAAACAGGCATGAAGATGCCCTCTCTAAGCTACCCTCCTCATCATTCGACGGAATCGACTATACTATGCTAATTGAGGTCCTACTAATGCCGAGCATCAAGGATGAGACAATGGAGCTCTTGTTCATCAACCCCCAAATACCCGGAGATTGCTGGATGAAACCCTTGATCGGCTTTCTCGACAGGGGAGTCCTCCGATCAGAGCCCAAAGAAGCAAGAAAAATCTTGGTGGGGGCTAAAAGATATACACTCATAGAGGGAGTCCTCTACAAACTCTCTTACACCCAAGTGGACGGCCGACCTTACCTACGATGTCTCTCCTCCAAAGAGGCCGATTATGCTCTTAAAGAGGTATATGAAAGAATAGGAGGCAGCCACCTAGGCGCGTGGTTTTTCGCCCGAAAAATTCTCAATTACAAATAGTATTGATCCACTCTCTTCAACGAAGCCCAAGCCTACGTCCGCCAATGCATCCCCTGTGAAGAGGGTATCCCAAGCCATCCTCAGCTCTTTGCCCAGCCCCATCCCCATCCCCTTCACCATGTGGAGAATAGACTTTCTCGAACCATTTCTTCCTACTACTGGACAACAGAACTTCCTAGTTGTAACCATCAATTACTTCACACAGTGGGTTGAGGACTGCTAGCGTTCATTACAAAGTATAAAGTTCAACAATTCTTCTGAAAGAACACAGTCTATCAGTTCGGGATTTTCTGCACACTAGTCACCGATAATGGTACTCAATTTGCTGACAATAGATTTTGCAAGTTTTGCACTGATATGGGTGTTGAACAATGCTTATCCTCTATCTCACACCCCCAAACCAATCACCAAGATGAGAATGCCAATTGAAAAATCTTGGATAACATTATTAAGAGACTTGGTGAATCTTTGAAGGGGCTATGGGTCAAAGAACTCTCGAGCATGCTCTGATCCTATAGAACCACAAATATAATCCAAATAGAATAATCCCCATTCAACATCACCTTCGGCATGGAAGCACTCATCCCTCTTGAAGTAGGATTACCTTCCCCCTGATTTCTCTCCTTCAACAAAGAGCATAACTCAAATGACCTTCGGGCCAATCTAGATCTTGTTGAAGAAGTACGAGAGAAGTCCGCCATGAGAAGACATACCTACCATCAAAGGATAGAGAAGTTCTATAACAAGAAGGTCTTCCCGGCCAACCTAAAAGATAGGGACCTCATCCTTCAAAAGCTCGAGATATCCAACCCACGCAAGAAGGGAAAGCTCGCCCCTAACTGGGAGGACTATACAAGGTCTCACAAGTGGTCAGCCCAGGAGTTTACTGACTTGAAGACCTGGGGGGGGTACCTGATGAAGTACAATGAGGGCGCATGTAATGAAGGCTGCCACTTATAACTGCCACAACATGTAATAAAGGCTAGCTATCAAACCAGCCACCTTGATCTTCTAAATAAAAACTTAGTGTTTTCTTTTGCAAAATCCTTGTACGATTCCACCGGAGTCAAACACATGGTCCTCCTCCCGAGCAACACCAACTACTCATTAAGCACCATAGCGGGCGAGCTCGGGCTTATAGACTCGACTCGCCACTCGATCTTCTCCTAAAACAACCAACGGACAAGTACGGAGTCTATACTCATGGTTCATAGTCGGTCTAATAGCATGCACCCAAGCAAGCTCAAAGACTCAACTCGCCATTCGATCTGCTCCTGAAATGCATAAAGAACGAGACCAAAGTTTACACCCTAGCACAAAGATGCTTTAGAAACATGCAATCGGCTGAATAGAGAGCTTAACTCGCCATTCGGAACAAGCTATCACAATGATTACCTTAACCATGATTGCCGCAAAGTCCATACTCTTAGTATCTGCCAAAAGTAAACAAGGAAAAATGTTAAAATAATGAGTAAAATAGAGGGAACCAAGATACTAAAATACTTAAGCAAACAAAAAGCTAAAGTCGTATTAGGGTCTATTGGGCTTAGACCCCCCTGAAAGAGAACCTCCTCTGTGACCTGCCTCCATCTCAACGACTCCCGCTTAAGGATTTCTTCACCCAACTTCTTCTCTGCCTCCCACACATTGGGTCCACCCTAACTTGTGTCGACATTGCGGTCTGCCACTTTATGGGGATCGCCCATGGCTCCAAACTACGCACAATAAAGAACTTTTCCTTTTAGAATTTGATTGAATCCGGAACCTCAATTAGCTTCACACCGGCACGAGTAGCAAGGAAGAAATGCAACTCTGACTTGCTCTTTTGATGATATCTAATAAGCACCCTAAGAACTGCTAAACTCGGATCGATACCCACTGCCTAATACCGTAGAATGAAGGCCCTCACCTGCCCCCACATATTCGACACAAACTGTACCGGGCTAATCGTTTATCACCTCAAAATCTCCCTAACAAAGGGATGTATCGGGAAACGAAGGCTGACATGAAGGACGTCGAAAGAAAAGAAGCAGTACTCGTTGGGGGGGGCGGGGGGAGTGTCGAGCATACCCTAGATCCATGGCAAGGCAGAAGATGCTAAAACTATGAGGGGATAACAAAACCATCTCTGATCAGATGAAGATCTACCTCCGATATAATACTAGAGATAGAGTCTGCCTCTGTCACCTTACAAAACTCGGGCTCCTCGTATCGAAGAACGTGACCCAATAGATCCCCTAAGTTATAGGGGTAATGTCGAAGATGAGTAAGACCCGAAAGAGGATCATGGCATCTGCCAAACTCGCCTGTCCTCCTATCCACCTCTACAATCTTTTCCAGCTTCACAGAAGACTGCTCTGCTACCCCCTTCCCATTTTCTCTTATACTGGGTCGAGATGTAGACTCTTCTTCTATATATCAGTCTGAAGGGGAGGAGTTGTCGCCCTACAAAACCTTAGATATCTTATAAAATATAAAATTACCTAAAGTGATCCATATGGTTAGAAAAGTAGGCCGAAAAATAGAAAAATTCACCATAGGTTTTTTAGAAGAAAAAATAGTCGAAAGGAAAAAAACAACATGACCAATGAGGAGAATGAGGTGGGGGTCGAGGGGTTTAAGAGTTTAGGGTCCCCGACCATTGGGCTCCCAATCTTTTTGGCCCCCAACGGTCGGGGAAGCCCAAGAGCCCCCGACGTCCCAAAAAGGGGACATGAGGAGTTGTTGACCATGTCAACGTTAACCGATCAAAGAATGCCATGTGGCGCCACGTCGAACGACACATCAGTGCCATGTGCATGCCACGTCACCGAATGTAACAGCCGCAAAATATTATTTAAATATTTTGTCCGCACGTGCTTTACATGTGTTTTTAATTTATGCACATGTTGATTTTACTTGAATTGAATACATATATAGAATTAATAAAATGTGCATGGAAACTTTTCTCATTATGATTAATTTAAAACTAGCTAATTTTTTTTATAAAAAAAATCATTTAAAACTTGGGTGGAATATATGATTATATTAAGCAATAATTAGTAGTATTGTAGTGTGTAACTCATGGGTAGAAAATAAAATAAAAACACATTCGAAGCACGTGCTCTAGCCATACATTGGCCGACCAGAAATTTTACAAGAGGGAAAACATTAGAATGAGTTATTTAGGTGTTGTGGGTAGTTATGTAGGATTAAGTGGGTAGTTTAAAAACTTCCCCCATCACTCTCTCCTTTCTAATACCGCCAATCCCGGCCATTCATCAGTAAAAAGAAAAAAAAACATTTTTGGCATTTTCAAAAGGTCTTTACTGTTCGTTTCTTTTGGATCTCGGAATTTGGAGGAGGAGGAGGGTCAAAGATTTTTCTTAGAGTCTTAGTTGCTGGGGATTCATCAAAAGGTGGGTGTTTCCTTGTTTCTAATTCTCCTTGAGTAGGAATTTTCGCTATCATATTATATAGGAATCATGTTTGGAGTAGCTTTAATCTCTTTTAGGTTGTAAATTGATTTTTAGGACGAATATATGCCCATTGACTTAAGTTAATGAGATTATACAAATGGAAAATCCGATATCATGCATTAAGAATTCTAAAATATTTTTTGATTTTTGTAAATGTAGAATACTCTGTTTTGCTTGCGAAGTTTATATTAGAAATAAATGCATCATATTGATAAAATGGTATGTGATGTAATCGTATAAATGTTTTGTTCTTGTTAGCATGAATATATTGTGTTGACGTGTAGTTTAGATAGATGTGGTTGTGGACTTTTGGAATATCAAATTCCCACATTATTATTCTATGCGATGTGATTGACATATGGAACTCAAATTTTACAAACAGAGTTGGTATGCTTCTCGAATGTTAAAATAATGAAAACTTATTATAAAATAGTAAAGTATATTCCAATTTAAGAGAGGGTTTAGGTAGATATTGAGGTTTGAGAACCTGGTTAGGGTGTGCTAGTTTGGGCGCTTTGTACAGTGCCCCAAGGGTGCGGCTTCGACTCCTTGAGGCTCTGTTTCGTTTTAAAAACATGATTTTAACTCATTAAATAGTATACATAGGCATATGGGGAATTTTTGTGGAGTGTTTTACACCAACAGAGAGTTGGAATATTGGTTGTTGGGTGTGACTTAGAGTGGTGGTGCGCTCTAATCTTGAGTAATCCCTTCAATATTGGCCTGCCTGGTCTCATCATTTAGCTTCTTACTTCCTTCACGGTCTTTGTCTAAGGCTAATACTTCACTACCTCGATCTTTTGCGGTCGGTAGCCACTCCCTCCTTAGAATAGGACATGGCCTACGAATGCCACTTCAGACTTCTAGCATTCACTTTGACAATTTGCACAAAGTTGATGCTCCTGTCGCTGCTCTGAACTGTAGTCAAATGCTCAGCATGCCCTTTCTTCCGCTCCTGCTAGGTCCAACTTAAACAAATCCATACTTAGGGTCTTTCCTCCGATTTGGAGTTTACAGCCCTTATAGCACAAATTTTCAATGAGGATTGCTCCAGATGGGATAATCAACAAAACCAAATCTAGAGTTGACTCCTGCACACATCTCAACTTCTTGAAATAATTCAGACAAAAGAATATGATGAACTAAGTTTGAACAAAACGGTTGCCTGGATTTCATATATATATAAATCCATTCGGTTACAAAAGTGTTACATCATATATCACTTCTTCAGTCTAAATAAAATTCAAAATACAACTTTTAAACTTAGTTGCAACTCCATATGCACATACTGGTAATGGCTCTCCTGCCTTCTTTAACTTGCCTTTAGTAAGTGCGAACTCTCACCCTTGGTGAACATGCTCCTTTCCTTTCTTTTTCATCTTCGGTGCTAATCTACTGCTACTTTTCTTAAATTGGGGACAATCTGGTCGGATATGACCAATCTTCCTACATTTGTAACAGACGCAGGTATCTATCTGAGGGTTCTTCCTCGGGCACTGGCTCATGAAATGACCTTGCTCACCACATAGGAAACAACTTCCTGGCTTGGTGCCTCTAAGTTTGCCCTCTGTTTTCTGAGAATTGTGCTTCTGACCTCGGTTCTTGAACCTTGATGCTGGTGCAGATCCTTTTCCTTGTAGTGTGGACAGATTGATTTCCTGTACCCAACTTCCTTACAGAAATGGCATACTACAACCTCGGTGGTCCCCTGGACTTGCTCCCATTCATGCGGCAGTCGTGCCAATCTGGAATCAAAGTGTTCCTGCTCCTTTGCTAGGCCTGCTAATGCAGCTTTGCAAGCATGTCTCAGTTGCTTAACTTGACGACCTTTCCTGGTCATGTACTTACTCAGCTTCTTTATTTTTCCGATGTATGCTGGCTGCCGCTGCTGTGCATTGATCAACACTTATCTCCTATGATGGTGAAGGAGAATCCGTCTGAGGTTAGCTTGTAGTGAAATCTCCTTCGGCTCCTCGCTCGAGATTATCGGATCATCCCTTGAAATCGGCTCACTTTCTTTCATCAATACATCCTCGGTTAGGATATCCTCGAATACCATCCTTAAAACACATATACTGGAATTAGTCCAGATATAGAAAAATTATAAAACATAAGTTGAAAGGAACAACAATATGAATTATAATTGTCTACAACTAGCTCAAATCCGACTCCTAAAAGGCATGCAAGTTTAATTTTCCTACTGTGTTGGACTGTAAATTGAAGTCGGCTTTGATACCACTCTATAACGACCCGATTTCCATACACTAGGAAACTGTGACATAAGTCAGAATCTTTTCCTTCAATTAGCCACAATACACAGAAAAATAGAACAATTTAAAATTTTTTATTCAACACAAATGTATTATAAGTCCGAATGTTATAACACTGCAATACATTACATCAATGTTACAATAATGCCATACAAGCCCAAGTGTTACAAACTTTCAATAAAAATTACATCAGAGTACAATGAATAATAAATAACACTTGGTACTTTCACTTGGATGCTTCTCAATATAAATGAATTACAGTAAATATTACAACTAAAATAAATCAACACTTTGCTTCTTTTGCCTTGAGTCCTCCTGAATTCTGTACCTGTAGCTTTACAATCCAGTATCTATTGAAATGGGGACGTCAGTACATATACTGACGGTTTACGGCTGATATCTAGCAGCGATTCTCAACTTTAAACAAACGATTGATGAAAAGAGAAACGTGTATATATGTATAATTAATGTGTCAGTGTATGCTATGACTTAGACCCTAATGCAAGATTAACTAATACAAGGATGCTCTTATTCTAATGCAAGTGAGTCTCCGGAACAGTATGCGTCCCACACCACATACGCCCATAACAAGCCCTCATATATAGGGATTTGAACCCGCTTTATGAATTCTACTCTTGTACTTAACCTGTTTCTGAAGATACAGCATGACTGATGAGATTGCTCTGAAACGGTCTAATCCTGCCATTCGCAGTCACATAGTGGTGTCTCCGTTTGCAATTATTGCCCGGCATACCGGACCTCACTCAAAAATCTGATGAACCCTGAGTAGGTATCCGCAACACGGGTTAGCTCGAAGTATTCCCTGTGGCCCCTTAGCAGATAGACCATAGTCTATGACTTGTTCGCCTTTCTTGATATAGAGCATGACGGAGTTCCGGGGGTCCATCCCCTAGCTCCGATAGGAATCTCTTCCGCCCTTATTATGTCACTTCAGAAATTAAAAGGCGAGATACGGATCCCGTGCTCCCAACTCGTGAGAAGGCATAGACCGTATCCCTTTGACAGGAAGGGTACAACCAATAACACCACCTAGGGTTGGCCTATAGGACATGTCGGATCATAAGGTATCACCCTTAATACCAACTCTTTCCCTTCGGCAAAACTGATAATAAATAAAGGTTAAGTAGTAATAGCCATAAGTTACTACCCTAACGATGTCACTAACCCTAAACAATCCGACGGATGACAACAGTACTAACAACATGCTAGGTCTTAAGTTAAACTTTGTAAGATAACTCTACTAGGTGCTCAACCTAGACTTACCAGAATTCCTAAGGATCCTGTTCATAGACTATCAATCCAAGACTATGGCAATACAAACGTATTCGCATGCTACTATCCAGAACTTGGATTTCGTCTACGCTTCGGTCCGCGATCAACCTACACCAGTTAAGATCTGATGGTGCACGAGGAGTGACTCGTCCACAATCCCTTAGGAGTAAAATAAATACACGTTTTGATGGTTGATGGCCCCTAGGGGAATTATATCACCCTAAACGAGCACAACAAACTGTGTACTAGCTAATAAGATATATACAAGTAAAGAAAATACATACGAGCTAAATGAGCTGCGTATGAAACCAACAACTACGTACGAGCCAGGTGAGCTGCGTACGAGACAACCACATATCTTCGAGCCAAATAAGCTACATACGAGACAGATGAATCACATTGAAGCAACATAAAGTCTTCTAACAACCTAGAAGCAAAGTAACATGCTCACTAGTAAAACTTGATCTTTTATAATTAGAAGGAACAGAAGAATCTTCTAACAGCCTAATATAAACATACTACTAATGAGTACACAAAAGCGACATAAAAAGCCTTCTAACAACCTAGAAGCAAACAGTGCTGCGCTTATCGGAATTTGACAAAATTAGATTTTTTAAAAAGGTGAGAACATCTACTACAACTCTCTAGTTGAAATTTTTTTCATATTCGGTAAGGAACTCAAAATCCGGTCCGTTAAACACCATTTCAAACAATAACAGTACAGCCAAAAGCTGAAATTTTCCAAGCTCATAACTTTTGCTATACTTCTCGGAATTTAACGAAATAGGACATTTTGAAAAGGTGAAAACATATACTACAACTTCCTAGTTGATCACTTTTTTAAATTCCATAAGGAACTCAAAATTTGGTCCTTTGAACACATACAAAACAACAAAAGACAGCTCAAAGTTACAGCAAAGCTGAAATTTCTAAAGCTTTTAATTTTTGCTCTACTTATCGAAATCTAACAAAACTGGGCATTTTGAAAATGAGAGAACGTCTACTACAACTTTCTAGTTAACCACTTTCTCAGATTCCGTACGGAACTCAAAATCCTGTCACTTGAACACACGCAATTTAACCAAACTGCAGATTTTCAATAGAAAAGCTAAAACTTCTAAAGCTTGTAACTTATTGGAATCTAACAAAACTAGACATTTTGAAAAGGTGAGAACATCTACTACAACTCTCTAGTTGATCACTTTTCCAAATTTACAAAGTAAGATGTACAAAAACATCAAACAATCTAAACAGCGAGCTTTCAGCCAAAAACTAGCTGCTGTGATTTGTAAAAGCCATAACTCCGACTCCGCTTATCAGAATCTAACCAAATAGTACATTTTGGAAAGTTGAGAATCTCTACAACAACTCTCTAGTTGAACACTTTTCAAAATTCAATAAGTAAGAGGTACAAAAATATCAAATAATTTAAACAGCAAGCTTTCAGCTAAAAGCTGGCTACTGTGATTTGTAAAAACCATAACTCCTACTCCGCTTATTGAATCTAACCAAATAGGACATTTTGGAAAGGTGAGAATCTCTACTACAACTCTCTAGTTGAACACTTTTCCAAATTCAGTAAGTAAAAGGTACAGAAATATTAAACAATCTAAACAGCGAGCTTTCAGCTAAAAGCTGGCTGCAGTGATTTGTAAAAGCCATAACTCCTACTCCACTTATCAGAATCTAACCAAATAGTACATTTTGGAAAGATGAGAATCTTTACTACAACTCTCTAGTTGATCACTTTACCAAATTCAGTAAGTAAGAGGTACAAAAACATCAAACAATCTAAACAGCAAGCTTCCAGCCAAAAGCTATTTGTTGTGATTAGTAAATGCCATAACTCCTGCTCAGCTTATTGGAATCTAACCAAATAAGACATTTTGGAAAGGTGAGAATCTATACTACAACTCTCTAGTTGAACACTTTTTCAGATTCTTTATATATATCAATATACAACCCCTTGAACCCATGTCGATGTTAACCCCAAAATAGCAGTTTGCTATTTTGGCTTTGAAACTCGCTGTTTTTGGGGAAATGTCTGCTTAAACTATTAAATTAACCCAGAAATAAAAATTAGAGCATGGTAACAATACATAGGAGAGCCTCTAAAATTAATTTGGGCTCATGATTCCACCTTTAGCATAGGTAATTAATTCTAACCCTAAAACTAGAAAGATGGAATCTTTATGCTTTATTTTTGTGTTCTACCACTTCAATCTTGTATGCCTATTATTCTAGTCCATCCACTCTCATATGCATATGTTTTTAGTCCAATTTCTTTAACATACAACAATAAAAATAAATAAACAAGCCATAAAAGTAGAGAAACCCCCACCAAAACTTGTAGGAAAAACTTGCTAGCTCACTTCTCCTCCTTGCTCCTTTTTCTTGCTCCTCTTAAAGAAAAACCTCAAGAACACTTAACCCATGAAACCGTAACCCCTCTTTTGATCCTCTCTTTCTTTTCCTTTCTTCTCAATTTTTTTCCTATTCTAAAACAAGTAGAGAAATATAAGAGAGAGAGAGTGTGTGAGAAGAGATACAGAGACACAAAAGAAAAGAGGGCCTTGCCCTTCTTGTTTGGCTGGGCAGGGGGGGAGGGGGGGGGGGGGGGGGGGGGGGGTTATAGGAGAAGAGAAGTGTGTGTGTGGGGGTGGAGAAGCCAAGTGTCATCCCATTTGTGCCTTAACAAGTTTGAGATCAAATTGCAAATTAAAATTGCAATTATCACCCAATCTAATCCCTACCCTCCATTTGATCATGATTGATAAAAAATAAGAGACATTTATCTAAAATCACATACTACATGATTTCGTACAAACGTACGAAATCGATGCAGTACATATACGTACATATATCTGTGTACACAGATAATTTTTATTAGTTAAAATGAATAATCTCTACCAAAAATATTTTAATTCAGAAATAATAATAAAAATAATTTTATTACCAGCTCGGAATATTACAGCACCAATTTGGTACAATACAAATGTATACAGACTGGTATATATATATATATATATATATATATATATATATATACTAGATTTGCCCGTGGGCACGTGCCTACGGCACGTCTTCAGAACGATACAAAACACGAAAAGTCTGTAAACAGTAAAACAACAATTATGTAGCTCAAGTTTGAATATTATGACAATAATTAGTTGTAAATAAAAGTCCATGTTTCCGTTAGTATATGTTGAAAAATAATTATAAATGGGGGTATAAAATCTAACTTCTTAGAACTTTAAGTGTGGAGTTGAAGAGATATTTACTATTTTCAATATAACATGTGCAAAAAAAATATTAAAATTTGTAAAATCTAAATTTCTAAGTAAATATAGAAAGAATGAGAGAGAGAGAGATAGGGAGAGAGAAAGAGAGAAATATGAAAAAGTGAAGAGAGAAGAGAGAGAGAGTAATAAAGTGACAAGTTTTTTAGTTTTGGAGGGAAAAATTTGATTTTGGGGTTTGAAATTTTGGAGGGAAAATATGTTTTGTGAGGTTTGATCTAGGAGGGGGATTGATTGTGAGCCACTTGATAGCTTTCTTTGTAATTTATTATATAGATATATATATATATATATATATATATATATATATATATATATATATATATATATATATATAATGTTTATTAACTAAACCGGGTAATATTTACACAAAATATATAATGTTTATTAACTAAACCGGGTAATATCCACACAAAATATTTCAATTTTGAAAATAAAAAAATAAAATAATAATAATAATAATTTTTAATATCAGCCCAGGATTTTACAGACATTTTCTCAAAAATGCATTTTACATGATTTTATACAAATGCACAAAACCGATATAATACATATATATACTTACTAGTATATATATACTAATGAGTTTTTATTAGTAAAACCAATAAATTTTCATAAAAGTATTTTAAATTTAAAAAAAATAATAATACAAATATAATATCCGACAGGGATATTACATTATCTTCGTTATTGTTATTATTTGCATTATTATTATTTGGATTGTTAATATTGTTATTATTATTATTTTGTTAAGCCTAAAACCCAAACTCTACAACCCAATTATCTTGTTGGATCTCAACCCGATTACCCATCTATATAAGAAAACACAAACAAAGCTATCAAGTGGCTCTCATTCAATCCCCCCAAAATCAGAGGCCCGGATCTATTCTCACAAAACACATTTCCCCCCCCAAAACTCAAATTCAAATCCCCCAAAACAACTCCTTTATGTATTTAATTATTTCCCTCTCTCTCACTCTATATATATATATATATATATATATATATATATATATATATATATATATATATATATATATATATATAGCATTTCCCATATATATCTATATAATAAAACACAAAGAAAGCTATCAAGTGGTTCTCCTTCAATCCCCTCAAAAATCAAAGGACCATATCTAACCTCACAAAACATATTTCTCCCCAAAAGTTCCCTCCCAAACTCAAATTCAAATTCCCCACCCAAAACAACTCTTATATTTATTTATTTTTTTCTCTCTCTCTCCCTCTCCCTCCCACTTCTATTAAAAAAATTAAGAAAGTAAAATTTTTAAAAATTTTTTAAAAATTAAAAATTAAAAAACTAAAAAAATGAAAATTTTAAAAGCTTTAAAATAGTTCAAAAAAATCAAAAAAACATATAATATGTTTTTTGCTGGACCCCAAAAGTTTCTCATATAATATGTTTGCTACTTTAATTAATTTGTTCGACCTCCAAAACTATTTTATATGATCAAATAAGGTGCACCGTTCCGAAGACGTGCCGTAGGCACATGTCAACGGGCAAACCTAGTATATCTATATAATAAAACACAAAGAAAGCTATCAAGTGGCTCTCCTTCAATCCCCCTCAAAATCAAAGGCCCAGATCTAACCTCACAAAACACATCCCCCCCCCCCTCCCTCCCCAAAGTTTCCCCCAAAAACTCAAATTCAAATCCCCCAAAACAACTCATTTATTTAGTTAATTATTTCTCTCTCTCTCTCTCTCTCTCTCTCTCTCTCTCTCTCTCTCTCTCTCTCTATATATATATATATATATATATATATATATATATACACACACTTATTTTTCTACCCCAATTTATAATTATCTTTCAACATATACTAATGAAAACATGGACTTTTATTTACAACTAATTATTATCATACTATTCAAGCTTGAGCTATATAATTGTTGATTTACTGTTTACAAGGCTTTTCATATGTTGTATCGTTCTTATAACCTCTGTTTTCCGTTTTCATTATTTTTGGATTTATTTTTCTTTTTGGGTACTTATTCTCACTGTATCTCTTTTTGGACCGTGTATTGGATCTTCCTTTTCAATATATTGATTTATTTGTTCTGTCGTCTATTATTTGAATTCTTGATTCTATTGTCAGTCTTTTGTTTCGTCTCCATTTGATCGAGCTATTATTTTGATCCTCTTTATTTTGGATTATTCATAACCTATTTTATTTATCCATTTGGTGCCCATCCCTTTATGTTGGATCGTCTCGTTTTTATCTGGATCTATTCTAACCTATTTAATACCCAATACCCTATATTCTATTTAACCCATACCCATTAAAACCCTAATACCCTGTTTTAATCCCCAAACCCGTTACTTTAATCCCCTAACCCGTTATACTACACATCAGCCGTCACCCTAACCTAACCCTAATATCTACTTCATGAGTTGCAACTAATGCTAAAGATAATATTTTGATCCAATATTTTGCTGATTATAACTAGACATGATTGGGATTAACCCCTAATTTTTGGGGATTTAATTAACGACTTTTATACCCTATCTATGCTTGCAAACAACTACTTTACATGCAGAACTTTCATACTGTTCAGTAAAGAAACATAATTTCGACCTGTATCTACTTGTTGTCTATAAAAAGTCTGTGAATATGAATTATAGCATACTGTATTTATTTTATCACCCTTTTGACAGATCTGGATTTCAATTTATATTTTATGAGATATTGCTTTTTTAGTACTGCTGTGTTTATGATTCCATATTTACAAACCTACTATATATTGCTGCTTTCTGATTTTACTTGGCTACTCTATATATGTTGAAAAATTATGAAACTTTACTAAACATACTAGGGAATATCCCAGATTTTTCTTGGATTTAATCAGTAAGTTTTTATACTATTTTCCGGTTTATGAATACAAACTTCTGATTCTGATTGAACATGTTTTCTGGATTGAAATCTGTTTTGAGACTTGCTTTTGTGAAATACCATATGACTTATATATATTTGCTGGATTTCGGCCGAGAGTCTATTTGCCAAATTTTCTGACGGATCCAGATTTTCACATTTGTAGCAACGGAAATTCTAGGTTTAGTGCAGTACTGTCTTGCTGCCCTGAACTAGAATTTTCGTTGTCCTAATCTTTTATGAGTTGTCTATCACCTGTGCATGTTTATCTTCCGAACTGAACCCGTTACTTGTTCATTCCATGTTATTCTTGTCATGTTTTGTACACGTATATGCCTGCATGATAATAATAATAAATAACCAAGCCGGGGTTAAGCGAAAGACCTGTTGTATTTGATTCATGTTGATACATGTACCTGTTGTACTTTATATTTGATTCATGAATCTGTAGATTCGTGAACCTATTGTACTTTATGCTTTGATGCATGGACATGTTGGTTTGTGTACCTGTTACCTGTTGGTTCATGAACCTGTTGATGCATGAATCGGTTGATTCATGTACGTGTTTACTATCTGATTCATGAACTTGTTCCTGCTACTTGTTACCTGACACCTGAGTACACGGCCCTATAAAAATCCACCACTATGCCTAAACGTAAATTACATGTATGTAGCAACCATGTGGTAAAAACCTGGGACGCATAAAGTGCTACCTAGATAGTAATAAATACAAGACTTGACCTGACATAATATCTGTTACATGATACCTGTTACATGATTACCTGTACATGCTACTTGACACCTGTATACCTATTAGATGTTTACTTGTTTACCTGCTTGCATGATACCTGACATCTGTTACATGTTACCGGTACCCTGTTAGCACATTATATTACTTGATTCTGTTCATGATTCATGCTAGTTGTTCTATTTTTTTGCCATGTCTATTCCATGCTATGTTGTTTATCTTTTCCAATGTACTTGTGCCTGCACTACAAGCGGCCCGTAACTTGCATTGATGGGCATTTTGTTTTCCTTTCCTCTTCTTGCAATTTATTAAATTGCAGATTTTGGAGATTAGCTGCCAGATGGTGTAGGTGATATGAGATTCTAGATGCTGAAGTTCTGCTATTATTATTTTCTGTTGCTTATTTTGAATAATTGTATCTGTTACTTGGATTATTTTATATTGGGCAATGTGACCCAGGATTATTAACTTGTTCAGATATGGTTTATTTGAGATTATTAAATTTTGTTTGAAATAAATTCCTGTTGGTATATTGATTCATATATGCATGCGTGGTTGACTTCTCGTGCTTCCTACTCTGATTATTCCTGTAAAATTGTTTAAAGATCCTGTCAGCTTATGGATGATGAAATGCATTTGCTAAACTTAGTTACGTATCTGTATTCTGTATTCTCTTTTTAGGAAGCGGGGCGTGACAGTTTTGAAGAAGTGTCGTAGGCATGTGTCCACGGCCAAATATAGTTAACCCACAATTTAACAATCCCCTATAAATACTCTTTTAAACACCCCTACCCTAACCCTAACCTAATCACTATTCAACTGCCCCCTACTGTGCAAACCCGGTCCCTTTACTGTTCACCCTAACCCTATTCCTTACTGTTCATCTTCTCCCCTCATCGCCTCCATCCTGAGCCACCTCTAGCATCGACCACCACCAAAACCACTCGTCTTCCTCCCTCCTATCGCCTCCGCCCTCTAGTTCCCGTGAACCCCATCGTTACTAGCTGACTCACCACCACCACTAACCATCGCTGCTGCCACCATCGCCCGTCGAGTACCCCCAGGAGCACCTCGCCATCAGTTGACCCCGAGCTCTGACCGCCCTCGCCCCTGTACCCACTCCGAACACCCCTCAGTCGATCACCTTGTTCTCCTCCACCACCTGCAGACCCTCCTACCGCTGTCCCTCACCTCTGTGCACCATCGTCGTCCGACTGCGGCCACCCGAGACCCCTTCGACGCCAGCGATCAGTACTCCTGCCGCTTGCACCATCGTCTACCGCCTCCAGCCGTAGCCCTGCCGCCGACCACCGTCCATTGCGACCACGGTAGCCGCAATTGCTGTTGGATCCGTTGTTGCCACTTTTGCTGTTTGGTGTTTGGTGAATGGAGCTTTGCTTTTTGCTATTGAGTATTGGAGTTTTTGCTGCATTGTTATTTTTCTTCTTGTTTTTTTGCCGTTGGATTTCTTGTGCACGTTGAGTGTACGTGCTATTTTGTGGATTCGTGTGTTCGTGGGTTCGTTGCTTCGACATCCTTATCCCGTTATTTTTGGTATTCAATTTCTTTATCTAACAGGCAAGTCACTGTCGGCTTAAATTGTTAATTGTATCAAATTCATGTTTTGTTGAAACTCTTGCAAGTAGATCCTATTCATTATCATATCGTTGTGTTGATTATTTTTGTTGGGTCTATTAAGGGTTTACACGAGCTAACCCCAATGTACTTGACATCGTGCCAGTTTTGACTCCAAAGATTGAATCTTTCATGCATTCATATAGAATTGAGAATAGGGTTGTTCATATCATTGTCGCACAACTAAATTATCGTAGAGACAATTGCTAGGTTATATGTTGTTTGATCGATTGATGGTTGATTGATGATAAATTAGTGTATGTATGCGTTCTAATTTTATTTATCATGTTTTGACACTCATCATACCGATTATATAGTTTATTGACTATAGAATTGATACCCATCATGTCTAATTAAATTGTTTCATGAAAATACCCAAACGTATATATTGCTTGCTGGCTGTATGT
This sequence comes from Hemerocallis citrina, assembly GCA_017893485.1. NCBI lineage: Eukaryota > Viridiplantae > Streptophyta > Magnoliopsida > Asparagales > Asphodelaceae > Hemerocallis > Hemerocallis citrina. Next base: position 133,748,462 of record CM030364.1, on the reverse strand, counting down.
TGTCTGATATTTTTGACCCAGTAAATGATCTTAAAACGAATTACTTTCTGAATAAGAATTATAGCCTTATCTTTCTAGTTTCCAGAACATCTTCAATTTCTAAATTCCGAGTTGTGTAGCAACAGTTATGCCCGTTTTACTACAACTGTGTTTTTACTTTCAGATTTCCGGATTCTTGTACGTTTCACGTTTAAACAGTAAAAAGGCTGCTCAAATGATAAAATTTTGCGCTGATAATTTCTAGATTGTTAGTTATCATGTTTAGGAGTCTAGAAAATATTTTTAATAAATTTAATATTGAGTTTTTTTTTATTCTAAAAATAAAATAACATGATGTCGAATTTATGCTCGAACATAAAATCTGTAAAGAAAAATGTGATTGACCTAGCTACTGTTGTTGGATTTTGAACTTGATATGGCTAAAAATGGGATTAAATCGGGACCGTTCAAACCGGACACGAATCTTAAAGCTCAGGGGTAAAACGGTAATTTCACTTACACACGAGTCTGAAATGGGGACTGGGTCTTTCTTCAAAGCCCAATAACCCATGAACGGATCTGTTTTACTGGGTACAGGTCCCAACCCGTTACAAACCAGTTCAGAAGGATAAAGAAGAATCCAGATTCATAATTATCCCTAAGAAGTGATCTTAACCGCTTATATCCATTCACACCGGAAAGTAGAGATATGTTCTTATCTTGAAACGGATCCCTAAAGGCGACTATAACCCCCCCCCCCCACTGTTACCAGGTAATCAATACTTTTCCAATAAAAGCTCTTTCTTAATCATTCAGATTACTAACAAGAGCGTCGGAGGGTGCGTCGCTGGGATCCATCCCGGTGTTTCACACTTTTTGCAGGTCAGCGGCAGCGGTAAGAGACCAAGTCAATATATTGGTGAAGGTCAACAAGTCAACAGGTTTGCTTTATTGTTTTCTCCAAGAATCCACAAATTCATCTGTTTGCTCCCACACCAAAATCTGCAGCAACAGAACTTTAAATATGAGTTGGAAACCGTGTGGAAGTCTAGTTTCTAGAATTTCTAATGGATTCAGTTTTCAATTTCTGAAACAGCGGGAAACTACATTTTTGTACAGACTACTCTTGCTGTCCAGAATTTTATATTCCAGTTTTTGATAGTTTAATTAATCCTATATCATTGTATTGCATGAATCAAAGTGTGTATGTTGCATTGCATGATTCTAATGTCATATTGTCATCATTCTAAATGTCATATTTCATGTTACCCTCCTATTATTCCCCTATTGATACTATTGTTCATCTCATGTCTCTTAATTGCATATTGTATTATTGCATTAATAAATAATTAATAGGCCGTGTTTCCCTAAATATTATTCCGGCTATTGTTTTATTGTGCGATTGTGGATTACGGTCGTAACCCAATCTATCGTGCATTGTATCGTTGCCGAAGACCGTATCGTGCATTGAATATTGATTATCGTTGCCGAGTACATGATCTACCTGTAGTATGGAATACAGTAGTACATACATTAGTTAGGATTAAAATGATTAATAGACTTAAGAATTGACACGACATCGACACTGCATATTGTTCATTATTGTTCTTATTGATATCGATATTGGCTAAGTGTTATTGTTATTGATCATTGATTATTGTTACTGAATATTGAATCATTGTTTATAGCCATTGAATCGATTATCATAATATTGATTATTGATTATTATTCCATGTTATTGATTCCTATTTATCCATTGAATTCATTGTTATACCATATTTCCATTGTTCTTTGCTTTCTCTACTTGCTGTTCATGACTTGCTATAAGGACAATTTTTCTCCTCTTTTTAGATGAAGTGTTTACAGGTGTTGATGAAAAATTGCCTGATGGATTAGGAGAACAACATTGTGAATGAATTAATAGCATCGTCACTTAATAAATTATTTCTTTGTCATGAAGACTTAATTATTAGACTATTGTTATTTCATTGTATTGTAGGCTTTTGACCCAAATATTGCTATTATTGTTCCAGATGTTGGATTATTATTGTATTTGGATATTTTATATTGTTTCATTCCATGTATTATTGTTCATGCAATTATTATTATTGCCAGCGCAATTGTTTTGTATTGATTATATTGTTGAGTTGATCGGATAAATAGCTTATGGGTGACGTTAGTCATTCGCTGGGCCAATATTATATACTCGTGTTATGTATTTTTGGGAAGCGGGGTTTGACAATCTGGTGGGGAAAGCAAGAATGCTATCAGCGATATGAAAGGATGCAGAAAGAAATAGACTACCTGCGGGAAGAGCTCAGAGAAGCCAAGAGGAACCGTGGAATTTAAAACTGCTTTATGCTCGTGTTTATTTAATTTCTGCAGTATGATTTGGAGCTTTCCCTTATGTTCTTCATGTATGGATGTTGATGGACAAGTTTTATTTATGAATATATGGAGTTTATTTTGGAAACGAATAAATTGTGTCAAATGATAATGTGGAAAAATCTATATTATTGCTATTGATGACTGATGAAGTTTTATAATTCAGAAATGGCGGAAAGAAGAACCAGGAATAGAGAGGGATCAAGCAGAGATGGAAACATACTCGAATTAGAGATGGAATTGGCCAAGGTATATCAGATCCTGAACACTTTTGTAGCAGCCAGTGTAAACCGAAATGAGAGGGCAAGGCAGGCGATTCAAGTCCCAGAAGCATAAAGCTAGTGGAGTCCATCAGGAGGATGAAGACACCTATTTTCGAAGGCCAGGTGGATCCCGATGCGGTTGATGACTGGATCCGACAGATCGAAATAATATTTTAAGTGTTGGAGACCCCAGAAGTTAGTAAAGTGAAACTAGCAACTATTCAATTAGAGAAAGACGGTGGAATTTGGTGGCAATCCATGAAGAAGTCATTGTGAAACGAGCCGATTACATGGGATGATTTTTTGGAGTAATTTCAAAGCCACTACTTCCCAATGGATATACATGAGAAGTAGGCGATGGAATTTCTGAGTTTGCAACATGGTGGTATGTCTGTTAGGGAGTACGAGATGAAATTCACCCAATTCTCGATGTATGCACCTAAACTGGTGATGGATGAAGCCAAGAAGGCAAGGAAGTTTGAATAGGATTTGAGGCCAAGGTTGAGGTATCGCATGATACCCCTCAGAATCAGAAAATTTGACAATCTCGTTTGCAGGTCTACAGGAACGGAACACGACATGGTGCAAAACAGGAAGAAAAACTAGAGTAATGGCAAAAAGCCTACAACATCGAACAACTTCAAGGGACAGTCCCCAGCACAGAAGTTTAAGCCGACTGGGGCAAATGGTGTTTCCATAGTTGGTAGGACAAACACTTATTTCAAGTGCGGAGAATTGGGTCACAACTTAACAGAATGCCCTAAACTGCAGAAAGTCAGGACTTGCTATAGCTATGGCACGGAAGGGCATATTCGGCCAGTTTGTCCCCAATTGAACCAGGGAGGTGTTAGCAGGGACCCATCAGGGAAGAATGGAAAACCGTACCGGCAGGGGCGAGTGTTCGTTTTGACAGAGGAGGATGATGAAAACTACAATGATGTCATTACCGGTTTGGGAGAATTTGAATAAAATTTGTGTTGATTATTTAATTCTTGTAATAGAAAAAGTGTTACGTACTGAATGATGTAATTCACTATGTAACAGGAGAATTTCTAGTGAATGGAAGGAATGCTTCAGTTTTATTTGATAGTGGGTCATCACATACTTTTGTGTCTCCTAATTTTGCTCAAGAGTTAGGGGTAGAACCAAAATAATTTCCCGATAGGATAAAGGTAGTAGCTACTCCTTCAAGGGAAATAGTGACCACTGATTGGTACTATGCTGACTATGAGATCGAGATTGGAAGGAGACTTCTGGGAATTATTATATAGAGTTGTAGGTATTGGGAATCGTTGTCATCATTAGTATAGACTGGATGTCAATCTACAATGCTAGTATCAAATGCAATAGTAAGGAAGTAATGGTGAAGGCACTGGGAGGGCCAGCAGTAACTTTCCACGGGAAGAAGAAATGCAAGAAGTTGGTGGCAGCTTTAGCAAAGAAGTAAATTCCCGAAAAAGTCTGCGGTCTGAAACTTTCCGACGGTATTCTTGGAGGACCTACATCGATTACCACTTGGTCGAGATGTGGAATTCAACATTGATATTCAGCCAGGAAGTGCACCGACGTCTAAGGCACCTTACAGAATGGCACCAGTGGAACATGATGAAGTGAAGAGGCAAATTGGAGAACTGTACAAAGGTTTAATCAGACCTAGTGCATCGCCTTGGAAAGCATCAGTTTTGTTGGTGAAGAAGAAGGATGGATCGATGAGAATATGCATCGATTACCGCGAACTGAACAAGGTAATTGTCATGCCCCACTTCCCAAAATACGGGAATACGAGCACGTAACGAAGGCCCAACGAATTATGTAAACACCATCCATAAGCTGTCGCAGTCTAACTTAACAATATGAATAACAATCACAACCACACAAGAGAATATAATCACATAAATGAAGAACAACTTCAATAATAAATGAAATAATTCAAAACATAATATCCAACATCTGGGATAAAACATACTTCGGGTCATAAAAGCCCAAAACAAAGTACAATATCAATAACAATGCTCAAAGGAAAAATGACAAAAAGATAATTCAAGCAGTCAATTCTTGAGCTCCATTCTCTAAAATTGTTGCTCATCAAGTCCTTCTGGTATCACTCCTTCGGAACCTGTAAACTCATGATCTCAAAATAGAGAAATAAGGTCCGTTATAGCAAGTCACAGACAGCAAGTAGCGGGAAACAGAGAACAATAAAAAAAGCATGGTATATCAAGATAAAGGACCGGATCAAAGTCAAGAACAAAAACAAGGATTGGCAATAATGTCAAGGGTCTATATTCAGTTATGTGATAATCACTAGTTACAATTCATGATCAATAATGATGACAATAAACGGGATCAAGCATGCAATGTCGATTTAGGGTTGTTATTCATTTTATTAACCTATCTAATGCACATAGTACTGTGTCCCATACCACAGTTTCGATGCATTCAAACAGTGTTCATTTTAAACTGTGATTCTGACTCAACAGATCATGTACTCGGCCTAGTAAACAGGAATGAACAGGAATAATGGGAATTAACAGTGATAAACGGGAATAACGGGAGTTAACAGGAATACCGGTAAGGGACCACTATCGAGTACAGTCTCCGATTGTTCACTACCAAGTCAACCCTTAATACCCCGGCTTGTTAATATTGTATTTCATCCTATGTGAGTATGTAAAAAGATGTCAAGGTTTTTCCATGCTAGGTATGACTACTCATTACATGCAAGGCAAAAAACATTTATACCAATTCAATGCAAAATATACAATCTGGACAACAGGACATTGCTGTACAAAAACAGGTATTCCTGTAATATCCCGGACGGATATTATATTGTATAAATTATTATTTTTAAATTAAAATATTTCTAAATGGGAATTTCTTGGTTTCACTCATAAAAGTTACCTGGACCTATATACTGGTAAGTATATACAAGTATTTTATCAGTTTTGTGCACTTGTACAAAATCCTGAAAAACGCATTTTTGAGAAAAATTTCTGGAAAATTCCTGAAATGAAATATTTTGGTGGATATCACCCGGTTTTGTTAATGAACGTTATCCGTATACATATACTAGTCTGTATACATCTGTATTGTATCAAATTGGTACTGAAATCTTCCGAGCGGGTAATAAAATTTATTTTATTATTATTTTCGGAATTAAATTATTTTTTGTACGGATTGCGCCATTTTACAAACGGAAATTATTGGTATATAGATATATACATACGTAAGCGTATTGTACCGATTTCGCATGTACAAATCATGTAGTATGTCTTTTGGACAAAAATATCTTATTTTTGTCATGATTAATCAAATTTGGAGGGCTAGGATTTGTTTGGAGGCCTAAACATAGGGTTAGGATTAATTAAGGATACATAAGAGTATTAATAGGTGTTTCTACTAGAACCCTCTTCTCCACCTCACCCCTCCACCTCACCCACCACCTCATACCTATCCAAGGCCGGCCAAACATTACCCAAAGGGGGTTTATGCATTTGTGTGGGTGTATTTTGCACTTTCTACCCTCATTTCATCTTATAAATACCGCTCCCCTTCACACTTTGCCTCATTTACAAGAAAAAATAAAGAGAAAGGAAAAGAAAGAGCCTAAGTGTTCTTCATTTGGGGGTTTTCCATAGGAGTGTTCTTCATTGAAGGTTTTTTTGTAGCAGAAGCTAAGGAGGAAGGAGAAGGTTGCTAGCTAGTCCTTCCTACATAGATTCAAAAGGTGGGGATTCTCTACTTCTAAATTTTAGCTTGTTTGTTCTCTTTTATTTTTGTATGTAGAAAAGAACCCATCTTTAAGGGTTAGTTTTGGTTCTATGTGAAAAAGAACCCATCTTTGATGGTTGTTTGTCGTAGGATAAAAATAACACATCTTTTTGATGGTGGATGTTGTAGGTGTATGTTCTAAATAACTTGGACTATTTTTCTAAGCATATAAATGGTTGTAGGTTAAAAAGAACCCATCTTTATGATGTGTTGTGGTGTGTTTATGTTCCTAAATAACTTGGACTAAATTCCTAAGCATAAGCATGTTTGTAGGGATCAAAATGATCCCATAAAAAAGATGGATGGTGAGACCTAATTAAATGGCATAAAGGTTGATTTTTTGAGACCTTGTATGGTTTGTATTGTTGTGATAATTATTTTGGACTAATTGGACTAAGATTTGTGCATAAGAACGGTGGAAAATCAAGATGAAGTTTCTCTTTTATTTGTGTGGATTCTTGTCCACTTTTGTTGTGTGTGTGTTCTAAAAAATGACTTAGACTAAGTATCAAGCATAAGGTGGTTGTAGGGATCAAAAGGATCCCATGAAAAAGATAGGTGGTGGAACTTAAATAAAACACATAAAGGTTGTTTTTTTAACCTTGTTATGACTATTGTTGTTATTATGGTTATTTTGTTAACATAAATGACCACTTGGATTATTGCTATGTGCATTTAAATATTAGTGTGGTAGAAAATGTTTACTTACCCATTCTAGGGTTGTAGGACTCATCTAGCTATTTTAAAGATAAGTTTTGTTGTATGTTGTTCTCTACTTCGTTAAGAAATTATTTCTTACTAACCCTTGTTCATAAAAGGTTGCTCTTTTTGTATGTAGGAACTTGTAGGATTGAAGGAAAGTAAGTTATAGTATGTAGAAAATTGTAGACTAAATGAATGTAGTCTTTGTAATATATAGGACTTGTAATTTCCTAAAAGAGTAGTCTTGTAATAATTTATTTTTAGTCTTTTAGGAGCATGTTCTAAACTTTTATAGGTTGCTAGAAACCTATTCATGCTTGTGATATTTAGTTGTTCTTAGTAAAGAACCTACCATGCTTGAGTTGTAGCAGGGAACCCATCCATGCTTATGTGAACCCATGAACCTACCATGTTTGTGTTCTATATCAAAAAGAGAACCTATTCATGCTTGTGAACCCATCCATGCTTAATTTGTGTAGCAAGGAAACCCATTCATGCTTATGAACCATGAACCCATCATGCTTAAGTTGTTGTAGTAAGAAACCCATCATGCTTAGTTGTATACCATGCTTGAGTGTTGTAGGTTGATTATAGTAAAGAAATCCATCATGCTTGAGATGTAGTAAAGATACCATGCTTGAGTTGATTATAGTAAATATACCATGCTTGAGTTGTTTTAGGTTGATTATAGTGAAAAACCCATGCTTGAGTTGATTATAGTAAGTAAACCATGCTTGAGTTGTTGTGGGTTGATTATAGTGAGAAAACCATGCTTGAGTTGATTATAGTAAATATACCATGCTTAAGTTGCTGTAGGTTGATTATAGTGAAAAACCCATGCTTGAGTTGATTATAGTAAGTATACCATGCTTGAGTTATTGTAGAAGGAAACCCATGCTTAAATAGTATTCATGCTTGAGTTGTAGAAAGATACCATGCTTGAGTTGTTGTAGGTTGATGTAGTAGTGGAACTCATGCTTAAGTTGTGTACCATGCTTGAGTTGTTGTAGGGTGATTATAGTAAGTAACCCATGCTTGAGTTATTGTAGTCGTTCTAAGTAAAGAACGCATGCTTATGTTATTGTAGTAGTTCTAGTAAAGAACCCATGTTTGAGATGTGTAGTTGTTTTTGATTCAAAAGAATCCATGCATGTTTAAGTTATATGGTTGTAGTGGTTTCAGTTAAGTTCTAAAAGAAACCCATCAGTTTAGCTTGCATGCTAATCCAATTGAATTACTGAAATGAACCCATGTTCCATAGTTGTTCTAGTTCGATTTTAAGAAGTAACCCATGAAACTAGCTCCATGATAGTTCTAGCTCGAATTGGCGAGGAACCCATGCAATTAGGTTCTAGGTGATTCTAGCTCAACTTTGAGAAAGAACCCATGAACCTAGTCGCATATTGTCCTAGTTCAAATTTGGGAAAAGAACCCATGAGTTCTAGTTGTATGCGTTTCTAATTGAAATTGGACCATATGATGTGCACATGCTTCGTCTTCAATATATGGTAAATAATGGTTGGAAAAGTCACTAGTATTGTTAGCTAGATAAAAGCTATCCTAGGGGTCATCGGCCGTCAAGAATCGCATCTTAGCACCTTAGAAACTATGGATAAATCACACCTCGAGCACCGACGGATCTTAACTGATGTGGGTTGATCGTGGGCCGAGAATGTTGACGAGATCCGAGTTAGGGGTAATGATGAGTGAGAGAGATTTCTGTCACCGGTGTCTTGGATCGATAGGCCATGAGTTGGATCGGGATAATCATAAGAAAGTTATTTAAAACCCCGTGAGATTGTTTGGGTTTAGTGACATCATTAGGGTAGTAACTTATGGCTATTACTACTTAACCTTTACTTATTATCATTTATTCGCCGAAGGGAAAGAGCTGGTGTTAAAGGTGATTCCTTATGATCCGACCTGTCCTATAGGCCAACACTAGGCGGTATTATTGGGTTGTACCTTCCCGTCAAAGGGATACGTACGGTGTCATCTCACGAGTTGGGAGCACGGGTTGCGTATCTCGTCTGTTAGTTCCTGAAATACCGTGGCTTGGGGTGCCACAGATTGCAACGTGCAGTCCTGCGCTTGCGAGATCCCAGGGGTGCCACAGGGTAGGCTTCGCGCTATCTTGCGCATGCGAGACCCTATGTTCTTTTGATCTGGGCAATAGTGGCAAACATGGACACCACTATATGACTGCAGTAATGGAACTAGACCGTACCTGCAACCTTATTTTTGAGTGAGGTTCGGCATGCCGGATAGTAGTGGCAAACAGAGACACCATAATCGTACTGCATTGGTGGGACTTGACCCACCTGCAACCTTACGGTCACGTTGTATTATCAGGAACATGATTGTGTACAAAGTAGAATTCTTAACGAGGGTTCAAATCCTTATATATGAAGAAACAGCTTGAGATGGGGCGTATGTAGTATGTATGGGCTGCATACTGTTTCGGAGACTTGCTTGCATTAGAATAAGAACATCTTTGCATTAGTCAATCTTGTATTAAAGTCTAAGGCATAGCATACACTGACACATCAATTATATATACACGTTTCTCTTTCCATTAATCTGTTCGCTTAAGTGGAGAATTGCTGCTAGTTATCAGCCTTAAAGCGTTAGTGAATACTAATGCCCCCATTTCAAAGCGTTAGTGAATACTAATGCAGAAGTACAGGTACAGGTTCAGGAGGACTCAAGGCGAGAGAAGCAAGAGTCGTTTCCATTTCCGCTGCATTATATGTTGTTACTATTGTTCCATTGTAACAGTTTTGTAATCTATTTATTTGTTGGAAAGCATCCAAGCGAAATACCAAGTGTTGTTCTTTATTCATTTGTACTCTGATGTAATATGTTGAAAGTTGTAACACTTGGGATTGTAAAGGTATTATTGTAACACTATTGTAATGTATTGCAATTTTGTAATATTCGGTTTTGTATTACATTTGTGTTGAATAAAAAATTTTAAATTTTCCTATTTTTTTGTGTATTGTGGCTAATTGAAGAAAAGATTCTGGCTTATGTCACGGTTTCCCAGTCACTGGAAATTGGGGCGTTTCAATTCCCGCAGCTACATAAAAGAAAATCTAGATCCATCAGAAGTTCTAGAAACTAGACTCTCTGCCGGTTCCAGCGCATAGACACGCGACATATAAAGATCACAAAAATTGGGTTCAAATTCTTATTCTTTACAGATTTTATGTTCAGGCAGCAAGTTAAAGATCATGTTCACATGCATGTATCGGATGAGAAAACTTATAAATTAAATTCACAAAAATTCAGGGTGATTCCTAAGCATGTCTAGTCTCAGCCAAATTAATTTCACATTTTCATTTTACTGTTAACATGTTCTTTTTTAACAATTCAGGGTGACACACATATAATTGCGAATCTGGAAATCCAGACCTAGCAGTACTAAAAGTCTGGTATCTAGCAGATTATGTATCGGAATTTAGATCTGTCAATTGTTCTAGACACATAGAGCTACAACTCATGTTTACAAAATTTATTCAAATTACTACAGCAATAGGTTCGAAATTTTGATGCAAAAAGAGGTAGACAGCGGGCCAGAAAATAAATTAACATGAATTGATAATAACTTCATCACACAAGCATGCAATATCCTGGTAATTAATTAACAGAAGTTACACTTAGTTATTAACATGTAATTTCAAGGTTAACGATGCATTTTACAATCAGGGCAATTAATTCATGAAATCATATTCAGTCGGGAACATTCAAGTCATCAATCAGTTCAATAGCATGGATCTAGTTATTTTCATGTGCATATGCAATGTGCAATAGGAACTAGGGTTCGAGTCAAGGATAATGGCACAAAAAGAGATTTATCACTTGGTTTCGCCGATCAATCCGTGATAAAATCTTGAACAAAAACAAATACAGATATGAATTGGAATTAAGAGCTAGTTGCAAGAATCAATAAAAATTCTTGAACGCGAACAATAACAGGGTTCAAGAAGACTTGCCTTTATATGATTAGTCCCAATATAATAGAATAACAGGATTAGGATCCCGACGGCGACACGTGCAACTCACGTACAATGCACGTACCCGCAAAAGCACGTTCGCACACGACAACAAGAACCACAACAGTATACAACAATCGGGCAAAACAACACATAACGAAATTCGGCGACTATGTGCGGTGCTCGGCGGTGGTGGACTGTTGTGGTGGACTGCGGCGGTGCAGTCGATGGCCGATGGCAGCAAGGGGGGCTCTCGGCTGTGCTGGCGAGGAGAAAGGTCGAAGGTGGTGGTTGTAGTCGAGGGAGAAGATGAGAGGGTTGGTTGCGGTGGGGTGATGATGATGAGGGTGAAGACAGGGGGTGGTGAGCAGCGACGAGGGTGGAAGATGATGATCAGTGGTCAAGGAGGTATAGGGGTTCGAGGAGGAGGATCGGGTGAGGAGCGTAAGGGTGAGGACGGAGGTAGGGTGTCAATGGGTTGTCGGGGTGCGGCATCAAGGTGCAGTCAGAGTGGAGGCCAGAGAAGAGGATGATGATGGCGGGGTGGTTTTAGGTCCGGTGGAAAGATGGAGAGGTGGTCGAGATCGGTTGGCGATGGGTTTCAGAAGTGGCACAGTGGAGGAAGAAGAGCGGCGGGAGGATTAGGATTAGGTGATTAAGGATAGGGGGTTTAACAGTTCATATATAGAGTTAGGGTGTGGGTAATGGGTTATTGGGTAGTTGGTTTAGGATTTAGATCCACTAAGGAGATGAGTTAAAGGGTTTGGATTCAATAGGAAAAATGAATAAATAAATAAAAATAGGGTTTATAATTAGATTAATTGGGGATATCAATATGCAAAAATTTGAATAGGGTGAACAACAAAATCTTCAGCAAAAAAATTAAATAGACTGGGAGACAAAAATTGAATTCAAGTAAAAAAAGAAATATAAATTCTATTATTAAATTAACAAATTACAAGGGTTCATAGATAAAATAAATAAATAATAATACTAAGAAAAATACAATAACTGAAAACCGGGATTACAAATCCTGCCCACCTCACAAGAATAATTTTGTCCTCGAAATTCATACAAGCGGTACATAGGGAAACCCCACAAAGAAAGAAAACAAAGAAGTTATTTGAACAGATGAGGGAACTTCTCCCGGATCTCCTCCTCCAACTCTCAAGTCGACTAACCCGGCGAGTGAGGATTCCAAGAAACTCGAACCAGTTTGATGACCCTATTCTTCAATACCATCTTGTGTTGGTCTAAGATAGCGACTAGTTGAATCTCGCAGGACAAGTCCAGCGTCACGAAAAACTCCGAGTAGTCAATCATATGACTGTCGTCCCTAATGTACTTCCTGAGCCGGGAGACATGGAATACACCGTGGACACCAGCCAGTGCCAGGGGTAGAGTGAGCCTGTAGGCCACCTTGCCCACTCGCTCCACAACATCGAACGGCCCAACAAATCTAGGACTTAACTTGCCCCCACCACCAAAGCGGATGACGCTTCTCTATGGCGACACCTTGATGAACACATGGTCCCTTGCTTCGAACTCCAAAGGCCTTCAATGAACATATGCCCACTTCCTCTGCCTATCCTGGGCAGCCTGCAAATGCTTCCTGATCTGAGCCACGGCATCTACAGTCTTCGTGATCAACTTAGGCCCAAAAAGTTACCTCTCGCCGATGTCATCCCAATAGACCGACGATCTACACTTGCGCCCATACAGAGCCTCAAATGGTTCTACCTTGAGACTCGCCTGATAACTATTGTTGTATGAGAACTCGGTTAAGTGCAGATGATCTTCCCACGAACCTCCAAACTGAAGAACGCAGGATATCAACATGTCTTCCAGGATCTGAATCGTCATTTCTGACTGTCCATCTTTCTGTGGATGGAACGTTGTACTGTAGCTCAACTTAGTACCCAAGCTATTTTGCAGACTCTCCCAACACTGAGACCTGAATCTCGTATCTCTATTCGATATGATGCTGACAGGAACTCCATGCAGTCTCACAACCTCCTGAATGTACTTCTCAGCCAAATTCTCAGTGGATTGACCCACTCGAAAGGGAATGAAATGGGCACACTTCATCAACCGGTCTACTATCAACCAGATAGCATTATGACTATTGGGACTCCTCGGCAAAGCTGTCACAAAATCCAAAGTAATATTCTCCTATTTCCACTCTGGGATTGGAAGAGGTTGCAACAGTCCCGTGGTCCTCTAATGCTCTGCCTTCACTTGCTGGCAAATCAAACACTGCGACACAAATCTTGCCACAGCCCTATTCATACCATGCCACCAAAAATGTTTCTTCAGATCTCTGTACATCTTAGTACCTCCTGGATGGATAGAATAGGACTGTAGCGCCCCGATTTCCGATACCGGAAAACCGTGACACGAGCCAAGACCTTTTCTTCAATTAGTCACAATACACAGAAAAAATAGGAGAATTTAAAACTTTTTATTCAATACACAAAGTGTTACAAGTCTGAATATTGTACAACTGTAATACCTTACAATAGAGTTACAATATTACCTTTACATTTCTAAGTATTACAACCTTTAACATCTTACATCAGAGTACCTCTTAACTAATACAGAATCAATACATATTTTGCAGCGGAACTAAACTTAATACTGACTCCTTGCTTTCCTCGCCTTGAGTCCTCCTGAATATCGCCTTTGTACTTGGGCGATCCAGTACCTATGGAAGTGGGGACGTCAGTATTCACTGACGCTTAAAGGCTGATCATATAGCAGCGAATCTTCCAAACAATATACAAAATATACAAACATAGCAATGGTGTCGGTGTAGTTTAAGTGTACGTGAGTGCTATGACTAGACTCTAATGTGATACTTAAGTAGAACTAGGACACTCCTATTCTAATATCCGGGATTTGAACCCGCATTATGAATTCTAACTGTACACAACCCGTTCCTGACACCCACCCACGGCAGTTCAGGAATTAACAGCGCGAGATACGCAACCCGTGTCCTCAACTTGTGAGACGGCACCGTACGTATCCCTTTGATGGGAAGGTAGAACTAGGATGCTTCCTATTCTAATGTCAGCAAGTCTCCGAAAGTAACATGCAGCCCATACTACATGCGACTCCATCTCAAGCCGTTTCTCCATATATAGGGATTGAACCCGCGTGACACATTCTAATTGTACACAACCTGTTCCTGACAATACTCCATGACTCTGTGAGGTTGCAGAAGAGGTCAAGTCCCCTTATGCAGTCTGCTGATGGTGTCTCCGTTTTCCACTACTACCCGGCAAGCCGGACCTCACTCGACCCCAGTATATCGGGCATCGTTCCAAAATCAAACCATAGAGTTTCGCAAGTGCAGGGCAGCGCGAAGCCTACCCTGTGGCACTCTCTGGGGTCTAGCAAACGCAGGACTGCACCATGCATCCTGTGGCACCCCAGCCACGGTATTTCAGGAATTAACAGTGCGAGATACGCAACCCGTGTCCTCAACTTGTGAGACGGCACCGTACGTATCCCTTTGACAGGAAGGTACAACCCGGTACACCACCTATGATCTGCCTCAAGAGACGAGTTAGTGTCGGGGCCCCCTACAACTGACCCCTCTCTCCCGGCAAAAGGGTTTAAGTAAACTGATCCTTATAAGTCACTATCCTAGTGATGTCCCTGACTCGAACAATCCTAGGGATGACGATATTATAACACAACATGCTAGGCCTTAAATTAGACTTCGCAAAACAACTCTACTAGGCCGCTCAACCTAGATTTACTAGAATCCTTCAGGACCCGGTTCGTGGCTCATCGATCCAAGACTTTGGCCGTCGCGAATATATACGCACGCCGCTACCCTAGACTTGGATTCTGTCTATACTCCGGTCCTCGATCAACCTACCCTGGTTAAGATTCGACGGTACACAAGGAGCGACTCCTCCACAGTTCCTTAGGGTAGAAACACATGTCTTGATGGTCGATAGCCCTTAGGGTGGTAGCATCACCCTAGATAGCACAACTAACTGTGTACTAGCTAACAAGCTATACACGAGTAATAACCACATACGAGCCAACTAAGCTACGTATGAAACAATAACTACCTACGAGCCAGGCGGGCCTCGTAGGAGATAACCACGTACATACCAGCCAAATAAGCCGCGTATGAGACCAACAGCTACGTACGGGCCAGTCGGGCCGCGTACGAGACAACAACCTACATACGAGCCAACTAAGCTACGTATGAGACCCACCGCTACATACGGGCCAGTCGAGCCACGTACGAGCACGACCGTGTGCAAACAACCATACAGGTAATCAATCCTAGAAGCAACCAAGCGTGCTTACTAACAAACTTAATCTTCTACTATTAGAAGCAACAAAGGGATCTACTAGTAGTCTAAGGTCGGTATTCTACTAAGGAAGAATCTGAAGGCGACATAACCGCCTTTATCGAATTAACTATCGCTAGTGGTCTTCCCGATCTTACTACTTCGACCTATAATGTCTTAGGCATGACATACACTCGTAGGCATCTTCCTAAAGTAATCCAATTACAAAATAGAGCTACTCACCATCACACTCCTAAGTATGAATATGATTAATGCTTGTGTTTTCATCGAGCTTAAACATAAAAATCACTACGACCTAGACATAGAGTCTACTATAGTCAAGCGAGCATGAAAACTTGCTACTTATCTTGACTAATCACCATAACACAAGCATGGATAGATAACTAATATAACATACAATCATTCCAAGGTATAGTAGATATTCTAACATTACTCCTACATTGTTCTAATCATGTATTACTCTAGCATGGCATAGAATCCAACATAAATCACTACAACTAGCCATGGGTAGTTTCTTTACCCTAAGCATGAACATCCTAGTATGGATATCCTTAACTTAATATGATCAATAATTTGCATGATCCCTACTTACTTAGCATGAATCATGGTCATTCACTAACATAGTATACACTTCTCTACCATTTATCTAGCATGGTATACAATTTGCATACAATTTAAACTAGCATGATATGCCAAATACTTACAATTAAGCTAGCATGATATATCGCTTTCCAACAATTAAACTAGCATGGTATATGATTTTATCATGGATCCTACAACACTCTAGGCACAATAAAATTTTATCCAAACATTGTAGGAAACTTTTGGATTGAATCCTACACATTCTAAGCATAACTAAGTCACTAAACATAATAGGAAACTTTAGTAATGAATCCTACAAAATTCTAGTATAAGTGAGTTACTAAACATGATAGGAAAAGAATCCTACAACATTACCAAGCATGCTAGGAAAAGAATCCTACAACATTCTAAACGTTAAGCATGGTAGGATAAGTTTATAAAACATTCTACAATTAATTAAGCATAGAATCATGGTAGGATATTTTTATAAGTAATCCTACAACTAGCTAAGCATGGATTATGGCTTCTAAGCATTTCTAGAAGCAAAGCTACCACTAACTAAGCATGGTAGACATGGTAGGATATTTTTAAAGCAATCTTACAACTAATTAAGCATAGATATGGCTTCTAATTATTTTTAGAAGCGAAGCTACAACTAATTAAGCATGGTAAACATGGTAGGATATTTTTACAAGCAATCCTACAACTAACTAAGCATGGATATGGCTTCTAATTATTTTTAGAAGTAATCCTATAACAATTGAAGCATAAACATGGCTTCTAATTATTTTTAGAAGTAATCCTACAACAATTGAAGCATAAACATGGCTTCTAAATATTTTTAGGAGGAATCCTACAACCTTAGTAGCATGAATATTGCATCCAATTATTTTTAGAAGCAATCCTACAACTAACTACTACTACTACTACTACTTCATTCACAACAAAATCATCACATACAACTATCCACTACTACTACTACTTTATGGACATAAACATACTACTACTTTATTAATTACATACATGCTACTACTACTTCATTTATTACATACTACTACTTATTATTTAGCATACTACTACTTAGTTGCTTACTAACCTTATTTATTACTAGTGATAAGAGAAAGATTTATTTTACTTTGCTTTACAAAAGAAAAGATCTTTTTAGTTAGCTACAACTAGTGATTAAAAATGAAAGAAAGATCCTTTTTAATTAATTACAACTAGTGGTTAAAAATGAAAGAAAGATTCTTTTTAATTAATTACAACTAGTGGTTAAAAATGAAAGAAAGATCCTTTTTAATTAATTACAACTAGTGGTTAAAAATAAAAGAAGATCTTTTTACTTATTAGCTACAACTAGTGACTAAGAATAAAAGAAGATCTTTTTATTTATTAGTTACAACTAGTGATTAGAAATAAAAAGAAGATCTTTTTATTTATTAGCTACAACTAGTGATTAGAAATAAAAAGAAGATCTTTTTAATTATTAACTACAACTAGTGATTACAAATAAAAGAAGATCTTTTTACTTATTAGCTACAACTAGTGACTAAGAATAAAAGAAGATCTTTTTATTTATTAGTTACAACTAGTGATTAGAAATAAAAAGAAGATCTTTTTATGTATTAGCTACAACTAGTGATTAGAAATAAAAAGAAGATCTTTTTATTTATTATTTACAACTAGTGATTAAAACAAAAGAAGATCTTTTTATTTATTAGTTACAACTAGTGATTAGAAATAAAAAGAAGATCTTTTTATGTATTAGCTACAACTAGTGATTAGAAATAAAAAGAAGATCTTTTTATTTATTACACCAAGTCCTACAACCAACAATGGTTGTATATTTCAACAATATGCAATATGTGAGTCCTTTGGTCCAATATCATACAAACAACAAACTACAATACTAAAGTTATGATCTTTATGAGTTAGTAGTTATTACTACTACCTTTCTTTCCTTTTCATCCAACATAACAACACAACAACACACCCAAAAAAGAAACAAAACAAGAAGGTGAGAAGAAGAAGAAGTCAAACAACAAACAACAAACAAACAAACAAACAAACAAACAAAGAAATCAAGTAGTGAAGAAACCCCCACCTTCCCTAACTTGTTGGAAGAACTAGCTAGCTATTCCTTCTCCTTCCCCTAGCTTTCTTTTTGAACTCTTCTATGACCCTACAAAACAAAACTCTCAATGTTAATTGTTCTCTCTTTCTTTTCCTTTCCTTCTTTCTTTCTTTTGTTTTTTCTAAAATGAGAGAAGGAGGTGAATGAGGGGGGATTTATAGAAGGAGATGGAAGGTGGTGAGTGTACCAAAATGGCACAAAATAAACCCCAAGAAGAGGTGGCCGGCCAAGCTATAGGGGAGTAGGGGGTGAGGTTTAGAGTGGTGAGGTGGAGGGAGGTGTTATGTGAGGGAGGGTGTTTCTAGAAGACTTTCTCCTAATCTCTTATGCATACAACCCCTAAATAAAACCTCCTAATCAAACCTTAATTCTCTAATTAAGTAGCCATGACAAGCATAAGTATATTATCCTAAAGTACATACTATATACTAGGTATAATATACTAAGTATCATACAATTATGTGTATGTGTACATGTATGTGTATACAAAATCTTTTTATAAAATCCTCACAAAGTTCCCAAAAATAATTTAATTTAGAAAATAATAGTGAAATAATTTTTATTATTACTTCGGAGAGTCGCGTTATCAATTTGATGTGCTTTGGATGCGCATCGACTGATAGACGTGCGTAGGCACTGTTTGTGGGCAACCCGGCGAAAATCGCCAAAATAGTCCGATTTTGGAATTAAAATAAAATAATAATAAATAATAATAAAATAATAATTTATATGAGTTAATATCCGTCCGGGATATTACAAGGACGACCGATGAGCTTCTTCAAGTAGCTTCTACTTGACTTCATCCCTAGGTACACACAACCTAGTGCCAAAACGAAGTGACCCGTCTGAATGAATGATCAAATCAGTTCTCAAACCAGCTTTCACTTTGCTTCGGAACTTCTGCAACTGATAATCTCCTGCTTGGGCTTCCTTGATCTGCTCCACCAAACAAGACTGCAACTGCAACATCATGAACTACTGTGCTGATCCAGAAAGTATCACGACTAACTCCAGCCTTCTATTTCCTTCTGCTTGGTAAGGAACATAGCAGCAGGTCTTCTACTCAAAGCATCAGGCACCATGTTCACTTTGCCCGAGTGATACTGCAAATTGATGTCATAATTCAATGCCTTCTTTGTGAACAAATACTTGAGGCTCTTGTGATCTGTGAAAATCTCCACTTTATCCCCAAGCAGATAATGCCTTCATAACTTCAAGACAAAAATTGCGGCTGCAAGCTCTAGATCATGCGAGGGATAGTCTTCTCATGAGGCCTCAACTGCCTGGATGTATCGGTGACAACCCGACCTCGCTGCATCAGCACCGCTCCCAGACCTCTACTCGAAGCATCACAATGGATCACAAAACCGCCCGAACTGTCGGGTATAGTCAGTACAGGCGCTGACGTCAACCGATGCTTCAACTCCATAGAAGCTTCATCACAAGCCTCATCCCAAGCAAAATTCTCGTCAAATTGGTCAAGGGTCCAACTATCTTTGAGAAATCCTAAACGAACTTCCAATAATACCCTGCCAATCTAAGAAAGCTTCGCACTTCAGACGCCGACTTCGGAACCGGCCAATCCTTGACCGCAGTGATCTTTGATGGATCAATAGAAACACCATCACCGAGATAATATGACCCACGAAGGCAACCCGGTCCAGCCAAAACTCACAATTGTTGAACTTCCCATACAACTGGTTCTCCCTCAAAGTCTATAGATAACCCTCTAATACTCAGCATGATCCTCCGGTTCCGAGAATACACCAAGATGTCGTCAATGAAGACCATGACAAACTGATCCAAAAATGGCTAGAACACATGTTCATCAGACTCATGAATACTGCTGGTGCGTTGGTAACTCCAAATGGCATCACTAAGAACTCATAATGCCCATACCTCGTGCGGAATGCTGTCCTCTGAACATCCTCTGACTTTACCTTAACTTGATATAACCGAACGGAGATCCAACTTCGAGAAAATAGAAGCACCCCCCAGTTGGTTAAATAGATCGTCAATTCTCGGCAATGGGTACCGATTCTTCATAGTGAAACTGTTCAACACTCGATAGTCAATGCTGAGTCGGCGACTGTCATCCATCTTGTTGATGAACAAAACTGGAGCCCCCTAAGGAGAAACACTCTGCCTGATAAAACCCTTATCCAACAACTCCTGAACTTGCACCTTCAGTTCGGCCAATTGAACTTGTAACCCCCATTCTCGACAATAAGTATTTCCCGTGTATTTTCTATAATTTGATTTTTACAAACTTATTTTGTGCTAAATTCGTTTCAAATATTTTATTAAAGTGTTTTTTTATCGAAAATTTTATCCATTTTGAATAATGGTGTATTTTGATCTTATTTCCTATATCTTATTAATCGACTATTTATGTTTGAGCCTAAAACAAATATGTTATTATTATTGGATTATTTTAATAAAATTGTAAAACTTGAATACTATTTTGTTATAAGATTCTATAGTTATTATTATTATGATTATTAATTTTATTTCTTGATTATCTATTTTAAATTCATATGTTGAATTATTTTATTATTATACTCGATCTGATTTTCTTGGCGAATTCCAATTTATTTTCAAGCCCAATTGATATTCTTTTCATTTGTATTATTTATTTATCTAATTGAATTTAAATTTTCGTTCATGAACTATTTTGTCTTTTTGTTGGGCTATCTATCTTGTGAATTTTATTAGATTGGTGGTATTTTATTTGAACCCTATCGTCTTCAAACTCATCTCTTGTTGAACCCAAAACCCAATTTCATTGCTCTTAACCCAAAACCATTATTATTGAATCCTAAACCACTAACCCAACTTCCTAATTGTACCCTATAAATACAATCCTAGTACAAACCCTACAAATTGCACAAATTGAAACCATAGAGCCGTCTATTCTCTCTCCTCTCTGTTTCTCTCTCCCCGTTGTGTTTTCACACCCAACTCCAACCTAACTCCTGTTCTTCTTCTCCGGCCCCCTCCGGTGACCCCCATCGCCGCCCTCACCCAAATCCACCCTCCTCCGTCGACCCATCTCGTCGACACCCTCACAGCAGCCCCCGAAACCCCCTGCCTCCCCTATTTCCGTCGAGCAGTATCAGAACCCCGACGCCCCTTTTCCCGTCGATGCCCTGTGCTTTGCTGCCCGTCGCCGTCGAGCCAGTCGACGCCAGCGATGCCACCATCTAGCCTGCCCCCTTGCCCTCTTGCTGTGGGTTATTGTTGCTGCTGCCGTTGCTGTCTCTTTGTGCTATTGATTTATTTGGGTTTCGTTTGCACGTATTATACACGTGCTAATTGTGTTAGTTCGTGGGTTCGTTGCTTTGGGATCCTTATCCCGTTATTCTTGGAATTCGATTTCGTCTATAAGGCAAGTCATTGTCCCTCTTGAATTGATAATTGTATCAAATTCAAGAATTTTTATTGAAACTCTACAAGTAGATCTTGATCGTTTATCGTATCGTTCAATTGATTATCTTTCGTTGGGTCTATTGAAGGTTTACACGAGCTAACCCCCAATATTCTTGACTTTGTGCCACTTTTGACTCCAAAGATTGAATCTTTCATGCATTCATATAGTATCGTTAATAGGGTTATCCATATAATCACGACACAATTAAATTATTGTAGAAATAATTGCTTGGTTGTATGTTTGATTGATCGATTGATATTTGATTGATGCTAAATTAGTGTATGTATGTGTTCTAATTTTATTTATCATGTTATTGCACCATCATGTTGATTATGAAGTTTACCGACTCTTTGAAGTAGAACTCATCATGCTTAATAAATTTATTTTATGAAAAATATCCAAAAACCTGTATGTTGCTTGCTGGCTTTATTTTGACTGCTATTTTCGACTCAGTAAATGATCTTAAAATGAATAACTTTCTGAATAAGAGTTGTATCCTTATCTTTCTGTTTTGCAGAACATCTTGAAATTCTGAATTCCGAGTTGTGTAGCAATAGTTATGTTCATTTTACTACAGCTGTGTTTTTATTTCCAGATTTTCAGATTCTCGTATCTTTCATGTTGAAACTGTTCAAAGGCTCATCAAATAATAAAATTTTTCTCTAATAAATTCCAGATTGTCCCTTAATATGTTTAGGAGTCTAATAAATATTTTTAATGAATTTAATATTGAGTTTTTGCTGATTCTAAAATTTTAATAACCTGATGTCGAAATTTTGCCTGAACATGAAAGCTGTATAGAATGGTGTATGTTTAACGTAGATGCTGTTATCGGATTTTGAACTTTAAATTTGCATTGCAACCGTGAGTTTTTAGAATTTCTTATGGTTTTAGTTTTTGAGTTCTGAAACAGCAGGAAATTATATTTTAGTACATACTACTTTTGCTATCCATAATTTCACTTTTCAGTTTTCATGAATTAATTGTTCTCATATTGTAGTCCTGCATGTTTTAGAGTGTGTATATTGCATTGCATGATCCTAGTATCATATTGTCATCATTTTCATTGTCCTATTCATGTTTATCATCTTATTGTTCCCTTATTGATATCATTGTTCATCTCATGTCTCAAAGTACATATTGTATTGTTGCATCGATAAAATAATTAACAAGCCGGGGTTTAAGGGTTGGCTCTAGTAGTGGAAAATATAGTGACTGTACTCGGAGAAGGGGCCCGTGTTTCACTAAATATTGTTACCGGCTATTGTTTTATGGGTTGATTGTGGCTTCCGACGGTAACCCAATCTATCGTGTATTGTATCGTTGCCGAATTATCGTATCGTGCATTGAATATTGAATCGTGACTATTGAATATTGATTATTTGTCGAGTGCATGATTTATAAAATCCACCACTAAGTCTAAACGTAACTTATTTGTATGTAGCAACCATGTGGTAAATGAATGGGACACATGAAGTGCTACATTAGTTAGAATTAAAATGATTAATAGACTTAAGAATTGACACGACATCGACATAGCATATTGTACATCATTGTCCCTATTGATATCGAATATTGGCTAAGTGTTATAGACATTGATCATTGAATATTGTTATCGATTATTGAATCATTGTTTATAACTATTGCATCGACTATCATGATATTGATTATTGCTATTGTCTCATGTTATTAATTCCTGTTGATCTATTGAATTCATTGTTATATAGTTATTCCATTGTTCCTTGCTTTCTCTACTTGTTGTCCATGACTTGCTCTAAGGACAAATTTTCTCCTCCTTTTAGACGAAGTGATTATAGGTGTTGATGGAGAATTGCCTGATGGATTGGAAGAACAACATTGGTAAAAGAATTGATAGCATCGCTGCTTAATAATTTATTATTTTGTCATGAAGACTTAATTATTGGACTATTGTTATTTCATTGTATTGTGGGCTTTTGACCCGAATATTGATATTATTTGTTTCCAGATGTTGGATCATTATTATATTCAGTCATCTCATGTTGTTTATTCCAAGTATTATTGTTCATGAGATTATTAGTATTGCCTGCGCAATTGTTCTGTATTGATTATATTGTTGAGTTGATCAGATAAATAGTTTATGGGTGACGTTAGTCATTCGCTGGGCCAATGCCATGTACTCGTATTCCGTATTTTTGGAAAGCGGGCGCGACACAACTGGTACCATGCGGTACAGACTCTTCGAGATAGGCACCGTATCCGGCTGAACATCAATACTGAATTCCACTTCTCGATCTGGGGGTAATCCAGGCAATTCCTCAGGAAAGATATCGAGGAAGTCTTGCACAGCCAAGGGTGCAACATCCCCATCAGTACCTAACGACCTAAGTGTAGCAGCTGTCGAGTTCATCGACCTTTGACACGCCCAAGCGATGTCTCACCCGCATGAAACTCGAACTCTTGTTGCCCAGGAAGCCTGAAAATCACATTCTTCTCTCGGCAATCAATCACGTCATGCGAAACACCCAACCAGTCCATCCCCAGAATAACATTAAAGCCAGAATTGGGGATCACAATAAGATTAGCCTAAAAATTCCACACCACCTATCAGCAAAGGGCTTTGCTCGCATACCTACAACAGACGATGACACCTCCGCCTGTGGCAATGTTCCAAGCTACGGGCATAACATCACTTGCCAAACTTTGCTGATCAACAAAGCGGGAGGAAACAAAGGAGTGGGTAGCACCGGAGTCAAACAGAACATGAGCAGGAAGGGAGAAAATTAATATAACACCTATGAATGATCAAAGAATGAGAATGAGATGCAAGCAAGATATATGCATGAATAATTGTGCAAAAGGAGAAAGAATTATCGCCAGAATCAAAAGAATATGGGTACGACAAGAAAAAATTATACCGAATAAGGAATCAATGAATGGAAGGGACAAAACATAATGAGAAATGAAGGAACTAAAAATGAAGGGACCAAAAAGTGGATCAAAAAGATTATTACCCAGATTATGTTGGTTATTACATGTTCATGTGATCAACGTGGTGGACATACTGTTGGGTTAACCTGGCTAAGCCAAACTTGACTAACACGTTAGCCAAACATGACTAACACATTAGCCAAACCTGGCTCTGATACCACTAAAAAACTGTCACGCCCCGCTTCCCAAAATACGGGAATACGAGCACGTAACGAAGACAAAGCAAATGATATAAACAGCATCCATAAGTTCTACCAGTCTAACTCAACAATACGAATAACAATCACAACTGCGCAAGAGAATATAATCACATAAACGAAGAACAACTTCAATAATAAATGAAATAATTCAAAACATAATATCCAACATTTGGGATAAAACAAACTTTGCCTCATACAAGCCCAAAACAAAGTACAATATCAATAACAATGCTCAAAGGGGAAATGGCATAAAGATAATTCAAGCAGTCAATTTTTGAGCTCCATTCTCTCAAATTGTTGCTCACCAAGTCCTTCTGGTATCACTCCTTCGGTACTTGTAAATTCATTTATCTAAAAATAGAGAAATAATGTCCGTTAGATCAAGTCACGGACAACAAGTAGCAGGAAACAAAGAACAATAAAAAAAGCATGGTATATCAAGATAAAGGACTGGATAAAAGTCAAGAACAAAAACAAGGATTGGCAATAATGTCAAGTGTCTATATTCAATTATGCGATAATCACTATTTACAATTCATGATCAATAATGATGACAATAAACGAGATCAAGTATGCACTGTCGATTTAGGGTTGTTATTCATTTTATTAACCTATCTAATGCACGTAGTATTGTGTTCCATACCACAGGTTTGGTGCATGTAAACAGTGTTCGTTTTAGACTATGATGGTGAACTCAACAGATCATATAATCGGCCGAGTAAACAGGAATAAACGGGAATAATGGGAATTAACAGAAATAAACGGGAATAACATGAATTAATAGTAATAAATGGGAATAAAGGGAATTACCAGGAATAACCGATAGGGGACCCCTATCCAGTACAATCTCCGATTGTTCACTACCAAGTTAACCCTCAATACCCCAGCTTATTAATATTTTATTTCATCCTATGTGAGCATGCAAGAAGATGTCAAGTTTGTGTCATGATAGGTGTGACTAATTCTACTCATTACATGCAAGGCAAGAAACATTTATAACAATTCAATGCAAAACATACAATCTGGAAAGCAGAATGTTGCTGTAAAAAACAGGTATTCCTGGTGCTACAGAAAAGAAAATCTGGATCCCTCAAAAGTTCTTGAAACTAGACTCCCTACCGGTTCCAGCGCATATACACACGGCATATAAAGATCAAAGAAACTGGGTTCAAATTGTAATTCTTTACAGATTTTATGTTCAGGAAGCAAGTTAAAGATCAAATTCACATGCATGTATCAGTTCAGAAAAGTTATCAATTAAATTCACAAAAATTCAGGGTGATTCCTAAGCATGTCTAGTCTCAGCAAAATTAATTTTACATTTTAATTTTATTGTTAACATGTTCTTTTTATTAACAATCCAGGGTGATACATATATAATTGTGAATCTGGATATCCAGACCTAGTAGTACTAAACGTATGATATCTAGCTGATTACGTACGGAATTTAGATCCATCAAATGTTCTGGAAAGTAGACACATAGAGATACAATTCATGTTTACAAAGTTCATTCAAATTACTACAGAAACAGATTCGAAAGTTTGATGCAAAAAGAGGCAGACAGCAGGACAGAAAATAAATTAACATTAATTGATAATAATTTCATCACACAAGCATGCAATATCATGGTAATTAATTAACAGAAGTTACAATTAGTTATTAACATGCAATTTCAAGGGTAATGATGCATTTTACAATCAGGGCAATTAATTCATGAAATCATATTCAATCAAGAACATTCCAGTCATTAATCAGTTCTATAGCATGGTTCTAGTTATTTTCATGTATTACGTGCATATGCAATGTGCAATATGGACTAGGGTCCGAATCAAGGATAATGGCACCAAAAGCAATTTATCACTTGGTTTCGCCGATGTTACCATGATAAACTATTGAACAAAAACAAATACATATATGAATTGGAATTAAGAGCTACTTGCAGGAATCAATAAAAATTCTTGAACGCGAACAATAATAGGGTTCAAGAAGACTTTCCTTTATATGATTAGTCCGAATATAATAGATTAACGGGATTAGGATCCTGATGGTGACACGTGCAACTCACGTACCCCAAAAGCACGTGCAAACACATGCACACACGACATCAAGAACCACAACAGCAAACAGCAATCGGGCAAAACAACACACAGCGAAATTCGACGACTGTGTGTGGCACTTGGAGGTGGTGGACTACGGCGGTGCAGTCAATGGCCGACGGCAGCAGGAGGGGTCTCGGGTGTGTTGGTAAGGAGGAAGGTCGATGGTGGTGGCTGCAGTCAAGGGAGAAGATGAGAGGGTTGGCTGCGGTGGGGCGATGTAACCACCGTTCCCACAAATACATATTTCCTAAGTATTCTCTATATTCCAAATTTTTATGAATTGATTTTGTGTTAAATTCGGTTTGGATTTTATATTAAAGTTTCTTCTAATTAACAATTTTATTTATTTTCGAATAATGTTGTATTTTAACTTTGTTTTATAATCCCAATTGATCGATGATTTATATTTGAGCCCAAATCAAATGTATTATTAAAGTTGTTGTCGTTGTTGTTGTCGTTGTCGTTGTCGTTGTCGTTGTCGTTGTCGTTGTGGTCGTTGTCGTTGTCGTTGTCGTTGTCGTTGTCGTTGTCGTTGTCGTTGTCGTTGTCGTTGTTGTTGTTGTTGTTGTCCAGCTATTATTATTATCATTATTTTAAAGTACAAACCAAGTATATTATTTATATATGACTATTCTAATTATTGCGAGAAGCTAAATCTTAATCTAATTGTTTTCTTTCAATTAATTCTATTTTCTATTGAACTCTGTAAAATCATGTTGTACAACCTATTTGAATATTTTTTGTATCGAGTACTCTAATTTAATCTATATCTTTATTGTTTATCCTATTTATCTAAACCCAAAACCCCTATAGTCTTCTTCTTGTTGGATCCAAACCCACGACCCTGTAATCCACAACCTAATTATACCCTATAAATACTCATTAACACCCTAACCCTAATTATCACCTAACCTAATTACCCCCACCTTCACCTCAGTCGCCACTATTCTAACCTATCCCTAACCCCGATCTCCTGTTTAAACCCCCAACTTCCTTTACCCCTATACTGTGCTGCCCCCCGCCCTGTTCATCTTCAACCTCGAGCCCCAGCACAACTCCACATCGCCCCATCGTCTTCTCCTTCCCTCATCTCCTCATCTTCCTCCTCTTCCTCATCCCCCATTACCACATTGACATCCTGCACCCGTCGTCAGCCTTGTGCTCTGCCGTAGAGCTCTGCCATCGGCTTCCACCCTCTACCACAATCCCGCAACTCCATTACTGCAGCCACCCATCACCGCCGAACCTATCACCTTCCTCCCTCGTCACCATCGCCCCTTACCATCAACTGTGCGCAGCTGCCATCGCAACCTTCACCAGCACCACCTTCTTCCTCTGTTTTCTTCCAAAGCAGAGCATCGCCTGCACCTCCTCTTCCACCGCAGTGTGCCTACTCTAGCGGCCACCTCGCTGCCGACATTCAACACCCTTGCAGTCACCCCGCAGTCCCTGTGTGCTGCTCCCCATCGAAGTCAATGTTGAAGCACGTTGCTGCTGATCGCTGCCTGTTGTTTGGGATTGGATTGCTATCTGCTGTTATGGGGGAGATTGTTGTCTGCTATTTTGCCCGTTGTTTGCTGTTTTGTGAGAATCGTTGTTTGCTATCATCCCCTCTTGCTGTCCGCTGTTGTGCGCTCTTGCTGTTGTGTTTTTGTGCACATAGTGGGTAGGTGCTTTTGTGAGTGCGTGCATTGTACGTGAGTTGCACGTGTTGCCGTTGGGATTCTCATCCCGTTATTCTATTATATTCGGATTAACTGTGTCTAAAAGGCAAGTCTCTCTTCAAATAGTTTTATTGTTCCTGTTGAAGATTTCTTTTATCCCCGCAAGTAGATCATGATTGTTTATCATATTGTTATACTGTTCATCTTCCGTTGAGTATATCGAGGATTTACACGAGCTAACCCAAGATATTCTTGACTTCGTGCTGATATCTTCTACTCGAACCCTAGTCCCTATTGCACATTGCATATGCACGTTATACATGAAAATAACTAGATCCATGTTATAGGATTGTTTGATGACTAGAATGTTCCTGATTGAATATTATTTCCATGAATTAATTCCCCCGATTGTAAATTGCATTGTTAATCTTGGAATTGCATGTTAATCACCAATAGAACTTTTGTTAATTAATTATCATGAGATTGTATGCTTGTGTGATGAAATATTTGCCTTCTCATGTTAATTTATTTTTTGGCTTGTTGTCTACTTCTTTTTGTATCAGACTTTCGAACCTGCAACTGTAGTAATTTGAATGAACTTTGTAAACATGAATTGTAGCTCCATGTGTCTACTTTCCAGAACATTTAAAGGATTTGCATTCTGATAAATAATCTGCTAGATATCCGACTTTTAGTACTGCTAGGTCTGGATTTTTAGATTCACAATTATATGTGTATCACCCTGTTTTATTAATAAAAAGAACATGTTAAAAGTAAAATTAAAATAGGAAATTAATTTAGCTGAGACTTGACATGTGTAGGAGTCACCCTCAATTTTTGTGGAATTATTTGATGAGTATTCAGACCCGATATGTACATGTAAAGATGACTCCAAGTTTCTTCCTGAACATAAAATCTATAAAGAATAAGAATTTGAACCTAATTTCTGCAAATTTTATATATCGTGTGTATATTCGCTGGAACCGGCAGAAAGTCTAGTTTCTAGAACTTATGACGGATCCATATTTGATTTTCTGTAGCAGCAGGAATATCTATTTTTGTACAGTAACATCCTGCTGTCCAGATTGTATGAATTGTGTTGATTTAATATAAATGTTTCTTGCCTTGCATATAACGAATAGAATTAATCACACTTAGCATGACACAACCTTGAAATCTTCTTGCATTCTCACATAGGATGAAATAAAATATTAATAAGTTGGGGTATTAAGGGTTGACTTGGTAGTGAACAATCGGAGACTGAACTTGGTAGGGGTCCCTTGCCAGTTATTCCTATTAATTCCCATTGTTCCCATTCAATACGTAATTTCCCTTCATTCCCGTTATTCCCGTCAATTCCCATAAATTCCGGTTTATTGGGCCGAGTATATGATCCGTAGAATTCACCATCATAGTCTAAAACATTCACTTGTTTGCATGCACCAAACCTGTGGAATGGGACACAGTACTATATGCATTAGATAGGTTAATAGAATGAATAACAACCCTCACTTGACATTTTATGCTTGATCTCGTATACTTTCATCGATATTGAACTTGAATTGAAATTGTTGACTATTGTATGATTTAATAAAGACCTTTGACATTATTGACAATTCTTTTTTTTTCTTGACTTTGATCCAGTCCTTCATTATTGATATACAAAACTTTTTATTGTTCTCTGTTTCTCACTACTTGCTGTTCTTGACATGCTTTAAGGACATTATTTTCTCTATTTTTAGATCACGAATTCAGAGGTACTAAAAGAGCGATACCAGAAGGACTTGGTGAGCAAACTCTCTGAAGATCGGAGCTGGACTATTAGACTATTATAGTTATCTCATGTTATTTGTTTATTTTATCGCTTTTATTATACTTTGTATTCCTGGCTTGTGTTTCCCGAAGTTTACTTTTACCCAGATGTTGGATATTATTCGGTGAATTTATTTCATGATTATTTTGGATTTTATTCATTGTTTATGTGGTTATTCCTTTATTGTGTGGTTGTATTCTCTTGTATACTGTTGAGTTAATCTGTTACAGCTTGTGGATGATGTATAAATCATTCGTTGGGCCTTTGTTATGTGCTCGTATTCTCTTATTTTGGGAAGCGGGGCGTGATAGGTGATGAGTAGCAAAAGACGCATCGAACCAAGTGTTGGACTCCGAACTTGTTGTTTCAATGAGTTGTTTTTTTTTTTGAAAGCCCACAAGTAGTACAACCAGAATCTTTGGAATAGAGAATTTCCAGGGGGTAGATCACTTTTATTGAAAACAACTAGGCGGCTGCTTCTAAGTTGCGAGCAGCTATTACATTTGATAAAGAAAAAAGAGAAACTTTAACATGTTTTAAGGAGAACACTATTGGAGAAGTTGCTTGGAGCGGTGTTTAAACACCCTCTTGGTACTTCAACAAGTGCTCTGCATTCCATGTCCTCGGCACCCTCTTGCCCCCAGGGTCTTTAAGTTGATAAGCACCCGGCGGACAACTTTGGAGATCTTATACGGTCCTTCCCAATTGGGTGCTAATTTGCCTTTCTTGTAGGGGAAAGAAATAGATAGCTTCCTGAGCACTAGTTTTCCTTCTTTGAGATTAGTAGGGCAGACTCTCCGGTTGTAGGATTGCTCGATCCTACGCCGATAGGTTTCTTGCCGAATGGAGGATCTCTCACGGAGCACATCAATGAGGTCCAAGTTGTCGCGAAGCTCGTTCGCATTTTGCTTTTCATTGTAAGCAATCAAGTGGGGAACGGTAGACCCACGTCCAAGGGGATAACGGCTTCAGAAACGTAAGTGAGGTTGAAGGGTGATCCTCCCGTGGGGGTCCTCTTCATAGTGCAATAGCTCCAGAGCACATTGGAGAGCTGCTCTACCAATAACCCTTTAGCTGACCTACTGAGTCTCTTTTTCAGGCCGGAGAGAATTTGCCGATTGGCGTTCTCTGCCAGACCGTTGGACTGGGGGTGGGAGACTGAGGAGAATTGATGCTGAATGCCAAGATCCGCGCAGAAAGCGCGAATTGCCGCCCCCGTGAACTGAGTTATGTTGTTCGTTATCAAGATTTAGGGCATGCTGAATCTGCAGACAACGTTCTTCCAAAAGAAGCATTGCACCCTATTCTCCGTGATCGTTGCTAGGAGCTCGGCCTCGATCCACTTAGAGAAATAGTCGATCGACACGACAAGGAACTTTAGCTAGCCTGGTGCTAGCGGGAACGGCCCGAGCAAGTCCATTCCCTACATTGCAAAGGGGGTCAGACTGAATAGAGAGGTGAGCCGAGCTTGTAGTAGGCGGCGGATTGTTGAGAAATTTTGGCAAGGGCCGCATTGACGAACGTGTTGTTCGGCATCGCGAAGGAGAGTAGGCCAGAAATATCCATAGTTCAAGACTTTGCGAGCGAGGGACCTTGCTCCCAAGTGAGCACCACATATCCCTTCATGTATTTAATATCCCGGTCAGATATTATATTTGTATTATTACTATTTTTTAATTAAAATATTTTTTATGGAAATTTCTTGGTTCTATTAATAAAAAGCTATCTGTATATATATACAAGTAAGTATATATATGTATTGTATCGGTTTTGTGCACTTGTACAAAATCCTGTAAAATGCGTTTTTCAGAAAATATCTCTAAAATCCCGGGCTAATATTAAAAATTATTATTTTATTTTTATTTTATTTTTATTTTCAGAATGGAAATATTTTTAGTGGATATTACCCGGTTTTGTTAATAAACATTATCTATATGTATATACCAGGCTGTATACATCTGTATTGTATCAAATTGGTTTGAAATCTTCCGAGCCGGTAATAAAATTATTTTTTATTATTATTTCTAAATTAAAATATTTTCTGTAGAGAATATTCATTTTAACTAATAAAAATTATATGTATAGACAGATATATGTACGTATATGTACTGTATCGATTTCGTACGTTTGTACGAAATCATGTAGTATGTGATTTCGGGAAAATATCTCTTATTTTTTATTAATCATGATCAAATGGAGGGTAGGTATTAGATTGGGTGTTGATTGCAATATTAATTTGCAAATAAAATATTTATTTGTTAACCCACAAAGAGAGAGACACTTGGCTCTCTCTCTGCCACATCTCTCTTTCTCCCTCTCCTAAAAATTGGGCGGCCAAACACAAAGGGAAAAAGCCCTTTCATTTTGTTCCTTCATCCCATCTCTTCTCATCTCATTCTACTTCTACTACTTGTTTATTTTGGAAAAAAATTGAGAAGTCAAAACCAAAAGAAAAGAGAGGGTTTCATGGGTTCTCTTTAAAGGGAAGCAAGAACAAGGAAGAAGAAGGGTAGCAAGCTAGTTCTTCCTACACTTTGGGTGGGGGTTCTCAACTTGTCTTTTTGATTGTTATTATTATTTTTGTTTGCTTATTATGTGAAGATCTTGGACTAATTTCATGTGCATATGAGTAGTGTAGATTGAAAAGGTTTAAATGCCAAGATTGAAGTGATAGAACACAAAAATAAACCCTAAAGATTCAATCTTGTAGGTTTGATGGTTAGAATTAATTTATTATGCTAAAGTTAAAATCTTGAGCCCAAATTAATTAGAGAGGTTCTTGTATGTGTTATTATCATGTTCTAATTTTAATAGAATTTTCTGGGTTAATTTGATGGGTGAAACAAATCGTTTTTCCAAAACAACGAGCACCAAAAAGAAATTGTTGTTTTGGGTTGATTCAACTTGTATTCAAGGGACTGGATTTTGAGTTCCATGCGGATTTTGGAAAAGTGTTCAACTAGAAAGTTGTAGTAGATGTTCTCACCTTTTCAAAATGCCCTATTTGGTTAGATTCTGATAAGTATTGCAAAATTTATGAGCTTTACAAAATCTCAGCAGCTGGCCTTTTTGGCTAAAAGCTCGCTGTTTGGATTGTTCGAAGTTTTTTCACCTCTTATTGATTGAATCTGAAAAAGTGTTCAACTAGAGAGTTGTAGTAGAGTCTCTCAATTTTCCAAAATGTCCTATTTGGTTAGATTCTGATAAGTATTGCAAAAGTTAAGACCCTTACAAAATTACAGCAGCTGGTCTTTTGACTAAAAGCTTGCTATTTGGATTGTTCGAAGCTTTTGCACCTCTTATTGATTGAATCTGAAAAAGTGTTCAACTAGAGAGTTGTAGTAGAGTCTCTCACCTTTCTAAAATGCCCTATTTGGTTAAATTCCGACAAGTTGAGCAAAAGTTATGACCCTTACAAAATTACAGCAGCTGGCCTTTTGACTAAAAGCTCGCTGTTCGGATTGTTCGAAGTTTTTGTACCTTTTAATGACTGAATTTGGGAACGTGTTCAACTATAGAGTTGTAGTAGAGATTCTCACCTTTCCAAAA
Source organism: Hemerocallis citrina (assembly GCA_017893485.1). Lineage (NCBI taxonomy): Eukaryota > Viridiplantae > Streptophyta > Magnoliopsida > Asparagales > Asphodelaceae > Hemerocallis > Hemerocallis citrina. The sequence goes on along the minus strand of CM030364.1, from coordinate 133,714,591 downwards.
TACTCTATTTGGTTAAATTCCGATAAGCAGAGCAAAAGTTATGACCCTTACAAAATCACAGCAGCTGGCCTTTTGGCTAAAAGCTCGCTGTTTGGATTGTTCGAAGTTTTTGTACCTTTTAATGACTGAATTTGGGAAAGTGTTCAACTAGAGAGTTTTATTAGAGATTCTTACCTTTCCAAAATGCCCTATTTGGTTAGATGCAGATAAGCGGAGTAAGAGTTACAAGCTTCCAAAGTTTCAGCTTTTTGTTAAGAAATCTATTGTTGGGTAATTTTTGCATGTGTTCAAACTTCAAAGGACGGGGAATTAAATTCCATAAGGAATCTGAAAAAGTGTTCAATTAGAGAGTTGTAGTATATGTTCCCACCTTTCCAAATTGTATAATTTGGTTAAATTCCAACAAGTATAGCAAAAGTTGTGAGCTTTACAAGTTTTCATCTTGTGCTGTCTTTCGTTGATTTGTATTGTGTTCAAGGGACGGGGCATTGAATTGCATAAGGAATCTGAAAAAGTGTTCAATAAGAGAGTTGTATTAGATGTTCTCACCTTTTTAAAAAGTATAATTTTGCTGAATTCTGACAAGCGCAGCACAGTTTGCTTCTAGGTTGTTAGAAGGTTTTTTATGTCTCTTTTGTGTACTCATTAGTAGTATGCTTATATTAGACTGTTAGAGAATTCTTTTGTTGCTTCTAATTATAAAAGATCAAGTTTTGCTAGTAGCATGTAATTTTGCTTCTAGATTGTTAGAAGACTTTTAGGGTTGCTTCTATATGATTCATTGTCGCATACACAGCTAGTTGGCTCGTATGTAACTCGTTTGGGTCATACGTAGCTAGTTGGCTCGTATGTAAGTTATTTTGCTCGTATGTAGCTTGTTAGCTAGTACGCAGTTTGCTGTGCTCGTTTAGGGTGATATCACTCCCCTAGGGGTCATCGACCATCAAGACATGTATTTATTTTACTCCTAAGGGACTTTGGACGAGTCACTCCTCGTGTACCGTCAGATCTTAACTGGTGTAGGTTGATCGCGGACCGGAGCGTAGACAAAATCCAAGTTCAGGGCAGTAACATGCGAATACGTTCGTATTGTCGGGCTCTTGCATCGATAGGCTATAAACAGGATCCTTAGGGATTCTGCTAAGTCTAGGTTGAGCACCTAGTATAGTTATCTTGCGAAGTCTAATTTAAGACTTAGCATGTTGTGGTAAGTATTGTTGTCATCCCTCTGGTTGTTTATGGTTAATGACATTGTTAGGGTAGTAACTTGTGGCTATTACTATTTAACCCTTATTTATTATCATTTTTGCCGAAGGGAAAGAGTTGGTATTAAAGGAGATACCTTATGATCTGACATGTTATATAGGCCAACACTAGGTGGTGTTATTGGTTGTACCCTTCCTATCAAAGGGATACGGTCTGTGCCTTCTTACGAGTTGGGAGCACGGGATCCGTATCTCGTCTGTTAATTTCTGAAGCGTCATGATAAGGGCAGGGAGCGATTCCTGTCGGAGCTAGGGACTGGACCCCCGGAACTCCGTCATGCTCTATACAAGAAGGGCGAACAAGCCATAGACTACGGTCTATCTGCTAGGGGGCCACAGGGGATGCTTCGAGCTAACCTGTGTTGTAGCTAACTCCAAGGGTTCGTTAGATTTTTGAGTGAGGTCCGGTACGTCGGGCAATAATGGCAAACGGAGACACCACTATATGACTGCGAATGGCAGGATTAGACCGTTTCAGAGCAATCTCATCAGTCACGCTGTATCTTCAGAAATAGGTTGAGTACAAGAGTAGATTTCATAGCGTGGGTTCAAATCCCTATATATGAAGAAACAGTTTGTTATAGGCATATGTGGTATGGGACACATACTGTTCTGGAGACTCTCTTGCATTAGAATAAGAGCTTCCTTGCATTAGTTGAGTCTAAGTCATAGCATACACTGACACATCAATTATATATACACGTTTCTCTTTTCATCAATCTGTTGTTTAAAGTTGAGAATCGCTGCTAGTCATCAGCCTAAAACGTCAGTATATGTACTGACGTTTCCATTTCAATAGGTACTGGATTGCAAAATTACAGGTACTGGATTACAGAGCTACAGGTACAGAATTCAGGAGGAGTCAAGGCAAAAGAAGCAAAGTGTTGATTTATTTCAATTGTAATATATGTTGTAATTTATTAACTATTGAGAAGCATCCAAGTGAAGTACCAAGGGTTATGTATTATTCATTGTACTCTGATGTATTTCTTAATGAAAGTTTGTAACACTTGGACTTGTATGGCATTATTGTAATACTGATGTAATGTATTTCAGTTTTATATCATTCTGACTTGTAATACATTTGTGTTGAATATAAAGTTTTAAACTTTCCTGTTTTTCAGTGTATTGTGGCTAATTGAAGGAAAAGATTATGGCTTATGTTACGGTTTTCCAGTGCAAGGAAATCGGGGCATTACAGTGTACTTCCTTCAGAGCAAATTGGGCTTCGTCAAGGGAGAGACACCTCAAGTAGGGTATGCCTTCTACTTGGGTGTAGGAGCGTTTGTACAAGACTCCCTCGATGAGGGTGTACTACTCAGCTCTGGTCCAGATCTTTCGGGCCTCTTTAGGGTCCAAGGGAAGGATCCCATCTCTAAGGAACTCGTGTAGAGGCCTCATCCAATTCTTGCCGAGATGTAAGGGCAGTGTCTCCATCGGCTCGGGGCCTTCTTCTTCGATGCTGGGCTTTATTAGAACTTCTATTAGGAAAGTTTGTTCAAGCCCTTGGAGTGAGGAGGAAGCTAGCTTTGAAAGAGCATCTGCCTGTGCATTCTCCTCTCGGGGGATCCGCTGGAGTTGTGCATTCTCAAAAGAGGCCATCAGGTCCTTGACCATGGCCAAGTACTTGGCCATGCGTTCATCTCGCGCTTCATATTCTCCAAATACCTAGTTCACCACCAGCTGCGAGTCACTAAACATCTTGACATGCTTCACCCCTGCCTTGCAAGCCATGCCCAGGCCTGCTATCAGGGCTTCATACTCAACCTTGTTGTTGGACGCTCTGAAGCTGAGGCAGAGTGAGTACTAGAGGATGAAATCATCTGGTCCCACCAGGATGACTCCCACTCCACTTCCATCAGCACACGAAGACCCATCCACATACACTGTCCAGAAGGGGGGTTCCTCTCTTGCTTCGCTGGCCTCGAAAATTGTACACTCCACTATAAACACGGCCAGGGCTTGAGCCTTGATAATGGTCCGAGGCTGATAGCTGATATCATGCTGGCTTAGCTCAATGGACCACTTCATAAGGCACCTGGAGGTCTCGAGCTTATGGAGGACTTGTTTGAGCGATTGGTCGGTAAGGACGACCACCGAGTGAGACTGGAAGTACGGGCATAGCTTTCGGGCCGCCATGACCAAGGCATAGGCCATCTTCTCTAGCTTCGGGTAACAGAGTTCAGCGTCCCGGAGAACTTTACTCATGTAGTAAATGGGCCTCTACGTCTTGTCTTCTTCTCTTACCAAGACAGCACTGAGGGTCTGCTCTGAAGCAGCGAGGTATAGGTAGAGGACCTCCCCAGGCCTTGGATTTCTCAAGAGTGGGGGGCTGGCAAAGTATGCCTTGAGCTGGTTGAAGGACTCTTGTTGCAGTTGCTCCCATTCAAAGCCTTTAGACCCCCTTGAGGGCCTTGAAGAACGGGAGGCACTTTTCCCCTAATTTGGAGAGGAAACACCCTATCCCCGCAAGGCGCCCGGAGAGTCTCTGTACATCTTTAACATTGGAGGGGGAAGCCAAGTTGAGTATGGCCTGGATCTTCTTGGGGTTGGCCTCTATGCCCCTTTGGCTGACCATGAATCCCAAGAACTTGCCGGATGAGACTCCGAACGCACACTTGTTCGGGGTCAGTCTCATATTTTGTCTCCTCAATACGTCAAAAGCTTCTTGGAGATCGGAGACATGATCTGATCCGTTGATGCTCTTCACCAACATATCGTCCATATAGACTTCCATGTTCTGCCCAATCTGCTCTTTGAAGATCTTGTTTACAAGGCATTGGTAGGTGGCGTCAGTGTGCTTAAGCCCGAATGGCATGACCCGGTAGCAATACAGGACTTGATCGGTGATGAAGGAAGTCTTCGGAATGTTAGGAGTGAATATTCTTATTTGATTGTACCCAGAGAATGCATCCATGAAGCTTAAGAGTTCATGGCCCAAGGTTGCATCGATCAAGGCATCGATGCTCGGGAGCGGGAATGGATCTTTAGGGTAAGCATTGTCTAGATCCGTGAAGTCGATGCAGATCCTCCAGATCCCATTGGCCTTGTTGACCATCACGACATTGGAGAGCCACTGCGGGTAGTTGACCTCCTGCATGAACCGAGCCCTCAAGAGTTTCTCAACCTCCTCATTGATAGCTTGCTAGCGCTCAGGGGCGAATTTGCGTCGCTTCTGCTGAACGGGTCTGGCCCCCGAGGCTACGCTAAGGTGATACATGAGGAGCTCCTCAGAGATTCCCAACATGTCAGCTGCCGTCCAGGTGAAGAGGTCCTAATTCCCCCTTAGGCACTGGATAATGTCGAAGTGAGAAGGAGGGGGAAGGGCTTTGCTAACCAAAAACTTGCGGGTTGGATCTCCTTCAGAAAAGGCCACCTCTTCCAGTTCATCGACCAGCTCCGAGATAGGTGGGCTACTCCCTTGGGGGATTTCAAGAGCTTCGAGGGAGAGGACAGGTCCTCCCACTGAGGTCATGTAGCACTTGCGGGCTGCTTCCTGGCTTCCTCAGACTTCTCCCACGCCCGCTGTGGTGGGGAATTTCATCTTCATGTGATAAGCCGAGGGTATGGCCTACGGAGCAACTAGGTCTGGTCGGCCTAGGATGATGTTGTAGGCAGCCTTCACATCTACCACCATGAAATCCATCAGGCTCGGTTCGGATGGTGGAAGTTTTGCCAGCGGTTATGTCGAGAGTTATGACACCCTCGATCGTCATTGGCATTCCCGTAAACCCGTGCAGAGTGTAGCCGGCATGCTTGAGCCGATCCCAAAGATGTTTTTTTATATAAGGGTCTTTTTTTGAGTGCCTCGAATGGCAATATGAGGATCGAGACAGAAGAGGATGGGTGCCTCGGGGAGAGTCGGGGGAGATTCATCCCGCATCCCGATGGTCTAATCTAAAGGGATCGGCATCTCGGTGTGGAACTTGGGGATATCTAGCTCTCGTTTCGGAAGCTTAGATGGGAAGGAATAGGGACCTCGGGGCAGAACATGGGGAGATCCACCATGGGTTTCGAGGGCCGAGACTTGAAGGGACTGGTGCTCTTGGATAGAACTTGGGGCAGGTTGTCGAACGAATTTGGCCGAGCCCCGAGGGGCAAGTTGAACCATCTTGTTCGAGTGACTTCGGAGAAAAAACATGCGACTGATCTAGAATCCCATGCCGAGGGGCGAGGTTCGGGACTAATGACTTAGCAAGACAAAAAAATGCGACTGATCTAGAATACCACGCCGAGGGGCGAGGTTCGGGACTAATGACTTAGCGAGAATGACTCGCAAGTGACCCGGGGTACCACACCGAGGGGCCAAGTCCGTAACCAAATTACTTAGCGAGAAAAACTCACGAGAGACCCGAAATACCATGCCAAGGGGCGAGGTCCGGGGATGTGTGACTTAGCGAGAAAGACTCACGAGCGACACGAAGTACGATGCCGAGGGGCAAGATCCGGGTCCAGATGATTTAGCGAGAAAAATTGGCGAGTGACTCCGAGTACCATGCCGAGGAACAAGTTCTGGACTAATGACTTAGCAAGAGAAACTTTAGAGTGACCCGAAGTACCACACCGATGGGCAAGGTCCGAGACCAAATGACTTTGCGAGAAAAACTCGCAAGTGACCTGGAGTACCACGCTGAGGGGCAAGGTCTGAAACAGATGACTTAGCGAGAAAAAAAAGTGTGGGACAGTAGTGAAGTGTTATTTATAATTGAATAACTAGATTGGATGCCCTTCGGTGAGCACTAATTACAGGTACTAGCCTCGACGGCTTGATTACAAATTTTTGAAGGTGTTAGGGCGTTAGGTGTTTTCATGAAACTTCATCAAAGGTTCTGCATTCCAGATTATCTTTATCACCCTACACCCCAGGTCTTCAAGTCAATAAGTTCCGGGGCGAACCACATTGGAGACCTTGTACGGGTCATCACAGTTTGGGGCAAGCTATCCCTTCTTGTTAGGTTCGGAATTTTGAAGTTTTCTGAGGACCAGGTCTCCTTCCTGGATGTTTGCCAGCTGGACCTTTTTTAGTGTGGAACCATTCTATCCTCTATTGGTAGATATTCCTTCTAATGATTGACTTTCGCGTACCTCCTTAAGTAGGTCTAAATTGGCTCAAAGGCTGTTTAAGTTCAAGTCCTCATTGAAGCTTATTATTGGGGAGGGGGGAGTCTGATTTCCAAGAGAATCACAACCTTAGTTCCGATTAAGAAGTTGAACAGCAATTTCCCTGTCGAAATTCTCTTAGTTGTCCTGTACGACCAGAGCACACTAGGGAGTTCTTCAACCCACAATCCCTTGGGGGACTCGTCTAGCCGCTTCTTGAGACCGTCCAGAATCTGGCAATTAGTGTTTTCAGCCTTCCCATTAGATTTGCGGTGCTTGCGAGATAGACGAGAACCTCTGTTGGATTCCCAGGTTAGTGCAAAACTTTCAAAAACCCTTACCGGCAAACTGAGTACTATTTTCAGTAATTAAGATTTGTGGAATCCCAAATCTACAAATGATATGTTTCCAAAAGAACTGCTAGGCTTGATACTCGGTTATCGTTGCTAGTGGTTCTGCCTCGACCCACTTTGTAAAATAGTCTATGGCGATAGTGAGGAAGCATGATTGACCCGTTGCTTTAGGGAAGGGACTTCTTCCCTGATTTCGAGAAAACACCCAATTGCAACCAGTCGGCCCGTGAGCCTCTGGACTTCTTTCACGTTCGCGGGTGGCATCATGTCGATGATAGCTTGGATATTCTCTGGATTCACCTCAATGCCTCATTGGCTGACCATGAAGCTAAGGAATTTTCCCGAGGTCAGGCCAAAGGCGCACTTCAACGGGTTTAGTATCATGTTGTTTTTTCTCAAGATAGTGAAGGCCTCTTCAAGGTCCCTCACTTGGTCTTCGGAACTGAGGCTCTTAATAATCGTGTCCTCCATGTACACTTCCATATTCCGACCGTTTTTTCTTTGAAGACCTTGTTCACCAACCTCTGGTAGATAGCTCCCGCATTCTTCAGACCGAATGGCATTACCCGGTAGCAGTAGAGACCTTGGTTCATGACGAAAGATATCTTTGGGATGTTGGAGGGAACATCCAGATGTCGTTGTACCCAGAGAATGCATCCATGAAGCTGTGGAGTTCGTGTCCAAATGTCTCGTCAATCAGATCGTCAATACTTGGAAGAGGGAAACGTTCCTTCAGGCTTGTTTTGTTGAGGTCTGTGAAATTGATATAGATCCTCCATTTTTCAGTTGCCTTATTCACTATCACAACATTTACCAGTGATTCTAGTTGGCTTCCTAGATGAACCGGGTGGCGAGGAGTTTATCGACCTTCTCTTTCACTGCCTGTTGTCTCTCTAGTGCAAATTTACGGCATTTTTGCAGCACCGGTTTCATGTTGGGATTGACACTCAAGTTGTGCATGACCAGTTCCTCTGAAATACCCGACATATCCGAGGGGGTCTAGGCAAACAGGTCTCAGTTCCGTCGGATGCAGCTGACGATTCTTTCTTTAAGGTTGAGAGGTAGGAACTTGCTTATCTAAAATTGTTTTGTCTCGTCTGCTTTGGAAAAAGGAATTTCTTCCAATTGTTCGACCGGCTTAGAGCCAATAGAGCTTCTATCACTGGGGACCTCGACCGCATCGAGGGGGAGGTCGAACCCTCCTACCATGGCAGTATAGCAGGCTTGGGCGACCACCTAGTAGCTCTTCACAACTCCAACCCCAGCCTTCGTTGGAAATTTCATCCTCATGTGGTAAGCCGAGGCTATAGTTTGGAGATATGCAAGACCTTGTTGCCCAAAAATGGCGTTATAGGCGAATTTTAAATCAACCACCATGAAGTCCATTGGCTCGGTGAAGATAGATGGTAGGGAACTTGTAACAACCTAGAATTTTAAATAATGTTTTTGGAATTTATAAATAAATTAAAGTGAATTTTTGGTGATTTAATAAACTTTTTCTGAAATTTACCTTTTTTGCACGTGCAAAACAATTGCAAATATTTTCTTGGGAAACACAAGGTTAAGAATTTTAATTGGAAGACCTAATATTTTTTAGTGAGTATTAATTTCAAATTTTCTGGATTTTATAAATCACTATTGGTATTTTTCACAAATATTGTTAAATGAAAGGGTCTTTTTGCAAAAATGCCACTTGGAGGCAAAATTTTCAAAATTGATTTTTCTGGGCTGAAGTTGAGGCCGGCCAAATGTGGAGGATTTTAGAGAGAGTCAATTTCAACTAAATTGGTTAATTTAATTACCTAATATGATAAATCTAAATATGTAAAGATATTTTCTTAAAAGAATATTTTGTAAATATTCTAAAAAAACCCTAAAAAGTGCATCTTAGCCTATTATATACAGCAACTCCCCCCCCCCCCCCCCCCCCCCCCCCTATTGTGAAATCAAAACTTATTTTCTCTTCATATTTCTTGAATTGGAAGAATTTGGATCTTGGAGTTTTTGCAAAAGATGAGAAGGGCTTTCTTATTTCTTTTAATTCCTTCAAGTTATCTTCTTTGAGGTGAGTGGTAATTTCTTTCAGTGGTTGATTTTCATATGATGAATTGATTATATGTTGTGAAATAAGATGATTATTGAATAGATTACATGTGGAGATCTTATGGATTATAAATCTTGAAATAGACCTGTTATGAGATGAACCTTGTAACTGAATAATAAATCAACACATCCATGAATAAATCAAAAAACGATGTGCGAACTTACCTGGATAGTACGTCAAAAATTTATATTGCACAAATTCTTGCCTTTCTAATGCCATGCTTGATTGATCATATATGAGACAAAGTAAAAATTGTATGAGATTGCATGAGATGTTATCTAAATTAGAAAAGATCCAAATTTTGCTTCATCAAAGTGTATGCTTCATTGTGTTATATCATGTATAGCTAGTATGCTATTGAATTGATAGGTTCATATATACACATGGATGAATGATGGACTATTAATCACTGTTTTGCTCACTTGATTATTGTTTTGACTGGGTATGAGAGATTTACTTTTGTTTGTGTTTGATCTGATGTGAAATGGAAGAATTTGAAATTTGTTGAGTTAAATTTTGGAATATTGATTAATGAATACCTACTTCTTAATAGATCTCAGTCTTGATGTGTATGTATGTTTATATTTCTGTTCAGTAAGGATTTTGTAACTGCATCTGCTGATGTTTTCGAGAGTTTATGAAAAAGTCTTCTTTATAACCTTTTATTCAATACTGTGAATTTGGAATATTGATATTTGGTAAAGTTTATGAAAGAGTTTGATTTGGCACATGAACTGAGCTGGTTTTGGCCAAGATTGTGCCCATTATATTATAGATTTCATCATATGAATCCATGTATTTTTATACATATATATGTATATCAGTTTCGTGAGAATTTCGAATTATGGCGACTGCAGACCACCTGACAGTCGACCGCAGTGTTATACTACATATGTCGGTCGACTGCCAAGTCTCTCACTGTTGCCATTCCTATATTGACAGTCGACTGCAGTGGTTATACTATATATGTCAGCCGATTGCCATGGTTTGAGGATTTACTTTTCTTTTGGACATTGTCAGTCGACCGCAGTACCTCTAAACTATGACCAACGGTCGACCGTCATGCTCTGTTCTGCACTATTAATTTACATTCTTCGAATCAGTGTTTATTCGAACTTATGGATTATTGATCATCAGTTTCAAATAAGGTTTTACTATAGATTACTATGTGTAACGCCCCGAATCCCAAATCACTGAATTCGAGATGTTCTACAGGATCTTTTCACTTTCTTTAGTACAATTTTACAAGGAAATTCAAACTTTTCTTTTTACATCAGAGTTTACATCATTCATTACATTTACATTTGCACAGCGGAAGTAAAGATATACAACATTTACATAAATGTACAACAACATGATAAAATCTTTATGCATCCATTCCTCTTTACATGTAATTTATCCTGCATATAAAACTGTGGGTACGTCAGTTTATTCAACCGACGATAATTATACATGGCCATCCTCTCTATGCCAGAAACAGTATAACGAATCTCATTTCTTAACAATCACAAACTTGTTCATAATAAGAATATAAATCAAAAGGGAACTCTTAAAGATGTCGTGTCGTGATTGTGCACTTAAACCTTAATGCAATTATTTAATTTACATGACACTAATGCGCACTTGTTCGGATTCTATGCATCCCATACTACATAGGTTCGAGGGCAAACCTCTTAATCGTTTCTTCATTTTTGTAGGGTTCAATCCCTCGCCATGATTTACTCTACTTCTGTAATTACGGTGAGTATCTTAAATGGTCTATGAGTACAAGCTCGTGCACTGGACCCTGGAGGGGAACCCCACGCCATGTCTTGGCTCATCAAGCATGCATTCTGTGGCAATTCAAGCCTCCTCCCTGAACACGATCCTCTTGCAGTCACCAAACATCCCACAAGTGTGACTAGAGTCCGATCATTCTGAGTTGCGCCCGCGCCATGTCTTGACTCATCAAGCATGCATTCTGCGGCTCACACACCCGCACCGTAAACTCTAGTTCTCATACTTATGTTTTTCTCTCACTGTCATCACCTCCTCACTATGTACTAAAATTATTAGAATCATGAATAAAAATCAAAGCTCTAGAGTTAGCCTCTCCACCAAACCGTACTTATCATTTCATTTACACATGACCAACCTTGGTCTTCTTTTCAATATCATTTCATTTCACTGCCGGGGGAGACTTAGCTACTCTTTCGTTCAATTTCCCATTCACAATTTCCAATTGAGCATTCTCAGCTTATAATTCATTTTAGAGTCTCACAGACTTTCTTATCATGATCTTAGCCTTTCATGTTCATTTAATTCTCAATTCACATCTATGATTTATTTCACATAAATCCATACAGTCATAAAAAGAGTTCATAGACTTCAATCATAAAGTTCACAACTTCCAACAGCAACAAATAAAATGAAATCTCATACATATCAAAGTCCACTCTGTACAGTCGACTTGGAAGAACACCAGTCGACTCATACAGTCAATACAGATTCATCATAAACACTCGGGAGAGTCGACTGCTGTACACGACCAGTCGGCTATCCCGCAACTTTTCATGTTCAGTGTCATCCACGTGACAGTCGACTGTTCATCCACCAGTCGTCTGTCCTGGGATTTTTAATAGCACATTTCTAAGTTCAGCTCAGTCGACTGGCTACACGCACTAGGTCGACTGGGCAGTTTCATAATTCAAAAACAGGGATTATCTTTCCAACCATTCTTACATGCATTTTCATTACAGCATACATACATTCATATTTCATAAACACCACACTTCTTACTTGTTCAGTAACATCGTAGCATGGAATTTCAAGTTACCACTATGCTCTTTTCTTTAAGGAAAATACTTTAAACATGTATTCATACTATTCATAACTTTCTTACGAAGATGAAGATATAAATCTCAAGTCATTATACTAGGTCAACATAATGGAATATCTCATTTCATGGAATTGCCGATTAATCATACTTAAATCGAAGCACCAGTCGGCTGAACACATTGTCAGTCGACTGCACCGACAGTTCTTAGTTTTGTTAATCATCGCTAGTTCTTTTCCATCCATTCACCTTCCCTCCATCATATGTGTCATAGGGAAAATATAGACTTAGTAATCACACTATTACGTCTATTTGTATACATGTTTATCACCACATCATGAAAATAATTGTCTCGTACCAGTCGACTGGTTCATGCGACAGTCGACTGTACCGACTCATTCGTTCTTATTATCAACAGCATGCTCAGGCATTTTCCGATACATTGAATTTACTTTTCATAATATGGTAGCAATTATAATAATCATAGTATAACTCCTACATTAGAAGTCCTGAGAAACACCCACCTTATTAGAAGAAATAAACGAAATCCAGCACACGCCCCTTAGTGTAATGAACGACCCCTCGCTCCTTGCTCCTTTGCTCCACACCGAATCCTTCAGAGAACTACTCGACCTCCACAGAAAAACTCCCACACACAACTCACAGAATGCCTCTCTTACAATAATAATTTTTAGTGTAAAAGAGATAAGGAATGGGAGGGGTATTTATACTAGAAAATAAGGGGAATGGAGGGCTAGGATTCATTAGATGGTTATAGGATCTAAGGCTAGGATTGACTAGGGGGTTGTAAAACTACCCACACCTCCAAAGTAACCGCCCATGATCTAAGCCCACCACTCTACCCAATCCGGCCAAGCTTTTGTGCCTTGTGCACGTGTACATTGAGTGCACGTGCACACACAAACGCACTACATAATTTGTACATCAAGTAACAAATAAATAAAAAGAAAGGATGCTACACATTACAAGTTGTAGAAAATAATAAAAGGGTTTAAATTCATGGGCTAAAATTAATTGGGCCAAAATAATTATTTTGTAGAAATAAATATGTAAATTAACCTTTGGGCTTTAGGGAAATTACTTTATAAAAATAATGTTCTTACTCATCATGTTGAAAATAATAGCCAAAATACTATACGTGCATACCACGTGTAACAAAATAAATAATCTTCATATATTAGGAAAATTCGGGGTATTACACTATGTCTTCGGAGAGTTATACTCTCAATTTGTTAAAGAACTAAAATTTGTATTTTCACAGTTTTAGAAAGTGAAATATTTACAGATTTCAAGAGAATGATGTTTTGCGATTTCCTGCGATTTCAAAATTGCGAGTTTCAGTTTTTTTGGATGATTAGTCTCAGATTTCCATGACCAGTTACTTTGGGTTTGAAAGAAGATGGATGAATTTTTGGAGTGGCTTGATTTGAAGAAGTTTCTTAATATGAACAAGTTGATAATGAAATTAAGTGAGTAAATCAAAGATTCATGTTGTTACCTTGAGTTGTGAGTCTTTAGAGGTTGAGTGGTGCCCTAGTATACTGACAGTTGAGATTTTGTGGTTTATGGTCAGTTGGGGCCTTGATGTTGTTTAATCGAGTTCAGTCCGGTAGGGTACACCAACTCTAGGAGAACTCTGGTTAATTAAATGAACTTAATAAATATAAGGACATGCACTAGTTGGTGATATGATGAAATGGGAGCAAACGTGAGTTATGGACTTCAGGATGATCCGAGGAGTGAGACAATCTCCAGTATTCCGGGACGATGACTGAAAAAGGCCACAGAATGATCCACGTGAGTGGGATTGGTCTCCAGTATTCCAAGGACGAGAGCGACGCTCATGGAATGTTTGTGCAATAAGGGTTCCAGGATGACTTGCAGAGTGAAACGATTCCTAGTATTCTGGGATGATGGCTGAAATAGACCACAAAATGATCCACGTGAGTGGGATGGATTTCCAGTATTCCAAGGGCGAAAGCCGATACTTGCAAAATGTCTAAATCTCGTTGTAGTCATTGTAGTAGGATAGTTGCATAACGTGGGATCGAACCTTATAAAGTGGAGAACGATAAGGGATTGCACCGGATCTATGTAGAGTGTGGAGCATAGATTTAACAAGTGCGCATTAGTTTTCATCATATGCATTTGTGATTTCCTTGACTTGATTTATGCTTGTTTTCTGCTTTCTACACTTGACACTTAGCCTAGTTTGCTTGACGATTTACGTTTCTTTTATTGTTATTTCATATTTCATTTGCTATTTGTAACACTCCGGATTGTATTATGCTTGTATATGTATGTATGTATATTGACAGTATGCGTGCAATTGATTGTAGTATTATGGGTCGATTTTGCCATCGTGGTGGATGGTTAGGGCTACAGGACGGTTTTTGGGAGAGTTGCATTCCAAGGATGTACGAGAACGAGACGGACCGATACTAGTATAACTGCTAGTTTTCGGCACGACGCACATGCAATATAACACGGTATAGTACTACAGTGAATATAGGTTGCGTGCACTCGTTAAAATACGCGTCTCACACTCGTTGGAGCTCGTTAAGCGTTATTTTGGGCAGCCAACCTAACACACACAAAACCAATGGGCTAAGCCATGGTTTTGGTCTACAAAACCACCTATAGCCTAAACCTACCCCCCCCCCCCCTGTCAAATCTGGCCTACACCTCCCATCACCCTCATTTCCCACTTCATTTCTCACTTTTGCTCTGGAAATTTCAGAAGGAGAACACCACAAGAGAAGGAGGAGAGAAAGAAGAAGGAAGTGAAGAAGAAGGATCAAAAGGAGAATTCCAAGAGAAGAAGCTTGAAGAAATTCCTTCTACTACTACAACCAAAGGTGGGAAGTTTCTCTAAACTTGAAATTCTTGTCTTTTAATTAATTTTGATTGCATGCATGTGTGCTAGAATGCATAGGATTGCTCTTCTAAAGGTTAGAAGTAGAAGTCAGAATTGAACTAGGAAAAATTAGTTCGGAATACTATTTTGTGGATTTTTCCGAGAGCAAAATATGATGAATTAGACCATGAAATTAAAATAGGTTGTTCATATATGTGTTAGGATCATTCATAATTTATTTCAGATTTTTCTATGATCATTTGATATGCTAATAAAATTGTGAGATGGATATGTGTCGTAAGGCAGACTCAGAAAAAGAAAAATAGGATGGCTGATATTGTAGAAATTTTCATGATTTATTGAAGCATGATATTGATCTGAAATTTTTACTCACTGTTCCTGAATGCATTTTGATTATTTAAAAAAAATCAGTAAATTATTTATATGATTTTAGAGGCATGAGAAAAATCTATCTATAACCAGTATCTGATGTTGAATTAGAAAACTTGATGGTTTCTGTACTAACTTGCAATAGATAGTAATCGCTGTATAATTGGAATTTTGACATGAGGTCTTTTGCATAATGTTGGGCATGATGTCTAGTTTCACCACCATAAATTCTTTGTCAATTGGACAAGTTTGCAATTTACTGTGATTTTGTGATTAAGCACTGTGCTGTTTTCAGCCAGTTTTGATACTCTGTAAAGATTGAGAATTTGAGACCCGTTAAAGGCACATTGTGAGGATCATGACCCAGTAGAGAGTTGTAGTGGACACCTAGACCTTTCCAACAAAACTAATTTGAGACAATTCCAGTAAACGGTTGAATTATTATGATTTTTGCAAGACTGGACAGGGGACTAGAGTAGAGCTGGTTGCTCTGAATTAGAGAGACCAATTGTGTGAATTGGTGTATTGATGATAGATGAGTGTGTTAGGGTGACTTAATGGTATAATTTGAACTCATGACCAACTAGAGAGTTGTTGAGGACATCCACACCCTTATACAGAATTTGAGTTTGTGTCGTTCTGATGAACGAGTAGGATTTTGTGTTACTGGTAAGGTGTAGCCCGTGCACAGGAAGCACCCGGGCTGGAGCTTGAGAAGCTATTTCAAGGACTTAGATGGTTGAATTTAAGGTCGTGATCAACTAGGAATTTGTAGCCTAGGATCGTACCTTTCCAGGTTGGGCCCATACACTCCAATCGGAGTTGTATCGATAGATGGATGACCATTTTGAGATTCGGACAGAAACCCATAGGTCGCTTAGTCTGGGTGAGGACTAAGGGTTGTGAAAGCATTTTTCCCTTGTGTGTTATTTGAGTCGATGACTCGTGTCTAGGAGTAGTTGATCTTTGTTATTGAGGTTGTTGACTCCCCGAGTGGGATGGGTGACTCGAGTTAGTCACTAGGGTAAAGGATACCCTGCACCTATCAAGCCTATATTATTAAACTTCTGCCGAGCGTAGGACGTCCGAGTATGTCAGTGAGTGGAGCTCACAGGGTAATTATGTATTTACTGCCGGAGTAGCAGCAGGCGTAGACCATTATGCTGGACGAGTCCAAGCAGGAGAAGTGGCGAACCGGACCGGTATCGCCAGGGGACCAGAGGCTGATAGGCAAGTGTGGAAGCAGTAATTCTTACCCGAAATAATTAGAGTAAGGTAGGGGTTAGAATGGGTTATTAAGGGGTTGGGAAATTGTATTAGTCCTAGTAAACCATAGTCGGTGTTGTATCTTCCAATCGTAGGGATACGTTCTCGGCCGCTAACGGATTGCGTCCCTAGCTCGTATCTCGATCTGTGGATTCCCAAAGTTCTGCCGAAGTAAGGTGCGGGAGGCCCGGAGGATTTGACCTCCCGTGGTGCTCACGTCCCTAAAGCGCGGGTTTTGTGTTTTGTGTTCTTTTTGGTATATATCAGTTCATCACCCGATGAAGGGTGAACACGCATGCGTCAGTCCATGGGTGGACATGTGGAACCAAGGGTCGTAAGGACCAGGTTCAACGCGGTTTCTAAGGAGGTCCGTACGCGGGTACCAACTGGCGGTGACCACTTGGGCACTGCAGGGCGGAATTAAACCGACCGCTGCAATCTCCTTGGGCGATGGACAGTCTATTGGGAACTGGAGTGTGTACAAGAGTAGGATGCATGGCGAGGGTTCGAATCCCTAAATTGTGGAGAAAGATGGCAAGATTTGGGGGCGTATGTTGTATGGGATGCATTCGTGCTCCACAGTCTTGCTTGCATTAGAAGTTAGGCATGTGAGTTTGCTGCATCTAGTCATAGGGTCATGTCATAACACTGCACTAGAACCCGAATCCACTAAATCCTTGTTTTGGCACAACACTTTTCCTTTTCGCATAAATTATTGGTTGTGATTGAATTTTAGAGGATCGCTGTTATCACCAGCTTTGCGTCAGTCGAAGTACTGACGTTCCCCACCTTTTAGGTATCGGTTATACCTTCCGAACAGGTGCAGAGATATCAGAGTCGCGCAGTAGAAGCCTGAAGCTGAGGAGCAAGTCCCGGGGGATCCGATGGGCCGCTCAGCGAAGTTCCGCAAGTAATCAGCCGATTACCATTCCAGGAGGCAGCTGATAGCTTTACAAGTGGAGTATGTAAATACTTGCAATAAGTTGTAATGAATTGATGTAATTTGTACTCCTTGTCCAAGAACAAGTTATCGGTTGTACTCAATGATGTAATGACTTATTTGGAAAATAAAAGTTTTTAAATTTCCATGTTATTACTGTGTTGAGATGCATTTGAAGGTAAAGATTCTGGAAGGTGTCACGGATGTCCGGTAACGGGGATCCGAGGCGCTACACTATTACCATGTTAACATGTTGACTATGATTTCGTTCTTTATGTTCTGTTTAAGTTGTATTTCTTTTTTAATATCACTCACACCGTTATGGCTGACCGCTGTAGATATAGGGGTTAGAGTCATCCCTAGCCTCATGTTTCACAGGTAGGTACTATTAGCATGGAGTTTGGAGCATGTGGTAGAATGTTTTATGTTATCATATATGTTGTAAAAAGATTGAAAGTAAATGTGTAAATATGGAACTGTGTTGTAAGAAGAATTGTAATTCAAGGTGTTTAATTTTTCGCTGTGCTTGTGAAAGAAATGTTGTAATAAAAGTTTTAAATTTTCCTATATTTGTACTGTGTTTATAATTACAATTGAGGTAGATGCTGAAAATTGTGCCACGTATTTCTAAGTTATTTATTGGGAATTCGGGGCGCTACAGAACTTCCCTACGGTCACATCCTAAATCACAGTCCCTTCAATTTGAACTGGGGATCCGGAGAAACCATGAAAAGACTGTCAGTTCATTCTATCCTGAGAAAGATTTAGACCTTCGAGGCGGTAAGAAATAAAATGTTGACGGAGCTACCATTGTCCATAAGGATGCAGCGGATCTCATGGTTGACCAAGCCAAGGTTGATTACCATTGGTTGCAGTAGGGAGTGCGAACACCCTCGAGGTCCTCATCCGAGAATGGAACAAGGAGCCCTCGGCCTTAAGGAGGGGGTCGACTGCAAACCAAGTATACTTCTCTAATAAATGCTCTGCGGGAGGAGTTGGAGTCACCCCCTATGGACCATTCATGTATGGAGTGGAGGTCGGCCATCCCCTCGGAATCCTGGGGCTCGGAGTCTAACTCTGGGTGCTTGTTTGGCCCCCGGGGAGGAGGGGAGGTCTTATGGTCCCTCTGAGTGAATTTCGATAAGTACCCCCTACATATGAGGGCTTCTATATCGTCTTTCAGAGCTCAAAAATTATCGGTCTCGTGATCTCGGTGAAATCGGCACCAGAACCTCCTATCTCTCTTCTTTTTGGTATTGTTGTGTAAGGTCTCCTTAGCCCAGATGTATTTATCACAACGAAGGAGAAGGTCGGGAAAGTCTGCTTGGGGCTTTTTAGCAATTTAGGTGTTTATAATGTCGTGCCAGATGTTGTGCGTAAAGGCAGTTGTCGTGACCCCGACGTCTATAGAAGGGAAGGACCTTGCCTAAGCCATAACTTTTAAAGAGAGTCCTATGGTCCCTCTGAGTGAATTTCGACAAGTACCCCCTACATATGAGGGCTTATATATTGTCTTTCAGAGCTCAAAAATTATCGGTCTCGTCATCTCAGTGAAATCGGCACCAGAACCTCCTATCTCTCTTCTTTTTTGTTGGTACGGGGGGGGGGGGGGGGGGGGGGGGGGGGGGGGGGGGCTCCTCCTCAACTTCCATAAGGATGGTGTAAATACTCACGTTGAGCGGAGTGGACTTGTCGAATCAGGGCACCGGTGTCGGAAGCCTCTGCCAGAGGCATCCTTTTGAGACTTTTTTGGCAACTATGTGCTTTCCAACTTTCTCTTCCCCTAGGGGGGATCTTTACTGCCGGCGGGGTGTAAGGTCTCCTCGGCCCGGATATATTTCTCAAAATGAAGGAGAAGGTCGGGAAAGTCTGCTGAGGGATTTTTAGCAATTTAGGTGTTTATAATGTCGTGCCAGACATTGTGCGTAAAGGCAGTTGTGGTGACCCCGATGTCTAGAGAAGGGAAGGACCTTGCCTAAGCCATAAACTCTTAAAGAGAGTCCCGTAGTGATTCTCTTTCCTTTTGCTTCAGATCCAACAGCGAAGCGCTCGTCTTCTTAGTCTTACATCTAGTCAGAGAATGAGTAAGGAAATACTCCTCAGCTGGTTGAAGGAGTAAATGGAGCCAAGGGCGGCCAAAGAGTATCACTCCCTTGCCGAACCTCGCAGCGTAGCGGGGAAGGTTCTACAAAGAATGGTTTCAGAGGTGCTATGAATCATCATGAGAGTTTTAAAACTCTCAATGTGATCAGTCGGGTCTGACTCGCTGTTGTATGTTTCGAAGACGAAAGGCTTAAAGCTCCTCAGGATGGGGGCTTCGATAATGAAAAAGGAAAAGGGGGGTCGAACGGGTCGGTAGACCGTGTTAGCCCGCCTCCCGTCTTCCCCTATCTGAGCGAACCGGTCCTCCATTTCCGGAAGCCGCTTCATCACCAAGTCTTCGCGTCCCTCAGATCAGGTTGACCCGTAGGAGTCCTCCGGGTCAGATAGACTGAGTTGCATTTTCCTAATTGACGGTTGTTTCCTGTGTCGCCTCGGAGGACTTGGAGGACCTCGTTCCTGAATTTCTGTAACTCGATCTTAGTTATGTGGCCCCCTTCCTCCATGTGACATTTATGGACTCGTCAATCCCTAGGGAGCGGCTTTGTTCATTCCCTCACCCGTGGTGGAAGGGGTTACTTTGGCTCGACTGCCGACCTGAATGGCCCTCTCCGCTCTTGGAGCGGTTGAAATCAATGCGGTTGCGAAGGTCCTCTTCGTCTTGTCGGTTATTGATTAGATTTCGGAGATCCTGCCCCACTGGGTGCTTGACCCTCTGCGCAATTTAACGAGAGGCAATGGGGCTGGGCCCTGTCGATGTTCGACACGCAGCTATTGCAACCCTTGAGGCAGCGGGACGGGTGAACCGGAGGAGGAGGCAGAGGGTGTTCCACCTGATGCCCTGTATTGGTCTTCCTGGTTGTGGGTGTCATTGTACGAGAAGATTCCTAGGATCCAGGGGTCTAAGTAAGAGGCTGAATCTGGCGTCAATCTAATGCTATTTTTTCCTAGTGTGGGAGCAATAAATGATGAGTTTCTTAGATTTAAGTGGAAAGATCAGATCTCAGTCATCGACCAGGAACAGATGAGAGATTAGTATTATGGATGTTGTGGTGGATAGGTAGTCTGACGTCCTGCCAAAAACCTACAAAGGCAGTCTAAAACACCATGGGTGATCCCTATGACAGACCTTCCGACGATCAAGTCAATAACCAGAAATACTAAACTAGGCTTAGTGGCCAAAAGATTGATTACCTAGTAACAGAGGAGGGGTCGTATTTATAGGCTTGATGGGAACAAATAGAGGAGGATTCCCCTAACTGAATTGGAAAATCTCCCGAATTAAAGGATTTAATCCATTAATCAAATCCCTAATCCTAAAGATTTGATTACTATCCTTAATTGGTTAGTCAATTACTCCTGATTAGGCTGTTGGTTGGCCTCATTCGTGGGTTGAGCTGGTGTAATGAGCTCATGACCGGCCCATGTTTGGATTGTGGGTCTGTAGACACCACAAAATAACCATTTTGCTCATAGTGACTCTGAGATTCGTGCGTGAATTGTATGGTATTGATTAGGCGATGTTTTTACTCCTATCATTGAGCATATGTACACTTTGTATTTTAGTCATATACTAGGTTTGCCTGTGGACACGTGCCTACGGTACGTTTCCGTGAACAATACATCATATAAAAAGCCCTATAAAAAGATATATATGCACGTCTTCGTGAAGAATGATTTATATAGATGTGTATTTGGCAGTAGATATTGATGTATTAGAGCATCCACAGTCATGTGCTATTTATGCATAAAATGCATTTTATAGCAAACGACCAAATAGCGACAGTAAATTGCTATATATGAGAGTGGATATGAGAGAAATGCATATTATAAAGGACGCAACTCCACTTTCCGTCTAACTAAAAAAAAAATATTTTTTAATTCTCCGACGCAACTTTACTTTCCGTCTGAGGCCCCCCTAAAACCCGGATGGAACTTCAACTTCTGTCGCTCCAAAAAAAATTTAATTTTTCGTGGTTAAAAAAGGCCCTCCCCCTTGGACGGAACTTCAAGTTCCGTCCAATGGGGGGCATTAATGTTAATTTTTTTTATAACTAAAAAATGGTTTTAAAAATTAAAAAATTCGAAAAAAATTCGAAAAAACCGTGGGACGGATCTTCAAGCTCGTCTCTCACTTTTAGAATTTTTTTTCCTATTCCGACGCAACTTCAACTTCCATCTAGTATTTTTTTACCTTGAATTGCTATAAAATAGCATTGTACGGACTGCAGCAAAAGCTAAAAAAGCTATATCTAAATATGCATTTAGCCATTTTTTGACAATCACAACTGTGGATGCTTTTATGAATTAAGTTGGTTATTGGTTTATATCTTGCACGATCATTTGTCAGGAGCTCGGGATGAAAAAAGAGTATTGTGAATCTACAATAATAGTGGATCGAAATCAGTTGCTATGTATAACTTAAACATAAGAGATTTCATATTTGATTTGCAGCCTGTCATAAGTAGCAGTTCAGTTGCTAATACAGCTATCGCCTCAAACCGCATAAGTTAATTCCCCATTGTCATATTTTCATGTAGTTAACCATGTATGATTTTAAAAGATGTTAAGAGAGAGAGAGAGAGAGAGAGAGAGAGAGAGAGAGAGAGAGAAAGCTTGTTGTGGTGTACATGTGAAGATATTATGTTAAATGTGATCAAGTATAATGTGATCTATGTACTGAAGAGCCTACTGCAAATATGATATAAAACAGACGTATTAGCCCCAATTTTTGATATATTTCAGTGTATTAGAAATTTTAAATGTATCTTTTTTTGTTAATCTATAACTTACATCATCTCTCACACAAAACACATAAATCTAACTATTATGCATTTCAAACATTAAGAGAACATGAAGATTGCCAAAAGTCAACCCTGTCAATGACAATCTCCTTTGTTAGACTAAGATACCTATCAGTTGCTTATTCAACTTCCTCAATCCAAGTCTGTTCAAGTCTACCTCTTCCTTTAGCTGCATCCATATTTTTCTCCCTAACTAATACTGTTAATAGTCTCAGTTGCCCAGGCCAAATAGTGTCACTTGCTTCCTCTATTTCATCCCCAAAAAATGTTCTTTAGATCCTAATATTCATAACTAAAAAAAATAAAAATCTTAACATACAATCAAATGCGTCCACAAATTGTGCTAAAACAGTGTCGTTACTCTATAAAAGGATCATTGATAATCCTGCATTATTTAAGCTGAAAATGTTTTTTGGATTATCGCATAGAAATGTTAGAGACTATCTCTCCAATTCTGGAATTTTATAAAAGCCACTATTATGTGCAGATGGATGCATATTTAATTTAAGTGATTAAGCTTTATACTCTATCTAGTATTTTGTAGTACCATTGTATGTGGATTATGATGATGTATGTTGTACTCTGTTTCATTAATGAATCGGTGATGGGATCACCTTTTTCTCAAAAATAAAATAAAAATAAAATAAAAATAAAAAAATAAAAAAACCAGACATGCTATATGTGTTGTCTGGTATCCCAATCATACATACAGCCATTAATATTAATGTTGATATTAATATTATACACACTATATGTAGTCAATCGTTAACTGATGAAGAAAGGGTATCATTCGTATGCTAAATTATCTGGATGAATTATGTTCCCTGGAAATACAACTATGAAAGGCCTAGCTCAGACTTAGTCAAGCATGACCACTACTACTCCAGGCTTCAAAATAAACCAGACTGAAATTAAGAAACTAAATTGCATCTCTGATAAATGGCACGTCATTGCGAAGAACGATTAATTAATTAAGTTGTTTAGCCAAGATACAGGCAGTTAATATTAATCCTCCCATAAAATTTTCATATTAGCCAAGATACAAAATAAAAACTAAGATTTTGTTTGAAAAACGTAATAGATTTTTAGGAATTGTAGTAAAAATTTCGACAGAATCTCACCTTAAATATTAGCCCTCAATTCCTTACGGAATTCTACTCACAATTAAAAAATTAACGTGACAGGCAGTCAATATGAATCCTCCTCACACCAATCCAAGCAATAGCACTGGTAACGGGTCGGGTCGGGTCAGGGTAGCTCAATACCCGGACCCGGACCGGGTCAATGACGGATCCAAATACTGGACCTAGACTCAAACCCATGAAATTCGGGTCCGGGTCCGGGTCCGGGTCCGGTTCCCCATAAAAAATGTTACCCGTTCGCTTTCGGGTCCGGGTCCGGGTCTGGGTCCTATTTCTAATTGCGGGTCCGGTTCGGTTCCGGGTCTTTAAAGCATATCACAATATGTGACTTTCTTGGAAAATGATGGTTAAAATTAGATCTCAGTATGGTTTCTACCAAAATTAGATCATACACTGATCATTCTTAAAACAAACAATAGGAGCACTGCATATGAAGAATATAGTCATTCCAATAGGAGCACTGCATATCAATAGGAGCACTGCATTAAGCTGGTTCTTAGTACATAACAACCCAACAATATAGTCATTCGAATTTAGCAACAAAGAAGTACTGCATATCACAAAGAAGTACTGCATATCAGTGAGTGCCACTCACTGACTCAAAATTAGAGAAGCATAATCAGTGAGTGCCAACTCAGTAGGATTGTTCATAAATTAGAGAAGCATAATCAGTGAGTGCCACTCACTGACTCAAAATTAGTCAGGTAAAGAGGTAAAGATTAATCAGTGAGTGCCACTCAGTATATCAAAAGTAGATTGCCAATCACTGACTCATAAATTAGTCAATATATCAAAAGTAGTCAGTGAGTTAAAAAGGAGCATGTAACTTCAGAAGTGTTCATAAATTAAAAAGCTTTCACTCAGCAGCTCACTGATTGTGCTTTCACTCAGCAGCAAAAGTGTTCATAAATTAAAAAGCTCATATAGGATTCAATCATCACTAGTTACTCCTATAATTCATTTATTCAATGAATCATGAAACATAGTGTGCAACTTAGTTCACTGTTTTTACTCAAGCATATTTAGTTGTTCTCACAAATACTATGGCGTAAATTACTCAAGCATGATAAATATAGATCCAAATCAATATAGATCCATATGCAAAATACACTCAGTAGGATTGTTCATAAATTAGAGAAGCACAATCAGTGAGTGCCACTCACTGACTACTTTTGATATACTGACTAATTTATGAGTCAGTGATTGGCAATCTACTTTTGATATACTGAGTGGCACTCACTAATTAATCTTTACCTCTTTACCTGAGTGCCACTCACTGACTCAAAATTCACTAGACTGTTCATAAATTTTGCAAAATGCACTCTAAAAAACCCCAAAATGTCAGGTAAAAATTAATCATTAAATGCTCAGATAGGAATTAATCATCACTAGTTACTCCTATAATTCATTTATTCAATGAATCATGAAACATAGTGTGCAACTTCAGAAGCATAATCCATCTCATCATCACTTATTCACTCTAAAATAATGAGAAAAAACTCCATTTGTTCACTTACTCAAGCATATTTAGTTGTTCTCACAAATACTACGGCATAAATTACTCAAGCATGATAAATATAGATCCAAATCAATATAGATCCATATGCAAAATGCACTCAGTAGGATTGTTCATAAAATAGAGAAGCACAATCAGTGAGTGCCACTTGCTGACTCAAAATTAGTCAGGTAAAGAGGTAAAGATTAATCAGTGAGTGCCACTCAGTATATCAAAAGTAGATTGCCAATCACTGACTCATAAATTAGTCAGTATATCAAAAGTAGTCAGTGAATTGAAAAGGAGCATGTAACTTCAGAAGTGTTCATAAATTAAAAAGGTTTCACTCAGCAGCTCACTGATTGTGCTTTCAATCAGCAGCAAAAGTGTTCATAAATTAAAAAGCTCAGATAGGTTTCAAACAAATCACTAGTTACTCCTATGAATCATTTACTCAATGAATCATTAAATCATACCTTTAATTGGAGAATAGAGGAAGAGCAGAACTACAGAAGAGGGATAGCAATTAGCTCAGATGCGGTTTAGAGTGACTGGATAACTAGAGTCGAACGGTTTAGGGTTTGGCGGTGATAGGGTTTGGGGTGAGTTGAGTCAATTTTTAGGGTTTGGTGGGGATAGAGGGCGATAGGGTTTGAGGGATTGGAGATTAGGAGAATGGAGGAGATTCGAATCTTCGATTTTTAGGGTTAATTGGAGATTCGAATGGAGGAATTGGAGATTTGGAGAATGGAGGAAGAGGCGAAGAGCAGAAGATGAGAAGAGGGATAGCGAGCGAGTAGCGGCGATAGGGTTTGGGGGTGTGAGTACTGAATAGGGATTGGGGATGTATTTATATAACGGGTAACGGGTCGGGTCTGGGTCGGGTCCACTTCGTTTATTCATTATTTTTCTATTGCGGGTCCGGGTCCGGGTCCGGGTCCGGGTCCGATCCAATTTTAGGGGACCCAGACCCGACCCGAAATTTCAACAGGTATTTATTTAGGACCCATACTCTACCCATATTAGATCGGGTCGGTTCCGGTCCAACGCCGGGTCTGGGTCGGGTCCAGGTCTCGGGTTTTAATACCAATGCTACCAAGCAACATTACACAGGAATCATATATGTAGAGCTCTGTGGGGGGGGGGGATCTTCATATGACTCAAGGTAGAAAAAAAAAATCAAGATTTCGTTTGAAAACGTAATTTTAGGAATTTTAGTAAAAATTTCGACAGAGTCCCCCCTAAAATATTAGCTCTTTTACAGCAAGTCCTTACGAAATTCTGCTAACAATTAAAAATATAACATCACAGGCAGTCAATATCAATACTCCCCGGGCCAAACCAAGCAACATCACACAAGCATCATATACATAAGGCTCTGGGGGAAAAAAATCATAATATAATGCAAGAAACAAAATAAAAACTAAAATTTCATTTGAAAACTTAATGGATTTTTTTAGAAAAACCTTTAAAAAACCAAACACAGAACCCAATACTCCATAACTTTGCGAGTACGGGTATTAACATAACTATATTATATCATCATCAAATACAAATACTTACATCATCTCCCAAAATACTGAAGAGCCTACAACTATTACATCCTCCACAAAAATGTACACAACCAACCGAATGACCAAAAAAAGTTTACAAGGTTGTAAAAACACAATACTTCGAGTCTTCAATATGGGACCAAACAGTAAGAGTTTTGAAACAAATAGTTAGAGTTTACAATAATCAATCAAAACAATCAAAACAAATAGTAAGAGTTTTGAAACCAATACCTTTCAAACAGGACAATGCCTTTTAACTCAATGGTTTCAACCCAACATGTTCTTCATCACCCTATGAAAAGTTAAACTGTCAATATGTACATAACGGTTCTGAGTGTAGACGACAATCTGGCAAAAAAGGAAACATTAAATTAGTGACAATTAATGGCAAACATAGGGTGTAGTTGTAGTAAATATCAATTTACCTATTGCAACCCCAATTGATCAATGTAGTTGCATTTATAAATTTGAGGTCTATGTGAGCTGCATCACAGTCCTATTACAGTTCAGATACGAAAGTCATACAAAAGTAAAACAATAATGTAAAAAGTTTATTGAAAGAAATTGATAAATTTGTTATTTGTATTTTAATCAAAATTACCTGTATTTTCTGAAATAACTATAAAAGAACTTCAGGATAAACAATGTTTGTTGTTGAGCTCAAACAATCTTCTGGTAGGAGTAGAAAAATACGATCAAAACTTATACACCTAGAGAGTGCAACATAAAGTTGTCCATGACTGAAAAACTAGTGAGAAGAAAAGAGAAGAGTTTCAGGGAGCTAATGGTGGCGATAGCTATAAATGCAGTGTTCAAAGAGAACGGTGTATCAACATGTTTACATTATTATGAACTGTATCAAAATGTTTACATTATTGGTCGGTCTCTACTTACTAAGTGTGTATATCTTATTGACAACCAACTCGATGCCTCAGGATGATATAATGTATGGTTTGGAGTTATCCTTGACTGGGCACAACAAATTCAATCAGTTTCTGTATCACACAATTGATGGTGGTCTCTGTCTTGTAGGAATGAATGAGAAGGCGAAACTCATCTTTGAATAGCTAAAACCTGTTTATTATATGTGTGTATTATGTGTGTTTACTAAAACGTGTTTATTATCATGTTTATATTATTTTAGCTAAAACTCGTCTTTGAATGGGTAAAATTAAAAAAAAATCAAAAAAAAGACCGATGGTGATTTATACAGGCAAAAAGACTTGAGGTGGTTTATACAGTCAATGACTTATGTGCTAAATTAAAAACTAAATCAACATTGCACAATACTACAATCCTCATAAATATGGGCAGCAATCAGCATGCAAAACAATAACTCAAAACTATTGGCAGCACCGAACATTAAAAAAAGACTATTTAGTTATTTTAAATCTAAAGGTACTTATCAAGCGATGTTTAGAACAAAAAAAATTGCAGCATCGAACAGAAAAACTTATCGAGTTTAGAAATTAGATGATATTGGTCCAATATGAAAGATCGAGAGATTTTTCACTTAGCTATGATATAAATCAATATACTTAAGTACTTGAGCCGAACATGAAAATCTTAATGGTCTATCAAATGCAATATAGACAATAATTACCGGTGGCTTCCCGTAAGTCTTCGAATTTGACCATATAGAAGTCTCAGGATCAAATTCCTTCACTATCAATTAAAATAAACATGGAATCAATATGAAGTGAAGAAAAACACAATGTGCAAAGTAAAGGTTGCAAAAATAAAAACATATTAGGTAACAGTCTCTGAAGGATCTTTTGTGTGTCCAGTAATAGAAAGAATTTTGTTTCCCCATGAAATCTGCAAAAAGTAAACAAAGCTATCACAATATTCGATCTAATTGTAATAGCAGCATCAGTTGTGGCAATCAAAACACTATAGTGTTTACCAAAGAATGACCAGCACATGGAGAAACATTAATCAGGTTAGATTCTGGAGAACCTGAGGCTGCTTTAGCATTTACCTACGACCATGTCAATCTATTCAAATCCAAAACCTAAACGAAATAGAAAAGAAGATAGCATGGTAAATTAGTAAGATTAGTTCGACTAACGAAATAGAAAAGAAAATAGCAAGGAAAAGTAGTTAGAGTAGTTCGAAAATTCGAAAGTTGCTAATTAAGGGGGAATATGTATGGAGACATACACTTGTGGTCAGTGCTTGATAGTTCTTAATATGGAGACAAAAGGAATTCCCACTACAAAAGAAAAGGCCTTCACCGGCGCTTTTTTGGGGCTTCACCGGCGTTTATAAACGCCGGTGAATAACCTACCGGCGTTTGGAAAAGCGCCACAACAAGCGCCGGTGGAGCGCGTGCCGGGGATTGCTTGGCCGCCTACACCGACGCTTTTAAAAACGCTGGTGATGGGGTAAAATACCCCGGCGTGTAGGAAACGCCATGGTATATATATATATATTTTTTATTTTTATTTATTTTTTTTTGGGGTAAAATCTTCCCCGGCGTTTTGAAAAACGCCGGGGAAGGTAAACCTTTTGTTTAAAAAAAAATTTCCAAAAAAAAAATTATTTTTCAAAAAAATTATTTTTTTTTAATAATTAATAAAAAAAAAAGTAATAAACTTTCCTAGGATTTCCAATATTCAATGTATGTAGCACTACAAGGAGAGTACTAGAATCAAGCAAGCAATCTTTTATAATTTGCGGAACTTTCCCTTGAGTTACCAGGTCTTGAGAGACTTGTAGATTGTCAGTTAGCTCCTTCATTGGATTTCTTCTCTTCATTGACTAATTAGACAACTGAAATAAGTTTTCGGTGTATTATATTCTTCTATTCTCTTTTACTATGCATTCTAATTTGAACTAACAGTGACCCATCCTTGACTTAGATAAGAGTCTTCTAGAATAAGTGAAACATACAAGTAATCTGCAACATCTCTCTGGATAGTGAAGAGTTCAGTTTGTGCACATACACATAGTATTACCCATTTTTCATATTCTGGTCCCTGAAAAATAAGTTCATTATTTAATACATATATTTTGCAGAAATATTTAGTCCTCTTGTTTGCCCAGGAGCGCCGCCTTTAAGCGAGGATAAATCAAGCGCAAACCTACATAAAGAGGTAAGCATGAATGAGCTAAAACTTCGACTCCTGCAATTTATGAAACAACTCAATGATTGTCAAAATGGCTTACATTTTAAGGGTTGAAGTTTCAAGTTGACTACTTCCACAATGCATCACAAACTTCTGATGCTTCTGATATACAGAGTTACACACATGAACTTTAAAATCCTCAACAGCTGCATAATGAAAGCAAGTGTGAAGGGACAATACGATTTTTCTTCATATTTTTCACTCATTTTCTATATTTTATCATCTCATTCTATGAACCAAAAACAGAATAGAGTTTGAACACCTACCTGGTTGATATGAAGCATTAGTAGTCTGATCAAGAGAAAGCAATTTCTACATAAAGAACAGAAGCTCCATCAGACAATTTTCTATAAAATAAGAATTTGGAATCACGCATGAAATATAATGTAGTTTATGCTTTAAATGACATAATGAGCACCTTCAGATTTTCATAGCATGATTCAAGATCGTCATTCACCAAAACATGATCAAAGAGACCAAGGAGATTCTCCTTGATCAAGCTCGGCTTTTGCATTTCTCAGCCTCTTTTGGATTAGTTCTTCAGTTTCTGTCCCACTGCATAAGGTACGAGAGAAT
The DNA here is from genome assembly GCA_017893485.1 of Hemerocallis citrina. Lineage (NCBI taxonomy): Eukaryota > Viridiplantae > Streptophyta > Magnoliopsida > Asparagales > Asphodelaceae > Hemerocallis > Hemerocallis citrina. The sequence continues at coordinate 133,684,679 of CM030364.1, read as the reverse complement.
TTGAACATTTATAAGATTTATAAAAGGAGCTAATATGATTGCAAAGAAACAATGGAAGAAATTTCAATAATCTCTTATATACCGAGAACGAAGGCGCTTCTCAAGCACCTCAAAAGACGGTGGACATACAAAGATAAATATTGCTTCGAGAGAATTAGCCCTGACAGATCTAGCACCCTGAACATCTATGTCAAGAATACACCTCTACAAATAAACAAAGTAAACAGAGAAATTTTCAAATCAAGAAAAGTTTGTACATGCGTATTTAAGGGAAAACATCCAATATGACTTGTTTTTACCTTCCCAGCATCGGCTACTAGCTCAACTGCCTCGATGCTCGTGCCATATAAATTTCCATGAACTGATGCAGATTCAAGGAATTTGCCCTCTCGTTTATCTTTCTCCATTACACTTCGTTCTGTGAAGTGGTAGTGAACTCCATTCACCTCCTTCTCTCTGGGAGCACGGGTAGTGTGACTTACTGAAAACCCAAAAGTCGAAGGGAAATCCTTCATTAGTTTCGATATTAACGTTCCCTTGCCAACACCAGAGGGCCCACTGATTACGATCGGTTTTGGGCCTTCACCCCTGACTCCTTTACTCCAAGCTACTACCTCAGTGCCCAATAGCTACTTTAACAAATGGAGTGTCAACCTACCAAATCAAAAAGATAAGATTAATACAAACAAGAATGTATATAATGTGACTGCATAACTTCTACAATCAAACTTCAAAATTCAAATTCTATTAAATATGCAAAGCCAGAACCATAAGGTGGTTCACTAGTGCTAATGAGCAAAATAGTGCTCGACAAGTATAATAGTGCTCGACAAGTTTATACGCGCAAACACATCTACTGCTAATGAGCAAAATAGTGCTCGACAAGTTTAATAGATATACAGTGATGAGCAGTAGTAGACCCCCATCATTGACAAATGACGAGCTGATTTACTAAGAACAGCAGCCATTAACAGATAACTACAGAAATAACAATCAATCTATATTTATGTTAGATAAATAGGGGCCTCAACACACACAAGCTCAACAACCCGATTCAGGTAAAAGCCCATTTCATGGATCAGACTCGACCACAGGAAATTTATGTTCCAAAAAGATATTTTCCCAGTACATATACAAAGACATGCAATGCAGGCTGATTCTGTATCATTATTAACAACTAGCTCAATCAAATCGAGAGGAAAATATTACTAGTTATATAATTGTAGAGATTCACTAGACTTAAAAAGTTTGTCTCTCTGTCTGTTTAACCTTAGAAATTAAGGAACCAACATATTGCATGAAGCAACTATTTGCAAGCAATAATAACTAATTCCGGGAAACAATCCCAGAACAACAACAAAAATATACCCAGTTTATCACTAACCTTTTAAAACACACACAAGAACTCTCACTAGAGAACAGATGGAGAAAACGGGGGAGAAGTCTAGACTCATAAAAGAAGAGAAATCCCCGTTTTCTCCATCTGTTTAGTGACTTGTAGAGCTATGATATCACCTTAAGTAGCGATAGGTGGAAACTTAAAAGGATTATGAAGTGACTCCAAGCAAGTTCAGTGAATTATTAAACTTTGAGAATAAGTTAGTAGTTAAACTTGTAGAATTACTTCTTCTTTTTTATATCAAAATAACTTAAAAATTATACCAAAGTTTTTTTTATTATCAATGTGTACATACATACACACAAGCACTAGAATTTCTATGAGCAGATTAAGCACTTAATTTTTGGGAAATTAGCTGAAGAAGCAATTCAGACATCAAACGCAACAAAAGAATGTGATACCTTGGAAACAAATTAAGGGCCTAACAACCATCTATCTTGGAAATGAAACCGAAGAAATTTTAAGACACAAAAAAGTGTTGTCGGCCAAGTTGATTTATGTAAGTAAAGGAACTATCACATCCCACAGTTCTTCAATCTAAGCACATACATAGATAATAACATAAGCTGTCTAGTTAGTACATGAAATTGATATCTTTATAGAAGATGAATATATGAAAATATCATCCTAGCGAGCAGACAGTATGTTATAGTTCAAATCAAACAACACATGAGTGCTCAATATCACCAAGTGCAGTGAATCTACCCAAAAATATTTGTATGCATACAGTGTACAGAGAAGAACATCTGCATATTTGTATGCATACCTCAGCCACCAAGTAGAGTATAATATCAGATATGAACATCTGCATATATGGTTGGGTATAATATCAGATATGAACATCAAGATCTACATATCAATTGTAAACAACTCAGTATATAAAAATCAAAAGATGAACAAAGTTGGAAAAAAAACGAAGTTTACAGTCACTCATCAAAGAGAAGGCATTCAAATTTGTTGCTCTCACTCTGGTGATATTGATTTTCAAATTCCATTATGACCAATTCCTGCATTCAAACAAAGAAAATTCCTAATCATACAAAAAAAAATTGGGATGTCAAGATGTGATTCTGACAACATGGATCTTTAAATAGAGGAAAGAGAAGAACAAATGAAGGGTAGGGTGCTTTAAATAGAGGAAAACTGACAATTGAACAATAATTTTTCCAATCCCAAACCCTAATTATTCTTCTCACAATCTCAAATGATCAAATACACAAATTAACAAATAACACAAACCCTAATTATTCCACAACCCCAAACCCTAATTATTCTTCTCCCACTCCCAAATTATCAAATTTACAAATGAACCAATTCTCAAATTCTCAAATTCGTACCTAGGGTTTGAGAAAGGGAGGAAGATGACAATGATCAGAGTGATGGCGCGAAAAAGGCGATGGGTACTACAGCGGCATCGGCAACGGCGACGGCGAGGTTGGGGGCACAGTGATCGGGGGCTAGGGTTTGTGAGAGAAGTGGGGGTGTTGGGTTCGTGAGAGAGAGGGGGAGAAAGAGAGAGAGAGTGGGCGAGGGAGAATGAAAGGAAAAAAAATACCACAGCGTTGAGGAGAGCCGGGGGAGGTTGACGAGGGGGAGGGGGGGTGGGGTGTTGGGTTCGTGAGAGAGAGAGCCGGGGGGGAGAGAGAGAGAGTGGGAGAGAATAAAAAAAAATAGTGGGATTGGAACCCAGTAAATAATTACATTCTATACCCCGGCGCTTTTTTAAGAAACGCCGGGGTACATAACTATACCCTGGCGTTTTATATGAAACGCCGGGGTAGAAAATCTTTTTTTATTTGTTTTCCAAAAATTTATAATCTACCCCGGCGCTTTGAGAAAGCGCCGGAGTAAAAACGCCGGTGAAGACTTAGTTTGTTGTAGTGCCATAATCAAATTGTGGACTATAAAACATGGCGGCAACACCCTCGTATCTTAACCTCAAGTATATTTTTATGCATACTGTATCGAAGTGCACAATTATAAAGAAATGAATTTATTAAGATAGGCATAGTCTCTTGATTTGAGAAATTGAATGCATTTTACTATGAAAAATACCAACTAATTGCATGAATAATAATTTAGAACCACAAGATTGGATAGAACAATAATTTGGGAAATTAATATGACAGGTTGAGGCTGATCTAAAATCTTCAATTACAACAATAATAAAATTTTCTAAAACTCTATTTCAAAGAAAAAAAATGTATATTGATAAATTAACAACTCAAATGACCATTTCAGACGTTATCAGACAGCATACCACAATACCATTTTGGGTTCCAAACATTTGTAATCAGTTCTAAACAATGATCATCTTCATTCATAACCAAACTTAGAGGTCACACAAATTAAATTACTATAGAAGAATAATGCTAATATTCAATAGATCGGATCTAGTCCTAGCAGCAAAAGGGAAATAGAAAGTGTTAAGAAAATCCATAGCTCACATCATGGAGGGTCCTCCATTTGGGGCACCTATTTCCGTGGGTAATATCAACAATAATCATGTAATCCAAAAATATGAACAATCATCATACACATTCAAATGGAATCACCAGTTTAACATAAAAACATGAACCTTTGGCGAGGAAAACATTCGTTACAATTGAAAATTTACCAAACAGTTGATGTAACCCATCTCCCACTGAATATTGCATCTGTATTGTGATATCCTCTACCTAATTCAAAATTGCATGGAAAATGCACTCCTTTACCTCTAGTAAATTAAAGAGCTATTTGGTATGATTATATAGTCCTAAGGTGAAGATGGACATTCGAAGTTCATAAGAATAGTGACACAACAATAATTTCTACAAAATGCTTATGCGTTATTCGTTAAGATTTATTATGTTCTCTTTGTAGTAAAATAGCTACCAATGCATAAATAGCTAGTTCTACTTCAATATTTTAAACTACTTTTACTACATACAATCATGTTGAACTCATTCTTATAAATTGTTATTTGTGGATTCCCTATATTTCTCTTACTAATAAAGTAGCACACACATCATAATACAATTAACATCACTCGAATTTGCAATTTCTCTCAGTATAATGGAAGTAGGTCATATTACCTACTTATTCCAGGAAATCCTAGAGTTGACAACCCCAACAATGAAAATAGAGTTATTACTAAGGTGTTTTTGGTAACACATTCTTTCTCCCAAAATAGAATCGATATGAAATTGAATTTCATCCATAAATTGTAATTCTAGAAAGCTCAGATAACATCCAGAACTCAGCCAGACTCTAAGATTCAAGTCAATCTTAGATCAAACCTTTAGTAAAATTGCATTCAAGTCAATCTTAGGTCAAAAACTTAAAACTCAATTTCAGGTCACAAATGACATTTTACCGAATCATCTACATTTCACACTCTTGCTTCTGTTGATAAATCACCAATTCGCCCTAATATATGTCAGAATATAAGTGTAGAACTCTCAAGCGTTACCAAAACTTTGGAATTTTGGTCTAGTTGTGTCATAATGTGAGTGTAAAACTCTCTGGTCTTACTACAACATCGGAATTTTGGTGGGACTTCCCCAAACTGAAAGCTTTTCACTCTAAACTCCCAAAAACTCCCACCTGCAAACTAAACCAACCTCCACAACACCAATCATTCCTACAATTCGAACCTTTAACCAAAAAAAAAAACCTTATCAAGCAATGTTCAAAACAATTGGCAGCACCGAACAAAAAACATTCAGTCTCAAACATGCTTAACCTCAAGTATATTTTTGTGCATATTGTATCGAAGTGCACAATTATAAAGAAATGAATTTATATTTAAAATTAAAAATTGAACTTTCTATTAATATTTTCATCGTCACTAAGGCTTTTTTCCCATCAAATTAGATGTTAAGGACAACAATACAACCCTCGATTGAGAAGGCTTGACAAAACGAAACAAAAGGAAAGCGTATCACCTGCAAATTCTAGTGCTATGAACCATAGACATCAGATTACTTGCCATGAAAAAATAAAGGTCAGATAAAGCTAATAGAACCAATACTGATGTGATGGTACTTTAATCTTATCTAAATGGCAGACCACTGTCCAAAATTTTCATCACCTAAAAAAGTACAAAGACAGAGAAAAACGATTTGATTGAATATAACCCTACACATATACAATCCTAAATAAATATAACCCTAAACAGTCTCAATTAGCTAAAATCTGCAAATCTAAACAGATACAATCCTAAAATTAGATGCAGAATTAGATGGAAAACAGTATAAATTTTGACAATCCTAAAATCTCCGTAAACAGATACAATCCTAAAATTAGATGCAAAATTAGATGAAAAACAGTATAAATTTCGAATAACACTTACAATCCTAAAATCTACACTTAGGTGAAAGTTGGGTTGACGAAGCTGCAAAACAGTATCAATCCTAAAATTAGATGCAAAATTAGATAAAAAACAGTATAAATCTAACAAAAACCCAACAAAACGAATGCAATACCTGAGATGTAGAGACGGTGAAATCGGTGGTCGGCATCAACTCAAATGGGCACAAACCAATCAGTGATCGGGTAGACGGTGAAGCTTGAGTGGGGTTCGGAGCTTTGGTGGTCGGTGAAATCGGTGATGCGGAGACGGTGAAGCTTGGGTGGGGTTCGGTGGTTCGCTGGGTTCGATGGGTCAAAAAAAAAAAGAGACGGTGAAAGGGGGAGACGGTGGATCGAATTAAATCCTACCAAAAGTAGTCAAACTCAATACCAAGGAAGACAAATCTTGATGTTTGGATAATGTGTAAACAACAAAAGTAGGCAACCTTCAAAATTTATAGATAAAGAGTAGCCTAAACAGATAATTTAACTGTGTAATAGAATTCAGCATCCTACACATAATCGGAGTTAACAGAAATAGTAACTAAAAAGAATGAAAAATGCAATTGTGAAGACGGATGAAATGTACGGGCACTAAGTGATCAACTCCCTGTAAGCCCATAATGAATAAGAATGATCCTACTTCGCACCAGCGAGGAGTATAAAGCTTTGTAATCATATACATTACTCTTTCCATCCCCAATCTCAGTACTACAAAATCAGCAATTAAACCTAGTTTAGATGTTTAAAAAAATACATCTTTGTGCAAAAGCGTAGTATTCCACATGGCACAGTGAAATCAATTTATTGTCAACTTTCAAAAGCAAACAATTAGGCTAGCCTGGAATTTGAAACTAAGGAGAAATTATTTTTGCCAAAGGAGAAAATGTATAGACCTCGGAATAGCAAGTAACACTAATAAGTAAGGTTCCAGAAATAAATACAGTATGCAGATAGACTCTTTTTTTCCCTCTTCAAAGTTGCATTATAACGATAAGCAATTCTCAGTAACATGTGCATTATTAATTTTAGTTCTAATTGGAGGTTATTGTTCTAATCTTTGTGGTAGTACCATACGTTGCAAGAGGGAAGAATGGGAGAGCCCCGCAAAAATTGCCATGAACTTCTTCTAGTACTTAGAGAAGAGTCTTGAGACTACAAGATGATATCACTAATGAAAGAAACAGAAATGGATTAGAGATGGTACTGGGACTAATAAATCATAATGTTAATACAGCCAAAACAGTAGCTTAGAGCGCAATGATTACAGTACATGGATCTAATTAATGACTTATAACAATGAACACTCCTTTAACTTAAAAAAATACATAAGCAGTGATTGACGGTGGGGATGAGAGAGGAGCAATACCTGATGAGGGAGAAAATCTATAGAATGTATGCGATGAGCGAGCGAGCGAGAGAGAGAGAGAGAGATGGGGAGCGGTGGCGTAGAGGGGAGGTCGACGATGCGGCACATGGGGGAGGTCGACGGTGCAAGGTAGAGAGAGAGAGAGAGAGAGAGAGAGAGAGATGGGGAGTGGCAGCGCAGAGGGGAGGTCGACGGTGCGGCACGTGGGGAGGTCGACGGTGCAAGGTAGAGACGGAGGGAAAGAAATGGGAAGAGACAGAGAGAGAGAAGGGGGGGGGGGGGGGGGGGGGCGGGGAGGGGTCTGAGTTGGGGAAAAGAGAGAGAGTGGGGGAAGAGAGAGAGAGAGAGGCAGTAAGAGGCAGGGGTGTTAGAGAGAAAATTGTTTTTTTTTTTTTTTTTTTTTTTTTTTTGTTGAAATTTTGGAGTTTGAAATTTTAAGCGGGAAAATGTGTTTTGTGAGAATCAATCTGGGCCTTTGATTTTGGGGATTGAAGGAGAGCCACTTAATAGCTTTCTTTGTGTTTTATTATATACTAGGTATGCCCGTGGCACGTGCCTACGGCACGTATTCGGAACTGCATATAAATTTATTTGGAGTTATTTGGTTGGATGAACTGCATATAAATTTATGCATTATACATGCTAAGATCAAAAGTCATTCACTATATCTCTTTATACATCTTTAACAATTATTCGTTAAATTGTTTCAGTTTTTTAGGAATTTATCTTTATTGCCCTTAAATATCTAAATATTGACTTATCCAATTCTTCAAAAAGCTAGATTTTTTTAAAGAAATGTGAGAACATTAATTAAAAATATGCACCATGACAGGAAAAAAACTAATTGTAAACAAATACAACCACCTTTCTAATACAATCATCTACTATATACAGGCCTCCTTTGAAATTATATTGTTGATTCTCATTTAAGACTTTTGGTGGTTGATTCTCTCCTTTGGTGTGTTTGTGTAGGCAGTGATGCAAAACACTATATGATCTGAATAATTATTTCAAGCTTGTTGTATTTATTCTTGATTATATATCTATCATATCCTAGTTGGCGCGGCACCCCAATGCAGCCCTGGTTATGAATAGTGTGTTCTGAGCCTATTGGTTTTTTTTAAATCACATGTTCAGTGTCTGTTGTTCTGAGCTTACAAAATTTGACACTTCATGTTCAGCTTCTGTTTGTCTTGAGCGTACACAATTTGATACTTCATGTTCAGTTTCTGCTGTTCATTTTCTGTTTGTTCTGAGTTAACAAAATTTGATACTTCATGATGTGTTTCTGTTTGTTCTGGGTTTACCAAATTTGATACTACATGCTCTGTTTGTGTTTGTTATGAACTTACAATATTTGATACATCAGGCTCTGTTTGTGTTATTTATGAGCTTACAAAATTACACACTTCATGCTCTGTTTCTGTTTGTTCTGAGCTAACAAAATTTGACACTATATGCGCTGTTTGTGTTTGTTCTGAGCTTACAAACTTTGACACTTCATGCTCTGTCTCTGTTTGACACTTCATTTGTAAAAAAAATATTAGCCATTTTACATTTCGCTAGCCAAATGACCAAGATATAGTTTGGAATCATAAAAGATTTTAGGAAATTTTCTGAAAATTTCGACAGAACCTCCCTTAAAATATTAGCCATTTTACAGCAATTCCTTGCGGAATTCTGCTCGCAATTAAAAATTTATCATCACAGTCAAGAAATATAAATCCTCCCCAGGCCAATCCAAGCAACATCACACAGACATTATATATATAGGGCTCTGGGAAGAAAAAATCTTCATATGACTAAGATACAAAATAAAAACCAAGATATCGTTTGAAAACATAATAGATTTTAGAAAATTTAGTAAAAAATTTGACATAACCTCCCCTAAAATATTAGCCCTTTTACAAAAATTTCTTACGAAATTCTGCTAACAATTTAATATATGACATCACAGGCAATAAATATCAATCCTACCCAGGCTCAACCGAGCAACATCACACAGGCATCATATATATAAGGCTCTGGGGGAAAAAATCAGAATATAATGCAAGATACAAAATAAAAACCCAAAATTCGTTTGAAAATGTAATGAATTTTTTGAAAAACCTTCGAAAAACCTTTAAAAAACCAAACACAGAACCCAATACTCCACAAAATTGCGGATACGGGTATTAACATAACTATATTATATCATCATTATATACAGTTACTTACATCATCTCCCAAAATGCTAAATATTACAATTATTACAACTATTACATCCTCCACCATTCTAAACACCGACCAACTGAAGGAAAAAAAAATTACATAGTTGTAAGAGAACACAATGGTTGAAGTCTTCAAAAATAGGACCAAACAGTGAGCCTAAAAAAACAGTTAGAGTTTTGAATCAAATAGTAAGAGTTTACAGTAAACAATTAAAACAATAGTAATAGTTTTGAAACCATTACCTTCCAAACAGAACAATGGCTTCAACCAAACATGTTCCTCATCACCCTACAAAAAGTTAAACTGTCAATATGTACATGACGGTTTTGAGTGTGGACGACAATCTGGGAAAAAAAGAAGAAGCATTAAATTAGCAGCAATTAACGGTTAACATAGGGTGTAGTTGTAGTAAATATAAATTTACCTTATTGCAACCCCAATTCATCAATGTAGTTGCATTTATAAATTTGAGGTCCATGTCAGCTACTTCCCAGTTCTATTAAAGTTCAAAAGTAAAACAACAATGAAAATAAGTTTTAGTAAGGTAAATCTATCATATATAAATGGATTTTTTTATTTTGTCGTCTTGTTTCATTAAAGAAAAAATAATAAGTTAATAGACGACCCTCTTTCTATTTTTTTCTTCATATATATGGTGTCAATATTTCATTACTGATAAGTTAATTGATTTGAAGAGTTTGCTGGCTCATTATTGATTTAATGTTTGCCATCAAATAATAGAAAGGGTGATACTTGTTTTTGCTAAAATAATTGTTTGTTATTGCAACTCCAATTGCTATATAATTGTTTGTATATACTTTTCTTTTACGATCATTGTTATACATCATCTCCCAAAATAATAACTGTTAAGATCATTGTTGCCATGCATATTGAAATATATAGTTAATAAGATTATCTGTATACTTGAGAGGACACAACTTTATAAAATGTGGGCCAGGTCTAGTTAGTGGATTTAAACTAAACCACTAAAAAATTACAGCCCAAATTCATACAGTTGACTAAATTAATTGTACCATTATCTCTATCCTTGCTCAACCCCATCGCTAAATCTCTGCCTTTCTCTCTCAGGCCTGCTTCACATATCACTCTCTTCGTTCTTGTAATTTCCTTTTAAACCTCCAACAACACCAGCCTATGGTTCTCTAATTTCCATGAAGCTCATCACCACTGAGCAACCTCTATCAGTCCTCTCTCCACCTCCAATCAATAAGTTATCTTCAACCTTCATTAATCATCCTTTTCAGCTTTTCCTCTATCTCGGTCTCATAGCATCTAACAATGGCATCCACATGTCTTCACTGATCCTCACAATTGGTATGGTACAGAGGTGGCTCAGCCGACATCAATCGAAACTTCATTCAATTTAGATTTAAAAGTTTTTTTTGTTATCATCATTGTTGTTAAGGATGGTTAATTGGTTGAAGAAAGGTGAGTAAGAATATTACTAGCTTGACATTCATCCATCCTTAACTTTCTATTTTTAGTTCATCATACAATGTATCTTTCTAGTTGGTTGATTCAGTTTTCTCTTATGAATTGTTTTTCGAATCTGTCTGATGGAGTAACGGGTAGTATTAGAATTCTTGTTTAGTAGATAATTATGTACTCAAATTGGAAATAGTTCTTATTCACGAAGCTTTTTTATCCTCCCGTATTATTCTCTGTTATAATAAATTAATTATGTTAATATTAGTTGGTTTAAATTTCTTTTCTTTAAAGTATGCTAATTGTGATCATTTATCTTTTGCAGCTAATTAAATCTTTTCATGATAACTGTGTATATTGCTGGTAAATGGAGATGAATTTCAGTTGGTGCTTTCGGACCGCCCTAGTTGATTATCTTGTTTTCGCTAGGTTCGCTTGGTCGAAAAAGAGAGAGCGGTGAAAGGGGAAGACGTTCGGTCGATTTAACAAACCCACTAAATGCAATCAACTAAAAAATTGATGCTGCAGAAAGATGATTCACACAATGAACTAAAAAATTGAAATTTAAAACTTAAAAAATGTAATAAAAAAGGTACACAAAGTTAGGATTAATATAAAAAATGTACACAAAGTTTTAGGCCAGTTTAAAAAAAGTACACTAAGGTTTTTTTGTTTTAAAAAAAGGACACAATGTTTCAAAAAACTCCACTGGGTTAGTTAGGGTTAGAGTTAGGTTTGCCCGTGGACACTTGCACGTTTCCGTGAATGATAATCCTGCATTATTTAAGCCGAAATTGTTTTCGGCTTATCACATACAAATTTTAGAGACTCTAAGTTAATACTCTCCAATCCTGGAATTTAAATTGATTATGCTTTATACTCTATCGAGAACTTAGATAGCTGTAGGTTTATCTAATACTATTCATTTCTTTGCCAATGTTAGTTTAATCTTCTTTATAATTGATGGACGTATTCTCTATCATGATTCTTCAACCATTCAAGTAAACTATTCCATGAAAATTGGCAACGACCTAAGGCAAAGTAAATTAAAAGACATCTGGTGATTCTATAAAAGCTTAGATCACCCATTTCCTTTTGATTGTTTTAGACTGTATATTTGTATTACTCTGATGTTACAACCATTTTGAACTGAATATAACTTTAATCTGTGTTACATAAAAATAAAAATAATATTACACACACACAAAACTGAAACAAACAGAATTAAATATGGCTGTGGTGGGGACTGTGAGTGTGTGTAGAATACCTGATGTTCGTTGCTCCTCACACATGATAAAATAATGTAATCTTTCTCCCTTCCCTGGAAGGAGTCTACACTTGCAACATGTGACAGAATAATAGAAGTTAGTAGTAAATATATTTAATAACCTGCAATTAAAAGTAGAAAAGTCTTGAGCAAAACCTCAATTTCCTTATAAAGTTGTTGCCGGAGAGAGCCATTTCTTGACATATAATTTACAATATAAGCCCTTTGTCCTTCATATGGAGTTATGGTGGTCGCACTGCCGAAGAAGCCACAGTTGTTGACGCAGAGGATTGGGCCCTTGGGAGCTTGGCAGCCTGTCTCATCGTGATGTTCCATGGTGTTTCAGTTCTGCACCACAAAAGCACGATTCAAAATTCATAAGCAAGTAATTGGGAGGACAAAGACGGAAAAACAGTACATTAAAATTCTGATCAGCGAATAAAACCATGAACCAAAATCCCTATTATCTGAATCATATTAACAACCAAAATAGGTCAATATAATACTGTAACATAGCCAGCAGGAAAAAAGAAAAACATGCTGAAAATAAAGGTCATAGTATTAGTAGCAATAACCTACAGGATATACCGGGTAATGCCTAGAACCACAATAAAAGCTGTCCTCTAATATATTGTTGGCCAGTGTTTAAAACTTGATCTCCTCTTATCATATTAACAACTTCCTTTCTTTACTTCCTCACAAATCCTTTGGCGTCTATACTTAATTCTCTATGCTTAAAACTAACTCCTCAAGGTTAATATCTTAAACCAATCTCAAAAGTCCCTAAAATTTAACAAATTGAGAATTTCAGCAGAGTTGTCACATTCTACCCCATCAAGGAGGTGAATACCAAATCAAGATGGCACAAAACAGCAAACAAACATTTGAATAATATCATAAACAGAGATTTTCATTCAGTTAACAGCCACAAACTAATTCATTAGTCATCACAAACATCTAGCAAAGGAAAACCACCCAAAGGAGTAAGGCAGTATAATTCTTAGAATACTGCAAGAGATAAACAACTCCATCAACAGATTAAGATAATCAATCAAAATAAACATTTATTCATTGGTAACATAACCAGCTATATACTTATGTCAAAACACAACTTTAACAAATGCACAATACTGCTACAACACAACATTCTATTTTCAAACAAATGCTGCAAAGAAAATACTTACTAAACCAAAAGTATGATAGACACCAACAAATAAATGAGATTCACTAAAACAAAACAATATACTTCAAAGCAAAGCCTACAATGAGCTGCCTTAAACTACTAATTACAGCTACTTATTATCTAAAAGACTAAAACTGCTCAACACACATTTCTTTTAAAACCATGAACCCCATACCAACCAACTAAACTTTACAAACGACTCTCCCACTACCCGAAATTCAGGATTGAAATAAATGAAATAAAACATAAACATAAAGATAAGAGAAATAAATGAAAAAAAGAGCATGTTCAAGGGCACCTGGCTAAGTATGACACCGCTCCTTAAAAATGTAGTTACAATTTTCTCTACATTTGCAGCCTCCGTTCTATTCAAATAAGATGTTCCACTTGCACTAATCTCTTCTTGTCCCATCTTCTGAAGATGTTACACTTGCACTAAGATGTTCCACTTGCACGACTCTCCATTCTGAAGGGTACCTTCGTAGAAGCTATTCGAAGGGAACTCAGAAAGGCACGGATGCATACAGTATTGAACCTATAGTATCGAATATATATTTGCGTTAGTGTTAAGATTAAAATTAGTGTAATATCATCACATTGTAATCTCAAAGTGAAGCATAATAGTGTGATCAACTGAAAATTGATGAAACGTGAGTATAGTTTAGTGAAAATTTCCTTGAAAGTTATGCCATCAAAACATAATATCAGATGAGTTGTTATGTAACTGATCATCCATCATCATATATTAGCTGCAAACTAAATCATCAACATTACACCGGCAATTCACTACAACAGTTATCTGAACTCGTAAAGATCTGAAGTAGTCTCACACAGATCTAAGATTGTAAGAAGCGATGATGCATAAATTCTTTAAACATATAGAAAACATGTCGAAATTAAGTTGCAGTTTTTATAAAGAATCTAGACCCAGATCTGGAACATATAAAAAACAACGAAAGTACTCATCTGTATCGATATAAAATTAGCGATCGGTTGAGAAGAAAGAATTGATAGAAACACAAATCTGTACCATGTCGAAAATAGCAATTTTAGAACAATTGCAACTACTAAGCCAAGAGCCAAATGGAGAAGATTAACACTAATCACAAATACAGTAAACCAAAGTTTGTTCAACATTTTCCTGTCTAGTTAAATTTCCTGAAACCCAACACAGAACTGATATGGTGACATGCTATCTGCTTCAAGTAAGCATTCTAATGCACACTCCAGTAGCCATTGTAGCTACCTGGGCCTTTTCAATGGGGAGCATGCTTGTACAAATTTTCACTCTGACTCACCGGATGAAGAAGCACTAAATTCTGCACTTCCTTCTCCTTCACTTTTCTCCTGATTATCGGCATAGGTGTGTATATGGGAAATTCGAACTGTAACTTAGTAATAAAAATTTTCAAATAGTTATACAATCCCTGCCCTGCCCTGTGTAGAATAAATGTCACCATGTCTATTTTGAATAAAGAGTAAGCATACTGATACCAATTACCCTGTTCTTGATTCAGTCACCTACAGTGACTAAGCCGTCACTTGATCTTACTGATTGATTATCGCTGAACTCTTCTAGAACCACCACCTTGGAGTCTTTGATAATCAAATTAGTCAATTGTCTTTTATAGCTGTCTCGAGGGCTATTAAGCAAAGAAAGTATCCACAAATTGACAAAGTTTCAGTAGTTTATATTATTATTGAGGGACGGAAGATTGCTGTTTAATTGTTATGCAATAACCACTTTCAAATTACTCTTCACACATTATAGTTTATTGGTAGTATCCTCTTCATGAGTATGAGTCATTTGATTCCTTCCCTTATTAGGTAAGAAACATATGTTTCATCGAGTCATTTGCGCATTAAAGCTCTTTGTAACCACCAATTGGCTCTTATCATGTTTCCACATATGAGAAGTTTAAACCTAAACCCATAGATTTTCATAACCGGAGCTAAAGATTGAGAAGGTTAAAGAAGTCATGGATCCATCTCTAGAGTAATATTGATCTCATGTGATCATCAATGTTTTAAAAAACAGTTGCTTAAACGTTAATACTACATAGTTAAGCACTTTATAAACAGCTACATATTTAAGTTTAGACCACTTTATAAAGTTGAAAATTTTAAAACTAAACGTTCGAAACCCTAATAACCAAAGCTAAAAATTTCGAATTAGGAAACTCTAAAAATTTTAATTAGGAAACAAAAGTTAATAATCAAATAGGAAACTATAAAATTTTAAAACTAATTTCGAATTACAATCCTACAATCCTAAAATTGGTAATACACACAGTCCACCTTAGTAGGTTATACAAATTGGTAATACACACAGTCCACCTTTCACTTAAGGATACAAATAGTAAATTTCCAAAGCAGAAAGCAACAATAGTTATATTCTTACTCATTTCCACCATAGTATCTGGCACCAGGATAGCCTTCACTGTACCTGTTCGTCATCACAGATCCAACAGCTTGCATAACAGATACCGAGGTGAAATTCTTTGAAGAAATGAGTTCAAATCCTATAACCACAGTCAAGCAAGATCATTTACTGAATATTGGCTATTACAGATCATGTAAAACCAAAGCAAGCAAACAAACACAATTTTCATTATCAATGTTTGGGCTGGACATTTCCTCAACCACAATGTATGCAACAGTGATCAACATACAACTTACCATCCATTGCCGGTCTTTCTCACGGTTGATGACGTCCGCAATCTCCGAATCCATAACCTCCAATGAAGCATTCAGTTGCTTGGGCCACTGAACAATCGACAATAAGGAGAAAATTTAATGCCAAATGAAAATTACCGGCAAACAAATTAGACCCAATTTGAAAAACACAGTCGGAATAGACCACATTTAGTTATCTTTAAATATACTGGGAGAACATACTACAAGCATCTGTTTTGGAGTTCAAAAACCTTTGGAGGAGAGCGGGTGTGGCTGCAAGAGGCGGGGCGTCGGGGCTTCGCTCTATTCCTCATTAGTCTGAACATTAGTACCTGCAACCAAAAACAACCAACAACCAATAAAAACAAAATGATTACAGTTGTGAAGTTGTATTCTGCATATAGTTTAAAGAACTATTTAGCGAAAGATAAATTTATGGAGTATATTTCCAACTGTTGAAACTTGAAAGTAACTACCCTAGTTTTCTCAGATTCTGGAGTATAAATTCATTAGTTTTCTCAGATTCCTCATTAGTTTTATTAGATTATGTACATGTACAAATTCATTGTTCAACCAAAAGCAGCAAAAAATTCATTGTTCAACCAAAAAATATGTACAAATTCATTCTGTACAAAAATTAGTCAAGGTGGAGAATGATCACCCTGTTCCAAATCTTCCACAAATCTCTCAAAAGATACCCAAATCTCTCAATACCCAAATTAGTCAATCTCTCTCAATACCCAATAACCAACAAAAAAAGCAAAAAAAACAGCACACCCAAGCACAAAAACAGCACAATGGTGAAATCGATGGTTACCTGCGATGGTGAAATCGATGGTTGGATGGGGTCGCTGATTCTTCTAATCAATGGTGAAATCGATTGTGGGGACCGATGGTGAAATCGATGGTTGGAAGGGAGGAGGAGGGGGGTTGGCGACTGGAGGTGGGGGCCGGTGAAGAGGCAGCGGAGGTGGTCGGTGCGCTGCAGAGGCGCCGGAGCTGGACGGCACAGAGAGAGGTGGTGGTCAGCGACGGATGAGAGCGGAAGGGAGGAGGGGGTGAGGGTCGGGAGGTAGGGGGGGCGCTGAAGACGGAGCGGAGGTGGGGGTGCTGAAAAGGCGATGGAACGGAGGTGGGAGACTGAGAGAGAGCGGGGAGTTAGAGAGAGAGAGAACGGGGAGAAAGAGAGAGGGAACGGTTTGGTTTTGGTGGAAAAGGAGAGAGATAGAGTGTGTGTGCGCGATTATCGTCTCTCAAATCCCAAACCCTAACCCTCCATTATCGTCTCTCCCGATTTATCCCTAAAATCCCAACCTCTTTCGAGTCCCCCCCTCTCACAAACCATTGCGGCCTCCACCTTGTATCGCGGGAGTAATTG
Source organism: Hemerocallis citrina (assembly GCA_017893485.1). Classification (NCBI taxonomy): domain Eukaryota; kingdom Viridiplantae; phylum Streptophyta; class Magnoliopsida; order Asparagales; family Asphodelaceae; genus Hemerocallis; species Hemerocallis citrina. The sequence goes on along the minus strand of CM030364.1, from coordinate 133,667,418 downwards.
CGACATTACAAAACGAGCATGAATCTCAAAGCGCCAAGGTTTGGATCTCTCCCTCTATCCCTTGTTCTTCTAATTGTTGAAAAGAACCCTTTTTTTGGGTTTTTGAGTTATAATCTATTTAGGGTTTTTTAATTCAGAATAAGATAAATTTAAAGTTTCAATTTGATCTCTTTTTGTCAAACTTTGTTCCATCTTAATAGCTATCATATCCTGCCACATTCCAAACCATGCAAGTTCAAAATCAGAGCAACAAAAAACCCAAAAGAAACCTAGAAATTCGAAGAAGAATAAGAAGAAGAAGAGGAGGAGGAAGAAGAGGATGATGGCTTCCTCTTCTTCTTCGTCAATCTCAATCCAATCGCCTTCCCTTTCTCTTTGATCCTCTTCCGTAGCCTCCCCGCGGACTGTCAGGATTGTCTCCATCCCCCACTCTGATCTCAACGTCCCTATCTCTCTCAGTCATTTCTCTGCATGGATTCTTTCATCAATTGGTTTTGGTTGGAAACAGGATAGGAGCAGAGACTTGTCTCTCAAGATCGAAGAGGCTTCGGGCCTAATGGGCTTGCCATCATCTCGATTTCAGACGTATGTACTTCATTCCCTTTTTTTTATATTTAAATTTTACGACATTGTTTACTTCTCGTTGACAATTCGCATTTGATTGTTTGACACACTTCTTGTGGATGTTTTACTTGAGTCTAGAAGAATTTAGAGAATAACTTATGATGGAATTATGAGACTTCCCTTATTTTTAGGTACAAGAAGAGCACTAACATATGGTGATGCTCTTGTTATGTTTATACAATCGTAATACTGGTTACTTACTATGTTTGGCTCAATAGAGCTGGTACTAGATATAATTGTTCAAAATTTTATTATTATTTTAATTGAGAGAGAAAAGTGGTTCTTCTGAGGATAGCCTCTTCATTTCTGTATGGGTATGTTTCTTTAAAATTGTATTTTCCTTTTCTTTTCATTAGTTGAATTTGCTTCTTTAATGTTTGGTAGTTTTTATGAAATTGGAATGTTGTGTTTTTCTTGGTTTTTATGTTTAGTGTTGAATTGAATGTAGTTTCCTACTGCAAAATCATCTAAAGATGTAACTATGTTTAATGTTTTTTTTGGTCTTTGTATGTTTAGTGTTCACAATGAATAAGTTTATCCAATTAATTCATTGGAATGTGATTGATATATTTCATTTTGTCCTGCCTCTGCATGTGAAATGATTGTCCCTTCTGCTCTGTAAGTTTGAAGTTTTGTGATTCTGTAACAGGTTCACTCCCCGTGTCGACCTTCCAGGAGTGGTATCGAGAATCCAATCAATATGACATTCATGGTTGCCTACTTCCTCTTCATGGGCTATTTTATGGGATGGATTGTTGCACTTAAAAGAGGTAATATAATGTTTATTTGTTCGCTTTTTCTGTAATTCTCCAGCTTAATGTTTACAAAATTGTACTATAAATTTGGATTTTTGTACCCTCTTTCAACTTACTCGGAATCTTTTGTGATTTGGTAACAAGTTGGCACTCCATGTTGACGTTCGAAAAGTGGCATCCAGTTAATTACACAATGTTGATTTCATACATACTCTTGATGAGCTATTATTTTGGATGGCTGTCTGCAATTCTGAAAGGTAGGACACTGGAATAATTATTTAGAGAGATCGAGTGGGGCATTGGAATAATCAATAGATTTGATACAAGGAAACAAAATGCTCTTAAGATTCTAAGCTAAAAGATATTTCTTTCTCTCATCCAAAACATAGTGGTTGCTGATTGAAGCTGCGTTTGTCATGACGGCGGTTCTAATTGGACTTACTCTATACACTTTCCGTATAGAAAGAAGAGGGCAAAGGATCCAATTCTGTTCTCTGTTCTTGTTGGTTTCATTGTCAGTTTTCTACCTCCATCTCGCTTTGCAGGTTAAATTTCATAAAATATTTTCATTGAGTTCATGACATATATCTGAATGTACTTTTCAGCTTACTTCTTTTAATACGAACATCTTCAGCACTTCTCTGGGCGGAACGACGGTCTTCTCTCATTCTATGGTTTCTTAGCTACAATCATTTGCTCGGCATTCATTCTCTTGGATGTATCTGTCAAATGTTTCAATTTTGAGTACCCTGATGTCATGTTGAGTGTAATGCTGCCTCATGCAGTCTCTGGCTTGATGTTGTCAGGCTCTTCCGATTACTGGATGATCCTCCCTACGGTGCTTGTTTGCCTTTACCTATGTTGTTATAAACTCGATTTGGATGCTTATCTTAACTGATGTGAATCTTTTAGTTGGATAGTTACTCAAACAGTTTGAACTTTGAATCTATATCCGGTTGTAACTAAGGTTTGGCCTGTTTGTTCAAAACAATTGAAGTTGTATGTCTTTTTTCAGTTTTTGTTTTTAATTCTCATTTTATCGTTCGATGGTTGTTTGATGTACTCATTACTTTGAGACATTTTTTTGTGGGGTACATATTATCAGTCTAGACTATCTAATTAGAACATTATTTACTGTTTGTAGCAAGTTTCATGCTAAAGATAGCAACTACATTTTCAGACTCTACTGTAATGATCCGTCGATGATGAATGTTGTGTATGAATGTTATCCTGAGAAGATCATTTTTCTTGATTAACTTAATTGTTTAACAATATAATGTTTTGGTATGAGTAATATAATGGCAGGTTTTATAGTAATTTCTTAATAGAATGTGAGAACCTAAATATTGATATATTTTTTCCCCTTCTAATTCTTGGTTTGTAATAATCATTTTTCGTTCTTTTTGAAGGTTTAGTGGAGAAAACTATAACACTCTTGGAGAAGCTATAGCGCAAGGAAAGAACAGAGTTGATCGTCACATTCAAATGGCTAACAACATGAACTCTCTGATAACTGATCCCAGTGTTGATTCAGCTACTGAAATCTCCCAGGATCAGTAATTTCTCAGAAGATTCTCATGATTTGTGTCCACCTTTTAAAAAAAAAAGAATTTTCAATTTACAGATAAAATTAAATACTCCAGTTATATGAAATGAATTACTTAAACATAACCCACAGCTGATACTGAATATTTATGTGCAGAAAGAATCAAAATGGGTGCATTATAGAGAAGGAGATCGAGCAGGTAATTTTAAAATGGATGTTTCTAGGAATTTGTTTATATAATTTTGGATGTTTTTATTAAGTAAAAAAAGAAAATCAAATTTCATCTTCAGATTATAGAATTGTTATTTTTTTGTTTGTTTATCATTTATGTATATGTGCAAGTGTATGAAAATTCACCGTACATTGGTTTGTGATATATACTAAGTGCATCATTGTTGTCTCGGGCTATTTTTATGAATCCATTGATAAGAGAACTCTCAATCTCAAGAGAGGATGTAAGAGACTACACGAAAGTTGTAATCAGAGAGTTTAACCAAGCAGATGCAGAGGTACAGAATTAAACAAGATTTTCAAATTAAAAAAAATTATAGACCATTTCTGAAATTAATATACAGAAAATGATTCATTCATGTTCTTGTATAAGCATAGATTTTATTACCTGCTAGCAATGTGGATGACTAGATGCAATCTTCAGCCTGTGTCAAGTTCAGATCACAGTGGAGATGAGTGTGGGTGGTCTTGCTCTGGTTAAGTGCTTGTTTCGGTCTATTTGCTTGGAAATTTTTGCAGTATAAAAGGCGATCAGCATTTGAGATAATGGGATATTGCTTGTGTACAGCGAAGGGAGCAGCAGAGACGCTAAAGCTGAACATGGCACTGGTGCTTCTCCCTGTGTGCCGAAACACTGTGACATGGCTATGTAAGAACCGTAGGTTCACCTCCATCGTTCCCTTCAATGACAACATTAATTTTCATAAGGTATACAGAATTAATTAATGACAGTAGTTCTTCCTGTATTTTTTTTTAAATAAAATATTTTTTTTATATTGAGACTGAAGCTCATCATGATTTTCCTTCTGTGTAGCATAGCTGATAGCAGGCGGAATAGTGACCGGTGTGATCCTCCATGGCGGAACACACCTCACCTGCGACTTCCCAAGAATTGTTGGGGCTAAGAGATAATTGTTTCGACGAACAATTGGTGCAGACTTCCAACTCCACCAGCCATCCTACATGGAGATGCTTGCCACCACTGAGGGAGCGACTGGGATAGCAATGGTGGTGCTCATGACACTTGCGTTCATGCTTGCGACTAGGTTGCCACGACGAGGGCCATCATCATTGCCATGGCCTGTCCGAAAGTTTGTGGGGTTTAATGCATTTTGGTACTCACACCACCTGTACATTGTGGTCTATGTGTTGCTAGTTGTTCATTCGATGTTCCTCTTCCTCACTCAGAATGTAACTGAAAAAACAGTAGGTTTTCTACCCCTGCATTGAGTATTTACAATTAATATCATACCTTCTACATGTGGCTATTTTAATTCCAACTTGGATCATTTATGCAAAGACATGGATGTACCTTGCTATCCCAGTCCTACTGTACTCTGCAGAGCGATTGATCAGAATAATTCATGCAAGGAAAATACGATATTAAAATACTAAAGGTATGTATCTTCGGTAAGCCCCTTTTGATTTATTACCTTATAACCTTGAATCATATGTATAGCACTATGTACATTGTTCTGCTCATTTCAATAGGCAAATCTATATCCTGGGAAAGTTCTTTCACTGAAGCTACCGAAGCCTGCAGGATTCCAATATCAAAGTGGAATGTACATGTTTGTTCAATGCCCTCAGATTTCGGAATTTGAATGGTACAGAAGAAGAAGAAAAAATGATCTGAACTATTTAAATCAGGAAATTTGACTACTTTTCTATGTATACATGAAAATTTATTGTTTAAACTTTTCAGGCATCCATTTTCACTTACCTCAGCACCGACGATGACTATCTGAGTATTCACATCAGAACTCTTGGTGACTGGAGCCACCAAATTTACTGCATTTTCCAAGAGGTAGATATTAAAATATCAAAGAACAAATAAAATTCAAATCAATTATCCAACGGATATGATATTATGCATAACTGCAGGCATTAGCGATGAACAAGCTTGAATTCCCGAAGATACACATTGATGGGCCCTACGGCGCAGCCTCTCAGGACCATGTCAAGTATGATGTTATCCTTCTCATCGGTCTTGGTATTGGAACAATATGTATACAATATGTTTTACCGGATAGTTTATGTCCACAATGAATGAATCATTTTCTGTATTCAATCATTCATTCATGTTCTGTATATTTATGAATCATTGTGGACAGTTCATGTATTTAATGATACAAATCCAGCGAACTGGGCCAGATTACAACCTACAAATATTCAGTATTTAATGTTCTTGTATACAATATGTTTTACCGGATAGTTTATGTCCACAATGTTGATACTCGTTCTGATCTTGTGATTTTTTTTGTATTTGAACACAAAAAGGATGAGACACAAAGCAAGATGTAGAGCACATGTGCATTGAGAGTGCTGCTTGAATAAGTGCTGCTTGAGTGTTCAATATTTGATCTCACTTTATTTACTATGTTCTTTTTTGTTTCTTCCGTTTCTCAAGTCTAAGTTTTAATTTGATATTATGAGTGAAAATTTCTTATGTCAGAAACTATTTGAGTTTGTCTTTTTCCTAATATTGGTAAGGCTTAGGAGAGTTGCAAGTAAGAAATTTTAATCATATTACTTTGTATTGTCATTTAAAGTGTTAATTTGATCTATAAAAAGTGACCGACTATAATCCTATTTCATAGTGATGTAATGAAATTTTAATAGTGTTTTACATCAGGATCTTGGTAGTGTATTATGGAACTTTGACACTTCTTTTGACAGCTTAGGACAAAAATGGAAAAATCAATGTATTTTGCCGATGTTGTGTGGGCTTTGACTCTCTTTTACTTCTGTTTGGAACCCTAGATAGATTTACTTGTGTGGGCTTGTTCGGATGTGTGGGTTATGCATTATCCAGAAATGGTAGAAGAGAGTTCAGGTTGATGTGACCTGACCTTTATCTGTGAATATCATTGTGGTTCCAGATATGATTGGTAAAAATATAGGGTTATGCATGAGCAACATGCTACTTTAAAAGGAATTCTACGGGGTTTTTTTTTTGTTTGTTTCATATGACTGAATGTCATATTATATTGAACTTCCAAACTCTCGAACTTTTCTTGCAAGAACCCGATGTTTTTCCAGTTATACAGTACTCAAAGCTTGGTCACGTTGTGTATCTTGTTTTCATGTAGAATATCATGTGAGAACTTGCACTCTTGCTTTGCTTTAGAAGACATAATTAGGCTCTGATACCATTTGTCACAGTATACACTTGTTTAGATTATAATACATTTTGATCTATAATGTTTATCTTCCCGAATGCTCACTTAATAAGCAGCATATAGGGAACTAATTACTTATGTCATTATTAATAGTAAACTTTCTAATAATCAATTAACTATTCATTAATTTTGATAATTTGGTCGGAAATTTTCTTGTTTGTTCATTTGTACAAAAATGTTGTCTTATTCGCACAGCAAATGCACAAAGAGGTAACCTATGATCGACATAATTTGAGCTGATAATGTTGTACCTAAAGAAGCCAATAAAGAATGAAATAGCTAATGTCATATTCTAAATGCATATCCTCTATGTATACATGAGCTATCTATTTGCTACTCTCTTGCAAACAATTTTTTTTAATGTAATCTTTTTTTCATGCATTATTTTATTTTTGTATAGGAAACTACAAGAACATTGGCTGGATGCAAAATAGAAAAGGATGAACAAGAAGTTACGAGCAGTTTTAAGTTAGAGAAAGTTAAAGTTGAAAATGATGATGGATCTTATAAAAACATGATGATATCAGTTTAGGATTTACTAATTTATTCTTTTTTTTAATATCCTTTTTTTTATAAATACTTCTATGTTTTAGACTATACAATTATTTACATGTTATTTTGTATACTCCGCACTAGATATAATATTTAGAGAACATCCCAAACTTTCATACATACCATGCACCTAACTATAATGTATATACATTTATAGTTTTTCTTTTCACAATCTTACATTTAATTATTTTTATTTCTATACTTTCTTTTTTGTGTTTGTGTGTCAATCAATTAGCTGTCCCCAAGTCACGTGTACTTGGTGCACGGCAACTTTCAACTAGTATATATATATATAATAAAACACAAAGAAAGCTATCAAGTGGCTCTCCTTCAATCCCCCAAAATCAAAGGCCCAGATCTAACCTCACAAAACACATTTTCCCCCCAAAAGTTTTCCCCCAAAACTCAAAATCAAATTCTTCCAAAACAATCATTTATTTATTTAATTATATATATATACTAGGTTTTCCCGTTGACACGTGCCTACGGCACGTCTTCGGAACGGTGCATCTTGTTTGATCATATAAAATAGTTTGGAGGTCCAACAAATTAATTGAAGTAGCAAACATATTATATGAGAAACTTTTGGGGGTCCATCAAAAAACATATTATATGATTTTTTTGATTTTTTTTTGAATTATTTTTAAATTTTTAAATTTTTAAATTTTTAAATTTTTAAAATTTTAAATTTTTAAGTTTTTTAGTTTTAAAATTTTTTGGGGGAAAAAATATGCTTTGTAAGGTTAGATTTGAGCCTTTGATTTTTGGGGGAATTGAAGAAGAGCCACTTGATAGCTTTCTTTGTGTTTTATTACATATATATATATATATATATATATATATATATATACATATGGAAGCATGTACTTTTTTTTACAACTAATTATTGTCATTCTATTCAAACTTGAGCTACATAATTGTTAATTTAATGTTTACAAGGCTTTTTATATATTGTATCGTTCTGAAGACATGCCGTAGGCACATGCCCACGGGAAAATCTAGTATAATAATAAAACACAAAGAAAGCTATCAAGTGGCTCTCCTTCAATCCCCCCAAAATCATATCAAGTGGCTCTCCTTCAATCCCCCCAAAATCAAAGGCCCAGATATAACCTCACAAAATATATTTTTTTCCCAAAACTCAAATTCAAATCCCCCCCCCCAAAAAAAACTCATTTATTTATTTTATTATCTCTCTCTCTCTCTCTCTCTCTCTCTCTCTCTCTCTCTCTCTCTCTCTCTATATATATATATATATATATATATATATATATATATATATATATATACACACACACTAGTAATCTGCACGTGCAATGCACGTTTTATGAGTTAGCACGTACAATTTGTACTGGGGATATGCACGTGCAATGCACGGATTCGATGGAGGGACAGGAAGAGATGGTTTCGATTTTTGAGGGAACAGAATTTTATGGAGACTTTAAATGTGAAGTAAAAATTACAGAATTGACCTTATATTTTTTTTAGCTTTTTATGTATATGGGGGTATGATAGTAAACAACCGCCAAAATAGAGCTTTGCTTAATAATAGTGTGTGTGTGTGTGTGTGTGTGTGTGTGTGTGTGTATATTAATATGGACTTTTATACCCCAATTTATAATTATTTTTCATCATATACTAATGGAAACATGGACTTTTATTTACAACTAATTATTGTCATACTATTCAAACTTCAGCTACATAATTGTTGATTTACTGTTTACAAGGTTTTTCATATATTGTATCGTTCTGAAGATGTGTCGTAGGCACGTGTCCACGGGCAAATCTAGTATATATAATAAAACACAAAAAAAGCTATTAAGTGGCTCTCCTTCAATTCCCCAAAATAAAAGGCCTAGATCTGATCTCACAAAACACATTTTTTCCCAAAAAAATTTCCCCCAAAACTCAAATTCAAATTGCCCCCCCCCCCCCCCCTCTCAAACAAAAAAAAACAACTCATTTATTTATTTAATTATCACTCTCACTCTCTTTCTCTCTCCCCCCCCCCCCCCCCCCCTCTCTCTCTCTCTCTCTCTCTCTCTCTCTCTCTCTCTCTCTCTCTCTCTCTATATGGAAACATGGACTTGTATAGCTAAATTTATAATTATTGACAACTAATTATTATCATATTATTCAAACTTCAGCTACATAATTGTTGATTTACTGTTTACAAGACTTTTCATATGTTACATCGTTCTGAAGACGTGTCGTAGGCACGTGGCCTCGAGCAAATCTAGTATATATATAAAAGAGTGTTAATTGACAAATAGAAATGACCATCACATAAGATGCACATCCCAAAGCACACATCTAAGTCCACTTGTTAAAGATTGAAAATTCAAATTTTGGTTTTGAAAGACTGCAGCACAAACCAAAATTATTATTCCTATACGTCAAATACCTAAAATTTGACATTGAACGGGCTACAGATGCTCTAAATGGATCAGATCCGTTAAAATAATACTAAGTTGTTTTCCTTTTATAAAAAAAGGCGAACCGGATCGATTAGCAACCAAGTCTGAAAAGATAATTAATTTAGCTGGCAGGCCTCACCGTCGCCCACTACGAGACAACAACTCCCATATGCAAAATGCAATGAATGGCAACCGGTTATTAAAATATCGCTACCTCGAAACTAACAAAGGTGACCTACAATACCCGGTAAACTAAATCCAGAAACAAATCAATACACGTCAGCGCAGACGTCACCCCTCGGTATTCTACTTTCCAACGTGATTAGTGCAAATAAATCATCAAATTTAATTTACAGCTGGAGGTGATGCAGAATAAAAAATGCAGAAGTTAGAGCGAGCAACCACTTTTGTTCGTGCTATATTTTAGGTATTTGGCATTTAAGTTTAGAAATGAATGAATTACGACATTATTGCTGAAGCTAAATTTTGGATTCAAAATTTGTAAATATAAAGGCGGAATAACATTCTCCATCTAATAAAAAAACTAAATTTTTTAATACCCAAAATTGAATAGACAGAAGATCATGTTCCGTTTGACAATAATTTTTAAAAAAAAAATTGAGCCAAATGGAAGAAGATCTTCCGTCTGGTCGCGCGACGAATTAAAAAAAAAAAAAAAATTACCCGGGTGGTTGAAGATCTTCCGTCTGGGGGATTTTTTTTTTTTTTGAAAAAGAAAATAATGCCCAGACGGAAGGAAAATCTTCTTCCGTCTAGGCATATAATTCATTTTTTTATTATTTATTTTTTTTTGCTTTTTCTTTTTTTTTCTTTTAAAGAAAAGGAAGAAAAGGTTAATGGGAAAAAAAATAACCCTTCTTAAAAATGCTTCTTTCCCATTTAAAAAATGACAGAAAAAAATAGAAAAGAGTGTGACGGAAGAGGACAGAAGAAGATCTTTTGTCCCTTCATTTTAAATTTTTTTTAAAAAAAGAAGAAGAAAAAGACAGAAGATCTTTTTCCGTCTTTCAAATTTTAACCGTTCAACGCTACAGACGGAAGATCTTCTTTCGTCTATCTGAATTTTTTATTCGAAACAGTTCCAAATTTTTAACAGACTGAAGATCATCTTCCGTCTTCTATATTTTGCATTTGCTATTTTACTCTGCTATATATGGCAGAGTACTGTTCACGTCTCGACTATAAAATAAGTTTTTAGCCAATGATAGTGGCGGATTTTTTCTCAAATTTTCCATTTTTTAGGTTTATAGCAGACGATAGTGAATGCTCTTAGTCGTTACTTATATTTTCAAAAATTCTAAAATATAAGGACCGAACAGCTGTATTTGTTTCCTATATTTTTTAATTTTGGAAATTTAGAAAAAGTACTTGTCTATATTTGAGAGACGATATAAAAAATTTTCAAATATATAAAATCGAAAGATCATCTTGTGTATGTTTAAAAAAAAATTTCTCGAAAGCAAAGATGATCTTTGCGTACGAACAATTTTAAAAAATTAAAAATTAAAAATGTCGGACGCAAGATGATCTTGCATCTGTTCCAATTGTTTTTTAATAAAACAGTGTCGAACTCAAAATTATCTTACGTACCAAATGTGAAGAAAATATTCTACAGAATAAGGTCTATTAAAAAATTTATGCGTGCGTATTAAAAATTAAATGAGATTTAATTAAGTGTTAATGAATTACTTAAGCTTAAGATAAGATTTAATTAACATTTAATTTAAGGATTATGAAAAAGAAAAAAAAAAATCAATGACGCAAGATCAATGATGATTGATGATCTTGCGGCCGTAATTTTTTTTTAGGAAAAAAAAATATCAGACACAAGAATATCTTGTTTCCGTGTTTTTTTTAAATTGTATAGGACGCAAGATCATCTTGTGTCCGTACAACTTTAAAAAAAATGTTGCGGACACAAGAAGATCATCTTGCGTCCATGCATATTTAAAAAATTAAAAATAAAAATTGTATCTGACGCAAGATTATCTTGCAGCCGTGATTTTTTTTTTTTAAGTATCGGAGAAGATAGAGAAATACCCTCTCTCTTCGTCCAATTTTTTTCCATATTTTGAGCCTAGAGAAATACCTAAGACTTGGAGGGAAATTTGAACAGATCGTAGCACAACCGTAGACACACCATATATACAACCGTAGACACACCATATATAACTGTACTTCGAAATTTTGAAGTGAAAAAAAAGAAAGGGAGGAAAATTGTAACAGCCAAAGTAGCATGTTAAGACAAAATCGGTAACCAACTTTTGAATTATATGGAGGGAAACCAACCATGATACAAACTTATTCTCTTTTGCTTTCCATCCAAAAAGGTCTAATCTTTCAAAAGAAAAATTAAAATTAAAAACTACTAAGAATTTTCTCTTCTTTGTTTTTCAAACCCTACTAGGAACATGACTTAAAAAGAACAGGAAAGATCTAAAGGGGAAACCTCCCCCCAAAAAAACACCATTAAACTTGTTGCTGCTACTAGCATTCCATGTACAAGAAACAAGGAAGAATATTTTTCTCTTTTTAATCAGTGCTGAGACTTTTTCAAGTCCTTAACAGAGGAGGCATCATCATTGTCATCCTCTCTCTTCCTCTTCTGCTGAGAGGAAGAAGAATGGAGTTGGGATGGAACACCATTGCTGCTAGGTGGTTGGTTCTCTTCATCTACTTCATCTTCATCTTCATCTTCTTCTTCGTCACAAGCATTGGAATCTGCTCCTCTTGCACAACCTCGCTCAGGCTGAGCAATGGGCTGAACAAGATATTCTCCATCCAGATCTTCCTGTAATCATGGAAAATGTTAAAGATCAATAACAAAAGCTTACCATTAAAATTCTTTGAAAAAAGGAATTAATTGTGAGGAAAATATGAATCAAATTAAATCATAAAAACTTGGAAAATAAATGGTAAATCAAAATAAATTCAACTTGTACAGGAGCATAAAAAATGTAAAGCAGCCTTTAGCATCAGCATTGAAGAAGGAAGCTGTCAAACTCATCAAAAATAGTAAAAAATACTAGCCAGATAAGAAGGCATTCACAATAGGAAAAGCAATAATTAAAAAACAAAAGAAAATTACTTAATAACTAATGCAAAAGTTCTCTACCCTGGGAAAATCAAGTAAATATACTCATGCGCACACACAAAAAAGAGGAAAAAGTACAGAGGGGTGTAAGAAAATTAGGAACGTTGTTCAGCATGCAAAACATACAAGAATGCATATTGTAAATGAACAGATAATATACTTCTTAAAGAAAAAATACACACAAAATCTCAACATACAAAACGCTAATGTTATTGAACACTTGGAAGAATGCTTCAAACATTAAAAGGTAAATAAGGGACTATTGCATAGTGTAGTGAAAAAAAATAGCAGGAAAATAAATGGAAGGCAAAATTAACTTCATTATTAACAAGCTTAGAAAAATAATATCATAATGTCATGTTAGGGATTAGTTTAAAGGGCATGTTAATGACAGAATTCAGAAGGAAATCATAGTATAAGGTGAAAAAAATGTAAAAAATCAACTCTCCACATGTAATACAGGGAAGATCTATAAACACATTTCACTAACCTAATTTCCACTTTTTATTTAAAAAAATTAAAAGCTATTAATAAAATCTTCATATAACTATCCAAACAGCTAAAACCTTTATATATATATATATATATATATATATATAGGGAAAGGATCGGTTGAGCACTCCTCTAGTGCTCACCGCGTGAACACTAGGCCTTCGGGCATTCATATCGAAACTCTGAACCGTTCACATTGATCTACACATCTAAATTAGTCTAAATATGTAAAATCAAATCATTTGAAATTCATTTGCCCATCGATCATGTTACTAAAAAACAATAATTTTCAGCCATACAATTTTGTAACACTTCAATGAATGGGTGTAAGAGTGTTCACAAGCTGTCTGCATGATGCGTCATGTCATGATGTAGATACATCTCCGGAATTATCGGGACCGTGGCGACTCTTGTGGGATGCTTGGTGACTACATGGTGTCATCGTTCCATGACAGAGGCGAATTGTCCATAGGTTGTTTGCATGGTGCTTCATGTCATGACATGAAATTCTCCTTCAGGCTGTCTGAACAGACTCGTAACTCATAGAACATCTAGGATACTTATCGTAGTTACCGTAGTAATGAACTCATAACGAAAGATTTAAGCCTACAAGATGAAGAACGATTAAGAGCTTGCCCTCGAATTTATGTAGAATGTGATGCATAAGTTCGAACAAGTGTGTATTAATGTCATGAAATAATAAGTAACTGTATTTAAGACTAAGTGCACATTCACACACGACATCAATAAGATAGTCTCCTTAGCTTTGTTTGTGATCAAGTGTGTGTTTTCCAAGTAAAAAAAATTGATGTATTATATCCTAGCGTCAGTTGTATGCAACTGACGTGCCCACAGTTACTATGCAAGATAAAATGAATAAAAGGACTAAAGAAGGAATGCTATTTAAAGATATATTCAAATTGTTATTTTATTCATGTATCATGTTGTAATTATATTTCCGCTGCGTTGATGTAAACATTGTTGTATAAAAATTTTAAATTCCTTATAAAATTGTACGAAGTAAAGTATAAAGATCATGTGAAACTTCGAATTCAGACTTATTTGGAATTCAGGATGTTACAGAACTTAAATAAAATTAAGCCTAAACAATATATATCCTATGGTTATATATACTACAAAGGATGCGAGCACAATGTAACTAATAAAAGAGACTACATCAAGGTAAGATTGTAACATACCTCCTCTTCACCTTCACCATCATCCTCCTCTTCCACCCCTTGCTCTTCCGCCTCACCAATCTCCCCATTCTCATCGTCCTCCCCTTGCTCATGCTCATCAATCTCCCCTTCCATACTTACTACCCTCCCCGTACTCACAGGCTCCGTTTCCTCATCATCAACATCCTCCTCATCCTCATCCACCTCATCCTCGTCTTCCTCCTCATCCTCTTCAACCCCATCATCCACATCATCTTCACTATCCCCGACTTCATGAACCTCAACCTCATCCTCATCCTCCCCATCATCCCCATCAATCTCCTCCCCCATCTCCTCATCCCCATCCTCATCATCATCATCATCATCCACATCCTCCTCTACATCCTCCTCATCATTCACCTCTTCCCCAACCGCAGCCACACGAAACCCATTCGAATGATCATTACCCTCCCTAATACCTTCCGGCACAGTATCTGTCTCATCATCTGCATCACTCTCATCCTCACCCACAACTCCTCCTACTCCATTATTTGCAGTAACAACAACCATCCTCCCCCGATCACCGTCCACCTCACCACTTCCCATATCTTGATCTTCACCGTCAATCTCCTCATCCTCTTCCTCATCATCATCTTCTTCTTCATCACTCTCTGGCCTCTCGTTCTCGTCCGCATCCATCTTATCCAAATACTTCAATGATCCGATCATCCCGAAAACCCTGGATCGGTAATCCCTCACTCGCGTAACCGGACATTCGTACAGATCGAGCGAAACTAGCCGCAATCGAGCGAGCGGGGCGAGATCTTCCAAGAACTGGATCCGATTGTTGGATAAATCGAGATCGCGGAGGGAATCGAGGCCGGCTTCGACGAGGAACTCGAGGCCGCCGGCGATGCGGTTGTCGGAGAGGATAAGGCGTTGGAGGTTGCGGAGTTTGGGGAACTTTTCGAGGGAGGAGACGCCGACGTTGGCGATGGAGAGGTGCTCGAGGTCGTCAAACTTTTCTAGAATGTTCGGAGGGGGGAGACGGCCGTGGAGGCACTTTACAGCACCGTCTAGGGTTAGGGTTCGGGGAGATGACGAAGACTCGGCCGTCTGTAATTCGAGCGCGGCTTCGACGGCGCGTTCCCACGCTTCGTCCATTTATTGAGATAGATTTCGGAGGAATCGAAGGGGGCGTTGGATAAAACCCTAGGTTTTGCGAATTTGGAGACAGGTTCAGAAAACCCTAGCCAAATGAGGAAGATGCCCTTTCTCTCTCTCTATTCTCTCTCCTCTTCCGGCCTTTTATTCTCTCTCTAGAAGTTTTATTTTCTTTTTAATTTTCCAACTTTTAAATTTTGTTAATTGATTTGATTTTGTTTTTTTGTTAAGGTTATCGGGTTGGAATCGGGTTCGAATCAGGTTGCGGTTTTGGCCCGTAATAGAGTGCGCTTGGTATTATGGGGATAGGAGATGATGTGGTGGCCGTTGGATGTTGAGGTGGGGATCGATGACGTGGAGATGGTTGGACGGTGTGGATTTGCTTTGAGGGGATTGTGTTACTTCAGGGAGAGAGAGAGAGCAGAGAAACGTGTTCGTTTTTTCTTTTTCTTTTATACTAGTAATTTAATATTGTCTTAATAAATATACATATTTTTTAAGTGAAAATTTAGATGTCGTCTAGATTTGAAAGTTAAGATCTCCTTTATAATAGTTATATACGTGCATTGCACGCGTTGATAGATTTATAAATAGGGCTGCAAACGAGCCAAGTCGAACTAAATATTTTGAGACTCGAGCTCAGCTCGTTAAGCTATTAATGTAGCGCCCCGAATTCCTAACTTAAGAACTCGTGACACTCTCCACGATCTTTCTTCAAATGAGTCATAAGACAACAAAAATCACAAGAAATTAACTTTATTACATCAAATTGTTATTACAATGTTCATGATTTACAACAATTACAAATTAATTGTTACAACAAGAATGTACAATAAATATGGATAGTAACTTTTACTTGGATGTTTTCCCCTGCTAGAGCTTTCCCGCGATCCCAAGTCGGCAATCCTGCACTGATAACTGTGGGCACGTCAGTTGATTACAATTGACGAAATGCTATATTCGGTTATCCTTTCTACGCCATAATATAACGATTCCAAGCTCAACAACCACAAATAATATTTGATGCGAAGAAAAAGGTGATGACAAACAAGTGTCGGTGTATGCCATGGCCTAATCTAATGCACACACTATGCACACATGCTCCTAAAGCTAATGCACGCTTGGTTGAAAGATATACATCATATACTACACACCCCCCAACCAAAGAACCAAACGACGTTCTTCAGTTTGATGGGGCTCGATCCCCCGCTATGCATCCTACTCTTATGCTCTCTTCTGTTTCTAATTCCAGTGATGGTGAGGCTACAGTCGTCCGGCTTACCCGTCACTGCTATCATTAGTGGTGTTCAATCCTCGTGTTTTATCCACTATGCACAGGAACCCATTCTGCAGGCTTACCCTACACGACTGTAATCATGGTATGTTGCTGTATCTACGTCTCCCCGGAACTCACCAAAAGCTGATATACGAGCACCAGAGCTCCCCGCCGGAGGACTTAGAGTCTTTCCCGTAGAGTCTTGCTCTGTGGGGACTTTCTCTAAACCTCCTGCCTGCATCGATCAACAAAGGACATGAAGGATATAAGGTTTTCCCAACTCCGCTACACTCGTCCTTACACTAGAGTATAACTTGCAGTCGAGACGACGTCTGTCACGCCCCGCTTCCCAAAATACGGAATACGAGTACGTAATGTAGGCCCAGCAAATGATATAAACACCATCCATAAGCGGTACCAGACTAACTCAGCAATATGAACAACAAAAATACAGCCACGCAAAAAATATAACCACATGAATCAAAGATAAATTCCAATAATAAATGAAAAAACCAACAATGTAAATATCCAACATCTGGGATCAAAACAAACTCCGGATCATAAAGCCCAAAAATAAAGTACAATTCATAACAATATTCGAGAAAATAAATCTAGCAGCAAATAAATCTAAGCAACGCAGACTGGTTCCATCTATAGAAACGTTGCTCACCAATTCCTTCAGGGATAGATCCTTCAGCACTTGTAAATCTTGATCTAAAAGAAAGAAAAGAGTGCCCTTAGAGCAAGTCGTGGGCAGCAAGTAGAGAAAACAGAGGATAAAGGATGCATGTATATCATAGGAAAAAGGAACATGATCAAAGACAAAGAGCAAAGCAAAAACAGGCAATAATATCAAAGGTCTACAATTAATCACGCATGTAATGAGTGATTTCAAGTTAAGATCAAGCATGAAATGCATGTTATTAAGTATTTTATTAATCTATCTAGTGCACGTACTCCTGCGTCCCATTCCACAGGTTCGGCGCAAGCACAGTGATCGTTTTAGATTGATGGTGAATTCACGGATCGTGTACTCGGCATTGATAACAATAATTTACATGTAATAATCAACAATTAATCATTGCAATTGTTACCGCTAAATCTGGTGTGGGGGCAAACAGATAGTATTTGTGGATTCTTAGGGAAACTGAATAGCAAACACCTAACCTGTTCTGCCGGAGTTCGACCGCTGACTCCCGCCGTTCACCTGCATGGAAGTGCGAGACACCGGGATTGATCCCAGCGACGCACCCTCCGACGCTCAAGTCAGTAACCAGAAATGATTATGAAAGAGCGTTTAACTAGCAAAAGATTGATTACCTCTTAATGGAGATGGATGGGGGGTATTTATAGGCGTCTTAGGGAACAGATTAGGCATGTAATTCCTGTGTATAGATAAGGAATGTAATCCCTAATCCCCAGTGAAAGGATAGATATGAATCAGGGCCGTTGATTAATATTAATCAGAAACCCTAATTCTATCCTGGTGGACCGGGTTTGTTGCGGGTTGATGGTTCTTTGGGGAGGAGGACCAGTACTCGCTTCAGACCCGTTTGTAGGTGAAATTACCGTTTTACCCCTGGGCTTCAAGATTCATGCTCCATTTGGACGGTCTTGATTAAACCCCCATTTTTAGCCACATCACGAGCCCCCCACTCCTAAAGGCTGAGGATGATTAGTCTTTGAGGAGTAGTTTGACTGTTTTAGTGGCTAGTGGAGTTGTATCGGAGTCCGAATGGGGGATTTTGAATCTTGAAGTGGGTAGTAAGGTAACTTCTTCTTTTTTGAAGCCATACGATGTTCCGAGGCCGTATCAAGTTTTTATCTATTTTTTCGGGCTATTTATTTAATTTTGCGATGTGTTAACTAATCGTTCGGGGGGCTTAACAGTACATTCTAGGCAATAATTGTTCGTTCAGAGGCTCAAAAATATCCCCCCGAATTTTTAATTATTGTCTAGAATTTTTAGCTATTTTTCCCGAATTTTTAGCAATTTTTCACAATTTTTAAATAAATAAAACGATTTAAATAAATGAAAATCGATTTTTAAATACTAATTTATGACGTGGCGTAATCTGGACCTTCGATCAGCGCGGAGCGTGAATTTCTGAGTAATCAGACGGTCCCCGTTCCTCGGCAGGCTTTTTTGCCGTATACGAGGGTCGGCTCCTCGGCTCCTCGGCTCGGAGGGTCAGCGCCTCGGCTCGGAGGTTCAGTGCCTCAGCTCGGTGGACTGTCTCTTCGGCTCGGACTACCCGAGGTACGTGGCATCATCTGGGCCGTCCATCTCAGCGTGGATCCCTATAAAATGCTATCTTGTCGTTTAGTGGACGTGACAGGATCTGGGCCGTCCATCATGACGAGCGCGCTTTTTTACAAGATCCAACGGCTGATATGGGTCGGCGTATTTTTTGCCATATACGAGGGTCGGTTCCTCGTCATCTCGGCTCGGCCTTACACTTTACGAGGTACGAGGGTCGGTTCCTCGTCTCCTCGGTTCGGAGGATTGGTCCCTCGGCTCTGTAGATTGGCTCCTCGGCTCGACCCCTCCGAGGTACGTGGCATCATCTGGGCCATCCATCTCAGCGTGGATCCCCATAAAACGCTATCTTGTCGTTTAGTGGACGTGGCAGGATCTGGGCCATCCATCATGACGAGCGCGCTTCTTTACAAGATCCAACGGCTGATATGGGTCGGCGAGTTTTTTCGCCATATACGAGGGTCGGTCCCTCGTCATCTCGGCTCGGAGTCTAAGTGGCGTTGGCCGAGGTGATAAGTTGGATAATCTGAAGGTTGCGTCTCTTACTGGTACCACTTTCCGAGCCTAGTAGCTCGGCTGCTCGACTAAGCTGTTCGGTAGCTCGGTTGAGCAGGCCAATGGCGGGCAGTTCGGAAGGTACACGTGGTCGGATCTGGTCCGTCCGTCATGGTGCGAATCACGAGGATGGGGTTCAGATCACGAGAAAACGTTATCTTGTCGTTTTGTGGGTGTGGCGCAATATGAACCGTCCATCGAATTCTGGCACGAATTTTGGAGAGATCCTGACGATGATTTTGCCTCGGAAGGATTTTTCTCCATATACGAGGGTCGGTTCCTCGTCATCTCGGCTCAGAGTCTAAGTGGCGTTGGACGAGGCGCTGAGTTGGGTACTTGAAGGTTGCGTCTCTTACTGGTACCACTTTTCCGAGCCCAGTAGCTCGGCTGCTCGACTAAGCTGTTCGGTAGCTCGGTTGAGCAGGCCGATGGCAGGCAGTTCGGAAGGTACACGTGGTCAGATCTGGTCCGCCCATCATGGTACGAATCACGAGGGAGGGGTTCAGATCACGAGAAAACGTTATCTTGTCGTTTTGTGGGCATGGCGCAATCTGAACCGTCCATCGAATTCTGATGCGAATTTTGGAGAGATCCGACGGTGATTTTGCCTCGGAAGGATTTTTCTCCATATACGAGGGTCGGTTCCTCGTCATCTCGGCTCAGAGTCTAAGTGGCGTTGGACGAGGCGCTGAGTTGGGTACTTGAAGGTTGCGTCTCTTACTAGTACCACTTTCCGAGCCCAGTAGCTCGACTACTCGACAAAGCTGTTCGGTAGCTCGGTTGAGCAGGCCGATGGCGGGCAGTTCGAAAGGTACACGTGGTCGGATCTGGTCCGTCCGTCATGGTGCGAATCACGAGGATGGGGTTCAGATCACGAGAAAACGTTATCTTGTCGTTTTGTGGGCGTGGCGCAATCTGAACCGTCCATCGAATTCTAACGCGAATTTTGGAGAGATCCGACGGTGAGTTTGCCTCGGAAGGTTTTTTCTCCATATACGAGGGTCGGTTCCTCGTCATCTCGGCTCGGAAGTTCGGTGACGCCGGCCGAGGTATGGAGTTTGTTGTTTTGAAGGGACTCAGTAGCTCGGTTGCTTAGCCAGGCTGTTCGATAGCTCGGCTTGGCAGACTGGTGGCAGAGTCATGGACTTGAGTGATTTGAGGTTTTTGCCTTTCAAAACGTCGCAACTTTCCGCTTGGCGCTTTGGCTTCTTAGTGGGCCTTTGAGGTTCCCAAGGAGGCCCACTTTCCCTTGGGGTTATAAGTTTTCACTCCCCCACCCCCTAAGCTCATTTCTTACTTTTCACTCCAAGATTTCACTTTTGTTCTCTAAGTTCTCTGCTAGCGGCGACTCTTGCTCCAAGGTGGTGACGTTAGCTGTCGCGTGGGCCAGGCGATTTCCGGCGAGCACATTCCGACCGTGAACGTCACTTCAAAGGTCAGTCTACTTAGCCTTAGCTTTTTTCTAGAGATGTCAAGAGTGAACTCGGGGAGTGGGGCCTCGTCTTCGGGCGATGATGGCGCCGAGGAGAGGAGAAGGGCGGAGGTCCGAAGGAAGGGAAAGCAGGTCGCCGAGCCGTCGGCTACCGAGGCGAGGCAGGAGAAGAAGAAGAAGAGGGTGGCGACCCAATCTCCCGTGGTTGAGGTGATTATGGAAAACCCGAAGCAAGCCCCCGAGATGGGACGATACCCCTCTGTTCTGTCCAGGCATTCGGGGGTCAGGCAGTACGAGGGCGACCTCCTGGAGAAGGCGGTCTACGGAAAGTCGAAAGTCCTTGAAGAACCCAACCTGGCTCTTCCTACCGAGGCCGACGAGATTACTTCGGTGCTATCCGAGAGGGATCTCCTTCGGATCAGAAAGGGAATCGCCATCCCTTCGGAGTACAAGTTGATGATCCCCGGCCCCGGGATGCGAGCGAATTCCAAGCTGTCATCGTCGGACATGTGCATGTTCGACTTCGACTCCTTGAATGCCGGACTATGCTTTCCATTGCATCCTTTCATTCTCCAGATCCTCGGCTGGTTCTGCCTCGCGCCGACCCAATTTATGCCGAACACATGGCGTCACGTGAATGCTTTCTTGCTTCAGTGCCGCAAAGCCGAAATCGAGCCGGACCTAACGGTCTTTCGAGGCTTGTATCGGATAAACCGGATGCACAAGACAGAGCATCGGTACTACTTGGGGCCGAGGAAGGGTGTTAGGATCATAGAAAACCCGAACTCGATTAAGGGTTGGAAAGAGAAGTATTTTATATTAAGGGGGGAGCCGATACGGCACATTCCGACCCGGTGGAAACCGGAGGTGCCGAAATTTGTGAGAGCCGACCCTGTACTGTCTGAGGCCGAGGAGGAGGTGGCGAGGAAGATCATGGCCCTTCCCTTGCTGAGTTGGAGGGAGTTGACGGAGGAGGTGCTGTTCGGGTCCGGCCTTAGCCCCATCGACCCGAGTATGCTCCTGACATCTCATTTATTTTCGTTTTTTTTTCAAGTCTTTAGTTCGTCTTGCTGACTCATTTTTTGTTGTCTGATGCAGAAGCGATGAAGATTGATTTCAACGCTATGATGGCCGATAGGTCCAAGTTGGCCGGGGGCAGGAAGAGGAAGAGGGCGACCGCGGCTGCTTCGTCGACTCTGCAGCCCACGGTCACCTCGACTACCACCCTGCCTCCTCCGGCTACTGAGGCGCCTCCGGAGGTGGTCGTTGCCGAGGAGCCCTCGGTCCCTGTGGCCCCGACCATGGTTGAGGGGACCTTTGATGTTAACGCGGCGCTGGCGCTCGAGGCTCCGCCGTTGACCAAAGCGGTCGAGGAGATCCTGACGGAGCAGCACAAGCAGTTGTTTGTGCCGAACTGGCGGGTGAAGAATCACGACGGATTCGTCGGCAACTCGCAGATGTCAGTACAGGTCATCAAGCACTTGGCGACCCCGAAGGACAGAGCTGCGCTGAAGGCGGGGACGGTTGGCGACGACACCTATGAAGTGGCTCGGTCGCTCGTGTCGGTAAGTGTCTTCTTGCGAATTTCTTCAAGTTTGCTGCTCGGCTTGTATATTGCGCTTCACCGTTGTCTTCGCAGGCCACTTGCCACTTCAGCCACCTCCTCGAGACGTTTGCCGCGCAGGAGAAGGAGCTGAAGGTCGCCAGCGACAAAGACAGGGCGGAGAAGGTCAAGGCGGTTCGGCAACTCGAGGCCGAGCAGAGGCGGGTCGAGGCCCTGGAAGTCCGGGTCGCCGATCTTGTGGCCGACTTGGAGAGAGTCAAAGGGCGACTTGATGCGGAGTCTACCAAGGCCACGAAGGCTGCCGAGGAGCTGGTCGCGTCGGCGAAGTCTCTGGCCAACCTGAAGGCGGAGAAGGAGGCGCTGGCCGTGAAGATTAGGGCCGAGGTAGAGGCCGAGGTCGAGGCTGAGGCGAAGAAACACATGGCCGAGAACATGGAGAGGTCCTATCAGAGGGCACTCGACCATGTTCAGGATCGTGTCCCCAGCTTCGAGCGGGTCGGCTACAGACTGTGGCCCGGGTCACCCTCAGGCGGTGAGGAGGAGGGAGGCGAAGGCGACGAGGTCGAAGGCGATGAAGAGGAGGAGGAGGCCGACCCACCTGTGGCGAACGCCCAGGTCGAGGGGAGGATCGAGGGGCCATCTGGCGACGCGCCCGTGGTCGAAGCGGCGACGCAGGTGGACCCCTGATCCCCTCGCAAATTTTTTGTAGTTTTTTGTTTTGTTTTTTCTTTCAAACAGTGTAATGCCTTTTGCGGACTGGCCACCGCTTTTGATGAATGAAAAGTGTTGTGTTTTGAATTTGGACTTCTGTCTAAGTGTTTGGTTCGGCCATATAGTACTTCAATGTTGTCCCTTTTTCATTTCAGATTGCCGAGCATACTCTTATCACCGCGGCGGCTCGGCACCGCGCAGAGCTATTTCAGCAGTCTCGGGAGGATCGTCTCGAGGGCGAGGTTCATCTGACGAGGAGAATACTTCACAACTTAGAGATTAGGTATAGTGAGGTGTTGGTCGAGCTGCACCATCTGCGGATAGTCGAGGCCGAACTATCTGCGAAGGAGGAAGAGTTGGTCCGGGTTTCGGCCGAACGAGATGACTTCGCAAGGAAGGTAGAACAGTTGCAAAGGGTGACGGTCGACAAGAGCATCGAGGTGACCCACTTGCGACGCGTTATATCTGACAGCGCCGAGTATCCTGGTTCGGCGAAACTTCCTCGATTCAAAGTGATTGTGAAGGATGACACGTTGAAGGACCGGATCGTCGAACTGGAGGAAGAGGTTGCTCGGCTCAAACCTCAGCCGGTGAGGGCTAACGTCCGGAGCACCTCGTGCACTCGCGAAGAGATTGAGCGAGGGATTATGTTCTATCAAGCCGTGAGCCGAACCCCCATCATAGGTAGGATAGCAGCCGATGCCCAAAACGGGGTAGCGGTGTCTTCAAGTGGTGCTTCGGTTGGAGCGACTGTCAGGGTCAGCGGCGAGGGGGCGTCTCGATTCGTTGGTCTAGAGACGAGCTCGGAGGTCAAGAAGCGCCGACCCAAGGTATCGCTGAACCGAAGCGTCCCCCTTCCTCGGAGGCAGTAAACGGGTCGTGTCTTGTCTTTGGACTTCCGAACTGTGTTTTGTTGTAATCGTTTTGTAAATTTATCCAAGTTATATTAATAAAATTGGAGTTGGCTGGCATCTTGTTGTGCTGTAATTGTGCTAACTAGGGTAGGCTTGAAATGAACCGCGAGGCGAGTGTTCACTTCGTCGAGCATCTTGGCCTCGAAACTCACACTTTAGCCGGGGTTCTGCATCTTGCTCGGCACCTTCAGGTACGGCTCGTTGTGGTGGCCAAGGTATAGCTGTTTTGAAGCTGCGGCGGCCATTCGAGCGTCGTTCTGAAAAGATGGGACTAGTTCCCTAACAACATTAATGGTGCTCCGGGATCCGTGGGGGCGTTCCACCTTCCCAAGGGCATTGAGAGTGGTGCCCCTTAATTAATACGCGGCGCTTCAGCTCCCTAGGCATGACTGTTGGGCTCACGATAGTCATAATGACAGTCTCTTGGGGGAAGGCTTATAAGTACCACACCCCCCTTGCAGTTTTAGTCATTGGAGTCTTGAACTTTAGTAGCATCAATGGTGTCTGCCCTTGGGCGGATGCCAACCTTGAAAAATTTTGACCTCGAGAGGTTCGGAGGGGTGGTCGCTCTTCTGTCTTGTTCTTCTCCCGCTCCTGATAGCCACGATGTGGGTGTCAGGGTCGGGGGAGGACAGAGCAGAAGAGTTGGCGACCGTAGTCCGGACCCGAGGGAAAGGCTCTTCGGGAGGATGGGTTGTCGTTCTTCCACCATGGTCTTCTCCTGACTCTGACAGCTCCGACGCAGGGTGTCAGGGTCAGGGGAGATCATGGTGGATGAGGTGATGACCAAATTCCAGAACCGAGGGGAAGGTTCCCTAAAACCTTAACCCAAACTTTCTTTCAAGGCTCGGCTGGACACTCGCTCGGCGCCGATCGGCTGTGCTCATGTAGCTTGGCGGCCGGAGTGACTGTTGCCGAAGGTTGGTTCTTATTGCATGCCGCTTGGCATTTGGTGCCGAGCGAAGTGAGGTGATCAGAGCCGTTGGATGGTGGCACGAATCTCAAGGCGGGTCCAGTTCCCAAGAAAAGGCTATCTTGTCGTTTTGTGGACACGTGGCATAACCAGATCTGTTCATCACACTCTAGCACACATTTTGAGAAGATCTAATGGCGACTTTGCCTCGGAAGGATTTTTTGCCATATACGAGGGTCGGTCCCTCGTCCGCTCGGCTCGAGGGTTTGAGTGGGCGTAGTTGGCCCGAACGATGTAATCCGAACGGTGTTGACGTTGCTCGACGATTGTGGGATCAGTTCTGAATGGCTATCTACTTCTGGCTCGCCTGAGGGCGAACCGGGGAAGTAAAGTCGAACCGTGTGGTGGACTTCGAACCATCGGTGTAGTTAGTTCAATGGTTGTGGGAGCAGTTCCGAACGGCGATCTACTCCTGGCTCGCCTATGGGCGAGCTGGGGAAGTAAAGTTGAGCCGAGTGTTGGACTCCGAACCATCGGTGTGGTTCAACGGCTGTGGGAGCAATTCCGAATGGCGAACTACTTCTAGCTCGCTTAGAAGCGAACTTGCGAAGTAGAATCGAGCCAAGTGTTGGACTTCGAACCATCGTTAGATTAGTTCAACGGCTGTGGGAGCAATTCTGAATGGCGAACTACTTCTAGCTCGCTTAGGAGCGAACTTGCGAAGCAGAATCGAGCCAAGTGTTGGACTCCGAACCATCGTTAGATTAGTTCAACGGCTGTGGGAGCAATTCCGAATGGCAACTACTTCTAGCTCGCTTAGAAGCGAACTTGCGAAGTAGAATCGAGCCAAGTGTTGGACTCCGAACCATCGTTAGATTAGTTCAACGGCTGTGGGAGCAATTCCGAATGGCGAACTACTTCTAGCTCGCTTAGGAGCGAACTTGCAAAGCAGAATCGAGCCAAGTGTTGGACTTCGAACCATCGTTAGATTAGTTCAACGGCTGTGGGAGCAATTCTGAATGGCGAACTACTTCTAGCTTGCTTAGAAGCGAACTTGCGAAGTAGAATCGAGCCAAGTGCTGGACTCCGAACCATCGTTTGATTAGTTCAACGGCTGTGGGAGCAGTTCCGAACGGCGATCTACTTTAGGCTCGCCTATGGGCGAGCCGGGGAAGTAAAGTCGAGCCGAGTGTTGGACTCCGAACCATCGTTAGGTTGAAGAGTTAAAAGCAGAGAGATGTAAACAGTAGCAAAAATATGAAAAAACTTTATTTATTAATATCCAATGATCGGCTGCTTCTAAAGTTGCTAGCCGTTATTACAAGGAAAAATGAAAGAAAATTACTACAAGTAACAGGAAAGGAACGGTTCGACATCTCGAATTACTTAGAGAGGCGTTGTTGCTCTCTCTTGGTATTTTAAGAGATGGTCGGCATTCCAAGTCCTGGGAATCTCCCTGCCTTCGAGATCTTCTAGTCTGTATGTGCCGGGGCGGATTTCTTTAGAAATCTTGTAGGGTCCCTCCCAGTTCGGGGCCAATTTGCTTTTCTGACCAGGGAACGAGATGGCCAACTTTCGGAGGACCAGGTCCCCTTCTTTGAGGTCCGTTGGGCGGACTCTTTTGTTATATGCTAGCTCGATCCTTCTTCGGTAAGTTTGCTGGCGCATGGCAGCTCTCTCTCGGATTTTGTCTATCAGATCTAGACTTGCTCTGAGCTCCCTAGCGTTCTACTCTTCTTCATAAGCTATCAGACGAGGAGAGGGTAACCCGACTTCTAGGGGGATGATGGCCTCGGACCCGTAGGTGAGATTGAATGGGCTCTCGCCTGTTGGGGTCCGCTTCGTGGTGCGGTAATTCCAGAGCACGTTGGGCAGCTGATCGACCCACAAGCCTTTGGAACACTTGTCTAACCTCTTCTTAATGCCTGAAAGGATCTGTCGGTTGGCATTTTCTACCTGGCCATTCGGCTGAGGATGAGAGACGGAGGAGAACCGGTGTTGTATGGCGAGGTCTTCACATAAAGCTCGGAAGGCAGCTCCCGTGAATTGCGTTCCGTTGTCCGTAATTAGGACCCTGGGGACGCCGAATCGGCAGATCACGCTCTTCCAGAAGAATTGAACGACCTTGTTTTCGGTGATCGTGGCCAGGGGCTCGGTCTCTATCCATTTCGAGAAATAGTCGACTGCCATGACTAGGAACTTAAGCTGTCCGGAGGCTGGCAGAAACGACCCTAGTAAATCCATCCCCCACATTGCGAAGGGGATCGGACTTGATAGGGAAGCGAGTGGTGCTTGTGGAAGGCGTCAGATGTCGGAGTACTTCTGACAGGAGCTGCATTGCCGAACGTGTCGTTCGGCGTCCCGTAGGAGAGTGGGCCAGAAATACCCGTAGTTCAACACTTTGCACGCCAGGGCTCTGGAGCCAGAATGGGCCCCGCCGATGCCCTCATAAAGTTCTTGCAGGGCGTAGTCGGCTTGCCCGGGGGAGAGGCACCTCAGGTAGGGCCGACCGTCCACCTGGGTGAAGGAGCGTTTATATACGATGCCTCCGATTAGTATGTAATGCTCGGCTCGGGTTCTTACTCTTCGTGCTTCCTTCGGATCCTCGGGGAGGAGTCCGTCCCTTAAGAATTCGACGAGGGGTTTCATCCAATTGTCTTCGAGGAGGATGGGCAATGTTTCAACGGAGTCCAGTGTTTCGTCCTCTATGCTCGGCTTCAGGAGGACTTCTATCAATACGGTCTGCTCGAGACCTTGAAGGGAAGAGGAGGCTAATTTGGATAGGGTGTCGGCCTGAGCATTTTCTTCTCGAGGGATCCTTTGGATGAGGGCCTCTTCAAACAGCGCCATGAGGCTCTTGACTTTGGCTAAGTATTTAACCATCCTGTCATCACGTGCTTCATATTCGCCGAGGACCTGATTGACGACTAGCTGGGAGTCGCTAAAGATTCGGAGGCGTTGCGCCCCTGCATTTCTGGGCCATTCCAAGGCCGGCTATGAGCGCCTCGTCTTTAGCTTCGTTGTTCGAGGCTTTGAAGTTTATACGGAGGGAGTATTGGAGGATAAAGTCATCTGGGCCTGCCAGGATGACTCCTGCCCCGCTTCCCTCATTGCAAGAGGATCCGTCAACATAGACCGACCAGACGGGTGGTCCCTTCACTGTTTGGCCGGACTCGGGGATAGTACTCTCAACTATGAATTCGGCTAGCGCCTGAGCCTTGATCGCGGTCCGAGACTGATAAGTTATATCGTGCTGGCTCAGCTCGATAGACCATTTCATAAGGCGACCCGAAGTCTCGGGTTTGTGGAGGACCTGCTTCAGTGGCTGGTCGGTAAGAACAACCACCGAATGGGACTGAAAGTACGGGCGAAGCTTTCTCGCGGCCATAACCAGGGCATAAGCCATCTTTTCTATCTTCGGGTATTGGAGCTCGGCGTCCCGAAGCACTTTGCTGACATAGTAGATGGGCTTCTGAGCCCGGTCTTCTTCCCTCACTAAAACTGCACTGAGGGTCTGCTCGGAGGCTGCCAGGTAGAGGTAGAGGGGTTCACCAGGGATCGGTTTGCTGAGGAGAGGGGGATTGACGAGGTAAGCCTTGAGCTGGTCGAAGGACTCCTGTTGCTGCTGTCCCCACTCGAAACCTTTAGCCCCCCTGAGGGCCTTGAAGAAGGGGAGGCATTTTTCCCTAGACTTTGAGAGAAAGCGCCCTATGGCGGCGAGGCGGCCTGTTAATCTCTGAACTTCTTTAACATTTCTAGGAGGGGCCCATGTCCAATATGGCCTTGATTTTCTCCGGGTTTGCTTCAATTCCTCGTTGGCTAACCATGAAGCCGAGGAACTTTCCTGATGAGATGCCGAACGCACACTTGTTCGGGTTGAGTCTCATATTGTGCTTTCTCAAAACGTCAAACGCCTCTTGGAGGTCGGTCACATGATCAATGCCTCGGACGCTTTTCACAAGCATGTCGTCAACATACACCTCCATGTTCCGGCCGATCTGAGCCTGGAAAACCTTGTTGACGAGGCGTTGGTATGTTGCCCCTGCATTCTTTAGGCCGAATGGCATGACTCTGTAGCAATAGAGGCCTTGGTCGGTCACAAACGAAGTCTTCGGGATATCCGGGGGGAACATCCGGATCTGATTGTAGCCTGAAAAGGCGTCCATGAAGCTGAGGAGCTCATGTCCCGAGGTTGCATCGATCAGGGTGTCAATGCTCGGAAGAGGGAATGGATCCTTGGGGCAAGCCTTGTTGAGGTCGGTAAAATCAATGCAAATCCTCCAAGTTCCATTGGACTTCTTCACCATCACTACATTCGACAACCACTCAGGATAGTTGACCTCCTGTATGAACCGGGCCTTCAAGAGCTTGTCCACCTCCTCTTTAATAGCGAGCTGGCACTCGGGGGCAAACTTGCGCCTCTTCTGCTGAACCGGTTTGGACCCCGGAACAACGCTCAGGTGGTGGACTAGGAGCTCTTCGGAGATCCCGGGCATATCTGCAGCTGACCAAGCGAAGAGGTCTTCGTTCCTTCGGATGCATTGTACAATATCTGAGCATAGGACGGACGGGAGGGTCTTGCTAACGAAGAATTTGCGAGTCGGGTCCTGCTCAGAGAAGAGCACTTCCTCTAATTCGTCTACCGGCTCGGAGGTCGGCCGAGCAGTGTCTTGGGGGATTTCCAGGGTTTCTAAGGAAAGGACAGGTCTGAGGGTAGAGGTCATGTAGCACTTTCTGGCCGTTTCCTGATTGCCCCTTACTTCCCCTACTCCGGCCCGAGTGGGAAACTTCATTTTGAGATGGTAGGCAGAAGGGACGGCTTCAAGGGCGGCCAAGCCGGGCCGACCCAAAATGACATTGTAGGCTGCTGGGACATCTACGACCATGAAGTCCATCGACTCCGTTCGGGTAGTAGGAGTTTTGCCAGTGGTTACGTTGAGGGTAATCACCCCTTCAATAGTCACTGGCACTCCCGTGAACCCATGGAGCGTGTAGCCGGCGGGCTTGAGTCTATCTCGGGAGAGCTTTAGGCCTTTGAAAGCGGCGAGGAAGAGGATGTTTACAGAGCTGCCATTATCCACAAGTATCCTCTCCACTTTGAAGTTTGCCATGTGGAGGCTAATGACGAGTGCGTCACAATGTGGGGTGCGAACTCCTTCAAGATCTTCGTCTGAGAATGTGACAGGCACTCCGAGGCCTTTGGGAGGAGGGGTTGTTCGGACCGAGTTGACTTCTCTTATAAATACCTTCCGAGAGGAGTTTGAGGAGTCCCCCATTGGGCCCCCATGAATGAGGTGGAGGACTCGCTCTTCCTCAAAGTCAGGCATCTCTTCTCGTTCCGGATGCTTGTTAGCCCCCCGAGGTGGGGGAGGAAGTTTGGTTCGGTCCTTTCTTACAAACTTGGTCAGCTGCCCCCTCTGGATAAGGGCTTCTATCTCGTTCTTTAAGGCGCGACAATCGTTGGTGTCATGCTCGTGGTCCCGGTGATATCGGCACCATTTCTCCTTGTCTCTCTTCTTGGCGCGGGTGTTCATCCTCGGAGCTGGAGGTAAGACCCCTTCCTTTTCAACTTCCATCAGAATAGTTGAGACGTTAGTGGTGAGGGGAGTGAACTTCTCGAATCTGGGGGGAGGTCGGCGCTGGCCGGCATTATCCTTCTGGAGCTTCTTGGCTCCTTCCTCTTCTGTTCCCTTTCTCTTAAACCCGGAGGAAGATCCCTCCCAGTTGGGTTGATGCTCGGCCTCTTCGGCCCGGATGTACTTTTCACTGCGAAGGAGGAGGTCGGAAAATTTCTGTGGAGGCTTCTTGGCGAGGGAGGAGCGGAGGTTGGAATTGAGGACATTAGATTGAAATGCTGCCGCAGCGATCGACTGGTCAAGGGATGCTATGGACCTGGCTTCAGCTGTGAACCTCTTCACATAGTCTCTCAATTTCTCCCCCTTCTTCTGGTGGAGGTGCAATAGTGAGATGCTGGTCTTCTCAGCTCTACGGCTGCTTACGAAATGGGTGACGAAAAG
Organism: Hemerocallis citrina; assembly: GCA_017893485.1. Taxonomy (NCBI): domain Eukaryota; kingdom Viridiplantae; phylum Streptophyta; class Magnoliopsida; order Asparagales; family Asphodelaceae; genus Hemerocallis; species Hemerocallis citrina. The sequence continues at coordinate 133,636,541 of CM030364.1, read as the reverse complement.
GGTCTCGAACTGCTTGAAGGAGAATATTAAGGACGGGGCAAGGCGAGAGTACCATTCTCGTGCTGGGCCCTTGAGAGTTGCGGGGAAGGTTTTGCAGAGGAGGGCATCGGAAGCTTGATGGAGGAGCATCAAGGTCTTAAAGCTTTCGACGTGATCAACGGGATCGGTCTCCCCGGTGTATGTCTCAAATTGGGGAGGTTTGAAGCCGAACGGCATAGGTGCATCCACTATGGTTCGGAAGAAAGGGGGTCGGCTAGGACGTAGGGTCCTCCCCCTAAGCTCTTCTTCTCGGTCTATCTGGCCCAGGCGCCTCTCTACCTCATGAAGACGGCGGTACATGGTGTCGTCCCTCCGACGGTAATCAGCCGAGCCTCTAGACTCGTCTTCGTAGGAGGGAGAGCGAGGGCTACGGTGATGGTAACTTCGGGAGCGACGAGGACTTGGGGTATGCCGGGAGTTGCTAGGAGCAGGACGAGGTGATGGGGACCGTCGGCGAGGGCTTCGGACCGGGGGAGGAGAAGGAATCTTGGGTGCGTTGGTGTTGGGACGGAGATTGAGAGCTTATAGGACGGTCGCTTGGAACTGCTGGAACTCGGCACGAGTGATGGGTGCCTCATTGTTCCTGGGCTGTTGCCGACCTGCAGGGGAGTGCGGCCTTCTTCGGTAGTGCTCGGGGGATTCTTTCCGGCCCCTTCGGTTAGGGGACCTTCTATATTCCCGGTGGCGAGGGGACCGCTCGTCCGGACGGTGTTGGCGGGAGGTTCCCTCTCGGGCCCGCTTCTCATCCAGATGGCGGCGAAGGTCATCATCTTTCTGGCGATTGAGGGTGGTATTGTGGCGGCCAGAGGCTCGGGGATGATGGGAGGCCATAGAGTCCGAAGAGGCGTTGTGGATGGAGACGTGGTCTTGGTGAAGAGGTTGTTTCTGAGGGTTAGGACCCTTAGGAGGTGGCTGATTAGGAGGAGGAAGAAGGTCCTATCGGAGCGGGTCTTCCGCTGGAGGGGGAAGCTGCCCCTGCTGCTGGGTAGGCTGGATGGGAATTTTTTGCTGCTAATCGGGGTTCGGTCCTCTGTTAGACCCTCTCGATCTGACTTTCCTAGGAGGCATGGCTGGAGATCTGTTCACCGGGAAGAGGAGAGGTTTCTATTCGTTAGTTTCCCACAGACGGTGCCAATCTATTACCGCTAAATCTGGTGTGGGGGCAAACAGATAGTATTTGTGGATTCTTAGGGAAACTGAATAGCAAACACCTAACCTGTTGATTCTTGATTTTGATGATCACAACACAGTGCCACATGTGTTTATATTATACAGCTAACAATGCAGTGTTCATATCAAAAGACAATTCTAGCTGAACAAATGCACAAGCTCTCAAGGATACAGCTCAAGACAAGGATCAAGACTTTACTCAAAGCAAGGATCAAAGACTCAATTCAACTCAAGACTCAAGCTTAAATGAGTTATATTGTTGTGTCTTGTAAAAATTGTAATGTACTTCCCTGTTGAGTCTTTAGTCTGATGTAAAGCCTTGTCAACACACACACACACACTTAACAATTTCATATTGTGTGTCTCTAAAAAAACCCCTCAAAATAAGTCAAAACAGTTTGAAGAATTTTAGCTTTTAAGTACCAGTCGACTTAAGCCTATGCCAGTCGACTGATAAGTACGAAACTGTTTAAAATTATTCAAACTCTGATCAGTCGACTCATATGGCAACCCAGTCGACTGATCGAGAGCTTTTTGACCGTTTTCTGATTTTCAAAAACGAACTTTTTCAAATTTAAACGGTTTGATCCGTTGGTTGACAGTTATGTAACTGCTTTCCAACGTTCAGAAGTACAAAACTCTTTATATAGAGTTTCTTCTCAAACAGAAACATTCACTTGACTACTTGATTTCTTAAAAAACACCCGAGCACTCTTGAGAAAAATTTAAGTGATTTTCTGTGAAGAACAAAGCTTTCAAGTTCACATACTTTGGTTCTCTACACTCAGTCCAGTATAGCATTGAATTCGCTTTGGACTGAGTATAGAAGTCAACCTATTGTTTTAGCCACGTGCATCAACACATACAACAACAAGGCTATAGGTTGATTGTAAAATTCCTCTTGTACTCTTGCTCTCGGTTGGAGAGTGTTTTTGACTCTTAGTTGTAGAGTCAGTGTCTTTTCACTCTTGGTTGAAGAGTGGGTCTGCTTTCTCTGGTTGAGAGAAAGGACTACGGGTTAGACAAGGTTGTTGTCTTGAACGCCGTAGGGTATTCTTGTATTTTTTTCAAGAATAGTGGAAATCTCAAGTGGGTTGCTTGGGGACTGGATGTAGGTCGGGAGGACCGAACCAGGATATATCTTGTGTACTCTGTGATTGGTTGTCTTGTGATTGCATTTCCTTTTGATCAATTCCGCCGGAGTTTGACCGCTGACTCCCGCCGTTCACCTGCATGGAAGTGCGAGACACCGGGGTTGATCTCGGCGACGCACCCTCCGACGCTCAAGTCAGTAACCAGAAATGATTATGAAAGAGCGTTTAACTAGCAAAAGATTGATTACCTCTTTATGGAGATGGATGGGGGGTATTTATAGGCGTCTTAGGGAATAGATTAGGCATGTAATTCCTGTGTATAGATAAGGAATGTAATCCCTAATCCCCAGTGAAAGAATAGATATGAATCAGGGCAGTTGATTAATATTAATCAGAAACCCTAATTCTATCCTGGTGGACTGGGTTTGTTGCGGGTTGATGGTTCTTTGGGGAGGAGGATCAGTACTCGCTTCAGACCCGTTTGTAGGTGAAATTACCGTTTTACCCCTGGGCTTCATGATTCATGCCCCATTTGGACGGTCTCGATTAAACCCCCATTTTTAGCCACATCAGCAATCAATACTCCTCCTTCCATGTCAAGTGTCCATGCGAGCGAGAAGGCCTTACAGAGTACATTTCCCGATCGTTCACTACCAAGTCTACCAAAATACCCATGCTTGTTAATAGTTTATTTTTATCCTATGTGAGCATGCAAGAGGGTGTCAATGTTTTATGACACTAAGTGTGTCTAATTCTATGCGTTACAGACAAATCACGAAGCAAACGGGTCATTTACACAAAATTCCATAATCAGGACAACATGACCTTGCTATACTAAAGCATGGATTACAGCCACTACAAAATAGCAAACCTGAATCCGTCGGAAGGCCTAGAAAGTAGACTTCCATACGGTTCCAGAGAATATAATTAAGACATATAAAAGGTACATGAACTAGGGTGAAAACTCTATTCTATTCAGGTTTTATGTTCAGGCAACATGCAGTAAGTTGTGTTTAACTATTTATTTCGGTTCAGAAAATTCATTAATAAAATCTATAAAAATTATGGGTGATTCCTACATGTGTCTAGGTTCAACTAGATTTATTTTATATTTTTCTTTTACTATTAGCATGGTCAATTAAATTAAGAAATAGCAGGATATGCATGCATTTGTGAATATGGAATTACTAACATGGCTGTACTAAAATGATGATATCTAGCAGGTTATACATCGGAATTCAAATCCGCAAAAAGGAAAAGTGAACTAAACATCCAGGGCTATAATTTATGTTCAACAAGTTATTTCAAATTATGACATTAGCATGGTAAAAAATCTGATACAAAATGAAACAACTAGCAGTCCAGAAATTGTTTTAACATAGAATGACAACAAATAAATCATACAATCACATGTAGCATGCCAATTGGTAATCAAAGTGATCCTAAGGGTCAACATGCAAATTTCTAAGTTTAAGATACAATTATCACAGGCATGGTATCAATTCATCGATCAACTTCAATCTAACACATACAATTTAACATGTCCAACTTATCAAGTAGTCCTATGCATGAATCTAGTTATTTAAATGTGCATATGCATGAAACAATAGGGACTAGGTTTTAGATCAAAGAGATAGCACGATGTTAAGAGTATGTCAGGTTAGCTCGTGTAAACCCTCGATAAACTTAACGGAATTGTCAAAGCAGTATGATAACAAATGGGACTGGATCTACTTGCAAAGATCAAATAAACTTGAACAGAATAAAATGCTAGTTCAAGAAGAGACTTGCCTGTTATTTTGCAGATTCAAATAATAAGAATAACGGGATCAGAATCCCGGGCCAAAATCCCAAAAGACACGTGCAAAATACGTGCGAAGAAATCCAAGCAACCAAAGCAACAGCAACAGCAACAGCAACGAAATCCCACACCGGATCGGGACAGAACACAGGACGACAAACTTTGATCCGCTGTGCCAAAACACGGGACATCGAAACTGACCAATCGGCGATCTTCTTCAACCTTCGGCCAGGAAAGAGAGAGAGAGAACGGCGTGACTGCGGTGGCGACTGCGACGGGGGCGGAGCGACATCGGCACCACGGTCGGGAAGCGACGGCGGCGACGGCAGCCTTGACGAAGGCGAGCTTTATTTTCGGTTGGAAACAGAGGGGCGACGACTGCGACGATCGGGGACTTGAACGGCGACGCTAGGGTCTTCAGTGGAGCAGTGAGGGACGGTGGTGACAATGGTGGGGTGCATGGAGATGGGTAGGCGACTGCGATGGGTTAAGGCAACGGGAAGACCACGGTGGATTGGGTTCGACGAGGAGAATAGGAATGACGACGGGGACACGATGGTGATGAGGTTGCGGTGGCGAGGGGATGGAGATGATGGTGGTGGTGACGGCGGAAGGCGATCGGAGTTGGCCACGTGGTGAAGGGGTTTCAGTTGGGTTTGGGGTGCAACGAAACAAAGAAGGAGAGGGTAGGGGATCGGGGAGAGAGAAAATGGCAGAAAGAGAGATGGTGGAATAAAAATAGGGTTAATTAATAGGGTATATATAGGGATCAAGAATTAGGGTTTTGGTTGAGATTTTGTGGGTTCTGGGTATCAGTTTTGGCTCCAAAAAGAGAAAAATAAGTGCAATGAGATGAGACGAACATAAAGGAGAACAAATCAGACTCAAAATAGAAAGAGCGAAATTTGCAAAGAGAACAGAATCCAACCAAAGAACACAGATCGATCAAGAGAGAACAAAAGAACCCAAGAAAAGACAAAATACACTATAACAAATGGATCCAACTACAATAATCAAAAGAAAACAAAATACAGTAAAATTCGAAAATAGGGCTTACAAATTCTACCTACCTTACAAAAAAAATTTCGTCATCGAAATTCATACAAGAGGTACATAGGGCAAACCCCGAAACAAACAAACAAAGCAAAGCAAAACAAAACAAACACTACTCAAACAAATGAGGAAACCTCTCCCGAATCTCTTCCTCTAACTCCCAAGTAGACTCCCCTGGCGAGCGAGGATCCCAAGAAACTTGGACCAACTTGATGACTATATTCTTTAGCACCTTCACTCGACGGTCTAAGATAGAGACTGGTTGAATTTCACAGGACAAATCTGACCTCACAGACAAGTCTGAGTAGTCAACCACATGACTATCATCTCTGATATATTTTCTGAGCTGAGAAACATGGAATACATCATGGACACCTGCTAAAGCTGGCGGTAGCGCGAGCCTGTAAGCTACCTTGCCCACACGTTCCACAATATCGAATGGACCGATGAATCGAGGACTCAACTTGCCTCCACTTCCAAAACGGATAACACCTTTCCAAGGTGATACCTTGAGGAACACATGCTCGCCTGCCTCAAACTTTAGAGGTCTCCGATGACAATCAGCCCACCTCTTCTGCCGATCCTGAGCGGCTTGCAAATGCTTGCGGATCTGAGCCACAACATCAACGGTCTTCGTGATCAACTCAGGACCTAAAAGCATCCTCTCGCCGATATCATCCCAACAGACCAGCGATCTACACTTGCACCCATACAAAGCTTCGAATGGAGCAGCCTTAAGACTCGCCTGGTAACTGTTATTATAAGAGAACTCGGCCAAGTGAAGATGATCCTCCTACGAACTTCCAAACTGAAGAACGCAGGATCTCAACATATCTTCTAGGGTCTAAATTGTCCTTTCTGACTGCCCATTCGTCTGAGGATGGAACGCTGTACTGTAGCTCAACTTAGTACCCAAGCTCTTATGCAAACTCTCCCAGAACTGAGAACTGAATCTCGTATCTCTATCTGATACGATGCTGACAGGAACTCCATGTAGACGAACAACCTCCTGAATGTACTGCTCGGCCAAACTCTCCGTGGACTGAACCACACGGAAAGGAATGAAGTGAGCACACTTCGTCAGCCGATCCACTATCACCCAGATAGCATTTGTGACCTTTAGGAATCCTCGGAAAAGTAGTCACAAAGTTCATCGAGATATTCTCCCACTTCCATTCAGGGATAGGAAGGGGTTGCAAAAGTCCTACGGTCCTCTGATGCTCCGCCTTCACCTGCTGACAAATTAGGCACTGGGCGACGAATCGAGCCACATCCTGCTTCATACCATGCCACCAGAAATGCTGCTTCAAGTCCCTGTACATCTTGGTACCACCAGGATGAATAGAATACGGGGACTGATGAGCTTCCTCAAGTAGCTTCCGCCTGATATCTCCTCTAGGTACACACAACCTAGAGCCAAACCGAAGCGACACGTCAGCATGGACGACCAAATCAGATCTCAAACCAGCTTCTGCCTTACTCTGAAACTCTTGCAATTGTTGATCACTCCCTTGAGCTGCCTTGATCTGCTCTACCAAGGAAGACTGCAACTGCAACAACAAAAGCTGTCGATCTGATCCGGGAAGCAACACATCCAACTCCAACCTCCTCATGTCCTCCACTAGTTCCTCCTACTGAGTGAGGAACATAGTGGCAGGCCTCCGACTCAACGCATCCGGCACCGAATTTACTCTGCCCGGGTGATACTACAAATTGATGTCAAAGTCTGCCATCAATTACAGCCATCTCCTCTGCCTCATGTCCACCTCCTTCTGTGTGAACACATACTTGAGGCTCTTGTGATCTGTGAAAATCTCAACTATATTCCCAAGCAAATAGTGCCTCCATAACTTCAAGACAAAAATCACAGCTGCAAGCTCCAGATCATGCGTATGATAGTTCTTCTCATGAGGTCTCAACTGCCTCAATGCATAAGCGACAATCCTACCTCGCTGCATCAGCACTGCTCCCAGACCTCTCCCCGAAGCATCACAATGGATCACAAAACCACCCGAACTGTTGGGTATAGTCAGCACAGGCGCTGACGTCAACCGATGCTTCAACTTGGTGAAAGCTTCATCACAAGCTTCATCCCAGACAAACTTCTGCTCCTTCCTGGTCAAGCTGGTCAAGGGTCCAGCGATTTTGGAGAAATCCTGAACGAACTTCCGATAGTAACCAACCAAACCAAGGAAACTCCGTACCTCAGGAACAGACTTCGGAATAGGCCAATCCTTGACCGCAGAAATCTTTGACGGATCCACAGAAACAACAACACCCGAAATAATGTGGCCAAGAAAAGCAACCCGATCCGGCCAGAACTCACACTTATTGAGCTTCACATACAGCTGGTTCTCCCTCAAGGTCTGCAGAACCACCTTCAGATGCTCAACATGATCTGTCCTGTTCCGCAAGTACACCAATATGTCTTCGATGAAGACCATGACAAACTGATTGAAGAACGGCGAAAACACATGGTTCATCAAACTCATGAACACAGCCGGTGCATTAGTCACTCTGAAAGGCATCACCAAGAACTCGTAATGCCCATACCTCGTTCGGAAAGCTGTTTTCGGAACATCCTCTGACTTCACCCAGACTTGATGATACCCGGAATGAAGATCCAACTTTGAGAACACCGAAGCACCTCCAAGTTGGTCGAACAAATCGTCAATCCTTTGCAATGGATACTGATTCTTGACAGTAACATTGTTCAACTCCCTGTAGTCAATGCAAAACTTGCGGCTTCCATCCTTCTTGTTGGAAAAACAGAACTGGGGCTCCCCAAGGTGAAACACTAGGTCTGACAAAACCCTTATCAAGCAGCTCCTGAACTTGCACCTTCAGTTCCGTCAATTCAATCGGCGCCATACGATACAGACTCTTGGAAATAGGGGTGGGGTCGTACCTAGCTGAACATCAATGCTGAACTCCACATCTCGGACTGGCGCCAGACCGGGCAATTTATCGGGAAACACATCAAGAAAGTCCCGCACAACTAAGGGTGCAACAATCCCATCAGAACCCAGCGACACAAGAGAAACAGCATTGGGGTCCATCGAGTTCTTGACACGCCCTGACGGTGTCTCACCCGCATGGAAAACAAACTCTGGTTGACCAGAGAGCCTGAAAGTCACCTTCTTCTCCCGGTAATCAATCACGACACAAGAAACACCCAACCAGTTCATGCCCAATATGACATCAAAATCGGAATTCGGAATCACAATCAAATCAGCCGAGAACACCACACCACCAATCAGCAACGGACTCTACTTGCAAACCCTAGAACAGACAACGACATCTCCACCTGTAGTGATGTCCCAAGCTGCGGGCATAGCATTGCTAGCCAAACCACGCTGATCGACAAAGCGAGAAGACATGAAAGAATGGGTAGCACCCGAATCAAACAACACATGAGCTGGAAGAGAGAAGACTAAAATCATACCTAGAAGAAGATCAAACAAAGAATAAGGTGCTAGCAGGATATATGCACGAATAATTGAACAAAAGAGGGAAAAAACAACATGCAGAAAACTGAAAGAAAGAAAAGAAAGTACAACTACTGTGATATACCTGCAACCACTCCAACAGTAACTACTGCTTCCTCGGTTGTCAGGTTATAAGCCTGATCAGGACCGCCAACCTGAACTCCTCTAGGAGCCACATGTCTCTGATCAAAGACTTGCCTATGTAGGAGAAGAGGCGGCCTACCCTAACCACGTGTCGGCGCTCCTAGCTGAGCAGCACCAGCAACCGGTGCAGGAGCTCTGTTCCTCGGACAGTCACGAACCATATGCTCACTGCTCCTACACACAAAAAACAGTCGGTTGGCTATCCTGCAGTCTCGTTGTGAATGTCCAGTCTTATGGTAGTAGCTACAAGTCTCAACATTCCTCGGGACAACAGGTGCGTACGGCTGTGCTCTCGCAGGAGGGGACAGAACTGGCCTCCGAATAGGTCCTCTAGAAGACCGAGCTGCAATAGGGTGCGAAACAGTCATTTGAGGAACAATAGACCTGCTGAGAGTCTGCTCTTGGATCCGAGCCGCATCCAGAACATCTGAATAAGCACGAAGCCGAAGAGCAGCCAAACGGTCCTGGAGGGGAAAACTCAAGACCGACTGAAATCGACTAGCCCGAGCCTCATTAGTGGCAATGAGGGTGGAGGCGAAGCGACTGAGCCGAGTAAACTCTGCAGCATACTCGTCCACGGAACAGTTTCCCTGAGTTAGGGAAACTTGTGGTCCATCTCTGCCTTGGTGACATTGGAAAAAAACTTCACCATGATGCTCTCAGAGAAAGTGGCCCACTCAATTGGTCGCGGCATCCTTTCGGATTCAACCCGCCACCAGATATAAGCTAGATCCACCAATTCGATCCGAACCACATCCACACGATTCGCCTCGGCAACACAAGCGGCGACCAGTAGTTGCTCCGTCCGGATAAGCCATTGCTCGGCCTCCAACGACCACTTAGTACTTGAAAACTTATCCGGGTGCAGCCTCATGAAATCTGCTATCGTACCAGGCTTAGGTGGCAGAGGCCCAGGTGCAGGTCCAGTGACATTCCCATTGGCTACCAAAGTGGCTCTCATTAGTTCATTGTGCTCCTGCTGAAGAGCCATCATCTGTTGAATCGTCTGGAGAATGGCAGCATTGTCCGACTGCCCATGCCCTAGGCGAGAAGAAGAATTCCCACGAGCCATAGCCTAAAACACGATCAAAGATAGTCAGTACCCAGATTATATGTTGGTTATTATACAAGTATTCATGTGATTATCGTGGTGTGCAATCACTGAGTTAACCCGGCTAGAGCAAAACTCAACTAATATATCAATCAAAGCCAAACCTTCACAAAGTCGGTCACATTTGACTGATATATTATTCAAAATCTAGGCTCTGATACCACTAAAAATCTTGTCACGCCCCGCTTCCCAAAATACGGAATACGAGTATGTAACGTAAGCCTAGCGAACGATGTAAACACCATCCATAAGTTGTACCAGACTAACTCAGCAATATGAACAACAAAAATACAACCACACAAGAAATATAACCATATGAATCAATGATAAATTCTAATAATAAATGAAATAATCTAACAATGTAAATATCCAACATCTGGGATCAAAACAAACTCGAGTCATAAAGCCCAAAAACAAAGTACAATTCATAACAATATTTGAGAAAATAAATCTAGCAGCAAATAAATCTAAGCAGCGCAGACTGGTTCCATTTTTAGAAACATGATCACCAATCCTTCGGGGATAGATCCTTCAGCACCTATAAAATCTTGATCTAAAAGAAAGAAAAGAGTGCCCTTAGAGCAAGTCGTGGGCAGCAAGTATAGAAAACAGAGGATAAAGGAAGCATGTATATCAAAGGAAAAAGGAACAGGATAAGACAAAGAGCAAAGCAAAGACAGACAATAATATCAAAGGTCTACAATTAATCACGCATGTAATGAGTTATGTCAAGTCAAGATCAAGCATGAAATGCATGTTATTGAGTATTTTATTAATCTATCTTGTGCACATACTATTGCGTCTCATTCCACAGGTTCGGCGCAAGCACAGTGATCGTTTTAGACTGATGGTGAATTCACGGATTGTGTACTCGGCATTGATAACAATAATTTACATACAAGAATCAACAATTAATCATTGCAATCAATACTCCTCCTTCCATGTCAAGTGTCCATGCGAGCGAGAAGGCCTTACAAAGTACAATTTCCGATCGTTCACTACCAAGTCTATCCATAATACCCCGACTTGTTAATAGTTTATTTTCATCCTATGTGAGCATGCAAGAGGGTGTCAATGTTGTATAATACTAAGTGTGTCTAATTCTATGCGTTACAGACAAATTATGAAGCAAATAGGTCATTTACACAAAATTCCATAATCAGGATAGCACGACCTTGCTGTACTAAAACATGAATTACAGCCACTACAAAATAGCAAACCTGAATCCGTCGGAAAGCCTAGAAAGTAGACTTCCATATGGTTCCAAAGAATATAATTAAGGCATATAAAAGTTACAGGAACCAGGGTGAAAACTCTATTCTATTCAGGTTTTATGTTCAGGCAACATGCAGTAAGTTGTGTTCAACTATTTATTTCAGTTAAGAGAACTCATTAACAAAATCTATAAAAATTCTGGGTGATTCCTACATATGTATAGGTTCAACTAGATTTATTTTAGATTTTTCTTTTACTGTTAGAATGGTCAACTAAATTAAGAAACAGCAGGATACACATGCATTTGTGAATCTGGAATTACTAACATGACTGTACTAAAATGATGATATCTAGCAGGTTATACATCGGAATTCAAATCTGCAAAAAGAAAAAGTGAACTAGACATCCAGGGCTACAATTTATGTTCAGCAAGTTATTTTAAATTATGACATTAGCATGGTGAAAAATCTGATACCAAATGAAACAACTAACAGTCCAGAAATTGTTTTAACATAGAATGACAACAAATATATCATACGATCACATGTAGCATGCAAATTGGTAATCAAAGTGATCCTAGGGTCAACATGTAAATTTCTAAGTTTAAGATACAATTATCATAGGCATGGTATCAATTCATCGATCAACTTCAATCTAGCACATACAATTTAACATGTCCAACTTATCAAATAGTCCTATGCTTGGTAGTTATTTAAATGTGCATATGCATGAAACAATAGGGACTAGGTTTTAGATCAAACAGACAACACGATATTAAGAGTATGTCGGGTTAGCTCGTGTAAACCCTCGATAAACTTAACAGAATTGTCAAAGCATTATGATAACAAATGAGACTGGATCTACTTGCAGAGATCAAATAAACTTGAACAAAATAAAATGTTAGTTCAAGATTAGACTTGCCTGTTATTTTGCAGATTCAAATAATAAGAATAACGGGATCAGAATCCCGGGCAAAAATCCCAAAAGACACGTGTGAAATACTTGCGAAGAAATCCAAGCAACCAAAGCAACAGCAACAGCAACGAAATCCCACACCGGCTCGGGACAAAACACGGGACATGTAACCCCTGCTTCCCAAAAAAATGTATTTTCAGTGTATTTTCGGTATTTTAAATTTTTGTAAATTAGTTTTCCGCTTTCGAACTATTTTTGTTAAAATGTATTATTGGATCTTCTATTAAAATCTACTTTTGATCCATAATTTTAGCTGTAACTATTTTTCTATGATTTTTGTATTGTGAGACAATTCTTATTATTCTTATTATTACTTTTATTATTCTACTACTGTTATTATTAGTACTATTAGTATTTTTACCATTTTTCTTATTATTGTTTTGTTCTCAATATTATTATTATTACTGCTATTTTTAATACTGATATTATTATTATTATTATTATTATTATTATTATTATTAAATTTTTTTATAAAATCCTAATTGTATATTTTTATCGGTTAATTATTTTTCTATTAGTTTTTAAAACCCTATTTCTTATTGGATCCTATTCAAACCCAATATCCATTACCCACTACCCTTTAACCCTAAAACCCAATTAACTATTATACCATATTATCTAACCTATACCCAAACCTGCACCCGATAACAAACCCAACCCGGTACCCTACTTACCCCCCTTAACCCGTTTACAACCCTAATCCTACTTCACCTATAAAACCCATGCAGCCTATCCCTGTTCATCCCTAATGCCCCTTGCAACTGTTCATCTCCCAGCCACTTCATCTTCTCCCTCAATCTCCCTTCTTCTCTACTCATTGTCCTTCTGCTCTCTCCCGGCGTTGCGAAGCCGCCAGCAACCCCTGCATCCCTGTCGCCAGCCTCCCTGTCGCAGCATCGCCTCGACAACCACCCACCAACGCCCTCCGCCACTTGCTTCCTCAACCTTCGACTGCAACGACGTCAAACAGCCAGTGCAGCGCTCCTCCGCTGCGCTGTTCTTCTTCCTCCAGTCGCGCCACGACCACAATGCCGACCGCAATGCTCCCCCTGCTGTCCTTCGCTGCCGTGTCCCTAGGCCGTAGCCACCTGCGGTATCACCCTCCACCTGTCCACCGTCGTCCGCCCGCTGCCGGTTTTTGCCAAGCCGGTGCAGCCAATTGTTTGGGTTGCTATTTGTTTGAGTTGGATAATCTTTGATTATGGGCCATCCGTTCGATTGTGATCTTGATCTTGATTGATTGATTCCTAGTCGTCCGTTGATTTGATCTTGATAATCACCATTGGGGAGATCTTGGCCGTCCATTGATCTTAATCATCATGCTTGATTGGATGTGGGATGTCGATCTCCTCTTTATCATCTGATTAGATCCTAGCCGTTCGATCTCTTCCTGATCGTCACGATCATGATGATCATCAACTTCCTTTGATCGCAGCCGTTCGATCGATCGATCTTGATCTTCATCATTATCTTCATCATCAGAGAAATCTGACAGTCTAATCTGATCCGGTCATCTTGATCTTGATCTTCGATCTCAGCCGTCCGATTGTGTTCGTAATTGGTTTGTGTGCTCGTTTGATCCGTTCGTTAGTATGTGTTCGTGATTAGTTCGTAATCCATTCGTTGTGTTCGTGTCCGGGAATCCGTTCCCATTATTCTTGCTCTTTGCTCCGTTGGATTCGTCGTCTTCCAGGAAAGTAACTTGTACTCAATTTCTTTGTATGAAACAAGTCAAAAATTCCACTTGTAGTGTAGTTGGGTTTTAGAGACAACTCGTGTGTGATGTATCTTGGTGTGTATTGTCTTGATAGTGTTATTGACCATAGTTGCCTCACGACACAAATTTGACATGAAACAACTTAGGTTTTGACTGTTCATATACGTGAGTTATTTGTGAGAAATCGTGTGTGTTTGTTTGGATCCATGTGATATACTTGTTGTGGACATATCATATACCCTATTTCATGATGTTTGGACACTTAGTAGACTCTATAACATGTTTAGTTGTGTTTGGGACGAGTTTCGTATGATTTATGTTGATTTTGTTGTTAAAGGGAAATCTGTATTTTGTCGATGATCAGTTTTGATTGCTGTTTTAGACCATGTTAAGGTCAGTATCTTAACTTCAGTATTAAACATGATATTTAGAGAAATACGTCTTCTTTCCAAACTCGTTGAACTTGATTGATTTTGTTTTCGTATGTGTGAGATATGATTGTTTTACTACATAGGTGTATTATATTCCAGATTTCGTTACTTGATGATTTCGATGACTTAACTATTTTTATGCTAGTGTTAAACACATTATTTTGTTCTGAAATTTTGGTCAATATTTCTATATCTATTTAGGGATTATTGATGAGTTTTGGTGGATATTATTGATGAGTTTTATATGCCGTTTCATGCTTTCGAATAAAGACTATACTTGCTGGATTTTGCTCGCTGTTCTGTAAAGATTTGTATTTTCACCCTAATTCATTTTCCTGTATGAAAAATATTTATGAAAAAAGAAAGTTATCTTATTTAGTCTATTTTCATCTCCCTTTGGCGGATTTGGATTTCGTTTCACAGTTTGCGAGATATTACAGTTTTCGTACAGCAGTGTTGGGAATTTCAGATTTGCCAAACTATCGTTTTTTGATGTTTCTGATTTTTGATGGCTAAACTAATCTTACTGGAAAATTATGGAACTTTATATTTTGATACTAGACAGATAGGAAAATATCCCAGATTTTTCCTGGATTTATTTGAGATGTTTTGATACTGTTTTTCTGACTGTGAATTTGATTTTTTGATTTTTGGCTGAACGTGTTTTCTGAATTCAAATCAGTTTTGAGTTATGATTTTGTGAAATACTATATGACTTATGTATATTCGCTGGATTCGGTTGGGAGTCTATTTTCTAGACCTTTCGACGAATTCAAGTTTTCATATTTGTAACAATGGAAATCACTGTTTTACTGCATTATGGTCTTGCTGTCCTGAATTAGAAATTTGGTCATTTTATTCTTTTGTGTGTAATCTTTCATCCATACATATTTATCTTGCAACTTGAACTTGTTACTTGCTCATACCATGTTATACTTGCTTGTTTCATAACACAACATGCTTATTTGACATTAATAAGAAAATAACCAAGCCGAGGTTTAAAGGGACAGATCTAATAGTGGATAATTCAGAAACGTACACACGGAAGAGGATCTATTGATCCTATGTGAAACTTGGCTTGATACTTGTTACTTGAGGCTTGATATTTCACTAATTGAGACTTGGCTTGAAACTTGTTACTTGAGGCTTGATATTTCAGTACTTGAGACTTGACATTTCACTTGGCTTGATACTTGATACTTGAGAGTTGGCTTGATACTTGATACTCGAGGCTTGATACTTGATTTCTTGAGGCTTGTCCCTGAGTACACTGTCCTTTATGGTCCACTATGAAATCTAAAGCGAAATTGATTGTTGTAGCAACCATGCGGTATGGGATGCATGAAGTGCAACTAAGATAGTAATAACTACAAGACTTAATACCTGACACTTGAACATGATACATGCTTACTTGATACTTGTCACGTCCCGCTGCCTAAAAACACGAAAAACGAGTGCGTGACGAAGCCCAGCGAATGATTTTCATCATTCATGAGCTGTAGGATCGACTCAGCATCATAACAAGAATATAAAAAAATGTACACAACCACACATGCACGAGTAATTTATTAATCAACAGAAAACAATTGAAACAAAATAATAATATCCCAAATAGTTTTCAAATCTGGATCAAAAGATAAAACTTGGGACTATATGCCCGTTACGAGATTCAAGTAACAAAAGAAATAAATAATTCAAAAACAAAATATTTTAAAGCAAGTCTTCTCTCCAAGCAAAGCCTAGAACGTATGCTCACCAATTCCAGCAGGCAATTCGTCTCCAAAGTCTGTATATATATATATATATATATATATATATATATATATATATATATATATATATATATATAAAGAAAATAAAAGTGAAAACGAGACAAATGCCCTTAATGCAAGTTAGGACTGCAAATAGTACAAGCAAGGGTATAAAAACAAGTACAAGAAATATGGAACAAGATTTGGAATCAAGAATGTATAACATAACATAATAGGGATGCAACAAGTAGTGGGATTCAAGAAACTAGCTAGCAAGAAAGAAAACTCAAGTGACAAGATTGGGTAACAAGTACTAGTAGTAGAACAAGTGGCAAGTGAACATGCAATGGTATCAAGCATCAAGTAACAAGTATCACGTACAAGTATCAAGTAACAAGTAACAAATCTCAAGTAACAAGTCTCAAGTAACGAGCATCAAGTAGGGTATCAAGCGTGTACAAGTGACAAGTAAATCTTAAGTCTAATGTTTAATTCTATCTAGGTAGCACTTTATGCATCCATACTTTTTACTACATGGTTGCTACATACAATCAGTTACGTTTAGGCTTAGTGGTGAATTTTATAGGGCGGTGTACTCAGGCATCAAGTATCAACCGAACATGGTTCATGAATCCGAAAATAAAGTAACAAGTTCGCGAAACAAGTTTGTGAATCCACTAACAAGTTCAAGAACCACACAGTGGATTCATGAATCCAACAAGTTCATGAGCCAAGTAATGGCTTCAAGAATCCATCAAGAGAAAACAAGTTCATGAACAAGGTACTGGGAAACACGGGCCCCCTTCCGAGTACACTTACCTATATCGTCCACTGCTATGGTCTTTCCCTTAAACCCCGGCTTATTATTTATTATCAACCAAGCATGAAAATGAGCGAAACAGGTCAAGTAAACATGGTCAAGAACATAGAACAAGTTTAAGATAATTGTAAAGCATATTCGAGGGTCAACACAAATTAAAATGATCAAGAACTGCGAGAATTTCAGTTCTGGACAGCATGATGTTGCTACACCAAAACTACGATTTCCGTTGCTACAAGATAGCAAATGTAAATCCGTCAGAAGGCCTTGAAACTAGATCCCTGCCTGGTTCCAACGCATATAATTAAGACACATAAAAGTTGTAGTAGTTAATGTCAAAATAGCAAACTATACAGCATTTGTGTTCAGCCAGAATTGGTAAAACTGAGTTTATACATATGAAACAGGATTGAAACTTCATTAATTAATTCTGAGAAAATTAGGAAATATTCTCTAGGGTTTTCAGTATCAGCATGCAAAATTTCAAGTCATTTACTTACTGGTAGCATAGTTAAAATAATTGTAAACCAAGGTGGTGCAGTAGTTTTTGTGAATCTGCGATTACAGACACAGCGGTAGTAAAACTGCAATATCTCCTAAACCGCAACTTGGAATTTAAAAATTCTGGATGTTATTGACAACTAGACACTTGGAGCTACATTTCATATTCAGGACTCAACTTCAGATTTTGGTTTTATCGGGGCCGAAATAGCAAGTCAAGACAGAACAGAAACCAAACACGACACTTTTTGTATGAAATGAATCAAAATTATACTAGTTGTGAACAAGTGTATCAACGAATGGTTGTGACTCTTAGATCATGTGATAGATAAGGCAAAACATGGGATCATCAACGATAAATAAGAAGGAGTCACATTTACATTCTACTTGCAGTATTTTCAGGGAAAAGCTTGTACTAGAAAACGAAATGTACAAGAAGATACTTGCCTTAGGGTGACGATGAATCCGACGAAAGAATACCGGGAATGGATCCCAGGAGACGAGCACGTTCGGCACGGATCTCGATAATGATCAAGATCAAGATGAAGATCAAGCAAATCCAACGGTCGAGATAAAAAAATTAAACATATAAGAATTAGAAGAGTACCAAAAACGTAACTATACCATGATTGACAATTGATGAATAAGAACAAAAAGTGGATCAAATGTTTAACTCACCAAGTAGAAGACGAACGAGACGATCAAGGGCCGAGATCAAGTGTGATCGGTCGATCGGACGACTGAGATAGAAGATCAAGATGATGCTCACGATTGCGATGATCAAAAGAGATCCGAAGGTCGAGATCAAGATCTTGATGATGATGGAGACGATGATCACGATCGCGATGATCAACGATCGGATGGCCTAGATCAAATGGCTTGGTGATGATCAAATGGAGGATCGGACGACTGTGATCAAGAGCTGCTGTTGATGATGATGATCAGATTGAATCGAGAGATCGGACGGCCCACAATCGAAGTGAGCAACTCACTGTTGTGATCACCCATAGGGGACGATGGGGCTGTCATCGGCTGTGCACAGGGTGGCGCGACGGCGGGTGGTTGGCACAGACTGCCGGCAACAGGGGTCGGCATTGGCGTCGACGTCGAGGCGAGGTGGCTGAGCGACGGTTGCTGCTATTCGTCGGAGGGACAGCACACAAGGAGGAGGGTGCACTGCGGAGGTCGCAATGGCGGAGCACAGGGCTATCACGCAGTCGGGGCACTGCAGTCGTGGTCTGGCCTGTCGACGGAGTACACAGGGGGACGTGCACTGGCTGGCGCGATTGTTGGAAGATGTTGCTGCTGCTGTCAACGACAGGGGGGTCGCAACACAGGGGGAGGAGGCTGTCACAGGGTGGCTGTGTCGTCGAGGCATCGCGACAAGAGAAGGGAGGGCAGCGCTACGGGGGAGAGGGGGGGTGCGATGCTGCCGCTGTTGGGTGCTGCAGTCAAGTCGTTAAGGTTGGGAAATGGGTGAGCGGGAGTAGGGAGAACAGGGATGGGTTGAAGGGATGATCGGACGAGGGGGAGGAGCACGGGAGACGGAGTGAGGGTAGTCGGGGAGAGAGAGAAAGATGGGGCGGTTGGGGTTGAAGAACAGGGTATAGGATAGGATAGTTATTATAGGGTTTGGGTATTGTTGTCGCTAAATTTGGTGTGGGGGCAAACAGATGAATTTGTGGATTCTTAGGAAAACTGAATAGTAAACCTGAATACCTGTTCCGTCGGGCTTCGGTCGTCGATCCCGCCGTAGACCTGCAAAAAAGTGCGAGACACCGGGGTTGTTCCCGGCGACGCACCCTCCGACACTCAAGTCAGTAATCTGAAAGACTATGAAAGAGCGCAAAAACTGGTGAAAGATTGATTACCCCTTAATGGAGATGGGTGGGGGGTATTTATAGGCGTCTCAGGGAACAGATTAGGCATGTAATTCCTGTGTATACAGATAAGGAATGTGATCCCTAATCCCCAGTGAAAGGATAGATATGAATCAGGGCCGTTGATTAATATTAATCAGAAACCCTAATTCTATCCTGCTGGACCGGGTTTGTTGCGGGTTGAAACCCGCACCCAGTTGTGGTGGATCCGTTCGTGGGTTACTGGATCTGCGAAAAGGAGACCCAGTACCCGCTTCAGACCTGTTTTGTAGGTAAAATTACTGTTTCACCCCTGAATCTCGGGATTCGTGCCCCATTTGGACGGCCTTGATTAAACCCCTATTTTTAGCCATATCACGAGCCCCCCACTCCCAAAGGTTGAGGTCATTCAGTCTTTGAGGAGTAGTTCGACTATTTTAGTGGCTAAGGGAGTTGTATCGAAGTCTGAATGGGTGTTTTTGGAATCCCAAAGTGGGTGGTGAGGCAATTTCTTTCTCCTTCTTGAAGCCATATGGTGTATCGAGTTTTTGTCTATTTTTTCAGGCTATTTATCTGATTTCGCGGTGCGTCAGCTAGTCGTTCGGGGGTTTTAGCTGCGCGTTCTAGGGAATAATTATTCGTTCGGAGGCTTGGAAATATCCCCCGAATTTTTAATTATTTCCTGGAATTTTTAGCTAATTTTCCCGAATTTTTAGTAATTTTTTGCGATTTTTTAGATAAATAAAATGATTTAAATAAATAAAAACCGAATTTTTAATATTCATTTATGACGTGGCGTCATCAGAGCCCTCGATCAGGGCGGAGCACGATTTTCGGAGAGATCAGATGGTCCCTGTTCCTTGGCACGTTTTTTCGCCGTATACGAGGTTCGGTACCTCGGTACCTCGGCTCGGCCTGGCGTGCCGAAGCCCAGTGCCTCGGCTCGGATGATCAGTGCCTCGGCTCGATGGTTCCGAGGTACGTGGCATCATCTGAGCCGTCCATCTCAGCTTGGATCTCCATAAAACACTATCTTGTCGTTTAGTGGACGTGGCCAAATCTGGGCCGTCCATCATGACGAGCACATTTTTTCACAAGATCCAACGGCTGATGTGGGTCGGTGTGGTTTTTCGCCATATACGAGGGTCGGTACCCCGGCACCTCGGCTCGGCGGCTAGACTCTTCGGCTAGATGGGTCGGTGCCTCGGTTCGGATGGTCCGAGGGTTGGGGCGTCATGACGAGCCTCGGGATGATTTTTTGCCTTGTACGCGGGTCGGTACCCCGGTACCTCGGTTCGGCGCATCAGGACTGTTTGGCCGAGGTGCTAAGTTGGATGTTTTGAAGTGCCTCCGCGCCCAGTAGCTCGGCTGCTTGGCTGAGCTGTTCGGTAGCTCGGCTGAGCGAGCCGGTGGCAGGCGTCTCGGAAGATACGCATGGACGGATCTGAGCCGTTCATCATGGCATGCATCACGAGGATGGGGTTCAGATCACGAGAAAATGCTATCTTGTCGTTTTGTGGGCGTGGCATGATCTGAACCGTCCATCAGATTCCGTCGCAAATTTTGAAGAGATCCGACGGTGACTTCGCCTCGGACCGATTTTTTGCCATATACGAGGGTCGGTACCCCGGCACCTCGGCTCGGCGGCTAGACTCTTCGGCTAGATGGGTCGGTGCCTCGGTTCGGATGGTCCGAGGGTTGCGGTGTCATGACGAGCCTCGGGATGATTTTTTGCCTTGTACGCGGGTCGGTACCCCGGTACCTCGGTTCGGCGCATCAGGACTGTTTGGCCGAGGTGCTAAGTTGGATGTTTTGAAGTGCCTCCACGCCCAGTAGCTCGGCTGCTTGGCTGAGCTGTTCGGTAGCTCGGCTGAGCGAGCCGGTGGCAGGCATCTCGGAAGATACGCGTGGACGGATCTGAGCCGTTCATCATGGCGCGCATCACGAGGATAGGGTTCAGATCACGAGAAAACGCTATCTTATCATTTTGTGGGCGTGGCATGATCTGAACCGTCCATCAGATTCCATCGCAAATTTTGAAGAGATCCGACGGTGACTTCGCCTCGGACCGATTTTTTGCCATATACGAGGGTCGGTACCCCGGTACCTCGGTTCCGCGCATCAGGATTGTTTGGCCGAGGTACTAAGTTGGACGTTTCGAAGTACCTCCGCGCCCAGTAGCTCGGCTGCTTGGCTGAGCTGTTCGGTAGCTCGGCTGGGCGAGCCGGTGGCAGGCGTCTCGGAAGATACGCGTGGACGGATCTGAGCCGTTCATCATGGCGCGCATCACGAGGATGGGGTTCAGATCACGAGAAAACATTATCTTGTCGTTTTGTGGGCGTGGCATGATCTGAACCGTCCATCAGATTCCGTCGCAAATTTTGAAGAGATCCGACGGTGATTTTGCCTCGGGACGATTTTTTTCCATATACGAGGGTCGGTACCCCGGCACCTCGGTTCGGCGCATCAGGACTGTTGGATCGAGGTGCTAAGTTGGATGTTTCGAAGGAGCACAGTAGCTCGGTTGCCCAGCCGGGCTGTTCGATAGCTCGGCCCGGCAGACCGGTGGCCGAATCATTGACTTGGTATTTTGAAGAGTTTCTTGCTTCTCGTAACTTCGTAACTTTTCCGCTTGTCGCTTTGGCTTCTTGGTGGGCCTTTTGCGTTTCCCAAGGAGGCCCAACTTGTCAGCTGTTATAAGCTTTCGCCCTCGCTCTCAAGCTCATTTCTTACTTTTCACTCTCAAGTTTTTACTTTCGATCTCTAAGGTTCTGCTAGCGGAGCTTTTCTCTCCAAGGCGTTGCCGTTAGCTGTCGCATGGGCCAGGCAATTTCCGGCGAGGGCACTCCGACCGTGAACGTCACTTCAAAAGGTCAGTTAACTTAGTCTAAATAATCTTTCTAGAGATGTCTCGAGTGAACTCGGGGAGTGGGGCCTCGTCTTCGGGCGATGATGGTGCCGAGGAGAGGAGGAGGTCGGAGATTCGGAGGAAGGGTAAACAGGTTGCCGAACCGTCTATAGCTGAGACGAGGAAGGAGAAGAAGAAGAGGAGGGTGGAAGCCCGATCCCCCGTAGTGGAGGTGATTGTGGAGAATCCGAAGCAAGCCCCCGAGATGGGACGGTATCCTTCGGTCCTGTCCGGTAATTCAGGGGTCAGGTAGTATCAGGGCGACCTGCTGGAGAAGGCGATCTATGGAAAGTCTAAGATTGTCGAGGAACCTAACCCGGTCCTTCCCACCGAAGCCGACGAGCTCATCACGTTGTTGGCCGAGAAGGACCTACTTCGGGTTAGGAGGGCCTTCGCCATTCCTCCGGAGTATAAGCTGATCCTTCCCGGACCTGGGATACGAGCGAACTCTAAGCTGCCGTCGTCGAACATGTGCATGTTCGACGTCGACTCCTTGAATGCCGGGTTATGCTTCCCTCTGCACCCTTTCATCCTTGAGATCCTTGGCTGGTTCTGCCTTGCGCCGACCCAGTTCATGCCAAACACTTGGCGCCATGTGAACGCCTTTTTGCTTCAGTGCTGCCGAGCCGAAGTAGAGCCGGATCTCACGGTCTTCCGAGGAATGTATCGAGTAAACCGGCAGCACAAGACGGAGTATCGATACTACTTGGGGCCGAGGAAGGGTGTTAAGATTATAGAGAACCCTGACTCAATTAAGGGTTGGAAGGAGAGGTATTTCATAGTAAGGGGCGAGGCGATTCGGCCTATTCCGACCCGTTGGAAGGTGGAGGTGCTGAAATTCGCGCGCGCCGACCCTGTTTTGTCTGAGGCCGAGGAGGATGTGGCGAGGAAGATAATGGCTCTTCCGATCTTGAGTTGGAGGGATTTGACGGAGGAGGTTTTGTTCGGGTCCGGCCTAAGCCCCATTGACCCGAGTATGCTCCTGACATCTCATTTATTTTCGTTTTTCTTTCAAGTTTTTAGTTTCTGATTTGTCTTCTTCTTGTTGTCTGACGCAGAAGCGATGAAGATTGATTTCAACGCGATGATGGCCGATAGGTCCAAGTTGACCGGGGGTCGAAAGAGGAAGAGGGCGACCAAGGCTGCCTCTTCGACTCCGCCGCCCACCGTTGCTTCTACCATCGCTCCTCCCCCTCCGACTGTCGAAGCACCGTCCGAGGTTGTTGTTGCCGAGGCGCCCTCGTCCTCCATGGCCCCAGGTGTGATAGAGGGGGCCTTCGACATAAATGCGGCGCTGTCAATCGAGGCACCACCGCTGACCAAGGACGCCGAGGAAATTCTGACCAAACAGCATAAGCAGCTGTTCGTGCCGAATTGGCGAGTGAAGAACCATGACGGGTTCCTCGGCAATTCGCAAATGTCAGTGCAGGTCGTCAAGCACTTGGCGACCCCGAAGGATCGAGCCGCGCTGAAGGCGGGGACGGTGGGTGACGACACCTACGAGGTGGCTCGGTCACTCGTCTCGGTAAGTTTCTTACTTCTAAAAAATTTTCCCAAGTTTATTGCTCGGTTTGCTTAGTGCGCTCATTGTTGTCTTCGCAGGCCACCTGTCACTTTGGCCATCTCCTCGAGACGATCGCCGAGCAGGAGAAGGAGTTAAGGGCCGCCAGTGACAAAGACCGGTTGGCGAAGGTGAGGGCGGTCAAAGAACTCGAGGCCGAGCAGAGAAGAGCCGAGGCCTTGGAAGTCCGGGTGGCCGACCTTGTTGCCGACCTGGATAAAGTCAAGGGGAGCCTCGAGGCAGAGTCTGCCAAGGCTGCCAAGGCCGTCGAGGAGCTGGCTGCGGCGATGAAGTCCTTGGCCGAAGAGAAGGTGGAGAAGGAGGCCCTGGCGGCGAAGATCCGGGCCGAAGTGGAGAAGGAGGTTGAGGCCGAAGCGAAGAAGCACATGGCCGAGAACATGGAGCGGTCTTATCAAACGGCACTCGACCATGTGCAAGAGCGAATCCCCGGCTTCGAGCGGGTCGGCTACCGCCTGTGGCCAGGGTCGCCTTCAGGCAGTGAGGAGGAGGTCGAGGGCGATGAGTCCGAAGGGGGGGACGAGGAGGAAGTGGCCGAAGAGCCCTCGGCGGACGGCCGGGTCGAGGGGCGGATCGAGGGGCCATCCGTGGATGCGCCCTTGGTCGACGCGACGAAGAAGGTGGACCCCTGATCCCCACGTTAAGTTTTTTGTAGTTTTTGTTGTTTTTTCTTCTGAGCATTGTAACGCCTTTTGCGGACTGGCCACCGCTTTTTGATGAATGAAAAGTATTTTGACTCCGGAAATTTATCAAAGTATTTGGCTTGGTAGTGTAGTGTTTTGACTTCGGAATTTGACTTCGAAATTTGTCCAAGTGTTTGGCTCGGTAGTGTGATATTTCAATGCTGTCCCTTTCTTATTTCAGATTTCCGTGCTGGCTCACAACACCTCGGCTGAATTGCGCCGAGCCGAGTTGTTTAAGCGATCTCGGGAGGACCGTCTCGAGGGTGAGGTTCACTTGACGAGGAGGATACTTCACAACTTAGAGATTAGGCATAGCGAGGCTTTGGTCGAGCTGCATCACCTACGGATAGTCAAGGCCGAGCTATCCGCTAAGGAAGAGGAACTGGCGCGAGTTTTGGCCGAACGAGATGTCTTAGCGAAGAAGGTGGAAGAGCTGCAAAGGGTGACGGTCGACAAGATAATCAAAGTGACCCACTTACGCCGCGTCATATCCGACAGCGCCGAGTACCCCGGTTCGGCGAAACTTCCTCGGTTTAAGGTGATAGTGAAGGACGACACATTGAAGGATCGGATCGTCGAACTGGAGGAAGAAGTTGCTCGGCTCATGCCTCAGCCGGTGAGGGCTAACGTCCGGAGCACCTCGTGCACTCGCGAAGAGATCGAGCGAGGGATCACGTTCTATCAAGCGGCGAGCCGGACTCCTATCGTAGGCAGGTCAGCCGCTGACGCCCAAAGCGGTGTGGCGGTGTCTTCAAGCGGTGCTTCAGTTGGAGCAACTGTCAGGGTCAGCGGCGAGGAGGCGTCTCAGTTCGTCGGGCTGGAGACGAGTTCGGGGGTCAGGAAACGCCGACCCAAAGTGTCTCTGAACCGGAGCATACCCCTGCCTCGAAAGTAGTAAACGGGTCGTGTCTTGTTGTTGTAACCCATTTGCAAGTTTTTGCTGTTGTAATCCACTTTGTAACTCTATCAAATTTATTAATGGAATTGGAGTTGTTTTATCCGAACTATCCTCGGCTGTCTCCTTATTTGTGCTATAGTCGCGCTAACTAGAGTAGGCTCGAGACGAACCGCGAGGCTGGTGTTCGCCTCGCCGAACTCCTTGGCCTCGAAATTTTCTCTTTTGCTGCGCTTCTGAGCCTAGCCCGGTCCCTTCAGGTGTGGCTTGGTTTGGCTGTTAAGGCGCAGTCGTTTCTCGACTGCGCCCACGTGGCCTGATCGTTGCTTGGGGACCGGGGTGACTTTCGCCGAACGAGGTGAGGCGATCAGGGCCGTCTGATGTTTGCACGGATCTTGAGGCGGGTCCAGTTCCCAAGAAAACACTATCTTGTTGTTTTGTGGACACGTGGCTGAATGAGATCCGCTCATCACGCCCTAGCACACTTTCTGAGACGATCTGACGGTGGTTTCGTCTCGGGAGGTTTTTTTGCCATATACGAGGGTCGGCACCCCGGTACCTCGGCTCGGCGCGTCAGGACTGTGATTTGTATCTAATTCCGGCCCGTTTGAGGACGAGTCGGAGAGATAGAGTCGAGCCATAGGAGAGATCCGATCGTTAGATTGGTTTAAGGGATGCAGGAGCAGTTCCGAATGGCGAGCTACTTCTAGTCCGCTTCGGAGCGGACTTGGGAAGTAGAGTCGAGCCAAGTGTTGGACTCCGATCCATTCAACGGCTGCAGGAGCATTTTCGAACGGCGATCTACTTCCGGCTCGTCTGCAGACGACCGAGGAAGAAGAGTCGAGCCGAGTGCTGGACTCCGAACCATCGTGTGGTTAGTTTAAGGGATGCAGGAGCAGTTCCGAATGGCGAGCTGCTTCTAGTCCGCTTAGGAGCGAACTTGCGAAGTAGAATCGAGCCAAGTGTTGGACTCCGATCCATTCAACGGCTGCAGGAGCATTTTCGAACGGCGATCTACTTCCGGCTCGTCTGTAAACGAGCTGAGGAAGAAGAGTCGAGCCGAGTGCTGGACTCCGAACCATCGTGTGGTTAGTTTAAGGGATGCAGGAGCAGTTCCGAATGGCGAGCTGCTTCTAGTCCGCTTAGGAGCGAACTTGCGAAGTAGAATCGAGCCAAGTGTTGGACTCCGATCCATTCAACGGCTGCAGGAGCATTTTCGAACGGCGATCTACTTCCGGCTCGTCTGTAGACGAGCCTGAGGAAGAAGAGTCGAGCCGAGTGCTGGACTCCGAACCATCGTGTGGTTAAAGAATTAAAGGTAGAGAGATGCGATAGTATCAAAAATATGAAAAACTTTATTTATTAATATCTAATGGTCGGCTGCTTCTAATGTTGCTAGCCGTTATTACAATGAAAAAATAAAGGAAAAATTACTACTAGTAACAGGAAAGGAGTGGTTCGACATCTCGAGTTACTTAGATAGGCGTAGCTGCCTTCTCTTGGTATTTCAAAAGATGGTCGGCATTCCAAGTCCAGGGAATTTCTCTGCCTTCAAGATCTTCTAGCTTGTACGCACCGGGGCGGATCACTTTTGAAATCTTGTATGGTCCCTCCCAATTCGGGGCCAGTTTGCTTTTCTGTCCGGGGAACGAGATGGCCAATTTTCGGAGGACCATATCCCCTTCTTTGAGGTCTGTTGGGCGGACCCTTTTGTTGTAGGCGAGCTCAATTCTTCTCCGGTAACTTTGTTGCCGTATAGCCACTCTTTCTCGGATTTCGTCTATCAAGTCTAGGCTTGCTCTGAGCTCTCTGGCATTCTGCTCTTCTTCAAAAGCTATCAAACGAGGAGAGGGTATGCCAACTTCTAGCGGGATGAGGGCCTCGGACCCATAGGTGAGATTAAACGGACTCTCGCCTGTTGGGGTTCGCTTCGTGGTGCGGTAATTCCATAACACATTGGGCAGCTGATCGATCCACAAGCCCTTGGAGCACTTGTCTAGTCTCTTCTTGATGCCGGAGAGGATCTGTCGGTTGGCATTCTCGGCCTGGCCATTTGACTGGGGATGAGAGACGGAGGAGAAGCGGTGTTGTATGGCGAGGTCCTCACATAAGGCTCGGAAGGCAGCCCCAGCAAACTGTGTTCCGTTATCTGTAACTATGACCCGAGGAACGCTGAATCGGCAGATTACATTTTTCCAGAAGAATTGAACAACTCTATGCTCGGTGATGGTAGCCAGGGGCTCGTCCTCTATCCATTTCGAGAAATAGTTGACTGCCACGACTAAGAACTTTAATTGTCCGGGAGCTGGCAGAAATGGCCCTAATAAATCCATCCCCCACATTGCGAAGGGGATCGGACTTGATAGGGAGGTAAGTGGTGCTTGCGGAAGGCGTCGGATGTCGGAATACTTCTGGCAGGAGATGCATTGCCGAACGTGTCGTTCGGCGTCCCGTAGGAGAGTGGGCCAGTAATACCCGTAGTTTAACACTTTGCGCGCTAGGGCTCTGGAGCCGGAGTAGGCTCCGCCGATGCCCTCATGAAGTTCTTGCACGGGCGTAGTCGGCTTGCCCGGGGGAGAGGCACCTTAGGTAGGGCCGACCATCCACCTGGGTGAAGGAGCGCTTATTTAGAATGCCTTCGATTAATATGTAGCGCTCGGCTCGGGTCCTTATCCTTCCGGCTTCCTTCGGATCCTGGGGGAGGAGTCCGTCTCTTAAAAACTCGACGAAGGGCTTCATCCAATTATCTTCGAGGAAGACTGGCAGTGTTTCAACGGAGTCGAGCGCATCGTCCTCTATGCTCGGCTTCAGGAGGACTTCTATCAGAACAGTTTGTTCGAGGCCTTGAAGGGAAGAGGAAGCTAATTTGGATAGGGCATCGGCCTGGGCATTTTCTTCTATGGGGATTCTACGGATGAGGGCCTCCTCGAAGAGTGCCATGAGGCTTTTCACTTTAGCCAAGTACTTAACCATCCTGTCATCACGGGCTTCGTATTCGCCGAGGACCTGGTTGACGACCAACTGAGAGTCGCTGAAGATCCGCAGGCGTTGTGCCCCTGCATTTCGAGCCATTCCAAGGCCGGCTATGAGTGCCTCGTATTCGGCCTCGTTGTTCGAGGCTTTGAAGTTTATACGGAGGGAATATTGGAGGACAAAGTCATCTGGGCCCGCCAGGATGACCCCTGCCCCGCTTCCCTCGTTACAAGAGGATCCGTCGACATAGACCGACCAGACGGGTGGTCCTTTCATTGCTTGCTCGGAGTCGGGGATAGTTGTTTCAACTATGAATTCGGCCAACGCCTGAGCCTTGATCGCGGTCCGAGGCTGATAAGTTATATCATGTTGGCTCAGCTCGATCGACCACTTCATGAGGCGACCGGAAGTCTCTGGCTTGTGAAGGACCTGTTTCAGCGGCTGGTCGGTAAGAACGACCACCGAATGGGACTGGAAGTAGGGCCGAAGCTTTCTTGCGGCCATTACCAGGGCATAGGCTATTTTCTCAACTTTCGGGTACCGGAGTTCGGCGTCCCGAAGCACTTTGCTGACGTAGTAAATGGGCTTCTGAGCCCTTTCTTCTTCTCTGACTAAGACCGCACTAAGCGTCTGTTCGGAAGCTGCCAAGTAGAGGTAGAGTGGTTCGCCAGGTATGGGTTTGCTGAGAAGAGGTGGATTGACGAGGTAAGCTTTAAGCTGGTCGAAGGAGTCTTGTTGCTGCTGCCCCCACTCGAATCCTTTAGCCCCCCTGAGGGCTTTGAAGAATGGGAGGCACTTCTCCCCGGACTTCGATAGAAAGCGCCCTATGGCGGCTAGGCGACCAGTCAACCTCTGAACTTCTTTGACATTTCTGGGAGGGGCCATGTCCAGTATGGCCTTGATCTTTTCCGGATTTGCCTCTATTCCTCGTTGGCTAACCATGAAGCCGAGGAACTTCCCTGATGAGACGCCGAACGCACACTTGTTCGGGTTGAGTCTCATATTGTGCTTTCTCAAAACATCAAATGCTTCTTGGAGGTCAGCCTCATGATCAACACCTCGGATGCTTTTCACAAGCATGTCATCCACGTACACTTCCATGTTCCGGCCAATCTGGGCCTGGAATACCTTGTTGACGAGGCGTTGGTACGTCGCCCCCGCATTCTTTAGGCCGAATGGCATGACTCTGTAGCAATAAAGGCCTTGGTCGGTCACAAAAGATGTCTTCGGGATATCCGGGGGGAACATTCTTATCTGATTGTAACCCGAGAAAGCGTCCATGAAGCTGAGGAGCTCATGTCCCGAGGTTGCGTCAATCAGAGTGTCGATGCTCGGCAGAGGGAAGGGATCTTTGGGGCAGGCCTTGTTGAGGTCGGTGAAATCAATACAAATTCTCCATGTCCCATTGGACTTCTTCACCATTACTACGTTTGACAACCACTCAGGATAATTTACCTCCTGTATGAATCGGGCCTTCAACAATTTTTCTACCTCCTCTTTGATAGCGAGCTGACGCTCAGGGGCGAACTTGCGCCTTTTCTGCTGAACCGGTTTGGACCCCGGATCAACACTCAGGCGGTGGACCAGGAGTTCTTCGGAGATACCGGGCATGTCTGCAGCTGACCATGCGAAGAGGTCTTGGTTGGCTCGGATGCATTTTACGATATCTGAGTATAGGGCGGACGGGAGGGTCTTGCTAACGAAGAACTTGTGGGTCGGCTCTTGCTCCGAGAAGAGCACCTCCTCCAATTCGTCCACCGGCTCGGAAGTCGGCCGAGCGGCATCTTGGGGAATTTCCAGTGTTTCTAATGAGAGAACGGGCCTGAGGGTGGAGGTCATATAACACTTGCGGGCCTGCTCCTGATTGCCCCTTACTTCCCCTACCTCGGCCCGGGTGGGGAATTTCATTTTGAGATGATAGGCAGAAGGGACGGCTTCAAGGGCGGCTAGGCCGGGCCGACCCAAAATGACGTTGTAGGCTGCTGGGACATCTACGACCATGAAATCCATCGACTCCGTGCGGGTAGTAGGAGTTTTGCCGGCTGTGACATCGAGGGTAATCACCCCTTCAATAGTCACCGGCACTCCTGTGAACCCATGGAGCGTATAGCCGGTGGGCTTGAGTCTGTCTCGGGAGAGCTTCAGGCCCTTGAAAGCGTTGAGAAAGAGGATGTTGACGGAGCTACCGTTATCCACTAAGATCCTCTCAACTTTGAAGTTGGCCATGTGAAGACTGATGACGAGTGCGTCATAATGAGGGGTGCGGACACCCTCGAGATCTTCGTCAGAGAAGGTGACGGGCACTCCGAGGCCTTTGGGAGGAGGGGTGGTTCGGACCGAGTTGACTTCTCTGATAAAAGCTTTCTGAGAGGAGTTCGAGGAGCCCCCCATTGGACCCCCATGGATGAGGTGGAGGACTCGCTCTTCCTCAAAATCTGGCGTCTCTTCTCGTTCCGGACGTTTGTTAGCCCCCCGAGGCTGGGGAGGAAGCTCGGCTCGGTCCTTTCTCACGAATTTCGCCAGCTGCCCCCTCTGGATAAGGGCTTCGATCTCATTTCTTAGAGCACGGCAGTCGTTGGTGTCATGCCCATGGTCCCGGTGATAGCGGCACCATTTCTCTTTATCTCTTCTCTTGGCGGGGGTGTTCATCTTGGGAGCTGGAGGTAAGACCCCTTCTTTTTCGACTTCCATGAAGATGGCGGAGATGTTAGTGGTGAGGGGAGTGAACTTCTCAAATCTAAGGGGAGGTCGGCGCTGGCCGGCATTATCCTTCTGGAGCTTCTTGGCTCCCTCTTCTTCCGCTCCCTTTCTCTTAAACCCGGAGGTAGACCCCTCCCAGTTGGGTTGCTGCTCAGCCTCTTCGGCCCGGATATACTTTTCAGTGCGAAGGAGGAGGTCGGAAAAGTCATGTGGTGGCTTCTTGGCGAGGGAGGAACGGAGGTTGGAATTGAGGACATTGGATTGAAATGCTACCGTGGCGACCGATTGGTCCAGGGATGCTATGGATCTGGCCTCAGCCGTAAACCTCTTCACGTAGTCTCTCAATTTTTCCCCTTTCTTCTGGTGGAGGTGCAATAGGGAGATGCTCGTCTTTTCGGCCCTTCGGCTGCTCACGAAATGTGTGACGAAGAGTGTTTCGAACTGCTCGAAGGAGAATATCGAGGAGGGGGCGAGACGAGAATACCACTCTCAGGCCGGTCCTTTGAGAGTTGCGGGGAAGGTTTTGCAGAGGAGGGCATCAGAAGCTTGATGTAGGAGCATCAGAGTCTTAAAGCTTTCGATGTGGTCAACTGGATCGGTCTCCCCGGTGTAAGTCTCAAATTGGGGAGGCTTGAATCCGAACGGGACGGGTGCATCCACTATGGTCCGGGAAAAAGGGGGTCGGCTAGGACGTAGGGTCCTTCCTTTAAACTCCTCTTCTCGGTTTATCTGACCCAGGAGCTTTTCTACTTCATTAAGACGGCGGTTCATGGCGTCATCTCTCCGACGGTAATCTGCCGAGCCACGGGACTCGTCTTCGTATGAGGGAGAGCGAGGGCTGCGGCGATGGTAACTTCGGGAACGACGAGGACTTGGGGTGCGCCTGGAGTTGGTAGGAGCGGGTCGAGGAGAGGGGGACCGTCGGCGAGGGCTTCGGACCGGAGGAGGGGATGGGAGCTTCGGCTCAATAGGGTTCTGACGGAGGTTGAGGGCCTGCAGGACGGTCGCTTGGAACTGCTGGAACTCGGCACGGGTGATTGGTGTCTCATTGTTCCTGGGCTGTTGCCGACCTGCGGGAGAGTGCCTTCTTCGGTAATGATCGGGGGACTCCTTCCTCCCTCTTCGGATGGGGGACCTCCTGTACTCTCGGCGACGAGGGGATCGCTCATGCTGGCGGGAGGCTTCCTCCCGAGCCCGCTTTTCATCCAGATGACGACGGAGGTCATCATCTTTCTGGCGTTTGGGGGTTGCATTGCGGCGAGCAGAGGCTCGGGGATGATGGGAGGCCATAGAGTCAGTGGAGGCGTTGTGGATGGAGAGGTTCTCTTGGTGAAGAGGCTGTTTCTGGGGGTTAGGACCCTTCGGATCAGGAGGGGGAAGGTTTTGTTGGAGCGGCTCTTCCGTGGTAGGGGGAAGTTGCCCTTGTTGCTGAGCGGGATCAGGAAGGACTTCTTGCTGGTCAGGATTGGGTACTCGGTTAGACCCTCTTGACCTGACTTTGCGAGGTGGCATGGCTGGAGAAGACCTGTTCTCGGGGAAGAGGAGAGGTTTCTATTCGTTAGTTTCCCACAGACGGCGCCAATCTGTTGCCGCTAAATTTGGTGTGGGGGCAAACAGATGAATTTGTGGATTCTTAGGGAAACTGAATAGTAAACCTGAATACCTGTTCCGTCGGGCTTCGGTCGTCGATCCCGCCGTAGACCTGCAAAAAAGTGCGAGACACCGGGGTTGTTCCCGGCGACGCACCCTCCGACGCTCAAGTCAGTAATCTGAAAGACTATGAAAGAGCGCAAAAACTGGTGAAAGATTGATTACCCCTTAATGGAGATGGGTGGGGGGTATTTATAGGCGTCTCAGGGAACAGATTAGGCATGTAATTCCTGTGTATACAGATAAGGAATGTGATCCCTAATCCCCAGTGAAAGGATAGATATGAATCAGGGCCGTTGATTAATATTAATCAGAAACCCTAATTCTATCCTGCTGGACCGGGTTTGTTGCGGGTTGAAACCCACACCCAGTTGTGGTGGATCCGTTCGCGGGTTACTGGATCTGCGAAAAGGAGACCCAGTACCCGCTTCAGACCTGTTTTGTAGGTAAAATTACTGTTTCACCCCTGAATCTCGGGATTCGTGCCCCATTTGGACGGCCTTGATTAAACCCCTATTTTTAGCCATATCAGGTATCTTGGGTTTAAAAATCCAATACGAAAAATAAAATAGCTAATAAAATATAATTTTATAAAATCATGTAATTTACATTACAATATAGAAGTTATTTTGAAATGACTACAAATGAAATTAACAAATAGAAATGGGTTTTAATAAGAAATCAAAAGTAATAAAAATAATATATGCTTATCAAATGCAAAATCGAGTTTAATAGAATTATTAAAATAATCCAACCAGTAATAATGTATAATAAGCAGTCGATCAATTAGGAATATGAAATAAAATTCAAATACACCGTCATTCGAAATATAATTTTCGAATGAAAGAAATAGAAATTTCGTAAGTACCAGAATAATATTTTGTTAAAATCTGATCAATTGAAAATGTAATGGTTGTAATAGAATTTTAAAAGCGAAAAGAAAGTTATAAGAACTTCAAATACAGAAAATACATGGAAAAAGAAAATACACCCAAAATACAAGAAATGGGAAACATGGATTACAAATCCTACCCACCTTACAACGAAATTTCGTCCTCGAAATTTGCTTAGGCGGTAGATAGGACATGGCAAAAGCAAACTTGTGGATAACAAAATCGAGGATTTAAGGGAGAGAAACAAGCAGTGGCAACACCAGAATAAGAAAGAGAATGGATAAGAAGGATGTCAAATGGAGTGCATGAAAGAAAAATAAACAGTATCAAGAGGAAAGAAGCAACACAAGCTAACAAAGCAAGATAGGGAGTCGGTAGACTGGAATCGAAGAGAGAAAGGACAAGGAAGAATCGAACCAATCAAGGAATCAACAGATGAAGATGAATACGAGGAACAGACGGAAGCAACAATGCAGGGAAGAAGAAACAAGAGAATCATGGAACCTGTGGGTTATGGGCCCACCACGCTTCCGCTGCGCTACTCTGATGGTGATGTCCCAAGAAGCATATGTGTCGTTGTAGGCCACATGACACTAAACGACGAACCGAGCAGGAAGACAAGACTGAGACACCAGGATCAAGGAGAGTATGGGCTCAAGATAGATATAAATAAATAATGCAAAATGAATATAAAGCTTGGCTTCAATTTAAATAATTAAAAATAATAATAACAACAAATACTAATAATAGAATAATAATAACAATATTAAAATAATATTAACAACACATATTAATAATAAAAATAATAATATCAATAATAATAAAAATAATAACAATAATATTAAAAATAATAATAGCAATAATCATAACAGTAATAAAAATCATCATAATCATACTGGTAATAATAATAATAATAAAATTAAAAATGTTAACAATACCGATAATAATGATAATACATACAAACAACAAAAAGACACAAACTTTAAAGGTGATATAAAAATAGTTTTGGGAAAATAACCAGTCAAGATACATAAAAATACGAAAAAATTTAGCTAAGTAAAGAAAATATTAATAACAATGAATGTAAAAGACATATAATAATTAGTGAATGTTGACATTATAATCAATACTCGAAAAACACACTAAAGGGTAACGAGCAAAATAGATCAAAATATATATATGCATGAAGGCTTAAAAGGAGTTCATTAAATATTACAAAAGTAAGCGTCAATCATCAATTAGGATGTGGAAACAAAAATAAGTGGGAAATCTAAAATGTTAAAGAATTGAAAAACGTTGGCAATAAATAGTAACTCACAAAAGAATGAAAACTTAGACCATAGTTGATGTACTCAATCTTAACAAAAATGAAAAAAAAAATTGTAGACCAAAAATAGAGTAAAATCAACTATACTAGTTCAAATTGTATGGAAACATAAGGTGTAATTGTATAAACAAAATGTCATAAAGAAAATATTTCTTTACCATTAGTTTCATTAAAGTCTTGAAATATCAATTAGCAAATAGGTGGAAAATCTTGCCTCCTTAACATCAAGTTGCATGTTTGCCTTCACGACATCAGGTTGCAGGTAGCTGTCGGGATATTCGGTTGCACATTTTGCCTCCCGGACATCCAATTGCAGTTTGCCTCCATTGACTCGAGTTGCATATTTGCCATCTCGACATTAGGTTGCACCGAAATGGTGAAATGGAAGATGTAACCTTCCATATGCACATGGATATGAGACATCTAATTTAAGTATGATGTTATGTTTTGAAATTCGTGATATAAAAATAGTAGAAAAGTAAGAAATAGAGTTGAAAGTCACACAATGGAATATCAAAATAGATGTATAGATTATAAATATCAAATACAATAGTACAAAATAGTAATAGTGAAAATGATTTATAAAAGTAGGGAGGAAAACGGGATGAAATACATGCATAAGCACAATGCAAATGTGAATGAGAAAATAATATGCAGTGTAGCAATTTACACAATAAATATATCATAAAAATATACAGTAATGTAGGAATTACACAAGCCCCTAACATGTCGTTGAAGATCCACGGATGCCGATCAATGAACCAAGCGGGAAGAAAAGAATGGACAGCATCGGAATCAAAAGAACATGGGTACGGAAGAATAAATTTATACCCTATATGGAATCAGCAAATCAGGACGACTGTAAGAGATGGAAGGAAACAAGGAATCAAAGAATTGAACATGAAGGGATCAAAATGAATGGGATAAGACTAGTGTCCAGATCAAGTTGATTATCAAATTGTTCATGGGATTGCATGGCCTGTTTAATGTTGAGTTAATCCTGACCGAGTCAAGCCTGTCTAGTGTATTAGTCAAACTAACACATTAGCCAAACCTGGCTATAATACCACTAAAAACCTTGTCACGTTCCGATTCCCCAAAACACAGAATACGAGCGCGTGACAAAGCCCAGCGAATGATTTTCATCATTCATGAGCTGTAGGATCGACTCAGCATCATAAAAAGAATATAACAAAATGTACACAACCACACATGCATGAATAATTTATTAATCAACAAAAAACAATTGAAACAAAATAATAATATCCCAAATAGTTTTCAAATCTGGATCAAAAGATAAAACTCGGGACTATAAGCCCGTTATAAGATTCAAGTAACAAAAGAAAGAAATAATTCAAAAACAAAATATTTTAAAGCAAGTCTTCTCTCCAAGCGAAGCCTAGAACGTTTGCTCACCAATTCCAGCAGGCAATTCGTCTCCAAAGTTTGTATATATATATATATATATATATATATATATATATATATATATATATATATATATAAGGAAAAAAAAAGAAAACGAGACAAACGCCCTTAATGCAAGTTAGAGCCGCAAATAGTACAAGTAAGGTTATGAAAACAAGTACAAGAAATATGGAACAAGATTTGGAATCAAGAATGTATAACATAACATAATAGGGATGCAACAAATCGTGAGATTCAAGAAACTAGCTAGCAAGAAAGATAATTCAAGTGACAAAATTGGGTAACAAGTACAAGTAGTAGAACAAGTGGTAAGTGAACATGCAATGGTATCAAGCTTCAAGTAACAAGTATCA
The DNA here is from genome assembly GCA_017893485.1 of Hemerocallis citrina. Taxonomy (NCBI): domain Eukaryota; kingdom Viridiplantae; phylum Streptophyta; class Magnoliopsida; order Asparagales; family Asphodelaceae; genus Hemerocallis; species Hemerocallis citrina. Next base: position 133,599,983 of record CM030364.1, on the reverse strand, counting down.
CGTACAAGTATCAAGTAACAAGTAACAAGTAACAAGTCTCAAGTAACAAGTCTCAAGTAACGAGCATCAAGTAGGGTATCAAGTGTGTACAAGTGTCAAGTAAATCTTAAGTCTAATATTTAATTCTATCTAGGTAGCACTTCATGCATCCATACTTTTACTACATGGTTACTACATAAAATCGGTTACGTTTAGGACTAGTGGTGGATTTTATAGGACGGTGTACTCAGGCATTAAGTATCAAGCAAGCATGGTTCATGAATCCGAAAATAAAATAACAAGTTCACGAAATAAGTTCGTGAATCCACTAACAAGTTCAAGAACCACACCGTGGGTTCATGAATCCAACAAGTTCATGAGCCAAGTAATGGCTTCATGAATCCATTAAGAGAAAACAAGTTCATGAACCAAGTACTAGGAAACACGGACCCCCTTCCGAGTACACTTACCTATATCGTCTACTACTATGGTATTTCCCTTAAATCTCGACTTATTATTGATTATTATCATCAACCAAGCATGAAAATGAGCGAAACAGGTCAAGTAAACATGGTCAAGAATATGGAACAAGTTCAAGATAATTGTAAAGCATATTCGAGGGTCATCACAAATTAAAATTATCAAGAATTGCAAGAATGTCAGTTCTGGACAGCATGACGTTGCTACACCAAAAATGCGATTCCCGTTGCTAAAAGATAGAAAATGTGGATCCGTCAGAAGACCTGAAAACTAGACTCCTGCCCAGTTCGAATGCATATAATTAAGACACATAAAAGTTGTAGCAATTAATGTCAAAACAGCTAACTATACAACATTTGTGTTCAGCCAGAATTAGTAAAACTTCGTTTATATATATGAAACAGGGTTGAAACATCATTAATTAATTCTGAGAAAATTAGGGAATGTTCTCTAGGGTGTTCAGTATCAGCATGGAAAATTCCAAGTCATTTACTTACTGGTAGCATAGTTAAAATAATTGTAAACCAAGGTGGTGCAGTAGTTTTTGTGAATCTGCAATTACAGACACAGCAGCAGTAAAACTATGATATCTCCTAAACCGCAACTCGGAATTCAAAAATTCTTGATGTTATTGGCAACTAGACACTTGGAGCTACATTTTATATTCAGGATTCAAGTTCAGATTTTGGTTTTATCGGGGCCAAAATAGCAAGCCAAGACAGAACAGAAACCAAACAAGACACTTTTTGTATGAAATGAATGAAAATTATACTAGTTGTGAACAAGTGTATCAACGAATGGTTGTGACTCTTAGATCATGTGATAGATAAGGCAGAACATGGGATCATCAATGATAAATAAGGAGGAGTCACATTTACAATCTACTTGCAGTATTTTCAAGGAAAAGCTTGTACTAGAAAACGAAATGTACAAGAAGATACTTGCCTTAGGGTGACGATGAATCCGATGAAAGAATAACGGGAATGGATCCCGGGCAACGAGCACGATCGGCACAGATCTCGATAATGATCAAGATCAAGATGAAGATCAAGCGAATCCAACGGTCGAGATAAAAAAATTAAACATATAAGAATTAGAAGAGTACCAAAAGAGTAACTATACCATGATTAACAATTGATGAATAAGAACAAAAAGTGGATCAAATGTTTAACTCACCAAGTAGAAGACGAATGAGACGATCAAGGGCCGAGATCAAGTGTGATCGGTCGATCGGACGGCTAAGATCGAAGATCAAGATCAAGATCAAGATAAAGATCAAGATGATGATCACAATCGCGATGATCAAAAGAGATCCGAAGGTCGAGATCAAGATCTTGAGGATGATGGAGACGATGATCACGATCGCGATGGTCAACGATCGGATGGCCTAGATCCAATGGCTTGGTGATGTTCAAATGGAGGATCGGACGACTGTAATCAAGAGCTGATGATGATGATGATCCGATCGAATCGGGAGATCGGGAGGCCCACAATCGAAGTGAGAAACTCGCTGTTGTGATCACCCACAAGGGACGGCAGGGTCTGTCGTCGGCTGCGACAGGGTGGCGCGACGGCGGGTGGCTGGCATGGACTGCCGGCAACAGGGGTCGGCACTGGCGTTGACGTCGAGGCGAGGTGGCTGAGCGACGATTGCTGCTGTTCGTCGGAGGGACAACACACAAGGTGGAGGGTGCAGTGCGGAGGTCGCGATGGCGGAGGACAGGGCAATCGTGCAGTCGGGGCACTGCAGTTGCGGTCTGGCCTGTCGATGGAGAAGTACACAGGGGGACGTGCACTGGCTGGCACGACTGTTGGAAGATGTTGCCTCTGCATTCGACTGTAGCGCCCCGAATTTCTAATATGATATCTTAAAAAATACGTGATACAATCCCAGCATCCACTTCAATGTAACATTAAACACAACCAACACCACTAAAATTTTCAATTTTTATTACAACGAACTTTTATAAAGCACAGCGGAATTCTAAACAACTCAATCAAAATTTTCCTTCATTTACAACACAAAACTATCTCAAATTTGCTTTTACAAATTTACACAAAACTCCTTCAAATTAATTTATCTCAAAACCAACAAAAGCATCCAACCTCCAAACTCTAAGCAACAACCTACAACATATGAGGCTAGAGATGATCCCTAACCCCCAAAACTAAAGGGGTCAGCCATAAATGGTGTGAGTGACATAAAACAACAAACAACATAATTCAATCGTAAAACATAAAGTCATCAACTATATGTATTAACCACAATGATAAATGACTGAGGCATAACAAAGATGTAAAGCATGAAAACATCATAGAATGAAAACATCATAGAATGAAAACAACAAGTGCATCTAATCTAAGTGTCAAGTGTAGAAAAACTGGAAAACACATGCATAAAACCAAGTCAAGACAACACAAATTCTATATGCGGACTCTCTAATGCATACTTGTCGAAGTCTATGCATCCCATTCTACATAGGTTCGGTGCAAGCCCTTAACGTCTTCTCTTCATAGGGTTCAATCCCCCGCTATGCAACTAATCTTATCACGATGACTACTACGAGATAAAGATAAACTGTGAGAATTAGCCCATGCCTGATAATTCCGGAGATAGATCCCACATCTCAGGTAATTTACCTGGATAATTCCAGAGATCATCCCACATCTAAACATTGACACATCATCACATGAATACCCCATGTGCGTCGCCTCGACTTTGATAATTCTGGAGATCAATCCCACATCTCAAGTAACTACCTGGATAATTCCGGAGATATATCTCACATCGCAGGTAATTTACCTGGATAATTCCGGAGATAAATCCCACACCGCAAGTAAGTCACTTGGATAATTCCGGAGATTAAATCCCACATCTAAAGCCATACTGAGGTGCATAACCCATGTTCCCGTTCATCATATCACCACTAGTGCCTGTCCTTATCATTTTCGGGTTATTTAATTCAGAACTCAAAACTGAATAACTGAAATGCCTCAACGGGCCTAAACAAAATAACTCAACACCGGTATACTAGGGTCACACACCTCTAGAGACTCAAACTCAAATGTTTAAATCAAATTTCCACTAAACAAGTGGCTCAACTGAATATCTTAAATCAAATGGCTTAACTGAATATCTTAAATCAAATGCTGAACTGAAGATCAAGTATAGACTGAATTATCTGAAAACCAATCATTCGAAATAATCCTCAAGTTTACAAACACTCATCAGCACCAGTCGACTTATACTGTAGTAAGTCGACTGTCCAGAGGACAAATATCCAAAATTTTACAAAAATAAACTAAGTCATGACAGCCGACTTGAAAGCCATCAGTCGACTTAATCGAGACAAAATTCCAATAATTCTCAAGAAAACATTCTAAGTATATAAGTCGACTTAAAGAGGTCATAGGTCGACTGTCCAGAAAGGACTGTAATAATTTTACAAAATAATTTCTCAGTGAACCAGTCGACTGCCTAAGGGCTAAGTCGACTGTCCAGAACGACTTTTCAAGGAAACTAAAATACAGTAGCAGGTTCGTACCAGTCGACTGTACAGTAGACCAGTCGACTGTCGACCTACAATTTTTTTTTATAATTTAGATCTGAATACAAAATCAAACTGGAGTTTTCTAAAGATTCTTTGTTCATGAAATAATTCGTATTCAGGAAAAATAACAAATCTCAACAATTCCTCATTATGGATACATTACTCAAAACATCAAATATGTCAAAACTCAAGTTCTCATGTTCTAAATTACTAATTCTCACATTAGCGTTTCTCAATACTAAATTTCTTTCACAACTCTTAATAAAAATCTGATTTACAAATATAAGATCCAGATGCTCATCATCTGATCATAACCATACTCAAATCTTAACATGCATTTTAGCAATACAATTTCGTAAGTCAAGATCTACTCAATATCCTTAGATTCCACAAACATGATACAAACAACGATCTTTGCATTGTTCCCATGCAAAATACTAAATAATATTTATGTCAAACAAACAATCATAACAATCGATCACATCAATCAAACCACCACACAAAGTTCATATCATTCATACAACAAGACAAAACAAAACAATTTCATATCACTCACCTTTGGATTGAGAAAATCCACGAAAAAGCCTTCCTTCTTGTTAGATCAAAACTTCCTCTTGCTCCACCAAAACAAATCACCAAAATTCTGTATTTTTTTTAGTATTGATGGCTGGAGAAAAATCCTTTAAATATCCGAGAATAGGTTTAGGGTTTTACCCAATTTGCAAAATAATCCTTTCCAAAATACAACTTCACATATATAGGTCTAGTCTTGGAAATTCAATCAAAATTCATTTAAATTAGGATTTAAAGGAAAATATAATTCTAAATCTCAACCAATACTGTTCAAAATGTCCAGAATTGCATTTTTCATTTTAACCCCTGAAAATGTCATATTTGCAAAAAGGTCATTCTTTTCTCAAAATTTGCAAATAGTTCCAATTAATTTCAAAAAAATCTGAAAAAATACTAAATAAATCCCAAATATTAAATAATGATTTTTCATGAAGAAAACTTAACTTTTCAAACTTCTCAAAAGGTATTTGCACGTGTTTTGCACGTGTAAAAAGATAAATTTTTCCTGAAAATATTCATTAATTCCACAAAAATTCATTTAAATTCATTTTCAAATATTTAAAATAATATTTGAAAATACGGGGTTCTACATCACTCCCTCCTTAGAAAAGTTCTGTCCTCAGAACTTCTCTAAGCCAAGAAACAAAAATACAAAACTTATAAGATAGTTTCGAAAACTCACTCCATCATTATTTTTATAATTGGATTTAATTACTAAGCAAAAACAAAAATAACATATAATTATATCGCAAAGAGAAAAGGTGAAAACTAACATGGCAAAGGATCGGAAATCCAATAAAATGCACAATAAAACGCCAAAAAAAAATAAAATAGTAAGACTATTCCCTTAGAATAAGAAGTCGAAAGTAAAGAGATAAAACTCGAATATAAAAAGGTTGATAATCACACAAACAACGCAGGAACACATACTTAAAATAAAATATATATATATATATATATATATATATATATATATATATATATATATATATATATATACATACACACACACACACAAGAAGACTTAAAAGTAGTTCATTGAATATCACAAAAGTAAGCGTCAAATCATTAAATAGGATGTGGAAACAAAAGTAAGTGAGAAATCTAAAATGTTAAAGAATTGAAAAACGGTAGTAATAATTGGTAATTACAAAAGAACGAAAGCTTAGACCACACATAGTTGATGTATCCAATCTTAACACAAACATAAAATTTGGTAAACACAAGTAGAGTAAAATCAACTATACTAGTTCAAATTACATGAAAACGTAAAGTGTAATTTGTATAAATAAAATGTCATAAAGAAAATATTTATTTACCATTAGTTTCATTATATAAGTAAAATTTTTGAAATATCGATTAGCAATAAGTAAAAGAAATAGTCAAAAGTAAGAATTGATCGATCAGAAAAACTTGTTAAACACATAATACTTGAATAAAGATGGACATAACGAAGTGAAAATCCCAAAAGGACAAATATTAAGAAAGGATAAAATAAAAACGTACAAAATAATTTGGGTAGTATGCAGATTTAGAGAATCTAATGAAAATTAAGTGAAAATTAAAATATTGTTATGAATAGAGGAAATGCGAAGGAGAGCAGAAATTGTACCAAGAAACCAGAAGGACCAAATTCCAAAAATAATACAGGTGAGCAAGATAAGATACGAGAGTGTTTCAAACGGATTTAAAGAAATATAGAGTAACAATGGTTAAAGAAAATTGAGTAAAACAAATCAGTAATGGGTTAAGTTTGAAAATCTCATAAAATGGTATGAACCAGTACAAAAGAATAAGACATTGATAAGTAATATACACATAAAGCACTAGTGGGGTTATTATAGTAGGAATTCATTAATGTGGGTTTGCCTCATTGATGTCCAACTGTAGACTTGCCTTCTCGACATCAAGTTGCATGTTTGCCTCCCTGACATCAGGTTGCAGGTTGCCGTCTGGATATTCGGTTGCACATTTTGCCTCCCCGATATCCAGTTGCAATTTGCCTCCATTGACGTATAGTTGCATGTTTGCCATCTCGACATCCAGTTGCAATAAAACGATGAACAAGATGATGCAATCTTCCACACGCACTTGGATATTGATTGCTTAATTTAAGTACGGAAATACGTTTTGAAATTCGTGATATAAAATAGTAGCAAAAGTAAGAAATGGAGTTGAAAGTCATCTGATGGAATATTAAAATAGAAGCATTGATTATAAATCACAATAGTACAAAATAATAGTAGTGAAAGAAATTTATAAAAGTAAGAAGAAACGGAATGAAATACATGCCTAAGCACAAATACAAATGTGAATGAGAAAATACATATGTAGTGTAGCAAATTTACACAATAAATATATCATAAAATATACAATAGTGTAGGAATTAAACAAATGTAAAATGATATGCATAGTAAGTATGTTGAAATATGTGGTACATATATAGAAATTTGTAGGAAGTACATGTAGTATTCAAGAATGTAATGATAATAAAATTTAAGTAAAATATAAGTAGTGGGTGCACATAGTACATTCGAAAAGTATGAAGCAACAAATTTAATAAGTAGCTTTTAAATAGTGAAAAGAAATTATAACAAAAGCGATCAACTGTAAGTAATAATAAGGGTACCGAATATAAGGTGCAAAAACATAATTAATAATAAAGATCTAAATGTGCAAAACATATCATATTTATATGAGTAAAATATTGCAATCAAGTTTAAATGCTCCAAAATAAATAAGACATACAAAATAATGGAAAATATAGTATCGAAAAATCCAAGTATATGAAAGTAAATATGCAAAGCAAAATTTATAGTATAGCAAAACAATAATGAAAGAAAATAGAAGTAGCAATAATAACTTAATACGTAGTAATTCAAAACTTTAATGTAATATGTAAAAGTAATATCAAAGTATACGAGTAACGAAAATGCACATGAAAGTAAGATAAGTAAGACGTCAAGAAAGAAATGGGTAAGAGTCGCAAAATAAAATGAGCTTGTGAAATGCTAAAGGATGCACTATTGAATTACATCAAAAGTTGCCAAATAATAACTTGGACAAAAGAATAAGAAGTAAAAACCAATAGTAAAGTCAAAGAAACAGTTTTAAAAGAAAACAAGACGATTAGTAAAAGTCTAATGTTTGCACTAATGAATAGAAATAATATAAACTCGGTTGGAGATATAGAAACAAGAAATAAATTCAGTTGCTGACAATAAAAGAAACCGAATAAAAGTAAAATAAGTTGATTTCACAAAAGTTATTTGGTAAGTAAACAAATATAAAACAGTAAGAGTGATAGGATACAAGAGTGAGCATAAAATCGAGGTGCACAAAATATACAAGAGAGCAAATAATTAAAAGAATCTAACGGAAGATAATTAAATTTTATAACTAGGAATAAATAAATAAATTAAAATTTCTTTGGCGAAAATCATATAATCCAGAAATTATATGCAGTGGGTAAGATAGCAAAACATATAATATATCATGAATAAGTAAAATAGAAATTATATAAGTTGAAAGGGTAACACCTCACATGAATAAATATCGAATACACAAAGCGAACAAAGATGTCAAAAATAGCTAGTGAGAAAATATTTGCTTTATGCAAAAATAATCAATACACTTGCGATAAAGAGATTTCATTCAAGTCTAAGCATACAAACAGCCTAAATCTCATTACAGGTCTTCATGACCAAACAATCAAATCACACACATCAGATGTCCACCAGGGTACTCACACTTCTAATGTCCACCAAGGTACTCACGCTCTAGTGTCCACACCTAGGTTGGTTTTCATACTATGTCTATTATTACTATTGAAGCATGCTCTGATACCAACTTCTGTAGCGCCCCGAATTTCTAATATGATATCTTAGAAAATACGTGGCACAATCCCAGCATCCACTTCAATGTAACATTAAACACAACCAACACCACTAAAATTTTCAATTTTTATTACAACGAACTTTTATAAAGCACAGCGGAATTCTAAACAACTCAATCAAATTTTTCCTTCATTTACAACACAAAACTATCTCAAATTTGCTTTTACAAATTTACACAACTCCTTCAAATTAATTTATCTCAAAACCAACAAAAGCATCCAACCTCCAAACTCTAAGCAACAACCTGCAACATATGAGGCTAGAGATGATCCCTAACCCCCAAAACTAAAGGGGTCAGCCATAAATGGTGTGAGTGACATAAAACAACAAACAACATAATTCAATCGTAAAACATAAAGTCATCAACACAATGATAAATGACTGAGGCATAACAAAGATGTAAAGCATGAAAACATCATAGAATGAAAACAACAAGTGCATCTAATCTAAGTGTCAAGTGTAGAAAAACTGGAAAACACATGCATAAAACCAAGTCAAGACAACACAAATTCTATATGCGGACTCTCTAATGCATACTTGTCGAAGTCTATGCATCCCATTCTACATAGGTTCGGTGCAAGCCCTTAACGTCTTCTCTTCATAGGGTTCAATCCCCCGCTATGCAACTAATCTTATCACGATGACTACTACGAGATAAAGATAAACTGTGAGAATTAGCCCATGCCTGATAATTCCGGAGATAAATCCCACATCTCAGGTAATTTACCTGGATAATTTCAGAGATCATCCCACATCTAAACATTGACACATCATCACATGAATACCCCATGTGCGTCGCCTCGACTTTGATAATTCCGGAGATCAATCCCACATATCAAGTAACTACCTGGATAATTCCGGAGATATATCTCACATCACAGGTAATTTACCTGGATAATTCCGGAGATAAATTCCACACCGCAAGTAAGTCACTTGGATAATTCCGGAGATTAAATCCCACATCTAAAGCCATACTGAGGTGCATAACCCATGTTTCCGTTCATCATATCACCACTAGTGCCTGTCCTTATTATTTTCGGGTTATTTAATTACTCAACGAATCTCCTAGAGTGGTGTACCCTACCGGCCTAAACTCAAAACTGAATAACTGAAATGCCTCAACGGGCCTCAACAAAATAACTCAACACCGGTATACTAGGATCACGCACCTCTAGAGACTCAAACTCAAATGTCTAAATCAAATTTCCACTAAACAAGTGGCTCAACTGAATATCTTAAATCAAATGGCTTAACTGAATATCTTAAATCAAATGCTGAACTGAAGATCAAATATAGACTGAATTATCTGAAAACCAATCATTCGAAATAATCCTCAAGTTTACAAACACTCATCAGCACCAGTCGAATTATACTGCAGTAAGTCGACTGTCCAGAGGACAAATATCCAAAATTTTACGAAAATAAACTAAGTCATGACAGCCGACTTGAAAGCCATTAGTCGACTTAATCGAGACAAAATTCCAATAATTCTCAAGAAAACATTCTAAGTACATAATTCGACTTAAAGAGGTCATAGGTCGACTGTCCAGAAAGGACTGTAATAATTTTACAAAATAATTTCTCAGTGAACCAGTCGACTGCCTAAGGGCTAAGTCGACTGTCCAGAACGGCTTTTCAAGGAAACTAAAATACAGTAGCAGGTTCGTACCAGTTGACTTTACAGTAGACCAGTCGACTGTCGGCCTACAGTTTTTTTTTTATAATTTAGATCTGAATACAAAATCAAACTGGAGTTTTCTAAAGATTCTTTGTTCATGAAATAATTCGTATTCAGGAAAAATAACAAATCTCAACAATTCCTCATTATGGATACATTACTCAAAACATCAAATATGTCAAAACTCAAGTTCTCATGTTCTAAATTACTAATTCTCACATTAGGGTTTCTCAATACTAAATTTCTTTCACAACTCTTAATAAAAATCTGATTTACAAATATAAGATCCAGATGCTCATCATCCAATCATAACCATACTCAAATCTTAACATGCATTTTAGCAATACAATTTCGTAAGTCAAGATCTACTCAATATCCTTAGATTCCATAAACATGATACAAACAACAATCTTTGCATTGTTTCCATGCAAAATACTAAATAATATTCATGTCAAACAAACAATCATAACAATCGATCACATCAATCAAACCACCACACAAAGTTCATATCATTCATACAACAAGACAAAACAAAACAATTTCATATCACTCACCTTTGGATTGAGAAAATCCACGAAAAAACCTTCCTTCTTGTTAGATCAAAACTTCCTCTTGCTCCACCAAAACAAATCACCAAAATTCTATATTTTTTTTAGTATTGACGACTGGAGAAAAATCCTTAAATATCCGGGAATAGGTTTAGGGTTTTACCCAATTTGCATAATAATCCTTTCCAAAATACAACTTCACATATATAGGTCTAGTCTTGGAAATTCAATCAAAATTCATTTAAATTAGGATTTAAAGGAAAATATAATTCTAAATCTCAACCAATACTGTTCAAAACGTCCAGAATTACATTTTTCATTTTAACCCCTAAAAATGTCAAATTTGCAAAAAGGTCCTTCTTTTCTCAAAATTTGCAAATAGTTCCAATTAATTTCAGAAAAATCTGGAAAAATACTAAATAAATCCCAAATATTAAATAATGATTTTTCATGAAGAAAACTTAACTTTTCAAACTTCTCAAAAGGTATTTTCACATGTTTTGCACGTGTAAAAAGATAAATTTTTCTGAAAATATTTATTAATTCCTCAAAAATTCATTTAAATTCATTTTCAAATATTTAAAATAATATTTGAAAATACGGGGTTCTACATCGACGATAGGGGGGGTCGCAACACAGGGGGAGGTGGCTGTCACCGGGTGGCTGTGTCGCGGAGGCATCGCGACAGGAGAAGGGAGGGCGGCGCTGCACGGGGGTGCAATGCTGCCGTTGTTGGGTGCTGCAGTCAGGTCGTCGAGGTGGGGAACAGGGTGAGCGGGAGTAGGGAGAGCGGGGATGAGTTGAAGAGGATGATCAGACGAAGGGGAGGAGCACGGGAGACGGGGTGAGGGTAGTCGGGGAAAAGAGAGAAAGATGGGACGGCTGGGGTAGAAAAACAGGGTATAGGATAGGATAGTTATTATAGGGTTTGGGTATCTTGGGTTTAAAAATCCAATACGAAAAATAAAATAACTAATAAAATATAATTTTATAAAATCATGTAATTTACATTACAAGATAGAAGTTATTTTGAAATGACTACAAATGAAATTAACAAATAGAAATGGGTTTTAATAAGAAATCAAAAGTAATAAAAATAATATATGCTTATCAAATGCAAAATCGAGTTTAATAGAATTATTAAAATAATCCAACCAGTAATAATGTATAATAAGCAGTCGATCAATTAGGAATATGAAATAAAATTCAAATACACCGTCATTCGAAATATAATTTTCGAATGAAAGATATAGAAATTTCGTGGGTACCAGAAAAATATTTTGTTGAAATTCGATCAATTGAAAATGTAATGGTTGTAAAAGAATTTTAAAAGTGAAAAGAAAGTTATAAGAACTTCAAATACAGAAAATACATGGAAAACGAAAATACACCCAAAATACATGAAATGGAAAACAACGGTTACAATACTTGATTACATGATACATGAGACTTGATGCTTGAACATGATACTTGACACTTGTACTTGACTATTTGACACTTGTTACTTGTTACTTGATTTCGGAATACTTGATTCGTAATACTCGATACTTGTTTACATGATACTTGTTCACTTGCACTTGATACGTACCACTTGTACTTGTTCATCTTGCCATGTTAGTATTCTACTTTGTTATCATGTATATTCCATGCTATTATTAGTTAGTTTTCTCATGTACTTGTATCCTGCATTACAAGCGGCCCGTAACTTGCAATTGACGGGTACATGTTTTTTTTTCTTATCCCTGCAATTGTTAAATTGTAGATTTTGGAGAACAGGTTCCAGATAGTATTGGTGATATGAAGTATTAGTGCTGGATCTTGTTATTATTATTTTTTATAGCTTGCTTTGAACAATTGTAATTTGATACTTGGATTTATTTGTATTTGGGGAATGTGACCCAGGATTTTGACTCATTCAGATCATGACTATTTGAGATTAATATATTTGGTTTCAAGTATTCTTGTTGTTATTTTGGTTCATATGTGCATGTTGGTTGATTCTTTTGCTTCCGACTCTGATTGTTCTTGTGAAATGTTGTAAAGATTCTTGAACAGCTTATGGATGATGAAATTCATTCGCTGGGATTTTGTCGCATATCTGTATTCCGTATTCTCTTTTAGGAAGTGAGGCGTGATAAGGTTTTTAGTGGTATCAGAGTCCAGGTTTGGCTAATGTATTAGTTTGACTGATATATTAGACATGCTTGGCTTGTACTGGATCGGCTCAATATTTCACCAACCATGCATGTATAAATGAATTATAATCAACATTGATCTGGATACTTGTCTTATTCCTTTCATTTTGATCCCTTCTTATTCAATCCCTTGATTCCTTGATTCTTCCGTCCTTTTTTTTGTCATCCTCATTTGTTGATTTATTCTTGGGTATGAATTCATTCTTTTCGTACCCATATTCTTTTGATTTTGGTGCCATCCATTCTTTTCTTTCTTGCTTGGTTCATTGGTCAGCATCGCTGGATACTATTGGCAGAGTCTTCCCCGATCAGAGTGGCGCAACGGAAGCATTGTGCGCCCATAACCCACAGATCCTAGGATCTTCTTGTTGTTTCTCCTTCCTTGTATTTTTTGCTTCTTTCTATTCCTTGTATTCATCTTCATCCGTTGACTCATTGCTTGGTTCATCTCTTTCTTGTCCATCTTTCTTCGATTCCAGCTCTATCTATTTCTTCATCCCTTTGCTTTGTTATCTTGCAAGTCTTGTGGTGTTTCTTCTTCATTTTGATACTGGTTACTTCTTTCTTGCATAACATTTTGCCATTATGCACCCATTCATTATTTGATTCTATTTTTCCCTGTTCTTCTCTCTTTGATTCTAGTTCTGTCTACTCCCTTATTACTTTGTTATCTTGTGTTGTTTCTTTGTTTTTGTTACTGTTTATTTTCTTTCTTGTACTCCAATTAACATCATTGTTATCCACTTTCTTTTTTTTCTGGTATTACCACTACCTTGTTCCTTTTCCTTTAATCCTCTGTTTTGTTGCCCTTTCCCCCAGTTTGCTTTTGCCTTGTCTTATATACCGCCTAAGCAAATTTCGAGGACGAAATTTTGTTGTAAGGTGGGTAGGATTTGTAACCCATGTTTTCCAAAAAAATGTATTTTCTGTGTATTTTCGGTATTTTAAATTTTTGTAAATTAATTTTCCGCTTTCGAACTATTTTTGTTAAAATGTATTATTGGATCTTCTATTAAAATCTACTTTTGATCCATAAGTAACTATTTTTCTATAATTTTTGTATTGTGGGACAATTCTTATTATTGTTATTATTACTTTTATTATTCTACTACTGTTATTATTAGTACTATTAGCATTTTTATCATTTTTCTCATTATTGTTTTGTTCTCAGTATTATTATTATTACTGTTATTTTTAATACTGATATTATTATTATTATTATTATTATTAAAATTTCTATAAAATCCTAATTGTATATTTTTATTGGTTAATTATTTTTCTATTAGTTTTTAAAACCCTATTTCTTAATGGATCCTATTCAAACCCAATATCCATTACCCACTACCCTTTAACCCTAAAACCCAATTAACTATTATACCCTATTATTTAACCTATACCCAAACCCGCGCCCGATAACAAACCCAACCCGGTACCCTACTTACCCCCTTAACCCGTTTACAACCCTAATCCTACTTCACCTATAAAACCCATGCAGCCTATCCCTGTTCATCCCTAACTCCCCCTTGCGGCTATTTATATCCCAGCCGCTTCATCTTCTTCTTCAATCTCCCTGCCTTCTTTACTCATCGTCCTCCTGCTCTCTCACGGCGTCGCGACGCCGCCAACAACCCCTGCATCCCTGTCGCCAGCCTCCCTGTCGCAGCATCGCCTTGATGACCACCCACCAGTGCCCTCTGCCACTTGCTTCCTCAACCTTCGACTGCAGCGACGTCGAACAGCCAGTGCAGTGCTCCTCCGCTGTGCTGTTCTTCTTCCTCCAGTCGTGCTATGACCACAGCACCGACCTCGACACTCCCCCTGCCATCCACCGCCGCCATGTCCCCAGGCCGCAGCCACCTGCGGCAGTACCCTCCACCTGTCCACCGTCATCCACCCGCCGCCGGTTGTCGCCAAGCCGGTGGAGCCAATTGTTTGGGTTACTATTTGTTTGAGTTGGATCATCTTTGATTGTGGGCCGTCCATTTGATTGTGATCTTGATCTTGATTGATTGATTCCTAGTCGCCTGTTGATTTGATCTTGATCATCACCATCTGAGTGAGCTTGGCCTGTCCGTTGGATCTTGATCATCATGCTTGATTGGATGTGGGCCGTCGATCTCCTCTTGATCGTCCGATTAGATCCTAGTCGTCCGATCTTTTCTTGATCGTCACGATCATGATGATCATCAACTTCCTTTGATTGCAGCCATTCAATCGATCGATCTTGATCTTCATCATTATCTTCATCATCAGAGAAATCTGACCGTCTGATCTGATCCGATCATCTTGATCTTGATCTTCGATCTCAGCCGTCCGATTGTGTTCGTGATTGGTTCGTGTGCTTGTTCGATCCGTTCGTTGGTATGTGTTCGTGATTAGTTCGTGATTCGTTCGTTTTGTTCGTGCCCGGAAATCCGTTCCTGTTATTCTTGCTCTTTGCTCCGTTGGATTCGTCGTCTTCCAAACAAGTAACTTGTACTCAATTGCTTTGTATGAAATAAGTCATAAATTCCGCTTGTAGTGTAGTTGGGTTCTAGAGACAACTCGTGTGTGATGTATCTTGGTGAGTATTGTCTCTATAGTGCTATTGACCATAGTTGCCTCAGGACACAAATTTGACATGAAACAACTTAGGTTTTGACCGTTCTTGATGTGATCATATACGTGAGTTATTTGTGAGAAATCGTGTGTGTGTTTGTTTGGATCCATGTGATATACTTGTTGTGGACATGCCATATACTCTATTTCATGATGTTTGGACACTTAGTAGACTCTATAACATGTTTGGTTGTATTTGGAACGAGTTTTGTATGATTTATGTTGATTTTGTTGTTAAAGGAAAATCTGTATTTTGTCGATGATCAGTTTTGATTGCTGTTTTAGACCATGTTAAGGTCAGTATCTTAACTTCAGTATTAAACATGATTTTTAGAGAAATCTGTCTTCTTTCCAAACACTCTGATCTTGATTGATTTCGTTTTTGTATGTGTGAGATATGATTGTTTTACTACAGAGGTGTATTATATTCCAGATTTCGTTGCCTGATGATTTCGATGACTAAACTATTTGGATACTAGTGTTAAACACATTATTTTGATCTAAAATTTTGGTCAGTATTTTTATATCTATTTAGGGATTACCCAGAATTTTGGTGGATTTTATTGATGAGTTTTATATGCCGTTTCATGCTTTCGAATAAAGACTATATTTACTGGATTTTGCTCGCTGTTCTGTAAAGATTTGTATTTTCACCCAAATTTCTTTTCCTGTATGAAAAATATTTATGAAATATGAAAGTTATCTTATTTAGTCTATTTTCATCTCCCTTTGGCGGTTTTGGATTTCGTTTCATGGTTTGCGAGATATACAGTTTTCGTACAGCAGTGTTGGGAATTTCAGATTTGCCAAACTATCATTTTTTGATGTTTTCTGATTTTTGATGGCTAAACTAATCTTACTGGAAAATTACGAAACTTTATATTTTTATACTATACAGATAGGAAAATACCCCAGATTTTTCCTGGATTTATTTGAGATGTTTTGATGCTGTTTTCCTGACTGTAAATTCGATTTTCTGATTTCTGGCTGAACGTGTTTTATGGATTCAAATCAGTTTTGAGTTATGATTTTGTGAAATACTATATGACTTATGTATATTCTCTGGATTCGCTTGGGAGTCTATTTTCTAGAACTTTTGACGGATTCAGGTTTGCATGTTTGTAACAACAGAAATCACTATTTTAGTGCAGTATGGTCTTGCTGTCCTAAATTAGAAATTTGGTCATTTTATTCTTTTGTGTGTTATCTTTCACCCATACATGTTTATCTTGCAACTTGAATTTGTTACTTGATCATACCATATTATACTTGCTTGTTTCGTGACACATACATGCTTGTTTGATATTAATAATAAAATAACCAAGCCGGGGTTTAAAAGGACAGATCTAATAATGGATAATTCAGAAACGTGTACTTAGAAGAGGATCTATTGATCCTATGTGAGACTTGGCATGATACTTGTTGCTTGAGGTTTGATATTTCACTACTTGAGACTTGGCTTGATACTTGTTACTTGAGGCTTGATATTTCAGTACTTGAGGCTTGATATTTCACTTGGCTTGATACTTGATACTTGAGACATGGCTTGATACTTGATACTTGAGACTCGATACTTGATACTTGATTTTTTGAGGCTTGTCCCTGAGTACACTGCCCTTTATGGTCCACTATGAAATCTAAAGCGAAATTGATTGTTGTAGCAACCATACGGTATGGGATGCATGAAGTGCTACCTAGATAGTAATAACTACCAGACTTAATACCTGACACTTGAACATGATACATGCTTACTTGATACTTTATTACATAATACATGAGACTTGATGCTTGAACATGATACTTGACACTTGTACTTGACTACTTGATACTTGTTACTTGTTACTTAATTTCGAGCTACTTGTTTCGTAATACTCGATACTTGTTTACATGATACTTGTTCACTTGACACTCGATACATGCAACTTGTACTTGTTCATCTTGCCATGTTAGTATTCTACTTTGTTATCATGTATATTCCATGCTGTTATTAGTTAGTTTTCCCATGTACTTGATAGGCATTGCTAAAGTGTCGGCAGCCATCTTATACCGAATTGGATATTTCATGTTATTCATTTTCCACAACTCCAATGCACAAAACTTCACCTTAGAATTTGGTCCACATCAGAAAACACCTTCGTCCAAGTTAGACTCCAAATCTGATTTTTGTGGTTCAACCGACTCCACCGACATAACAAATTGATCGAACTGAGACAATCCTGAAAGTTCTCCTTCTCCACACTCAACCGCTCCACCACTAATCCCATGGTTAGATGTTGATGTAACTGTACCTGAAAGTTCTCCTTCTCCACACTCTCCTGCTCCACCATTAATCCCATGGTCAGATGTTGATGTAACTGTAGAGTGCATGAATTTAGCTTAATATTATTTTTAAATTAAAAATGTTGAAGCAAAAGTACAATAATAATGAATAATGAATTACAATACCTGCTGAGTCTCCTACCGCTCCTCCATTGTTAACACTAGTAGCATATTCATTGTACAAATCATACAATGCGGTCCTGACCTTTTCTAGATTTGCTTCAACTTCATCCCCAGAGTATACCAATGGAAAACAAAATTGAGCTAATTGCATTTTGAATGTAGGGTCTACTATGCTACCAAGAGCCATCAACAGATTGCACTCACCCTAATACTTATCAAACTTCTCACTCATCCTCTTAACCATTGCACGGATAATCGCATCATCATCATTTGCTCTGGAAAGCAAAAATTCTTTGATTCTATAAATCTCAGAGAGGAAAAGGTTAGCAGTAGGGTACTCATTACCAGAAATTATGTTCGTCGTAGTACTGAAGAACTTCAACACACCACAAACTTTCTCAGCTAATCTCTAGTCTTCAATGCTTGGCAAGTTCATGTAAGTAGGCTCCCTATCTTGAAACCTAGGGATAACATCTTTAAGGTGCAATGCAACAACAAGCATATCAAACACTGAATTCCAACGAGTAGGGCAATCTAAGATTAACTTTCTTGGCTTTAATCGTAACTGATGCACTATTCTCCAAACTTCTTAAGTCGCCCCTCACTTGCCCCAATAAACTTCACGCTGTCCCTGACATTCTCAATTACATGTTGAATTTCTCTAAGCCCATCCGGCACCAAAAGATTTAATATGTGCGCACAACACCGCATATGAAACAACTTACCACCTAGGAGCAATGACCTACTCCTTGAAAAATTATCCCGTAAAATTCTAATTGCCACATCATTATATGAAGCATTATCAATCGAAATTGAAAAGACTTTATCTTTAATCCCCCACTCCACTAAGCACTTATAAATAACATCAGACACATCAATACCATTATGCGGAGGAGGTATGTCAACAAAACTAAGCACACGCTTATGAAGTTTCCAATTTGAATCAATGAAATGACCAGTAAGCACCATATAAGACATAGTTTGTGGCGTAGATTTCCAAATATCGGTGGTCAAACAAATTTTACTAACTCCTTTCAACACTCCTTTCAACTTTCTTTTCTCTCTTATAAATAGATAAGCAATCATTCCGTGCAGTTGTGCAAGAGATTTTTTGATATAATGGTGTAAGACCTCTACAAAATTGAGTAAATCCTACTTCCTCCACAATGTTGAAAGGATGCTCATGCATGAGAAGCCAATTGGCTAATAACTCCCTCACCTTAGTATTGTCATATTTAAAGGTCGTGACATTTACCTCATCAATGACATCAGAACTTGGCACCAAAGAAATTGTCTTTTGACTCTTTTTATTTATCACCCTTTGAGTACACACATCTAAGTGCCGCTTGAGATGTATAGTGGAACCGGTAGCAAGAACAGACATTTTTGTTGTGCACCATATGCACTCAGATTTCGGAGTACCATCTGCAAGTTTTCTGTTCTTAAATTCCTCCCAAACCAAGGAAGTCTTTTTCTGTTTCTTCTTTTGAAATGCTTCATTTTCACTTATTGGCTCAGTAGTACTCCCCTGGCCTTGGCCTTGAACACCAGAAGCTTCTCCAATGGGAGTAGATTGAGGACATTGAGTGGTGTCATGAGCTACAGGAGCACCTTCAATCGATATTGAATTCACATCAGAAGTATCAGCATCCGCCATATCTACAATTCAAATAAAATGGTACATTAATCACTAATTGAATATAACAAATTAATATCAGTTATAACAAATTGAATATAAGAATTTTATGATGGCAATGAAAGAAACATCATTTGATTTTCTCAGGATTTCTTTAAGGCTGATGGCATTTGCATAGGCTTGGCCCTTGTTCTAACTGCTATGATTTAAATTGCACTTAAAAAAAAAAAATCAAAAATAAAAAATTTACCAAGCAAGTCCTTTTTTTTGCTGAGGGAAACCAAGCAAGTCCTTGCAGTTTGGGACTGCCAATCACTTGGGATGTGAATCTTTTGCCATCTGCGCATCTTGTGTGCATTTCCTTATCCTTCTAGATCATGGCTTAAAAATATTTTTCTCATGTATATCTTAAAACTTTGATTCTTTCTAGAATAAATTTGATGTTGGTTTTATATAAGGTGAGGCTTTCCTAACTCTTTTATAGACATAGAATTTCTTCCAGTTTTGGAGTTTGGCAGTCTTACCAAAAATCATTCTGTTTGAATGGAACCTAATGTTGACCATTAGAAAAAGATAAAGAAAGGGAAACCCAAACTCTCTCTCTGTGTATACAAGTTACACATCAAATTCCTGTTGTTTCATTTATTTGAGAATGCACCGAATAATTGCAAAACAACACCACACTAACAAATTTAGCCAGAAAAATCCCAAAATTGACAGGATAAGGAGCATGACTAGTTAGTTACATATCCTTATTTAGTATTAAATTAGAAGATGATGATATCTTAAAGTTTATCAGTGTCATATCATAGTCCTTATGGGACATCATCAAGTGGTAGTGTAATCTAGTAAACTCAGAAATTTTGTATCATCTTGAAATTTCACGAAAACATTGCATCATCTTGTATTTGACAAACATTGCATCAAAATTGCACTTAAAATTAAAAAAAAAAGATAAAAAATTTACTGAGCAAGTCCTTGGAGCTTGGGTGTAATTTGTAAGAAGCTCTTGACCTTTTGGGACATGACCGCATACCCGACCACGGGCTACTCTGCTGCTGCGTCGTCGTCGAGGATGAGATCACGACGCCTTTGGGGAGGGAGATCACGGTCAAAGAGGTAGTTGATTAGGATTTGGAGGATGGGGATGAGGGCTGGGCGATTACGGTTTGGATGATGAGGGGCTGCAAAGGGTGATTAGGGTTTAGAGGATGAGGGGCCGCCAAAAGGCGATTAGGATTTAGGGTTTGATGAGATTGGGGAGAAGTTAGACCTGAGCATTTGTGTGAATGGGTGACTGGGTCTGCCTCAGTCTGGGTGTGTGTTGAATTGAGAAATATGGGCCTAAAATAATATAACATACTCACAGCAATACAACATACTCCTACCCACTTTCTATAAACGAGCCTACTAGTTTGCGAGCCTTTATCGAGCCCACTAACGAACCATTCACGAGCCTAACGAGCCGAGTTTGTACAGGCTCGAATTCGACTCATTTAATTATCGAGCTTGATTGTCAAGCTCGAACTCGACTCGAGCTCGATTCGAGCCGAGCTTTGACTGAGCTTTGACCGAGCTCAAGTCGAGCTACTCGCGAGTAGCTCTGTTCGTTTGCAGCCCTAGTGCTGGAGCCCCACTTTTCTGAAGAGATTCTCGTGCAACCAATTCAGCTTCAAGCATTGGATGTGGCGTCAACCCCCTCCGCGGGTTTCTTCTACAAAATGTCAAGTTCGGAGTTCAACTCTCCCCTAGAGTTGCTCCTTAAGCTTGCCTCCTGAACGGCTCTCTCTTAGAGCCTGGTGATGCTCTTTGCTTCACCCGCCTCCCAAGCGGCCTTCTTCCAAGCGAATTCGGAGTATAACTCACCCTTAGAGTTGCTTCTTAAACTTGTCTCCCGAACGGCTTTCTCGATCTTTTTACTCACAATTGCTCTCAATCTTTTTCTCACAACTAGTTTCTTTCTTTCTTTTCTCTTGTAAGTTTTTCTAGTGCATTTCATGAAGAGAATGAGGGGGTATTTGTACTTTTTCCAAAGCAAAATGGAGGGCCAAGGTTGATCAAGATGGATATAGATTGGGGCTAGGATGTATTAGGGAGTTAGAACAACTACCCATGAACACAAAACTACCTCTCCACTACTCCATCTCTCCAACTCTCTCTTGAAGCCATCTGGCCTACACCTCCCATGCATATGGCACGTGCGAGTGCAATGCACGTGTCACACAATGCACCCATAGTTACTAGTTGTTCATGTTAATTTAATTAATTTGTTATAAAAATAAGTCTACCCTGCAAGTTGTGTTACTTAAAAAAGAATTAAATTAGTGGGCGCAATCTAGTGGGCTAAAAGTCTATGGGCTTCTAATTAAAAATAATTAAATTAATTAGTGTGGGCTAGAGTTAGAAAATTAGGCCTAGTGTTTAAATAGGCTTTTAAATTAAAAAGTGAAGAATTAAAATACTTGTTCATGATATGAAAATAAATAATTTTTAGGGAGAAATGTACATAAATTTGCACATGCAAAACACGTGAAATCAAACAAACTCTTATTTAATTCAAAATTCAAGATGTTACACTTTTGAAGCGGGTTGGCGGGTTGGGTTAAGTAGGTTGGCGAGCATTTTGTGCGGACTCGGGGTCGACCCGCTAGACTTTTCGGATTCGACTCGGATCCGAATCGGTAAGGAGCGGGCCGGTTTCGACTGAGCGGGTCGCAGACGGGTCGCGGGTCGACCCGACCTGGTTGCCATCCCAAGTTGACCGAGTCAACGGTCAAACGTTGATCGCCACGTGTCGACCATCCGAAGCATCGCCGAAGCTCGGTGGTGCATGCCGAGCAAACCTGCCCCCGAATTGGAAAATTACGCGTCCTCCTGATCCGTGCTCGATCCTGATCGACGGTTGAGATTTGCTGAAAAAGTCAACGGTCAATGTTGACCGAGTCATCGGTCAAACGTTGATCGCCACATGTTGATCATTCGAAGCATCGCCGAAGCTTGGTGGGGCACGCCGAGCAAACCTGCCCCCGAACTGGAAAATGGCCAAAAAATTTCTCCTCCTGATCCGTGCTCAATCCTGATCGACGGTTGAGATTTTCTAAAAAAAAGGTCAACGGTCAATGTTGACCGAGTCCGCGGTCAACAGTTGACCGCCTCGTGTCGCGCTCATGAACGCTCGCAGCGCTGTTTGGCATGATCCGAATGGAAGTAAAACTGAACAGAAAAGAGAAGAAATGCTCCGCCTCCCGATGCACGCTCGATCGTGATCAGCGGCTTAGATCAAGCCACGTCGCCCGCCTACCCTCTCTCCTCAGCGCATCAGCGCGCATGCCGCCTTGTGATCAACGGCTGTGATTGAATCAAGGTAATTTATTTTATTTAATTCCTTTATTTAATGAATTAATTATTCAAAAATTTTGAAAAATAATTAAAAAATTGAAAAAAATTATTTTAAAAATTAAAAATTAATTATTAATTGAGAAACATATTTTTAAATTCTGAAAAATAATTATTAATTTAGAGTAATTAATTAAAATTTTCGAAAATTAATTCGAAAATTTAATAAAAAATTCAAAAAATGATTAAAAATTGGAAAAAATGCACAAAAAATATGGAAAAGTCACTAAAATTCCACAAAATTTCGAGAAAGATTCTGGGTATTTTAAAAGCTCAGAAAAATACCGTTACACCTCGAAAAAGATCCAAACTCCCCCGAGAACGCCGATAAATTATATAAGCCATTGAAAACGGGCTAAATACTCCTTGAAGGCTGTGAAACTCAGTCTTCAGGAGTGAGGGGCTTTTGATATGGCTAAAAATAGAACCAAATCGGGACCGTTCAAATCGGACACGAATCTTGAAGCTCCTAGGGGTAAAACGATAATTTCCACCACAAACAGGTCCGAAATGGGAACTGGGTCTTTTCCAAGCCCAATAACCCAAAAATGGGTATGTCTTACTTGGTCAGAGTAACAGCCCATTATGAACAAACTCAAGATATTTAAAGAGTAATTCAAATTCATGATTATCTCTAAGACACGGTTTAAACCAAATCTCTTATCATAAAACGATTTAAACTATGTTTCTTCTCCAAAAACACTGGAAAGTAGAGATAAATAATTATCTTGAAACTGTTTCCAAAGGAGACTATAAATACCCCTCTACCCCCACCATAGAAAAGGTAATCAATATTTTCTCTACAAAAGCTCTTTCATAATCTTCTTGATTACTGACTTGAGCATCGAAGGGTTCGTCATCAGGAATAATCCCGGTGTTTCGAACTTTTTTGCACGTCAGCGGCAGCGTTAAGAAATGGTTAACACCGGGAAGATGTCAGTAGGTTTGCTTTTATTATTTCTAGAAGAATCTACATATTATATGTTTGCTGCCACACCGAAATTAGCAGCAACAGAAGTGCAACGCGATAATGCTATATACAATTGACTGTGCGTAAACACATGCTATTTTAGATGGACCCCGACACTATGGAGAGTTTGGCCCTGACTCTTGTTTATTTTCATAGCAAATGCCAACTTTACAAGAAATTATCTTCTTCTAAGAACAAATGACCACCTGGTTTCTGTAAGCGACATGTCCATTCTTTGAACAATTGTAGCTATAATAATATGTTCTTCCATAGTATGAACAGAAGACGTGTCTCATTGCAAAGTCCTAGAGGCTGATTCAAATATCTTAGTAGTATAATCAGTACTCCTTGCTTCAATTTTAAACAATGATTTGGCAGCCTGCCCATCGTAATTGTATGTAGAAATTCAGGCAGATGCATATCTTGCTCAGTGGTACCATTAAGTGTATGATCAATTGAATCTGCACTTAACTAGTTGACCATCTGTCCAGGAACCATAGACAAAATATAAGAATTAATGGCATCAACTTCTTCATTAGTAGTGCTAGAATAGCAAGTTTATAAGGAATGTCGAGTCATTATATTTAGATTCAATATTATGATAAATTCAATCTACCAAACCCCTTAGACCATCTGCAACTTTAATTAGAATGTGTTGTTTCCAATCCTTCAGAACCTCCATTATTAGATTCACCTGGAATTTTACTTTCTCCTACATCCAAAATCCACTTTGCAAATTTCTCATGTTCATTTTTGCTAACTTGATCGAGTGAAATTTCATTAGTCTCATATTTTTTGGCAACACATACACCTTACACGAAGACCAAATATGACACCTTTATAATTATGCAGATACAACACGGGGTAGTAACCCCTAAATGCAAACTCTGTCAAAAGTCCCCGCCAAGAACAATAACTTTTCTACCAAATGCGTCATCAGCTGCACTCTCATTCTTAAACTTCATTAGATCCTTGAAAGTTCAATCAATGGCTTCCATGGCGATGAATCATTGGCGCCTCATTCCAAATAAACAAATATGCTTGTTGAATGAGCTGGGATAAATCATCCTGCTGGATAATAGAACATGTCAAAGTTCCATGGACTTTTATAGGAATACAAAACCTCGAATGTGCAGTTCGACCACTAGGCAATAACAGGGCAGCTATTCCAGAAGAAGCAACACTGAGGACTAGTTTTCTTTCTGCTTGAAACCTTGCAACTAATGTATTCCATAAATTTTTTCTTTCTTGTACCACCGTTATCGTGAACAAAGAAAAAAGCTCCCCTATTACTTGAGTGCACTGAAACCACAGCCTCCAATATCCTGAATTTTCTCATGAGTCAACTTATGGAAAAATTGCTGAAACTCTCGTTTCGTCTCGTCAACGTTATAACGCAATTCATCGTGTATCTGTCGGTTTTGAATGACATGTACATGTACATCTTCGAGAAATGGGAGTGATGAGAATTCCTTAAGAGACCGTCCGTTCTGATTCAAAATGCTTCCTATATCTAAAAGGGCCAAATTCTTCAACTGAATTTCTATCAATTCTAAACTAAAATCTAAAGATTCTGTCCTACATTAATGCAATATGTCATCTGATAGATTGCTCAAATGTTTGTTCCATAGATCAACCAGATTAGTTGGCTCAAAAAACATCAATATCGAAGCAAAAAAGATTATGAGCCGACAACCTGATGCAAAAGAAGATGCTCCGGTTAATGTCTGGTGCCATTCATTTTCATCCTCTAGCAACCCGAGTGCACAACATACAGCCTGATAATTATGATATGTATTCCATTCACGGTTCTTAAATGTATATAGCTCGTCGCTCTATGTACCACGCATAACAACATCCGTAAATAAAGCATCTCTCATGCAGCTGGAGGTGCATATAGTACAACCTTTCAATTGCGAGACCACTTAGTCTTGTTGACCACTTCCTATCCACCTGTTTCCATACCATTTTTTTCGGAAATTCGGGTATGTAAGATATCGAGCATCTTCATAGACTTTATTGGCCTCAAACCAAGTATCTAACATCATCTTTTGATCTTCTGATTTTCTAGATGATATTGTAAACGTTCCACCGGAGGATGATGAAAATGCAAACTAAATTCGAAAATTCTCCAACATGCTTCGATGGAGAAGACATAACAAGAATCTAGATATTGCTAGATTTCATCAATTGGCTTGTATTGAGGTTCAGAAATTCCCGAGACATGATTTAAATTTTCTTCTATGATTATTGTAGTTCTATCATGGCCTTTATGCATATACATGTAAAGATACTTGAGCACCTTAGGATGGGCACATATCTCAATGTTGATATGAGCATCATATTTTGTTGTTAAATCTAAATTATAGGGTACCACTCATCGATTGTCAACAACCTTCGGATTATGGCCACCTATTACAAATGTTTGGCCGTCATCCCGACGACGATATTGAACATACCCATGCTTATCAATAATAGTTTCATTCATAAACTGTCTTGGAAACCACTTTGTGCACATACCATTCTCCATACATGGAGAGGCTGAATTGTACTCCTCACATGGCCCATGAATCATAGACCGAAGCACAATTGCATGAGCATCGGGAAGTTATTCCTTATCTGAAATCTCGACCGATACTAATATATTAATATCCTAAATACTGACAATCTTGTCTTCTCTTCGAGCAGTAACCAAAGATGAAAGCATGAGGAAGCCTCATTTCTAAAATTCAATAACATCTAGATCTGTTTTCAACACACAAAAAAGAAGAAGAAAAAAAAAAGAATATTAAAAAAATGCACATTTAATATATACTTATTTTCGTATCTTTTACTGAAATTCAATTTAAATTGGTTAAATTTGTTAAATTTTATATATGAAATAGTTGTTCTAAATATCTTCCATCGATTGATATCTTTCATAAGCTCTCCTAACTTCAGCCTAAACACCCTGATATCAATATCTGGTCTATCTTCGGGTTTTAGATTTGGAAATCATTGTAGTGGTTCAGTGATTTCGGTCCACTTAGGATTACATTGAAGGTAATGAAAAAATCGAGGGCTCCACCCCAACGACATATTGAAATAGCATCTAGATATTGTTGGTACATATCTCGCCCCCCAGAAAAAGAAGACAGAAGAATATATCGTTTCCCTACTGCCCCTACTTTTGTTTCCTTTGCGTTGAATGCATCTTGAACACCACCTAACAGCTCTGTAACCCCTATTTCCTTTATTTGTATTTTTTGCTGTATTTCATTTCACTGTACTCTTTATCAATCCAAGATTCTGTATTTTGTTTCCAGTTCTAATAAAGTCATTTCTGGTGTTTCAACTCAAATTTTTGCCCAATCTATTTCATTTGCATCTTGTCTATCAGCTCAATTTGCTATTTTTGTAGGGGAATTGACTGATTCATCTCATCGAATCCATATGGCCTAATTATAGTGATTTTTGACTCAATCTCCCTTTGGATCCTACTCAAACCCGCTATCCAATAACCCACAACCCGCAACCCTACTATATAAAAACCCTAACCTAGATTAACCCTAACCCTAATTACCTTTACTGTTGGAACCCCACAGTAGCTGCCAAGCCCCCCTTACCTTACTGTTCATCCATCGTCTTCCCCACCTCTTCACTTCTCGACTTCTCGTCTCCGTCACCGCTTCATGCTATTCCCCTCACCCTCGTCTTCATCACCGCACCAACTGCCTCGATTGTAGCCCATCATCTTCCTCATTCTCGCCATCGAAACTGTAACACCCCGAACTTCCTATATGAAGAATTCGAGACACGAGTTAGGACCTTTACATTCAATTAGCCTCAATACACAGAAAAACAGGAAAATTTAAAACTTTTTTACTTAATACAAATATTATAAGCCGAGTGTTTCCATTGTTTCAATAGATTACATCAGAGTTTACATGAACAAAAAAATAAACATTGAGCTTTTCACTTGGATTCCATGCCTTGACTAGAGTTCTCCTGAGTTGGTGATCCTGTATCCACAACTTATTTGAGTGGGGACATCAGTACATATACTGACACTTAGAGGCTGATGACTAGTAGCAAATGTAAAAAACAAACATATCATAAGCATGGTAAAAATGTGTCGGTGTAGTTTAAGTGTTCGTGGGTTCTAAGACTTATAATCTAATGCAATGTCAACTAAAGCTAGGATGCACTTATTCTAATGCAAGCGAGAACCTGGAATCATATGCATCCCATAACTACATACGTCCATATCAAGCTGTTTTCCATATTTAGGGATTTGAACCCGCGTTATAAATTCTACTTTTGTACACAAACTATTCCTGACAGATACAACATGACTGAAGAGGTTGCAGACGTAGTCAAGTCCCACCAATGGAGTACACTCATGGTGTCAATGTTTGCCACTACTACCCGGTGCACCGGACCTCACCCAAAAAGCCAGATGAATTCATGATATCCGCAGCACAGGACAGCACGAAGCCTACCCTGTGGCACGCATAACTCACAGACCGTGGTCTAAGGCCCGTTTGCTTCCCCGGCATAGAACGTGATGGAATTCCAAGGTCCATCCCCTAGTTCCGAAAGGAGAACATTCCGTTCTTATCATGGTACTTCAGGAATTAACAGAGTGAGATACGCAACTCGTGCTCCCAACTCGTGAGAAGGCACCGTACGTCTCCCTTTGACGGGAAGGTACAACCCAATAACACCACCTAGTGTCGGCCTATAGGACGAGTTTGATCATAGGGTATCACCCCTAATACCAATTCTTTATAAGTTACTACCCTCATGATGTCACTAAACCTAAACAATCTTACGGGGTTTTCAATTTAGACTTTCTTAAGATTATCATGGTCCAACTCATGGCCTATCGATCCAAGACACCGGTGACGGGATCTCCCTCACTCATCACTACCCCTAACTTGGATTTCATCAACATTCTCGGCCCTGTGATCAACCCACACAGGTTAAAATCTGTTGGCGCACGAGGTGTGATTTATACGTAGTTTCCAAGGTGGTAAGATACGAGTCTTGATGGTCGATGACCCCTAGGGTAACTATAAGATCCTAGAAGAGCTTCCATCAAGCTAACAATAATAATGACTTTCCCAACCATTATCACCCATACATTGAAAATGAAGAATGTTCACATGATATGGTCAAATTATAATTAGAACCACCTACAACTAGAATTCATGGGTTCTCTTTCCCAAATTGAACTAGAACAACATACAACTAGGTTCATGGGTTCTATCCCAAATTTAAGCTAGACACATGCCACTTGGTTCATGGGTTCTTTCTCAAATTTAAGCTAGAATCACCTAGAAACTAAATGCATTGGTTCTTCATCGAATTGAGTTAGAACTACCATGGAACTAATTTCATGGGTTTCTTTCAGAATTTGAACTCGAACAATCATGGAACTCTAACATTCATGGTTTTTTTTAATGGTTTAACTAGATTAGCATGCAAGCCGAATTCATGGGTTCCTTTAATAGTTGACTAGATTAGCATGCAACTATAACATACAACTTAAACATGGATGGGTTCTTTTAACAACCTAGAGTAATTAGAGCATGCTACTACAACATACAATTCAAGCATGCATGGGTTCTTTACTAGAACAACTACAACTCAAGCATGCATGGGTTCTTTACTAGAACAACTACTACTCAAGCATGCATGAGTTCTTTACTAGAACAACTACAACTCAAGCATGCATGGGTTCTTTACTAGAACAACAATAACTCAAGCATGCATGGGTTCTTTACTAGAACAAATACAACTCAAGCATGCATGGTTCTTTACTAGAACAAGTACAACTCAAGCATGCATGGTTTCTTTACTATTATAACTACAACCTAAGTATGCATGTGTTCTTTACTAGAACAACTACAACTCAAGCATGCTTGAGTTTTTTACTAGAACAACTACAACTCAAGTATGCATGGGTTCCTTTTTGAATCTTCTTACTAGAACAAATACATGTCAAGCATGGATGAGTTCCTTTGAAATCTTCTCTTGAACAACTACAACAACTCAAGCATGCATGGATGTAAAACTTATAACAATTATTAAGGACTTTACCTACATTTAAAAAAGACTACTTTCTTAGGAATTTCTACATATTACATAGACTTCTTTCTTATGAATTACAAGTCTTACATATTACAAAATTTACTTTTATTGAATCTACAAATCCTACATATTACAAAACCTACTTTTCTTTAATCTTCAAGTCCCTACATATAACAAGGTTCACTTTTTTATGAGCTAGGTTTAGTAAAGACTTGATCTTTAACATGGTAGAAAACAACATACCACAAAAAACTCATCTTTTATTAGCTTGTTGAGTCCTGCAACCCCAAATTGGGTATGTAAGTATTCTCACTTCACTAGTCTTATATGCTTATAGTTTTAGTCCAAGTTGTATAGTTTTGTGTTAACAAAATAACAATAATGACAACAATATTCATATCAAGTTTAAAGATTCCACCTTTATGGGTTTTTAGTGAGTTCTACCCTTCAAAACTTTTCATGTGATCATTCTTGATCCACACTACTTATATGCACAAATCGATTAGTCCAAGTTTTTAGTTTAGCAAAATAACCATAACAACAACAATAACCATAACATGGTCTTAAAGATTCAACCTTTATGTTATTTGTTTGAGTTCTACCATCCATCTTTTCATGTGATCATTTTGATCCATACAACCATTCATATGCGTATGATTTAGTCCAAGTTATTTAGAACATACACATACAACATACAACAAATAAAAGCAAACAAAAAAAACAATACAATAAGAAGTAGAGAACCCCCCACCTTGATTTCTTTGTAGGAAGAACTAGACAAGATCCTTCTCCTTCCTCCTAGCTCCTATAGAAAACCTACAAATGAAGAACTCTCTAGTTAGGGTTTCTTTCTCTCTTTCTTTTCCTCTCTATTTTTTCCTTTTGGCAAATGAGGTAAGAGGTGGGGGGGGGGGGGGTATTTATAGGAGGAATGAGAGGGTGAGGGAGCAAATGCACCAAGGGATTTTGCAAAAACCCCCTTGGATCAAGTGGTGGCCGGCCAAACCCTATGAGGTGGAGGGGTGAGGTAGAGGGGTGAGGAGGAGGAGTGTTCTAATAG
This sequence comes from Hemerocallis citrina, assembly GCA_017893485.1. NCBI lineage: Eukaryota > Viridiplantae > Streptophyta > Magnoliopsida > Asparagales > Asphodelaceae > Hemerocallis > Hemerocallis citrina. Next base: position 133,568,906 of record CM030364.1, on the reverse strand, counting down.
AAATACACCTATTAATCCTCTTACGTATTTCCATTAATTCTATACCCTAGGTTTAACCCTCCAAACAAATTCTAGCCATCCATTTTTAATTAATCATGACAAAAATAAGATATTTTTGTCCAAAACACATACTACATGATTTGTACAAACGTACGAAATCGATACAATACGCATACATATAGATTAATATATATACCGTTAATTTTTGTTTGTTAAACCGCACAATCCGCATAAAAATAAATTAATTCCAAAAATAATAATAAAAATAAATTTTATTATCAGCTCTGAAGATTCCAGTACCAAAACAATATAATGCATATACATATGGACTGGTATTTATACAGATGATGATAATTAATTAAACTAAGTAATATCCACTAAAAAAATTTCAATTATGAAAAATAAAATAAAATAATAAAATAATAAAATAATAAAATAATAAAATAATAAAATAATAAAATAATATTATTAATAACTTATCGGGATATTACAATACTCCCTCCTAAGAAAAGTTCTGTCCTCAGAACTGTACTAAGTAGGAAGAACAGAAAACAAAAAAAACAACACTCAAAATAACTCGGAAAAAGAAAGCTTTATCTGGCTTTCCGGCTCCTAAGTGGCTTCCTCCACGAATTGATTCTTCCAAAGAACCTTGACCATCGGAATAGTCTTGTTCCTTAGCACTTTATCCTGATAATCAATAATTCTGACTGGCCACTCCTTATATGTAAGATCCACTTGTAGGTCTTCGGGAACGTCTGGCAGTTGATGACTCAGATCTGGTACATAGTTCCTCAGCATCGACACGTGAAATACGTCATGCACTTGGGACAATTCGGCTGGCAGCTTTAGTCTGTACGCCATCTTTTCGATCCTCTTCAAAATCTGGTATGGTCCAATATATCTTGGTGCTACCTTGCTACCCTTTTCGAACCTGATCACTTTCTTTGTTGGTGAGACTTTCAGAAATACTGAATCACCTTCTTCGAATTCCAAATCTCATCGACGGTTGTCAGCGTAGCTCTTCTGCCTACTTTGTGCTACTTGCATCCTTTTTCTAATTAGATCGATCTTCTCGGATGTTTGCAGCACTATTTCAGGTCCAAACATCTGCCTTTCTTCTACTTCGAACCAGCACACAGAGGTCCTACACCTCATTCCATACAAAGCTTCATGTGGAGCCATCTCAATACTTGCTTGATAGCTGTTATTATAAGCAAATTCTACCAATGCTAAGTGTCATTCCCAGCTCCCTCCGAAGTCCATTATACATGCTCTCAGCATATCCTCGAGAATTTTGTTAACTCTCTCCGTCTGCCCATCAGTTTGCGGGTGGAAAGCTGTGCTGAAATCCGATCTCGTTCCCAAAGCTTCTTGCAGACTCTGCCAAAATTGGGACGTAAACCTTGCATCTCGGTTAGAAAAGATCAACACTGGCACCCCATGTAGCTTTACAATGCCCTCGATGTAGACTTCTGCTAACTTTTCCACCGAACAGGTCGTCTTTACTGAAAGAAAATGTGTAGGCTTTGTCAAATGGTCCACTATAACTCAAATTAAATCATTCCCATTCAAACTTCTGGGCAGTCCGGTGATGAAATCCATGCTGATATTCTCCCATTTCCACTCTGGAATGGGCAGTGGTTGCAGTAGACCTCCTGGTTTCTGGTTTTCCGCCTTAACTTTCTGAAATGTAAGGCATTTGGCCACAAATCCTGCCACATCCCGCTTCATTCCAGACCATCAGAAATGTTATTTTATGTCTTTATACATCTTTGTGCTTCCGGGGTGAATTGTGAGTAAGGTGGAGTGCGCTTCCTTCATGACATCTTCTCTCAATTCATCATTTATAGGCACACACAACCTATTTCTAAATCGAAGTTACCCTTCCTTCACACTGAACTCTGAGGCTTTTCCATCATTGACTAACTGCTTTTGTGCTTCAATCTTTGCATCACCCATTTGAGCCTTCTTGACTCGGTCATTCAGACTCGGTTGTAATTCTAGACATGCCAAAACTGTGCTCAAATCTTGAACAATTATTTCAATACTGGCTTGTCTGATCTAGTCATCTAGCTCTCTTCTTGTTGCAATGAGCGTGGCTATACTCCTGTTTCTGCTGAGCGCATCTGCCACGACATTGGCTTTTTTTGAATGATAGAACATTTCTGGTCTGATGTCTTCCAAATCCTCCAACCATCGCCTCTGCTTGAGATTCAAATCCTTTTGCTGGTAGATATACTTCAGGCTTTTATGGTCGGTAAACATCTCTACCTTTGTCCCATAGACATAGTGCCGCCACAATTTTAGAGCAAAAATTATCGCAGCCAATTCTAAGTCGTGTGTCGGGTAATTCTTCTCATGCGGTCGAAGTTGCTTCGATCCGTATGATATTACCTTCCCTTCTTGCATTAGGACACACCTGAATCCCAAAAATGAAGCATCACTGTAGATTACATACCCCTTATCTGGTTGAGGCAGAACCAAAATTGGTGCAGAAATCAATTTGTTCTTCAGCTCTTGGAAGCTCCCTTCGCATTTCTCAGTCCAATCAAAAGTTACGTTTTTTTGGTCAGTGCTGTAAGTGGTACAACAATTCTGGCATAGTTCTGGATGAACTTCCTGTAGTACCCAGTCATGCCTAAGAAGCTCCTGACCTCCTTCACAGTTCTCGGCTGAGGCCAACTCTTTACTTCCTCGATCTCCTACGGGTCTGTTGCCACTCCCTCCTTAGAAAGGACATGGCCCAAGAATGCCACTTCTGATTTCCAGAATTCACACTTTGACAGTTTGGCATAAAGTTGATGCTCCAGTAGCTTGATCAATACTGCAGTCAGATGCTCAGCATGCTCCTCTTCTGTTTTTGATTACACCAAGATGTCGTCTAAGAAGACAACCACAAATGAATCGATGAATGGCCACAAGATGCGGTTCATCATGTCCATAAAGATCATTGGAGCATTGGTCACCCCGAATGGCATCACCAAAAACTCGTAATGATCGTGCCGGGTTCGAAATGCCGTCTTAGGTACATCTTCTTCTTTGACCCGAACTTGATGATAGCCTGAACACAGATCAATCTTTGAGAATACGCCGCTCCTTGGAGCTGATCACACAAGTCATCGATCATGGGAATTGGGTACTGGTTCCGAACAGTAACCTTGTTCAACTCCCGGTAATCAATGCACATTCTCGCGGTTCCATCCTTCTTCTTCACAAGTAGCACGGGTGATTCCCAGGGTGAAGTACTTGGCCTGATGAATCCCTTCTGTAGCAGTTCTTCAATTTGCTCCTTCACTTTTTCTACTCCACTAGCGCCATCCGATATGGTGTTTTAGACACTGGTGCGCTACCTGGCTGCATAGTAATGCTGAACTCAATATCCCTGTGTGGTGGGAGTCTAGGTAATTCTTCCAAAAATACGCGGGAAAATATATGTACAATTGGTATCACCTTGACTTCACCTGGCACACGTACTCCAGTTACAGCTACAAGAATTTCTTCACTCTGCTTCTTCTTTCCTTGAAACACAAGTTTTGGTCCTCCAGATGGGGTAATGGCTACCATCTTCTCTCTGCAATCGATGCTAGCCTTATGCTTGGACATCCAATCCATCCCAATAATCACGTCCGTCCATGCAAAGCCTAGCTCTAGCAATTCTATACTCAGGGTCTCTTCGTCAATAAGGAGTATGCATCCCTAATAGCACAAATTTGTAGGGAGAGTTGCTCCAGATGGGGTAGCAACCAACAAAACTGAGTCCGGAGTTGCCTCCTAGGTGCATTTCAACTTCTTTGAAAATACTTCAGACACAAAAGAATGCAATGACCCACTATCAAATAAAACAGTTGTCTGGATTTCATTTATATTAATCCATCCTGTTACAAAAGTTTTTACATCATTCATTTCCCCATGTCAAAATATTCAAAAATACTACAGTAAACTTAGCCATAATTCCCTTCACCTACTGGTGATGACTCCCTCGTCTTCATCGGCGTCTTCTTCCGTGAGCGCGAATACTCGCCCTTGGCGGGCAATCCCCTTCCCCTTGCTGTTTGTCTTAGGAGCTGGCCTACTGTTGCCCCTCTGAAGCTGGGGACAGTCTGGCCGAACATGGGTATGGGTATCATTCTGAAAGTTCTTCTTTGGGCTCTTGAAGTGTTCTTGCTCGCCACATAGGAAACAGCTCCCTGTCTTGGTGCCTCCGGTGTTGCTGCAGTCTTCTGGAATTTCTGATTTCGACCCTGGTTCCTGAATCCCGATGCTGGTGCAGGCCTCTTTCCCTTGTTCCATCCTCCTGTATTAACTTGCAGTTCTGGTCCTCTGCTCATATCCAACTCCGTTGTAGCTGCACGGCAGACCAATTTCTCGAACCTCCGAATGCAAACGGGTACCATTTTGGTTCTAAGTATGGGCCTAAGCCGCTTCTCGAACCTCTTGGTCTTCTTGACCTCATCCTGTACCATTTCTGGAGCATAACGGGACAGCTGTGTGAACTTGGTTTCGTATTCACGAACAGTCATGCTTCCTTGTTTTAGGTTGAAGAATTCCATGGCCTTTTCCTCCTGTACATCCAAGGGAAAGTAGTGCTGCCTGAACTCCCCTAAGAAGTCTTCCCAGCCAATGGGTCCTTCGCCCATGCCCCTATTCACCGACTGCCACCAGACCCCGACGTCTTTTTCTAGTAGAATGCTAGCCAGGTACCTGACCTTGCTGTCCTTTGGTATCAGCATCACCTCAGACACTGTCCCGACTTGACGAATCCAGTCATCAGCTATTGTCGGGTCCGCCTGACCCTAAAAAACAGGCGGCCTCTTCTTACGGAAGGATTCGACCATCTTAACAGGGTCGGTAGCTGCAACTCCCCGGTTACCTGCGGGTGCTCCCTGTTGCTGCACATTATTTCGGCTTTCCTCTGCTAGGTCTCCGAATGCCTGGTATATACGGGCGAATTCTGCACCTATATCCAGACCTGCGCCATTGCCTCCACTACCTTCGCCCTCAATCGGGTCGATTCTACCGCTTCTTGTTCTGCGAGACATCTGATAGAGAAAAAAAATAATGGAATATACAAAGGCATCATATTGTAATATTCCATGAATAACATCGATCCAATCTCAATATGCACATAAGACTTGTAGAAAACGCAACGCTAAACTTCATTTCATTATAACAACTTATTTTACATATGCATTTTTCCTTACATTATATCATACATGTAGGTAGCAAAATACCAAAACAACAAAATAACCTATAGGCACCTAACTGCCTAATCGGTACTACTAGTGTTTCTTGCAGGGCTCCCTGCAGCTGGTGGCGGTCCTAGTAGTGCCTGCAACTGGGTGATCTGTGCCTGAAGCTCCGCGCACTTGTGCTCTAGGCGCGCAAACTGCACACGGTGAGTGTGCTTCATGATCACAGTCCTGCGGTCGGCTCTTGCCTTGGCCTTCCTCAACTCTGCCACTTCGCTCTCAAGACAGGCGTGGCACCAACCCCACATTGCGAGATCACGAAAAATCTGCTCTAAGGCCTGCTCCACTGTAGTAAGTTGGTGCGGTGGCGGGGGTGGCAGTACTGGAATCTGGCCATTCGCAGGGGCACCCCTTGCTGCGGCAACTGCTGTGGCCCCATTGGCCAACCCAGCTCCAACTGGTGGCTCCTCACCATCAGTGATGGGCTCTAGATCCGAGTCCACCTCGACCGAGATCCCATGTGCCCACCCATTTCCAAGGGGAAACGCTCCGTCAGCCATCCTGCAAGGAGTGGATTTAGGAATTAGCCTAGATATAGAAATATCATAAAACATAAGTTGAAGGAAACAACAGTATGAATTATAATTATCTACTACAAGCTAAAAACCTAACTCCTACAAGGCATCTAAGTCTATTTCCCTACTGTGTTGGACTATAAATTGAAGTCGGCTCTGATACCACTCTGTAATGCCCCGAACTTTCTATATGGAGAATTCGAGACACGAGCCAGGACCTTTACATTCAATTAGCAACAATACACAGAAAAGCAGGAAAATTTGAAACTTTTTACTTAACACAAATATTACAAGCTGAGTGTTTCCTTGTTTCAATAGATTACATCAGAGTTTACATGAACGAAACAATAAACATTGAGCTCTTCACTTGGAATCTATGCATTGACTAGAGTTCTCCCGAGTCGGTGATCCTGTATCCACAACCTATTTGAGTGGGGACGTCAGTACATATACTGATGCTTAAAGGCTGATGACTAGCAGTGAATCTAAAAAACAAACATATCATAAGCATGGTAAAAATGTGTCGGTGTAGTTTAAGTGTTCGTGGGTGCTAGGACTTAGAATCTAATGCTATGTCAACAAAAGCTAGGATGCACTTATTCTAATGCAAGCGAGAATCTAGAATCGTATGCATCCCATAGCTACATACGTCTATATCAAGCCAATCTCCATAATTTGGGATTTGAACCCGCGTTATGAATTCTACTTTTGTAAACAACCTGTTCCTGACAGATACAACGTGACTGATGAGGTTGCAGACGTGGTCAATTCACACCAATGCAGTACGCTCATGGTGTCAATGTTTTCACTACTACCCGGCGCACCGGACCTCAGTCAAAAAGCCAGATGAACGTAGGATATCCACAGTACAGGATAGCACGAAGCCTACCCTGTGGCACCCATAACTCATAGACCGTGGTCGAAGGCCCGTTCGCTTCCTCGGCATAGAATGCGACGGAATTCTGGGGTCCATCCCCTAGTTCCGAAAGGAGAACCTCCCGTTCTTATCATGGTACTTCAGGAATTAACAGAGTGAGATAAGCAACCCGCCCTCCCAACTTGTAAGAAGGCACCATACGTATCCTTTTGATGGGAAGGTACAATCCAATAACACCACCTAGTGTCGGCTTATAGGATGAGTTGGATCATAGGGTATCACCTTTAATACCAATTCTTTCATTTTGGCAAAATTGGTTAAGTAATTATCTTTATAAGTTACTACCCTAATGATGTCACTAAACCTAAATAGTCTTACGGGGTTTTCAATTTAGACTTTCTTAAGATTATCATGGTCCAACTCATGGCCTATCGATCCAAGACACCGGTGACGAGATCTCCCTCACTCATCACTATCCCTAACTCGGATCTTGTCAACATTCTCGGCCTGCGATCAACCCACACCGGTTAAGATCCGTCGGCGCACGAGGTGTGATTTATCCATAGTTTCCAAGCTGGTAAGATACGAGTCTTTATGGTCAATGACCCCAAGGGTAACTATAAGACCCTAGACGAGTATCTATCAAGCTAATAATAATAGTGACTTTTCCAACCATTATCACCCATACATTGAAAATGAAGAATGTTCACATGATATGGTCCAATTTTAATTAGAACCACCTAAAACTTGAATTCATGGATTGTCTTTCCCAAATTGAACTAGAACAACATGCAACTAGGTTCATGGGTTCTTTCCCAAATTTAAGCTAGAACACATGCCATTTGGTTCATGGGTTCATTCTCAAATTTAAGCTAGAATCACCTAGAAACTAAATGCATGGGTTCTTCATCGAATTGAGTTAGAACTACCATGGAACTAATTTCATGGGTTTCTTTTAGAATTTGAACCAGAATAATCATGGAACTCGAACATTCATGGTTTCTTTTTAATGGTTTAACTAGATTAGCATGCAAGCTGAATTCATGGGTTCCTTTAATAGTTGACTAGATTAGCATGCAACTATAACATACAATTTAAACACGCATGGGTTCTTTCAACAACCTAGAGTAATTAGAGCATGCTACTACAACATACAATTCAAGCATGCATGGGTTCTTTACTAGAACAACTACAACTCAAGCATGCATGGGTTCTTTACTAGAACAACTACTACTCAAGCATGCATGGGTTCTTTACTAGAACAACAACAACCCAAGCATGCATGAGTTCTTTACTAGAACAACTACAACTCAAGCATGCATGAGTTCTTTACTAGAACAACTACAACTCAAGCATGTATGGGTTCTTTACTAGAACAACTTCAACTCAAGTATGCATGGGTTCTTTACTAGAATAACTACAACTCAAGCATGCATGGGTTCTTTACTTGAACAACTACAACTCAAGCATGCTTGGGTTCCTCTTTGAATCTTTTTACTAGAACAACTACAAGTCAAGCATGCATGGGTTCCTTTGAAATCTTTATTAGAACAACTACAAAAACTCAAGCATGCATGAAAGTAAAACTTATAACAATTATTAAGGACTTTTCCTACATATTACAAAGACTGCTTTCTCAGAAATTTCTTCATATTACATAGACTACTTTCTACAAGTCTTACATATTACCTAAATTTACTTTTATTGAATCTACAAATCCTACATATTACAAAACCTACTTTTCTTTAATGTACAAGTCCCTACATATAACAAGGTCCTATTTTTTTATGAGCTAGGGTTAGTAAAGACTTGATCTTTAACATGGTAGAAAGCAACATACAACAAAAAACTCATCTTTTATTAGCTTGTTGAGTTCTACAACCCCAAATTGGGTATGTAAGTATTCTCACTTCACTAGTCTTATATGCTTATAGTTTTAGTCCAAGTTGTATAGTTTTGTGTTAACAAAATAACAATAATGACAACAATATTCATATCAAGTTTAAAGATTCCACCTTTATGGGTTTTTAGTGAGTTCTACCCTTCAAAACTTTTCATGTGATCATTCTTGATCCACACTACTTATATGCACAAATCGATTAGTCCAAGTTTTTAGTATAGCAAAATAACCATAACAACAACAATAACCATAACATGGTCTTAAAGATTCAACCTTTATGTTATTTGTTTGAGTTCTACCATCCATCTTTTCATGTGATCATTTTGATCCATACAACCATTCATATGCGTATGATTTAGTCCAAGTTATTTAGAACATACACATACAACATACAACAAATAAAAGCAAACAAAAAAACAATACAATAAGAAGTAGAGAACCCCCCACCTTGATTTCTTTGTAGGAAGAACTAGACAAGATCCTTCTCCTTCCTCCTAGCTCCTATAGAAAACCTACAAATGAAGAACTCACTAGTTAGGGTTTCTTTCTCTCTTTCTTTTCCTCTCTATTTTTTTCTTGTGGCAAATGAGGCAAGAGGTGAGAGGGGGGGGGGGGGGGGGGGGGAGGGGTATTTATAGGAGGATTGAGAGGGTGAGGGTGCAAATGCACCAAGGGATTTTGCAAAAACCCCCTTGGATCAAGGGGTGGCCGGCCAAACCCTATGAGGTGGAGGGGTGAGGTGGAGGGGTGAGGAGGAGGAGTGTTCTAATAAAAATACACATATTAATCCTCTTATGCTACAACTTTTATGTATCTTGTTTATATGCATTAGATTCGGCAAAGAGTTCAGTTTCTAGATTTCTTGAAGGATCCAGATTTGCATTACTGTGGTGGCGGGAATCTCAGTTTTGGTGCAACAACGTCATGCTGTCAAAATTTGAAATTCTCATCGTTCTTGATAATTTAATTTGTTTTGAATCTTGAATATGTATCCTACATAGCCTAAACTTATTCCCTGTCCTTAATCATGTATACTTGCCCTATTTCACACATTTTCATGTTTGTTTAATAATAATAATAAATAATAAGCCGGAGTTATGGGAAAGACCATAGTAGTGGACAATATAGGTAAGTGTACTCAGAAGGGGGCCCGTGTTTTCCATTACTTGGTTCATGAACTTATTGTATCTTGAGCGTATTCATGAACCCATTACTTGGCTCATGAACTTATTGTATCTTTAGTGCATTCATGAATCCACGGTTTGGTTCTTGAACTTGTTAGTGCATTCACGAACTGGTTCGTGAACTTGTTAAATTATTTTTGTATTCATGAACTTTGCTTGCTTGATACTTGATGCCTGAGTACACCGCCCTATAAAATATACCACTAGGCCTAAATGTAACTGTTTGTAAGTAGCAACCATGTGGTAAATAGTTAGGACGCATGAAGTACTTAGATAGAATTAAACATTAGATTTAAGAACAACTTGTCACTCATACACACTTGATACCTGCCTTGCTTGATACTTGTTACTTGATACTTGTCACTTGATATTTGATACAAATTACATGTTCACTTGTTACTTGTTCCACTACTAGTATTTGTTACTTAATCCTGTTACTTAACTTATTACTTGCTAGCTAGTCTCTTGAACTTCACTACTTGTTGCATCATTGTCAAATCATATTGTACACTCTTGATTCCATATCTTATTTCATACTTTCTTACACTTATTTTCATACCATTGCTTGCACTACTTGCGGTCCTAACTTGCACTAAGGGCGTTTGTCTTTGTTTCTTGTAACCCTTATTTTGCATTTTTGTGTATTTTGGGTGTATTTTTCGTTTTGGTGTATTTTTCTCTCTTGTATTTTTTCTGAACCGTATATTGGAGTTGTTTTCAATATATATTCGTCTTATTTCATTTTTTAGCTCTTTGTGTTTGATTAGGTTGTCTTTTTGGATTCGTTCTTCATTATTTGTTCTTTCTTTCATTTGGTCTCGTTCTCTTTATTTTATTTTTCTTGGGTGCTTGTGGTGGTGTTTGGTTGTGATCTTTTTTTCCAATCCTATTGTTTGATCCCTAATAAGATTTTACCAAGGACAAATTAAATCCCCAATCCTATTTGATATCCTATACAATTTGTATCCTATTTGAAACCCATTAAAACAAATCCTACTACTACTTCTAATTACCCACAACCCAAATACCCATTAACCCAACTTGTATTTCTAAACCCTATTCCCCTCGTATATATATATACTCTCTTATCTCTCCCTCACAAACCTTAACCCTAATACTCATCCCCATCCATCCCAGCCTCCCTACTCTCTCTCTCCCGATTTCTTGTGCCGCCTACCTACAGCCAAACACCCCCCGACCCTAGCCCAGGCCAATGCCACCCCCCTCCAGGCCGACAACTCCTTTCGACTATGTGCACACCCCATCCCGACACCCCACACTCCTATCCACTTGGCCGACTACCTCCTTGGCCATCCCGACCACCTCACATCATCATATAATCCCTCGACTCCCTTTCTTGGTATTCTCTCGTGGCCGCAAGCCGCTATCGCCGTCATCTCTCGCTTTTGGAGTTTTTGTTCGTGTAGATATTTTTGCTCTAGTTTGCTTGGATTCGTTGATTCGTAGATTTTCTTTCATGGGTTTTGCTCGTTACTCTTGGTTTTCATTGTTCTTCATCTTTGATTAAGGCAAGTAACTTGTACTTCAATTTATTTATTTGATACAAGTCAAAAATACCACCTATAGTGTAGTTGGGTCTAGAGACGACTCTTGTTTGTGTTATCCTTGATAGTTTTTGTCTCTATTGTGAAAACTTGACCATAGATGACTCACGACACAATATGGACATGAATTAACTTAGGTTTTATCCGTTCTTGATTTTGATCATGTATATGAGACTTTTGTGAGAACTCATGTTTTGGTTGAGACCCATATGATATTTTTGGTGTGAACATGCTAGGTAACCTAAATTATGATGTTTGGACACTTGGTAGGCTTGATTTTATGTTTGGTTGTGTTTTGAACAAGTTTTGTATGATATATGTTGAGATGTTAAAGGGAAAAATCTGTATTTTGTCGCTGATCTATTTTGTTTGCTGTTTTGGACTGTTTTAAAGTCAGTATCTTAATTTCGGTATAAAACATGAGTTTTAGAGTATTTCGTCTATTTTCAAAACCCTCTGACCTTGCTTGGTTTCGTTTTCGTATGAGTGAGTTATGACTGTTTTACTACAGAGGTGTTGATCTTTTCCAGATTTTATTTTTCGATGATTTTGATGACTACATGATTTTGATACTGATGCTACATATAATATTTTGATCCAAAACTTTGGTCAGTGTTTCTTTAACTAGTTAGGGATTGCCCAGAATTTTGGTGAATTTTATTGATGAGTTTCATGTGTTGTTTCATGCTCGTTTATGAAATCTATACTTGCTGTATTTTGCTCGCTGTTTGTAAAGAACCTTATTTTCACCATGATTCCTTTTACTGTATGAAAAATATTTGTCAAATATGAAAGTTATTATATTTTATCTATTTTTTTATCCCTTTAGCGGAATTGGATTTTGTTTCACTGGTTGCGAGATATCATAGTTTTCGTACAGCAGTGTTGGGAATTCCAGATTTGCCAAAATCTCGTTTATTGATGTTTTCTTATTTTTGATGACTGATCCAATTTCACTGGAAAATTATGAAACTTTATAATATGATACTGGACATATAGGGGAATACCCCAGATTTTTCGTGGATTTATTTAATGAGTTTTCATGCTGTTTTCCTGTTCTTGAATTCGTTTTCCTGATTTCTGGCTGAACCTATTTTTTGTATTCAGATCAGTTTTGAGCTATGCTTTTGTGAATTAATATATGACTTATTTATATTCTTTGGATTCGTGTGGAAGTCTATTTTCCAGATCCTTCGATGGATCCAGCTTTGGATGTTTATAACACTGGTAATCACTGTTTTACTACAGTATGGTCTTGCTGTCTTGAACTTGAGATTGTCTATTTTATTCTTTTATGAGATATCTTGCACTCGTACATGTTTATCTTGCAACTTGCACTTGTCACATGATCATGCCATGTTATTCTTGATATATTTTGCACATATACATATTTGTTTGACATTAATAATAAATAACCAAGCCGGGGTTTAAGAGACAGATCTAATAGTGGATAATTCAGAAACGTGTACTCGGAAGGGGATCCACTGATCCTACGTGATGACTTGAGACATGATACTTGACAGGTGATTACTTGATAGTTGCACGCAATACGATACTTGCCACTTGCACAACTTGACACGAGATTACATGATACATGATACTTGGAGCTTGAAGCTCGATTACTTGACTTGTCCCCGAGTATACTGCCCTCTATGGTCCACTATAAAATCTAAAGCGAAACTGTTTACTGTAGCAACCATGTAAGGTGGGATGCATGAAGTGCTACCTAGATAGTAATCACTACAAGACTTGAACATGATACTTGAACATGATACATGCTTGCTTGATACTTGACTACATGATACATGAAACATGACACTTGATACATGATTACATGATACTTGACACTTGATGCATATTTACATGATACTTGATTACTTGACACTTGATTTATGCCATTTACACTTGTTCACTTTGCCATACTAGTTGTTTATGTTGACATCATACTTATACCATGTTGCTAGTTAGTTTCCTTATGTGCTTGTATCCTACATTATAAGTGGCTCGTAACTTGCAATTGACGGGTACTTGTTTTTCTTTTTTCCTCTTTCTTGCATTCGTTGAATTGCAGATTTTGGAGAACAGATTCCAGATGGTATCGGAGACATGAAGTATTAGTGTTGCATTTTATTATTATTGTTCCTTGTAGCTTGCTTGAACAATATTGTATTTGGAGACTTGTGGATTTATTCTTGTATTTGGGCGATGTGACCCAAGATATTTGTTTATTCAGATCATGACTATTTGAGATTTATATATTTGGTTTCAAGTATTCTTGTTGGCATTTTGGGTTCATATGTGTATGTGGTTGATTCTTTTGCTTCCGACTCTGATATTTCTTGTGAATGTTGTAAAGATTCTTGAACAGCTTATGGATGATGAAAATCATTCGCTGGGCTTTTGTCTTATATCCGTATTCCGTATTCTTTTTGGGAAGTGAGGCATGACATTTCTCAATTTTCTTCTACATGATAATCCAGACTTTGGAGACGAGTTGCTTGCTAGAGCTGGTGAGCAAACCTTCTAGGCTTTGCTTGGGAAAGCTTGCTTCAATTATTTATATTTGAGTTTATTTAAAATTTGTTGCTGCTTAAAACTTGTAACGAGCTTGTCCCGAAGTTTTTACTTTTGATCCATATCTTGAATTCATTTGAGATATTTATATTTGTTTCAAATATTTTCTATTGATTAATAAATTATTCATGCATGCATGGTTGTGTATATTTTGATATATTTCTTGTTATGATGCTGAGTCGATCCTACAGCTTATGAATGATGAAAATCATTTGCTGGGATTTGTCACGTACTCATATTCCGTATTCCTTTTGGAAAGCGGGGCGTGACAAGCTCATTCATGATACTTGTTTAGTTCGTCCTCATCCAGTTGAGATAATTTTGTTCTATTGCGGCATATGAATCAACAAAATATTGTTGAGTTAGTCAACCACTTCTTAATAATAGGGCATTCTTTTCACACCGGCGTGACTGCAAGTGAAATGCATAATACTCTCAAATAGATACAACTTGCCCCCCATCTATGAATTTAATGTCAATTCTCCGACCTTTCTCACCAATTAGGAAGAGCAATGGGTACTACAGAGGCATGTAACATGGTTGTGTTTCAAATATCCTTTGTAAGGCTCCACTTTCCGTACATACTATGGTATCCCGCTTACTCACATTCTCTGAGCCATCATCGGCCATGAGGGTAGCAACCTCATCACAGGACGATAAAGTGTACTTTCGACCATCACGTGCCCACTCATTTATTATACATATTCTCAAATTCATCGACAAATAGTGTTGATGTATATTTTCTCCTGGTGGACGAAGTATATCTCTTGCATGTCGAAACATATTTACATATGGATTAACTTCATCCAACAAATTTTGTAGTTTCTCCATGAATTCTTTATCTATGTTATTGATGCCCATATTTTTTGCATGATTTGTACGTTGATCCAACTCATATAGACCATTATGTATGTACAACTGTACAAATTTTGGTTCGACCCCTTCAACTAGAAGAAGAGAACCAATTTGGCGATAATTTGATCCACTTATTTTGGTATATGGACCCCTCCCATCCATGACCCACAAGTTAATTTTCCTCCCATCGAAGTGAAGGAAAATAATTAATTATAAATCCTGACCAAGTCCTTCTATTTGGACTAAGGTTTGCCATATTTTTCATCAAGAAGCTCCATAATAAGCTGAGGTGATGATGACAAGAAAGGTAGAGTAACTAAACCTTCTCTACAACATATTTGAAAGCGTGGGCATCTTTGATTGATGATGTAGAAGAACGCTGTCCAATCCACATTTGAGCATGAAAACTACTGCACTCAACATCATGCTTGCCTAAATAGGAACTTTGTTTGATATTTGGACGACATCCAAGAGGCAAGTTCCAAGAACTTTTCAAGGGAACATAAGAGCTTGAATAGCGTTGGTAGCTACAGCTTGTACTGCAAAGTAGGCTAATACGGTATGGTACTGGTTTCAACTGATGGCCTGTAGGCCTGGGTCTTCTTTTAGTCTAAAGGCCTCGTGAGGGCCTTAAGCATCTCAAAAAGACTGTATATACCTTCTCGCTGTAACTATTAAGAAGAATAGGTACAAATGTGGATTGGCAGAGAATTATTTAATAGTGTTAAACCATATATAGTTACTAACAATTCCCACTTCTTGTGGGCTCTGCATCTTCATCTCTTTCAATTACAAATGCATGACCAGTCTGCGTGGAACATGCTGCAGAATCAATTTTAGGATGTATTATAAAAGGAAGATAATTAATTATGTCATGAATTGTAGGAAAAAGACATCATACTATTAGTTATTTGGGCATTACAGTGCAGTACATCTTACTTACCATCATCACGTGTATCTTCATTGTCAGTTGATATGGATGATGATCTTCTGTTTGATGGTTCCCCTACACTGCTGTTACTGTAAATTCTTGATTTTGATGACTACAACAATACACAATTGTTCTATCTTACATATCTTATGCAGTGTATACTTAAAGTGTTCAAAGCCACAATATAATGATGAAGCTTTCAAAAGCACGAGATCAAGCCACACAGACAAGAACGACTTCAAGATGCAAGATCAAGATACTAGAGCTTCAAAAGTGTTTAGCTAAAAGAACAAGTGTCTTGTAATCTATTTGTAATATTTGTGTGCTTGTCACACACACACTCACACATCCCCTAAGAATAAAAATAAAGTTGACTAAAATCAAAAATTCAAAAAGAAGCTTATATAAGTTCAGCTGTCAAGTACCAGTCGACTCACTCTTGTAAGCAGTCGACTGTTCTAGTACGAAATAGACTGAACTCACTCAAGCTCTGACCAGTCGACTCATATGGCAACCCAGTGGACTGTTCAAGCAGTTTTGATAGTTTTCTGAAGTTTAAAATTTGTCTTTCAAATTCAAATCTTTTATAGCCATTTTATGGCAGTTGTGGAACTGTTTCGCAACGTTTTGGAGATTCTAACTCTATAAATAGAGTGTAGAATCTACTTGGAAAAGGTTCCCACAATTGATTAACAAGTCTTCTTACTTTTTGTGAAAGAAGAACTCAAGTTTTTTAATACTCTCATTCTCTAAGACTTGGTTATCTAATTTCAGTCTTGTATAACAAAGATTTCGTTCTAGACTGAAGTTAGAAGTTGACCTTTAGCCTCTCAACAAAAAACACTCAAAAACAAGGCTTTAGGTTATTGTAATCTTCCATTTTTTGTTGTTTACTCTCGGTTTGTGAGAGTGGTCCTCTCGGTTGGAGAGAAGGACTCTTGGTGTAGAGTCAGTATCACTCTAGGTTGTAGAGTGGGATCTTGCTCTCTAGTGGTGAGAGAGGTCTACAGATTTAACATAGCTGTTGTCACGCCCCGCTTCCCAAAAATACGGAATATGAGCACGTAACAAAAGCCCAGCGAATGATTATTATCATCCTTAAGCTGTTTCAGAAATCTTTGCAACACATCACAGAATATATCAGAGTTGGAAGCCAAATGCACAACCATTCATGAATAATTGAAATAAATTACCAACAGAATTTACTTGAAATCAAATACAATATCCTCAAATAAAATTCAGAGTCTGAAAAAAACAATATTCTGGGTCACATCGCCCAAATACAAATAATATTCAAGTCTCAAAATACCAGAATAAACCAAGTCTCACGAATACAAAATAATGTTCTAGCACGAAATAGAAATAATAATACTAATCAAAAGCAACTAATACTGCAAGTCTCCAATACCGCCTTGAACCTGTTCGCCATAATCTGCAATTCATCGAATGCAGGAAAAAAAAGAGAAAATACAAGTACCCGTTAATTGCAAGTTCGGGTCACAAATAGAGTAGGATACAAGCACATGAAATAAAGAACTAAACAGATCTAATTACTAGCAGAAACAGACCTAACATGGTATCCTAACATATGTCTTAAGTGTCAAGTGTCAGATAACAGATATGTCAGGTAATCAGATAATAGATATGTCAGGTAATCAGGTAACAGATAACAGATTCAGATTTCCATATATTAGATTCAGATTCAGACTTTAGAAACAGATTCAGATTTTAGATTTCAGATTAATGTAAGTCTTGTGTGATTACTATCTAGGTAGCACGACATGCGCCATACTTTTATCACATGGTTGCTACATTCAAAACAATTTCGTTTGTAGATTTCGTAGGGGACCATATAGGGCCGTGTACTCAGGGTTCAGACAGATAACAGACAATCATGTGAAATGATCTCAAACAGACGATCACGTAAGTGATCTCAAACAGACGATCATGTAAAATGATCTCAAACAGACGATCACGTAAGTGATCTCAAACAGACGATCATGTAAAATGATCTCAAACAGACGACCACGTAAGTGATCTCAACAGACGGGAAACACGAGCCCCCTTCTAAGTACACATTTCCATGCTTTCCCACTACTAGATCCTTCCCATAAATCCCGGCTTGGTTACTTTTATTATGGTTATTAAACAGACATGAATGTGTACCAAATAGTGCCAATTTAACATGATATAATCAGGTTTAGGTTTAGGGAATCACATCAGCAAGTCTAGATGATGTAGAGTCACATAACCAAGCAAAATAGGGTATGTTTGTAATCAGGACAGCACGACCAGTCAGTACTCAAACAGTGATTCTAGGAACTACAGACATGCAAATCAGAATCTGTCGAAGGATCTGGAAATTAGACATCCACACGCTTCCAACGCATATAAATACGTCACATACTAGTTCACAACATCTCAACTCAAAACTGAATCCAACACAGATTTTATGTTCAGCCATAAAATAGGGGAACGACTTCAAACGCATAAAAACAGCAGGTAAACTCCTCAAATAATTCCACGAAAAATCTGGGATACTCCCCTATAGATATATACTCAAAATAATAAGTTTCGTAGTATTCCAGAAAGGATAGCTAAGTCGTAAAAAATGAAAAGTAACCCAAAAACAAGGTTTGACGAATCTGGAATTTCTCAACACTGCTGTATAAAAACAAACATATCTCGCAAACAGCGCATCGAAATCCAATTCTGCCAAAACGGCGTGAAAATAGATAAAATTCTCCAACTTCCATATATCACAATGAATTTTCATAAACCATACAGAAATAGGGTGAAAACTGGGTTTAACATAGAACAGCACGCATTTTACAGCAAGAGTATATTATAGAAAAGGATATGAAACATCGCTCAAAACTTATCTTTAAAATACCACAAAAATCTGGAAAGTCCCTAACATCATGATGAAACACTGGGCATAATATTATGGCATGATATTATGTATAACCTAGATCTTGAAATTAATTTGTTAACAAAAATCTACCACAAACTGAATCTGGAACTACTGACACACATGCACCAAATTTATCATATCTTCTTCATACAAACTTCAAACGCAGTGAAACCAGTGAGGTTAGAAAATAGATTCAGTTCTCTACAATTTACTGTGAAATGTTCACATTGAGATTCGGACTCTAACCTAGGTGAAAACAGCAAACAACACCGCACAGTCCGAAATTCCAGATTTCACAACTTATCTTAGAAACGTCATAACTTCTACAAAAATGAACCAAACTCATCCAAATTTGAAACGCAGCCTACCCATCATCTAAATATCCTAATGATGGGTTTCTAACATGTCAAAACCTAATAATTCTCATATGGGCAATCAATAAAATACATGGTATGCAATATGTCACATACACGATCAAAATCAAGTTTGGGTGAAACCTAGGGCATCAACCTATCAATTATCATGTTCTAAGTCATCTATGTCCTGATTTACACAATAGAGACAAAACCCACAAATTAAAATATAGTTTTTGGCCGTCTCTAGTCTCAACTATCCTATATGTGAACTTTCTGACTTGTATCAACCTAATGAAATTATGTACAAGTTACTTGCCTCTAATGAAGTAAAAACGATGCCAACGAGTCGTAGGAACAAAACCCATGAATAAAATAGCCTTCCCATGCGTTTCCAAGCGAATTCACGAACCAGAAACGTCTTATGATCAATCCCCTTGATGCACGAACCAAAGTGGGTGATACCCACTTGACAAATCAGCGAGGGGGGGAGTTTTGGTGCTGTTTTGGATGGTGAGGTGCTGTTTTTGATGGTGCCGGTTATGGAGGAGAGCAAGTAGGGTTTGTAGAAGGAAGGGTCTGGATGGATTTGATTGTAGGAGAAGTATGATGGCTTGCAATGGTGGTGGTCGGTTTTGGGAGGAAGTAGGGGCCGGTTTTGATGGGGATAAGTGCAGGCCGAAAGTCTCAAGGAGGGAGGCCGGGAGGTTTGGATGAGAGGGAGAGAGATTAGAGGTTAATTAGGTTTAGGATTAGGGTTTTGGACTATTAGGGTATTTATAAAGGAGATATTTGTGGGCTAATGGGTTGTGGGTTTGGATATGTAGTAATAGGTATACAAATGGGTAATGGATATTGGGTCAAATTCAAATGGGGATACAATATATAATGAATCCTATGGCTCCTAAAAATCTCCTTAAGGGTCAAAAATCACAAATTGGGCAAAACACCACCAAAAATTCACCACATAACCAAAATAAATAATAATCATGAACAAGGCTAAGAAAATGCGAAAAAGAACTCAAAATGGCGTAAATGGGCAAAACGACGCACAATCAGCACAAGGAGATCAAAACTGAAAGAAAAAGAATTTATATTGAAAATAATCAAATATACGGTTCCGAAAAATACAAGAGATATAATAATACACAAAAATGAAAAATACACTCCAAAATACATAAAATGAAAAATAGGGGTTACAGTTGTTGTCAAAGGTCGTAGAGTATTCTTGTATTTTGTCAAGAATAGTGGAAAATCTCAAGTGGGTTGCTTGGGAACTGGATGTAGGTCGGGAGGACCGAACCAGGATATATCGTGGTGTTAGCATTGTTGATTTTCTGTGGTTTGAACTCTCTAACTTATAATTTTATTTTCGCTGCATTTCTTTGTAAATCATGTTTGTCCAGTCGACTGGTTCCCTATTTAAGTCGACTTATAGACTCGCTTCTTTTCAGTTGATTTACTTCTTTTATCTGATGCAACAGTCGACTGACCTCTTGTTTATAGTCTACTGAACAGTTGTGTTAACTTTAATTTATTAAGTTTTTTTTATACAACACTATTCACCCCCCCTAGTGTTATTTGCCTTGCATACAGAATCCAACAGTTACTACTGCTCACATTATATGATAGCAAAGATGGTCTTCACCATAATGATTTACCAACACACCAAGTACTGTATGTCGCCGAATTTATTTCATGTCCCCCATTGTCAAAATTACCCACTGTAGACATGTTTTATTGATGAACTTTTCTAATTAACCCTGAGTGTAGCTCTAAAATGTTCAGAATGAAGGTCACCCTCCTTTCATATGTATGGGTAGGAAATTCATTTGTCATAATCCTTTGCAAATGTTTATGTCTTTCCGTAATAATTGTAGTTATAATAATATATTTTCTCATAGTATGAACAACGAGACATGTCCCATTGCAAAGTACTAGAGACCGATTCAAAATTCTTAGTAGTATAATCGGCACTCCTTACTTCAATTCTAAACAATGATTTGACAGCCCGCCCAACTTAATTGTAAGTAGAAATTCAGGCGGATGCATAATTTGCTCAGTTGTACCATTCGAATTATGATCGACTGAATATGCACTTAGGTAGTTGACCATCTATCTAGGAACCATAGACAAAATATGAGAATTAATGGCATCAACTTCTTCATTAGTAGGTGCTAGAATAGTAGTTTTTCAAGGAATGTTCAGTCATTATATCTAGATTCAATATTAGGATCAATCCAATCTATCAAACCCTTTAGACCATCTGCAGCTTTAATTCTGTAACACCCCGAATTCCAAAATACACTGAATTCGAGATTCCACAGGATCTTTACACTTCATTCGTACAATTTTACAAGGAATTTAAAACTTTTATTTCAACAATAATTACATCAGAGTCTTTTACATCAATACGCAGCAGAATCAATAAAATACAACAATAATAAATGTACAATTGTTACAACTTTAATATTTAAGTAATCAACAGCATCAATCATCTTTATATCTTCATGTAACTCCAAATCCTGCATATAAGACTATGGGCACGTCAGTCGCTTACAACTGACGAAATATTATACACGGCCATCCTCTCTATGCCGGAAACAGTATAACGATTCTTAAATACTTTAGCAAACACAAACTTGATCACAAACAAAGCTACAAAGGGACTATCCTATTAATGTCGTGTTGTGCAGTGCACTTAGTTCTTAATGCAGATATTTATATTACATGACACTAATGCACACTTGTTCGGATTCTATGCATCCCATACTACATAGGTCCGAGGGCAAGCCCTTTATCGTACTTCATTTTATAGGGTTCAATCACTCGCCATGACTTAATCTACTACGGTAACTATGGTAAGTATCTTCGATGGTTTGTGATCTATGAGCTCATGTCCAGACAGCCTGGAGGAGAATCCCACGTCATGTCACGACGCATCGTGAAGACAGCCTGTGGTCAATTCAGCCTCCTATAGGGACATGACACCACCCGCAGTCACCAAACACCCCACAAGCGTCGCCACCGGGACGGCACTCTGGAGCAGTATCCACGTCATGTCACGACGCATCGTGAAGACAGCCTGTGAATACTCTCACACCGCCAATCCAATGGTCCTCATACTCATGTTTTTCTATTACTTTCATCACATCTCCACTATGTATCTCTCTGTAATTTCGGTAAGTATCCTAGATGTTTTGTGATTTACGAGCTCATGTCCAGACAGCCTAGAGGGGATTCCCACGTCATGTCACGACGCATCGTGAAGACAGCCTGTGGTCAATTCAGCCTCCGTCATGGGACATGACACCACCCGCAGTCACCAAACATCCCACAAGCGTTGCCACCGGGACGGTACTCTGGAGCAGTATCCACGTCATGTCACGATGCATTGTGAAGACAGCCTGTGAATACTCTCATACCGCCAATCCAATGGCCCTCATACGGATGTTTTTCTCTTACTTTCATCACATCCTTACAATGTTTATTTTAAAAGAAAATCATCACAACATAGAGCTAGCTTACCCTGCCGGACTTAAATCAAAAACAACCGAGACAGTCAGCCTACCTGGCTACTTCTCAAGAGATGCTCAACCCTCAACGGTTAGCTCTCAAAATCATAAATAATACTGCCGGCCACTAGGGTCTCGCCTAGCCTCTAGATTCCAACAACTATATCTTTCTAGAGATCAACAATATTTCATAATCAATCTCAAATAACACTTCCATTTCTTTTGTTCACAACTCTTTCTCAAAACATTTCTTTTATAATCACATAACATGAGAACAATTCAATTCGATATCTTTGTCAATTTCATCTTTCATATCCTTGTGTGCATTTCAAAATAAACTCATTCAAGTATTAAAAGTCATAAAATCTCGTATTCCAACTTAATTAACTTTCATTTGTCAAAATCAAATCCAAACTTAAGAACAAAAACCAGTTCGGTTCAGTCGACTGGTAGCAGTATCAGTCGACTGTTCTGCAAACATCAAAACATCACAGTCGGTTCAGTCGACTGTTGACAAAGAATCAGTCGGCTGTTCCGCGAATACCTTGAAAACTCAAACATTAAAATTCAGGACAGCAGCAGTCGACTGTGAAAGTAGACAGTCGACTGTCCTGCCGAGGAAAAAAACCAAATTCTTATACTTGCCAGTCGATTGTGGAAGGTAGACAGTCGACTGTCAATTACACCAATTGCAGCTTGCATATATTTTTCGACCTTTTAATTGATTTTTACTTCCATATAAAAATATAGATCATTTCCAGAATGTATTCCTTTTGAAAACAATATCGTATATGTTCTCAAATTCACAAGTTTCTCATTTTTCAATGAAATCTTTAAAATGCATCAAAACATATCTCCAATCGATTTTCCAAATAAATTGTTGTCTTTTATCAAAATCACTTTATAAAATCTCTATATTCACATAAATAAATATTTTGAGGTTAAAAATGCACTTCTTTGCTACATTAGCATCGAAAGTCATTTCTCCAGATATTTGCATTATTTCAATTAGTATTTCAACCATGCATCATACAATCAAAACTTACTACGGCACATATTTTTGCATGCAAATATTCTAACAATCATCATAACACATTTTGGACCATAAATTTAACAATTCACAACTATCACAATAATTAGAATTTAGCAATCAATCTCTACAACAACTAGCATGTAATCTCATCATACCAATTCAAATTCAACATATAAATTGTATATCATCTATCATGCAAATTCCTCCTAAATTAGAAAGCATTTAAGAAACACCCACCGAAAGTTGAAGAGGTTGTACTCAATTGAACTCCTAGAATTTAGGAGCTCCTAAAGAAAACTCCATTTGCAACTTCTCAAAATCCGCACATCAAGGCAAGTCCTCACTTCCTTTCGGTCAGCATCAAACAGCAAGAGCACCCTCGGCCAAACAGAGAAGACCCTCATCATGTGCATACTATATACATATCTACATATATACATAGATATGCCTATATATACACCTATATTTATATATATATAATAAATAAAGTTGGATAGGTGAGTAGGGGAGATAGCTTGGTCTGGCTTGTTTGGAGCTTTCGGGTATGGAACAGAGAAGAGAAAGAAGGAGAGAATGAGAGTGTGGGAGGAACTTAGGTGTGCCTTTATAGATCAACTAGTAGGTAGTTAGAATAACCACCTCCCACATGAACACCACTAACTCCATTTTCTAAAATTTACAACTTGCTTTTCCTCCTACTTTCAAAATCAAATATTCAGATTTTCCCTCTTCTCAAAAAAATAGTCCGGTTCCCAAAAATGTGTGCACATCACACGTGTGCACGTGCACGTGCTTTGTGTACAAAATAATTTATTTATTTAATCCCTTTAAAACAATTTATTTATATATGTAATAAACATATAAAATTAACTTAAAAATTATACTTTTCATACACAATTAAAATAGACACACATAATTTCATAAAATTTATTTTGAAAGACTAATACGCTTAAAACACGTGCACCGAAACACGTGCATCGCCCGTAAAATCTCAAAAACACAAAATTGACTTTATCAACCTGAAAAAAATATTTATAATTAATCAGAATGCAACATAAGAATTTATCTAATATACATATTCGATAATGTACTCAAACGTACAGAAAACACTTATATTGCACGTATAAAAATTATTTTAATTAAAATAGAAAAAATTGAATTCCGTTTACAAAAACATGTTTATAAAAATAAATGATTGAAATTCATCGAAAAACTTTGCACGTAATGGTGGAAAACACGAAATCGACACGTGCATCGATAATACGTAAAAAGCACGTAAAAACTCAAAGATTGAAATTTAGCAATTGAGTTGTCTCAAATGGGATTTTAAGAATACGGGATTGCATAAATAATCGGAATTCAAAATACATATCAAAATGCGTTATTGATATTATCAATAACAGTACAAAATGCATGTGCGTAACACCCGAGGGCAAAATTGTCATTTAAATTTTGCGGGGTGTTACAAATGCGAAAGTCATTTGTTATTTGTATCCAATCTTTTTCGGAACCTCCATTATTAGATTCACCTGGAATTTTACCGTCCCCCACATCTAAAATTCACTTTGCAAATTTCTCATGTTCATTTTTGCTAACTTGATCGAGTGAACTTCCCATCAGTCTCATATTTTTCGTTAACTCATACACCTTACACGAAGACCAAATATGACTCCTTTATATGATGCAAATACAATACGGGGTCGTCCACCTACTATCACGACAGGCAAAATCTGTCGAAACTCCCCGCTGAGAACAACTTTTCGCCAAATGCGTCATCAGTTGCACTTTCATTCTTAAACTTCATTAGATCCTTGAAAGTTTGATCAACGGCTTCAAATGCATGGCGATGCATCATTGGCGCCTAGCCCCAAATAATCAAATCTGCTTGTTGAATGAGTTGAGATAAATCATCCTGCTAGAGAATAGAACATGCCGAAGTTTCATGGACTTTTATAGGAATACAAAACCTCGAATGCGTAATTCAACCTTTAGGCAATAACATGACAGCTATTCCAGAAGAAGCAACATTGAGGACTATTTTTCTTTCCTCTCGAGACCTTGCAACTAATGTATTCCATAAAAATATTTTCCTATTCCACCGCTACCATGAACAAAGAAAACACCTCTCCTATTGCTTGAGTGCGCTGAAACCACAACCTCCAATAGCCGAATTTGCTCATGAGTCAACTATGGAAGAATTGCTGAAACTCTCTTTTCGACTCGTCGACGTCATAACACAATTCATCGCATATCTGTCGATTTTAAATGACATGTACATGTACATCTTCGGAAAATGGGAGTGATCAGAATTCCTTAAGAGACCATCTGTTCTGATTCAAAATGCATTCAATATCTAAAAGGGCTAAATTCTTCAACTGTATTTCTGTCAATTCTAAACTAAAATCTAAAGATTATATCCTACATCTATACAATATGTCATCTGATAGATTGCTCCAATGTTTGTTCATAACCGGATTAGTTGGCTCAGAAAATATCAATATCGAAGCAAAAAGGTTTCTGAGCCGACGAACTGATGCAAAAGAAGATTATTCGGTTAATTCCTGGTGTCATTCATTGTCATCCTCTAGCAACCCGAGTGCACAACATGGATATGTTATTCCATTCACGGTTCTTAAATGTGCATTGCTCGTCGCCCCACGTACCACACACAACAACATCCGTAAATAAAACCTCTCTCATACAGCTGGAGGTGCATAGTACAACCTTCCAATTGCGAGACCACTTAGTCTTCTTGACCACTTCCTATCCACTTGTTTGCATACCCATTTTTCTAGAAATTCGAAGTATGTAAGATCTCGAGCATCTTTGTAGACTTGATTTGTAATACCCCGTACTTGAGAATATATATATATATATATATATATATATATATATATATATATATATATATATATATAGTAATAACTATAACAGAATAATAAGGTTGGGCCTATAGGAATTATATGGGCTTTGGGTGTATGGATTAATTGGGCCATCATTGGAGTTGCTGTATGAAGGCAGCATATGCCTCATGTGGGCCCTGTGATTGCATTGTTTGGAAATGGATGCTCACGTGAGGGCTTCATGTGAGTTGAGTTGGTGATGGAGTAACAAAATCCCACATTGGATAATTTTGAAGTGAAGTGTGTATAAATAAATATAGTTGCCTAAGATTAAGGGGTACCTGAAAGCTATAACACCTTTTGTAAGGCAAGCATGTAGTGGGCTGTTGTTAGGATCTATTTTTTGCGTGTGCGTGCATGTGTAGCTGCGTACGCAACTGAACCGAACTCGGGGCGTTACAAATGGTATCAGAGACGACTTTAGACAGCGATTGTGGGTAAGAATAGGTTAGAGGTACGCCTGAGATGGAGCTAGGATAATGCGTGGTACTGCTAGCAGAATCATGGTACTTCACTCCACGTCGGATAGAAAGGCGATCCTGGATCAGGTTGCATGTTCCGGGCTCAGTGAGGATGCTGAGTTTTTAAAGGGGGGTGTATGTAATACCCCGTACTTATATATATATATATATATATATATATATATATATGCATGTTCCGGGCTCAGTGAGGATGCTGAGTTTTTAAAGGGGGGTGTATGTAATACCCCGTACTTATATATATATATATATATATATATATATATAGAGAGAGAGAGAGAGAGAGAGAGAGAGAGAGAGAGAGAGAGAGAGAGAGAGAGCAATGCTCCTTTGAAAACACTACTGTAGCGTTGAAAACGTTAAAACAACCTAGGTCGTTGTTGGAAACAACGGCCTAAGTTATAATGCATTTTAACCTAGGCTGTTGTTTCCAACAACGACCTAGGTTGTTTTCACGAGTTTTCACAACATTTGCATTTTCAATGGAGCATTGCTCATATATATATATATATATATATATATATATATATAAAATAGAATATAGGCTTTGGGTGTATGGATTAATTGGGCCATGATATATAATAGAATATAGGCTTTGGGTGTATAGATTAATTGGGCCATGATTTGAGTTGTTATATGAAGGCAGCATATGGTTCATGTGGGCCCCGGGATTGCATGGTTTGGAAATAGATGTATGAGTTAAAGCTCTCGTGAAGGCTTCGTGTGAGTTGAGTTGGTGATGGAGTAACAAAATCCCACATCAGAAAGATTTGAAGTGAAGTTCGTGTATAAATATATGATATGGATAAAAATGGGATTAAATCGGGACCGTTCAAATCGGGGATGAATCTTGAAGCCCTTAGTGGTAAAACAGTAATTTCCACCACAAATGTGTCCGAAATGGGAACTGGGTCTCCTTCCAAACCCAATAACCCAAAAATGGGTCTGTCTTGCAGGGTAAGGGTGACGGCCCATTACAAACCAGCGCAGGATATTTAGAGTAATTCAAATTCATGATTATCTCAAAGAGGTAGTTTGAACCGCTTCTCTTATCATGAAACGAGTTAAACTCTCTTATCCAAAAACACCAGAACATAGAGATAAACGATTATCTCTAAATTGTCTTTAAAGGCGACTGTAAATACCACTCTTCCCCCACCATAAAAAAGGAAATCAATATTTTTTCCACAAAGCGCTCTTTCATAATCTTCCTGATTACTGACTTGATCGTGGGAGAGTTTTTCACTGGGATCCATCCCGGTGTTTCAAACTTTTTGCAGGTTAACGGTAGCGGCGAGAAACATTCAAACGCCGGCTAGAAGTCAACCGGTTTGCCTTTATTGTTTCCAAAAGAATCTACAAATAATCTGTTTGCTCCCACACCAAAATTAGCAGTAATAGATTGGTGCGGTCTATGGGAACAGAAAAAGCAATCCAGTCACATATCACCTGTAAAGGCAGTTTCTGAGCATGCCTCCTAAAGAAAAAAGGAAGGCAGCGACATCCTGGTGAAGAGTCACTCCTCTTCCTCCCCCTCCACAACTCCAAGATCTTCCTCTTCAACTCGACCAATAAGTTCAGCAACCGCAGCCTAACAGCCTCCTCCCACGTCCAGGGGGGCTGCCCCGGGGGCTCCCGTTGGAGCTGTCAGGGACAACACTCCATCATGACCATATCTCAGTTCACAATCCTTCAACTGACTCTATGGCTTCTCAAAGCCCTCCCGGGCTAGATCTCCATAAAATAATCGTTAAATGTCAGCAGGGGGTCAACCACTGAACTCGCTTGAATGAAAGGTGGGCCCCTAAAGAAGTTCCTCAACCCAAGCAAAAGAGGGCCCCTAGAGCCCGGTCCCCCAGTAGATCAAGGCCTAGAAGAACCCCTTCCCCGAGGAGGCGAAGGGAGTCCCCTCCATGCCGCCGGCAGAGGAGTCTTACCCCAATAAGTCGAGCTGCACCTAGAGCTCACCGAGCTGGAGGGGCACCATCACTCAAGCAGAGTTCCAGAACTTCAAAGAAGACATTCTGTGAGCTCTCAATATTGCCACGGGCCACGATCAACATGCGCCTAGCCCTCACCATGCCCCGAATCATGAACGACGTGAGCCTCGGCCTCGCCACACACCGGGTTATGACCAGCATACGCCTAGCCCTTGCCATACCGCCACCTATGAAGGGGAGACCCGAAGGTCGCCTAGATTCGACCGGAAGGATGACTCAGTCCATCGCCGTCTCCACGAGATGGAGAGGCGCCTAAGCAGGCTCAACCGGAAAGAAGAACAGTGGGCGAGGAATTTCTGCCTGAGCAGGCCCCCTTTCTCCAGAGCCATCATGGAAGCTCCGGTCCTACAAACCTTCAAGCCCCTTCACTTCGAGTCTTACAATGGGGAATCAGACCCGGCTGATCATATAGAGAGTTTCAAAACTCTCATAATGATTCACAAAGCCTCCGATGCACTTCTTTGCAAAACCTTTTCCGCCACGCTGAAGGGACCAGCGAGAGAATGGTAATCCCGCCTATCCCCCTCATCAATCTTCTCCTTCAACCAATTTGAGGAGCTCTTCCTTACCCACTTTGTTAGTAGCCGCCAAGCCGAGAAGATGAATGCATCGTTGCTGGCGCTCAGCCAAAGGAAAGGTGAGCGCTTGAGGGACTATGTTAGGCACTTTACCTCTGAGGCTCGGTCCATTGCCTCTCTTGAACAGTCTGTAGCCTCTGCAGCATTCCGCCACAACATTAATCACACCGACCTAAAGGCATCTCTCACCAAGAAGTTGCCCCGAGACTTCTCGGAACTCCTGCTGAGGAACGAGAAGTATATCCGAGATGAAGAAGCCCTAAATCCTCAAGATCAGAAGGAACCCCAACTCGGGAACAAACGGAAGGGGGCAGAAGAAGAAGGTTCCAAGAAGCTCCAGAAGGAAAACCACGGCTAGTGCTGCCCTTCTCCCCATTTTGAAAGGTTTACCCCTCTGAATGCTAGTGTTTCGGCCATCCTTATAGAGGTTGGCAAGGAGGGTCTTCTCCAAACTCCCTCGAAGATGAATACACCTAGTAAGTAGAGGAACAGAGACAAGTGGTGCCGCTTCCATAGGGACCATGGCCATGATACAGATGAGTGTCGGGCCCTGAAGGACGAAATAGAGGCCCTAATACAGAGGGAGCAGCTTACCAAGTTTGTGAGGAAGGACAGGGTGGACCCTCCACCACCCCGGGGGGCCAATAAGCCAGTGGAATCCCAAGACTCCGAGCCAAGGGCTGTTCTCCACTCTATACACAGAGGTCCCATGGGAGGAGAATCTAACTCCTCCCACAAAGCTTTCATCCAGAAAGTCAACTCTGTAGAAAATTTCCCTCCTTGCAAGAGTTTTGGTGTCCCAATTACCTTCTCCGATAAGGACTTGGAAGGCGTCCGAACTCCCCACTGCGATGCACTTGTAATCAGCCTTCAAATGGCTAATCATGAGGTACAAAGGATCCTGGTAGATAACGGGAGCTCTGTTAACATCCTCTTCTTAGATGCATTCAAGGTCTTGGCCTCTCCCGAGACCATCTTAAACCAGTAGGATACACTCTCACCGGATTCTCAGGGGCCCCGGTCTCGATCGAAGGAGTGCTCACACTGGACATGACCGCAGGAAAAGCCACAACAAGCCGAACAGAAGCAATGGAATTTATGGTAGTAGATGTGAAAGCTGCTTACAATGCCATCCTTGGCAGACCAGGCCTAGACGCACTTTGCGCTTTTCCCTCTGCATTCCATATGAAAATGAAGTTCTCGACCCCTGCTGGAGTAGGAGAAGTCAGGGGAAATCAAGAGACGGCTCGAAGGTGCTACACCATGGCTATTGGAGGAGCATTCCTTTCACTCGACTTGTTAGAGGTCCCCAGATGGGCCGGCAGATTATCTCGAAACCAGTCGACGAATTAGAAGAGGTTCCGTTTTATGAAGAAGACCCATCTAAGACCTTCCGAGTCAGTAAAGTCCTCCCGCAAATAGTCAAGGAACAGATCATCGAATGCATCAGAGGCAGCAGAGACCTATTCGCATGGACAATGCATGATATGCCGGGTATATCGGAAGACCTCATCATTCACCATCTTAGCATCAATCCCGAAGCTAAACCTGTTTGCAAAAGCATCGTAAGTTCACCCCTGATTGCCAGATAGCCATCATAGAGGTGGTGGATAAACTCATCGAGGCTCGCTTCATCCAAGAAGTCAACTATCCCGAGTGGCTCGCCAATGTAGTGATGGTAAAGAAGGCGGAAAGTGACAGATGTGTATTGACTTCATGGATCTGAACAAAGCCTGCCCGAAAGATCCATTCCCTCTCCCTAGCATTGACGCTCTTATTGACGCCACCTCCGGTCACCAGCTCCTTAGTTTCATGGACGCTTACTCCTGATATAACCAAATCAGAATGTTCCCTTCTGACATCTTGAAGACCTCTTTCGTGACCGACCAAGGTCTGTATTATTACCGGGGCATGCCCTTTGGGCTGAAAAATGCTGGAGCTACATACCAGGGCCTAGTCAACAAAGTCTTCCAAGGGCAGATCGATAGAAATATGGAGGTTTACATAGATGACATGCTAGTGAAGAGCCTCACCCAAGCAGACCACGCCCATGACCTGCAGGAAGCCTTCAACGTTCTGCGAAGGCACAAGATGTGACTCAATCCATACAAATGTGCTTTCAGAGTATCGTCAGGCATCTTACTGGGCATCATGGTTCGCCACAGGGGGGTAGAGGCCAACTCCGAGAAGATCTGAGGAATTCTTGATATGCCACCTCCCTCCAATGTTGAAGAGGTTCAGAGTCTCATGGGTCACCTCGCAGCCATAGGATGTTTCCTCTCTAAGTCAGGAAAGAAATGACTTCCTTTTTTCAAAGCTCTTCGTGGAGCTATAAGTTTTGAGTGGGGATAACTGCAGCAAGAAGCATTTGAATAGTTCAAAGCCTATCTAGTTAACCCCCCGTTATTGAGCAAGCTTAAGCCAGGAGAGCTACTTTATCTCTATCTCGCTACTTCAGAAAAGATCCTAAGTGCAGTTCTTGTAAGCGAAGAGGATAGAGCACAGTAAATTCCTTCATGATACCGAACTTCGCTACTCAAAAGTGGAGAAATTGGCTTACGCTCTAATCATGGCCACTCGCAAACTTCGACCTTACTTCCAAGCCCACTCCATCACCATTCTCACTGATCAACTGCTAAAGCAGATATTGCACAAACTGTACAGCTCGGGGAGACTCATAAAGTGGTCTATTTAGTTGAGCCAACATGATGTAATTTACCAGCCGCAGGCAACCATTAAAGCCCAAGCGCTCGCTGAATTCATAGTCGAAAGCACAATTCTGGACCCTCTTGAGAAAGACAGAGACCCTCCATCCTGGAGCGTTTATGTCGATGGATCCTCATGCCTAGAGGGAAGTGGGGCGGGCATTATCCTAAGGGGACCAGATGATTTCATACTCCAGTACTCTCTCTGCATAAATTTTCAAGCCTTCAACACCGAAGCTGAATACGAGGCCCTAATAGCTGGCTTGCTTTTAGTGCGGAAAGAAGGGGCTCGCCATGTTAAAATATACAACGACTCTCAGCTAGTTGTTAATAAGACCCTTAGGGAATACAAGGCTAGAGATGATCGGATGGTTAAATATCTCGCCGGAGTTAAGCAGCTTCTAAGCATGTTCCAAGGGTCGGAAGTTATCCGCATACTCCGAGAAGAAAATGGGCAAGCAGATGCCCTATCTAAGTTAGCCTCTTTGTCTCTAGAAGGACTTGATCATACATTCCTTATTGAAGTTCTCCTCTGCCCCAACATCGAGGAAGAACATTATGAGCTCATGTTGATTCCTCCCCCGCCACCCGAGGAGAACTGGATGCAGCCATTATTTGAATTCCTGAAGGAGGGATACTTCCAGCAGAGCAAAAAGAAGCCAGAAGAATCCGAACAAGGGTAGAACGCTACACTATCATCGAAGGTGTCTTGTACAAACGTTCGTATACTCCAGCTCACGGCCGACCGTATCTTTGGTGCTTATGCCTTGAAGAGGCCCAGTATGCCCTTAAAGAGGTCCATGAAGGGATTGGTGGCGCTCATATTGGAGCGAGATCCCTCGCCCGAAAAATCCTCAATCATGGCTACTATTTGCCCACACTCCTCAGAGAGTCTCAGCAACATGTCCGCAACTGCACTTCTTTTCAGAAGTTCGCATCCATCAAACGGGCACCCCAAACTGAGCTCCGTTCCTTTTCCAGCCCAATCCCCTTCACTGTGTGGGGGATGGATCTCCTCGGACCCTTCCCACCAACTACCGAACAAAGGAAATTTCTCATGGTAGCAATTGACTATTTTACTAAGTGGGTTTAAGCTGAACCACACCAACTACCGGACAAAGAAAATTTCTCATGGTAGCAATTGACTATTTTACTAAGTGGGTTTAAGCTGAACCACTTGCTACGATTACTGAGAAGAAGGTCTAGCAGTTCCTATGGAGAATCACCATTTTCCGATTTGGTGTCCACTGAATCCTAGTTTTTGATAATGGAACACAGTTCACAGGGGCAACATTTCGGCAGTTCTGCATCGACATGAGCATTCAGCAGCGATTCTCTTCTGTTTCCCACCCGCAAACAAACGGCCAAGCAGAAAATACATATAGGCAAATCTTAACGGGCCTCTGCCGGCTCGACAAGGCATCCAAAGGCTTGTAGGTTAAGCAGCTCTCAAATGTGCTATGGTCTTACAGGACTACTAAGAGAACCCCTACAGGAGAATCTCCCTTCAACCTCACCTACGGCTCTGAAGCTGTCATTCCTCTTGAAGTTGGTCTACCCTTTCCTCGACTGATAGCTTTCGACGGAGAACAAAACTCTAACAGTCGCGAGGCAATCTTGATCTCATTGACAAAATCCGTGAACGCTCATTTATACAACAGCAGTTGTACAAACAGCGAGTCAAAAAGTTCTACAATCAGAAAGTGTGCCCTACCAACTTGAAGAAAGGAGATCTAGTTCTGCGAAAACTAGCAATCTCAACCCTCGTAACAAGGGCAAGCTCTCTCCAAATTGGGAAGGACCATATAGGATCCCCAAAGTGGTTCATCCGGGAACATACCGACTTACAGATTCGGGGCGCCGGGAGATACCAAGAACATGGAATGCGGAACACCTAATGAAGTACCAAGAGGGTTTTCAAACACCGCTCGAAACAACTTCAGCCTAAAGCATTTCTTAATATTTTTCTTCCTATTACTTAGTTGATTTTCTTAATGTAATAAAGGCTTGCAACTCAGAAGCAGCCACTTAGTTCTCTTTTATAAAAGCAATTTACTTCTCCGAAAAGCTATTGTCTAAATCTTGATTTTCTTACTCCAAAGCGTACACTCTACGTACGAAAACTCTTAATCGACAAGTTCGGAGTCCAACCTTGGTTCGATGCCACTTTAGCCACTTGCGAACGAGCAAGTGCAAAGTAGCTCACCATTCGAAATTGCTCCCTCAACTGTTGAAAACTCTAAAACGACAAGTTCTGAGTCCAACACTTGGTTCGATGCCGCTTTAGCCACTTGCGAACGAGCAAGTGCGAAGTAGCTCACCATTCAAAATTGCTCCCACAACTGTTGAAAACTCTAAATCGACAAGTTCGGAGTCCAACACTCGGTTCGATACCACTTTAGCCACTTGCGAACGAGCAAGTGCGAAGTAGATCACCATTCAAAATTGCTCCTACAACTATTGAAAACTCTAAAACGACAAGTTCAGATTCCAGCACTTGGTTTGACGCTACTTTAGCCACTTGCAAACAAGCAAGTGCGAAGTAGCTCGCCATTTGTAATTGCTCCCACAACTATTGACCCCTAGGCAAAACTCACAACGTTCCAGTTATCCAATAAAGAGAAAATAACACTTAAATACTTTCTAGACTTTTATTTCAAGGAGAAGCTGATTACAAAAGCGTTGCTTAAAAACTGGGAATATCTTATTTCACAACAAGAAATTGGGATTACAAGTCTTATGGGGATCAAAACTCTTACAAAACTACAAAGTGTCACCCTAAACTTCTCCTTGGAAGAGGGACACTCCTGTTGAGTGATACACACGGGCGAAAAGTGCTATGCCGCTCTCTCGTTCCCTCTGAAGAAATCTCAAGACCTGTGAGCCGAGTCGTACCATCAGGGCCCATAGGCCTAGCAGCCCCTCCAACCGATGCCCCGCTGGACGAGCCAGCCACACCGCTTTGACCATCCCCAGTGTATCGCGGGGCATTAGGCACATGTAACGCCAATTTATGGAACGATCTCCCTGGGGCGTACTCCTCGCGCTGGCAAGAAGTGCTCCTAATATTGCCTCCCTCGGAGAGTCGTTTCAAATGAAGATTCTCCGCCTCTAACTCGACGAGCCGCTCTTTGAGGAAGTCATCTGTCACTTTAAACTTCAAACGAGGAACCCCGCTCAAAATACCTCCCTGCGAGAGCTCAAAGATAGTCCTCCTTAGATGAGCTTCTGCTAAACTCTTCTTAAGCATCACATTTTTTAGCTCGTCCCTCTCGGACATCACCGCGAATAGAGAGTGCCGAAGGAATTTCAATCTCGAAGCTTTGCCTGCATCCATTGAAGGACAGATCTCCTCACCTACACGGGGCACTTCTTGGACTTCGTCACGCCTCGTCTCGAATTCTCGGTGAGTTAAGACCCGCCTCAGATGGCCAAGCTCCACCTTCTCTTTAAGAACCCTCTCCCGAGATTGAGCGAGTTCCAACTTAGTAATACGGAGTTTGATGCGAAGATGCGACGTTCCACTACCCTGGGGAAGTCAGCCAAAAAGAAAAGAAACGTAAATCACTCAAGGTCCAAGAAGAGCAACAAGATAGCTCTAAGTTTGAATAAGAGCTTCAAGATAGTTCTAAGTTCCAATAAGAGCTACAAGATGGTTCTAAGTTTGAATAAGAGCTACAATATAGTTTTAAGTTTGAATGAGAGCTACAAGATGGTTCTAAGTTTGAATAAGAGCTACAAGATAGTTAATAAGAGCTACAAGATGGCTCTAAGTTTGAATAAGAGCTACAAGATGGCTCTAAATTTGAATAAGAGCTACTAGATAGTTCTAAGTTTGAATAAGAGCCATAAGAGAGTTCTAAGCCGCATTGCCGTACAAAAGTTTTTCATTGCTAAAGTAAAGATACAAAAGCGGTGGCCAGTCCGCTATAAGGCATCAATACAAGATTATTCAAAAGAAAAGAAGAAAATAAAAACAACTAATAAATGTGGCAGAGATACAAAAGAGGTCAAGGGACCACCTCAGTAGATGGCTCTACGGGAGGTGTGGGTCTGCGACTGCTCTCCTTAATTGCATCCGACACCGCCACTATTGCCGACTGAGGGTCTGTTACGGCATCCTCCTCTTCCTCCTCCTCCTCTTCTTCTTCTTCTTCACCCACCACTCCGCTAGCCTCCATGACTTCGTCTTTGAGGAGGTCATACAGGTTGTACCCCGAGTTGTTGAAGCCAGCGACGCACGCCTCTACATGCTTGAGTGCCCTAGCATACGACTGCTCCATATTCGAATGCAAGTGCACATTCGCTTCGGCCATAGCCTTCTCCACAGCCAATTTCACAGCCACCTCCATCTATTTCGCAGCATCTTCTGTGGTCTTTACAGCCACCTCCCTCTCCTTGTCCGCTCTCTCCCTCTCCTTATCCACCCTCTCCTTCTCCAAGGAGATCTATTCGTTCGCCTTTGCCAGGGCAGAATCGAGGAGGATGATCTGAGCAGCCTGAGACTCCGACAAATGCTTCTCCACCTCGTACATCTTTATGGCCTTAGCTCGCTCCAAAAGATCTTTGTCGCTCGTAGCCTTGAGTTCTTTTCCTTGCTCGGCGAACTGCTACATCATATGGCTAAAGTGGCAAGTGATCTACGAAGATGCGAGAAAAATTTTCTAAGTGTGAAAGTCACAAGAAAAATTTCTAAGTCATAAGGTATAAGGCACCACTCACCGACATAGTCGCCCTGGCTATCTCGACGGCATCATCACCGGCCGTTCCTGCCTTCATTGCAGTGCGATCCGTCGGGGTCGACAAGTGCCGCACCGCTTGCATACATGTGGCGGAATCCCTGAGGAAGCCGTCGTGCTTCATTACGAGCCAGTCTGGGACAAAGAGCTTCTTATGCTCCTTGGTGAGAATCACCTCCGCTGCGGTAGTGAGAGGCGGTGCTTCGAGCGCCAGTGTGGCACCAAGGGTGAAATCTCTGACGAACGGGGTAGGAGAGGCAGATCCCAAATTGACTATCGGAGTCTTCACCGCCGAACCCCTCGCAGCTTTGGCAGACGATGGCCCCGCAGTCGTCCTTTTCTTCTTTTTCCGATCAGGAGCCTTGTGGCCTACTCCCCCTCGGTCGAACAACATCGCTCTAAAGTCCATGTCTGAGGCCTCTGCAAAAAGAAAGAGCGAAGAAATTGACATATGGAGAAAATAAGTTTAAACTAAAAACAAAGAAAAATATACGGAGCATACTGGGTCGATCGGACTGAGCCTTGGTTAAATCCTTCCTACCCAGAGGAGGACGGCCAAGGAGTTTTGACACAATCTCCTCTTCCTCCGGACTCAACACCGGCTTGGACTTTGCCCACCTCAGCACCTCCTCCCTCCACCTTGTGGGAATATCCCATGGCTCGCTACCCCGGATCAAGAAGTACTTCTCCTTCCAAAATTTGATAGAGTCGGGGTTGTCAATCAGCTTCACACCCTGCACGACGACAAATAATACCGGTACTCCATCTTACTCTTTCGATGGATATGGTAAAGCCTTCGGAGAATGCTGAGCTGAGGCGCAACCCTTATGGCTTGGCATTGAAGAACAAAGCCGTTGATGTGCCTCCACATGTTCGACATATATCGTCGCCTCAAGATGCATGCCTGATCTAGATCAAAGGCTCAGATCTTGCCACTTTGCTCGGATCCAAAATCCAAGCAAACGTGGCTCCGAGTGTGAAAATTAGGAGAAATCCCCGCCTCCCGATACGCGCTCGATCACGATCAGCAGCTCAGATTGTGCCACCTCATCACTATGCCTGATACCCTAATCACGGCCATCCAATCACCTCAACGCGCGATTTGACGTGTGATTAACGGTTGTGATCTAATCTGGGTAATGAATTTTATTTATTTCCTTTATTTAATTAGTAAATCGAATTAATTATTCAAAAAAATCAAAAAATGATTAAAAATCTGAAAAAATTAATTACAAAGTTCTAAAAAATTATAAATTCAGGAAAAATGTTTTTAATTTTCTGAAAAATAATTGTTAATTAGAACAAATAATTAAGATCTTTCTGAAATTATTTTTTGCTTCGTAAGTTGAATAAATAATTCGAAAAAGAATTAAAAAATTGGGAAGTCATAGGAAAATCCAGAAAAATCTACAACCAAATCTAAGTCATATACAGGCTCAATTGAACCCAGCGTGAGAATCCATCATACCCGAGAACTCTGATACAATCCCGTACACCATTAAAACAAGAAAATTACTCCTCAAATCCTGTTGAACTCAGTCTTCGGGAGTGGGGGGCTCGTGATATGGCTAAAAATGGGATTAAATCGAGATTGTTCAAATCGGGGACGAATCTTGAATCCCTTAGGGGTAAAATGGTAATTTCCACCATAAACGGATCCGAAATGGGAACTCGGTCTCCTTCCAAACCCAATAACCCAAAAAAAGGTCTGTCTTGCAGGGTATGGGTGACGACCCATTACAAACCAGCCCAGGATATTTAAAGAGTAATTTAAATTCGTGATTATCTCAAAGAGGCGGTTTAAACCGCCTCTCATATAATGAGACGATTTAAACTCTCTTTCTTATCCAAAAACACCAGGACATAAAGATAAAGGATTATCTCTAAATTGTCTCTAAAGGCGACTATAAGTTACCCCCCCCCCCTCCACCATAAAAAAGGTAATCAATATTTTTTCCACAAAGCGCTCTTTTATAATCTTCTTAATTACTGACTTGAGCGTCGGAGGGTTCATCACCGGGATCCATCCCGATGTTTCGAACTTTTGCAGGTTAACGACAGCGGCAAGAAATAGTCAAACGCCGGCCAGAAGTCAATAGGTTTGCCTTTATTGTTTCCAAAAGAATCTACAAATCATCTGTTTGCTCCCACACCGAAATTAGCAACAATAATATAGTTGTCAAGATCAAGGGGTACCTGAAAGCTATAACACATTTTTTTAGGCAAGCCTGTAGTGGGCCATT
The DNA here is from genome assembly GCA_017893485.1 of Hemerocallis citrina. Classification (NCBI taxonomy): domain Eukaryota; kingdom Viridiplantae; phylum Streptophyta; class Magnoliopsida; order Asparagales; family Asphodelaceae; genus Hemerocallis; species Hemerocallis citrina. Next base: position 133,529,791 of record CM030364.1, on the reverse strand, counting down.
GTTAGGATTTGTTTTTCGCGTGTGCACGTACGTGGTCACGTGCACATCTGAGCTGGGCTTGGGGCGTTACATGATTGGCTTCAAACCATGCGTCTAACATCGTCTTTTGATCTGCTGATTTTCTAGATGATACTGCAACCCGGAGGATGATGACAATGCAAACTAAATTTGAAAATTCTCCAGCATGCTTCGATGGAGGAGACATAACAACAATCTTGATATTGCTGAATTTCATCAACTTGCTTGTGTTGAGGTTCAGAACTTCCCGAGACAGGATTTACATTCTCTTCTATTATTATTGTAGTTCTATCATGGCCGTTATGCACATACTTGTAAAGATACTTGAACACCTTAGGATTGGCACATATCTCAATGTTGATATGAGCATCATATTTTGTTGTTAAATCTAAATTGTAGGGTACCACCCATCGATTGTCAACAACCTTCGGATTATGGCCACCTACTACAAATGTTCGACCGTCATCCCGACGACGGTATTGAACATCCCCATGCTTATCAAAAATAGTTCCATTCATAAACTATCCTGGATAACCTTTTGTGCACATACCATTCTCCAAACATGGAGAGGATGGATTGTACTCCTCGCATGGCTCGTGAATCATAGACCGAAGCACAATTGCATGAGCATCAGGAGATTGTTCCTTATCCGGAATCTTGGTGGATACTAATCTATCAATATCCTCAATACTAACAATCTTGTCTTCTCTCCAAACAGTAACCAAGATGTGAGCATGAGGAAGCCCTCATTTATGAAATTCAATTACATGTAGATATGTTTTCAATACACAGAAAAGTAGAAGAAAAAAAGAATATTAAAAAAATGCACATTTCATATATAAGTCAAATTCTACTTATTTTCATATCTTTTACTGAAATTCAATTTAAAGTGGTTAAATTTGTTAAATTTTGAACCTGAAATAGTTGTTCCAAACATCTTCCGTTGCTTGATATCTTTCATATGCTCTCTTAATTTCAGCCTGAACACCATGGTAACAATATCTAGTCTATCTTTGGGTTTTAGATTTAGAAAACATTGTAGTTAATCAATGATTTTGGTCCACTTAGGATTATAAGTGAAAGTAATGAAAAAATTGGGGGCTCCACCCCAACGACATATTGCAATAGCATCCTGATATTGTTGGTACTTATCTCGCGGCCCCCCAGTAAAAGAAAACAGAAGAATATATCGTTTACCCACTGCCCCTGCATCTATATTCCCTGCGGTGAATGCATCTTGAAGACCACCTAATAGGTCATTCCATATACTTGTTTGGTTCATCCTCATCCATTTGAAACGATTTTGTTCTATTGCGGCATATGATTCAAAAAAATATTACTGAGTTAGTTAACCACTTCTTAATAGGGCATTCTGTTCACACCAGTGTGACTGCAAGTGAAATGCATAATTCTCTCGAATAGATACAGTTGATTGTCGACCAACCTGCCTTCCATCTCTGAATTTAATGTCAATTCTGCACCCTTCCTCACCAAATGGAAATAGCAATGAGTACTGCAAAGGCATGTAACATGGTTTTGTTTCGAATATCTTTTGTAAGGCTCAACTTTCCTTACATACTATGATATCCCGCTTACTCACATTCTTTGAGCCATCGCCGGTCATGAGGGTTGCAACCTCATCACAGGACGGTAAAATATATTGTCAACCATCACATGCCCTTTCATTTATTATATGTATTCTCAAATTCATCGAAAAATAGCGTTGATGTATATTTTCTCCTGGAGGAAAAGGTAGATCTCCTGCACGTCAAAACATTTTTACGTACAGATTAACTTCATCCAACAAATTTTGCAGTTTCTCCATAACTTCTTTATCTATGTTATTGATGGCCATATTTTTTGCATGATTTGTATGTTGATCCAACTCATATAGACCATCATGGATGTACAACTGTGCAGATTTGAGTTCGACCCATCAACTGGAAGAAGAGAACCAATCCGGTGATAATTTGGTCTACTTATTTAGAAAGTATATGGACCCCCTCGATCCATGAACCGCAAGTCAATTTTTCTTCCCATTGAAGTGAAGGAAAGCAATTAATTATAAATCTTGACAAAGTCCTTGTATTTTGACTGAGGTTTGTCATATTTTTCATCAAGAAGCTTGATAATAAGCTGAGGTGATGATGGCAAGAAAAGTAAAGTAACAAAACCTTCTCTACATCACATTTGAAAGCGCGGGCGTCTCTGTAATGATGCAGAAGAACGCTCTTCAATTCACATTTGAGCATGACAACTACTACACTCAACATCATGCTTTCCAAGATAGGAACTTTGCCAGATATTTGGTATATACCTTCTCGCCATACCTGTTACGAAGAATTTAAAACCGTTTACAATTATATTAGAAAATTATTTAATAGTGTTAAACCATATATAGTTACTAACTTTTCTAACTTCTTGTGGGTTCTGCATCTTCATCGCTTCCAATTACAATTGTATGACCAATCTAAGTGGAACATGCTACAGAATCAATTTTAGGATGAGTTATAAAAGGTAGATAATTAATTATGTCATGAGTTGTAGGAAAGAGACTTCATACTAATAGTAATTTGGGCATTACAGTGCAGTAAACCTTACTTACCATCATCACGTGTATCTTCAATGTCAGTCGATATAGATGATGATCTTTCGTTTGATGGTTCCCTTACACAAAAATCGTTACTCTCACATCATCTGATTACAAAGATGGTCTTCTCCATGATGATTCACCAACACACCCAGTACTGTATGTCACTGAATTTGTTTCCTGTCTCCCATTGTCAGAATCATCAAATGTAGACATGTTTTCTTGTTGGACGTTTCTAATTGACTCTGTGTGTTGCTCTAAAATGTTCAGATTGATAGTCACCCTCTTTTCATATGTATGGGTAGAAAATTCATTTGTCATAATACTTCGCAAACGTTTCTGTCTTAACTTAAGAATTCTTATCGTATGTGTAATTTTGTGAGGAGCTGAAGTAAGAAGTGTCCTTAAAGGGCGAAGCCTTTTCCGCCGCAATATTTCAAAACTTTGACGTCGTGCATATTCAGAAAGTGCTTTATTGAGTTGGAAAAATAACATTATTTTTGTCTTGCATCCTACATTAATAAATGTGTTTTTGTTCAATTATTTAAATATGAATTATTAATATTACTTTTATAATTTACCTAATTCAACGTAGAGAAGAAAAATAGAAACAAACATTACATATTGAGAAAAACAACAATAGGGATTAAATCGGAAAAATGCATATAACATACCTGATGTAATAAAAATGTTCTGATTTGACTCAAAATAACTGGAAATCTCCCTATATCTTTGATATTTCACACGTACTTTTGCAAACAAAATAGTTAAAAATTTGTGAATAACACAAATCTCTTGATTTTTTGAATATTCAAATTTAACAATAGGCCCTTGAAATTTGTCCCTTCTACTAGATTCTAGTTGCAGTAGGCCCATCTCAACAATAATCATCTTAAAACAAAAATTCTCTATTAAATTACATCGATACTTCTACATATTACGGGTAACATAGGAGATATCTCTATTCCCCCCCGGGGGATCTTTATAATTACCATTGCTCAGCTTTGAATTCGCCTATGACCATCAAATTAAATGTGAAACGTGATAAGCAGATGAATATTCATCTACTTCGAAAGAAATCGAAGAATTTCTTGGGAATCCCACAAGATCAATTTGTTCTTTTTTCTCTGACAGATGGTCAGAACTTCATCTGGGTTCGAATTTTGCTGAGAGGTCCACTAGAGATCAACACACTTGCCAGAATACATCTTGGATCTGTCAATTATGTTATGGCAGAAGCCCCACCTATGACGACCTGGTCGAATTAGGGGAAGCCATAGGTAGCACCCCGAATTTCCAATAAATAAAATTATAAATAAGTAACACAATTTCTAGAATCAACTTCAATGTAATCCAAACATAGTATAAAATACAGGAAAAATTAAAACTTTTTATTACATCAGTTCTTTCTTACACTTGCACAGCGGAAAATTAATTACATTTATTACAACACAACCCTACACTTAAACTTTAATCATCTCAAATCCAAGCTTCTACTTTACTTGGGCAACTCACTTGCAAATCCTGCAAAATAACTGAAGAGTGGGGACGTCAGTTGAAGGCAACTGACGCAATACTATAGTAATAGCAACCTTCCAAAGTCTCACAATCACAAACTTGCCACATAACATGAAATGAAATAACGGTAAAATATTCAATAACCAACAAGTGACACTATACTAAGTGTGTGTAAAAAAAAAGAAGAAAAGATAAATGCATTAAAACAATGTTCAAGAAAACACAATGCACACGATGATTTCTAATGCATACTTGTCAGATTCTATGCATTCCATTTCACATAGGTCCGGTGCAAGTCCTTATCGTTCTCCACTTTATAGGGTTCAATCTCTCATTATGCAACCTACTACTATGACTACTACGAGATTCAGACATTCTGCGCATACCTAGCCCATGGCCCGATAATTTTGGAGGTCAATATTTATCCACAGATAATTCCAGAGACTATTTCACTCACAACTGAAAATTTTTGAGAATACCCCACACCTCAAGAAATGGCGCCTCACCACACACAGACGTCCCATGAGCGTCGCCTCGATCCTGATAATTCCGGAGATCAGTCCTACACTACAGGTAATTTCGGTGACTATTTCACTCACACCTCGATAATTCAGGGGACTATCTCACACTACAGATCATCCTGAGGCCCTCATACTCACATTTTCTCCCATTTTATCATGTCACCATCTAGTGCCTATCCTTATACATACATATAAGTAGCCTGAGCCACCTAAAGCTAGCTCCACCCCACCAGACTTAAATCTACAAAACTAGGAACACTAACCCTTCCTGGCCAAGTCCCACAATCAATTAATTCACTGCTGGTAATTCTGGGTCCTGCTCAACCTCTAGTGCTCACAACATAAAAAATCCCCAACAAACTTCCGAGGGTCCACAACATAATCCTAATCTCAAATCAAACCCAACTTGGTTCAATAATACAAAATATCATTTCATATAGGAAAGACAAATTCAACTTACGAAAATTCTTTAAACTCAACCTTTTGAAATCTCACTTCCTGTTCATTCGTATAGTTCAATTAATTCAACTATAAATTTATTCAATCACAACTGAAACAAAGCTCTTAAATATTTGGGATCTCCTCCCAAAAATCTGAAATTTTATAGTTTCCAAAACCTGAAATTTACCCTCATTAAAACTGAAAATAACTCTTGACATTCTAAAATAATTTTCCTTCAAAACTGAAGCATATAACCCTTAAAAACTGAGAATTTCATCGATTAAAATATAGATTTATTTCCCCCAAACCATTACTTGAATATGTTGAAAATTGAAACTAGAATTTCATCAAAATCTGAAAGTTACATGATTTCGTTCTTCAAAACAATACACTCTAAAATCAATATTAAATTCTGGAAAAATTCATTTAAATCCAACACATATCAAGAAACTCACCAAAATTTGGACTCAAACAAATTAATTTAAAGGGTTTATATTCAACAAATTTTGAAAACTATCCGTTATCTAAAAATATGAAAGTTGTATCTTCTTCTCTTTAAGAGCAGTCCATTAAAAAATGAATGTAAAAATCTGGAAAATTGAGTTTATATTTTCTTCATAAATATAGATCACGTTGCCAAATTTTAATATATTCGCACAAAAATAGAAGCCCCAAATCATCAATAAACTGAAACTCACCTTTTTTTTTTATAAAATCTGAAACTTGCCACTTTTAGAATTTGAAAAATACTCCATTAGAACTCAAAATTTCGTCTCTAAGAACTGAAATAAATAATCCTTCAAACTGAGAATTTAATCCCTCAAAAACGTAGATTTATATATGTCAAAAACTTGGAATTAGATTCAACAAATTTTTTTTTTTTGAAATTTAACAACTTCGAAACTCAACCAAAACTCATTCGAAATCTCACATAAATATTAGATTAAATACTTATATATGCACTTCCATATGTATACTCGTGTTCCTCCACCATAGCACACAAGCCCCACACACAAAATCCTCGAAAACACCTCCAAAACGATCCAAAACAGCAGCCTTGCTGCTGTCTGCCTTGCGGGTTACTCGAGGCCCAAAACAACCCCAAACTGAACCCTAGGTTTAGGTCTTTAACCCCGAAACCCTAACCCTAGGTTCTTCACTACTTTGCATAATTTCTTTGATTATTTTGACATGTATTTGCATATGAAAACTCAAATGTTCAATTCATCATGAATTTTATCTCAAAAACAGTGAATAACCCACAAAATTTTCATCTTTGAATTAATCAAAAATAGATTCTTTAATCATGCATATAGATCTACACATCTACAATAACATATAGGTTTATTAGATCAAATTCTAAAAACAAATTTTGATCTTTCATGCATAGAAAAATTTCACTATTCAAGAGCAACTTATTTTAGATCAATATGCATAATTAGATTGTATGACAACTCTAATCATCCACAATAAGACATGGGTTCCAATAAAAATTTCACAAATAAAATATGATCTTTCATATATTAAATATTCATCATTCAAAGGGAATCAAAATAAGAGTATCATGCTATCAAGATTAGATTTTTTTATTATTATGTAGATAGGCAATTTTTATATAACAATCCATCTCTACAAACATCTCATCAACAAAATATCATATTCATGCCAATAATCCTAATCTCACAAAATCTAATCCCTAGCATGATTCTATATTGTTCATGTGAAATAGAAAGAAAATAAATACATCAAGAGAGTCGAAAGATTACCCACCTCAATGAAGACCAAATGAAAGATAATAATAATAATAAGAAAAGAACCCCTTGCGAAAATTGAGATACCCAAAGCTCCAAACTCCCAAAAATGATTAAAGAGGAAAGATTTTTGTTCACAACAGTGGGGGCGGCTATTGCAGTAGCTATTATAGGTCGGGCTGATTATTTTGGATTTTTTTGAAGATTTTACAAAAAACCCCTTAAGAAAAATATATTTTTGCATGACTATGTCTTCCAAATCAATAAGTTAGGTCAAATCAAATCAATTAGAGTAAAAATCTAACACCCCTAACTCCTCGAACCTGGTCGACCTTCACTGTAGCCCAGAATTTCAAAATTTCAAAAATTTGCCTCTTAATAGCAGTTTTACACAAAAGTCCTTCACTTTGAAATATTTGCAAATATGCCATAAATTATTCATAAAAATCCAAAAAATTTAGAATTATTATCTATGTGACAGTGTAAAAATGGCCTGAGGCCCAACCAGGGCCCAATACAATTCCTACTCAGAAAAGCAAAAATAACAACCTGGTTCGGCTCCGGACCACTTCAGGATCGGCACCGAACCTCGTGTTTGCCCACACAGTGCCGGCCTCCTCGTACTGACGAGCCTCAGTATCCCCCGGAGTCCGATCCGGAGCAGTCCCTCAGGCCGTCCCCCCTCTCTGGCGGGGCAGAAGGATGACCTGGTACAGCCTAGGCCCTCCGATTCCCCCAGAGGCACAGAGGGCTCACGATGGGCCACGTCAGCTCCAAATACCGCCAAGGGTTTCGCCACGTCAGCCCTATACCACTCCTGGTATCGCCACGTCCACCCTAAACCCCCTGGGCCTTCTGCCACGTCAGGCCCATGGGCTTTCGGATCCAAACCCGGCCCCCAAGTGGAACCAAACCCGGTTGGGATTCTCTATAAATACTAGACCCACACCCACCTTTTTGAGGTAATCAATCTTTTGCCACTTAAATATACCTAGTTATTGCTACTCTCTCACAGAGACTGACTAGAGCGTCGGAGGGTCCGCCACCGGGACAAACCCCGGTGTTTCAGGACCGTCTGCAGGTACACAAGACCTCGGATCCGACCCTTCCGATCCGAGCCCAACCTTCAACATCTTTCCGAGCTCATCGTAGGTCCCAGAAGGTCAACTGAAGGTCGGCAGACGAGCGGCAATCTCCTTCAATACAAATTGAGTTCGAACTCACACCTGGTGCTTCCACACGTTTCTCAGAAATAAACAGCATCAGGTTGGCGCCGTCTGTGGGAACAGCTGCTCCAGAAGCCGATCCGACCCAGATCCTCAAAGGCCATCGACAGCCGAATCCTCATGGCCTCCAAAGGCAAGGGGGCTGCTTCCTCCGTCAACCAACGGGACTCGCCCCCACCCACCGATAAAGCCAGGCCACGACCGTCGAAACACAAGGCTCCCTCTCGGGAGTCCCAAAGGAGCGTCGGCCGGCCAGCCCAGCCCGACCTCCGGGGAATAATCCTCAACCGCAAGATTACCCGCATCAGGGGAAGGGTCGCTTCCAACCCGGTCCCGAACCACCCGAGGCCACCGCCCGAGGTGCGCAGACCCGCGCTCAGCCGAGTCGGAAGACAACCCTCGGACCAACCAAACCGGGCCGAAAGAGCCCCCGTCACTCATAAGGAATTCCAAGACTTCCGAAAAGAAATGCTGGGAGCCCTCCGACGGGCCCCCAGGGAAGAAACCCTCCATTCCCAAACGGGGTCGGACGCCGAAGCCAGCGCGTCCCGCCCTTCAACGATCCAGCCGGAAGACGATGACGTACTCCTAAGACGCCTACAAGAAATGGAGGACCGCCTCGATCACATAGGGGACGGCGGCCAAAGAATGGCTCAGGGGTACAGACCTGTCCGTCCACCCTTCTCCGCCCCCATCCTCCAAGCGGAAATACCCCGGAATTTCCGACCCCCTCAATTCGAGACCTACGACGGCGAGGGAGATCCTGCTGATCACATGGAGGGTTTCAAAACCCTCATGATGATTCACAGCGCCTCGGATCCCCTGCTCTGCCGAGCCTTCCCCGCCACCCTTCGGGGTCCAGCTCGCGAGTGGTTCTCGAAACTCGCCCCCGGCTCCATTTACTCCTTCGACCAACTCGAGGGCAATTTTCTTGCCCATTTTGTCACTAGCCGGAAGGCCGAAAGGACCAGCGCCTCATTACTTGGGCTCAAACAGATAGAGGGGGAATCACTCAGAGTGTTCGTCCGGAGATTTACCGCTGAGGCAAGGTCGGTCTCCTCCCTCGACCCAGGCGTCGCTTCAGCGGCATTCCGACACAACGTCCGCCCCGGACAGCTGAAGGCCTCTCTGGCCAAGAGACCCCCCGTCGACTTTCCCGACCTCCTTAATAGGGTCGAGAAATACATTAGGGCAGAAGAGGCCCTTAATCCCGAAGATGCCAGGGATGCCACCGGGAAAGGAAAGCGGAAGACCGAGGAAGTCGAACCACCAAAGAAAGCTCCAAGGGACCCGGGGGCCATAAAGAAGGTCCCGCCAGTCCCCCGCTTCGAGAGGTACACTCCCCTGACGCATAACATCTCCGCCATCCTCTTAGAAATCGAAGACAAGGGCATTGTCCGACTACCCCCCCGATCTAATAACAACAAGAATCGAGACCAGCGCTTTTACTGTCTCTTCCACAGAGATCACGGGCACGAAACCGACCAATGCCGAGCCCTGAAAGACGAAATTGAAGAACTCATTTCCAGAGGATACCTCCGAGAGTTTACCCAAGAAGGCCCACGGGATCGGCGAGACGCTAGGAACCGGAGGCAATCGCCTCCGAACCCTGCTCCAAACCAGTCCCAGAGTCGGGACCCCGACTCCGAGGGAGCCGCGGATATCCCTTTCATCTTGCACTGTGTCCACGGAGGGCCGATGGGAGGTGAATCAAACACTTCCAAAAAAGCCTTCCTTCGAGAGGTGAACGCTGTCAAAGACAACTCCTCGCCCAAACTACAATCAAGGCCGGTCTCCTTCTCAGGGGAAGACCTTGAAGGTGTTCGCTTGCCCCACTGCGATGCTCTCGTCATCAACCTCCACATGGCTAATTGTGAGGTCCGCAGGATCCTCGTCGACAACGGTAGCTCGGTGAATATTCTTTTTCTCGAAGCCTTCGAAAATCTCAGGTTACCCCGAGGAAAACTCAAGCCAGCTGGGTACACCCTGCACGGGTTCTCAGGCGTCCCTGTCGTAATAGAAGGGATTGTTACCCTCGACGTTACCGCCGGGTCGACTCCTGTCAAGAGGACCGAATCCATGGACTTCATGGTGGTCAACGTCAAGGCGGCCTACAACGCCATACTTGGCCGGCCTGGACTATGCTCCCTACAAGCGGTGCCTTCGGCTTACCATCTGAAGCTCAAGTTCCCCACCCCTCAAGGAGTCGGCATCGTCCGAGGCAGCCAAGAAGCAGCGCGATCATGCTACATGACCACCGTCGGTGGAGGTGTGTTCCCCCTCGACGCCGGACGAGCATAGACTATGGCCCGGCTAAATGTAAATCTTTTTTTTTGGTGTAAACCCTCGTTTGTAAAGGGCTGCCTTAGCGGCCCTCCCTACCTTATACTAAAAATATCCCTTTTTATCCGAACCCCAAATGTCTCGATAATCTCAATACGAGTCCGGACCGAAGGTCCTTCCTAAGGCCCCACTTCGATCCCTCGCGGAACGATGGAGCCAGACCTTGCCTCCGACATTTCGTACCACATCGCTGGCCGGAGCGAGGAGGGAAAAGGATTCTTCTTTCATACCCCTTTATTTTTCGTTCCAAAGAGAAAAAATAAAACGAAAGAAAAACAAAGACCGTTACAAGACCGCTCCACTCTTCTCAAATCAGGTAGATCAGGGCCCCTCGGGCCCAACGAGGGACAAAGAGTACTTCGACCAAGCAACTAGGGGCCCCTCCCCTCGTTGTGATATTCCTTAGCCTCAGCCACAATCGACAGTCCAGCCACCGAACTCTGGGCGTCGTCCGGTCGCGCCCACTGCAACAGCAGCAACGCAGAGGGAACCCCCTCCGCCTGTCGACCCAAGGAGGAAGAGAACGCGGCACCCAACATTGCCTTGTAACGGGGCATCTCCATCTCCTTCTCCACAAAGACGTCGCGAGGTAACCCCCCAGGAGAGGACCTCGGCACCAAGGTACTTAGCCCGGCTCGTCTAAGGTCCGTACCGCCGAGCTCCCGATCCCACATCGCTCTTCTCAACCGGCGCGCCTCCGCACTCAAGACGGCGGACTTATTCCGATAAAAGTTACAAGCTTCATCAGTGTCCCGAGCCCCCCTTCGATGACGAGCCAACGCGGCTTCCAGGACCTTAACCTTACTCCGGAGTCGCGCCACATAGAAACTACGGGAGTCCCCTTCAGGGAGGAGAGCCGCGACCTACAAGATAACCAACCAACTCAACACACATTCTCAAGAAGATTCAGAAATGTCCGAGGTCAAAACAACCGGCCGGTCAAAAAACTTTTCTTGCCACTATAAATCCAGGTGTTTCTTACAAAAAATGCGGTGGCCAGTCCGCGGGAGGCAAACACAATCGAGGGAGAGAAAAAGAAAGACAAAAATTACACAACTCATTGACCCACCTCCGCGCCGACGGACGGATCCACGGGAGCGTCGGCCGAGGGGTCGACGGCGGGCCCTTCTTCGCCCGGAGTCTTCGACGTCCCCTCGATCTCCATATCATACTCAAAATTGGACAAATCGAGGGCCGGGAAGAAGTGCCTCACGTGGCTGAGGGCCCTCTCATAGCTCTTGTCCTGGGCCGCGATCACCATCTGCTGGCCCGTATGCAACACCTCCTTCGCCTCCTTGGTGAACTTCGTCTTCAGGGAGGCCATCTTCTTCTCCCACTCCACATCCTTGGCCTTGAGCTGGAGCTCCAGCTGCTGCTCTCTCTTATGCGAACCCTCGAGTTCGATTCGCATCTCCTTCATCTCCAGCTCGCTCTTTTCCGCTCGAGCTCGCTCTTGAGCCAGGGACGCCTCGTACAGGTTCTTGATGTTGGCCCCCTGTATACAAGCCTACAACCAACGGCAGACAAAGATGAGGCCTCGGCACATAAATCAACAAGGAGGGATAGAGTCGACAGACTTACCTGCACAGTGGCCTGTGCCAGGCGGGCGAACGCCGCCTCTACGGGCTCACCCTCCATCGCCTTGCGATCGCGAGGGGTCGCCAGCTTTTCCACCACTTCGACGGCTTGGGCCTCCTCTGTCAGGCGGTCCCCCATCAGATTCGACCAGTCAGGAGCCCACCGCTGCCGCAACAGCTCCACCACCGGATCCTCTTCCTCGGCCTCGACCCAGGGACCTTTCCCCTTGTCGAGAACAGGGGCCCCCGCTCGGCCCTGACCCTTCGAAGAAGCCACGCCCTTGCTCGTCTCGGAGCGACCCCTCTTGGTCCTCGGCTCGAGTTGGACTTCCGAGATAACAAGGGGCAGCTCCCTCGGCCTCTTCGCCGCCTCCGCCTTCTTCTTCTCGGCGTTTTCCTTCTTCATGGCAAGCCGCCTTGCTTGGATCGATGCCTCATCCATATCTGCAGAAAAAACCATTAAGAGCAATGAGCAAGAAAGCAAGAAAGGACCCAGAGGAAAGGAACAACTACATACGCATAACAGCTGGGCTCAGTCCAGCGCTCGCCAGAGTGGTCTCCGTCACCTCCGTCCAATCAACACTAGGTGACTGGCGGAGGCGCTCGACAAACCCCCATTCATCTGCCGACAGATCCCCCTGCCTCGGCGGTGGGTGGCTCGGCTTGGAGTGGTTCCATCGAGTAGGAATGTCCCATGGCTCTTCACTCCGGATCACCAAATACTTCTCCTTCCATCCCTTGATGGAATCTGGGTGGTGGCGAACGACCTTCCCCCCACCCCGGGGAGAGATATAGTGTACACCCTCGGCCGACGGATTGACCATCAACATTGCACGGAACACGTTCAGCCGCAGGGGTACTTGCTGTTCCTCGCACATCAGCATAAAGTAGATAATCTGCTTCCAAGAGTTCGGCCCGTACTGCATGGGCGCCAAGGAGGCCCAGTTCAACACGTCCCTAATAAACGGGTGGATTGGCAACCTCAGGCCAGAGATAAAAGCGTCCACTGGGAAGACACAGTACCAAGCTGATAAGGGATCGGTGGGACGCAGAGTAGGGCTCGGCATCAGCAGTTCGTGACCAGGCCCTATATGATACGCCAGCTGCAGAACCTCCAAATCCCCGCCCTCCAAAACGGTCGAGATCGCGTCCATCATCACCCTCCCCCGGCTCGGCGAAGAGGGTTGCACTCCGAAGAGCTCCTGGTCAGAAAGGTCGTCGCGATACTGACGGAAATGCTTCGGCTGAACGGGCGAACCCGTCATCAAATTACGGAAAACAGGCGCCTTGCTCGAACCGCCGGTCCTCGACCCCGGTTTTCCTGGGGCCCTCTTCTCCTTCTTAACTCGCTCCGACGGTCCTCGACCCTGAGCGGTGGATCTCCTCACTATATTACCCTCGCCCCTCTCCTCATCGGAAGACAGCTCCAGCACGCGAATGCCGTCCGAATCCTCGCCGGTTCCCTCCGACCCGCTACTCTCCACCACAAAGGGACGTCGAGAACGCGACGCCCTCGACTTGTGTACCGCTTCCCCCTCACCTACTGAGTCCTCCAAAGAAACCGAGCCAGTATGGTCCACAACGGGCACCGACCCCTCCTCGAACATGGGCTCTTCCCACGACGTCGACGGAGAGTCAGGCTTTACTTCCCCCCTGGACGACGACGCCGACGAACCGGACTGAGCCCTATCCATCTGTGCCTAAAGATAAAACAAACTTACCAAACTAACCTGGGACCGCTTCGGGAGGGCGAGCCGAGTACGGCAAACTGCAAGAACAATCGCTGAAGGGTTGGGAGATTTTTTGAAGAAAAAAGCAGCAAGATTGAAGTGGGCGAAAGGGAAAAAGGGGGAATACTTATATAAGGGAAGAACGGCTCCTCGACTTCCGCGATTACTGTTCACTGATTGACGCACAACTGCCGCCTGGAAAATCGCGCCGCGTCCTCGAAACCTGTGCGGGGGACGTCATCAGACGCCAGACTGACGGCCTAACTCTGGGGTCGGGTCGGGTGGGATACACGACGGAGAAAACATTTTTTACTAGGTTTAAGGCGCCATCATATGACAGACGCCCTGGGCTCCAGCGTTCGACCAGTTCCCCTCTCACCCTCGAGCAGCCCGGGACTTACAGCCTCGGCAGCCGAAACCCCGAACTGTTCGAGGGTGGAACAGAAACCGCCATCGCCTACAGCCCTGTCAAGACGGACTGACCGACCCCCGACGGGAGGTGGTCCCCCCCATCCGAGGCCCTTCAGCCCCAAGGCCGGTATACGGTGGGTGCGTCTTTTCGTCTGGATCTCTCCCGGGCCAAACCTCCATGACAGGGCAGTCTGACCCGAAAAGGGATCCAGAAGGCAAAACCACCACTAAACCGAAGCTCCTCTTCCCACAGCATGGATCTCGGCCGTCACCCCTCTCACCCTGATCTCCCGTAGATCTGGCTACCATATCAAGGTCCATCAGATCCAAGAGAAGATCCGGGCGGCAGAGTAGCCACCTCTCCGACGCTGCTAGGGTCTAAAATATTAGCAAAAGACAGGCGTCCGCCGAAGCAGACACCTCTGAGAGCCAATGGGCCACCCCTGTTTTGATCATACCTACAATGGAGGGGAGAGGTATTTATAACCTCCCCCAGAGACTAACCGTTGAGGCGCAGGGAAGGTCAATCAACGGAAAACCATGCACCATCTACATTTATTAGGCGGCGCCATTAAATGCCCCTAGGAAATTGGACCATCACACCGTTCTCGGAGAGCCTTCAATGCTCCACAGGAATGGTGTGATATCCCCGCTCAATCACTCTGGGGCGCCAACCGATCGCCATCCCCCTTGTTAGCCCGAAATCCCTCGACCAGCTCGAGGTCAGGTCTAGCACCAGGGTAGTCTTCTCAGGAAGGCTTCACGGCTCGCCATCGCCCTTGCCTTCCAATAATCCCTCGCCAAGCTCGAGGTCAGGTCTGGCACCAGGGTGGTCTTCTCAGGAAGGCCAACGGCTCGCCACCCCCCCTTGTTGGCCCGTAATCCCTCGACCAGCTCGAGGTGAGGTCTAGCACCAGGGTAGTCTTCTCAGGAAGGCTTCACGGCTCGCCATCGCCCTTGCCTTCCAGTAATCCCTCGCCAAGCTCGAGGTCAGGTCTGGCACCAGGGAGGTCTTCTCAGGAAGGCCAACGGCTCGCCACCCCCCTTGTTGGCCCATAATCCCTCGATCAGCTCGAGGTCGGGTCCGGCACCAGGGGAGTCTTCTCAGGAAGGCTTCACGGCTCGCCATCGCCCTTGCCTTCCAGTAATCCCTCGCTAAGCTAGAGGTCAGGTCTGGCACCAGGGTGGTCTTCTCAGGAAGGCCAACGGCTCGCCACCCCCCTTGTTGGCCCATAATCCCTCGATCAGCTCGAGGTCGGATCCGGCACCAGGGGAGTCTTCTCAGGAAGGCTTCACGGCCCGCCATCGCCCTTGCCTTCCCGTAATCCCTCGCCAAGCTCGAGGTCAGGTCTGGCACCAGGGTGGTCTTCTCAGGAAGGCCAACGGCTCGCCACCCCCCTTGTTGGCCCATAATCCCTCGATCAGCTCGAGGTCGGGTCCGGCACCAGGGGAGTCTTCTCAGGAAGGCTTCACGGCTCGCCATCGCCCTTGCCTTCCAGTAATCCCTCGCTAAGCTAGAGGTCAGGTCTGGCACCAGGGTGGTCTTCTCAGGAAGGCCAACGGCTCGCCACCCCCCTTGTTGGCCCATAATCCCTCGATCAGCTCGAGGTCGGATCCGGCACCAGGGGAGTCTTCTCAGGAAGGCTTCACGGCCCGCCATCGCCCTTGCCTTTCCGTAATCCCTCGCCAAGCTCGAGGTCAGGTCTGGCACCAGGGTGGTCTTCTCAGGAAGGCCAACGGCTCGCCACCCCCCTTGTTGGCCCATAATCCCTCGACCGGCTCGAGGTCGGGTCTGGCACCAGGGTAGTCTTCTCACGAAGATCCAGTGACTCACCATCCCATTTCTACAAACATGAGCACTCCTCCACGGCTAGCTCTCGCACCCCCTGCAGGAGTGGGGGGCTTGTGTGACAGTGTAAAAATGGCCTGAGGCCCAACCAGGGCCCAATACAATTCCTACTCAGAAAAGCAAAAATAACAACCTGGTTCGGCTCCGGACCACTTCAGGGTCGGCGCCGAACCTCGTGTTTGCCCACATAGTGCCGGCCTCCTCGTACTGACGAGCCTCAGTATCCCCCGGAGTCCGATCCGGAGCAGTCCCTCAGGCCGTCCCCCCTCTCTGGCAGGGCAGAAGGATGACCTGGCACAGCCTAGGCCCTCCGATTCCCCCATAGGCACAGAGGGCTCACGATGGGCCACGTCAGCTCCAAATACCGCCAAGGGTTTCGCCACGTCAGCTTTATACCACTCCTGGTATTGCCACGTCCGCCCTAAACCCCCTGGGCCTTCTGCCACGTCAGGCCCATGGGCTTTCGGATCCAAACCCGGCCCCCAAGTGGAACCAAACCCGGTTGGGATTCTCTATAAATACTAGACCCACACCCACCTTTTTGAGGTAATCAATCTTTTGCCACTTAAATATACCTAGTTATTGCTACTCTCTCACAGAGACTGACTAGAGCGTCGGAGGGTCCGCCACCGGGACAAACCCCGGTGTTTCAGGACCGTCTGCAGGTACACAAGACCTCGGATCCGACCCTTCCGATCTGAGCCCAACCTTCAACATCTTTCCGAGCTCATCGTAGGTCCCAGAAGGTCAACTGAAGGTCGGCAGACGAGCGGCAATCTCCTTCAATACAAATTGAGTTCGAACTCACACCTGGTGCTTCCACACGTTTCTCAGAAATAAACAGCATCAATCTACTAATAAAGATTAGGTTTTACAAATAGATTTCCTGACCAAGAAAAATATTTGCAATAAAGTCCCCAACAATCACAAAATTGCATAAATATATATATACTCAATAAAATCAAACCAAATCAAATTAGAGGGATAAAATATCTCCCCCCAATCTCTATCCTATCAATATTGGCCTACCAAAACAGCCCAACCAAAATTTGAATTCGAATTTACCTCCAAACGACATTTTGCGCAAAAACCATTTTCTTTCAAAGTATTTACAAAAATAGTTTCTTTATTTAGAAAAATCCTAAAATTTAGATATACTCAATTATAAATAGGAGAATTTATTCAGAAATTCAAAAGTGAAAATTTGCACTTCAAAAATATTTGCACGTATTTTGCACATGTAAAAATATCAATTTTACAAGAATTCAAAATAATTAAATAAATTGATTAAAAAATTATTTATTAATTCAAAATATTGTATTAAAAATTACGGGGTGTTACACAACTAACATTAAGAACGTTTCATACGGGTGGAGTATTCACAGGTGGTACTGCCGAACATGTACGAGCTCCAGCTCCCTCTTATTGAAAGCACAACTACGTGCTAAAGGAGCAAGCAGAACGGGAATACAGGGAAAGAGGAAATAAGTTCCACTACCATTACTTTAGTTAAGTGCACGCCTTGCAGTAAAGGTAGTTCGGGGAATGCCATCAAGCAACCAATGAAATCATTCCTTTAACCATCAAGTTAGTCATTTCGGCAAGTTTCGGGAAAGAAAGAAGCCCGCCCTTACTTATACTTAATTGAATGGTAGAAGGAGAAATCAGAAGGAAGGACAAATCAATTACGTCAGTCAAATAATGAAGAGAACTGACTTATGAACACCAACCAGTCTACTAGGAGCAGAAAGCTCACCTAACCTGGGGAATTCACTCCATTCCAGTCCAATCAGATGCTTAGTATAGTCAAGCGGTAGAATAGTCCGATTTCCTAGCGAAGGAAGTCCTCTCCCAATCGTTGCGCGATGCTATAAGTGAAGAAATTTCTGGTTGCGATTATCTAATTCATAGCCTTCTAAGCGTATTAGGTTGGTTTTTTCTTTTGTTAGTGAAATATGTTAGAAAAGGCTTGTCCTTGGACACTGAATAAGGCCGTCCTTATCTATTTGTGCTATGTATGGAGAAACTCTCTGTATTGATTTCTAAAAGGGTTGAACAGAGGGAATTGTCTAGTTGTGGCTTCTAATCGTTGGCCACTAGAAGAAAGACTTTTAAGGAAGGGAAAACTAAAGGTTTCACTTTTCATATTCTCGAAGAACATTAATTAATATAACTATCATACTTATAAAAGGATAAAAGATCCAGTACCATTACCCGGCTGAATTATGGTATTCATTGCGGAAGATACACTCTTTGATGCGGAATCCCAACTAAACCTCTATTATATATAGTAGTGTCATTGCTAGCAAACTTTTAGGACTCTAGTCAGGCCACTATGGAACCTATTTCATGACTTGACTCACTTCTTGATTTAACACACTAAAAGAAGAAGCAAGGACTCAACTTGATGTAATTGCTCATTGCCTTTGTTCAAAACTTTCCTCACCCGAACCTTACTCAAATTAGCTAGCAACCCTCACCAAGGCAATCACTTAAAATACTACTTATACAACAAAGATAGTTTCTCTCGTTCAACATCAACTTACAACTCTCAAAGCGGGATAGCTGTCCTCTCGCAACCCTGATCCAAGAAATTATCCTTCTACTGCGGATCCAGTTGATGCCGAATCCCAACTAGGAACTAGCCTTGTTTCTCTCTTTCCGAGGTCAAGAACTTGACTCAATGGGGCAATCCTCGCCGCAATAATGATTATAGCAAGGAATTCACCCGAGGGAACAGGGCCTTATATAACTTATTAATAAGTCACCGCCTATGAATAAGAAGCCCTAAGAAGGAGAGATTTGTTACCAAGTAAACCATTTCCAATTGGACAATCCATTAATTCAATTGGAAGAGGATTTGAAAGGGATAAATATTTTGAATTTTCACTGGAGACTAGGAATCGACGGTCTTTCCATAGGACCTATTTTACTAACAGGATTTATCACTACTTAAGCTACTTTAGCAGCTTGTCCTGTTACTCAAAATTCGAGATTGCTATATTTCCTTATGTTAGCAATGTACAATGGTCAAATAGGATTATTTTCTTTTCGAGATCTTTTAATTTTTTTCATCATGTGGGAGTTAGAATTAATTTTTGTTTACTTACTTCTATCAATGTGGGGGGGGGGGGGGGGGGGGGGGGGAAGAAATGTTTGTACTCAGCTACAAAGTTTACTTTATACACTGCGGGAGGTTCCATTTTCTCCGACCCTTACTGCCCAACCGGAGAGCGGACATCTAATGCGTTCCACTTATTGATTATTGAATAGGGTCTAGGTGGAGATGATGGCGTCGGTCCATGTATTTTCCTTCCTTTTGCCACATTTCGCTCAAAGCAAAGGGTTGAAGGGATATAGTGCATCAAGCTATTCAGAAGAGCCAACTTAATCCTCTTCCCCAGGGATCTCATATGATGGAACCGTAGGAGAGCCGCTGACTCCAACTATCGTTCGTGTACGAACTAAAACAAAGTACTTTTTTTTGTGAGTGTGATTCGTTGGACATAGATCCAAATTATCCAATTTTTGGATTCCTTAGCATTATATTTTTTTCATTCCTGGTGGTATCAAAATGTCGCTGTTTCTGGATATCTTATCTATGACTCCGGGAAAATGAATATCCCCAGAAAATATTTTTAGTTCAATAGTTTTTTTTCTCTTCAATGGGACTAATCCACCTACTCGGTTTCTTTTATTTAAAGCGAGTTGTGTATCTACTCCAATGATACTATTGTTGTCACACCCCGCTTTCCAAAAAGGAGATACAGAATACGGATACGTGATTAAGTCCAGTGAATGATTTTCGTCATCCATAAGCTGTCAGGATCTTTACAACGATTCACAGAAATAATCAGAGTAGGAAACAAGAGAAGTCAACCATGCATGCATATATGCATCAATATACCAACAGAAATTTACTTGAAACAAAACTTAATAATCTCAAATAAACCAGATCTGAATAAGTTAATAATCCTGGGTCACATTGCCCAAAAAAAATAAACCAAGTAACAGTTACATTATTCAAAATAAGCAACAAGAAGTAATAATAGCAAAACTCCAGCATCTAGCATAACCCCTGTTTTTCATTTTTCGTATTTTTGATGTATTTTTCTTTTCTTGGGTATTTGTACTCTCTTTGTATTTTTTGGACCGTATATTGGATTTGTTTTCAATATATATTCATTTTATTTCATTTTGAGCTCTTTGTGTTTGATTGTTTGTCTTTTGCTTCGTTCTTTATCGATTATCATTTTTCTATTTATTGGATTCTTGTTCTATTCTTTTGCTCGTGTTTTGGTTGCTCTTGATTTCATTTGCCTAAGCCATTGTTGTTTATCCTATTTTGCAATTTAAATCCTATACCCTCATGACTATCCCTAAACCCTATCGATAAACCAAATCCTATTCAAATCCTAATTTTAAACCAACTCCTACTACTTCTCCTATTGGACCTATAAACCCAAATACCCAATTACCCATCTCCTACTACAAACCCTAAATTTCCCTATATATAAACTCTCTCCCTAACCCTAACCCACTATACCCCGATCTCCCCTCTCTCCTATGTACGCCGTCAACCCCAGCCGAACACCCCTAGCCGCTGAACCCCTTCGACCTGCCCTTATCCCATTGTCACTCCCGATCCCGACCTTCACCTATTGCCGACCAACACCCAAGGCCATACACCGAGCACTCCACATCTCTCCATCCGCCATCTCTCTCTTCGTCCTCCCCGTCCCGGTGCCGATCAGCAGCAGTAACCACAGGAGCAGCGACAGCTAGCAAAAGTCAGCCGCCGCTACCCCCGCCCAATCTTTTTCTCTCTTTCGTTTGGGTTTGCACATGTGTGATCGTGTGTTGCTTTGGTTCGTGGATTTTCGTTCGTGGTTTTGTTCGTTGCCCTGGAATCCGTTCCCATTATTCTTGGTATTCGTTTCGTTTTCGGTTAAGGCAAGTAACTTGTACTCAAATTCCTTTGTATGATACAAGTTAAAAAATACCGCTTATAGTGTAGTTGGGTTCTAGAGACAACTCGTGTGTGTGTTATCTTTGATGGGTTTTGTCTCTGTTGTGCTATTTGACCATAGTTGCCTCACTACACAAAATCGACATGAACACAACTAGGTGACCGTTCTTGATCTATTCATATATGGGAGATAATTAGGTGAAATTATGTGTTTGATGAGATCCATGTGATATGATGGTTGTGAATATGTTATATACTTTATTTCATGATGTTTAGACACTTAGTAGACTCTATACCATGTTTGATTGTGATTGGAACGAGTTTCGTGTGGTTTATGTTGGTTTTGTTTTCAAGAGAAAATCTGTGTTTGTCAATAATCAGTTTTGATTTGTACTTTAGACCCTATTAAGGTTAGAGTTCTTAATTTTTGTGTTAGACATGAATTATAGAGAAATCCATCTTCTTTCCAAACTCTTTGACCTTGATCGATTTCGTTTTCGTATGAGTGAGTTATGGCTATTTTACTACAGAGGTGTTTTCTATTTCCAGATTTCGTTTCTTGATGATTTTGATGATCAAACTATTTTGATACCAATCCTAATTAATTTTTTTTTTTGACTGGTTAAAGGTAGGGTAAGTCTCTACCTCACTAGAGATATATTAATATAAAGATAAGTACAAGTAAATAATACATAGGGGCAAGATAGTTCAGCTAAACAGATGTCGAACTCTTGGTCCCCCAAAAAAAACTTCCGAAAATAGTTATAGAAACTTTAGCATCATAGAGTTTTCAAAAAAATATCCAAAATATAAAAATCATCCAAAACAACAACTTGGTGGCTGGGATTATCTTAGGCTGAGCAGCTATCTTCCACACTGTTAGCTTGATCAACCCGAATAAGCGCCTGCTTGAGGAGGACATCTTGCACTCCAGCTTGCTCCATCTCTTGAATTAGTTCCACCTTCTTCTTGCTGTTATCGAGCCCATCTAGCCAAGATCGAAACCAAAAAATTGCATTAGAAATAATTTCCTTTGGTTGCATAGTCTTAGAAGAGAAAGTGCATTCATTTCTAGCAAGCCATAAACTCCAACAGATTGAGATTGTCAGTAGGTGCCAAATGTGTCTGTGTACTTGGTTTCCAAAGTACCAAGAAGTAAAGCATTCGTGCAAGTCAGTAGGCAAGGCGTGAATGTGGAAAAGTCCAGTGAAAAATGTCCAAGTACTAGTGGCAATAGGGCAGTCGAAAAAGATATGGTAGGTCGTCTCGACAGGACATGCACAAGCTGTGCATGTCGTGTCTCCAGGCCAGCCTTTGGAGTGGAGGAATTCTTTGGAGTTGAGTTTATCCCAACTCATTTGCCAGATGAAAAGTTTGCATTTAAGCGGCGCTGAAGAAGACCATGTTGCAGCAAAATACGGGGAACGAAGGTCAGAGGTGATAAAGAAGTTGTAAGCTGACTTGACAGAATAATGGCCAGAGGGTGTGAGTCTCCAAGAAGGTTGATCTCCTGAGTGTGAAGGCTGGAATTCTGCAATCAGATCAAGTAGTTTCTTCTTCTCATCTCGAATGGAATGTTTCGGGACATAATTAAGTCTCGTTTTCCAGAGCCACTTGCCATCTATCCAGGAACCTTGGGAGAGGACATCAGCTTCCAGATTCCATGCTGCAGTTGCTAGTGATGGACACAGGGAGGTTATACTATTGCCATTTATCCATTTTGACGTACAAAAATTGATAAGATTCCCCTTTCCTAACTTCCAAATGACATTTAGCAAGAATTGCTCTCTGAGATGGAAGATCCCCTTCCAGAAGATTGAAGCAGTTGAGGGGCATGTCAAGATGTTGGAGTTACTTCTAAAATATAGGCTCCTTAGTGTTTAGCCAGATAGTGAGTCAGAGGATACCAACTTCCACCACCATTTCATGAGGAGATCTTCATTGAAGACTTTCAAATCTAGGACCCCTAGTCCACCCTGTCTCTTAGGTTGGCAGATCTTTGGCCACCGCATGCATGCCGCTCCTCTTGCATCAGTGTCGGAGCCACACCAGAAAAATCTACTACGAATCTGGTCAATTCTTTTGATTACCCAAGGGGGTAATCTGAAGAAAGAAGCGAAGTAGAGTGGTAAATCACTGAGAACAACATTTATAAGCACTAACCTCCCACCTCTAGATAGCATTTTGCCCTTCCACACCGAGAGACTTTTTTCAATCTTGAGGATCAACGGCTACCAATTTCTTTTGCTGAGCTTCCCGCTAGATAGTGGCATGCCAAGATACTGAATAGGTAGGCATTCTTCCTTACAACCTAGATTGGTTGAAAATGCCTGCAGCTTCGTCTTTGATTTGCCAAAGTAAACAATTGAGAATTTATTGAAATTAATGGCCAACCCTGAGACATTTGCAGATAGTTGTAATGCTACTTTGAGGTTGATAACATCATGCTCATCTCCTTTACAGAATAGCAGCGTGTCATCTGCAAATTGTAGAACTGACAGGCTTGCAAGTGATCCCCGGACAAGAAGAGGAGAGATGTAACACCCCGTATTGTACGATACCTGAATATATATATATGTATGTATATTGTCAGTATGCCTGCACATGATTGTAGTATTTTGAGTTGATTTTGCTATCGTGGTGTGTGGTTAGGGTTGCGGGACGGTTCATGGGAGGATTGCGTTCTAAAAGACGCAGGAGAATGAGGAGGACCGATACTAGTATAAGCACTAGTTTTCGGTACGACGCCTATACAAATATAACACTGTATGATACTACAGTGGATATATATTGCGTACGATCGATAAACATCTCATATCGCATTCGTTGGAACCCATTTAAGATTAAATTGGGCAGCCAATACATCAACCACAAAACCATCCACAAAACCATGGGCTAAGCCATGGTTTTGCCTCCAAAACAACCTACTACCCTACCCCCCCCCCCCCCCCCCCAAGAATCCGGCCTACTTCTCCCCTCTCTTCTCCTTCATTTCTCCATCAAAAACCACTCTTTCCCACCTCCTTTGTTCTGGAATTTTAGAACTCCATCAAAAGAAAAAAAGAGAGAAAGAAGAGAGAGTGAAGAAGAAGACTCAAGGAAGGATTCTCAAGGGAAGAAGCTCAAGGAGATCAATTCCTCTACAAGCAACCAAGGGTGGGGAGTTACTCTAAACCTTTCTTTATGTCTCTTAATTGATTTTCTTGCATGCATGTATGATAGGAAGTGCTAGGATGATTATCTAAGAAGTTGAAAGATGAAATCAGAAACTGAAACTAGAAAACTTGTTCAGAATGCTATTTTGTAGATTTTTTCGAGAGCAAAACACAAAGAATTAGGCCATGAAATTTTCTTGGATTGTTCCTATATATGTGTAGATAGTTCATGATTTATTTCGGATTTTTATGAGGAGGTTTGATATTTTAATAAAATCGAAGGGTAGAACTGTGTCGTAAGGCAGAATCAGCAATTGGTTAACAGGATGACTGATGTTGTTGGACTTTTCCTAATTTATTGGAGCATGTTATTGATCTGTAATTTCACCTTGTATTCCTACATGCATATAGATTCTATACAAAAATCAAGAAAATGTTTGGATTAATTTATAGGCTCGATAAAAATTGACATTTAATCAGTAACTGAAGCTGAACTGAAGAACATGATGACATTCTGTGCTTAATTGAAATAGAGAGAACTCACTGTATACTTGGAGTTTTGATATGAAATCTTTTGCATGTTGTTTATTATGATCTCTAGTTTCATCACTGTACATTTTGTGTCATTTGGATAAGTATGGAATTTAATATGATTTTATTAGCATGCACCATGCTGGTTTCAGTCAATTTGGATACCCTGTAGAGATTGTACATTTGAGGCTCATTAAGAGCACAATTTGAGAAACTGATTCATTAGAGATTTGTAGTAGACACCAAGACCTTTCCAACAAGACCAATTTGAGGTGATTCCAGTAAAAGATTGATTTACTGTGATTTTTGTAATACTGGACAGAGACCAAGAATGGATCTGAGTGCTCTGATTTAGACGGACCCAGTGTGTGACTTGGTGCATTGGTGAGAGATGTGTGTGTTAGGGTGATCTATTGGTGGATTTTGGACTCATGATCAACTAGAGAGTTGTTGAGGACACCCACACCCTCCTATAAAATTTGGGTTTGTGACATTCTGATGGGTGAGTAATATTTTGTGCGACCGGTAAGGTGCAGCCCGTGTACAGGAAGTACACAGGCTGAGGCTTGAGAGGATATTTTTGGGATCTAGATGATGGAGATTGTGTTTATGGTCAACTAGAAAGTTGTAGCCTAGGATCTTACCTTTCCGGATTGGGCGCGTACACTCCAAATGGAGTTGTATCAAGGAAGTTATGACCATTTTAAGATTCGGGCAGAAACCCCGTAGGTTGCTAGTCTGTAGTGTTGACTAGGTATTGTGAGGACATTTCCCTTGTGTACTATCAGAGTTGATGAATTTTGTCGAGGGATGGTTGATATCTGTTGTTGGTGTTGTGGACTCCCATAATGGGTGTGTGACTCGAGTTAGTCACTAGGGTAAGGGATACCCTGCACCTGTCAACCCTACATTATAAACCTCCGCCGAAGCGTAGGACATCCGAGCTGTGCCATTAAGATAAGTTCGTAGCTCGATTCAGGGGTGAACATACATTCATAGCCGGGGTAGCGGCGAATGTAGGCCGTAATGTTGGACAATTCCAAGCTGGGGAAGTGGCGAACCGTACCGTTATCGCCAGGGCCAGAGGTTGATAGACATGTGTGGAGGCAATTTCATCTTTACCCAAAGTGATTATAGTAAGGCTGGGATCAGAATGACATATTAAGGGTTTGGAAAATTGCATTAGTCCTAGCAGACCATAATCGGTGTTGTACCTTCCATTCGTAGGGATATGTTTTTGGCACTCATGAGTGAGTCCTCGGCTCGTATTTCGATATGTTAATTTCCAAAGTTTTGTCGGACTATGGTACGGGAGGCTAGGAGGATTTAACCTCCCGAGGCGCTTACGTCCTTATGCACGAGGGTTTTGTGTTTTTTGGTATATATAAGTTCATAACCTGATCAGGGGTGAACACGCATGCGTCAGTCCCTAGCCCGGGTAAGGGGTGGACATGGGAATCATACGGTCTGGCGACCGGATTCAACGCGGCTTTCTAAAGAAGTCCGTACGAGGGTACCAAGTGGCAGCTACAACCACCACTTAGGCACTGCAGTGGTGGAACTAGACCGACCAACTGCAACCTCCTTGGGCGATGGACAATCTATTAGGAACTGGTTGAGTACACGAGTAGAATGCATGGCGAGAGTTCGAATCCCTAAATTATGGAGAAAGACGGCTAGATTTGGGGGCGTATGTAGTATGGGATGCATTCGTGCTCCACAGTCTTGCTTGAATTAGAGCCAGGCATGTGAATTGCTGCAACTAGTCATAGGGTCATGGTATATCACTGCACTAGAACCCGAATCCATTAAACCCTTGTTTTGGCTCAACACTTTTCCTTTTTGCATAAATTATGGTTGTGATTGAATTTTAGAGGATCGGTGTTATCATCAGCTTTGTGTCAGTTAAAGTACTGACGTTTCCCACATTTTAGATATCGGTTCTACCTTTCGAGAAGGTGTAGAGATATAAGAGTCGCGCAGCAGAAGCCTCAAACTGAGGAGCAAGTCTCAGGGGAGCCGATGGACCACTCAGCGAAGTTCAGCAGTAATCAGTCGATTACCATTCCAGGAGGCAACTGATAGCTTTACAAGTGGAGTCTGTAATTATTTGTAATAAGTTGTAATGAGTGGATGTAATTTGTACTTCTTGTCCAAGAACAAGGTATCGGTTGTAATCAATGATGTAATGACTTTATTTGGCAATAAAAGTTGTTAAATTTCCATGTTATTACTATGTTGAGATGCATTTGAAGGCAAAGATTCTGGTGAGTGTCACGGATGTCCGGTAACGGGGATCCGGGGCGCTACAGAAGTTGGTATTAGAGCAGACTTCAAATATTAGTCCAACACAGTAGGAAAATTAGACTTAGATGCATTGCAAGAGTTGGGTTTAGTCAGATAATTGATGGTTATAATTCATAATGTTGCTTTTACAGCTTATGCCTTATAATTTTTCTATATCTGGACTAATTTCCATATTTTCTCTTGCAGATGCCGAGCTTGGACAATGGACACTCGAATTGATGGTCCGATGGACATGGTTCTGCACCCCCACTTCCACCTCCACCCCCACAGCCCACGGCCATAGTACAAGTTATCACCATGTTGTCCCAGGAGCTGGCTACCTACAAATGGAGCCACGGAAAGCTAGAGGATCGCTTCGAGAACCTAGCACGGGCATTGATAACCGCTGAAAGGAGAGTGGCCAAGCTAGAAAGGGCCAAGAGGAAATGGAAGACAAGGGTGGTACTTCTAAAACACCAGGTACGAGGAGAGGCTGGGTCAGCTGCAGAGCAGATATCTGGCACTGAGGACTCAGGTATGCGATATGCAGGATCTGTTAGATCGTATGACTGCCGGGGATAGCTCCGAGGTTGGTGACTCGCCAGGAGCAGGAGAGCAGTGACCTTCCCTAATATTGTAGGATCTCTTTTGATGTGTATAGATGACAACCTTTCTGAATAGCTAGGCTAACATGCTATTATTTTGATGGGTGTAGTATGAACCCATGTGATGATGATGTGATTATATGTTGACAAATCATTATTGAAATGAATGGAACTAGTATGTTTTGACCAATGCTAGTGTGTTATGGGATTTTGCATTACGATTGTTGGTTGATGATGTCTGTATTAGCTTTCAGATGGCAAGAAGGACTAGAAGCAACCGGAGTGACCAGACTGAAGCCGAAGGCAGTGGAGCCAATGGTACTGGCCTTGATGTAAGGGAAGAATTTACTCAGGTATATCAGATAATTGGAGCATTTGTGGAGGCTAGCAGGAACTAAGCGCCGCCACAAAGAGCATCAGGAGTTGCGGTGAACACTGATCCAGTGAAGATGGTGGAATCATTTAAGAGGATGAAACCGCCAGTCTTCGAAGGACAGGCCGATCCCACATCTGCTGACAACTGGATACATCAAGTGGAGACAATATTTGAGGTGCTGATGACTCCCGAAGAAAGCAAGGTATGTTTAGCCACACTCTTGCTAGAGAAGGACGCCAGAGTTTGGTGGCAGTCCGTGAAGCATGGTTTTGGAGAAGGACAGATCACTTGGGAAGATTTTCTTTAGGAATTCCGCTAGCACTATTTCCCCTTGGATGTGCAAGAGGAGAAAGCAATGGAATTCCATGGCTTGAAGCAAGGGAATATGTCCGTCAGAGAATATGAGATGAATTTTTCTAGTTATCGAGGTATGCACCGGAGATGGTCTAGGAGGAAGTGAAGAAGGCCCAGAGGTTTGAGCAAGGGCTTAGGCCTGGACTGAGGTCGAAAATGGTTCCCTTGGGCATTCGTCGATTCGACAAACTGGTAAGAAGAGCTGTAGTGACGGAGGAAGATATGAATCAGAATCAGGGAAGGAGAAAGTTCTGGAACAAAGGGAAGAGAACTACCCCAGCATCAAAGTTCAAGAAACAGGGCAAGGGCCATAAGTTCCGGAAAGTCAATACCAATATGGGAGAATTTAAGCCCGGAAGTTGCTATCACTGTGGAGAGCAGGGACACTTTGTGGATCGATGCCCCAGGAAGAATGCAGTGAAATGTTTCCAGTGTGGACTAGAAGGGCATATCAAGTCAAGCTGTCCCCAAATTGCAAGGAACAGCCATAGGACAGGGTCTGGAGCAACCGACAAAGGGAAAAAGCCTATGCATCAAGGAAGAGTGTTCGCCTTGACCAAGAAGGATGCTGAAGAAAATGGAAGGGTAATTACTGGTATGTAAGCAAATGGTGTGTAAGTTCTAAAGTTGTACTTTGGCTTCTGGAAGTGTAATTACTGGATGATGTACTGTTGTAACAGGACATATATATATATATATATATATATATATATATATATATATAAATGGAATTTTGGCTACGGTCTTGTTTGATAGTGGATCGATTCATTCTTTTGTGTCAAAATCTTTTTCGAGAAAATTAAGATGCACGCAAGAAGCAATTCCAGATCTAGCTTTGACGGTAGCTACACCGTCAGGGGAAACCCTTACTACAGATCTATGCTATAGGGGATGTAAGCTCCAGATTAGCAGAGAGACCCTAAGTATCGATTTGTTGGAGTTGGGTTTTGCCGGAACAGATGTCATTATTGGTATGGATTGGATGTCGAAGCACAAGGCAAGCATTGACTGCAAGGAGAATGAGGTAGTCATCTCAGTTGAAGGAGTGGAACTTGTATTCTACGGGGAGCAGAGATCAAAGGAAATGACTTTCGCAACTGCTAGTGAAGTACAGATACCAGAAGAGGTGAACAAGATACCAGTGGTGAGAAATTTTCCACTTGTATTCTTGGAGGATTTACCTGGAATTCCCCCACACTGTGATGTCGAGTTTAGCATCACAATTCAACCAGGTAGCGCTCTAGTATCCAAAGCACCCTATTGAATGGCACCAGTGCAGCAGAATGAGGTCAAGAAGGAGATTGAAGAGTACTTGCAGAAGGGATTTATCAGACCAAGTGCATCACCTTGGGGAGCACCAGTATTGCTTGTTAAGAAGAAGGACGGGTCATCCAAGATGTGTATTGATTATCGGAAATTGAATAAAGTCACTATTCGGAACAAGTACCCAATTCCCAGGATCGACGATTTGTTTGACCAGCTTCAGGGAGTAGCAGTGTCTTCCAAGATTGATCTACAATCCAGATATCATCAAGTGCGAGTCAAGGAAGAGGATGTACCTAAGACAGCTTTTCGAACTCGACATGGACACTATGAATTCTTGGTAATGTCGTTTGGAGTGACTAATGCTCCAGCAATCTTCATGGACTTGATGAACAGAATTCTACATCCATTTATTGACTCATTTGTCGTGGTCTTCATCGACAACATTTTGGTATATTCAAGGACAGAGCAGGAGCATGCTGAACATCTGACAGCAGTTTTGAGCAAGTTACAAGAGCATCAGTTGTATGCCAAACTATCTAAGTGTGAGTTCTGAAAATCAGAAGTTGCATTCCTAGGCCATATCATTTCTAAGGAGGGAGTGGCAATGGATCCTCAGAAGATAGAAGCAGTCAAGGAATAGCCACAACTAAAGATGGTGAAGGAAGTAAGGAGTTTTCTAGGTATGACTAGATATTGCCGGAAGTTTATCCAGAATTATGCAAGGATAGTTGTACCCCTTACAGCCTTGACCAAGAAGAACCAAAGTTTCAATTGGACGGAGAGGTGTGAAGAGAGTTTTCAGGAACTAGAGAACCGTTTGATCTCCGCACCTATATTGGTTTTACCTTAGGAGGACAAGGACTACGTCATATACAGTGATGCATCATATTTAGGGTTCGGGTGTGAGTTATTGCAGGAGGGCAAGGTTATAGCTTATGGTTCGAGACAACTACGACCACACACGAGAAGAATTATCTAACCCATGATTTAGAACTCGCAGCCATAATATTTGCTTTGAAATCATGGAGACATTATATCTACGGAGCAAGGGTGGAAATTTACACTGATCATAAGAGCTTAAAGTATATCTACCAGAAGAAGGATCTCAACAAGATAGAGGAGATGGTTGGAAGTACTCGAAGACATCAGGCCTGAGATTATATATCATCCAGAAAAGGCCAACATGGTAGCAGATGCGCTCAGCAGGAAGAGAAGTGTGGCTACATTGGTAGTGACCCGGAGGGAGCTAGATGAAGAGATCAGGCAGGTAGGCATTGAAGTGGTTACACAACACTTAAGTGTAGTTTTGGCACATTTGGTGTTATGACCAAGCTTGAATGAGCAAGTGAAAAAAAGCTCAGACCGAAGATCCAGAAATGGAAGACATGAAAAAGCAAGTGCATGAAGGAAAATTGCCCATATTCAGTATAAGAGAAGGTTCACTATGGTTCGGCAACAGACTATGTGTACCTAAGGATGAGGAGTTAAGGGAAGACATCATGAAGGAAGCTTACTCCACATTACTTGCGATTCACCCCGAAAGCACCAAGATGTATCATGATGTAAAGCAGCATTATTGGTGGTCAGGGATGAAGCGAGATATAGAAGAGTTCGTCGCCAAATGTCTGACATGCCAATAAGTTAAGGCCAAAAATCAGAAACCAGGAGGATTGTTACAACCTTTACCCATTCCAGAATGGAAATGTGAGAACATCAGTATGGATTTTATCACTGGATTACCCAGGAGCCCTAAAGGAAATGACTCAATATAGGTGATTGTGGATCGATTGACTAAGTCAGCACATTTTCTTTCAGTAAAGATGACCTAGAAAGTCAAGAAGTTGGCCGAAATCTACATTGAGAACGTAGTGAAACTACATGGAGTGCTAGTGTCGATAGTATCCGACCGAGATACGAGATTTACATCTCGATTCTGGCAAAGCCTACAGTCAGCGTTGGGAACTAGGACAGACTTCAACACAGCTTTTCACCCGCAGACGGATGGACAGACAGAAAGAGTCGACATGGTTCTTGAGGACATGTTGCGGGCATGCATTTTGGACTTCGGAGGAAGTTGGGAGAAATACTTAGCCTTGGTAGAGTTTGCTTATAATAACAGCTATCAGGCGAGCATTGGCATGGCCCTGTATGAAGCTTTGTATGGACGAAGATGCAGAACACCGGTTTGCTGGTTTGAGGTAGGAGAATGATAGATGTATGGGCCAGAAATCGTTCAGCAAACATCGGAGCAGATCGAGCATATTCAGAAAAGGCTTCAAGGAGCACAAAGCAGGAAGAAGAGCTATGCGGACAACCGCCGAAGAGAGTTGGAATTTGAGGAAGGTGACTCTGTATTTCTCAAGGTGTCGCTGATCAAAGGAGTTATCAGGTTCGAAAAAGGCGGGAAGTTAGCTCCGAGATATATTAGACCATACAAGATTCTGAAGAGGATTGGCAGGATGGGTTATAAGATGGAGCTACAGGCCATGTTATCTCAAGTGCATGACGTGTTCCACATATCTATGCTACGGAAGTATGTACCGGATTCAAGCCATCAGTTGCCAGAGGTTCCGAAAGATTTGCAGATTGATCTTTCCTGTAGAGAGCACCAGTCAGGATACTTGATCATCAGGACAAGGTACTGAGAAATAAGGTCATCCCGATGGTCAAAGTTCTCTGGAAGAACCAGTTCGTGGAAGAAGCCATGTGGGAGCCGGAGGGCCGCATGAAGGCTTTATATCTGGATTTGTTTTAATTGTTTTCTGTTTATTTTCTTTGTTGTTCTTTTCTCCCACTAAGAATGTTCTGGGGATAGAACGACTCTAAGGAGGGAGTGATGTAACACCCCGTATTGTACGATACCTAAATATATATATGTATGTATACTGTCCGTATGTGTGCACACGATTGTAGTATTTTGAGTTTATTTTGCTATCATGGTGTGTGGTTAGGATTGCGGGATGGTTCATGGGAGGATTGCGTTCTAAAAGACGCACGAGAATGAGGAGGACTGATACTAGTATAAGCACTAGTTTTCGATACGACGCCTATGCAAATATAACACTGTATGATACTACAGTGGATATATATTGCGTACACTCGATAAACCTCTCGTCTCGCATTCGTAGGGACCCATTTAAGATTAAATTTGGCAGCCAATACATCAACCACAAAACCATGGGCTAAGCCATGGTTTTGCCTCCAAAACAACCTACTACCCTACCCTACCCCGCCCCCCTAGAATCCGGCCTACTTCTCCCCTTTCTTCTCCTTCATTTCTCCATAAAAAACTACTCTTTTCCACCTCCTTTGTTCTGGAATTTCAGAGCTCCACCAAAAGAAAAAAAGAGAGAAAGAAGAGAGAGTGAAGAAGAAGACTCAAGGAAGTATTCTCAAGGGAAGAAGTTCAAGGAGATCAATTCCTCTACAAGCAACCAAGGGTGGGGAGTTACTCTAAACCTTCCTTTATATCTCTTAATTGATTTTCTTGCATGCATGTATGATAGGAAGTGATAGGATGATTATCTAAGAAGTTAAAAGATGAAATCAGGAAACTGAAACTAGAAAACTTGTTCAGAATGCTATTTTGTAGATTTTTCTGAGAGCAAACCACAAAGAATTAGGCCATAAAATTTTCTGGGATTGTTCCTATATATGTGTACATAGTTCATGATTTATTTCGGATTTTTCTGAGGAGGTTTGATATTTTAATAAAATCGAAGGGTAGAGCTGTGTCGTAAGACAGAATCAGCAATTGGTTAACAGGATGACTGATGTTGTTGGACTTTTCCTAATTTATTGGAGCATGTTCTTAATCTGAAATTTTCACCCTGTATTCCTACATGCATATAGATTCTATACAAAAATCAGGATAATGTTTGGATTAATTTATAGGTTCGATAAAAATTGACATTTAATCAGTAGCTGAAGCTGAACTGAAGAACATGATGACATTCTGCTTTTAATTGAAATAGAGAGAACTCACTGTATACTTGGAGTTTTGACATGAAATCTTTTGCATGATGTTTTTTATGGTCTCTAGTTTCATCAATATAAATTTTGTGTCATTTGGATGAGTATGAAATTTATGATGATTTATTTAGCATGTACTGTGCTGGTTTCAGCCAATTTTGATACCTTGTAGAGATTGTACATTTGAGGCTCATTAAGAGCACAATTTGAGAAACTGATTCATTAGAGATTTGTACTAGACACCAAGACCTTTCCAACAAGACCAATTTGAGGTGATTCCAGTAAAAGGTTGATTTACTGTGATGTTTGTAATACTGGACAGAGACCAAGAATGGATCTGAGTGCTCTGATTTAGACGGACCCAGTGTGTGACTTGGTGCATTGGTGAGAGATGTGTGTGTTAGGGTGATCTATTGGTGGATTTTGGACTCATGACCAACTAGAGAGTTGTTGAGGATACCCACACCCTCTTATAGAATATGGGTTTGTGACATTCTGATGAGTGAGTAATATTTTATGCTACCGGTAAGGTGCAGCCCGTGTACAGGAAGTACACAGGCTGAGGTTTGAGAGGCTATTTTGGGGATCTAGACGATGGAATTTGAGTTTATGGTCAACTAGGAAGTTATAACCTAGGATCTTACCTTTCTGGATTGAGCTCGTACACTCCAATCGGAGTTGTATTGAGGAAGTTATGACCATTTTAAGATTTGGGCAGAAACCCCGTAGGTTGCTAGTCTGGAATGTTGACTAGGTATTGTGAGGACATTTCCCTTATGTACTATCAGAGTTGATGACTCTTGTCTAGGGATGGTTGATATCTGTTGTTGGTGTTGTGGACTCCCGTAATGGGTGTGTGACTCGAGTTAGTCACTAGGGTAAGGGATACCCTGCACCTGTCAACCCTACATTATAAACTTCTGCCGAAACATATGACATCTGAGCCGTGCCATTGAGATAAGTTTATTGCCTGGGTCAGGGGTGAACATGCATTCACAACCAGAGTAGCGGCGAATGTAGGTCGTAATGCTGGACAATTCCAAGTCGGGGAAGTGGCGAACCGTACCGGTATCGCTAGGGCCAGAGGTTGATAGGCAAGTGGAAGCAATTTCATCTTTACCCAAAGTGATTAGAGTAAGGCTGTGATTAGAATGACATATTAAGGGGTTTGGAAAATTGCATTAGTCCTAGCAGACCATAGTCAGTGTTATACCTTCCAGTCGTAGGGATACATTTTCTGCAGTCATGAGTGAGTCCTCGGCTCGAATCTCGATCTGTTAATTCCCAAAGTTTTGCCCGAGTAAGGTATGGGAGGCTAGGAGGATTTGACCTCCCGAGGTACTCACGTCCCTATGCGCAGGGGTTTTGTGTTTTTTGGTATATATAAGTTCATAACCCGATCAGGGGTGAACACGCATGCGTCAGTCCATGGCCTGGATAAGGGGTGGACATGGAAATCATACGGTCTAGCGACCGGATTCAGCACGACTTTCTGAAGAGGTCCGTACGCGAGTATCAAGTGGTAGCTACAACCGCCACTTAGGCACTGCAGTGGCAGAACTAGACCGACCAAATGCAACCTCCTTGGGCGATGGACAATCTATTGGGAATTGGTTGAGTACAAGAGCAGGATGATGGCGAGGGTTCGAATCCCTAAATTGTGGAGAAAGACGACTAGATTTGGGAGCGTATGTAGTATGGGATGCATTCTTGCTCCAAAGTCTTGCTTGCATTAGAGTCAGGCATGTGAATTTCTGCATCTAGTCATAGGGTCATGGCATATTACTGCACTGGAACCCAAATCTATTAAACCCTTATTTTGGCTCAACACTTTTCCTTTTTGCATAAATTATGGTTATGATTGAATTTTAGAGGATCGCTGTTATCATCAGCTTTGCATCAGTCGAAGTACTGACGTTCCTTACCTTTTAGGTATCGGTTCTACCTTTCGAGCAGGTGCAGAGATATCAAAGTCGCGCAGTAGAAGCCTCAAGCCGAGGAGCAAGTCCCAGGGGAGCCGATGGGCCATTCAGCGAAGTTCAGCAGTACTCAGTCGATTACCATTCCAGGAGGCAGCTGATAGCTTTACAAGTGGAGTCTGTAATTATTTGTAATAAGTTGTAATGAGCGAATGTAATTTGTACTCCTTGTCCAAGAACAAGGTATCAGTTGTAATCAATGATGTAATGACTTTATTTGGCAATAAAAAGTTTTTAAATTTCCATATTATTACTGTGTTGAGATGCATTTGAAGGCAAAGATTCTGATGAGTGTCACGGATGTCCAGTAACAGGGATCTAGGGCGCTACAAGAGAAAGCACCATTTCTACAACCACTACAGAGCATCTGAGCTAACACATCTACAACTAAGATGAAAAGCATTGGCGAAAGAGGGTCCCTCTGCTTGAGACCTCGTTCGGAGTTGATTTGCCTTCCCCCCCTCCATTAATGAGAATTGAAGATTTTGCCGTCCTCATGATCATATGTATCCCCCTGCACCAAGCTGGCCCAAAGCCTCTAGCAATTAGAAGCTGGTCTAAAAACTCCCAACTGACTGTGTCAAAAGCTTTTGCGAAGTCAATCTTGAACAAAAGAGCATCAGAGTGTCGTCTACTGCATAGGTTGATAGCTTCATGAGCTACAAGGAAACAATCCACCGTCGATTTTCCTTTCAGGAAGGCACTCTGAGAAGAGGACACAAGGGAATGAAGGATAGGGGCAAGTCTGTTGGCAAGGATTTTGGTGAAAATTTTGAAGGAGCAGTTGAGCAGGCTGATAGGTCTGTAATCAGAGACAAAATTTGCACCCTCACATTTAGGAATTAACATAATGTTGGAATAGTTAAGCCTGTCTATATCAGACTCTCCTCTCTGAACCGACTGAAGCATGGCAAATAGATCATTCTTAATAATATCCCAAAAAGTATGATAAAAGCTCATCGAGAAACCATCAGGACCTAATGCTTTGTCACTGCTCATTCCAAAGACGGCTAGTTTAACCTCATCCATAGTGAACGGGTCATCCAAATGCTCCAAACATAGGTCAGTTGTGGATAAAGAGATTACCAATCAATCCTAAATTCTGACTGGGGAGTTGTTCCACAAATTGCTTGAAAATGATTCTCGAAAGCTCTTCGAATAAGGGTTGGAGAGGTTACAAGAGCTTCCTCAATGATTAGGCTGTGGATGAAGTTTCGTCTCCTTCACCCGTTAGAAATGCAAGCTATCTTCATATTAAAAGGGATAGGAGCTAATGCTTGCCCGCCAGGGTAAGGGCTTCCAGTGGAAGAATTTTGAATTTACATCTCCTTCCTTGATCCATTGCACTCTCGATCTTTGCCTCCAATATACTGACTCAGTCCGGATTAGATTTTGGAGCTCAGCTTGGGTTGCCTTTAGGGGGTCAATTGCAGCAGGAGATTGCTCTGCCTCAATCTCCAACTTCAGCAATTTCTCTTGCAGCTGCTTCTTCTTAGTTGGGATGTGGCCAAATGTGTCATTTCTACAACGTCGAATCCTTCTTTTGAGGAGATTAAGCTTTGTTGCAAAAATATCCCCCGGATTCCTAGTGCACAAGAAAGTCTTCCACCAATCTTCGACCGCCGGGACAAACGAGGAGTGTTAGAGCCAGGCTTTTTCAAATCTGAAATAGTGTACCTGATGAGTGATGCATTGATCGTCGAGGACGATGGGGCAGTGATCAGATGAAAATCTTGGAAGGGAGTATTGAATGAAGTTAGGGAAGGAGGATTCTCATGCTACGAAGATCAAGAATCTGTCTAGTCTGTCCATTGAGGGGGAGCTTCTAAGATTGGACCTGGTAAATTTCCTACCTGAGAGAGGGAGATCAATGAGGGCCAAGTCATGGATGAAATCACGAAAGCATCTCATATCACTTGTTGAGCCTTTCCCACTAGACCTCTCAGAATCAGAAGTAGTTACATTGAAATCTCCACACAAAGCCCAAGCATCTTTGAGATGGCTTCTGCGCTGCTGAATCTCATAAAAACAGAGCTTTCTATCCTCCAAATCAAACGGTGCATAAACAGTTGTGACTGACCATTCTTCAGATGAAGATCGATCCTTGAAAGAAGCAGAAACAGAGAAAATATCAACGACCGAGTAAGTACAGTCAAGGAGTTGGTCAATCCATCCTAGTAGAATACCACCGCAGCTGCTAATAGAGTCGAGCTGTATCCAATTTGTTATAAGACATCCTCCAATTGACGAGAGCTTTCGGGGACTTGGCTTTCTGAGCTTGGTCTCTTGTAAACAGATTATAGATGGGGAAGAGCTACGGATTCCTTCTTTTATAAGCGAGCATTTTTCAGGGCTACCCAACCCTTTAACATTCTAGCTAGTAATCTTCATTGAAAAGAATTGCATCAAAATGCACAAATCCAATAGCAAAACCAAAGAAGACAGCAGGGCATTTAGTCAGAGTGTTGTAGCTGATCACCATGATCATCTACAACCTTCTGAGGGCCCTTGAAGACATGCATAGAGTGTGGCCCTTTAGCGTCCACTCCAATAGATTCAGCTACTTCTAGTATATCCTCGTTTGAATGCAATTCAAAAGGATTTAGATGCGCATTAGTAACTGAAGCATTTGAAGAGGAGGTACCTGAAGTTTTCTTCTTGATAGAAGTGGTCAAATGCTTCATGAAGGGCCTGGTACTCTTGAGCTTTCCTGTGAATCTAGAGCGCTTCATCCTCTT
Organism: Hemerocallis citrina; assembly: GCA_017893485.1. Taxonomy (NCBI): domain Eukaryota; kingdom Viridiplantae; phylum Streptophyta; class Magnoliopsida; order Asparagales; family Asphodelaceae; genus Hemerocallis; species Hemerocallis citrina. The sequence goes on along the minus strand of CM030364.1, from coordinate 133,491,585 downwards.
TGAGGGACCCTCCTAAAAGCCAGGTGGAACTGAGGAGGAGCTGGCAGCTTTGGGAGCAGTCCTCCACAACAGGGAACGAGTCTGGTAGCTATCGGCGCAGCCTTTGCCAGTGCCAGCCCTAAAGATTACCTTATCACCTACATCCAGCTTGCTCATATCCTCCCTAACAGACTCCCGGAGGGCCCCCTCCATAGCTGGCTGTATCTTTGAAAAAAGTGAAAGTGGCAGGGTAACAAGCTTACCTTTCCACATCATTTCCCTCACCTCTTCAAGTGAGTTTTCATTTGATGAGTCATCAGGATTTGGTTGAGCTGTCACGCGACCATGTGGGGCTACATTGTTGTTACTATTCGAAGATTCAGAGATCTGAACAAAAGGCGGCTCCATCATGGCAGGATTTGATTCTGGCGCAAGATCCTCCGTAGATTTGGGAATCAAAGCTGGAGCTGGTGAGATCCCCTCATTTAGGCCTGATCCCGCCATATTAGGAATATTCAAAAACCTACCCAAATCTTCTGCATGCGGAGGGCGCGTGACAGCTGGACTCCCCTTCCCCAAATTACGGGATTTCAAAACAGCTTCAATCTCGTTCTTGGCTGGAGGTTGATGGCGGTGATCACCACCCTCATCTTCCTTAGGCCCCTCCTGCATCTTAGGATGCCAGAAGCTAGTACTTCCCATATCATCGGAGGCTCCTGCAGTTGTCAATAATTGTACCTTGCCAGATTGAACATCCTCAATCGGGATTGGGTTGCCAAGCAACAGAATTGGCACATCATGAACATGGCTTTGGAGATTCCAGGGCGTAGTGTACTTGACAGTAAGTGATTTGGGGATAAGCATGGGGTCTTCAACCTCAATAAGGACAAGTTCTTGATCTCTGGTTTTCGCAGTCGTCATCTCATGGCTGAGGGTGATGAGTTTACCAAAGGGCTTAACAAGGCAGTCAATGGACTCCCTGTTCCACAAGTGAAAAGGTAGGAGCGGCAAGTTGATCTAGATGAAGCAGGGTTTTGGCTTCAATCTGGCTCCAAAGTCCAGGGACCAGGGGGAGAAAGTAGCATTGTAACCGGAGAAGTGAAACACCCCTTCTGCAATCGCAGCTTCAGCCTTAGTGGTTGTTGGGAATTGAACATGGTAAACTCCATCACTGACCCTCTTCATGACCCACCATCACCCTTGCCTTCCCCACAAAAAATTGAGGCGCACTCGAGGTCTTTGGTAAGAGGCATGCGGCGGGGATTGATCAGATGGAGGAACACGCTTGCATGCAGCACCGACAGTGCATGAGAGATGGCATTGTTATGAGGTAGATCAATCACCAACGAGTATCGCCTATTATAGAGCGGACATTCATGCACTTTATGACCAAACTTCTTGCAGTTGAAATAATGGAACCCCATCTTCTTACATTCGGCCGTGGCATGATCATCCTCCCCGCACTTGAAACAGCGGCGCTCCATCTTCCTTATGGATCTGTGGTTGTTCTGGTGTTTGAAAGGTTGTCTTTTTGGATAAATGGCTGAAGGTTTAGGTTGGAAGAAGGGTTTAGGATGAAAGGCGGGATTTGTTGTGGGGTGTGAAGGGATAGGGCGATGTGAGGTTCTGCGGTTGAGTGAGGGCTGGCGTGCGGATCGAAGAGGCATTTAGGAGGGGTAATGATGAAGAGGGGGACGGGGGGGGGGGGGGGGGGGGGGGGGGTTGGGGGAGGGGGGGATTCGAAGCACCTGAGCATACAATCTTCTCAGGTCCCGAGGGAAGACGACTCACTCTCTCCTCACCCCTCTCTCCATTCGTTGAGATTAGAGATAAAAAAATTCCTTAAATATATTATTTTGATCTAAACCTTTGCACAGTATTTCTATATCTATCTAGGGATTACCCAGAATTTTGGTGGATTTTATTGAAGAGTTTTATATGCCGTTTCATGCTTGTTTATGAAAGCTACACTTGCTGTATTTTGCTCGGTGTTCTGTAAAGAATCGCATTTTCACCCTATTTCATTTTACTGTATGAAAAATATTTATAATATATGAAAGTTATATTATTTTGTCTATTTTCATCTCCCTTTGACAGATTTGGATTTCCTTTCACAGTTTGTGAGATATTGATGTTTTCGTACAACAGTGTTGGGAATTCCAGATTTGCCAAACTATCGTTTCTTGATGTTTTCTAATTTTTGTTGACTGAACTAATTTTACTTGAATATTATGAAACTTTATATTTTGATACTATACATATAGGGGATTACCCCAGATTTTTTCTGGATTTATTTGAGGAGTTTTAATGCTGTTTTCCTATCATTGAATACGATTTACTGATTTCTGGCTGAACGTATTTTCTGGATTCAAATCAGTTTTGAGTTAAGATTTTGTGAAATACTATATGGATTATATATAATCGCTGGATTCGTGTAGAAGTCTATTTTTCAGATTCTTTGACGGATTCAGATTTAGATTTCTGTAGTAACGGGAATCACTATTTTAGTACTGTACTGTCATGCTCTTCTGAATATGAACATACACTTTCTTGCTCGTTTATGTGACCGTATATCATCTATGCATGTTTATTTGTTTCCCTGAACCAAATAGTGATTATACCATGATAAATTGACACTATTTCATGCACTATTTTGTCTGTTGATAACCATAATAAAAGTGATCAAGCTGGGGTTTCTTAAGGGAAGATCTAGTATTGGAAAATATGGAGACATGTACTTAGAAGGGAACTAGTGTTCCGTACTGTTACTGTTACTTTTACTGCTACTGTTACTGTTATTTTTCCTGCTACTACTACTGTTACTGATACCTGAGTAAACTGTCCCATTATGGTCCACTATGAAATCTAAAAGCGGAATTGTTTGTTATGGCAACCATGTGTTATGTTTTGGGACACATGATGTGCTACCTAGCTAGTAATACACACAAATACACACAAGACTGTAAGAACATAAGACTGATACTGTTATACTGTTACACTGATATACTGAGCTTACTGTTACTGGACACTGTTAGTTGCCATATGACACTATACTTGACACATTCATTTGTACTGTTAGTATACTATGCTAGTTGACATTGTTTTACTGATTCATGCTAGTTATTACTGTTGATGCATTATACCATGCTATATTTATTTCCGCTGTCATTTAAGATTTGACTATTCCATGTATTTGTATCCTACATTATAAGTGGCCCGTAACTTGCATTGACGGGTACTTATTTTCTCTTTCCTTCTCCTGCAATTATTAATTGCAGATCAAGCTGGTCAGCTGCTCGACGGCATTGGCGAAATGAGATATTAGTGCTGAATTTCTTGCTTATTAGTATTACTATTATTGTTGCTTTGAATAATATATTTTGAGTACTTGGATGATTACTTTGTATTTGGGCAATGTGACCCAGGATTTTGTCTTATCCAGATCTGATTTAGTTGAGATTAATACATTTTGTTTCAAGTAAATTCTATTGATTTATTAATTCAATTTTTCATGTGTGTGGTTGACTCTTTTGCTTCCAACTCTGATTATTTTGAGAGATGTTGTAAAGATTCCTGAACAGCTTATGGATGTTGCAAATCATTCGCTGGGTTGAGTTGCATATCTGTATTCTATATTCTTTTTGGGAACCGGGGCGTGACAAGGCTTTTTAGTGGTATCAAAGCACTAGGTTTGGCTAATGTATTAGTTTGACTGATATATTAGACAAGCTTGGCTCGAACTGGGATCGGCTCAACATTTTACCAACCATCCATGCATAAATGAATTAAAATCAACATTGATCTGGATATAGTCTTATTCCATTCTTATTCAATCCCTTGATTGCCTATTTTCCTTCTCCTTGTCTTTGGATTTCTTAGGTGTCGTCCTTGTTTGGTCTTTTCCTGCTCGTATTCTCTTTGATTCTGGGGCAACCCATTCTTTTGTCTCCTCACGATTTGTCGCTCTCCATCAGTTAGAGTGTATCAACAGGTCTGAGGCTTGGAACATTGTGACAGGTGGTGGTGTTGTCATTTGTTCCCGTGAGTCCAGGCAATGTTCCGTTATTATTAGGGACGCAGATTTCAAAGCCAACCTGATTATAATTGGGAATTCATGATTCGACGTTATTCTGGGTATGGATTGGTTGGGTGAAGCCCATGCCATTATTAATTGCCGTGCCAAGAAAGTTGTTTTCAGTGTTCCAAATCGAGCAGAATTTAAGTCCATGCTGGGGAGTCTTTCCTTGGCCGAGCAAAGACTGCAGTTGAACAGGTGGATTGTGCGATGGAATTGCACTTAGGCTGTGAGGCTGCACCTCTAGTAGTTCCGAATTTCTTAGATGTTTTTCCAGATGAGTTGTCTGGCTTACCCCCTGATAGGGAAGTGGAGTTCGGTATTGATGTTCAACCTGGAATGGTGCCGATATCGAAGTCCTTACAGGATGGTACCAGTTTAGCTAGCAGAGCTTAAGGTGTAGATTCAGGAGTTGATTGATTTTGGTTTCATCAGACACAGTGTTTCGCCTTGGGGTGCTCCAGTCCTTTTTGTCAACAAGAAAGATGGTAGTCGTCGACTGTGTGTGGATTATCGGGAAATAAACAGTGTTACTGTGAAGAACCGGTATCCATTGCCTAGGATCGATGATTTGTTCGACCAGTTGAGTGGGCTGCTATTTTTTCGAAGTTGGATCTTTGTTCTGGGTATCACCAGGTCAAGGTGAAGGTTGCTGATATACAGAAGACTGCATTTAGGACTAGATACGGGCACTATGAGTATCTTGTGATGCCGTTCGGGGTCACTAATGTGACAGCTGTATTCATGAGTCTTATGAACTGGGTTTTCTCTCAATTCTTGGATAGATTTGTGGTGGTCTTCATTGATGACATTCTGTTATATTCTCGGAATCAGGAAGATCATGCTGAGCATCTTAGAGTGGTTCTGCAGACGTTGAAAGAGAATCAGCTCTATAGGAAGCTCAGTAAGTGCGAGTTTTGGCCCGACAAGGTTTCTTTCTTGGGGCACATTATTTCTGGCGATGGTCTTTCTGTGGATCTAGCCAAGGTTGAAGCTGTGAAGGATTGGCCTATTCCCAAGTCAGTTTCTGAAGTCAGGAGTTTTCTCGGTCTGGCTGGCTATTATCGGAAATTCATTCAAGATTTTTCGAAGATAGCAGGACCGTTGACTAAGTTGACTGGAAAGGATCAAAAGTTCTTGCCTTAAAGACGACAACAGGAACGATGATGCAAAGAGAATAACGGAAACAGATTCCCGGGCAACGAACATAGCAAACGAACCCCGAAACACGAACCACGAACCCAACAAGATCACACACAACCACAAGAGAGCGAGGGAGGGACGACGACGGGGATAACGGTGCATTCGTGCTGTTGCTGCTCGCATCGGGAGGAGGAAAACACCGGGGAGCGGCTGGAGTGTCGGGAGTCGAGAGGGGGCGCGTACAGAGGTTGCGATGCTGTTGCTGCTGTTGAGGTGCGGCGGAGACTGGAAGGACATGCACAACGGGGCATGGTGCTACAGGAGGAGGCAGGCGGCGTGTCGCTGGTAGACGGGAGGAGAAGGACAAGGGGTCACGAGGGAGGCTGAGAGTTAGGGTTGATGGGTTTGGTAAATAATGGGTATTAATGGTTTATAGGGTATATAAAACAGGGTATGGGTTTAATTAAGTGGGATTTAGGGTTATAGGCTGTGAATAAATCAAAATTAAAAGAGATATAGTGTGATCCAAAATAATGAGATGGGCACAAAATATATAAATAAAATAGGGCTTGAACATGATAAAATAGGGGATAAAAAATAAGAGCTCGATGAAATAGAGACGAAACAATGGGAGACAACAAAATCAAGAACTCCAATAAAATACGACAAAAATAGTAAAATGAATATATTGAAAAAGAAGACCCAATATACGGTCCAAAAGAGATACAAGAATAATCAAATACACGAGAAAAGAAAATACACCCAAAAATACATAAAAGTGGAAAACAGGGGTTCCAATTGTTCTTTACCATTATGGGCGAATATCTGGGTAAGATATTTACTTCTTCGAGAATAAAAAAATGATCTACTTTCAATTTGGATTTCAGACTAAATTCTTTTGCTCTTCGATATTCAATCAAATCTTCTTTTTTTTCTACGGTCCCATTTTTAGTAATACCAAAACTCTTTCTTCTGTATCATGGACCATCAAAATAAGCAAGAATACTATTTCTACATAAAATACCATCTATGGGTAATTCAATCGAAATGCCCATAAATGGTAGTAGTTCTTTCTCTAGTTCTTGATCATATTGTAATGGTATGAAAATGAAGTTGCTAACCTTGTTAATCCAATCTGATCTCTTTAGGATCAACTTCTGCGTCGAGAAATTGGTTAATTGGTAAAGATACGTAGATTTTGTCCCGCCCAAGAAAGAGACCCAAGTCCGAGTAACCCCGCTAAGTGGTGATTCAACATTGATTCTACATCTTGGAACCAAGCCAATTTTGGAGCGGCTTTGTGATAATGAAACCAACCGGCAAAAAGCATTAAAGCAAAGACCAATGCACTTGCAATTCACTAGTTATTCCAGATGCTCGCCAAAGCTGAAAAAACCTAGATTTAATTTGTTCCAGCTTTAACCCCCGTTCCCATTTATACGGATTTGTATTTTCTTTGCCTGTATTCTTGTATTTAAATTTTTCCATATAAATTTTTCTACTCTTTTGAACCCAAATTTTTGCATTCATTTAAATACCCGACTATTTTTGTTTGAACCCAGAATTTCAACCAACACTGTTTATCACTATTTCATTATTTAACTCCTGATTATTATTTTACTACTATTATTATTATTGTTATTATTATTATTATTATTTTTAAAAAATCCAAAGATCCTAATTCATTATAAAATATCTAGTTGATTATTTGATTTATGTGAAGCCTGTCATCTAAAGCCCACTATACAATTATTCAATTGTTTAAGCATTTAATTTGAAGCCCAAGTCTACAAGCCCAAAACCAGATTTATATACCCAACCCGTTAACACATTATCCTACCCTACCCAGATTCAACTACCCGTATAGAAATTTCTCCATAAAACCCCTCACATTCCCCCACTCTTCACATTCTGTAACTCCACAACCCCCACTCTCTCATAACTTCCCATTAATATATATTATATTTAATATATTATATTTTAATCTATTTAATAACCCCCTCCCCCGTCCTCTCTCTCTCTCTCCCGACTCTCTTTCTCTCTCCTCCATTTCCCTCTTTCTCTGTTTCAAAACGAAACAGAGCACACCCCCCTTCGCTTTCCTCCTCCGCTCGAAGCTCCGAGCCTCTGTTCTCTATCTCGTCGCTGCTCATCATCGCCGCCTTCTCCACCTCTCAACCTCGACTTCCTCAAAGCTGCACTGGAGCTCCACCATCGAGCCCAACATCATCCCCTTCGAGCTCGACCATTGGCCCCTCGCCATTGCCATGTGCACCCTGCCTCTCCCCAGAGTGCGTCACCACAACCGCCTTCAACACCGCAGTCGCCGCCATTACTGTCGCAGCCCACCCTCGTCGCTCCGCCCTGTGCTTCACCGTGTAGCACCATCACTCCTCGTCGGTGCTCCTCCCCAATCACCGGCAGCAACTAGCCACAGAAAGCATCTGCCCCTGTGCATCGTCAGCATCGTTGTAATGCTCCACCCAAATACTCAGACAATTTTTATTATTTTTAGAAGAAAAAATAATACTTATAGTACAACTGCCCACCACAGACTGCCTCTCAAAAGGTGGTTAACCAATTAGGTGACTCTAGGTCATAGGTATTTGTATTTATATTCAATTAATTATTGTATACTCCCGATATGGGATAATTCTCAAACACATCTCTCACTTTCTCCCGTGCACACACAAGCCGAAGCCCATGTGCCACATCGGCAATTGTATACTCCCGATATGGGATAATTCTCAAACACATCTCTCACTTTCTCCCGTGCACACACAAGCCGAAGCCCATGTGCCACAACGGCAAAGAGAGAGAACACAGCAATCTCTCTGTCTGCACATCTCAAACGGGTGGCCCCACCCCGCTGACGTTGGATGACGTCAGCCTTAACCCAATCCAACATCACAACCGTGCTGTTGTTCTCAATGTCATCACCCCCCCATTACACCATCTCTCCTACCTTTTTATTATATATATATATATATATATATATATATATATATATATATATATATATATATATCACTATTACTATTTAGAAATTACGGGGTATTACATACACCACCCTTTAGAAATCAGCGTGCGTAATGCACTCCTGGATTTGCTACCAGCGTACTGACCTCAGCCATCCTGCTAGCATACTGCACTCCTGGGTTTTCTACCAGCGTACTGATCTCAGCCAAGCATACATCTCCACACTCGGGGTCGAAAGTCGACTCTGATACTATTTGTAATGCCCCGCTCCAATACTCAGACAATTTTTATTATTTTTAGAAGACAAACTAATACTTATAGTACAACTACCTACCACAGGCTGCCTCTCAAAAGGTAATTAACCAATTAGGTGACTCTTGATCATAGGCATTTTTATTTTTATTCAATTAATTATTGTATACTCCCGATATGGGATAATTCTCAAACACATCTCTCACTTTCTCCCTGCACACACAAGCCGAAGCCCATGTGCCACGTCGGCAAAGAGAGAGAACACATCTATCTCTCTGTCTTCACGTCTCAAACGGGTGGCCCCACCCCGCTGACGTCGGATGACGTTAGCCTCAATCCAATCCAACAGCACAACCGTGTTGTGGTTCTCAATGTCCTGAGCACCCCCCCTTACACCCTCTCTCCTGCTTTTTTATTTTATATATATATATATATATATATATATATATATATATATATATATATATATATATATATATATATTACTATTCAGAAATTACGGGGTATTACAGTTGTCGCCCCCCACAGGCCGGCGACCACCACAGTGCACCACCCGAGCGCCCTCGCCACCTCGTGACCCGAAGAACACTGTTGCCGCTCGTCTCCCCTGAGCACCGCCTGAGCCCTCCTTTGTTTTGATCATCAACATTGCCTCCCTCAAATCCCAACCGTCCAATCCTCTTCTTGATCATCACGATCATGATCATCACCAAGTCCCCTTGATCTTGATTTTCGATTTTGGCCGTCCGATCATCTTGATCTTCGATCTCGGCCGTCCGATCATTATTTGGTCATCAACATCAAGATCCGTGCCGATCCATCCGATCAGATCGTGATCATCATCATCAAGTTCATCACCGACCGTTGATTGCCATCTTGATCTTGATCCACATCGTGATCCGTACCCGATCGTGATCATCTCATCAAGATTTGCTTGGTTCGCGATCATCGCCGTTTCCACCAGGATTCTTATCCCGTTATTCTCCATAGTTTGGATCTAACGTCGTTGTTAACGGCAAGTCATCTCCCCTCGAATTGTATTGTATCGTATTCGAGATTGTTTATTGGATCCCACAAGTAGATTTATATTGATTATCGTATATCTACTATTATTATCTATTGTTGGGATACTATGGATTTACACGAGCGAATCCAAGTAGTAGTCTTGACTTCGTGCCATCTTTTATCTCCGATTTATAGAGATCTTGCATGCATTCATGTAGTTAATTATTGAACATATGAATAGGGATTGTTGTTGTAATTCATGTCATAACATTACACAACTATTGTAGATTGTATACTAATATTAATTGTTCATATGATTGATGTTGGGGTATTAGTTGACTGTGATTAGTAAGAGTATGAACATTATATATCTTAATACTATGTTCACATAGATGTAACTTGCTGTGATTTATGTTGTCAACAACGATTTCATATTGATTGAATAAAGAATTGTTAACAAGTCGGGGTTTAAGGGTGACTTAAGTAGTGGACAATGTAGGAACTGTACTTGGAGGAGGGGCCCGTGTTTTCCTAAATATTGTTAACGACTATTGTTTTATTGATGGATTGTGGCTTACGACAGTAACCCAATCTGTCGTGTATTGTATCATGACCAATTATCTTATCGTGTAGTAATTATTAAATTGCAACTATTGAATATTGATTATCGTTGTCGAGTACATGAACTATAAAATCCACCACTAAGTCTAAACGTAACTTTTCTGTATGTAGCAACCATGTGGTAAATATATGAGACGCATGAAGTGCTACATTGGTTAGGATTAAAATGAATAATAGACTTAAGATTGTCATCTCATCATCATTGCATATTATTATCATTATTGAACAATGTTATCAATTTTTTATATTGTTTATTATTATTGTTATTGATCATTATAATGGCACATTGCATCGTTATCATTTTGCCATTGTTCATTATCATCGACTCTATTATTTATTGAATTCATTGTTATATCGTAAATGTTATTGTTTTATTTCTTTCTCTACTTGCTGTTCATGACTTGCTCTAAGGATATATTGTTCTCTCTTTTTAGATGAACACCTTACAGGTAATCAAGGAGAATTGCCTGATGGATTTGGAGAATTACAATGGTGAAGAATGGATTGCATCTCCGCTTAATTGATTAATGTTTTGTTATGAAGACTTAAATAATTGAACACTATTATTTCTTGTATTGTGGGCTTTTTGATCCGTATATTGTTATTGTTGTTTCCAGTGTTGGATTATTATTATATTTGATTATTTCATGCTCGAATTCCAAGTATTGTTATTCATGTGATTACCCTTTCATTGCATGCGTGGTTGTATTGCTCATCGTTATATTGTTGAGTTGAATCGATAACAGCTTATGAAAGATGCAAGTCATTTGCTGGGCCAACGTCAAGTGCTTGCATTCCGTATTTTGGAAAGAGGGGCGTGACATTTGTATTCCTCGAAACCACCACCCACATCACCATTCAATATTTCTTGACCTACTATTGGCCAAACTACTTGGGCACTAGGCCTAATGTGAGTAGGATCACATAGCCATGCTTCATAATTGGAAAAATGAGCACCATGGAAGTACATGCCACTCAGCCAAATAAAGATAATGGAGGGTTGACCAAAATGAGCACTAAATACTTTTCGAGATATCTCCTCCAAATCACTGGTATGACTATCAAAATCGTGAGCATCAGCATGCACGGTTCCAGATCCAAGTGGTAATATCAGGACCCTTAGCTATTGTCCTTGAGAAATGGCCGGGTCTGGCCCATTGCTCGAAAGAAGTTTTTACAGGATCTTTATCTACAACAATTTTTACTTCGGGTTCTGGTGAACGAATAATCATTAAGTCTTCCTCTGTTCGGACAACACATACAAAGAGACCCGCCAACAATCAAGTTTTTAGTGAACCTATGAAAGTGGAAAGATAGAGATTTTATTTATGATTAGCCCCTTTCTTTCTTTTCTCTCATCTGTCGTTTTTTTTAGTAATGCACTATTAGAATTTTTGATATTGAAATCGATATGGTGCAACTGTTAAGATCTATTATAACAACGATTAGGTGCCTAAACAACATTTTTTTGGGAAAAGATTTCTGAAAAAGGTCATTTAAATGTCGTCACTGTCTAGATAGCCTTTTTGTGAGAAAAATTATTACTGTATAATTGATAATTGAGTGGTAGATTTAAAGAGTGTGAAATATACAAGTTAACAAAACATTTTATTAAATGAAAGAAGAGGCTCCGGTGTACAGAGAGGACCTCACCATTTATGAAGTAACCATAGAAACAATTGAATTGAAATTAACATATAGAAGCCGAAAAATTAAAATTAATATATATGAATAACTGATACTAAATAACACAAACCCGAAGTAATACACTTAACAACAGAAGTACACTCATAGTCCAAACTTGCATAAAAAAGTTAATTCAACGAAAGAAGAAGATTCTCAAAACCCTTAGGAAACAACCATAAGAACAATTAAATCAAAAGGCTAGGGTATATTTCCTTACCATGGTTTGAAGTTGCAAGGTTGAAGAGACCACGAAAGCAAGGATGACCTGGAATAAAAAATTGTAAGCTTAATAAAAGCATTGGTAAAGAAACAACTAACCCTAATATAATATAACCCGACTAATATTTGCTTTATGGTCATTATGGAGAGTGATAAGCTAGATTAGAAATCCACTTACAAAAGAACTAATTAAGGAATCAAGAACAAATTATATCTTTTCTATCCAAGTCCTTTGTTAATGGTTATAAGTTTATGAAATTAACATGTAGTCTAACCGTACCCTATCTTTGATATAGACATCGAGATACTTTGACTGAACACGTTGATCTAGAGATAAGCATCATGGTGACTTATATATACACTTCAATGCAATTCCAATGTTAAGACTCTAGCAAAAAATCGTAACTTAAATCATTTCCTCAAAACAGTATAATAGCAACAAACCGTCTATTTTAATTAATCTGATGGGCCTACTCTAAATAAAGAATACTTATTTTCTATGTCAGATTATCTAGAGGTGGATTTGCTTCCTTCTCTAGTGTTGTTGCTTGCTTGTTAGAGAAACACCACAAGATAAATCCTTATCAAATCATCATGGAAAATTTGACTGTGCACTATAAACTCCTCAATCCTCTTGAAAGCACCGGGTTCTGATAGGGTGCCAATGATGATGGTGATACTTTTTTTGTACGAAATTAGCAACCCATTAAAACTATGGTTGTATGCATTCGACGTAAAACAATTCTATATATCTATTTTCATTACCTTAACCATTAGGAAGGAAATGTTTGTAGACCAAAGTAGAATTCAAGGTTTAGTCTTATTCGTACATATCAATTTACTATTCCAAGCAAGCTCACATCCAAAAGCACTGGCTTAAACCCAAACCAATCCTGACTTAGTTGCACAGACCGGAGAATTAAAAAGAACAACTAAACATGCATTTAGACAGTCCAGACCCGAGCCTTCATTGCATGGATAGCGACGTGTGGCGTGGCGAGCGGTGTTGTAACCCTCGTTTCCGTAAATATATAATTTCTGAATAATATTCTGTATTTCGAATTATATATGAATTTAGTTGTGTTAAATTTATTTTATCTTTTCTATTTAAAATATTTCTGACCGGAAATTATGTTTATTTCGAATAAGGGTATTCATTTTGCCAAACTAAAATTATTCGGAACTTCCTTAATTATTTGTTAACCAATTTCTTTATATAACCTTGCTATTATTATTTTATTATTTTCATTGTTAAATCTATTATTTTTAGTATTGTCATTATTACCATTTTTATTAATATTGTTTGTTCTTATTATTAGTAATATTATTATTGCTAAAAGTGATGTTGTTATTACTTATATTTTCTTGATCTTTATTATTAATATTATTATTTTTAAAGCCCAAATTGATCTTGATCTATTTTACATTATTTATTTAATTTAAAGCCCAAACTCAATTGTTTATTTTAAGCCCAATGGTTTTAAACCCAATACCCATTAACCCAATTCCCCTACTAATAGTGTGTTGACCAGATCAATTCTACTCCTAATCAATCCCACAAATCTGTCCTGTAAACCCCAATTAATATCCCTACTAATCAGATCCCGTAATCCTCTCTCCCTAAAAAGCTCTCCTTCAATTCTCCTCCACACATATTTGAATCCCGTAACCCCCTCCCCTACAATCACTCTCCTCCTTAATTTTATACCATGATTATATTCTTTTCCCTATTCTCCCTCTCTCTCCCTCCTCTGATTCAAAACCAAACTAACCCAAACGAAACCAAACAAACAAAATCAAAACCAAACAAAACAGATCAAAACCCAAAGCTCCCAAAACAAACCCAACAGAACTCACTCTCTCTCCTTCTACTTCGTCTTCTTCACTTCCGCACTCTCAATCGAACCCATCGAGGACCCCGTCGAAACTCTGCCTCCACTCCGCACCTTCGCTCGACATCCCCCCAACCGTTTTCAATCTCGAGACTTCCCCGAAGCTCCGTCAAAACCCCGTTCGCCCCGTTGCCGCACCATTCCTCCACTGACTACACCCCCGTCGAGCTCGCGACGTCATCCGCCATCTCGCCACCAGTCTCCGTCGTATCCCTCGTCGACGCCATTGCCGGTCAGAACTCCACGCCAGCCTCCTCTTCTTTCGTTGTACCCCAGTCGTCCTCAAACTCGAGAACCCCTCCGCCATTCAGTCCCTGTCGCCATTCCTCTCCAACCGAAGCACTGCGACCACTCCTCACCGAAGTGCCGTCCCCCGAGGCCTCCCGCTCAATCCAGACGCCGCCTCCTCTGTTTTTGTCGAAAACAGAGCTCCTTTTCGCTGCGCCGTCGATTGCCATCCGCTGCGCCATCGACATCGCCGCAGCCGTCGCCAAGCCGCCGCCGACAGCCACATCTCCTCTCTGTGAGCGTCACTGCCCACTCCTGCCGCGAATTTCCTGATCGCTCGCTCTCTCTCTCTCGTCGAAGGAAAGAGACGAAGTTCGATTGGTGGAAAATTGCTGTTCTGTGTTTGTTGGAAGGGATTTGGGATTGTTGTTCGCTGTTGTGCCGATCCAGTGTGGTGAGTTTTTCATTCGCTGTTTTTGCTGTTGTGTGTTTGGCGCGCAGCAGATCCAGAGATCCTGTTTGCTGTTCTGTCCCGATCTTGTGTGGAGTTTTGCTGAGTTGCTCTGTTGTTTGCTTGGATTTCTTGCACGTATTTTCGCGCGTGATTATCGTCAAAAAGGAAAGTATCTCTTATACAATTTTATTTGTTCTAGTACAAGCCCTCGTAAAAATACCGCAAGTATATTATTTTTTTACTCCAATTCGCATTCATAAGTCGAATTGATACTCGTTTACATTCCTAATCCATCGATCCTGTATTCACATGAGATTGTTAATACTTTGTTATCCTATGCATGACACGAACATAAAAATAAATACAAACATATGTAATTTTACGGATTATACATATTGGTGTGAATGACTATTTTACCCTTGTTAATAATTTAAGTATTGTATATTATCCCTTAATTTTTGATTTAGTCTTATGCATGTAATCAGTCACTTTGCAGTTACAATATTATTTTATGACCCTAAAACATTATTGTAATATCCCGGACGGATATTACCGTATATAAATTATTATTTTATTATTATTTTATTATTATTTATTTTAATTCCAAAATTGGAATATTTTGGTGATTTTTGTCCGGTTTGTTCATAGACATTATCTGTATCCAGATATCGGTTAGTATACATCCTGTATTGTATCAAATTGATACCGTGACCTTCCGAACTAATAATAGAATTTATTTTATTATTATTTCCGAGATCAAATTATTTTTATACGGATTATGCGAAGATTTTTGGTATACGGACATATATGCGCACATACGTGTAGTATGTCGATTAGTACATTATACAAATTGTGTGTTGTGTATTTTTGGACAACACTTATTTTGTTATGACAAAACCTATTAGATTGTTAGGGTTTATAAGTGTTTAACATAGGTTAAGTATGCATGAAGAGATTAAGGGAACCCTTCTAGAAACCCTCACATAACACCCTACTCACATAACACCTCATCCACATCCTACCTCCACCACATCCCACCTCCCCAAGGAATGGCCGGCCCCCATTTTGTGGGAGGTCCTTTTTGCAAATGTGTGTGTGCACATTTGCACTCTCCACCCTTCTCTCCACCTATAAATACCCCTCTTCCTCCACCTTTGTCTCATTTTAGAAAGATCATAAAGAAAGAAAGAAAGAAAGGAAAAAAAAAAGAGAGAACACCATACTAACTTGAGAGTTTTCCCATTGTAGGTTCATAAGGATTCCTAGGAGCTAAGGAGGAGAGTTAGTCTAGTTCTTCCATCAAAGAAAAGAAACAAGGTGGGGGTTTCTCTTTTGTTGTTTGTTTGTTTGAATTGTTGTTTGATGTTTCTTCTTCTCCTTACCTTCCTTGTTTTGTTTTCTTTGGTTCTTTTTGGAATGAGTTGTGGTGATAGTATTGTTGTATGTGATCCTTATTTGTATGTTTGTAAATGTTAAAGGTAATAACCACATGAAAAGAAAAGAAACAAATGGTAGTGCTAAATACACCTAAAGATTGAATCTTTATAGTAGTAGTAAGTTGTTTTGTGTTTGTTAATTGGACTAAAATGACATAAGGCATATGGACTTGTACATACAACCGTTTGGGGTTGTAGGACTTGATGTGAACTCATGCACAAAGCATATGAACCTTTTATACAACCATTTTTGGTTGTAGGACATGTATTAAACTTGGACTAAAAAAAAAGATAAGCATATGTTGGTTGGACTAAAATAGAAGGTTTTTACTTTAATTCGTTGTTGATTGTTCTCTTTTATAGTCTTAAGAAAGAAAGAAACCCTTGTGGTTGTAAATTCTATTAATAGAAAAGAAACTAGTTAAATCACTAGTTGTAGAATGAATAAAAAGATATTTTTTTTATGATCACTAGTAATAATAAGAAATAAATGCTAATAAAGATTTAGTAGATATCTAAGTAGTAGATGCTTCATGATTAAATAAAATAGTAGTAGTATATTTAAGTAAAGTAGTAGTAGTATGTTAAAATAAAGTAGTAGTATTATGCTTAAATAAAGTAGTAGTAGTATGTTGAAATAAAGTAGTAGTATTATGCTTAAATAAAGTAGTAGTAGTATGTTGAAATATAGTAGTGGTATTATGGTTAAATAAAGTAGTAGTAGTAGATATTAAAATGAAGTAGTTATAGATGTTATGTAAATTTTGGTAGACACTTATGTCTAAATAAAGTAGTAGTAGTAGATGTGGATGTTCCAAATAAAATGGTTGTAGTAGATGTCTACACAAATTTGTAGAAAAGGTTTATGTTTTATGGAAGTGGTAGTAGATGCTTGTTATGACTAGATAAAGATTTTTGGTAGAAGTTTTGGTAGTAGATGTTATGTGTAGAGGATGTGTGTTTAATTAAATTGTAGTAGATGCATATGAACATTAAATGGGTGTTTATGCTTATATTGAAGTAAGTATCATGCCTAGATAGTTGTAGGAAAAATCATGCACCATGTTAGAATGTTGTAGGATTTATTCTAAAATTTCCTATCATGTTTAGGAATGATATTTATACTTAGAATGTTGTAGGATTTATTCTAAAATTTTCTATCATGTTTAGGAATGATATTTATGCTAAGAATGTTGTAGGATTCATTCTAAAATTTTCTATCATGTTTAGGAATGATATTCATGCTTAAAATATTGTAGGATTTATTCTAAAATTACCTATCATGCTTAGGAATGATATCCATGCTTAGAATGTTGTAGGATTCATTCTAAAATTCCCTACCATGTTTAGGAATGATATTCATGCTTAGAATGTTGTAGGATTTATTCTAAAATTACCTATCATGTTTAGGAATGATATACATGTTGTAGGATTCATTCTAAAATTATCTATCATGTTTAGGAATGATATATTGTTGTAGGATTCATTCTAAAATTATCTATCATGTTTAGGAATGATATATTGTTGTAGGATTCATTCTAAAATTATCTATCATGTTTAGGAATGATATATTGTTGTAGGATTCATTCTAAAGTTATCTATCATGTTTAGGAATGATATATTGTTGTAGGATTGATGCTAATTAATCTACCATGCTAGGAATGTTGTAGGTTAATTACTAGGTAAATACCATGCTCATATTGTTGTAGGATTGATGCTAATTAATCTACCATGCTAGGAATGTTGTAGGTTAATTACTAAGTAAATACCATGCTCATATTGTTGTAGGATTGATGCTTAACTAATCTACCATGCGAGGAATGTTGTATGTTCATACTAGTAGTTATCCATACTTAGTAAGATATTCATGCTAGTAGTTATTCATGCTTAATAAGATTCATGCTAGAAGGAAGGTTGTATACCATGCTAGATTAATTGATCTATGCTTAGATAGTTGTAGGAAAGTGGTATGTCATGCTAGATTAATTTATCCATGCTTACATGCTTATAGGAAAGTTATACACCATGCTTGATCAAATAAATATTCATGCTTACATGATACCTATGCTTAGATAAGTATATGTTCATGTTATGTTAGTAGGTGATCATGCTTAATCATTGTCCATGCTAAGTTAGGAGATGTCATGCTAATTATTGTTATGTTAAGTTAGTAGATGACCATGCTAATGATGGTTTATGTTAAGTTAATGGTATCCATGCTAATGATATTCATGCTTAAAATATAGTAGATACACATGCTTAAATTAAGGGAACTATCTATGGTTAGTTGTAGTGATTTTTATGTTATGTTCTATCCATGCTAGAATTATTGTAGAAACTCATGCTATGTTGTAGCTTGATACTTAACTAGTATACATGACTAGAATGTTACTAAAATGTACACCATGCCATATGTTAATGTTAAAGTAGCATACCATGTCTAGGAATGAGGCATACCATGCTAAGTTTAAATACATGCTTAGAATGTTGTAGGATTAATGTTAGAATTCCTACCATGTCTCAGAATGTTGTATGTTCATACTAGTTATGTATCCATGCTTGGGTTGTGGTGATTAATCATAATAAGTAGTAAGCATTCACGCTCAAGTTATAACCTATACTTGACCATAGTGGACTTCATGTCTAGATCATAGTGATGTTCATGCTTAAGCTTGATATAAGTACATGCTTAATCATATTCATACTTAGGACTATTGTGGTGAGCGGTTATGTTATATAGTTAGATTGTCGTAGGAAGACGCTTGCAATTGTATGCCATGATTAAGGCACTATAGGTTGAAGTAATAAGGATTGGGAAAACCACTAGTAGTAGTCAGTTGATAATGGTTGTTATGTCGCCTTCGGTTTTTCATTGGTAGAATACCGATCATAGACTATTAGTAGATTCTTCTGTTGCTTCTAATAATAGAAGATCGAGTTTGCTAGTAAGCACTTTTGGTTGCTTCTAGGATTGATTACCTGTATGGTTGTTTGCATATGGTTGTGCTCGTACGTGGCTCGACTGGCCCGTATGTAGCTGTGGGTCTCATACGTAGTTTAATTGGCTCGTATGTAGGTTGTTGTCTCGTACGCGGCTCGACCGGCCCGTGCGTAGTTGTTGGTCTCATACGCGGCTTATTTGGCTGGTATGTACGTGGTTATCTCCTACGAGGCCCGCCTGGCTCGTAGGTAGCTATTGTTTCATACGTAGCTTATTAGCTCGTATGTGGTTGTTACTCATATATAGCTTGTTAGCTAGCACACTGTTCGTTGTGCTCGTCTAGGGTGATATTACCACCCTAAGGGCTATCGACCATCAAGACATATGTTTTCTTACCCTAAGGAACTGTGGAGGAGTCACTCCTTGTGTACCGTCGAATCTTAACCAGGGTAGGTTAATCGAGGACCGGAGTATAGACGGAATCCAAGTTTAGGGTAGCGGCATGCATGTATATTCGCACGGCCGAGGTCTTGGATCGATGGCCAGGAACCGGATCCCGAAGGATTCTGGTGAGTCTAGGTTGAGCAGCCTAGTAGAGTTGCCTTGCGAAGCCTAATTTAAGGCCTAGCATGTTATGTTTATAATATTATCGTCCCTAGGATTGTCGAGTCAGGGACATCATTAAGGTAGTGAATTATAAAGATCATTTTGCTCAGACCCTTGCCGAAAAGAGAGAAGTTGGCTGTAGGGGGCACCTTACGACCAACTTGTCCCTTGAGGTAGGCCTTAGGTGGTGATAGTGGGTTGTACCTTCCCGTCAAAGGGATACGCACGGTGCCGTCTCACAAGTTGAGGACACGGGTTGCGTATCTCACGCTGTTAATTCCTGAAGTGCATGGCTGAGGGTGCCACAGGGTAGGCTTCGCACTACCCTGCGCTTGCGAGACCCCAGAGGGTGTCACAGGGTAGGCTTCGCGCTACCCTGCATTTGCGAAACCCTATGATTTGGATTTTGGAAAGACGCCCGATACATTGGGTTCGTCTAGTTTTGAGTGAGGTCCGGTTAGCCGGGTAGCAGTGGCGAACATAGACACCACTGGCGTACTGCATCGGTGGGACATGACCATGTCTGCAACCTCATCAGTCACGTGTAGGTGTCAGGAACAGGTTGTGTACAATTAGAAGTTCATAATACGGGTTCAAATCCCTATATATGGAGAAACGGCTTGAGATGGGGTCGCATGTAGTATGGGCTGCATGTTGCTTCGGAGACTTGCTGACATTAGAATAGGAAGCATCCTAGTTCTATTTAAGTATCATATTAGAGTCTAGTCATAGCACTCACGAATACTTAAACTACACCAACACCATTGCCATGTTTTGTATGTTGTTTGGGAGATTCGCTGCTTTGATATCAGCCTTTAAACGTCAGTGAATACTGACGTTCCCACTTCCATAGGTACTGGATCGCCGAAGTACAAGGACGAGATTTAGGAGGACTCAAGGCAAGGAAAGCAAGGAGTCAATGTCTTATTTAGTTCCGCTGTAATATGTATGTTGTTATCTCAAGTGAGAGTTACCAAGTGTTGTTCTTCATTCCTTATACTCTGATGTAAGATGTTGAAGCTTGTAATACTTGGGAATGTAAAGGTAATATTGTAACTCTATTATAATGTATTGCAGTTATATAATGTTCAGACTTGTAATACATTGGGTGTTGAATAAAAAGTTTTAAATTTTCCTGTTTTTCTGTGTATTGTGACTAATTGAAGAAAAGGTCATGGCTCGTGTCTCCGTTTTCCCAGTATTGAAAATCAGGGCGCTACAATTATGGACACAAATAGGTAATAATAAATTAGACCCATATACGTATTAATAAATTATACCCAAAAATGACATTAAACTACATGTTTTACATCTCATTACTTAGAACATATTGCATGCAAAATTCATTGATGTTCCTGGTTCATATCTTGACATTGTCCTCATTGCATTATGATTGTGTTAACAAATTAATAAAAGTAACAAGCCGCGGTATAAGAGAAAGATTTAAGTAGTGGGCAATATAGAAGATTGTACTCAGACGGGAGCTCGTGGTCTCCCGATGCAAGTTGCAAATTACAAGTTGCAAGATTGCGAATTACAAGTTTACATGTTCACGTTACAAGTTTACACTCTACATGTTCCACGTTACAAGTTTGCATGTATCTCGATACAATATTGAATGTACATGTTTTCCCGAGTACGTGACCTATAAAACCCACCACTAAATCTAAACGAAATTGTATTGACTGTAGCAACCATGTAGTAAAAGGATGGATGCATGAAGTGCTACCTAGATAGAACCAAACATTAGACATAAGATTAACACGTGCACTTGCATGATCCACTTACATGTTACATGTTCATGTTGATTCGATACTTGTTTACTTGTTTACTTGTGTTACATGCCACTTGTTTTATATTGACTTGTTCATACCATGTTTACTTATTGCATTTCCCTTACTTTTGATTCCTTGCTCTTTTCCTGTTTTTCTTTTGCTTTATTGTTGTTCCTGATTCCCTTAGCTTGTACCCCCTTGCGGCCCGTAACTTGTATTAACGGGTCTTCTTGTTTCCCTTTTCTTTTTTGTTATTATAAAATACTTGCAGGCCCAAATGGAGAGTTACCAGAAGGTGTCGCTGACCAAGTGTTCTAGTTTATCATTATCATGTTATCTTAGTTTGTGTTTTACTTCATTAAATTCTTTAATGTAATTCGGGCTTGTTTGACCCGTAACTATTGTATTTCCCAGTTGTTGGTTATTTTTATGGACTATGTCATGAATTTTCATTATCAAATTGTGATTTACATGCCTGCGTGGATTTTTTTATTATCTTGTTGTTGAGTTTACTTGTACAGCTTATGAATGATGTGTTCGCACCATTCGCTGGGCCTTAGTCTCACGCCCGTATTTCTATGTTTTGGGAAGCGGGGCGTGACAGGGTTTTTAGTGGTATCAGAGCTCAGGTTTGGGCTAATGTGTTAGTTGACTAATACATTAGACAGGCTTGACTCAATCAGGTTAACTCAACAACATGTACACCACGTTGATCACATGGATAATGAATAACCAACATAATCTGGATACCCCTCTGATTTGATTTCTCTTTGAACCCTTCACATTCAGTTCTTCCATTTCTCAATTGTTTCGTCCCCTCCATTCATTCATACTTAACGATTTCTTATTAGGTATAGATTCTTCCTTTTTGTACCCATATTATTTTGATTCCGGTGTCTCATTCTTCTTCCTGCACGGTTCGTCGATTGGTGCCATGTGGTTCACGAGGACATATCTGCAGCTTGGAAGTCGCCATCGGAGTAGCACAGCGGAAGCGTTGTGGGCTCTATAACCCACAGGTCCCAGAATTTTCCTTATTGCTTTCCCTTCCTTGCACTGCTTGCTTTTCTTCCACACATTTGTATTGTTTTCATTCATTGAACCTCTAGTGGACATTATTCTAGGTCACCCCATTCTTATTTATGATTGTCTTATCCTGGTATTGCCACCCTCTTGACATTTCTTTGAATCCTTTGTTTTGTTATCCCCATAAGAGTTGCTTTACCTTGTCCTACATACCACCTAAGTAAATTTCGAGGACGAAATTTTGTTGTAAGGTGGGTAGGATTGCAACCTTCGTTTCCTTAAATATATAATTTCTGAATAATATTCTGTATTTCAAATTATATATGAATTTAGTTGTGTTAAATTTATTTTATCTTTTCTATTTAAAATATTTCTGACCGGAAATTATGTTTATTTCGAATAAGGGTATTCATTTTGCCAAACTAAAATTATTCGGAACTTCCTTAATTATTTGTTAAAGCCAATTTCTTTATATAACCTTGCTATTATTATTTTATTATTTTCATTGTTAAATCTATTATTTTTAGTATTGTCATTATTACCATTTTTATTAATATTGTTCGTTCTTATTATTAGTAATATTATTATTGCTAAAATTAGTGATGTTGTTATTACTTATATTTTCTTGATCTTTATTATTAATATTATTATTTTTAAAGCCCAAATTGATCTTGATCTATTTTACATTATTTATTTAATTTAAAGCCCAAACTCAATTGTTTATTTTAAGCCCAATGGTTTTAAACCCAATACCCATTAACCCAATTCCCCTACTAATAGTGTGTTGACCAGATCAATTCTACTCCTAATCAATCCCACAAATCTGTCCTGTAAACCCCAAATAATATCCCTACTAATCAGATCCCTGTAATCCTCTTTCCCTAAAAAGCTCTCCTTCAATTCTCCTCCACACATATTTGAATCCCGTAACCCCCTCCCCTACAATCACTCTCCTCCTTAATTTTATACCATTATTACATTCTTTCCCCTATTCTCCCTCTCTCTCCCTCCTCTGATTCAAAACCAAACAAACCCAAACGAAACCAAACAAACAAAATCAAAACCAAACAAAACAGATCAAAACCCAAAGCTCCCAAAACAAACCCAACAGAACTCACTCTCTCTCCTTCTACTTCGTCTTCTTCACTTCCGCACTCACAATCGAACCCGTCGAGGACCCTGTCGAAACTCTGCCTCCACTCCGCACCTTCGCTCGACATCCCCCCAACCGTCTTCAATCTCGAGACTTCCCCGAAGCTCCGTCGAAACCCCGTTCGCCCCGTTGCCGCACCATTCCTCCACTGACTACACCCCCATCGAGCTCGCGACGTCATCCGCCATCTCGCCGCCAGTCTCTGTCGTATCCCTCGTCGACGCCATTGCCGGAGTCAGAACTCCACGCCAACCTCCTCTTCTTCCGCTGTACCCCAGTCGTCCTCAAACTCGAGAACCTCTCCGCCATTCAGTCCCCGTCGCCATTCCTCTCCAACCGAAGCACTGCGACCACTCCTTACCGAAGTGCCGTCCCCCGAGGCCTCCTGCTCAATCCAGACACCGCTTCCTCTATTTTTGTCGAAAACAGAGCTCCTCTTCGCTGCGCCTGTCGATCGCCATCCGCTGCGCCGTCGACATCGCCGCAGCCGTCGCCAAGCCGCCGCCGACAGCCACATCTCCTCTCTGCGAGCGTCACTGCCCAATCCCACTGCGAATTTCCCGATCGCTCGCTCTCTTTCTCTCGTCGAAGGAAAGAGACGAAGTTCGATTGGTGGAAAATTGCTGTTCTGTGTTTGTTGGAAGGGATTTGGGATTGCTGTTCGCTGTTGTGCCGATACGGTGTGGGGAGTTTTTCATTCGCTGTTTTTGCTGTTGTGTGTTTGGCGCGCAGCGGATCCAAAGATCCTGTTTGCTGTTCTGTCCCGATCCTGTGTGGAGTTTTGCTGAGTTGCTCTGTTGTTTGCTTGGATTTCTTGCACGTATTTTCGCGCGTGATTATCATCAAAAAGGCAAGTATCTCTTGTACAATTTTATTTGTTCTAGTACAAGCCCTCGTAAAAATACCGCAAGTATATTATTTTTTTACTCCAATTCGCATTCATAAGTCGAATTGATACTCGTTTACATTCCTAATCCGTCGATCCTGTATTCACATGAGATCGTGAATACTTTGTTATCCTATGCATGACACGAACATAAAAATAAATACAAACATATGTAATTTTAGGGATTATACATATTGGTGTGAATGACTATTTTACCCTTGTTAATAATTTAAGTGTTGTATATTATCCCTTAATTTTTGATTTAGTCTTATGCATGTAATCAGTCACTTTGCACTTACAATATTATTTTATGACCCCAAAACATTATGGACACATATAGGTAATAATAAATTAGACCCATATACGTATTAATAAATTATACCCAAAAATGACATTAAACTACATGTTTTACATCTCATTACTTAGAACATATTGCATGCAAAATTCATTGATGTTCCCTATTCATATCTTGACATTGTCCTCATTGCATTATGATTGTGTTAACAAATTAATAAAAGTAACAAGCCGGGGTATAAGGGAAAGATTTAAGTAGTGGGCAATATAGAAGAGCGTACTTGGACGGGAGCTCGTGGTCTCCCGATGCAAGTTGCAAATTACAAGTTGCAAGATTGCGAATTACAAGTTTACATGTTCACGTTACAAGTTTACACTCTACATGTTCCACGTTACAAGTTTGCACGTATCTCGATACAATATTGAATGTACATGTTTTCCTGAGTACGTGACCTATAAAACCCACCACTAAATCTAAACGAAATTGTATTGACTATAGCAAACATGTAGTAAAAGGATGGATGCATGAAGTGCTACCTAGATAGAACCAAAAATTAGACATAAGATTAACACGTGCACTTGCATGATCCACTTACTTGTTACATGTTCATGTTGATTCGATACTTGTTTACTTGTTTACTTGTGTTACACGCCACTTGTTTTATATTGACTTGTTCATACCATGTTTACTTATTGCATTTCCCTTACTTTTGATTCCTTACACTTTTCCTGTTTTTCTTTTGCTTTATTGTTGTTCCTGTTTCCCTTAGCTTGTACCCCCTTGCGGCCCGTAACTTGTATTAACGGGTCTTCTTGTTTTCCTTTTCTTTTTTGTTATTATAATATACTTGCAGGCCCAAATAGAGAATTACCAGAAGGTGTCGCTGACCAAGTGTTCTAGTTTATCATTATCATGTTATCTTAGTTTGTGTTTTACTTCATTAAATTCTTTAATGTAATTCGGGCTTGTTTGACCTGTAACTATTGTATTTCCCAGTTGTTGGTTATTTTTATTGACTATGTCATGAATTTTCATTATCAAATTGTGATTTACATGCCTGCGTGGATTGTTTTATTATCTTGTTATTGAGTTTACTTGTACAGCTTATGAATGGTGTGTTCGCACCATTCGCTGGGCCTTAGTCTCGCGCCCGTATTTCCATGTTTTGGGAAGCGGGGAGTGACAGGCGTGCATTATGAGGTGGAGGCACTGCATGAATGTGGTGAGCAGTGTGTGGCATGAGGCGTGAAGAGGAAGGGGCTGCGTGAGTGCGGCGAGCGGCGTGCGGGCTGAGGAGGGGGCGACTGGAGGGTTGCAAGGGTCTGGGTTTGGGTTTGTTTATTGTAACCTCGCTCCCGTTTATATGGATTAATATTTTTCCTTTCCTGTATTCTTGTATTTGATTTTTCCTATAAATTATTCTATTATTTTGAACCCCAAAAATTTTGCATTCACTTAAATACCCGACTATTTTGTTCGAATCCAGAATTTCAAGCTACATTATTATGTATCACTATTTGATTATTCAACTCATGATTATTATTTTACTACTACTATTATTATTATTTTCGTTAAAGCCCATTGACTTTGATTTATCTTGTATTATTTAATTATTTAAATTAAAGCCTATCATTTGAAGCCCAAATTTTAGCCCATCTCCTAGGGGATTCTAACCCAAACCAATATCTTATTGGATCCCAAACCGGAACCCTTTAACCAAATTCTCCCCCTAATCTGCTTTTGACCAGATCAACCCCAACAACTGCACATCTCCCCGTATCTCCTGATTTTGCTCCTCACGCTCCCCACTATCTCAACTATCCCCATTCTATTTATTATTATTATATTAAAACCCCCGTTCTCTCTCCCTCAGTCTATCTTTCTCCCTCCTCTGTTTTCCTAACAGAAACAGACCACCCACTTCGCAACCCCTCGCTTCTTCCCAACCTCGTCGTCCTCCCGAAACCCCGTCGCCATCCCCGTCATCCTCTTCACCTCATCGCCACCTTCGCCATCTCCCGTCACCTACCTCCGCCTGCAACCCCGAACCGTCTGCTCGTCGTCCTCACCCTCCGCTCGTCTCCGGAACCCCCGTCTTGTCGCCTTTCTCCTCCTCGCCCCTCTCCTTCACCGCTCACCATCGCAGCATCCCCAAGCTCCTCTGCCTCCGCTACCCCATCTCGTTGAAGTGTCGCCATCACCTTCCTCTGCTCTCGCTCCGTCAGTTTCGCGAGCCCCTGCCTCCACTCAGTCGCCGCCTGTAGTCGCCATTGAACCCATCAACTTCGCCATCAAGCTTTGTCACTGCTCGCCATGCCGACTTCTGCCATCAGCACCTTCATCCTCCTAGACTCCGTCGCCGTCGCTTCCCGACCGCGTCGCACAGCAACGCCTCTCTCACAGTCAAGTCGAGCACCTTGTCTTCAACCTCGCGACCCCCATCGCAACCTCGCCTCGTCGACCATCCCCGACTCCTCATCGCCCTCAGTCGACGACCTGCCTCCCGCCACCTCAGCCCTTCAACCAGTCGAACCGACTCCTCACCGTTCGCTCAACTCAACCGTCGTCACCTTCTGCTCAAGTGTCCCTGCATCCCCGAGCCCTCCTCAGTTTTGCACCATCAGTATCAGAGAACAATTCAGTTGCATCCGTTGATCGCATCTTGATCTTGATCCTTTAATCTTGGTCGTTGATCTCACCATCATCCTTTGATCAACCGCTAGCCGTCCGATCAGATCATCTTCATCATCATCATCGAACTATTGATCTTGGCCGTCGGATTTGCATTGATCATCATCATGACCCTTTGATCTCAGCTGTTCGATCATCCGATCTTGATCACCATCAAGATCCGTGCCGATCGTGATCATCGTGATTGTTTGCTCGTCGCCGTTTCACCGGGATTCTGATTCCGTTATTCTTCGCACATTCGGATCTAATCGTCATCTAAAGGCAAGTCCACTTGAACATGTTTATTTTTCTAGTTCAGGATTATTGATCTCTGCAAGTAGTTTTCTCTCGATTATCGTAATATTGCATTGTGTACCTTCCGTTGGATTTATCGAGGGTTTACACGAGCTAACCCGAAGTATCATTGACTTCGTGCCAACATCCATTGATTCAAACCCAAGCTTGCATGCATACACGACATTAACAAATTGACTAGAAACTTGTATATAGAAATGTATAGTGATTGAATACATGTTGTTTGATTGAGATCTCGTGAATTGAATCATGACATGATAACTTGGCTTTGTACACTGTAAAAGTCCATCCTAATTGCTGTACATTAATGTTAATGCATTCTATGATACAAGAACATGTAGATTAATCATTTCGATGAATGTATATGATGACTTTTTATTATTTCTTACTGCCTGCCCTATATTGCACTTTTAGTCACTGCTGGTCAGTATTTCCAGAATTTCAATTTAATGAAACACCGACACAACTTTCAGTTGAAACACCATGATAACAGTAGTGTGATGACACGAAACTCTCTAGAAACTTAGTAGACATGTTTAGGATTCATTTTCTAAATTTTTTGGATTTTTATATTGAGTTTACATCTTGAGTTCACACATAAAGTTTTGATTATAAGCTGCTGCCAAAACCCTTAAGCTGTAAAGATTAAAGTAATCAACCTAGTTATAGTCAGAATCAATTGAAACTTACTGAATATGAATTGTAGCCCTAGATGTCTAGTTTATAGCCCTTTTGACGGAATCAAATTCTGAATTATAGTTTGTGAATTATTGCTGTTTTAGTACTGCTATGTATGCTCTTTTCAGACTCACAGTTACGTGTATATTATCATGCATCACATTATTTTGTTGCATCTTTATCATCTCCTTGACACTCTTATATACATTGCATGATCATGAATGATTTAATAAAATATTAACAAGCCGGGGGTAATTATAGTTTGTGAATTATTGCTGTTTTAGTACTGCTATGTATGCTCTTTTCAGACTCACAGTTACGTGTATATTATCATGCATCACATTATTTTGTTGCATCTTTATCATCTCCTTGACACTCTTATATACATTGCATGATCATGAATGATTTAATAAAATATTAACAAGCCGGGGGTAATAAGGGTTGACAGAGTAGTGGATAATCTCAGAAAATATACTCGGTAAGTCCTTATCGTTATATTGTATTGTCATGGAAGGAGGAGTATCGATTCTGAGTTATTGATTGTAAATTATTGTTATTAATGCCTAGTATATGCTCTATAGATCCCACCACGAAGTCTAAAATGAATACTATTTTGCATGCACCGAACCTGTGGTATGGGACGCAGTAGTATGTGTATTAGTTAGGCTAAATACTAATAGACTAAATTGACACTTGCATCATTGAATCATGACTATTGACAATGAGATTGTGTATCGATTATTGTTATTGAAAATTGCATTGTTAAATCTAGACTTTTCATCAGTCCCTGTTATTGCTTTTGGATTTTGATCTTGCTTCATATTCCTTGATGTACCATATTCCTTTACTCTTTGCTTTTCACTACTTGTTGTCCGTACTTGCTCTAACGAACATTTTCTCCCACTCTAGTTGATCCAACCACAGGTGCACAAGGAGAATTGCCAGAAGGCATTGGTGAGTAGTTCTTTTAGGATTAGAGCAGGAGTTGCTTTGAAATAAATTATTTCTTCCATGTTATTTTATATTGCATTGCTACTTTTGTTGAACTTTGTTTCTCGGGCTTTGTTGACCCGTAATTGTTGTTTATTTCCAGTTGTAGGTTATTATGTTGGACTACTACATGTTTAATCTAGAATCTGTTTATGTGATTATATTTTTCTGCGTGGTTGTGATTATTTGTTTTCATATTGTTGAGTTAAGACTGGTACAGCTTATGGATGATGTTAATATCATTTGCTAGGCCTTCGTCACGGACTCGTATTTCCATATTTGGGGAAGCGGGGCGTGACATTTGTTATTATTATTTTTTTAAGTGGGGATGAAGATGAAGCAACGAGTGGGTGCAGTAATGGGGTTTTGTGTGGTTTGCACGTAAATTTTTTCTTTTGTTCTCCTTTCTCTATTTCAAAATAGAGAAAGAAGAGAGAGGGTACACTCTCTCTCCTATTAGCATAATATATAGATATAATATCCTCTGTGCAAAATTGTACAGATCAAAATAATTATAAGGGATTATTAAAAATGAATAAAAAGCTCAACAACTTAAAGTTAATTAAAAAAAATCAACTATAAATCTAAGTAGGTAGAGAAAAATACATTCATGTGTCTTATATATCATCCATTCAGAGACTTCATATTGAATATATAGATCGAAGTACACTTCATTTTGATTCCCATAGCTTGAAATAAAGGGTCATGCTTGGAGAAAAAAATATATATATGCACAGTTGGTCATAAAATATGTAAAACTTACTATTATTTCCTATTAGTGGTCATAAAATTACAGCTATTGTTTCTTAGTGGCGAATATGAACATGCATATTTTTTACCTATAGCTTTGGTTGCTCCTTCATGCGACAATGGTGGATGCACTTCTAAACATTGAGATCCCATAAAGAACCATCAACATCCCCCAAAGCTTAACATTGATTACTGAAGATTGGTTTCCTCCAAGAAAAACATTCTCTTGCACTGCAAAAAAATGTCAATATTCTAATGTCCTACAAGAACATAACAAAAAAAAGGTCAGATTGGATCCAAGTGTATGTGGTAATTACAAATTAAGACCTCCAAAAAACTTCTTTAACAGAAGTACATTAGTAATAACTTTTTGAGATTATCAACATTATGTTAATCTTCTGAACCTTATGTTATGCAGTCCAATCTAATTCTCAGTGTTGTTGGTAAAAATCACAGCTAATCCAATGCTTCCAATTCCAGCAAGGATCTTAGAGTTTCTATGGGAAAAACGGTAACTTCATAATAGTTGCAGGCCCATAATGAGAACATGGGCCATCCTCAGGCTCGCCAACTCAGCTCAGCCTATGATTGAGACTTATTCGCAGCCCAAACAAGGGTGATCCACTAGTGAATCACGGCGGACAATCAAATCCCCTAAAATAGGAAGATAATAACTGATTTGATCCCTTAATTAGGGGATCTCCCTAATCAGTTAGGAAACCTTTCTAAAACTACTCCATCTCAGGCATCTCAATACAGCCCCTCCCCTACCATTACCAGGAAATGAAGTTTTGTCCACTAATACCCAATTAATACCCTAGGTTGCTGACTTGATGGTCAGAAAGCCTGTCGTTGGGAAAAATCCTAGTCTCTCCACTTTTTTGCATGTTGGTATCTTAGCCATCATTCCAAATCTATCCACAAATATCATCCTCACATAAGATCTGATCAATTGGTAAGATCTAAGTTTTCACATTATATCAATGAACTCACTATCTGATTGCTTCCACAAAGAACTAAGTAGCCACATATTGGCACCGTATATGGAAAACACATATCTAGCCCTCCAATCAGATTCCACGATCAGAAGCAGCTTCCGACCATGGCCTCAAAATGAAAGAGGTCAACTTCCCTAAGCCGCTAGGCAGATCTGCCTCTTCCTCCTATGCCGTTGCACCCTTCCTCCAGTAGGGTTGTAACTCAAGGTCCCAACAACAACATTTGGGCCCCCGGAGAGCTTCCTCCATCTTAGTAGGAAGTAAGGCTGGACCATCTACACATTCGGACCTCCGACACATCCTTCACAATTGACAGTAGGAGGAAGACCTCTGCCACTATATCGAACAAAATTGATCCCACAATGAAGGCCCCCATTTTGAATGCGGAACCCGTCGAACCATTTCCCCTCGCATGCAAAGGCCCTAGAGATCAATATCCCCCCGAGGGCACATGAGAGAATGGAGACCTACCCCCATCAGTCGATAGGTCCGAAGAAACAACAAGAAGCAAACAACCCCCGTTATCAGAGCCGAGTTCCAGGACGTCAGAAACAAAAATTTGCAGGCTTTTTGAGGAGAGCCCAGAAGGGACAGTCATTCTGGAGACCCCCATATTGATGCCGTCTACAATGAAGATTCATACGAGTCAACCTAATTTGAGGGATGAAGAAGTAGTCATAAAGTGTCTCCAGAAGATAGAAGACCGCCTTGCCCGGACAGGGTAAGAGGAAAGGGATCTAAACAGGGGTACCGACCTATCCGACCTCCCTTCTTCTCTTTCATCATCGAGGCCCCATTCCCAAAAGACTTCAAGCTTTCCGTCTTTGACTCTTATAATGGTGAATCTAACCTGGCGGATCATATCGAGATTTTTAAAACTCTCATGATGATTTACAACACCTCAGATGTAGTTCTCTGTAGGACATTCATTGCCACCCTCCGGGGCATGGTGAGAGAGTGGTACTCATGACTCACTCTCAGATCTATCTACTCCTTCAACCAGCTCGAGGAGAGCTTCCTCATGCACTTCATGACTAGCCACAAGGCGGAGAAGACAAGCACCTCCGTGCTAGACTTAAAGCAGAAGAAGGGAGAGTCTCTCTAAGATTTCGTCTAGCGATTTATAGTAGAGGCCCGGTCCATCCCCTCTCTTGACTTCGAGGTCGCAGGGGTCGCCTTCAGGCACAACATCTGACATGAGCTCCTCAAATCCTCCCTCACCAAGAAGCTACCCTCAGATTTTTTCGACCTCCTCATCTAGAGCAAAAAATATATCCGAGCAGAGGAGGCCCTTCATCTGGGGGAGAATAAATTTAGCTCAATCAACGCTAGAATCTCGACAGTGCTAATGGAGGTGGAGATAAAGGAACTCCTCCATTCCCCACCTCGGATGAACACCCTCGGGAAAAAGAGGAATAAGAGATTCTGGTGTCAGTTCCACCATGAAGACGGGCATGTGGAGGATATGTATCAACTCCATGAATCTCATTAAAGCGAGTCTGAAGGACCCCTTCTTGCTCTCGAGCATCGATGCCTAGATAGACGCCACATCCGTACATGAGCTCCTTAGTTTCATGGATGCATTCTCAGGGTACAATCAGATCCTGATGCTTCCTCCGGACATTCTTAAGACCTTCTTCGTCACCGACCAAGGACACTACTACTACATAGTAATTTTGTTTGGACTAAAGAATGCGGGTGTCACTTACCTGCAGCTGTTTAACAAGGTATTCACCGAACATATAGGTCGGATCATGGAGGTATACGTCAATGATATGCTCGATAAAAGCCTCATCAAAGAAGACCATGTCAAAGATCTATTAGAGGCCTTTGGCATCCTCATGAAGTATAACATGAGACTGAACCCCTCGAAATGCTCCTTCAGCATCTCCCCAGGAAAGTTCTTGGGCTTTATGGCCAGCCCTAGGGGTATATAAGCTAATCTGAAGATGATCCAAGCCATACTCGACATGATGCCACCCGCCAATGTAAAAGAGGTCCAGAGACTTACGGGGAGTGCCTAGAGGTGATTAGACGATTCCTCTCCAAATCTGGGGAAAGGTGCCTTCCATTCTTTAAAGCCCTATATGGAGCCAAAAGCTTAGAACGGGTAGAACAACAACCGCAGACCTTCGACCAGGTGAAGAAGTATCTGGTCAACCTCCCTGTCACGCCCCGCTTCCCAAAAATACGGAATACGAGCGCGTGACAAAGCCCAGCGAATGATTTTCATCATTCATAAGCTGTAGGATCGACTCAACATCATAACAAGAAATATAACAATATATACACAACCATGCATGCATGAAAATTTTATTAATCAGCAGAAGCAATTGAAACAAAATAATAATATCCCAAATAGTTTTCAAATCTAGATCAAAAGATAAAACTGGGGACCATAAGCCCGTTACAAGATTCAAGTAGCAAAAGAAATAAATAAGTCAAAATCAAAATATTTAAAGCGAGTCTTTTCTCCTAGCGAAGCCTAGAACGTATGCTCACCAATCCCAGCAGGCAATTCGTCTCCAAAGACTGTATATATAAATAATAAAAAAGAAAAAATAGAGAAAACAAGACAAATATCCTTAGTGCAAGTTAGGGCCGCAAGTAGTACAAGTAAGGGTATAAAACAAGTGCAAGAAATATGGAACAAGATTTGGAATCAAGAATGTATAACATAATATAATAGGGATGCAACAAGTAGTGGGATTCAAGAAACTAGCTAGCAAGAAAGACAACTCAAGTGACAAGATTGGGTAATAGGTACTAGTAGTAGAACAAATGGCAAGTGAACATGTGATGTTATCAAGTATCAAGTAACAAGTATCGCGTACAAGTGTCAAGTAACAAATAACAAGTAACAAGTCTCAAGTAACAAGTCTCAAGTAGGGTATCAAGTGTGTACAAGTGACAAGTTAATCTTAAGTCTAATATTTAATTCTATATAGGTAGCACTTCATGCATCCATACTTTTACTACATGGTTGCTACATACAATCAGTTACGTTTAGGCCTAGTGGTTAATTTTATAGGGCGGTGTACTCAGGCATCAAGTATCAAGCAAGCATGGTTCATGAATCCAAAAATAAAGTAACAAGTTCACAAAACAAATTCATGAATCCATTAACAAGTTCAAGACCCACACAGTGGGTTCATGAAGCCAACAAGTTCATAAGCCAAGTAATGGCTTCATGAATCCATCAAGATACAACAAGTTCATGAACTAAGTACTGGGAAACACGGGCCCCCTTTCGAGTACACTTACCTATATTGTCCACTACTATGGTCTTTCCCTTAAACCCCGGCTTATTATTTATTATTATCTTCAAGCAAGCATGAAAGTGTACGAAAAAGGTCAAGTAAACATAACCAATAACATAGAACATGTTTAAGATAATTATAAAGCATATTCGGGGGTTAACACAAATTAAAATTATCAAGAACTACGAGAATTGCAGTTCTGGACAGCATGACGTTGCTGCACCAAAACTGCGATTTCCGTTGCTACAAGATAGCAAATGTGGATCCGTTAGAAGGCCTAGAAACTAGACTCCTGTCCGGTTCCAATGCATATAATTAAGGTACATAAAAGTTGTAGCAATTGATGTCAAACAGCAAACTATACATCATTTGTGTTCAGCCAGAATTTGTAAAACTTAGTTTATACATATGAAACAGGGTTGAAACTTCATTAATTAATTCTGAGAAAATTAGGAAATGTTAAAATAATAAATAACAATATTGGAGGTATATGTTAAAAAATAAAATCTAAAAAATAATAGGAGGGTTGAGAAAGAGAAAAGCAAAAAACCAACAAACAAATAGGATACAAAAAGTTATAACTACAAAACAAATCAAAACAATAGGAGTGTTGTGAAATTTTAATACCGTACTTCGCGGATAATCGGTATATATAGGAATGAGAGAGAAAATAAAAGTAGAAGTAGTAGTTCGGTCCATCCAGTAGTCGTTGAAAGAGAGTTAAATAGAGCTTCTTTGTTGGAGGAGTTGTAGTAGATGAGTTGAGAGTTGAATTCGATATGATCGGAGTTTTGCACTTCTTTGTTGAAAAAATTTGATTGTATTGAGATTTAATTGAGTAGTAGTG
Source organism: Hemerocallis citrina (assembly GCA_017893485.1). NCBI lineage: Eukaryota > Viridiplantae > Streptophyta > Magnoliopsida > Asparagales > Asphodelaceae > Hemerocallis > Hemerocallis citrina. The sequence goes on along the minus strand of CM030364.1, from coordinate 133,456,426 downwards.
GTAGATAGAGTGAGAGAGTAAGAGAATTAGGTGTGAAATTTGTATATTGAATTAAGGGGTATTTAAAGAGTATAAAATAAATTAAAAACAAAAAAAATGGCTCAAAATAGAGCCGTTGATCTGTTTGGTGTCGTTCGACCCACGGATCAAACGTTAGACCCACGTGGGTTTAACGTTCGAAACCCGCAGGTTGGCGGGCGAGTTGGACGATTTTAACGGGTCGAGCAGGTTGAGTTCGCAATATTGGCGACCCGGGTCAACCCCCTTAGAGCGGTGGGTTCGACTCGGACCCGAACTACTCAATTGCGGGCTAGGTTCGATCAAGCGGGTCGCGGGGGTCAACCTGGCCCGGTTGCCATCCGTAATATGGTGGATGGATGAAGTTGAAATTTTTCCTCCAACAACTGGTCAAAAAAACTTCCTCGTGGTGTTTATAGATGACTTCACTAAGTAACCGAAGCCGAACCGCTAGCATCCATAACCAAATCCAAGATCTAGCAGTTCTTCTGGAAACATATCATCTGCATGTTTGGGATTCCAGGAATCTTGGTCACCAACAACGGCAGAGGTTCTCCTCCATTTTCCACCCCAAGACTAATGGACAGGCTGAAAATGCAAACCGCAAGATCCTCGAAGGCCTAAAAAGCAGCTTGACAAAACCCCTAAAGGATTATGGGTAGTGGAGCTACGAAGTGTGCTCTAGTCGTATAGAACCACCAAACGAATCCCAACCGAGGAATCGTCGTTCAACATCACATACAGTTCCGAGGATATAATCCTTATGGAAGTGTGAATTCCTTCTCGACTGATGACCTTTGATGAAGAACATAATTTTGAGGACCTCCGAGACAATCTCAATTTTGTCGATGAAGTGTGCAAAAAATTTGCCATCCGAAAGAACATCTACCAGCAAAGGGTGGAAAGATTCAACAATAAGAAGTTCGTCCTGCCAGCATCAAAGAAGGAGACCTAGTATTGAGAAAGCTTGAATTTTCGGATCCCCGGGGAGGGAAAAGTTAGCTCCAAACTAGGAAGGTCCTTACAAGGTTTCCAAAGTGATCCGTCCCGCGGGGGGGGGGGGGGGGGGGGGGGGGGGGGCAGAAGGCAGATATCAAGGACGTGGAACGCAGAACATCTAGTAAAGTTTAAGGAGGGTGCCTAACACCCATCCACGAGCCTCGGAAAATCATAATAAAGCCATTGAAGGCTAATGAATGTAATAAATGTTCACCCAAAGGCGGCCACTTAAGTTTATTGTCATCTATGAATGAAATTTAATAAATTCTTGCTAAAATGTAGCCACTTAAGTTTATTGTCTCATGTGAATACAATTTAAAATGTGTTTCTCCTTAAGTGATTGTAACAACTGATTGTTGAGCTTGACCTTCTCCTATGACCTTCATTCCTCAATGCATCATCCAAACTGTTCGTGAAAAACTTTAACTTTGCTTGGTTCGGTCCTCGGCACATCAACCGAACCACTCTCGAAAAACATCAATTTTGCTTGGCTCGTCCCTCGGCGCGCTCATGGAAATTGAACCATGTACACAACTGGGTTCATCTGAATGATAGGCCTAATGTCCAAACCTTGGCTCGTAGCTTATCCAATGATTCATTGGCCAACCAGTTATGGGTGGGGCTCACCAACCGGATGTGGACCCATGACCACTCAAAAACCATCAATAATAGGTTCAGAGTGCAAACCATGGTTCGACGATCTTGTAGCAACTTGTGCAAAAGCAGTTGCAAAACAGGACTTACCATTCAGAACTGCTCCTACAACCCATTACTCTTTCAAAAACAAGTTTGGAGTCCAACTCATGGTTCAATGCCTCTGTAACAGCTTGCACAAAAGCAACCACGGATAAGTGCTCACCATTCAAAACTGCTCCTGCAACCTATTGCCCCCGAACAACAAGATAGGAGTACAACCCATGGCTTAATGCCAAGCCCTAGATACATGAACACGTGGAATCCGAAGGAGATGCTCACCGCTTGAAGTTGCTCTTACAACTTGTTGAAATGTTCCAACAGACGCCAAGTCTCCAGATTCGGCAAGCACCGACTTCAGGAAGAGACAAAACATCTAAACTCAATCAAGCTAGATTCAGGAGAGGATTCATCTAAAATTTGACCAAACCGAGCCAGCATAGACAAAACAGTAAATACAAGCTTGAAAGCCTGAAGTATTTTATTACATAGCTATTACACGCTCGAAAAAACTAGTGATGAACTACAAACTTATACATTCGGCAATGTCAAGGTGCTATAGCTCTTAAAAACGTAGACATTCCCCCTCGCTAAGGGCATGCCCCCTCCGACCCATGCATACCATTTTCAACCTTGCGGACTGGGTCTACACCTCAGGTTGCCGACCCGGACCTTCTCGAGCACTAGCCATGCTAGACATTCCAGCTACCCTGCTTTGAGTGTCTCCATTGTTCATGGGCTCCATCCGAACTCCCAAAGATGGACCTCAAACATAAGTCCTACCACTGGTAAGAGGTCTACCTCGATCCCGCCATTCCAAAATCTACCTTCAAACCATATATTTCTAACTCTTTCTCTACGAGTATTTTCTGAAGGAAGGAGTCCATTGTTCGAGTAGCTCCCCCTCGAATGAGGCAGTCAGGGTGATCCACCAAGGAAAGTCCCTTGAGTATCAGCTGAGCCTAAGTCCCTCTGGACCATCACCCCCTTCAGATGAGCGAGCTCCAAACTCACTTTGTGCGATCTCTAGATATGATAAGAAATCATTGATTTTCTAGCCTTCAATTCCTTACGATAACTGGCTAAACTCGACCCTGCTATGCATAGTTTATTTCAAAGGTAGTCGAGTTCGGCGTCTCGAGGGTCGATTGCAACACACCCGATGACCTAGAAAAAGAGGAGAAAATACATCACACTATGGCTCAAAGACTTCAAATAAACTTTTAAGCCCAAAAAAGCTCTGGGTAGCTACACAGCGAAAACAAGTCGACAACGAAAAACAAAGAAACTTTTTTCAATTCACAAAGTTTGGCCCAAAACAACTTTCATTCATTTTGAATTGATAAATTTCGACGTACAAACAACGGTGGCCAATCCGCGCTCGGTAAAATTATAGGGGACAACACCTCTTAGTCTGCAGTGGAAGCAACTTGGTCCTCGTCCTCCTGAGCTTCAGTCTCGAGAGTCGGGGGATGCTCCCCCCCCAGAAGGGATCTCTTTTGGGGTCAAGGGAACCTCATCAAACATCATCGAGTAGGAAAAGCCCTCGAGGTTGAGTCAGGGTACATGCTCTCGATCTGCTCTAGGGACCGCTCATTGCCTTGGTCCTAAGCAGCGATGACAATATATGTAGCACCCTAGAATTTTAAATATTGTTTTTGAGATTAATAAATGAATTAAAGTGGTTTTTGGTAATTTAATAAACATTTTTCTGAAATTTATCTTTTTACACGTGCAAATATTTTTTTGGAAAACTCGAAGTCAGAAGTTATTTTGGGGAAACCTAATATTTGTTAGTAGGTATTATTTATGAATTTTCTAGATTTCTTTTATATTTATTTGGCATGATTGCAAATATTACGAAAAGATGGGATTTTGTGCAAAATTACCACTTGAACTAAAAGCTTTAGATATTCGGTTTTCTGGGCTGAGCATGATGGCTAGTCAACTCAAAGGTAAATATTTTAATTTTTGTTCTAATAGGTTTGGTTTATTTTGCTAATTTATTAAAGAAGGGTCTTTTTTCAAAATTGCTACTTGGAGGCAAAAATTACAAAATTGATTTTCTGGGTTTGAAACTAATGCCGACCAGATTTGGAATGGATATTTTTGATTTAATCTTAATTAAATTGGTTAATCTAGTTACCTAGTATAAATGGTTTATATATGTAAAGATGTATTCTAAATGAATTTTTTGCAAAATCTTCTCAAAAACCCTAGTACTCCAAATTTCGGCCTATTTAGGGGTTGCTATAGCCGTCCCTCCTCTGCACAAAACAAAAGTATATTTTTATTATTGATTTCTTGGATTTTCGAAGCGAGGATCTTGGATTTTTGCGAAAGGAGGAGTTTTTCTTATTCTTTATAACTTTCGTCGATTATTCAATAAGGTGAGTGACATATGTTTGATTTCTTGTTGTTCTATGCATGCTAAATATGAAGATTTTCCTAGTAGAATGCATGTTAGATGATTGTATGATAATATAATGAATAAATTGATGATTGGATAATTAAAAATAGAACCTTCTGAATAATATGCAATTGGTGAATAAAATCTCTATATAGATGACTTAAGAATGTAAAGAACTTAGTAGGAATCATGGGTATGTTCCTTTCCTTCAAGTTTTACTGAATTGATGACATATAATGGGTTTTAAGACTTAAAATACATAAAAGTGAATAAAGATGGACCCTTTACTGTGTATGCATGTATACCCTCTGTTTTGATGTTGGATTGGATGGAACTTGACTAAATAATTGTTGTAGATGCAAGTGATCATGGGCAAATTGATATAACTAGTTGTATATGTGTTTAATGAATTGCTAGAGAAAGTTGGGGGATCAAAGATTGAGTATTTATGTGTTAAGAGAATGGGATTTTAATTATTTAGGTCTGATGGTATGCAGGCCGAAGTGAATTATTGAAATTTTGTAAAGTTCTCAATTGGATCTTGATGTATATTGATACTGATATTGAATTGAAAACCATAATACTCATATACAATAAATTTTGATGATTTTACTGATATATATTCACATATATACACATACATTTACATATTCTTGATTTGAAGAGTTTTGTCGAAAAATTGCTATTTTATGAATTTGATGAGAGTTTGATTTGATTTGTGAACTCCAATATGTTAGACAAGTTGTATTTGATCATCTCAGAATTTTAATCTTATAAATTTATGCATTTAAAGAATTTAAACTATGTATTAGTTGTGAAGTGCACGAATTTTAAAGTCGCTGTTTTTTGACATGTCGGTCGACTGTCCCGATTTTCAATTAAAATGATGGTCGACTGTAATTGTTTGGGATTTTGGATTTTTGCATGTCGGTCGACTGTGACTTTTGTAGGTCGTCCGACATCATTGTTTTTGGCTGTTTTGTTGAGTTCATACTGTTTTTCTTGAACGATTATTTTTTCGAACTTATGGATTATCTATCTATTATTTTAAATGAAGTTTCTGCTACAGGTGACCGTGTTTTACAGAGAGTTATATTTTGATTATAACAGAATTTAATTTGTATTTCTATTACTTTAGAAAGATGATTATATATGGATTTCGAAGGATTAATGTTTTATGAATTTTTTTTCTATAACTTCAGAAAGCGAAACTCAGTTGTTTAAGAGATTTAACCCAAGATTGTTACTTCTGGAAATTTATGAGTATTTGGATAAATTTGGATGTGTTTAATTTAAAGAAGTTTTCTTAATATAAACAGTTTGATGATGGAATTAAGAAATTTTGTTGAAAGATTTTGTGTTGATATTTGATTTGAGTCTCTAGAGGTTGAGTGAGATTCCTGTAAACTGGTAGATAAGATTTTGTGGATATTAGCTAGTTTGGGCCTTGGAGTTGTTTTGGTGGAATTAAGTCCGGCAGGATACACCAACTCTAGGGAGGGGGAAGTTGTGTTTTTATTAATAATAATCAACCTAAGGACAGACACTAGTGGAGATGTGATAGAACTTGGGAAACGTAAGTATGGGCTCTGTTGTTAGTGTAACTCCCATTTTCTGTTTTTCGTATTTTTTGTGTATTTTTCTTTTCTTAGTTATTGCACTCTCTGTTGTATTTTTATTTTTTTTTCTGAACTGTATATTGGAGTTTGTTTTCAATATATATTCATTTATTTCATTTTGAGCTCCTTGTGTTGGTTTTGTTCGTCTTTTGTTTCGTTCTTCGTCAATTATTGTTTTTCTTTCTTTTGGTTCTTGTCCTCTTTATTTTTTGTTTTTTTTGGGGTGCTTGTGGTGGTGATTGGTTGCTCATCCTACTCCCAATCCTATTGTTTGATCCCTAATAGATTTACCAAAGCCAAATTAAACCCAATCCTATTTTGAATCCTAGCACTACTCCTAATTACCCACAACCCAACAACCCATTACCCAACTTCTAAACCCTAATCCTCTCTCTATATATATACCTCTCTAATCTCTCAAACCCTAACCCTAACTCCCTACACCATATTCCCGGTCCCTACTCTCTTTCTCTCCCTCCTCCCTTGGCGGCGCCATGCTGTACAGCCGACGCCCAGCCAGGCCAGACCCGACCACCCCTCCTCTCGGCCTGCATCTTTGCCGAGCACCCCCATACCCGATCTCCTACTCCATCCGACCACCACTACCCTACTACCCCCCTCTCCGATCATCTCATCCCCTTGGCCGATCAACCCTCCAAGCCTCAAGCACCGCCATTCATCTATCTCTCTTTTGTGGGTTCTTTCTTCTCTTGCTTTGAAAAGCGTGCCGTGTGTTTGTGCTATTGTTCGTGGGTTCGTTGCTCTTGATTTGTGGATCTCTTGTTTGTGGATATTGGTTCGTTGCCCGGAAATCCGTTCCCATTATTCTTAAGTTTGTTTCGTCTCGGTTAAGGTAAGTAACTTGTACTCCAATTCCTTTGTTTGATACAAGTCAAAAAACTACCTATAGTGTAGTTGGGTTCTAGAGACAACTCGGGTGTGGGTTATCTTTGATGGGTTTTGTCTCTATTGTGAAAACTTGACCATAGTTACCTCATGACACAATCTTGACATGAATTAACTTAGGTTTTGCCCGTTCTTGATTTGATCATGTATGTGAGATTTTTGTGAGAATTTGGGTATTTGTTGGGATACATGTGATAGACTTGCTTTAGACGTGTTAATTACCCTATTTCATATTGTTTGGACACTTGGTAGACTAGATTTTATGTTTGGATGTGTTTGGATCAAGTTTCATTTGAATGATGTTGATTTTGGTTTTAGAGGAAAATCAGTATTTTGTCGATGTTCTGTTTTGAATTGTATTTTAGACCATATTAAAGTCAGAATCTTAATTTCAGTATAAAACATGAATTGTAGAGAAATTCGTCTTCTTTCCAACCCCTTTGACCTTGCTCGATTTCGTTTTCATGTGAGTGACTTTTGACTGTTTTACTACAGAGGTGTACTATGTTTCCAGATTTCGTTTCTCGATGATTTTGTTGATTAAATTATTTTGTTACTTGTGCTAAACATATTATTTTGACTTGAAACTTTGCACAGTATTTCTATACCTATCTAGGGATTACCCAGAATTTTGGTAGATTTTATTGATAAGTTTATAGGTTGTTTCATGCATGTTTACAAAAGTCATACTTGCTGTATTTTGCTCGCTGTCCTGTAAAGAATTGTGTTTTCACTCTGATTCCTTTTACTGTATAGAAAATATTTGTGAAATATAAAAGTAATTTTATTTTATCTATTTTCATCTCCCTTTGGCGGATTTGGATTTTGTTTCACGGATTGCGAGATAATTCAGTTTTCATACAGCAGTGTTAGAAATTCCAGATTGGCCAAGTATCGTTTCTTGATGTTTTCTTATTTTTGATGGCTGAACTAATTTTACTGGAATATTATGAAACTTTATATTTAGATTCTAGACATATAGGGGAATATTCCAGATTTTTTCTGGATTTATTTGAGGAGTTTTAATGCTGTTTTTATGACTGAGAATTCATTTTACTGATTTCTGACTGAACGTGTTTTTCTGGATTCAAATCAGTTTTGAGTTATGATTTTGTGAAATACGATATGACTTATTTATATTTGCTGGATTCGGTTGGGAGTCTATTTTACAGATTCTTCAACGGATCCAGATTTGCATTTCTGCAGCGATGGGATTTACTGTTTTAGTACTGTACTGTCTTGCTGTCCTGAATATGAACATACACTATTTTGCTCGTTTATGTGACTGTATATTATCTATGCATGTTTATTTATTCCCCTGAACCTAATACTGATTATACCATGTTAGTTTGGCACTATTCCGTACACATTCATGCCAGTTTGATGACCATAATAAAAGTAACCAAGCCGGGGTTTAAGGGAAAGATCTAATAGTAGGAAATCATAGAAATGTGTACTTAGAAGGGGGTCCGTGTTTTCCCATCTGATTATCTGTTATCTGTTATGAGATCATGCAAGATTTTGATTATCTGATTCCTGACTACATACTTCCTTATGAGAGGGTGTACTCAGAAGGGGGCCTGTGATCCCATCTATTACCCAACTACATACTTTTTAACGAGAAGGTGTACTTGGAGGAGACTTAGTCCTATCTGTTGCATGATCGTCTGTTATCTATCTGTCTGGATCTGTTATCTGATATCTATCTGAATCCTGAGTACACGGCCCTATAATCCCCTACGAAATCTACAAATGTAACTGTTTTGAATGTAGCAACCATGTGATAAAAGGATGGCACATGAAGTGCTACCTAGTTTGTAATTAATACAAGATTATAAAAATCTGACATCTGTATCTATATCTGAAATCTGAATCTGAATCTGTTATATGTATCTGGCTATTTGTTATCTGATCATCTGATTACTTGTTATCTGTCTGATATTATCACTTAACACTATTATTTGACACTATCTGTATATCTGTCTGCATGCCTTTTGACTTTGACACTTGACACATGTTAGTATACCATGCTAGTTGATTCTGCTATACCATCCTAGATCTGTTTCTACTAATATTTAGATTTGTTTAGTTTTCCCCATGTACTTGTATCCTGCATTATAAGTGGTCCGTAACTTGCAATTGACAGATACTTGTTTTCTTTTTTTTTCTCCTGCAAAAAACTAATTGCAGATCTGGAAGGTCAGCTGCCATATGGTATTGGCGAGATGATGTATTAGTGCTGGATTTTCTGCTTTATTATTATTATTATTTGTTGCTTGAACTGGAATAAATTGTACTTGATTACTTGGATATTTATTTGTATTTGGGCGATGTGACCCAGGATTTTGACTTGTTCAGAATTTGATTATTTGAGATTATTATATTTGGTTTCAAGTAATTTTTGTTGGTATCTTGTCTCAATTATGCATGCCTGGTTGTATCTTTTGCTTCCGACACTGATTATCTTGTGAGATGTTGTAAAGATTCTTGAACAGCTTATGGATGATGAATATCATTCGTTGGGCTTTTGTTACGTATCCATATTCCATATTCTTTTTGGGAAGCGGGGCGTGACAAGGTTTTTAGTGGTATCAGAGTCTAGGTTTGGCTAATGTATTAGTTGCCTAATATATTAGACAAGCTTGGGTCAAACTGGGATCGGCTCAACATTTCACCAACCATGCATACATAAATGAATTTATACCAACTCTGATTCTGGATGCTAATTGTTTTTGGTTTTGTGCAGACTATGGCTCGCAGAGGTTCTACTTCTCAGTCGCAGGTTGATCTGATTGAGGCTGTCACTGCTGTGCTTGAGCGGCTGATTAATCAGTAGCAAAACCACAGTGATCTTGTTATGGATGCTCTTGAAGCTGCTCGAGTTCTGCCTCCTGTTGTGCCTGTGCAAGCAAACCTTTTGCCTCGTCCAGGAACTGTTATAGATTTTATGAGGCTGCATGTCGACCGTTTTTTCGGCACTGAGATGCCTTTGGAGGCTGAACAGTGGTTGATCCGGACTGAGCACTTGTTGTTAGCGGCTCGTGTTGTCGAGGCTGATCGGGTGGACGTTGTTTCCATCCAGCTAGTGGATTTGGCTCATATCTGGTGGATGGCCGAGTCTTAGCGTCTTGAGAGGCCTATTGCTTGGGCTACTTTTACTCGGGGATTCTTGGAGAAATTCTTCCCCAGTAGTACTCGAGTTAAGATGGAACAGTAATTCCTGGCCCTAAAACAAGTTAAGTCATCATTCTATTTTGAGATTGTTACATAATTGTTTATGCAATGTTGTAACATGGACTTTCTTACAAACAGGGTTCCAGGTCAGTGGTTGAGTACGCAGCTAAGTTTACTAGACTTAGCCGCTTCACTACCGTTCTTGTGGCAACCGAAGAGGATAGGGCTCGTAGATTCACAAATGGGCTTGAGCAGGATATCAAGAGGCATCTTGTCTCTCTTCGCTTGCGTACTTATGCTAAGGCTCTTGGGGCAGCCCGAGCTCAGGAGCAGGCTCGTGGTGGTTTGTCTTCTTCTCAGCGGACTGTTCCTGCTGCTGTGGCTAGGCCTTCCGTTGGTCCTGTTCGGAGGTCTGGGCATGCCCATCCTGTCAGGGCAGCTCCATATCCTTCTGCTAGATTTCCGAGGGACGGTTTCTGCAACTTTTGCCAGATCCCTGGGCATGAATGCAATAACTATTTCCATGCCTCTCGCCGATGCTTTAGGTGTGGTTCCACTGATCATACAGTGCGAGACTGCTCACAGCATCCAATGGCTCTTCCAGCTAGGGGTCCTGTTTAGCAGGCAGCTCCAGCTCGTGGTCCAGTTAGGCCACCACTTCCTCCTCAGTGCCAGATTGTCAGTCAGAGGACCGCTATTCCGAGAAGAGGTTAGGCTTTCAACTTGACCTGCTGCAGATGCTGAGACTGTTGAAGGAGTTGTGGTAGGTATATTTTGTTTTGTTGTTTTGATGTTTTATTTCTCTTTTGTTTTCTTTCTTTTGGTCTTGCTTTGCTTCTTTGTGTTATCTTTCTACATTGTTATTGTTTTTTTTCCTCACCCTTAACTGTCTATGCTTTCACCTTGTCTTTGATTTCTTTTTGGTATCATCCTTGTTTGCTCTTTTCCTGCCCATGTTCTTTTTTATTCTGGGGCAACCCATTCTTTTGTCTCCTCTCGATTTGTCGCTCACCATCAGTTAGAATGCAGCAACATGTCAGAGGCTTGGAACATTGTGATAGGTGGAGTTGTCACTTGTTCCCGTGAGTGTAGGCATTGTCCCGTTGTTATTGGGGACACAGATTTCAAAGCCCACCTAATTATAATTGGAAATTCAGGATTCGATGTCATTCTCGGTATGGATTGGTTATGTGAAGCCCATGCCATTATTTATTACCGTGCCAAGAAAGTTGTCTTCAGAATTCCAGATCGAGCAGAATTTGAGTTCCATACCAGGAAGTCTTCCCTTGGCTGAGCAAAGACTGCAGTTGAACAGGTGGATTGTGTGATGGAATTGCACTCAGGCTGTGAGGCTGTGCCTCTAGTAGTTTGGGATTTCTTGGATGTTTTTTCAGATGAGTTGCCTGGCTTACCCCCTGATAGGGAAGTGGAATTCGGTATTGATGTTCAGCCTGGAACAATGCCGATATCGAAGAGTCCCTACAGGATGGCAACGGTTGAGCTGGTAGAGCTTAAGGTGCAGATTCAGAAGTTGCTTGATGTGGGTTTCATCAGACCTAGTATTTTGCCTTGGGGTGCTCCAGTCCTTTTTGTCGATAAGAAAGATGGTAGTCTTCGACTGTGCATGGATTATCGGGAATTGAACAGAGTTACTGTGAAGAATCGGTATCCGTTGCCCAGGATCGATGATTTGTTTAATCAGTTGAGTGGGGCTGTTGTTTTCTCGAAGTTGGATCTTCGTTCTGGGTATCACCAAGTCAAGGTGAAGGCTGCAGATATACAGAAGATCGTATTCAGGACTAGATACGGGCACTATGAGTATCTTGTGATGTCGTTCGGGGTCACGAATGCGCCGGCTGTATTCATGAGTCTTATGAACCGGGTTTTTTCTCAATACTTTGATAGATTTATGGTGGTCTTCATTGATGATATTTTGGTGTATTCTCAGAATCGGGAAGATCATGCTGAGCATCTTAGAGTGGTTCTGCAGACTTTGAGAGAAAATCAGCTCTATGGGAAACTTAGCAAGTGTGAGTTTTGGCTCGACAGGGTTTCTTTCTTGGGGCACATTATCTCAGGCAAGGGTGTTTCTGTGGATCCGGCCAAGATTGAGGCTGTGAAGGATTGGCCTATTCCCAAGTCAGTTTCAGAGGTCAGGAGTTTTCTTAGTTTGGCTGGCTATTATCGGAAGTTCGTCCAAGACTTTCGAGGATAGCAGGACCGTTGACTAAATTGACTGGGAAGGATCAGAGGTTTTGTTGGTCTGATGAGTGCAATGAGGCTTTTGTTGAGTTAAAGAACAGATTGACGTCAGTGCCTGTGTTGACTATTCCAGATGGTTCAGGCAGATTTGTAGTTCACTGTGATGCTTCTGGTAAGGGTCTTAGAGCAGTTTTGATGCAGAAAGGCCCAGTCATTGCGTATGCATTGAAGCAGTTGAGGCCGCATGAGAAGAACTATCCTACTCATGACTTGGAGTTAGCGACAGTGATTCATGCTTTGAAGCTGTGGAGACATTATTTACTTGGGGACCGAGTGGAGATCTTCACAGACCACAAAAGTCTCAAGTACGTCTTTACCCAGAAGGAGTTAAACATGAGGCAAAGGCGTTGGTTGGAGCTTATGGCCGATTATGACATCAGTTTGCAATACCATCCTGGTAAAGTAAAATTGGTACCAGATGCTTTAAGCAGGAGACTGGCAGTTATGTTCTTGACTCAGCAGAGGGATCTGATTGAGTAGATGAGGAGGTTGGAGCTGGATGTTTTGTTGCCGAGTTCTGATTGGAGTTGTTTTGTGCTTCAGCTGCAGTCGTCTCTTATTGATCAGATTAAAGAGGTGCAGGCTAGTGATGCACAGTTGCATGGTTTTCGAGCTGAGGTTGAGTCTGGGTCCAGGACGGACATGGTTATTCAAGTAGATGGTTCGCTTCGTTTTGGTTCCCGGTTGTGTGTCCCTAAGGGTGGAGTTCGTCATAGGTTGCTTGAAGAAGCTCATCAGTCTTCGTATTCTATCCATCCTAGCGGTACTAATATGTATCGAGATTTGAAGCTTCATTTCTGGTGGCATGGTATAAAGAGGGTTGTTGCTCGGTTTGTTTCTCAGTGTTTGGTCTGCCAGCAGGTTAAGGCAGAGCATCAGAGAACCGCTGGACTTCTTCAACTGCTTCCTATTCCTGAGTGAAAGTTGGAACATATCACTACAGATTTTGTGACTGCTTTGCCGGGGATTCCTAAGGGTCATAATGTTATTTGGGTGATTGTCGACCGTTTGACGAAGAGTGCTCACTTCATTCCTTTTCGTGTCGGTCAGTCAGCTGAGAGCCTAGCTGAGAGGTATATGCAAGAGACTGTTAGACTTCATGGGATTCCAGTCAGTATTGTATCCGACAGGGATACGAGATTCAGATCTCAGTTCTGGGAGAGTCTTCAGAACAGTTTGGGGAGTAAATTAAAGTAAAGTACAACTTTTCATCCCCAGACTGATAGACAGTCAGAGCGGACTATTCAGATTCTTGAGGACATTTTGAGGTTCTGTATGCTTCAGTTTGGTGGGTCTTGGGAGGATCATTTGCATCTCGTAGAGTTCTCGTACAATAACAGCTTTCAAGCCTGTATTAAAGCTTCTCCGTTCGAGGCACTCTATGGGCGGAAGTGCAGATCGCCAGTGTGCTGAGATGACATTGGTGAGAGGAAGTTGTTGGGTTCCGAGTTGATCACCAAAACAGTGGATGCAGTGGTTCAGATTAGGAAGCACTTGCAGGCAGCTCAGGACAGGCAGAAGCGATGGGCCGATGTCCATCGGATAGCTTTGGAGTTTGGTGTTGGTGACCATGTTTTCCTTAAAGTATCGTCGTGGCGCGATGTCATTCGGTTTGGTGGTGGGGGCAAGCTTAGTCCTAGGTTTATTGGACCGTTTGAGATTTTGGAGCGAGTAGGCAAGGTGGCCTATCGTCTTGCATTGCTGCCAGTTTTATCAGGAGTGCATGATGTTTCTCCATGTCTCACAACTCAGGAGATATGTCTGAGATGAAAACCACGTGATCGACTATTCAGAGTTGACCATTCGGCCGGATTTGACTTGTGAGATTCCGCAAGTTTCTATTGTGGATCGGCGGGAGAAAGTGCTTAAGAACAAGGTCATCAAGTTGGTTCGTGTTGCTTAGGATCCTCATTGGCCTGGTGAGTCGACTTGGGAGCTAGAGGAGGAGATTCAGCAGAAGTTTCCTCATTTGTTTGAGTAATTTTTGTTTTGTTCTTTTGGTTGTTTTGGGGTTACCCTATGTATCTTCTTTTTAAATTTCACGGACGAAATTCTTCTTAGGTGGACAGGATTGTAACCCCTGTTTTTCATTTTGTGTATTTTTGGAGTGTATTTTTCGTTTTGGTGTATATTCCCTCTTGTATTTTTTCTGAACCGTATCTTGGAGTTGTTTTCAATATATATATTCGTTTTATTTGTATTTTGAGCTCTTTGTGTTTGATTGGTTGTTTCTTTCGTTTTGTTCTTCATTATTTTGTCTTTCTTTCATTTTGGCCTCGTTCCCTTTATTTTTATTTTTATTTTCTTGGGTGCTTGTGGTGGTGAGTTTTTATCCTTTTCCCAATACTATTTGTTGATCCCTAATAAGATTTACCAAAGCCAAATTTAAATTCCCAATCCTATTTGTATTCCTATTTATTTGACCCGAATCCAAAACCCATTTGGTAAACCTACTACTACTCCTAATTATCCACAACCCAAATACCCATTAACCCAACTTGTCTTTCTCAACCCTAATCTCCATATATATATACTCTATAATCCCTCTCATCTAAACCCTAACCCTAATTCCCCTACTCCTAGCAACCCGGCCTCCCCCTCTCTCTCCCTCTCCTTGTTTGCGGATGCACACCCGCACACACCCAGGCCAGCCCAGGCCACCACCGACCCTACCTCAGGCCGACCCTACTCCAGGTCGACACCCACTATCCCCGCCCTGTGTGCAAACCCGACAGCCACCAAGCCCGAGCCCCTCTTCTAGCTTGGCCGACAACCTCCTTGACCATCCCGACCACCTCACACCACAATCCCTCATCGCTCCTTCTTGGTGTTCTCTCGTGGCCGCAAGCCACCATCGCCGTCATCTTTTGCTTTTGGAGTTTTGTTCGTGTGGAGAGTTTCGCTCTAGTTGCTTGGATTCATTGATTCGCGGGTTTTCGGTCGTGGGTTTTGCTCCTCACTATTGGTTTTCGTTGTTCTTCATCTTCGATTAAGGCAAGCAACTTGTACTCTAATTCATTTGTTTGATACAAGTCAAAAATACCACCTATAGTGTAGTTGGGCTTATAGACGACTCTTGTTTGTGTTTTGCTTGATGGGTTTTGTCTCTATTGTGAAAACTTAGGTTGTCTTACGACACAATCTTGACATGAATTAACTTAGGTTTTTCCCGTTCTTGATTTTGATCATGTAAGTGAGACTTTTGTGAGAATTCGTGATTTGGTTGAGACCCATGTGATATTCTTGGTGTAGACATGCTAGATACCCTAATTTATGATATTTAGACACTTGATAGACCCGATTTCATATTTGGTTGTGCTTTGAATAAGTTTTGTATGATATATGTTGAGTTGTTGTTAAAGGGAAAAATCTGTAGTTTGATGCTGATCTGTTTTGTTTGCTGTTCTGGACTATCTTGAAGTCAGTAACTTAATTTTGGTATAAAACATGAGTTTTAGAGAATTTCGTCTATTTTCAAATCCCTTTGACCTTACTTGATTTTGTTCTCGTATGACTGAGTTATGATTGTTTTACTACAGAGGTGTCGATCTTTTCTAGATTCTGTTTATCGGTAATTTTGATGACAAATAATTTTAAAGAACTATGCTACAGATATTATTTTCATCCAAAACTTTGGTCAGCATTTTCTTTATCAAGTTAGGGATTACCCAGAATTTTGGTGAATTTTACTGATGAGTTTTATGTGTTGTTTCATGCTCATTTATGAAAACTATACATGCTATATTTTGGCTACTGTTCTGTAAAGAATTATGTTTTCACCCCATTTCCTTTTACTGTATGAAAAATCTTCGTGAAATATGAAATTTAGTTTATTTTATCTATTTTCGTCTCCTTTTGGAGGATTTGGATTTCGTTTCATGGCTTGCGAGATATTTCAGTTTTTGTACAGCAGTATTGGGAATTCCAGATTTTCCAAAGTATCGTTTCTTGATGTATTCTTATTTTTGATGACTAAACAAACTTTATTGGAATATTATGAAACTTTATATTTGGATGCTAGACATATAGGGGAATACCCCGGATTTTTCCTGAATTTATTTGAGAGGTTTTGATGCAGTTTTCTTGACTAAGAAGAGCCACCTCCTGCTGCTGTGGACAATCGCATACTGAATGATCAGCGGCACCACACCTAAAGCACCAGTGGTTGATGCACCAACAATTCTTACGCTCATTCCTAGACATCTGGCAGAAGTCGCAGAAGGATACAGAGCTGTCCTAACCGGATGGGTTGGGACAAGCCTCCAAACAGGACCACCAGAAGGCCTAGCAGTAGGATGTGGAACAGTCCGCGGAAAAGGAACCAAACCACCACGAGCCTGCTCCTGAGCTCGAGCTGCCTCAAGAGCTTCAGCATAAGTACGCAAACGGAGAGAGACAAGATGCCTCTTGATATCCTGCTCAAGCCCATTTGTGAATTTACGAGCCTTATCCTCTTCGGTAGCAACAAGAACGGCAGCGAAGCGGCTAAGTCTAATAAACTCAGTTGCGTACTCATCCACTGACCTGGAACCCTGTTTCAAGATGTCCATGTTTTGAATAATTATGTAACAAAATTTCAAAATAGAATAATGACTTAACCTGTTTTAGGGCCAGGAATTGCTGTTCCATTTCAATTCGAGTACTACTGGGGAAGAACTTCTCCAAGAATCCCCGAGTGAAAGTAGTCCAAGCAATAGGCCTATCCAATCGCTCGGACTCGGCCATCCACCAAATATGTGCCAAATCCACCACATGGATGGAAACCACGTCCACCCTATCAGCCTCGGCAACACGTGCCACCAAGAGCATGCGCACGGTCCAGATCAACCACTGTTCAGCCTCTAAAGGCGTCTCAGTGCCAGAAAAATGGTTGGGATGCAGCCTCATTAAATTCGTAACTGTTCCTGGACGAGGCAGAAGATTTGCCTGCACAAGTACAATGGAAGGCGGAACTCGGGCA
This sequence comes from Hemerocallis citrina, assembly GCA_017893485.1. NCBI lineage: Eukaryota > Viridiplantae > Streptophyta > Magnoliopsida > Asparagales > Asphodelaceae > Hemerocallis > Hemerocallis citrina. The sequence continues at coordinate 133,439,385 of CM030364.1, read as the reverse complement.
GCTTCAACACCAGCCATCACTAGATTGCTGTGGTTTTGCTGCTGATTAATCAGCCGCTCAAGCACATAAGTGATAGCCTCAATCGGATCAAGCTGAGAAGAACTATCCTACTCATGACTTGGAGTTAGCGGCAGTGATTCATGCTTTGAAGCTGTGGATACATTATTTACTTGGAGACCGAGTGGAGATCTTTACAGACTACAAAAGTCTCAAGTACGTCTTCACCCAGAAGGAGTTAAACATGAGGCAAAGGCGTTGGTTGGAACTTATGGCGGATTATGATATCAGTTTGCAATACCATCCAGGTAAAGTAAACTTGGTGCCTGATGCTTTGAGCAGGAGACCAGCAGTTATGTTTCTTACTCAGCAGAGTGATTTCATTGAGCAGATGCGAAGGTTGGAGTTGGATGTTGTGTTGCCGAGTTCGGAGTTCTTTGGCGCTCCAGCTGCAGTCGTTTCTTGTTGAGCAGATTAAGGAGGCGCAAGCTAGTGATGCACAGTTGTAGGGTTTTCGAGCTGACGTTGAGTCTGGGTCCAAAACGGACATGGTTATTCTTGCTGATGGTTCGCTTCGTTTTGGTTTCCGATTATGTGTCCCTAAGGGTGAAGTTCGTCAGAGGTTGCTTGAAGAAGCTCATCAATCTTCGTATTCTATCCATCTGGGCTGTATTAAGATGTATCGGGATTTCAAGCTTCATTTCTGGTGGCATGGTATGAAGAGGGCTATGGCTCGGTTTGTTTCTCAGTGTTTGGTCTGCCAGCAGGTTAAGGCAGAGCATCAGAGGACCGCTGGACTTTTTCAGCCGCTTTCTATTCCAGAGTGGAAGTGGAAACATATCACTATGGATTTTGTGACCGCTTTGCCGAGGAGTCCTAAGGGTCATAATGCCATTTGGGTGATTGTCGACCGTTTGACGAAGAGTGCTCACTTCATTCCTTTTTGTGTCGGGCAGTCTACTGAGAGCCTAGCTGAGAGGTATATGCAAGAGATTGTTAGACTTCATGGGGTTCCAATCAGTATTGTATCCAACAGGGATACGAGATTCAGATCTCAGTTCTGGGAGAGTCTTTAGAACAGTTTGGGGAGTAAATTAAAGTACAGCACAGCTTTTTATCCCCAGACTGATGGACAGTCAGAGCGGACTATTCAGATTCTTGAGGACATGTTGAGGTCCTGTATGATTCAGTTTGGTGGATCTTGGGAGGATCATTTGCATCTTGTAGGGTTCTCGTACAATAACAGCTTTCAAGCCAGTATTAAAGCTGCTCTGTTCGAGATACTCTATAGGCAGAAGTGCATATCGCCAGTGTGCTGGTATGACATTGGTGAAAGAAAGTTGTTGGGTCCAGAGTTGATCACCAAGACAGTGGATGTTATGGTTCGGATCAGGAAGTATTTGCAGGCAGCTCAGGATCGGCAGAAGCGATGGGCTGATGTCCATCAGAGGGCTTTAAAGTTTGTTGTTGGTGACCATGTTTTCCTTAAGGTATCTCCGTGGCACGGTGTCATTTGGTTCGGTGGTGGAGGCAAGCTTAGCCCGCGGTTTATTGGACCGTTTGAGATTTTGGAGCGAGTAGGCAAGGTGGCATATCGTCTTGCATTGCCGCCAGCTTTATAAGGTGTGCACGATGTTTTCCATATCTCACAACTCAGGAGATATATCCGAGATGAGAGGCACGTGATCGACTATTCTGAGTTGACCGTTCGGTCGGATTTGACTTGTGAGATTCTACCAGTTGTTATTGTGGATCGGCGGGAGAAAGTGCTTAAGAACAAGGTCATTAAGTTGGTTCATGTTGCTTGGAATACTCACTCGCCTGGTGAGTCCAATTGGGAGCTGGAGAAGGAGATTCAGCAGAAGTTTCCTCATTTGTTTGAGTAGTTTTGTTTTGTTATTTTGGATGTTTTGGGGTTACCCTATATAGCTTCTGGTTTGAATTTCGAGCACGAAATTCTTTCTGTTAGGTGGGTAGGATTGTAACTCCCGTTTTTCGTTTTTCGTATTTTTGGTGTATTTTTCTTTTCTGGGTTATTGCACTCTCTCTTATATTTTTTTTTCTTTCTAAACTGTATATTGGAGTTTGTTTTCAATATATATTCATTTATTTCATTTTGAGCTCCTTGTGTTAGTTTTGTTCGTCTTTTGTTTCGTTCTTCGTCAATTATTGTTTTTCTTTCTTTTGGTTCTTTTCTTCTTTATTTTTTGTTTTTTATGGGGTGCTAGTGGTGGTGATTGGTTGCTCATCCTACTCCCAATCCTATTGTTTGATCCCTAATAGATTTACCAAAGCCAAATTAAACCCAATCCTATTTTGAATCATAGTACTACTCCTAATTACCCATAACCCAACAACCCATTACCCAACTTCTAAACCCTAATCTTATATATATATATATATATATATATATATATACCTCTCTAATCTCTCAAACCCTAACCCTAACTCCCTGCACCCTATCCCTGGCCCCTACTCTCTCTCTCCCTCCTCCCTTGGCGGTGCTGTGCTGCACACCCGACGTACAGCTAGGCCAGACCCGACCAACCCTCCTCTCGGCCTGCATCTTGGCCGAGCACCCCCATACCCGACCTCCTACTCCATCCGAACACCATTACCCTACTACCCCCCTCTCCGATCATCTCATCCCCTTGGCCGATCAATCCTCCAAGCCTCAAGCACCGCCATTCATCTATCTCTCTTTTGTGGGTTCTCTCTTCTCTTGCTTTGGGAAACGTGCCGTGTGTTCGTGCTATTGTTCGTGGGTTCGTTGCTCTTGATTTTTGGATCTCTTATTTGTGGATTTTGGTTCGTTGCCCGGGAATCCGTTCCCGTTATTCTTGGAGTTCGTTTCGCCTCGGTTAAGGCAAGTAACTTGTACTCCAATTTCTTTGTTTGATACAAGTCAAAAATACCACCTATAGTATAGTTGGGTTCTAGAGACAACTCGGGTGTGTGTTATCTTTGATGGGTTTTGTCTCTATTGTGAAAACTTGACCATAGTTGCCTCATGACACAATCTTGACATGAATTAACTTAGGTTTTGCCCTTTCTTGATTTGATCATGTATGTAGGATTTTTGTGAGAATTTGGGTATTTGTTGGGATCCATGTGATAGACTTGCTTTAGACGTGTTAATTACCCTATTTCATGTTGTTTGGACACTTGGTAGACTAGATTTTATGTTTGGATGTGTTTGGATCAAGTTTCCTTTGAATGATGTTGATTTTGGTTTTAGAGGAAAATCAGTATTTTGTCGATGTTCTGTTTTGAATTGTATTTTAGACCATATTAAAGTCAGAATCTTAATTTCAGTATAAAACATGAATTGTAAAGAAATTCGTCTTCTTTCTAACCCCTCCAACCTTGCTCGATTTCGTTTTCGTATAAGTGACTTATGACTGTTTTACTACAGAGGTGTATTATGTTTCCAGATTTCGTTTCTCGACGATTTTGTTGATTAAATTATTTTGTTACTTGTGCTACACATATTATTTTGATCTGACTCTTTGCACAGTATTTCTATACCTATCTAGGGATTACCAAAAATTTTGGTAGATTTTATTGCTGAGTTTTATAGGTCGTTTCATGCATGTTTACAAAAGTCATACTTTCTGTATTTTGCTCGCTGTCCTGTAAAGAATTGTGTTTTCGCCCTGATTCCTTTTACTGTATGGAAAATATTTGTGAAATATAAAAGTTAGTTTATTTTATCTATTTTCATCTCCCTTTGGCGGATTTGCATTTCGTTTCACGGCTTGTGAGATAATTCAGTTTTCGTACAGCAGTGTTGGAAATTCCAGATTGGCCAAAGTATCGTTTCTTGATGTTTTCTTATTTTTGATGTCTGAACTAATTTTACTGAAATATTATGAAACTTTATATTTTGGTTCTAGTCATATAGAGGAATACCTCAGATTTTTTCTGGATTTATTTGAGGAGTTTTAATGCTATTTTCTGACTAAGAATTCGTTTTACTGAATTCTGACTGAATGTGTTTTTTTGGATTCAAATCAGTTTTGAGTTATGATTTTGTGAAATACGATATGACTTATTTATATTCTCTGGATTTGGTTGGTAGTCTATTTTCCAGATTCTTTGACGGATCCAGATTTGCATTTCTGTAGCGATGGGATTCACTGTTTTAGTACTGTACTGTCTTGCTGTCTTGAATATGAACATACACTGTTTTGCTCGTTTATGTGACTGTATATTATCTATGCATGTTTATTTGTTCCCCTGAACCTAATACTAATTATACCATATTAGTTTGATACTATTTTGTACACATTCATGCCTATTTGATGACCATAATAAAAGTAACCAAGCCGGGTTTTAAGGGAAAGATCTAGTGGTGGGAAAGCATAGAAATGTGTACTTAGAAAGGGGCCCGTGTTTTCCATCTGATTATCTGTTATCTGTTATGAGATCATGCAAGATTTTGATTATCTGATTCCTGACTACATACTTCCTTATGAGAGGGTGTACTCAGAAGGGGGCCCGTGATCCCATCTGTTACCCAGCTACATACTTCCTACGAAAGGGTATACTTGGAAGGGACTTAGTCCTATCTGTTGCATGATCGTCTGTTATCTATCTGTCTAGATCTGTTATCTGATATCTGTCTGAACCCTGAGTACACGGCCCTATATGATTCCCTACGAAATCTACAAACGTAACTGTTTTGAATGTAGCAACCATGCGATAAAAGGATGGCACATGAAGTGCTACCTAGTTAGTAATTAATACAAGACTTATAAAAATCTGACATCTGTATCTGTATCTGAAATCTAAATCTTAATCTGTTTTTTATATTTAGCTATATGTTATCTGATTATCTGATTACTTGTTATCTGTCTGATATAATCACTTGACACTATTATTTGACACTATCTGTATATCTGTCTGCATGCCTTTTGACTTTGACACTTGACACATGTCAGTATACCATGCTAGTTGATTCTGCTATACCATGCTAGATCAGTTTCTGCTACTATTTAGATTTGATTAGTTTTTCCCATGTACTTGTATCCTGCATTATAAGTGGCCCGTAACTTGCAATTGACGGGTACTTATTTTCTTTTTCCTTCTCTTGCAAACTACTAGGGCGTGACAGTTAGTCCAACGATTGTGTTCCAGGACTGTGTGTTGTTGTGTCCATAGAGGACAGTTGGTATGTTTGCATGTCGAGGGTTGGCAGGCCTATTCACGGAACATACGGTGCATTCGCGTGTCGAGGGTCGGCGGGCCTATTCACGAGATGTACTGTGTATCTGCACGTCGAGGGTCGGCAGGCCTATTCGTGGGGTACACAACAGGGAGGTGATTCTCCGGTTTTAGAGCTATGCTTACATAATGCTTGCACGTGAGGGTTGTTAGGCCTATTCGCGAAGTATTCTAGATCTTGTTTCTATCACCGTAGTAGGTTGGTTTCATGTAATATCCCGGACGGATATTACCTTGTATAAATTATTATTTTATTTTTATTTTATTTTTATTTTGCTTTAATTCCATAATTGAAATATTTTGGTGATTTTCACCCGGTTTGGTTCATAAACATTATCTGTACCCATATACCGGTCAGTGTATGTTCGTATTGTATCAAATTGGTACTGTGATCTTCCGAACTAATAATAAAAATTATTTTATTATTATTTCCGAAATTAAATCATTTTTATATGGATTATGCGAAGATTTTCGGTATACGCATATGTATACACACATATATGTAGTATGTCGATTAGTACATTATACAAATTATGTGTTGTGTATTTTTGGACAAAGTACTTATCCTTGTTATGACCAATCTAATTTGATTGTTAGGGTTGTTAGGAGGCTTAAGCTAGGATTTTGTATGCATAAGAGATTAAGGAGTGATCTTCTAGAAACCTTATCTCTTCCACCTCACCCCTCCACCTCACACCCTAGCCCATACCCTAGACCATGCCTCCCTCACTCTACAAAGCATGGTCGGCCCCAAACCTTAGGGGGTTTTGTGCAAATGTTGAGTGCCCTTTTGCACTCTCCACCCTCTCCTCCACCTATAAATACCCCCTCCCTTCATTACTTGTCTCATTTTACAAAGACAAAGAAAGAAAGGAAAGGGAAAGAAAGAGTGAAAGACTAATAGGAGAGTTTTTCATTGTAGGTCTCCATTGAAGTTTCATAGGAGCTTAGGGGAAGGAGAAGGTGTGCTAGCAAGTTCTTCCATCAAGGGAAAATTTAGGTGGGGGTTTCTCCAATTTCTTGTTTGTTTGAGTTGTTGTTTTTGGTTCTTCTTCTTCTCATCTTCCTTGGTTTTGTTTTCTTTTGTCGTTTTGGGGAGGTTGTCTTGTTATGTGTTGTTTTGTTGTATATGTTGTAGCTTTTGTATGGACAAAAAGAAAAGTAATAAGTGGTAGTACTAAATAAACACATAAAGATTGAATCTTTGTGGTTATGGTTGTTGTTCTTGTGTTATTAATTGGACTAAAATGAACATAAACATATGGGGACTTGTGTGTACACCCATTTGGGATTGTAGGACTTGACCTTGGACATACACATATGCATATGACTATTGTGTACATACCCATTTTGGGATGTAGAACTAAACAAAGACTTGGCAAGCATATGATTCCTTTTTGCACATAGAACTAATTACTACCCACTTTGGGGTTGTGGACCATTAAAAATAATTCTTTCTTGGTTTTTGCTCTCTACTTTGATAATTAACAAAATCTTGTTAACTCTTAGTTAATAAAAGATAGGCTTGTTGTATGTAGGAACTAAGAGATTAAAGAAAATAATGTTGTATTATGTAGGGCTTGTAATTTATAAAAAGGTAGACTATTTGTAGTATTGTAGTTCATGCTAAAGTAGTAGTAGATGTTATGCTTAAATAAAGTAGTAGTAGATGTTTGTGCTTAAGGAAAGTAGTAGTAGATGTTATGCTTAAATAAAGTAGTAGTAGATGTTTATGCTTAAGCAAAGTAGTAGTAGATGTTATGCTTAAGTGAAGTAGTAGTAGATGTTTATGCTTAAGTAATTGTAGGAAGTCCATGTTAGTGATATCTACCATGCTTGAGTATATCTATGTTTAAAGTAGTAAGTAGATGTTCATATTAAGTTGTAGTAAGCATTTATGTTAGGTTGTAGTAACACCCATGCTTGGATCATCGTAGGAAAAATATATACCATGTTTAGATTATGGTAGGAAAGTCTTATACCATGCTTGGATCATTGTAGGAAAAATATATATACCATGTTAGATTATTGTAGGAATTATTATACCATGCTTAGATTGTTGTAGGAATTATAATCCATCCTTAGATTATTGTAGGAGTTATAATCCATGCTTAGATTGTTGTAGGAATTATTATACCATGCTTAGATTGTTGTAGGAATTATAATCCATACTTAGATTGTTGTAGGAATTATTACCATGCTTAGATTGTTGTAGGAATTATAATCCATGCTTAGATTCCTACAATCCATGCTTAGATTGTTGTAGGAATTATTATACCATGCTTAGATTGTTGTAGGAATTATAATCCATACTTAGATTGTTGTAGGAATTATTACCATGCTTAGATTGTTGTAGGAATTATAATCCATGCTTAGATTATTGTAGGAGTTATAATCCATGCTTAGATTGTTGTAGGAATTATTATACCATGCTTAGATTGTTGTAGGAATTATAATTCATGCTTAGATTATTGTAGGAATTATAATCCATGCTTAGATTGTTGTAGGAATTATTATACCATGCTTAGATTGTTGTAGGAATTATAATCCATGCTTAGATTATTGTAGGAGTTATAATCCATGCTTAGATTGTTGTAGGAATTATTATACCATGCTTAGATTATTGTAGGAACTATAATCCATGCTTAGTTGTAGCAATTATATGTTATGTTCTATCCATGTTAGATTGTAATAGTAGATGTTCTACTAAGTTATCTTCATGCTTAGATCGTTGTAGATCAACCTACCATGCTAAGATTGTGTAGGATTAATGTTTAATCACCAACCTTGCTTAGGTTGTTGTGGGAAAGCACAATCCATGCTTAGGTGGTTGTAGGAAAATTATATGCCATGTTTGATTATGGAAGGATTGATACTTGTGCTATATCTCATGTAAGAATGTCATACATTGACGTTAAGTAGCATTACCATGTTTAGAATATTGTAGCCTTCTACTTGAGATGTATACCATGCTTAGATTAATGCTAAGTAGCAATACCATGTTTAGATTGTTGTAGCTTTATGTTTGAGATGTGTACCATGCTTAGGTTGAATACTTAAGTAGCGTACCATGTTGGATTGTTGTAGAAAAATTATATACCATGCTTAGATTTTGTATGATTAATACTTATCTACCATGCTTAGGAATGTTGTAGGTTGATGCTAAGTATGCATCCATGCTTAGATTGTTGTAGAGTTTATGTTAATTAATCTACCATGCTTAAGAATATGTAGGATAGATGTTTCAATTACCTACCATGCCTAAGATCGTTGTAGGAATACTTAAATAGTATGTTATGCTTAAGATTGTTGTAGGTTCCTACTATGCTTAAGAATTGTTGTAGAATAATGTTTAAGTGGCATACCGTGCTAAATTGTTAGTACTCATGGGTAAGTCGTAGCATTAACCATGCTCAAAGTAGTAGGAGATATCCATGCTAAAATCTAGTAGCTTTCTACTTGAGTTGTATCCATGCTTGTAGTTGTAGTGTTAATATAGAACCTTCATGTTGCAGTTGTAGTGTTAACTATCACGTTGTAGTTAGAGTGTTAGTAAAGAACTATCATGATTATTGTGTTGGTAAAGAACTACCATGTTGTAGTTGCGGTGTTAGTGAAGAACCACCATGTTGTAGTTGCAATATTGTGTTGTAAGTAATTCTAGTTGATCCCCTAGAAGGAACCCATGTTGAGATTGCTTAGTCGTTCTAGATTCAAGATCCGTGCATGCTTGAATGGTATATTGTAGCTTCCTAAATAAAAGTTGTTATGTCGCTTGGGGCTTCTCATAGGTAGAATGCCTATTTTAGGCTGTTAGTAGATCCTTCTGTTGCTTCTAATGATAGAAGATCAAGGTTGCTAGTAAGCACGTTGGTCGCTTCTAGGTTTGATTACCTGTATGGTTGTTTTGCATGTGGTTATGCTCGTACGTGTCTCGACTGGCCCGTACGTCGCTTGGGGTCTCATACGCATCTTAATTGGCTCGTATGTATGATCTTGCTCGTACGCGGCTCGACTGGCCCGTATGTAGCTGTTAGTCTCATACGCGGCTTATTTGGCTGGTATGTATGTTATTGTTTCATACGTAGCTTGTTGGCTCGTGGGTGTTCGTTTACTCGTATATAGCTTGCTAGCTAGTACGCAGTTTTGTTATGCTCGTCTAGGGCGATATTATTACCCTAGGGGCTATCGACCATCGAGACATGTATTTTCTTACTCTTAAGGGACTGTGGACGAGTCACTCCTTGTGTACCGTTAGATCTTAACCGGTGTAGATTGATCGCGGACCAGAGTATAGACGGAATCCAAGTTCAGGGTAGTGGCATGCAGGTACATTCGTATTGCCGAGGTCATGGATCGATAGGCCATGAATAAGATCCTTAGGGATTCTGGTAAATCTAGGATGAGCAGCCTAGTAGAGTTGTCTTGCGAAGTCTAATTTAAGGCTCAGCATGTTGTGTAAATTCTGTTATCATCCCTCAGTTGTTTAGGGTTAGTGACATTGATAGACTAGTAACCTATGACTTTTATTACTTAGCCATTATTATTATCACCTTTCGCCGAAGGGAAGGAGTTGGTGTTACGGGTGATTCCTTATGATCCGACCTGTCCTATAGGCCTGCATTAGGCGGTGTTATTGGGTTGTACCCTTCTTGTCAAAGGGATACGGTCTGTGCCTTCTCACTAGTTGGGAGCACGAGATCCGTATCTCGTCTGTTAATTTCTCAAGTGCCTTGATAAGTGGGAGCGATTCCTGTCGGAGCTAGGGGGATGGACCCCCCCCCCCCCCCCCGGAACTCCGTCTTAGCTTATATCTAAGGGCGAGCGCCATAGACTACGGTCTGGCAAGGGGGCGGCTGGGAGGCTTCGAGCTAACCTGATTTCGCGGAAACTCCAAGGATTCGTCAGATATTTGAGGAAGGTCTGGTATTGCCTGGCGGGACTAGACCGTTGTAGGGCCACCTCCTCAGTCATGTCTAATCTTCAGAAACAAGTTGAGTACAAGAGTAGAACTCATAGTGCGGGTTCAAATCCCTATAATGAAGAGACTGCTTGAGATGGGCGCAAGTAGTATGGGCTGCATGTTGCTTCGGAGACTTGCTGGCATTAGAATAGGAGCATCCTAGCTTTAGTCATTATTGCATTAGATTCTAGTCATAGCACTCACGAACACTTAAACTACACTGACACATTTGCCATGTTGTATGTCGTTTTGGGAGATTCGCTACTAAGTTATCAGCCTTAAAGTGTCATTGAATACTGACGTCCCCACTTCAATAGGTACTGGATCGCAGAAGTACAGGTGCGAGATTCAGGAGGACTCAAGGCAAGGAAAGCGATCCGCTGTAATAATTACGTTTATTATCTATTGTTGAAAGGTACTCAAGTGAGAATTACCAAGTGTTGTTCTTCATTCCTTGTACTCTGATGTAAGTGGTCGAAAGTTGTAACACTTCGGATTGTAAGAGTATTATTGTAACGCTGTTGTAATGTATTGCAGTTGTATAACATTCAGACTTGTCATACATTGGGTGTTGAATAAAAAATTTTAAATTCTCCGGTTTTTCTGTGTATTGTGACTAATTGAAGAAAAGATTCTGGCTTAGGTCACGGTTTCCCAGTATATGGAAATCGGGGCGTTACATTTCATAACGATGGATTTAACCTTATAAAGTGGAGAACGATAAGGGCTTGCATCGGACCTATGTAGTATGGAATGTATAGAATCCGACAAGTATGCATTAGAGAGTCATCTACTGCATTTGTGTTTTCTCGACTTGTATTATGCATGATGTTTTCTGTTTTTCCTACACTTGACACTTAGCTTAGTTCACTTGATGTTTTATGCTTTATTTATCGTTATTTCATATTTATTTGTTACTACTGTGGGTACGTGTTGATTATGAATTTATTCTTTATGTTTCATTTATATTGTATTTTTTTCGATGTCACTCACACCGTTATGGCTGACCCCTATAGTTTTGGGGGTTAGGGTTATCTCTAGCCTCATGTTTTACAGGTAGGTACCATTAGCTTGGGGATTTGGATGCATGTGGTAGAATGGCAGAACGAAGTTAAAAAATTGTACAAAAATGGAAACAAGAACATACTAGGGTCGGTTAGACTCAGTCCGAACTTCGCCAGGTGCCTCTCCAGCACCCTCGCCCAGTCGACATTTCCCTTCACGAAGATTCGCTCGAATTCCTCTTTCTCTTCGGGAGATAACCCTAGCCCTCAAGGCCTTGATCTTTGAAATTTTGTACACCCACTTGGTGGGGATATCCCAATGCTTAAGACTTTGGATAATGAAGTAGTTTGACTTCCAATCATTGATAGAATCTAGATGATCATGCATGTAATATCCCCGACGGATATTATATTTGGATAATTATTATTTTTAAATTAAAATATTTTTTTTGGAAATTACTCGGTTTTACTAATAAAAAGCTATCTGGATATATATACTAGTAAGTATATATATGCATTGTATCAGTTTTGTGCACTTGTACAAAATCTTGAAAAATGCATTTTTGAGAAAAAATATCTGGAAAATCCCGGACAGATATTAAAAATTATTATTTTATTATTATTTTTTTATTATTTCGAGAATTGAAATATTTTTGGTAGACATCACCCGGTTTTGTTAATAAACATTATATATGTATACGACTGTTTTGTATCAAATTGATACTGGAATCTTTTGAGCCAGCAATAAAATTATTTTATTTTATTTCTCGGAATGAAATTATTTTTGTACTGATTTGTTCGTTTTCACGAACAAAATTATCTGTATAATCAGATATATGCACGGATTTGAATCGTGTCGATTAAAGGTGATTGTACAAATCGTGTAGTATGTGATTTAGGAAAATTATATTTTATTTTTTGATCCATCATGATGAGATGGAGGGTTAGGATGAGTTAGGGGGGTGATTCCAATATTTAATTGCAAATTGAACTACAAAAGTTCCAAGCCACAAAAGAAATGGACAAATGGCTTCTCCTCCACCCCACAAAATTAACCCTTGTGTTATAAAAACACCCCCTCACCCCTTCCCTTCCATTTTTGGCCGGCCCATTCCCATCTAGGGTTAGAAACCTCTCTCTCAGTTTGTGTGTGTGTGTGTGTGTGTGTGTTCTCATGTCATCTCTTCTTGTTCTACTCCATCTTCTTTTACTTATTTTGTTTTTAGAAAAAGTTTGAGAAAGAAAAAGAAAGACAGAATCAAAATAAAAGAGTGAAGATTTCATGGGTTCTTCTTCATGAGGTGTTCTTGAGGAGAGCAAGAACAAGGACCAAGGAGGAGAAAGATTAAGCTAAGCTAGTCCTTCCTATACGCTTCAAAGGTGGGGGTTTCTCGCTCTTTTGTTGTTTTAGCTATTAGGGTCGTTATTTTTTTCTTGTATATTGTTTTATTGAGTTGATTTCATGTATATATGGATTATAAGAAAAATCATGCAAAGTTTCAAGTAGTAGAACACTAGAAGAAACGATAAAGATTCGATTTTTACGGTTGTAGGGTTGATTTTATTTAACTAGGTTAAAAGAAGAGTTTTGACCCGAAATTTATTTTAGGGGTTCTTTTATGTGTTGTTATCATGCTAGAACTTTTGTGGATTGTTCGGAGTAATTTTGATGGGTGAAACGAACATTTCCCCCAAAACAGCGAGCTTTAGGTTAAACAGTGAGCTCACTGTTTTGGGGTTAGCATCGCAGTAGCTTCGAGGGGCTAGAACTTAGGTTTCCTTGCGGAATTTGAGGTTTGGTCCAGCTAGGAAGTTGTAGTAGATGTCTTTCCCTTTCCGAATTGACTTCTCGGGTTAAATTCCAATAAAAGACGCAAAAGTTATGACCGTTACAAAAACAGCAACTAGCTGTTTGGTTGAATGTTGCTGTTTTGGTTGCTTGATACTTTTGAGTGTCTTGCTGGTTGAATCTGAGGTTCGGACCAACTAGCGAGATGCATTAGAGACTCTCCCCTTTCCGAATTGACCTCGAGGGCTAAATTCCGATAAGCGGAATAGGAGTTATGGTCTTTGCAAAATACAGAAAATAGCTATCTGACTGAATGCTTACTGTTTCACTTCTTTGTAGTTTTTGGGAGTTTTACTTGATGAATTTGAGGTTCGGACCAACTAGGGAGTTGTAGTAGAGAATCTCCCCTCTCCGAATTGACCTCTCGGATTAAATTCCGATAAACGAAGTAGGAGTTATGCTGTTTGCAAAGTACAACAACTGGCTATCTTGACTGGGTTCGTGCTGTTTTGCTTCTTTAATGTTTTAGGGTGTCTTACTGGTAGAATCTGAGGTTCGGACCAACGAGGGAGTTGTAGTAGAGACTCTCTCCTTCCCGAATTGGCCTCTCGGGCTAGATTCCGATAAGCGGAGTATGAGTTATGGTATTTGGAAGATGCAGCAGCCAGCTTTGAGCTGAGTGTGCTTGCTGTTTGACTTCTTTGGTATTTTAGAGTGTCTTACCTGTAGAATCTGAGGTGTGGGGCAACTAGAGTGTTGTAGAAGACATCTTCCCCTTTCCAAATTGACCTCTCGGGCTAGATTCCGATAAGCGGAGTAGGAGTTATGGTATTTGGAAGATGCAGCAGCCAGCTTTGAGCTGAGTGTGCTTGCTGTTTTGACTCATTAATGTTTTTAAGTGACTTAATGGTAGAATCTGAGGAGGAGACCAACTAGGGAGTTGTAGTAGAGACTCTCCCCTTTCCGAATTGACATCTTGGGTTAAATTCCGACAAGTAGAGTAAAAGTTATAGGCTTTGAAAGTTTTTAGCTTGGTTGTGTATTTGGCGAGTTGGAATTGTATCTGTCTTGATTCCTTATAGTTTTTGAGTGTCTTACTCACTGAACCCGAGGAGCCGACCAACTAGAGAGTTGTAGTAGACATTCTCCCCTTTCCGAATTTCCCTCTTAGGTTAAATTCCGATAAGTGGAACAAAATTTATAGTCTTTCAAAGTTTCAGTTTTTCTTTGTCAAATCTGCTGTTTTATTACCATTTGCGTGTGTTCGATGGGTAGGAACTTGGAGTTCCTTACGGAATCTGAGAAAGTGGTCAACTGGGAAGTTTTAGTAGATGTTCCCACCTTTTCAAATTGTCCAGTTTCGTTAGATTCTGACAAGTAGAGCAAAAGTTACAAGCTACAGAAGTTTCATCTTTTTATTGAAAATCTGTAGTTTGGTAATTGTTTGCGTATGTTCGAGGTCAGGAATTTGGAATTCCTTCTGGAATCTGAGAAAGTGGTCAACTGAAAAGTTTATGTAAATGTTCCCACCTTTTCAAATTGTCCAGTTTCATTAGATTCCGACGAGTAGAGCAAAAGTTACAAGCTAACGAAGTTTCATCTTTTTATTGAAAATCTTTAGTTTGGTAATTGTTTGCGTATGTTCGAGGTTAGGAATTTGGAATTCGTTATGGAATCTGAGGAAGTGGTCAACTAGGGAGTTGTAGTAGATGTTCCTACCTTTTTCAAATTGTCCAGTTTTGTTAGATTCCGGTAAGTGGAGCGAAAGTTACCAGCTTGGAAAGTTTCAGTTTTTTGTTGAAAATCTGCAGTTTGGGTAAATTGTTTTCGTGTGTTCGATAGACCGAATTTTGGATTCCTTAAAGAATCTGAAATAGTGTTCCACTAGAGAGTTGTGGTAGATATTCTTACCTTTCTAAAAATTATATTGCTGTTAAAATCTGATAGTCGGAAGGCTTTTATGTCGCTTTTTGGGATTCTCATTAGTAGAATGCCTATTTTAGATTGTTTGTAGGTTCTTTTGTTGCTTCTAATTATAGAAGATCAAGTTTTGCTAGAAGCACGTTTGGTTTCTTCTAGGTTGATTACCTGTATGGTTGTTTTTATATGTAGTTTTGCTCATACGCGGCTCGACTGGCCCGTATGTAGTTGTGGTCTCATACGTAGCTTATTTGGCTCGTATGTATGTTGTTGTCTCATTCACGGCTCGACTGGTCCGTATGTAGCTGTGGTCTCATACGTAGCTTATTTGGCTCGTATATATGTTGTTGTCTCATATGCGGCTTGCCTGGCCCGTATATAGCTGTTGGTCTCATACGTAGTTTATTTGGCTCGTATATATATTGTTGTCTCATACGCGGCTCAACTAGCCCATATGTAGCTGTTGGTCTTATACGTAGCTTATTTGGCTCGTATGTATGTTGTTGTCTCATACGCAGCTCGCCTGACTCGTATGTAGTTGTTGGTCCCATACGTATCTTGTTTAGCTCGTATGTGTTTTTGGTTACTCGTATGTAGCTTCTTGGGTAATACGCAGTTTGTTGTGCTCATCAAGGGTGATATCATTGCCCTAGGGCTATCGACCATCAAGACGTGTGTTTACCTTACTCCTAAGAGACTGTGGACGAGTCATTCCTTGTATACCGTCGGATCTTAACCAGTGTTGGTTAATCACGGACCAGAGTATGACAAAATCCAAGTTCAGGATAGTAGCATGCGAATACGTTCGTATTGCCGAGGTCTTGGATCGATAGGCCATGAACCAGATCATTAGGGGTTCTGGTAAGTCTAGGTTGAGCATCCTAGTAGAGTTATCTTGCGAAGTCTAACTTAAGTCCTAGCATGTTGTGTTTATACTGTTGTCATCCTTAGGATTGTTCAAGGTTAGTGACATCGTTGGGGTAGTAAATTATGACTATTACTACTTAACCATTACTTATTATCATTATTCGCCGAAGGGAAAGAGTTGGTGTTAAGGGTGATACCTTATGATCTGAACTGTCCTATGGGTCGGTACTAGGCAATGTTATTGGGTTGTACCCTTCTTGTTAAAGGGATACGGTCTGTGCCTTCTCACGAGTTGGGAGCACGAGAACTGCATCTCGTCTGTTAATTTCTGAAGTGCCTTGATAAGCGCGAGTGATTCCTGTCGGAGCTAGGGGATGAAACCCCCAAAACTTCGTCTTGTCTTGTATCTAAGGGTGAGAAGCCATAGACTACGGTCTGGCTAGGGGGCGACAGGGGATGCTTCGGGCTAACCTGGTAACCAGCAGAAATTCCAAAGATTCATCAGATATTTGAGTGAGTCCGGTGCGCCTGGCGGGATTAGACTGTTTTAGGGCAATCTCATCAGTCATGTCTAATCATTAGAAATAAGTCGAGTAGAAGAGTAGAATTCATGGCGCGGGTTCAAATCCCTATATATGAAGAAACGGCTTGATATGGGGTGTATGTAGTATGGGCTGCATACTGTCCCAGAGTCTTGCTTGCATTAGAATAAGAGCATCCTCGCATTAGTAATCTTGCATTAGAGTCTAAGTCATAACATACACTGACACATCAACTATATATACATGTTCCTCTTTTCATCAATCTGTTTGCTATATTTGAGATTCGCTGCTAGTTATCAACCTTAAAGCATCAGTATATGTACTAACGTCCCCACTTCTATATGTATTGAATTGCAGAAGTACAGGTACAGGTTTCAGGAAGACTCGAGGCTAGAGAAGCAAGGAGTCAACTTTATTTAAGTTTCCGCTGTAATATATGTTGTAATTTCATTTGTAACAATTATTGTAATTTATTCTTTGTTGTAATTTGTTTATTGTTGGGGAAGTATCCAAGTGAAATACCAAGTGTTGTTCTTTATTCATTGTACTCTGATGTGATTTGTTGAAAATTGTAACACTTGGGATTGTAAAGGTATTATTGTAACACTGTTATAATGTATTGCAATTTTGTAACATTCGAACTTGTAATATATTTGTGTTGAATAAAAAGTTTTAAATTTTTCTGCCTTTCTGTCTATTGTGGCTGATTGAAGAAAAGATTCT
Organism: Hemerocallis citrina; assembly: GCA_017893485.1. Classification (NCBI taxonomy): domain Eukaryota; kingdom Viridiplantae; phylum Streptophyta; class Magnoliopsida; order Asparagales; family Asphodelaceae; genus Hemerocallis; species Hemerocallis citrina. The sequence continues at coordinate 133,422,354 of CM030364.1, read as the reverse complement.
GGCTTATGTCACGGTTTCCCAGTGTATGGAAATCGGGGCGTTACAATGCACCACATGCGTTTTGAGCTAGGGAGACAGAAAGCACCGACCCTCATACACCCGGGCGGTGTAGAGACCCAGACACATCCTAAATTATTTGAGCTTCAAAGTCACGCCCTTCTGCCTGTAAAGCAATATGAAGCTTGTGATGTGCTTCCATGGGTTGGGCCCGAACTGCATCGGACTAACCCTGACCCAATTTAAAACCTCCTTAATGAATTAGTGCACGGGTAACCGAAGTCCCCAAATGAACGCATCGACGGGAAACATGCAGAACCATGGGGCGAGATCGTTTGTGGGCCAAAGTTCGGGGTTTGGAATGAGCAGCTCATATGAACGAGGCATGAAAAAGACCTTACAGATCAATTGGAGATCCTACCTTCACTAATGTGTTCATCGTCTTGTCCGCCTCTATCTTTGGATGGCCCAAGAAGGTGGTCGGAGCCTGGACTTCGCAAATGCTTCACACGTCATGGTACATGCGGATGGTCAGAGGGTCCTGAGGGATGGGGCGACTCATGTCGACCTCCATGGCATAAACCATTGGCACGAGCTCTGGATCTTCCAGCTAGACGAACTTTCTCTTCTTTCTCGCTGGCCTCGAAGCCTGAGGGGGATTAGGGGCAATCACCTCGTCAACACCAATGGAGAATGAGGACACATCATCACCCTCACCCTCCTCCTCATCATCCTTATCCGAAAAATCACCACAGTTTCCAAGGGAGCCACTATTGTTCCTTCCTCCTCCCCCTCCTCTTCTTGACTCCATAATACTTATGTTTCCTCCTCCATCCTGATAGCTGCATCCTTATCATCCTTGTGAAGGGACTAGGGCTTCGGCGAAGAGCTACTACAACCGGATGTAGAGGTAGAGGCAGAGTCACCAAACCAAACCCTGGGCATGACTAAAAAAATACTTTACCTGGGAAGGGAAGTACGTAAGTTTATGGAAAAGTTGCCGAAAAAGTGGCCATAAAGTGGGAGAGAACGGTCTAGACAAAGAAGCTCGGGTTGATGAAAGAGAGAGAGAGGGTAAAGAGAAAAATGAAGAGGGGTGGGGTTGTATAGAGTGGAGAGATGCCTCAATAACCACGAAGGCCACGTGGCTTAATCCTAGCCCTCCACAGGTCAAACATTTCAATGGTTATGATGATACGACGTGGAAAACTTCTCGATTACCACAATGATGACATGGCCCAATCCAAGTGAGCCTGATCCCACAAACTCATAACTCTATGAACGCAAAGAAAAATCCTAAGTCTATGATCTTCAGCAGTGTGGTTCGTTCCTCGGTGCATCATTCGAGCCACTTACACTACCAATTTCACTTTGCTCTTCCATTGGTGCATCATCTGCGCCACTCGCAAAAACTACCAAGTTCGCTTGGCTCGTCCTTCAGCGCGTCATCCTAGTCATTCACATAAACCCCCCCTACTTCACTTGGTTCGTCCCGCAGCATGTCATCCGATCTACTAACGTAAAGCTACCAATTTCGCTTGGCTCATCCATCGGCGCATCATCCGAGCCACTTGCGAAAAAATACAATGCTCATGTTGCTCTCGGCGCGTCATCCGAGCCACTCAACTTATCCCTCGGTGTGTCATCCGAGCTACTCACGAAAAACTACTCATTTTGCTTCGTTCGTCCCTCGGCGCGTGTAACCCCCATTCCCGTAAATAAATATTTTCTGAATATTTTCTGTATTTCGATTATTTATAATTTACTTTGTGTTAAATTCGTTTTGGATTCTCTGTTAAAATCTTTTCTAATCGGAAATTATATTTATTTCGAATAACGATGTATTTAGTTTTAATTTATATTCCTAATTGATCGACCATTTACATTTTAGCCCAAATCAATTATATTATTGCTATTTGGATTTTAATAAAATTGTTAAACTCAAATCCCATTTTGATATGTATGTATATTATCATTATTATTATTATTATTACTTTTGAATGCTTATTAAAATTCATCTTTCGTTATTTATTAAATTGTGGAAGTCTATTGATCTGCATCTATATTTTATGATTATTGGAGTATGGATTTTGTATACCAATTGATTTAATTGTACTACTATATGAGTATTGATTTATTTATTGATATATTACTTATTATTTTAATCTAAAACTCATTTTCTATTGGATTTAAACCCAAAAACCCTATACCCATTATCTTATTGGATTTCAACCCATTAACTCAAACCCTCACCCTATCTATATATACCCTGTTAACAACCCTAACCCTACTAAACCCTACCCACTGTATAACCCCCTGCCTACTGTTGAAACACCCCAACCTTCCCCAGTTTTCGAGCTGACCGAAACCAAATGCCATCCACCATTTCTTTCCCCTCCAGCCTCGCCCACGTCCTTCACCCTCCTCGCCTCCACACCGTCAAACCATCCTCGCTGGCCTCTTCACCATCCAATTGAGTCTCCACCCTCGTTGTCAAGCCACCACCTCCACCCTCGTCGTCAAGACACCAACTCCGCCATTGCCAACTCCATTCCCCCAACTGCACATCGTCATCCTTCGAACCCATTGCAGCCTGTAACCCCCATTCCCGTAAATACATATTTTCTGAATATTTTCTGTATTTCGATTATTGATAAATTTATTTTGTATTAAATTCGTTTTGGGATTATCTATTAAAATATTTTCCAATCGAAAATTATATTATTTCGAATGATGGTGTATTTTAAACTTGTTTCATAATCTTAATTTATCGATTAATTATATTTTGGCCCAAATCAAATATATTATTATTATTGTATTATTTTAATAAATTGTTAAACCGAATACTAAATTGTTATATAATTCTATTTTTATTATTAATTATTATCTCTTGATTATTCAATTAAAGTTCATTTATCGAATTATTTTATTTTCATACTTGATCTAATTTTCGTGGCGAATTCCAAGTTATTTCCAAGCTAATTTATATTCTTCCCATTGTATTAACTATTTATTTATTTGGATTTAAATTTTCGTTCATAAAATTTGGGTTCTTCTTGATTGAGCTTTTCTTGTTGAATCTATTATCTTTTATTTTATTGTGGGTATTTTTGCTTGAACCCTATTGATTTGGATCTCTCTCTTATTGAACCCTAAAACCCAATTCCAATTGTTCTTAGTCCAAATCCACTATTATTGAACCCTAAACCACTAACCCAGTACCCTAATTATACCCTATAACTACAACCCTAGTGCAAACCCTGAAAATTGCACATTATTGAAACCCTAACCGTATACTCTCTCTCCTCTCTCCTCCCGTTTCTCTTTCCCCGTCAGTTTCCTGCCCAAACCACAGTAACTGCTTCTTCTTCGTTCGACCTCCGACGCCTAACTCCGATGACCAACCCCATCGTCGCCAGCCCCCCTGTTCTCCTCCCGTTGACCCCCCTTGCCCCCGCTCTGATTTCTGTCGACAGCAGTCAGCCAAAGCCCAACCCGTCCCTGCTCTTCCCTATTTCGATCGACAACCCCCCGGTGCACCGTCTCCCTGTGTTGAACCGCCACCACCCTCGACGTCGCTCATTGACGTCAGCCGCCACCGTCCATATCTCCTCTTCCATTGCTGACATTGTTGTTGTCTTTTTGTTGGCTGTGGTGGTTGCTGTCTCTTTGTGTTCTTGATTAATTGGTTCTCTTTTACACGTATTGTGCACGTGTTCTTTTGTGTGTTCGTGGGGTTCGTTGCTTCGGGATTCTTATCCCGTTATTCTTGGTATTCATTTTCATCATCTAACAGGCAAGTCACCGTGCTCTTGAATTGCTAATTGTATCAAATTCAAGTTTTGTTGAAACTCTTGCAAGTAGATCTCATTGTTATCGTATTATTCATTGTTTATCTCTTCGTTGGGTTTATTGAGGGTTTACACGAGCTAACCTCAATACTCTTGACATCGTGCCAATTTGACTCCAAGAATATTGAATCTTGCATACATCATATAGTATGGACAATAGAGTTACACATACAGTCACGACACAAATAAATTAATGTAGAGACAATTGATAAGTTGTATGTTGTTTGATCGTTTGATGGTTGATTGAATGATAGATTTGTATATGTGGGTGTTATAATTTTATTCATTCTGTTTTGTTACTCGTCATGCTGATTATAAAATTTATTGACTAAAGAATCGATATCATCATGTTTAAATTAAGTTATTTTCAAGAAAGCTACACAAGACCCTGTATTACTTGCTGACCTGAATATTGACCGTTGTTTTCGAACTAGTAAACGATCTTAAAATAAAATACTTTCTGAATGAGAATTGTACCCTTATCTTTCTAGTTTCCAGAACATCTTGAATTTTTGAATTCCGAGTTTTATAGCAAAAGTTATGTCCGTTTTACTACAGCTGTGTTTTTAGTTTCAGTTTTTCAGATTCTCGTACCCTTCATGTTTAAACAGTAAAAAGGCCGATCAAATGATAAAATTTTGCCCTGAAAATTTTCAGATTGTTGCTTAACATGCTTAGGAGTCCAGAAAATATTTTTACTGAATTTAATATGGATTTTTTGCTGATTCTAATATAAAAATAACGTGATGTCGAAATTATGCCCGAACCTAAAATCTGTAAAGAACCATGTGTTTGACCTAGTTATTGTTATCGAAATTTGAACTTTAAATATGCGTTGGAACTGTGTGGAAGTCTAGTTTCCATATTTTCTGACGGATTCAACTTTCGATTTCTAAGTCAACAGAAAACTGCATTTTTGTGCAGACTGCGCTTGCTGTCCGGAATTTTAGATTCCACTTTTTAATGATTTAATTATTCCTATATCGTATATTGCATGAATTTATGTATGTATGTTGCATTGCATGATCCTAATAAGTTATTGTCATCATTCTAATTATCCTATTTCATGTTATCATCCTATTGTTTTCCTATTGATACTATGGTTCACCTCATGTCCCAAATTGCATATTGTATTGTTGCGTTGATAAATAATTAACAAGCTGGAGTTTAAGGGTTGACTCAAATAGTGGACAATATAGGGACTATACTCGGAGGAGGGGCCCATGTTTCCCTATTTATCGGTCTATTGGTCTATCGTTCTATCGGTCTATCGGTTATATCGGTCATCGATTAATTGTAGATTACTGACTGCAGTATCTCGATTGATTCGATCATTGGTCATTATTGAATATCGTTGCCGAGTACATGAACTATAGAATCTACCACTTGAGTCTAAACGAAATTGATCGTATGCATCGAACCTGTAGTATGGGATGCAGTAGTACATGCATTAGTTAGGATTAAAATGACTAATAGACATAACCGACACTGCATATTGTTCATCATTGTTTCTATTGATATCGAATATTGACTAAGTGTTATTAATATAACCATTGATTATTGTTATTGATTATTGCATCATTGTTTATAGCCATTGCATCGATTATCATGATTATTGTCCCATGTTATTGATTCCTATTAATCCATTGATTCATTGCTATAACGTTATTCCATTGTTTCCTGCTTTCTCTACTTGTTGTCCATGACTTTCTCTAAGGACAATTTTTCTCTTCTTTTTAGATGAAGTGTTTACAGGTGTTAATGGAGAATTGCCTGATGGATTGGGAGAACAACATTGGTGAAAAAATTGATTGAATCGCTGCTTAATAAATTATTTTTTTGTCATGGAGATTTAATTATTGAACTATTGTTATTTTATTATATTGTGGGCTTTCGACCTGAATATTGCTATTATTGTTCCAGATGTTGGATTATTATTGTATTTGGATATTCTTATTGCTTCATTCCAAGTATTACTGTTCATGAGATTATTATTATTGCTTACGCAATTGTTCTGTATTGTTTATATTATTGAGTTGATCGGATAAACAGCTTTTGGGTGACGTTAGTCATTCGCTAGGCCAATGTCATGTACTCTTATTCTGTATTTTTGGAAAGCGAGGCGTGACACAGCCATTACCCAGCACGCCCCCACAGTCCGCCACCACTGGTCGACAGCCTCATCGCAGATCCCCACTCGACCACCGCGGTCAAGACCTTGCCACTGCAACCAACTTCTCCATCGACTGAACCATCGAATCCTCTACTATCATCATCCTCGTCGTCGTCGAGCCCCCTCGACGCTGTTACCGTCTTGCCACCGCCAGCCGCTAGTCGAAGCCGCCCTCCGCCATCAGTGTCGTTGTTGTTGATCAAGGGGGGAAGTGATCGGTTGAATCCTGGCCGCCCAATCCCCTCGTGACCGTGATTATCATCTTCATCACCATCAGGCCATCATCATCAGATCTAGACTGTCTGATATGCACCTGATCATCTTGATCATCAGGATCAGATCAGATCTAAGCCATCGATCTCCTTGATCTTGATCATTGAATCTCAACCGCTGATCTTCCTTGATCTTGATCCTCGTCAAGATCTACAGCAGATCAGATCATCGAATTCATCGATCGTGATCATCGGGATCATCGCGATCATCATCCAATCAAGGCAAGTAGCTTGTATGTTGTTTTTGTTCCTCTTACAAGTTCAAATACCATAAGTAGTCTCGCATTCATCCTTGCTTTCACTCTCATGATGATCATAATCTTGTTCGCTTGATCCGTTTCCGTCATCTCATGATCATGATTACCCATAATGAGTTGTCACACACACACACACTACACGAAAATAAATTGGATCTAGATATAGATCTTGATGTGTTATGCTTATTCATAATCTACCTTATGTTGTGAATCTTGTTGCATGATTGACGTGCTAGATGTGTTGCCTCGTTGTGAAATAGTTAATACACTTGCCATGTTGATTAGGGTGACCAATATATCATGTCTTGCATTATATTTTAAATTGAATCTATTGTAGATGAATTGTTCGGTTAAATGCATGAAGGAATTTTGTTTTGCAGCTACCCTGTTTCAGTACAGCAATTTAGACCCTGTTTAAATCAGTAAAGTAAATTAGTTTGTGAACATGATTCGTAGGCCTTAGTGTCTTTTTTTAGAACCTTCGACGGATCTCAACTTTGATTTTTGATGTGTAAGTTATCACAGTTTTGCTGTAGCTGTATCGAAATTTCCAAATTTTGATTCTTACAATCGCTGCATGAGTTATTATTTTTAAACTGATGTTGAAAGTAAAATTTGGATTTGATATTTTTCTTGGTATAACTAGGCATGACTAGGATCAACCCCAAACTTTTGTGGAATTGTTTAATGATTTTTATAACTTATTTCATGCTTGTGAAACAAATCAATATATTTCCAAACTGCACGTTGCTCAGTAAATAATTCTGTTTTCAACCTGATTCTAGTCATCTTTGATAAAAACTTTATGAATATGAAATGTATCCTGGTATGTCTATTTTACAACCCTTTTGACGGATTGGGATTTCGAATTGTATTTTGTGAATTATCTCTATTTTGGTACTACTGTGTCCGGACTTTCAGATTTGAAGTTTTACTGCATTACTCTGTTTTTCGAATTAAATTGACTATACTATCTGTAACGAAACTTCATGAAATATTATATGTTGAGACTAGACATGCTAGGGAACCTTCCAGATTTTTTTCAGATTTAATTATAATGTTTTTAGACCCCTTTCATGCTTATAAACAAGACTTTGCATATTATGGCTGAACATGGATTCTTTATTAAACGTTGTTTTAAACCATGTTACTGTGACTGATGTATGACTTGTGTATATACACTAGATTTGGCAAAGTGTCTAGTTTCTAGATTTTCTGAAGAATCTAGATTTTCATTCCGGTGGCAACGGGAATTTCAATTTTGGTGCAACAGCGCCTTGCTGTCCACAACTAAAAGTCTCGTTGATCTAACTGTTATAGGTCGTTTTGTCACCCGTTTGTGTTTCCTATTCGAATTGAACTTGTCCCTTGTTCTTGCCATATTTTCTTGCCCTGTTGTGCTCTCTCACACCTGTTTTAATAATAATAACAAGTAATCAAGCCGGAGTTAAGGGAAAGATCTAGTAGTGGACAATATAGAAATGTGTACTCAGAAGGGGACTCATTTTCTCAACTGTTTACTGTTGTACCATGTTTTACCGACAGTTACTATTTACCTGACTACATACTTCCTGATAGGAAGGTGTACTCGGAAGGGGACCCATAGGTCTCAACTGTTTTTCATGGATACATGATTACATGATTCATGACACCGTTATTGTTTACTATTTACTGGATGCTTGAGTACACGGCCTTATAGGTTCCACTACAAAATCTAAATGAAACTATTTGAATGTAGAAACCATGTTGTAAATAAATAGGAAGCATGAAGTGCTACCTAGATGGTATTGAACATAGACTTAAGGATAACTTGTTTCACTAGCACACCCCTATTTACTGAGACTGTTACCCATTACTGCTACCTGTTACCATCACTGTTACTGTTATCCTTTACTGTTACCTATTACTATTTACTGTTACTTGTAGATTGATCATCTACCATTGTTTTCCTCCATACTAGTATTTCTGTTTCCTGTTTCATTTTTCTGTTCCCGCTTTTTCCTGCTTGTACTACTTGCGGCCCGTAACTTGCACTAACGGGCATACTATTTTCCTGTTTTTCTTGTTTTCTTCCAATTGCTATATGAGCAGGTTTTGGTGATCAACTACCTGTGGGAGTTGGTGAGCAAACGTTTTAGGCTTCGCTTGGGAAACTTGCTTAGTTATTTTGTGCTTGAGTTATTTCATTCTTGTTGCTACATTGAAACTTGTAACGGGCTTATTGTCCCGAAGTTTTGCTTTGATCCAGATCTTGTACTTATTTTGGAAATTTACCTTTGTTGCAAATAAATGCTGTTGGTTAATAATTGTTCATGCATGCGTGGTTGAGTATATTCCTATATTTATTGTTATGCTGATTGAGTAGATCCTTACAACTCATGGATGGTGAAAACCATTCGCTGGACTTTGTCGCATACCGTATTCCGTATTCCTTTCGGGAAGTGAGGCGTGACAACGCGTCATTCAAGCCACTTGCAAAAAACTGCCAATTTTCCTTGGTTCGTCCCTTTGCGCATCATCCGAACCACTCGCAAAAAACTCCCAATTTCAATTGGCTCATCGCTCGGCATGTCATCCGACCTACTTGCAAAAATCTCTATTTTGTCTGGCTCGTCCCTTGACATGTCTTCCAAGCCTTGATGCCCAGAGTCACCGAACCAAGTCAAGGATCGTCCCTTGGTGCGTCATCTAAACCCCCACTCCTCGGATTTTCGAACCTCTTCGAGACGAAGCAATAAAAGGGCTATCACATCCATTGAAAATATGCATCCACTGAGGCAGGAGGATTAAAATCTGGTGGTTATAAATTTGGGGAATTTAGTTAGGAGAACTAACAGATCCCAAAAAAATAACCGAAATTCAAGAAGACCTAGTCCAAGAACCCCTAAAAATTAGAAAGGATCATTCACAAGCTCTAAGAAGATGATCACCACCCTCAGGAACTCCGGATATAACCCCAGACGACCCAAAGAGAGAGCTACTCCTCAAAAGCTGCAACAACCAACCTCCATGAGTGGGGGGCTTATGATATGGGTATAGATTATAGCTAATCGGGACCGTTTAATTCTAGCATGTATCTCGAAGTTCCTAAGGGCGAAACGGTAACATCACAATTACTACAGGCCCACTATAAGAACTTGGGCCATCCTTACACTTGCCAACTCAGCTCAACCCACGATTGAGACTAATTCACGACCCAAACAGGGGAGACCCATTAGCCAATCATGGCTGGAAATTTGATCCCATAAAATAGTAAGATAATAGTGGATTTGACCCTTGATTAAGGGCTCTCCCAAATCAGTTAGGAAATCTTCCTAAAACTGCTCCATCTCAGGCCTATAAATACGATCCCTTCCCCATCATTACCAGGAATTTTTGTCCACTAAAACCCAGTTAATACTCTGAGTTGCTGACTTGGTTGTCGGAGGGTCTGTCACCGGGAAAACTCCTAGTGGTATCCTAGGCTTTTTTTAGGGTTTCCGGCAGTATCTCACCCATCAATTCACAAATATTAGCCTCACATCAGATCTAACCAATGAGTGAGATCTAAGCTTTCTCCTTACATCAAAAAACTCACTATCTGGTTGCTCCCACAAAAAAATAAGCAGCATCACTCGATCAGGTTATTGGGTCTATTTAATCTTTTACAAAATATGATTTAATTAAACTTGAATGCTTAAATCCAAGCACTCATGTCGGATTTTGATATCTATATAAGTGTTATGTCTACATCCCAAAAATACTTCCAACAATTTCATGAGATAGAACTCTATAATCTAAACTACCAAAATGGCAGAAAAGCATGTTCTAATGCCATAACATAATCTCCTATAATTCATTTGGAGAAGATTGTCACATAGATGATAGTGGTGAAACCTTATCTTGAAAGACGTGTATAAATATAAGAAAGTATTATATATGGATTTAGATAGGATATAGTTTACCGCGGAGGATTCCCCATTTTATTGAGTTTCATTAAGCAAGCTTCATTAATCATGTGTTGAGAACATATGGAGGGCTATGATATAACTGTATCTTTCTCTGTTCAACCAGTAAATAAATGACAAAGTTAAACCAATTGTAATAGATAATCAGTCAATTAATGAAAAAATATTAAAAAGAAAAGTAAAGTGAAATTTTTTAAATACATATAAGAAGTGGCTACTTCTGTAGTGGGATCTACATAAACCTAATAAAATAAATCAAACAAGAATAGAAAGAGCAACAAATTAACTTACCATCATCAACGTGATGAAGTCCAAAAAAAAGGGTCAGAGAGTTCAAAGTATTTGTATCCTGTAATAATGAGATAAAAGAACTGAAGTTAAGATGTAGATAGAATATAAACAAAATTACCAAATATATATATGTGTAGATGATAATTTCTGTATAATCCCTAGATCGAATAGATTCAAGATAGAATTACTTGCCTTCAAATAAGTGGTCCTTCATCATTGAATCTGCAAAGAAAGAGAAAAGAGCAAACCCATAAGAAAATTTTAAAAAAAAACAAGTGAAAGGTAGAACATAAACAAGGGAATGAGGGGAAATTGTTTACATTATTAGGGTTAGGATTTGGAGAGCCAAACCATTTTATTGGTAGATAATATGAGAAGGTGGTTGGAGGGGCATCGTTGGAGGCGGCCAAGGAGGGGGTGTGGTTGAAGGTTGCAACACAGTGCTTCAGAAACAATGCAGGAGGCGGCAGCACCGGAAGCGAGGTCAAGGTTTGAGGAGGCCGAGGTGGATCAAGAAGGGAGGTGATTGAGGGTTGGGAGGTCGAGGGATCGAGAAGGGAAGAGGTTGAAGGATCGGGAAGGAAAGAGGTCGCAGGTTGGCGGAGCAAAGGGTTTTGAAAGTGGGAGATGTGATGAGAACGTGAAATGTGGTTTGGTTTTTCTTTTCCCCTCAATTTTTCGAAAGTTGTTGGCAAGCACATGTTAGTTTAAATGTTAAAATTGGGCTATCCCTACTTTTACTCCCATCTCTCTATTTCAAAATAGAGAAATAAGAGAGGGGGTAGACCTTTTTGCTTAATATATAGTTATAACTATGAACGGTGGAATGTAGCTAATTTCTTTAAATTATTGATATGGCTAAAAATAGGATTAAATCGGGACCGTTCACATCGGACACGAATCTTAAAGCTCAGGGGTAAAACGGTAATTTCACCTACTAACGAGTCTGAAATGGGAACTGGGTCTTTCTTCACGACCCAATAACCCACGAACGGATCCACCTCAACTGGGTACGGGTCCCAACCCGAAACACACCCAGTCCAGAAAAGATAGAATTAGGGTTTCTGATTAATCCTAATCAACGGCTCTGATTCACATCTATCTTTTCACCGGGAATTAAGGGATTACATTCCTAATCTGATTACAAGGATTTTATACCTTATCAGATCACAGGAATCACATTCCTTATCTGATCCCAATGGCGACTATAAATACCCCCCACCCATCTCCATTAAGAGGTAATCAATCTTTCTCTAGTTAAACGCTCTTTCATAATCATTTCTTGTTACTGACTTGAGCGTCGGAGGGTGCGTCGTCGGGATCAACCCCGGTGTCTCGCACTTTCTTGCAGGTGAACAGCGGGAGTCAACGGTCAAGCTCCGACGGAACAGGTTAGGTGTTTGCTATTCAGGTTTTCCAAGAACTCACAAATTCTATCTGTTTGCCCCCACACCGAATTTAGCGGCAACAGATTGGCGCCGTCTGTGGGAATCCATACGAATAGCAGCCCCTTCTCTTCCCGTTGGTCCGGTCTTCTCCAGCCATGCCTCCGAGAAAAGTCAGGTCCAGAGGGTCCAACCGTGGGCTCAACCCCGCTGATCAGCAAGAGGTAGTCCCCGTCCAACCCGCTCCGCAGCAGGGACAACCCCCGCTTCAGGCCGAGGACCATCTTCAACAAGATCAACCTCCTCTTCAGAATCAGCAACCCCCTAAGGTTCCCACCGGTCCTCAGAATGCCGGTGCAGGGGGCTCTCGTATGAAGCAACCACTCAATCAGGACTGTGCCTCCATACACAACGCCTCTACGGATTCCATGGCCTCTCACAATCCCCAAAATCAGAAGAAGGAAGAGGACCTACACCACCGTCTGGACGAAAAGTGGGCCCGAGAGGGAGCCTCCCGCCAACAACGTCCGGGTGAGCGGTCCCCTCACCACCGAGATTACAGAAGATCCCCTACCCGAAGAGGGAGGAAGGAATCCCCCGAGCACTACAGAAGAAGACATCATTCCCCCGCCTGTCGGCGACACCCGAGGAACAATGAGGCACCCATCACCCGTGCCGAGTTCCAACAATTCCAAGCAATGGTGCAACAGGCTCTCAACCTCCGTCCTCATAACAACAATGCCCAACGGGATCCTACACCCCCGCGGGTCCAGAGTCCTCACCACCGGCAGCGTACTCATAGCCCTCGCCACTCCCAAGGTCATCGTCGCCACAGTCCTCGCTCCCCTTTCTACGAAGACGAGTCCAGAGGCTCGTTCGACTACCACCGGAGGGACGATGCCCTCTACCACCGTCTCCACGAAGTGGAGAGGCGCATCGGCCGGATCGACCGAGACGAAGAAGAAAGGGGTAAGGCCATCCGTCCGAGCCGACCCCCCTTCTCCCGATCCATCATGGAGGCTCCCATCCCGTGGGGTTTCAAGCCCCCGCAGTTCGAAACCTACTCAGGGGATTCAGATCCCGTCGACCATGTCGAAAGCTTCAAAACCCTCATGCTCATCCACCAGGCTTCCGATGCCCTACTGTGTAAGACATTCCCTGCCACTCTTAAAGGCTCGGCTCGGGAATGGTACTCCCGCCTGGCGCCGTCTTTCATATTCTCCTTCGAGCAGTTCGAAACACTCTTCATCACCCACTTCGTGAGCAGCAGACGCACGGAGAAGACCAGCATCTCGCTCCTCCAACTCAGACAGGAGAAAGGTGAGAAATTAAGAGACTATGTGAAGAGGTTCACTGCGGAGGTCAGGTCCATGGCCTCCCTCGACCAATCCGTCGCAACAGCCGCCTTCCAATCCAACATCTTCAATTCCAGCCTCCGCTCCTCTCTTGCTAAGAAGCCTCTACAGAACTTTGCCGACCTCCTTCTCAGGTGTGACAAGTACATTCGTGCCGAAGAGGCCGCCTACCTTCCAAGCTTCGGAGGGTCTACCTCAGGGACGAAACGAAAGCTGTCCGAAGAAGAAGAGGCTAAGAAGCTTCAATGGCCAGCGCCGCCCGACTCCCCGGTTTGAGAAGTTCACCCCCCTCATTGCTAATATATCAGAAGTCCTTATGGAGGTGGACAAGGAAGGACTACTCCGCGCTCCCCCTAGAATGAATACCCCTGGCAAGAAGAGGGACAAAGATAAGTGGTGCCGCTTTCACAGGGACCACGGCCACGACACGGATGATTGTCGGGCTCTCAAGGAGGAAATCGAAGAACTCGTACAGCGGGGATACCTGACCAAGTTCATCCAAAAAGACGGGGCCGAGCTTCCCCTCTGAGGAGCCAACAAACGAACCGAAGGGCCCGGCGAGCTTCAAGGCTCAGAACCTCCCAGCTCCTCCCAAGAGGTCTTCACCTTATCGTAGAAGTAGGATTTTGATTTTCAATGAGGCCGATGCTTGTAACTCGGCCAACAGCATGTAATAATGGCTCGCCCTATTGGAGCAGCCACTTAGTTTATTTCAATAAAACTTTACATCTTTTCATTGAAAATTATTGCTCTTGCTTCTCTATCTCTCCGAGTCACGACTCTCTTAAATGGTGGGTTCGGAGTCCAGCTTCTTCTACATGGCTCCTCCCGCAACTCACTAAACTCTAACGATGGTTCCGGAGTCCAACACTTGGTTCGATTCTGCTTCGAATAACTTGCTCTTAAGCGGGTTAGAAGTGGTTCACCATTCGGAATTGCTCCCACAACCGTTGAATAACTCTAACGATGGTTCCGGAGTCCAACACTTGGTTCAATTCTGCTTCGAATAATTTGCTCTTAAGCGGGTTAGAAGTGGTTCGCCATTCGGAATTGCTCCCACAACCGTTGAAGAACTCTAACGATGGTTCCGGAGTCCAACACTTGGTTCGATTTTGCTTCGAATAACTTGCTCTTAAGCAGGTTAGAAGTGGTTCGCCATTCGGAATTGCTCCCACAGCCGTTGAACTTTTCTAACGATGGTTCCGGAGTCCAACACTTGGCTCGATTCTACTTCGCAAGTTCGCTGTTAAGCGAGCTAGAAGTGGTTCGCCATTCGGAATTGCTCCCACAACCGTTGATTCCCTCGCTTAAATAACGAGTTCGGAGCTCACCACTTTCTCCTAAAGTTGCTCCTCAAAACTCGTCGTCCAGATGGCTCTCCCAGAGCCGAGCTCTTCACTCCGCTCGCCTCCTAAGCGGAGCTCTTCTCAAACGAGTTCGGAGCTAAAACTCTCTCCTAGAGTTGCTCCTCAAACTCCTCTTCCAGATGGATCTTCTACAAGTCAAGCTCTTCGCTCCGCTCTCCTCCAAAGCGGAGCTCTTCTCAACGAGTTTGGAGCACAACTCTCTCCTAGAGTTCCTCCTCACACTCGTCCTGCAAAAAGCTCTTTCCCAGAGCCGGGCTCTTCCGCTCCGCTCGCCTCCGAAGCGGACCTCTTCTCAGACAGTTCGGAGCTCACAACTCTCTCCTAAAGTTGCTCCTCAAACTCATCTCCCAAATGGCTCTCTCCCAGAGCCGAGCTCTTCGCTCCGCTCGCCCCTGAAGCGGACCACTTCTCAGACAGTTCGGAGCTCACAACTCTCTCCTAGAGTTGCTCCTCAAACTCATCTCCCAAATGGCTCTCTCCCAGAGCCGACCACTTCGCTCCGCTCGTTTCCGAAGCGGACCTCTTCTCAGACAGTTTGGAGCCCACAACTATCTCCTAGAGTTGCTCCTCAAACTCGCCTCCCAAACGGCTCTCTTCCAGAGCCGAGCTCTCCACTCTGCTCACCTCGGAGCGGACCTCTTCTCAATGAGTTCGGAGCTCGCAACTCTCTCCAAGAGCTCCTCCTTGCACTCATCTCACAAATGGCTCTCTTCCAGAACCGAGCTCTCCGCTCCGCTCACCTCCAAAGCGGAACTCTTCTCAAACGAGTTCGGAGCTAAAACTCTCTCCTAGAGTTGCTCCTCAAAACTCCTCTTCCAGATGGCTCTTCTACAAGTCGAGCTCTTCACTCCGCTCACCTCCAAAGCGGAGCTCTTCTCCACGAGATCGGAGCGCAACTCTCTCCTAGAGTTCCTCCTCAAACTTGTCTCTCAAATAGCTCTTCTCGACGAGATCGGAGCTAAAACTCTCTTAGAGTTGCTCCTTGCGCTCACTTCAAAGAATGGGTCTTCCCATGGCTCTTACGAGGATCTTCCTAGCACCTCTTCTCCACCCCTAGGAGTGGAGCTCCTCTTCAAAAATCTCCAAAACCAAGCAGAGCATCACCTCTTCCATATGCCGACTCATCCCCTTCATCAACTCACCGAGCTTCTCCTCAAGCTCGAGTCGTCCGAACTCCGAGCTCCGAGCTCCACTACATCGAGCTACTACGGGCAGAGGGTGAACCACTGAGTCTCCGAGCCGAGGTGCCGAGGTACCGACCCTCGTATGTTGAGAAAAATCATCCCGAGGCGAAGTCACCGTCGGATCTCCCCAAAATTCACGACAGAATCTGATGGACGGTTCAGATTGCGCCACGTCACCACAAAACGACAAGATAACGTTTTCTCGAAACTCGTGCATCTTGTCTCGTGATTCGCGCCACGATCGTGATCAACCATCCAGATTGAGCCGTGCAGCTCGGATCTGCCAATCTACCCAACTGCAGAGCGGTGAAAAATATACCTCGAAATCTGGGCTCGGATTCGCCGAACAAAGCAAGCAGATGAAGAAGAAGAAAGAAAAAGAGGCTAACGGTCGGGGTCAGGATCCGATACCCACGGTCCGACCCATACCCTTCTTAGCTCCTTCATTCTTCTCCTTCTTCCCCAACACTTCTCCTCTTCTCCACTGTACGGAAGAACAAGGCAGAGGAGAGAACCCAATTGCCTCTCCTCCCCTTCCTCTTCTCCTCTTCTCCAACGAGCGGAAGAACAAGGCAGAGGAGAGAACCCAGTTGCCTCTCCTCCCCTTCCTCTTCTCCTCTTCTCCACCGAGCGGAAGAACAAGGCAGAGGAGAGAACCCAGTTGCCTCTCCTCCCCTTCCTCTTCTCCTCTTCACCTCTCCAAAAAGTACCCAGCACTTCTCCTCTTCTCCACTGTGCGGAAGAACAAGGCAGAGGAGAGAACCCAAATGCCTCTCCTCCCCTTCCTCTTTCTTCTTAGAAGAGCTGCCGATCCGAGGTGCCGATCCGATCCGAGGTGCCGAGGTACCGACCTACCGAACAGCAAAGTGGAGAAAAATGCTCCTCAAAATCCGTGCTCAGATTGGCCGAACAAGAAGCAGATCCGAGGAGCTCAGATTTTCCGAACAAGAACCAGAGGAGAACAAAAAAAAAAAAAAAACACGTGGCATGCCATGCATCTCAGGGATCCGAGGTGCCGATCCGAGGTGTCGATCCGATCCGAGGTGCCGAGGTACCGACCCTCGTATATGGAGAAAAATTCGGCCGACCCCATCTCACCGTCGGATCGCATCAAAAAGCGTGCTAGAACATGATGAACGGCTCAGATCTCGCCACGTCTCCACAAAACGACAAGATAACGTTTTCTCGAAATTTGAGCCTCTTGTCTCGTGATTCGTGCCACGATCGTGATCAACCGTCCAGATTGAGCCACGTAGCTCGGATCTCAAATCCGAGCTACCGACCTACCGAACAGCAAAATGGAAAAAAATTCTCCTCAAAATCCGTGCTCGGATCTGCCGAACCAGATGCATTAGCCGAGCAACAAGGAAGAAGGGGGAGAAAAAGAAAAAGAAAAAGAAAAATTTTTAGAAAGGTCGGGTCGGACCCGTTAGGGTACCGAACCCGAACCCTTCCTCACTCCTTCTTCTCCATACTCCCGCCACAGCAAAACCAACAAAACAAAAAACCCAGCTCCTTTCTTCACCGAGCGTCCATGCGAAGCAAACCCAACGGAGACCTCCTTCTCCATGGCCAAACTCCATGCTCAAAGCCGAACGCACCCCCTCCGTCGTCTAACTCCAAACGCCAAGTTCTCCACCGCTTCGAGCTCCAACATCGGCACCGCCTCCTCAACGTCGAGCTCGCCACCGCTACGGCCGAACCACGAGCTCCACCCTCACCGATGCCGAGCTCGAATCTAACTCCTCATCGAGCTAGCCATTGTCGAGCTCCACCTTCTCACCGAACCCACTGTTAAGCTCGAGCCTCTCGAGCTCTCCCAACAGGCGGGCTCCACCACCACATCGACAACTCCAACCTCCATCAAGCTCCGCCACAAAGCTCCACTTCCTCCTCGTCGAGTTCACCGACGCCGAGTTCGAGCCTTCCTCTCGTCTCCACGCCGACGAGCACCATCAAAGCTCCAGAGCTCCCTCACTTCCTCTTCGAGCTCGCCATCCAACCGCCTCGCGACTGAGCTCCGAACTCGAGCTCCGTCTCCTTCGTCACGAGCTCCCCTCGCCGAGCTCAACCACGTCTCCCCACCGACGAAGCTCAGCTACAACGCCACCTTCCATCCGACAACGAGCTCCACCTCCGACGCTTCCGCAGCGCCGAACCCATGGCCGAGCTCCGAGCCAAAGGACGAGTCGAACCCATTACTGAGCACCAAAGATCCGACGAGTTCCATCGACTCCTCGCCAAGCCGAAGCTACAACTGCCTCGTCCACTGTCACCTAGCTCCTCTCGGCACACACTCCTCGTCGAGCTCCGAGCTCCGAGCTCTCCACAAGCGAGCTCCGTGAGATGAGCCCCGAGCTCTCCACCAACGAGCTTCACAATCCCCAACGACGCCATCATCGACCACGGTCTGCCATGGCCGAGCTCCAGACGATGCCCATCTTATCTCCGACAAACTTACCCCTTCACTGGATCCCCTCGTATCTCCGAGCGCCACCTCCGTCGAGCGCGCCAAGGTCGAGGCCCTCGCCGACCACCATCACCTCCGTTTCGATTTCCTCTGCCGAGCTCTAGCCTCTCCACCGCTGTGCCGAGCCCATTACCTCGTCGAAGCCCCCCACGTCGACGAGCTCGTCTCCAAACATCGTGCTCCAAGGTCCATGAACCCCCGCACGGGGTGCTCGACACGATGACGACGAGGCTCGAAGACGTAGGCCAGGGGAGAAGTCGAGGGACGAGACGAAGAGTAGAAGAAGAGAAGAAGCAGCGGGAAGTAGAAGCAGAGCGAAAAAAAAAAAAAAAAAAAGGGTGCCACGTGGCATCGCCACGTGGCGTCGACTCCAAGGGTCGGACGTGCCGAACCGAGGAGCCGAGGTGCCGATGCTGTAAATTGAGAAAAAAATTGACCGACCCACACGATCCGTCCGATCGTTTCAAAATTCGCGTCGCGACACGATCGACGCTCAGGAACGCGCCACGTGTCCCGATCGTGATCTGCCTCACAATGCGCACAGATCTGATCATGATGGACGGCCAGAGACGCGCCACGTGTCCAGATCGTGATCTGCCTCACGATGCGTGCTCATCTGGTCATGATGGACGGCCAGAAATCTGCCACGTGTCCAGGTAATATTTAAATTATTTATTTATTTATTTATTTAATTGTTTTTTTTATTTAAAAAATTCGAAAAAAATATTTAAAAATCGAAAAAATTAATTAAAAATTCTAAAAATAATTATTAATTCAGAAAAAATTATTTTTAAATTCTGAAAAAATAATTATTAAATTAGAATAATTAATTAATATTTTAGATAATTAATTATTTAATTCGGAAAATGAATAAAAAATTCAAAAAATGAGAAAAAATTCAGAAAAATCTGGAAAAATCACCAAAAATCCAGAAAATTCTGAGAATATTTTTGGGCATTTTACAAGCCCATAATAACACTGTTACACCCCGAGCAAGATTCCAAACTCCCTTAAGAACACCAATAAAATCCCGTACGCCATTAAAACAGTAAAACTACTCCTCAAAGGCTGATCAAACTTAGTCTTCGGGAGTGGGGGGCTCGTGATATGGCTAAAAATAGGATTAAATCGGGACCGTTCACATCGGACACGAATCTTAAAGCTCAGGGGTAAAACGGTAATTTCACCTACTAACGGGTCTAAATGGGAACTGGGTCTTTCTTCACGACCCAATAACCCACGAACGGATCCACCTCAACTAGGTATGGGTCCCAACCCGAAACACACCCAGTCCAGAAAAGATAGAATTAGGGTTTCTGATTAATCCTAATCAACGGCTCTGATTCACATCTATCTTTTCACCGGGAATTAAGGGATTACATTCCTAATCTGATTACAAGGATTTTATACCTTATCAGATCACAGGAATCACATTCCTTATCTGATCCCAATGGCGACTATAAATACCCCCCACCCATCTCCATTAAGAGGTAATCAATCTTTCTCTAGTTAAACGCTCTTTCATAATCATTTCTGGTTACTGACTTGAGCGTCGGAGGGTGCGTCGCCGGAATCAACCCCGGTGTCTCGCACTTCCTTGCAGGTGAACGGCGGGAGTCAACGGTCAAGCTCCGGCGGAACAGGTTAGGTGTTTGCTATTCAGGTTTTCCAAGAACTCACAAATTCTATCTGTTTGCCCCCACACCGAATTTAGCGGCAACAATTATGTTCCTTCGTGATGATGAACAATGGATCATATGTGGACAAATTATCATTTAACCCTAAGTTGTAACACACACATTGCATGTATATGTATAATTGGATTGGATTTTCTTTTGCGTGGAATGGATAGTATGCATGTTCAGTGCGCATAAATAGCTAATTTTAAAAGATGCATTAAGATTTCCTGCTGGTTTTTGCAACACGACTACTATGAACAAACCACCAAACAAATAGTGACCAAAACAAATACACAAAGCGCACAATTTTATCCTAGTTTGGGCAAACTCTAATCCGGGGGAGAAATAACCGAGATGATATTCAACTAGATGAAGATACAAGAGTTATAACCATTCTCAAACATATCTATCTCTTAAACCTCACCAAAAGATAATTAATCTTTCCAATGGAAAACTCTCAAACTCTCAGCAATGAACTACTCTCTCTTACCCCTCAAAGGAGGCCTTTACAATGTATATATAGTGATATAGATAAACCCTATGTTTAATCTTGATATAATAGCCATCAGATATTCCTGAAGAGAGAACCATACAATAAGAATAATGCAATCTAACTTGGAGAGAAAATTGGACTTCAAATGAATCACCAAGACCGAACCCATATAGTCGTTGCAGCACAGATGCGGTCAACTGTCAAAAGTGGCAGTCGACTGCAGTGAACCAAAGTTCAACCATACGACTATTGCGGTCGATTGTCCATATGGACTGTCGATTGTCAATTGTTGTCTCTACTTGCTGCTTTGCTACAGCTCCCTTCTACATCCAATGTCGCATCGAATGCTCTTCTCGCT
The DNA here is from genome assembly GCA_017893485.1 of Hemerocallis citrina. Classification (NCBI taxonomy): domain Eukaryota; kingdom Viridiplantae; phylum Streptophyta; class Magnoliopsida; order Asparagales; family Asphodelaceae; genus Hemerocallis; species Hemerocallis citrina. The sequence goes on along the minus strand of CM030364.1, from coordinate 133,401,275 downwards.
TCACTTGTCTTCTCTTCTCATCGAATATAGTGTGCAGACATAAACCCCAACAAGATTAACATAGTATTAGCAATATATATATATATATATATATATATATATATACTCTTCCGTTGCGAATGGGAGATGTGCGAACGGGTGTGCGAATGGATCTGCGGGCCATCCGATCAAAACTCCAATCACGATAAAGATTTGACGGCGGTGGTTCCTCCCGCTCCTCCCACTTATCTTTGAGGGTATCATGGTCATTTTGACCACACAACTACCCTTTCTCTCCTTCATTTTTAGTTACTTTCCCTCTATTCTCTCTTCAAAACTCCTCATCCCTCCAAATCTCTTTCAAAACTCTGAATCCCTAGCTCTTCTTTCTTCCAAATTGCCGAGCTTCAAACCCCGACGAACCCTACCCTTGCAACTCCCCTTCTCTCTCAGTTACTCTCCTCATCTTCGACATTTCTTAGAAGCTTTCGAATCCCTAAAACCCTAGCTCGTCCAAATCGCTCCTCCTTCCTCCAAATCCCCTTCAAACCTTTTGAAACCCTCGCTCCTCCTTCCTCCAAATTACCTTCAAAGCTCCCAAAACCCTCACTCCTCCTTCCTTCAAATCCCCTTTAAAGCTCTCAAAACCCTAGCTCCTCCTTCCTTCAAATCCCCTTTAAAGCTCTCAAAACCCTAGCTCCTCCTTCCTCCACCTTCCTCCACCTTCTCCAAAGTTCCTGACGCCCCTCCCGATGCCTTTGACGACATTTATCAACTACGGACTTCTCCACCCTAAATCTATTTGTGTCTTCGCGTATCGAAAACTCTAGATCCGAACAGGCAAAATTTTTTTACTCTTGTTTTTTTTTTCTTCTGTTTGAATTAGTATAGTGTTATTTAATTGTTTGATTAACCTATGAGCATGATGTCTAGATCCGAACATAGAGAAAGATCCGAACATAGAAAAAGATGAATAGACATGGTATATAGATCCATAATTCAAATAATGCGAGATATATTTCCATGGTTTTTTAGTTCTATTTCTAGCATGTTTGATCTCTGTTTACTGAGTTAGTTTATGCAATATCTTAAATGTATGATAGTTAATTTTTCAGATTATGGTTGGAACTAGTTAGCATGGCATAACAATGCAGCCCAAGTGATATCATATTTCTGCATTTCATATACTCATGCTTGATTCAATTGAAAATTTCATAAATCCTTGTTATGTACAAGGGTGTTCTGAGCCTGTAAGTACTATTTTTTTTTGTAGTTTGTACACAACAACGGTGATGATCTTCGAGTGAATTATCAGTGGTTGAAGGTGTTGAGAAATGTCGAAAGATAGGATGTTTTCTTTAATCTTACTCCTGCTGCTTCTGTTTGTGTGTTCTGTATGTGTATATTTTTCAACAGCTTGTGTATATTTTTTTAGGGATGTTGTGTATAAACCAGCATGTTTAAGTTCTGTTCACTGAGTTAGTTTGTGCAATGTAACAGTTTGTAATTTCTAGCATGCTGTTCGTGAGAAGTTAATATTTTACTGATTTTTTTTACTGAGTTCTGCTTATTGAGTTCAAATTTTTTTGAGCTCTGATCTGTTATGTTTCCAGAATTTTACTCTTTTGCGAGCCCCCCAGTTTCCATGATTACTTGATAGCTTTGTTTTCAACATTTTGTGAGCTTTGTTACCATGATTTTTTAGCTCTTTTTCTAGCATGTTTGAGCTCTCTCTGTTTCCATGATTGTTTAGCTCTGTTTCCAGCATTTTGTGAGCTCTGTTTACATAATTTTTTTAGCTCTCTTTCCAGCATTTTTTGAGCTCTGTTTCCAGATTATTTGGGTCCAATAGTTTGTCTAGAACTTAAAAAGTTGAGACATCTATAAAATACACCCTCAAGATTATGAAGTATGTACACATGTTTTTGTAATTTAATTATTGTATTTTAAAGAGAAACTGTTTATTTCGCTGTAATCTCAAAATCTATCAACAATTTATGTTGGTAATGATCAAAGATCTTTTGGGTGGAGAGTGACTAGAGAAGAATCTGAAAGTAAAGGGTTGCTAAATAAAGAAACATGCTGACATGAAAAACTCCAAAATATTGTGAAAGAAAAAAAGATCAACCTTCAAAATATGGCAGAAGAATAGAAATAAAAAGGATTTGGAAAGATATAAGACCGTTCAAAAAGAAGTTAAGAAAGCGGTATGAGATGCAAAAGAAAAAACTCGTGATGATTTATACACAAAATTAGAAGCAAAAGAAGGAGAAAATAACATTTATAAGCTTGCTAAATAAAGGATAGAAAAATAAAAGATCTAGATACAATTAGGTGTATTAAGAGCGAGAATTCAAGAGTCTTAGTAAAAGATGAGGAAATTAAGGAAATATGGTGAAATTACTGTGAGCAGTTATTGAATGAAAATGTTATGGGCAATTTAAATATAGAGAACTCGAGGGAGAGTCGAGAGCATATGTTTTTCCATAAAATTAGGACCTCGGGGGTTCGAAATGCTCAATGAAAAATGAAAATAGGAAAAGCTTTAGGACCGGATGATATACCTATTGAAGTTTGGAAGTGTCTTGGGGATGCAGGAGTGAGTTGGCTAACAAAATTATTTAATAAAATTTTGAAGAATAAGAAGATGCCCGATGAATGGAGAAAGAGTATTCTAGTACCTATATATAAAAATAAAGGGGATATATAAAGTTGCTCAAACTACCGAAGAATTAAATTAACGAGTCATACGATGAAATTTTGGAAGAGAGTGATCGAACATATACTGAGACTAGAAACTACAGTGTCTGAAAATCAGTTTGGGTTTATGTCTGGAAGGTCAATAATGAAAGCAATTTATGTACTGAGGAGACCTATGGAAAAATATAGGAAGAATAAGAAAGATCTACATATGATTTTTATAGATCTTGAAAAGGCATATGATAAAGTCTTAGAGACATAGTATGGTGGGTGTTAAATAATAAAAGAGTAACTGTTCGGTATTGAGGTAATTAAGGATATGTATGAAGGGGCAACAGCCACAATTAGAACAACCATGGGATAGACCAGCGATTTTCCTATTACAGTAAGTTTACACCAAGGTTCGACTTTAAGCCCTTACCTCTTTACTTTGGTTATGGATGAATTGACGCGAGGAAAACAAGATGAGGTGCCCTGGTGTATGCTTTTTGCCGATGACATCGTTTTAGTGGACGAGACTAGAGCACAAGTCAATTCTAAATTAGAATTGTGGAGAGAAACTTTGAAAGCTAGAGGATTTAGGATAAGCAGAACTAAAACATAGTATATGGAGTGTAATTTTAGTGATATTCGAAACACAACTGAGGATGTAATGAAGTTTGATGGTCAAGAGATACCTAAGAGAGACCGTTTCCAATATTTATGCTTGATAATACAAAAAGATGTGGAGATTTGTGAAAATGTTATACACAGGATCCAAGCAGGGTGGCTTAAGTGGAGAAGTTATAGTGGTGTTTTGTGTGACAAACGTGTACCTTTGAAGTTGAAGGAAAATTTTTATAGGATGACTGTTAGACTAGCAATGATGTATGAAGCAGTGTTGAGCAACAAAGAAACAACATCTCCAAAAAATGAGTGTAACGGAGATGAGAATGCTAAGATGGGTGTGTGGTAAAATAAAGAAGGATGGAATTAGAAACGAGCATATACGAGACATACTAAAGGTAGCTCAAATCTAAGATAAGTTAAGAGAGAATCTCCTCAGGTGGTTTGGACATGTCACACGTAGACCTAGTAGTGCCCTCGTTAGAATAAGTGATTTGATAAGCATTGATGGTACAGTTAGGGGTAGAGGAAGATCTAAACTAACTTGGGTAGAAACGGTGAAAAAAAAATGATAGCTTGTAACCTTACAGAATATATTTCGCTAAACCGAGCAAAATGGAAAACCAAGATTCATGTAGTCGACCCTAACTAATTAGGAAAAAGGCTTTGTTGTTGTTGTAATGACTGGAGGAGAACTTCAAATTTTTCTCCTTCAAATTTTTTTTAAAAAAAATATACGAATTTATGTCAACAACATATACATATCCGTAAGGATTTAGGTGATTGGTTGAATGTATACGAATATGTTAACAACATATACATATCCATACATAATGTTGCACCATTTAGATTAACATCTATATGGTAGCAGTAATGACATAATAATTAATTTAAATTAGACTTAAAGATTGAGTGTTTTGCTGCTATTAGTATTAGCTAGACAGATGTGAATAACGAGACAGGATAAAGAAACTATAGCATCAACACTGAAAATGAATTCAAATGAATACACACTTAAATTGTAATAAAAAGATAGCTTCATTTGAAATTTGCTAGATACATTATTATCAAACCATTACAACATTTCATTACAACTTATCTACACTAAGCTTCATTGCCCATAAATAAGGCTTTAGCTTCACTTGAAATAAGAACCACCACCACAAAAGGAAAAAACGAACACACAGGTTCTTTTTTCATGCATACATAGAACATAAAATCACTACTACACTGGAATTAACAAAATACTAACAAAAAAAAATACAGTCAATTCCAGTATCATTTACATTTACAAAATAGAAACAAAGTGCTAAACAATTCCACCACCCTCACTACTACTTCAAATACAACAAGAACCAAAGTTAGGCATAGCACCAACGCACAAATAAACCCAACCACCCAACCAACAAGTACTCCATTCCTGAAACCCTTCTTCCTCTCATGAGCACATTCATCTCTACTAGCCATTGCATGAATAGTAAGCTCATTGTACAAATCTTGCACTCCGTCAAACAATCCCTCTCGATTCACTTCAATAGAAGCATCCACCCCCTTCCCTCCCCAATAGTTATCGTACCACATGAAAATTTTAGATCCTTTAGGAAATTTGGGACAGTTATAGCAATCTTTACCTGTGTTTTTCTCCGAAGTGGTGTATTTCACCATTGTTGCCATTCCGCAAAATTTGGGAATCTGATTTCTTTCTCCTGTAGTGTGACGAGAATACCTGGAGCTACTTCTTGAGTGATGGTGGTTGCGGTTGGATGAGTGGTTCGAGGCCATCCTACAATATCACAGTTATCAATTTAGGGACTAAATCATAAAATTAACTTAAAATCACATTATTTGTAAGGTTAACATCTGAATTAGGAAATTTTGATTCATTCCTAGAACTCTTTTCTATCAAGTTATCTAACAATCTTCAACCGCGTTTCAACAATATTTTTTTCACACTAAAAAGATAGCAAAAAAAAAGGAACAAAATAATACCTGTTGACAAATTTCATCAGATTTGAGGGAGATTTCGCAGTTAGGTTTAGGGGCGTCGGGAGGAGCTCGGGAACTTTGGAGAGGGTGGAGGAAGGTGGGGGAAGGTTTAGCTAGGGTTCGTCGGGTTTTGAGCTAGGCTCCATTGCTAGAGTAGATTTGGGTTGCAATTGGGGAGGTCGGAGCTAGGGTTCGTCGGGGTTTGAAGCTCGGTGATTTGGAGGAAGGAGGAGCTCGAGTTTCAGGAGCTTTGAAGGCGGTTTGGAGGAAGGGGAAGCCATTTGGAGGAGCTAGGGTTCTAGGGTTTCGGGAGAGAGTGACTGAGAGAGAAGGGGAGCTACGGAGTAGGGTTCGACGGGGTTTGGAGCACGACGATGGAGGATGGAGGAGCTACGGTTTCGGGAGCTTTGTAGGGGATTTGGAGAAAGGATGTGCTTCGAAGAGAGACAACCGGGAGAGAGTAACTGACAGAGAAAGAGATAAGGGGGTAGTTGTGAGGTCAAAATGACTATAATACCCCCATAAGTTAATTGAGAGGAGCCGGAGGAACCACAGCCGTCCGATCTTGATCGTGATTGAAATTTTGATCGGACAACTGGTGGACTCGTTCGCACCCTCGTTCGCAACGGAAGGACTCTCTCTCTCTCTCTCTCTCTCTCTCTCTCTCTATATATATATATAGGACTCTCTCTCTCACTCTCTCTCTCTCTCTCTCTCTCTCTCTCTCTATATATATATATATATATAGTGTGTGTCTATTATGAGATGGTGAGATGGGCTCCTTATCGTGAGCGGGAGTTCTCAGCCGTCTGATCGCGATTGATCGCGATCGAACGGCTCAGATTTGATCCCGCTTATCTTCAGAAAGTTGAGGGGTAAAAGGGATAAAATCAAAAACCCCCATCTCTATCTCTCTTTCTTTCTCACGATCTGAATAACCTCCTCTCCCTCCCGCTCTCTTTCTTCGTCGAGTAAAACCCTACTTCGACGCCTCTCCCTCCTGCTCTGTCTCCGAATCTTCATCGAAACCACTCTCTCCTCGACGACAAACCCAGCTCAGGCCTCTCTTCGGCTGGAGAAATCGAAATCGATGTTAGGGTTTCGATTCATCGTGATTAGGGTTTCGGTTTCTTCTCTCAGTGGGTTCTCTCTCTGCGACGAAAAACCCAAATCACGATTAGGGTTTTGTTTTCTACTCTCGGTAGGGTTCTCTCTCTCTTCGACGACCCAAATCGCGTGAGATCTGTCTTCAAATTGGGGGCATTTTGTGGATATCGAAACCCCTTAGCGTGGTGGGTTTGGCTGACAGCTTGACGCCCTCTGTCCTTGACTGCCATTACAGGCTCAGATTTCAGAGGGAAGTGTTTGATTCTCATACATGCTTTTATGATTTCTGTTAAATTTCTTACATTTTCTTTCAGTTGTGTGTGTAGGCAATGATGAGATTCATTTTGATATAAGTTGGTTATTTATTTTTGGGGATTGAAATTATTGTTTTGAAGCATATTTGGTTGTGTGCCATGATAATTATGCAAAGTTGAATAGAGTTTGGGGAATGAGCGGGAGAGAAGATGGGGAAGAAATGAATGAATGTTGTGGAATCCCCAATGCCCTCAACACTTACCTTACATTTAAGTGATTTGAGTCTAGCCCAATTCATCTGATTTTTGGGCAGCGATGACACACAATGATTGATAGTATCACTATATTTTTTTGTATAGGCAGTGATGCGAAACACTTTATGATCTAAATAATTTTTTCAACTTGTTGTATTTATGCTTGATTATTTATCCGTCATATTCTAGTTGGCACGGCACCCCAATGCAGCCATAGTGAGAATAGTATGTTCTGAGCCTACTGGTTTTTTTTACTCTATATATATACATAAGTCTATTATGAGAGGAGGTCGATTGATCGTGAGAAAGAAAGAGAGATAAGTGTTTTTGATTTTACCCCTTTCACCCCTAAACATTCTGAAGATAAGCGGGATCAAATATGAGTCGTTCGATCGCGATCAATCGCGAACGAATGGCTAAAAACCTCTGCTCTCGATAACGATTTCAGCTCCCCAGCTCTTAATAGACTTGCCTTATATATATAATACAATTGATGAAAATATATGTTTTTTATTTTAAACTTCCATTATTTCCATTACAATCCATACATGACCAACACAGTAAAACACATTTAAACCTCCTGACAAAAAACTAACTGACACCAGACCAAACAAATTCAAACCTGTAGGGTCAGAACAACACCACCAAAAGCTGAACATGAAGCTCAGAACAACAGAAAGTGAACAACATAAACTGAACATGAAGTTCAAAATGTGTAAGCTCAGAACAACAGAAACTATATTTTTTCTAACTCACGTTGGATGCGTATGTGTTGGATACTCATTTAAGCCTTTTGGGGTTTGATTCCCTCCTTCGGTGTGTTGGTGTAGGTAGTGATGCGAAATACTTTATGATCTAAATAACTTTTTTAGCTTGTTGTATTTATGCTTGATTATTTATCTATCATATTCTAGTTGGCACGGCACCTCAATGCAGTCCTAGTTTTGAATAGTGTGTTCTGAGCCTACTAGTTTTTTTTACTCTATATATATACATGAGTAAGTCTATTATGAGAGGAGGTCGATTGATCATGACATGAGGTGGAGATGGAAAAAAAAAATATTTGTTTGGAACTAGTAGGCATGGCTTAATAAACCAGCCCTATTGACAAACTCAAATTTCTGCATTTGACTAACTTCTTGCTTTATTTATTAGTAAGCAGTGATGAAAAGTTTATGCATAATTTTGTTTATTCATGATTTTTTTTCCTTTTAGAGTGTGTAGGCAGTGATGAAAAGTTTACACAAGACAAGTAAAATGATTTTTTTTTTGCACCCTCATACCAAGTTAGTGTGCAAGTCATTTCAGCTTCATGTTCAGTTTCTGTTTTCGACAATTGGTATACAAAATTTTTTTGGTGGTTGGTGGTGTTCAGTTTCTGTTGTTCTGAGCTTACACATTTTGAACTTCATGTTCAGTTTCTGTTGTTCTGAGCTTACACATTTTGAACTTCATGTTCAGTTTATGTTGTTCAATTTCTGTTGTTCTGAGCTTCATGTTAAGTTTTTGGTGGTGTTGTTCTAAGCCTACATGTTTGAATTTGTTTGGTCTGGTATCAGTCAGTTTTTTGCCAGGAGGTTTAAATGTGTTTTAATGTGTTCGTCATGTATGGATTGTAATGGAAATAATGGAAGTTGAAAGTTAAAACTGGGTTGTGGTTACAATTGTGTTTTTAACCTTTTTATATAATCTCCATTTGGTTTTTGTTGTTCTGAGCTTACACATTTAGAACTTCATGTTCAGTTTATGTTGTTCAATTTTCTGTTGTTCTGAGCTTCATGTTCAGTTTTTCGTGGTGTTGTTCTGAGCCTCTTCATGTTTGAATTTGTTTGGTCTAGTGTAAGTCAGTGTTTTGCTAGGAGGTTTAAATGTGTTTTAGTGTGTTCGTCATGTATGGATTGTAATGGAAATAATGGAAGTTGAAAGTTAAAACTGGTTTGTGGTTACAATTGTGTTCTGAGCATACTATAATCGGTGAATGATATTTTGTGTTCTAAGCCTACTATATTTTTTAAATAAATATTTTGTTGTTTCCAGGCTGAATGAGATCTGTTTAATTTTGTTTTCAGGTTGATTTCAGCTTGAAATGCTTCTTGGAGCTACTCACTACTCGACACCAGTTGACATTTGGAGCAAAAAGCTTGTATATTTAGTGATAAAAGTTGTATAGTTGCTAAATTTGTAAAGTTTTTGATGTACTTGCGCGTTATTGAAGCAAGTATACTATCAATGTATTGAAGCAAATAACATTATTTAAGATATTCATTTCTCGTTTTCTGTTATTGGGCTTGGTTGAGGAGGTTTGCATGTATAAGAGTTCAGGTGTCAAGACCATGGCATTACCTTACACTTGTATGATGATCGAAATTCATTCAGATATATCTGTTATTATTGTTTTAATGTCATGTGATGGTATGATGAATACTCATGTAGAGTGAACATATCTGGCAGCTACTTGAAAGAAGGTTTCAAAGCCGCAGCAGCAGCAACATCAGTGTCACAAACGAAAGGGTTAAAAACACAATTGTAACCACAAACCAGTTTTAACTTTCAACTTCCATTACTTCCATTACAATCCATACAGGACCAACACACTAATACCCATTTAAACCTCCTAGCAAAAAACTGACTGACATCAGACCAAACAAATTCAGACATGTAGGCTCAGAACAACACCACCAAAAACTGAACGTGAAGCTCAGAACAACAGGAAATTGAACAACATAAACTGAGCATGAAGTTCAAAATGTGTAAGCTCAGAACAACAGAAACTGAACATGAAGTTTGAAATGTGTAAGCTCAGAACAACAGAAACTGAACACCACCAACCACCAACCAATGTGTACACCAATTGCCGAAAACAACAGAAACCAAATGGAGATTATACAAAAGGATTAAAAACACAATTGTAACCACAAATTAGTTTTAACTTTCAACTTTCATTACTTCTATTACAATCCATACATGACCAACACACTAAAACACATTTAAACTTCCTGGCAGTCGAAACATTCTCAATGGGTCAAAAATGGGCAGTCAAAGAGAGTGTTCTCAAGGCTCTCGGGTTCTCCACTAACATCCTTCTTGTTCTTCCTCTTGAATTCCGAAACAAAGTGATTCACCAAAAAATAAAGAAGCAAGTACGTAAATATATGTATTATAATGAATTGCAAGTAAACTTTTGACTTGGAGATATAACCACATACCACTCGGCTGTTCCTGGAGAGTGTTTGATGAACATGATAAAGCTGGTAATTTAAATTGACAGGGTATCATCAAATTCAGGATAGACAGGTATTTGAACAATAATAAAAAATTTTAGCAAAAAAATCTGTAGTCTCAGAACAACAACAACAGCAAAGAAAACTGTAGGCTCAGAACAACAACAACAGCAAAATAATCTGTAGGCTCAGAACAACAACAAGAGATGCAAAAATCTGTAGGCTCAGAATAACACCACCATAAACTGAACATGTAGCTCAAAATGTGTAAGCTCAGTACAAGAGAATTTGAACATGAAGTTCAAAATGTGTAAGCTCAGAACAACAGAAATTGAACAAAAAGCTGAACACCACCAAAAAATTTCAGCTCCCCAGCTCAGAACAACAGAAACTGAACATGAAGCTGAACACCACCAAAAAAAATTTGTATACCAATTGCCGAAAACAGAAACTGAACATGAAGCTGAAATGACTTGCACACTAACTTGGTAGGAGGGTGCAAAAAAACAAAATCATTTTACTTGTCTTGTATAAACTTTTCATCACTGCCTACACACTCCAAAAGAGAAAAATCATGAATAAAAAGAAAGAGAGATAGAGATAGGGGTTTTCGATTTTACCCTTTTTACCCCTCAACATTCTGAAGATAAGTGGGATCAAATCTGAGCCGTTCGATCGTGATCGAATGGCTGAAAACTCAGCTCCCGATAAGGATTTCACCTCCCCAGCTCTTAATAGACTTACTCTATATGAAAACCCCAGCCATCGATAAGAGATCCTACGACTGAGAACTTTTGCACATGATAAGGGCCTCTTCTCACCATCTCATAATAGACTTACTCATGTATATATATAGAGTAAAAAAAATCAGTAGGCTCAAAACATACTATTCTCACTAGGGCTGCATTGGGGTGTCGTTCCAACTAGAATATGACGGATAAATAATCAAACATAAATACAACAAGCTGAAAAATTTATTTAGATCATAAAGTGTTTCGCTTCACTGCCTACACCAAAAAATATAGTGATACTATCAATCATTGTGTGTCATCGCTGCCCAAAAATCAGATGAATTGTGCTAGATTCAAATCACTTAAATGTAAGGTAAGTGTTGAGGGCATTGGGGATTCCACAACATTCATTCATTTCTTCCCTATCTTCTCTCCCGTTGATTCCCCAAACTCTATTCAACTTTGCTTAATTATCATGCCACACAACCAAATATGCTTCAAAACAGTAATTTCAATCCCCAAAAATAAATAACCAACTTATATCAAAATGAATCTCATCATTGCCTACACACACAACCGAAAGAAAATGCAAGAAATTTAACAGAAATCATAAAAGCATGTATGAGAATCAAACACTTCCCTCCGAAATCTGAGCCTGTAATGGCAGTCAAGGACAGAGGGTGTCAAGCATCAGCCAAACCCACTGCGCTAAGGGGTTTCAATATCCACAAAATGCCCCCAATTTGAAGACAGATCTCACACGATTTGGGTCGTCGAAGAGAGAGAGAACCCTACCGAGAGTAGAAAACGAAACCCTAATCGTGATTTGGGTTTTTCGTTGCAGAGAGAGAACCCACTGAGAGAAGAAACCAAAACCTTAATCACGATCAATCGAAACCCTAACATCGATTTCGATTTCTCCAGCCGAAGAGAGGCTGAGCTAGGTTTGTCGTCGAGGAGAGAGTGGTTTCAACGAAGATTCGAAGATAGAGCAGGAGGGAGAGGCGTTGAAGTAGGGTTTTGCTCGACGAAGAAAGAGAGCAGGAGGGAGAGGAGGTTCTTCAGATCGTGAGAAAGAAAAAGAGATAGAGATGGGGGTTTTGATTTTACCCCTTTTACCCCTTAACTTTCTGAAGATAAGCGGGATCAAATCTGAGCCATTTGATCGTGATCAAATGCGGTCGGACGGCTGAGAACTCCCGCTCACGATAAGGAGCCCATCTCACCATCTCATAATAGACTGACTATATATATATATATATATATATATATATATATATATATATATAGAGTCATGCTATTATGAGATGGTGAGATGGAGTGTTTTTTTGTGAGATGGGCTATTTGAATCATCCAAATCTCGATCACACCGTTCACATCATTCTACATGTCATCTAGATGGTGTGTACAAAATTTTAAGTGATTTGGAGACCTCTAGCCTTTGAATTAAAGCGTTCAACACATCATGAAGATGATGTGAAATACATATATATATGCATTTATTTGAACGCTTTGATGCATAGCCTAGAGGTCTCCAAATCGCTTGAAATTTTGTACACACCAACTAGATGATATGTAGAATGATGTGGACGGTGTGATCGAGATTTGGATCATTCTAAATGCTCATCTCACAAAATACATCTTCATCTCACCCATCTCACCCATCTCATATATATATATATATATATATATATATATATATATATATATATATATATATATTAAAGTAAAAAATTTCGATGTAGTGGCCTCAAACCTGACCCTTTTTTTTATGAAGTATTAGTTATGCACGGACAATGTACGTTGTAATAAAAAAAATTAAATAGAAATAAAAACTCTGACGTAGTGAGGACTCGAATCTAAAACCTCCTTTATATTAGTTATGTACGTGCGTCACATGCGTTGATAGAATGACACTAACGTCTTCTCCCATTATAATATTATTATTATTATTATTAGATTATATATATATATATATAGGGAAAGCTTCGGTTGTGCACTCCTCTAGTGCACACAGCGTGTGCACCAGGCCTTCGGGCGTTCATATCGAAGATCCGAACCGTTCACATTGATCTACACATCTAAATTAGTCTAAATATGTAAAATCAAATCATTTAAAATTCATTTGCCCATCCATCATGTGACTATAAAAAACAATGATTTTCAGTTATACAATTTTGTAACACTTCAATGGATGGGTAAATGAATTTCAAAAGATTTGATTTTACATACTTAGACTAATTTAGATGTGTAGATCAATGTGAATGGTTCGGATCTTCGATATGAACGCCCGAAGGCCTAGTGCACACGTCGTGTGCACTAAAGGTAGTGCACAACCGAAGCTTTCCCTATATATATATGATATGAACACATCATATAGATTAGATGAGATTGCGGTGTAGAAAAACCAATATTTTAAAATTTATTGGGCTTGATTCTTATTAGTGCAGAGAAGGAATACGTTATGTTTGGTGAGTTTGAGTTATAAATTCTTTTTTTTTTGAAGGAAAATGTGGAATAAGGCCACCCTGTTTCATTAATGAGAATTAACCAAACAAACCCAGAGTACTGGGACAAATTACAACCTACAGACAACAAAATAGAACATGAAGCAATATAACTAATACATACAATCAGGGCTCACTCACTTAGAGGGTGGGCCACAAAAAAACTATAACTAGGATGAACCGACTACAGCTTCCACTAATGCTCTACTGGACCCCAGCTTGGGCCCAGTCACATAGCGAGTACCGACTAATTGTATGTACGTCACATAAGCTTCGTGCACCGCCTCCACGGCGCGCGCGCACCCACCTGAAGCGAATCACGCGGGATTTGGGTATTCGCTGGTCCTAACCTTCTCTCCCTCTCCTACACCGTCTCCAACAAACTCACTTTTTGCACAGTCGAAGTCACAACCAAAGTAGAGCCGTGGAGAGGATACCTTCACCTCTCTCACGCTTTAGCTCTCACAAGCAATTTCTTACTAAGCAAAACTCTCACTCACCCTAACCACGAACACAGTCCAAGACACAAACAGACACCTGCATAGAGTAGTGAGAAGCAACATCTTCACTTTCTCACTTTCTCCCACTCTCTCTCTCTCTCACGTAAAACCCGAACGAAATCATAACCAATCTGAAGAATCACCTTCACCTCTCGCCCCTGCGGGCGGTGGACGTTGTAGATCTCAGGGTCAATGATGAGGGCGTAGTGGCGATACTGTTGCAAAGTCTGTGGTAGTGAATTAAAGGAGGTCGAGTTCAGGGTGTGACTTACATACTGCCGACCAAAAACACAAACATCTCCCCTCTGTGCACCTCGAGGGGGGATCCCTTCTGCGGGCCCAAGCCCCACCTTGTGCAGTAACGAGTGAGCACCTCTCATGGGGGGACCCCATCTTCAGGCCCTAGCCCCACAACCATACTACACCTCATTCTTCACACTAAATCAAACCTAACTCAGACAACTCCTCCACCCCCTTAATAATACCTCACTACTACCGCACTTACTCTCTCTTCTTAGCAAGAGAAAGGCAAACCCCGACTTCTTCGCACGCACTACCAACCCTTAAAATTCCAATCAAAGCCACAAATCACCGTGATTGGCCCCGAGAGCGTGGACATGGTGGCGGCAGTGAAGAACATCCGGGCCCCAAGAACAAGTTGGAATGCCGGCGCCGACTAAGGGACGGTGAAGCATCGGTAACAGTGAGCACACACTACGGAGGGACCCCATCTTCGGGCCCAAAACTCCACAATCGTGCAAAACATCATAACCCGCATGCCCGACTTCTTCACACGCACTACCAACCCTCGCAAAAACCAAATCATAGCTGCAGATCACCGTGATTGACCCCGAGAGTGTGGACATGGTGGCAAGCGCTAAGAACATCCGGGCAAATATCTAGCAAGGCCAACCAACCTCAATCTAATCCCAAGCCCAACCCCAATCAAACCACCCCCAAACCCCAACCCCAAAAGCAACCCATATCACAGATCTGGAAGCAAAGGGCCCACAGAACTGGAGGAAACCCCAACCCACCAACTACCTTACCTGATGGCATCGGTGACTGGGCGTTTGAGGCCGTGCGCTCCTCGACGACGACCGGAGGCTTTCGCGACGGAGGCGTCGATGCTGGCGCTCGGTAGCTGTGGCGCGAGCACACACAGACCATGGGTTCTGCTATGCGGCGTCTGCGACGGGAAGAAGAAGGGGTTTTTGAAGGCGCGTCGACGGGGGAACTGCTCTGGCGGAGGAGGCGCACACAGATAGGCGCGTCGATGGGGGCTGTGCTCTGGCGGAGGAGGTGCGTCGACGGCGGCTCGCTATGAGGCGTGACATCCTCCTTGATCTGGGTCGGCGACGGAAAGAAGACGCACGAACCCAAGGCACCGCACGAGCCCTAGGCGGCGACTTCTTGTTCTTGAGACTCGACGGGAAGAAGAAGGGAAGGTGCTTCGGCGGGAGAGGAGCACCGGGACGGCGGCGATGAGCCCTAGCCGGCGCCCCCACGATCAGATCTAGGGTTTGCTCTCTGCTTGGTTTTTGTTTTTGTTTTTGTTTTTTTTGTTTTTTTTTTTTTTTTAATGAAGGCAAAGTTGATTGAAAGAACTTTTGATATATCCCCTTACAAGTTATTATTAAGCATCGACTTTTGGAGCAAGTGTAAATTGTGAGTGGGGGAACATCTGACTTTGTGCATGGAATCACATTGGCTTACTCGTCTTGAGTTATAAATTCTTGCACTGTTATTTACTTGTTTAATGTAAGATTGGCATTGTGGAAGTGGATCCCTGTAATGTAATTACTTAATTTAATCTAATCCGAATTTTGGGTTTGGATCACTAAATTATTATTACCGAATAGTGGGGTTCAAGCGTATCTTGCATCATGCAGCTTCCCAAAAACCATTTACCAGCATGATTAATTGGCTGGAAACATGTGTATCATGTAGGATTCACCCTGAATATGACCTTTTAAGAGCATATGTAGTCGTTAAATTATAAATTTTGTGTATTTGACATTTAGAAAAATAAATTTTTGGTTTGTGCTGTAGTCGTTCAAACCCAAATTTTGAATTTTCATAATTTAAAATCGACAGACGGTAGATAATTTCCTGTCTCAAGAAAAGAATTTAAATTCGAAATTGAACGGACGAAGTATGATTTCTCGTTGAATTTTTTTAAAAAATAATCGAACAGACAGGAAATGATTTCTTATCCGTCAATTTTTTTTAATAATCGGACGGTAAATTTTATATAACATTCACAGACGGGGAATCATCCCATGTCCGATGCATTTGAGCCTGATTTTTTGTTTTAATTTGTGGGATGGGTAATCATTTCTTGTCCAAATTTATTTTATAAAAAAAAATTTCAGCGACGATATTTCGTCTGATTGAACGGACGAAAGATCATCTTTCGTCGGCAATTTTTTCCAAATTCTTGTATCTTCTTTCAAATATAGCAGATCACTGTTTACTAAAAATTCAAAATTTTGGTATATAGCCAAACGACCATAACACAATTTTTTTTCTATTTTTTCCAAAAATTGATATATAGCCAACAACTACCCTGTAACTCCCAAAATTTCATAGATCGGAAATTTTTCCAAGAATGTTTTCTTTAACGAAGAGTTCATTGACATGTGGCTTAATTATCCACCATAACATCAGGTTTTACCATGCTTTTGCAAATGTTATTTATTAACGTTTAATATTTCAGAAACAAACAAAACTCATACATGATTATTGGTCCTTGTTTGCACCCCAAAACAAAATGGAGCCTTAAAAATGTGGATTACATGCATGGCATGAACAATTATGTAATGACAAAACCTATGTCATCTTCTACAGAAGTAGATGATTGGTGCTTTTGTTGTATGTATTTTCTCTTCATATGTTACTGACCAGACGAATATATAGAGAGAAAATATAGACTTGAGATGAAATTGTGTCCACAATCCAAACTATCACAAGCTCACTTTAGTTAAAATAGTAAAGCTAATTGATTTGTAGTGTATATTTCAGGACGTGCTTGTTAAACATTTGTTAGATAAGCAGAGAGTGGAGGGTCACCTAGGGTGGAAATGTATCTTTGAGACCCATTGTCATTAATCATAAAGAAATGTGTGCCCGAATTGAGTCATGGTTTTTTTATAAAAAATCTCACATTAATTTTTCTTCATCTTTCTTATAATTTATTTTCCATCAACCAATAGCTCACTCATCTCTCAAACTCAACCATTCTCACCTCTTCTCCCCCTCCACTCTCGTCATGGCAACCAACACGAATTTTGTAACGCCCAAAATTTCAGGCATAGATAATGTTATATTCTGTGAGGAAATTAGCAATTGGGAATTAGGGTTTTATCTCTAGATCTAAGTTGCTTGAGATATTCACCCTAGGTATCAAAATTGGAATACCTAGACTGCTATCACAAGCCAGTATTTATAGATAAATACTGGTTTGGGTATCGAGTTATAAGCCCATAGACCCGCATTCCAATATCCAATCAATTGTACGTTCATTACACGTGTTACACATATGCACGTGCTTTATTTATATAGAGAGAATATACCAATATATCCAACAATCTCCTTCTATATTCTCAATATATAAAGTACAGGATTATCTCATCAGATCAGCATACAACTGACTGGCTGATAGCAGTCCATAAAGGAAAAGCATCATAAAGGTATAGTTTCATAAAAAACCAAAATAATTATAAAACTGAATAGTTCAATCAAGACTAAACCAATATAATTAAATAGTTCCAAACCATATCCAATTTAGAATAGTTCACAAAGACTAAACCAATAGATAAATAAATCATAGTCTCAAACTAAATAAAGCAAATAAACTTCAAACCAAACAAAAGAGTTTTAAGCTCCAAAGCAGTCTTAAACTCAAAAGAAGTTTTATTAAGCAAGTGATTTGCAAAAGAAAATCCCTGCATGCTGCTTCATGATTACTCCTCCATATCGAGCAAGTCATCATCTTCAAAATCGAGATCTAAGATTCCACCTCCATTATCTTTGCTAGCACCTGTTGCTCAACATTGCAAAATAAGAATTTCATGAGTCATTTCTCTTTGAATTCAAACAAATTGCATAAAAGTATCTAGTTCAAACAAAAGAACTTAGTACAATTCAAATTGGCTAGCAAAATTTTAATACAAGCATCACAATCAAGTATCTTTAACAAATAAAGTACATGAACTTTATAGTTTCTACACAAGAACCATACTATGTTTCATATTGGAATGAAAAACTGCCGTTTCACTCATGGTATAACATTGAATCATCAAAATTGGAATGAAACATGCATCCATAAGAGACATATCATCAAAATTGGAATGATATTTAGGACAATTTAATCATCGGAAACATATCGACAAGTTTTCATGTTTCGTATTGGAATAATATGACTATTCTAAGTAAATTCTATAGATATATGATATCATCAAAATTGGAATGATATTATATGTCTGTGGAATTTATGTGGAATCATCATGATTATCTGAAACACGTTAACTGTCAAATTGATGCTTAAGTTTGAACTTCTCAATGGCTGTTCTAATTATCAAAATAACTAGGGTGTTAAGGCCTTTGTGACTTAATGGCTCTTAACCCCATTTTCCCCCACAGTTTTGACAATTAGACCTCTTTGTAATCCCTTGGTAAGGGCATCAGCCACATTCTGTTTTGATCTCACATCAATAAGGGTAATAATCCCTTGCTTAATGAGATAGTTCAACTTTGCCTATCGAAGACCGACAGTTCTTCTCTTACCATTGTAAAGAGTATTGGTTGCTACAGTTTTTGTAGCTTGGTTGTCGCAAAACAAGCTAAGAGTGGTTACTTTAAACCTTCTCAATGGAATATCTAGCAACAGGTCTCTCATCCATTCCGCTTCTTCACCAGCACAAGATAGCGCAAAGAGTTCAGACTCCATAGATGAGAATGCAATGCCTGGTTGCCTTTTAGATTTCCATGACACAGCTGCTCCTCCTAGTGTAAACACATAACCACTAGTGGATCGACTTTCACCATGTTCCGTGCACCACGATGCATTAGAATATCCTTCCAAAACTGAAGGATGTCCAAAGTAGCACAAAGCTAACTCTTGAGTACCACATAGGTAACCCATTAGCCTCTCAAGGGCATTCCAATGTGTCTTACCGGGATTACTAGTGAATCTGCTAAGCATGCCTACCGCAAAGGCTATGTCTGGTCTAGTGCAGATCATTGCATACATGAGACTTCCGATCAGTTTGGAATAATCCAACTGTCTCACCATTGCACCAACGTTAGGTGTCAACTTTTTGTTGTAATCATAAGGTGTTTCAAACCTTTTGCAATTACTGTATCCCCACTTTTGTAACACATTATTGATATAGTGAGATTGACTAAGGAGTATGCCTTGCCTACCAAAACTCACTCTCATACCTGGTATAGTGTCCACAACACCTAGGTCCTTCATGCTGAATTCTTTGGATAGCATTGTTTTAACTTCAACCACAGTTGAGAGGTCGCTTCCAACAACAAGCATGTCATCAACATACAAGCAAATTATAGCAATTTTATTTGATAGATCACGAAAATAAAGGCATTTGTCAGAATTGCTAGATTCAAAACCTAAGCTCTTTATTGTTGTATCAAATTTTTCGTGCCATAGTTTTGGTGCTTGTTTTAATCCATATAAAGATTTTACCAATTTGCAAACTTTGTTCTCTAAACCTTTTAGTACAAAACCTTCAGGTTGTTTCATATAGATTTCTTCATTAAGATCTCCATTTAGGAAAGCAGTTTTAACATCCATTTGGTGAATAACAAAATTTTCAATGGATGCAAGGGCAAGAAGAATCATTATTGTAGCAATATGACAAACAGGTGAGTAAACATCAAAATAGTCTACCCCACTTTGCTGAGTATAACCTTTAGCTACTAGTCGTGCTTTATACTTTGCTACAGTCCCATCTGGATTAAGTTTCTTCTTCAAAATCCACTTATTTCCTATGGTTTTAGCCCCTTTTGGCAGATCAACTAATTTCCAAGTTTTATTTTGTAATAAAGAATCCATTTCATCATCAATAGCCTCTTTCCAAAGTAGACCATCCCTAGACTGAAGAGCTTCATTCACACTAAGTGGATCAGCCAACAGTGCATAAGTTACAAAATCATCACCATAGGTTCTAGGTGTCTTATCTCTGGTGGAGGTTCTTCTAGGCTCAATTTCATTTGTAGTTTCAGTGTCAGTTATGCTAGGTCTAGATTCTATTTGTGAATCATTGACTAAGTCTGTGTGGCCAGATAGTGTTATGCCTTTGTCTTTGATGAACACATCTTCAAAGAATTCTGCATCTCTAGATTCAATTATCTTATTGAGAGATAGGTCATAAAATCTATATGCCGCACTATCAACTGCATTTCCTAGATACACACAGGTATTTGTACGAGATCCTACTTTAGGCCTTCTTGGGTCTGGTATTCTAACAAAAACAATACAACCCCATGTTTTTATTTTATCAAAGCTCGGTGTGTGTTTATGCCATAACTCATAAGGTGTTTCAGTCAATTTAGAGTGTGGTAACAAATTGAGAATATTATTAGCAGTCAATGCATCATCTCCCCAAAAATTCGAAGGCAATCCAACAGTCAATAACATAGAATTCAACATTTCTGTAAGTGTTCGATTCTTTCTTTCGGCTATACCGTTTGACTGTGGTGAGTAGGGTGCTGTTGTTTCAGAGATAATGCCATGTGAAGTGCAAAATTCTTTAAAACCCATTGACACATATTCCCCACCTCTATCAGATCTGAACCTTTTTATTTTAGCATTTAACTGATTTTCGACACGGTCTTTAAATTCTTTGAATTTATTAAGTGCTTCATCCTTTGATTTTAACAGATAGATATGACAATATCTAGAACAATCATCTATAAAGGTGATCAAATACTTCCGACCTCCTTGCGTCACAAAGTTTTTAAAATCGCATATGTCAGAATGAATTAGTTCAAGAAGTTGTGTACTCCTAGAAACAGAACTAAAGGGTTTTCTAGTGATCTTTGTTTGAGCACACACTTCACACTTGTCATACCTTAAGGATGTATCAATTGGCAGATTAAAAGTTTTAGCAACAGCAAGTAATTTAATATAGTTTACATGTCCCAATCTGTTGTGCCAAGTAGAAGGGCTACACAGTTTTGAGCTAACAGCATTAATCACTTCATTTGCTATACTAAGTCTATACATGCCATTGACTAAATAAGCACAACCAAAGTAGTATGAGTTAACAGATAATATTGCTCTACCACTTATCATAGAAACTACCATGCCAGCATTATTCAGTAAGCTAATAGAAATTAAATTCTTTGCTAAAGCAGGAACAAATTTAACATTACCCAAAATTAAATTCTTACCTGATGAGAGACTGAGATTTGCTGTTCCAACCTGGAGCACCTTGACTGATTCTCCATTCGCCATAGAGACAGACTCATTTGCATCTTTGAGATCAGTTAGCAGGTTCTTATTGTTGCAAGCATGACATGTAGCCCCCGAGTCCAACAACCAACTCGTAGAGGCACTGACCTTATCGTCACCAACAACACACAGAAAGTTGGTGGGTTCAGTGTTATCCTCTAATAAGTTCACCGTTTCATTGTTAGGTTGTTCTCTTTTGGGTAGCCTACATTCGGTAGCATGGTGACCCCACTTCCTACAGTTGTAGCACTTCCCTTTCTTTTTCACAATCTTTTTATTGGCTTCCAACTTGGACGGTTCACCCTTAACCTTATTAAGCTTGTTCTTCTTAAACTTAGGAACATATTTGGAACTGGTTAGCACATTAGCATGAGAAATTTGTTTCTTAGCCAACTCCAAATTTATCCTAGTTCTTGTTTCATCCTCTACTTTAATACATCGTTTGAGTTGTGCAAGCTTAATTTGTTCTGGCAGTCTATACATTTCAGTCTTAAATGTGAGCCATGATGCAGGTAATTTAAAGATTATTGCTCCAGTGAGAAAGGCATCACACACAGTGATATCTTCAGTTTTCAATATAGCTACTAAGTTTTCAAGATCAGTTACCTGAGGGAGAATGGCCTTCTCCTCTCTGAATTCAAAGCTCATGAACTTATCAACCAAGTGAGTCTTGGAGACCTTCTCCTCCTTTTTGAATTCATCCAGCAGATTGTCCCAAATCTCCTTAGCTGTTCCATACTTCATGTACACATCTGCTAACCGATCTGAAATACTGTTTAGCAAGAACTCCCTGCACAGGTCCTCATCTCTGATCCAAGTGGCATCATCCACATCTTCGGTACAGTCATCATAAGTCGTTTGATAGGTATAAAAGATCTTCATGAATTTCATCCCATACTGTGCTTTCCTCTTCCAACTATTGAATTCAGAACTACTAAACACCTCTAGTTTAGGAACCTCATACGGTCGATCATGTTTTTCCATCTCAAGGAATAAACTATGATTTCCTAAATTCGAGAGTATGTTCTGAATTATTACTACACAAGTAATTTATAGGGAGAAGATGAACTGCTAACTAATAACAGAATAGATGGATTAAATAAATTGCACAAATCGTAGGGTTTTTAGAAATACCAGATCTGACTTCTTCTTCAATTTGAGTTTTCCACACAGATCGAAAAAGAGAAAGAGAAGGAGTCGGCGCCTGAGTGGGACTGCCTTCGACTGCGATCGGAGAAGGGAGAGAGAGGAACCGGTGCGACCCAGTGGGTTTCGGCGCCTGACGACTCGCGATGCGATCGACGTGCGACGAAGCGACGGGCGGTCGGCTTCGCAGCGGGTCGGCGAGCGATGTGTACGGCGAGCGACGGACCCAGCGACGCGATCGGCGAGCGACGGCGTTAGGGTTCCGATGTGATCTGGCGGCTACTGAGGGATCCGACGGGATTGAACAAAACCGATGGTATTCCCCTTAATTAATCTCACAAAATTAATTACTATCTCAAGATTGTTATATTCTGTGAGGAAATTAGCAATTGGGAATTAGGGTTTTATCTCTAGATCTAAGTTGCTTGAGATATTCACCCTAGGTATCAAAATTGGAATACCTAGACTGCTATCACAAGCCAGTATTTATAGATAAATACTGGTTTGGGTATCGGGTTATAAGCCCATACACCCGCGTTCCAATATCCAATCAATTGTACGTTCATTACACGTGTTACACATATGCACGTGCTTTATTTATATAGAGAGAATATACTAATATATCCAACAGATAATTCATAGCACAACCATAATCTTTACTTAAATTTCGTACAAAATACAACAAATTTAAAACTTTTCATTACAATGTCTTTAAATTACAATACACAGCAAAAAATTTACATAAAAAAAATACAATTTATATTATCAAATACCATCAAGCTTGCAACATTCATCGACATCCACCTTAATTAAGCCCCCGTCGACCGCTAATCTGTGTCATGCAACTTGAAAACAGCGGGCACGTCAGTTGCATAAGACTGATGCAATG
This sequence comes from Hemerocallis citrina, assembly GCA_017893485.1. Lineage (NCBI taxonomy): Eukaryota > Viridiplantae > Streptophyta > Magnoliopsida > Asparagales > Asphodelaceae > Hemerocallis > Hemerocallis citrina. The sequence continues at coordinate 133,377,914 of CM030364.1, read as the reverse complement.
CAATAATATAGTTATTCTTCAATTTTGCAAACACAAACTTGAATGAAAAAATAAAAAGTGATTATCCAAATTGTATTAGTGTATGTTATGAACCTAAAGTCTAATGTAGACATTCATACTACGTTGCAACTCTAATGCGCACTTATTCGGATTCTATGCATCATATACTACATAGGTCCGAGGGTAATCCCTTAACGTACTCCTCACTCTAGGGTTCAGTTCCTCACTATGCAAACCTAACTCGATGACTGTACTCCAATGCGTAATCATGTGAGAATCGCACCCCTAGGACCGTGAATTTTACCGACATACCCCTAGCCCACACATGTAGATTTACTGGGTGTATTCTCAGTCGTGAACATTCCTAGGAGCTGCAGCACTTTACAGGTCATATTATCGACTTCACCGGCCTACCCTAGCGCACAAATACAAATTTACTGGGCATATCCTAGGTTCCTAGACCAGCGAGTCGATCACCCATAACTACGAACCAGACTTACCCCTAGCCCACCATTCGTGGATTTACGGGTATATTCTATCTGTCCCAAATATTCCTCGGAATCGCAAGTTCTTTATCGACATTTTCGTGAGAGACAAGCATACCCCTAGCTCACATACCATGGATTTACCAGGCGTATTGCTCAATCCTGAACCCTTAGAAACTGCATGTTCTTTACCAGACATGTTCTTCATTGTTTTGAGCCATAACTTCACCCACTGCCTGTCCTTAAGTTCAAATTTAAGGATACCACCTAGAGCTAGCTTACCCTCTTACCGGACTTAAATCAACATACTAGACACTTCTTAGATTTTAATCATCACTTTGTCGGCATTCTGGGTCTCGCTCAGCCTCTAGAATTTATACAACTCACATCCAGAGATAACCCAGGTTACTCATAACCTCAGAATATAAATTTCAGTCATTCATCTATAATTCTCTCATTCACTTAGTTATTCTGTTCAATTCATCTATCTCATCGACTAGGCCACTTCTTAACCGTCATGTTAAATATTTCCATAAGATTTTCACATAGATAAATCTTAGCCAAAAAAAAAAAAAAAACTCAATTTATTTTTTACATTAAAAATTTACAACACCTTTTTTTATACCTAATAATTCTCTAAATCTTTTATAACTATATCAAAATGTTCCAAATTTGTTTGTTTTAAAACGAAACGATTGTGGAATAAATCCAAACAATCAATGAAAGAATATCTTCAAAAATGTATTCTTTAACCACAAGTTAAATCTTAAATATATTTAAAATTATTTCAAAATATTCCACTAATATTTTAGATTTATTTCAATCATTTTTCTCAAGAAAATACATGCATTTAGAAGCAAAAAAAAAAATCCCCAAATTGGTTCCATCCAGCGTCACACCCGAGCACTACTGTGCCCCCAAACTCACCCAATAACCAACACGTCCATTCTTGTAAGAATCTTCACAACAATATGTTTTATGTTCTGATTATAGAAATCTAAATATTTTCAAAAAGAAAATGAAGTCCTACGACTCGAATCTGAGACCACCTACACTGTACACAACGACCAAAGCCGAAGGCCAAGACCAAGTTCCCAATGTTCACTCACTATTGACATTCCTCAGGAAAATAAACAATATGTTTACTACTCCTTACTACATTTAAATTACTCTAACACTGAAATACAAATTCCTAACTTGTATAATCCATATTACAGAGAATAACAACATGGGAAAATTTATTATTCATATTATCTACAAATTTGTTTTTCTAATTTGTACATCAACCACAATATAATCCATACATACCAATATGAGCAATCAATTCTATGCTTAAATTTCACACTTATTTATAAATATAATACATTCATTTCTACTTAACAAATTGGCTAGTATAATATGTCATTCTCATACTACAAATCTTAGAAATTTAATGCACAATGTCAAATTTTCTTTTCTTCAATTATCACCTCATTAACTTAGATTAATCAACATGCATTAAAAAATTTATTTACAATCTAAAAGAATTCAAAGCTACACATAATTATGATTTCATGGTAAAATTCTACTTAGAACACTACTAGAAATTAAAGAGACACCGTTTTTGTTTTTGTTTTTTTTGTTTTTTGTTTTTTTTTTAAAAATGAATTCCTAGCAAATTGAACTCCTAATAAGCTCTCCAAACCCTCTCCTCCAAAGAAAAGCCAAGCTTCAAAAATAAAAAATAAAAAAGAAAAAAAAGGAAAAGAATGGTTGAGGGTGGGATATTAAGGAAAAGAATTTTTTTTGGGGTGGGGTGGGGGGTTAAAACTTCCCACATGAATGGCCGAGGGTGGGATATTATAAAGGAAAAGAATTTGGGGGGTGGTGGTTTAAAACTTCCCACTTAGCCTTAAATCAATAAAAATTTAATTCTTTTTCGCTCCTATAGTCTCGGCCGACCAAAATTAGTGTAGGGTTGTGTACGGGCTTCTCAATGTGGGTATGTGCACCTAGGTTGCACTCAAAAATTTTAGGAATTTTATTTGACAAAATTTTTCGTATGTTACTCAAAATTCAATATGGACTCAAATTAATTAGTTTCATTGAAAAAAAATAAACTATACATTTATACAAATAAATAGAAGAAAAATATTTACTTATTCTAAAGATTTCTTATTGACACGTGAACAAAACAAAAACATGTGTAAAGCACGTACCGATAAATATTCATATACAAAATAAATTCAAGAGAACGAAAAAATGTTTATAAACAATCGAAATACAACATACGTAAAAATATTTAAATTAATGATGTTATGGATATTACACGTAACGGTAAAATATACGCGTGCTTCACACATGATAGTAAAATTATCATAACTCAATTTTGCGAGGTGTTATACTCTTCCCTCCTTAGAATAGTTATGTCCTTAGAACTTAATGAGATAAGTGTTGTATCTTGAACACACCTTATAAGCATTTGAAAAATGAATATATTATAAGAATACATAATGTAGAAAATAATAAAGACTTAAAATAAGGTAGATATAGAATAAAGGAAATATGAGTATCAAGTAAGATATATAAGTAAATAAGAGTACAAAGCAATAAGAACAAAATACAAAAGTATCAAACTAGCTGAAAAAATCAGTAGCATAAAGGAAATTTGATAGTGAAAGATAATGTAGATTGAAAGTACTTTCATACAAAATGATAATAGGTTAAGTATTAGACAATAAAAATATAAATTAAGTAATCAAATGTGAAAGAAATTGAGAAACAAAGTAAATTGGAAAGAATAAAGAGAAGCATAGTAAAATAGATGCTTTAATAAATATTAATAAGCTTAGTAAGCAAAATTAATTAAAGTAATAAGAAGTAGAATGAAAAATATACTTGAAGAAAATAAAGATCATAGCGAGAAAGTAATGAAGACACAAAGGTAAGAAAAAAAAAATTGTTAAATAAAATTGTAGGGATTCTTGACTAAAAAGTGTCAAGAAGAAAGATAGTTAGAAAAAAAGTGAAATTAACGCAGTTAAAATACAAAGTAAACGTATAAAGTATAAAAATAAAAAGGGAAAGCTTAGCATAATAGAGTATAGTAAAAATGTAAAATAATTTAGGCAACGGAGAACAAAAGACTAGAAAGAATAGAAGAATTGAAATATTATAGATGAATTCTAATGTAGTAGGAAAATTTGAAATTAAATAAACTAAGAGCGTAAATAAATATTAGGTAGCTTAAAAAAATTACTATGATAAGAAGAGCAGTATTATGATAAAGAAATAAATAGTAAAAAAAATGCGGTAAATATCGAAAAGTAAAGTAAGTTGGCAAATAATTTGGTAGAGCATTATATTTGAAAAGTAGTTAGCTGTAACTAATACGAATTTGAAAAAAATTCAAGGAAGGAGAATTTAATTAAATGAAAACCTGAAAAATAGAATGATTAAAATCGTAAACTAAAATAATATTATATATTACGAGATAAAAATAAAGTAGCAATTTAAGAGAAAAATGTTGGATAAAAATCTAAAAAGATATGAGTGTTAAGTTGAGTTGAAAGTATAAACAATACAAGATAAAAATAATTATGTATATCAAATTAATATTATAAAAATTTATTTGTAAAGTTACATAAAAACTATATATACGATTTAAAATTAAATATATAGAATAGTCATTAGTATATATCAAAATATTTATCAGTTGTCAAGTATAGTAAGAATATTAACATATAGTCTTATATCTGTAGATAAGCGTAAAAATTTATGACAAAACAAGCAATACAATAATATGAAAATTATATGTAGTTGCAGTAGTAATGTAATACCCCGATTTTCATTTATGAAAATTATTATTTTTGCACGTATTGTGCACGTGCAATTTTTGTAGTATGAACTCTTATAATTATTTTCATTATGGATAATGTGGATATAAATATATATATATATGTGTGTGTGTGTGTGTGTGTGTGTGTGTGTGTGTGTGTGTGTGTGTGTGTGTGTGTACGTGTTCTCTAATTATTTTTATAAAGGCCCATTTTTCTTCAAATAAACATAAGCCTTCTTTTTAGCCCAAATGTAATTTATTTTTTTTGTAAACTATTATTTGGCCCATTAAATAAAGCCCATGAGCTATTTCTTTTTTATTACAACTTGTAATATAGAATATTTTTATAAGATTATTTTTATAAAAAATAAAATGTACAACTTTTTAAATGGGGAACTAGTGAATGCACGTGCATGAAGCACTATAGTGGCCAGTTTAGGAATGGAGGGAAAAGAAAAAAAAGAGAGTAGAGTTATGGGTGGTAGTTGTTTGAATCATGGTTGGTTACTACAACTTCTCCTTGAATCCTAGTCTTCTATTTTTAACTCCTAGATTGATCCTAGCCCTTTATTTGCTCCAATTTTTAGTATAAATGCCCCCCCCAGCCTGGTTATTCTTGCACTCTTCATTTCTACAAAACCTATAGTAGAAAATACAATTGTTAATAGTGTAGTAAGTGAGATAAAAGATTGAGAGTTTGTGGGTGAATTGCGCTTGCAATCAAAGGAAGGCCGGCATCATCACAAGGAGGGCTCAAATTGCATCTTTTGAAGGTTCGGGTGCACATCAAGGAGGAGGAGGAACACTGTTTTGGCAAGCTCGCGAAGGACTCTTTGTTTAGGAGGTGTTGCAAATTTTGTTCTCTCCAAATAAGGTGGGTTATTTTCCATATTTCTAATTAGATATCATGCTAAGATTGATTGAAACGATGATGCATGAAAGAAACTAAGAAGAGTACACTTAATTGGAAAAAGGGCTTATTAGTTGATTGAATTGATGCTAAATAGATTGCATGTTATTCCGTCATGAATCGTAAGTTGTATGTGAATTGTTTATAGCTATGGAATGCTTGAATTAAAATTTGTTGTTAGTATCAAAACTAAATGCAAATGTTAGTAGATGAAATTGTTGCTTTATGTGATTAGATGGACTTTTGTGATAATGTTTAGAATAAGTAACTTGAAATATGTTTTTGGGTTTGTAAAAGAAAAAAGAAATAAATAGGGAATTGATATAGGAAAGATTAATGTTAAGTTATATAAGAAATGTCAAAATGAGATGTGATAGTAGTAGTATACAATTTCAATTAATTGTATGAAAAATATGTGTTTAATTACTAGAAAAAATATTTTTAAATTACTGGAATGTCAAATATTGTTTGAATAAATATTCTGGAGATTTACAAGAATTTTAGTAAAACCAAAACTCAAATGAGAGCTTTTGAACATCTAAATGTTCTATTGAACAGAGAATTGATTCAATTAAAATTCGAGTTGTATTCAAGACAACTTGAGCCTATAGCTCAAGTGGTCGGGGGACTCTTTAGTGCTACAGTGCGTGCAGTTGGTCTCCCTTGGATCGCGAGTTCGATGCTTGAGGACCCCAATCTTTTATGTGCGTTATAAAATTTAATTATTTTTTTTAACCCGAGAGCAATTAAGACTCTAATCCCCCTTTATATCGAACGGTGCAAGTGTCCTAGTGGCCAGAGCGTGCGGTTGGGTTCCTTTGGGTCGCTGGTTCGAATCTTGGCTTTCGCCAGAATGTTACTTTGTGAAAAAATGATTTTTTTTGGATTTCTTGATGTGTGAAAATTATGAAAAAATACTATTATTATTCTAAAATCATGTGACTTATGAAAAATTAATTGGGAGTTATCGGGATAAAATAAAGTATATTTTTGGAATTAAAGTGTAGTTGGAACTATGGTTCTACACTCGTATATTTTGTGAAAAATGTGTTTTGCAAAGGACTTGAAATAAGTGCTAGAAAGGAAAAATAACAAAGAAAGAAAATATATATTGTGAAGTTTGTATGAATTATTCCTGTTAAAGAATAGTGTGACAATAATGGGTTTGTGAATATTCACCTTGGCTATATATTGGGGATATGATTTTAAAGTGGAAATAAAGGTTGGTTATGAAATACATGATGAATAATTGAACTCCATGAATGGTTATTGACTCATGAATAATTTAGAAATCATGTGATTGGAAAAGAGAAATGTTATTGAGTATGAAAACTCAAACATATGTATTTGTGAAATGAAATTGAAAATTAGGGCGTAGCAAAAACTCACACCGGCAAGTGAAAAGTGATGAAATATGATTATTGACATTGAAAAAACCAAGTTTTGGTCATTGTGAAATGAAAGAAATAAGACCGGTAGTAGTGAGAGGGCTAACTCTAAGAGATTGATTTTGTTCATGATTTCATTAGAATTAAGGATTAGTTACATAGTGAAGATTTGATGAAAGTAAGAGAAAAACATTGAGTATGAGGGCCATTGGATTGGCGGCGAGAGAGTATCCCATGATGTCCCATGATAGGGTGTGAATACTGCTCCAGAGTACCGTCCCGGTGGCGACGCTCGTGGGGTGTTTGACGGCTGCGGGTGGTATCATGTCTATGGTAGGAGCTGAATTACCACAGGATGCCTGCATGATGAGTCATGTGTCAGTGCGTTGGGATTCCCTCCAGGGCGCCTAGACATGAGTTCGTATGTCAGAAAATATCTAGGATACTTACCGTAGTTACAGTAGTAGATTAAGTCATGACGAGGGATTGAACCCTACAAGACGAAGAACGATTAAGAGGCTTGCCCTCGGACCTATGTAGTATGGGATGCATAGAATCCGAACAAGTGCGCATTAGTGTCATGTAATATAAATAACTGCATTAAGGACTAAGTGCACAATCACAACATGACATCAATAGGGTATTCCCGTTAGTTTGATATGTGACAAGTTTGTGTTTGTTAAATATGGAAAATCACTTATACTGTTTTCGGCATAGAGAGGATGACCGTGTATAATGTTCGTCAGTTGAATAAACTGACGTACCCACAGTTTTGTATGCAGGGTAAATGTCATGATAAAGATTAAAGAAGAACTGACGCTTAAAGATTATTCAACTGTTGTTGTACTTTCATTATATACATGTTGTAAATTTGATTCCGCTGTAAAATGTAAAGTGTAAAGATTTCTATGTAACTCTGATGTAAAGTGAAAAGTTTTAAATTCCTTGTAAAATTGTACGAAAGAAGTGTAAAGATCCTGTGGAATCACGAATTCAGTGTATTTTGGAATTCGGGGCGTTACAAGTAAACCAAAGTATAATAGTAGTAGAAGTAATAATATATTATTGAAATAATATATCACATTAAAATGTAAATAGTAAATAAATGTATAAATTATATTATGTGAGTAGCAACAAATATAAAATAAGTAAGTAATAAAATACAAGATAAAATTGCATAAAATACGAAAATACTAATATTTGTAAAGTTAAATTATATATACAAAATAATAATATTAAGATAGCAAAATTAGTTAATAGTAAACAGTGATAATATAGGATGAAAAATAAAATGACGCATATAGGATAGATATAGAAACAAGTATAAATAATAAGGTAATTAATTAAATGTATATATAAGTATAACTGTATTATAAATAATAAATTTGAAGTAGTATAGGCTAAGTTGTAAGACACTATAAAATGATATAAACTAGTACAAAAGTATGGAATAGTGATAAGTAATATATATATAAATAGAAATAAGAGTGGGGGTTAGTAGAAGTAGAAAATCTCCTTTGTTGTGGGTTCGTCTCACTGATGTCCAACTGCAGGCTTCCCCCTTTTTCACATCAGGTTGCAGATTTGCCGCCACGACATCTGGTTGGAGGTTATCTTGTGGATATTTGGTTGCAGATTTTGCCTCTGGGACATCCAGTTACAGGTTTGCCTCCATTGACGTCTAGTTACAGATCTGCCGTCTTAACATCCGGTTGCACCAAAATGGTGAATGCAATGAAGTAATCTTCCATATGCACTTGGATATTAAATGCTTAATTAAGTATAGTGTTATGTTTTGAGACTAGTGAAATAAAAAAAAGTATGAAAATAATAAAATAAAGCAATAAAATTATAAGTGGTTATTAATAGTGAAGTGTAAGTATAACAAAAACAATATAACAAATAATAAGTAATAACAATAGTATCGAATATAAGCTATAAAAACAAAAATAGTAGTAAAGAAAGACTTATGATGTGTGGAAGTATATCATATTTATATAAGTAAAAAGATTACAATCTTGTTAAAATACACTGAAATAAATAAGACAATATAAAATAATGAAAAAATATCGTTAAATCAAAGCATATATAAAATGAATGTAAATATGCAAAAAAACAAAAGTTTAAAATATAATAGAAATAATAATGAAAGAAAATAATAGTCGCAAAAATTATTTAATAAGTAGTAATTTAAAACTTAATAAAATATGTAAAATTATTAGTAAAATAAATGAGAAAACATAAAAACACATAAAAATATGAAGGACAAAAATTTAAGAAAGAAAACAAGACAAAATTTTTAAAAAGTTAAGACTAAAGAAAGTAGATAAAATAAGAATATCAATGTGAATTAATAGTAAAACAAAGAATTCTTTTTTTTTTTTGAAAAAATGTTAAGCGTTAAAGATGAAAAGTACTACGAGAAAAATAAATGAAGAAAAATAAAAGAGAAAAGTTAGCCTACGTATAAGGTATCATGAATGTCGGTTCAAACCAACCATAGCACTCGTGATACAAAGAAAAATAAGTTCACATACAATATCACATTAATGTATACAAGGAGATTTCATGAATGCAAATTCAATAACTACATCATTCATGACTCAAAACTAACACTCACACAACTAATGTCCACCCTAATATGATTCTCTTATAATTTTTGTACTACTTGTTGAATTCGCTCTGACACCGCTCTTTCACACCCCGATTTCCAAACATAGTTAATTCGTAGCACAACCAGGATCTTTACTTCAATTTCGTACAAAAATATAAAGAATTAAAAACTTTCCATTACAATGTCTTTAAATTACAATACACAGCAGAAAATTTACATAAAAGAACTACAATTTATATTATCAGACATCTTCAACCCTGCGACATTCATCGACATCTAGCTCAAGCCCCCGTCGATCGCTAATCTGTGTAATGCAACTTGAAAACTGCGGAAATGTCAGTTGCATACAATTTACGCAATGCTATAATACAGCGATTCTTCAATTTAGCAAACACAAACTTGAATGCAAAAATAAAAAGTGACTATCCTAATGGTCTCAGTGTATGTTATGAACCTAATGGCTAATGCAGACATTCATACTACGATGCAACTCTAATGCGCACTTGTTCGGATTCTATGAGTCTCCTACTACATAGGTCCGAGAGCAACCCCTTAACGTACTCTTCTTTATAGGATTCAATCCCTCGTTATGCAAACCTAACTCGATGACCGTACTCCAACGCGTAATCACGTGCGAATCGCACCCCTAGGGCTGTGAACTTTACCGACCTACCCCTAGCACACACATGTAGATTTACCTGGCGTATCCTTAGTCGTGAACATTCCTAGGAGCCGTAGCTCTTTACCGGCCATTTCATCAACTTCACCGGCCTACCCCTAACCCACAAATACAGATTTACCGGACGTATCCTATGTCCCGAGCCCAGCGAGTCGATCACCCGTAACTACAAACCAAGCCTACTCCTAGCCCACCATCCATAGATTTACCGGGCGTATCTTGTCTGTCCCGAACATTCCTAGGAACCGCAAGTTTTTTATCGGCCTTTTTATGAGAGACAGACATACCCCTATCCCACATACCATGGATTTACCGGGGCATTCCTCAATCAAGAATCCTTAGGAACTGCATGTTCTTTACCAGACATGTTCGTCGTTGTTTTCAGCCATAACTCCACCTAGTACATGTCCTTAAGTTCAAACATAAATGATACCACCTAGAGCTAACTTACTCTTTTACGGGACTTGAATCAACATACGGAGAAACAGTAGCCCATACTGGCCACTTCTCAAATTTCAATCATCACTTTGCCGGCACTCTGGGTCTCGCTCAGTCTCTAGAATTCATACATCTCGCATCCAGCGATAACCCAGGTTACTCATAACCTCAGAATATAAATTTCATTCATTCATATATAATTCTCTCATTCACTTATATGGAGGGATTAAGGTTAGTAATACAAGTTGGGTTAATGGGTAATGGGTTGTGGGTATATAGGAGCAGTAATAGGGATTGTTTAATTTGGCTTTAATTAGGATACAAAGTGTATATGATAACAAATAGGATTGTGGATTTAATTTGGCTTTAGTAAATCTTATTAGGGATCAAATAATAGGATTGGGAAATAGGATCATAACCAATCACCACCACACACCCAAGAACAAAAAATAAAAGGGACAAGAACCAAAATGAAAGAAAGAACAAAATATTGAAGAGAAGAACGAAACAAAAGAGACAACCAATCAAACACAAAGAGCTCAAAATGAAATAAAACGAATATATATTGAAAACAACTCCAATATACGGTTCAGAAAGAATACAAGAGAGAAAATACACCAAAACGAAAGATACACTCAAAAATACACAAAATGAAAAACAGAGGTTACACATATACACAAAAATAATACAATTCCTATAGTTCTAAAATGTGTATTAAAAGTTGTTACATGTCATGTGTGAGTCCATGTACAGCTAAAAATAGGATTTTATTAATGAGCTTGTCTTATGGGCTTTTTGTTTAAATAATTAATTAGTCTAGTGGACTAGAGTCCATTCTAGGTTCATGGGTTTAATAAAAGGCTAAATAAAAAGACTGTATGCTAAAATAGTAAATGAGAGTAAGGAAAATAAAGATGGAAAAATTAGTACGTGCATTATACGTGCAAAAATTGATAAATGCATTTTTAATTAAAAAAAATACGGGGTGTTACAGCACTCCCTCCTTAGAATAGTTCCGTCCCCGGAACTACACTTAAGAGTGAGAAAATACAAAGAAAGAAAGAGTTTACAAAAGTTTTAGTTGAAAAGTTCAGGGTGATCTTTCATCATTTTTTCCTCTGACTCCCAAGTGGCCTCATCAAAAAAATGGTTCCTCCAAATGACCTTGACCATAGGTATCATCTTATTTCTCAAGACCTTCTCTCGATGATCCACAATCTCTACTGGACGCTCTGCATAGCTCAAATCCAATTGTAAATCTTCTAGCACTTCTGGCAAATGATGGCTTGGATCTGGGATATAACCTTATAACATAGACACATGAAAGACATTGTGCACTTGGACCAATTCTTCAGGTAATTCTAACCGTTAAGCTGTCTTCCCAATCCTTTTCAATATCTTATTAGGGCCTATGTATCTCAGGGCTAATTTTCCTCCTCTGCCAAAACGAATCACTCCCTTGGTCAGAGACACCTTCACAAATACAAAGTCACATTCATCAAACTCCAGGCTCCTCCGGTTGTCGGCATAACTTTTCTACCTGCTCTGTGCATCGACTAACCTATTCCTGATCAGCTCGATCTTTTCTGAGGTCTGCTGCACAATCTCTAACCCATACAATTGCCATTCCCCCACTTCATACCAACATACTGGTGTCCTGCACTTCCTTCCATACAGAGCTTCATACGGCGCCATCCCAATTCTTGCCTGGAAACTGTTGTTGTAGGCAAATTCCACAAGAGCCAAATGCTTCTCCCAACTGCCACCAAAGTCCAACACACAATATCTCAGCATATTTTCCAGTACCCTGTTGACTCTCTTCATCAGTTTGAGGATGAAAGGCTGTACTGAAATCAATCTTCGTCCCCAAAGCTGCTTGAAGACTTTTCCAGAAATGCGAAGTGAAACGCACATCTCGGTCGGATACTATCGATAGAGGAACTCCATGAAGCTTCACAATCTCTCCAACATACAACTCAGCCAGCTTCTCCATTGACCAAGTAAGCTTCATCGCCAAAAAATCAGCCGATTTGGTGAGTCGGTCTACTATCACCCAGATTACATCATTTTCCTTGGAACTCTTGGGCAAACCTATGATAAAGTCCATGCTGATACAATCCCACTTCCACTCCGTGATGGGTACTGGCTGCAACAAACCTCCGGGCTTCTGATTCTTGGCTTTGACTTGCTGACAAAATGCACACCTGGCAACAAACTCAGCCACATCTCGCTTCATCCCTGGCCACAAAAAATATAGCTTTATGTCCTTGTACATCTTGGTATTCCCTGGATGAACGGATAATAAAGTAGCATGCGCTTCCTGAAGAATACCCTCCTTCAGTTCTACAAGATCTGGCACGCACAACTGCTCTCCAAACCACAACACTTCATCATTCACCTGAAATTCTGTCAACCTGCCAATGACAACCTGCTCCATCATCTCCTGAATCTTTGGATCGGTCTTCTGACTGTCGATGATTCTGTCTTTCAAAGTGGGTTGAATCCTCAACTAAGCTAAGGAAGCTCCCAAGCCTTGTAAAACCACCTCAATCTCTGCTCGTTCAAGCTCCTCTACCAACTTCTCCTGAGTTGTGATTAATCGAGACATACTGCTCTTCCTACTGACCGCATCAGCCACAACATTGGCCTTGCCCAGATGGTACTTGATCTCAGGTCGGATGTCCTCCAACACTTCTAACCATCTCCTCTGCCTCAGATTCAAGTCCCTCTACTGATAGATATACTTCAGACTGTTGTGATCCGTGTACATGTTGACCTTCTCTTCGTACACGTAATGCCTCCACTGCTTCAATGCAAAAATGATTGCTGCCAGTTGCCGATCATGGGTTGGGTAATTCTTTTCATGCGGTCTCAGCTGTCTACACCCATAAGCTATTACCTTTGCCTCTTGCATTAGCACACAGCCCAAATCGCGATGGGAAGCATCGCTGTAGACATCATATTTGACTCCTGCTCTTGGCAAAGCCAAAATGGGATCGGTAGTCAACCTTCCCTTCTACTCCTGAAAGCTAGCTTCACACTGCTCCGACCATTTGAAACTCACGTTCTTCCATGTAAGTCCTGTGAGTGGCACAGCTATCTGGGCGTAACCCTGAATGAATCTTCTGTAGTATCTAGTTAAACCCAGAAAGCTCCTAATCTCTTTCACTGTAGTCGGTCTGGGCCAATCTTTCACTGCCTCAATCTTCTGTGGGTCAGTAGCCACTCCCTCCATAGAAAGGATGTGACCTAAGAAGGCGACTTCGGTTTTCCAGAAGTCACATTTGGACAGCTTCGCATACAGTTTGTGCTCCTGTAGCTTCTTCAGTACCTCTTCTAGGTGCTCGGCATGCTCTTCTTCTGACTTGGAATAGACCAATATGTCGTTGATGAACATAACAACAGAAGAATCGATGAATGGTCGCAGAACTTTGTTCATCATATCCCTGAAAATAGCAGGTGCATTGGTTAGTCCAAATGGCATGACTAGAAACTCATAGTAACCATGCCTGGTTCGGAATGCCGTCTTGTGCACATCTTTTTCCTTTACTCGGACTTGGTGATATCCTGACCGTAGGTCTATCTTGGAAAAAACAGCTGACAGTCGAACAAATCATCGATTCGAGGAATTGGATACTTCTTCTGTACTGTAATCTTGTTCAACTCTCTGTAGTTGATACACAACCTCATTGATCCATCCTTCTTCTTCACCAAAAGAACTGGGGCTCCCCAAGGTGATGCACTAGGCCTGATGAATCCTTTGCTCAACAACTCTTCAATCTGCTTCTTGATCTCATCTTGCTCAACCGGTGCCATTCTGTATGGTGCCTTGGAAATAGGTGCACTCTCTGGCTAAACAGAGATGCTGAACTCCCCATATCGATGAAGGGGAAGCCCAGGTAGATCATCAAGAAACACTGCTGGAAAATTCCGAAACATTGGAATCTGCCTCACTTCTTCAAGAACCTTCTGCTCCGACAAAGCTGCTACCAACTATTTACACTTCTTCTTTCCTTGAAATGTAACTGCTGGTCTTCCTGGTGCCTTCACCACAACCTCCTTACTCTTGCACTCAGTAGTGGCACTGTAAACTGATATCTAGTCTATGCCAATAATGATGTCGACCCCAAAACCGCCAACTCAATGAGGTCGATGCCAAAGAGCATGCCTCCGATCTCAAGATCACACCCTTCATAAAGACATCCTAGATTCTACAGTTTCTCTTGGCTACTCTGAGCTCTTCCCATAGTTCCTGGATTTCTCGTGCTGGACATTCTCGAGTTCACACACTTGAAAACTCAGCTCCTGAATGTGCTCCTTGTCTTCTGCCCGTTGCGCTTCCAAGTGGTTTACTCTCCACTTTTGAGCATCAGATTCTCTTCGAAGAGAAGCAACAATATCATCTCGGTCATCTGGAACGAGTTCTTCGTCTGAGGATTCTTTGGGATAATCAGGCGGAGGTGGTATAATCTCCCTGGACTCGGGGAATTCCTCTTCTATCTCCTCTGGTTATTCTTCTTCCTCTTCTGGGTCTTCTTCTTTCTCCATTGGTTCTTCCTCTTCATCCTCGAAAGGGACAAACCAATGTGCCTCATTTTGGGGATCATGCTGATTGGCCATCTTATAGGGAAAAGAGGAGAAAAATATCATTATATAGAACAACAGAAACATAAGTTACTTACATTTAAATCTCTATAAGTTAAAACTCACACTCTAATGTCCACTCTAGGGTGTCGTTCCTTATAAATTTGTACTACTTATGAAGTGTGGCTCTGATACCACTCTGTAACGCCCTGAATTCCAAATAAGACCAAATTTGAGATTCCACAGGATATTTACACTTCACTTCGTACAATTTTATAAGGAAATTTGAACTTTTTATCATACAACAGAGTCTTTACAATCATTTACACAGCGAAAGATAAAATGAAGTACAATCATGAAAATAATATACAACTTACAACATCTTTAACATGTAATTAATCAACAGCATCGTATCAACTTTATATCTTCATGAAATCTAATTCCTACATAACAACCGTGGGCACGTCAGTTGCTTACAACCGACGAAAATGTCATATACGGCCATCCTCTCTATGCCAGAGAAATAACGATCTCAATACTTTAACAAACCACAAATTTGAATGCAATAATTTGTTAAATGTGACTACACTAAACATATAAGTGTATGCGATGCCTTAATGCCTAATGCAGATATTTTATACTAACATGACACTAATGCATACTTGTTCGGATTCAATGCATCCCATACTATATAGGTCCGAGGGCAAGCATCTACGTACTCTACATTGAAATGGTTCGATCCCTCGCCATGAAAACTACCCAGTAATAAGAACAAGGTTTAGATATTCCACGAGTATGGATCGTCCCGGAGTACACCGCCCAACTATTATACAGACTCCTCATCGTGCGAATACCCTGCAAGTGCCCCTCTAGCCCCGGTATACATATATACACTGGAGTACGATAAACTATCTGCCCGATTACGCATAGTCCCGGATTTAAAATAAAAACTCGTCTCCATCGAAGCAACCTCAGTCCCGGAGTACACCGCCCGCTGGGTCTATAGTCTCGAAGTACATCGCCCGACTATATACAGTGCCCTACTTACGTTTGCCCAGGATTACTACATCTTCTCTTAGTGCCTAGTTCTTAAGTTCAAGACACGAATAAATTATCTTACCTAAAATTAGTCTTACCCCTTACCGGACTTAATCACAAATATCGAGATATCTCCATGGGCATATCTCAAAAATATAATTCAATTCTTTTATTGCAGTAATGCCGGTATCCGAGGTCTTACTAATCTAAAGATCACAACCTTTCATGTACAAGAATCCATGAGTACTCATACCATTGTATTAACTTAATGTATTCATATCGTCAACTTATTCACAAATTGATCAATTGTCTTATCTTAGCCTTACTCATGATTTTTTTTATTTATTCATTCATGATATTTAGAAGCAATAATTCTTTTCATGAACATAAAATTCATCCACTTTAAGTCTCTTTAGCAACCTAAGCACATATAATATATCTCAACCGAATCAACCTTTTTTAAACAAAAATAAGAGTATAATCTCGAGAAATCCATTCACATAACAATATTTTACTCTTCATCACACAATGAAAGTCCTATTCTCAAATAATAAATTTCGAAGTCAATAATTCATTTTTCTATCTCAATTTCATTTTTAATGTCTCAAATATACATGAAAAATTCTAAAACTATTTTTTTTATAAATTCTATTTTATTTTATAGGAAATCTAGAATTTTTTTCCCAAATTCTTATTTACATCAAACTTCTTCAAAAGTATTAAAAAAAAAACAAAAGGTGGACGTCAGGTCTCGAACCCGAGCCAACCACCGAACACAACAGACGCCCAAAGCCCACTTCACTAGCCAGTAAGTCCAAGGGACTTGGCTGTCGATATGCCATAACGAAATCTTCATGTACCGACTTTCAGTTTTGGATTTTATTTAAATGAAAACAAAATAAAATGTGCCCAACAAGTTTTGAATCCAAGATCTCCTACAAGTACAGTAGCGCTCTGTGGTGTACTGGCTAACCAATAAGTCCAAGTGTAATTACTGATTAGGGATCACGCTATTGTAGTTTTGTTCATAACGTTCTGGAATGAGTTATTTTTCACAAAACTCGACATATGATTGATCTAATCTTTTTAATGGACTGAAATTTTCTTACTCATACTGATTTTTCTTGAAAACAATGATTCACGAATTTCCAACTTATGTTCTAAACATTTCAAATTATCTCCTTCTCTTTAATGAACAAAATTTTCATATCTTCATTTTAATTAAAATAGCATATGGTATCTCTTACAAATAATTTAAAACGATTCTATATATATCAATTCAATTTCACCAAAATTCATTTTTTTTCATAAGGGAAATCTCAACAAGTATTCCTACAATTATATATTTCTACATTTATGAATTAACATGCATATATGGCCATAACTCTTTTTCTCATTTCAAATTAACATGATGACAATTTATTTCTTTAATCACATCAAAATTTCTTACAATTCATAGCACACATAAAAAGCATGGATTTTGTTCACTAATTCCCATCACCTTTATCTATACTACTCATGTAATATATTAGCATGCATGTCTTATATGTTAGAAGGCATAAAATCACCCACATCACATCAATTTGATCTACATTACTAATGTCATATTCTACCATGCTCAACCTATGAATTATAAAGTAAAAAGACCACCCACCTCTTATGATGAATAAACAACCAAGATGAAGAGACGCCACTTCTAGCTCCAACAAGCACTCCTAGTCGTTCTCCTCCTAGCAAGAGCCCTCTAATGCACAAGAACACTCTCTTTCTCTCTTTCTTTTTTCTCTCTTAAATTTTGTTATTTTAGGTGTGAAATGTGAAGAAGAATGGGGGTGTATTTATGGTACAAAGTGAACGGCTATAATGCAAATTTCTCCACCTAATAAATTACTCAACTCTTCACTATCCTAACCCCCATAACCCCCAACTCTTCACTACTCCAACCCTTCGAAACCCTAACCCCCAACCCTTCAAGTTCAAAACCGGCCTCCCACTCTTCTAGAAACACGTGCACGTGTTGTGCACTAGTGCACACACATACACAAAAGTAAATACAATTCCTATAGTTCTAAAATGTGTATTAAAAGTTGTTACATATCATGTGTGAGTCCATGCACAACTAAAATAGGCTTTTATTAATGGGCTTGTCTTATGGGCTTTTTTTAAAAAAAATTAATTTATTAGTCTAGTGGGCTAGAGTCCATTCTAGGTTCATAGGTTTAATAAAAGGCTAAATAAAAAGACTATGTATGCTAAAATAGTAAATGAGAGGAAGAAAAATAAAGATGAAAAAATTAGCACGTGCATCATACGTGCAAAAATTGAAAAATGCATTTTTAATTAAAAAAATATGAGGTGTTACATGCAGGCTTTCAAAGACTTCATTGATACTCTATCTCTAATTGACATCTCCATATTTGGTCGGAAGTACACATGGTTCAATCTTAGACACTCTCCATCCATGGCCATACTTGATAGATTTCTAATATCTCAAGGATGAGATGCTCATTTCCCTAGCTGTATCCAAGTTCCCATTCATAGGATAACATCTGATCAATGCCCCATTGCTCTGGATACATTGAATATTCAAAAGAGACCACATTATTCAAATTTGAGAAGGCAAGGCTAACTCATCCTCAATTCAAACTGGTAATAGCATAATGGTGGTCACCTTTTAGATGTCAAAGTGACATGGTGGATATGTTCTCTAACAAGCTGCATTTGCTCAAGAGAAGACTCAGGGTGTGGAGTCAAACTCACTTTGGGAACCTTAAACAGAAGAAGACAACTCTACTAGGCAAATACAAGCTCTAGATGTGCTACAAGATACCAGAGATTGAACCACTGATGAGAAGGAGGAGAGGCAACTGCTGAGCAAATCATACATTGGTACATTCCTGGCAGAGAACATATATTGGAGACATAGATCAAGAATCACTTGGATGAAGGAAGGTGATGCCAATACCAGATTCTTCCACTGTATTGCAAATGGCAGGAGGAGGAACTAAATTTATTCACTGATGCAAAATGAAGAGGCCATTACAGATCAGCCATTGATACAGCAGAAGTTTGAAGAACACTTTGAGAGTGTTTGTGGCACATCTAATGAAGCTTATTTTATAGTAAATTGACAAACCGTGTATCCCCACTTACTAGATCTAAATGCATTAGATGCTCCCTTCTCACTGGAAGAAGTAAAAAGTGTTGTGTTCGATATGAATGGATACAAAATACTTGGACTATATGGCTTCTCAATGAGTCTACATCAGATTTCCTGGACAGTAATTAAATATGACATTCTCTCCTTATTCAATGATATATATTATAGAGATGGTTCTGTAGATAGAATGAATTACTCTGATATTATGCTAATCCCTAAATGTGAATGTGTGTGCTTAGTTACAAATTGCAGGCCAATCAGCTTGCTGAATTTCTTCTTTAAAAATTTCACCAAATTTTTAGCAAATAAATTGGGGCCCTTGCTGCATGATCTAGTCTCCTCATCTCAACTTGCATTCTTGAAAGGGAAAACAACCTTGGATTGTTTTTTGGTAGCTTATGAACTAGTAAATCTTTGCTCAAAGAAGAAGTCAGATATTTGTATGCTCAAGATTGACTTCTAGAAGGCTTTTGACTCCCTAAGTTTAAATTTCTTGGAAGAGTTGCTGCAAGGCATAGGATTTGGCAAAAGTGGTGCCATTGGATTCATATGGCCCTCCAATCTGCCAAATCATCCTTTCTAATTTATGGTATAAGATAAAACAATCATTTCTAAGAGAGGGCTCAAGCAAGGTGATCCTCTCTCCCCAATGTTTTTTATCCTAGTTGTTGTTGTGTTGGTCCAAATTCTCAAGCAGAGAAAAGAAGAAGATGTTTTCAGACCCTTAAATATCAGTGGACAACTATCACAACTATCAGTACTTCAATTTGCAAAAGATACTCTTGTGTTCTGCAATGGAGATGAAGAAAAGATCATCCACCTTAAATTTCTATTACACATCAATGCAAATATATCAGGTCTGGCAATAAACTTCAATAATTTCTCTCTTATTTATTTTGGTAAATCAGGAGCTAAGCATGCAACTTTTTCATCAATCCTGGGATGTGCTGAAGAATCACTCCCATAGAAATACTTGGGGCTCCCCTAACTAAAGGAAAGATGAACAAAAGAGAATGGATGGCCTTTATTCACAAAATAAAGGGGAGACTATCCACTAGAAAGGAAGAATGCTCTCTAAGGGGAGGGGTGAAGGTGTAGGATAATGGCTCGATTCTGGTTCAGATTGTTTTGGAGTATCTGCAGCAAAAGAAAGTCACAGCATATCAGTCGACTGATAGAAGGATCAGGCGACTGTCCAGAGAGTTTTCGAAGGCTAAAGATACAAGCAGCAGCAGAGGATCAGTCGACTGATCGGTCGACTGCCAGATGGATTGCCAGTCGACCAGTCGACTGATGACGGGATTTTGAACTAGATCAGGCCCAATTCGAAAAGGCCCAATAGTTTCCCTATAAATACACTTGTTAGGGTTTTGTAATCTGAGACGGAAAATTAGAGATCCCTATTTCGGTTTTGCAGCCGTCATTATTTGTAAGGGTTTGTTTTCGCCCATTGGTGATAATTTGAAGAAGAAGAAACCCCAACCGCCCCGTGGATGTAGGCATGTATTTTGCCGAACCACATTAAATCTGTGCGTCCTCTTTTGTTGGTTTGTTTTTGTGTTTTCTCGCTGGTTCTCTCTTTGTATTCCGCATTGATTCTTGTTGGTTTGATTTGTACTCGCGCACAACAAGTGGTATCAGAGCTGTTGGTTCGACCTAGAGAGAGATGGCGGGTGATGCAAATGCAACCAAGGAAGTTGTGGGATCAAGTTCATCAAGAACAACGATTCACAACGCAAAATTTGAAGTTGAAAAATTTGATGGGACAAACAATTTCGGGATGTGGCAATGTGAGGTTTTGGATGTTCTTGTTCAACAAGAACAAGATGTTGCTTTGGAAGTTGAAAAACCTAAGGATATGTCCGAAGCAGATTGGAAGAAGTTGAATCGAGTTGCGTGTGGGACTATTCGGCTCTTTATTGAGAAGGCTCAGAAGTACGATTTGATGAGGGATACCGTTGCTGCGGTGTTGTGGAAGAAGCTCGAAGACAAATACATGAGAAAAAGTTTGGAGAATCGGCTGTATTTGAAGAAGAGACTTTTTCGCTTCACCTATACGGAAGGTATGTCTATGAATGCTCATGTGGAATCATTTAATAAATTATTGGCTGATTTGTTAAATTTGGATGAGCAAATTAAGGATGAAGATAAAGCCCTAATTCTGTTGAATTCATTACCTGAAAGTTATGATCATTTAGCAACTACTTTATTATATGGAAAAGATACTGTGAAATATGAAGATGTTGCAAATGCTTTGTTGAATAATGAAACTAGGAGAAGGGATAAGATGGTTGATAGAGAAACTTCTGAAGCGTTGATTGTAAGGGGCAGGACTGAGACTAGATCTGAGTCCAAATCTGGGAAAAAGGGAAACAAATCTCGTTCCAAATCGAGAGGAGTTTCAAAGGACAGGAAAATACCGGCCAAAGATGAATGTGCTTTCTGTCATGAAAGGGGGCATTGGAAAAAGGATTGTCCAAAGCTGCGAAATAAGGGAAATTCGACTGCAAATGTGACTGTTGATAATTTAGAAAGTGGCGAGGATGTTTCTTTTGCACTTGCTTCTAGTCCCTCACTTTATCAAGAAGTATGGTTTCTTGATACAGCAGCCTCCTATCATATGTCTTGGAAAAAGGAGTGGTTTACTTCTTTGGAGTATATGGATGGTGGTGTAGTTTTGATGGGAAATGATGCACCTTGTAAGAAGGTAGGAATCGGGAAGATTGAATTGCTAATGCACGATGGTCTTATTAGGGAGCGTCTTCAGAACGATACAGCATATGGAAAGCCTTATAAACAGTAAATCAAAAATTATGTAGCTCAAGTTTGAATAGTTTGACAATAATTAGTTGTAAATAAAAGTGCATGTTTCCATAAGTATATATATATATATATAAACAGTAAATCAAAAATTATGTAGCTCAAGTTTGAATAGTTTGACAATAATTAGTTGTAAATAAAAGTGCATGTTTCCATAAGTATATATATATATATATATATATATATATATATATATATATATATATATATATATATATATATATATATGTAACATCTTGAATTTTCAATTATAATTAAATATAAGTTTGTTTGATTTCACGTATTTTGTACGTGCAAATTTATGTACATTTTTCCTAAAAATTTATTTATTTTTATATCATGAACAAGTATTTTATTTCTTTTTTTTAAAAATCCTATAAGCCTATTTTAATCCATGTACCTAATTGTTTAATTCTAGCCCACACTAATTAATTTAATTATTTTAATTAGAAAGCCCTTGGACTTTTAGCCCACTAAATTGAGGCCACTAGTTTAATCTCATTTAAATGAGACAACTTGTAGGGCAGACTAGTTTTTGTAACTAATTAATTAAAATACACGAACATTTAGTAACTAGGTGTGCATTGTGTGGCACGTGCATTGCACTAGCACGTGTTTTGAGTGAGTAAGGGGGGTGGCCGGATTGCCTCATGAAGTGGGGAGAGAAATGGAGTGAATGGTGAGTGGTTATGTGTTCATGAGTAGTTGTTCTAATTCCCTAGTACATCCTAGCCCCTAATCTACCTTCATCAAACTAATCTTAGTCCTTCATTTGGCCCTAAGAAGTGTATAAATAGCCCCCCTAGCCATTCACTTCTCTTGCACCAATAGAATTTGTAAAGAAAGTGAGAAGAAAAGATAGAGTTGTAAGAAATTTGTGTGAGGAAAAAGATAGAGTTGTGCATTATTGTGTGTCCCTTTCACTATTGGAGGCCGGCCTAGCATCATCAAGGAGAGGAAGGGCTCGGGTTCTCCTAGTACAAGGAGGAGGAGAGCTTTGGTGTGCACAAGCAAGGAGGAGAAGGCTTACAACTAGGAGAGGATCGCGTGTTCAAGGAGTTTCCCTAGAAGTTTTTCTTGTTTTCTTCAACTAAGGTAGGTGATCTCTCTACATCTAATGTAGATATCATGTTAGGGATTGAATTGATGAAATTACTAAAAAAACTAGTTAATTTGGCCATGTGTTTGTTTAAAAAGAGACTAATTAGAAATGAAGTGAATGCTTGATGATTTGAGTGATAATTGATAAAAATTGTGATTATTAAATTAGAAATTATCATGTTGCTATGAAATATGTGTTTTTGAACCATGCTAGATTAAGGAAATTTGCTTGTGAAATGACTAGTTGATTAACTGAATCATCGATATGTATTATCTTAATTAATGTAACACTAGTATGAAAAAGGAAATTATGTTCCAGAAATATTTGTAGAATAAAAGAAAGTAAGAAAATAGTCTTTTGTGAAGATTGTGGTGCAAAATTATGTAGAAATCATGGTTGTTTTTCAATGTCGAAAATGTAGACATAGAATATGAAGTACAAAGAAAAATTCACGTTTTTAAGTCAAAATAATGATTTTAAATTACTGTTATGCTGCAAATTTCTAAGATTGTTGATCTGGAAAATTTTGTATGATACAAAATAGAGGAGAAGAAAATTTAAAAGATTTTGAATTGTGAAAAATTATTAATAAACAGCAACTCAACTCAATTCACATTGGGTTAGTCACTCAGACCTACTGGTCAGTTGGTGCATTTTAAAAAAAGTTACTGTAGCAAAGCGGAGCTCTTAGTCTTGGGTTCGAGTCTCTCCAGAGACTTTATTTTCTTGAAAATTGATTTTAACTCAATACCGAAACCCAAAGATTAAGTATAATCTGAGTTCGCTATTAGACAGTAGTCATCTTTGGACTTACTGGTCTTCGGGTGCGGTTTAAAACTGTTACTGTAGCACGGCGGGGGCTCTGTGTGTGGGTTCGAATCCGGCCTTAGCCATTTTTTCGGAAAAATTGATTTCTTTTTCCAATTTTTATTATTTAAACAGTTTTTAAGTGTTTTAAAAATTGACAAAAAATATTAGAATTATTCTAAAAATGCATAGACTTCATGAAAATTATTTCTATAGCTTTTGACTTATTATAATGATAATTAGAGGCTATTTTGAGAAAATAACTTGATACAAATTATTAGAATGAAATATTGATTAATTAAAGAGAATAAATATTTTTCTTTTAAAAGAAATCTTGAGGAGAGATTTTAAATGAGATTGTGACATGGATAATTTAAGTAAGATTGATGTGATTTCTTCGCTTAATAAATTAAAAAAAAAAAGATATTATGAATGTAAAGAAATTGTGTGAAGTTAAATTATGAATGTGGTAAGTTTGATAAAATGAAATTGTTGTATTATACATGAACTTAATGCATGGAAATGATATAAAAGATCATGATGAATTATGAGAAAAATTTGTGAGTATGAATACTCAATTTTTATGAACATGAAATGAGATTAAAGACTAGAGTGTAGCTAAGTCCTTATACCGGCATGGTTTAATTCTTTTGAGATAAAATGTTGTAATGAAAGATGAAGTTTGGGTCATTATTGTTGATTGATGGTTAAGACCGATATGGAGGAAGTGCTAACTCTAGGGTGTTGATTTTATTCATGATTCTATTATCTAAGGATTAGACACATAGTGGAGATGTGATGAAAGTAAGAGAAAAACACAAGTATGAGGGCATCGGATCTACGGTGTGAGAGTATTCATAGGTTGCCTGCTTGATGTGTCATGTCATGGCGTGGATACATCTCCAGAATTATCAGGACCGTGGCGATGCTTGTGGGGTGTTTGGTGACTACGGGTGGTGCCATTGTTCCATGACGGAGGCTGAATTGTCCATAGGCTCTGCATGATGCGTCATGTCACAACGTGGGATTCCCTTCTAGGCTGTTTGGACATGGGCTCGTAACTCATAGAACACCTAGGATACTTATCGTAGTTACCGTAGTAGTTTAACTCATGGCGAGGGAATCAACCCTACAAAATGAAGAACGATTAAGGGCTTGCCCTCGAACCTATGTAGTATGGGATGCATAGAATCCGAACAAGTGCGCATTAGTATCATGTAATATAAATAACTGCATTAAAGACTAAGTGCACATTTACACACGACATCAATAGGATAGTCCCCCTTAGCTTTGTTTGTGACAAGTGTGTACTTTCTAAGTAAGAGAAATTGATGTATTATATCCTAGCATCAGTTGTATGCAACTGACGTGCCCACAGTTTCCATGCAGGATAAAGTGATTGAAAAGACAAAATAATGATTGCTGCTTAAAGAAATGTTCAAGTTGTTATTTAATTCATGTATAATATTGTAATTTGCTTCCGCTGTGTAAAATGTAATCATTGTTGTAAATAAAATTTTTAATTCCTTGTAAAATTGTACGAAGTGAAGTGTAAAGATCCTGTGGAACTTCGAATTCAGTCTTATTTGGAATTCGGGATGTTACAATATATATATCTATATAATAAATTACAAAGAAAGCTATCAAGTGGCTATGTTTCAATCTCCTCTAAAATCAATGGCCCAGATTTAACCTCACAAAACATATTTTTCCGCTCAAAATTTCAAACCCCGCACATTTCAAAATTCACACACACACTACCTCTTTCCCAAAATACCCCCCCTTCTCTCTCTTTCTCACTGTCTCTCTATCTTTCCCGCTCACTCAGCCTCTCTCTCTCACTGTCTCCCTCTCTCTCTCCCTGCTCTCTTTCTCCCAAAATTACCTCCACTGTCCCTGCCCCCCACCTCCACCTCCAATTGCGACCCCTCTCTCTCCCCGCTCTCCCCGCCCCCCACCTCCAGTCGCTACCCCTCACCAAACCAAGCCCGACGCCGCAAACCCCTCCCTCCTCCTTTCCGCTCTCTTTGCAACCAGCACCACTGCGACCCCATCCAACCACCGACCCCCTCACCTTCACCGATTTCACCATCTCAGGTATGATCAAAATTTCCTGTTTTGTGCCAAAAGTTCGCAATCATTTTTTTCTTCTTAACCCAACAGTTCTTGATGGTCTGATTAGCACTCTACTGTCTCAGAACACCACCAACTCCAACTCTGCTAGGGCTTTCTTCAATCTCAAAACCAATTTCCCCAATTGGCAACAGGTTGAGAATAATTTTCAACTTTATTATTATGATGAATTTTTATGTTCATTGGTTAGTTATACTTTGGGTTTTGTATTTTGTATGTTTTGGATGCGGGTCAGAAGAGGGTAGGCGGAGCTGTCTTGCTTCAAAGGAATCGGCCCTAAAACTGTTAGTTTCTTCATCTATGTCCTTTCTCAACTGTGGCATGTTCGGTTTGATTTATTTTTATTGTTTCACGATGAATGATGACATAGACCAATTGGCTGTAGAATAAGTACAATTGAAGGACCATTTGTGCTAACTTCTAAATTAGCAATTGCCCTAGATAGATATCGAGGAAGTTGTGATAATGCTTTTGTATGAGTATGCTATGTCATGTTTAGATGGAAAAGGGAGGACTGTGGAGGTTGAGATGATTGTTTAACTTTAACAGAGGTAGGATCTCTAATTTTCAGCTGAGTGTGGTAATTGGATGAAACTATGAAATTGCCCAAATTGGAGGTTATGGACATAGTTGTCAAATCGTATCGGCTTCTTAACCCCACATATGTATAAAATATGACCTTAATCCGAATCAATATATGACCAAATTTCCTGTTTTTTCTTTTTAACCCCAAAGTTTTGTGCCCAAAGTTCGCAATATATGATCAAAAAGGCAGAAAAAAAGGGTTTAATTTGATTGTTTATAAATATATCTTGAAACACAGTTTTGAAATTTTAATTACCTTCTTTAAACACAGAATGATGAATACTCATACAAAAGCATATATTGCGAACTTGGGTATGAATGCAATATTTCAAGTAGATATCTTAAGGTCATATTTTATACATGACAACATGTTAGATATTAGCTATTTTTGTTGATGTGAACAGTATGTTAGATGAAGCTTATATATATATAGAGAGAGAGACACACACACACAGAGAGAGAGAGAAAGAGTTGTTTTGGGGGAGGATTTGAATTTGAGTTTTGGTGGAGGATTTGAATTCTATTACGGTGTAGTTATTATTAGTGTGATTCCCATCAAAATAACAATACTGTAAGAAGAAAAACAATGTAAATATGTTACATACTTGCGTTCTATAAACTTAGGGCTTAGGCGGAAGTACTTCAAGTGTCCATCCCAAGGTACCTTTTGAGACCAGCTCGGGTGGAAATCACATACTCCCGAGCTGGTAAACCACAAGAATTTAAGCTTTTTTCTTTTCAAAATGGAAATAGAAATTGATACCAAAAAAATTTTAAAACAAAGGTTACCTATTAACAAATTCAATAGATGTTTCTCCAGCTCGAAGATATTGTGGTTCTAAATACCAAACATCACATACTACAGCCCACGATGTCATCAATCGCAAGAGATGCATTGTAAAAGATTGCCTGGTAGTTACAATGAAACGATTTAGATATTAGAAATTGAGTATAGATTATAAAACTTGAGCTAGATGAAGAAATATGTTAAATTTAGTAGTTATACACAAATTAAAAATGAAAAATAAGTTTATACTATGGTACTTGGATAGGTTTTTACCTTTTTTTAAAGCCTAATCTTCATATTTATGGATTTGTGTAAATCTTTTATCCTGAAGCTTACTAGACCCTCATATGCATATTTTGAAACTACATGCACGATTGTAACTGGTACATATCCAAAAATATTCTACTACTAGGTATGCCCGTGGCACATGCCTACGGCACGTATTCGGAACTGTATATAAATTTATTTGTAGTTATTTGATTGTATGAACTGCATATAAATTTATGCATTTATTTGGAGTTATTCACTATACCTCTTTAACAAACCTTCGTTAAATTGTTTCAGTTTTTTAATTATTCTACTATTATAAGCTTACTCTCCATATATGAAATATTCTACTATTATAAGTTATAACATGACAGTAAATCCAAGTAACTGGTACATATCCAAATACTGATTGTGATTTATATAGAAAAACCACCAACAGTGCATTCATTACCTGGGTATTAACCTAAGCCACCTTATGCACATGCAAAAGACCAACCATGACTTGAAACCAGCCAACTAACAATGTCTTTAAGCCACCTTATGCACATGCATGTACCCATTACTCTACTGTTTCTAGAAGATAGATCATAGTAGTTAATATTATGTTCGTATTTTCTATCCATTTCTCTACAATGTTTTGATTGGTTTGTTAAAATAATTAGAACGTCAAAGTTAATCATCATATATTTTCCCTCCTTTATATACAGATCAATTGCTTCAATTATAGAATAGGAATGGATGATATCACTATATATAGCCATGTAAGTATCTCCTTTTTTTTAAAAAAAATCTACAACTCTTGATATAACAATAAGTTCCTCACATTTTAATGTTTACTTTAATACCTTACAGGTTGATGTTGACTTGGAAAAACAGTAAGTGAAACTTTTCATTGTGTTTTTATCAAATTAATTAATTGGGTATGAATGCAATATTCAAGTGGATGTCTTAAGGTCATATTTTATACATAACAAACATGTTAGATATTAGCTATTTTTGTTGATGTGAACAGTATGTTAGATGAAGCTTATATATATAGAGAGAGAAAGAGAGAGAGAGAGTTGTTTTGGGGGAGGATTTGAATTTGAGTTTTGGTGGAGGATTTGAATTCTATTACGGTGTAGTTATTATTAGTGTGATTCCCATCAAAATAACAATACTGCAAGAAGAAAAACAATGTAAATATGTTACATACTTGCGTTCTGTAAACTTAGGGCTTGGGCGGAAGAAAAACAAGTTTTGATCGTATTTTTCTACTCCTACCAGAAGATTGTTTGAGCTCAACAACAAACATTGTTTATCCAGAAGTTCTTTTATAGTTATTTCAGAAAATACAAGTAATTTTGATTAAAATACAAGTAACAAATTTAGGACTGGGATTATCATTCAATAAACTTTTTTCATGCTCTAACTAATGAACCTTACTTGAATATACTCAAACTTTTTGTTCAGTTAAGTGATCTTCATAAACTCAAGTCACCAATATTTATTAATGATTCTGAGGTTAATAATAACTATTTGCTAATTCGTTAATTAAGAGACTTAAGATAGCAAAATTTTCTCTAAATAGTATTATGGATGATCCAAAAAACTTTTAAATCTCACCAACCACAATTAAAAAATGCATCTACCAAACTGTGCATGGGCTACCATTCCCATACTCTCAGCACATGCTCTCAATTATACAGTGTCTATATTTCCTTTGCATCTGTAAGGATAACTACAGATAATCTTATTAACTATATATTTAAGTATGCATGGAAACAATGATCTTAACCATACAATTTTAAATTCAGGAGTAAAAGAAAAGTATATACAATAGTAGTTATTAAAAAAATTCTTGACATATGAATGACAATTAGTATCTTCTCAGGCCTTTAGTGTGATCATCTGTTTATCAATTCACACTTCACAGTCACACTGCTCATAAGTGACTTTTAAAGTGGAGTTATAACATATATGTTTCTATCTGTAACAGATTAACTTCTTTACTTATTTGATAGAGATGGATATTAAATATAACTGCAGTTTTTCTAGCTAAAAAATTAAATATAACTATGGTTATCTTAAACACAAGCATATATATTGAATACAATATAATTTTGTATATTAGCTAGCTAGAACAAACAGTAGGTTGTCACTCTCATCCTATATAATGAAATGAATCTCTCTTTATTTTTCTACAAGACGATGCTAAATTTCCAACCATATAGCAATTGGAGTTGCAATAACAAACAATTATGTAGCAGAAAATGCAGACATCTTTTAAAAAATTAATTGCAATCCTGCTACATAATTGTTTGCATTTTCTTAAAGATGCCTGCATTGAACAAAGATGTTTAAAAGATGAGAGTGATACAGTATAAATTTTGTAGCAGAAAGGGTGATACAGTATAAATTTTCAATTTTGAAAATTGCTATATAGTATTGAAAATGCTATATACATTATTGAATCAGTATTGAAAATTTTAAAGAAAGGGTGATACTGTAGTATAAATTGTCAAAATTGTGTTGATACAGTATCACCGTTTATTGAAAATGCTATATAGTATAAATTTGAAATAAAGGGTGATACTGTATCAATTTTGACAATTGCTGTATACAAAGATGTCTGCATTTTCAATTGCTAATGTCTATATGAATGTCTGAATTTATATATAGTTTACAAGTATCACCCTTTCTTTATTTTCATTGTTTATTCTATTACTAGATTTGCCCGTGGGCACGTGCCTACGACACGTCTTCATAACGATACAACATATGAAAAGCCTTGTAAACATTAAATAAACAATTATATAACTCAAGTTTGAATAGTATGACAATAATTAGTTGTAAATAAAAGTCCATGTTTTCATTAGTATATGTTGAAAAAAAATAATTATGAATTGGGGTATAAAAGTCCATGCTTCCATAAGTATATATATATATATATATATATATATATATAGAGAGAGAGAGAGAGAGAGAGAGAGAGAGAGAGAGAGAGAGAGAGAGAGAGAATTAAATAAATAAAGGAGCTGTTTTAGGGGATTTGAAGTTGAGTTTTGGGGGGAAATTTTTGGGAAGAAAAATGGGTTTTGTGAGGTTAGATCTGGGCCTTTAATTTTGGGGAGATTGAAGGAGAGCTACTTGATAGCTTTCTTTGTGTTTTATTTTATAGATTTGATGGCATTTGAATTTCTAACTGTATTAGCAAACATTAAATCAATAATGAGCCAGCAAACACTTCAAATCAATTAACTTATCACTAAGAAGAAGAAAAAAAAGAAAGAGGGTCGTCCTGCATCGTGTAATATGATAGACTTACCATAAATGTATGTTTTATTATTATTTTTTCTTTAATGAAACAAGATGACCAAATTAAAAAACCAATTATATATGATAGACTTACCAAAACTTTTTTTCATTGTTGTTTTACTTTTGTATGACTTTCGTATTTGAATTGTAATAGGACTGGGATGCAGCTGACATGGACCTCAAATTTATAAATGCAACTACATTAATCAATTGGGGTTGCAATAAGGTAAATTGATATTTACTACAACTACACCCTATTTTTGTTGTTAATTGCCGCTAATTTAATGCTTCTTCTTTTTTTCCCAGATTGTTGTCTACACTCAAAACCGTTATGTACATATTGATAGTTTAACTTTTGGTAGGGTGATGAAGAACATGTTCAGTTAAAAGGAATTGTCCTGTTTGAAAGGTAATGGTTTCAAAACTCTTACTATTGTTTTAAAACTCTCATTGTTTTCACTGATTATTGTAAACTCTTACTATTTGTTTCAAATCTCTTATTGATTTTTTAGGCTTACTGTTTGGTCCCATTTTTGAAGACTTGAAGCATTGTGTTTTCTTACAACCCTGTAAATTTTTTTTCATCATTCGATTGGTTGGTGTATATTTTGGTGAAGGATGTAATAGTTGTAATATTTAGCATTTTTTGAGATGATGTGAGTATCTGTATATAATGATGATATAATATAGTTATGTTAATACCCGTACCTGCAAAGTTGTGGAGTATTGGATTCTGTGTTTGATTTTTGAAAGGTTTTTCTAAAAATCTATTATGTTTTCAAACGAAATTTTGGTTTTTATTTTGTATCTTGCATTATATTATGATTTTTTTCCCCCAGAGCCTTATATATATGATACATGTGTGATGTTGGTTGGTTTGGCCTGGGGAGGATTGATATTTATTGTCTGTGATATTATATTTTTAATTGTTAGCAGAATTACGTAAGAAATTGCTATAAAAGGGCTAATATTTTGGGGGAGGTTCTGTCGAAATTTTTACTAAATTTCCTAAAATCTATTATGTTTTCAAACGATATCTTGGTATTTATTTTGTATCTGTAGTCATGAATTTTTTTCCCCCCAGAGCACTATATATATGATGTCTGTGTGACGTTACTTGGATTTGCCTGGGGAGGATTGATATTTATTGCCTGTGATGTTAATTTTTTAATTTTGAGCAGAATTTCGTAAGGAATTGCTCTTAAAGAGCAGAATTCTTACGTTTTCAAACGAAATCTTCGTTTTTATTTTGTATCTTTGCTAATATGAAAATTTTAGGAAAGGATTAATATTAATTGCCTGTAAAGTTTTAGAGGAGATTGTCGAAGGAATCGGCCAAAATTACAATTAGCCAAGATGCAATTCAGCTAGGATACAAATCAGCCAAGATATAATCAGCCATGATTACGATCAGCCAAGATACAATTTGGCCAAGATACAATTCAGTAAAAATACAATCAGCTATAGATACAACCAGCCAAGATACAATTCAGCCAAGATACAATCAGCCAAGTTTACAATCAGCCAAGATACAATTCAACCAATATACAATCAACCAAGATACAATTTAGCCAGGATACAATTCAGATAATATACAATCTTCCACCAAAAGTGCTCACCATTAACACTTTGGCAAATGCACACACAAGGTAAAAACCCATAAGTACTTTGAAGAATCTCAGTAGGGTATACAACTGTGTGAAAGAATCAACCAATACAAAACCATCTATATTTACACAAGGAATTTTGCTCATTTATGGTCTGAAATGGTCCAAACAATAATAGAATTGAAATATGAAATACACAATTACTAATTAACCTTGCTCAATAACCAACCAAAAGAAGAAGAAAAATTTATTTTTTTTTAAAAATTTGAATAAGTTCACTCAAAGCTAACAAGCAACAATATTGATGGGGAGTTTTCCGTTACATCTGTTAATGTCCGAGCTTTTTTCATATATCATTTTTTTTGCACCTAGTGACTTCACTTTTCCAAAGACAAAGCCTATCTTCGTGGGCATTCCATCTACAAGGGAATTCTCATATATTTCTTTGCACTCTTGAACCATGCGACATTTCAAACCATTGCATAAATCAGAATAAAGACCTATGTTACAAATGCACTCCAGCATCCAAGCATTTAAAATGATCAAATGCACTCCAGAATCCAAGCATTTAAAATGATCCAAGCATTACAGCAAATTTTTTATTCATCCTTTTAGAAGTAGATGATCAAATTCTCACCTCCTTCGCATCTTTCCATGGTATTCCTTCACACAAACCTACAAGCTTCTCGACAACCTCAGGCTGCAAATGAAGAATAAGCACGTGTTAAGGTACTTTCTGAAGCATTTTATCCCAGTCCCAGACAATCCAATTGGTTATAAGATTAAAGTTAATTAATCTTATTTTCATCTGAATTGGAAACTTTTAGGGCGAAGGAAAGTCTGTAGAATGATTGAATCTTATGTCTCAAAGTTGTGTACATACATAAATCTTCCGCCATGTACACAGTGAGATATAATACTTTATATTGCAAACATGCAACACATCTAATAAAATATGCAAAACAGATAAACATGAACAAAAAAAATATATAACCACAATAACAGCTATTACTACCATGGCATCATGTCTCGGCAAATACCAAAATGCATTGACTGAGACAAATAGAAAAATGGTCTATGAATACTTGCCCACAACAACAACTTAATTAATTAATCATTCTTCGCGATGACATGCCGCAGGAAACAATTTAAAGGTGAATGTATTAAAAACAATTAGGAAACAATAAAATTTTAAAGGAGGCCTGTATAGAGAAGATGGTTGTATTAGAGATGTGGTTGTATTTGTTTACACTCAGATTTTTTTTTTGGCATAGTGCATATTTTTAATGGATGTGCTCACATTTCTTGAAAAATAGTTATGTTTTAGGAGAAGGGGCTAAGTCAATATTGAGAAATTTAAGGGCAATAAAGATGAAATAATTAAAAAACTAAAACAATTTAAAAAAGGTTTGTTAAAGAGGAATAGTGAATGACTCCAAATAAATGCATAAATTTATATGCAGTTCATACAATCAAATAACTACATATAAATTTATATGCAGTTCCGAATACGTATATATATATATATATATATATATATATATATATATATATATATATATATATAGTGAGAGAGGGAATTAATTAAATAAAGGAGTTGTTTTGGGGGAAATTTTGAATTTGAGTTTTGGAGGGGGAAATGTGTTTTGTGGGGTTAGATCTAGGCCTTTGATTTTGGGGGGATTGAAGGAGAGCCACCTGATAGCTTTCTTTGTGTTTTATTATATAGACTAGATTTTCCCATGAGTACGTGCCTACGGCACGTCTTCAGAACGATACAGCATATCAAAAGCCTTATAAACAGTAAACCAACAATAATATAACTCAAGTTTGAATACTATGACAATAATTAGTTGTAGATAAATGTCCATATTTTTATTAGTATATGTTGAAAAATAATTATGAATTGAGGTATAAAAATCCATATATATATATATATATATATATATATATATATATATATATATATATATATATATATATATATATATATATATAGAAAGAGAGAGAGAGAGAGAGAGAGAGAGAGAGAGAGAGAATTAAATAAATAAATGAGTTGTTTTGGGGGAGATTTGAATTTGAGTTTTGGGGGAAAATTTTTGGGAGGGAAAATGTGTTTTGTGAGGTTAAATCTGGGCTTTTGATTTTAGGGGCTGTAAGCCCTATTTTTGGATTTTACTGTATTTTGTTTTCTTTTGCTTATTATATTTGGATCCATTTGTTATAATGTATTTTGTCTTTTCTTGTGTTCTTGTGTTCTCTCTTGATCGATCTGTGTTATTTGGTTGGATTCTGGTCTCTTTGCAAATTTCGCTCTTTCTATTTTGAGTCTGATTTGTTCTCCTTTATGTTTGTCTCATCTCATTGCACTCATTTTTCTCTTTTTGGAGCCAAAACCAATACCCAGAACCCACAAAATCTCAACCAAAACCCTAATTCTTGATCCCTATATATACCCTATTAATTAACCCTAATTTTATTCCACCCTCTCTCTCTCTCCGCCATTTTCCTTCTCCCCGATCCCCCACCCTCTCCTTTTCTGTTTCGTTGCACCCCAAACCCAACCGAAACCCCTTCACCCCGTGGCCAACTCCGATCGCCTTCCACCATGTGGGACCCCGTATTTCTATAGAGTATATATACTAGTATATATATAATAAGTAGAAAGAAGGAAATGAAAGAAAAGTTGAGAAGGTATTAATTAGTGTGGCCTATAGATGATCCTATGGGAATTGATGGTGTGATGGGCCTATGAGATTTCCTATGGGGCTAAGGAAGGATTAAATGAATGAATGAATGAAAGATGGAATGTGTGTGTGGTGTGTGGTTTGACCGGTTGACTTTGGGAAACATACTCCCATATCGGCCATAAGAAGGAAGAGAAAGAGGGATATATTAGGAAAGCCAAGGATAAAGGTTACCTTCCGTCCGGACACTCTTTTGAGGCAGCCTGTGGTGGGCGTGGTTAGAATTTAGTTAATTGTGTGTGTACTAATTAAGTGCGGGGCGTTACAGATGGTATGAGAGCCAACTTTCGACATCGAATGTAGGACTTGTATATAGAAAGTGCGTGGGACGCAATATATGTATGAGATGCGTAAGACCCTGGGAAGGCAGCGATTAGGAGACAAGTCTACATTCGACTAGAAAGAAAGATCCTGTACTAGATTGCACGTCCCGTATTCAGCGAGGATGCTGAATTCTTAAGAGGGGGTGAATGTGGGACCCCGTATTTCTAGAGAGTATATATACTAGTATATATATAATGAGTAGAAAGAAGGAAATGGAAGGAAAGTGGAGAAGGTATTAATTAGTGTGGCCTATAGATGATCCTATGGGAATTGATGGTGTGATGGGCCTATGAGATTTCCTATGGGGCTAAGGAAGGATTAAATGAATGAATGAATGAAAGATGGAATGTGTGTGTGGTGTGTGGTTTGACCGGTTGACCTTGGGAAACATACTCCCATATCGGCCATAAGAAGGAAGAGAAAGAGGGATATACTAGGAAAGCCAAGAATAAAGGTTACCTTCCGTCCGGATACCCTTTTGAGGCAGCCTGTGGTGGACGTGACTAGAATTTAGTTAATTGTGTGCGTACGAGTTGAGTTCGGAGCGTTACACACCGTCACCACCATCATCGTCTCCATCCCCTCGCCACCACAACCTCATCACCGTCGTGTCCCCATCATCATCCCCGTTCTCCTCGTCGAACCCAATCCACCGTGGTTTTCCCATTGCCTTAACCCATCTCTGTGCACCCCACCTTTGTCACCGTCGTCCCTCGCCGCTCCACCGAATACCCTAGCATCGCCGTTCAAGTCCTCGGTCCCCGCTGTCGTCGCCCCTCTGTTTCCAACCGAAAACAGAGATCGCCTTCGTCGAGGCTGCCGTCGCCGTCGTCGCTTCCCGAACGTGATGACGTCGTCTTCGTCGTGGTGCCGATGTCACTCTGCCCCCACCGCAGTGGCCGCCATAGTCACGCCGTTCTCCCTCTCTCTCCTTGCCAAAGGTTGAAGAAGATCGTCGATTGGTCGGTTTTGCTGTCCCGTGTTTTGGCACAACGGATCCGGAGTTGCTATCCCGATCCGGTGTGTGATATCGTTGCTATTGCTATTGCTTTGTTTGCTTGGATTTTTAATGAGGATTCTGATCTCGTTATTCTTATTATTTGAATATGCAAAATAACAGGCAAGTCTCTTCTTGAACTAGCATTTTATTCTGTTCAAGTTTATTTGATCTCTGCAAGTAGATCTAGTCCCATTTGTTATCATACTGCTTTGATAATTTCGTTAAGTTTATCGAGGGTTTACACAAGCTAACCCGGCATACTCTTAACATCGTGTTGTCTCTTTGATCTAAACCCTAGTCCCCATTGTTTCATACATATGCACATTTAAATAACTAGATTCATGCATAGGACTACTTGATAATTTGGACATGTTAAATTGTATGTGCTAGATTGAAGTTGATCGATGAATTGATACCATGCATATGATAATTGTATCTTAAACTTAGAAATTTGCATGATGACACCTAGGATCACTTTGATTACCAATTTGCATGCTACATGTGATCGTATGATTTATTTATTGCCATTCTATGTTGAACAATTTCTACACTGCTAGTTGTTTTGTTTTGTATCAGATTTTCCACCATGCTGAACATAAATTGTAGCCCTAGATGTCTAGTTCACTTTTTCTTTTTGCGGATTTGAATTCCGATGTATAACCTGCTAGATATCATCATTTTAGTATAGCCATGTTAGTAATTTCATATTCACAAATGCATGCATATCCTTCTGTTTCTTAATTTAATTGACCATGCTAACAGTAAAAGAAAAATCTGAAATAAATCTAGTTGAACCTAGACACATGTAGGAACCACCAAGAATTTTTATAGATTTGATTAATGAGTTCTCTAACCTGAAATAAATAGTTGAACACAACTTACTACATGCTGTCTAAACATAAAATCTGAATAGAATAGAGTTTTCACGCTAGTTTCTGTATCTTTTATATGCCTTAATTATATTCGCTTGAACCGTATGGAAGTCTACTTTCAAGGCCTCCTAACGGATTCAGGTTTGCTATTTTGTTGTGCCTGTAATCCATGATTTAGTACAGCAAGGTCATACTGTCCTGATAATGGAATTTTGTGTAAATAACTTGTTTGTTTCATGATTTGTCTGTAACGCATAGAACTAGACACACTTAGTGTTATACAATATTGACACCATCTTGCATGCTCACATAGGATGAAAATAAATTAATAACAAGCCGGGATATTATGGGTAGAATTGGTAGTGAACGATCGGAAAATGTACTCAGTAAGGCCTCATCGTTATATTGTATTGTCAAGGAAGGAGGAGTATTGATTGCAATGATGGATTGATGATTCATGATTGAAAATTATTTTTATCTATGCCGAGTACACGATCCGTGAATTCGCCATCAGTCTTAAATGATCACTGTGCTTGCGCCAAACCTGTGGAATGGGATGCAGTAGTACGTGCACTTGATAGATTAATAAAATACTTAATAACATGCATTTCATGTTTGATCTTGACCTGACATCACTCATTACATGCATATTTAATTGTAGACCTTTGATATTATTGCCTGTCTTTGCTTTGCTCTTTGTTTTTGATCATGTTCCTTTTTCCTTTGATATACATGCTTCCTTTATCCTCTGTTTTCTTTACTTGCTGCCCACGACTTGCTCTAAGGGCACTCTTTTCTTTCTTTTAGATTAAGATTTTACAGGTGCTGAAGGATCTATCTCCGAAGAAATTGGTGAGCAACGTTTCTAAAGATGGAACCAGTCTGTGCTGCTTAGATTTATTTGCTGCTAGATTTATTTTCTCGAAGATTGTTATGAATTGTACTTTGTTTTTGGGTGTTATGACTCGGAGTTTGTTTTGATCCCAGATGTTGGATATTTACATTATTGGATTATTTCATTTATTATTGGAATTTATCTTTGATTGATGTGGTTATATTTCTTGCGTGGTTGTATTTTTGTTGTTCATATTGCTGAGTTAGTCTGGTACAGCTTATGGATGGTGTTTACATTATTTGCTGGGCCTACGTTGTGTACTCGTATTCCGTATTTTGGGAAGCGGGGCGTGATACGGTTTTTAGTGGTATCAGAGTCCTGATTTTGGATAATATATCAGTCAAACATGACCAACTTTGTGAAGGTTTAGCTTTGTTTGATATATTAGTCGAGTTTGGCTCTAGTCGGGTTAACTCAGTGATTGCACACCACGATAATCACATGAATACTTGTATAGTAACCAACATATAATCTGAGTACTATCTTTGATCGTGTTTCAGGCTATAGCTCGTGGGAATTCTTCTTCTCGCCCAGGGGATGTGTAGCCAGACAACACTGCCATACTCCAGACGATTCAGCAGATGATGGCTCTTCAGCAGGAGCAGAGTGAGCTGATGAGAGCCACTTTGGCAGCCAATAGGAATGTTGCTGGACCTGCACCTGAGCCTCTGCCACCTAGGCCTGGTACAGTAGCGGATATCATGACGCTGCACCCGGATAAGTTTTCGGGTACTGAGTCGCCGTTGGAGGCCGAGCAATTGCTTATCCGGACGGAGCAACTGCTGGTCGCTGCTTGTGTTGCCGAGGCGGATCGTGTGGATGTGGTTCGCATCCAATTGGTGGATCTCGCTTATATCTGGTGGCGGGTTGAATCCAAAAGGATGCCGTGACCCATTGAGTGGGCCACTTTCTCTGAGAGCTTCATGGCGAAGTTCTTTCCCAGTGCTACTAAGGCAGAGATGGAACGACAGTTTGTTTCCCTAACTCAGGTCAGCTAGATAATATTCTTAAATATAATTTGTTGTTGCCTACTTCACTTGTGACAGTATTAATTTGAGCATTATCTTAATCAGGAACTGTTCCGTGGACGAGTATGCTGCAGAGTTTACTCGGCTCAGTCGCTTTGCCCCTACCCTCATTGTCACTGATGAGGCTCGAGCTAGTCGATTTCAGTCGGGCTTGAGTTTTCCCCTCCAGGACCGTTTTGCTGCTCTTCGGCTTCGTGCTTATTCCAATGTTCTGGATGCGGCTCAGATCCAAAAGTAGTCTCTCAGCAGGTCTAGTGTTCCTCAGAGGACTGTTTCGCACCCTGTTACAGCTCGACCTTCCGGAGGACCCATTCGGAGGCCAGTTCTACCCCCTCCTGCAAGAGCACAACCGTACGCACATGTTGTCCCGAGGAATGTTGAGACTTGTGGCTACTACCATAAGACTGGGCATTCACAGCGAGACTGCAGGATGGCCAACCGACTGCGTTTAGTGTGTGGGAGCAGTGAGCATATGGTTCGTGACTGTCCGAGGAACAGAGCTCCTGTGCCGGTTGCTGGTGTTGCTTAGCTAGGAGAATCAACGCATGGTCAGGGTAGGCCGCCTTTTCCCCCGCAGAGGCAAGTCTTTGATCAGAGGCGTGTGGCTTCTAAAGGAGGTCAGGTTGGAGGTCGTGGTCAGGCTTATAACCTGACAGCCGAGGAAGCAGAAGTTGTTGTTGGAGTGGTTGCAGGTATATCACAGTAGTTGTACTTTCTTTTCTTTCTTTCAGTTTTCTGCATGTTGTTTTTTTCCCTGCTTTGTACAATTATTCGTGTATATATCCTACTTGCACCTTATTCTTTGTTTGATCTTCTTCTAGGTCTGATTTTGGTCTTCTCTCTTCCAGCTCATGTGTTGTTCGATTCGAGTGCTACCCACACTTTCATTTCTTCTCACTTTGTCGATCAGCATGGTTTGGCTAACGATGCTATGCCCGTAGCTTGGGACATCACCACAGGTGGAGGTGTCATTTTCTGTTCTAGGGTTTGCAAGCAGAGCCCGTTGCTGATTGGTGGTGTGGTGTTCTCGACTGATTTGATTGTGATTCCCAATTCCAGTTTTGATGTCATTCTGGGCATGGACTTGTTGGGTGTTTCTTGTGCTGTGATTGATTGTTGGGAGAAGAAGGTGACTTTCAGGCTCTCTGGTCAACCAGAGTTTGTTTTCCATGCGGGTGAGACACCGTCAGGGTGTGTCAAGAACTCGATGGACCCCAAGGCTGTTTCTCTTGTGTCGCTGGGTTCTGATGGGGTTGTTGCACCCTTAGTTTTACGGGACTTTCTTGACATGTTTTTCGAGGAATTACCCAGTCTGCCGCCAGTCCGAGATGTGGAGTTCAGCATTGACGTTCAGCCAGGTATGACTCCTATTTCCAAGAGTCTGTATCGCATGGCACCGATTGAATTGGCAGAACTGAAGGTGTAAGTTCAGGAGCTGCTTGATAAGGGTTTTGTCAGACCTAGTGTTTCACCTTGGGGAGCTCCAGTTTTGTTTGTTAGCAAGAAGGATGGAAGCCGCAGGCTTTGCATTGACTACAGGGAGTTGAACAATGTTACTGTCAAGAATCGGTATCCATTGTCGACGATTGACGATTTGTTCGACCAACTGGGAGGTGCTTCGGTGTTCTCGAAGTTGGATCTTCGTTCCGGGTATCATCAATTTAGGGTGAAGTCAGAGGATATTCCGAAAATGGCTTTCCGAACGAGGTATGGGCATTACGAGTTCTTGGTGATGCCTTTCGGAGTGACTAATGCACCGGCTGTGTTCATGAGTTTGATGAACCGTGTGTTTTTGCCATTCTTGGATCAGTTTGTCATGGTCTTCATCGACGACATATTGGTGTACTCGCGGGGCAGGGTAGATCATGCCGAGCATCTGAAGGTAGTTCTGCAGACCATGAGGGAGAACCAGCTATATGGGAAGCTCAGTAAGTGTGAGTTCTAGCTGGATCGGGTTGCTTTTCTTGGCCACATTATTTTGGGTGCTGGTGTTTCTGTGGATCCGTCGAAGATTTCTGCGGACAAGGATTGGCCTATTCCGAAGTCTGTTCATGAGGTGCCCAGTTTCCTTGGTTTGGCTAGTTACTATCGAAGTTCGTTCAGGATTTCTCCAAAATCGCTGGACCCTTGACCAGTTTGACCAGGAAGGAGCAAACTGGTCCAAAATCGCTGGACCCTTGAAAGTTTGTGTGGGATGAAGCTTGTGATGAAGCTTTCGCCGAGTTAAAGCATCGGTTGACGTCAGCGCCTGTGCTGACTATACCCGACAGCTCGGGTGGTTTTGTGATCCATTGTGATGCTTTGGGGAGAGGTCTGGGAGCAGTGCTGATGCAGTGAGGCAGGGTTGTCGCTTATGTATCGAGGCAGTTAAGACCTCATGAGAAGAACTATCCTACGCATGATCTGGAGCTTGCAGCTATGATTTTTGCCTTGAAGTTATGGAGGCACTATTTACTTGGGGATAGAGTTGAGATTTTCACAGATCACAAGAGCCTCAAGTATGTGTTCACGTAGAAGGATTTGAATATGAGGCAGAGGAGATGGCTAGAATTGATGGCAGACTTTGACATCAATTTGCAGTATCACCCGGACACAGTAAATTCGGTACTAGATGATTTGAGTCGGAAGCCTGCCGCTATGTTCCTCACTCAGCAGGAGGAACTAGTGGAGGATATGAGAAGGCTAGAGTTGGATGTGCTGCTTCCTGGATTAGATCGACAGCTTATGTTGTTGCAGTTGCAGTCTTCCTTGGTAGAGCAGATCAAGGCAGCTCAAGGAAGTGATCAGAAATTGTAGGAGTTTCGGAGTGAGGTGGAAGCTTGTTTGAGATCTGATTTGGTTGTCCATGCTGACGGGTCGCTTCGGTTTGGCTCTATTTTGTGTGTTCCTAGAGGAGATGTGAGGCAGAAGCTACTCGAGGAAGCTCATCGGTCCCCGTATTCTATTCATCCTGGTGGTACCAAGATGTACAGGGACTTGAAGCAGTATTTCGAGTGGCATGGTATGAAGTGGGATGTGGCTCGATTCGTTGCCCAGTGCCTAATCTGTCAGCAGGTGAAAGCGGAGCATCAGAGGACCGCAGGACTTTTTCAACCCCTTCCTATCCCTGAATGGAAGTGAGAGAATATCACGATGGGCTTTGTGACAGCTTTGCCGAGGAGTCCTAAAGGTCATAATGCTATCTGGGTGATAGTGGATCGGCTGACGAATTGTGCTCACTTCATTCCTTTCCGTGTGAGTCAGTCCATGGAGAGTTTGGCCGAGCAGTACGTTTAGGAGGATGTTCGTCTGCATGGAGTTCCAGTCAGCATCGTATCGGATAGAGATACGAGATTCAGGTCTCAGTTCTGGGAGAGTTTGCAGAAAAGCTTGGGTACTAAGTTGAGCTACAGTACAGCATTCCATCCTCAGATGGAAGGGCAGTCAGAAAGGACGATTCAGACCCTAGAAGATATGTTGAGATCCTGCGTTCTTCAGTTTGGAGGTTCGTGGGAGGATCAACTTCACTTGGCCGAGTTCTCTTATAATAACAGTTACCAGGCGAGTCTTAAGGCTGCTCCATTTGAAGCTTTGTATGGGCACAAGTGTAGATCGTCGGTATGTTGGAATGATATCGACAAGAGGAGGCTTTTAGGTCCTGAGTTGATCATGAAGATAGTTGATGTCGTGGCTCAAATCCGCAAGCATTTGCAAGTCGCTCAAGATTGGCAGAAGAGGTGGGCTGATTGTCGTCGGAGACCTCTAGAGTTTGAGGCAGGCAAGCATGTGTTCCTCAAGGTATCACCTGGGAAAGGTGTTATCAGTTTTGGAAGTGGAGGCAAGTTGAATCCTCGATTCATCGGTCCATTCGATATTGTGGAACGTGTGGGCAAGGTAGCTTACAGGCTCACGCTACATCCAGCTTTAGCAAGTGTCCATGATGTATTCCATGTTCTCATCTTAGGAAATACATCAGAGATGACAGTCATGTGGTTGACTACTCAGACTTGTCTATGAGGCCGAATTTGTCCTGTGAAATTCGACCAGTCTCTATCTTGGACCGTCGAGAGAAGGTGCTAAAGAATAGAGTCATCAAGTTAGTCTGAGTTTCTTGGGATCCTCGCTCGCCAGGGGTGTCTACTTGGGAGTTAGAGCAAGCGATTCGTTAGAGGTTCCCTCATTTGTTTGAGTAGTGCTTGTTTTGTTTTGCTTTGTTTTGTTTGTTTGTTTCGGGGTTTGCCCTATGTACCTATTGTATGAATTTCGAGGAAGAAATTATTCTTGTAAGGTGGGTAGGATTTGTAAGCCCTATTTTTGGATTTTACTGTATTTTGTTTTTTCTTTTGATTATTGTATTTGGATCCATTTGTTATAGTATATTTTGTCTTTTCTTGGGTTCTTTTGTTCTCTCTTGATCGATCTGTGTTCTTTGGTTGGATTCTGTTCTCTTTGCAAATTTTGCTCTTTCTATTTTGAGTCTGATTTGTTCTCCTTATGTTCGTCTCATCTCATTGCACTCATTTTTCTGTTTTCGGAACCAAAACCGATACCCAGAACCACAAAATCTCAACCAAATCCCTAATTCGTGATCCTTATATATACCCTATTAATTAACACTAATTCTATTCCACCCTCTCTCTCTATCCGCCGTTTTCTCTCTCCCCGATCCCCTACCCTCTCCTTCTCTATTTCGTTGCACCCCAAACCCAACCGAAACCCCTTCACCCAGTGGCCAACTCCGATCGCCTTCCACCATCACCACCATCATCGTCTCCATCCCCTCGCAACCGCAACCTCATCACTGTCGTGTCCCCGTCGTCATCCTCGTTCTCCTCGTCGAACCCAATCCACCGTGGTTTTCCCATCGCCTTAACCCATCGCCATCGCCCTAACCGTCTCCGTGCACCCCACCATTATCACCGCCGTCCCTCGCCACTCCACCGAAGACCCTAGCGTCGCTGTTCAAGTCCCCGGCCATCGCTATCGTCGCCCCTTTGTTTCCAACCGAAAACAGAGCTCGCCTTCGTCGAGGCTGCCGTCGCCGCCATCGCTTCCCGACCGTGGTGCCGTCGTCTTCGCCGTGGTGCCGACGTTGCTCCGCCCCCGCCGTAGTCGCCACCACAGTCACGCCGTTCTCTCTTTCTCCTTGCCAAAGGTTGAAGAAGATCGCCGACTGGTCGGTTTTGCTGTCCCGTGTTTTGGCACTACGGATCCGTAGTTGCTGTCCTATGTTCTGTCTCGATCCGGTGTGGGATTTCATTACTGTTGCTGTTGCTTTGTTTGCTTGGATTTCTTCGCACGTATTTCGCACGTGTCTTTTGGAATTTTTGCTCGAGATTCTGATCCCGTTATTCTTATTATTTGAATCTGCAAAATAACAGGCAAGTCTCTTCTTGAACCAGAATTTTATTCTGTTCAAGTTTATTTGATCTCTGCAAGTAGATCCAGTCCCATTTGTTATCATACTGCTTTGACAATTTCGTTAAGTTTATCGAGTGTTTACACGAGCTAACTCGGCATACTCTTAACATCGTGCTGTCTCTTTGAT
Organism: Hemerocallis citrina; assembly: GCA_017893485.1. Lineage (NCBI taxonomy): Eukaryota > Viridiplantae > Streptophyta > Magnoliopsida > Asparagales > Asphodelaceae > Hemerocallis > Hemerocallis citrina. The sequence continues at coordinate 133,333,003 of CM030364.1, read as the reverse complement.
CTAAAATCTAGTCCCCATTGTTTCATGCATATGCACATTTAAATAACTAGATTCATGCATAGGACTACTTGATAATTTGGACATGTTAAATTGTATGTGCTAGATTGAAGTTGATAGATGAATTGATACCATGTCAATGATAATTGTATCTTAAACTTAAAAATTTGCATGTTGACACCTAGGATCACTTTGATTACCAATTTGCATGCTACATGTAATTGTATGATTTATTTGTTGCCATTCTATGTTAAAACAATTTTTGGACTGCTAGTTGCTTCATTTTGTATCAGATTTTCCACCATGGTAATGTCATAATTTGAAATAACTTACTGAACATAAATTCTAGCCCTGGATGTCTAGTTCACTTTTTCGTTTTGCAGATTTGAATTCCGATGTACAACCTTCTAGATATCATCATTTTAGTACAGCCATGTTAGTAATTCCACATTCACAAATGCATGCGTATCCTGTTATTTCTTAATTTAATTGACCATGCTATTAGTAAAAGAAAAATCTGAAATAAATCTAGTTGAACCTAGACACATGTAAGAATCTCCCAAAATTTTTATCGATTTTATTAGTGAGTTCTTTGACCTGAAATAAATAGTTGAACAAAACTTACTGCATGCTGCCTGAACATAAAACCTGAATAGAATAGAGTTTTCACCCTAGTTCCTGTATCTTTTATATGCCTTAATTATATTCTCTACAACCGTATGGAAGTCTACTTTCTAGGTATTCCGACGGATTCAGGTTTGCTATTTTGTAGTGGCTGTAATCCACGTTTTAGTACAGCAAGGTCATGCTGTCATGATTATGAAATTTTGTGTAAATGACCTGTTTGTTTCATTATTTATCTGTAACGCATAGAATTAGACACACTTATTGTTATACAACATTGACACCCTCTTGCATGCTCACATAGGATGAAAATAAATTAATAACAAGCCGGGGTATTATGGATAGACTTGGTAGTGAACGATCGGAAAAGGTACTCGGTAAGGCCTCATCGTTGAATTGTATTGTCATGGAAGGAGGAGTATTGATTGCAATGATTGATTGATGATTCATGATTGAAAATTATTGTTATCAATGCCGAGTACACGATCCATGAATTCACCATCCGTCTTAAACGATCACTGTGCTTGCACCGAACTTGTGGAATGGGATGCAGTAGTACGTGCACTAGATAGATTAATAAAATACTTAATAACATGCATTTCATGCTTGATCTTGACTTGACATCACTCATTACATGCGTGATTAATTGTAGACCTTTGATATTATTGCCTGTTTTTGCTTTGCTCTTTGTCTTTGATCATGTTCCTTTGTCCTTTGATATACATGCTTCCTTTATCTTCTGTTTTCTCTACTTACTGCCCACGACTTGCTTTAAGGGCACTCTTTTCGTTCTTTTAGATCAAGATTTTACAGGTGCTGAAGGATCTATCCCCGAAGGAATTGATGAGCAACGTTTCTAAAGATGGAACTAGTCCTGCTGCTTAGATTTATTTACTGCTAGATTTATTTTCTCAAATATTGTTATGAATTGTACTTTGTTTTTGAGCTTTATGACCCGGAGTTTGTTTTGATTCCAGATGTTGGATATTTACATTGTTGGATTATTTCATTTATTATTGGAATTTTCTTTGATTCATGTGGTTATATTTCTTGCATAGTTGTATTTTTGTTGTTCAAATTGTTGAGTTAGTCTGGTACAGCTTATGGATGATGTTTACATCATTCGCTGGGCCTACGTTACGTACTCGTATTCTGTATTTTGGGAAGCGGGGCGTGACAAGAGGATTGAAGGAGAGCCACTTGATAGCTTTCTTTGTGTTATATATATATATATATATATATATATATATATATATATATATATATATATATATATATATATATATATAAAATAAAACACAAAGAAAGCTATCAAGTGCCTCTCATTTATTTGGAAGAAAATCGATGGACTAGATTTTTGCTCCCAAAAGACATTTTGCTTCTCAAATGTTTTCCCCAAAATTCAAAATTTTCTCCCCAAAACAAAACAACTTCTTCATTTATTACTCTCTCTGTCTCTTCCCCATCTTTTCTCCTTTTTCATAATTCTTTCTCTCTTTCTTCTCTTTTTTAACCCATGTATGTAAAAAATATTAAAAAAAAATCTATGAATGTTCTTTTTTTGTTATGCAATTACGGATTATATATATATTTTTAATTTTAATTTTTAATTAGGTTTTTTTGTCGGATTATACTTTCATAACTCAATAACATTAACTTCCATTTAATTGCTTTTGAATTACCATATTATATATGATTCTATTATGATTCACTGAGTAATTATTTTGGATTAGAATACTTCACTGAGTTAATCTTGATTAGAATGTTTTTTTTATTATGCAATTTCAGATTATTCTTTTTTTGAAAGTTTGGTCATTTGCTGCATTGAAAGATCGTTACAAATTCTTTAATTGACTCACTTGATCGTGCTTTTATGGACAAATCCATGCTCAATCCTTGTATTTCGGATTTTTGTAGCTGTAAATTTTTATCTTGATCTGCTTTGCTGCAATTTCACGTATACACCACAACAAATTTTCTCTTTTAAATTCATACATGGTTAACTGCATAAAAAACAAATAAGGGAGAACTAACTCATGCAGTTTAAGGCATTAACCGTAACTCATGAAGTTAGAATGTGAATTGCTACTTATGTTATACTCCAAATCAAAAAAGAAATCTCTTATGCTCAAGTCACACATAGCAAGAAATTTTTGATTCACTACTGTTGTAGATTCACAATACTATTTTTGAATCTCGATCTGCTGACAAATAATACTGCAATATACAAACCAATAAATATCAAGGTCACTTCATAATCCTACTTCAAAGTACATCAATACATCAACGTCTACTAGCAAATAAACATCTATATAAATAATCCCTTATTGTTTACACGATTTTTCATATATTGTATTGTTCCGAATATGTGCCGTAGGCACGTGCCCAAGGGCATACCTAGTATATATATATAAGAGGTAGGCGATCCCTACGTTTATCTGGTCAACAAAAAATATATATCTAAGAAGAAAGGGAATTTTAAGTCTGCCAAGTGGTTAAGGTTTTTTTGAGGTAAAAGGTGGAATAAAGCCACCCTGTTTCATTAATAAGCAGTTAATAAAACAACCCCGGTATACTGGGAAGGATACAAAAGTACAAGTCAGGAAAGACAAAATAGTGCAGGAAATAAAACATAAATCCCCAACAAAATCCTGGGGGGTGGGTCGAATCCTCCATACAAAAACCAAAAGTACAGTAGGTCAAGACCAAGCTATCATTGAGTGCAGCTACTGAGACGGCTCCGGCCCTCAGTCCAGTGTCGGACCAAACTCTACCTCCTCATCGTCAAAGTCCTCCACCTGGAAGATCTGGCAATCTCCCTCGCGCTCCTGTGGCGGCAGCTGTAGCCCCAAAAAAAATAAGATGCATGATATGAGTAAGGTTACCAGAAATACTACTACATGAAGCACGAAAATAAAAGTTATTTCTGTCTAGCCATAACACCCATGTAGTTGCTGCAATGGCAATATACCATGCATCCATCATTTCATGGCGAATCTTTGCGAATTTGGGGCCAACCCATAAATCCTCATATTCGCTGGGGTAGTCACTTGTTCCTAGGGCTCGTAAAATCTCTACCATAGTCGCCTTACTCCTTGGACAGTGGATAAAAGGGTGGTTCAAGTTCTCCGTGAGCATGTTGCAGAATCCACAGTCGGTCACAATCTGGGGTTGTCTTTTGGCCAGGTTCTCTCTGGTGAGAATTGCGTTATTGAGCACTAGCCAAAGGAAGACTCTGACTTTAAGAGGTGTTTTTGCCTTTCATAATACCTGTGCCCAACTGGGTCTGCATCCCCGATAGTGAATCCCATGGTATAGGGAACTGACCGAGAATGCTCCCTTAGGGTCGAGTCCCCATCGCATCTGATCTGGGCCTTGGACGCATCTCATCCCGGTCCGTGTGATGTGTGCTTGTAATTCGAGCAGTTGCTAATGTAACCTTGGGGTAAGCGCTCCTCGGAACGAAGGCTTCCAACTTCCCCTCTTCCAAGCCTCGACTACAGACATATTTGGTCGATTCGTATTGTCATACAACTCGGAGAAAGTTTCCTTCAAAGTATGTGCACCACACCATTTGTCCCACCAAAATCTGATGGACCGCCCATTACTGATAGTAGACGTAACTGCTGAATTAAACGGCCCGCTAGCTTTGGTAATTCCTTTCCAGAATCGCGAAACTCTAGACCCTACTCGGAAGCCCAGGTTTCTCGTGCCTTTTCCTCGCAGGTATGGCTGAATGAAGTCCTGCCATCCTTCCCCGAAAAATCTTCCACCACCATTTTCCCAATAGGGCAAGATTCATATCTCTTAGGTCAATGATGCCTAGCCCTCCATGCTTCTTCTTCATGCAAGCGATATTCCATTTGATCAGGTGGTAACCTCCCCTGTTCGAATCTGTCCCTTTCCAAAGGGATCGTTTACGGATTCGGTCAATCCTTTGGATAACCCACTTTGGTAGCTCCAAAAAGGACATGTAGTAAATGGGCAGATTAGACAATACTGAGTTAATGAGCACCACTCTGCCTCCTAGTGACAGCGATTTTCCTTTCCTGCCAGACAATCTGTCTTCCACCCTATCTATTATCGGCAGCCAGTCTGCCATAGTTATTTTCCCTGGTCTGAGTGGAAGCCCTAAATATTTGATTGGGAACTCATTCCTCATACAGTTTAGTATAGTGGCATGTTCCCAAGCTTCTTCATCATAAAGAGTAATGGGAGTCAGAGCACTCTTGTGGAAATTTATCCTAAGCCCTGACCAGGCTTCAAAATAGTAGAGGGCCCCTTTAAAGCAGACTGTTTCTGATCTGGTCTCATTCCCAAACAGTAGGGTGTCATCAGCATGCTGTAGAATCGTACACCCTTGATTAGAGATGCTGCTGGCCACAGGCGTAATCCACCCTGCTCTCCTACAGTTTTCAAGCATTCTCCTTAGCACATATGCTACAATAGTGAATAGAAGTGGGGATAACGGATCCCCTTGCCGGAGACCCTTCTTGCAAGGGAACAACGGACCTGGCCGCCCAGTCACCAATATTGCCATTTTACTAGTCTGTAAACACTGTTTGATCCATCTGACCCATTTATCCCCAAATCCTCTCCCTCTGAGCGCTTCCAGCAAACACTCCTAGTCGACGGAGTCGTATGCTTTCTCAAAATCCAATTTTAGGAGGAAAGTCTTAGAGTTACTCGCATGGCAGCGGTGGATAACTTGTTCCGCCGTGGCCACACAGTCAAGGATACATCTGCCCTTAATGAATCCTGTTTGGGTTTTGCTGATAATACTATCCATAATACTCCCCATACGGATGGCCAAGACCTTTATGATAATCTTTGCTGAGCAATTAATGAGGCTAATTGGTCTAAAATCCCCCACTCGCTTAGACTCCTCCCTTTTGGGAATCAGAACAACTTCAGCAAAATTGAACATACCCAATCTAAGATTGTTATGGAAAAATTCCTCCATCAGTGCCATGATGTTCCCTTTAATTTCTTCCCAAAATACTTGGAAGAACATCATTGGAAAGCCGTCTGGCCCAGGTGATTTGTCCGCTCCCATTTGGTTGATGGCCTTTTTTACTTCCGTTTCCGAAAAAGGTTCCTCCAGTGAGGAGAAAATTTTCGCCGAATCATTCTAGTATTCTTGTCAGTAATCCTCCCTCAAGGGGATCCTGAAATCATTCTTCCTACCAAAGAGGCCCTTGTAGTAATTTTAAAAGGTTGTGACAATCACCTTTTCGTCCTGTGATATTTCGGAATCCGTCTGAATGGAGAGGACGAGATTGGATCTACGTCTTGTGCTTGCTACTCTGTGAAAGTAGGCCGTATTTGCATCTCCCTCTTTGAGCCACAAAATCCTCGACCTTTGTTGCCATTTGATTTTTTCCAGTTTATAAAGATTGGCAACATTTTCCCGGAACTCAAGTAACCTGTTTCTTTATTCTTGTGACAAGATTCTCGTTTCTTCCACCCTTTCTAGTTCATCAATTCCTTCTAGAAAGGAATCCTTTGCACGCCAGATGGTCGAGAATCTAGACCGATTCCATCTGCGCAGTCGCTTTCTCAATCTGTGGATTTTTTCACACCATCGGGATGCAGCGTCCCTGCCAGCAGTTGGGAGCGCCCAATCTCCATCACCATGTGGTGAAATCCCTGAATTTCCAGCCAGGCATTCTCAAATCTGAATTTCCGTGACCTTTGAGTTCCGCAGACCCCCACATCGAGAAGGATCGGGGTATGATCTGACGTGGGTCTAGAGATCGATCTGGCAGTGGCTAATGGAAATTTAGCTTCCCAATCCATCGACACCAATATCCTGTCTAGCTTGGCTATCACCGGAGTTGCTTGCATATTAGACCACATGAATAGTCTGTCATTAACTGGGATATCGATCAGCTCCAATCCCGTTATCACTCTATTGAACTCCTCTCTGTGTCTGTCGCTGGAGCCTCTTCCCTTGTGCTCGAAAGCAAATCTGGTGATGTTGAAATCCCCCCCAACAATCCAAGCTCCCGACCACCGTTGTCGGATATCGACAAGCTCTTGCCAGAAAGCTTCTCGATCTGTAGCCACATTTGGTCCGTAAGCGACAGTTACCGTCTGAACCCAATCATCAGACCGTCGTTTCAATCGGGCAGTCAGGGAGAACGCTCCACTGTATACTTCGATGCAGTTGTGGATATCCAAGTTGAACCCAATAGCGATCCCCCCGAGGTCCTGCTGACGAGCGCAACACCCATTCCTTCATTCTGTTACCCCCGATTTCTTTGAGTTTTAGCCCGTGCTGGAGTTTGGTTTCCTGCAACCCTACCACTTCCACCTTGGAATGGCAAATGACGTCCCTTACCATATCTCTCTTCCCCCTATTCCCCAGTTCTCTAACGTTCCAGAATAGTGTATTCATTGGGAGACTGTATCAGCGGTGATTGTTGGTGTGGGTGTGGGGTCGGCTCCATCCCCGGGGATGTCTGTCGACCCAGTACTATCTCCTAGGGCATTTTCATAACTAGTTTTAACCCTTTCGGTTTCCCAACCCCTAATTTTATTGAGTAGTAATGCATTACGCTCAGTGTCACACACCTCTAACCCACATGTTTTAGCTAGGAAAAAAACATCAGCGTCTGACATGAAGTTTAAAATAGTAGCTAAAAAACTTTTAGTACCTCCGTTGTCGAATTTTGCAACTTTGGCTGCCGCCGCAACTTCAAGATAATCATCCAAAGATTCCACATGAGCCCTCTTGGGTGAGCGTTGTACTCTGAACCCTACCGTCCTGCGTGACATTCCAATACTGACTCCAGGTGCTGATTCTGAAATTGTGGACAAAACCACATCGGGCGAGATATGTGTGTCAGCGATGAACTCTAGATCCACTGACTCCTCATCTGTGAAAAAGAATTCTTCGTCTAGATTTAGGCGTGCTTCCAAATCCTCATCACTATCTGGTTGCTGAGCTTCCCATTGTAAAGTAGTCTCTTTCGCTGCGGACTCCTCATTGGGCCCACAGACAGTCGACTCAATAATAAAAGTAGCGCTGTTTTTCGTTGCAGTCCCGTCGATGGGCCCGCTATCCGTCTGACCATTTGCCAAGTGGTTAAGGTTGGGAAGGGATGTTTGATTGTGGGTTGTGGACGGGGCTATATGCCTGAAACTGTTGCTAGATTTTGTTGCAAAATCTTAAATATGGTTGATTTGGTTGGATAAGTTTCTTCTCGGCAGGTCTATCTCCGTGTCTATTTTTTTTTTTCTGAGTTGAACTAGTGACTTTTTAAGTTCAGGGAACATTTATTAATTTCTTCTTCTTCTTCTTCTTCTTCTTCTTCTTCTACTCGGCAGGTCTCTCGCCGTGTCTATTTTATTTTTCTTTCTGAGTTGAACTAGTGACTTTTTAAGTTCAGGGAACATTTATTAATAGAGGATGAGAATAGACTATTTTGTGGAAATTGCAGACTGTTATTTTCCTACTGATATTGTAGAAATCTGTTTTTATGATTTCTTCTCAGGTTCAGGGAAATATGCAAGGTTTTTTTTTTCTTCTTCTTAAATAAGTTGTTTGACAAAGAAACTGCCAATGGAATCTGAAGTTAGTAAGGTGTTTTCTGCATTAGCTTGATCAGAATCCAACGATTCGAAACTTTAACTGGGACTGAGGTTGATTTGTTCTTCTGCGGTTTCATTCAGATGGAGCATGAAATACACAATTTCTGGGTTATTTGAAATCAATACTCCTGATGCTAATCAATACTTCTGAAGCTAATGTTCCTCTCTTGTGTTTAACCGTCGTGATCTATCTATGATGCTTTTTGTTGTATGTACGCTACATCAGGTTTAATACAAAGTGACCAAGTTGTTTTTACTTCGAAAAATAAAAGAAGTAAAAGATAACATTTCTCTCGTAGGGAAGGAATTACCTAAATGCTATTATATGCATTTGAGATGTTAATATACTAAAAGTTTTGCCAAAGTTAAACATTAAGGGTTTTAATGGATTTCAGGATTGCTAGACAATTTTTAGAAACTCCTTTGACTAAAAGTAATAAGTTTATATGTTATTGTCCTATAATAGAAAGGTTTATGTTCTGAAACACTTTTTAAGCAGGAAGATCGAAAACAAACAACGAGTCTGGAGAATGCAGTTGGCATCCGCTAGCATAAGATCTAAGAAATAATAAGAAAATCATGACTCGTGAGTAGTATTCCTCCATCTCATATATAATTTAAACATTTACACGTTTTGTGAGATACGCAGTGGGCACTTGACACATTCAGTTTGGTCGTCATGTCTGAGAACCATGCTGGATGATGGTTTGCGACCAACTTCCTATGCTCGATTTGCACGGCAATTACTTGTGAATATCCCCATCAGAAACAAAAGGGTCCAGCAAATGGTCAGTGAGGTGAAGGCACTCTATTATATGTGATTTGGAATTCCTCATTAGGCTTTTCTGGTATATATCTTTTCTTTTACTAAGCAATACAATAAAACACACAACTCCTGCACTCGGGCCACACCCCTTGCATCGCCTCGAACAACGACGCTAGCTCAGGGTCTATAGCAGTTACGATAAGAAAATCTACAATCACTCTCCTACCCCTATTTGCCATTTGCCAAAAAATCAGCTTACAAATTTGCTTCTCTGAATATGTGCCTAATTGAGAATTCTCGGACATGTGACAATAAGATCATAATATCATGACAGCATCATCACCATCACCAGCAAGTACTCGGTTAACTAAACAGATGAGTCCCCTTCAATATCACCAGTAGACCCACAATCATACTTAATGCCTTCATTGCAGTCCATTATCCCCATCGTTCTACATCATTGACAGATGTGGCCACAACAAGAATCAATAACTTTACCGAACTATCTCTGGTTAGCAAACCAAAACCAGATAAAGACCCATCAAAATTAATTTATACATGACTCTGTTTAGGCAACTCCCAACAAACTACATGGTCATGAACCTGAATAGGAGAAACCCTGAGTATCTCCGAAAAGTCATTGCTGCTAGGAAGACATAAAGAATCAGTGGGGTCGACGCCTGCGCAGCTCACCACTGCTTAGTAGCGAACACCAAAACAGACCGAATAATTGAAGCAGCAGTAGGAAGCTGTGTCTCAAATATCGTACATCTGACCTTCCACAGCAGACATACCAAGAAAACTAATGTGCTCTGTCTCAAATTTTTTTTCACACCTGATCCTAGTTCCTTAGCCATTATCACTGCCCGCCAATAAGAAATAGTGACATCCAGAAGTCTACACCACACATATCCTTGACCTTATACCATATTTCTACAGCCAAAGATCAAGAAAATAAAACACGATCTATATCCTCTTCAAATATTCCACAAACCGGGCATAACTTTGATGACCAATCCCGCAAACATAGAGAAGTGATTGTGCAAGCAACCCACAACAATCTCCAGAGCCATAGCTTTACACGAGACGCAATGTTCGGTTTCCATAGTGCATTAAAAGCACAGGGGACTACCTGATAGTGCATAAGAACTCTCATACACAAATTTCATACTAACTTTAACAAGAGGAACATCATAATACTTCAGAATATCCCGGAAAGGTCTATTGGTACGGGCACACTTTCGACAATCTTTGTAAAATAAGGTGGTAATAAACCCTACATTCTTGAGCATCCCACACCCAATATTGTAGAATCAAATCAGAAACCATCTCTTACTAAATAACTCAACGCTGATAGTTAAAGGATGCTTGCAAAGCGGAATGGGTTCGACCCATGGATCAGAGAAGATATTGATGTCAGCTCCACTACTAACATTCCATACCAGCCCACCACACTACAAATCCTTGCCACTGCAAAGGAACCACCAAGCTCAAGAATCTCCTCGAGACAACTTCATATCCTGTAGATTATGAGTCAACTGATATTAATACGACATCAATTTGTCTTGGAAATATTTTTGGCATCTTTTCCGGGCCTGATTCAGGTGGGCTCCGGCCACCGGCAGCGCTGGAAAGTGATTAGATTGTGTTCCTCTCGTCAAGTATTATTCCGTAATGTACTTGTTTTCCAAAAACGGATTCCATATGAATAAGAAATGTTGATCCAAAGTTGGGTACTTGATATATACTAACTTTGAAATTTGGAAAAAATGGATAGTCACACATCGAAAGTTGAGAAAGATTTCTTTAGTATACAAGCTAAAGAAATGGACTAAAGGGCATAACCCTGTGGTTACCACTAACGTGTAGTAGAGAGAGGACCTAGCCAAAGTTACAAACATACACACGCGCACGCCCGGCCCCGACTTCAGCTCGGCTCGGTTCTGTTCTGTTCGGTTTGGTTTGGTTCTGGCCAGCCTAAATTATTTTTTGCCTCGCTCTGAATTTTTGCCGATGCTTTTCAAATTCTGTAACTGATACCATAACTCTGTAACAACAGAATAATAGATCCACCAGTTACGCTTTTGTGCCATTACTCTGCTGTTACAGAGTAATAGATCCATCTGTTACGCCTTTGATCTCCTATAAGTCCAGACAATTTTGTCTGTCATTTTACATAGTTTTTGAATTTTACAATCTCCTTCTTCTTCTTCCTCCGAGTCTGTCTGAGAGTACAACGCAATTGCTGGTTTGCTGGTGTCTCTGAAATTTGGGTGCGGCTCTTCAGAGAAGGTAATACAGTTGTATCCTGGGAGGCAGTTCGTCAACAACCGTCACACTACGAGGCAAATTTTGCTTTAAGGACAGAGAATTTCATCTCGACTCTGTATCGAATTGTCTGGTTTAATTTTTTATTCCTGTAATTTTACTTCTTTACAAAGATTATTAGAAATATTCTATTTTACAAAATTCAAGTTCTAACAACTTAAAGCAAAATTTTTTCCTATATTTCTAATAGTTTTTTTCAAGACTTTTACAGGTGTTGTTTATCAATTCGGAAAAAACAACAGTCCGATTTTCTAACAGTTGATTTTTTAACTGTTTCAGAAAGAAAATGGAGAACAAACAAAGTGAGAATGTCAGTGGAAAAAATCCTATGACACAGAATGTGACTGCACAACCGGTTGTGGCACAAACAATTGTTCTGCCCACACATATAACTGCGGGAGAAAAAACTAGAAAAGTTCAATGGAACTGAATTCAAGAAGTGGCAAGGAAAGATGCAGTTCTACCTGACCAAGTTGAAGTTGGAAAGGTTTCTGACTGAAACTGCCACTATGTTGGCACTTATGGAAGCGCACTTTGTTGCTGATGTCATGCCACGCTTCCCAAAAAGAGAATACGGAATACGGATACGTGACTAAACCCAGCAAATGATTTTCATCATCCATAAGCTGTCAGGATCAAGAATATCAGAGTTGGAAGCAAGAGAAGTCAACCACGCATGCATATATGAATAAATATACCAACAGAAATTTACTTGAAACAAATTTAATAATCTCAAATAAACCATATCTGAAAACAAGTCAATAATCCTGGATCATACTGCCCAACACAAAATAATCCAAGTAACAGATATAATTATTCAAGATAAGCAACAGGAAATAATAACAATAATAGCCAGAATTCCAGCGTCTAATATCTCAAATCAACTACTCCATCGGGCAGCTGGTCACCAAAGTCTGCAATTTAACAAATTGTAGGAAGAGAGAAAAGAAAACAAAAAGTCCGTCAATGCAAGTTACGGGCCGTTTGTAGTGCAGACACAAGTACATGGGAAAAGATAAACAATAGCATGTAATAGGCATGGTAACAAAATAGAACAACTAGCATGAATCTAAACAGAATCAAGTAATGTAAGCTCCAACCTACTCCCTTTCTCTTCTTCCACTTCTATCCTTCTCCGACTGCTCTACTGGTTGTCTCCCACCGCTCCTCCAGAGCTTGCTCCCTCTCCCTTTCCTCTGCTGATTGAGCCCAACCACCCCACCCCCCCCACCCCTCTAGCTCTTAACCTTCTGTTCTTTTACTCCTGCTTTGAACCTTTGAATCTTTGTTCTCCAATACCTCCCAGAATGCTTACTGAGATGGAGCTTAGTGGTTGTGGTCCACTCGAGAGGGCTCGCCACTCATCGGTAGTAACAACACCCCCCCCTCCCACACCCATTTCTCCTCCGCATGATCTATCCAATCTTGACACAAACACAGTTTCTAAGGAAGTGAGACTCACACATGTAGTGACTCCCCGTCAGCCTAGCCGTGTAGAGGGCGAGCCCCCTGGGCTCAGAGAGGCCATCTCCCCACCGCGGGGACATCGAAATGCACATCCTCGGCGTGAGGGGAGAGGCTATCATCATCATCCTCGCCCTATGGCTGAGGCGGCATCGAGAGGACGGGCCCAAAGAGAGGGTCCTCCTCCAGGCCATTTTGGGCGCAAGAAGATCCCCCCCCCCTCTAGGCCGGCGTCACTCTCAACATCAACCTAACAGCATAAGAGTGAGTCACAGGAACAATGTCAGGGACAAGTTTACAGAAGAAAGATTCGAAAGACACCAGGCTACAACAGCATGCCCCTATCAATGCAGAGCTACAAGTTATCTTCCCTATGTCCCATAACAACATCAGCACCACAAGTACCGTGAGCAAGACCGCCCAATCACAATTCCCAATCCTACTGGGCCATTGCCACCACAAAAACCCCCAAGATCTACCGACTCACCAAAGGAACCCTTCGAACTCCATCCCCAAATCCCACCCCACTCCTTCGACAATCCCCACCACCTACTACCAAGGTTGCCGACCACAAACCGTCCAAGCTCCACCATCGTAGGGGCCTATAGAAGGGGTCCTAACGAGGGAGTAGTGGAGGTCGAGGGTCTACCTCCGATTGGTATAGATGGTGAGGGTTGGTAAGAGGTGATCCCCAAAAGAAAAAGAAAATCAAAATCCCCAACACCGGCACTGAAGGAAATCAAAAAATAACAGAGAAGGGGTAAGCGCAAACCGGTGCCGTGTTTCAATTGCGGGGAGCTAGGACACCTGCAATCGGACTGCACCAAAGATGTTCGTTGTCTTAGGTGCTTGAAGTGGGGACACTTGTCCTACGATTGCACTAACGCCATTGCCTCCAACGAGGACGAAGACAGGAGAGTTGTCAGGAGTAGATCTCCGGACAACCCAGCCACCATCAAACTGGCTACCAGTCTGGCCGCCATCAAAGCAGAGGAGAGCTGGCTTAAGCTGTGGTACGCAGTGGCCAGGGTGACTGCGGGGACAGCATCGGAGAATCATGTTCTGCAGGCGTTGAGCGAGAGGTGGCCGATGAAGGCCCATCGTGACTGGGTGGTCAAAAGAATGGGTCCCCTACTATTTTTGGTCTCCTTCCCCTCTCCACAAAAGATGCTCGAGATCACCGGAGGTGAGGCAGTGAATTTTGGGCACTTCAAATTGGATTTTGAAGCTTGGTCACCAAGCTTCGGTGCGGAGAGGCCACAAGGGTACCGATACTGGGTGTGGATACATAACATTCCCCTTCATTTTTGGAAGAGGGAAGCCTTACAAGAAATGGTTGCCGACTTTGGTACGGTGGAGGAGGTCGATGAGAAAACCGTTCGCCAATCGGACATTGTTTCGGCAAGGGTGCTGATAAGCAGTAGGGACATCGCCCTTATGCCGAGGTTCGCAAAAGTTTTCTCATACGAAGACTCCTACCTTCTCCGCTTTGTTCTAGACAAATGTGCAGACCGGGAGGGTGATCCCACCTCCATCATGTCCCCAACTGCGGCTCCCTCTCTAAGGGACGGTAGAAGCTACAAGCAAGTGGCAACGCCGACCTGGGATCTCACCATTGATGGCACCCACGAGGTGGAAAGGGCCCATCAGGAAGTTATTAAGGCGGCAAAAGAGAAAGAGATGCTTCAGTTGACCGCAGTGGAGGGATCAGCGAGGTCTGGGGCAGGGAGGGACGCTGATGGTCGACTCCGGAGCCAGCCAAAGGGATCCAACGGCCAAGAGGCCCCCAACCCAGATCAAGTTCACCTAACTGCTACAGGGGCTTTTCAGAAAAAGGGTAAGGAGCAGGTTTCCCTTCACAGTATCAGAAAACGGCAGAGTGGTCAGAAGCTGCATGCAGCGATAGAACAGACAGACCTCCAAAAGGGCTTTCACCAACTAAGCTCTGACAGGCAAGCTCTGGGTAGAGAGTTGGTGAGAGACAGACCCCAGTCCACCAGAGAGTGGGTAGAGCAGGTGTGGAAAGCACTAGAAGGGCGAACAGGTGCTGCTGTGGAGCCAGGGTTTCAGATCTCAGAGAGTTGTTTGGGGAAAGAGACGAGCCTGCTCAGAAAGGAAGGCTCAAAGTGTAGTAAGAAAAAGGAAGATGCTCTTTTGGGGCAGGCAGGGTAGGAGGCAGAGACCTCACTGAGTAAAGCGCAAAAGGATCTGCCCAACCACAGCAAAAAAAGGGGTACGACCAGCAGAAGTGCCATTGAGGGAGTAGGGAGCGAAGCTTCACTCTTCAGAGTGGACGGAAGTGGTAAAGAAGACAAAGAGGGCGTTGGTTATGGAAATTGTAGAATGAGGAAGGAAGATGAGAGCGCCTCGTCTTTAACGATTCTTACATCATTTACAATGCCCACTTCTGACGCCACCGAAGCCCCCCCCCCAATCCACACTTGACATCTGGCGTTTGCGGTAATCTCACCGCCCCCTCAATTACAGCGATGAGCACTGTTATCGAGGGCAGCGATAGGGTGAGCCGCGGAGCAGCGGTAGGAAAAAAAGAAAGGGCGGATTTTAAGGGGGAGTGGGTTAGGCTTCACGGGGCTCCTTTTATAATTGATAATGGGCCCAAAGAGGGGCCCAATGTACACCATATTGTACCTGAGACTTGTACCACGTTGGATTCTTACAATCAGACGCGTCGTATACCTGATAGCGGGCAAATCGAGGGGACCGTAATGGAGAACACAAATTCTATTATTATTGTTCCGCCAGTATGTGGGCTCACTGAGGAGTCCACAGGTGGAGAGACAACTCTTCTAACTCTAAACCAGCATGCTGATAGCGAGGAGGACAAAGAAGGGCGTCTGAACGTAGACATTGACTTCTCTTTTTCAGACGAGGACTCTGGGGACTCAGATTTTATTGCTGATACACAAAAGGAGTTATCGCCAGAGATGGTGCTATCCACTTTACCTGAGTCGGCCCCAAGATTCAGCTTTGGATCGTCTCAAAAGACGGTTGGTTTTAGGGTGCCGCGGTCACCTAAGAGGACTCATGCGGAGTCCTTGGATGACTTTCTGGAGAGAGCTGCGGCTGCCAAAGCGGCTAAACATGTCAAGGGAGGTACTAATATTTTTCTTGCTAATATTTTAAATTTCATGTCAGACTCTGAAGTTTTTCTATTAACTATGACCTGTGGTTTGGAAGTCTGTGATAAAGAACGCAACACATTTCTTCTTAACAAATGAGGGGTTGGGAAACTGAGAGGGCTAAATCTAGTGTTCATAACGAACTAGGATCCAACTCTAGGGGGATAACGGTCTCTGAGGGCAAAACATGCCCGAGTCCCTCACACACGGTCATCTCGGACGTGGTTCCCCAATTTATACGCTATTCTGGAACGTCCGGGGTTTGGGAGATAAAGGTAAAAGAGATATGATTAGAGATGTTATCATGAAGTCCAAGGCAGACGTGGTTGGGCTTCAGGAGACCAAACTTATACATGGGACCAAACTCAAGAGAATAGGGGGGAACAGAATCAAGGAATGGGTTTTACGCCCATCCGTGGGAGCCTCAGGGGGGATTGCCATTGGCTTCAACTCGGACCTGCTCACTTGTTCAGAGGTATTTAAGGGTACTTTCTCCCTGACTATTCGATTGGAACGACGATCTGATAAGTATATGCAGACGATCACGGTCGTTTATGGGCCGAACGTGGCTTCAGAGCGTGACGCCTTTTGGCAAGAACTGGCCAATATTCGTCACCGTTGGCCGGGGGCCTGGATTGTCGGGGGGGACTTCAATATTACCCGATTTGCATTTGAACATAAGGGTAGAGGTTCCAGCGACAGGCACAGAGCAGAGTTCAATAGAGTGCTAACGGATCTTGAGTTGATAGATATCCCTATTAACGATAGACTATTTACGTGGTCTAACATGCAGTCTACTCCGATTATGGCAAAATTGGACAGAATCCTCGTATCGATGGATTGGGAGGCTAATTTCCCCCTTGCAACTGCTAGATCGATTCCTAGACCAACGTCAGATCATAGTCCAATCCTTCTTGACATTGGGCTTCAGGGAGCCAAAAGACATAGTAAATTCCGATTTGAGAAGGCCTGGCTGGAGATCCAGGGGTTTCACCAGCTGGTTATGGAAAATTGGGCGCTCCCAGTGTCTCGCACAGATGCTGCGGGCCGATGGTGTGAAAAAATTTGCAGATTAAGAAAGCGGCTGCGTAAATGGAACCGATCTAGGTTCTCGACCATCTGGCGTGCAAAAGATTCCTTGTTAAAAGGAATTGATGAACTTGAAAGGCTGGAGGAAGCGAGAGACCTGTCACAGGAGGAAATAAATAGACTTCTGGAGCTTCGTGAGAATATTGCCAATCTCTATAAGATGGAAGAAATTAAATGGCAACAAAGATCTAGAATTTCGTGGCTCAAAGAGGGAGACGCGAATACGGCCTTCTTCCACCGAGTGGCTAGTGCAAGGCGCAGATCCAATCTTATTTTATCCTTAGAAACAAGCTCGGGGACAGTACAAGATGAACAGGTGATATCCACAGCCTTCCAAGGATACTACAAGGACCTCTTGGGGAAGAAGAATGACTTTCGGGTCCCACTCAGATATGATTTCTGGCAGACTTACCAGATCGAGTCAGCACCTTCGCTGTCCTGCCTGGAGTCTCCATTCTCGAAGGAGGAAGTTAAAAAGGCTATCAGTCACATGGGAGCGGACAAATCGCCGGGGCCAGACATCTTCCCAATGATATTCTTCCAAATTTTTTGGGAAGAAATTAAAGGGGATTATATGGCGTTGCTGGATGACTTTTTTAACAACAAACTCAGATTGGGTATGTTTAATTTTGCGGAAGTAGTCCTGATTCCCAAACGGGGAGAGGCCTCGAAAGTGGGTGACTTTAGCCGATCAGCCTCATAAATTGCTCGGCGAAGATTATTACAAAAATCCTAGCTATCCGCCTGGGGTGTATTATGCACAGCCTTATCAACAAATCTCAATCGGGCTTCATTAAGGGCAGAAATATCCTAGATTGTGTGGCAACGGCGGAAGAAGTTATCCACCGCTGCCATACGACCAATTCTAAGAGCTTTCTGCTTATGCTGGACTTTGAGAAAGCTTATGACTCGGTCGATTGGGAGTGCTTGCTGGAAGCTCTCAGGGATAGGGGCTTCGGGAATAAATGGATCTGCTAGATCAGGCAGTGCTTGCCGAATAGCAAAACGGCCATATCAGTGAATGGTAGGTCGGGACAGCAGTTCTTTTGCACGAATGGTCTCAGACAAGGGGACCCGTTATCACCACTACTATTTACTATCGTAGCAGATGTGTTGAGGGTTATGCTGGAGAATTGCAAGGAAAAAGGTTGGATCACGCCAGTAGCCAGTTTCGTGTCTACTAAAGGGTGTACGATTTTGCAATACGTAGATGACACCCTTATCTTTGGTAATGGGTCTAAACATGAAACTGCCTGCTTTAAAGAGACCCTATACTGTTTTGAGGCTTGGTCAGGCCTTAGAATAAATTTTCACAAGAGTGCGCTGACTCCAATCTCCCTATCCGATGTTGAAGCAGGGGAACACGCTACTATTTTGAACTGTACGACGAGTGGCTTCCCTATCAAATACCTAGGACTACCACTCAGACCGGGAAAATTATCTAAAGCAGAATGGTTGCCTATCATTGACAGGGTGGAGGACAGACTGTCGGGTTGGAAAGGAAAATCGTTGTCTCTCGGGGGCAGAGTGGTACTCATCAACTCAGTATTGTCTAACCTACTAATCTACTACATGTCATTTTTCGAGCTTCCTAGATGAGTGATCCAGAGGATTGACCGAATTCGAAAACGATTCCTTTGGAAGGGGGCAGACTCGGATAAAGGAGGTTACCACCTCATCAAATGGAGTATCGCTTGCATGAAGAAGAAGCATGGAGGGCTAGCATCATCGACCTCAGAGATATGAACCTTGCCCTGCTGGGAAAATGGTGGTGGAAGGTATTCCACAATTGCGGGGAAGGTTGGCAGGACTTCATTCAACCTTATCTAAGGGGAAAAGGCACGAGAAACCTTGGCTTCCGAGTTGGGGCTAAAGTCTCGCGACTCTGGAAAGGAATTGCCAAAGTTAGCGGCCCCTTCAATTCGGCAGTTACGTCGACTATCGGCAATGGCCGGTCCACCAGATTCTGGTGGGATAGGTGGTGTGGAGCCCATACCTTGAAGGAAGTGTTCCCAGAGCTGTACGAGAGGTCGAGTCGACCGAATATGTCGGTTGCCGAAGGTTGGAAAAGGGGAGGCTGGAGACCGGCGTTCCGAGGAACACTAACCCCAATTTTACAACAGCAATTGCTTGACATGCAAGCACACATCACACGGGTAGGCACGAGGTGCACACAGGGACCAGATCAGAAGCGATGGGGACTCGAGAACAAGGGAGGTTTCTCGGTCAGATCTCTGTATCATCGGATCCACTTTCGAGGATGCAGACCCAGCTGGGCACAGGTCTTGTGGAAGGCGAAAACTCCCCTTAAAGTCAGAGTTTTCCTATGGTTAGTGCTCAATGATGCTATCATCACTAGGCAAAATCTTGCCAAAAGACAACCACAGTTGGCGACCAACTGTGGTTTCTGTGACGTTCATGTGGAAGATCTTAATCACCTTTTCATTCACTGCCCAAGAAGTAAGGCAACTATGGTTGAGGTGCTCCGAGCCCCGGGTACAGGCGACTACCCCTGCGTATATGAGGATCCATGGATTGGACCCAAATTTGCAACGATTAGACACGATATGAAGGATGCGTGGTACATTGCAATAGCGGCAACAACATGGGTGTTATGGCTTGACAGAAATAATTTTTATTTTCGTGCTTCATGTAATAGTATTTCTGGTAACCTGACTCACATCATGCATCTTATCTCTTTTTGGGCTACAGCTGCGGCAACGGGGGCAAGAGGAAGGATAGCCAGAGTTTTCCAGGTGGAGGAGTTTGACGATGAGGAGATAGAGTTCGGGCCTACGCTGGACTGAGGGACTGGCTTCACCAGTCATGACAGTGCTTATGCCAGCTTGTGTTTTGTTTCATCCGTCTGTACTCTCTGGTTGCTGGATGTTTGAGTAGGTAGACCCACCCCCCAGGGTTTATTGGGGGTGTATGTTTTGTTTTCTTTCATTCCTGCATTGTTCTTTGGTTTGTACTGTCGTTTTTTCCCGGTAAGCCGGGGTTGTTTTATTAACCGCTTATTAATGAAACAGGGTGGCCTTATTCCACCTTTTACCTCAAAAAAAAACAGAATCAAGTAATGTAGTGAGATAACAAGTGTATATAACACGTGACAGGTAGCAGGTATCATGCAAGCAGGTAAACATGTAACAGGTGTCAAGTAGCATGTACAGGAAATTATGTATCAGGTAATCATGTCATGTCAAGTCTTGTATTTATTACTATCTAGGTAGCACTTCATGCGTCCCATCCATTTACCACATGATTTCTACATTCAAACAAGTTACGTTTAGATTTCGTAGAGGATTCTATAGGTCATGTACTCGGGTGTTCACAGGATTACAAAATTTGGTCGGTAAACTTGATCGATAATAGGAAATTAACTTGGTCTGTAAACTTGATCGGTAACTTGGTCGGTAAACTTGATCGGTAACTTGGTCGGTAAACTTGATCGTAACTTGGTCGGTAAACATGTCACACGGGAAACACGAGTCCCCTTCCGAGTACAGGCTCCTATATTGTCCACTACTAGATCTTTCCCTTAACCCCGGCTTGGTTATTTTGTTATTATAATCAAATAGGCATATATGTGCACAAAACAGGACAAGAATAACATGGCACAAACAAATAACAGATTCAGGTCGAAAGATAAATATGTACAAGTGAAGGACAACTCATAAAAGGATAGGACAACGAAAATTCTAGTTCAGGACCACAAGAGAGTACTGCACCAAATCTGAGATTTTCGTTGCCACAATCAAACAAATCTGGATCCGTCAGAAAATATAGAAAATAGAATCTCGACCCAATTCAGCAAATATATATAAGTCATATGGTATTTCGCAAAAACATGACTCAAAGCAGAATTGTATCCAGAAAACGTGTTCAGCCAGAAATTAAAAGTTCGTATTCAAGATTAAGAAAACAACATGAAATCTCATTGATTAAATCCAAGAAAAATCTGGGGTATTCCCTAGCATGTTTAGTAACTAAAAATAAAGTTTCATAATTTTCCAACATAGATAGAACAGTCAAGTAAAATCCGAAAACAACAAGATACGACAGTTTTGTAAATCTGGAATCATAAATACAGTAGTACTAAAATAGCAATATCTCACTAAATGAAACCGAAATCCAGATCCGACAAAAGGGTAATAAAATATATAAAATAGGCTACAATTCATATTCACAAAGTTTTTATAGACAGCAAATAGAATCAGGTCGAAATTATGTATGTTTATTGAGCAGCATGAAAATTCTGCATGTATAGTAATTGTACAAAAGCATAAAATGGTTTATAAAAGTTATCAATTAAATCCATAAAAATTAGGGGTTAATCCTAATCAAGTCAAGTTGTAACCAGCAAAATATTTGATCAAAATATTAATTTAACATCAGTAGAAAAATAAATTACCATACAGAATTCATATAAGACTAGATCTGGATTTTTAAACACGTCTATAGTAAAATAGTCATAACTCGCAACTCATAAATCAAAACTGAGATCTGTCAGAAAATCTGGAAAGTAGACAGAATTCTCTATAATTCATATTCACAAATAATTTTCATATACTGAACTTAATAGTGTCTAAACTACTGAACAAAAATGGGGAACCGGCAAAACAGAAAATATTCTTCATGCACAAAATCAACTAGTTCATATGAAACTCATCCAAAACATAACCAAATATGAAATATGGTGTACTAGATGTCCAAGCAACATGGTATAGGGTATTGTACAAGTCTACTACGAGTTATACTACAACGAACACAACCAGCACACGATATCATACGAACAACATGCATGTATACATCAAGAAGTGGTCATCTCTAAGTTATTTCATGTGTGTAGTGAGGCAACTACGGGCAGGTAAACACAATAGAGACAAGATATAATAGGAATTTTTCACAAGAATTGTTTCTAGAACAAAACTACACTACAGGCAGTATTTAGTACTTGTATTATACAAAGAAAAAAATACAAGTTACTTGCCTTATAGTAGACGACGAGAACAGAGCAAGATCAAGAATAACAAGAATGGATCCCAGGCATGAACTCAATGAACGAATCACGAACGAACACACGATCAACTCACGAACAACAAACCCACGAGACCCAACACACAAACCCAAAGAAATCACACGCACACCAAGAGAGCAAGAAGGAGCGAGAGAGAGAATGGCGGATGGGTGCGGCGGCGTTGCCACTGTCTACCTGCGGTGCATCATCGGGAGGAGGCAGGCACCGCGCAGAGATGGCTGTAGTGGAGAGGAGTCGCGATAGGGAGCATTGGTGTAGGGCGGCGCCGAGGGAGATCGCGACAGGGGTCACTGGCTGTTGCTGGGCGGCGTTCGGGAGGGGAGAGAAGCACGTGATGTGGAGGGTGGGCGCTGGCTGATGATGGGATGGGGAGGCGCTGGGGAGCGGTGCAGTGGTGAGCTGAAGAGTCGGGAGGGGGGATTTGGAAGAAGGCCAGGAGCACACAGAGGAGAGGAGGACGGGGAGTACTGGTGTTGCGGGGGGTTGCCGAAGAGAGGCAGGGGGGAGATGGTCGGGGCTAAGCGACGCTGCAAAGGGGAGGAGCACAGCGCCAGGGTAGGAGGTCGGGATGAGAGACAGAAGGAAGGGTTTAGGGCGGCTAGGGTTAACGGGAAGATGAACGGGAGGTTAATATATAGGAGGGGATAGGGTTATCTGGTATTGGGGATTTTATAGGATGCTAACGGGTAGAGTTTGAATATTGGGTAATTAATGGGTATGGGTTAACGGGTAGTGTTTAGTAGGTTTTAATGGGTAGTAAACAGGTGGGTTTTGAAAATAGGATTTTGGGTTTTAAAAGGATTTAAAAGATTAGAATAGGGTTAATGGGTTATAGAAATCCAATAACATATAGGGAAAAAATATATAATTAAAAAAATAGGTTTTTTAATATAAAATCAAAATTAAATAGCAATAAAAATAATAATACTAACAGTAGTAATAATAACGTTAATGATAATAATAATAATAGCAGAAATAATAATAATAATAATAATAATAATAATAATAACAAGAATAATAGGGTTTGTATTTCAATATGAAATTCATAGAAAATAGTTACAAATAAAATTATTGATCAAAAATAGATTTTTAATAGAAGATCCAACAATACATTTTAACAAAAGAATTTGAAAACAGAAAAATATTTTACAAAAATTTTAAATACAGAAAATACACAGAAAATACGTATTTGCAAAAACAGGGGTTACAATCCTACCCACCTTACTACAAAATTTCGTCATCGAAATTTGCTTAGGCGGTACATAGGACAAGGCAAAAACAAACTTGGGGGAGCGTAACAAAACAGAGAGTTAAAGGGAAAGGAACAAAGCAGTGGCAATACTAGAAAAAGAAGGAAGTGGATAACAATGATGTCAAATAAATGCATGAAAGAAAATAAATAGTATCAAAAAGAAAGAAACAGCACAAGATAACAAAGCAATAAAGGGAGTAGGTAGAACTGGAATCAAAGAGAGAATAGACAGAGAAGAATTGAATCAAACAATGAATTGGTGCATGATGACAAAAAAGAATGCAAGAAAGATGTAACTGGTATCAAAAATGAAAATGAACATCACATGACTTGCAAGATAACAAAGCAATGAGATGAAGAAATAGATAGAGCTGGAATCGAAGAAAGGATGGATAAGAAAGAGTTAGACCAACTGATGAGTCAATGGATGAGGATGCAAGGGATAGAGACGCAAACAGTGCAGGAAAGGAGAAACAACAACAGAATCCTGGGACCTGTACGTTATGGGCCCACACGCTTCCGCTGCGCCACTCTGATCGGGAAGACTTTGCTAATAGCATCCATTAGCTCTAGCAATCTGCTTCGTGGCTTACCACATCTTTAACACGTCCAAACGGCATCTCCCTAGCATGAAGTTCAAACTTTTGACAACTCCAGATTCTGAACACTTCCTGGGATCCTGGGATTCTGCATGCACATCTCGGAGCAAAAGACAACACTTCCTCTCCTGGTGATGATCCAAGCTGCTGACAAGTCGAAGTAGATCCATCAATGCCGATCGACGAACCAAGCAGAAAGAAAAGAATTGATGGCACAAAAATCAGAAAGATATGGGTACGAAAAGAATGAATTCATACCCAAAAAGAAATCAATCAAAAAGGACGACTGAAAAAGACAGAAGAATCAGGGAATCAAGGGATTGAATAAGAAGGGATCAAAATCAACGGAACAAGACTTGTATCCAGATCAATGTTGATTATAATTCATTCATGGATACATGGTCTGTGTACTGTTGAGCCGATCCCAGATCGAGCCAAGCTTGTCTAATATATCAGTCAAACTAATACATTAGCCAAATCTGGGCTCTAATACCACTAAAAATCTTGTCACACCCCGCTTCCCAAAAAGAGAATATGGAATACGGATACGTGACTAAGCCCAGCAAATGATTTTCATCATCAATAAGTTGTTAGGATCTTTACAACATTTCACAGGAATATCAGAGTAGGAAGCAAGCGAAGTCAACCATGCATGCATATATGAATCAATATACCAACAAGAATTTACTTGAAACAAATTTATATCTCAAATAAACCAGATCTGGAAATAAGTCAATAATCCTGGGTCATACTGCCCAACACAAAATAATCCAAGTAACATATACAATTATTCAAGATAAGCAACAGGAAATAATAATAATAATAATAGTCAGAACTCCAGCATCTAATATCTCAGATCACCTACTCCATCGGGCAGCTGGTCACCAAAGTCTGCAATTTAACAAATTGCAGAAAGAGGGAAAAGAAAACAAAACGCCCGTCAATGCAAGTTACGGGCCGCTTGTAATGCAGGCACAAGTACATGGAAAAGATAAAAAAATAGCATGGAATAGGCATGGTAACAAAATTGAACAACTAGTATGAATCATAAGCAGAATCTAGTAATGTAGTGAGATAACAGGTGTATATAACATGTGACAGGTAACAGGTATCATGAAAGTAGGTAAATATGTAACAGGTGTCAAGTAGCATGTACTAGAAATCATGTATCAGGTAATAATGTCATGTCAAGTCTGGTATTTATTATTATCTAGGTAGCACTTGATGCATTCTATCCATTTACCACATGGTTGCCACATTCAAACAAGTTGTGTTTAGATGTCGTAGGGGATTCTATATGTCATGTACTCGGGTGTTCACAAGATTACAAAACTTGATCGGTAAACTTGATCGGTAACTTGGTTGGTAAACATGTCACATGGGAAACACGAGTCCCCTTCCAAGTATAGGCTCCTATATTGTCCACTACTAGATCTTTCCCTTAACCCTGGCTTGGTTATTTTGTTATTATTATCAAACAGCCATATACATGCACAAAACAGGGAAGGAATAACATGGCACACACAAGTAACAGATTCAGGTCGAAAGATAAATATGCACAAGTGAAGAACAACTCATAAAAGGATAGGACAACGAAAATTCTAGTTCAGGATAGCAAGACAGTACTGCACCAAATCTGGGATTTCCGTTGCCCCAAACGTGCAAATCTAGTTCTGTCAGAAAATATGGAAAATAGACTCCCAGCCGAATCCAGCAAATATATATAATTCATATGGTATTTCACAAAAACATGACTCAAAACAGAATTGTATCCAGAAAACGTGTTCAGCTAGAAATTAGAAGTTCGTATTCAAGAACAGG
The DNA here is from genome assembly GCA_017893485.1 of Hemerocallis citrina. Taxonomy (NCBI): domain Eukaryota; kingdom Viridiplantae; phylum Streptophyta; class Magnoliopsida; order Asparagales; family Asphodelaceae; genus Hemerocallis; species Hemerocallis citrina. The sequence goes on along the minus strand of CM030364.1, from coordinate 133,307,286 downwards.
ATAACAGCCTGGAAATTCACTGATTAAATCCAAGAAAAATCTGGGGCATTCCCTAGTATGTTTAGTACCAGAAAATAAAGTTTCATAATTTTCCAACATAGATAGAATAGTCAAGTAAAATCTGAAAACAGGAAGATACGGCAGTTTTGTAAATATAAAATCATAAGCACAGCAGTAATAAAATAGCAATACCTTACAAAATATAAATCAAAATCCAAATCCGTCTAAAGGGTGATAAATTAGATACAATAGGCTACGTTTCATATTCATAAACTTTTCATATACAACAAATAGAATCATGTCAAAATTATGTATCTTTACTGCGCAGCATGAAAATTCTTCATGTATAGTAATTGTTCATAAGCACAAAATGGTTTATAAAAGTTATCAATTAAATCCATAAAAATTAGGGGATAATCCCAATCAAATTTAGTTCTAATCAGCAAAATATTTGATCAAAATATTATCTTTAACATCGATAGAAAAATAAATTACCATACAGAATTCATATAAGACTAGATCTGGAATTTAAAACACGTCTGCAATAAAATAGTCATAACTCGCAACTCATAAATCGAAAGAAAGATCTGTCAGAAAATATGAAAAGTAGACAGAATTCTCTATAACTCATATTCACAAATAATTTTTATATACTGAACTTAATAGGGTCTAAAATACTGAACAAGAACGGAGAATTGACAAAACAGAAAATATTCTTCATGCACAAAATCAACTAGTTCAAATAAAACTCATCCATAACATAACCAAATTTGAAATATGGTGTACTAGATGTCTAAGCAACATGGTATAGGGTAATTTACAAGTCTACTACGAGTTATACTACAACGAACACAACCGAGTACACAATATCATACGAACAACATACATGTATACATCAAGAAGAGGTCATCCCTAAGTTATTTCATGTCATGTGTGTAGTGAGACAACTACGGGCGGGTCAACACAATATAGACAAGATATAACTGGAGTTTTGCACAAGAATTTTCTCTAGAACACAATTACATTATAGGCGGTATTTAGTACTTGTATTACACAAAGAAAAGAATACAAGTTACTTACCTTGTAGTAGACGACAAGAACGGAGCAAGAACAAGAATAACGGGTAAGGCTCCCGGGCAAGAACTCAACCAACGAATCACGAACGAACACACGATCAACTCACAAACAACGAGACCCAACACACGAACCCAAAGAAATCACTCGCACACCAAGAGAGAAAGAGGGAGCGAGAAAGAGAACGGCAGACGGGGGCGGCGGCGTTGTCGCTGTCTGCCTGCGGTGCATCGTCGGGAGGAGGCAGGCACCGCACGGAGGTCGCTGTGGTGGAGAGGAGTCACGACAGGGAGCAGTGGTGTAGGGCGACACCGAGGGAGATCGCGACAGGGGTCGCCGGCTGTTGCTGGGCGGCATTTGGGAAGGGAGACAGGTGCGCGCTGTGGAGGGTGTGCACTGGCTGACGACGGGATAGGGAGGCGCTGGGGAGCGGTGCCGAGGTGAGCTAAAGAGTCAGGAGGGGGGATTTTGAAGAAGGCCGGGAGCACACACAGAGGAGAGGAGGATGGGGGGTACTGGTGTTGCGAGGGGTCTGCCGAAGAGAGGTAGGGGGAGATGGTCGGGGGCTGAGCGGCATTGCAGAGGGGAGGAGCACAGGGCCAGGGTAGGAGGTCGGGATGAGAGACAGAGGGATGGGTCTAGGTCAGCTAGGGTTAACGAGAAGATGAATAGGAGGTTAACATATAGGAAGGGATAGGGTTGTCGGGTATAGGGGATTGTATTAGATGCTGACAAGTAGGGTTTGAATATTGGGTAATTAATGGGTATAGGTTAAAGGGTAGGGTTTAGTAGGTTTTAATGGGTAGTAAACATGTGGGTTTTGAAAATAGGATTTTGGGTTTTAAATGGATTTAAAAGATTAGAATAGGGTTAATGGGTTATAGAAATCCAGTAAGAGATAGGGAAAAAATATATAATTAAAAAAATTGGATTTTAAATATAAAATCAAAAGGTAATAACAATAAAAATAATAATACTAACAGTAGTAATAATAACATTATTAATAATAATAATAATTGCAGAAATAATAATAATAATAATAACAAGAATAATAGGGTTTGTATTACAATATAAAAATCATAGAAAATAGTTACAAATAAAATTATTGATCAAAAATAGATTTTTAATAGAAAATCCAACAATACATTTTCACAAAAGAATTTGAAAGCGAAAAAAGTAATTTACAAAAATTTTAAATACAGAAAATAGACAGAAAATAAGTATTTGCGAAAACAGGGGTTACAGCTGTTGTTGATGCATGGACTCAAGGTGATTATCTATGTAGAAATTACATCCTGAACGGTTTGGTATACCCGCTCTATGTTGAATGTGTATTGTGTCTTCAAGACATCCAAACTTTTGTGGGGGTCTTTAGAGAAGAAGTACAAAACCGAAGATGCTGGCTCCATGTAGTTGGCAAATTTCTGGACACAAGATAGTTGACTCCAAGTCTGTTGTGAGTCAAAATCAGGAGCTGCAAGTGATAATGCACGAAATTGATGCAGAGAACATGACGTTGTATGAACCATTCCAGGTTACAGCATTCATTGAGAATCTTCCACCTGGATGGAAGGACTTCAAGAACTTTCTCAAGAACAAGCGAAAGGAAATGTCTCTTCAAGACCTGATTGTCAGGTTGCGGATTGAAGAGGACAATCGCAAGGCTGACAAGTCCTATGGAAATCAGTCCATAGAAAAAGCAAACATGGTAGAGCATGAACGGAAGGGCAAAAAGCAGAAGTTCTTTTCGCAGGGCTCGAACAAGAAGCCTGTTGCAAAAAGAATTGCTGGAAAATGCCATCCGCACTGGACCTGGAAAGGCAAAAGGGAATGAGAAAGCCCATGCGCAAATTGTTGTAAACCAGTCCACTGGTCTCTTTGACTTGGACCTTTGTGCTGTTGTATCAGAGGTCATTCTGGTGGGGAGCAATCCTCGTGAGTGGTGGTATGATACTGGAGCCACCAAGCACATCTGATCGGATAAGGATATGTTCACTTCATACCGGAAATGCAACAAGAATGAACAGTTTTTCATGGGGAACTCTTCCACCTCCAAGATTAAAGGAACATGGAAGATAGTGCTGAAGATGACTTCTGGCAATGAACAAACACTAACCAATATTTTGCACGTTCCAGATATTCGTAAGAATCTGGTCTCGGGATCTTTGCTGAGCAAGAATGGATTTAAGGTCTTGCTTGCTTCTGACAATTTTGTACTTTCAAATAATGGGGTGTACTTGGGAAAATGATATGTTATGGATGGACTGTTCAAATTCAATGTAATGACAGTCATCCCAAAATATGTTGTTCCTATTGTTCCCAAAATTAATGAAATAAATTATGTTGCTTATGTTGTTGAGTCTTCTTTTGCTTGGCATGAAAGACTAGGCCAAGTTAATTTCAATTCTCTACGTAGATAAATTAACATGAATTTACTACCAAAATTTATGGTAGACAATTGCGACAAATGTGAAGTTTGCACAGAGGCAAAACTCACTAAAACCCCATCCCGTTCTGTAGAAAGAAACACTGAAACTCTAGGTTTAATTCACACGGATCTGTATGATTTAAAATTCGTGCAGACCAAATACGATAAAAAGTATTTTGAGATGTTCATAGATGATTTTTGCTATGTATACTTGTTACATAGTAAAAATGAGGGCTTGGATAAATTCAAGGAATATAAACTTGAGGTTGAGAATCAACTTGACAAAACGATTAAAATCGTTAGGAGTGATAGAGGAGGGGAATATGATGCACCATTTAATATGTTTTGTTCTGAACATGGAATAGTTCATCAGACCACTGCTCCTTACTCACCTGAATCAAACGGTATTGCCGAGCGCAAGAACCGAACTCTGAAGGAGATGATGAATGCCTTATTGTTCTATTTTGGGTTACCCTATAATATGTGGGGGGAAACGTTGCTGACCACCAACTATATTCTCAATAAAATACCTCACAAGAAAACTAGCAAGACACCATACGAACTGTGAAAAGGTAATGTACCTTTGTATAAATACCTCAAAGTGTGGGGATGTCTAGTAAAGGTAGCAGTACCTAATCCCAAACAGGTCACAATAGGACCTAAGGCCAATGATTGCATATTCATAGGCTATGCTCACAACAGTAGTGCATATTGGTTCTTGGTATATAAATCGGATATACCAGACGTGCATGTGAATACAATAATAGAATCAAAGAATGCTTCCTTCTTTGAACACGTGTTTCCGTACAAGGATGCTACGTATCCCAAATGTACACGTGAATAAAGGAGTGCGAGTACTTTGGTTGATGAACCAGGAGATGATAATGATGAACCTAGACGAAGCAAACGGGTTAGAACATCAAAGTCATTTGGTCCAGACTTTGTAACGGCCTTTCTGTTAGAGAATGAGCCTAGAACATTCAAGGAAGCCATGTCTACGCCTGATGCTCCTATGTGGAAGGAAGCAATCAAAAGTGAAATAGATTTCATCATGCAAAATCATAGATGGGAGTTGGTAGATTTGCCTTATGGATGTAAAGCTCTAGGATGCAAATGGATTTTCAAGCGGAAATTGAAACCAGATGGTTCAATAGAGAAACATAAGACTAGACTTGTGGTACAAAGATTTAGGCAAAAGGAAGGCCTAGACTTCTTTGATACGTATTCTCCGGTCACGAGAATAACTTTCATAAGAATGTTGATAGCTATTGCAGCTCTACGCAACCTCGAAATACATCAAATAGATGTCAAAACTGCCTTTCTAAATGGGGATTTAGAAGAAGAAATATACATGGAACAACATGAGGGCTATGTTGTTCCTGGACAATAAAAGAAGGTGTGCAAACTTGTAAAACTATTGTACGGATTGAAATACGCTCCAAAACAGTGGCATGCAAAATTTGACAATATTATGATGTCAAATAGTTTCAAAATAAATGAATATGATAAGTGTATCTACATCAAAGATACTTTAAATAAATACATTCTGGTGTGTCCATATGTAGATGACATGCTCATTATTGGTAGCAATAATGACATTATCAAACAAACTAAGAAGATGCTTAGTAGTAAGTTCGATATGAAAGATTTGGGAGTTGCAGATGTCATATTAGGAATCAAAGTTTCCAGGATGTCTGAGGGAATTACTTTGTCTCAAGCTCATTACGCTGATAAAGTACTTGAAAGATTCAAGAATTACAAAATGGGACTGCCAAAAGTCCTGTGGATCCCAGTCTTCATTTGTTCAAAAACACGGGTGACAACATATCACAATTGGAATATGCACGTGTAATTGGTAGTCTGATATACTTAACAAATTGTACAAGATCGTACTTAGCACATTCAGTAAATGTACACAAGTAATCCAGGACAAAGTCACTAGAAAGGAATAACTACAGTATTGAACTACTTGCGACATACTCAGAGTTATGGGCTGCATTACACTAGATATCCAGCAGTACTAGAAAGCTACAGTGATGCCAACTGGACATCGGACTCCAAGAACTCGAAATCCACAAGTGAGTATGTTTTCACTCTTGGTACTGCAGCTGTGTCATGGAAACCATCTAAACAAACGTTATTGGCCAGATCCACCATGAAATCTGAGTTTATTGCTTTAGACAAAGCGGCAGAGAAAGCAGAATGGCTTCAAAATTTTTTAGAAGTTATTCCTATGTGGAAAATACCAGTGCTTGCTATTTGTGTACATTGTGACAGTCAATCGGCTGTAGCAAGGACACTGAGTTGTATGTATAATGGTAAGTCTCGTCATATCAAAAGGCGACACAAAACTATTAGACAACTACTCTCAAATGGAATAATTTCTATAGAGTATATAAAATCGGTCGAAAACCTAGCAGATCCATTTACTAAAGGTTTGTCATGAGAGCAAATTGTGCGATTATCAAGAGGAATGGGTTTAAAGACTATGACGAAAGAGGATACTTGATGGAAACCCTACATAGGTGACTGGAGATTCCAAGATCCAGGTTCAAGGGAACAACTAAATCTTATTGAATCAACGTGAGCACTAAGAGATTAAAATCTCGTACCCATTCTTAGGATAATAAACAGTGCTACCTGCAAGGGGTTAGGATAAGCTTGCCTTTTAATGATTTCCATAGCTTTGAAATAAATGTGGGGAATGGAAGGATACTCTTTATGGGCAATCACCTTGTGAGTGTGAAATAGGGCCGTTTCTAAGAGAATGAAAAGATACTACATTCTCCAAGTTCACTCACGGTTAACCAGGATTGTTCAAGGCCAAAATGAACATAACAAGAGAACCAAGTTCTGTGAGGAGATGAAACTGTGTGATAATTGATATGGCTAAAAATAGGATTAAATCGGGACCGTTCACATCTGACACGAATCTTAAAGCTCAGGGGCAAAACGGTAATTTCACATAATGGGTCCGAAACGGGTACTAGGTCTCCTTCTCACAGATCCGATAACCCACGAACGGATCCACCTCAACTGGGTACGGGTCCCGACTCGATACAAACCCAGTCCGACAGGATAGAATTAGGGTCTCTGATTGAACCAAATCAACGGGCCTGATTCGCGACTATCCTCTCACTGGGAATTAAGGGATTACATTCCTAATCTGATTACGAGGATTTTATTCCTTATCAGATCACAGGGGTTACATTCCTAATCTGATCCCAACGGCGACTATAAATACCCCCCATCCATCTCCATTAAAAGGTAATCAATCTTTTGCTACTTAAACGCTCTTTCATAATCATTTCTGGTTACTGACTTGAGCATCGGAGGGTGCGTCGCCGGGATCAACCCCGGTGTCTCGCACTTCCTTGCAGGTGAACGGCGGGAGTCAGCGGTCAAACTCCTGCGGAACAGGTTAGGTGTTTGCTATTCTGGTTTTCCAAGAACTCACAAATACTATCTGTTTACCCCCACACCAGATTTAGCGGTAAAAGATTGGCGCCGTCTGTGGGAAACCATACGAATAGCTTCCTCTCCTCTTCCCGTCGACTAGCTCTTCTCCAGCCATGCCTCCCAGAAAGGTCAGATCTAGAGGGTCCAATCGTGCACCCAACCCTGCGGACCAGCAAGAAGTCCCTGTCCATCCCTCTCAACAACTGGGGGGGCTCTCTCCGCCCGCCGAGGACCGTGTCCAGCAGGACCAACCTCCTCTTCCGAACCAGCAACCCCCAAACGGTCCCGATCCAAGGAGGCAAAACAACCTCTCCATCAAGACCGCATATCGGTACACAATGCCTCTACAGACTCTTATGCCTCCCACAGTCCTCAGGCCCCCGACCTTCGAAATACTATTCTCAACCGGCAGAAGGATGAGGATCTCCGCCGCCGTCTGGACGAAAAGCGGTCCCGAGAGGGAGCCTCCCGCCTACAACGTCCAGATGAGCGGAATCCTCACCACCGCGAGTATAGAAGGTCTCCTACCAGGAGAGGGCGGAGAGAGTCACCCGAGCATCACAGGAGGAGGCGCCACTCTCCTACCGGTCGGCATCAGCCGAGGAACAATGAGGCGCCCATCACTCGCGCCGAGTTCCTGCAGTTTCAAGTAACGGTGTTGCAGGCTCTTAACCTCCGACCCAACAACAATGACACCCAAAGGGTCCCTTCGCCCCAACGGGTTCCCAGTCCTTGCTGTAGGTCCGCCTCTCCTCCGCCAGCTCCTACCCACCAGTAGCATGATCTTAGCCCTCGCCGCTCCCGGGACGACCGACGTCGTAGCCCCGGCTCTCCCTCCTACGAAGATGAGTCCAGAAGCTTGTTCGACTACCGCGGGAGGGATGATGCCCTATACCGCCATCTCCATGAGGTGGAGAGGCGAATCGGTCGGATGCACGAGGGGGAGGGGTCGAACAGCAGAACCATCCGTCCGAGCAGACACCCTTTCTCCCGAACAATCATAGAGGCTCCCATCCCTAGGGGATTCAAGCCTCCGCAGTTTGAAACCTATTCGGGGGAGTCGGACCCCGTCGACCACATTGAGAGCTTCAAGACCCTCATTCTCATCCACCGGGCTTTCGACGCCTTACTTTGCAAGACCTTCCCCGCCACCCTGAAGGGGTCGGCTAGGGAATGGTACTCCCGCCTTGCTCCCTCTTCCATCTTTTCCTTCGAGCAATTCGAAACCCTCTTCATCACCCACTTCGTGAGCAGCAGGCGCACGGAAAAGACCAGCCTCTCGCTGATCCACCTCTGTCAAGAGAGGGGAGAAAAGCTGAGGGACTACGTGAGGAGGTTCACAGCGGAGGTCAGATCGATTGCCTCCCTCGACCAATCGGTGGCAACTGTCTCATTCTAGTCCAACGTCCTCAACTCCAACCTCTGCTCATCCCTTGCTAAGAAGCCTCCACAGAACTTTGCCGACCTCCTTCTCAGGTGTGACAAGTACATTCGTGCCGAAGAGGCTACCTACCTTCCAAGCTTCGGAGGGTCTACCTCAGGGACGAAACGAAAGCTGACCGAAGGAGAAGAGACTAAGAAGCTTTAGGAGGACGGCAATGGCCAGCGCCGCCCGACTCCTCGGTTTGAGAAGTTCACCCCCCTCGTTGCCAATATATCAGAAGTTCTTGTGGAAGTGGACAAGGAAGGGCTACTCCGTGCTCCTCCGAGAATGAATATGCCTGGCAAGAAGAGGAACAAGGATAAGTGGTGCCGCTTTCACAGGGACCACGGCCACGACACGGATGATTGTCAGGCTCTCAAGGAGGAGATCGAAGAACTCATACAGCGGGGACACCTGATCAAGTTCGTCCAAAAAGAGGGGGCCGAGCTCCCCCCCTGATCATCACCTCTTCCAAATGAACAGAAAGGCACGCCAAGCTTCGAGACTCGGCTCCTCCCAAGAGGTCTTCACCTTATTGTAGAAGTAGGACCCTGATTTTCAATAAGGCCGATGCTTGTAACCCGGCCGATAGCATGTAATAATGGCTCGCCCTATTGAAGCGGCCACTTAGTTTATTCCAAACTTTACATCTTTTTCATTGAAAATTATTGCTCTTTCTTCTCTCTTAAATGGTGGGTTCGGAGTCCAGCTTCTTCTACATGGCTGCTCCCGCAACTTACTAACCTTTAACAACGATGGTTCGGAGTCCAACACTTGGCTCGATTCCTCTTCAAATAACCTGCTCTTCAGCGGGTTAGAAGCGGTTCGCCATTCGGAATTGCTCCCACAACCGTTGAATACCTCCACCGATGGTTCGGAGTCCAACACTTGGCTCGATTCCGCTTCGGATAACTTGCTCCTAAGCGAGTTAGAAGTGGTTCGCCATTCGGAATTGCTCCCACAGCCGTTGAACACATTTACCGATGGTTCGGAGTCCAACACTTGGCTCGATTCCTCTTCAAATAACCTGCTCTTCAGCGGGTTAGAAGCGGTTCGCCATTCGGAATTGCTCCCACAACCGTTGAACACCTCCACCGATGGTTCGGAGTCCAACACTTGGCTCGATTCCGCTTCGGATAACTTGCTCCTAAGCGAGTTAGAAGTGGTTCGCCATTCGGAACTGCTCCCACAACCGTTGATTCTGTCACTTAAACAGCGAGTTCGGAGCTAAAACTCTCTCCTAGAGTTCCTCCTTAAAACTCGTCTTCCAAATGGCTCTCTCCCAGAGCCGAGCTCTTCGCTCCGCTCGCCTCCAAAGCGGGGTTCTTCTCGACGAGATCAGAGCACAACTCTCTCCTAGAGTTGCTCCACAAAACTTGTCTCTCAAATGGCTCTTCACTCCGCTCGCCTCCAAAGCGGAGCTCTTCTCCACGAGTTCGGAGCACAACTCTCTCCTAGAGTTCCTCCTCAAACTTGTCTCTCAAATAGCTCTTCTAATGCCGAGCTCTTCACTCCGCTCGCCCCCAAAGCGGAGCTCTTCTCCACGAGTTCGGAGCTAAAACTCTTTCCTAGAGTTGCTCCTCAAACTCGTCTTCCAAATGGCTCTTCCCTAGAACCGAGCTCTTCGCTCTGCTCGCCCCCAAAGCAGACCTCTTCTCAAACGAGTTCGGAGCACAACTCTCTCCTAGAGTTTCTCCTCAAAACTTGTCTCTCAAATGGCTCTTCACTCTGCTCGCCTCCAAAGCGGAGCTCTTCTCCACGAGTTCGGAGCACAACTCTCTCCTAGAGTTCCTCCTCAAACTTGTCTCTCAAATAGCTCTTCTAATACCGAGCTCTTCACTCCGCTCGCCCCCAAAGTGGAGATCTTTTCAAACAAGTTCGGAGCTCACAACTCTCTCCTAGAGTTGCTCCTCAAACTTGTCTCTCAAATAGCTCTTCTAATGCCGAGCTCTTCACTCCGCTCGCCCCCAAAGCGGAGCTCTTCTCCACGAGTTCGGAGCTAAAACTCTCTTTTAGAGTTGCTCCTCAAACTCGTCTTCCAAGTGGCTCTTCCCTAGAACCGAGCTCTTCGCTCCGCTCGCCTCCAAAGCGGACCTCTTCTCAAACGAGTTCGGAGCACAACTCTCTCCTAGAGTTGCTCCTCAAAACTCGTCTTCCAGATGGCTCTCTCCTAGAGTCGAGCTCTTCACTCCGCTCGCTTCCGAAGCGGACCTCTTCTCAACGAGTTCGGAGCTCACAACTCTCCCCTAGAATTGCTCCTTGCACTCACTTCAGAGAATGGGTCTTCCCAGCACCTCTTCCTAGCACCTCTTCTCCTAGGTGGAGCTCCTCTTCAAAAATCTCCAAAAACCAAACAGAGCATCACCTCTTCCATATGCCGACTCATCCCCTTCATCAACTCACCGAGCTTCTCCTCATGCTCGAGTCGTCCGAACTCCGAGCTCCACTACACCGAGCTACTACGGGCAGAGGGTGAACTACTGAGTCACCGAGCCGAGCGAACGAGGTACCGACCCTCGTATATGGAGAAAAATTCAGGCCGACCCGATTTCACCGTTAGATCATCTCAAAATTCGCACTCAAGCGTGATGGACGGATCAGATCGCGCCACGTCACCACAAAACGACAAGATAACGTTTTCTCGAAACTCGTGCCTCTTGTCTCGTGATTCGCGCCACGATCGTGATCAACCGTCCAGATTGAGCCGCGTAGCTCGGATATGCCAATCTACCGAACTGCGGAGCGGCAAAAAATGTGCCTCAAAATTCGTGCTCGGATTCGCCGAACAAAGCAAGCAGATGAAGAGGAAGAAAGAAAAAGAGGCTAACGGTCGGGGTCGGATCCGATACCCACGGTCCGACCCATACCCTTCTTAGCTCTTTCATTCTTCTCCTTCTTCCCCAACACTTCTCCTCTTCTCCACTGTGCAGAAGAACAAGGCAGAGGAGAGAACCCAATTGCCTCTCTTCCCCTTCCTCTTCTTCACTGTGCGGAAGAACAAGGCAGAGGAGAGAACCCAAATGCCTCTCCTCCCCTTCCTCTTCTCCTCTTCTCCACTATGCGGAAGAACAAGGCAGAGGAGAGAACCCAAATGCCTCTCCTCCCCTTCCTCTTCTCCTCTTCTCCACTATGCGAAAGAACAAGGCAGAGGAGAGAACCCAAATGCCTCTCCTCCCCTTCCTCTTCTCCTCTTCTCCACTGTGCGAAAGAACAAGGTAGAGGAGAGAACCTAAATGCCTCTCCTCCCCTTCCTCTTTCTTCTCAGAAGAGCTGCCGACCCCAACGATCCGAGGTGCCGAGGTACCGACCCTCGTATATGGAGAAAAATTCGGCCGATCCCATCTCACCGTCGGATCATCTCGAAATTCATGCTAAAACATGATGAACAGCTCAGATCTCGCCACGTCTCCACAAAACGACAAGATAACATTTTCTTGAAATTTGAGCCTCTTGTCTCGTGATTCACGCCACGATCGTGATCAACCGTCCAGATTGAGCCAAGTAGCTCGGATCTCAAATCTGAGCTACCGACCTACCGAACAGCAAAGTGGGAAAAAATCCTCCTCAAAATCCAAAAGCCGAACCAGATGCATTAGCCGAGCAACAAGGAAGGAGAGAGAGAAACAAAAAAAAATAAAATTTAGAAAGGTCGGGTCGGACCCGTTAGGGTACCGAACCCGAACCCTTCCTTCCTCCTTCTCCCCTACGCTCTCCCGCCAAAACCAACAAGAGAAAAACCCAACTTCTCCTTCGAAAACTTCTAATGCCAGCGAGCTCCATTCGTCGCCAGGCTCTTCGCCTGCCTCTGACGCCGAGCTCCTCGCCTGCCTCCGCTGCCGAGCTCACAGCTCTCTCACTCCGAGCTCCAATAGCGAAGCCCATCGTCAGACTCACTCCCCAGTTCCGAGCTCCGATAGCGAGCTCCGAGCCTCTCCGTCAACGTCGAGCTTCGAAGCTCCGACGCCAGAACTCCGCCTCCGCAACTCCTCCTTCAACCTCGAGCGCTCACGTCTCCACCCCGTCGAAGCTCCACAACAGCGTCGAGCTCGACCACGCCTCCACTTCGTCGCAAGCTCCATCACTGAGCTCGACCACATCTCCACACCGTCAAGCTCCGCCACCGAGCTCGATCCCCGAGCAACGCCGACGTCGAAGCTCCACGGTGTCGAGCTCTCTGGCCGAACTCAAAACTCCACTTCGTCACGAGCCGAGCTCCTCGACGACGGCGAGCTTGCCTCCCCCTCGTCGAGCTCAGGCTGCAACCGATCTCGAACAGTGAGCTCCGAACCCATCATCAACCATCGAAGATCTCTCTCCATGATGAGCTCCATTCACTACTAAGACAGCATCGAGCTCCCCTCCGTCGTCGAACTCACTTCCGCTCGCCTCCTTCGCTGCCAAACTCCATGCTCACCTCCCGCCTTGGCCTCGCCACCTTCGTCGAAGCTTCTTGCCGAGCCAAGCTCCCCTGTCGAAGCTTACCATCGAAGCTCCGTAATCCTCCTCGACGAGCCACCGCCTCGCCATTACTCCGAAGCCTCGAGGCCCACGGCACACGGAGAGGAGGTCGGAGAGGGAAACGAGAGAGAGAACAGGAGAAGGCGGGGAAAGAGTCGAAGCAGAGGAAAGAGTCGAAGCACGAAGAGGACGCTCGGAAAAGAGTCGAAGCAGGGGAAAGAAAGAAGCAGAGCGGAGAAAAAAAAAAGCCACGTGGCATCATCTCAAGGATCCGAGGTGCCGAAGAACCGACCCTCGTATATGGAGAAAATACTCGCCGACGCACACGATCCGTCCGATCGTCTCAAAATTAGCGTTGCGACACGATCGACGCTCAGGAACGCGCCACATGTCCCGATCGTGATCTGCCTCACGATGCGCGCAGATCTGATCATGATGGACGGCCAGAAACGCGCCACGTGTCCAGATCGTGATCTGCCTCACGATGCGCACTCATCTGATCATGATGGACGGTCAGAAACGCGCCACGTGTCCAGGCAATATTTAAATTATTGATTTATTTATTTATTTATTTGTTTTTTTTTATTTAAAAATCCGAAAAAAATATTTAAAAATCGAAAAAAATCAATTAAAAATTCTAAAAATAATTATTAATTCAGAAAAAAATATTTTTAAATTCTGAAAAAACAATTATTAAATTAGAATAATTAATTAATATTTTTGATAATTAATAATTTAATTCGGAAAATGAATAAAAAATTCAAAAAAATGAGAAAAAATTCAGAAAAATCTGGAAAAATCACCAAAAATTAAGAAAATTCTGAGGAAATTTTTGGGCATTTTACAAGCCCATAATAACACCGTTACACCCCGAGCAAGATTCCAAACTTCCTTAAGAACACCGATAAAATCCCGTACGCCATTAGAACAGTAAAACTACTCCTCAAAGGCTGATCAAACTCAGTCTTTGGGAGTGGGGGGCTCGTGATATGGCTAAAAATAGGATTAAATCTGGACCGTTCACATCTGACACGAATCTTAAAGCTCAGGGGCAAAACGGTAATTTCACATAATGGGTCTGAAACGGGTACTAGGTCTCCTTCTCACAGATCCGATAACCCGCGAACGGATCCACCTCAACTGGGTACGGGTCCCGACCCGATACAAACCCAATTCGACAGGATAGAATTAGGGTCTCTGATTGAACCAAATCAACGGGCCTGATTCGCGACTATCCTCTCACCGGAAATTAAGGGATTACATTCCTAATCTGATTACGAGGATTTTATTCCTTATCAGATCACAGGGGTTACATTCCTAATCTGATCCCAACGGCGACTATAAATACCCCCCATCCATCTCCATTAAGAGGTAATCAATCTTTTGCTAGTTAAACGCTCTTTCATAATCATTTCTGGTTACTGACTTGAGCGTCGGAGGGTGCGTCGCCGGGATCAACCCCGGTGTCTCGCACTTCCTTGCAGGTGAACGGCGGGAGTCAGCGGTCAAACTCCGGCGGAACAGGTTAGGTGTTTGCTATTCAGGTTTTCCAAGAACTCACAAATACTATCTGTTTACCCCCACACCAGATTTAGCGGTAACAATAATTATTGTCTAGGTTCACATCAAAGCCCTGGTAGTTCAAGACATCATGTTCACTACCTAGTCAAGTGAATCTGATGGCTACTCACTAAGGGTAGTTCAAAGTTAAAAAATTACTACCATTTCTGATGCAGTAATTTTTCGATTGTACTCTTAGAATCTTTTCTGTCGTGTCTTTTTCTGTCGTGTCTGGATTGTATAGTCTGGTAATTTCCATTCTTGTGGGGGATTGTTGGAAATATTTTTGGCATATTTTTTGGGCCTGATTCCGGTGGACTCTGGCCACCGGAGTTGCTCGAAAGTGATTGGATTGTGTTCCTCTCGTTGAGTACTATTCTGTAATGTACTTGTTTGCCAAAAACGGATTCCGTATGAATGAGAAATGTTGGTCAAAAGTTGGTTACTCGAAATGTTCTAACTTGAAAATTTGGAGAAAATAGATAGTCCTACATCGAAAGTTGAGAAAGATTTCTTTAGTATATAAGCTAAAGAAATGGACTAAAGGGCGTAGCCCTAGGGTTAGCACTAAAGTGTAGTGGAGAGAGGACCAAGCCAAAGTTACAAACACACACACGCGCGCGCGCGCCCGGCCCGCCGCCGGCTCCGGCTCGGTTGGGTTGGGTTGGGTTCTGGCTAGCCTAAATTACTTTTTGCGCCGCTCCGAATTTTTACGTTTTTGTGTCATTACTCTGCTGTTACAGAGTAATGGATCCATCTGTTACGCCTGTGATCTCTTAAAAGTTCAAACAATTTTGTCTGTTATTTTACACAATTTTTGAATTTTACAATCTCCTTCTTCTTCTTCCTCCGAGTCTGTCTGAGAGTACAACACAATTGTTGGTTCGCTGGTGTCTCTGAAGTTTGGGAACTGCTCTTCAGAGAAGGTAATACAGTTGTATCATGGGAGGCAGAGTTCGTTAACAACCGTCACACTACAGGGCGAATTTTGCTTTAAGGACAGAGATTTTCATCTCGACTCTGTATCGAATTGTCTGGTTTGATTTTTTATTCCTGTAATTTTACTTCTTCACAAAGATTATTAGAAATATTCTATTTTACGAAATTCAAGTTCTAACAATTTGAATAATAGAGACTGCAGATTACTGTATAACCTTGCTAAGTACCCTTAGCAGCAACTGCTTCTTGTAGGAGATCGATACTTCTAAGTCCCACACCACCACAAGCAATGGGATGACAAAGCTTAGACCAGGACACGGTAGCCATGCCACGTCCACCAGCTTTCTCAGCCTGTAAAAAACTCCTGCAATCCCTATCAATTTATTATTAACTCATCTTGGAACCCACCCATGAGAAATAGCATAAAGAGGCATGACTTTGACTTAATTAAAGTAACTTTCCCTGCCATCGATAAATTCTGAGATTTCCAACCAGAAATTCGATTTTGACTCGTTCTAACATATCATTGAAACAACTCGTTGGAATGCGATCTGAACTGATCATAACTCTCAAGTATTTGAAGGGTAATGAACCCCAAGAGACTTGCAGAATACCGAAACATCTTCTTTCCTGACCCCGGCAGACACCACCTCCAACAAAACAACTTGACTTAACTAGATTAACTTGCTGACCCCTCAACAAGCAATAACTTTCAATCGCAACATATATGGCCCTACACTCTGAAGGGTGGAGCAGTTTGTCTGGAGAGTATGATTTGTAGTTTCTTGGAGCGGTAAGTGGGGTAGGACGAAGGAAATCCTCTGGAGAAAAGGGTGTCGAGGGCCGAGGACCAATGGTCGGGAGCCGAACGTCGAGTGCCGAGCCGTAGCCTGTGAGAGCCAGGAATTTGGTTCAGAGCTTATGACTGGCGTTTCGAGGGTGGAGCATTGGTGGGCGAGCCTCCATGCTCGGATGCCGAGGGTCATGGCCGAGCGTCGAGCCCCCAGCTTGCTATTAAAGCAAGGGGATGGCTCGAGGTCATTGTTGAGCGTCGAGCCCCCTGCTTTTTGTGAAAGTTAGGGGGTGGCTCGAGGTCACTGCCGAGCGTCGAGCCCCCCAGCTTGCTGTAAAAGCTAGGGAATGGCTCGAGGTCATTGCCGAGCATCGAGCCACCTGCTTGTTGTGAAAGATATGGGGTGGCTAGAGGTCACTGCCGAACATCGAGACCCCCTGCTTGCTGTGAAAGCTAGGGGTGGCTCAAGGTCACTGGCGAGCGTCGAACCCCCTGCGTGATGTGAAAGCTAGGGGGTGGCTCTAGGTCACTGCCGAGTGTCCAGCCCCCCTGCCTGCTGTGAAATCTAGGGGGTGGCTCGAGATCATAGCCGAGCATCGAACCCCCCAACTTGCTGTGAAAGCTAGGGGGTGGCTCGAGATCATGGCTGAGCGTCGAGCCCCCTACTTGGTGTGAAAGTAAGGGGGTGGCTCGAGGTCACTGCCAAGCGTTGAGCCCCCCAGCTTGCTGTGAAAGATAGGGGATGGCTCGAGGTCACTGATGTGCGTCGATCCTGCTTCTTGTTGTGAAAGCTAAAGGGTGGCTCAAGGTCATTGCCGAGCGTCAATCCTCCTGCTTCTTGTGAAAGCTAGGGGGGCTCGAGGTCACTGCTGAGCGTTGAGGCCCCCTGATTGCTGTGAAAGCTAGGGGGTGGCTCGAGGTCACTGCCGAGCATCGAACTACTCTTGCTTGCTGTGAAATCTAGGGGGTGGCTCGAGGTCACTGCCGAGCATCTAGCCCCCCTGTCTGCTGTAAAAGCTAAGGGGTGGTTCGAGGTCATGGCCGAGCGTCGAGCTCCCAACTTACAGTGAAAGCTAGGGGATGGCTCGAGGTCTTTGCCGAGCGTCGAGCCCCCAGCTTGCTGTGAAAGCTAGGGGGTGGCTCGAGGTCACTGCCGAGCTTCGAGCACCCCAGCTTGTTGTGAAAACTAGAGGTTGGCTCTAGGTTACTGCCGAGCATCGAGCCCCCCAGCATACTGTGAAAGCTAGGGGATGGCTCAAGGTCATTGCCCAGCGTCGAGCCCCCAGCTTGTTGTGAAAGCTAGGGGATGGCTCGAGGTCACTACCGAGCGTCGAGCTCCCCAGCTTGTTGTGAAAACTAGGAGGTGGCTCGAGGTCATTGCCGAGCATCGAGCTTCCCAGCTTACTGTGAAAGTTATGGGATGGCTTAAGGTCACTACCGAGCGTCGATCCCCCTGCTTGTTGTGAAAGTTAGGTGGTGGCTCGAGGTCACTGCCGATCGTCGAGCCCCCATGCTTGCTATGAAAGCTAGGGGGCGGCTCGAGGTCACTGCTGAGCGTCGAGGCCCCCCCTCCAGCTTGTTGTGAAAGCTAAGGGGTGGCTCGAGGTCACTGCCGAGCATCGAGCCCCCCAACTTGCTGTGAAAGCTAGGGGATGGCTCGAGGTCACCGCCGAGCATCGATCCCCTGCTTGTTGTGAAAGCTAGGGGTGGCTCGAGGTCACTGGAGTTCGTCGAGCCCCCTACTTGCTGTGAAAGCTAGAGGCTGGCTCGAGGTCACTGCCGAGCGTCGAGCCCCCCAGCTTGTTGTGAAAGCTATGGGGTGGCTTGAAGTCACTACCGATCATCGAGCCCCCCAGCTTGATGTGAAAATTAGGGGATGGCTTGAGGTCCATGCCGAGTGTCGATCCCCCTTGCTTGCTGTGAAAGCTAGGTGGTGGCTCGAGGTCACTGCCGAGCATCGAGCCCCCTACTTGCTGTAAAATCTAGGGCGTTGTATGCGATGCTGACATCATGGGGTGGAATTCGAAGCGTTGAAATCTTATCAGCTGTTAGACCTTGATGATCAAGATTGAATCGATCAGGATTCCAATGAAGAATTCGAGGCATTGAAATCTCATCAGCTGTTAGATTTTGATGATCAAGATTGAACGGTCAAGATTTCAACGAGGAATTCGAGGCATTGTTATTCACTATATAAATCCTCCACTCCCCTCTCCATCTTTTCACTTTGTTTTCTCTTTCTAATACCAGGAGCTTCTCTCTAACCTGCTGGCGATGACTTTTTCGTTGATCTCACCTTTCACGGTATTCAGGTTAGTATTTTCTTTTGTAATGTCGCTCTCTCAGTCAAGTTTCGAAGAGAATTCTTCTGGTCGGGGTAAGGGGGATCGTCAGTCAGACTCCACATCCTGGGATCTGGACAACCAGGTTCTGGAGGTGGATCGTCAATCGAACTCCACATCCTGGTATATGGATGATCAAGTTTTGGACGTGGTTCCGCTCCAAAGTCACAAGCCGCCCGTGGTAGAGTTCGTTTCTACTGGAGAGGTCGAGATATTAGGCAAGGAGGTTGAAGAAGTGTCACGCCCCGCTTCCCAAAAAGGAATACGGAATACGGATACATGACTAAGCCCGGCGAATGATTTTCATCATCCATTAGCTGTCAGGATCTTTACAACATTTCACAGGAAAAGTCAGAGTTGAAAGCAAGAATAGTCAACCATGCATGCATAATTGAATCAAAATACCAACAGGAATTTACTTGAAACAAAATATATTAATCTCAAATAAACCAGATTTGAACAAGTCAAAAATCCTGGGTTACATTACCCAAATGCAAATAAATCCAAGTAATCAAGATACATTTATTCAAGATAATTAATAAGAAAATAATAATAATAATAATAATAATAATAATAATAATAATAATAATAATAGCAGGAAAACATGATAGCAAAACTCCAGCATCTAGAATCTCATATCACCAACTCCATCTGGTAGTTAATCTCCAAAATCTGCAATTTAATAAATTGCAGGAAAAGAAAAAAAGGAAAACATACTCCCCTCAATGCAAGTTACGGGCCGCTAGTAGTGCAGGAAACAAGTACAGGAAAGGGGTAAACAACATAGCACGGAATAGGCATGGTAACAAATAGAACAACTAGCATGAATTATAAACAGAATCAAGCAATAATAGGTGTATATAACATGTAACAGGTAACATGTATCATGCAAGCAGGTGAACATGTAACAGGTGTCAGGTAACATGTATAGGTAAACAGATAACAGATAAACAGGAATGCAGGTAACTTGTATCAGGCAAGCATGAAACAGGTATCATGTAACAGGTAAACAGGTAAACATGTAACAGGTAAACAGGTTATGTCAGGTCTTGTATTATTACTATCTAGGTAGCACTTCATGCACCCCAGGTTTTTATCACATGGTTGCTATATTCAAACAAGTTTGCATTTAGATTTCGTAGGGGATTCTATAGGGTCGTGTACTTAGGTATCAAGTAATCCGAATCATATACTAAATTCCAAATTAACCAAATCATATACCAAATTCCAAATTCACCAAATCATATACCAAATTCCAAATGTAATCCAAATCATATACCAAATTCCAAATGAGGGAAACACGGGCCCCGTTCCGAGTACACTTTTCTATATTGTTCACTACTAGATCTTTCCATTAACCCGACTTGTTAGATTTTATTATAAAATACACATGATCACGAGATAATAAGAACAAAATTGGGACAAGAAAAGAATGTATCAAGAGCTTATATGATGCAAGGAGCATGTTCTAAATCACAAAATACAAGAAACAACATGCAAATATTCAAACATAGCAAAATGCCAATTCTGGACAGTAAGGCGTTGCTGCACCAAAACTGAGATTCCCGCTACCACAGGAATGCAAGTCTGGATCCGTCAGAAGATCTAGAAAATAGAATCCCAGAAGAATCCAGCAAACATATATAAGTCATATGGTATTTCACAAAATAAAAACAAGTATCAAAACAGATTTGAATCTAGAAAACGTGTTCAGTCAGAAATCAGAAACTTGTATTCAAAGTCAGGAAAGAAACATGAAGACTCATGAATTAAATTCACAAAAAATCTGGGGTATTCCCCTATATGTGTAGCATCAAAATATAAAGTTTCATAATTTTTCAATATAAATAGTATAGTCAACAAAAATCAGAAAACATCAAGATGTAGTAGTTTTGTAAATCTGGAATTATAAATACTACAGTACGAAAACAACAATATCTCACAAACCATAAATCAAAATCAAAATCTGCCGAAAAGGTGATAAAATAGATACAGTAAGCTAACTTTCATATTCACAAATATTTTACAAACAACATCTATAATGAGGTCGAAAATCAGGTTTTTTACTGAACAACAATAAAAATCTGGTAGTATGGTAGTTGTTTACAAGTATAGAATAGTTTGTAAAACTCATCAAATAAATCCACAAAAATTCAAGGTTAATCCCAATCAGGTCTAGTTGTATTGTGCAAAATATTGGATCAAAATAATACTTTTAACATCATGATAAAAATAGATTATTCTTCAGAATTTATCAAAAACAAAATCTGGAAATCTCTCTGTACCTTTGTAGTAAAATAGACATAACTCACAAACCATAAATCAAAACTGAGATCCGTTTGAATGGTTGGAAAATAGATAGATTTATCTACAGTTCACATTCACAAAATATTTTCAAATACTGACTTTAATAGGGTCTAAAATACTGATCAAGACGGAAAAACCGACAAAACAGAAAATATCTCTCATGCACAAAATTAACCAGTTCACATAAAACTAATCCAAATCATAACCAAACATGAACTATGGTTTATTATATGTCCAAACAACATGGTATAGGGTATTTTGCAAGTCCACGACAAGTATAGCACGAATAACACATCAAGCACATGATATCACAAAATAGCATCCATATATACATCCAAAAGGTGGTCATCCCTAGGTTATTTCATGTCATGTATGTCGTGAGGCACCTATGGTCGAATCAACATAATAGAGACAATATATAACAGAGGAGTCACACACGAATTGTCTCTAGAACCCAATTACACTACAGACGGTATTTAGTACTTGTATTTGCAAAGAAATTTAATACAAGTTACTTTTATGAGAGATGGCAATGGGAACGACACAAGAGAAAGAATAACAGGAATGGATTACCGGCACAACACAACGAACAAATTACGAACTAGTCACGAACACAAACCAACAAATGAGATGATCACGAACGAGATGATCACGAACAACCGATCGCGAACAAGATGAAGATAATCGAGATCATGAACAAAATCGGACGGCCAGATCTCCTTGATGATGAAGATGATGATGATGATCAAGATCGATCAATCGAACAGCTGCGATCAAAAGAAGTTGATGATCATCATGATCCTGATGATCAAGAGGAGAACGGACAGCCTACATCCAAGGCCATGATCAAGACCAAGGGAACATGATCATCAAGATGACCAAGAAGATCGAACGACCGAGATTCACTGGCGATCAAAACTAATCAAACAGCACACCCATCAATGGTGCACTGGCATGGCTCTGACAATAGCTCGGACGGCGGACGGCGGCCGGCGGCATTGGGCAAGGCTGACGACGGACCTGTGGTGGTCATTATGGCTCGGTGGGGAGCGCCGGAGCACAGGGTGGCATCGAGGTGGAGGTCTGCTGGCACTACAGAGGAGCACACACAGGCCGGGGGCCAGAGAGGGAGAGACATTGGGAGGTGTTGGCAGAGCACAGTGGTGCATGGGAGGGATGCAGGAGTCGCGATGTTGGGGTCGCGATGCTGCTGTCGTCGAGGTGCGGCGGAGCCAGGGGAAGAGCACAGACACTCCGGGGTTGCGATGCTGCACTCCAGCGGAGGATCACAGGGGTGGGGAACTGAAGAGCGGGAGAGAGAGCTCGGGGGTTGAACAGGAGGAGAGAGGGCACTGGGTGAAGAGGAGGGATGGAGAGGCGGAGCGCCGGAGGGGAGGAAGGGGAGCGCAAACAGAGGTACAACATGCACTCGGGAGGATGAAGGAAAGATGAAGACGAAGTGACGGCTAGGGGTGCTTGGGTAGGAGGATGGGTTTAGAATATATAAGGTGGAGTTGGTTAGGTTTAGGTATAAGTGACGGCTGATGATGGGTTGAGTAAACGGGTTTTGGGGGAAGATTAAAACAGGGTATGAGGGTAGGGGAGTGTTAACGGGTATAGGTTAGTTAATGGGCTTTTGGGTAGTGTGAAAATAATGGGTTTGGGTTTTTAGGAAAAAAAATTACCAATAAAAATATACAATTAGGATTTTATAGAAATACTAATAATAATAATAAAAAATACAATAACAATAATAATAATAATAATAATAATAATAATAATAATAATAATAATAATAATAATAATAACAATATTAAAAATAACAGTAATAATAATAATACTAAGAACAATAATAATAATAAGAAAAAAATGATAAAAAATTAATAATAATAGTACTAATAATAATAGTAGTAGTAGTAATAATAGAAATCACAGTAATAATATCAAAAATAAGATTTATATTACAATATAAAATTCATAGAAAATAGTTACAATAAAATTATTGATTAAAAATAGGTCTTAATAGAAGATCCAAAAATACATTTTGACAAAAGAATTTGAAAGCGGTAAAAATAATTTACAAAAATTTTAAATACAAAAATACGCGAAAAATACATATATACGGGAAACAGGGGTTACAGGAAGGATTGGTGGAGCAGGGAGGCCGTGAGGGAGGAGTCGAGCGAGAGGCGGATGAGGGAGGTAGCGACGAAGGAGAGGCTCTCCCCCCTCTTCCACCTTTGGCGACACCGTCTCTGCCGAAGGCTCCTCGCATCCGGAAGAAGAAGAGGAAGTGGCACCTGCCGGATAGTCCGAGGACACCGGACGAGTTTGAGCCCGCGCACGAGCTAATCGTCCCCTACTACAAGAATCCACGGTCGATCAGAATGTATCCTGACGACGTCGAAAACTTGGTTCATTTTGGCGTGGAGGTGTCTTCATCAGGCCGGACCCAGATACGGATGGACAATTTTTAGTGTGCCTTTAAGGCCGACTATCTGCTCGTGATAAGGGCCAGCTACTTCATTGGGCCGGAGTACGAGCTGATGATTCTGAGCCCTGGTCTCTGCCCCACCACCGAGTTGTCCCCCGAATTCTGTATGTTTCCTGAGGACGCCTTCGTCTTGGGACTGAGGCTTCCGCTGCACCTGTTCATCAAGAGGGTGCTGAGGTGGGGTGAGCTATGTCCGATGCATTACGGCCCTAACTCGTGGAAGCAGTTAGTCTTCTTCATTCTAAAGTGCGAGGAGAAGAAGGTGCCTCTTAAGCTGAAATATTTTTCGGGTTGTCTTAGGGGTGAGCTCACTCGGAGATCAGGAGGGCATCTTCTACATCTTGTCTCGCCCCCACTAGAAAGTGGTGCACGGGCATCCGGATTCCATAAAGAGATGGAAGGCCAAGTATTTCGTTATCGGAAGCAGGGTACCTTGGGAAATTCCAACGACTTGGAATTTCTACAAGCCGAACCACAAACCCCCGAGGCGGAGGGACTTGACTGAGGCAGAGTGGGCTGACGTTCATAGAATTGTTGAGGGGCACAACATCGGTTGGCCGAACGTGATAGATTCACACTTAGCCCGAGCCGGACTGAGCCCAGTCGACCACTGTATGTTGTTGTTTTATTTTCATTTAATTTTCTGTTTTCATGTTAACATTCCCCCTTTTTTCTCTCTGCAGCGATGGATCAGTCCAAGCTTGACGCGAGGAAGACCCTGCTGGCTCAGGCTCAGAAGAGGAGGGCCGAGAAGGCAGCGCCGAAGGCGGGGTCCACCCAGGGGGCCTCCGAGCGGCCCTACAAGGATTCGAAGAAGGCCCCTCGGCTAAGGACGCACCCGCGTCGAGGCCGAGCTCCAGCAGCCGTAAGGTTGCTGAGGTCTTGAAGGCGGGGACCCCCGTCTTGCGCCCCGATGCCCAGCAGATGGTGGGTAAGAGGGGCTAAGGCCGTTCGACCCGGACTGGGCAGTCAAGGAGGGCGACTTACTGGTCGAGGGCTCGATCTCGATCGAGGTGACAGATAACCTCGCCACGGCCCGCGATTGGTCCATTCTGGCGACCGAGATGGTGGAGACAACTTACATGAAGTGGGCTCAAGCCCAAGTGGTGGTAAGTATTGATTTGTTGTTTGTTTTTCTTTTTTATACCTAGTCCTCTTTCCTGACTCTTGTCTCTCTTCAACCAGGCGTTGATGACCGGGGTGCAGCTGAAGAGGTGCTTCGAAAAGTAGGTCCATTCCGAGAAGCAGAATGTCGATCGGTACCTTCGTGAAGCGAATGACTTCAAGGTCAAGCTGACGAGAGCTCAGCGGGTGGCACAGGCCCTTTAAGCCAACCTCGCCTCTCAATAGGACTAGCACCTCCGTGCATTGGCGGAGATTCGGGGGAAGGCAGCTGCGGAGTATAAGGAGCTGGTGATGGCGGCTTCGGAGGAGGTGATGAATGCCCAAGACGAGACGTAAGATTGGGCAAAGGAGCACTTTCTACTCCTTTACCCCCAGGCCAAAATCGACCACCTCCACTACGGATGTGAGCCCCCCGTGCTTCCGCTGACCCCTGGTGGCGAGGGAGACGAGGCACCGAGGGACCTACACTTGGAGAAAGAGGTCGGGGGGGGGGGGGGCACGGCCGATGAAGAGGTGCAGATCCCCATCAGAAGTAGTTTTTTACATTTTCTTTTTCTTCTTGTATTTGTCGAGCGTGGACTGGTCACTGCTTTTTGTTACTAATTTTTGAAATTAATATAATCGTGTTTTTGGCCGACCTGCTATGACTTGCACATTTTTGGGAAGCTTGAAGTGAATTATTGTATCCTCTCCTTTTTGTCAGATGGATGAGACCCTAGGATTCGACCTCAGTTCTGCCGAGGTCCGGCGACTTCGGAACAGGCTAGAGTCTAAGGAGAGTGTCTTGATCCGCTATCGCAAACAGGCTCGCGATCGAGAAGCCGCGGTAAACTATTTCATGAACAAGTCCAAGCAGCTCAGTTTAGAGGCGGCGCGCCTGAAGAAGGTTATAGCCGACCGAGACTGAGGGAGTGCCGAGACGAACTGGTCAATGGCTGATGCCTCCACCAGGCGACCGACCTCTGAGTTTGTTCTCTGTGAGGTCGTGGTAGAAAAGGAGCTGGAGATTCAGAGGTTGAAAGTCATGCTCGGCACAGGAGGATCTCGGTTCGGCCCTTTTGGGGGAGGAGGCCCCTCTGTCTTGTGTTCCACACCGACCCTCTATCTAGAGATGGCGAGGCCCACTGATGCGCAAAGCTTTATTGTTGGGACATCTACACTGGCGATGCCGGTGGAGCCAGACGAGCATACTGGAGGACGGATCCGCTCGGTGGGGCCACGAGAAACACTTAGGTTGGGGTAAAAGGAAAAGTTGTAATTATTTCAATTGTACTGTGGCCATTCAAGGCATTATGATGAATGAAATTTGATTTTTCCGTCCCTCCAATTTGTACGAATACTTAGGACGCCGCCTGTAGCGTAAGGCGAATGTCGAGCCCCCATGCCTGTAAAAAAGCTAGGGTGTGGTTCGAGATCATTGCCAAGCGCCTAGCCCATACAGCTTGAGAGAGCTAGGTCATTGCTCAAGCTCAATGCCGAATGTCGAGCCGCTTGTATTTTGTAGAAAAGTTATGGTGTGGCTCGAGGTCATTGCTGAGTGTCTAGCCCATACAGATTGAGAAAGCTAGGGAATTTCTCGAGTTCAATGCCGAATGTCGAGCCTCTTATGCTTTGTAGAAAAGTGAGGGTGTAACACCCCGCAAAATTTAAATGACAATTTTGCCCTCGGGTGTTACGCACATGCATTTTGTACTGTTATTGATTATATCCATAACGCATTTTTGTTATGTATTTTGAATTCCGATTATTTATGCACTCCCGTATTCTTAAAATCCCATTTGAGACAACTCGAATGCTAAATTTCAATCTTGGAGTTTTTACGTGCTTTTTACGTACTATCGATGCACGTGTCGATTTCGGATATTCCGCCGTTACGTGCAAAGTTTTCAATGGATTTCAATCATTTATTTTTATAAACATGTTTGAATTTGTTTTGTAAACAAAAATTCAATTCTTGACTATCTTTATTAAAATAAATTTTCTACGTGCAATACACGTGCTTTTTGTACGTTTGAGTATATTATCGAATATGTATATTAAATATACTTTATGTTGCATTCCAATTGATTATAAATATTTTTTGGTTGAAAAAAATTAATTTTTGTATTTTTGAGATTTTACGGGCGATGCACGTGTTTCGGTGCACGTGTTTTAAGCGTATTATTCTTTCAAAATAAATTTCATAAAATTGTTTGTGTCTATTTTTATTGTGCATGAAAAGTATAATTTCTAAGTTAATTTTATATATTTATTACATATATAAATAAATTATTTTAAATAAATAAATTATTTTGTATACAAAGCACGTGCACGTGCACACGTGCGATGTGCACAATTTTTGGGGACCGGGCTGTTTAGAGAAGACGGAAAATCTGAAAGTATAATTTTTAAAGTAGGAGGGAAAGCAAGTTTAAATTTTAGAAAATGGAAGTAGTGGTGAGATAGTTTCTCAAGTCATGGGTGGTTATGGCAACTTCCAAACTCATCCTAGCCTTTAATTCCAAACTAGTGATCTAATCCTAGCCATTCAATCCACCCAAAATTATATATAAATACCCCCCAAATTTCTTCTCATCTTGGTACAATAGAAAAGTTGATAAGAGAAAAGATTAGAGTGAGGAGAAGATTGAATAGTTTCTAATTTGAGTTTTTCCATTGGAGACCGGCTATACTACCCCATTTGAAGCTTTCGGTTTTGGCAAGGAGCTAGGAGGAGAATGATCTATTCGTGCATTCTAAGGGATTTTCTAGGAGCTTTCTATTCGTATTTCTTCAACTTTAGGTGGGTGTTTCTTAAATGCTTTCTAATTTAGGAGTAGAAAATGCATGATAAATGATATATGATTCATTTGGTTGAAATTGAATTGGTATTATGAGATTTCATGCAAATTAATGTAGAAATGAATCGTTAAAGTTTGATTGATATGATAAATGCAAATTGCTATGATATTTCTTAAATTGTTATGATTGCTAGTTGAAATGCTAGAATTGAAGTGATTGCACGAAATTGATGTGAGTTAAGATATCGGTTAAAATAATGCAAATGTGTATAAAAGAATTGTTTGTTGTTAATATGGCAAAGAAGTGTGGTTCTAACTTCAAAATATCTATTTTTGAGTATAGAGATTTTTATAAAGTAATTTTGATAA
The DNA here is from genome assembly GCA_017893485.1 of Hemerocallis citrina. Taxonomy (NCBI): domain Eukaryota; kingdom Viridiplantae; phylum Streptophyta; class Magnoliopsida; order Asparagales; family Asphodelaceae; genus Hemerocallis; species Hemerocallis citrina. Next base: position 133,279,735 of record CM030364.1, on the reverse strand, counting down.
AAGACAACAGTTTATTTGGAAAATTGATTGGATATATGTTTTGATACATGTTAAGGATTTCATTGAAAGTTGAGAAACTTGTGAATTTAAGAGCATATACGATATTATTTTTTAAAAGGGATACATTCTGGAAATGATCTATATTTTTATATGGAAGTACAAATCAATTAAAAGGTCGAACAATATATGCAAGCTGTAGTTGGTGTAATTGACAGATGACTGTTTACCTTCTACAGTCGACTGGAAAGTATAAGAAATTGGGTTTTCGTCGGCAGGACAGTCGACCGTCTACTCTCACAGTCGACTGCTGCTGTCCTGAATTTTGATGTTTGAGTTTTCAAAGTATTAGCGGAACAGCCGACTGGCTCCTTGGCAACAGTCGACTGAACAGACTGAGATGTTTTGATGTTCGCTGAACAGTCGACTGATACTGTCACCAGTCGACTGAACCGAACTGTTTATTTTGGTTCTTGAGTTTGGATTTGAGTTTGATGAAAGTTAAAACAAGTTGAATACGAGACTTTATGATCATTAAGATTTGATTGAGTTTTGTTGTGAAATGCACACATGGTTATGAAAGATGAAATTGATAAAGGAATCAAATTGAAATCGTTCTCATGTTATGAGATTATAAAAGAAATATTCTGAGAAAGAGTTTGTGAACAAAAGAAAATGGAAATGATTATTTGAGATTGATTATGAAATATTGTTGATCTCTAGAAGAAATAGTTGTTGGAATCTAGAGGCTAGGCAAGACCCTAGTGACCGGCAGTTTTATTTATGATTTTGAGAGCTAACCGTTGAGGGTTGAACGTCTCTTGAGAAGTAGCCAGGTAGGCTGACTGTCTCTGTTGTTTTGATCTAACTCTGGTAGGGTAAGCTAGCTCTAGGTTGTGATGATTTTCTTTTAAAACAAACATTGTAGGGATGTAATGAAAGTAAGAGAAAAACATAAGTATGAGGGCCATTGGGTGGGTGTTGTGAGGGTATGCACAGGCTGTCTTCACGATGCGTCGTGACATGACGTGGATACTACTCCAGAGTACCATCCCGGTAGCAATGCTTGTGGGATGTTTGGTGGCTGCAAGAGGATCGTGTGCCATGAAGGAGGCTGAATTACTGCAGAATGCATGCTTGATGAGTCAAGACATGGCGTGGGATTCCCCTCCAGGTTTTCTGTACACGTGCTTGTAATCATAGAACATCTATGATACTTACCAAAATTACAGAGAGATACATAGTGAAGAATGTGATGAAAGTGAGAGAAAAACACAAGTATGAGAGCTAGAGTTTACGGTGCGGGGGTGAGCCACAGAATGTATGCTTGATGAGTCAAGACATGGTGTGGGCACTACTCAGTAATGATCGGACTTTAGCCACGCTTGTAGGATGTTTGGTGACTGCAAGAGGATCGTGTGCCATGAAGGAGGTTGAATTGCCACAGAATGCATGCTTGATGAGTCAAGACATGGCGTGGGATTCCCCTCCAGGTTTTCTGTACACGAGCTTGTACTCATAGATCATCTGGGATACTTACCGTAGTTACAGTAGTAGATTAAGTCATGACGAGGGATTGAACCCTACAAGATGAAGAACGATTAAGAGGCTTGCCCTCGGACCTATGTAGTATGGGATGCATAGAATCCGAATAAGTGTGCATTAGTGTCATGTAATATAAATAACTGCATTAAGGACTAAGTGCACCGCACAACACGACATCAACAGGATAGTCCCTTTGTAGCTTTGTTTGTGATCAAGTTTGTGTTTGCTAAAGTATTTAAGAATCGTTATACTGTTCCCGACATAGAGAGGATGGCCGTGTATAATATTTCGTCAGTTGTAAGCGACTGATGTGCCCACAGTCTTATATGCAGGATTTGGAGTTACATGAAGATATAAAGAGAATTGATGTTGTTGATTACTTAAATGTTAAAGTTGTAACAATTGTACTTTTATTATTGTTGTATTTTATTAATTCCGCTGCGTATTGATGTAAAAGACTCTGATGTAATTATTGTTGAAATAAAAGTTTTAATTTCCTTGTAAAATTGTACGAAAGAAGTGAAAAGATCCTGTAGAACTCTCGAATTCAGTGTTTTTGGAATTCGGGGTGTTACAGAGGGTGTGGCTCGAGGTCATTGCCGAGTGCCTAGCCTATACAACTTGAGAAAGGTAGGGCATTGCTCGAGGTTAATGCCGAATGTCGAGCCGCTTGTGCTTTGTAAAAAAGTTAGGGTGCGACTCGAGGTCATTGCCAAGCGCCTAGCCCATACAGCTTGAGAAAGCTAGGGCATTGCTCGAGGTCAATGCTGAATGTCGAGCCCCTTATGCTTTGTAGAAAAGTTAGGGTGAGGTCACTGCCGAGCTCCTAGCCCATACAGCTTGAGAAAGCTAGGGCATTGCTTAAGAGACTGACTGTTTAATCGGTATGGATTAAACATACATAAGAGACTTGACTTCAGGTCCAAATTCCTGACATACACAATAATATTGAAACATACTCCTTCGACTTTGGCTTACTACCACAAGTCTTAGAGACTAACTGTTTAATCGGTATGGATAATCTCCAATTCCTCGAACCTTTTAACAAACAGTATCTTCAACTTAACAATGGATTAATACCCAGATTTCCGTTAACTGCACCTCTGGCTTCCCATTATACACCTGCAGCACAGCGTGGTGATAATAATCCCATCACATTAATTCACCACCAAAATCAACACCATTCCAAACAAGGACAGGTCAATACCTATCCACTACATCCTGCAAATAAATTTGAAACACTTATCCATAACATGTTAGAACCACTATATTCTAACAATCCGCTAAAATGGTTTGATAAGAGCCCACGTTATTGTAAGTTAGAACTACTAGAAGAACACCAAGATACAAAGGTCCGAGTAAACATTATCATGGTTTCTCCAATAGACATAGTAGAATTTGCAAAACAAATACAAGAATTATTAGATCTACAACTAATACAAAAAAGCTCAAGTCCTCATTCATCCCCAGCTTTCATAGTAAGGAATCATGCCGAAGTAAAACGAGGAAAAGCAAGGATGGTAATAAATTATCGAAAACTAAATTGTTGTACCAAATTCGATGGATACTTCATCCCATCTGCTGAACAACTTATTAAAAAAATTCAAGGAGCAAAATATTATAGTAAGTTCGATGCGAAGTCTGGTTTCTGGCAGGTAAAACTCCAAAACAAAACCTCTATAGAACTTACAACATTCAGTTGTCTACAAGGACACTTTGAATGGCTAGTAATGCCCTTTGGATTAAAAAATGCTCCTCAAATATTCCAGAAATGGATGAATTCTCTTTTTGGACATTTACCATTTGTCGTTGTCTATATTGATGATATTCTAGTCTTCTCCTCTTCAGCAGAAGAACATAAACAACACCTTCTACAAGTAGCTCAACTCTTAATTAAGCATGGAGTTATTTTAAGCCCTAAAAAGATTGAACTCTTTAAGACAGAGATTGAATTTCTAGGAAAATATATTAAACAAGGAACTATAGAACTCCAACAGCATATCTATGCAAAAATAAAAGACTTCCCCGAAACATTCTCTACTCTCAAGGAACTTCAAAGTTTTCTTGGATTACTGAACTATGGAAGAAAGTTTATTCCCAACCTATCTTCCAAAGTTCAAAATCTCCAACAGAAACTTAATGAAGAGCAAGCTAAATATAAAGCCTCTACTGGTGAACAAAACATGGTACAAAACATGATTTCTATGTATCAACAAAATCTCTTAGATGATACAAGGCTCCTAAACTTCTTTAAAAAATTAGAAGACACAGACATCATCTCTTTGTTTACAGACGAAGAAATTATCAAAAATTCAAACAAAAGACCTCGTTTAGTTATCTTCTTTAGTGAGATTCAAAAATACCAGAAGCACATTCGCAAAGGGATTGTGCATGAAATATACGTCAACACCAACAATCCAGAAGAGTATGCCAATTGCATACCAGAGGTTATCTGGTCTAGTTGTTATATTCTTAGCTCTCTCTCTCTTAGATCTTTTGGGTTCATGTTGAAAATAAACAAAAAAATAAATTCTATTAAACTAATTCCGTTAATAGATAATATTATTCTACCTAGAAAAGGAAAAATATATGCCGCAGGCTATACACTTTTTTCTAGTAGAACCTATTATCTAAAACGATATAGAACTACACTCATTCGATTAGACATTATTATACAAATACCTTTAGGATACTATGGTATTATCCATAATCTCCCTCACCATGCCAAAGAAAACATATTTATTACCAGTGGAATAATTGAACCCATGGCTATAGACAAAACAGTAATACAAATAAAAAATACGAGTCTAAATGATCAAGACTATAGAATAGAAAAGGATGATCCTATTGGATTACTTGTTATACATAAATATGAAGACCTTCCAATAATCAAGGAAGATCAAATAAACAGATCTGCCCATGAACAGTTTCGAATTTCAAGATATAGTGGTTCCAACAGGAAATCTACGGTTAGGAATACCATAAAGTAGAGTTATAATCAACTTAGAAATAGAAGGAAAAAGATTAAGAAGATCGCTTGTTAATCATACAAGTTAATGAATAACTATAGAATATGTTCTATCTATCATGGAGGAATCCAGGAGAAATCCGATTATTTTAGATGATAAACATCATTGTTCACACCATCTCAACGAAGAACACTGTGAACACTTTGTTCACCTACCTACACACGGATCCTTAAACGTAGGGATCTTTAACTATATGGTAGACTTACCTACCCACGGATCCTTAAACGCAGGGATCTTTAACTATATGGTAGACTTATTACAAGATATAAAAACAGAGGTTAAAACCCCCAACACATGGTTTCCTAAATCAGGACAACCATCAAAACCAAACAATTATTCTTTATCATGTTTGTCTAAACCAAGAATAAATATGGTCAAGTATTCTTCAAAAGAACGTAATACTATACACATAGAAGACATAGATAAAATTTATTATGAAGCATTTCTCCATTTACAAGAAAAAGAATTAACTTGAGAAATAACTAGTATAGATGTATTTTCCTATTATGAAAAACATGAATCCTCAAATAATTATTGGTTATACAAACATCATGAATCAGATTCTGATTCAGAAACAACCTCTCAACTAGAGGAAAACATGTCTGACACATCGGACAACCAAAAGTACGCAATTCGTACAAATGCAATTCCCCAGTTAACAGGACCAGGTGGCCCTATTCCCACTGTTCCTCTATTAACTGGCGGACCTAGCCATCATATAACAGAACCTTATACTCCATCACAAGAGTCCGGTGTTCATGATGAAGTCATGGCTGAAACATCACGACGCCAAAATATTGAACAATATGGCACAAGAGCAGAATGGCTTCAACATAAATCATCTGCAAACATGCATACCCCGGGGTTAATTTTAAATATAGATAAAATGCCTCATAGACATATAAAAAACTATTTAAGGAATTGGTTACAAAGAATGGTTGGAACTATTCATGTTTTACCAATAATGAGTATATCTGATTTTTTCATTTTGCAACTAGTTATTGGGAAGGAGATGCCCTTCAATGGCTAACTAGCCTCGAAAACACAAATAGACCTATAATGGATGCAATAATACAATTGACTGATGCTAAGACAGCCCTAACAGAGCTTGTCGATATACTAACCGCCGATCTTACAGGCGAAATATTACAAACCGAACAAGAATACGAAAAACAACTAATGAAAATGCAACTATGTGATATTTGCATGTTAGAAGAATTCGTTTCTAAATATATAGGATTAATATTTCACCTTGGTACCACAGAACAAAAATTATTTTGGATGAAAGGATTTTTTGCGAAAATTCCTTATCCATGGAGTAACCTCATAAAAGAACAATATGATAAATTGGTAGCCACTTCACCGAATCCACAAAATGCTCAATCAACAGGAAATTTAAAAAAGGCTTGTATGGATACGATGGAACAATACTGTGAAAGAGAGAAAGCTCATAAACAGATTGAAACTAAAATTAAACGTTCCAAATTAGGCTATGCCTGTTGTTCCAAATACAATGAAGATATAAATTTACAATTTGGTTGTAGACTAGAATATAAACATAAGTATAAGTCAAATAAGTTTAGAAATAAAAAATCTTTTTATAGGAAAAAACCAAAGTTCCGAATTACTCCGAAACCTTGGAAACCAGAATTCAAAAGAAAATTTAAAAGCGAACGGAAGTTCCCGGCACGAAAGTTCATCAAAAAACAAAAATTCCGTAAAGGTTGTAAATGCTTTAAATGTAGCAAAGAAGGACATTTTGCTAATGAATGTCCAACTAATATTACAACTCTAATCATTGACAACTTAGAAGAATACGGACTAAATCTTGGTACATTTGAAGATATACCAAGCGATAACAATTCTTCTGTATATGAAATAGAAAGCATTTATTCTGAAGACTCTTGCTCTACTGAAGAAGAACAAGAACTCAATGATCAATTCAATTCCATCAACATCAACATGTTGACAATAAACAAAACAATAAATTCTATTAAACTAATTCTGTTAATTAGATAATATTATTCTACCTAGAAAAGGAAAAATATATGCCGCAGGCTATACACTTTTTTCTAGTAGAACCTATTATCTAAAACGATATAGAACTACACTCATTCGATTAGACATTATTATACAAATACCTTTAGGATACTATGGTATTATCCATAATCTCCCTCACCATGCCAAAGAAAACATATTTATTACCAGTGGAATAATTGAACCCATGGCTATAGACAAAACAGTAATACAAATAAAAAATACGAGTCTAAATGATCAAGACTATAGAATAGAAAAGGATGATCCTATTGGATTACTTGTTATACATAAATATGAAGACCTTCCAATAATCAAGGAAGATCAAATAAATAGATCTGCCCAAGAACAGTTTCGAAGTCCAAACAAATATCAAACTCAAAGTTCGAGTTCTAATTCCAAAGAACAAGAAACTCACTTTGAATACAGAATTTATATGAATACTCTTACAACTTCTGATGAAATAACATCAGAAGAGGTTACAAATATAAGTATTCAAGATAGTATGGGCAAACAATTTGTAGTTACCGACGAAGACCTAGAAAAATTAAAAGAGGCTACTCCTCATTCTGATAAAAAGGAAATCTATAAAAATCCTTCTTTCAAATCTAGATTTCTAAATCAGCATACATATATTTTTGAGCGTATGCAAAGAAATATAGAATTAAAAGGAGATGATAATTTCTCTTCAGTAAAACTATTAGACGTAAATAAAATCGAAAAATTAAAGAAAAAATATCCTATAATGAAGTACCTTCATATAGGATTGATACAAATAAAAATAACAGGACTATTCCGTTCTGGAATAGATACTCCCATAATGCTTGATTGCATGGATGAAAGAATCATCAATAATCCTTTAAACAGCATTATTGGTGGTGCTAAATCTAATCTAGCACATAGACTATTTGGAGTAAACATACATCCAGACTTTTGTATAAGTCTTGACGATAAAAATATAAATAAAGCCTGTACACTATCAATCAATCTTCAGGGGATAGAACTTTTACCCGGTTCTAAAGTTTTAGGAATACAATGGGAACATTGTATGGCTTTAAATGATACATCAACATTTAAATCCATTACTCCCACAAAGTTTATAAAACTATTCGAAGTAGGAATTGGAAAAACAATTCAACCTCAGTTGGTAGATATTAGGCATCTTAAATTCGATCAGGACATGCAAGTTTTTATTAAATCGTTAAAGCCAAAGATTCCAGTTCCAACTAAATATTTTACTGCTTCAAGAAATACCATATCTACTACACGAATGAATCAAATTGAAGGATCATCGTCAACCCCTTCTTTACAAAGATCATTCTCTTCGAGATCAGATATAACAGATTCATTTTCAAACTTACCACCACAATTACCTAGATCAAGTTTTCAACAAGAACGAATAGAACCTCTTGAAGGACGTACCAAAAAACTTATTCAACATCGAGAACAAGAATCTGACCAACAACAGATTCTAAAGATACCCTTAACCCAAATCCGTAATAATGACTCGCTCTATTGATTTAAAGAAGCAAGCCCAATTGCATATTTATATTCCTCTTACAATACGTATTCCCGACCACCAAGAATTTACTATACATGCACTAGTAGACACAGGAGCAGAAGCAAGTCTATTACAAGAAGTTTTCATTCCTCCTCCGTTTCGAACACCATTAGACAAAAAAGGAATGCTAAATGACTTCATGGGTAAACAATGTCCTATCACCCATAAGGTAGTTGGACTTCAGGTCCAAATTCCTGACATACATAATAATATTGAAACATACTCCTTCGACTTTGGCTTACTACCACAAGTCTTAGAGACTGACTGTTTAATCGGTATGGATAATCTCCGATTCTTCGAACCTTTTAACAAACAGTATCTTCAACTTAACAATCGATTAATACCCAGATTTCCGTTAACTGCACCTCTGGCTTCCCATTATACACCTGCAGCACAGCGTGGTGATAATAATCTCGTCACATTAATTCACCACCAAAATCAACACCATTCCAAACAAGGACAGGTCAATACCTATCCACTACATCCTGCAAATAAATTCGAAACTCTTATCCATAACATGTTAGAACCATTATATTCTAACAATCCGCTAAATTGGTTTGATAAGAGCCCACGATATTGTAAGTTAGAACTACTAGAAGAACACCAAGATACAAAGGTCCGAGTAAACAGTATCGTAGTTTCTCCAATAGACAAAGTAGAATTTGCGAAACAAATACAAGAATTATTAGATCTACAACTAATACAAAAAAGCTCAAGTCCTCATTCATCCCCAGCTTTCCTAGTAAGGAATCATGCCGAAGTAAAACGAGGAAAAGCAAGGATGGTAATAAATTATCGAAAACTAAATAGTTGTACCAAATTCGATGGATACTTCATCCCATCTGCTGAACAACTTATTAAAAAAATTCAAGGAGCAAAATATTATAGTAAGTTCGATGCGAAGTCTGGTTTCTGGCAGGTAAAACTCCAAAACAAAACCTCTATAGAACTTACAGCATTCAGTTGTCTACAAGGACACTTTGAATGGCTAGTAATGCCCTTTGGATTAAAAAATGCTCCTCAAATATTCCAGAAATGGATGAATTCTCTTTTTGGACATTTACCATTTGTCGTTGTCTATATTGATGATATTCTAGTCTTCTCCTCTTCAGCAGAAGAACATAAACAACACCTTCTACAAGTAGCTCAACTCTTAATTAAGCATGGAGTTATTTTAAGCCCTAAAAAGATTGAACTCTTTAAGACAGAGATTGATTTTCTAGGAAAATATATTAAAAAAGGAACTATAGAACTCCAACAGCATATCTATGCAAAAATAAAAGACTTCCCCGAAACATTCTTTACTCTCAAGGAACTTCAAAGTTTTCTCGGATTACTGAACTATGGACGAAAGTTTATTCCCAACCTATCTTCCAAAGTTCAAAATCTCCAACAGAAACTTAATGAAGAGCAAGCTAAATATAAAGCCTCTACTGGTGAACAACCTAGAAGAAGGAATACAGATAAAATCTCTATTACTCTTTCTGATAAAGAAATAAAAGAAATCTTAGAGATCAAACATTCAATCCAAGACCAGAAAGTACTTTATTTTCCAACGGATCAAGAAGTCATTATTCTACAAACAGATGCTTCTGATCAATTTTGGGCAGGAGTACTAGTTGCTAAACACAAAGAAATTATAGCATATACATCTGAAAAAATTGACCAAACAAAAATCAAATATTCCACATATGATAAAGAATTACTTGATATAAAATTAGCATTAAAAAGTCTTAAAATATATTTGTTGTATAGAAGTTTCTGTATAGAAACAGATAATAAATCAGTTGCACAATTTCTAAAGAGAAAAACATACAACAATCCCGAAGAAAATCTAAGGAGAATAAGATTAGCAATTTATTTAGAAATCTTTTCTTATGAAGTTAAATATATTCCTGGTTATACTAACCATATTGCTGATTTTCTTACCAGGCCATGAACGAAGATTTTAATGAAAAGCTGAACGAGTTACTGGAGCAAATGAAGCGCCAAGAAGCTTGGCAACAAACTGGGTCCAAAAAGACTCAGAAGGTCTCCACTGAGATCGGAACCTCATCCACTCCCACAGGAGTAGATTCAGCCCGAAAGGAAAAACAAGTCCTAAAGACCGAGACTGCTCCACAGAGCAACAAAGTCTCCACAGAGACTGTTACTGCTTCCACTGAAGCAAAAAAGACCTTTGTTCCATATAACAAAGGAAAGATGGTTACAACAGAACCTAAAAGAACATTTGCCGCATCAATGGTAAAAGATTGGTATAACATGGAGATGAAAGCCCATGACCCCAATCTATATGAAAAATTCAATGGATGTTTTAGAGCCGTCCAGTCTGCCGATTTTCGAACGGTAAACTTCTGGCTCACCAAACTTGAGAGTGAATTTCTCGCCATTATATGAGAAGTCCGCCAACATCAGACTCGTCAAAATGAGACCCAAAATCTCCTTTTGAAAATTACACAGTTTTGATCAACTTCTCGCTCTGAAGCCCTTAACAAAAAAGAAGCTGCTTTATTTTCTGGAAATACTCCAGAACAGAGAAGTCTACAACAGATTTTTTCTCAAATGGACACAACTGACCTGGTCAATCTAAGAATTCAAGATTTCTTAGATTTACTAAAATCTCTGAATATACAAACAGAGAAAACAAAAGAGTTAGAAGCAGAAATTACGGTACAAAACAAGATTTCTATGTATCAACAAAATCTCTTAGATGATACAAGGCTTCTAAACTTCTTTAAAAAATTAGAAGACACAGACATCATCTCTTTCTTTACAGATGAAGAAATTATCAAAAATTCGAACGAAAGACCTCGTTTAGTTGTCTTCTTTAGTGAGATTTAAAAATACCAGAAGCACATTCGCAAAGAGATTGTGCATGAAATATATGTCAACACCAACAATCCAGAAGAGTATGCCAATTGCATACCAGAGGTTTGCAAGATCAAACTCCTTGAATATGCAAATCGATTTCAAAACATATTCATGTTCCGAATCTGGTCTATATGGGAAGAACAACAATACGTTAAGTTATTTCCATCAGTACAGTTATGGGAATTGGAAAGAGTCACAGAGGAACCGTCATCAATTTTCCAAATTTAACAAAATGGAGTTTGTTGAAGAAACAGAGCGCCTACTAGACAGCTCACCAGGATAAAGACAGGTTACCCACTAGTGCATGCCAGCTGCCTCCACTAAAGATGCTCTTCTCCCGCTATAAAAGAATGACCCAAGAGTCTTGTATAGATATAAGACTTTTTGCATAAGTTTTTCTTTCTTCTTTTTGTTTGTGAGCTCTAGAGTTTCCTTTTCCTCTTTTTAAGTTTTTGTTTGTGTTTTTGTGTGCTTCCCCAATTTGGTATCAGAGCCAAGTTATTGTACATATACTGTGTATGCTGGTAGGCGATCACGCCAACTATTATTGTAAGTATCTTGTATAATTATGGAATAAGTTCTTAAGAGCATATTCTATGGTTGTTCAGTAACTTTATGATTAAAATGTAATCTTCTTTAGCTCTCTCTCTCTTAGATCTAGTTGTTATATTCTCAGCTTAAATGGTAGTAGGCGCTCTGTTTCTTCACCAAACTCCCTTTTGTTAAATTTGGAAAATTGATGACTAGGTTCCTCTGTGACTCTTTCCAATTTCTATAACTGTACTGATGGAAATAACTTAACATATTTTCGTTCTTCCCATATAGACCAGATTCGGAACATGAATATGTTTTGAAATCGATTTGCATATTCAAGGAGTTTGATCTTGCAAACCTCTGGTATGCAATTGGCATACTCTTCTGGATTGTTAGTGTTGATGTATATTTCATGCACAATCCCTTTGCGAATGTGCTTTGGGTATTTTTGAATCTCACTAAAGAAGACAACTAAACGAGGTCTTTCGTTCGAATTTTTGATAATTTCTTCGTCTGTAAAGAAAGAGATGATGTCTGTGTCTCCTAATTTTTTAAAGAAGTTTAGAAGCCTTGTATCATCTAAGAGATTTTGTTGATACATAGAAATCATGTTTTGTACCGTAATTTCTGCTTCTAACTCTTTTGTTTTCTCTGTTTGTTTATTCAGAGATTTTAGTCAATCTAAGATTTGTAGAAAAGTTTGGGTGTGAGTCGAGGTCATTGCCAAGCGCCTAGCCCATACAGCTTGAGAAAGCTAGGGCATTGCTCGAGGTCAATGCCGAATGTCGAGCCATTTATGCTTTGTAGAAAAGTTAGGGTGTGGCTCGAGGTCATTGCCGAGCACCTACCCCATACAGCTTAAGAAAGCTAGGGCATTGCTTGAGGTCAATGCCGAATATCGGGCCCCTTATGCTTTGTAGAAAAGTTAGGGTGTAGCTCAAGGTCATTGCCGAGCACCTGACCCATACAGATTGAGAAAGCTAGGGTGTGCCGGAAGCACCGAAATTTGCACAAAAATAAAAAAGAAAGGAAGAAACAAATATTACACTTCTTATTTACACAAAAAGGAGGGGCATGTGGTGCCGATTACATGAGTCACTATTACAAAAGGAGTTTTAGTCCTCCCCTTCGAGGAACTTAATGAGGTGTTCCGCGTTCCTGGGCCTCTTTTCTACCCTGCCCCCCAGTTCTTCGAGCTGGTACATGCCGGGGCGTACCACTTCGGAGACCTTATATGGGCCCTCCCAATTGGGACCAACTTTCTCTTTCTGCTGGGGTCGGATACCCCTAGCTTTCTGAGCACGAGGTCACCTAGCTTGATGTCACTGGGGCAGAACTTCTTGTTATAAAACCTCTCAATCCATTGTTGGTATACGCTTCTTCTGATGGCGGATTTTACCTGACCTCGTCGATTAGATCCAAGTTGGCTCTGAGGTCCGTTGAGTTGTTCCCGTCGTCGAAGGCCATGATCCTGGGCGAAGGGATCCCGATCTCCAAGGGAATATCTGCCTTTGTGCCGTAGGTTAGGTTGAACGGTGACTCGCCCGTGGGGATTCACTTCGTCATCCGGTGCACCCAGTGTACGCTCGGCAACTCGTCGACCCATAGACCCTTGGATGAATTATCCAACTGCTTCTTGAGGCCGTCCAGGATTTGACGGTTCGCATTTTTGGCCTGACCGTTTGACTGAGGGTGACATATTGATGAGAAGCGCTGCTGGACACCGATGTCTTTACAGAACTTATGAAAGTTCTTGCCTGCGAATTGAGTCCCGTTGTCTGCGATAAGTACCTGCGGAATCCCGAACCGGTAGATGATGTGCTTCAAGAAAAATTGCTGAGTTGTTCTGTGATCATGACCAGGGGCTCTGCCTCGATCCATTTGGTGAAGTAGTCGATGGCCACCACGAGGAACTTCCTTTGGCTCGTCGCTTTTGGAAAATGGCCGATCAAGTCCATCCCCCACATAGCAAAGGGGGTCGAACTGGCCAGAGAGCGGAGGTTGGCTTGTGGAAGCCTTCTTACCGAGGAGAATCTTTGGTAGGGGTCGCACCTTTTTACAAGGTCTTGGGTATCTTGTAACATGGTCGGCAAGTAGTACCCGTGATTTAGGGCTTTTCTGACGAGCAACCTGCTCCCCATGTGGCACCCCCCGATTCCTTCATGCAGTTCCTTCAGAGTGTACTTGGCCTCATCGGGGGCCAGGCAGCGAAGGTAAGGTCTGCCATCTGTCGTCGTGTATGAGCGCTTGAAGAGTGTCTGGTTGATTATGATGAACCTTTCTGAACGGACCCTGGTCCTTCTAGCCTCTGCCCGATCCTAAGGAAGCTCGCCCTCGGCCAGAAACTTCCGAATGGGAGTAATCCAGTTATCTGGCTGAGGTTCGGTGGCGAGGCAGAGGACTTCGGGGAGTTCGATGCTAGGCAAGTAGTACCCGTGGTTTAGGGCTTTTCTGACGATCAACCTGCTCCCCATGTGGCACCCCCCGATTCCTTCATGCATTTCCTTCAGAGTGTACTTGGGCATCTTGTAACATGGTCGGCAAGTAGTACCCGTGGTTTAGGGCTTTTCTAACGAGCAACCTGCTCCCCATGTGGCACCCCCCGATTCCTTCATGCAGTTCCTTCAGAGTGTACTTGGCCTCATCGGGGGCCAGGCAGCGAAGGTAGGGTCTGCCATCCGTCGTCGTATATGAGCGCTTGAAGAGTGTCTGGTTGATTATGATGAACCTTTCTGACCGGACCCTGGTCCTTCTAGCCTCTGCCCGATCCTAAGGAAGCTCGCCATCGGCCAGAAACTTCCGAATGGGAGTAATCCAGTTATCTGGCTAAGGTTCGGTGGCGAGGCAGAGGATTTCGAGGAGTTCGATGCTAGGCTTGAGGAGAACTTCGATTAGAACAGTGCAGTCGAGCCCTTCGGAGGACGATGAGGTGAGCTTTGACAAGGAGTTAGCCTGGGTGTTTTGCTCCCTAGGGATTCGTTCCACCGAGGAAGTGATCGAATGACGTCAAGAGCTGCTGGACTACCGCCAAGTATCGGACCATTCGAGCGTCACGAGCTTCGTACTCCACGGTGATCTGGTTGATCATGAGATGGGAGTCTCTAAAGGCCCTGATTTGTCTAGCCCTGCCTTGTGTGGCACGGTAACCCCGGCGATCAGAGCCTCATATTCTGCCTCATTGTTCGAGGCTGGAAAGATCAGGCGAAGAGAATACTGGAGAATGAAGTTGTCGGGAAATTTGAGGATGACGCATGCGCTGCTTCCCACTTTGAAAGACGAGCCATCGACATAAACTTTCCAGATCAGATCTGCCTTTTGAGTGTCAGATGGCTCGGAGATAGTGCACTCTATGATGAATTCGGCGAGGGCATGCCCCTTAATGGCTATCCTGGGCTGGTAGTTGATGTCATACTGGCTCAATTCGACCACTTGACTAAGCAACTGGAACTTTTAGGCTTGTAGTGGAAGGCCTTGAGGGGCTGGTCTGTAAGGACCTAAATATAGTGGGCCTGGAGGTAAGGACGGAGCTTTCACGCGGCCATTACCAGGGCGTCTGCCACCTTTTCCATCTTTGTGTATCTTGTCTCAGCCAAGAGCAAGACTTTGCTCACATTGTAGATAGGCTTTTAAACACCTTATTCTTCCCAGACGAGCATGGCACTGAGTGCGTTTTTCGAGGCTGAGAGGTACAGAAATAGGGGTTCACCCGATTCGGATTTGCACAGAAGTGGGGGGTTGGCGAGGTAGGACTTCAACTGGTCGAACACCTGTTGCTGGGGGTCGCCCCATTTGAAGTCTTTCGCTCTCCGTAGAGCTTTGAAAGAGGGGAGAGACTTCTCTCTAGACTTGGAGAGGAAGCGGCCAATGGCCGCTAGTCTTCCCGTGAGCCGTTGAACCTCCTTGATGTTTTTGGGAGGGGCCATGTTGATTATGGCCTGGATCTTCTCGGGATTTGTCTCTATGCCGCGCTGGCTAACGACGAACTGGAGAAATTTCCTCGAGAAGATGCCGAAGGTACACTTAGCAGGATTGATCCTCATGTTGTGGGACTGAAGGACACCAAAGGCATCCTCGAGGTCGGCGACATGGTCCTGCCCTCGCTGGCTCTTGACGAGCATGTCGTTGACATATACCTCCATGTTACGACCGATCTGGTCTTTGAAAACTCGGTTGACAAGTCTCTAGTAGGTGGCTCTAACATTCTTGAGCCCGAAGGGCATGACCCGGTAACAGTAGAGACCTTGGTCGGTAATGAAGGACATTTTGGCGAGGTCCGGAGGGAACATCCGGATTTGATTATAGCCTGAAAAGGTGCCCATGAAGGTCAGGAGCTCATGACTCGACGTTGCGTCGATGCTCAGAAGGGGAAAAGGATCTTTGGACATGCCCTGTTGAGATTCGTGAACTCTATGTAGATCCTCCAGCTCCCGCCAGCCTTCGGGACTCGGGATAGCTGTCCTCTTGAATGAATTGGGCGGAAACAGTTTGTCCACCTCCACTTTTATTGCTTGTTGCCTCTCCGGGGTGAACTTGCGCCGCTTCTATTGGATCGGCTGGAGCACAAGGCAATGCTCAGCCTGTGCATGATTAGGTTCTCAGAAATCCCGGGCATGTCGGATGGGATCCAAGCGAAGAGGTCGATATTGCGACAGACGCAATCAATTAGACCTGACTTCAGGTCGGAGGAAAGGGTGTGGCTCACACGGAACCACATAGACTTGTCTTCTGCCTTGAATGAGACCTCCTCCAATTCATCCGCAAGTTCCGACTCGGGCTGACCTCTTTCAGGTAGGAGCTCGACTGCGTCAAGGGGAAACACCCCGCCTCCTACCGCGGTCATGTAGCACGAATGTGCAGACCCTTGATTTCCACGGACAACACCGACCCCGAGGTCAGTGGGGAACTTCAACTTCAAGTGGTAGGTCGAGGGGACGACCTGGAACGAGCAGAGGCCGGGTCGACCGAGGATGGAGTTGTATGCAGCCTTGACGTTGACCACCATGAAGTCCATTGATTCGATTCGTATGATGGGGATCGTGCCGGCTGTTACATCTAGCATCACGATCCCTTCAATTTGCACTGGGACGCCCGAGAACCCGTGGAGGGTGTACCCGGCAAGCTTTAGCTTATCTCGGGGAAGCTTGAGGTTCTCAAATGCTTCCAAGAAGAGGATGTTGACTGAGCTTCCGTTGCCCACGAGAATTCGGCGAACTTCGAAGTTTGCCATGACGAAACTATTGACGAGGGCGTCGCAGTGCAGGAGCCGGACTCCCTCCAGGTCTTCTCTGGAGAAGGTGACCAGCTACTGATGAATCTGGGGGAAGGGATGGTTTCGAACGGAGTTAACCTCTCGGACGAAGACCTTACTGGAAGTATTGGATTCTCCTCCTAGGGGTCCACCATGGACGCAGTGTAGGATGGCCTGCCCTCCGGTTTCCTTGGGCTCGGGGTCCCGTTCGGGTCACCGAGTGATCGTTCAAGGGGAGGCGAAGGCCTCGGATCCCTCCAATCTCTTGGGTTATCCCGGGTGAACTCCTTCAGGTACCCTCACTAGATGGGGATTTTGATATCGTCTTTGAGGGCCTGACAGTGGTCCGTCTCGTGCCCATTGTCTCGGTGGAAGCAGTAGTAGAACCTCTGGTCCCGCTTCTTGTTGTTGCTTGGTCGGGGAGGGAGTCGGAAGATCCCCTTATCCTCAATCTCTATTAGGATTGCCAACACATTCTGGGTAAGCAAAGTATATCTCTCAAATCGTGGGAGTAGGGGAATTCTCTTGAGATTGGACGCTTCTTTCGTGACTTTCTTGTCGGGCTCGACGTCATATGCCTTCCGCTTTCCCTTGGCCGTGACTTCTTTGGTGCCCTCAGGGTTTAGGGTCTCTTCCCCTCAAATGTACTTCTCGACCTTGTTGAGCAGGTCAGGGAAGTCGATGGGTGGTTTTTTGGCCAAGGAAGCGTTAAGCTGACCGTGCCGAACGTTTTATCAGAAAGCTGCCGAAGCGATGCCCGCGTCGAGACAGGAGACAGACCTCGCCTCGGCGGTGAACCTCCAAACGAACTCGCAGAGTGACTTCCTTTCCTTCAGCCTGAGGTCCAGAAGGGACACTCCCGTCTTCTCGACCTTTCTGCTGGTCACGAAGTGGGCTAGAAAATTCACTTCCAATTGGTCGAACGAGAGGACCAAGCCGGGGGTGAGCTTCGAGAACCATTCCCGCAACGGACCGCACAGGGTGGTAGGAAAAGTGCGACATAGTAGAGGATCCAAAGCGCTGTGAATCATCATGAGGGTCTTAAACCCCTCCATGTGATCAGCGGAATCACCCTTGCCATTGTATGTCTTGAATTGGGGAGGCCTAAAATTTCTGGGGATTTCGGCTTCCAAGATTTGAGTGGAGAAAGGGGGTCTGGTCGGCCTGTAACCATGGCCTGGCATCGGCCCGCCCTTGCAGAGATGGGCGAGTCGGTTCTCCATATCTCGGATGCGCCGAAGGACGACGTCTTCTTGTTGAAGCAGGCAGGTCGATCCGTGGGATTCGCGACCCCGGGCTTCTGGCTGAGGGATGGAGTCATTGCGCGCCTTGATCCTAGATCGCCTCGGATTGCCTGGAGGACCTCGTCCCTAAAATTCTGAAACTCGGCCCTCGTGACTGGGGCTTGCCCCACCGGGTCACGCGATGGTTGAGGTCCTCGGGAAGAGCGGCTATGTCCCGGCTTCTGTTCTGGGGTCGACTGCCTGCCATGGTTCGGGACCGAGTTGGAAACGGCCTCTTCCCTGGTTCGACTGGCTTACCGATTTTGGATGAAGCGCCACAAGTCAGTCGGACTGAGTAAGAAGCGCCTGGTCCGGGTCCGGCTGGGCCATTGACACGTGGTTGATTAGAGCCCTAGGCATCCGTGTGGTAGTGATGGGGAGGAGGATCTGGACAACGCCCGGAGGTGATGGCCCTCATTGTATTTGGAGCCATGAAAGAGCTCAGACTTGAGATGACGTCCCCGGTTGGGATCGGACTGGCGTCAGTACCTAAAACGTTTTCCACATACGGCACCAACCTAATGCTGTTTGTTTTTGGGGTGTGGGGGCAATAGTTGTGAGTTCTTGTAATTTGTGTAGCGGAAGATGTCGTACTGGCATCGATCCAATCCTAGGCTGTAGGGCCGGCTCGGGGTAGTAGGAGAGAGGTAGAGGCTAGGTGCTCGGTTCGGATCTAGTAGGTCGACTCGGATGAAGTAGCACAGCTCAGATCTTCGAGGCTTGGCTCAGACTCTTGTACTTGCACACTTCCTAGAAACACCGGGAGAAGTCCTGATGACAGGCCCTCCAACGATTTAGTCAGTCACTGAGGAAGCAACAATAGCTAGTGTAGCGCCCCGATTTCCGTATACTGGGAAAAACCGAGACACGAGCCAAGACCTTTTCTTCAACTAGTCACAATACACAGAAAAACAGGAGAATTTAAAACTTTTTATTCGACACCCAATGTATTACAAGTCTGAATATTATACAACTGCAATACATTACAATAGAGTTACAATATTACCTTTACATTTCTAAGTATTACAACCTTCAACATCTTACATCAGAGTACAAGGAATGAAGAACAACACTTGGTAACTCTCACTTGAGTACTTTTCAACTAATAGATAATCAACACACATATTACAGCAGAACTAAATATGACATTGACTCCTTACTTTCCTTGCCTTGAGTCCTCCTGAATCTCGCCCTTGTACTTCCGCGATCCAGTACCTATGGAAGTGGGGACGTCAGTATTCACTGACGCTTAAAGGCTGATAACAAAGCAGCGAATCTCCCAAACAACATACAAAACATGGCAATGGTGTTGGTGTAGTTTAAGTGTTCGTGAGTGCTATGACTAGACTCTAATGCGATATTTAACTAGAACTAGGATGCTCCTATTCTAATGTCAGCGAGTCTCTGAAGCAACATGCAGCCCATACTACATGCGACCCTTCTCAAGCCGTTTCTCCATATATAGGGATTTGAACCCGCGTTATGAATTCTAATTGTACACAACCTGTTCCTGACAGATACAACGTGACTGATGAGGTTGCAGACGTGGTCAAGTCCCACTAATGCAGTCCGCCAGTGGTGTCCATGTTTGCCACTGCTACCCGGCTAACCGGACCTCACTCAAAAACCAGACGAACCCAATGTATCGAGCTTCATTCCAAAATCCAAAATCATAGGGTCTCGCAAGCGCAGGGTAGCGCGAAGCCCCTGGGGTCTTGCAAGCGCAGGACTGCACATTGCATCCTGTGGCACCCCAAGCCACGGTACTTCAGGAATTAACAGCGCGAGATACGCAACCCGTGCTCCCAACTCGTGAGACGCCACCGTACGTATCCCTTTGACGGGAAGGTACAACCCAATATCACCACCTAAGGCCTGCCTCAATGGACAAGTTGGTCGTAAGGCGCCCCCTACAACCAACTCCTCTCTTTTCGGCAAAGAGTCTAAGTAAATGATCTTTATAAGTCACTACCTTAATGATGTCCCTGACTCGAATAATCCTAGGATGACAATATTATAAACACAACATGTTAGGCCTTAAATTAGACTTCGCAAGACAACTCTACTAGGCTGCTCAACCTAGACTTACCAGAACCCTTCAGGATCCGGTTCCTGGCCCATCGATCCAAGACCCCGGCCGTGCGAACATACATGCATGCCGCTACCCTGAACTTGGATTCCTTCTATACTCCTGTCCTCGATCAACCTACACTGGTTAAGATCCGACGGTACACAAGGAGTGACTCCTCCACAGTTCCTTAGGGGTAAGAAAACATGTCTTGATGGTCGATAGCCCTAGGGTAGTAATATTACCCTAGATGAGCACAACAACTGTGTACTAGCTAATAAGCTACATACGGGTAACTAACTACATACGAGCCAATAAGCTACGTATGCTGACAACGTACATACCAGCCAAATAAACCGCGTATGAGACCAACAGCTATGCACGGGCCGGTCGAGCCACGTACGAGACAACTATATGCAAACAACCATACGGGTAATCAAACCTAGAGTAACCAAACGTGTATACTAGCAACTCGATCTTCTATCATTAGAAGCAACAGAAGAATCTACTAATAGTCTATGATAGGCATTCTACCCATGAGAAGCCCGAAAGCGACTTAATAACCTTTATCGAACTAACTATTACTAATGATCTTTCTAATCCTTTTTACCCCTACGGATGGGAAATGTCCCCATGGCATGGTCAAATTTCAACTAGGACCTCCCACAACTAGAGTCCATGGGTTCTTTTCGAAGTTGACTAGGACAACCTAGTACATACGTCCGCTTCCTTATTTAACTAGGATGCCACCATATGCCCCTCAAGCACATATGGCTCCTTACTAACATTAACTACCACAAGGTAGTCATCATTACAATTTCAACATGATTCTTTTCTTATTACTTCAACCTATAGCACCTTAAGCATGGCATACAATTGCAAGCATTTACCTACGATAATCTAATTATGGTACATAACATAACCACCCACCACAATACTCCTAAGTACGAATATGATTTAAGCATGTGCTTATATCAAGCTTAAGCATAAATAATCACTATGATCTAAACATGAAGTTTACTATAGTCAAGCATAAGTTACAACTTGAGCGTGAATACTTACTACTTAGAGTATATATCTCTACTACCACCTTAAGCATGGATCTTCATTACTTAACATGATTAATCATCACAACCCAAGCATGGATATATAATTAGTATTAACCTACAAAATTCTTAAGCATGAATTATAACTCCTACAATATTCTAAGCATGAATTATAACTCCTACAACATTCTAAGCATGGTAGATTAATTCCTACCTTAATCTAAACATGGCATTTGTTAAACATGAGTATCTTCTAGCTCGATCTTGAACAATATTTATGCACGAACATACACTACTTACGCGTGGATATCATCTAAGCATGAATGTCTACTAACTAAGCATGAACATCATTATGCATGAGCATCTACTAACTTAAGCATGAGTGCCATTAAGCATGAACACCTACTAACTTAAGCATGAATATTTAGCATGAACATCTACTATGAATAATATTTAGTATGAACATATACCTATCTAAGCATGGATATCATCTAAACATGAATGTCTACTAACTAAGCATGAATATTTAGCATGAACGTCTACTATGAATGACATTTAGTATGAACATATACTTATCTAAGCATGGGTATCATCTAAGCATGAATGTCTACCAACTAAGCATGAATATTTAGCATGAACGTCTACTATGAATGACATTTAGTATGAACATATACTTATCTAAGCATGGGTATCATCTAAGCATGAATGTCTACTAACTAAGCATGAACATCATTATGCATGAGCATCTACTAACTTAAGCATGAATGTCATTACCTACTAACTTAAGCATGAGTATTTATTTAATCTAGCACGATATACAACTTTCCTACAATCATCTAAGTATAGATAGATTAATCTAGCATGGTATACAACTTTCCTACAATCATCTAAGTATAGATAGATTAATCTAGCATGGTATACAACCTTCCTACAACCATCTAAGTGTAGATAAATTAATCTAGCATGGTATACAACTTTCCTACAATCATCTAAGTATAGATAAATTAATCTAGCATGGTATACAACTTTCCTACAACCATCTAAGTATAGATAAATTAATCTAGCATGGTATACAACTTTCCTACAACTGTCCAAGTATAGATAAATTAATCTAGCATGGTATACAACCTTCCTACAATCATCTAAGTATAGATACTTCAATATAAGCATAACCATCCATTTAATATTCATATGCATCTACTACAATTTAATTAAACACAACATCTACAACAACATAACATCTACTACTAAAACTTCTACTAAAATCTTTATCTAAACATAAACATCTACTACTAAACTACTTTATTTTAACACATAAGCATCTACTACCACTTTTATAAAAACATAAACATTTCTACAAATTTGTGTAGAAATCTACTACAACTATTTTATTTGGAACATACACATCTACTACTACTGCTTTATTTTAACCATAAGCATCTACCAAAATTTTGCATAACATAACATCTACGACTACTTCATTTTAACATCCACTACTACTACTTTATTTGAAACATACACATCTACTACTACTACTTTATTTTAACCATAAGCATCTACCAAAATTTTACATAACATAAACATCTACAACTTCTTCATTTTAACATCCACTACTACTACTTTATTTGAAACATACACATCTACTACTAGTACTTTATTTAAACATAAAACATCTACTACTAAAATATCTACTAAATCTTTATTAGAATCTATTTCTTATTATTACTAGTGATCATAAAAAGAGATCTTTTTTTAATCATTCTACAACTAGTGATTTAGATTAACATCTACAATGAGTTCTTTCTTACTTAAGATTATAAAAGAAAATAAACAATAATAAAATAAAGTGAGAACCCTCCATTTTGGTTCTACCAACATATGCTTTCTTTTTAGTCCAAGGTTCAATGTATGTCCTACAACCAAAATAGTTGTATACAAGTCCATATGCTTTATGCATGAGTTCACATCAAGTCCTACAACCCCAAATGGTTGTATGTACAAGTCCATATGCATATATCATTTTAGTCCAATTAATAAACACAAAAACAACAACTACTACTACAAAGATTCAATCTTTATGTCTATTTAGCACTACCATTTGTTTCCATTTCATTTTATGTGGTTATTACCTTTAACATCCACAACATACAAAATAAGAACCACATACAACAACATCATCACAACAACCACCCCAAAAGAATCAAAGAAAACAAAACAAGGAAGACAAGAAGAAGAAGAAGCCAAAAATCAACAACTCAACAAACAAAAGAACAAGTGGAGAACCCCCACCAAATTTTCTTTGATGGAAGGACTTGCTTGCTTATACTTCTCCTTCCCCTAAGCTCTTAGACTTCTATGGAACCTACAAGAGAAAAACTCTCAAGTTAGAAAGGGTTCTCTCTTTCTTTTCCTTTCCTTTCTTTTGTCTTTGTTTTTGTAAAAGTGAGACAAGTGGAAAATGAGGGGGTATTT
Source organism: Hemerocallis citrina (assembly GCA_017893485.1). NCBI lineage: Eukaryota > Viridiplantae > Streptophyta > Magnoliopsida > Asparagales > Asphodelaceae > Hemerocallis > Hemerocallis citrina. The sequence goes on along the minus strand of CM030364.1, from coordinate 133,256,047 downwards.
ATAGGAGGGGAGAGGAGGGGGAGAGTGCAAAAGTGAACTCATATTTTGCACAAAACCCCCCAAGAAGAAGAAATCCGGCCATGCCTAGGTGAGGGAGGGGTAAGGTGTAGGGTATGACCTAGAAATGAGGTGGAAGCATGGTAAAAAGATAAGGTTTCTAGAAGGGGTTTTTACTTAATCTCCTCATGCATATAAAAATCCTAGATTAAGCCTCCTAATCAAACCCTAACCATCTAATTAGGTTGTCATGATAAGATTAGTGCCTTGTCCAAGAGTACATACTACACATTTTGTAGAATGTACTAATTTGGTACAATACAATGTGTGTATATGTGTATGTATGTGTATACCAAAAGTCCTTATATAATTCTCATAAAATAGTTTAATTTGAAATAATAATAAAATAAGTTTCATTATCAATTCGGAGGATCGCGCTACCAATTTGATGTACTTCGGATGTACACCGACCGATATATGTGCGCTGACAATGTTTGTGGACAAACCGGCGAAAATCACCAAAATAATTTGATTTTGGAATTAAAACAAAATAATAATAAAATAATAATAAAATAGTAATTTATACAAGGTAATATCCGTCGGGGATATTACAGCTAGGGTTCAGGTGGGAAAAGTTTTATTACCTTTAGAAGTGAGGAGGGAGTCTGATATTTATAGGCATGGGTAAACGGGTCTGAGGCCCTAACGGACTGGATCGGACCCGTTTGCCTGTGGGCCTGAATTGGCTGAAGCCCTTTTGACTTACTTTGACCTGATGATCTGGAGGAGCAAAATTTTAGGGGATCTGATGGTCTGGAAGAGGCCACGTCATCTACCCCTTATCAACCACTATTTACAAAATAAACAAATATGGGGAGATTTTCTTTATAAAAAAAACAAAGAAGGGGAGAGCAAGTACCATTGACACAAACCCATCGTAGATGTGAACCAAGAAGTAGGTGACCGAATAATCAAAATAGAAAACCTGACATTGTTGGTTAAATTTGCAAAATTTGCAAAAAGAGGAAAAAGAGTGTTGTAAGCGTTGGCTATATACCAAATTTTAGATTTTAGGGGAACAACGATTCGCTAAATTTGGGAGAGGATATAGGAATTTGCAAAATATAGTCGGAAGAAAATCCGTTCATTCATAAAAAAAAGGCCATTGGACGAAAGATCATCTTTCGTCGCTTTAATTTTTTTAAATATATCGGATAGAAAATGATTTTCCGTCCGATTAATTTTTTATTAAAAAATGATCGGACGGGAAATTATTTATCGTCCGTTCGATTTTTTAATTAAAAAAAATTCGGAAGGAGAATGATCTACCATCCGAGACATTTCTTCCCATTTGAAAAGAAAATATTCTACAGAACTAGACCTATAAACATTTCTATGTGTATAGATTAGGTTTCAATCCCATTTTAATTATGAATTAATATTTATTTAAGATTTAGTTAAGATTTAATTAGGAATTAATGATGGAGTTAATATTTTTAATTTTAAAATTTTTTGGATGGAAAATAATTTTCCGTTCGTTGGTTTTTTATTTTAAAAAAAATAATGGACGAGAAATCATTCCTCGTCCGTCGATTTTTTTAAATTAAAACCCAAAATTTGGTTTCATACGATTACAGCTGAACCCAAAATTTTTATTTCTATATACCGATATCCAAATTTTGAGATTCAACGAATACATATCCTCTAAGAGACTACTTCACCCACTTGATAAAAACTGAATCAAACCCAAAACCACAAAGTACTACTTGTAAAAAGTCCACGTGAATCCGATCAAATGCGCGTTCCATATCCAATTTCACACCTAGAAACTTAGAAAATTTCCCTCTATGCTTGTGGAATGTACGATCTCTTTGACCATAAAAATATTGCCTGAGCTTCGACGACCTTGGACAAAAGCTCCTTGCTCACCCGATATTAACCCATCTCGCACATCCTTCAACCGATTAAGCAATAGTTTTGCAAATCATATAAGAGAAATTGCAATGACTAATTGGACGAAATTCTTAGTTTTCGAGGGATTATTTACCTTAGGAATTAAAGTAAAAAAGAAGCTAGCTAAGGCAAGCCAAAGTGGAAGAGAAAGAAGAAGGTGGGGGAGGAAGCTGTTGTTCCTGCTACTGGGACTCAGGATAGTGATATCCTGTTTATTTTGTTTATTTTTTATGATCATATTGTCCTGGAATGTAAGAGGGACGGCAAAAACTGCTCTTCACCCGGTCCTCTCTTCAATCATAAAGAGAGAAAACCCCGATGTTATTGCTTGTTAGAGTCTAGACTTGGTGAGTCCAAGTTTGGTTTATGAAGAAGTATTTTAATACATCGGGTGCTTCTATATTCCCTCTAGTGTGTGTGTGTGTGTGTGTGTGTGTGTGTGTGTGTGTGGGTGGGGGGGGGGGGGGGGGGGGGGGGGGGGGGGGCGCGCCGGGAGCGGGGGATTATCATTATGTGGAAGAAATCAAGAATGTAAGCTTCTCCTGTATTAGCAAGTTTGTTGTTCATGCTGCCTTCTGTAACAATGATGGCGTTCCCTTCTCTATTGCTTTCACAGACGCTCCGAACTCCTACATTGAGCGAAGGGATGGCGTTCCCTTCTCTATTGCATTCACAAACGCTCCAAACTCCTACATTGAGCGAAGGGAGGTGCGGCACGAATTGAAGCCCATAGCTGGACTAGGCATTCCTTGGATGGCGCAGGGAGATTTTAATGCAGTACAGAGTGGGGGAGAAAAAGGTGGAGGGACTGCATTTTATTTGAAGCAAGAAAACAAGGAATCTAAGGAATTCATCCTAACAGTAACTTGATGAAATGATGAAATGGAAACCTTTCAATACAGACTTCTCTTGGTGTAATAATTATAGGAATTGTTTATTAATCCCTGATTAATGAAACAGGGTGGCCAGATTCCACCTTTTCCTTCAAAAAAAAATAATTATAGGAATTACACTACTCGAATATATGACTGTTGCTGCTTTTTTTGGTGTGGGAGCAATCACATGATGAGTTTTTTTTCTTTAGAAAACATATGATCTGGACCGTCGATCATATCTATGTTATGAAAGCTGAAGTCTCTTTGATCTGAATTCGAACTGTTGAGAGCATCTGGAACTGAATTAAACGACTAAGATCGCCGGCAAACCTGTACAAAGTCTGAACATCGGGGTTGGTCCTGGTGAAATACCATTCGATGCAGTAACTCGGAAAAAGAGATGCGTTTTGGTGGAAAAAGATAGATTACCTAATGATGGAGGTGGATGGTATTTATAGGCTAGTGTTAGGAACAATTGGTGCTCTGATACCATTTGTTAGGGAATTTGATTCCCTCTTCTACTAGGATCTTGTTGAGTTAAGAGACACAATCAACACAAACCACCAAGCAAATAGAAGATCACACCAAACACACCAAAGCATTCAAATTTGTCGCAGTTGGGACTTTCGCCTTAATTCGGGGGAGAAGAACCCAAAATTTTATTCAACGAGAGAAGATACAAGAATATTACAATTCTCACCATGACCCTCTTTCAAGCCTCACCAGAAACTAGTTGTTTACAATTGGAGAACCTCTCAAACACTTCAATGACGTACTCACTTTCTTGGCTCTCAATGTAGGCCAATTACAACAATATATAGAGATCTAGAGAAACCCTAGTTTGATATGTTGATACAATAGCCATTATATATTTATGAAGAGATAATCCTATGATAAGAGCCGTATGATCTAACTTGAATAGCAAGTTCGGGCTTCCAACGAATCACCTAGACTCGCACCCAAAATCTGCATCAGCCGTGCTCGGTCGATCGCACATGACTTATGGTCGACTGCCCCCTATCGGGATTTCCCTGTAAGTTACCGATCGACCGTCCCCTAGGTATGGTCGACCACACCTGCCTCAGTTGCTGTTGTTGTTGCTATTTTGCTTGCTTCCATTCGTCTCCATTCACCCTGATTCCTTTAATCCTTCATCGTCTTAATTATCTAACTTAGTACGCAAGACATAAACCCATCAATCTCCGTCTTCTATTGCATACTATGAATCCACACCTGTGTGATTTAAAACCTTCTAAACTCTTTTATCCCTCTCTTACAAACAACTCGATTCTATAGCTTCTTCTGCTAGTTGAATCTACCTCCACCTGTTTTTCTCTGGTTGTATGCCACTCAAAGACACACCCCAATAGCCGTTGATACGAAGTCGCTACCCCCCGCTTGAACTCTACCTACCTCGAGGCACTCTCTACCTGTTGATGATATTCGAACGTTGTGGACTCGCTCGGATGATTCTAGTGACGAAAAACTAGATAGTGATTTAGGAATGTATGGCTTCCAAACACTTGCTCAAGTTTTTCAATTCCCACAAAGCTTGTAGAGGTTGTGCTCAACACCCATCCTTCCCTTCACCACCTTATGATGACCTTTAAACTGATAGAACTCCACATTGAGCTACGTACCTGCAACCCCATGCTTCAAGAGTTCCCAAGGATACAAGATTTTGTTTCAACTGAGGAATATGCACAGCATTCTCTCGTGTGTAACCATTTCCATCTTGTGCCTCCAATTCGACCGTTTCCTCACCTACTACTTCACAAATATCACCTACCACCTAACTCACACAATGAAGATCTCTTGCAAACTTATAAGTATAAAACATCTCCTTCTCAGAGCATATATGAGAAGAACTCACCCGAATCAAGATACCAGCCAAAATACACATGTAAAAAATTTGAAACAAGATTATTGTCTAAGCTATCACTTGATTCAGCGGCACTGGATTTGGCCCCCCTCTGACTCAACCACTTGTAACAATCCTTCATGTAATGCCCAACTCCTCTGCAATGATGACAACGAATCCTACCCTTACGTGCACTTTCCCTTCCATTTGAATTACCATTCACCTCCAAACAACTTACAAAAGTAGATGCCAATTTCTGACTCTCCTTCCTATGTGCATCTGCATCCTCCTCCAAGCTCTCGATTATACCTGCTACCGGAAACTTCACCTTGGCAACATTACCATCTAGCATGGTTATCAAGTTGGATGAATTTAGTGGTGAATATATCAAGTTGGAAACTTTTAGATCAGCTGTGTTGATCGCCCTTGGTTTATATAACTCCGTATTGCACTCCACTGTATGATCTAGAAGAATGGTACTTGTCTTCATTGAGTAACTCAACAACTTTCTTTTCTGGTACAACAGAACCTATAACGAAGATCCCAAGTAGTTAGTTCTGAGACTTGCCCACAGACTTGCCGCGCTTCGCTCCACCATGAGGTTGCATCTGACTTCGCTCGTCAATGACATCCGGATTAAACCTAAGGCTTTTGAACAATTCTCCTCCAAATTCTTCTGCTTCATGCTGATTGATCTCCTTTTATCTCATTCTAGTGCTAACTTCAAACCCTTTAGAACCAATGTATTATACATAATCACCTTCTAGAGATTAAAGTTGATCTTACCATCGAATTGCTTGATTTTCATGATCTAATCTATCATCTTCTCCAAGGAACTCAAACAAACCTAGGAACTTGCGAAAGATTTTTAACCTGATGCTCTGATACCAATTGTTAGGGAATTTGGTTTCCTATTCTACTAGGATCTTGTTGAGTTAAGCGACACAATCAACACAAACCACCAAGCAAATAGAAGATCACTAAACACACCAAAGCATACAAATTTATCCCGGTTGGGGCTGTCACCTTAATACGGGGGAGAAGAACCCTAGATATTATTCAACTAGAGAAGATACAAAAATATTACAATTCTCACAATGACTCTCTTTCAAGCCTCAGTAGAAAATACTAGTTGTTTACAATTGGAGAGCCTTTCAAACTCTCTTCAATGAAGTACACTCTCTTTCTTGGCTTTCAACGTAGGTCAGTTACAATAATATATAGAGATCTAGAGAAACCTTAACTTGATATATTGATACAATAGCCATTAGATATTTCTAAAGAAATAATCCTACAATAAGAGTCGTACGATCTAACATGAAGAGCACGTTCGGGCTTCCAACAAATCACCTAGACTCGCATCCAAATTTGTATTAGTCGTGCTCGGTCGGCCGCACACGACTTTTGGTCGACTGTCCCCCCTATCGGGAACTCCCTGTACAGTGATCGGTCTACCGTCCCCTAGGTATGGTCGACTGCACCAACCTCAGTTGCTGTTACTGTTGCTATTTCACTTGCTTCCATTCATCTCCAATCATCCTGATTCCTTTACCACTTCATCTTCTTCTTTATCTAACTTAATATGCAAGTCATAAACCCAACAACTAGGAGTTAGTTCCAAAAGATAGACTTGAAAATGAGTCTTTTGGGTTTAAACTGTTGATTCCCATGGTGATGTGATAGAGTTAGTTAATAACTTTTAAGATAGGGTTTTGATTAAAAGCTTTTAATAAGTTGAGAATTCTCCTTATTAAGTTGTAAACAAGCCTTAATTACTGGCTTGATTGAGCTAATGGGCATTAAGGCAGCCCATGTTTCTCTAATGGGCCTGTATTAGCTATGAAATTATCGTTTTTACCCCTAAGAAGCTTTAAGATGTGTACAAGAATCTAGTGGCTTTGATTTTACCAATATCATAAGCCCCCGCTACTGAATGTTTGCAATTTTTTAGGTGATCAGAAGAATCATACCAGAGCTTTGGGGATGCCTGATGTTGCTGCTAATTTCGGTGTGGGAGCAAACAGATGATTCGTGAATTCTTCTGAAACTAGTCAAAGCAAAACTATTGACTGCTGGCCGGTGTTGACCGTTCTTAATGCTGCTGCTGACCTGCAAAAATTTCAAAACACTGGGATTGATCCTAGCGATGAACCCTCTAATGCTCAAGTCAGTAATCTGAAAGATTATGAAAGATCTTTTGTGTAGAAAAAATACTGATTACCTGAGTTTGACAGGTGTAGGGGTATTTATAGTCACCTTTGGGACCAATTTCGAGATAATCATTTATCTCTACTTTCTGGTGTTTTTGGATAAGAAATAGAGTTTAAAGTCCTTCATGATAGAGATTTAGTTTAAACCGTCTCTCAGAGATAATCATGAATTTAAACAACTGTTTAAATGACCCGGATTTATTTATAATGGGCTGTCACCCTAACCTAGTAAGACAGACCCGTTTTTGGGTTATTGGGCATAGAAAAGACACAGTTCCCTTTTTCGGATCCACTTGTAGTTGAAATTACTATTTTACCCATGAAAGCTTTGAGATTCATGACTGATTTGAACGGTCCCGATCTGGTTATATTTAGCCATATTATATGCCCCCACTCCCAAAGAAAAGTTTCACAGCTTTTGAGGAGTAGTTCACCCATTTTTTATGGCTTATAGAATTTGTCAACATTCTCGTGTACATTTAGATCTTGCTTGGGGTGTAACAGTGCCTTTGTAAAATATTTTAGAATTATTTTTAGAACTTTTTGGATTTTTAGTGATTTTTCCAGATTTTTCTGAATTTTTTCCCAATTTTAAATCATTTTTTGAATTTTTTTATTCAATTTCCGAGTTTTAATAATTAATTTTAGAAACTTTTAATTAATTATTCTAAATTAATAATTATTTTTTAACAATTTACAAATATTTTTTGGGAATTAATAATTATTTTTAGAATTTTTAATTAATTTTCTCGAATTTTTAATTATTTTTCAGAATTTTTAAATAATTAATTCAATTTAATAATTAAATAAAGGAATTAAATAAAAGAAATTACCTTGATTTAATCACGACCGTTGATCACGATCGAGCACGAATCAGGAGGTAGATTTTTTCCTCACTTTTCGTTCGGATCCGCTGTTGCTCAGCGCGTCGGCACGTAGCGGTCAATCGGTTGACCGTTGACCTTTTTTTTCAATCCTAGCCGTCGATCAAGATTGGGCGCGGATTGGGAGGAGAGCCATTTCTCTCATTAATCATTCAGGTTTTCTTTTTGCTCGGCGAACGCTATTGAACGATCTGGTGAACGTTTGTCAAACATTTGGCGATCGTTCCGGTGAATGTTTGGCGAACGTTTTGGTCTTATTTCATTCGGTCTTCTGTTTGCTCGGCAAATGCTAGCGAACAATTTGGCGAATATTTGGCAATTGTTCTGGTGAACATTTTGGCAATCATTAGACGTTTTGGCCTTATTTCGTTCGGTCCTCCGGTTGCTCAGCGAACGCTGGTGAACATTTGACGATCGTTCTAGCGAACGTTTGGCCTTATTTCGTTCGGTCCTCTGTTTGCATAGCGAGCGATGGCGATCGATTTGGCAAAGGTTTGGTAAATGTTTGGCGAACATTTTGGCTTTATTTCGTTCGGTCCTCCGTTTGCTCGGCGAATGATGGCGAACGATCTCGCGAACATTTGGCGATCATTTGGCGAACGTTATGGCTTTATTTCGTTCGGTCCTCCATTTGCTTGGTGGGTGATGGCAAACGATCTGGCAAACGTTGGCAATCGTTCTAGCGCTCGTTTGGTGAACGTTTTGGCCTTATTTCGTTCGGTCCTCCGTTGGCTCAGCAAGTGATGGCGAACGATCTGGCGAACGTTGGTGAACGTTTTGGCGAATGATTTGGTCGTTTTGGCATTGCGACACATGGCGTTTCTAACCGTTGACCAGTCAACGCTAAGTTTTGTCGCTTAGCCTTCCCCAATCGTTGCGATTCCTTGTCTTTTGGGCTTCCTCTTTGTTACCACGTGCCCATTAGTTCTTGTGGCCCAAGAGGTTGCTGCTCTTCTACAAATCTCCCTCCCCCCTCTGCTCCCCCCCCCCCTTCCACTTCTTCTCATTCTCACTTCTCTCAAATTTCCTTCTCACCGGCGAATATCCACTCTTGAGAAACTCTGACGAATTTTTTTGTCCTCCGGCGAGAAATTCTGACCGTAGCTGTCTAATCAGAGGTAATTTATTTTTATTTTATAAAGATGTCTAGAGTTTCTTTGGGTGATGAGACATCCCCCTCTGATCGCGTCGAAGTGCAACCCCCAACTCCTTCTTCTAGAGTGGATAAGGGGAAAGGCTTAGTGTAATATCCCAGACGGATATTATATTTGTATAATTATTATTTTTGAAATTAAAATATTTTAATTGGGAATTACTTGGTTTTTTAAATAAAAAGTTATCCGGATATATATACTAGTAAGTATATATATATTGTATCAGTTTTGTGCACTTGTACAAAATCTTGAAAAACGCATTTTTGAGAAAATGTCTGGAAAATTCCGGGCAGATATTGTAAATTATTTTTTATTGTTATTTTATTATTATTTTTAGAATTGAAATATTTTTGGTGGACATCACCTGGTTTTGTTAATAAATATTATATATATACACATACTAGTCTGTATATATCTGTTTAGTATCAAATTATTACTAGAATCTTCTGAGCCGATAATAAAATTATTTTATTTTTATTTCTCGAAATTAAATTATTTTGTACAGATTTATTCGTTTTTACTAATAAAAATTATCTGTATATTCAGATTTATGTACGTGTTTGAACTGTAACGATTTTGTACGTTCATACAAATCGTGTAGCATGTGATTTGGGAGATTATATTTTATTTTTGATCCATCATGATGAGATGGAGGGTAGGGATTAGATTAGGGAGGTGATTGCAATAATTATTTGCAAATAAATCCCCAATTGATTAACCATGAGAACCATTGACATGTGGCTTCATTCCCACCCACACAAATTCACCCCTTGCATTATAAAACATCCCCAAAACCCTCCCCCATTACCCATGGCCGGCCTCCCTCCATTAGGGCAAGAAACCCATCCATTTTTGAAGTGTTTCCATCTCATTTCTTCTCATCCTACACCTCTTCCTTCTACAAATTTCTACTTCTTGTTTTACTTGTTTTAATTTAGTAAAAAGATTGAGAAAGAAAAGAAACAGAGGATCAAAAGAAAAAGAAAAGAGAGTTAGGTTTTTATGGGTTCTCTTTTCAAAGAGTGTTCTTGAGAGGAGCTAGAACAAGGAGCAAGGAGGAGAAGGTGTGGCTAGTTCTTCCTACACGATATTAGGTGGGGGTTTCTCGCTCATAGTTATTTTAGTTATAAATTAGTGTTATTATTGTAGTTTGTTGTTATATTGGACTAGATCCATGTGCATGAGATGTTTATGGACTAGAGTAAAGATTCATATGAAGGTTGTAGTTGTAGAACACAAATTAGACGCATAAAGATTCGGTTTTTAGGGTTGTAGGGTTAAATTTGTTTAACTAGGTTAATAGTAGAATTTTGACCCGAAATTTATGTGGGAGGCTCTCTTATGTGTTGTTACCATGCTGGAATTTTTTGGAATTTTTCGGAGCCATTTTGATGGGTGAAACGAGAGTTTCCTCCAAAACAGCGAGTCTCAAGTCAAAACAGTGAGCTCACTGTTTTGAGGTTAGCGTCGCAGTAGGTTCAAGGGGATAAAACTTGGGGTTCCTCTCGGTATTTGAGGAGGAGAACAACTAGGAAGTTGTAGTAGACGTTCTCCCCTTTTTCGAATTGGCCTCTCCGGTTAAATTCCGATAAAAGACGAAAAAGTTATGACCGTTACAAAAACAGCAACTAGCTGTTTGGCTGAACATTGCTGTTTTGGTTGCTTGATACTTGGAGTGTCTTACTGGTTGAATTTGAGGAGACGACCAACTATAGAATTGTAGTAGACATTCTTCTCTTTCCGAATTGGCCGCCCGGGCTAGATTCCGATAAGCGGAGTAGGAGTTATGTCGTTTGCAAAGTACAACAACTAGCTGTCTTGACTGGATTCTTGCTGTTTTGCTTCTTTGAGGTTTTAGAGTGTCTTACCTGTTGAATCTGAAGTGAAGACCAACTATAAAGTTGTAGTAGACATTCTCCCCTTTCCGAATTGGCCTCTCGGGCTATATTCTGACAAGCGGAGTAGAAGTTATGGGCTTTGAAGTTTTCAGCTTGGTTGTGTATTTGGTGGGTTGGAATTGTATCTGTCGTGATTTCTTATAGTTTTTTAGTGCCTTACTTGCTGAATCTGAGGAGCCGACCAACTAGGGAGTCGTAGTAGAGACTCTCCCCTTTCCGAATTGACCTCTTGGGTTAAATTCCGACAAGCTGAGTAGAAGTTATGGGCTTTGAAAGTTTTCAGTTTGGTTGTGTATTTGGTGGGTTGGAATTGTATCTGTCTTGATTCCATGTAGTTTTTTAGTGTCTTACTCGCTGAATCTGAGGAGTCGACCAACTAGAGAGTTGTAGTAGATATTTCCACATTTTCGAATTGTCCAGTTTTGTTAGATTCCGACGAGTAGAGCAGAAATTACAAGCTACAGAAGTTTCACCTTTTTATTGAAAATCTATAGTTTGGTAATTGTTTGCGTATGTTTGTGGTCAGGAATTTAGAATTCCTTCTGGAATCTAAGAAAGTAGTCAACTGGAAAGTTTTAGTAGATGTTCCCAACTTTTCAAATTGTCCAGTTTCATTAGAATTCGATGAGTAGAGCAAAATATACAAGCTACAGAAGTTTCATCTTTTTATTGAAAATCTGTAGTTTGGTAATTGTTTGTGTATGTTCTAGGTCAGGAATTTGGAATTCCTTCTGGAATCTGAGAAAGTAGTCAAGTAGGGAGTTATAGTAGATGTTCCCACCTTTTCAAATTGTCCAGTTTCGTTAGATTCCGACGAGTAGAGCAAAAGTTACCAGCTTGCAAAGTTTCAGCTTCTTGTTGAAAATCTGCAGTTTGGGTAAACTGTTTGTGTGTGTTCGATGGACTGGATTTTGGATTCTTTATAGAATCGATGGACCGGATTTTGGATTCCTTACAGAATCTGAAATAGTGTTCCATTAGAGAGTTGTGGTAGATATTCTTACCTTTCTAAAAAGTATATTTCTGTTAAAATCCGATAAGCATAGAACTGGTTGCTTCTAGGCCGTCGGAAGGCTTTTATATCGCTTTTTGGCTTCTCATTGTAGAATGCCTATTTTAGATTGTTGTAGATTCTTCTGTTGCTTCTAATTATAGAAGATCATGTTTTGCTAGTAAGCACGTTTGGTTGCTTCTAGGTTGATTACCTGTATGGTTGTTTTCATATGTGGTTTTGCTCATACATGGCTCGCCTGGCCCGTACATAGCTGTTTGTCTCATACGTAACTTATTTAGCTTGTATATATGTTGTTGTCTTATACATGACTCGCTTGGCCCGTATGTAGCTGTTGGTTTCATACGTAGCTTATTTGGCTCGTATGTATGTTGTCTTATACGCGGCTCGACTGGCATGTATGTAGCTGTTGATCTCATACGTAGCTTATTCGGCTCGTATGTATGTTGTTGTATCATACGTAGCTCTCCTGGCTCGTATGTAGTTGTTGGTTCCATACCTAGAGTTTTTGGTTACTCGTATGTAGCTTCTCAGCTAATAAGCAGTTTGTTGTGCTCATCTAGGGTGATATCATTGCCCTAGGGCTATCGACTATTTAAGACGTGTGTTTACCTTACTCCTAAGGGGCTGTGGACGAGTCACTCCTTGTGTACCGTCAGATCTTAACCGAGTTGGTTAATCGCAGATCGGAGTATGAAGAAATCTAAGTTCAGGGTAGTAGCATGCGAATACGTTCGTATTGCCAAGGTCTTGGATCGAAGGCCATGAACCAGATCCTTAGGAATTTGGGTAAGTCTAGGTTGTGCAGCCTAGTAGAGTTATCTTGCGAAGTCTAACTTAAGACCTAGCATGTTGTGTTTATACTGTTCTCATCCCTAGGATTGTTCAGGGTTAGTGACATCGTTAGGGTAGTAACTTATGGCTATTACTACTTAACCATTACTTATTATCATTATTCGCCGAAGGGAAAGAGTTGGTGTTAAGGGTGTAATATCCCGGACGGATATTACCGTATATAAATTATTATGTTATTATTATTTTATTTTAATTCCAAAATTAGAATATTTTGGTGATTTTCACCCGGTTTGTTCATAGACATTATCTGTATCCAGATATCGGTCAGTATACATCCGTATTGTATCAAATTGTTACCGTGACCTTCCGAACTAATAATAAATATTATTTTATTATTATTTCCGAGATTAAATTATTTTATACGGATTATGCGAAGATTTTCGGTATACAGACATATATGCGCACGTACGAGTAGTATGTCGATTAGTGCATTATACGAATTGTGTGTTGTGTATTTTTGGACAACACTTGTTTTGTTATGACAAAACCTAGTAGAGTGTTAGGGTTTATAAGTGGTTAATCCTACGGTTACAAAGACATAAGGGATTAAGGGAGATTACTAGAAACTATCTCTCCCACAACACACCTCCATCACATAACACCTCCCCCACCTCACCCTTACTCTCCTAGGAGTATGGCCGGCCCCCAATTGGGGGGAGGGCCTTTTTGCACTTGTGTATGTGCATATTTGCATTCTCCACCCTTTCTCCCACCTATAAATACCCCCTTCCTCCACCTTTGTCTCATTTTAGAAAGATCAAAAAGAAAGAAAGAAAGGAAAGGAAAAGAAAGAGAGAACCTCATTCTAACTTGAGAGTTTTCTTGTAGGTTTAGTAGAGATTTCTTAGAAGCTAAGGGGAAGGAGAAGGAGCATAGGCTAGTCCTTCCTACAAAGAGATTAAGGTGGGGGTTTCTCTTTGTTTGTTTGTTTGTTTGTTTGAATGGTTGTTTTGATGTTCTTCTTCTTCTTACCCTCCTTGTTTTATTTTCTTTTTGGTGCGGTTGTTTTTGTATGGGATTCTTGTATGTATGTTTGTAAATAATAATAATAACCACATAAAAAGAAAAGAAACAAATGGTAGTGTTAAATACACATAAAGATTAAATCTTTATAGTTGTAGTTGTTGTTTGTGTTTGTTATTGGACTAAAATGACATAAGGCATATGAACTTGCACATACAACCGATTGTGGGGTTGTAGGACTTGATATGAACTATACATAAAGCATATGAACATTTTATACAACCATTTTTGGTTGTAGGACTTGTATGGAACTTGGACTAAAAGATAAGCATATGATGGTTGAACCAAATGAGGGTTCTTACCTTATTTTTATTATTGTTGTGTTCTTTTATAATCTTAAGTAAAAAGAACATAATTAGATGTTAGCTCTAATTATGAAAAAGAAATCACTAGTTGTAGAATGAATAAAAAGATCTTCTCTTTTATAATCACTAGTGATAATAAATCAATAAAGAATTGTAGACAATAAAGTAGTAGTAGCATGTTGTTAAAATAAAGAAGTAGTAGTAAGTGTTAAAAGAAGTAGTTGTAGATAGTTGTAGATGCTTATGTTATATTCATGGTTAACATAAAGTGGTAGTAGTAGTAGATGATAAAAAGAAGTAATTGTAGATGCTTTATGTTATGTTAAAATGAAGTAGTAGTAATGGTAGATAGTTCTAGATGCTTATGTTATATTCATGGTTAACATAAAGTGGTAGTAGTAGTAGATGATAAAAAGAAGTAATTGTAGATGCTTTATGTTCTGTTAAAATGAAGTAGTAGTAATGGTAGATAGTTGTAGATGCTTATGTTATATTCATGGTTAACATAAAGTGGTAGTAGTAGTAGATGATAAAAAGAAGTAATTGTAGATGCTTTATGTTATGTTAAAATGAAGTAGTAGTAATGGTAGATAGTTGTGGATGCTTATGTTATATTCATGGTTAACATAAAGTGGTAGTAGTAGTAGATGATAAAAAGAAGTAATTGTAGATGCTAGTTGCAGATGTTTATTTTATGTTCATAAAGTAAATACCATGCTAAGATTGGATTAGATTAATTTATTTATGTTTAGAATGTTGTAGGATTCATTCTAAAATTATCTATCATATGTAGAAATGATATACATGTTGTAGGATTTATTCTAAAAATACCTAGCATGTTTAATGATGCCTAAAATGTTGTAGGATTCATTCTAAAATTATCTATCATATGTAGAATTGATATACATGTTGTAGGATTTATTCTAAAAACACCTAGCATGTTTAATGATGCTTAGAATGTTGTAGGATTCATTCTAGAATTTCCTATCATGTTTAGGAAGGTTATTTATGCTTGGAATATTATAGGATTAATTCTAAAAATTGCCTACCATGTGTAGGAATGATATACATGTTGTAGGATTCATTCTAAAATTATCTATCATATGTAGAAATGATATACATGTTGTAGGATTCATGCCAAAATTGTCTATCATGTTTAAGAGTGACATACATGCTTAGAATGTTGTAGGATCCATGATAAAATTACTTACCATGTTTAGGGATGATATGTACCATGCTAAGTCTTTCTACATGCTTAGAATGTTGTAGGTTAATCACTCAATAAATACCATGCTCACATTGTTGTAGGATTGATGCTAATTAATCTACCATGTTTAGAAGTATATATATATATATATATATATATATACTTAGGAATGTTGTATGTTCATACTAGTAGTTACCCATGCTTAGTAAGACATTCATGCTTAGTAGCTATTCATGCTTAATAAAGATTCATACTTGGATGATTATAAGAAAGTAGTATACCATGCTAGTTTCATTTATCTATGCCTAGATAGTTGTAGGAAAGTGGTATATCATGCTAGATTAAATTATCCATACTCACATGCTTATAGGTAAGTTGTATACCATGCTAGATTAATGGTAGGAAAGTTGTATACCATGCTAGATTAAATAAATATTCATGCTTACATGATGTCTATGCTTAGATAAGTATATGTTCATGTTATGTTAGTAAGCGATCATGCTTAATCATTATTCATACTAAGTTAGGAGATGTCATGCTAATTGTTGTTATGTTAAGTTAGTAGACGACCATGCTAATGATGATTTATGTTAAGTTAATGGTATCCATACTAATGATATTCATGCTTAGATTAAAGTAACTACCCATGGTTAGTTGTAGTGATTTTACCCATGCTTGTAGAAACTCATACTATGTTGTAGGTTGATACTTAACTAGTATACATGACTAGAGTGTTACTAAAATGTACACCATGCCATATGTTAGTGTTAAAGTAGCATACCATGTCTAGGAATGAGGCATACCATGCTAAAGTTTAAATGCGTGCTTAGAATGTTGTAGGGTTAATATTAGAATACCTACCATGCCTTGGAATGTTGTATGTTATATTAGTTATATATCCATGCTTGGGTTGTGTGATTAGTCATGATCAGTAGTAAGCATTCACGCTCAAGTTATAACCTATGCTTGACCGTAGTGGACTTTATGTCTAGATCATAGTGATTTTCATGCTAAGATTGATATAAGCACATGCTTAATCATATTCGTACTTAGGAGTATTATGGTGAGTGGTTATGTTATATAGTTAGATTGTCGTAGGAAGATGCTTGCAATTGTATGCCATGCTTAAGGCGCTATAGGTTGAAGTAATGAGGATTGGGAAGACCACTAGTAGTAGTCAGTTGATAATGGTTGTTATGTCACCTTCGGTTTTTCATTAGTAGAATACCGATCATAGACTATTAGTAGATTCTTCTGTTGCTTCTAATAATAGAAGATCAAGTTTGCTAGTAAGCACGTTTGGTTGCTTTTAAGATTGATTACCTGTATGGTTGTTTGCATATAGTTGTGCTCGTACGTGGCTCGACTGGCCCGTATGTAGCGGCGGGTCTCATACGTAGCTTATTTGGCTCGTATGTAGGTTGTTGTCTCGTACGCGGCTCGACCAGCCCGTGCATAGCTGTTGGTCTCATATGCGGCTTATTTGGCTGGTATGTACTTTTTTATCTCTTACGAGGCCCGCCTGGCTCGTAGGTAGTTATGGTTTCATACGTAGCTTATTGGCTCGTATGTGGTTGTTACTCGTATGTAGCGTCTTAGCTAATACGCAGTTGTTGTGATCATCTAGGGTGATATCATTGCCCTAGGGCTATCGACCATCAAGACGTGTGTTTAGCTTACTCCTAGGGGAGTGTGGACGAGTCACTTCGCGGGTGCCGTCAAATCTTAACCGTTGGTTGATTGCGGACCGGAGTGTGACGAAATCCAAGTTCAGGTAGTAGCATGCGAATGCGTTCGTATTGCCGGGGTCTTGGATCGATAGGCCATGAACCGGATCCTGAGGGATTCTGGTAAGTCTAGGTTGAGCAGCCTAGTAGAGTTGTCTTGTGAGGTCTAATTTAAGGCCTAGCATGTTGTGTTTATAATATTATCGTCCCTAGGATTGTTGAGTCAGGGACATCATTAAGGTAGTGACTTAAAAAGGTCATTTGCTCAGACCCTAGCCGAAGAGAGAGGATTTGGTTGTAGGGGGCGCCTTACGACCAACTTGTCCCTTGAGGTAGGCCTTAGGTGGTGATAATGGGTTGTACCTTCCTGTCAAAGGGATACGTACGATGCCATCTCATAAGTTGAGGATACGGGTTGCGTATCTCGTGCTGTTAATTCCTGGAGTACCGTGGCTGAGGGTGCCACAGGGTAGGCTTCGCGCTGCCCTGTGCTTGCGAGACCCCAGAGGGTGCCACAGGATAGGCTTCACGCCACCCTGCATTGGTGAAACCCTATGATTTGGATTTTGGAATGACGATTGTCTGTTTGTTGTGTGAGGTCCGGTGAGCCGGGTAGCAGTGGCGAACATAGACACCACTGGCGTACTGCAACAGTGGCACATGACTACATCTGCAACCTCATCAGTCACGTGTAGGTGTCAGGAACAGGTTGTGTACAATTAGAAATTCATGATGCGGGTTCAAATCCCTATATATGGAGAAACGGCTTGAGATGGGGTCACATGTAGTATGGGCTGCATGTTGCTTTCAGAGACTTGCTGACATTAGAATAGGAAGCATCCTAGTTCTATTTAAATATCGCATTAGAGTCTAGTCATAGCACTCACGAACACTTAAACTACACCAACACCATTGTTATATTTTGTATATTGTTTGGGAGATTCGCTGCTATATGATCAGCCTTTAAGTGTCAGTGAATACTGACATCCCCACTTCAACAGGTACTGGATCGCCGAGGTACAATGGCGAGATTCAGAAGGACTCAAGGTGAGGAAAGCAAGGAGTCAGTGTTATGTTTAGTTTCGCTGCAGTGTATGTATTGATTATCTATTAGTTAAGAAGTACCCAAGTGAGAGTCACCAAGTGTTGTTCTTCATTCCTTGTACTCTGATGTAAGATATTGAAGGTCGTAATACTTGGAAATGTAAAGGTAATATTGTAACTCTAGTGTAAGGTATTGCAGTTGTACAATATTCAGACTTGTAATACATTGGGTGTTGAAATAAAAGTTTTAAATTCTCCTGTTTTTCTGTGTATTGTGACTAATTGAAGAAAAGGTCTTGGCTCGTTCACGGTTTCCCAGTATTGGAAATCGGGGCGCTACAAAGGGTGATTCCTTATGATCCGACCTATCCTATAGGCCGGCACTAGGCGTTGTTATTGGGATGTACCTTTCCGTCAAAGGAATATGTACGGTGCCTTCTCACGAGTTGGGAGCATGGGTTGCGTATTTCGCACTGTTAATTCCTGAAATACCGTAACTTATGGGTGCCACAGGGTAGGCTTCGTGCTATCCTGCGCTTGCGAGAACCTCTGTTCATTGGTTTTTGAATGAGGTCCGGTACGCTGGGCAATAGTGGCAAACGCGATCACCACTATAGTGACTGCAGTAATGGAACTAGACCGTACTTGCAACCTCATTTTGAGTGAGGTCCGGTACTCCGAGTATGTCACGCCCCGCTTCCCAAAATACGGAATACGAGTGCGTGACGAAGCCCAACGAATGATCTTAACATCATTCATAAGCTGTAGGATCGACTCAGCATCACAACAAGAATATAACGATATGTATGTACAACCAAGCATGCATGAATAATTCATTAAGCAACAGTAAACAACAAATAATAATGTCTACATAGTTTTCAAGTCTGGATCAAAAGTAAAATTCGGGAACGTAAGCCCGTTACAAGTCTAATACAGCAGAAGAAATAAATAACTTAAGGAAAACAATTATTTAGACAAGTCCTTACTCCAAGCGAAACCTGAAATGTCTACTCACCAATTCCAGCAGGTAGCTCTTCTCCCACGTCTGCTTAATAAATATAAAAAGGGAAAACAGGGAAAAACAAGAGAAGATGCCCTTAGTGCAAGCTAGGGCCACAAATAGTGAAAACAAGTACAAGTATGGGGAACAGGAATTGGAATCAAGAATGTAACAGGGATACAACAATTAGTGGGAATCTAAGAACTAACTAGCAAGAGGGACATCCTAGTAAATAGGCTAGTTAACAACTGCTAATGGTAAAACATATGACAGGTGAACCTGTAGGGGTAACTAATATCAAGTATCATGTTTCATGTGTCAGGTTTCACGTATCAAGTTTCATGTATCGTATCATCAAGTATCAAGTAACAGGTGTCATGTTCAAGTTTCATGTTCAAGTCTTGTAGTTATTACTATCCAGGTAGCACTTCATGCATCCATCTTTTTACTACATGGTTGCTACAGAAATTGCAATTTCGTTTAGAGCTAATAATGGAGTCTATAGGGCGGTGTACTCAGGTATCAAGTATCAAGTATCAGGTATCAGGCAGGCACGGTTCATGAATACAAAAATAAATAACAGGTTCACGAAGCAAGTTCGTGAATACTAACAGGTTCAAGACCCATACGGTGGTTTCATGAATACAACAGGTTCATGAGCCAAGTAACTGACTCCATGAATACATCACGTGCAACAGGTTCATGAACCGAGTATTGGGAAACACGGGCCCCCTTCCGAGTACATTTACCTATATTGTCCACTACTATGCTCTTTTCCTTAAACCCCGGCTTGTTACTTTTATTAATTCTTATCAAGCAAGCATGCAGGTGTGTGAAACAAGGTACGAGACAGTGGTGGGAACATGTGTCCAGCGAATTACATAGTTAATGTGTTCAGGCAGAATTTATGAATCGAAGTTTAAACATGTGAAACAAGGTCGAAATATCGATAATTAATTCTAATAAAAATTGGAGATGTCCTATAGGGTGTCCAGCAACCGCATATAAAATTTCAAGTCAAACGCTTGCTGTTAACATAGTCAAATTAATTCGCAAAGTAAAGGTGTGCAGCAGTTTTGCGAATCTGCGTCTACCGACACAACTGCAATAAAACTGCAATAACTCCTAGACCGCAACTCCAAATTCAAAAATTCTGGTGGCTATCAACATCTTAGACATCCAGGGATACATTTACTGTTCAGGGCTCGGATTCAGATTCTGATGTTAAAAGGGTCAAAACAGCATAATAAGGTCCAGGACAGCAACATGTGGGAATGTCTTACGTGTATAGGTTGCATGAAAATTGGTTGTTAGGCATCTAGGTTAATGTGTGATACAAATAGAAGGTAATAGTCATCAAAATAGCAAGTAATATTTATTCTTTAACTCAAATGGATGCAAGTTCATCAAATGTAAGATATAACATATGTCTACAAATCTAGGGCTCTTTAATTTCATGTGTCCATGTGTTCAGAGGGTAAAATGAGTCCAAGTAATTGTAATATAAAACAATGAAATTATTGTGACTCTTAAGATTAGGAAATTAAGGAGGTTTAATAATTGATCAACAACGACAGTCAAGAAGGAGTCACAATTTCTAACAATTTGCAGTATTTTCAAATGGACGCTTGTATTAGAACAAAAATATGTACAAGATGAATACTTGCCTTAATTGACGACGGTAGATCCAATTGTTGAAGAAAATTGGATCGAAAAATCTCGAAAGAAGTCTCCCAAAAGCATGTGTGAAGCACGTGCGAAAATCAACCGTAGATCGAGTTTTCCCCACACCGGATCGGCCAGAACAGCAAACAGCGCCCCCGGATCTGCTGTGCCAACACACGGGACAGCAAAAGCGACCAGTAGAATCACTTCCACGCAGCAGATCTGGAGCCGCACACGGAACAGCGACTCCGGATTTGCTGTGGGTGAACACGGGACAGCGATCAGGGGCACGAATCTTGGTGCGATCCTATGGTCGAGATTTGATCCCGCCCAATCCTGCCTTCGTCTTCTTCATTCTCTTCTTCGACGAAACAACGAGCAAGAGAGAGAGGGTGCAGCGCCGGCGATGGCTTCGACGGTGACGACGCGACGGTAGGGTAGCACGGCGGTGACGGGGCGGCGACGTCTGAGGAGGATCTCGTCGCGCGCGGCAACTTAGTCTCTCTGGTTCGAACAAGGGAGGAGTTAGGGAATGGGTTTGGGTTCGGGGTGTTAGCGATTGATGGTGGTGGTACTGTGGGGTTGACGAGGCGACGGGGAGTCGATGATGGAGGTTGGGTTTCGAGGTTAATGGTGATGGAGAGTGGTGTTGAGTTCGATGGGTGCGGTGGTGTTTTGGGTAATGGCGAAGATGGTGCGGGGTCTCGATGGAGTTGGAGGCGATGGGTGATGGCTCTGGGAATGACGTAGGCGATGGTGGGGGAGGCGAACGGAGGGGCGAGGTGAAGGATGGAGATGGGTTGTTTTGGTGAGCGAGAAGAGCGGACGAAGAGGAAGGGGAGAGCTGCGGGTTAGATTAGGGCTTAACAGTAAAATGGGGTTAGGGTTAGGGTTATATATAGTGGGGTTTCGGGTTTGTGGGTATTAGGGTATCCGAATTGAATAGGGCCCAACAGGAAAATTGGTCAAAATGCAATAAAATGGGGGATAAAGAGATAAATGAGAAGAAATAGCCATTTCTTCATGAAGAATGACACAAAGTGCAGACAAATGAATTCGGTAAAAGGACCAAAAAAAATTGAGTCGAGGCGAAATAATGATTTTATTCAGACTGAAATAAAATGCAAGATCTCAATATAGATGAAGGAGTACAATAAGGCGAAATACAGTATAAAAATACAAATACGGGAAAAACAGGAGTTACAGAGTAGTAGTGGCAAACAGAGACACCATGAGTGTACTGCATTGATGACGACTTGACCCCTTCTACAACCTCACCAGTCACGTTGTATTGTCAGGAGCAGGTTTTGTCAAAGTAAAATTCATAACGTGGGTTCAAATCCCTATATATGAAGAAATAGCTTGTTATGGGGCGTATGTAGTATGGACTACATACTGTTTCGGAGACTTGATTGCATTAGAATAAGAGCATCCTTGCATTAGTAATCTTGCATTAGAGTCTAAGTTATAACATACACTGACACATCAAATATATATACACGTTCCTCTTTTCATCATTCTGCTTGCTATAGCTGAGATTCGCTGCTAGTTATCAGTCTTAAAGCATCAGTATATGTACTGATGTCCCCACTTCAATAGGTATTGGATTGCAGAAGTACAGGTACATGATTCAGGAGGACTCGAGGCTAGAGAAGCAAGGAGTCAACTTTATTTAAGTTTCCGCTGTAATATATGTTGTAATTTCATTTGTAACAATTATTATAATTTATTCATTATTGTAATTTATTTATTGTTGGGGAAGCATCCAAGTGAAATACCAAGTGTTGTTCTTTATTCATTGTACTCTGATGTAAATTGTTGAAAGTTGTAACACTTGGGATTGTAACGGTATTATTGTAACACTGTTGTAATGTATTGCAATTTTGTAACATTCAGACTTGTAATATATTTGTGTTAAATAAAAAGTTTTAAATTTTCCAGTTTTTCTGTGTATTGTGGTTAATTGAAGGAAAGATTCTGGCTTATGTCATGGTTTTTCAGTGTATGAAAATCGGGACGTTGCACATAGCAGATCCGCCTTCAGTCATCATAGAGACAGATTATAAAGAGAGATGGGAGGATGGGGGATTTTGGGAGACATTCGATCGCAGTGTCTTACTTCGGTAGCATTCGAGAGTACACAGCAGAGTAGTTGAGGAGAGTTGAACATGGCATGGAGCGATTCTATGAAGAGAATGCGCCGTGCGAGCATTCTAACACTAATGACATTGTCTCTTTGCTAAAAAAGGCAGATTTGGGTGTTATTTGAAAGTGCTACAAGATCCCAGTAGAGTTTGATCTTATTTTGCCTGGTCTTGGGGTTAGAGCTTGCTCTTTGCTTTCTTCTGACTTGTGCATCTTTCCCTTCGTGCATTTCATTTGGGGCTCCGAATCCCTCTCCATCCCTTTTTTAGGGAAGTTTTGAGGTGGTACGGCTTGGGTCATATCCAGCTCATACCAAACATGTGGAGGCACGTTACGGGGTTTGTGCTACATTGTCAGGTAGACTCAGCATTTTGCGTATGTTGTACAAGATCCACCAGAAGAACAGGTCAGAGTATCGGTTCTATCTTAGGGTCTGTAAGGGGATGAAGCTGCTCGACAACCCCGATTCGGTAATCATGGAGAGAAAAATACTTCATCATTCATAGCCGTGGGATATCCGCACAATGTGGATGGAGGATGTACCAAAGAGAGGGCTAAGGTAGATCTGATTTTGAGCCCCGAGAAGGAGGGTATGGTCGTCACACTTTTGGACCGACCAACTATGCACTGGAGAGAGATAAAAGAAGAATTCCTCTTCAGGGGGGTCTCAGTCCGAGGAACCCTAGTACGCATTTTTTTTTAATGTCTATCTTTATTTCTTTACTTACAACTACCTTTTCCAATCGCTTTAATATTTCTCATCTTTCACCTGCAAGAGTGGCAGACATTGATTTTGATGTGATCATGTCTCAGCATTCAGGTCTGAGCAGCAAGCACCCCGTAGAGAAGAAGAGGAAGAGGTCAGTCATCAGGCCCTCACCATCGAAGGCTGTTAGGAGCACGGGGGGTGCTCCTCCTATGGTGAACTTGGAGTCTCCACCTGCTGCTTCAGCTGTCCCTGCTGCAGGGGACTTTCCACTATCAGTAGCTCTGGCTCTGAGGCTCCCCTATCGTACAGCGGAGGTTGTCGTGATCCTGACCGACGAGCTGAAGAAGATCTTTTTCCCTGACTGGCAGGTCATGAGGCACGATGACTTCATCAGGGATTCGGTGAGTTGCATGGATGCGATTCACCACTTAGCTACCCCCAAGGATAGGGCCTCGATGGAGCACAGGACTGTGGGAGATTGCTAGGGCGAGCATGACGGTACGTCTTTGTTATCCCCTTTCCTTATAATCATTTTCTTGCAATGTTTGTTGCTGTATAATTTGGTCTGTAACTTTGAATTTATTATTTGTAGGCCATCTATCACTTCAGCCACTGGTTGAAATAAGTGGTAGAGCGGGAGCTGAAGGTATTCCAGGATAGGGAGAAGGTTGAGCGGTCAAAAGCCGCAAAGGGGTTAGAGGCCGCTGCACTACGAGCAGGCTCAGGAGACTCGAATCGCTTTGCTGGAGGCTGCCTGGGCCAAGGAGAGGATTTAGTGGCTTCAGAGAGGGGGCAGCTAGTCCGAGAGAGGGAGTTGGTGGCTCGTGAGAGGGAGAGTGTAGCTAGGGTGAGAGATGTTGCGATGCGGGCTGCGGAGGAGGCTGCGGGGAAGAAGGCCGTAGGGTACTTGGCTATAAACATGGAGAAGGCATACACTAGGGCCTTGGACGATGTGAACGGATGCATCCCCAGCTTCGATTGTTCTGGGTACTCATTATTTCGTCCTATTGAGGAAGTGGAGGTGGAAGAGGAAGAGGAAGCAGAGGTGGGTCCTCTAGCTGTGGTTGCTGTGAGCGCGGGGGGAGGTGGAGAAGTTGGAGGCAAAACTTCCACCCCTTGCAGTGCCGCTGAGCTAGGTGGACCCTAGATTCCTTCCTCCTCATCTATCTCTTTTTTTAGTGATCATTTTTTTGTATTCGCCAAATTGCGAACTGGCCACCGCTTATTGTAGTTTTACTTAGCAATGAAATTTCTTTCCTTAGTTGTTCTTATCTTGTTTGGCTTGAATTTTTGCACATCTTGTGACTCAGTTTTTCATTGATAGAGTGATTTTATTATTCTCTTCCGTCAGCAGGTTATTGTGTACAATGCACAATATTTTCGAGATCATAAAGTGGTTTGTCCAATCCAAACTTCAGTTGACTATTTTGGGTATCTTTTGTTCACGAGAGAGGCTTTCTGAAGCAGTGGTGGAGCTTGGTCACTTGAGAAGGATCTTGACCCGCAGGGACATCAAGGCGAGACGTAATGATGAGATTCTTCGAGAAGAACCCTTGATTGGTGTGGAAGATCATTCTCCAAGTATGGCAGCTGTCGGGAAGTCTTCAAAGCTTAAAGTCATTCGCCGTTCTTTGTCTGTGGTCATGATCGGGAGGAACGAGATGAAGAATGTAGTGCTCGAAAAGTGTTTAGAAGTGGCCCATTTTAGGAGGACTATTTTTAAATTTTTACAAGGGACTGGAGCAAGTGGTGTGCCTCGTTTGAAATTTAGAGTAATGGACGACTCCGTGAAAGAGAGACTTGTTGAATTAGAGACCGAGAACCACCGTTTGAAGCGCCTCCTTGAAGGGGGCAATGTTAGGAGCACTTCTTGCTCTTGCGAAGAGCGTGCCCAGGGGAGGTCCTTCCATGAACTAGTTTTACGATTACCTGAGGCTCCACAAAACCCTGGTGACGCTCAAAGTTGTTTCACCGGCTCATCTAGTGGAGCGTCTGTTGGGGGGGCGGAACGAGAAATAGGCCCCGATGGCACGACCGGATCCGTGGTTTTGGATGTTGCTTCGGGTGGTTCAAGGGGAAGGGATAACAATGGTTTTCCAGTGGGATGCCACAAAGCACGTGTGTCTTTAAATAGGAATGTCCCACAACCACAAAGGGTGTTGAGCGAGATTTTGTAACTCTTATAGAGACTTGTTCTTTCTTCAATACTTGTATCCAAATAATTTTTGTGAAATAAAATTTTTGCCTCGTGGTTGAGAATCGTCACTTGAGAATTATGCCTTGTTGATTTTAACTTAGTTCAGAGGACATTTGCACGGCGAGATATTCCTCGCACACTTGCTCATGAGTATGTGGCTATGGTGGTCCCTATGAACCATGTGTTGGATTCCGAACTTGTTGTTTAAGAGTTTCAACAGTTGTGGGAGCAATTTTGAATGGTGGGATACTCCGCACTTGTTTGTTTGCAAGTGGCTAAAGCGGCGTCGAACCAAGTGTTAGACTCCGAACTTTTTGTTTGAGAGTTTCAACAGTTGTGAGGGCAATTCCGAATGGTGACTCCGCACTTGCTTGTTTGCAAGTGGCTAAAGTGGCGTCGAACCAAGTGTTGGACTCCAATTTGTTGATTTAGAGTTTCAACAGTTGTGGGAGCAATTCTGAATAGTGAGCTGCTTCGCACTTGCTTGTCTGCAAGTGGCTAGAGCGGCGTCGAACCAAGTGTTGGAATCCGAACTTATTGTTTTGTGTTTGTGGTCGCCGTGAATTGGACATGTATTGTAACGTCCCAAATTTTCACCCTTTCTTCTTAAACTACTTATTTTATTCCGAATATCTTATTATGAATTTCAATAAAAATTTCGGCAGAGTCTCCCCTGAAATATTAGCCATTTCACAGCATTTTCTTATAGAAATATGCATTTAAAAATTCACAGCACAACACGGGCAATAATTTTATAATCCCCCCAGGCCAAGTCATAGGACTCATCACAACAATCATAAATATGTGCTCTGGGGGATAAATAGATGCATAAATATCAAGATATATATATATATATATATATATATATATATATATATATATATATATATATATGTTCCAATCTCAACACACTCCCATACACATATATATTAGTTTCTTACACCTCATAATTCACTCCGTATCATACGTATTAATTTCTATACTCGATGCACTTAACGCATCACACATAGCAAGTCATAACTTAAATTTTTTCATAGCATATCAAATACATAAAATAAAAGAAATCATACTCACCTGAGAAAACGCGAAGACCGACTGTGTAAGCTCTCCACTATCCCCCTCCCCAAACTCGCATCTTCTTCCTATCATCAAATTTTGACACTAATCAGGACTAAAGATATTCAAATCACTCACAAATAATAATTAAAATCATTCTAATCTCTCATAGGAATTTCATCGAATGCCTGGCGTGCACACGATACATGCACGCCCTCCGATTCTTCCTAACTGGGTTTATGCCCAAAAAATCTTCCAAAAATTATTCTAAATTATTTCCCATAACTTACAAGGAATTTTACCATCAATTTGCATCATTTACTACTCATATTACCTTTTAATTACCTCAGCCAACACCCTAATTATTTTCCAATTTAATTTCTATCTCCTAAATGCAAAATGCATCACTTCTAATGTAAAGAAAATCACCTATTCTCCCTACTACACCATTTTACAGCTAAAAATTTGCAAATCATATAATCACATACAATTTAAATAAAATCCAACTCACTGTAAAATTGATGATCCCAAAAATCAACATCGTAGCGTTGAAGAGCACCCTTCAATTAGTAAGAACCCCTAAAAATAATTTGGTGATAGGTGGAAATTTGAGGGGATTGAAAACCCTAAGGTTGGTCGAAGGTGGGTTTCGGCCAGGTCGGTTTCGGTCGGCAGAAACGAAAAAAGGGAAGAAGAAATGAAGGGAAAGAAGAAAGATATATGTGTAAATAAACAAAATGGAAAATTAAGTATAAACCCCTTCTAGACCAAAGATTTATTATAATGACCTCCTAATTCCTTATATGCAATAAATTCCTATAAAAATCACTCCAGAGTATAAAGGAAAATAAAATTGCATATTTAGGCATAATAATCATAAAAATCAAGTTACTCGAAAGATAAATATATAAAAATAATTTGATGTTATAAAATAAACAGATGTTACATTATACACACCTCAAAAGAAGCTCGTCCTCGAGCTATGAGTGCTGAGGAAGTACAACAAACAATTTCCAAGTATTTTCTCCTTACCAACTCTTCTGCTTCCCGGGTACAATCATGGGAATTTTAACTCCATTGGATCTTCACCAACTGCACCGTCTGATGTTGAGTCAGACGTACAAATCTATCCACAATGGCCACAGGCCTGACCTGGTAAGTCACATCAGGTTGAATTTCTATCTGCGGTGGCTCCACGGTTTGAGACGGATCTCTAACACATTTCCTTAACGTCAAAACATAAAATACATCGTGCATGCCTGACATCTTTGGGGTAAGCTCCTACTGATATGCCACTGGTCCAATCTTCTCCATATTTTTAAAAGAACCAACAAATCTCGGGTCTAACTTCCCATGACTCCCGAAGCGACGTACTCCATGCGTAAGAGAAACTTTAAAGAATACAAAGTCCCCGACTCCAAACTCCAATGGTAGTTGTCTATCAGCATAACTCTTTTGTCAACTTTGAGCAGTAAGAAATCTACGTCGAATCAATGAAACCTGCTCTGTAGTCTCACGAACCATATCTGGACCAAATAATGGTGCATCACCCACTTCTAACCAACAAGAAGGAGATCTACGAGGCCGAACATACACTGCTTCAAACGGTGTCATACTGATACTCGCCTGATAATTGTTATTATAGGAAAACTCAATCAACAAAAGATGATTGTAACCCCCGTTCCCGCCAATAAGTATTTTCTGTGTATTTTTGGAATTTCGATTCTTTGTAACATACTATTGAGTATCATACTATTTATTCCATCCCTACCTTGTTCTCTTCACATTCCGGTGCTACCATTTTGTTATTCTTGCTCCGTTCATTGATTGGCTACACTTGATCAGCGGTTTGGATCATCACCAGGAGAGGAAGTGTCGTCTTTTGCTCCAAGATGTGCAAGCAGAGTCCCAGGATCTCAGGAAGTGTTCAGAATCTGAAGTGGTCAGGAGTTCGAATTTCTTGTAGAAAGATGCCGTTTTGGACGTGCCAAGGACATGGAGAACCACGAAGCAGATTGTCGAAGTTAATCGACGCTGATGATAGAGGCTTCCCGATTAGCATGGCGCAACGGAAGCATGGTGGGCCCATAACCCACAGGCTCAAGGATTTTCATGTTGCTTCTCCTTCCTTGCATTGTTTGCTTCCTTCAATTACTTGCATTCATCCTCAACCGATGACTCATTGTTTGGTTAAATTCTTCCATGTCTGTTCTCTCTTCGATTCCAGTTCTACCAACTCCTTCATCTTCTTGCTTCGTTATCCCAGAAGTCTTGTGTTATTTCTTTTTGATACCGTTTACTTCTTTTCTTACATTCCATTCGTCATCTGGCCCCAATTCTTATCCATGTTCTTTCCCATTCCGGAGTTATCACCATTTCATTTCTCTTCCTCAAGTTCTTTAGTTTGTTGCCCCACTAGTTTATTTCTTTTTTTGCTTTGTCCTACGTTCTGCCTGAACTGAATTTCGAGGACGAAATTCTTTTTGTGAGGTGGGTAGGATTGTAATCCCCGTTCCTGCCAATACGTATTTTCTGTGTATTTTCGAATTTTCGATTCTTTGTAAATTATTTTCCCGCTTTTAAAATCTTTTTGTTAAAATTTATTGTTGGATCTCCTATTAAAGTCTATTCTAATCAATAATTTTATTTGTAGCTATCTTCCAATGATTTTTATATTGTAATACAAATCCTATTCTATTCTATCGTTTAACCTGATTTTCTTATTTGACTAATTACTTTTACCAAGTCCAATTTTATTACTTGGTTATTTATAGCGTGTTCAACCCAAGTCTTATTGTTTTTATTATCCCTTCTTTAATTGTTTATTGATTTGTGAAACCTATAGATCTTAACATATATTTATTTTTATTATTACAAATTTTATGTACACTATTTGATTTAATTAATTAATATGTACTACTATATTGCTCCTTATTATATTTTGTTATATTTTGGCTAAATTCAAATCTAGTCTCAATTATTTTGTGAACCCATACATTCTATTGTATTTATTTGTATATGAGTATTAATTTAATGCATACTAATTGAGTTATTTGTACTACTATATTATTATTGACTTATGTATTTAATTTTTAAATCCAAGCCATTTATTGATTGGATCCTAAACCCTTCACCCATTAACTTAATAATCCAATAACCCGAAACCCAGATCTTAACCTCTATAAATACCACTGTAAACCCTAATTAACCTAATCATCCTATTAACCCCCGCCGCCTAAACAATCTCCTTCTTCCTCTATTTCATTTTGAAACCCACCCCCGCTCATATCTCCTCCACCCGTCATCCTTGAGTGCCAGCATCTTCCTCCTGCAACCCCTCATCGAGCCCCTCGCAGCACCTCCGTCGCCACCACCCTGAGCACCTCCCGCTCACCTCACCATCGCAACACCGCCATTGCCTGCCCCCTGTGCTGTCGACCACCACACTTGACAACCGCCCTCTTTCCTGCATCCCACCGTCGAGCCTCCGTCGCCCCCAGTCCTCGTCTTCCAATCCGTCGACTGCTCAACCTCGCCACCCTCCAACCCCCGCAGAACACATCGTGTTCCCCAATCGACCCCCTCATCCTATTCTTGTCCATCCTCGTCTGCCAATTCCTGCTCTAAAACCCGCCCTCGTCTCCCATCAACCACCTCCTGTGCACCGTCGCCCCGCATCCCTGACCTCCTCCCTCCATCATCAACCACCGAGCTCCACTGCCAGCACCGCCTTCGACCCCTGTGCTCCTTTGTTCACTATCGAGCCCCCGCTCGACCTCCTCCTTAATGCCAGACCCCCGTCGCTGCTCCTCGACCACCAGTCACCATCCCCTCCTCTTCCTATGTTTTCTTCCGAAAATAGAGAACCGTTGCACACCATTGCCACCCTCGTCGAGCCTCACCATTAGCCCCTCATCCTTCCCTCTGAAGCTCCTGCCTCCCGTCGACCCATCGCTAGGGTCCTGCCTCTGCCTTCGGCCGCCGCCAACACCACCATCGTTCTTGCCATTGTTGTTGTGGGACTTGCTGTCTGCTTTGTGGTTAAACTGCTGTTTGCTATTCAGTTTCTTAGAATCGCTGAGTTATTGTTTTGTTGTTGTGCACGTAGTGTGCACGTGCTTTTGCAGGTACGTGCTTTGTACGTAACTTGCACGTGCTTCGTTGCCCCGGGATTCTCAGCCTTATTATTCCTGTATATTCGGGATAATCATCATATTCAGGCAAATATCTTGTACGAATCTCTTTTGTTTCCCCGTACAAGCAATTTTTTGAAATATCGCAAGTAGATCTTCGTTGTGACTCGTTCTTTGTGTTTGCCCATTGATGATGTCACGCCCCACTTCCCAAAATACGGGAATACGAACATGTAACGAAGGCCTAGCGAATGATTATACATTATCCATAAGTTGTACCAGTCTAACTCAAAAATATACAAGAGAAACAACCACGCAGGTAAAGAATATAATCACATAAACAATGAATAAACTCAAAGATAATAATGAAATAAATTCACCAATAATAATCCAACATCTGGGATAAAACAAACTTTGGGTCATAAAGCCCAAGAATACAAAGTATGATGGAAAGAAATACAATAAGCAAATAACAAAAGATTGCTAAGTAGTCTATCAGTCTAGCTCCAATCTTCAGAGAGTTTGCTCTCCAATTTCATCAGCGATTGCTCCTTCGGTACTTGTTAATACTTGATCTAAAAAGAAAGAAAAGAGTGCCCTTAGAGCAAGTCGTGGGCAGCAAGTAGAGAAAACAAAGGATAAATGAAAGCATGAATATCAAAGAATAAGGACATGGTCAAAGACAAGGAACAAAGCGAAGGCATGCAAAATATCAAAGGTCTACAGTAAATCACGCATGTAATGAGTGATGTCAGGATCAAGTAAGAAATGCAGGTTATTAATCATTTTATTAGCCTTTCTAGTACACGTACTACTGCGTTCCATTCCACAGGTTCAGCGCAAACACACAGTGAACGTTTTAGACTGATGGTGAATTCACGGATCGTGTACTCGGCCCAGTAGTCGGGAATTTACGTGATGTTCGGGATTTTCAGGATTTTTCAGGATTTTCAGGATGTTCAGGATTTTTGGGATTTAGCTGGCGGGCGAGAAGGCCTTACCGAGTACAGTCTCCGATTGTTCACTACCAAGTCAAACCCATGATACCCTGACTTTTTATTTGTTTATTTTTATCCTAGGTGAGCATGAAAAATGGTGTCAATGTAGTATAATACTAAGTGTGACTAATTCTAAGCGCTACGGACAAAGCATGTGGCAACCACAACAAATAAGCACAATTCACATAATCAGGACAGCATGACCTTGTTGTACTAAAATTCAGGTTATGGTCCCTACAAAATAGAAAAACTGAATCCGACAGAAGGCCTAGAAAGTAGACTTCCACATGGTTCCAGCAAGTATAATTAAGGCATATAAAAGATATGGAAACTAGGGTGAAAACTCTATCCTATTCAGGTTTTATGTTCAGGCAGCATGCAGTAGGTTGTGTTCAACAATTTATTTCAGGTCAAAGAACTCATTAATAAAATCTATTAAAATTCTGGGTGATACCTATACATGTCTAGGTCCAGACTAATTTATTTCGAATTTTTATTTACTGTTAAAAGGGTCAAAAAATATATAGAACAGTAGGATACGCATGAAATGATGAGTCTGAAATTTCTAACATGGCTGTACTAAAATGTTGATATCTAGCAAATGACACAGCGGAACTTAGATCCGTCAAAAGGATGTTAAACAAGACATCATAGGCTAAAAATTCATGTTTTTAAAGGAAATTCAAATTATAACATTAACATTGGTGAAAATCTAATATAAAATGAAGTAACTAGCAGTCCAGAAATTGTCTTAACATGAACAGGAAAATAAATAAATCATATGATCACATATAGCATGCAAATTGGTAATCAAGTGAATCCTAGGTGTCAACATGCAATTTCTAAGGTTTAAGATACATTTATCACAGGCATGGTGTCAGTTCATCATTTAAATCCAATCTAGCACATTCAATTTAACACGTCCAATTTGTCAAGTAATCCTATGCATGAATCTAGTTATTTAAATGTGTATATCCGTGAAACACTGGGGACTGGGTTTTAGATTAAAGAGATAGCACGATGTTAAGAGTATGTCGGGTTTGCTCGTGTAAACCCTCGATAATCTTAACGGATTTGTCAAAAGTAGATTGATAACGAAATGGACGAGATCGACTTGCAGGAGATCAAATAAACTTGAACAGAATAAAATGCTAGTTCAAGAGGAGACTTGCCTGTTAATTTGCAGATTCAAATAATAAGAATAATGAGATCAGAATCCCGGCGACGATCCCAAAGTCACGTGCAAAATACGTGCGAAGACACCAAACAGCAAAGCAACATCATAGCAACAGCAATAGCACTCCACACACACAGCAGATTGGGGCAAAACAGCACACGGCGATCACGGCGCGACTCCGACACCCACGGAGAGGCGACGACGACTGAAGCACGCTACGGTTGGGAAGCGACGCAGCAGCGAGTCTCCGACGACAGCTCTGTTTCGCACTGAAAACAGAGGGCGACGGAACTGGGCTTGGACAACGACGAGGACGCGACGAGGATCTTCGCAGGTTGCGAGGGGTGAGCGGCGAGGGATCACGGTGGCTGAACAGAGAGAGCGGGAGAGAGACAAGGTAGGCGAAGTGAACAGGAAGAGGGAGGTTGCACAGTAGCGGGAGGGTAGGGTTGGGTTAATGACGGCTGAAAGTTAATTAGGGTTTAATAGGGATTAGGGTTAAGTAAATTAGATTAGTATTTATAGGGGGAAAGAGATATTGGGTATTGGGTAATTGGGTACAAATCTAATAAAATAAAATACATTGTATATAATACAATAGATCAATATAACCCAAACACCAAGAATAAGATATCCGATAAAATTTGTATTACATGAATTATTTGAGACAACTATAAACACAATTATTGAACTAGTAATAATAATTAATCATAATACCCATAAGAATATAAATAATAACCATGAAAATAAAATAGTAATACTAATAATAACATTAATAATAATAACAATGACAAAATACTAACAATAATAATAGCAATCATCAGAATAATAATATCAATATATAGAAATAGGAATTCGTTGGAATAGTTCCAATCAGTAATAATGTTCTTTAAGGGTTAAAACGCAAACAATTGATCAAGTAGAAATAGAGGCAAGATTTATTCAAAATTACTATAACTATTGTTTACAAAATATTTTAACTAAGAACTCAAAATGAATTTAATAATAACTATTTTATAAATCTCGAAATATAGAAAAATAATCAGAATATACGTAATTGCAGGAATAGGGGTTACAAATCCTACCCACCTTACAACAAAATTTCATCCTTGAAATTTTCTTAGGTGGTACATAGGACAAGGCAAAAACAAACTGGGAGGGAAACAAAACAGAGAGTTAAAGGGAAAAAACAAAGCTGTGACAACACCAGAAAAAGAAGGAGATAGATAACAATGTGGTCAAATGGAATGCAAGAAAGAAGAAATCAGTATCAAAATGAAGAAAAAACAACACAAGACTTGCAAGATAGCAAACAAAGAGATGAAGGAATAGATAGAGCTGGAATAGAAGAAAGGTTGGACAAGGAAGAGTTAGACCAAGCAAATGAGTCAACGGGTGAGAATGAATGCAAGGGATAGAGTGAAACAAACAATGTAGGGAAAGAGAAACAATAAGAGAATCCTGGGACCTGTGGGTTATGGGGCCACCACCCTTCCGCTGTGCTACTCCGATGGTGATGTCCCAAGCAACATACATGTCGTTGTAGGCCACATGACACCAAACTACGAACCGAGCAGGAAGACAGGAATGAGACACCAGGATCAAAGAGAGTATGGGCTCGAGATAGATATAAGCAATAATGCAAAAGAATATAAAATTGAGCTTCAATTTAAATAATTAAAAGATATGCTATAGATCAAACTAATGGGCTTTAACAAAAATAATAATAACAAAAAATATCAATAGTAATAAAATAATAATAACAATAATAAAATAAGAATAAGAATATTAATAAGAATAAGAATAATATTAAAGATAATAACAACAATAATGATACAAGTAATAATAACCATAATAATAAAATAATATTAACAAAATAATAATAACAATAATAATAACAGTAATCAAAATTATCATAATCATACAGATAATAATAATAATATACTAAAGTAAAAATATCAACAATACTGATAATAATGATAATACATACACGACAGAATTGGATTCAACATATTCATGAAAATAATGCAATAATAATAATAATAATGGCATTAATAATAATAATAATAATAATAATAATAGCAATAATGATAATAGTATCAATAATAATAAAGTAATAGTAATAAATAATAATTATAATAATAACAGCAATAAAGATGACGAAAACAATAATAATAATAGCAATAGAAATGACAATAATAATAATAATACCAATAATAATAACGAAAACAATAGCAATAACAAAAATAGTATTATAAAACAAAGTAAGAATTTGGCTTATCAACTCTATAAATAAATCAACTACACTAGTTCAAATTGTATGGAAACATAAAGTGTAATTGTATAAACAAAATGTCATAAAGAAAATATTTCTTTACCATTTGTTTCATTATATAAGCAAAGAGTCTTGAAATATCAATTAGCAAATAGGTAGAAAATCTTGCCTCCTTAACATCAAGTTGTATGTTTGCCTTCACGACATCAGGTTGCGGGTTGCCGTCTGGATATTCGGTTGCACATTTTGCCTCTCCGCCATCCAGTTGCAATTTGCCTTCATTGACATCGAGTTGCATATTTGCCATCTCGACATTAGGTTGCACCGAAATGGTGAAATGGAAGATGTAACCTTCCATATGCACAAGGATAGGGGACATTTAATTAAGTATGATTTGTTTTATTTTAATATTATTTTTAATTCGTGATATAAAAATAGTAGAAAGGTAAGAAAAATAATGCAAGACAAAATATAGTTTTGGGTTCAACATTTTTTTGTGAGAGTAATTCAATATTAATAATAATAAAATAATGAAAACAACAATAATAATAGCAATAGTAGTAGTAGTAGTAGTAGTAATAATAATAATAATAATAATAATAATAATAATACTAGTAATAATAATGAAAACAATAGCAATAATAATAATAGTAGTGATAATAGCATTATACATCAAAATAAGAATTTGTCTTATCAAGATAATCCGATAGAAATATATAGTCGATCAAAAAAATGAAAAGTGAAGTTAACATACACCATTATTCGAAATAACATAATCTTTGTTGAGAAACATTTTTATAGAAGATCCAAAATAAATATAACAAATAATAAGCGAAATATAGAAAGTATTCGGGGAACAAAAAATATAGAGAGAAAAATAGGTAGGAGAAAAAAATGAATCTATACCTAATAAAGAGTCAAAGAAGAGGATGACTAGAAGGGACAAAAGGAAATCAAAGAATTGAATGTGAAGGGAGAGGAACAAGGGCAAAATTGGAAAGAATATAGTAGGAAGGAAATAACTAACATGATACTCAATACTGAATTGACAAAATATGATAGATGCAAGAACAAAAGAAATAAAAGACGCAAGAATTGAAATGCAACAAAATAGCAAAATACCTGCAATCGCATCTTCGGCAGTCTCTGCTTCCTCTACAATCTGGTTGTGGGCCTGACCATGTTCTTCAACCTGTCCTCCACTGGGAGCTGATCCTTCAGTTGGTGCATTTCTCCTGTTATTTGGACAGTCTCGAACCTTGTGATCACTCGCTCTGCATACAAGACATCGACAGTTGGCTACCCAGTAATCCTTGCGTAAGTGACCAATCTTGCCACAATAGCTGCATGTCGGGCCCTTTCTTCTTTGGGTCTGCCTCATGATAGCGAAGGCATGATGCTGGTGCGCAAATACACACAGTCGGGTGAGCTGTGCATTCTCCTGAGCTCTTTCCAAACCAGCTCTCATCAGCTCATTGTGCTCTTGTTGTAGCTCCATCATTCGTTGCATCGCCTGGAGGATGGCAGAATTCTCCGATGTTTCAGCCCTGGGTGGGGGAGTCGAAGAATCTTCACGAGCCATTGTCTGCAAAACCATCCAGTTGGTGAGTACCCAGACATATGTGGGTAGATTGACGAATGATAATGAGTGCAGGGGACAGAAGGATACAAGGAATCAAAGGATTGAATGCAAAGGAGTCAGATGTGGATTGAATAGGATTAATATCCAAATTATATTAAAGTTATTACATGTTCATGTGATCAACGTGGTGCGCATATTATTAAGTTAACCTGGCTAGAGCCAAACTTGACTAATATATCAATCAAAGCTAAACCTCCGTAAAGATAGTAATGTTTGATTGACATATTACTCAACCCAGGGCTCTGATACCACTAAAAACTGTCATGCTCTGCTTCCCAAAATACGGAAATACGAGCACGTAACGAAGGCCCAGCGAATGATTAAACATCATCCATAAGCTGTACCAGTCTAACTTAACAATATACAAGATAAACAACCACGCAGGCAAAGAATATAATCACATAAACAATGAATAAACTCAAAGATAATCATGAAATAAATTCACCAATAATAATCCAAAATATGGGATAAAACAAACTTTGGGTCATAAAACCAAGAATACAAAGCATGATGGAAAGAAATACAATAAGCAAATAACAAAAGATTGCTAAGTAGTCTATCCGTCCAGCTCCAATCTTTAGAGAGTTTGCTCACCAATTTCTTCAGGGATTGCTCCTTCGGTACCTGTTAATACTTAATCTAAAAAGAAAAAAAAGAGTGCCCTTAGAGCAAGTCGTGGGCAGCAAGTAGAGGAAACAAAGGATAAAGGAAAGCATAAATATCAAAGAATAAGGACATGGTCAAAGACAAGGAACAAAGCAAAGGCATGCAAAATATCAAAGGTCTATAGTAAATCACGCATGTAATGAGTGATGTCAGGATCAAGCAATAAATACAGGTTATTAATCATTTTATTAGCCTATCTAGTGCACGTACTACTGTGTCCCATTCCATAGGTTCGGCGCAAATACACAGTGAACGTTTTAGACCGATGGTGAATTTACGGATCGTGTACTCGGCCCAGTAGTCGGGAATTTACGGGATGTTCGGGATTTTCGGGATTTTCAGGATTTTCAGGATGTTCGGGATTTTCGAGATTTAGCTGGCGGACGAGAAGGCCTTACCGAGTATAGTCTCCGATTGTTCACTACCAAGTCAAACCCATGATACCCCGGGTTTTTATTAGTTTATTTTCATCCTAGGTGAGCATGTAAGATGGTGTCAATGTAGTATAATACTAAGTGTGATTAATTCTAAGCGCTACGGACAAAGCATGAGGCAAGCACAACAAATAAACACAATTCACATAATCAGGATAGCATGACTAGGGTATAATTAAGGCACAAGTCTCTTGCTGTACTAAAATTCAGGCTATGGTCCTTAAAAAATAGCAAAGCTGAATCTGCTGGAAGGCCTAGAAAATATACTTCCACACGGTTCCAGTGAGTATAATTAAGGCATATAAAAGATATAGGAACTAGGGTGAAAACTCTATTCTATTCAGGTTTTATGTTTAGGCAGCATGCAGTAGGTTGTGCTCAACTATTTATTTCAGGTCAGAGAACTCATTAATAAAATCTATAAAAATTCAGGGTGATACCTATACATGTCTAGGTCCACCCTAGATTTTTCTTTTACTGTTAACAGAGTTAGACAAAATATAAAACAGCAGGATACGCATGAAATTATGAGTCTGAAATTTCTAACATGGCTGTACTAAATTGTTGATATCTAGCAAATGACACATCGGACCTTAAATATGTCAAAAGGATGTTAAACTAGACATCAGAGGCTAAAAATTCATGTTTGTAAAGGAAATTCAAATTATGACATTAACATGGGTGAAAATCTAATATAATATGAAGTAACTAGCAGTCCAAAAATTGTCTTAACATGAACAGGTAAATAAATAAATCATATGATCACATATAGCATGCAAATTGGTAATCAAGTGAATCTTAGGCGTTAGCTTGCAATTTCTAAGGTTTAAGATACACTTATCACTGGCATGGTGTCAGTTCATCAATTAAATCCAATCTAGCACATTCAAGTTAACATGTCTAATTTGTCAAGTAATCCTATACATGAATCTAGTTATTTAAATGTGCATATCCGTGAAACCATGGGGACTTGGTTTTAGATCAAAGAGATAGCACGATGTTAAGAATATGTCGGGTTAGCTTGTGTAAACCCTCAATAATCTTAACGGAATTGTCAAAAGTAGATTGATAACGAAATGGACGAGATCTACTTGCAGGAGATCAAATAAACTTGAACAGAATAAAATGCTAGTTCAAGAGGAGACTTGCCTGTTAATTTGCAGATTCAAATAATAAGAATAATGAGATCAGAATCCCGGCGACGATCCCAAAGTCACGTGCAAAATACGTGCGAAGACACCAAACAGCAAAGCAACAGCAAGAGCACACCACACACACAGCGAATCGGGACAAAACAGCACACGGCGCTCACGGCACGACTGCGACACCCACGGAGAGGCGGCGACGACTGAGGCACACTACGATTGGGAAGCGACGCAGCGGCGAGTCTCCGATAGCGGCTCTGTTTCACGCTGAAAACAGAGGGCGACAGAACTGGGCTTGGACGGCGACGAGGATGCGACGGGGATCTTCGGAGGTTGCGAGGGGTGAGCGGCGAGGGATCATGGTGGCGGAACAGAGAGAGCGGGAGAGAGACAAGGTAGGCGAAGTGAACAGGAAGAGGGAGGTTGCACAGTAGCGGGAGGGTAAGGTTAGGTTAATGACGGCTAAAAGTTAATTAGGGTTTAATAGGGATTAAGGTTAAGTAAATTAGATTAGTATTTATAGGGGGAAGAGATATTGGGTATTGGGTAATTGGGTATATATCCAATAAAATAGAATACATTGTATATAATACAATAGATCGGTATAACCCAAACACCAAGAATAAGATATCCGATAAAATTTGCATTACATGAATTATTTGAGACAATTATAAACACAATTATTGAAATAGTAATAATAATTAATCATAATACCCATAAGAATATAAATAATAACCATGATAATAAAATAGTAATACTAATAATAACATTAATAATAATAACAATGGCAATAAAAATACTAACAATAATAATAGCAATCATCAGAATAATAATATCAATATATAAAAATAGGAATTCGTTGGAATAGTTCCAATTAGTAATAATGTTCTTTGAGGGTTAAAACGCAAACAGTTGATCAAGTAGAATAGAGGCAAGATTTATTCGAAATAACTATAACTATTGTTTACAAAATGTTTTAACTAAGAACTCAAAACAAATTTAACAATAACAATTTTATAAATCTCAAAATACAGA
Organism: Hemerocallis citrina; assembly: GCA_017893485.1. Taxonomy (NCBI): domain Eukaryota; kingdom Viridiplantae; phylum Streptophyta; class Magnoliopsida; order Asparagales; family Asphodelaceae; genus Hemerocallis; species Hemerocallis citrina. The sequence goes on along the minus strand of CM030364.1, from coordinate 133,215,765 downwards.
AAAATACTCAGAAAATACGTAACTACGGGAATAGGGGTTACAGATGAGCTTGGCCATACCCGTTTGATTCGTTTCTATCGATTCACTAATCGTAAAGGATCACAAACATTTCGTTGTTACACCCATTATATAAACAAGAATTAGATCTAGATATTTGTCTATATGAATGCATGTCCATGAATCACTGTGAGTTATAGATGTTTTGTTGTATGTTAATCATGTTAATAATGCTTCCTTGCTCAATGAGTTCGAGAATAGCCATGGCAAATTGGTTGAACATATGTTATATTCTTTTTACTTTATACACCATCTTGAATTCATCGTAATTACTATTGATGTTATAATTCATGGAAAAGAAATTTTATTTACTGTTGTCCTGATTTGGCATGATAGATTAAACCCTGTGAATGTTAGAATAATGACTAAGTTTGTGAATATGAAATGTAGGTCTCTATTTCTAGTTTTCAGAACTTTTGACTGATCTGAAATTCGATCTGTAACTTGAGAGATATCACACTTTTAATACTGTTGTGTCGCAATTTTCAGATTTCGGATTTCAAGATTTTTGGCATGAATTATTGATTAAAATAGATGCTAACCATAAAATTTAGACTTGATATTAATCTGGACATGACTAGACATGATTAGGAGTCACCCTAAATTTTTGTAGAATTATTTGATAATTTTTCTTGACTAAATATATTTATTCAAACATGATTATATAATTGCTCCATGCATGCCTGTTCAGTAAAGAACCTCAGTTTTTGTCTGATTCTATCTGTCTTTGATTAAAATTTATTGAATGAGAATTGTAGCTCTGTGTGTCTGGAGTCCAGAACATCTGACAGTTTTGCAATTAGATTTATGAATTGCAAGATATTCAGATTAATTTAAAATCTGAGATTAATTAGCTGAAACAGTAAATTAATTTAAGTATTAAAATCTTAGATTAAACATGCTGATATTTAACCCTGTTAGGAGTTTAAATATATTTTTTATGAAATTTTTAAATGATTTTGCGAGTTACTTTTGTTTATAAGTATTTAACTCTTACTTTCTGCCTGAACATGTAATCTGTGAAGAATAAGAATTTGAACCTAATTTCTGTGACTTTTATATATCGTGTGTATATGCACTGGAACCTGGCAAAGAGTCTAGTTTCTAGAACTTCTGACGGATCCAGGTTTGCTTTTCTATAGCAACGGGAATTTCAGTTTTGGTGCAGCAACGTCCTTCTGTCCTGAATTGGGGTTCTTGTTGTTTCAATATTTATAACTCTCACTTGATACCCGAACGTGTTTTTGCCCAGTTTGAACCTGTTTTCTGTCCCTGTCATGTTTACCGTCCCTGATTATGCACTTTCATGTCTGTTTTGGTAAAAAGAATAAATAATCAAGTCGGGGTTACGGGAAAGATCTAGTAGTGGACAATATAGGAAAGTGTACTCAGAAGGGGGCCCGTGTTTCCCACCTGTTTACCTGTTTTACCTGATTACATAATTCATTATAGGAAGGTGTATTCGAAAGGGGGCCCATGTTTCCCACATGTTTACCTGTTTTACATGACTACATACTTCCCCTATAGGAAGGTGATATGGCTAAAAATGGGGTTAAATCGGAACCATTCAAAGTGGGCACGAATCTTGAAGTCGCAGGGGCAGGATGGTAATTTCATTTGCAGACGGGTCTGAATCGGGTACCGGGCCTCTTCCCTTAGATCCACTAGCCCGTGAACGGATCTGGTATACAGAGAATGGGTCTCCACCCATTAGGGACCAGTCAAATAGGATAGGAGCAAATCCTACTTTGTCCCTATCTTAAGGGGATGGTTGTAACCAACCCCAACTAGCCACACTGGGAAGTAAAGATTTACCCTTATCCTGAAAAAGATCTCCATGGCGACTATAAAAACCCCCTACCTCCTACTGTTAAAGGTGATCACTCTTTGCACACTTGAGCTCTTTTCCCTTAACATTTTCTGTGTATTGACTTGAGCGTTGGAGGGTTCGTCGCGATCCATCCCGGTGTCTCGAACGTTTGTGCAGGTTTTAAGGGAGCACCAAGGAGTCAACAAATTAGCAAGGGAGAAGAAGGGGTTAACCTGTGTGAGTTCCTCACGAACCTAAAAATCTCATCTATTGCCCCTACACTCGAATCCAGCGGCAACAGATTGGTGCCGTCTGTGGGAACTCACTCGACAAGCAATCTCGTCTTCCTCCTTCAACCCACGTTACTCCCAGCCATGAATCCCAAGAAGAGATCCACAAACTCCAATCGAAGAACAACCTCTTCTCATCCTCCTCCTCCTCCTCCTCCTCTGCAGGGGGTTCTCCCTCATCCCAACCAACCAACCCTGCAACTCGATCCTCTGGCTCCGCAGTCCATCCAGCAGCCTTTGGGATCCTAGGCTACAGTAGGGGAACATTCTCGACGAAGCCTGCCACAAGCAACCTGTCCATCAGGTCTGAGTCTCCATCCACAATGCCGACACTGACTCCATGGCTTCCTATACTCCCCCCACTCCAAAGGATCTGCAGAACGTGATCAACAATCGACAGACCGAGCACGGACCCGATCTCCGTACCCATCTGGAGGAGAGGCGGGCCCAAGAGTCGAACCCTCGCCGCGAGCAGGCTAGGGACCATTTGCCATGCCGATCCAACCGAGGGGGTCCAACTCTCCCCGTAGACGAAGAGAGTCGCCCCAATGTCGCCCAAGATAGAGCCGCTCCCCGGCAGGCTGCCCCGCACCTCGGGCTCATCGTGACCAGGAGGCCCCCATCACACGAGCAGAATTCCAGCAATTCCAGGAGGCAGTCCTCCAGGCTCTCAATGCTGCCCCCAACAATGGCCGTAGGGCTCCAAGTCCTCCGCCAGCTCCTCACCATCCTCGCCACACTTGAAGCCCTAGGCCAGCTGCGAGCCATCGCCGCCCTTCTCCCTGATCACCACCGCCCTCCCGAAGTTCACGGCCTACTCTGAGTCATCCCCGTTGCTCAATCAGTCCACCTCCTACTCTGAGCCATCACCGGTGCAGTCCCAGCCTTCCTCGGCATGAGAACGAGTCTCGGGGCTCGGCCAGACAAGACAGAAGGGAGGACTCAATCTACCGCCGTCTCCACGAGATGGAGAGGTGCCTCGGCCAGCTCGACCGAGATGAGGGGTGATGTGCAGGGGACCTTCGTCCCAGCAGGCCCCCATCTCCCGTACCATTATGGAGGCTCCAGTTTTCGACAACTTCAAGCCCCCACATTTCGAGACCTATACCGGGGAGTCGGACCCCACATATCACATTGAGAGTTTCAAAACTCTTATGATGATCCACTATGCATCCGACTCCCTCCTTTGCATGACCTTCCCGGCCACACTTAAGGGGCAAGCTCGGGAATGGTACTCTTGGCTCGCACCAGCATCTGTCTTCTCCTTCGATCAGTTCAGGGGTCTTTTCCTCACGCATATCGTGAGCAGTCGCCGTGCCGAGAAGACGAGCGACTCCCTACTGTTCCTCGGTCAAAAGAAGGGCAAACGACTGAGTGACTATGTCAAGTGCTTCAATGCTGAATCTAGATCCATTGCTTCCTTGGAACCCTCGGTTGCCACCATCGCCTTCCAGTCCAACGTCTTCAATGCTGACCTCAGGGTGTCCCTCGCTAAGAAGCCCCCTCGGGATTTCTCAGAGCTCCTGCTTTGGAGCGAAAAGTACATCCGAGTAAAAGAAGCTGTCCACCGCCCCACTTTCGAGGCCTCGTCTTCTGCTTCCTCCTCCTCGGTTCGAGAAATTCACTCCGCTTAACACGAGTGTATCTGCCATCCTCATGGAGATAGGGAATGATGGCCTCCTACCGCCTCCCCCAAGGATGAATACACCGGGAAAGAAGAGGGACCAGAGTAAGTGGTGACGTTTCCATCGGGACCACGGGCATGATACAGACGAATGTCACGCCCTTAAAGATGAGATTGAGGCTCTCATCCAGATAGGGCAGCTCACCCGGTTCGTAAGAAGGGACCGAGCTGATCCGCCCCCGCCGCCTAGGGGGTCTAACAGGCGAACTGAGTAGTGCACTGAGACTCCGGAGGCCAAGGTAGAGGGCATATTGCACCTGATACATGGAGGCCCAATGGGGGGAGATTCCAACTCCTCCCGAAAACCCTTCGTAAGGGAGGTTAACTTCGTGCAAAGCCATCCTCCCTCGAAGGGCCTCGGAGTCCCAGTGACGTTCTCCGATAGGAACTTGGAAGGAATCCGCACACCCCACTGCGATGAGCTCATCATCAATCTCCGAATGGCGAACTTCAAAGTTCGTTGGGTCTTGGTATACAACGGCAGCTCCGTCAACATCCTTTTCTTGGAGGCCTTCAAAGGCCTCCCACTGTCGAGGGACCGGCTCAAGCCCACAAGCTACACTCTCCACGGGTTCACTGGGGTCCCAGTTACGGTCGAGGGAATTATAACCCTTGACGTAACGGCTGGAAAGGCCCCAGCAACTCGCATGGAGTCAATGGACTTCTTGGTGGTCGATGTCAAGGCTGCCTATAATGTTATTCTGGGTTGACCAGATTTAGCCGCGCTTCAAGACATCCCATCAGCCTACCATATGAAAACGAAGTTCCCCACCCCCTCAAGAGTGGGAGAAGTGAGGGGAAGCCAAGAAGCGGCTCGGAAGTGCTATATGACCTCGATGGGGGATCCGGTTCTCTCTCTTGAAGCGCTTGAACTTCCTTGGGAAGGTGGCCAAACTATCTTCGAGCCCGTGGACGAATTAGAGGAAGTGGCCTTCTTAGAAGAAGACACCACTAAGACGTTCCGCGTCAGCAAAGCTCTCTCCCCCTCCATAAAGCAAGATATCTCCTGGTGCATACGGGAGAATCACGACCTCTTCGCATGGACTGCAGCAGACATGCCCAGGATCTCAGAGGAGCTCTCAATGCACCGTCTGAGCATCACCCCTGGAGTCAAGCATGTCCAACAGAAGAGACGGAAGTTTTCCCCCGAGAGGCAACATGCGATCAAGGCGGAGGTCGAGAAACCTCAACGCCCACTTTATTCAGGAGGTAAAATACCCTGAGTGGCTCTCCAATGTAGTGATGGTCAAAAAAGCTAATAGGAGTTGGAGAATATGCATTGACTTCACCGACCTCAACAAGGCGTGCCCGAAGGAGCCCTTTCCTCTTCCCAGCATCGACGCCCTGATCGATGCGACTTCCGGGCACGAGCTCCTCAGTATTGTGGATGCCTTCTCAGGGTACAACCAAATTAGGATGTTCCCTCTGGACATCCCGAAGACCTCGTTCGTGACGGACCAAGGCCTCTATTGCTACCGTGTTATGCCCTTCGGCTTAAAAATATGGGAGCTACCTATCAGTGCCTGGTGAACAAGATCTTCCGAGACCAGATTGGCCAAAACATGGAGGAGGTCTATATCGACGACATGCTGGTTAAAAGCACCCGAGGGCAAGAGCACACTCTCAACCTTCAAGAAGCCTACAAGGTGCTCAGGAGGCACAATATGGGGCTAAACCCAAACAAGTGTGCGTTCGGTGTCTCATCAGGCAAATTTCTGGGGTTTATGGTCAGCCAGAGGGGCATAGAGGCCAACCCTGAGAAGATCCAAGCCATTCTCAAAATGGCTCCCCCATCCAACGTTAAAGAGGTGCAGAGGCTCACAGGGCGGCTCGCCACAATCGGGCAATTCCTCTCGAAGTCTGGGGAAAGTGCATCCCCTTCTTCAAATCCCTCAGAGGGGCTAAAGGCTTCGAGTGGGGACAACAGCAACAGGAGTCCTTTGATAAGTTCAAAGAGTATTTGGCCAACCCCCCGCTCCTGAGTAAGCCATCACCTGGGGAGGTCCTCTACCTCTATCTCATAGCTTTGGAGTAGACGCTCAGCGTGGTCCTCGTAAGGAAGGAGGAGAAAACATAGAAGCCTATCTATTACGTGAGTAAGGTGCGCCGTGATGCCGAACTCCGTTATCCGAAGCTGGAGAAGATGGCTTTCGCCCTGGTCATGGCGGCTCGAAAGTTCTGCCCCTACTTCCAATCCCATTCGGTGGTCGTCCTTACCGACCAACCGTTGAAACAAATTCTGCATAAGCCTGAGACTTCCGGGTGGCTTATGAAGTGGTCCATCGAGCTGAGTCAGCACGACATCAGCGACCAGCCCAGGACGACAATAAAAGCCTAAGCTCTGGTCGAGTTCATCGTAGAGAACACCATCCCTGACTCATGTGAGTCATTACTGACACCTCCGTCTGGACCGTCTATGTAACGCCCCGAATTCCAAATACAACTGAATTCGAGAGTTCTACAGGATCTTTTCACTTCTTTCATACAATTTTACAAGCAATTTAAAACTTTTATTTCAACAATAATTACATCAGAGTCCTTTACATCAATAAGCAGTGGAATTAATAAAATACAACAATAATAAAAGTACAATTGTTACAAATTTAACATTTAAGTAATCAACAGCATCAGTTCTCTTTATATCTTCATGTAACTCCATTTCCTGCATATAAAACTGTGGACGCGTCAGTTTCTTACAACTGACGAAATATTATACACGGCCATCCTCTCTATGCCGGAAACAGTATAACGATTCTTAAATACTTTAGCAAACACAAACTTGATCACAACAAGGTTACAAAGGGACTATCCTGTTGATGTCGTGTGGTGCAGTGCACTTAGTCCTTAATGCATTCATTTATATTACATGACACTAATGCGCACTTGTTCGGATTCTATGCATCCCATACTGCATAGGTCCGAGGGCAAGCCCCTTAATCATTCTTCATTTTTGTAGGGTTCAATCCCTCGCCATGACTTAATCTACTCCTGTAACTACGGTGAGTATCCTAGATGGTCTATGAGTACAAGCACGCGTCCTGGACCCTGGAGGGGAATCCCGCGCCATGTCTTGACTCATCAAGCATGCATTCTGCGGTAATTCAGCCTCCTCCCTGAACACGATCCTCTTGCAGTCACCAAAACATCCCACAAGCGTGGCTAAAGTCCGATCATTACTGAGTTGTGCCCATGCCGTGTCTTGACTCATCAAGCATGCATTCTGTGGCTCACACACCCGCACCGTAAACTCTAGTTCTCATACTCGTGTTTTCTCTCACTTTCATTACATCTCCACTATGTATCTATCTGTAATTTCGGCAAGTGTCATAGACGTTCCATGATTACAAGCACGTGTCCAAGACCTTGGAGTGGAACCCCGCGCCATGTCTTGACTCATCAAGCATGCGTTCTGCGATAATTCAGCCTCCTCCCTGAACACGATCCTCTTGCAGTCACCAAACATCCCACAAGCGTCGCCAAGATCCCGATCATTATGGAGTATTGCCCACGCCATGTCTTGACTCATCAAGCATGCATTCTGTGGATCACATCCGCATCGTAGACTCGAGGCTCCCATACTAATGTTTTTCTCTTACTTCCATCACAGCCTTACAAAGTTTGTTTTAAAGAAAAGCATCACAACCTAGAGCTAGCTTACCCTACCGGACTTAAATCAACAACAGAGACAGTCAGCCTACCTGGCTACTTCTCAAGAGACGCTCAACCCTCAACGGTTAGCTCTCAAATCATAAATAAAACTGCCGGTCACTAGGGTCTCGCCTAGCCTCTAGATTCCAACAACTATCTCTTTCTAGAGATTAACAATATTTCATAATCAATCTCCAATAACAATTCCATTTCTTTTGTTCACAAATTCTTTCTCAAAACATTTCTTTTATAATCTCATGACAAGAGAACAATTCAATTTGATTTCTTTATCAATTTCATCTTTCATAACCTTGTGTGCACTTCACAATAAAACTCACTCACATATTAATAACCATAAAATCTCATATTCAACTTATTTAACTTTCATTTGTCAAGGATCAAGTCCAAACTCAAGAACCAGAAAATAGTTCGGTTCAGTCGACTGGTGGTAGTATCAGTCGACTGTTCTGTGAGTACTTTGAACATCAAAAACAACAGTCAGCTCGATCCAGTCGACTGTAAAAGCAGACAGTCGACTGCTCTACGAGACTTGAAACTTCAGTAATAACACAGTCGGTTCAGTCGACTGTCCCGCAAATATCTTGAAACTCAAACATCAAATTTATGACAGCAGCAGTCGACTGTGAAAGTATTCATTCGACTGTCCTGCTGACGAAAACCAACTTTTTAACACTTACCAGTCGAATGTGGAAAGTAATCAGTCGACTGTCAAATTCACCAATTGCATCTTTGCATACATTTTTCGACCTTTTAATTAATTTGTACTCCCATATAAAAACATAGATCATTTCCAGAATATATTCCTTTTAAAAACAATATCGTACATGTTATCAAGTTCTCAAGTTTCTCATTTTTCAAATGAAATCCTTGAATTTCATCAAAACACATATTCAATCGATTTTCCAAAATAGACTGTTTTCTTTTATCAAAATCATTTTACAAAAATCTCTATACTTTTATAAATAACATTTTGAGGTTATAATCACACTTCTTCGCCATATTCTCAACAACAACATGTGTGCATTATTGTAATCATGTCTCAACATGCATAAATTTCATGCAATCACTTCAATTCTTAGCAATTCAACTAGCAATCATAACAAGCATAGCAATTTGCGTTTACCACAATCAATCAAAATCTAACGATTCATTTAATTTGCATGTAATCTCATAATACCAATTCAATTTCAACCAAATGAATCATATATCATCTATCATGCAATATCTACTCCTAAATTAGAAAGCATTTAAGAAACACCCATCTAAATTGAAGATTTGTTACCCAAATGAACTCCTAGAATTAGAAGCTCCTAAAGAGAAACTCCAATTGCAGCATCCTCAAAATCCGCGCACCAAAGCTAGCCTCCAAGCTCCACATTTTGGCAAGCATCCATCATCAAGAGCATCTCCATCCTTACTCCAATCGGCAACAACAGGGACAATCTCCCATCTTCTTTCATATACACATACTATGTATGTACATATATATATATATATATACATTAGTATATGTATATAGGCAAGTGGAATGGTAATTTAGGTGAATGGACAGAGCTTTGCTGGTTTGATGGTTGCTTTCGGATTGGCAAGAGAGAAGGGAGAAAAGAGATGAGAGAATGAGAGATTAAGGGGGTACTTTTATAAGGAAGTAGTAGGGTAGTTAGTATAACTACCTCCCACATGAACACCACTAACCCCATATCTAAAACTTGTTTTCCCTCCCTCTTTTCAAAATCAAACTTCAGAATTTTTCCCTCCTCTCACATCAGCCCGGTCCCCAAGAAGTGTGCACATCGCACGTGTGCACGTGCACGTGCTTTGTGTACAAAAAAACAATTTATTTATTCAATCTCTTTAAAATAACTTATTTATATATGTAATAAATATGTAAAATTAACTTAAAAATTATACTTTTCATGCACCATAAAATAGACACAAATAATTTCATGAAATTTATTTTGAAAGAATAATACGCTTAAAACACGTGCACCGAAACACGTGCGTCGCCCGTAAAATCTCAAAAATACAAAAATTGACTTTATGAACCGAAAAATATTTATAATCAATTGGAATGCAATGGAAAGTATATTTAATATACATATTTGATAATATACTCAAACGTACAGAAAACACGTGTATTGCACGTAGAAAATTTATTTTAATAAAGATAGTCAAAAATTGAATTTTTATTTACAAAACAAATTCAAACATGTTTATAAAAATAAATGATTGAAATCCATTGAAAACTTTGCACGTAACGGTGGAATACCCAAAATCGACATGTGCAGCGATAATACGAAAAAGCACGTAAAAACTCAAAGATTGAAATCTAGCATTCGAGTTGTCTCAAATGTGATTTTAAGAATACAGGATTGCATAAATAATTGGAATTCAAAATACATATCAAAAATGCGTTATGGATATAATCAATAACAGTACAAAATGCACGTGCGTAACACCCGAGGGCAAAATTGTCATTTAAATTTTGCGGGGTGTTACAGTCTATGTGGATAGGTCCTTCTGCACCGTTGGAAGCAGGTCCAGCATCATCCTAACTGGCCCTGACGGCTTTGTCCTCCAGTACTCCCTCCGCCTCAACTTCCCGGCATCAAACAATGAGGCAGAATATGAAGGACTCATAGCGGGGCTCTGCTTGGTTTGCAAGGCGGGGCCAAGCACTGTAAGGGTCTTTAGCGATTCCCAGTTGGTGGTCAATCAAGTGTCCGGGGAGTACGAGGCGAGAGACGACCAAATGGCTAGGTACTTGTTAAAGGTGAGGGAGCTTCTAGCTCTATTCAAAGCTGTTCAACTCCAGCGAGTTTTTCCGAGAGGAAAACGCGCAAGCGGATGCCCTCTCTAAGCTCGCCTCCTCGTCTCTCCAAGGTCTAGAACGGACCGGCCTAATAGAAGTCCTTCACAAACCAAGCATCGACGAAGATGGCTCGGAGCCAATGGAAGCCTACCCCCTAACACTTGGGGAAAACTGGATGAAGCCCTTCCTCGAGTATCTCCGAGACAAAGTCTGTAGAACCCCGTATTTTCAAATATTATTTTAATTATTTGAAAATGAATTTAAATGAGTTTTGAGGATTTAATTGATATTTTCCTAGAAGGTTTATCTTTTGTACACGTGCAAAACACGTGCAAATGACTTTTGAGATGTTTGAAAAATTAAGATTTCTTTATGAAAAATCATTATTTATTATTTTGGAATTATGTAGTATTTTTCCGGATTTTTCTGAATTTAATTAGTACTATTTGTAAATTTTAAGAAAAGAAGGACCTTTTTGTAAAATTGACATTTTTTAGGGCTAAAATGCAAAATTGGCATTCTGGACGTTTTAAACAGTATTGGTTAAGATTTAGAAGTATATTTTCTATTAAATCCTAATTTTAATGAATTTTGGATGAGTTTCCAAGAGTAGATGGATATATATAAAATTGTATTTTGAAGGGATTGTTTTGCAAATGTTTTTGGAAACCCTAATACTTGATTTCCGGCCTATATATAGAGAGTCGCAGCCGTCATTCGCTGCACAACTCAGATCTTATTATATTCTCATTCTTTTGGTGATTGAGGAAGAAGCTTTTGGAACTAGCAAAGGAAGGCTTTTCTGGATTCTTCTTGATTCTAAAAAGTGAGTGATATAGACTTGTTTTGTTTATGTGTATGATTGCATGTTGTTTTGTTTGATGTTTTCGTATCTTGTATGAAATCGACGCCATGGTTGTATTTGTGATATACATGTGAAATCCATGAAAGATTAGTAGATCTCGATTGACAATTCTTGATTGCTTGAAACATGTTGAAGTTTGATTTATGATTATTGAAGATAAGAAATTGGATGGAGGAATCTCTGGACCTTGTTATTACGAATTGGATCAGATTTGAGTTGAGGAAGAGATTTGGTATTGAGATAAACTCCAGTATTGAGTATTGATTACAGACCTGATTTGTGAGATCTGTAGGCCGGCAGTCGACTGGGACTATGTATCAGTCGACTGGTACGACCCTAATATTGTACCTTCAGTCTTTTGAGGATTCGTTCGGGACAGTCGACTGAGACTCTATTCAGTCGACTGGTCTGCTGAATGTTTGGTTTGTAAAGTGTCTCAGTTTCTCGTCGGGACAGACGACTGATGATTTCTTTAAGTCGACTATAGTGTTTGGAATGTTTCTTGAGAATTATTGATAATTGTCTCGGGTAAGTCGACTGATGGTTTTCTTGAGTCGACTTACTGCACTTGTTGAAATCTTGGATATTGGTTCTCGGGGCAGTCGACTTACTATAACATAAGTCGACTGGTTATGATGAGTTTTCGTGATCTTGAGGGTTCTTGTTATCTTTAGTTGTTTGTAGATGGATATGTTCGTCGGTGTCATGGCATGCCGGGTTCGTATTCGATCTATACCTTCTTAGTTTGTTTGTAGATGGATATGTTCGTCGGTGTCATGACATGCCGGGTTCGTATTCGATCTATACCTTCTTAGTGGTTTGTAGATGGATATGTTCGTCGGTGTCATGGCATGCCGGGTTCGTATTCGATCTATACCTTCTTAGTTGTTTGTAGATGGATATGTTCGTCGGTGTCTTGGCATACCGGGTTCGTATTCGATCTATACCTTCTTAGTTTGTTTGTAGATGGATATGTTCGTCGGTGTCTTGGCATGCCGGGTTCGTATTCGATCTATACCTTCTTAGTTGTTTGTAGATGGATATGTTCGTCGGTGTCTTGGCATACCGGGTTCGTATTCGATCTATACCTTCTTAGTTTGTTTGTAGATGGATATGTTCGTCGGTGTCTTGGCATACCGGGTTCGTATTCGATCTATACCTTCTTAGTTTATTTGAAGATGAATATATTCGTCGGTGTCTTGGCATACCGGGTTCGTATTCGATCTATATTATCTTTGGTCTTGTAGATGGATATATTGTTATCCGATCTATGGCATTATTGGTGATCGATTGTTGGACATACATTGTGGTACTGAGAATTGTTGACAGTTGGACATATTCTGAGTTGTGAGGATTACTGTTTGTTCAGAACAGTCGACTGGTTCCTAAGACAGTCGACTGTACCGTACAGTTAAGCTGTAGATATTTTGAGAGAGATTGATTGATTGATACTTGATCGTTGATATTATTTCTTGACTCGGCTTCACTCATGTACTGGCCTATCGTTCTTGTTTCAGATTACATGTTCAGTTTATGTATTTTTGTTCAGTACATGTTGCTTATGTTTAGTTTTTTTGTTTATGTTTGTTGTTTATATCACTCACACCATTTATGGCTGACCCTGTAGTTTTGGGGGTTAGGGTTCAACTCTAGCCTCACATGTTGCAGGTTGCTTAGAATTGGAGGCTTGGATGCTTGGGTTAGCTATAGAGATTATGAGTATTATAATAGAGCCTTGTGTAAATTGTTGTAAGAAGAGTTTTGTAAAAGGAATTGTTGTAATTTAAAGTGTTTGTATTTCTGCTGCAATGTTAAAGATTATTGTAATAAAGATTTGGAATAAAATGATTTGAGTTTTTGGCTATGTATGTTGTTACATTGAAGTGGATCGCTGGGAAAGTGCCACGTATTTTCTAAAGTTTCGTATTTAGAAATTCGGGGCGCTACAGTTTGGTATCAGAGCATGCTTCAATAGTAATAATAGACATAGTATGAAAACCATCCTAGGTGTGGACACTAGAGAGTGAGTACCTAGGTGTGGATATTAGAGTGTGAGTATCACATAGAGTTAAAACATGATGTTTGGTTTGGGGTATGGTTATGGTTTTGCCATAGGGTATGGATGTGAATGAGAAATGTGTTTGTGGTGGCTATCCTTAGTCATGTTCTTCTAAGGAGGGAGTGGCCACTGATTCTCGGAAGGATGAAGCAGAAGGTCAGAGTGGGATGCAGAAGTTCGGTAGTTGTCGCAGCGTGGCTTCCGATGGCAAGTTATCAGAGTCGCGCAGCGGGAGCTTGTCTTTTCTGAATTCTTTGCATGTATGATATGTTTGTTTTGTTGGAATGCATTTTTTGGTGTGACTGCATTTCCTAAGAATTATGTTTCTACCCATGAGTTTTCAATCATTGTTAGTGGGTTGTTCGGACCTCATTAGCCGTAGTTCTGAGGACAGAACTCTTCTAAGGAGGGAGTGATGTAGAACCCCGTATTTTCAAATATTATTTTAATTATTTGAAAATGAATTTAAATGAGTTTTGAGGATTTAATTGATATTTTCCTAGAAGGTTTATCTTTTGTACACGTGCAAAACACGTGCAAATGACTTTTGAGATGTTTGAAAAATTAAGATTTCTTTATGAAAAATCATTATTTATTATTTTGGAATTATGTAGTATTTTTCCGGATTTTTCTGAATTTAATTAGTACTATTTGTAAATTTTAAGAAAAGAAGGACCTTTTTGTAAAATTGACATTTTTTAGGGCTAAAATGCAAAATTGGCATTCTGGACGTTTTAAACAGTATTGGTTAAGATTTAGAAGTATATTTTCTATTAAATCCTAATTTTAATGAATTTTGGATGAGTTTCCAAGAGTAGATGGATATATATAAAATTGTATTTTGAAGGGATTGTTTTGCAAATGTTTTTGGAAACCCTAATACTTGATTTCCGGCCTATATATAGAGAGTCGCAGCCGTCATTCGCTGCACAACTCAGATCTTATTATATTCTCATTCTTTTGGTGATTGAGGAAGAAGCTTTTGGATCTAGCAAAGGAAGGCTTTTGTGGATTCTTCTTGATTCTAAAAAGTGAGTGATATAGACTTGTTTTGTTTATGTGTATGATTGCATGTTGTTTTGTTTGATGTTTTCGTATCTTGTATGAAATCGACGCCATGGTTGTATTTGTGATATACATGTGAAATCCATGAAAGATTAGTAGATCTCGATTGACAATTCTTGATTGCTTGAAACATGTTGAAGTTTGATTTATGATTATTGAAGATAAGAAATTAGATGGAGGAATCTCTGGACCTTGTTATTACGAATTGGATCAGATTTGAGTTGAGGAAGAGATTTGGTATTGAGATAAACTCCAGTATTGAGTATTGATTACAGACCTGATTTGTGAGATCTGTAGGCCGGCAGTCGACTGGGACTATGTATCAGTCGACTGGTACGACCCTAATATTGTACCTTCAGTCTTTTGAGGATTCGTTCGGGACAGTCGACTGAGACTCTATTCAGTCGACTGGTCTGCTGAATGTTTGGTTTGTAAAGTGTCTCAGTTTCTCGTCGGGACAGACGACTGATGATTTCTTTAAGTCGACTATAGTGTTTGGAATGTTTCTTGAGAATTATTGATAATTGTCTCGGGTAAGTCGACTGATGGTTTTCTTGAGTCGACTTACTGCACTTGTTGAAATCTTGGATATTGGTTCTCGGGGCAGTCGACTTACTATAACATAAGTCGACTGGTTATGATGAGTTTTCGTGATCTTGAGGGTTCTTGTTATCTTTAGTTGTTTGTAGATGGATATGTTCGTCAGGTGTCATGGCATGCCGGGTTCGTATTCGATCTATACCTTCTTAGTTTGTTTGTAGATGGATATGTTCGTCGGTGTCATGGCATGCCGGGTTCGTATTCGATCTATACCTTCTTAGTGGTTTGTAGATGGATATGTTCGTCGGTGTCATGGCATGCCGGGTTCGTATTCGATCTATACCTTCTTAGTTGTTTGTAGATGGATATGTTCGTCGGTGTCTTGGCATACCGGGTTCGTATTCGATCTATACCTTCTTAGTTTGTTTGTAGATGGATATGTTCGTCGGTGTCTTGGCATGTCGGGTTCGTATTCGATCTATACCTTCTTAGTTGTTTGTAGATGGATATGTTCGTCGGTGTCTTGGCATACCGGGTTCGTATTCGATCTATACCTTCTTAGTTTGTTTGTAGATGGATATGTTCGTCGGTGTCTTGGCATACCGGGTTCGTATTCGATCTATACCTTCTTAGTTTATTTGAAGATGAATATATTTGTCGGTGTCTTGGCATACCGGGTTCGTATTCGATCTATATTATCTTTGGTCTTGTAGATGGATATATTGTCATCCGATCTATGGCATTATTGGTGATCGATTGTTGGACATACATTGTGGTACTGAGAATTGTTGACAGTTGGACATATTCTGAGTTGTGAGGATTACTGTTTGTTCAGAACAGTCGACTGGTTCATAAGACAGTCGACTGTACCGTACAGTTAAGCTGTAGATATTTTGAGAGAGATTGATTGATTGATACTTGATCGTTGATATTATTTCTTGACTCGGCTTCACTCATGTACTGGCCTATCGTTCTTGTTTCAGATTACATGTTCAGTTTATGTATTTTTGTTCAGTACATGTTGCTTATGTTTAGTTTTTTTGTTTATGTTTGTTGTTTATATCACTCAGACCATTTATGGCTGACCCCGTAGTTTTGGGGGTTAGGGTTCAACTCTAGCCTCACATGTTGCAGGTTGCTTAGAATTGGAGGCTTGGATGCTTGGGTTAGCTATAGAGATTATGAGTATTATAATAGAGCCTTGTGTAAATTGTTGTAAGAAGAGTTTTGTAAAAGGAATTGTTGTAATTTAAAGTGTTTGTATTTCTGCTGCAATGTTAAAGATTATTGTAATAAAGATTTGGAATAAAATGATTTGAGTTTTTGGCTATGTATGTTGTTACATTGAAGTGGATCGCTGGGAAAGTGCCACGTATTTTCTAAAGTTTCGTATTTAGAAATTCGGGGCGCTACAGTTTGGTATCAGAGCATGCTTCAATAGTAATAATAGACATAGTATGAAAACCATCCTAGGTGTGGACACTAGAGAGTGAGTACCTAGGTGTGGATATTAGAGTGTGAGTATCACATAGAGTTAAAACATGATGTTTGGTTTGGGGTATGGTTATGGTTTTGCCATAGGGTATGGATGTGAATGAGAAATGTGTTTGTGGTGGCTATCCTTAGTCATGTTCTTCTAAGGAGGGAGTGGCCACTGATTCTCGGAAGGATGAAGCAGAAGGTCAGAGTGGGATGCAGAAGTTCGGTAGTTGTCGCAGCGTGGCTTCCGATGGCAAGTTATCAGAGTCGCGCAGCGGGAGCTTGTCTTTCCTGAATTCTTTGCATGTATGATATGTTTGTTTTGTTGGAATGCATTTTTTGGTGTGACTGCATTTCCTAAGAATTATGTTTCTACCCATGAGTTTTCAATCATTGTTAGTGGGTTGTTCGGACCTCATTAGCCGTAGTTCTGAGGACAGAACTCTTCTAAGGAGGGAGTGATGTAGAACCCCGTATTTTCAAATATTATTTTAATTATTTGAAAATGAATTTAAATGAGTTTTGAGGATTTAATTGATATTTTCCTAGAAGGTTTATCTTTTGTACACGTGCAAAACACGTGCAAATGACTTTTGAGATGTTTGAAAAATTAAGATTTCTTTATGAAAAATCATTATTTATTATTTTGGAATTATGTAGTATTTTTCCGGATTTTTCTGAATTTAATTAGTACTATTTGTAAATTTTAAGAAAAGAAGGACCTTTTTGTAAAATTGACATTTTTTAGGGCTAAAATGCAAAATTGGCATTCTGGACGTTTTAAACAGTATTGGTTAAGATTTAGAAGTATATTTTCTATTAAATCCTAATTTTAATGAATTTTGGATGAGTTTCCAAGAGTAGATGGATATATATAAAATTGTATTTTGAAGGGATTGTTTTGCAAATGTTTTTGGAAACCCTAATACTTGATTTCCGGCCTATATATAGAGAGTCGCAGCCGTCATTCGCTGCACAACTCAGATCTTATTATATTCTCATTCTTTTGGTGATTGAGGAAGAAGCTTTTGGATCTAGCAAAGGAAGGCTTTTGTGGATTCTTCTTGATTCTAAAAAGTGAGTGATATAGACTTGTTTTGTTTATGTGTATGATTGCATGTTGTTTTGTTTGATGTTTTCGTATCTTGTATGAAATCGACGCCATGGTTGTATTTGTGATATACATGTGAAATCCATGAAAGATTAGTAGATCTCGATTGACAATTCTTGATTGCTTGAAACATGTTGAAGTTTGATTTATGATTATTGAAGATAAGAAATTAGATGGAGGAATCTCTGGACCTTGTTATTACGAATTGGATCAGATTTGAGTTGAGGAAGAGATTTGGTATTGAGATAAACTCCAGTATTGAGTATTGATTACAGACCTGATTTGTGAGATCTGTAGGCCGGCAGTCGACTGGGACTATGTATCAGTCGACTGGTACGACCCTAATATTGTACCTTCAGTCTTTTGAGGATTCGTTCGGGACAGTCGACTGAGACTCTATTCAGTCGACTGGTCTGCTGAATGTTTGGTTTGTAAAGTGTCTCAGTTTCTCGTCGGGACAGACGACTGATGATTTCTTTAAGTCGACTATAGTGTTTGGAATGTTTCTTGAGAATTATTGATAATTGTCTCGGGTAAGTCGACTGATGGTTTTCTTGAGTCGACTTACTGCACTTGTTGAAATCTTGGATATTGGTTCTCGGGGCAGTCGACTTACTATAACATAAGTCGACTGGTTATGATGAGTTTTCGTGATCTTGAGGGTTCTTGTTATCTTTAGTTGTTTGTAGATGGATATGTTCGTCAGTGTCATGGCATGCCGGGTTCGTATTCGATCTATACCTTCTTAGTTTGTTTGTAGATGGATATGTTCGTCGGTGTCATGGCATGCCGGGTTCGTATTCGATCTATACCTTCTTAGTGGTTTGTAGATGGATATGTTCGTCGGTGTCATGGCATGCCGGGTTCGTATTCGATCTATACCTTCTTAGTTGTTTGTAGATGGATATGTTCGTCGGTGTCTTGGCATACCAGGTTCGTATTCGATCTATACCTTCTTAGTTTGTTTGTAGATGGATATGTTCGTCGGTGTCTTGGCATGTCGGGTTCGTATTCGATCTATACCTTCTTAGTTGTTTGTAGATGGATATGTTCGTCGGTGTCTTGGCATACCGGGTTCGTATTCGATCTATACCTTCTTAGTTTGTTTGTAGATGGATATGTTCGTCGGTGTCTTGGCATACCGGGTTCGTATTCGATCTATACCTTCTTAGTTTATTTGAAGATGAATATATTCGTCGGTGTCTTGGCATACCGGGTTCGTATTCGATCTATATTATCTTTGGTCTTGTAGATGGATATATTGTCATCCGATCTATGGCATTATTGGTGATCGATTGTTGGACATACATTGTGGTACTGAGAATTGTTGACAGTTGGACATATTCTGAGTTGTGAGGATTACTGTTTGTTCAGAACAGTCGACTGGTTCATAAGACAGTCGACTGTATCGTACAGTTAAGCGGTAGATATTTTGAGAGAGATTGATTGATTGATACTTGATCGTTGATATTATTTCTTGACTCGGCTTCACTCATGTACTGGCCTATCGTTCTTGTTTCAGATTACCTGTTCAGTTTATGTATTTTTGTTCAGTACATGTTGCTTATGTTTAGTTTTTTTGTTTATGTTTGTTGTTTATATCACTCACACCATTTATGGCTGACCCCGTAGTTTTGGGGGTTAGGGTTCAACTCTAGCCTCACATGTTGCAGGTTGCTTAGAATTGGAGGCTTGGATGCTTGGGTTAGCTATAGAGATTATGAGTATTATAATAGAGCCTTGTGTAAATTGTTGTAAGAAGAGTTTTGTAAAAGGAATTGTTGTAATTTAAAGTGTTTGTATTTCTGCTGCAATGTTAAAGATTATTGTAATAAAGATTTGGAATAAAATGATTCGAGTTTTTGGCTATGTATGTTGTTACATTGAAGTGGATCGCTGGGAAAGTGCCACGTATTTTCTAAAGTTTCGTATTTAGAAATTCGGGGCGCTACAGTTTGGTATCAGAGCATGCTTCAATAGTAATAATAGACATAGTATGAAAACCATCCTAGGTGTGGACACTAGAGAGTGAGTACCTAGGTGTGGATATCTGAGATGGGGTCATGTACAAACGCTCCTACACCCAGGTCAATGGTCGGCCCTATCTGTGATGCCTCTCCCCGGAAGAAGCGCTCTACGCCCTAAGGGAAGCCCATGATGGTTTATGTGATGCGCACTTGGGAGCGAGATCCCTTGCCCAAAAGCTTTTGAACTACGGGTACTTCTGGCCTACACTACTAAGTGATTCCGAGGGGTACGTCAGCCAATGCGCATCCTGCCAGGAGTTAGCCCCTAATCCTTCGCCTGCCCCAAGCACAACTTGCCTCCTTGGCAAGTCCAATCCCATCGCAATGTGGGGGATGGATTTGCTCGGACCTTTCCCTCTGGCACCAGGCCAGCTAAAATTCTTGATGGTAGCAATAGACTACTTCTCCATGTGGATAGAGGCCGAACCTCTCTCAACGATCACCGAGAACAAGGTGCAGAAGTTCTTATGGAAGAATATTGTCTGTCGGTTCAGGGTACCTCGCATTCTCGTAACCGACAACGGGACCCAATTTACTGGAGCTGCCTTCCATGACTTTTGCACCGACCTCGACATTCAATAGCGGTTCTCTTCAGTGGTGCACCCCTAGTCCAATGGCCAAGCGGAGAACGCGAACCGACAAATCCTCTCAGGCTTGAAGAAGAGGCTCGACAAGTCCACCAAAGGGCTATGGGTCGAACAACTCCCAATGTGCTTTGAAGCTATCGCACCACCAAGAGAACTCCGACGGGAGAGTCCCCTTTCAACCTCACATACGGATCAGAAGCTCTTATCCCTTTGGAGGTGGGTCTGCCTTCACCTCGACTCATAGCTTACAACGAGGCGCAGAACGCAAACCAGCTTCGCTACTGCCTAAACCCCTTTGACGAGATTCGCGAGAGAGCCGCAATCCGCCAGGAGACCTACCGTCGTAGGATCACTCAAGCTTACAACAAGAGGGTAGGACCCACCAACCTAAAGGAAGGGGACTTAGTGCTGAGAAAGTTGTCAATTTCTGATCCAAGCAAAAGAGGCAAGTTGGCACCCAATTGGGAAGGACCATATAAAGTCTCCAGAGTTATATGCCCGGGCACGTATCAACTCGAAGACCCGGGGGGCAGGAAGATGCCAAGGACTTGGAACGCCGAGCACCTAATGAAGTACCGAGAGGGTGTCTAAACACCGCTCCAAGCAACTTCCCCAGGATTGCAAAAACCTTACTTGTATCTTCTTTTTAATCAAAATGTAAAGGCAGTCTACAACTTAGAAGCGGCTGCTCGGTTGTTTTTAATAAAGAAAAATTTTTCCTCATAACTTTCCTATCTCTTGAGTAACCTAACTCTACCTAGCAAATTTTCTATTTTTGGGGTAGTTTAACTCTACTTGCAAAAAAAATTTAAACGACGAGTTCGGAGTCCAACACTTGGCTCAATTCCGCTTCAAATTACTCGCTCATAAGCAAGGAAGAAGTGGTTCGCCATTCAGAATTTCTCCCACAACCATTGACACTCTCTTGAAACGACGAGTTCGGAGTCCAACACTTGGCTCGATTCCGCTTCAAATTACTCGCTCTTAAACAAGTAAGAAGTGGTTCACCATTCGGAATTGCTCCCACAACCGTTGACACTCTCTTGAAACGATGAGTTCGGAGTCCAACACTTGGCTCGAATCCGCTTCAAACTACTTGCTCTTAAACGAGTAAGAAGTGGTTCGCCATTAGGAAATGCTCCCAATACCGTTGACACTCTCTTAAAACAACAAGCTTGAAGTCCAACACTTGGTTCGACTCCGCTCTGAGTACTTGCATCCAAAGTGAGTAAAGAGCGAATCACCATTGCTCTGACAGCTATTGGCAACTACAAAAGCCAGTAAAATGCGCAAGTTCATAAAATAAGTATTATTACACTGAAGTTTGAGGAACAAGTCTAATTACAAGACCAACTACTCATCCTTACGACGAGATACAAAACTTGAGAAACAGAAAGTACAAGACTATAGAAAACTACTTCAATGCCTCCTAAGGGCGGGGATACTTCGATTTTGAGACACCCAGGGCCGACGAACGCTGTACTGCCGACGTCTCACCTCGACACTCGTCTCTAGGCCGACAAGCTGAAATGCATCTTCTGCACTGCTTCTAACGGTAACCCCAACAGATGCTCTGCTCGACAAAGCAGCCACCCCACTTTGTGCGTCACCCAGGCTTTGATGGATAAGGGGAGAGCGAGTCAGGAGCTAGTAAAAAGAAATCCCTCTATCGCTCTGTTCCCGCATGCACGAAGTTGTTCTAACGTTGATCCGCTCAAGTTGGGGCTTAAGACGAGCGACCTCCGCCTCAAGTTCAATGATTCGTTCCTTCAGTAAGTCGTCCTTCACAGTTATCTTCAAGTGAGGTAGCTGCGCCGAGCCCGCACCACCAGAGCTGTCTGTAGAACCTCGTATTTTTAAATATTATTTTAAATATTTGAAAATGAATTTAAATAATTTTCTGGAGATTTAATAAATATTTTCTAAAAGATTTATCTTTTTACACGTGCGAAACACGTGCAAATAATTTTGGAGTAAATATACAATTTTATATTTTTAATAAGTTCTCATACTTATTATGGAGTGTATTCTAAATTTTGGGATTTTTCTGAATAAAGAAACTATTTTTACAAATATCTCGAAAGAGAGGGGCTTTTATGTAAAAAGTCGTTTGGATCTTACATAAACTATGAAAATTCATTTTTAATGATATTTTGGTTTCCCATGGTTAGCATTTAAATTTAAATATATTTAGATTTTATTTAAAGTCGATTTGGTGAAGATTTAGTCAAAAAGGGTGTTTTTGTAAATAAGGAATTCATGTAGAATTTTGTGCAAATGTTTTTTTGGAATGTAAAAGTCAAATATTTTGATTGGAAAATATAATATGTATTATTAGATATTATTTCGGATTTTTTATGAATATTTTATGATGTAATTGCAAATATTACAAAATGGAGGGCTTTTGTGCAAAATTGCCACCCTGAGTTGTAAATCCGAATTTTTCTTGTTTACTGGACTGCTCTGGGTTGTTGGACAACTCAGTGATAAAATATTTGATTTGGTTTTGATTTAGTTAATCTATTTTAACTAAGAAAAGGTTATATGAGTAAAGTTATATTTTTGGCAGGATTATTTTGCAAATACATTTCTAAAACCCTAAATCTTATTTCCGGCCTGTATAAAAGAGGGAGTGCAGCCATCATTCGCTGTACAACTCCGGATTTATTATATTATTATTTTCTTGGTGATCAAGAGGAGAATTTTTGGATCTCGCAAAAAGGAAGGCTTTTCGTTGGATCTTTTCAATTCAAAGGTGAGTGATATTGTTTTATTTTGATTTGTTTTGTATGTAATATGAACTTTTTTTTGTGGTTTGATTTAAGCGAACGATTGTTTGATTGTTGTTTGGCATGTATGTTTATTTAGTACCTTGCATGAAAACGATGCAATGGTTGTTGTTTGTATCATGTATGTGAAATCTAAGAATGTTGAGTAGATCTTGGTTCATAAAATTGTATTGTTAGAAATGCATGTTTATGATTTGAGTATGGTTATGATCAGATGGAGGAACATCTGGAACTTGTGTATACAAATCAGATTTGGTTTTGAGTTGTGGAAGATATTGAGTATTGAGAAATCCTAATGGAAGAATTAGGAGTTGAGAACATGAGAATTGAGTTTTGAGATATTGGTTGATTGGAGGAAATGTATCCAAACTGAGGATACTTTGAGATTGTTGTTTATTTGAGTACAAATTATTTTAGTTAACAATGATTGCTTTTGGAAAACCCTAATTTTGATTATCATATACAACCAAAACTAGGCAGTCTGTAGGCCGACAGTCGACTGGTAGACTTTTCAGTCGACTGGTACGACCCAGCTGCTGTGTCTTTAGTTTTCTTGAAAATTCGTTCTGGACAGTCGACTCAGATCTTTTACAGTCGACTGGTGTCCCCAGATTACTTTGAAAGATACTGAAGCTTTCTCTCTGGTAAGTCGACCTACGACTTTTACGTCGACTTACAACACATGGAATATTTTCGTAAAGAAATGTTGGAATTTTCTCTGGACAGTCGACCTACAGTATTAACAGTCGACTTATACTATACTTAGACTTATTTTCCGAAAGTTACTGGATTTCTCTCTGGACAGTCGACTGGTGAGTTTTGCAGTCGACTGTAGACACTTAGATCTTACTTCTTAAAGATGTTCGTTTTCACTCTGGACAGTCGACTGGTGAACTTTTGCAGTCGACTGGTACTGATACTTTTCTAAGGTGTTTTGATGTTCTTTAAAAAACTAACTCTTAAAATGTTTTGGATCTGTAATCTACTCTTATAAATATTATTCTTCTATAGAACATACGCTTTCAATATATATTATGGTTGGATTTGGATTATGGAATTTATTAAAGACTTGGGTTTTGTGGAGTGGAGAGATTTCCCCTTGATCGTTTGACGATGGATTAGTGAGTTTTGGTTCTGCTTGAGATTTATTGAGATAGGCCTGAGGGGTCTTGGTTAGTTGTTTTTGAGTTATTTAGATGTTCGCGTGATGAAGGTCTACGGGCCTATTCCCGGATAGGCAGGGTGCATTTGTATGTACCGGGTGTATCTGCACATTTCGTGGGGTACACGGCAGGGAGGTAATTCTCCGGATAGGCAGGGAGGTAATTCTCCGGATAGGCAGGGAGATGATTCTCCGGATAGGCGGGGTGCATTTATATGTACCGGGTGTATCTGCACATTTCGTGGGGTACACGGCAGGGAGGTAATTCTCCGGATAGGCAGGGAGATGATTCTCCGGATAGGCAGGGAGATGATTCTCCGGATAGGCGGGGTGCATTTGTATGTACCGGGTGTATCTGCACATTTCGTAGGGTACACGGCAGGGAGATAATTCTCCAGATGTTGTTTAGACAAGTACATTTGTATGTACCGGATGTATTCTTGGTGTTATGCTTGTGTTTTCCAGTTTTCCTACACTTGACACTTAGGCTAACTTCACTTGTTGTTTTCATTTCATGATGTTTTCATGCTTTACATCTTTTGTTATTTCTCATTCATTTATCCTTGTTGTTAATACATGCTGTTAATGACTTTATGTTTTATGATTAAATTATGTTGTTGTTTTTTTATATCACTCACACCATTTATGGCTGACCCCTTTAGTTTGGGGGTTAGGGATCATCTCTAGCCTCATGTGTTACAGGTTGTTGCTTAGAGTTTGGAGGCTTGGATGCTTGAGTTAGTTTTGAGATAAACTAATGTAATAGAGCTTGTGTAAATTTGTGTAAAAAGAAGGATTGTGAAAAGAAAGTTGTAATTCCAGGTGTTTGTAATTCCGCTGTGTTTGAAAAAGATTGTTGTAATGAAAGTTTGGAATAAAATTATTTGTGTTTTTGGACTATGTGTACTATTACATTGAAGTTGATGCTGGGATTGTGCCACGTATTTTCTAAGTTATTAAATTAGAAATTCGGGGCGCTACAGATTGGTATGAGAGCATGCTTCAATAGTAATAATAGACATAGTATGAAAACCAACCTAGGTGTGGACACTATAGAGTGAGTACCTAGGTGTGGACACTAGAGAGTGAGTACCTAGGTGTGGACATTAGAATGTAAGTATCACATAGAGCTGAAACATGATGTTTTGGTTTTGGGTATGGTTGAGGTTTTGCCATAGGGTATGGTTGTGAATGTGAAATGTGTGTGATGCTCTAACTTTACCCTCGTTTTGCAGTATTCAGAATGGTTGCACCCAGGCCCAGGAATGGTGGCAACAATGAGGATGGATCCGGTAGTTCTCAAGGAACGGGAATTGATCTTGAGGCTGAATTCGCCAAGGTGTATCAGACTCTGAATGCGCTGAATTTGGCGCAAACTCAGAATCAACAGCAAAATCATGGAGCTGGACAGGGATTGGTTAACGCTGATCCTATCAAGCAGATCGAGTCCTTTAAGAGGATGAAGCTGATGTGGAATGTCAGAGTTGGATGCAGGAGTTCAGAGGTTGTTGCAGTGTGGCTTCCGATGGCGTGTTATCAGAGTTGCGCAGCGGAAGGTCGATTTTCTGAATTCTTTGCATGGGTGTGTTTCTTCCGCATGATGTATTTCTTTTGTTGGAATGCATTCTTTGGTGTGACTGTATTTCCTAAAATTATGTTTCCATCCATGAGTTTTCATTCCTTATTAGTGGGATTGTTCGGACCCCATTAGCAGTAGTTCTGAGGACAGAACTCTTCTAAGGAGGGAGTGATGTAGAACCCCGTATTTTCAAATATTATTTTAAATATTTGAAAATGAATTTAAATGATTTTCTGGAGATTTAATAAATATTTTCTAAAAGATTTATCTTTTTACACGTGCGAAACACGTGCAAATAATTTTGGTGTAAATATACAATTTTATATTTTTAATAAGTTCTCATACTTATTATGGAGTGTATTCTAAATTTTGGGATTTTTCTGAATAAAGAAACTATTTTTACAAATATCTCGAAAGAGAGGGGCTTTTATGTAAAAAGTCGTTTGGATCTTAAATAAACTATGAAAATTCATTTTTACTGATATTTTGGTTTCCCATGGTTAGCATTTAAATTTAAATATATTTAGATTTTATTTAAAGTCGATTTGGTGAAGATTTAGTCAAAAAGGGTGTTTTTGTAAATAAGGAATTCATGTAGAATTTTGTGCAAATGTTTTTCTGGAAAGTAAAAGTCAAATATTTTGATTGGAAAATATAATATGTATTATAAGATATTATTTCGGATTTTTCTGGATTTTTATGAATATTTTATGATGTAATTGCAAATATTACAAAAGGGAGGGCTTTTGTGCAAAATTGCCACCCTGAGTTGTAAATCCGAATTTTTCTTGTTTACTGGACTGCTCTGGGTTGTTGGACAACTCAGTGATAAAATATTTGATTTGGTTTTGATTTAGTTAATCTATTTTAACTAAGGAAAGGTTATATGAGTAAAGTTATATTTTTGGGAGGATTATTTTGCAAATACATTTCTAAAACCCTAAATCTTATTTCCGGCCTGTATAAAAGAGGGTGTGCAGCCGTCATTCACTGCACAACTCCAGATTTATTATATTATTATTTTCTTGGTGATCAAGAGGAGAATTTTTGGATCTCGCAAAAAGGAAGGCTTTTCGTTGGATCTTTTCAATTCAAAGGTGAGTGATATTGTTTTATTTTGATTTGTTTTGTATGTAATATGAACTTTGTTTTGTGGTTTGATTTAAGTGAACGATTATTTGATTGTTGTTTGGCATGTATGTTTATTTAGTACCTTGCATGAAAACGATGCAATGGTTGTTGTTTGTATCATGTATGTGAAATCTAAGAATGTTGAGTAGATCTTGGTTCATAAAATTGTATTGTTAGAAATGCATGTTTATGATTTGAGTATGGTTATGATCAGATGGAGGAACATCTGGATCTTGTGTATACAAATCAGATTTGGTTTTGAGTTGTGGAAGATATTGAGTATTGAGAAATCCTAATGGAAGAATTAGGAGTTGAGAACATGAGAATTGAGTTTTGAGATATTGGTTGATTGGAGGAAATGTATCCAAACTGAGGATACTTTGAGATTGTTGTTTATTTGAGTACAAATTATTTTAGTGAACAATGATTTCTTTTGGAAAACCCTAATTTTGATTATCATATACAACCAAAACTAGGCAGTCTGTAGGCCGACAGTCGACTGGTACGACCCAGCTGCTGTGTCTTTAGTTTTCTTGAAAATTCGTTCTGGACAGTCGACTCAGACCTTTTACAGTCGACTGGTGTCCCCAGATTACTTTTAAAGATACTGAAGCTTTCTCTCTGGTAAGTCGACCTAGGACTTTTACGTCGACTTACAACACATGGAATATTTTCTTAAAGAAATGTTGGAATTTTCTCTGGACAGTCGACCTATAGTATTAACAGTCGACTTATACTATACTTAGACTTATTTTCCGAAAGTTACTGGATTTCTCTCTGGACAGTCGACTGGTGAGTTTTGCAGTCGACTGTAGACACTTAGATCTTACTTCTTAAAGATGTTCGTTTTCACTCTGGACAGTCGACTGGTGAACTTTTGCAGTCGACTGGTACTGATACTTTTCTAAGGTGTTTTGATGTTCTTTAAAAGACTAACTCTTAAAATGTTTTGGATCTGTAATCTACTCTTATAAATATTATTCTTCTATAGAACATACGCTTTCAATATATATTATGGTTGGATTTGAATTATGGAATTTGTTAAAGACTTGGGTTTTGTGGAGTGGAGAGATTTCCCCTTGATCGTTTGACGATGGATTAGTGAGTTTTGGTTCTGTTTGAGATTTATTGAGATAGGCCTGAGGGGTCTTGGTTAGTTGTTTTTGAGTTATTTAGATGTTTGCGTGATGAAGGTCTACGGGCCTATTCCCGGATAGGCAGGGTGCATTTGTATGTACCGGGTGTATCTGCACATTTCGTGGGGTACACGGCAGGGAGGTAATTCTCCGGATAGGCAGGGAGGTAATTCTCCGGATAGGCAGGGAGATGATTCTCCGGATAGGCGGGGTGCATTTATATGTACCGGGTGTATCTGCACATTTTGTGGGGTACACGGCAGGGAGGTAATTCTCCGGATAGGCAGGGAGATGATTCTCCGGATAGGCGGGGTGCATTTGTATGTACCGGGTGTATCTGCACATTTCGTGGGGTACACGGCAGGGAGATAATTCTCCAGATGTTGTTTAGACAGGTACATTTGTATGTACCGGATGTATTCTTGGTGTTATGCTTGTGTTTTCCAGTTTTCCTACACTTGACACTTAGGCTAACTTCACTTGTTGTTTTCATTTCATGATGTTTTCATGCTTTACATCTTTTGTTATTTCTGATTCATTTATCCTTGTTGTTAATACATGCTGTTGATGACTTTATGTTTTATGATTAAATTATGTTGTTGTTTTTTTATATCACTCACACCATTTATGGCTGACCCCTTTAGTTTGGGGGTTAGGGATCATCTCTAGCCTCATGTGTTACAGGTTGTTGCTTAGAGTTTGGAGGCTTGGATGCTTGAGTTAGTTTTGAGATAAACTAATGTAATAGAGCTTGTGTAAATTTGTGTAAAAAGAAGGATTGTGAAAAGAAAGTTGTAATTCCAGGTGTTTGTAATTCCGCTGTGTTTGAAAAAGATTGTTGTAATGAAAGTTTGGAATAAAATTATTTGTGTTTTTGGACTATGTGTACTATTACATTGAAGTTGATGCTGGGATTGTGCCACGTATTTTCTAAGTTATTAAATTAGAAATTCGGGGCGCTACAGATTGGTATGAGAGCATGCTTCAATAGTAATAATAGACATAGTATGAAAACCAACCTAGGTGTGGACACTATAGAGTGAGTACCTAGGTGTGGACACTAGAGAGTGAGTACCTAGGTGTGGACATTAGAGTGTAAGTATCACATAGAGCTGAAACATGATGTTTTGGTTTTGGGTATGGTTGAGGTTTTGCCATAGGGTATGGTTGTGAATGTGAAATGTGTGTGATGCTCTAACTTTACCCTCGTTTTGCAGTATTCAGAATGGTTGCACCCAGGCCCAGGAATGGTGGCAACAATGAGGATGGATCCGGTAGTTCTCAAGGAACGGGAATTGATCTTGAGGCTGAATTCGCCAAGGTGTATCAGACTCTGAATGCGCTGAATTTGGCGCAAACTCAGAATCAACAGCAAAATCATGGAGCTGGACAGGGATTGGTTAACGCTGATCCTATCAAGCAGATTGAGTCCTTTAAGAGGATGAAGCTGATGTGGAATGTCAGAGTTGGATGCAGGAGTTCAGAGGTTGTTGCAGTGTGGCTTCCGATGGCGTGTTATCAGAGTTGCGCAGCGGAAGGTCGATTTTCTGAATTCTTTGCATGGGTGTGTTTCTTCCGCATGATGTATTTCTTTTGTTGGAATGCATTCTTTGGTGTGACTGTATTTCCTAAAATTATGTTTCCATCCATGAGTTTTCATTCCTTATTAGTGGGATTGTTCGGACCCCATTAGCAGTAGTTCTGAGGACAGAACTCTTCTAAGGAGGGAGTGATGTAGAACCCCGTATTTTCAAATATTATTTTAAATATTTGAAAATGAATTTAAATGATTTTCTGGAGATTTAATAAATATTTTCTAAAAGATTTATCTTTTTACACGTGCGAAACACGTGCAAATAATTTTGGTGTAAATATACAATTTTATATTTTTAATAAGTTCTCATACTTATTATGGAGTGTATTCTAAATTTTGGGATTTTTCTGAATAAAGAAACTATTTTTACAAATATCTCGAAAGAGAGGGGCTTTTATGTAAAAATTCGTTTGGATCTTAAATAAACTATGAAAATTCATTTTTACTGATATTTTGGTTTCCCATGGTTAGCATTTAAATTTAAATATATTTAGATTTTATTTAAAGTCGATTTGGTGAAGATTTAGTCAAAAAGGGTGTTTTTGTAAATAAGGAATTCATGTAGAATTTTGTGCAAATGTTTTTCTGGAAAGTAAAAGTCAAATATTTTGATTGGAAAATATAATATGTATTATAAGATATTATTTCGGATTTTTCTGGATTTTTATGAATATTTTATGATGTAATTGCAAATATTACAAAAGGGAGGGCTTTTGTGCAAAATTGCCACCCTGAGTTGTAAATCCGAATTTTTCTTGTTTACTGGACTGCTCTGGGTTGTTGGACAACTCAGTGATAAAATATTTGATTTGGTTTTGATTTAGTTAATCTATTTTAACTAAGGAAAGGTTATATGAGTAAAGTTATATTTTTGGGAGGATTATTTTGCAAATACATTTCTAAAACCCTAAATCTTATTTCCGGCCTGTATAAAAGAGGGTGTGCAGCCGTCATTCACTGCACAACTCCAGATTTATTATATTATTATTTTCTTGGTGATCAAGAGGAGAATTTTTGGATCTCGCAAAAAGGAAGGCTTTTCGTTGGATCTTTTCAATTCAAAGGTGAGTGATATTGTTTTATTTTGATTTGTTTTGTATGTAATATGAACTTTGTTTTGTGGTTTGATTTAAGTGAACGATTATTTGATTGTTGTTTGGCATGTATGTTTATTTAGTACCTTGCATGAAAACGATGCAATGGTTGTTGTTTGTATCATGTATGTGAAATCTAAGAATGTTGAGTAGATCTTGGTTCATAAAATTGTATTGTTAGAAATGCATGTTTATGATTTGAGTATGGTTATGATCAGATGGAGGAACAACTGGATCTTGTGTATACAAATCAGATTTGGTTTTGAGTTGTGGAAGATATTGAGTATTGAGAAATCCTAATGGAAGAATTAGGAGTTGAGAACATGAGAATTGAGTTTTGAGATATTGGTTGATTGGAGGAAATGTATCCAAACTGAGGATACTTTGAGATTGTTGTTTATTTGAGTACAAATTATTTTAGTGAACAATGATTTCTTTTGGAAAACCCTAATTTTGATTATCATATACAACCAAAACTAGGCAGTCTGTAGGCCGACAGTCGACTGGTACGACCCAGCTGCTGTGTCTTTAGTTTTCTTGAAAATTCGTTCTGGACAGTCGACTCAGACCTTTTACAGTCGACTGGTGTCCCCAGATTACTTTTAAAGATACTGAAGCTTTCTCTCTGGTAAGTCGACCTAGGACTTTTACGTCGACTTACAACACATGGAATATTTTCTTAAAGAAATGTTGGAATTTTCTCTGGACAGTCGACCTATAGTATTAACAGTCGACTTATACTATACTTAGACTTATTTTCCGAAAGTTACTGGATTTCTCTCTGGACAGTCGACTGGTGAGTTTTGCAGTCGACTGTAGACACTTAGATCTTACTTCTTAAAGATGTTCGTTTTCACTCTGGACAGTCGACTGGTGAACTTTTGCAGTCGACTGGTACTGATACTTTTCTAAGGTGTTTTGATGTTCTTTAAAAGACTAACTCTTAAAATGTTTTGGATCTGTAATCTACTCTTATAAATATTATTCTTCTATAGAACATACGCTTTCAATATATATTATGGTTGGATTTGAATTATGGAATTTGTTAAAGACTTGGGTTTTGTGGAGTGGAGAGATTTCCCCTTGATCGTTTGACGATGGATTAGTGAGTTTTGGTTCTGTTTGAGATTTATTGAGATAGGCCTGAGGGGTCTTGGTTAGTTGTTTTTGAGTTATTTAGATGTTTGCGTGATGAAGGTCTACGGGCCTATTCCCGGATAGGCAGGGTGCATTTGTATGTACCGGGTGTATCTGCACATTTCGTGGGGTACACGGCAGGGAGGTAATTCTCCGGATAGGCAGGGAGGTAATTCTCCGGATAGGCAGGGAGATGATTCTCCGGATAGGCGGGGTGCATTTATATGTACCGGGTGTATCTGCACATTTCGTGGGGTACACGGCAGGGAGGTAATTCTCCGGATAGGCAGGGAGATGATTCTCCGGATAGGCGGGGTGCATTTGTATGTACCGGGTGTATCTGCACATTTCGTGGGGTACACGGCAGGGAGATAATTCTCCAGATGTTGTTTAGACAGGTACATTTGTATGTACCGGATGTATTCTTGGTGTTATGCTTGTGTTTTCCAGTTTTCCTACACTTGACACTTAGGCTAACTTCACTTGTTGTTTTCATTTCATGATGTTTTCATGCTTTACATCTTTTGTTATTTCTGATTCATTTATCCTTGTTGTTAATACATGCTGTTGATGACTTTATGTTTTATGATTAAATTATGTTGTTTTTTTTTATATCACTCACACCATTTATGGCTGACCCCTTTAGTTTGGGGGTTAGGAATCATCTCTAGCCTCATGTGTTACAGGTTGTTGCTTAGAGTTTGGAGGCTTGGATGCTTGTGTTAGTTTTGAGATAAACTAATGTAATAGAGCTTGTGTAAATTTGTGTAAAAAGAAGGATTGTGAAAAGAAAGTTGTAATTCCAGGTGTTTGTAATTCCGCTGTGTTTGAAAAAGATTGTTGTAATGAAAGTTTGGAATAAAATTATTTGTGTTTTTGGGCTATGTGTACTATTACATTGAAGTTGATGTTGGGATTGTGCCACGTATTTTCTAAGTTATTAAATTAGAAATTCGGGGGGCTACACTATCGGTGATAATCCGACGAAGATGAGTAACCTCAATGCTCTTGACGACAGTCACCCTCTTCAGCTCGTCTCTCTCCGCCATCAGCTTGTCCATCGCTGCTGTCAGCTCATTTCTCTTCACCGTAAGCTTGTTCCTCACTGCTACCAGTTCGTCTCTCTCCGCTGCCAGTTCATCTCTCTCCGCCGTCATCTTAGTCAGAGAATGACAGAGTCGCCTAAGCCTCAGGCCGACGGCTGTCGACGAACCATAATCATCGCCTTCGAGGGTCGTCTCCCTGAGCCTCTCTTCTAGCCACCGGATCTCGATGTCTCGACGGCCTAAGACTAGTCGCAGATGATTCCGCTCACGTTCTGCTCTGCGAAGCCCCCACTTAACTTCTTGAAGCCGCTCTCGGCTCCTAGCGAGACACAACTTCATCACCCCTATGCCAGCCTCGGGACGAGTCTCCTCAGTCACATAAGGCACTTCGGCGAGCTGCGTCATTTCGACAATCTAAAAACAAAGTGAAACCGCTGTGAACACTTAGCCAAAACTTCAAGGCAAGGCAACGTGAACACTTAGCCAAATTTCGAAAATTTTGTGAACACATAGTCAAATCTCAAGCAAGGCGACATGAACACTTAGTCAAATTTAGAAAATTTGGTGAACACTTAGCTCAATTTTGAAGAAAAAGCGACAGGGACACTTAGTCAAATATCAAAAATTTCATTCATTCAAAAGAGCAGTGGCCAGTCCGCGATTAGGCGATACATCGCTGATAAAAAAAAAGAGAAGCAAAGAAGACTAAAATCAAGGCACGACCTCTTTGCCGTGGCGGCTCGTAGCTGCGGGGTCGGACTCCTCCGGAGGAGCGACGATCGCAAGGGGGGTAACCTCGGATCCATGACCATCGCCGACGAATCGACCTCAGCATCCGCATCCTCGTCCCCACCTTCATCCTCGTTTGACTTTTCGTCGAAGCCCTCGACGTGGTCAGGGAAGAGGTGCCACCCGGAGCAGTCGGCCTCAGAGAAGCGTTCAGTCACTTGCTCGATGGCACGAGCGTAGGCCTTGGCCATGTTGACTGCGAGGAACCCTTGGGCCTTATCCATGGTTGCGGCTTCAGCCTTCTTCGCGACCGCGATCTTGGCAGCTTCGACGGCTTCTACCTGCTGCTTCGCCGCTGCCTTCTTCTGCCGAAGCAGATCAGCCTCGAGCTTCTTCACAAGGCCATCGAGGTACTCCAACCTCGTCATCTTCCCGTCTGCCTCGACCTTCAGCTTATCAAGCTCGTTCGCGATCCGAGCTTTCTCGGCCTGAGCCCTGTCGACCTCCTTCTTCAGGTCCTTCTCAAGTTCGGTGATCTTCTCCATGAGATGACCGAAGTGACAGGTTATCTGCAGATAGAAGACAAGTTAGCAAGAAAACCAGATAGAAATACACAAGTAATTCAACCAACAAGCAAAACCAAGCTACTCACCGACGTCGCTGCTCGGGCGATCCCGAGGGCATCGTCTCCTACGCCGCCGGCATCCATGGCGGCACGGTCCTTCGGCATCGCCAGATATTTGACGGCCTGCATACTCGACGTCGAGTTGCCGAGGAATCCGTCCAATTTTTGGACCTACCAGTCCGGAACGAAAATTTTCTTGTGTTCATCGGTCAGGAACACTTCGTCCTCAGCCGTCAGCGGAGCCGCCTCCATCCCTAGAGCGACTTCCATCGGGAACTTGCCTGCCTTGGCCAATACCGAGGTCGTCGCAGTCGCCACCCTCGGGGTCACCATCGCCGAAGCCGACGCCTCTTGGACAGCGCTAGCAACTGTCTTCGGCTTCGGGGAAGTCACCTTCATGGCAACCCTCTTCCGCTTCCGCAGAGCCTTGCTATCGAGCACTGCCATCTGAGCCAACACCCCTTCATGATCCATAGTTTATGTGATAGAAGGAAGTATGGTTAAAATGCAAGTTAAAACCGAATAAGGACAAAAAAACTAAAAAGGAAAACCACATACTAGGGTCTATGCGGCTGAGCCCCCCCTGAAGAGCACCTCCTCCGTCAGGTCCAATCGAACTTCGGACGGCCGAGGAGAACCTGGACCATTTCTTCTTCGTTGGGGTAGAGCACCGGAAGCTCTCTCACCCTCTTCGTCACTTCCTCAACCCAATCCGAGGGGATACACCACGGTTCGCGACTCCGGATGATGAAGTATTTATCTGGCCAATTTTTTATTAAGTCAGGGCCAAATAGTACCTGAACTCCGACTTGTGCTGCTGATGGAGCCGGTACAGCATCCGAAGCACCCTCAGGTCCGGCTCGATCTCAGCCGCCTGGCAATGGAGGGCGAATCCATTGATAACCCTCCACCCATTTGGCATGAACTGGATGGGGCTAACACCGAACCACCGCAAGACTTGGATGGCAAAGGGGTGGAGTGGCAGGCGCGCTCCGGCAATGAAGGCGTCGACTGGACAGAAGCACATATTCACCGGCATCGGCGAATTGGCCCTCACCCCGGGACCTGGCAGCATCAGCTCGAATTCTTCAGGGATCTGAAAACATTCCCGGATCGCCACCAAGTCCGCCTCATTGAGGATCGAGATGGTATCGTCGACTTCCGAAGTCTCCCTCGCAGTGTTCTCCTCAAAACTCTGCCCCCTTCCGTATACGATCCATTCGGCATGTTCCTCTGGAAGTTCTCGAACCCTGTGGAGCCCTGTCAGAATGTCCGACAGTCTCCCGAACTCCCCCATCCTGCTCGGGTTCTCCACTATACTCTCCACTACCACTGAAGCAGGAGCTTCGGCTCCTTTGCCCTTGTTGACGAGAGGAACCTAGCTCGGAGACGGTTCGTCAGCAGTAGAAGTGGAGGGCTCTGAACGTGGGGGGAGGGTAGACATTTGCTAAAAAATAAACTATTTGTTAAGTTACCTTGAAGTGACAGCTGCGGTCGGAAAGATCACTGGGAAATGGTTAGTCATCGCCGGAAGCTCTCGTTAGTAAAAAACAATCACCTGAGTAAAAATCTGAGAAGTGAACAAATGAGGGGGGGATGAAGTCTTATAGAGGTGGCACACAAAACGAGAATAATGGGCTCAAAAAATCCAACAGTCAGGCCCATTTACCACAAAATGCCAAAGGAGTTTTACCGCCTCATTAATAGCCAACGGTTAAACGGTCAAAAGCCCAACGGTCAAACTACCAACTGTCATCCACGAACTGTCGACGGGTCATCTTGGACTTCGGCACCCCTCGCCGAGCGTTCTTGGCACCGATGCTCAAACGTGAGAAAAAATCTCACTTGGACTTTGGCACACATCGCCGAGCGTTCTTGGCACCGACGCTCAAACGTGAGAAAAAGTCTCACTTGGACTTCGGCACACCTCGCGGAGCGTTCTTGGCACTGACGCTCAAACGTGAGAAAAAATCTCACTTGGACTTCGGCACACCTCGCCGAGCGTTCTTGGCACCGACGCTCAAACGTGAGAAAAAATCTCACTTGGATTTCGGCACACTTCGCCGAGCGTTTTTGGCATCGACGCTCAAACGTGAGAAAAAATCTCACTTGGACTTCGAAATGCTTCACCAGCGTTCTTGGCACCGATGCTCAAACATGAGAAAAAATCTCACTTGGACTTCGGCACGCTTCGCCGAGCGTTCTTGCCACCGACGCTCAAACGTGAGAAAAAATCTTACTTGGACTTCGGCACACCTCGCCGAGCGTTCTTGGCACCGACGCTCAAACGTGAGAAAAAATCTCACTTGGACTTCGGCACACTTCGCCGAGCATTCTTGGCACCGACCCTCAAACGTGAGAAAAAATCTCGCTTGGACTTCGGCACACTTTGCCGACCGTTCTTGGCACCGACGCTCAAACGTGAGAAAAAATCTCGCTTGGACTTTGGCACACTTCGTCGAGCGTTCTTGGGACCGATGCTCAAATGTGAGAAAAATCTCACTTGGACTTCGACACACCTCGCCGAGCGTTCTTTGCACCGACGCTCAAACGTGAGAAAAAATCTCACTTGGACTTCGGCACACTTTACCGAGCGTTCTTGGCACCGACGCTCAAACGTGAGAAAAATTCTCAATTGGACTTTTGCGTGCTTTGCCGAGCTTTCTTGGCACCGATGCTCAAACGTGAGAAAAAATCTCACTTGGACTTCGGCACACCTCACCGAGCGTTCTTGGCACCGATGCTCAAATGTGAGAAAAAATCTCACTTGGACTTCAGTATACTTTGCAGAACGTTCTTGGCACCAACGCTCAAACGTGAGAAAAACTCTCACTTGGACTTCGGTGCGCTTCGCCGAGCGTTCTTGGCACCAACGCTCAAATGTGAGAAAAAATCTCACTTGGACTTCGGCACACTTCGCCGAGCGTTCTTAGCACCGACGCTCAAATGTGAGAAAAAATCTCACTTGGACTTCGGCACACCTCGTCGAGCATTCTTGGCACTGACGCTCAAATGTGAGAAAAAATCTCACTTGGACTTCGGCACACTTCGCCGAGTGTTCTTGGCACCGATGCTCAAACATGGGGAAAATGGCTCGGTCGGACTTCGGCAAGCCTCGCTGAACCTCTTTTGACATGTGTCGCCACCTCAAAGCACCGCTAGACCTCGGCAAGGGACTCCGAATCTCCCTCGACTTCGGCCTCCTTCCTGACACGCGTCAGCTCCCTGAGGTGATTGGCGGGGGGGGGTCGGCAACATTGCCGAGGGTCCTTGCCATCGACCCCCGATAGGGGAAAATCAGCTTTCACGCAACTATAGCCATGGGTCTCCCCGAAATTTGCGCTCGAAGCTGATGAGTGGCTAGATTGCGCCACGTCATAATTGGGTAATTAAAAATCAAATTTTATTTATTAATTCGAATTATTTATTCAAAAAATTGCGAAAAAATGATTAAAAATACAGGAAAAAATAGTTAAAATTTCTCGAAAATATCTATAAATTCAGGGGGAACATTTTTGGACCCCTGGATAAATAAATATGAGCTAGAATGTTTGATTATTGCTCTTGAAAAGCAAATCATCGCTTGGCAAAATTGAATAAATGGTCCGAAAAAATAATATAGAATTGGAAAAAATCACCAAAAAATCCAGAAGTGCCCGAAAGCAAACTTGGGCATGCTGCCAGCTCAGAAAAGCAACATCACCCCTCAGACAAGATTCAAACACCCGTTGAGAACTCCGATAAAGCCCTATATGCCATTAAAACAATAAAACTACTCCCGCAAGGCTGTAACACACAGTCTTTGGGAGTGGGGGGCTCGTGATATGGCTAAAAATGGGGTTAAACCGGAACCATTCAAAGTGGGCACGAATCTTGAAGTTGCAAGGGCAGGATGGTAATTTCATCTGCAGACGGGTCCAAATCGGGTACCGGGCCTTTTCCCTTAGACCCGCTAGCCCATGAACAGATCTGGTAGACAGAGAATGGGTCTCAACCCGTTAGGGACCAGTCAAATAGGATAGGAGCAAATCCTACTTTGTCCCTATCTTAAGGGGATGGTTGTAACCAACCCCAACCAGCCAGACCAGGAAGTAGGGATTTACCCTTATCCTGAAAAGGATCTCCATGGCGACTATAAAACCCCCCCTACCTCCTACAGTTAAAGGTGGTCACTCTTTGCACACTTGAGCTCTTTTCCCTTCACTTTTTCTGTGTATTGACTTCAGCATCGGAGGGTTCGTCACCGGGATCCATCCCGGTGTCTCGAATGTTTGTGCAGGTTTCAAGGGAGCATCAAGGAGTCAACAAATCAGTAAGGGAGAAGAAGGGGTCAACCTGTGTGAGTTTCCTCACGAAGCTACAAATCTCATCTATTGCCCCCACACCCGAATCCAGCGGCAATAGAAGGTGTACTCGAAAGGGGGCCCATAGGTCCCACTTGTTTATATGAATACATGATTACATGATTCATGATCCTGTCTACCTGTTTACATGATGCATGAGTACACGGCCCTATAGAATCCACCACGAAATCTAAACGCAACTTGTTTGTATGCAACAACAATGTGGTATGGGACGTATGAGTGGTGCATTAGATATGATTAAATAATAGACTTAAGAATAATATGTTTCACCTGCACATTCATGTTACTTGTTACCTGTTACCTGATAACTATTACCAGTTTAGTTATTTACCAGTTTACCTATTACATGTTTGCATGTCTACTTATCACCTGAGCCTGTTTACTTACTTGGTAGTTTATTGGACTCTATTTACCTGTTGCATTCTTTCCATGCTATGTTCAATGCTCTTGTTTGCTGATCTATGTTCACTTACCCTGTTCCAGTACCCTTTTGCTTGTACTATTTGCGGTCCGTTGCTTGCATTAACGGGTATACTGTTTTCCTGTTTCTCTGTTTCTTCCAATTGCTAAATATGCAGGCTTTGAAGACCAGTTACCTGCAAGAGTGAGTGATCAAGTATTCTAAGCTTGACTGGTACCTTTCATGCTTTAGTTTATTTCTGTATTGAGTTATTAGTTTCCTTGTTGCTACTTGATACTTTGTATTGGGCATGTTGTCCCGAAGTTTTTATTGTATTTTTTCTAGATCTTGTTTTATTTGAGGATTATGTAATTGTTTTCAAATAATTCTTTTGATTATGAAATTTGTTTCATGCATGCGTGGTTGTATCTTTCTGTTTACTGTTGTGTTGATCCTTATAGCTTATGAATGATGAAAATCATTCGCTGGGCTTTGTCATGTACTCGTATTTCGTATTCTTTTGAGAAGCCGGGTGTGAAGGTTTTTAATGGTATCAGAGCCCATGTTTGACTAATGTGTTAGGCATGTTTGACCGATATGTTAGTCAGGTTTGGATTTAGCCAGGTTTAACTCAACAATTAAGCAGGCCATGCGAATCACATGAACAACTGATAATCAACTTGATCTGGATACTAGTCTTATTCTATTTATTCTGATCCCTTCATATTCAATTCCTTGATTCCTTATTTCCACATATCTTTTACAGTCTCCCACATTGTTGATTCCTCACTGGGTATAAATTCATTCTTTTCGTACCTATACTTTTTTGATTCCGGTGCCATCAATTCTTTTTATTTCTGCAAGTTTCAGTTCTTGCGTCGTTCATTTCTTTCTGTGCCTTGCATTCATCTTCTTTATTAATTCAATATTAAGTATCATACTATTTATTCCTTCCCTAACTTGTTCTCCTTACATTCCGATGCTACCATTATGTTATTCTTGCTCTGTTCGTCGATTGGCTACACTTGATTTACAACGACTTGTCAGCAGTTTGGATCATCACCAGGAGAGGAAATGTCGTCTTTTGCTCCAAGATGTGCAACCAGAGTACCAAGATCTCACAAAGTGTTCATAATCTGAAGTGGTCAGGAGTTCGAATGTCATGCTAGAAAGATGTCGTTTTGGACATGCCAAGGACATGGAGAACCATGAAGCAGATTGCAAGAGTTAATCGATGCTGATGACAGAGTCTTCCCGATTATAGTGGCACAAGGGAAGCGTGGTGGGTCCATAACCCACACAGGCTCCAGGATTTTCATGTTGCTTCTCCTTCTGTGCATTGTTTGCTTCATTCCATTACTTGCATTCATCCTTAACCGTTGACTCATTGTTTGGTTCAATTCTTCCCTGTCCATTCTCTCTTCGATTCCAATTCCACCAACTCCATCTTCTTGCTTCGTTATCCCACAAGTCTTGTGCTATTTTTTTTTTTAAAAACCGTTTACTTCTTTTCTTGCATTCCATTCGTCATCATGCATCAATTCATTATTTGACCCCAATTCATATCCATGTTCTTTCCCATTCCGGGGCTATCACCATTTCATTTCTCTTCCTCTAGTTCTCTATTTTGTTGCCCCCCAAGTTTATTTATTTTTTTGCTTTGTCCTACGTTCCGCTAGAACAGAATTTCGAGGACAAAATTCTTTTTGTAAGGTGGGTAGTATTGTAATCCCCGTTCTCGCCAATACGTATTTTCTGTGTATTTTCGGAATTTCGATTCTTTGTAAATTATTTTCCTGCTTTTAAATTCTTTTTGTTAAAATTTATTGTTAGATCTCCTATTAAAGTCTATTCTAATCAATAATTTTGTTTGTAGCTATCTTCCAATGATTTTTATATTGTAATACAAATCCTATTCTATTCTATCGTTTAACCTGATTTTCTTATTTTACTAATTACTTATACCAAGTCCAATTTTATTACTTGGTTATTTATAGCATGTTCAACCCAAGTCTTATTATTTTTATTATACCTTCTTTAATTGTTTATTGATTTGTGAAACCTATAGATCTTAACATATATTTATTATTATTATTACAAACTTTATGTACACTATTTGATTTAATTAATTAATATCTACTACTATATTGCTCCTTATTGGTTAAATTCTAATCTAGTTTAAATTATTTTGCGAACCCACACTTTCTATTGTATTTATTAGTATTTGGGTATAAATTTAATGCATACTAATTGAGTTATTTGTACTACTATATTATTATTGATATATATAATTAAGGTTTAAATCCAAGCCATTTACTGATTGGATCCTAAACCCTACACCCATTAACCTAATAATCAAATAACCCAAAACCCACATCTTAACCTCTATAAATACCACTGTAAACCCTAATTAACTTAATCATCCTATTGACCCCGCTGCCTGAACAATCTCCTCATTCCTCTGTTTCATTTCGAAACCCACCCCCACTCAAATCTCCTCCACCAGTCATCCTCAACCCCGAGCACCAGTGTAGCGCTCCTAATTTCCAATGTAATATCTCAGAAATATGTGGCATAATTCCCAGCATCTACCTCAATGTAATAGTAAATATAGCCAAACACAGATATATTTTTCAACCTTTATTACATCAATTCTTTACAAAGTACAGTGGAAAACAAACACCTTGGATTATAATTTCTTTTATAACACATTCTTCTACAATTTACCCTAAAACTATATGCCACATTATCATTCTACCACATGCATCCAAATCCCAAGCTATATGTACCTACCTGTAAAATATGAGGCTAGAGATCACCCTAAACCCTAAAACTACAGGGGTTAGCCATAATGGTGTAAGGGACATAAAAAAGAAATACAATATAAATAAAATGTAAAGAATAAAGTCATAATCAACACATAGCAGCAGTAGTAATTAATGGAAATGAAATAATGAAAACACTTTGTGAAACTAAACTAAGTGTCAAGTGTAGGAAAAACAGAAAACAAACATGCTT
Source organism: Hemerocallis citrina (assembly GCA_017893485.1). Lineage (NCBI taxonomy): Eukaryota > Viridiplantae > Streptophyta > Magnoliopsida > Asparagales > Asphodelaceae > Hemerocallis > Hemerocallis citrina. Next base: position 133,173,906 of record CM030364.1, on the reverse strand, counting down.
AAAACCAAGTCAAGAAAACACAAATACAGTATGATGACTCTCTAATACATACTTGTCGGATTCTATGCATTCCATACTACATAGGTCCGGTGCAAGCCTTTATCGTTCTCCACTTTATAGAGTTTAATCCCTCGTTATTCAACTAATCCTACTACGGTGATAGAAACAAGATCTAAAATACTCCGCAAATAGGCCTGACAACCCTCGACGTGCAAGAATCATGTAAGAATAGCTCTGACCCCCAGGAAGAATCACCTCCCTGACGTGTACCCCACGAATAGGCCCGCAGACCCTCGACGTGCAGATACACTAGTACATCTCGTGAATAGGCCAGTCGACCCTCGACACGCGAATGCACTTGTATGTCCCGTGAATAGGCACTGCAGACACTCGACACGCGAACATACCAATGTCCTTTCGAGACAGAACAACACACAGTCCTGGAATGCATCCGTTGGACTAGACCCCTAGAGCATATTCTTATGTTTCCTAAGTTCCATCACATCTCCACTAGTGCATGTCCTTAAGTTGATTATTATTAAAACACAAATTCCCGCTCTCTAGAGTTAGTGTATCCTACCAGACTTAATTCCACAAACAACCCCAAGACCCCAACTAGTCAAAATCCACAAAATCTCAACTGTCGGTTCACAGGACTCCCACTCACTCTTACAGACTCACAAATCGAATATCAACACAAAATCTTTCATTAAAGCTCTTAATTCCATCATTAAAATATTCATATCCAGAAAACTTCTTTAATCAACAAAAATCCGATTTCATTCAATATACTCACCAATTTGCAGAACTGAAATAAAACATTAAATCCATTAAATAACTAAGAATCATATTTTGGAGTCGCAGAAAAAATCACAAAACATCAATTCCTTCGAAAATCGTATATATTTTGCTTTATACAGTCCTATAAATACAATTCAAATTCTATTATAATCAAATCATAACTCTCTGTAAAATACTGTAATCTGTAGCAAAAACATCATCTAAAACAATAGATCAATAATCCATAAGTTCGAAGAAATAATCGTTCAAGAAATTAACAGAAAAACTCAAGAAAACAATCAGAAAGAACACTGACAGTCGAATGTCAAAGACAATTCAAAAGTGGGCGGTCGACTGTCAAGCCAAAATCCAAAAGCCCAAGAATTGCCAGTCGACCGACATTTCATGTGCAATTTCGTGCAGTCGACTGTCAAGTTCGAAAATACACTGCTTTAATATTCGTGCACATTTTTACTGATACTTCGTTTAATCTTTGTAAAATTATAAATTTGTAAAACAAAATTCTTGAGATGATCAAATACAACTTGTATAACATACTGGTGTTTGTAAAACTAATCAAAACCACTTGAAATTCATAAAAGAGCAATTTTTCTTCAAAACATTTCAAAACACTAAATATATATATATATATATATATATATATATATATATATATATATATATATATATATATATAGGGAGCCCTTCGGTTGAGAACTAATTTTGGTGAGAACTCCGTGAGAACTCACGAAGTAGACCCCCCATGAAAAATCCGAACCGACCATCTCGTTCTACATGCCTTAGATAGCATAACATAAAGAATTCAAATAATTTTAAGTTTGTTTGCTCATCCATCAAATGGAGTAGAATTTTCAGCCATACAATTTTGCGATGATGTAAATCATGGGAAAATGAACTTCAAATTACGTGATTTCTTTATGTTATGCTATCTAAGGCGTGTAGAACGAGATGGTCGGTTCGGATTTTTCATGGGGGGTATACTCCTTGAGTTCTCACGGAGTTCTCACCAAATTAGTTCTCAACCGAAGGGCCACCTATATATATATATATAATAATAATAATAATAATAATAATAAATTACAAAGAAAGCTATCAGGTGGCTCACAATCAATCCCCCCAAAATCAAAGGCCCATATCAAACCTCACAAAACACATTTTCCCTCCAAAATTTCAAACTCCAAAACCAAAATTTTTCCCCTAAAAAACTCATTACTTTATTACTGTCTCTCTCTTCTCTCTTTACTTTTTTCATATTTCTCTCTCTCTCTATATCTCTCTCCCATTCTTTCTTTATTTACTTAGAAATTTTGATTTTAAGATTTCGGTTTTGTAAAATTTCAGAATTTTTAATAGCAAATATTTCAACAATTAAATTTCATTATTTTCCACACTTAAAGTTCTAAGAAGTTAGATTTTATACCCTTATTTATAATTATTTTTCAACATAGACTTTTATTTATAACTAATTATTGTCATACTATTCAAACTTGAGCTACATAATTATTATTTTACTGTTTACATGACTTTTCGTGTTTTGTATCGTTCCGAAGACGTGCCGTAGACACGTGCCCATGGGCAAATCTAGTATATATATATATATATATATATATATATATATATATATATATATATATATATATATAAGTGTATATATGTGTAATTGCATCAGTTAGAAGCATCAAGAATTCATCAAATATAAGTAGTATATTGTTCAAACAATCTAAGTATCCAAAACAACTCAAGATTCAATCAAAATTTCACAAAAAGCATCAAAATAAATTTCGGCTGAAACCCCAATCAGACCCGAAATCAAGAAACTCCCCAACTCTTTAAACTTGATCTTTTTGATCCATAAAATCCTTCTACAATTCATTATACACATACCCCATTTATTACAATAGTTTATCCATGAATATATGCAACCACGACATGTAAATCATCAAGTTATACTTCATCAAAATACCCAAAACAATCATGCTTATACATACACAGTAAAGTTTCACTTTCTATTCACTTTTATGCAATAATCGTCATACTATTCAATAGAGACAATCAAAACAGTAAGAATAGAAAAGAAAACATCATACCCCTGATTTCTATTAGGTTCTTATCAATCTTAAGTCATCTATATAGAGTTTTAATCATCAATAGCATAATTTTCATGAAAGATCAATTTTTATTCGTCCATCCATCAGTAATTCATTAAATCATCATACAATTCCCTAACATGCTTTTTAATAGACAAATCATCACATACAACATGCATAAAACAATAAGAAACAAACGTATGTCACTCACCTTATTGATGAATCAACCAAAATAATAAATAGAATAAGAAAAGTCATTCCTTTCACAAGAAATCTGAGATCCACATTTTGAAACTCCAAGAAGTCAATAATAAAGAAAACCCTTTGTTTTAGTGCAGCAAAGAGACGGCTGCACCTTTCTTTTTAATAGGCCGGAAATTAGAGTATTAGGGTTTGGGTAGGTTTTGCAAAATATCCCTTTTGAATATATCTTTACATATATAAATCTTTATACTAGAAAATTAGAATAACCAATTCAATTTAGATTTAAAATAAAAAATAAACAACTTGATCTGGCCAGCACTATTTCCAAACCCAGTAAAACAATTTTGTAATTTTTGCTTATAAGTGGCAATTTTGCAAAAAGACCCTTATTTAACAAATTTGCGAAATAAACCAAATCTATTAGAATAAAAAGTAAACTCTTTACCTCTGAGTTGGCTAGCAATCATGCTCAGTCCAGAAAATCTAAAAATCTGTTGTTTTTACTCCAAGTGGTAATTTTGCACAATAGCCATTCTTTTTGTAATATTTGCAAATATGCCAAATAAATATCAGAAAAATCCAGAAAAAATCATAAATAGTACCTACTAATAAATATTATGTTTCCAAAATAATTTTTTGACTTTGAACTTCCTAAGAAAATATTTGCACGTGTAAAAAGACAATTTTCAGAAAAAGTTTATTAAATCACGAAAAATCTTTTTAATTCATTATTAATCCCAAAAACATCATTTAAAAATCTAGGGTGTTATATCACTTCCTTCTTAGAATAGTTATGTCCTCAGAACTACTACTAATAGGGACCAAACAACATAAACAAAAGAAAATGCAATCACATAAATGGAAATATAGTTTAAGGAATTCAATTACACAAGAGAATACAATTTAACCAAAAGAATACAATCATACAAAAAGCTCAAGAAAATCCTTCTGCATGCGATCCTTCGACTCCCAAGTAGCTTCCTCAAACTACCGGTTCCTCCACAATACCTTGACCATAGGTATCACCTTATTCCTCAATACCTTCTCCCTAGGATCAACAATCTCTATAGGCATTGTAACTCAAGTTCAGCTGTAGACCTTCAGGAACTTCCACCAACTGATGATTCTGATCTGGCACATACTTCCTCAACAACGACACATGGAACACATCATGCCCATATGCCAATTCCTCCAGTAGCTCCAACTTATATGGCGTTTTACCAATCCGCCCTAAAATCCTGTGTGGCCCAATGTACCTTGGCGCCAACTTGCCTCCCTTTCCAAACCTGATCACTCCTTTAGTCGGAGACACCTTGAGAAAAACTGCCCCCCAACCTCAAACTCCAAGTCCCTTCGTCGAGTGTCTGCATAACTCTTATGCCGACTCTGAGCCTCGACCAACGTCTTACAAATCAGCTCGATCTTCTCCGATGTCTGTTGCACAATTTCAGGCCCAAACATCTGCCTCTCACCAACTTTATACCAACAAACGGGTGTCCTGTACTTCCTCCCACAAAGAACTTCATACGGAGCCATCCCGATACTTGCATGGTTACTGTTGTTATAAGAAAACTCAACCAATGACAAGTACCTTTCTCAACTGCCCCCAGAATCCATAACACAAGCCCTCAGCATATCCTCCAATATCCGATTCACCCTTTCAGTCTAACCATCGGTTTGCGGATGGAAAGCAGTACTAAAATCAGTTCTGGCACCCAAAGCTGCTTGCAAACTCTTTCAAAACCTCGATGTGAACCTCGTATCCCTGTCGGACACAATCGACACAGGAACTGCATGAAGTCTCACAATCTTATCAATGTACAGCTCTGCCAGTTTCTCCAACGACCAAGTAATCTTCATAGACAGAAAGTGAGCTGACTTAGTCAAATGGTCCACAAAAACCGAAATTAAGTCATTGCCCTTCGGACTCCTCGGCAACCCTGTAATGAAATTCATGCTGATATTCTCCCACTTCCATTACGGAATGGGCAATGGCTGTAACAAACCTCTAGGCCTCTGATTCTCTGCTTTGATCTCCTGATAAGGCAGACATCTTACCACAAAGTCTGCCACATCCCTCTTCATACCGGACCACCAAAAGTGCTGTTTGATGTCCTTGTACATTTTCGTGCCTCCAGGATGTACTAACAACAAGGTGTTGTGTACCTCCTGCAAGATACTCTCCTTCAAATCTGCATTCTTCGTAACACACAACCTCTCATCCATCCATAGAATTTCATCTTGGACACAGAACTCTGATAACTTGCCTTCGGAAACCTGCTGCAATATCCTCTGAATCTCTGCATCTGACTTCTGACCCTCCATATTCTGCTATCTCAAAGAAGGCTGCAACCTCCACTGAGCCAAAGATGCTCCCAAACCCTGAAGTACCACCTCGATACCTGCTTGATCAAACTCCGCTGCAACTTGCTCTGAGTAGTAATCAAACTCGACAAACTGCTCTTCCGACTAAGCCCATCGGCCACCACATTCGCCTTGTCTGGATGATACTTGATCTCATGGCGAATGTCTTCCAACACTTCCAACCACCTTCTCTGCCGAAGATTTAGATCCTTCACTGATAAATATAATTCAGGCTCTTGTGGTCGGTATACATGTTGACCTTCTCTCCATATACATAATGCCTCCACTGCTTCAAGGCAAAGATAAGAGCTGCTAATTCTAAATCATGTGTTAGATAGTTCTTCTCATACGGATGCAACTGCCTCGAACCATATGCCATAACCTTCCCTTCCTGCATCAAGACACACCCCAAACCTCTGAGAGATGCATCACTGAAGATATCATAATCCTTCCCAGCTTGCGGCAAAGCTAAGATAGGTGCAGTCGTCAACCTCTCCTTTAGCTCAAGAAAACTCGCTTCAAACTTATCAGTCCAAGTAAATGCCACATTCCTCCGACTTAACCCTGTCAAAGGAATTGCGATCTGCGCATAGCCCTGAATAAATCTCCTGTAGTACCCAACCAAATCCAAGAAACTTCTGACTTCCTTCACTATCGTTGGCCTGTGCCAATTCTTCACTCCTTCAACCTTCTAAGGATTGGTGGCCACTCCCTCCTTAGAAAGGATATGACCAAGGAATGTTACCTCAAACTTCCAAAACTCACACATCGACAGCTTGCCATACAAGTTATGCTCTTGTAACTTCTTCAATACCTCTGCCAAGTTCTTAGAGTTCTCTTCCTCCGACTTCGAATATACCAGAATATCATCAATGAATACCACAACAAAGGAATCAATAAACGGCCGCAAGATCTGATTCATCATATCCATAAATATTGCCGGCGCATTCGTCACTCCGAATGGTATTACCAAAAACTCATAGAGCCCATGAAGAGTTCTGAAAGCTGTTTCACTCACATCCTCCTCCTTAACTCGAACCTGATAATACCCTGACCACCGATCAATTTTTGAAAATACAGTTGCTCCCCGAAGCCTATCAAACAGATCATTAATCCGTGGAAGCGGACACTTGTTCTGAATAGTCACCCTGTTCAACTCCCGGTAGTCAATGCACATCCTCATTGACCCATCCTTCTTCTTCACTAACAACATTGGTGCTCCCCATGGTGAAGAACTCGGCCTGATGAATCCCTTACTTCGCAATTCCCCAATCAGCTTATTAACTTCATCCTGCACTATAGGTGCCATCCTGTACGGAGCTTTAGAAATCGGAGCACTTTCCCGCTGAACATTAATACAGAACTCTACATCTCACTACGACAACAATCCCGTTAAATCATCTAAGAATATCGTAGGAAAATCCCTGACAACTGGAATGCCTCTGACTTCATATGGAATCATAAACTTAGATACCATTGCAGTCACTTTCGGGTCCCCCTTCCCCTAAAAAGTCACTGCGGGACCTCCTGGTGCTTTCACCAACACCTCTTTCTTCTTGCATTCAATTGTGGCATCATATATTGCCATCCAATCAATGCCCACAATCACATCCACACCTATGACTTGTAGTTCAATGAGATCAATGCCAAATAATCTCCCACCAATCTCGATATCACAGCCCTCGTAATATCGATCAGCAATCAATTCCTTCCTTGATGGTGTTGCCACCGACAAGACTCTGCCTAGAAACACCTTAGATTCCACACCTAAAATATTAGCAAAATTGGACGACACAAATGTATGCGAAGAACCAGTATCAAATAAAATTTTTGCTTTTATTCCATTAATCAAGACAAATCCCTGGATCACATCCTCTAGTTATCCACATCCTCCTCAATTAATGCGAACACTCGCCCCTCCCTCTGAAATTTGCCTCAGCCCACACCTTCCTTCTTCAATTGCAGACAGTTTGGTCTGAGATGCCCTTTACGACCACACTGATAACAAACCTGTGCCTTAAGTGCCTTGGTGCATGCTAATTGATAGTGGTCTGCCTCTCCACAGTTGAAATAAGTCACGCCTTGAATTGCGGGTGCCTTCTGCTCTAGCCTACTTAACCCGCCCTGCTTCACTGGGAACTTCTTTCCACTCTGACTAATTGTTGGCCTCTTGTTCCTGTTCCAGGTCTCCTGCTTCTTCTGGAACTGATCCATATCTTCTTCTGTCATTACTGCTCTCCTGAATAGCTTATCATACCTTCTGATGCCCAATGCTATCATCCGCGACCTCAAATTTAGCCTCAAGCCCAGCTCAAATTTCTTGGCCTTCTTCAGTTTATCAACAATCAGCTCCGGTGCATACCTTGATAGCTGGGCGAACTTAGTCTCATATTCGCGCACTGTCATGCTGCCTTGCTGCAGATTCAAGAATTTTGTTGCCTTCTTCTCCTAAATATCCAGAGGAAAGAAATGATCCTTGAACTCCTCCAAAAAAAGCCTCCCAAGTCTCGTGTTGATCCCCTAAAGTCCTCTTCACTGACTACCACCAGATGCCAGTGTCCGTCTCTAACTGCATTGTAGCCAACTTCACCTTATTGGCTGCTGGGGTTTCCAAGTCTTCGAAGACCATCTCCATCTGTCTAACCTAATCATCAGCCTCATTTGGATCAGAATGCCTCTAAAAAACAGGCGGCTTCATCTGCTTGAATGACTCAACCTGCTTAATTGGATCAGTATTAACAGGCACTGGTCCGGCCCCTTGATTCTGATTCTGATTATGTGCCATGTTGGCTGCCGTCAAGGTCAGATGCACCCAGGCAATTTCAGTCTCAAGATCAAGTCCAGCCCCATGGAAACCTTCAGCCCCATCACCATTTCCACCATTCCTAATTCTGGGTCCTGCCATTATACTGATTACTGCAATATGAGGGAATAGTTAGAGTATCACAAAACAATTCACATTCACATCAATACCCCATGGAAAAACCTCAATTATTCCCCAAATTATTTCATCTTATTTTAATTCATGTGATACTCACACTCTAATGTCCACACCTAGGTACTCACGCTCTAATGTTCACCTAGGTTTATTTTTATACCATGTTTATCGTTACTATTGAACCATGCTCTGATACCACTCTCTGTAGCACCTAAAATTTTCAATGTAATATCTCAGAAATACGTGGCACAATTTTCAGCATCAAGCTCAATGTAATAGTAAATATAGTCAAACACAGATAAATTTTTCAACTTTTATTACATCAATTCTTTACAAAGTACAGCTGAAAACAAACACCTTGGATTACAATTTCTTTTACAACACATTCTTTTATAATTTACATAAGCCACATTATCATTCTACCACATGCATCCAAATCCCAAGCTATAGGTACCTACCTATAAAATATGAGGCTAGAGATAACCCTAACACCCAAAACTACAGGGGTCATCCATAACGGTGTGAGTGACATCAAAAGAAATACAATATAAATAAAACATAAAGAATAAAGTCATAATCAACACATACCAATAGTAGTAATGAATGGAAATGAAATAATAATAAATAAAGCATGAAAACACTTTGTGAAACTAAACTAAGTGTAAAGTGTATGAAAAACAGAAAACCAACATGCTTAAAACCAAGCCAGGAAAACACAAATACAGTATGATGACTCTCTAATGCATACTTATCGGATTCTATGCATTCCATACTACATAGGTCCGGTGCAAGCCCTTATCGTTCTCCACTTTATAGAGTTTAATCCCTCGTTATGCAACTAATCCTACTACGGTGATAGAAACAAGATCTAGAATACTCTGTGAATAGGCCTGACAACCCTCGATGCGCAAGCATCATGTAAGAATAGCTATGACCCCCAGGAAGAATCACCTCCCTAACGTGTACCCCACAAATAGGCCCGCAGACCCTCGACGTGCAGATACACTAGTACATCCTCTAAATAGGCTCGTCGACCTTCGACACGCGAATGCACCTGTATGTCCTGTGAATAGGTACTGCAGACCCTCGACACACGAACATACCAATGTCCTCTCGAGACATAACAACACACAGTTCTGGAACACATCCGTTGGACTAGACCCCTAGAGCATATACTTACGTTTCCCAATTTCAATCACATCTCCACTAGTGCATGTTTTTAAGTTGATTATTATTAAAACACAAATTTCCCCTTCCTAGAGTTAGTGTATCCTACTGGACTTAATTCCACAAACAACCCCAAGACCCCAACTGGTCAAAATCCACAAAATCTCAAATGCCGGTTCACAGGACTCCCACTCAACTCCTAGACACTCACAAATCGAATATCAACACAAAATCTTTAATTGAAACTCTTAATTCTATCATCAAAACGTTCATATCAAGAAAACTTCTTTAATCAACAAAAAACCGATTTCATTCAATATGCTCCCTAATTTCCAGAACTGAAATAAAACATTAAATCCATTAAATAACTGAGAATTATATTTTGGAATCGTAGAAAAATCACAAAACATAAATTCCTTCGAAAACCGTATATATTTCACTTTATAAAGTCCTAGAAATACAATTCAAATTATATTATAATCAAATCATAACTTTCTGTAAAATACTGTAATCTGTAGCAAAAACATCATTTAAAACAATAGATCAATAATCCATAAGTTCGAAGAAATAATCGTTCAAGAAAACAACAGAAAAACTCAAGAAAACAATCAGTAAGAGCACTGACATTCGACTGTCAAAGACAGTTTGAAAGTGGGCAGTCGACTGTCAAGCCAAAATCCACAAACCCAAGAATTTCCAGTCGACAAACATTTCATGTGCAATTTCGTGCGGTCTACTATCAAGTTCGAAAATACATTGCTTTAATATTCGTGCACATTTTTACTGATACTTCGTTTAATCTTTGTAAAATTATAAATTTGTAAAAAAAATCCTCAGATGATCAAATACAACTTGTATAACATACTAGAGTTTATAAAACTAATCTAAACCATTTCAAATTCATAAAAGAGCAATTTTTCTTCAAATCATTTCAAAACAGTAAAGATATATATATATATATATATATATATATATATATATATAAGACTCTGATGTAATTTAAAATTTTGAAAATTCCTCTTAAAATTATACGAAGTGAAGTGTAACGATCCTGTGGAACTTCGAATTCAGCCTTATTTGAAATTTGGGGTGTTACATGCTGTTCCTGTCGTTGTCGCTCAGGCAAGTAACTTGTATTCTTTTCTTTGTGTAATACAAGTACTAAATACCGCCTATAATGTAGTTGTGTTCTAGATAGACAATTCTTGTGCAAAACCCCTGTTATATATTGTCTCTATTGTGTTGACCCGCCCGTAGTTGCCTTATTACACACATGACATGAAATAACTTAGGGATAACCACTTCTTGTTGTATACATGCATATTGTTCGTATGATATCGTGTGCTTGGTTGTGTTAGTTTGAAGTAAACTTGTTGTAGACTTGTAAAATACCCTATACCATGTTTCTTGGATATCTAATACACCATATTTAATGTTTGGCTATGTTTTGGATGAGTTTTATATGAACTAGTTGATTTTGTGCATGAAGGATATTTTCTGTTTTGCCGGTTCTCCCGTTTTGATCAGTATTTTAGACCCTATTAAGATCAGTATATGAAAACTATTTATGAATATGAATTATAGAGAATTCTATCTACTTTCCATATTTTCTGACAGATCTCAGTTTTGATTTATGAGTTGCAAGTTATGACTATTTTACTACAGATGTGTTTAAAATTCCAGATCCAGATTTATACGAATTATGTATGGTAATTTATTTTTCTACTGATGTTAAAGATAATATTTTGATCCAATATTTTCCTGGTTACAACTAGACTTGATTGGGATTAATCCATAATTTTTGTGGATTTAATTGATAACTTTTACAAACTATTCTATTCTTGCAAAAAATTACTATACATGTAGAATTTTTATGTTTTTCAGTAAAGATACATAATTTTGACCTAATTCTAGTTGCTGTCTATAAACACTTTGTGAATATGAATTGTAGCCTACTGTATCTATTTTATCACCCTTTTGACGGATCTGGATTCCGATTTATATTTTGTAAGATATTGTTATTTTAGTACTGCAGTGTTTATGTTTCCAGATTTACAAAACTACCGTATCTTGCTTCTTCCTGATTGTACTTGACTATGCTATCTATGTTGGAAAATTATGAAACTTTTTTTTCTGTTACTAAATATACTGGGGAATACCCCAGATTTTTCATGGATTTAATTATCAAGTTTTCATGCTCTTTTCCTGTTCTTGAACACAAACTACTGATTTCTGGCTGAACATGTTTTCTAGATACAATTTTGTTTTGAGTCCCCATGTTGTGAAATACCATATGACTTATATATATTTGTGAAGAGCCATACATCCCAAACTCTTTCTTTCGGAACTTACTTCATCACATACTTGGACTTCCATTGCGCCCCTAAGAACCCCAGGGTTCCGGATCACTACTTGGCCGAAGCTCCTGGATTCGGCCGAGAGTCTATTTTTCAGATTTTCTAACGGATCCAGATTTGCATGCTTGTGGCAACGGGAATCCTAGATTTAGTGCAGTACTGTCTTGTTGTCCTGAACTAGAATTTTCGTTGTCCTACCCTTTTATGTGTTGTCTCTTACCTGTGCATGTTTGTCTTCAGACCTGAACATGTCACTTATTTATACCATGCTATTCTTTCCCTGTTTTGTGACACGTATATGTCTGTTTGATAATGATAACAAATAACCAAGCTGGGGTTAAGGGAAAGATCTAGTAGTGGACAATATAGGAGCCTGTACTCGGAAGGGGACTCGTGTTTCCCGTGTGACATGTTTACCGATCAAGTTTACCGACCAAGTTACCGATCAAGTTTACCGACCAAGTTAATTTTCTGTTACCGATCAAATTTACCGACCAAGTTACCGATCAAGTTTACCGACCAAGTTACCGATCAAGTTTACCGACCAAGATCAAGTTTACCGACCAAGTTACCGATCAAGTTACCGACCAAGTTACCGATCAAGTTTTCCGACCAAGTTACCGATCAAGTTTACCGACCAAGTTAATTTTCTGTTACATTTACCGACCAAGTTACAGACCAAGTTACCGATCAAGTTTACCGACCAAGTTTTGTGATCCTGTGAATACCCGAGTACATGACCTATATGAGCCCCTATGAAATCTAAACGCAAACTTGTTTGAATGTAGGAACCATGTGGTAAATGGATGGAAAACATGAAGTGCTACCTAGATAGTAATAAATACAAGACTTGACATGACATAATACCTGTTACATGCTTACATGTTACATGATACCTGTACCTACCACTTGATATCTATTACCTGTTTACCTGCTTGCTTGACACTTGATACATGCTACTTGCACTTGTTCATCTTGCCATACTAGTTGTTTTATTTTGATATCATGCCTATTTCATGCTATGTTGTTTACCCTTTCCTGTACTTGTGCCTGCACTACAAGCGGGCCATAACTTGCACTGATGGGAGTCTTGTTTTTTTTTCCTCTTCCTGCAATTTATTAAATTGCAGATTTTGGAGATCAGCTGCTAGATGGAGTTGGTGATCTGAGATACTAGTTGCTGGAGTTCTGCAATTATTATTTCTTGTTGCTTATTTGAATAATTGTATCTGTTACTTGGATTATTTGTATTGGGCAATGTGACCCGGGAATATTGACATGTTCAGATCTGGTTTATTTGAGATTAATATATTTTGTTTCAAGTAAATTCCTGTTGGTATCTTGATTTATTTATGCATGCGTGGTTGACTTCTCTTGCTTCCTACTCTGATTATTCCTGTGAAATGTTGTAAAGATCGTGACAGCTTATGGATGATGAAAATCATTTACTGAACTTAGTCACGTATCCGTATTCTGTATTCTCTTTTTGGGAAGCGGGGCATGACAGTTGTTACGAACATAAAGGTGGCCCTGCGGTACAACCTCTCACCGAGTGAGTTTAGAGTCTTGCTCTTACTCCCTGTCCGCATTAAACAACAACAAACTTGACAGATACTTAAGGCTCATTCTCTAACTCTGACAGGAGATTGCAGCACACGCCTCTCGTTCTTACCACTAGATCGTAGAAATTAACAGACGAGACAATGTCGCCCATGTCCCCTTAACAGGTGAGACAGCACCGCACGTGTTTGCTTGACAGTGAGTACAACACCCAGTTAGGGCCTATCCTTATAGCAAATAAAGACGTGTCCTAGTCTTAAGGCATTACCATCACAAGGACACTAATAATAACCCAACTTCTAGGAGTACTAGAATTAGCAAACATGGTTAATTCTATAATTACTAGATCACTATCTCATTATCTGGTTTACCCGATTCGAATGGCTCTTATTGTTACCGCCCTAGCTCATTTGATTAACTTACTAGTTTAAATTAACTAGTGAAAAACTACGCAAGTCTAACTCTACTTTTTATTGACCGAAAGTTCCATTAATTAGGCGATCTACCATTAGTTACAAAAACCTAACTTAGAAGTTATGCACTTGATCCATTACAACAACTAGTTATCTTCCATTAGTTAAGCGATTTGGGTATACTAGATGGCTCTTTCTAGTCAATTAACTTAGTCATTTATTCAAGCCATAATCCAACCCAATTAGGGCCCAACTCGACCTTCAAATCCGGCCCAAGAGTTGGCCCACCTTGGTCCATAATTAGCCCAACGGAAAACAGCAAATCAACCCATCGTAGATCGCCGTTCCGCCCTCTTCTCTTGGAGTTCGACTGTGCCTTTGACCCGCGACCACCCCTCCTTGAGTCCTCTAATTTCCACACTTCCACAATCCTCCCGGCGAGTGGTAGCTCCCAAACAGCGAGTGGAATCCTCCTTGGACAACAAGAAAGTCAGCGCGTTCGAGGAGTTCGACGCGTTCGAGGCATTCTGGGCCCTTATTCTACCGAATTATCAGGTATTATCAATACAGAACCTAGGGTTCCATTTACTACATTGTTAATAGCAAGTTAAGGTCCTTATGGGTAATCTTTGCTCACTGTTTGGGTGTGCAAAAGTGCTAAAAACAGTGAACGTGATTCAGCCAACAACGATAGCTCCAAACGGCAGTTAAACCAACCTTTATGAGCTCATGTGGCAATCAAAACACCATCTAAGTGATCCTACACTTAGCACAATACTATATGATTTCTACCCACATGATATTAGTGAAAAGATTGATTTAAAGCCCTAAAATAGGGATTCTAAAAAAATCCAAACAGCAAGCATAGCAGGCTAAAAACTGCCGTTATAAGGTTCTTTTCAGACTCGTTTAAAGTAGTAAATGAATTCGGATTAGCCCCAAATTTCTACACAACGTATACAGCAAATTATAGCACCAATGGGGTATATGTTTATTCCAAAAATATCATACATAACCATGCATATCAAGCAAAAAAACAATTTCAAACAGTGAGCATGTTCCACTAGTTTTGCAAAGATGAGCTAAATGACTGCTCTAATTACAATCAAATAAAAAATCTAAACTTGCAAAACACTCAAGTACATATCATAGCCTGATTTAAAAGTTCATAAACAATATTTCTAAGACCAATAAGAGGTCATAACTTGCATGCACCAAACAGTAAGCTTAAAATCTGAAATGCAGTGCTTGCTATTTGTAAAAATCACTAATAATTTATCCTTAATGAAATTTGGACTTATTAGATTCTAAAGAAATATTAGTAAGTCTACTTCAATTTTTTAGTTGAAAGTTTCCTCAAATTATTTTATTTACTAGGCAAAAATTATCAAGAACTGAAAGGTATACAATCTTTCGAATTTGAACAAACAGCCAACCAGTCATGAGCTCCAAATTATTTTAAAATACCAAATGATGTCCAAAGTTCATAAAATTTGGTCAACATGCTCTAGACACATACCAAAATCACATATAATAATTCCAGCTTAAAGTTCTTTATAATAACCAAGTTCTAGTGGATCTGCAATTACTATAAAATTATCGTTCTACCCCTTAAAACTTTGATATGCGTGCAGAATTGTACGGATCCGATTTCTTGTGATTTTTACCTACATCAGGGATCTTCTATGGTATAAACTAGCAACTAACCAAAACAATGTCCAGATTGTTTCTTGAGAAACATAATTTATGGATCAACATTATGCAAAGTCTTAATAATACTAGTCAAGCTGATGTTGCTTATTTTTGGGTGTGGGGGCAACAGGTGTTAATTCTTGTAATTTGTGAAATGGAAAGGACGACACTGGCGTTGATCTGATCATCGGAATCTAAGTTCGGCTTGGGGGTAGCCGGAGAGAAGTAGAGGTTGAGTGCTCAGATTTTCGTGGCTCAGCTCGGATCTTGATACTTGCACAATGCCTAGAAACACCGGGAGAGTTTCTAGCGACAGGCCCTCCGATGATCTAGTCAGTCACTGGGAAAGCAACAGTAGCTAGGGTTCAGGGGGGAAATTTATTACCTGCAGAAGGAAGAAGGGGGTCTGGTATATATAGGTAGGGGCTAACGGGTTTCTGGCCCTGATGGGCCGGGTCAGACTCGTTAGACAGTGTGCCAGAGCTGGCAAAATCCCATTAGACCTATTTGACTTGATGATCAGAGGAGAGCGAAATCTGAGGAGATCTGATGTCCCAGATGGGGCCACATCTTTTAGATCATGTCATAAGCCCCCTACCCCTGGAGGGCTGTGTAAACTAGCCGTGGATGAGTAGTTTGTCTTCGTGGGAATAGTGGAAGGGAGTATTTGGCGAAGATGGATTGTTCAGTCCCCAAGAAGAAACTGGGTTCGGTATCGAGCCGAATGTCAGTAGAGTTGAGGCATACAGCGACAAGTGAGGTCGTTCTCGAGGAGGGTGGCTATGGTGGTAGGATAGAAAATTCCTTGGTGGGAGAGCATCGAGCGTTGGGCATCGAGCACCGAGCATCAAGCATTAAGCATCGAGCTTCCAAGCTTTGTGAGAAAGCTAGGACATTGCTCGAGGTACATGTTGAGCATCGAGCGTTGAGCATCGTACCCCAAGCTTTGTGAGAAGGCTAGGGCATTGCTCGAGGTACATGCCGAGCATCGAGCATCGAGCGTCAAGCATCGAGCCCCAAGCTTGGTGAGAAAGCTAGGACGTTGCTCGAGGTACATGTCGAGCATCGAGCGTCTAGCGTCCAGCCCCAAGCTTGTAAGAAAGCTAGGGCATTGCTCGAGATACATGTCGAGCATTGAGCGTCTAGCGTCGAACCCCAAGCTTGGTGAGAAAGCTAGGGCACTACTCGAGGTACATATCGAGCGTCGAGTGTCGAGCAACGAGCGTCGAGCATCGAGCCCCACGCATTGTGAGAAGGCTAGGGCATTGCTCGAGGTACATGTCGAGCGTCTAGCATGGAGCATCAAGCCCCAAGCTTGGTAAGAAAGCTAGGGCGTTGCTCGAGGTGCATGCCGAGCGTCGAGAGTCAAGTCCCAAGCTTGGTGAGAAGGCCAGGCTTTTGCTCGAAGTGCATGAAGAGTGTCGGGCGTCGAGCGTCGAGCCCCTACCGCTTGTGAGAAAGCTATGGCGTTGCTCGAGATACATGCCGAGCGTTGAGCCCCTACCGCTTGTGAGAAAACTAGGGCGTTGATCGAGGTACATCTGAGTGTCGAGCCCCTACAGCTTGTAAGAAAGCTAGGGCATTGCTCAAGGTACATGCCGAGCGTCGAGCATCGAGCCCCAAGATTGGTGAGAAAGATAGGGCATTGCTCGAGGTACATACCTAGCATTGAGCCTACCGCTTGTGAGACAACTAGGGCATTGCTTGAGGTACATGCCGAGCGTCGAGCCCCTACAGCTTGTGAGAATGCTAGGGCATTGCGCGAGGTACATGCCGAGCATCGAAGATTGAGCTTCGAGCCCCAAACTTTGTGAGAAGGCCATGCTTTTGCTCAAAGTGCATGATGAGCGTCGAGGCCCAAGCTTGTGAGAAAGCTAGGGCGTTGCTCGAGAGACATGCCGAGCGTCGAGCCCCTACTGCTTGTAAGAAAGCTAGGGCATTGCTCGAGGTACATGCCGAGCGTCGAGCCTCTATAGCTTGTGAGAAAGCTATGGCATTGCTCGAGATACATGCTGAGCGTCGAGCCCCTACTACTTGTAAGAAAGCTAGGACTGTGCTCGATGTACATGTCGAGCATCGTGCCCCCCAGCTTGTGAGAAAGCTAGAGCATTGCTCGAGATACATGCCGAGCATCGTGCCCCTACCGCTTGTGAGAAAGCTAGGGCATTGCTCAAGATATATGTTGGGCATCGGTTCCACAACTTGTAAGAAAGCTGGGGCTGTGCTCGCTGCACATGCCAAGCATCGAGCCCCCACAACTTGTGAGAAAGATAGGATGTTTCTCAAGATATATGTCGAGCGTCGAGCCCTTCAAACTTGTGAGAAAGTCCCTACAGCTTAAGGAAGGTAGGGCTGTGCTCACTGTATATGTCGAGCGTCAAGCCCCTGCAACTTGAAAAAGCTAGGGTTGTGCTCATTGTACAAGCCAAGTGTCGAGCCCCCACAGCTTGTGAAAAAGATAGGGCATTGCTCGAGATACATGCCGAGCATCGATCCCCTACCATATGTTAGAAAGTTAGGGATGTGCTCGCTGTACATGTCGAGTATCGAGCCCCCTAGCTTGTGAGAAAGTTAGGGCATTGCTCGAGATATATGCTGAGCGTCGAGCCCCTACCGCTTGTGAGCAAGCAAGGGCATTGCTCGAGATATATGCCGAGCGTTGAGTGCCCTAGCTTGTGAGAAAGCTAGGGCTGTGCACACTATGCATGCTGAGCATCGAGCCCCCACAGCTTCTGAGAAATCTAGGGTGTTGCTCGAGATACATGTCGATCGTCGAGCCCTTCGAACTTGTAAGAATGTCCCTACAGCTTGAGAAAGCTAGGGTTGTGCTCACTGTATATGTCGAGCATCAAGCCCCCGCAGCTTGAGAAATCTAGGGCTTTGCTCGCTTTACATGTCGAGCATCGAGCCCTCGCAACTTGAGAAAACTAGGGCTATGTTCGCTGTACATGTCGAGCATCGAGCCTCCGCCGCTTGAGAAATCTCGGGCTATGTTCACTGTACATGTCGAGCGTTGAGCATCGAGCGCCAAGTCTGGTGAGAAAGCTAGAGCTTTGCTCGAAGTACATGTCAAGCGTCGAGCGCCCCGCAGCTTGAGAAAGCTTGGGCTGTGCTCGCTGTACATGTCGAGCGTCGAGCCCCCACAGCTTGTGAAAAAGCTAGGGCTGTGCTCGCTGTACATGCTGAGCGTTGAGCTCTTCAAACTTGTGAGAAAATCCCTATAGCTTGAGAAAGCTAGGGCATTACACGTGTGATGCTGATGTCAGGCGGGAGAATCGATGCGTTGAAATCTTATCAGCCATCATATCTTGATGATTAAGATTGGACGGTTAGGATTCTTTTACGGAATTCGAGGCATCAATAGTTCCTCTATAAAACTTCCACCCCCTCCTCATTTCTTTAATTTACTTTCTCTTTCTAAAAATTGGAGCTTCTCTCTCTAGTTGCCAGCGACAACTTTTCCGGTGACATCCTTTTTACGAAACCCAAGTTAGTATCACTTTTGTTATGTCGCGGCCTCAGTCTGGTTCCAAGGCGAGTGCCTCTGGTAGGGATGAGGAGGATCATTAGTCGGCCTCCACGTCATGGGATCTGAGCGAAAAAGTTTGGGACGTAGTGTCGCTCCGTTGTCGTAAGCCGTATGTGGTGGAGTCCAGCGATTCCAAGGGTGAGGCAGAGGTACTGGGTGAAGAAGTCGAGGAAGGCATGGCTGATGAGGGAGCCGAGGGTGCCCTTGACGAGGGTAATGGAGACGATGCTGGGGAGGTTCTCCCCATTCTTCCGCCTTTGGCAACACTGTCTCCTCCGAGGAATCCTCATGTCCGAAGGAGGAGGAAGAAATGGCATCTTCTGGACAATCCTAGATCGCTAGACGATTTTGCGCCTAAGCTTGGGCTCGACGTGCCATACATCAAGCAACCCCCGATCCATCAAGATGTACCCTGACGATGTCGAGGATTTGTTTCGGTTCTGGGTGGAAATATATTCGCCAGGCCGGACCCAGAGCAGATGGACAAAGTTCAGTGTGTTTTGACGGTCGATCACATGCCCGTGATAAGGGCCAGTTATTTCATATGGCGGGAGTATGAACTGATGATTCCCAGTCCTGGCCTTCGTCCAACCACCAAGTCGTCCCCTGGCTACTGTATATTTCCTGAGTATGCCTTCATCTCGAGACTAAGGCTGTCGTTGCACCGTTTATCAAGAGGGTGCTGAGGTGGGGGGCCCTCTGCCCGATGCAGTATGGTCCCAACTATTGGAAGCAGTTGGTTTTCTTCATGTTGCTATGCGAGGGGAAGGGAGTTCCCTTGAAACTAAAGTACTTTTGGGCCGTTCTAGGGGTGAGCTCATTGGGAGAGCAAATGTGCTCAGCGGGGCTCGAGTTTACTTGTGTTAGCCCGAAGGGCATATGAGGAAAACTTAAGTTGAGGTAATAGCCGTTGTAATAACACTATATTTTACCCTGGCCTTTCAGGCATTTATAATAAAAATGGTTCTTTTTGACTTGTTTAAACTTGTTTTTAAGAACATAGGGATTGAGAAATCTCCCGTTTGTCGCTCATAGTCCCTACTGAGTAGCGAGGATGTGGGGCAGAGAAGCCCCGTTTGGTTTAGGAGCCGAGCCGAGGGTCAAGGACTTGGGAGATTGAGAAATCTCCCGTTTTTCGCTCGTAGACCATGCCAAGAGGCTAGGACGTGGGACTGAGGAGCCCCGTTTGGCTCAGGAGCTGAGCCGACGGTCGAGGACTTGGGAGATTGAGAAATCTCCCGTTTGTCGCTCGTAGCCCATGCCGAGTGGCGAGGACGTGGGACTGAGGAGCCCTATTTGGCTCAGGAGCCGAGCCGAGGGTCAAGGACTTGGGAGATTTAGAAATATCTAGTTTTTTGCTCGTAGCCCATGCCGAGTGGCGAGGACGTGGGACTGAGGAGCCCTGTTTGGCTCAGGAGCCGAGCCGAGGGTCAAGGACTTGGGAGATTTAGAAATATCCAGTTTTTCGCTCATAGCCCAAGCCGAGTAGTAGGGATGTGGGGCTGAGAAGCCTCGTTTGGCTTTGGAACCGAGCCTCTTCAGCTTGTGAGAAAGCTAGGACTTATGATTTTCGAGGATAGGTCCTCGACATCCAGGTCGAGGAAGGTGTCCAAGCCGAAGAGTGATGACGAGGACAAGGCATCCTGAACACCTGGTAATGGAGGACATTTCGTCTTCCAATATCATTAATGGCTATCAAACGTTTCGACTCTCCATGCCATAAATGCGCATTTCCTAAGGGCTATATAACCCTCACCCCCTCATCAGAAATTTTGTCACCTCACCGTGAGTTCCCATCGCCGGTGGCTCTCCTGCCACCCACTGACAATTGGGGGTAACAGCTATGGGTGCTGTTTATCCCCGGTTGCTCGTGGGTGAAAGATGGGCCGATCTTGGAGGATGGGGCTCGGGGTGCTTGTCGAGAGCGAGCGCCCTAAATAAAATTATTATCCGACAGTCCTGGGCCAGTGGCTCTCCTTCCACCCTCTGACAATTGGGGATAACGGATGTGAGTGTTGTTTATCCCTAGTTGCCAGTGGGTGAAAGGTGGTTCGATCCTTGGTTCGGGGGTCGGGTGTTCTCGCCATGGGATAGGGCCATAAATCTTAACGAAAACTTTGGGTAAGAGGTTAGCTGAAGTCCCAGCCGAAGGTTTCAGACTTGAAAAATTTTGATGAAACCCCCATAGGTTCTCGAAGTCCAAGTCTAGCAGCGAGGACGATAGTAGATGATGTCCAAGCCGAGGACTAAGAGTTAAGTGATTGAGGAATCCCATGTGGGTGCTCGAAGTCCACGTTGGGTGGCGAGGAAGTGAGTGGATGGTGTCCGAGCCGAGGGCTGGGAGTTGAGTGATTGAGGAATCCCTCGTGGGTGCTCGAAGTCCATGCAGAGTGGCGATGACCTGAGCAGATGGTGTCCGAGCCTAAGGGCTGGGATTTGACTGGCTGAGGAATCCCTCGTGGGTGCTCGAAGTCCATGCCGAGTAGCGAGGACGTGAGCGGATAATGTATGAGCTGAGGGCTAAGAGTTGAGTGATTGGGGAATCCCTCTTGGGTGGTCAAAGTCTATGCCGAATGGCGAGGACATGACCAGTCGATGTCCGAGCACATCGGCTGGTGAGAAAGCTAGGCCTTTGCTCGCTGTGCATGCCGATCGTCGAGCCCCCCAGATTGAGAGAAAGGTAGAGCGTGGCTCTCTGTACATGCCAAGCATCGAGCCCCTCGCTTGTGAGAAGGCTAGGGCAATGCTCGCTATACATGCCGAGCGTCGAGCCGCCCAGCTTTTGAAAAAGCTAGGGTGTGGCTCACTATACATGCCGAGCGTCGAGCCCCCCAGCTTGTGAGAAAGCTAGGGCATTGTCGTTGTACCATGTCGAGTGTCAAGCCCCCAACTTGTGAGAAGGCAAGGGCGTTGCTCGTTGTATATGCTGAGCATCGAGCCCTCCAGCTTGTGAGAAAGCTAGAGCGTGGCTCGCTGTACATGCTGAGCGTCGAGCCCCCCAGCTTTTGAGAAAGCTAGGGCGCTGCTCGTTGTATATGCCGAGCGTCGAGCCCCCCAGCTTGTGAGAATACAGAAAAATTTGAACAAAAAAGTGGAAGAAATAAGATTACACTTTATTTTGTTACAAAAGGGGTGGCACGCACTGCCGATTACAAAGGATTTGTTACACCAGTTCGGTTACAAAAGAAGTCTAGTCCTCCCCTTCGAGGAACTTGATGAGGTGCTCCGCATTCCAGGGCCTCTTCACTACCCTACCCCCTAAGTCTTCGAGTCGGTACATGCCGGGGCATACCACTTTGGATACCTTATATGGGCCGTTCCAGTTGGGGGCAAGCTTTCTCTTCTTGCTGGGGTCGGATATATCTAGTTTTCTGAGCACGAGGTCACCTTGCTTGATGTTGGTGTGGTGGACCTTTTTGTTATAGAATCTCTCGATCTGTTGTTGGTATATACTTCTTCTGACGGTGGATTTTTCTCTAAGCTCGTCAATCAAATCCAAATTTGCTCTGAGGTCGGTTGAGTTGGTCTCCTCGTTGAAGCCTATGATCCTGGGCGAGGGGAGTTCGATTTCTAAGGGGATGACCACCTCGGTACCGTAGGTTAGGTTGAATGGTGATTCGCCCGTGGGGATTCTCCGAGTTGTTCGGTGCGACCAAAGGACGCTCGGTAGCTCGTCTACCCAAAGTCCTTTAGGAGAATTATCCAACTGTTTCTTGATCCCATCAAGGATTTAGCGATTTGCGTTTTTTGCCTGGCCATTTGACTGAGGGTGAGATATCGATGAGAAGCGCTGCAGGATGCCGATGTCTTCGCAGAATTTTTGGAAGTTCTTGTCTGCGAATTAGGTTTCGTTATTGGTGATGACCACCTGTAGGATCCCGAACTGACAGATGGTGTGCTTCCAGAAAAATTGTTGAGTTTGATGCTTCATGATCGTGGCTAGAGGTTCCGCCTCGATTCACTTTGTGAAGTAGTCAATGGCTACCGCAAGGAATTTCCTTTGGCCTGTTACTTTTGAGAAGGGGCCGACGAAGTCCATCCCCCACATGGAAAAGGGGGTCGGGCTGGCCAGCGACTGAAGGTTGGCTTGTGGAAGTCGTTTTACCGAGGAGAATGTCTAGCAAGGGCCGCATCTTCTTACGAGGTCCTGGGCATATTGTAACATGGTCGGCCAGTAATAACAGTGATTTAGGGCTTTCCTAGCAAGCGACCTGCTTCCCATGTGGCATCCTCCGATCCCCTCGTGTAGCTCTTTCAGTGCGTATTTGGCCTCATCGAGGGCCAAACAGCAGAGATAAGGCCTTCCATCCACCTTTGTGTAAGAGTGTTTGAAGAGCATCCCATTGATCATACTGAATCTCTCCGAGCGAATTCTGGTCCTTCTAGCCTCGGCCCGATCCTCAGGAAGTTTGCCATCTGCTAGAAACTTTTGGATGGGAGTCATCCAAGTGTCCGATTGAGCCTCAACAGCAAGGCAAAGGACCTCGTGGATGTTGATGCTAGGCTTTAGGATAACTTCGATTATGACAGTGTGGTCGAGACCTTCGAAGGACGATGAGGCAAGCTTGGATAAAGAGTCAGCTTGAGCGTTTTGCTCTCTCGGGATCCTTTCTACCAAGGTGAAGTCGAAGGCGGTTAAGAGTTGCTAGACTAGCGCCAAGTATTGGACCATCCGAGTGTCACGAGCCTCATACTCCCCGGTGATCTGGTTGACCACGAGCTGGGAGTCGCTGAAGGCTCTGATTTGCCTTGCCCCCGCCATATGTGCTAATGTGAGCCCTGCAATCATCGCCTCGTACTCTGCCTCGTTGTTAGAGGTGGGGAACTTTAGGCATATGGAATACTGGAGGACGAAGTCATCGGGACCTTTGAGTATGACACCCGCGCCGCTTCTGACCTCGCAGGACGAGCCATCGACATAAACCTCCCAAATTGGCTCCTCTTCCAGAAGTTCGGAAGGATCGAAAATGGTGCACTCCGTGATGAATTCGGCGAGGGCCTCCCCTTTAATAGCCATTCTGAGTTGGTGGATGATGTCGTACTGGCTCAGCTCGATCGACCAATTGATTAAGCGGCTAGAATTCTCGGACTTGTGGAGGACGGCCTTGAGGGGCTGGTCTGCGAGAACTTGGATCGAGTGGGCCTGAAAATACGGACGGAGCTTCCGTGCGGCCATGATCAGAGTGTAGGCAACCTTTTTCATCTTAGTGTAACGGGTCTCGGCCGCGAGCAGGACTTTGCTGACGTAGTAGAGCAGCTTCTGAAACCCGTCCTCCTCTCTGACTAACACGGTGCTGAGCGCGTGTTCCGAGGCCGATAAGTAGAGGTAGAGGGATTCTCCTGGCTCGGGCTTGCTTAGTAGATGATGGTTGGCGAGGTAGACTTTCAATTGGTCGAACGCCTGCTGCTGAGAGTCTCCCCATTCGAAGCCTTTTGCCTCTCATCGGGCCTTGAAAAAGGGGAGCAACTTTTCTCCAGACTTGGAGAGGAAGCGGCCGATGGTCGCCAGTCGTCCCATGAGCCATTGAACTTCCTTTATATTTCTAGGAGGGGCCATGTCGATTATGGCCTGAATCTTCTCGGGATTTGCCCTTATGCCGCGCTGGCTAAAAACAAACCCGAGAAATTTTTCCGAGGAGACGCCGAAGGCGCACTTAGCGGGATTAAGCCTCATGTTATGGAGCCGAAGAACACCAAAAGCTTCGACGAGGTCGACCACATGATCCTGCCCTCGGCGGCTCTTGACGAGCATGCCATCAACGTATACCTCCATGTTCCGACCGATATTTTCTTTAAAGACCCGATTGACGAGCCTCTGATAGGTGGCACCGGCTTTGTTTAGCCCGAAGGGCATGACCCGGTAGTAGTAGAGACCTTGGTCGATTACAAAGGCTGTCTTGGCAATGTTCGCAAGGAACATCCTGATCTGGTTATAGCCTGAAAAGGCATCCATGAAGGTCAGTAGCTCGTGACCCGACGTCGCGTCGATCAGTGCGTCGATGCTTGGGAGGTAGAATGGATCTTTGGGGCATGCGTTGTAGCGCCCCAAATTTTCAATATGATATCTCAGAAATACGTGGCACAATTCCAAGCATCAACCTTAATTGTAATAGTAAACATAGCCAAAACACAGATAAATTTTTTAACTTTTATTACATTAATTCTTTACAAAGCACAGCGGAAAAACAAACACCTTGAATTACAAATTCTTTCTTTTACAACACATTCTTTTACAATTCACATAAACCATAACATCAATCTAGCACAAGCATCCAAATCCCAAAGCTATAGGTACCTACCTGTAAAACATGAGGCTAGAGATAACCCTAACCCCCAAAACTACAGGAGTCAACCATAACGGTGTGAGTGACATCAAAAGAAAAGCAACATAAGTAAAGCATAAAGGATAAAGTCATAAACAATATGTATCAACGGTAAGAATAAATGAAATAAAAAATAACAATAATAAAACATGAAAACATAAAGTGAAACTAGACTAAGTATCAAGTGTAGAAAAAAAGGAAAACAACATACATAAAAACCAAGTCAAGAAAACACCAATGCTATATGCTGACTCTCTAATTCATACTTGTCGAAATTATGCATCCCACTCTACATAGGTCCGATGCAAGCACTTATCGTTCTCCACTTGATAGGGTTTAATCCCCCGTTATGCAACTAATCCAACCACAATGACTACTACGAGATATAGATAAACTATGAGTATTAGCCCACGCCTCGATAATTCTGGAGGTCAATCTCTATCCACAGATAATTCTGGAGACTATTTCACGCACACCTGGGAATCTTCGAGAATACCCCACACACAAGCTATGGCGCTTCATCACACGAATACCCCATGAGTGTCGCCTCGACCCCGATAATTCCGGAGATCAATCCCACACCGCAAGTAATTCCGGAGACTATTTCACTCACACCCCGATAATTCTGGGGATTATCTCACACTGTAAGCCATACTGAGGTCCATAACCCATGTTCTCATTTCATCATATCACCATCTAATGCCTATCCTTATTTTGTTTAGTTAATTAATTATTAGATTTCTAATCTCTTAGAGTTGGTGTACCCTACCGGGCTTAAATCAACTGAACAACAACCAAAATCTCAACCGTCGATAGCTAAGGCCCCACTCAATCTCTAAAGATTCATAACTCAACCATCAATACCAAACATTCAATAAACTCATAAATCCATCATTAAAGCATTTATAACAAGAAAACATCCAAATCCATTTGATGTACTCATGGAATTCCAGAAATTTTAACTAAAAATATTAAATTCATTAAATAGCATAAATCAAATTTTTAAGTCGTAGAATATCACGAAACATCAATTCCTTTGAAAATCACACATATCTCTCTTTATAAAGTCATAAGAATGTAATTTAAATTTTAATAGAAACAAAATATAACTTTCTGTAAAATACAGTAATCTGCAGTAAAATGTCATTTAAATACAGTAGATTTGTAACCTCTATTTTTCATTTTGTGTATTTTTGAGAGTATTTTTCGTTTTGGTGTATTTTCTCTCTTGTATTCTTTCTGAACCTTATATTGGAGTTGTTTTTAAAATATATTCGTTTATTTCTTTTTTTAGCCCTTGTGGTTGATTGGTTGTCTCTTTGTTTCGTTCTTCATTATTATTGTTCTTTCTTTCATTTGGTTCTTGTCTTCTTTATTTTGTGTTCTTGGGTACTTGTGGTGGTGATTGGTTGCTCATCCTATTCCCAATCCTATTGTTTGACCCCTAATAAGATTACCAAAGCCAAATTAAATCTACAATCCTATTTGTTATCCTATGAAATTAATCCTTATCAATACCCATAAAACAAATCCTACTACTACTCCTAATTACCCACAACCCAATTACCCATTAACCCTAATCCCCATATATATATATATATATATATATATATATATATATATATATATATATATATATATATATATATATATATATATCTAATCCCTCTCTCACAAAATCCTAACCCTAATTCTCTTCACCCTAACCCCCGGCCTCCTCCCCTTTGCTTGCACCACCCCGCACACCACAGCCGACGCCCAGACCCCCCAAGCCGAGCCCCCCTCTCTCCGGCCTGCACTTCAACCCGTAACACCCCAAACCCGAGACCCCCTCCCTTGGCCGACCTCCTCACACCACCATACAACAATCCCTAGTCTCTCTCATCCTCTCCAGCGTTGATTTCTCTCGTGTCCGCAAGCCACTTTTGTCGCCATCTCTCTTTGGACCATCTCTCTCTTTTGGTGGAGTTTGTTCGTGTGGAGATTTTCGCTCGAATTTGCTTGGATTCATTCATTCGTGAATTTCCATTCGTGGGTTTTGCTCATTGTCGGGAATCCATTCCCGTTATTCTTGATTTTCATCGTTCGTCATCTTCGGTTAAGGCAAGTAACTTGTACTCAAATTTTTTTGTATGATACAAGTCAAAAATACCACCTATAGTGTAGTTGGGTCTAGAGACGACTCTTGTTTGTGTTATTCTTGATGGGTTTTGTCGCTATAGTGCTATTTGACCATAGATGACTCACGACATAAAATTTGACATGAAATAACTTAGGTTTTACCCGTTCTTGATTTGATCATGTATGTGGGACTTTTGTGAGAATTCGTGATTTTGTTGAGACCCATGTGATATACTTGGTGTGGACATACTAGATACCCTAATTCATGATGTTTGGATACTTGGTAGACTTGATTTCATGTTTAGTTGTGTTTCAAACAAGTTTTGTATGATATATGTTGAGTTGTTGTTAAAGGGAAAAATCTGTATCTTGTCGCTGATCTGTTTTGTTTGCTATTTTGGACTGTCTTGAAGTCAGTATCTTAGTTACAGTATAAAACAGGAGTTTTAGAGAATTTTGTCTATTTTCCAACCCCTCTGACCTTGCTTGATTTCGTTTTCGTACGTGTGAGTTATGACTGTTTTACTATAAAGGTGTCGATCTTTTCTACATTTCGTTTCTTGGTGTTTTTGATGACTAAATCATTTTAATAACTGTGCTACACATATTATTTTGACCTAGAAATTTTTGGTGGATTTTATGGATGAGTTTTATGTGCCATTTCATGCTCATCTATGAAAACTATACTTGCTGTATTTTGCTCGCTGTTTTGTAAAGAATCGTATTTTCACCCTGATTCCTTTTACCGTACGAAAAATATTTGTGAAATATAAAAGTTAGTATATTTTATCTATTTTCATATCCCTTTTGCGGAATTGGATTTCGTTTCACTGGTTGCGAGATATCATAGTTTTCGTACAGCAGTGTTGGGAATTCCATATTTGCCAAACTCTCGTATATTGATGTTTCTTGATTTTTTATGACTGATCTAATTTTACTGGAAAATTTTGAAACTTTATATTTAGATACTTGACATATAGGGGAATACCCCAGATTTTTTGTGGATTTATTTAATGTGTTTTCATACTATTTTCCTGTTCTTGAATTCGTTTTCCTGATTCCTGGCTGAACCTATTTTCTGTATTCAAATCAGTTTTGAGCTATGATTTTGTGAATTAATATATGATTTAGTTATACTCTCTGGATTCGGTTACGAGTCTATTTTCTAGATGTTTCGACGGATTTAGATTTTCATACTTGTTACACTGGGAATCACTGTTTTACTACAGTATGGTTTTGCTGTCCCGAACTTGAGATTTGTCTATTTTATTCCTTTATTAAATATCTTGCACTCGTACATGTTTATCTTGCAACCTGCACTTGTTACATGATCATGCCATGTTATTCTTGATATATTTTGCACATATATATACTTGTTTGACATAAATAAGAAATAACCAAGCCGGGGTTTAAGGGACAGATCTAATAGTGGATAATTCAGAAACGTGTACCCGGAAGGGGATCCACTGATCCTACGTGATTACTTGAGACATGATACTTGACACGTGATTACTTGATACTTGCATGCAAGACACGATACTTGCCAACACAACTTGACACGTGATTACATGATACATGATACATGATACTTAGAGCTTGGAGCTCGATTACTTGACTTATCTCCGAGTATACTGCCCTCTATGGTCCACTATGAAATCTAAAGCAAAACTGTTTGATGTAGCAACCATGTAAGGTGGGCTGCATGAAGTGCTACCTAGATAGTAATCACTACAAGACTTGATACATGATACTTGAACATGATACATGCTTGCTGGATACATGACTACATGATACTTGAGACTTGAAACTTGACACTTGATACATGATTACATGATATTTGACACTTGATGCATGTTTACATGATACTTGATTACTTGACACTTGATTCATGCCATTTACACTTATTCACTTTGCCATGCTAGTTGTTTATTTTGACATCATGCTTATACCATGTTACTAGTTAGTTTCCCCATGTACTTGTATCCTACATTATAAGTGGCCCGTAACTTGCAATTGACAGGTACTTGTTTTCTCTTTCCCTCTTCCCTGCATTCGTTGAATTCCAAATTTTGGAGAACAGGTTCCAGACGGTATTGGTGACATGAAGTATTAGTGCTGCATTTTATTATTATTATTTCTTGTAGCTTGCTTGAACAATATTGTATTTTGAGACTTGGATTTATTCTTGTATTTGGGCAATGTGACCCGAGATATTTGTTTTATTCAGATCATGACTATTTGAGATTTATATATTTGGTTTCAAGCATTCTTGTTGGTATTTTGGTTCATATGTGCATGTGGTTGATTCTTTTGATTCTGACTCTGTTAATTCTTGTGAATGTTGTAAGGATTCTTGAACAGCTTATGGATGATGAAAATCATTCGCTGGGCTTTTGTCTCGTATCCGTATTCCGTATACTTTTTGGGAAGCGGGGCGTGACAAGATTAATAACCCACAATATCGAAGAACCAATCGTTTAAGAAAAACATCAAAAAACTCAAGAAATCCATCAACCAGAGCAATGACAGTCGACTGTTGAAAAATGGCCAGTCGACTGTCCTGCAAAAATCCAAAAACTCAAGAAAACCATCAGTCAGGATAATGACAGTCGACTGTTGGAAAAATGCACAGTCCATTGTCCTGCGAAAATCCAAAAACTCAAGGAACCCAACATTTACGATGGTGACAGTCGACTATTGGAAAATGGACAGTCGACTGTCGATCCCTGCAGACTACAGTTTTGAAGGTTGTGCATGTTTTACTGATACATTGATTTACTTTATAAAACTGCAATTGGTAAAAACTAAATTCCTGAGATAGTTGGATATAACTTGTATAACATATAGGAGTTTACAAAAAACATCAAAACATATCAAAATCTCAAAATAGTAAATCTTTCACAAAATTATTCAAAATCAGTAAAAGTGTGTAATGTGTATTTGTGCATTAGTTAAGCATCAAAACTCCATCAAATAAGAGTACTAAAAGTTATCAAACTGATTCAATATTGAACAACACCAATCCAATCAAAACTTCACAAAATCCACAAAACCCAAATTTTTGGTCTGTAGGTAATCAGACCCAAAGAACTCAACCTCCTCTTTACTTCAAAAATTCGATCTTTTGATTCAATAAACCCTTCCATAACTTGTTATACACAAACCATACTGATCCCAATAGTTTACTCATGAATATATACAATTATAACATGCAACAATCAAGTTTTATCCATCAAAACTTATCAACAGTGTGTACATATCTACAACCAACAGTAAAGATCTCACCTTTGCTCAAATTGTGCATTATACAACAGATCATTCATTATACTCAACCAAATCAGTAATAATCTGAAAGAAAGCAACCTACTCATGATTTCTATTAGGTTCTTTAACAATCACAAGTCATTAAATTAGGATTTTGATCATCAATAGTGTAGTTTAATGAAAAAATTCACTTTTTAATTGATCTACTCATCAAAACTACATATATCTTCATACCATCATCTAACATGCTTTCTAATAGATCATCACATACAACATGCTTAGAACAATAAGAAAACAAACATATGTCACTCACCTTATTGAAGAATCAACCGAAGATAATAAACAAATAAGAAAAATCCCTCATTTCGCAAGAAAACCAAGATCCTCGCTTTAAAACTCCGAGAACATAATAATAAGAAATCTCTTTGTGTTGTGCAGCGAAGACACGGCTGCACTCCACCCTATATGTAACGCCCCGATTTCCGGTAACTGGGAAACCGTGACATAAGCCAGAATCTTTTCTTCAATTAGCCACAATACATAGAAAAACAAGAAAATTTAAAACTTTTTATTCAACACAAATGTACTACAAATTCGAATGTTACAAAATTGCAATAAATTACAACAGTGTTACAAGAATACCTTTACAATCCCAAGTGTTACAACTTTCAACATATTACATCAGAGTATAATGAATAAAGAACAATACTTGGTATTTCACTTGGATGCTTTCCAACAAATAAATAGATTACAAAATTGTTACAATGGAACAATAGTAAACAACATATAATGCAGCGAAAATAAAAACGACTCTTGCTTCTCTCGCCTTGAGTCCTCCTGAATCCTGTACCTCTACTTCTGCAATCGGTACCTATTGAAATGGGGACGTCGGTACATATACTGACGTTTTTAAGGCTGATAACTAGTAGCGATTCTCCACTTAAGCAAACAGATTGATGAAAAGAGAAACGTGTATATATAATTTGGTGTGTCAGTGTATGCTATGCCTTAGACTTTAATACCCGATCGACTAATGCGATGATGTTCTTATTCTAATGCAAGCAAGTCTCCGGAACAGTATGCAGCCCATACTACATACGCCACATCTCAAGCCGTTTCTTCATATATAGGGATTTGAACCCTCATTATGAATTCTACATTGTACATAATCCTGTTCCTGATAATACGTGACTGTGAGGTTGCAGGTGGGTCAAGTCTCACCAATGCAATACGATTATGGTGTCTCCGTTTGCCACTACTAGCCGGCATGCCGAACCTCACTCAAAAAGCAAGGTTACAGGTACGGTCTAGTTCCGTTACTGCAGTCAATAGTGGTGTCCATGTTTGCCACTATTGCCCAGCGTATCGGGCCTCATTCGAAAATCAAAAGAACATAGGGTCTCGCATGCGCAGGATAGAGCGAAGCCTACCCTGTGGCACCCCTAGGGTCTGGCAAACGCAGGACTGCACGTAGCATCCTATGGCACCCCAAGCCACGATATTTCAGGAATTAACAGACGAGATACGCAACCCGTGCTCCCAACTCGTAAGAAGACACCGTATGTATCCCTTTGACGGGAAGGTACAACACAATAACACCGCCTAGTGTCGGCCTATAGGACAGGTCGGATCATAAGGAATTACCCTTAACACCAACTCTTTTCCTTCGGCAAAAATGATAATAAGTAAAGTTTAAGTAGTAATAGCCATAAGTTTCTACCCTAACGATGTCACTAAGCCCAAACAATCTCACGGGGTTCTCAATAACTTTCTTATGATTATCCCGATCCAAATCCAACTCATGGCCTATCGATCCAAGACACCGGTGACGAAAATCTCTCTCACTCATCATTACCCCTAACTCGGATCTCATCAACATTCTCGGCCCACGATCAACCCACATCAGCTAAGATCCATCGGTGCTCGAGGTGTGATTTATCCACAGTTTCTAAGGTGGTAAGATGCGATTCTTAATGGTCGATGGCCCCTACAGCAATTATGAGACCCTATCACTACCCCTAACTTGGATCTCGTCAACACTCTCGGCCCACGATCAACCCACATCAGTTAAGATCCGTCGGTGCTCGAGGTGTGATTTATCCACAGTTTCCAAGGTGGTAAGATGCGAGTCTTGATGTTCGATGACCCCTAGGCTAGCTTTTATCTAGATAATAATACTAGTGACTTTTCCAACCATTATTTACACTATATTGAAGATGAAGCATGTGCACATCATATGGTCCAATTTCGATTAGAAACGCATACAACTAGAACTCATGGGTTCTTTTCCCAAATTTGAACTAGGACAATATGCGACTAGGTTCATGGGTTCTTTCTCAAAGTTGAGCTAGAATCACCTAGAACCTAATTGCATGGGTTCCTCGCCAATTCGAGCTAGAACTATCATGGAGCTAGTTTCATGGGTTTCTTCTTAAAAATCGAACTAGAGCAAATGTGGAACATGGGTTCATTTCAATAGTTCCATTGGATTAGCATGCAAGCTAAACTCATGGGTTTCTTTTAGGATTTAACCGAAACCACTACAATCATATAACTCAAACACACATGGATTTTTTTGAATCTAAAAACAACTACACATCTCAAACATGGGTTCTTTACTAGAACTAGTACAATAACACAAGCATGTGTTCTTTACTTAGAACAACTACAATAACTCAAGCATGGTATCTTTCTACAACTCAAGCATAAATACAATTTAAGCATGGGTTTTCTTCTACAACAACTCAAACATGGTATACAACTTAACATGGGTTTCTTCTACAACAACTCAAGCATGGTATCTACTTTACATGGGTTTCTTCTACAACAACTCAAGCATGGTATACTTAATATAATCAACTTAAGCATGGTTTCTTCCTACAACTCAAGCATGGTATACAACTTAACATGGGTTTCTTCTACAACAACTCAAGCATGGTATACAACTTAACATGGGTTTTTTCTACAACAACTCAAGCATGGTATACTTACTATAATCAACTTAAGCATGGTTTCTTCCTACAACTCAAGCATGGTATACAACTTAAGATGGGTTTCTTCTACAACAACTCAAGCATGGTACACTTACTATAATCAACTTAAGCATGGTTTCTTCCTACAACTCAAGCATGAATAGGTTTCTTTGCTACAACAATCTACAACTTAAGCATGGATTCCTACAACTACTTAAGCATGGTTCTTCACTAAAAATAATTAGCAACTCAAGCATGTCATTTTTCTGACATAGAATAATGAAAACTCAAGCATGGTAGGTTCATGGATTCATATAAACATGGATAGGTTCTTTTACTAGAACAACTACAAATCTCAAGCATGATGGGTTCACAAGCATGATTGGGTTCATGGGTTTCACAAGCATGAATAAGTTCATAAGCATGAATGGGTTCATAAGCATGAATGGATTTCCTTGCTACACAATTAAGCATGGATGGGTTCACAAGCATGAATAGGTTCTCTTTTTGATATAGAACACAAACATGGTAGGTTCATGGGTTTACATAAGCATGGATGGGTTCTTTGCTACAACTCAAGCATGGTAGGTTCTTTACTAAGAACAACTAAATATCACAAGCATGAATGGGTTTCTAGCAACCTATAAAAGTTTAGAACATGCTACTAAAAGACTAAAAATAAATTATTACAAGACTACTCTTTTAGGAAATTACAAGTCCTATATATTACAAAGACTACATTTATTAGTCTACAAATTAGTACATACTACAACCCACTTTTTCTTCAATCCTACAAGTTCCTACATACAATAAGAGCAACCTTTTATGAACAAGGGTTAGTAAAGAATGATTTCTTAACAAGTAGAGAGCAACATACAACAAAACTTATCTTTAAAAAAATAGCTAGATGGGTTTACAACCCCTAGAATGGGTAGTAAATATTCTTAGTACACTAATCTTTATAAGCACATAGTTATAGTCCAAGTCATAGTTTTTGAGTTCAACAAAACAACCATAATAACAACAATAAACATACAAGGTTAAAGAACAACCTTTATGTGTTTTATTTAAGTTCCACCACCTATCTTTTTCATGGGATCTTTTTTATCCCTACAACCACCTTATGCTTAATACTTAGTCCAAGTCATTTTTAGAACGCACATACAACAAAAGTGGACAAGAATCCATACAAATAAAAAGAGATAACTTCATCTTGATTTTCTACCGTTCTTATGCAAAAATCTTAGTCCGATTAGTCCAAAATAATTATAAGGACAACAATAATCAAAGCAACGTTCAAGATTCTATCTTTATGTGGTTTTGTTGAGTCCTTTCATTCCATCCTTCTCATGGGATCATTTTGATCCCTACAAACATGCTTATGCTTAGGAATTTAGTCCAAGTTATTTAGGAACACACATACACAACAACACATCATACGATGAGTTCATTTTAATCTACAACCACTTATATGCTTAGAAAAATAGTCCAAGTTATTTAGAACATACACCTACAACATCCACCATAAAAAAGATGTGTTCTTTTTATCCTACAAC
This sequence comes from Hemerocallis citrina, assembly GCA_017893485.1. NCBI lineage: Eukaryota > Viridiplantae > Streptophyta > Magnoliopsida > Asparagales > Asphodelaceae > Hemerocallis > Hemerocallis citrina. Next base: position 133,138,558 of record CM030364.1, on the reverse strand, counting down.
AAATAACCATCAAAGATGGGTTCTTTACTCACATAGAACTATTATTAACCCTAAAAGATGGGTTCTTTTCTACATAAAAAAAATAAAAGAGAACAAAACAACCTAAAAAATTAGAAGTAGAGAATCCCCACCTTTTGAATCTATGCAGGAAGGACTAGCTAGCAACCTTCTCCTTTCTCCTTAGCTTCTACTACAAAAAACCTTCAATGAAGAACACTCCTATGGATAACCCCCAAATGTAGAACACTTACTCTTTTTTTTTCCTTTCTCTTTTTTTTCCTTTCACTTTCTTTTCCTTCTCTTTCTTTTCCTTTCTCTTTTTTTTTCTTGTAAATGAGGAAAAGTGTGAAGGGGAGGGATTTTTATAGGACCAAATGAGGGTGGAAAGTGCAAAATACATCAACACAAATGCACAAACTCCTTGGGGTTCATTTGGGCCGGCCATAGGATTGATGAGGTGGAGGGTGAGGTGGAAGGGTGAGGTGGAGAAGAGGTTTCTAGTAGAAGACACATATTAATACTCTTATGTATCTCTAATTAATCTTAACCCTAGGTTTAAGCCTCCAAATAAATCCTAGCCCTCCAAATTTGATTAATCATGACAAAAATAAGATATTTTTTTCCAAAACACATGCTACATGATTCGTACAAACGTACGAAATCGGTACAATATGCTTACGTATGTATATATTTATATACCGATAATTTCTGTTTGTAAAACCGCTCAATCCGTACAAAAATAATTTAATTATGAAAATAATAATAAAATAAATTTTATACAATACAGATGTATACAAACTGGTACATTCACACAGATAATCCTTATTAACAAAACCGGGTGATATCCACCAAAAATATTTCATTTCGGGAAATAAAAATAAAATAATAATTTTCAGTATTTGCTCGGGATTTTTCCATACATTTTTCTCAAAAAATGCATTTTTCAGGATTTCGTACAAGTGCACAAAACTGATACAATAGCTGTATATACTTACCATTATATAGGCCCAGGTAACATTTTATGAGAAAAACCAAGAAATTATCATTTAAAAATATTTTAATTTAAAAATAATAATTTATACAATATAATATCCGTCCGAGATATTACACTATATAGGCCGGAAATCCAAGTATCTAGGGTTTTGAATAGATTTGTAAAATACCTCTTTTAAAATATATCTTTACATATATAGATCCTTATACTTGGAAATTAAATAAAACCAACTTAATTGAGATTTAAAAACAAAAAAAAGTACCATATAACCAACCGGCACTGTTTTGAAAGCCCAGAAAAATGAATTTGCCATTTTGCCCCTCTAAGTGGCAATTTTGCAAAAAGACCTTTCTTTATCAAAACTTGCAAAATAAACCAAATTTATCAAAATAAAAAGTAAAATCTTTACCTCTGAGTTGACTAGGTATCATGCCTAGCCCAAAAATCCGAAGATCTGGAGTTTTCACTCCAAGTGGTAATTTTGCACAAAAGTCCATCTTTTTTGTAATATATGCAAATAGGTCAAATAATTATTATAAATATCCAGAAAATTCACAAATAATATCTAATAATAAATAATGAGTTTCCCCAAAATAATTTTTTACTTTGAACTCCCAAGAAAATATTTGCACGTGCTTTGCATGTGTAAAAAGGTAAATTTTCAAAAAATATTTATTAAATCACCAAAAATCATTTTAATTAATTTATTAATCTTAAAAATATTATTTAAAAATCTGGGGTATTACATCACTCCCTCCTTAGAATAGTTCTGTCCTCAGAACTACTACTAATAGGGTCCAAACAAAATAAGCAAAATGAATTGAAATCTCATAAATGGAAACATAGTTTAAGAAATACAATTACACAAGAGAATGTAATCTAACAAAAGAAATACCACTCAACTCAAAGAGTACAATCATACAAAAGAATACAATCATACATAAAGCTCAGGAAAAAAAAACCCCTTCATCCTCCGGCTTCCAAGTAGCTCCCGCTGCGCACTCTAATAACTTGCCTTTGGAAACCTGCTGCAACATCTTTTGAATCTCCGCATCTAACTTCTGACCTCCACCATCAGATTCAACTTCTGAGGATCCGTGGCTACTCCCTCCTTAGAAAGGATATGACCAAGAAAAGCTACCTCGATCTTCCAAAACTCACACTTTGACAGCTTGGTATACAAGTTATGCTCCTGCAACTTCTGTAACACCTCTGTCAAGTGAATAGAATGCTCTTCCTCCGACTTCGAACCTGATGATACCCTTTACTCACCAATTCCTCATTCTGCTTCTGACTTCATCTGGATTCATCAACTTAAATATCATAGCAGTCACTTTCGTGTCCTTCTTCTTCTCCCGAAAAGTCACTGCGGAACCACCTGGTGCTCCACTAACACCTCTTCCTCTTGCATTCAATTGTGGCATCATAAATTGTCATTCAATCAATGCCCACAATCACATCCACACCCTGAATTTGTAGCTCAATGAGATCAATACCAAATAATCTCCAACCAATCTTGATATCACAGCCTTCGTAATATCGATCAGCAACCAATTCTTCTCCTGACGGCATTGCCACCAACAAGACTCTGCCTGGAAACAACTTAGATTCCACACCTAAGACTTTTGCAAAATTGGGCGACATAAATATTTGCGAAGAACCAGTATCAAATAAAACTTTTGCTTTTATTCCATTAACCAAAACAAATCCTGTTACATAAGGAATGATACTCAAATCTCCAATTTATTCTCAAACAAAGTTTTACTTAATACATTGAATAAATAAGAATTCAAAATTCTTGCATACCCTAAATTACATCCTCTGAGTTATCCGCATCCTCCTTTGTCAATGCGAATACTCACCCTTGCCTCTGAAATTTGTCTTCGCCTAAACCTTCCTTCTTCAATCGTGGACAATAAAGCTTAGAATGCTCCACTTGCCCACACTGAAAACAAGTCTGCTTCGCCAGTTTAGGACACGCTGACCTGTAGTGACCCGCCTCCTTAAAGTAGTAACAAGTCACCTCCTGAGTTACAGTGCCCCCTGCTCTGGCCTACTGAACTTGCCCTGCTTCACTGGGAACTTCTTCCCACTCTGACTAGCTGCTGACCTCTTGTTCCTGTTCCAGGTTTCTTGCTTCTTCTGGAACTGATCCATTACTTCTTCTGTCATAGCTGCTCTCCTGACCAACTTATCAAACCTCCTGATACCCAATGGAATCATCCTCGACCTCAGATTCTGCCTCAAGCCCTGCTCGAATTCTTGGCCTTCTTCGCTTCATCAACAATCAGCTCTAGTGCATACCTTGACAGCTGAGCGAACTTAGTTTCATATTCACCCACTGTCATATTGCCTTGCTGCATATTCAAGAATTCTGTTGCCTTCTTCTCCTGAATATCCAGAGGAGAGAAACGATCCCTGAATTCATCCATAAAAGCTTCCTAAGTGACTTGCTGATCTCCAAAGGTCCTCTTCACTGACTGCCACCAGATGTCAGCATCCTTTTCTAACTGCATAGTAACCAATTTTACCTTATTGACTGCTGGGGTTTCCAAGACTTCGAAGACCAACTCCATCTGTCTAATCCAATCATCAACCTCATTTGGATCAGACTGTCCCTCAAACACTGGTGGCTTCATCCGCTTGAAGGATTCAACTTGCTTGATAGGATCAGCATTGACAAACACTAGTCCAGTCCCCCTGATTCTGATTCTGTGCCATATTAGCGGTCATGAATGCATTCAAGGTCTGATACACCCTGGCAATCTCAGTCCCAAGATCAAGTCCAGCCCCATCAACATTACTACCATTCCTAGTCCTGGGTCCTGCCATTATAATGAATATTGCAAAATAAGGGTAAAGTTAGAGCATCACAACACAACACATATTCACATCAATACCTCATGGAAAAACCTCAACCATAACCCAAACCAAAACATCATGTTCTAACTCGATGTGATACTCACACTCTAATGTCCACGCCTAGTTACTCACGCTCCAATATCCACACCTAGGTTTACTTTTATACCATATTTATTATTACTATTGAAGCATGCTCTGATACCAATCTTTGTAGTGCCCCGAATTTCCAATATAATATCTCATAAATACGTGGCACAATTTCCAGCATCAACCTCAATTGTAATAGTAAACATAACCAAAATACAGATAAATTTTTCAACTTTTATTACATTAATTCTTTACAAAGCACAGCGAAAAAACAAACACCTTGAATTACAAATTCTTTCTTTTATAACACATTCTTTTACAATTCACATAAACCATAACATCAATCTAGCACAAGCATCCAATTCCAAAGCTATACGTACCTACCTGTAAAACATGAGGCTAGAGATAACCCTAACCCCCAAAACTACACGGGTCAGCTATAATGGTGTGAGTGACATCAAAAGAAAAGCAACATAAGTAAAGCATAAAGGATAAAGTCATAAACAACATGTATCAATGGTAAGAATAAATGAAATAAGAAATAACAATAATAAAACATGAAAACATCAAATGAAACTAGACTAAGTGTCAAGTGTACAAAAACAGGAAAACAACATACATAAAAACCAAGTCAAGAAAACACCAATGCTATATGCTAACTCTCTAATGCATACTTGTCAGATTCTATGCATCTCACTCTACATAGGTCCGGTACAAGCCCTTATCGTTCTCCACTTGATAGGGTTTAATCCCCCGTTATGCAACTAATCTGACCATAATGACTACTACGAGATATAGATAAACTGTGAGTATTAGCCCATGCTCCGATAATTTCGGAGGTCAATCTCTATCCACAGATAATTCCAGAGACTATTTTACTCACACCTGGGAATCTTTGAGAATACCCCACACCGGAAGCTATGGCGCCTCATCACATGAATACCCCATGAGTGTTGCCTCGACCTCGATAATTTCGGAGATCAATCCCATACCGCAGGTAATTTCAGAGACTATTTACTCACACCTCGATAATTTCGGGGATTATCTCACACCGTAAGCCATACTGAGGTCCATAACCCATGTTCTCATTTCATCATATCACCATCTAGTGCCTGTCCTTAATTTGTTAAGTTAATTAATTATTAGATTTCGAATCTCTTAGAGTTGGTGTACCCTACCGGGCTTAACTCTTGAACAACAACAAAAATTCTCAACTGCCGATATCTATGGCCCCACTCAATCTCTAAAGATTCATAACTCAACCATTAATACCAAAAATTTCAATAAACTCATAAATCCATCATCAAAGCGTTTATAACAAGAAAATGACAACATCCAAATCCATTTGATGTACTCATGGAATTCCAGAATTTTTAACTAAAAATATTAAATTCATTAAATAGCAGAAATCATATTTTTAAGTCGTAGAATATCACGAAACAACAATTCCTTTGAAAATCACACATATCTCTCTTTATAAAGTCATAGGAATGTAATTTAAATTCTATTAGAAAGAAAAAATATAATTTTCTGTAAAATACAGTAATCTGTAGTAAAACGTCATTTAAAAACAGTAGATTAATAACCCACAATATCGAAGAACCAAACATTTAAGGAAAACATCAGAAAACTTAAGAAATCCATCAGCCCGAGCAATGGCAGTCGACTGTTGAAAAATGGCCAGTCGACTGTATTGCAAAAATCCGAAAACTCAAGAAAACCATCAGTCAGGACGGTGACAGGTGACTGTTGGAAAAATGGACAGTCGACTGTCCTATGAAAATCCAAAAACTCAAGGAACCCATCAGTGAGGATGGTGACAGTCGACTGTAGGAAAATGGACAGTCGACTGTCGATCCCTACAGACTGCAGTTTTGAAGGTTGTGCATGTTTTACTAATACATTGATTTACTTTATAAAATTAAAAATTTGTAAAAACTAAATTCCTGAGATAGTTGGATATAACTTGTATAATATATAGGAGTTTATAAAACACATCAAAATATATCAAAATCTCAAAATAGTAAATCTTTCACAAAATTCTTCAAAATCAGTAAAAGTGTGTATATGTGTATTTGTGCATCAGTTAAGCATCAAAACTCCATCAAATAAGAGTAGTAAAAGTTATCAAATTGATTCAATACTGAACAACACCAATCTAATCAGAACTTCACAAAATCCACCAAACCCAAATTTTCGGTCTGCGGGTAATCAGACTCAAAGAACTCAACCTCCTCTTTACTTCAAAAATTCGATCTTTTGATTCAATAAAACCTTCCATAACTTGTTATACACAAACCCTACTGATCCCAATAGTTTACTCATGAATATATACAATTATAACATGCAACAATCAAGTTTTATCCATAAAAACTTACCAACAGTGTGTATATATCTACAACCGACAGTAAAGATCTGACCTTTGCTCAAATTGTGCATTATACATCATATCATTCATTATACTCAACCAAATCAGTAATAATCTGAAAGAAAGCAACCAACTCATGATTTCTATTAGGTTCTTTAACAATCACAAGTCATTAAATTAGGGTTTTGATCATCAATAGTGTAGTTTCATGAAAAGATTCACTTTTTAATTCATCTACTCATCAAAACTTCATATATCTTCATACCATCATCTAACATATTTTCTAATAGATAAATCATCACATACAACATGCTTAGAACAATAAGAAAACGAACATATATTACTTACCTTATTGAAGAATCAACCGAAGATAATAAAGAAATAAGAAAAATCCCTTATTTCGCAAGAAAACCAAGATCCTCGCTTTAAAACTCCAAGAACATAATAATAAGAAATCCCTTTATGTTGTCCAGTAAAAAGACGGCTGCACTCCACCTTATATAGGCCGGAAATCCAAGTATCTAGGGTTTTGAATAGATTTGTAAAATACCTCTCTTAAAATATATCATTACATATATAGATCCTTATAGTTGGAAATTAAATAAAACCAAATTAATTGATATTTAAAAACAAGAAAAAATACCCTATAATCAGGCAGCACTGTTTTGAAATCCCAAAAAAACAAATTTGCACTTTTGCTCCTCTAAGTGGTAATTTTGCAAAAAGACCCTTCTTTATCAAAACTTGCAAAATAAACCAAATTTAGTAAAACAAAAAGTATAATGTTTATCTCTGAGTTGACTAGGAATCATGTCCAGCCCAAAAATCTGAAAATCTAGAGTTTTCACTCCAAGTGGTAATTTTGCACAAAAGTCCATTTTTTTGTAATATTTGCAAATAGGTCAAATAATTATCAGAAAAATCCAAAAAATTCACAAATAATATCTAATAATAAATAATGATTTTTCCCAAAATAATTTTTTACTTTGAACTTCCAAGAAAATATTTGCACGTGTTTTGCACGTGTTAAAAGGTAAATTTTTCAGGAAAATATTTATTAAATCACCAAAATTCATTTTAATTCATTTATTAATCTTAAAAAAATTATTTTAAAATCTGGGGTATTACACGCATTGTTGAGGTCCGTGAAGTCTATACGGATCCTCCAATTTTCGCTTGCCTTCTTCACCATCATGACGGTAGCCAGCCACTGGGATAGCTGACCTCTTGTATGAACCGGGCGGACAACAGTTTGTCCACCTCCTCTTTCAATGCCTGTTACCTCTCGGGAGCGAACTTACGTCGCTTCTGCTGGATCGGCTTAGAGCCCAGGTGGACGCTTAGTTTGTGAATGATGAGGTCTTCGGAAATCCCGTGCATATCAGACGGGGTCCCGGCAAAGAGGTTGATATTCCAACAAATACACTCGATAAGGGTCGGTCTCAAATTTGGGGATAGGTGTAGCGCCCCGAATCCCACTACCGGAAATCTGTAACACAAACCAGAATCTTTTCCTTCGAATGCATCTCAACACAGTAATAGTATGAAAAATTTGAAACTTTTTATTTTCAAATAAAATTATTACATCATCAATTACAATCATTATCTAATTCTTGAACAAGGAATACAAATTACATTAAAGTATTACATTTTCTCCTAAGTAACCGCTATCGCCTACCCTTCGGAGCGGTAGTCAACTAATCTTCCATTGGAACTCCACTGAGTGGGCAGTCTGCTTCCCGGAGATGTGCTACATGGCTCAAGCCTTCTGCTACGCTACTCTGATTCTTCCACAACTGCTTTATTTGTGAGGATGTCCATTGGCTATTCCACTTGGATACTTTGCTGGCCTTGAGTCTTCTTGTATTCGTAATCCGGCTTCCAGCACCTAATTGAGTGAGCACGTCAGTACATATACTGACACAATGCTAATAATAGCAGCGATCTCCAACTTGTACATCACAATCAGTCTTGATGAAAAAGGAAACGTGCATCTTAACTTCCTAGTGTCTGTGTATGCCATGACCTGAGGTCTAATGCACAGTACAATGTACAGAAAACAGATGCACTTAGTCTAAAGGTAGCAAGACTTTGAACACACATGCATCCCATACTACATACGCTCCAAATGCAGTTATCTTCTCCAGTTTCAGGGTTTCGAACCCTCGCCATGCAATGCATTATACTATTGTACACTTCCTATTCCCGATAAGTTCAACATGACTGAGGAGGTTGCAAAATTTCGGGGTGTCCCCGTTCACCACTAATAATCGGCATACCGGACCTCACTCAAAAGCCGTGACGAACTACAAGGTACCTCGTACCAAGTGCCACTGAAGACTCATAGGGAATCCCACCTATGGCCCGTTCGTGTCCACCAACATAGAACAAAGGAACATCACGTTCTTATCAAGGTACCTCAAGAATTAACAGAGCAAGATATGGCTCCCGTGTTCTCGACTAGTGAGAAGGCACACCCTGTATCCCTTTGACAGGAAGAGACAACCCTGGTTATTACTGCCTAGTGCTGTCCTTTAGAACAAGTCTAATTATAGGGTATCACCCCTAACACCAACTCGATTCTCAAGCGAAAAGGAAAATAATTAATTAACAGTATTACCGAAAATATGCTGTATATTCAAAATATGCACAGTGTTTTAACAAACGATTGAGCCTAACTGGTCTGTCAAAATAGTAACTAATCACGGCGAATCGACATTCATCGATTGCCAACACCTCCACAAGTCCTCGACCCATATCCTCGGCCTGTGACCCTCAGTGAGCAGTACATTGGCTCCTAGGGGATGCCTTAAATCCGTGAATAAAGGTAAACATACACAAACACCAACACCCAACCATTGACAGACTCGGGGCATCAAAATACAAATCATAATTAATTTCTGTAATACCTAGGTCAGAAATGGATCTGACCTGGTATAATGACTCAAACACCGACGACTAGATTTCTATTGTTCGCCACCACCTCTGACACGGATCACATCCAGTATCTCGATCCACAATCAATCACCTATTGGGTAAGAATTCGTCGGTGCACGAGGGATGACGATCCAATTCTCGAGGCTGAAAATCACAATTCTAGTCTAAGGGTTGATGTCGTAGGGTTGACGTCGTAGGCTGAAAAATTGGAAGATATAACACAGATAAAAACTAATGGCTTTAACAGAAATAATAACAACAACAAATATCAATGATAATAACATCAATAGTAATAGAATAATAGTAACAATAATAAAAATAAATATAAAAATGATAATAATAAAATGTAATAATAATAAAAATAATATTAAAATATTAATAACAACCATGATAAAAGTAATAATGACCATAATAAGAATAATAATAATAACAAAAATAATAACAACAATAGTAACAGTAATCAAAATCATCATAATCACACAGGAAATAATAATATAATAAAATAAAAATATCAACAATACTAATAATAATGGTAATACATACATGACATAATAGAATTCAACACATCCATGAAAATAATGCAATAATAATAATAATGATAGCATTAAAAAAATATCAATAATGATAATAATAATAATGATAATAGCAATAATAACAATAATATCAATAAAGTAACAGTAATAATAATAATAATAAAAATAATAACAGTACTAAAGGTAACGAAAACAATAATAATAATAATACCAATAATAACGAAAATATTCCTTTACCATCAGTTTCATTATATAAGTAACGAGTCTTGAAATATCAATTAGCAATAGGTAGAAAATCTTGCCTCCTTAACATCAAGTTGCATGTTTGCCTTCACGACATCAGGTTACAGGTTGCCGTCTGGATATTCGGTTGCACATTTTGTCTCCCTGATATCTAGTTGCAATTTGCCTTCATTGATATCGACTTGCATATTTGCCATCTCGACATTAGGTTGCACCGAAGTGGTGAAATGTATATAAAACTTAGCATGCTTAGGCTCAAGACAAATTAATAATAATAATAATATTAACGATGAAATTAATAATACCAATAACAATAATAATAACAAAATATCGATACTAATAACAATAAGAATAACAATGATAATAACAATGATCATAACAATAATAATAACAGTAATCGCAAAAAGAATGATAACAATTATAATAATAATAACAATAATATTAAAATATTAACAGCACTAGTAAAAGTAATAATGCAAGACAATATATAGTTTTAGGTCCAACATTTCCTCTTTTTTTTTGTGTGTGAAAGTAATTCAATATTAACAAAAATATAATAAAATAATGGAAACAACAATAAGAATATCAATAGTAGTAACAATAATAATATCAATACAAGTAATAACAATAGAAACAACAGCAACAGTAGTAATGGTGGTCATAATAGCATTACACAACAAAATAAGTATTTGTCTTATCAAAATAATCCAATAGAAATATATAGTCGATCAAAATGAAAAATAAAGTTAAAATACACCATTATTCGAAATAACATAACCTTGTTGAGAAACATTTTTTATAAAAGATCAAAAATAAATATAACAAATAATAATCGAAACACAGAAAGTATTCGGAAAAATAATTATAAGGAGAAAAATAGGTAGGAGAAAAATGTATCTATACCCAATAAAGAGTTAAAGAGGAGGATGACTAGAAGGGATAAAAGAAAATTAAGGAATTGAATACGAAGGAAGAAGGTTGAGGGGCAAAATTGGAATTGAAGAGAATATAGCAGGGAAGAAATAACAAACATGATACTCAATATGAATCAACAAATAAAAATAAATGCAAGGCAGGGAAAGCAATGAACGACACACGAGCTGAAATAACATGGGATCAACGAGGCAAGCAGAAAATTCAGGGATTGCTTGCACCAGAATCAAAAGAATATGGGTACGAAAAGAATAAATTTGTACCCAATAAGGAATCAACAAATCAGGATGACTGTAAGAGATAGAAGGAAACAATGAATCAAAGAATTGAATATGAAGGGATCAAAATGATGGGATAAGACTTGTGTCCAGATTCAGTTGATTATCAAATTATTCATGTGATTGCATGGCATGTTTAATGTTGAGTTAATCCTGACTGAGTCAAGCCTATCTAATATATTAGTCAAACTAACACATTAGCTAAACCTGAGCTCTGATACCACTAAAAACCTTGTCACGCTCCGCTTCCCAAAACCATGGAATACGAGGGCGTGACGAAACCCAGCGAATGATTTTAACATCATCCATAAGCTGTAGGATCGACTCAGCATCACAACAAGAATATAACAAGATATATATATATAACCAAGCATGCATGAGTAATTTATTAAGCAACAGAAAACAATTGAAAATAAATAATAATATCCAAATAGTTTTCAAGTCTGGATCAAATATAAAACTCGAGAACATCAGCCCGTTACAAGTTTTAAGTAGCAAGAATTAAATAACACAAGAAAACAAATAATCGAAGTGTCTTCCTCCATTTGAAGACTAAAATCTCTGCTCCCTAATCCCAGCAGGTAGCACGTCTCCAAAGTCTGCTTAATAAATATAAAAAGAGAAAAGTAGAGAAAACAAGAGAAAACGCCCTGAGTGCAAGTTAGGGCCACAAATAGTAAAAACGAGTACAAGTAATGTGGAACAAGAATTGGAATCAAGAATGTAATAGGGATACAACAAGTAGTGAAAATCAAAGGACTAACTAGCAAGAAGGACAACTCAAGAGACCAAGTTGGGTAACATATACTAATGGTGAAGCAAGTGACAAGTGAACATGTAGGGGTATCTAACCTCAAGTGACAAGTATCAAGTATAAGTGTCAAGTAACAAGTCTCAAGTCTAGTGTCAAGTTGTCAGGTCTCAAGTATCAAGTCTCATGTATCATGTAGTCAATTAAACATGTATCAAGTTCAAGTTTCATGTTTCAAGTCTTATATATCATGTAATCAAGTATCGTGTAAGCATGTATCATGTTCAAGTCTTGTAGTTATTACTATCTAGGTAGCACTTCATGCATCCATACTTTTACTATATGGTTGCTACAGTCAATACAGTTTTGTTTAGGCCTAGTAATGGAGTCTATAGGGTGGTGTACTCAGGTATCAAGTAGGCACGGTTCATGAATACGAAAATAAATAACAAGTTCATGAAGCAAGTTCGTGAATACTAACAGGTTCAAGAACCACACAGTGGGTTCGTGAATACAACAAGTTCATGAGCCAAGTAACTAGATCCATGAATACATCATGGTTCAACAGATTCATGAACCGAGTACTGGGAAACACGGGCCCCCTTCCGAGTACACTTATTTATATTGTCCACTACTATGGTCTTTCCCTTAAACCCCAGCTTGTTACTTTTATTAATTTTTATCAAGCAAGCATGAAAGTGTGTGAAAAAAGTCAATAAATCATAAACATGGACATGGGACAAGTCTGAGATATTTATATGGCATATTCGAGGGTCAACATGAATAAAAATAACACGAACAACGAAAATTCCAAATCTGGACAGCACGACGTTGCTGTACCAAAACTGTGATTCCCGTTGCTACGAGATAGTAAAAGTGGGTCCGTTAGGAGATCTAGAAACTAGACTCCTACCCTGTTCCTACGCATATAATTAAAGTACATGAAAGTGGTGGGAACATGTGTCAAAATAGCGAACTATACAGCTAATGTATTCAGGCAGAATTTGTGTATTTGAATTCATACATATGAAACAGTGTTGAAATATTATTAATTAATTCTAAGAAAATTTGGAAAGGTTCTCTAGGGTGTCCAGCAACATAATATAAAGTTTCAAGTCAAACGCTTACTGCTTACATAGTTAAATTAATTCGCAAACTGAAGATGTACAGCAGTTTTGCGAATCTGCGTCTACCGACATAGTTTCAGTAAAACTACGATAACTCCTAGAGAGTAACTCCGAATTCGAATATTCCAGAGGCTATCGACATGTAGACATCCTGAGCTACATTTACTGTTCAGGTCTCAGATTCAGATTCTGATGTTAAAGGGGTCAAAACAGTATAGCAAGGTCCAGGACAGCAACATGTGGAAATGTCTTACATGTATAGGTTGCATGGAAATTGGTTATTAGGCGTCTAGGTTAATGTATGATATAAATACGGGGTAATGATTATCAAAACAGCAAGTAATATTTATTTTTCAACTCAAATGGTAGCAAGTTCACCACATACAAGATATAACACACATCTACAAATCTAGCGTTCCTTAATTTCATGTGTTCATGTGTTCAGGGGATAGTTTGAGTCCAAGTAGTTGTAATATATTACAATAAAATTGTTGTGACTCTTAAGATTATGAAATTGATGAAGATTAATATTTGATCAACAACGACAAGTCAAGGAGGAGTCACAACTTCTAATTATTTGCAGTATTTTCAAATTAACGCTTGTACTAGAACAAAAATATGTACAAGATGAATACTTGCCTTTAGGACGACGATTAGATTCAGCAATTGAGAATGGCGGGATCGGAATCTTGACGACATGGCGATGAGCAAACGATCACGATAATCACGATCGGGCATGGATATCGTTGATCAAGAGCAAGATGAAGATCAAGCGAATCCAACGGTCGAGATCGGAAATAAAACATATAAGAATTAGAAGGGTACCAAAAGAGTAATTATATCATGATTGACAACTGATGAATAAGAACAAAAAGTGGATCAAATGCTTAACTCACCAAGTAGAAGACGAACGAGATGATCAAGGGCCGAGATCAAGTGTGATCGATCGATCGGACGGCTGAGATCGAAGATCAAGATCAAGATGGTGATCATGATCGTGATGATCAAAAGAGATCCGACGGTCGAGATCAAGATCTTGATGGTGATGGAGACGATGATCACGATTGCGATGATCGATGATCAGATGGCCTAGATCCAATGGCGCAATAATGATCAAATGAAGGATCGGACGGCCGTGATCAAGACCTGCTGTTGATGATCGATCTGATCTCAATCACGATGAGATCAAGCAGATCAGATGGTCAGGATCAAGAGATCAAGATCTGATCGAACAGACGGCCCACAATCCACTTGATCCAAATCCATATACACACAACAAACTCATAAGAGTTGGAGTTGTGTGCACTGCGATGTGGGAAACAGGCAGCGACACAGCAGCATGGAGGGGCTGTCGGTGGACGGCAACTGGACGGGATAGGCTGTCGGCGATACAGTTGCTATTGGTGGAGGATGGCAGGAGGGCTGGGATGCGCTGCAGCGTTGTGGCTGCATCGTCGACCAGGGAGTGGTCGACGGTGGACAACACGGGGACTGTCGACGGTAGTCAACGGCACGACTGGGATGCAGTGCTGCTGCGATGGAAGGCCACGACGGGGGTGCTGGTGTTGCTGTTGAGGCAGAAGACGGCGGGGAGGCACTGCCGACCAGGAGACGCCGCAAGCAGGAGGGCGACATGGTGGGGCGAGGTGGCTGCCGGCGATGTAGCATCGCGAGGGAGGCTCGCGATGTCGAGGCTGGTGTAGTCGGGGCGTCGGTGATGCTGGCAGGACGTCGAGGTGGGCGTCGCGGCTGACGAGGGGGTGGGAGAGAAAGAGGAGGGCGCCGGGACTCGAAGATGGGATCGAGAGGAAAACGGAAGGAAAGGAGGGTTGCGGCTGTAGGGGAAGATGAATAGGGATATTAGGGTTAAAGGGTAAAGAGTATATATACAGGGTGAGAGTGAAAACGGGTTGGGTTTTAGGTACTTAACGGGTCTGGATAGTTTTAGATAATGGGTATTGGGTTTGGGTCTAGTTAATGGGTAGTGGAGTTTATTGGGTAATTGGGATAAAACGGGTTTAAAGATATAGGGTTTTAAAATATATTGGGTTAAAATCTATTAGGAAAATAAATAGGGTTTATAAAAATTAATTTGAAAAAATAAAATTAGATCAATATTTAACTTTTCACAAACAATTAGAGTGGTCATATACAAATAATGTACTTGGTTTGTACTCCAAAATAATAATAATGATAAAAATAATAACTCGATTAATAATAATAATAATAATAATAATAATAATAATAATAATAATAATAATAATAAAATAATATGATTTGTATTATAATATAGGAGTCATTTGAAAATAACAATAAGTACAATTAACGAAAAGAACGAACTTTAACAGGAGATATAAAATATCTTTGAAATAACATGAATTTAAGAGAAAGGAAATTTTTTATAAAGAATCCAAAACCCAGATAATACATAGAAAAATACATATATACGAGGGACAGGGGTTACACTTCTCCTCCTAGATCAACCACCAAGTTGTGCCTCTCCTTGTCGCAATGTTGGAACCCGAGCTCTCCTTTCTTGGTCCTTGAGATGCTAGCCTCCTCTCCTAGTCGAAACACCCACACAACTCTCTCTCTTTTCAACTCACAAAACTCCTGAATTTTTTTGTCTCACAACTTGAATTTGCTCTCTTTCTATTATTTTCTTTTAGGTGCAATGAGAGCTAATGAAGGGAGAGGGGGGGGGGGGGGGGGTATATACAATTTCTTAGGGTGAATGGAGTGCTAGGATTAGGTCCAATGGTTAGAGATTAAGGGTTTAGATGAAATAGGGAGTTATATAAACTACCCATGATGAGAGTAACCAACCCCCATCTCTCCCACTCTCTCCATCACAATCCGACCAAGGGGAAATGGTATACAATGCACACCTCCATTGCATGCACGTGCCACCTAGTGCCCCCCATTTACAAATTTATTCATGTGACAAATTTAATTGTCCATGAAATGAGTCTACACTACAAGTTAGACAATTTCAAAAGAGAATTAAAGTAAATGGGCTCACTAATGGGCCAAACTAACCATGGGCTCAAAAAAATTAAATAATTAATAAATATAGTGAGCTTAAAAAGAACAATTAGGCCTAGATTTAAATTAGGCTTTTAAAGAGAACAATTTTAGAAAAATAAAGAGAAAAATTACTATATAAAAATATTTTATACAAGAAATTTTACAAACGAAATCATATGTGCACAACATGTAAAATCACACAATCTTATAAATCAAATATAGGGTGTTACAACACTCCCTCCTTAGAATAGTTCCGTCCCCGGAACTATACTTAAAGAGTGAGAAACAGGAATACAACAAAGAGATAAGAAAGAAAAGAAGATACAAATCACTCAAAGGGCTCAGGATGATCTTTCATCATCCTCTTCTCATATTCCCAAGTAGCCTCTTCAATCAACTGGTTTCTCCAGACTACTTTGACCATCGGTATCGTCTTGTTCCTCAAGACTTTCTCCCGATGATCTACAATCTCAACTGGGAGCTCAATGTAGCTCAGATCCAACTCTTCTGCAAGCTGCCTCTGAGATGTAATCAAACTAGCTAGAGTGCTCTTGCGACTAAGTACATCAGCAACAACATTAGCCTTCCCAGGATGGTACTTAATCTCCGGACGAATGTCCTCAAGCACCTCCAGCCATCTCCTTTGCCTCAGGTTTAGATCCTTCTGTTGATAAATGTATTTCTGGTTCTTATGGTCTATGTACATGTTCAGCTTCTCACTATACATGTAATGTATCCATTGCTTTAAGGCGAAGATAATCACAGCCAACTCCAGATCATGAGTCGGGTAATTTTTCTCATGCGGTCTTAGTTGTCTAGACCCATATGCGATCACTTTCCCTTCTTGCATTAAGACACAACCAAGCCCACGATGTGAAGCATCGCTGTAGACATCATACTCAACACCTGCTCTAGGCAAAGCTAACATGGGAGCAGTAGTCAGCCTCTCTTTCAACTCCTGAAAGTTTGTCTCGCACTATTCAGTCCACTTAAAGTTCGCATTCTTCTTGGTTAGACCAGTGAGTGGCACGACTATCTGAGCATAGCCCTGAATGAACCTTCTGTAGTATGCTGTCAATCTAAAGAAACTCCTAATTTCCTTCACTGTAGTAGGCCTTGCCCAGTCTCTCACCAACTCTATCTTCTGCGGATCATCTTCTGCAGATCAGTTGCCACTCCCTCCTTAAAAAGGATGTGACCTAGGAATGCCACTTCAGATTTTCAGAAATCGCACTTGGACAACTTGGCATATAACTCATGCTGCTGAAGCTTCCTCAAAACCGCTGCCAGATGCTCCGTGTGTTCCTCCTCCGACTTGGAATACACAAGAATATCGTCGATAAACACTACGACGAAAGAATCAATAAACGGCCTTAGAACTCTGTTTATCATATCCATGAAAATTGCAGGTTCATTCTTCATTCCAAACGGCATAACTAAGAATTCGTAATGCTCGTGTCGAGTTTTGAATGCAGTCTTATGCACATCTTTAGCTTTCATTCGAACTTGATGATATCCTGATCGAAGATCTATTTTGGAGAAAACAGCTATCCCTTGTAAACGATCGAACAAGTCATCAATTCTTGGAATCGAATATTTGTTCTGAACAGTGACCTTATTTAGCTCCCGATAATCGATGCACATCCTCATCGAACCATTATTCTTCTTTACTAGTAGTACCAGTGCTGCCCAAGGTGACACACTCGGTTGAATATAGCCTTTCTCCAACAGTTCCTCAATCTCCCGTTTGATCTCATCCTGCTCCACAGGCGCCATCCTATACGGTGCCTTGGAAATAGGTGCACTTCCTGGCTGAATAGTGATGCTAAACTCCACATCATAATACAGGGGTAACCCAGGCAAATCTTCCAAGAATACCGTCGGATAATCTCAAATTGTAGGAATTTGCTGCACCTCTACAGGAATCCCTTTCTTCTGGCTGATAGCAGCAACCAAATCTGAACATCTTCTCTTCCCTTGGAAAGTGACTTCAGGTCCACCTGGAGCCTTCACTGTTACTTCCTTGGTCTTGTACTCGATGCTTGCACCGTACACCGACATTCAATCAATACCAATGATAACATCGACTCCCAAGATAGTCAGTTCGATCAGATCAATTCCAAAAATTCTGTTCCCAATCACGATCTCGCAGTCCGCATAGTACCGATCAGTGGTTAGAGTCTCCCCCGATGGAGTAGCTACTGCCAAAACCTTGCCTAGAAAGATTTTCGGTTCGACTCCCAAAGCTTTAGCAAATTAGGGGGTGCCTCATCCCTAGAGCGGCTGAGGCTGTTGAGGAGGTCGTCCTTGTGCAGTTGGTTATATATGATGTTCCGGAGGTTGGGTACCTCTGAGGGCTCAGGATTTCGAGCCCCTGAATGGGAGGCACTCGGAGCTGGAGCGTGCAGGAGCTCGACCAGTCGCAGTTGCAACCCCTGAGTGATTACTCGACTGTGCGATGGACAAGGTGGAGGAAGAGGTTCGGCGTGGTGACTGCAGTGGCAACTTTCCTGGCTTTAGGAGCCATTGGAGAAGAGGTTAGTGAGAAGGAGATTTCGAGAAGAGGCTGGATCTGCACTGTTTCCTACAGACGATGCCAATCTGATGCTGTTGTTTTTAGGGTGTGGGAGCAACATATAATGAATTCGATTTATGAGGGGGATGGACAGATCTCAACCGTAGATCTAGATCTGATGGGAAGCGGATTTGCTTGTGGTCGTCCTTATTGTCGGCCGCTGGACTCCTGCACAATGCCTAGAAACACTGGGAGTTTTTTCAGTGGGGAACCTTCCAACGGTCAAATCAGTGTCTGGAGGAGAAAAATGAAATCTAGGATTTTGGAGGCTAGAAGTTCATTACCTAGTCACAGTGGAGAGGGTCATATATTTATAGGCATAGAGAGGAAAACCTAATGGGCCGGGTTGACCCACCTCTGTGGGCGGGATGAGAGTAGAGGGCTGGTTGGTGGGCCAGGGAGCAAGCAGGTCTACTCTGGTGGGTTTCAGGATGTTGATGAGATCAGACGGCTCAGATGAAGTTGGATTTTTACCCACATCACCCTTCATAATCATTTATTTTGTTAACAATCATTAATTCTGTCTTCTTTTTATTGACAGGACTGGTGTTTTTTTTTTATTATTTTTTTTTTTTTGGGTCTATAGGCAACAATCTTCTTTGCTATTTCTGCAGGTACAATACCGTATTCTATTATTTAGTACCTCTACCGTGGTCCGTTTTTGCTTACTTCTGGTCCTAGCAAGTTGATCAATCATGTTTCATAATGTTTCACTTCACTGATAAATTAGATGTCCATTTTATTTATAATGTTTCATCATGTCCTAAATTAGATTTCTCTTTTAGGTTCTTAAAGTTAGGTTTAATGAGCCTCATTTGGGTACTTATTTGATTTAGGTTCTTAACTTTATTTTCTAAGCGGAGTAGCACTTCCTGAAGCTCCTGCAACAACTACATGAAAGAAGTACTCGTTGATGTCTTTTGTAATGCGAATGAGAAGGACTTAATATGTTATGAATTTGATCAGTTTGATCATGACGTTATTTGATTGTTGGTTTTTAATTACTTTGACTCTGATGCTTAATACTTATTATTGTGGTTGTGAGATCTGTGGGATTAATGTAATATTTAACAGATTCATTTTATGTGGGGTTAGATGATGACTGGGATGTTTTTTTCCACCTATACTGATGTTAGTATTGATGGTAAAGGGTTTGCATTTGTTGGATAAGCGGACAATGGTTTTTGGTTTCTCTGAGTATGATGCTTAATACTTATTGCTGTGGTTCCGACATATGTGGGATTAATGTAATATATAGCAGGTTCGTTGCATGTGGGGTTAGATGATGATGATCATGATGATTGAGGTGTTTTTTCACCAATACTGATGTTAGTATTGATGGTACATGGTCTGCAATTGCTGGAATTTTCACCATAATTCCATTTCCATCTTCTTTAGATCAATGATATTCAAAAGGTTCTGGTTTCCCTTGCGTACTATAATTAAGCTAAAGAAAGGATCTCGTTCTGATTTCATGTTGAACCTGTGAGAGGAAACTTAGTTGCTCAGCTGATGAGAAACATGGTGTGATTTTGCTAATACATCTAATACTTTGTTGGGCAAAAAAAAGAAGTTATAATTGTTTGTAAGAAACCTTTTTCTATTTTCAATATTTGGTATCTCTGTATAACCAAAAACCGATACAGGGCAGATATGGAGCTAGAGTAACTTTTGGAGTGATTCGGGGCAGATATGGAGCTCGAGTAACTTTTGGAGTGAATCCGGATCCGTTGGAAAGCTTATCCTGAATGCAAATTAACGGCGCATATCGATACACCAATTTATTCTCACATTGGGAGTTTTACGAAAAATGGATGCAGTCAAGTACTTCAATAGATTTCTGGCATGGAAAATTTTATATGTCAAATTTTCCTAAATGAAACTTGTCTGAAATTTTATTCCTGTCGTCTCGGATCTGGAATCATCTCATTTTGAGGTTTCTAGCTCCAGATCAGCTCATTTGACCGCTTCAGTCATTTTCTGCTTAGAAACTCCTTTTTCCTTGCATCGTGATTTGTTTCACTCCAATCCAATCTCTTTACATCCTGACTTAACTTGTTGTCTAAGCTCTTGCATGAGCTTTGAATCTCTCAAATTGAATATTCGGAAGTCCCATTACGGCCATATCTCGTTTTTCCGATACGAAAATAGCTTAAAACCAATACATTCATATAACTCCCAGTTTGAGAGGACTTCGGACTACAGATCTGTGCCGTTAGCTTCCCATTTGGAATAACCTTTCAAACGCTCCAAATCACTCCAATACTCCTAGCTCCATATCCGCTCCCGTATCGGTTTTAGCATCATTTTAGCATCATTAAATTTTTGGAATTAAACAATTTTAACATCATCAAATTTTTTTGAGTTAAATTATTTTAGCATCATTAAATATTGGAGGTAAAATACTTTAACTAGAATCTTACACTTAAATGGAGTACTTGCTAGTTGAAAAAAGGACATGGAATGCTTCGTAAGTGAAATGGGTCAAGTTATTGAAATCGAACCTGCCATTAGATCTGGCTATATAGTTAACTGGCCTGATTTAAAATTTCTGAGACTGAACAGACTTGCATTAACATGTTCCACGAGTATCTTTCTTTTATAAAAACTATTATTTGATAAAAATTTCCAATATCTCGCATTTCAGATACCGAAATAGCTAAAACCGAGACATTCACATAACTCCCAATGTGAGAATAATTCGGTGTATCGATCTGTGTTGTTAGTTTACATTCGGGATAAGATTTCCAATGGATTCGAAATCACTCCAATAGCTTACTCCTAGATCCATATCCGCCCCTCTATCAATTTTTTTGTAATCCTGATACTCCAAAACTGAGTTGGAGTCGGAGGGTGATCTTCCAAAATGTTTTCATTCTCTGTTGGGCTAGCGTTCTTTCTTAGTTAAATTGTTTCCATTCTCCCATTAGTAGTATCTTGCACTGCTTATGTATGCTGATACATAACATTTTTTCAACTGACATTTACACTTCGTTGTACTAGGTTCATTGAGTAACTAGAATGGTTCAGCTTTTTGATCTGGACTTAATGCATACCACGTGTATGTATATCAGTCATTTATATTCTTTAAAAGTTAAAAAAAAAAACATAAAGAATTAACATCTATGATTTACAACAGAATTTTATAGTGTGCCACAAACATGAAACATCGATCTATGATATACAACAGAACCTTACATCAAGCTTTTCAGGTTTCATTACATAAATGGTACTGTGCTCCCTTTGCAGGCGTTCAACTGAGAAGGAAAAAACAATTAACTAGAAACGTTCAGGCAAAACAGGGAACACAAAAAATGATATCTAAGGGATGATGATAAAGTAAATTTCTATCAAATATCAATACTAACATCAGTATTGGTGGAAAAACACCTCAGTCATCTGTTGAAATAGGGTATTTGTATATTCTGTTTCCTAATATAGGAAACAGATTCCCCAAATCTCTCATCTTCCAAATCTTCTCTCATTCTCCTTTCTTCTTCTCCAAGAATGTAATCTTATATATAGATGTATACAGTAAAGAAAAAATAAGATGAATAAAAATTATTTTCCCAAAATTATTTTCTTCATGGTATCAGAGCCAAAGATCTAGGCTAGTTAAAGAAGAAATTGGAGGTGATCGGATCTGACACCTCCATCCCGACCTGATCCCGACTTGATCCCGATCATCTCCTCGAAGTCAGCAACCCGAAGTCGCAGCCCTGACGCTGCCTCGACTTTGCGACACCCGAGCACTTGCCCTCCGTCGTCAACAGCAAGCCACCCGAGCCTCGTGCCCTCCTCGCCCTGTCGAAACCTCAACTGAAGCACCGCCGTCATCCCCTGTGAACCCACTGTCTTCTTCCGCTGCACCGCCCTGTCCCGCCTCCGACGCCAGCGACAGCCAACAGCCAGCAGCCAATCCCGGCATCGCTGTAGCCAGCGACCTCACTCCGTCGCTCCGGCCACTACCCCATCTCCATCCAACCCACCGTCTTCTTCCCCCATCGTCGCTGGATTCTTCGCCGAAGCCCTAGCTCGCCGCGTATACAACCTCCATCCGCCGCCGCTTCTTGAAGGTTCCCATCGTCTTTCACCTTTTTTCATTTGTGGGTACGAACTTCCACCTCCAAGCCGCCACTGCCTCCTGCTGCACCCACCGAACCCCGCCATCATCGTCCTCTTCAATCACTGCCGAACTCGATTGCGCGATACCCCAAGTCTACAGATCCAGATCTGATTTTTTGTTTTTCAGATCCCTGGATAGATCCATTTTTCATTTGTGGATTGTTTTTTCTATTTGGTGTTTGAGCTCTTGGATTTGATCCAGATCGGATCTAAACGGAGCTATTCTATTGGTTGTGCTAGTTGCTGTTCTTGGCCAAGTTGTGTCGATCAGATCCGTTGTTTTTTCTTGTGCTGCTACAATGGGACAAACTGATGGAGCTAAGAAGAATATTGGACTCGCCTCTACATTAGTTACGGCTGCAGGTAATGATGGTAAGGTATTTAATATTTCTGCTTCTGTTATGAATAGTGCATGGATAATTGATTCGGGTGCTACCGACCATATGACTTTTGATTCTAGACAAGTACAAAATTTTCAACCATCCACTAAATCAACTGTGTCCACTGCCAATGGTGATCCTGCCACTATTACTGGCGAGGGTACCATCCACCTCACAAACAACCTAACCTTAGATACTACCCTAGTTGTGCCATCCTTGAATTTCAACCTATTATCTGTTGCCCAAATAACCACTGCCTTACATTGTATTGTAGTTTTTTGGCCTTCACATTGTGTGTTTAAGGATAACCGGACTCGCAAGACGATTGGTTATGGGGTTAGACACGGGAAGCTCTATTACCTAGATTTAGAATCTGAATGTTCGAGCAAGTTGACTCAAGCTCTAAGTGTGGAAGGATCTGAAGATGAGAAGAAGAAATCAGATATTTGGTTATGGCATCGACGCCTAGGGCATGCTTCTTTTGGTTATTTGAAGAAATTATTTCCAAGTTTATTTTTGAAGTTGGATATATCTGCATTTCGGTGTGATGTGTGTGAACTCGCAAAAGGTCATCGTGTTTCTTTTCCTCCAAGTCCAAGTCAAAGCTCTCTTCCTTTTATGATTATTCATTCTGATGTTTGGGGTCCATCCAAAACCAGTACATTTGGAGGAGCAAAATGGTTTGTGACCTTTATTGATGACTGTACCCGTATGACCTGAATTTGTTTGATGAAGTCGAAAAGTGAAGTTAGTGGTTTGTTTCAGAAATTTCACAAACATGTTATGATTCAGTATAAATCACAGATTCAAGTTCTTAGGAGTGATAATGGCGAGAGTACCTGAGTTCAAATCTGCAACAATATTTGGTGGAACACGGAATTGTTCATCAGACTACATGCTCGTATACACCTCAACAGAATGGGGTTGCAGAAAGGAAAAATAGATACTTGCTCGAAGTGGTCCGTGCTTCTCTCATCCATGGAAATATGACACTCATTTATTGGGGAGAAGCCCTTACTTCTGCTGCATACTTAATCAACCGAGTTCCCTCTAAAATCCTGAACTTCCTCACACCATTTCAAGCATTAACTGAAGCTGTGAATGCACCAAAAGTCGTCAACTTGCCACCTCGTGTGTTTGGGTGTGTTGCATTTGTTCATCTTCATCAACATGAACGCAATAAGTTGACTCCTTGAGCTATCCGCTGTGTTTTCGTGGGATATGCACAGAATAAGAAAGGATATCGATGTTATCACCCACCAACTCAAAAGATGTTTGTGACTATGGATGTTGTGTTCCATGAAGATAAGATGTATTTTTCCTCTGAGGTTGAACTTCAGGGGGAGCACCGAAGTAAAGTTCAAACTCTTGCCTATGATGAAGTAGTTGCTATTCAAACTGAACAGTCAGATATAAGGGGAGAAAATCAGGATGTAAGTAATGACGATCACTCGAATGAAGACTTGGTTGAGGAAGAAAATTTCCACGAAGATCTGCAGTCAGTGCCGAACCTCCATGAAGATGAGACATCTCCACCACCAGCACCATCTGAACCATCTCCACCACCAGTACCATCAGATCTATCTCTGCTCCCAGTAGAACCCCAAAACCAATCGTCATCGCTGTCCGAAGCTCCAAGAAGAGAACTCCCAAATCGTACTACTAGAGGTATCCCCAAACCCACTTACGAGCCTAATCCTACTAGTAATGTCAAGTATCCCATGAGTCATTATGTATCCACTCACCGATTGTCTGAATCAAATAAGTCATTTGTAAATCAATTATCTGTTGTATCTATTCCTAACAGTGTGCAGGAAGCCTTAGCCGATCCAAGGTGGAAAGCAGCTATGGATGAGGAGATGAAGTCCTTGAAGAAGAATGAGACTTGGGAGATAGTCGAGTTGCCAGCAGGGAAGAAGCCAGTAGGATGCAGATGGATTTATACAGTGAAATATAAATCGGATGGTTCGATAGAGCGGTACAAAGCAAGGCTGGTTGCCAAAGGGTACACTTAAACTTATGGAATTGATTATGACGAAACATTTGCACCTGTGGCAAAGTTCAACACTATTCGAGTTCTACTATCACTTGCTGCAAATCTTAACTGGCCGTTGGAGCAATTTGATGTGAAGAATGCATTTTTGCATGGAGAATTGACAGAAGAAGTCTATATGGATCTTCCACCAGGGTCGAACAGACCAGTCCAACACAGCAACAAAGTATGTCGTCTGAAGAAAGCATTGTATGGACTGAAGCAGTCGCCAAGAGCCTGGTTTGGGAGATTTATAAAATCAATGAGGACATTCGGATACGATCAGAGTAATTCTGATCATACTCTATTCCTAAAAAGGAAAGAAGGTAAAATTACTGCTCTCATTATTTATGTTGATGATATGATAGTAACTGGAGATGATCCTGAGGAGATGAAGGCATTAAAGAACTACTTGTCACAAGAGTTCGAAATGAAAGATCTTGGTTCTTTGAGATACTTCCTTGGTATTGAAGTTTCTCGCTCAAGAAAGGGGTTATTTCTTTCTCAAAGAAAATATGCTCTGGATTTATTGAAGGAAACTGGAATGTCCGCCTGTCAACCGATTAGTACACCATTGGAAGAAGGACTGAAACTATGCAACGAAGCTGATCAAGTGCCTTGTGATAAGGAAAGATATCAGAGATTGGTTGGACGACTAATGTATCTTGCACATACACGGCCAGATTTGTCATATGCTTTAAGTGTGGTAAGCCAGTTTATGCATGCACCTCGGAAACAACATATGGACACGGTGATGAGAATTATGAGATACATTAAGTCAGCCCCAGGAAAAGGAGTCTTATTTACGAAATATGGCCACTTGAAGGTTGAGGCATATACTGATGCTGATTGGGCAGGATCTACAATCGATAGGCGCTCCACTTCAGGATATTTCACCTTTGTTGGAGGAAATTTAGTTACATGGAGGAGCAAGAAGCAAAATGTTGTTGCACGCTCTAGTACAGAGGCTGAGTATCGCGGAGTAGCTTTAAGTATAACAGAAGCTTTATGGCTGAAACTCCTGTTGCAGGACTTAGGCTATGGTCCAAAGGAACCTATGAAGCTCTATTGTGACAGTCAAGCGGCGTGTGATATTGCGGCTAATCCAGTTCAGCATGATAGGACGAAACATGTAGAGGTGGACAGATTCTTCATCAAAGAAAAATTAGATGAAAAAGTTATTGAGATATCCAAAGTGAAGTCAGAAGATCAACTTGCAGATATCCTAACCAAGGCCGTTTCGACTCGGCTCTTCTTGAAATTTGTTGACAAGTTGGGCATGCTCGATATCTATGCACCAACTTGAGGGGGAGTGTTGAAATATGGTATTTGTATATTCTGTTTCCTAATATAGGAAACAGATTTCCCAAATCTCTCATCTTCCAAATCTTCTCTCATTCTCCTTTCTTCTTCTCCAAGAATGTAATCTTATATATAGATGTATACAGTAAAGAAAAAATAAGATGAATAAGAATTATTTTCCCAAAATTATTTTCTTCATCATCATCATCTAACCCCACATTCAATGAACTTGTTCAATATTACATGAATCACATAGATTTCACAACCATAAACAGAAAAGTATTAAGCATCAGAGTCTCCTCAACTTCCCCCGGTCTTCAGCCCGAGCTGTATGAGGCAGAAACTCGTCCCACGTACGGTTCGGAGGCCGAGCCCCACCCCCAGCTATAATGGTGCGGCTTAGGTCAACTAATACGAATAAGATACAGTTCACTCAACGATTGCCTTTGGGTCCCAAACTCCATATGGGTAAGGAGCGTTGTTGTTTGCGAGGTCTCGATCATTTACGTGGACCCACTTCTCATGGAATTTGTGGGAATTTGATGATTTATAAACCGTCCCCAACGAGCGATCGGTTCATGTTTGAGCATGATGAATCACTTCTAGAGAGAGTTGTCTCGTGCCCCTAGGTATTCTCTACCTACCCACCTGTGTCGGTTTCGGGTACAGGTACCCTTTTGTTGAAGGTCGTTCGAGCTTTTCCTGGGAGTATGGCATGGGTTACTTTAGCGCCGTAGCGCCTGGTACTACCCTATTCTTCCATCAAATATTCGGCTTTTTCCCGGATACTCGGGTTCAAATACCCATGGATTTTTTGTTTGCTTACTGGCTTCATATAATTCAGAAAACACTAGTTTTCTCGAAGCCTCTTGTTCATATCTCTCATCAAAAGGTGTGTTTCATTTGCTTCTCTTCAATGGAAGTTTCATTTTCCCAGAATGTATCCTAATTTTTGGCCTAATTCTTCTTCTGATGATCGATTTAACCTCTGATAAAAAAGATAGACCTTGGTTCTATTTCATCTCTTCCACAAGTTTAGTAATGAGCATAATGGCCCTATTGTTCCGATGGAAAGAAGAACCTATAATTAGCTTTTCGGGAAATTTCCAAACGAACAATTTCAACGAAATCTTTCAATTTCTTACTTTACTATGTTCAACTCTATGTATTCCTCTATCCGTAAAGTATATTGAATGTACAGAAATGGCGATAATAGAGTTTCTGTTATTCGTATTAACAGCTACTCTAGGAGGAATGTTGTTATGTGGAGTAACCAAAAACCAACAATCAAATAGCGTAGGATACAACTGATCAAATTTAAATCCATAACATATGACGACCTTCTCATTCGCATTAAAAAAGACATCAACAAGTACTTCTTTCATAGTAGTTGTTGCAGGAACTTCAGGAACTGCTACCCCGCTCGGAAGATAACGTTCAAACCTAAAAATCAAACAAGTCACACCAGTGAGGTCCAATAAAAAGAAGACAGAATAAATGAATGTTAACAAAATAAATGATTATGGAGGGTACGAGCTAGCATACGATCAGGTAAAGAGTAAAAATAATAACAGATGATAATTAAATTCCCCATCCTCAGATAGGATTTCGGAAGTTGTACATAAACGATGACAATCCAGACAGAGTGCATCCTTAAAAAGTTAATTAGTGAAAATTGAAAAGTAGAACCAAAACCTAATTGGCAGATGAAGATGAGCATTGTAACTATGAAAATATAAATACTGTAGAGTTTTCTCACCAAGTACGACCAAACCCAAGTATGAAATTCTAAATACTGATGAGTTCTCTAAATTTCTGGTTAAGTACTTCTCTGGTATGTAATATTTCCATCACTCCTTGAGTCCATTCAATTAATATAACATAGTACAAAAAAAATGCCCAATGGTTTCTTTAATAGTACTAGTAATTTACACGTGCAATGTATGTCTTTATAAATATATATATATTTTTAAAAAATGGCGTTGTCTGACATCGAACCTAAGATCTCGTTTATATTAATTATGCATGTGCATTGCACGTGTTTGTTAGGTTACAATGCACGTATTTGTTTGATTACAAAAAAAAATTGTTTGGTGACAAACTCTCCCATTAAAATAGTTGAGATTCTAGTAACATAATTTTATCTTCAAGGAAATTTGTACTCAACAACCAAAATTAATTTTCTTTTCAATTGCTCAATGCTTAGAAATTTCTATTGTATCACATAACTAACATCAACCACCTTACGCGCATTTCATGCTTTATGATTAGTCAAGTATATATTAAATTCGAAACCCTAGTTAATAAAAGGATGAAGAAAAAGAAGCTTACCTGAAAAAACAAACAATTGGATTAAGGAAGAGAATGCGCGAGAGCGCGAGAGACCGGACAAGATAGGGAGAGAGGCCGATTGAGAGCGAGAATGAACGCGCAAAGACAGAGTAATAAAGAACGCGTGAGAAAGAGAAAGAATGTTGTACACGAGAAGTGAGAAACTTGTTTTTTTTTTTTTGTGATGAATCGGATAGTCTTACGACTCCAGCCAAACAGCCATTAAATTAATAATCAACGAAATAAACAAATAGGTTTTACAAGCCGTAAAACTAAGGACATAGAGCACGAAACAATAATCAGCCTAAACAAGCCCAAAAGCAACAAAGGCAACAAATACGAAACAACGGCGACAAAAACAGG
This sequence comes from Hemerocallis citrina, assembly GCA_017893485.1. Classification (NCBI taxonomy): domain Eukaryota; kingdom Viridiplantae; phylum Streptophyta; class Magnoliopsida; order Asparagales; family Asphodelaceae; genus Hemerocallis; species Hemerocallis citrina. The sequence continues at coordinate 133,109,310 of CM030364.1, read as the reverse complement.
CAAAAACTGAGAAGCCCCGATGAGCCAGCCGGCGAGCCATGGGTCTGAGACGCAAGTGGATGACCGCTCACGCTAAAAAACTGGAATGAGACGGCCATTCAGAGAGGGGCGCTCAGAAGGAAACGCCCACCATGATACCACATCCCGAGCGCCAACTGAAGCAGACCAGACGCACGCCACCACCAGCGGGGACAAAACTACGCGCACAACAAACGATAGGACGTAGGAGGCCACCCCAGGCCCATTGTTGGAAATATGGGCCAGCCTACGCCTCCCAAACTGTACGCCGAAAGTAGCCAAGCCCAGAAGCAGGGCTGGCCTTAAGAGAAAGGAGGGAAAAAGAAACTCATTACAAGCACATCCAACAAAGCGAAATGCTGAAGAGAAAATCAGCGAGAAGAGGAAACTCATCGACATCCTGGGCATCCAAGGGACCCAATCGATGATGCCAGACCCAAAAAAAAGCCAATTCAAGCCCGAACGAGCAACACAGGAGGCTATTTTGTGCAGCAAACAACGGCTAACAAACAAGCCCACACACAGACAGAATAAGAACAATGCAAAGATCGCTAATGAAAACACAAATCAAATGAAGCCAACCCTTACAAAAACAGGTGCCTCGGAGAGAGGGCACCGACTCAAAACAACCATACAATGAGACAGTAGAAACAGAAACATAAAACAGCCTTGATACGAGTACAAAACCAAGGGTGGCTCTCATAAGTTAAGCTACAGAATACCATAAGAGCAAGGGCAACAACATAATAACAGTTCCAGTGCCAAACCAGCACAGCACAGCCAAGACAAACCAAAAGGTGCCAGATCGCACAAGAAAGCAAAAGAGAAGGACCTAGCCAAACTTCAAGCCTGCACAAGGGATAACAGAATTGAATAAGAACAACAGCCAAAGAGCCAGCAAGCTAAACTAAAACATTACAGCCAACATGCTTAAAAGGCATGGAGATTACGAAGGCAAAGAAACGCCTCGATCAATCTGCCATGGTAAAGTGACTCTCTAGCTTCGAGTTCTAAATTAGAAGGCCAGAAGTTAGAACGAAAAAGAAAATCTTTGATGATGGAAAGGCAAGGAGACGCCTTATGAGCGAATACTCTCTTGTTCCTCTCCATCCAAATGATCCAAATAATAATTTGAACCGAAAGAATCCACGAACTGTGGTACTTTTTATTAGGAGGAAGACACAACCAAACGGAGGTAAGGTTAGAGGGTATGGCGGGCGATTCCCACGCCAGAGAGGTTATTTTCCACAGAGGACGCGTGAAATCGCAAGCAATAAACAGGTGATCTGCATCCTCGGAATTGTTAGAGCAGAGGGGACACAATTGTCCCCAGGCTAAATTTCTTTTGTTAAGGACTTCGACCATGAGTAATCTGTTGTTTAGGGCCATCCAAACGAGAATTTTAACTTTAATCGGGGCACAGGTCTTCCAGATGAAGTCAGCGAAAGGGGAGAGGGTGCCTCTAAAGTTGAGAAATTGATAAAGGGATTTAACAGAGTAGTTTCCGGAAGAATTCCAATGCCAAGAGAAGTCTTCATTTGGGGGCCAGGCGAAATTGTTAAGGGAAAGGATGAGGGAGTTTAAGTCAACAATTAAGGATGGCGGTAGACTGGCTGAGAACGGGATAGACCAATGCCTAAGGGAATTAATAAGAGTGAAGCAATCTACCACCTTGGCATGGGGATTGGAAGCTAGACGGAAAAGAGCAGGGAAAGTAGAAGCTAGTTTGGTATTACCAATCCACAGGTCGGTCCAGAACTTGGTCTTGGAACCATCACTATAGACATACTTGATGCCGCATTGGAATGCAGCCGCAACCTTCCAAACACCCTTCCATAAAGGGAAAGAGTTACGACGGATCTTGAGAGGGAAGTCCCATAAATGGCAATTGGAGAAACAATTCGCGTTGATACTCTGTATCCAAGGTAAATTGTCAGATTTCAAGAATCTCCACAGCCATTTACCTAACAGGGCAATATTTTGATGCCTCAGGTTCAAAACCCCTAAGCCCCCTGCCTCTTTGGAAGAGCAAACCAGCTTCCAGTTACTAAGATGAGAACCTGGCTTGTGGTTCGAAGAGCCAGACCAGAAAAAGTTACTTCTAATTTGGTCTATCCTCTTGATGACCCAAGAGGGAACAAAGTAGAAAGACATCATATAGAAAGGGATAGAGGATAGGACGGAGTTAACAAGGATAAGTCTACCTCCACGGGAGAGCGATTTCCCTGCCCAAATGTTGAGCCTGGATTCAATTTTATCTACCATGGGTGACCAATCAGACTTATGAAGTTTACCCCATCTGAGGGGAATACCCAAGTACGTTATCTGGAAAGAAGCGATTGGGCAGCTAAAGAAATTAGAGATCTCGGTCTGGCGATTGGGCGATCCTCCTAGCCACAGCACCGAGGACTTAAGGAAATTGATTGAAAGGCCCGAGGCCATTTCAAAACAGTAGAGGAGGAGTTTAAGGTTACGTAGAGAGTGAGCATTCGGTTTGGTGAAGATGATCGTATCATCAGCATATTGCAGGTTAAGGATGCCTTGGAATTGGCGAGAGGCTCCAAGGCCGTCTATGACCTGCGCTTCCCAAGCATTGCGAAGAAGTTTACTGAAAACGTCTGCAACAAGGGAGAATAGAAGTGAAGAGAGAGGATCTTCTTGGCGGAGACCACATTTAATTTTGAATTTGTGACCTTCAGATCCGTTGATTAGAATGGAAGAGGTGCCTGAGAACAGGCTAGATTTAATCCAAGCTATCCATTTGGGACCAAACCCCCGATGAATGAGGATATCAAACAGGAAATCCCAGTTAACATTATCGTATGTTTTTTGGAAGTCAAGTTTAAGGAGAACTCCTTCGGAGTTAGAGTTATGGCATTGAGAGATAACTTCTTGGGCCGATGCCACGCTGTCAAGGATGAAACGATCCTTAATAAAACCCGATTGGACATGATCGATCAGAGGGGAGATGACCGCGTTGAGTCTCATGCAGAGGACTTTCATGATGATTTTGAATGAAGTGTTGATCAGGCTAATAGGCCTAAAATTCGACACAGCATGAGCTCCCGAAATCTTAGGGATAAGCACGATGTGTGCATAGTTGATGCGGTCAAAAGAGAAAAGGCCTTGATGCAGTTCCGAGAACATGCGAAGGTCATCTTTAAGCCAGTGCCAGAACTTTTGGAAAAAAAAGGCGGGAAAACCATCCGAACCAGGCGCAGATTCAATTTTTAAAGAAAACACCGCCAATTTAATTTCATCCAAAGAAAAGGGAGCCTCAAGGGAAGAAAGATCCAAAGACTCGGGGCCATATAGATGGGCCCAATCAAGGCAAATGGATCGCTGCTTATACGATCCAATAATGTTTTTATAGAAAGAGAGCAAAGTCCTGTGGATCTCATTATCGAAAGTGAGATCGACACCGTTATCAGAGATCAGGGCTATACGATTACATCGTTGTCGGTGAGAAGCAAAATTATGAAAAAAGGCTGTATTACCGTCGCCCTCCTTTAACCATCAAAATTACATCTGAGCCCATTTAATATGATCTAGAAGAAGGATGTCGGTGAAATCTCTTTTGCACGAGAGACGTTCAGAACAAAAAGAGTCCGATAACGGGCCATGTTCCTCCATCCTATCAATCGATTCAATGGAGGAAAGAAGGAAGTTTTTAAGGAAGGTGGTGTTATGATGTCTATCATTACGCTTCAACGTTACCAGATTCTCCACCGAAAGGTCGGCCCTTTCTCACTATGATCCCCATTCCAACAATTTTAACGGCTGCATTCGTTCGCTGCAATTAGTAGATATCCCCCTCAACGGCAGATCTTTCACCTAGTCTAACCAACGTCAATCTCCGACGTTGGCCAAACTAGACCGTTTCCTTGTTTCCCATTCATGGATTAACCAGTTTCACAACACTTTCTCTAAAGCTCTCCCCAATCCCGCCTCGGATCACATTCCTATAGCCTTCTATTCTGACTTTCCTTTCACTCATCAGCACAAATTCCAATTTGAGAAATTTTGGTTGCAAGATCAAATACTCGTCAACCTCATTGAGGAATGCTTATCCTCAGTTACCGACTCTACCGGACTGGGTGGCCTCCTCAAACTTCACGCCATCGAATATGGTTGTAAGATTGCCATATTAGTGTATATGAAATTAAAAGTGAATGTTCGATAAGTTACGAAAGATATTACGAATACGAATACATGAATGATATGAACATGAAATGAGAATTTTGTTAATCATGAAAAAGAACTTAGGAGTATGAAAGAACTCAATATTGTGATTATGAGTTGAAATTAAGAACTAGAGGGTAGCTAAGCCTCATACCGGCAATAAAAGAAATGTTGATATGATATTTGAGGTGAAAGACCAGATTTGGGTCAAATGCGTTGATTGATGGTTAAGACCGGTATAAAGAAAAGAGTTAACCCTAGAAATTGATTTTTATTCATGATTCATACAATTAAGGACCAAACAATAGAGAAGACGTGATGAAAGTAAGAGAAAAACACAAGTATGAGGGCCTCGAGTCTTCGAGGGAGACAGGGGAATGGAGGAGATCGGCAAAGGTGGGGCGTCGACAGCGGAGGTGGACTGTTGCAGGAGGAGTTCAACAATGGTGGCTGAGGTGCGAGGGAGGAGGGTGAAGGCGGTAGTTTGCGGTGAGTGGAGCTTCGACAATGGTGGCGCTTGAGCGGGAGGTTGAAGAAGGCAGGGATGGTGGATTGCAGTGGTGGTGTTGACGACGAGTAGGGAGGATGATGATGGGTTGTGGCGGTGAGTTTGAGAGCGATCGGTTTCGGTGGTGGTGCCGGCGGAGGCACGACGAGGGGGAAGGCAATGGAGCTCCGGTGGTCGATGGGTGCAGGCGATGGTGGGAAAGGGAGACGGGGATGCAGAAATGGAGTAGGCTACGAGGAGATTGGCAATGGGGTGGACGGTGGAAGGCGGTAAGGCGAGGGAGCAGCGGAGGTGACGGTCGGGGCTTGTAACGCCCCGCCCCAATACTCAGACAATTTTAATTATTTTTAGAAGACAAATTAATACTTATAGTACAACTGCCCACCACAGGCTGCCTCTCAAAAGGTGGTTAACCAATTAGGTGACTCTTGATCATGGGCAATTTTATTTATATTAAATTATTCCTTGAATACTCCCGATATCGGATTACTTTTCAAACACCCCTATTACTCAATCTTGTGTACTAGTGGAAGCCCATGGGCCCCATCTTTGCACACGTCATCACAGCCACACAGAAGACAACACATCTCTGCCTTCACAAATCCAACGGGTGGACCCCAGAAGCTTGCTGACATCATCCGACATCCGCATACAACACAACAGCCAGTGCTTGCTGTTACTCTCTGTGGGACCCCTCTCGTTATCTCATATATTGGGATTCCCCAATTTCGATACTCCGGAATTATCGGGATTGTGGCGACGCTTGTGGGATGTTTGATTGACTACGGGTGGTGCCATGGTTCATGACGGAGGCTGAATTGACCATAGTCTCTGCATGATGCGTCATGTCACAACGTGGGATTCCCCTCCAGGTTGTCTGGACATGGGCTCGTAACTCATAGGATATCTAGGATACTTACCGTAGTTACAATAGTAGATTAAGTCATGGCGAGGGATCCAACCTACAAGTTGAAGAACGATTAAGGGCTTGCCCTCGGACCTATGTAGTATGGGATGCATAGAATCCGAACAAGTGCGCATTAGTGTCATCTAATAATAATAATAAATTGCATTAAGGACTAGGCGCACAATCACAACACGACATCAATAGGATAGTCCCCTTAGCTTTGTTTGTGAACAAGTTTGTGGTTTGTAAAGCTTTGAGAATCGTTATACTGTTTCGGCATAGAGAGGATGACCGTGTATAATATCTCGTCAGTTGAATGAACTGACATGTCCACAGTCTTTATACAGGTTAAAGGAATTGACAAAGATTAAAGTATGCAAGCAGCTTAAAGAATGTTTCAAGTGTTGTACATCTATTTATGTAAATATTGTAAATTGCTTCCGCTATTTAAGTTTAAATGTAAATGTAACTCTGATGTAAAGAAAAGTTTACATTTCCTTGTAAAATTGTACGAAGAGAAGTGTAAAGATCCTGTGGAACTCGAATTCAGTTGTATTTGGAATTCGAGGTGTTACACCTTCCTCGAACCAACAATGGTAATATGAAAACGGATCGTAGGTTCTGCCGCATCCACAAGAACCACGGCAATGAGACCGATAATTTTCGGGCTCTTAAGGATGTGATTGAGGCCCACATCTGAAGGGGATACCTGAAGATGTTTGCTAGAGATAAGTCGAGAATATCTCCTCCCCCTGGGGGGGCCAACATGCGACCTGAAGCTGAACCCGAGCCTCAGGGCTCTGAAGGACTGGCCAGACCCCACTGGGTCTCAATTACACACCGGTGTTCCCGTATAATGGGAAGCGGGGTGTGACACGTGGATGTCACACCCCGCTTCCCATTATACGGGAACACCGGTGTGTAATTGAGACCCATCAAATAATACAAGTATGCCAACTCATATCATCCATAAGTTGTCTAATGCCAGTAAGCTCAACAGTACAATAATAATCACAGAACAAGAATATAATACAATAACCAATATATGGGATACAAGCACTTACCAATTAGCCCGAGAATATGCAATGCAGTAACAGTTCGACGAGTACTTTCAGTAACCCTTCATCTTTACCTGTATAACATAACTCAAAAGAAAGATGGATGGAGTACCCGTTAGAGTAAGCTACGGGCCGCAAGGAGTACAAACAAAATAGGAACAGAATAGGTTATAATAGGAAACAAGGAATCATGTAACGGGAAAATACAACATGTAAATGAGGATCCAATGCAAGTGACAACATATAAACAGACTTCATTGTATAATCAAGCAGTAATAAGAAAGCATGTAACAGGAAACGTGTCGTATAAACAGGAATCTTGTAATTTATTAACATGTAACATGTAACTTGTAAACAGAAATCATGTAATCTTGTAAACAGGTATCATGTAAACTTGTAATAGGAATCATGAATCATGCATGTGTTCAGTGTTAATCTCAAGTCTGGAATCTTTTATAAATCCTAACTAATCCATGCAATCCTGCGTCCCATACCACAGGTTCGGGTGCATACAAGCATGTTAACGTTTAGACTCTAATGGTGAATTCTATAGGGCCATGTACTCAGGTCTTCCAATAACACTGACCGGAATCATATCATGTCATGTAATCATATCATGTAACTAGGAATCATATCATATCATGTAACCATGTCATATCATATCATGTAAACATATACAACGTCACTATTACGGGAAACACGGGCCCCCTTCCAAGTACACTTTCCTTTATTGTCCACTACTAGATTCTTTTTCTCATTACCCCGGCTTGTTATTCTTTTTGCAATAATTAACATGAACATGCATAATGAGGACGGGTATCAAGAAAGGTTCAAGGAGTATCAAGGCTATGTAATGCATGATATATGTTTAATTAATTAAATGCAATAAATAAATATATTTACAATCAGGGGCATGAAGTTACAATTCTGGACAACAATATGTTGCTATATAAAAATCCACTTTCCCATTGCTACAAGAAAGCGAATCAGGTACCGTCAGTGGTTCCAGAAAGTAGACTTCATGCAGGTTCCATTGAATATTCACACTACATAGTATAAATACAGTAACTAGGTCTACCAGACAGTTCTTTACTGATTTACTGTTCAGTTCTGGCAGCAAAACAAAGTCAAACTCTTATATAAACAGTGACTGTAAATTCATTCAAAAATCTTATAAAAATTATAAATTTATTCATAATCATGTCTTGTAATATGCTGATGAATATCAAGTCTTAATTATACTTTTGGCATGATATTTAAATTAGTTATTTGAGAAAATATGTTTCAAAATAGTAATCTGGAATTACAAACGTCGCAATACTAAAAATAGTATATCTTGCAAACTACACATCGGATTTCAAATCTGTCAAAAGTTCTGAAAACTAGACTAAGGGGGCTAAAACTCTTATTTATAAAGTTCTAACTTATTTTAACAGGAACTCGGTCAAAATCTAGCTACAAGTGAGAGTAAACAGCAGGGAAGAAACATGCAAATCGATATTTATAGTCTTATGAGGGGCATCAAATCACAGAGGCAAATAGATTGATTCGATTCAATATATAATGACTGATTTAACCATGGAAAGTTTGTAAAGCATGATAATACGATGGCTCAATCAATTGAAATTGTAAAGTCATTTTTCATGAACATGAATGGTAATGAGGATCAATTACGATAATCAAATATAACTACTAATAACGGGAGGTCAAATAACATGCTTGTACGGAACAATAAAGTGTATGAGATACTTGCCTTAGAGATGACGACGATTACGATAATACTAAGAGAATAACGGGACGAGCGTTCTGACGGCAACACATGCAACCTACCTGCACCGGCGAGAACACGTGCTAACTACGTGCACCGTAACACGCGCAATACCCGTACACCGCAACAACAGCGAGCGAAAACAGCAAGAGGCACAACAACAATAGCAAGGGACACCGCAATAATAGCAAGAGACACCACAACAAAAGCAAGAGACACCACAACCACAATGAGAGACATCGCAACAACAAAGTGCTACAAGCACAGTAGCAAAGAGACAACAATAGGAAAAAACAGCAAGCAACAGTAAGGCTCAACGAAAAGAGTGACAGTGGCAATGGTGCACTGACTTCGGCGCTGCCCATCGACTAGGGGAGGCCGGTGGAAACGTGAAGAGTGGCGAGGTGCTGTTGGGCAAGGGTGGTAGCAACGCATCGTTGGGTGCTCAGGATGCAAGTGATGGCAATCGGGGTTGCTGCGGGAGATGGTCGGCAGCAATGGACTGCGGTGGCGAGGAGCAGCGGCACAGGTGTGCGTCACGAGCGGGAGGGGAGCGGTGCTGGCATGGCAGGAGGGTGGTTCGGTGGTCAACGGTAGTGGGAGCAGGGGTAGTCGTCGACGAGGGAGACAGGGGAATGGAGGAGATCAGCAATGGTGGGGCATCGACAGCGGAGGTGGACTGTTGTGGGAGGAGTTCAAAATTGGTGGCTGAGGTGCGAGGGAGGAGGGTGAAGGCGGCAGTTTGCGGTGAGTGGAGCTCCGACAATGGTTGCGCTCGAGCGGGAGGTTGAAGAAGGCAGGGATGGTGGATTGCAGCGGTGGTGTTAACGACAAGTAGGGAGGATGATGATGGGTTGTGGCGGTGAGGATGAGAGCGGTCGGTTTCGGTGGTGGTGCAGGCGAAGGCGCGATGAGGGGGAAGGCAATGGAGCTCCGGTGGTCGATGGGTGCAGGCGATGGTGGGAAAGGGAGACGGGGATGCAGAAATGGAGTAGGCGACGGGGAGATTGCAATGGGGTGGACGGTGGAAGGCAGTAAGGCGAGGGAGCAGCGGAGGTGATGGTCGGGGCTTGTAATGCCCCGCCTCAATACTCAGACAATTTTAATTATTTTTAGAAGACAAATTAATACTTATAGTACAACTGTCCACCACAGGCTGCCTCTCAAAAGGTGGTTAACCAATTAGGTGACTCTTGATCATAGGCAATTTTATTTATATTAAATTATTCCTTGAATACTCCCGATATGGGATTACTTTTAAAACACCCCTATTACTCAATCTTGTGTACTAGTGGAAGCCCATGGGCCCCATCTTTGCACACATCATCATAACCACACAGAAGACAACACATCTCTGCCTTCACAAATCCAACGGGTGGGCCCCAGAAGCTTGCTGACGTCATCCGACGTCCGCATACAACACAACAGCCAGTGCTTGCTGTTACTCTCTGTGGGACCCCTCTCGTTATCTCATATATTTACAAATCCTGCCATTCCCCGTATTATATTTTATATATATATATATATATATATATATATATATATATATATATATATATATATATATATATATATATATTACTCTTCGAAATTACAGGGTATTACAGGGCTGCGATGGACGAAGGCAATGGCAGTGTGGTTGTCAGATGAGGAGAGGGCTATTGACGAGGCGATGGCGAGGCTTGTTGTGCGTCGCGCTCGGGATGCTGATGGCAGCGAGGTGGGGCAGTCGTAGGTCGAAGGTGGAGGGTCGTGAGGCTCGACTGTGGAGGCATGGGGGTGCTCTGTTTTGAACAGAGGAAGAAGAGAGAGAGAGAGAGAGGGGGGGGGTTTATAAAAATTATATTATATATTAATTAACAGGGTAATTAGTGGGGTTATGTGTAGTTAAAGAGATCATGGGTAATTAGTGGAGAGGTGTACGCAGATAGTACAAGGAGTGGGTTAGGGTTAGTCTGGGTTGGAATTGTATTATTGTATGAGCTTGAGTTGGGCTTCACAAAAGAATCAAATCAATTTATAGGATGGGCTAAAATTGGGCTTTTCAAAAAATAATAATAATAATAATAATAATAATATCAAACTGGTTTGGGCTTCCAATAAATAATACAAATATAAAGGATATAATATTGATTTCAAAATGAATAACATTGGGCTTCAATAAAAAAATAAATAACATTGGGCTTTAAACAATTAATAAGATAAAATAATTATAGTTTGGATTGAATATTTGTGTAAGGCTTGGGTTTAAATCTTGCTCTAAAGAATCGGGCTTGGATTAATAAATCAAAAATAAAAGCATACTTAGTTTGAGCATCTTAAATAAATTGAATAATACTGGTTGGGCTTACATAATCAAAATAGACATGAAACATGATTGTAGAACGAAATATGGTTCTCGTTAAAAATATATAATTATCAGAAAACAAAATAATTGGTGTTTAGAAAATTTTAATAGAATATCAAAAAATACATTAAGTACAGGGGATAAATTTAGGGGAATATAAGTAATTTATAAACAATCAAATACAAAGATATACTGAGAATTTGCACAATTGGAAAATACAATTGGCGATGAGTTACGAGTCTGAGTTCGAACAAATTAGTTGGATATTCAAATGAATGCAAAATTGGCTTCAAAAGAATAGAATAATTTATAGGAAACATTGAAATACAAGAATACGGAAAAAGAAAAAAGAAGTCGTATACTCGGGGATGGGGGTTACAATCCTACCACCTTAGAACGAAATTTCGTCCTCGAAATTTGTTTAGGCAGTACATAGGACATAACCAAAGCAGAACCTAAGAGATAATGAAACAAGAAAATAAACGAAGTGGTGGAAGCTCCGGAATAAGAAAGAATATGGATAAAAATTATGTCAAATAATGAATTGATGCATGATGATGAATGAAATGCATGGAAAGAAGTAAACGATATCTGAAGGAAAAAAGGACAATACAAGACTTGTGAGATAACGAAGCAAGAAGATGAAGGAGTAAGTGGAATTGGAATCGAAGAGATAATTGATAGGGAAGGATTAAACCAAACAATGAGTCGATTGATGAGGGTAAATGCAAGGGACGGAACGAAGCAAACAATGCAAAGAAGGACAAACAAGAGAATCCTGGGACCTATGGGTAATGGCCTAACCACGCTTCTGATGCGCCACTCTGATCGGAAAGACTCTGTCATGAGCCCGTTAGCTCCATCAATCTGCCTCATGGCTCACCAAATCCTTGACACATCCAAATGACATCTCTCTAGCGTTAAATTCGAACTCCTGGCGACCTGAGATTCTGAACACTACCGATGCTCCTGGGACTCTATACGCACACCTTGGAGCAAAACGACAACCTTCCTCTTGTGGTGAGGTTCCAAGCTGCTTACATGTCATAGAAGATCAAGCGATGCCAATCAACGAACCAAGCAAGAAAACAGAATGGTGGCATCGGAATTTGAGGAGGACGGGGTAGGGAAGAAATAACTAGTACGATACTCAATAATGAATCAATAAATAAAGATTAATGCAAGAAATGAATGACGCAAGAATTGAAATACAAAAGAATCGACGAGACGAGAAGAAATAAAAATGATGGATAACATTGGAATCAAAAGAATATAGGTACGAAAAGAATGAATTTTTACCCAATAAGGAATCAATGAATGATGACGATAGCAAGAGACAGAAAGAAACAAGGAATGAAAAAAAAATTATGTGCAGGGATCAAATGGATCGAATAAGACTAGTATCTAGATTTAAGTTGGTTATTACATGTTCATGTGATCAATGTGGTGTATACATTGTTGAGCTAACCTGGCTAAACTCCAACATGGTTGAGTCTAATCTGGCTCTAATACCACTAAAAACCCTATCACGTCCTGCTTCCCATTATATAGGAACACATGTGCGTAACTGAGGCCCAGCGAATGATATAAGTATGCCAACTCATATCATCCATAAGTTGTCCAATGCCAGTAAGCTCAATGGTACAATAATAATCACAAAACAAGAATATAATACAATAACCAATATCTGGGATATGAGAACTTACCAAATAACCCGAGAATATGCAATGTAGTAACAGTTCGACGAGTTCTTTGAGTAACACATCATTTGTACCTATATAACATAACTCAAAAGCAAGATGGATGGAGTACCCATTAAAGCAAGCTACAGGCCGTAAGTAGTACAAGAAAAATAAAACATGGTATAACAGGAAACAAAGAATCATGTAACGGGAAAATACAACATGTAAATGAGGTTCCAATGCAAGTGACAACATATAAACGGACTTCAATGTATAATCAATCAGTAACAAGGAAACATGTAACAAGAAACTTGTCGTATAAAGAGGAATCTTGTAATTTATATACATGTAACATGTAACTTGTAAACAGGAACCATGTAATCTTGTAAACAGGTATCATGTATACTTGTAACATGAATCATGAATCATGCATGTGTTCAGTGTTAATCTCAAGTCTGGCAATCTTTTATAAATCCTAACTAATCCATGCAATCTTGCGTCCCATACCACAGGTTCGGGTGCATACAAGAATGTTAACGTTAAGACTCTAATGGTGAATTCTATAGGGCCATGTACTCAGGCCTTCCAGTGACACTAACCGGAATCATATCATGTCATGTAATTATATCTTGTAACTAGGAATCATATCATATCATGTAACCATGTCATATCATATCATGTAAACATATACAGCGTCACTATTATGGGAAACACGGCCCCCGGTCTGAGTACACTTTCCTATATTATCCACTACTAGATACTTTCCCTTATTACCCCAGCTTGTTATTCTTTTTGCAATAATTAACATGAACATGCACAATGAGGACGGGTATCAGAAAAGAATCAAGGAGTATCAAGGCGATGTAATGCATGATATACAAGTTTAATTAATTAAATGCAATAAATAAATATATTTACAATCAAGGACATGAAGTCACAATTCTAGATAATAATACGTTATTATACAGAAACTCACTTTTCCGTTGCTATAGGAAAGCGAATCAGGTACCGCCAGATGTTCCAAAAAGTAGACTTCATGCCGGTTCCAACGAATATTCACACTACATATTATAAATACAGTAACTAGGTTTACCAGACAGTTCTTTACTGATCGACTGTTTAGGCAGCAGACCAAGGTCAAACTCTTATATATATAAAGTGACTGTAAATTCATTTAAAAATCTTATAAAAATTATAAATTTATTCATAATCATGTCTAGTAATATGTTGATGAATATCAAGTCGTAATTATACTTTTAGCATGATATTTAAATTAGTTATCCGAGAAAATATGTTTCAAAATAGTAATTTGGAATTACAAACGTCACAGTACTAAAAACAGTATATCTTGCAAACTACACATCGAATTTCAGATCTGTCAAAATTTCTAGAAACTAGACTCAGGGGGCTAAAACTCTTACTTATAAAGTTCTAACTTATTTTAATAGAAACTGGGTCAAAATCTGGCTGTAAGTCAGAGAAAACAACAGGGCAGAAACATGCAAATTGATATTTATGATCTTATGATGGGCATCGAATAACAGAGGTAAATAGATTGATTCGATTCAATATAAAATGACTGATTTAACCATGGAAAGATTGTAAAGCATGATAATACAATTGTTCAATCAATTAAAATTGTAAAGTCATTTTTCATGAACATGAACAGTAATGTGGTTCAAATTACGATAATCAAATATAACTACTAATTGCGGGAGGTCAAATAACACGCTTGTACGGAACAATAAAGTGTACAAGATATTTGCCTTAAAGATGACGACGATTCCGATAATACTAAGAGAATAACGGGACGAGCATCCCGACGACAACATGTGCAACGTACGTGCACCGAAAAGAACATATGCTAACTACGTGCACCGTAATACATGCAATACCCATACACTGCAACAACAGCGAGTGGCAACAGTAAGAGGTACAACAAAATAGCAAGAGACATTGCAACAACAGCAACAACAACATGATACAAGCACAGCAGCAAAGAGACAGCAACAGGCAAGAATAGCAAGCGACAACAAGGCTCAACGGTAAGTGTGACAGCGACAATGGCGGTAGTGACTTCGGCGCAGGCTGTCGACTAGGGGCGATCGGTGGGAATGTGAGGAGCGGCGGGGTGCTATTGGGCAAGGGTGGAAGCAACGCAGCATCGGGTGCTCAGGATGCAGGTGATGGGAACAGGGTTTCTGCGGGAGATGATCGGCAGCAATGGACTGCGATGACGAGGAGTAGCGGCGCAGGTGTGCGGCGCGAGCGGTCGGGAAGCGGTGCTGGCATGGTAGGAGGGTGGTTCGGTGGTTGCCGGTAGTGGGGGCAGGGGTAGTCGTCGACGAGGGAGACAAGGGAATGGAGGAGCTCGGCAATGGTGGGGCGTCGACAACGGATGTAACATCCAGAAAAATAAAATATGTTTTTATATTTTTGCACGTGCATTGCACGTAAAATTTTATGTATTTTAGTCCCTAAAATTTTTCAAAGTGATGTACATTTCTATTCTCATTTTATTTGTCACAATTGTATTATTTATTTTTTTAGTTAAAACCCATAGGCCTAAAGACAATTTTAAAGCCCACCAGAAAATTAAAAGAGAAGCCCAGGATTTGTTCTACATGCACATTTTAAATACTACACACTTTTATGTAACAAACACTTACAAATAGATTAATAACAATTAATTAAAAAATTGAGAAGTGTGTGCACATAGGGTGCATGTGCACATGTTGTGCACCCAAGGGTTGGCCGGCCATATTAAGGAAGCGAAAGTGGATTGTGAGAGTGGGAAATTAATTGGGTAGTGGGAGTCTTTTCATTCTCACAATAACCCTATAAATACCTCTCCTAATGTATGAACAATGCACAAAAGGTCAAAAGAAACAAAAGAAAAGAGAGGAAAAGAAAGAGAGGCTCGAGATTTGTTTGAGAACAAGGAAGAGCTTTCAATTTGGCTTGCTAAGGAGGAGAAGAGGCTAGTTTGTGTTTGAGCAATTTTTTTTTCTCATTTGCACCAAAAAGGTGAATGTCTCTTCTTGCTTTCTAATTGTGTGTAGGATGCATGCTTAGGTAATTTATGTAAGAATGGTAGATGTAGCATGAGTTGTTTTATTTCTATTTCTTTTATGTGATGCATATTGTATTTTAATGGTTGATAAATGTGGAAAAATGCATGCTAATGGAAAAATTATAGTGAAGAATTGCTTGTAGACAAACTACAATTTATATTAGGGTATTTTACATGGTTGTCATGCAAATTGTAGTATACCATGATTGGGTTTTGTAGATAAATTGTAAATGTATGTGAAAAGGGTTTAAGTTGTGCTTTGTTTGGGGTAGATTTTAAAATTTTATGGAGAGAATTTCCCCATCATATCAAATAATGTTAAAAAAAGATTAAAAAAATACATTCATGCTAGTAGAGTAGTAGTGGTAATTTAGAAAGGCATATGTGTATAGAAGTTCCCCAAAAAATTGCTATCTACATTTATTATGTATAGAATCACTTTATTATAAATACAATCAATATGCAATCGCCACTAGAATTTTGGAGATGTATTTTATGAATAAATAATTTTGAGACAAAAGATAGAAATTAATTAGAATGCAGGAGTTAAAATATAAGGGAAAACAGAAAGTTGAGTTATAAGAGTTCTAACCCATATACTATTAGATGTGATGCTTTGGCTTACTGGCTAGCATGTGGCCTAGCGCTAACACGTGTCGCCTAAGGGGTTTCTTTGGTCGCGGGTTCGATCCAGGGAAGGCTCTGCCTTTTTCAAAATTTGATTTTTTTTATGAATTAACGGTAGAGAAGTACTTAAAGTACTGGGAGGAATTCTTTTGATATCCGCTAGTTGGCCTAGTGGTCTTGGGTGCTGTCTTGGTTGGCTGCTAGTCTCAGGTTCGACCCTGACCATGCACACTTTTATTTGTTTTATTTTTATTTTAAGGGGATTTTTCATGTCTTAAATTTTTTTGGGAATAAGGTAGAAATGTCCTACAATATTATTAGAGCCTTAAGAAATTATTTCACAATATTCTAGAGATAATTTGAGAATTTAAAAGACACATATATTAGATTAGTTTTGAATCCAAGTTTTAAAAGAAAATGTGTATGATTAAAAATTTTAAAAGGTGGGTTATAATAAAATCATAGTATAATAAGGAGATTTAAATAATGATTTCTAGTGATAAATCTTTAAGAAATGTGTTTTTAATCTTTAACAACTTTTGAATTGAGAATCATACTTGAAGTATAGAAGAATATGGAAAAGAGTTTTAGTAATCAAAAGTGTATTTTCAATTAGTAAATTGAATAGTTTGGTTGGTTAACCAAGAAGAGCTTATTTCATGATGAATAAATAAGAGAATAGATTTAAGAATTGAATACATGATTGAAATTGAAAATATGATTAATGAGGGTATGAATGACCTATGATGTTTGAACATGAAAAGATGTTGATTCTAGAGGCTTAGTGAGACCCAGGTACTGGCAAAGTAATGATAATGATTATTGAATTTGAGAAGTGGCCAATATGGGCAATTGTTCTCGGTGTATTTTTTAAGACCGGTAGGAGGGTAAGCTAGCTCTAGGTGGAATTATTATTCATATTTTAAATTTAAGGATAGGCACTAGGAGAAGATGTAATAAAACTTGGGCAAACGTAAGTGGGGCGCGTCCATATAGTCTGACGGTGGATTCCTAGACTATAGACCAAGTCAGACGATGAATTTCTGGACTGTGGTTGCTTGCGGGGTGAGGCAATCCTCAATTAAATTCGGGACTATGATTGATTTGACGGTGGATTCTAGGATCATGAATAGTCGTGCAGATGGGAGGTAGTTCACCATTGTATATGTATATACTGGGGCTGGAGCGGCACTTGCGAGATGTTCGCATGACGAGGATTTCCATATAGCCTGATGGTGGATTCCAAGGCTGGAGTCCATACTCGTGCAATGTCTAAAACTTGCTTTTGTTACCGTAGTAGAATATTCATAGCGAGTTATTAAACTCTATAATGTGGAGTACGATAAGGGCTTGCCCTCGGAACTATGTAGAATGGGATGCATAGATACCGAACAAGTATGCATTAGTGTCATCGTAGTGTAACATCTGCATTAGACATTAAGTCATATCATACACTGACATGTTTAGTCACTCTTTTACACTTTATTGTGTATTCAAGTTTGTGTTTTTTAAAGTAAGAGAATCACTATTTTATTGCATTGTGTCAGTTGTATGCAACTGACGTGCCCACAGTATTTCAGTGCAGGGCTTGGATTGACAAAAGACATAAAGATGAATTGATGCTAAAGATTATCTTCATATTTAAGTTGTTGTATTAATTTAAATTCCGCTGCATTAATGTAAAGAACAATGTTGTATAATAAAAAAAAATTTAATTTCCTTGTAAAATTGTACGAATTGAAGTAAAAGATCCTGTTGTGCTACGAATTACATGTAAATGGAATTTGGGGCATTACAGATTGGTATCAGAACCAAATTCAATCGGCAGAACAAAATTTCAAGGATGACACATTAGGGTGGACATTAGAAGTGTGAGTTCAGTTTATGGAGATTTAAGTGTAAGTTAATTTACAGTTGTGTTGCTCTCTACACTGATGTTTTCTCCTCCCTTTCCCTATAAGATGGCTGATAACCAAGACCCAGTGGATGAAGTAGAATGGTTCTTTGAAGAAGATCCCGAAGAAGAAGAAGAGCCCGAAGAAGAGGAAGACCCAGAAGAAGTAGAAGGAGAACTACCCGAATCTCGGGAGATCACTCCACCTCCACCTGATTCCCCAGATGAATCCTCAGATGAAGAACCAGTTCGAGACAAGAAGGAACACATCATCGCTTCTCTCCAGAGGTAATTGACTATCCATAAGTGGAGAGTAGACCACTTGGAAGCTCATCACACGGAGGACAAGAAGAACTTTGTAGCTCTGAGTCATCGAGTGTGGGAACTGGAGAAGCTTCGACCCAAGAATGCTCGGCATTTCACCCAGCTGGACAACAAGACTCGTTGGAGAAAACAAGAACGCCGTCAAAGATGTAAGGAAATGAAGAATGAAATAGATGAACTATGGGGAGAGCTCAGAGAAGCCAAGAAGAACTGTAGAATCTAGACTGCTTTATGTTTGGAAATTTCTGGTGTTTAATGTACTGGATGTATGGACAAGTTTTTATTTCTGAATGTATAAGTTTAAATTTTGGAAATAAATGAATTATGTTGGAAGGAAAGCCTGTATTGTTGCTATTTGTGGTGATTAATGAAGTTTTGTGACCCAGAAATGGCCGGACGAAAAGCCCAAGATGGTGAAGGATCTAGCAGCGAGGGCAACATGCTTGATCTGAAGACAGAATTGACTCGGGTGTACTAAACTCTCAACAACTTTACCACAAGTATGAACCGAAACACTAGGGTGGGGCAAGCAGTACAAATCCCGGAGGCAATCAAATTGGTGGAATCATTCAAGCGGATGAAAACCGCCCGTGTTCGAGGGCAAGGTGGATCCTGATGCAGCTGATGATTGGATCAGATAGATAGAAACAGTGTTTGAGGTCCTGGAGACTCCAGAGGCTAGCAAGGTGATGTTAGACACTATTCAGCTAGAGAAGGATGCTGGGGTCTGGTGGAAATCCTTGAAGAGAACCCTGGGGAACAGACCTATCACTTGGAAGGAATTTTTGGAGGAGTTCCACAGCCAATATTTTACGATGGATGTACAGGAGAAAAAGGCTATAGAGTTCCTGAGTTTGCAACATGGGAGCTTGTCAGTTCGGGAGTATGAGACAAAGTTCACTCTGCTCTCGAGGTATGCGCCAGAGTTGGTAATAGATGAAGCCAAGAAGGCACGGAAGATTGAGCAAGGGCTGAGGCCAAGTTTGAGGTCTCGGATGATACCCTTCAGATTTTGGAAGGTTTAACAAGCTGGTACGGAGAGCTACAGTCACAGAAGCAGACATGGAGCAGTATTAGTTGGCATAGAACAAGCAGAACAACTGGAGTGCTGGCAAGAGGCCTGCAGCACCAAGCAACTTCAAGGAACAACCCCCAGCACAGAGGTTCAAACCTACCGAGGCAAATGCCGTTGCTATAGCTGGAAGGCTAGGCACTTGCTATAGATGTGGAGAGACAGGCCACATTGCGACGGGATGTCCTAAGCCGCAGAGGATCAGGACTTGTTACCACTATGGCAAGGAGGGCCATAACAAGCCAAACTGCCCTCAATTCTAGTAGGGAGGGCCGAATCAGAAGCCGACAGAGCAAGGGGGAGAAGCCGTACTGGCAGGGACGAGTGTTTCCCTAACTGAAGCAGATGCAGATGATGCTGACAATGTCATCATCTGTATGGGAGAACTTGAATAGAGTTTACTACTGCTATTTCCAGCTTGTATTAGAAGAGTGTTATGTACTAAGAGCATTCATTATGTAATAAGATAACTTCTAATAAATGGAATAAAGCCTACTGTTTTGTTCGATACTGGATCGTCTCACACTTTCATGTCTTCTACATTTGCAAAACGAATGGGAGTTGAGCCAAAAAAATTTCCTGGCAAAGTTCTAGTAGTAGCTACACCATCAGGGGAAACATTGACAATCGATCGATAATATGCTGGTTGTGACCTCGAGATTGGAGGAAGAGTCTTTGGAATCGATCATAGAGTTGGCTGTCTTGGGGGTCGACATAATCATTGGCATAGACTGGATGTCGATCTATAATGCCAATATTGAGTGCAAAAGCAATGAAGTTATGGTGAAGGCTCCAGGAGGACCATCAGTTACATTTTAGGAGAAGAAAAAGTGTAAGGAGTTGGTGGCAGCTATGACCAAGAAGAAGATTCCTGAGGAAGTTAAGCAGACTCCCGTAGTCCGGAACTTTCCGACAGTATTCTTGGAAGATCTACTTGGGCTACCACCTCATCGGGATGTAGAGTTCAGCATTACCATTCAGTCAGGGAGTGCACCGATTTCCAAGGCACCGTACAGAATGGCACAGGTGGAATATGATGAAGTCAAAAAGCAGATAGAAGAGTTGTTGGGCAAGGGTTTTATGAGGCCGAGTGCATCGCCTTGAGGAGTACCGGTATTATTGGTGAAGAAAAAGGATGGATTGATGAAGATGTGCATCAATTACAGGGAGCTTAATAAGGTGATCGCCCAGAATAAGTATCTGATTCTGCGAATCGATGATTTGTTCGACTAACTATAGGGTGCAGCTCTTTTCTCCAAGATAGATCTTCGGTCGGGTTATCACCAATTTCGTGTTAAGGAAGAGGATGTGCATAAGACTACATTCTGAACTCGACATGGGCATTACGAGTTTTTGGTTATGCCTTTTGGAGTAACAAATGCACCGGCTATTTTCATGGACCTGATGAACAGGGTCCAGCGACCATTCATCGATTCTTTCGTCGTAAAGTTCATCGACGATATTTTGGTCTACTCCAAGTCAGAAGAAGAGCATGCTGGGCATTTAGTAGAGGTATTGAAGAAGCTGCAAGAACAGAAGTTGTATGCAAAATTATCCAAGTGTGACTTCTGCAAGTCCGAAGTCACGTTCCTGGGTCATATCCTTTCTAAGGAAAGAGTGGCCATTGACCCGCAAAAGATAAAGGTTGTGAGGGATTGGCCAAGTGCAACAACAATGAAGGAGATCAGAAGCTTTTTGGGTTTGACTGGTTACTACCGGAGGTTTATTCAGGGCTACGCTCAGATAGCCATGCCATTCACTAGGCTTACAAGAAAGAATATAAGTTTTAAGTGAACAGAGTAGTGCGAAGCGAGTTTCCAAGAGTTAAAGGAGAGGTTAACTACCACTCCAATTCTGGCTTTGCCGAGAGCAGGGATTGATTATGATGTCTACAGTGATACTTCACACCGCGGATTGGGTTGTGTTTATGCAAGAGGGAAAGGTAATAGCTTATGGGTCTAGGCAATTGGGACTGCACGAGAAAAATTACCCAATCTATGATCTAGATTTGGCAGTGATTATATTTGCATTGAAGCAGTGGATGCACTATGTGTACAGAGAGAAGGTCAATATGTACACAGATCACAGGAGCCTGAAATACATTTATCAGCAGAGGGATCTGAACTTGAGGCAGAGGAGATGGTTGGAAGTGCTAGAGGATATCCGTCCTAAAATAAAGTATCATCCGGGCAAAGCAAATGTGGTGGTAGATGCGCTCAATCGGAAGAAAAGCTTGTCCTATTTGATCATGACTCAGGAGGAACTAGTAGAGGAGCTCGATCGAGATGGAATTGAAGTTGTGTTACAAAGACTGGGAGAGTCTTTAGCACAATTAAAGCTTTAGCCTACACTGAGATACCAGATTATCGAGGGTCAGAAGTCAGATCCAGAGATCCAGAAGATGAAAGAGCAAGTCAGCACAGGCAAATTGGCAGAATTCTAGGAGAAGGACCTAGTACTGTGGTTTGGGGAAATGTTTGTACCTGATCAAGCCTAATTGAAGGAGTGCATCCTGTAGGAGGCACACACCACTCTTTTATCGGTGCATCCAGGATCTACCAAGATGTACAAAGATATCAAGCAGTATTTTTGGTGGTCGGGAATGAAAAAGGATGTGGCGGAGTTTGTGGATATATGTGCAACTTGTCAACAAATCTTGGTAGAAAATCAGAGGCCTGGAGGATTGTTACAGCCGTTACCTATTCTGGAGTGGAAATGAGATAACATCAGCATGGATTTCATCATAGGGCTACCCAGGAGTCCCAGAGGGAATAATGTGATTTGGGTGATAATGGATCGACTGACCAAATCCGCTCACTTTTTGGCAATGAAGATTACTTTGTCGATGGAAAGGTTGGCAGAATTGTTTATCGGGGAGATTGTACGACTACATGGAGTTCCCGTATCAATTGTGTCAGACCGAGATGCGTGATTCACATCTCACTTTTGGAGGAGTCTTCGAACAGCTTTGCAGACCAGGACCGACTTCAGTATGGCCTTTCATCCTCAAACTGATGGGCATACTGAAAGAGTAAATCGGGTGTTGGAAGATATGTGTAGCGCCCCAAATCCCTATATTGGGAACCTGAGGACCTACTCCAGGAGTCGAACTTCAAATAGCCAAATCACAGAAGTACAGGAAAATTAAAAACTTTTATTCCATATAAATGTTACATTTACAAGGGTTACAATGTCCAAATAAAAGTTACAATATTTACAACAATATAACAGTGCTTGTATATGTCCCTTGGATCCTTGGACTAACTCGAGCTCCGGGCTACCTAGGAGTCCCAGAGGGAATAATGTGATTTGGGTGATAATGGATCGACTGACCAAATCAGCTCACTTTTTGGCAATGAAGATTACTTTGTCGATGGAAAGGTTGGCGGAATTGTTTATCGGGGAGATTGTATGACTACATGGAGTTCCCGTATCAATTGTGTCAGACCGAGATGCGTGATTCATATCTCACTTTTGGAGGAGTCTTCGGACAACTTTGGGGGACCAGGACCGACTTTGGTATGGCCTTTCATCCTCAAACTGATGGGCATACTGAAAGAGTAAATCAGGTGTTGGAAGATATGTGTAGCACCCCAAATCCCTATATTGGGAACCTAAGACCCTACTCCAGGAGTCGAACTTCAAATAGCCAAATCACAGAAGTACAGGAAATTTAAAAACTTTTATTCCATATAAATGTTACATTTACAAATGTTACAATGTCCAAATAAAAGTTACAATATTTACAACAATATAATAGTGCTTGTATATGTCCCTTGGATCCTTGGACTAACTCGAGCTCCGTGGTACCTGTAGATCGGCTCCGGATACCTATAAGGTGGGAAACGTCAGTACTTCGACTGACGTAAAGCTGGTGATAACAGCGATCCTCTAAAATTCAATCACAACCAATAGTTTATGCAAAATAGAAAGGTGATGTGCCAAAAACAAGGGTTTAGTGGATTCGGGTTCTAGTGCAGTGTTATGATATGATCTTAAGTCTAGATGCAGCAAACTCACATGCCTAACTTCTAATAAAAGCAAGACTTTGGAGCACGAATGCATCCCATACTACATACGCCCCCAAATCTAGCTGTCTTTCTCCACAGTATAGGGATTCAAACCCTCGCCATGCACCCTACTCTTGTACACACTCCAGTTCCCAATAGATTGTCCGTCACCCAAGGAGATTGCAGCGGTCGGTCTATTTCCGCCCTGCAGTGCCCAAGTGGTCACTGCCAGTTGGTACCCGCGTACGGACCTCCTTAGAAACCACGTTGAACCTGGTCCTTACGACCCTTGGTTCCACATGTCCATTCATGGACTCTCGCATGCGTGTTCACCCCTGGCCCGGGTTATGAACATATATATACCAAAACACAAAACACAAACCCGTGCTTTAGGGACGTGAGCACCACGGAAGGTCAATTCCTCTGGGCCTCCCGCACCTTACTTCGGCAAAACCTTGGGAATCAACAGATCGAGATACAAGCCGGGGACCCAATCCATTAGCGGTCGAGAACGTATCCCTACTACTGGAAGATACAACACCGACTATGGTTTACTAGGACTAATGCAATTTCCCAACCCCTTAATAAACCATTCTAACCCCTACCTTACTCTAATTATTTCGGGTAAGAATTAACTGCTTCCACACTTGCCTATCAACCTCTGGCCCCTGGCGACACCGGTCCGGTTCGCCACTTCCCCGACTTGGACTCGTCCAGCAAAAATGGCCTACGCCTGCTGCTACCCCGGATATAAATATAAAATTGCCCCGTGAGCTCCACTCACTGGCATGCTCGGACGTCCTACGCTCGGCAGAAGTCTAATAATATGGGCTTGATAGGTGCAGGGTATCCTTTACCCTAGTGACTAACTCGAGTCACACATCCCACTCGGGGAAACCAACAACCTCAATAACAGAGATCCACCATCCCTAGACACGAGTCACCGACTCGGCTCACACACAAGGGAAAATGCTTTCACAACCCTTAGTCCAAACCCAGACTAAGCAACCTACGGGTTTCTTCCCGAATCTCAAAATAGTCATCCCTCTCTCGATACAACTCCGATTGGAGTGTATGGCCCCAACCTGGAAAGGTACGATTCTAGGCTACAACTTCCTAGTTGATCACGAGTTTAAATTCAACCATCTAAGTCCTCGAAATAGCTTTTCAAGCTCTAGCCTGCGTGCTTCCTGCGCACGGGCTGCACCTTACCATTAACACAAAATCCTACTCGTTCATCAAAACGACACAAACTCAAATTCTGTAGAAGGGTGTTGGTGTTCTCAACCACTCTCTAGTTGGTCATGAGTACAAATTATACCATTAAGTCACCCTAACACACTCATCTATCATCGATACACCAACTCACACAATTGGTCTCTCAAATTTCGAGCACACAGCTCTACTCTAGTCCCCTATCCAGTCTTACAAAAATCATAATAATTCAACCGTTCACTGTAATTGCCTCAAATCAGTTTTGTTGGAAAGGTCTAGGTGTCCCCTACAACTCTCTCCTGAGTCATGATCCTCAAAATATGGTTCTAACAGGTCTCAATTTCCCAATCTTTACAGAGTATCAAAAATGGCTGAAAACAGCACAGTGCTCAATCACAAAATCACAGTAAATTGCATACTTGTCCAATTGACACAAAAATTATGGTGGTGACACTAGACATCATACCCAACATCATTCAAAAGACCTCATGTCAAAATTCTAATTATATAGTGAGTAATAGCTTTTGCAAGTTAGCACAGAAACCATTATGTTTTTCTAATTCAACATCAGATACTGGTTATAGATAGATTTTTCTCATGCCTTTAAAATCATATAAATAATTTATTGATTTTTTTTAGATAATCAAAATGCATTCAGAAACATTGAGTAAAAATTTCAGATCAAAATAATGCTTCAATAAATCACGAAAATTCCTACAATATCAGCCATCCTGTTTTTCTTTTTCTGAGTCTGCCTTACGACACATATCCAGCTCACGATTTTATAAGCATATCAAATGATCATAGAAAAATCTGAAATAAATCATGAATAATCCTAACTCATATTTGAAAAAACCCTTTTAATTTTATGGTCTAATTCCTTATATCTTGCTCTCGGAAATATCCACAAAATGATACTCCGAACCAGTTTTTCCTAGTTCAATTCTGACTTCTACTTCTAACCTTTAGAAGAGCAATCCTATGCATTCTAGCACACATGCATGCAACCAAATTTAATTAAAAGACAAGAATTTCAAGTTTAGAGAAACTTCCTACCTTTGGTTGTAGTAGTAGAAGAAATTTCTTCAAGCTTCTTCTCTTGGAAATCTCCTTTTGATCCTTCTTCTTCACTTCCTTCTTCTTTCTCTCCTCCTTCTCTTGTGGTTTTCTCCTTCTGAAATTTCCAGAGCAAAAGGGAGAAATAAAGTGGGAAATGAGGGTGATGGGAGGTGGAGGCCGGATTTGATAAGGGGGGGCGGGGGGGGGGGTGGGGGGGGGGGGGGTAGGTTTAGGCTATAGGTGGTTTTGTAGACCAAAACCATGGCTTAGCCCATTGGTTTTGTGTGTGTTAGGTTGGCTGCCCAACATAACCCTTAACGAGCTCCAACGAGTGTGAGACGCGTATTTTAACGAGCGCACGCAACCTATATTCACTGTAGTACCATACCGTGTTATATTTGCATGTGCGTCATGCCGAAAACTAGCAGTTATACTAGTATCGGTCCGTCTCGTTCTCGTGCTTCCTTGGAATGCAACTCTCCCAAAAACCGTCCCGTAACCCTAACCATCCACCACGATGGCAAAATCGACCTATAATACTACAATCAATTGCACGCATACTAACAATATACATACACATGTGCATATATTCAGGTACCGTACAAAACGGGGTGTTATAATATGTTGAGGTGTTGTGTGATGGATTTTGTTGGCAGCTGGGAGAGGCTCTTAGCTCTGGTGGAATTTGCCTACAACAACAGCTTTTAGACTAGCATTGGTATGGCACCATACGAAGCGTTGTACGGGAGGAAGTGTAGAACACCGGTGTGCTGGTATGAAGTGGGGAAAAAAGCAAATGTATGGGCCGAAAATAGTGCAACAGACTTCCGAGAGGATTGAGCTGATCAGGCAGATGCTGGTTGATGCACAAAGCAGACAGAAGAGTTATACTGATAACCGAAGAAGGGATATTGTAACGCCCTGGATCCCCATTACTGGAAATCCATGACACAACCAAAATCTTTTTCTTCAAAGGCATCTCAACATAATAAATAACTCGGAAATTTAAAAACTTTTATTGCCATCAGAGTTATTACATCATTGGTTACAATACTATCTTGTTCTTAAAAAAGGAATACAAATTACATAAACCCATCACAACTGTTTACAAAAATATCCAGACTTTTCCCATGAATCTAACAGATGTCATCCAAATTGGTACTAATCGACTAGTTACTGCCGAACTTCTGCTGGATGGTCGATCTGCTTCCCTAGGGCTTGGCCCTCGGCTAGAGCCTTTCGCTGCGCGACTCTGATAATTCTGCACCCGCTCGAATGGTAGGCATGTACACTGCCACTCCACTTGGATACCTTACTGGTCTTGGCTCTCCTGCACTCGCGACCCGGCATCTTGAAGTTAAATGAGTGGGCACGTTAGTAATTCTATTGATGCAATACTAATAAGAAAACAGCGATCTCCAACTTGCACACCCATAAATCATCTTGAATGGAAAGACAAACATGCATCCTAATCCCTAGTGTTTGTGCATACCATGACCTGTAGTCTAATGCATAATATAGAGTACAGATACGGATGCACTTAATCTAATGTCAATAAGACTCTGAATACACATGCATCCCATACTACATATGCTCCAGATCAAGCCGGTCCCCCAGTTTCAGGGATTCGAACCCTCGCCATGCAATGCATTCTACTATTGTACTCTTCCTGTTTTTGATAGATACAATCGTGGCTGGTGAATCCTGCAGTTATTACTGCTAAATACAAATACATTGGTGTCTTGTTGCCACCAGTACCCCAAATTAAATCATACCAGATGCCTGTGATGAACTTACAGATATACAACTGCATATCTATGGTACCGAAGATCCATGAGACAGCAGTCCCATGGTCCGTTTGTGTCCACACAACATAAGAACATGACGGTCTCAAAGGTCTAAAAACTGCCTATCGGACAGATGCTTCCGTTCTTACCATGACACTTCAGGAATCAATAGTGCGAGATACGCACAGCAGCACGTATCCCTAATGACAGAAAGAAACAACCCTGGTTAAGACCACCTAGTGCTACTCTTAGAACGAGTCGGATTATAGGGAATCACCCCTAACATCAATCCGATCTCCAAGCGAACAGCAAAGGAAACTTAAACAATGTAGCCTACTGAAAGCACGTTATTACTCAATCATACATGGTGTCGATCAAACAGTGTCGAGCCTGACTGGTCTGTCAAAAATAATAATTAATCATGGGAATCACATCCACCGATTCCCAATACCTTCATAATTCATCAACTAATAATCCCGCCCCGTGACCCTCAGCGAGTAGTCCAACAGTGCCCAAACGAAGCAATACAATTTGAATGAAGGTAAGCACATACATAACCACCAATTTCTGACCATTGACAGACTCAGGCATTGAGACACCAATCATAAATCGACTAGAGCTATCTCCCAACTCACTCATGTCCACCATGAGTACTAAGCACAGGAAACTTATCTAAGTTCAATAAAGTGCTTAAAACATCTTTAGAACTCAATAGCTCATAATTATCATACTACAGTATGTAGAGGATTCCTCATCAATTGTCCAAAAAAAGTAGCTCAAAAAAATAGCAGTAACTGCGAAATCAAGCTACACTCATCAGAATCCAACAAAATCAGGCTTTCTAGAAGGGTAGGAGACTCTATTGCAATCCCCTAGTTGACACTACCCTCAAATTCCCCATAGAACTCAAGTCCCCCGAGTTAACAAAGCTTGAAGTAGATTAAGGCAACAGGTTGCCCAACTTGCAACATCCATATCTTCCAAGATATAATTCGGAATGGCTTGATACCACAAATTCTAGAAAGCTAAGGCCCTAGGCTATAACTTTTTAGTTAACCATTTCCTCAAATGCAATCGTCTTGATACATTAAAAACCTCATATACTCTCAGATGTACATCCTTCATGCACTTGCTGCACTTCTCCAGTAGCATAAAAGTTTGCTCACTCATCGGAATCGCTCGATTCCGAATTCTATGAACAGATGGGAATGTCTACTACAACTTCCTAGTTGAACACATCCTCAGATTCCATCACTAAAGTCTTCAAAAACACAAAATTTCACTAGGTACATAAACAGGGAAGAATTGGTTCTTCTAGCAAACACTGCCTTGACTAAGACTGGATCTGCCCCAGTCTTAAAAAAATCACAACTTTCAAATTACAAACTTGAATTTCATAATTCCAGATGTTTTGGAAAGATACGAATATCCACTACAATTTTCTAGTTGATCAATCATCCAGATTCTTAACCCATAATTTCAGAATTACTCATCTTCACAGACTAGTCAATCTGAGTTAGGTTGAACCTGGTCTACTTTTAAATTCCATAACAAATCAACCCTAAGTCCAAATATCATGAAATTTTAGATTCTTAATCCAAACATATACCATTTCTTTGTGTCAAAATTTTGCACTTAGATTCATCCTACACAAATAGTTGTGACTTCTCAAACATAGTATAAAATTTCAGCTTGCTCTTTAACAGGGTCTTTTTCACTTCACACTATTTATTTTTGAAACCTCATCAAATGTCACTAAAAATTCTAAAATTTTAGAATCATCAAATAGAATCGTACCACAAGCTACTAAAAAAATTTCATAGCAATATCCTAAACACACAAGTAGTTATGTCTAAATGAACTTTAGTCCAAAAACAGACAGCTTCAGCTACAACTTCCAAACCAGTTGCAATCCACAATTTCTTGAGGCATCAAATGACTTCAGAAAATTATGAAATTGAAGACTATGGTTTAAGACACATACAAGAGTATCCACAAAATTTTTCAGCTCAAAATACCCAATCAATTTTTAGTTATGACTTCGGGAAGTCATAACAATTCTCACACAGTCAGCAGTTTTTTTGACTGCTCTCTGTCCAAAACTGGACTAAGTGTTTGGGCTACTAAATAGCTTCCAAATATTATGAAAAATTTCATGAGAGCTCTAGATACATGGAATAACAAGTTCCCAAAATTTGAGTCCCAAATTTCACACCATTTAAAGCTAGAAATTCCTAAACTCACCTATTCATACATGTTTCTTTAACAAAATTTTAGGAAAAGGGATATTCTACGATACAAATTATTTTTCTTTGCATGTTAATATTCTTATACGATCACCAAACTTTTCTTAACTTCCACCACATGCTAAAATCACATATACCCAAAAAAAACTAAAATTTGAGTTTAAAATATCACCCACTTGTTGCAAGAATTCTTATAGCTTTGCTCCCTTCCTTTGCTCCTTGCTCTTACAGAAACATTGGCCAACTCCTGCTATACTTATTCTCCACTGCAATTCTCTTCCAAAAATACTTCACCTTTTCCTCTCCTTCCCTTCCTTTTTTTTTGAATCAAAACAAAACAAGATGAAGAAGGGATGAGTAGAGAATGGAGTGGGGTGTTTTATAGGAGATGGAGAGTTAGGGTTTTGGGTTTGTGGGCCGGCCGAGGATAGGGGTGAGGGGGTGAGGTGGAGGGCTAGGATGAAGTAGGGTAAAGTAAATGGAGATGTGTGGGTGAGATGAGTGCCAACACACACAAGTAGAAGCTTCTTGGAAGTTTCTCATTTCTTCAAAAGTCAACACACGAGGTGAATTGTTTCCACCATTGGATCTTCATCAAGATCCAAGCCATGATCACAAGATGCTAGCGTTCATAACCCTAGGTTAGGTCAAGGAATCCTAGGTCACCATACCCTAATCCTAACCCTACTGCACAATTTCAATCTATATTCAATTCAAGAACTAGCTCACTATAAAATAACCAATATATATATATATATATTGGTTATTTTAAAATAACCAATCTATAAATTATATATATATATATATATATATATATATATATATATATATATATATATATATATATAATTTTAAAATAACCAATATATATAACCAATCTATTTTAAAATTGGTTATATATATTGGTTATTTTAAAATTATATATATATATATATATATATATATATATATATATATATAAAATTTAAAATCTATAAAAATATATGTATTATAGGATTTATAATTTTCTCCAAACAATTTTCTGGTCAAAACAATCGGGACAAATCCACAGTTAAATTGAGAAGATATCCCGAATCTATCTCATCGGGTTCAGAACAGCTCGTATATATGCAAGTTCTCAATTAAAAACTGATAGTTATTAGAAAAATACGTAATCGTGTGCAATACTCAATTGTGCATGGATTACTATACAAAAAATAGCTATATGCTATTTTGAGGGGTATTACAGATATGGAGTTCGAAGAAGGTGACTATGTCTTCCTGAAAGTATCTCCAACCACGGCGTTATCTGATTTGGGAAAGGTGGAAAGTTAGCACCGAGTTACATAGGACCCTACAAGATATTGAAGAGGATTGGGAAGACAGCTTATCGGTTGGAATTGCCAAAAGAGCTAGCCCAAGTACACAATGTCTTTCACGTTTCTATGCTATGATGCTACATTCTGGATCCGAGTCATCACTTGCCAGAAGTACCAGAGGGTCTGCAGTTAGATTTGAGCTACACAGAGTGCCCAGTAGAGACTGTGGATCATCGGGAAAAAGTTTTGAGGAATAAAACTATACCCTTAGTCAAGGTCATGTGGAGGAATCAACTGGTTGAGGAAGCCACCTGGAAATCTAAGGAAAGGATGAAGAGAGACCATCCTGTGCTTTTTGACTAAAACTTGTAAACTTTCTTTTTCTTTTGTTTTCTTATTCTTTAAGCGTAGTTCCGAGGACAGAACTATTCTGAGGGAGTGTTATAACATCCCAGAAAAATAAAATAAATTTTTATATTTTTTGCACGTGCATTGCACGTAAAAGTTTATGTATTTTAGTCCCAAAAATTTTCCAAAATGATGTAAATTTTTATTCCATTTTATTTGTCACAATTGTATTATTTATTTTTTTAATTAAAACATATAGGCCTAAAGTCTATTTTAAAGCTCAGTAGAAAATTAAAAGAGAAGTCCATGATTTGTTCTACATGCACACTTTAAATCCTACACACTTGTCATGTAACAAAAACCTACAAATAAATTAATAACAATTAATTAAAAGATTGAGAAGTGTGCACATTGGGTGCACGTGCACGTGTTGTGCACCTAAGGGTTGGTCGGCCACATTAAGGACGCGGAAGTGGATTGTGAAGTGAATTGTGAGAGTGGTTAATTAATTGGGTAGTAGGAGTCATTTCATTCTCACAATAACCCTATACAATGCACAAAAGATCAAAAGAAACAAAAGAAAAGAGAGGAAAAGAAAAAGAGGAAAAGAAAGAGTTTGAGAACAAAGGAGAGCTTTTCGGTTTAGCTTGCTAAGGAGGAGAAGAGGCTAGTTTGTGTTGGAGCAAATTTTCTAGGAGTTTTCTCTCATTTGTATCAAAAAGTTGGGTGTCTCTTTTTGCTTTCTAATTGTATGTAAGATGCATGCTTAGGTAATTTATGTTAGAATGGTAGATGTAGCATGAGTTGTTTTATTTCTATTTCCTTTATGTGATGCATATTGTATTTTAATGGTTGACAGTGGTGGAGCCAGACATTTCTAAATGGGGGTCCCACCTATTCGAGTAGTAGTTGACAGATTTTTTTTTAAGGAAAATCCAATTTATTGAAACATAATAAAAAACCATATAACAAAACTCTATATCTATAAATTGATCGATAACTGAATTTGGTAAAGTACTAAGAAAATGTTTATGCAATTAGGCTTAATCTGTAAAAATCATTATCACGAGATTGAGTTTTGTGAATGTTCATTAATAAAATTTGATCTTGCTGAAAAATTAGAAAATGAAAGAGTAATTTTGGATCTTAGCCTGTAGTTAAAAAAAAAGATTTTTAGCCATTATGATTTTGATTCATACAAAGGGTTATCGAGAGATCTTACGTTGAGGTTAGAGTACGAACTAAGATGGAGATCAATCTTCCAATTTACTTACTAAGAGAGTAGAAAATAAGTGAATGAATGCTAAAGAGTGAAGTTTATCCTTTTACTTAATAACTCTTTCAACTTTAACCGATTCAGTGCGATTTATTGCAATTTGTAAAATACTAGAGGTTAACTTACAACTTAATTCAATAATAGTTCAAAATGAATAAGTTAGGGACCTAGATCTAAAATTTTCCTATTTGGGGTCCCAAATTTGAATATAAACAAGTAAAAAAGATGGTCCCAAATAAAAATTTTACTTGGAAAGGGGTGTTTTAGAAAACTTTGGGGGGCCATTTGTCCCCCCTCCCCCAAAGGTAGCTCCGCCACTGATGGTTGATAAATGCGGAAAAATACATATTAATGGAAAAATTACAGTGAAGAATTGCTTGTAGTCAAACTACAATTTATAATAGAGTATTTTACATGGTTGTCATGAAAATTGTAGTATACTACGATTGGGTTTTGTAGATAAATTGTAAATGTAAGTGAAGGGGATTTAAGTTGTGTTTTATTTGGGGTAGATTATAAAATTTTATGGAGAGAATTT
The DNA here is from genome assembly GCA_017893485.1 of Hemerocallis citrina. Classification (NCBI taxonomy): domain Eukaryota; kingdom Viridiplantae; phylum Streptophyta; class Magnoliopsida; order Asparagales; family Asphodelaceae; genus Hemerocallis; species Hemerocallis citrina. The sequence continues at coordinate 133,076,073 of CM030364.1, read as the reverse complement.
CCCACCATCTCAAATAATGTTAAAAAAAAAAAAAATTACATTCATGCTAGTAGAGTAGTAGTGGTAATTTAGAAAGGCATATGTGTATAAAAGTTTCCGAAAAAAAATTGCTATCTATATTATGTATAGAATCGCTCTATTATAAATACAATCAACATGAAATCACCATTGGAATTTTAGAGATGTATTTTATGAATAAATAATTTTGAGACAAGATAGAAATTAATTAGAATCTATATAATAAAACACAAAGAAAGCTATCAAGTGGCTCTCCTTCAATCCCCCAAAAATCAAAGGCCCAGATCTAACCCCACAAAACACATATTTCCTCCCAAAATTTTCCCCCAAAAACTCAAATTCAAATTCCCCAAAACAACTCATTTATTTATTTAATTCTCTCTCTCTCTCTCTCTCTCTGTGTGTATATATATATATATATATATATATATATATATATATATATATATATATATATATATATATATAATAAAACACAAAGAAAGCTATCAGGTGGCTCTCCTTCAATTCTCCCAAAATCAAAGGTCCAGATCTAACCTCACAAAACATATTGCCCCCCCCCCAAAGTTTCCCCCCAAAACTCAAATTCAAATCGCCCCCAAAACAACTCCTTTATTTATTTAATTATCTCTCTCTCTCTCTCTATACATATTCTCTCTCTCTCTCTCTCTCTCTCTCTCTCTCTCTCTCTCTCTCTTTATATATATATATATATATATATATATATATATATATATATACTTATGGAAACTTGGATTTCTATACCCCAATTTATAATTATTTTTCAACAGATACTAATGAAAACATGGAGTTTTATTATTTACAACTAATTATTGTCATACTATTCAAACTTGAGCTATATAATTGTGGCTTTACTATTTACATGGCTTTTCATATGTTGTATCGTTCTAAAGACGTACCGTAGGCACGTGCCCATGGGCAAATCTAGTGAAGAGGTTAAAATATAAGGGAAAAGAGAATGTTGAGTTATATGAGTTCTAACCCATATACTATAAGATGTGATGCTTTGGCTTATTGGCTAGCGCGTGCGCCTAGCGCTGCCACGTGTCGCCTGAGGGGGTTCTCTGGTCGCAGGGTTCATGTCACGCCCCGCTTTCCAAAAAAACACGGAACACAAGTGCGTGTCATTGGCCTAGCGAATGACTTGCATCATCCATAAGCTGCTATTATTCAACTCAACAATATAACAAGATAGATACAACCACACATGCAATACGAACAATCACATGAATAATAATACTTGGAATAAAACATGAAATAACCAAATACGATAATCCAACGTCTGGAACAATATAACAATCTTCGAGTCAAAAGCTCATAATACAATGTTAATAAAACTTAATACAAGAAGTCCAATAGAATAACGATCAATCTAGAAAGTAATAAATCCTCAGAAAGTCTGTTCTCCAAGTCCTGCAAGTAACTCTCCTTGATCATCTGTGAATACCTTATCTAAAAAGAGGAGAAAATTGTTCTTAGAGCAAGTCATGGACAACAAGTAGAGAAGCAATGATTAATGAAAATACGGTATGACAATGAATTCAATAAAACAATAGGAATCAATAACGTTGGAGGATATCAATAATCAATATCAATGGTAACAATGTGATGGGTATAAAAATAAACGATATTTCAATATTCGATATCAATACTCAATGGTCGATGTCAATATCAATAACAATGTTCAATATCAATAGCAATGATGATGTTCAACATGTAGTGTCAATATTGTGTCAATTCCTAAGTCTATTAGCTTTTAGCCTAACTAATGCACGTACTACTGAGTCTCATACCACAGGCTCCGTAAATACAATCAATGTCTTTTAGACCTAAGTGGTGTACTTTATAGATCATGTACTTGGCAACGATAATTAATATTCAATAACCACGATTCAATATTCAATGCACGAAACGATAATTCGGCAATGATACGATACACGATAGATTGGGTTACCGTCGTAAGCCACAATCAATCGATAAAACAACAGCCGATAATAATATTTAGGGAAAAATGGGCCCCCTCCTCCGAGTACAGTCTCTACATTGTCCACTACTTAAGTCACCCTCAAACCCCAGCTTGTTAAACATTTTATCAATGCAATCAATTATATTATGCAATCAGAGAAATTTGATGAACGATGGTATCAATAGAAATCAAGAGTACGATCAATTGGAGCAATGCAATAAGACAATATCAAAAGTGCAATAGATCATGTAATGCATTTATCACAATCCAATTCAGCAATTATAATGATAAGTACACAATCATATTAAGTAAACATAGGAAACACAATTTTGGACAATAGTAGACTACTGTACCAAAATCCAGTCTCCTGCTGTTACAGAAATCCAAAACTAGATCCGTCAAAAGTATAGAAACTAGACTTCCCAACGATTCGAACGCATACACACAATACGGATTCTGATAACAATAGATAGGTGAATTACAGCATTCCTACTGATTATAAGTTCTGGCTGAAAATCGACATTTAGTTGTCACATTAGTAAAACCAGTAAAAATTCAAATTTTAAATCATCAAAAATATCCATTAAGTTCCTAATCATGTTAACTAATAATCTGGAACTTATTAGGGCAATATTCTAACATTAACTTAGCTTTTTAATAACTTAAACATGAAAAAATATATGAATCAAGAATTCTTGAAGTATAAAGGAAGTATTGGTAAAAACACCATAACTCTTGCAATAAAACTCGGAATTCAAATATTTTAGATGTTCTGGAAACTAAAAACACAGGCTACAATTTTCATTTAGAAAGCTATAATTTTTTATGTCAAATATTGAGTCAAAAAGATCTCAGAATTTCCAGGCAGACTGTGAAAATCAGGGTTCGACATATCTCATGAAATAAAAGCGATCTAAACATGATGAACTTCAACTCAATAATTAACAAATCTTAGATTCAGCATGGTAAACACAATGAAGAATACATCCATACACTAGTTTAACATAAAACAAGGCATCAATCAGTCATTCTAGAACAACAACCTAAAAATCAATTCTATAATAGTTTACTTGTGCGGTGTCATGCACGAATAACTTCTATTATCAATACTACGTGAATGCATGAAAGATTCGATATTTTAAAGTCAATAATGGCACGAAGTCAAGTATATCTTGGATTAGCTCGTGTAAACCCTCAATATACTCAACAGAAGATCAATAGCATAACAATACGATAAACAATCAGGATCTACTTGCGAAGTTTCAATGAAAAGCTCGAATGTGATACAATAATGATTCGAGAGTTAAAAGTGACTTGCCTTTAATATGATTAATCCGAGATAATAGCATAACAATATTCTTAAATGTCCCTAGTCAAGTATTATTTTGAATTAGGACAATAATAATACATAGAGACTAGTATGTTAGTAGACTGATGATCATATCTCATGAGTCATGGATATGAGATATCAAGTCTTCACATTGGTACATATTAGAATAATAATGTACTGGACTGACCCACTATGAGAACGCTGCATGAATCGTTAGGTGAGTGTCATAAGCGTTCTCCCAGTGACCATGGTGTATGTAGTCCTTTGACTTGAAGTTACTACTATTCCCTACTTGAAAAGTTATATATTTTAATGTAGTCAAACGTTGCCTGTAATACAGTGATTATAAAGTCGACTATTGGATATATTACAAATCATGCGGAGGGATGTGAGTGACTTAGATAGGATTTATCCCTCTAACATAACAGAAGCGATATCTTTGGGCCCCTTGATTGAGTGAAACTGCAAAATGCATGGCCATGCTCAAATGAGTCAATATGAGATATTGAGCTCATTTGTTTTAGTAAGTCTACTCAAACATCAAGAAACCAAAGATTGAACTATACAAGGGTGACACGCTCTATGCCTTGTGGTCAATTAAGATATCTGGACAAAGGGACTACACTACATGATAACATTGGTCACTGATAGGTTATGTCTAATCACTGACATTCCCATTACTTGAGTAGCAGTTATATATTGCTAGATACCGCTCACTGTTTGTAATACTAGAATATGATTTTAGTATTACTGTCAACGTAACGGAAACCTACAGAGTCACACAATTAGAATAGATCGAAATTGGGATTTAAATTCATAAGATGAATTTAATTGGGGATCCTAGTAAGACTTGGACTCCTAACATTGGTTGGACATTTAATTAGATTAAATGGACTGACTAAACTTCAAAGGCCCACACACGAATCTGTACCAAGTCAGATTGTGAGTCCAACAACCACATTGCTCTCTTAGGGTTTATATTCTGCTGCTATATATATGATATGTATCTGTGGAAAAGTGTCATGAGAAAACCCTAGTCGTCATAGAAATTGTGTGTGTGTGTGTGTGTGTGTGTGTGTGTGTGTGTGTGAGAGAGAGAGAGAGAGATCGTGAGGAATATCCCCATCCCGCAGCTAGCACCGCGGCGTGAGGGAAAGCTTGATTTGATCCATCTGTGTGGATACCGTATAGTACAACAAAATTGCAGTGTTGTGATCGATATTAATTGGAGACAGCAGATCCATCTTCAAGGTATTACTCCTAAATATGATTTATGGTTTTTGCATGGATCCATTGCTAGGTTTCGATATTTCTTTGTAATTTTTCCGTTGTGCATTTGATCTGAGACTACTATCGAAACCTAACATATATTTCAGGGGTCATGGATATGAGATATCAAGTCATCAAGTCTTCACATAGATACATATTGGAGTAATAATGTACAGGACTGACCCACGATGAGAATGCTGCATGGATCATTACGTGAGTATCATAAGCGATTCTCACAGTGACCATGGTGTATGTAGTCCTTTGACTTGAAGTCACCATGGTTACCTACATGAGAAGTTATATATTTTAATATCGTCAAATGTTGCCTGTAATAACATGATTATAATGTCACGCACCGCTTCTCTAAAGAATACGAGATACGAGTACGTGACAAATCCCAGCGAATGATTTTCATCATTCATAAGTTGTAAGGATCAACTCAACAGTAAACAGAAATATACAAGAAATATTCAACCACGCATGCATGAAACAAATCTCATAATCAAAAGAATTATTTGAAATAAAAACATAATTCTCAAATAAAAACAAAATCTGGAGAACAATAATAAAACTCTGGGACAACATGCCCAATACAAAGTCTCAAGTAGCAACAAGAGGAAATAATAAACTCAATACAGGAATAAACTAATTTATAAAAAGATCCCAGTCAAGCTTAGAACACTTGGTCACTCACTCCTGCAGGTAGCTCATCTCCAAAACCTGTACATTTATCATTTGAAAGAAACAGAGAAACAGGAAAAATAGTTTGCCCGTTAGTGAAAGTTACGGGCCGCAAGTACTACAAGCAAAAAAAGTACAGGAACAGAGTAAACAAGAACATAAAGCAGGAAACAGGAAATAAGAACATAGAACATAGCATGAAAGGGATGAAACAGGAAAATACAGTCGAATAAACAGGAAAGCAAGTAAACAGGATCGGATAAATATGTAAACTGGTAACAGGTAACAGGTAACTGGTAACAGGTTACATGTAACAGGTAACAGGTAACATGAATGTGCAGGTAAAACATAAATTCTTATGTCTATTATTTAATACTATCTAATGCAGCAATCATGCATCCCATATATACCACATGTTTGATGCATACAAGCAAGTGAACGTTTAGATTTCGTGGTGGATTCTATAGGGCCGTGTACTCAGGCATCATGTAAACAGGTAATCAGGATCATGTAATCATGTAATCATGTAAGCAGGTAGGACCTATGGGCCCCCTTCTGAGTACACCTTCATATAGAGAAGTATGTAGTCAGGTAAAATAGGTAAACAGGTGGGAAACACGGATCCCCCTTTCGAGTACATCTTCCTATAGGAAAGTATGTAGTCAGGTAATCATGTAAACAAGTAAACAGGATCATAAATCATGTAATCATATATTCATGCAAACAGGTGGGAAACACGGGTCCCCTTCTGAGTACACTTACCTATATTATCCACTACTAGATCTTTCCCTTAAGCCCCGGCTTGATTACTTATTATTTTTTACCAAAAAAGACATGAAGGTGCACAATCAGGGACAGGTAAATATGACAGAGACAGAAGACAGGTTCAGAATGGACGAAAAACATGTCTGGGTGACAAATAAAATATATAATGTTGAACAACAAGAACTCCAATCCTGGACAGTAGGACGTTGCTGCACCAAAACTGGAATTCCTACTATTACAGAAAGCAAATCTGGATCTGTTAGAAGTTCTATAAACTAGACTCTCTGCCGGTTCCAGCTCATATACACACGATATATATAAAAATCACAGAAACTATGTTCAAATTCTTATTCTTTATAGATTACATGTTCAGGCAGCAGGTAAAAATTAATTACTTATAGACAAAAGTAACTTGCAAGATCATTTATAAATTTCATAAAAATTATATTTAAACTCCTAACAGTGTTAAATATCAGTATAAGATTTTAATACTTAAATTAACCTAATGTTTCAGCTAATTAAACAGGGTGATGTATATTGTAAACTGCAATCTGGAATTCGGACATCACTGTATGAAAATCTGAATATCTTGCAATTCGTAAATCAAATTGCAAAATCGCTAAATGTTCTGGATTCCAGACACACAGAGCTACGATTCTCATTCAATAAGTTTTAATCAATAAAAAATAGAGTCATGTCAAAACTGAGGTTCTTTACTGAACAGGCATGCAGGCAACAATTATATAATCAAGTTTGCATAAACATATTAAGTCAGAAAATTATCAAATAATTCTACAAAAATTTGGGGTGACTCCTAATCATGTCTAGTCATGCCCAGATTAATATCAAGTCTAAATCTCACTGTTAGCATCTATTTTAATCAATAATTCATTCCAAAAATCTTGTAATCAGAAATCTAGAAATTTCGTCACAATAGTATTAAAAGTGTCATATCTCACAAGTTACAGATCATATTTCAGATCCGTCAAAATTTCTGCAAACTAGGAACAGATGCCTACATCTTATATTCACAAACTTCATTATTATTTTGTCATTAGCAGGGTTTAAATCATCGTGCCAAAATAGGACAGCAATAAAAGAGATTTCCTTTGCATGATTTGTAATATTTATTGCAACTACGATGGATTCAAATTACTGTCTTATACAAATCAGAATTAAATTGGCATTCAAATCAGCATGGCATGTTTATTCTCAAATTCATAAAAAGGGAAACACTATTAACATGTCAAACATACGAATGAAACATCTATAACTCATAGTGATTCATGGACATGCAATTATATACATAAATATTTAGATCTAAATCATGTTTGTGTAGTGGGTATAACAACGAAATATTTTTTGACCTTCTATGATTGCGAAATTGATAGAAACGAATCAAACGAGTAGGATCAAGATCATTAATGGGTAAAACATAAAGAAAGAGTCACGACGAAGATTTACTTGTGGTATTTCAAAAAGTGCTTGTACGGGGAAACAAAAGAGATTCGTACAAGATACTTGCCTTACGAGATGACTATTCCGATAAAAGTTAGAGTAACGGGGACTAGGATCCTGGGTAGCGAAGCACGTGCGAGTTACATGCAACCACAACACGTACACAAGGAGGCAACAACTATACATGTGGTGCACGTACAATCAAGACAGCAAGAGAACTACCAACAACAACGCAAGAGCAGCCAAAATAGCAATGCAAGGGAAGCCAACGGCAGTAGCAGCAACAGTAAGGACAGCGGCGGCGGCGGCAAGGTCGACGGCAGCGATAAGGCATGCGACGACTGTGGGTGATCAACTGCGAGCCCGGCAAGGCGGGGCTTCCAGGTGGTCGACAGTGAAGTTGGCATTGATCGGGACTGGAACTAGGAGGTGGGTTGACGGGAGGTGAATGGCAACTAGCGAGGTGGTGCTTCGATGGGTGCAGCGGTTTCAGGGGTCAAGCAGGAAAGGGAAGAAGGTAGGGCGTGTTGGATCCTGTAGGCAAGGCAAGAAACACTAAAGGGGGGTGAATAGTGTTTTATAAAAATAAAAAGCGGAATTAATATTTTATTCTACTCAGTCGACTTGAATAGATAAACCAGTCAACTGAAGCGACAATTAAGAAGAGTATTTTTAAAGCGAGTCTAAGGAGTCGACTTATAGATGAGCCAGTCGACTTAACACACAAGTTTTCAGAGAGAGAGTACAAGTCTGACCAGTCGACTTACAGAAGTACACAGTCGACTGTCCAGACAAGTTTCACAGAAAAATTATAAAGTAGGAAAATGAAATGCAAGTTCAAAGAGATACAACCACAGAGTGCACACGAAGTATCCTGGTTCGGTCCTCCCGACCTACATCCAGTCCCCAAGCAACACACTTGAGATTTTTCACTATTCTTGAAAAAATTACAAGAATACCCTACGGCGTTAGACAACAATCTTGTCCAACCCGTAGTCCTTTCTCACAACTAGAGAAAGCAACCCACTCTTCCACCAAGAGTGACAAACCTGACTCTACACCCTAGAGTCCTACTCTCCAACCGAGAGGAAAAGAAAAACAATAAAATTGTTTACAATAAACCTATAGCCTTGTTGTGATTGTGATTTTGTATGTGGCTATTTGGTCGACTTCTGAATTCAGTCCAAAACGAAATTGATGTTATGCTGGACTGAAAACAAAGAACCAAGACTTAGTGAGTTTGAAAACTTTTCTTTCTTGAAGGCACAATACTTAAACTTTTTTTTCAAAAATGCTTGGAACATTTTCATGGTGATTCTAAGGCTCTATTTATAGATTAGAATCCCTGGACGTTGTAAAAACAGTTTCTTACAACTGTTAAACAACGGATAATAACGGATAAGAATTTTTTAAATTCGAACAAATAAGTTTTAAAATAAGTAAACTTTCGAAATGACTTGAACAGTCGACTGGGTTGCCGTTATGAGTCGACTGGTCAGAGTTTGAAGAAGATCAGACAGTTTTGTACAGATTTAGTCGACTGGTTCTAAACGGCAGTCGACTGGTACTCAACAGCTGATCTAGTTCAAGCTGTTTCGACCTTTAGATTTTGTAAAACACACAGTCATAAAAATTATGTGTGAGTGTGTGTGTGTATGTGACAAGGCTGTACATCAATCTAAGATTCAACAAAAAGAAAATTACATTGTACAAGACACACAAAAATATAAGACATTTGAAGCTTTGGTATTGACTTGAGTCTTGAGTCTTGAGTGAAGCTTTAGCCATTGTCTTTATATGGAGCTTTGCTTGATCATTGTTCAGCTTTAGAATATTGTGACTTGCTTGATCAATTTGCTTTGAGGCCTTTGTGTATCATACAAGATAAACTTTGATACAACCTGCAATCATATGAAAAATAGCACAATAAACTTTGTATTGTGTTGTAATCATCAAAATCAAGAATCAACATTCTCCCACTTTTTGATGATGACAACACAATAGCTGATAATAAAAGGAATAGAAAAAAAATACAAGTGTTCACATGCTCCCCCTATCAGAAATACATCATGCATAGGTGAAAAAATTTTAAAAAGAAAAAATACAAGGCATGCATATATTCTCACAACAGAAAATTACAAGGCATGCATATATTCTCACAACAGAAAATTAACATAAAAAGACTTGATATATATAAAACTAAGATTGGATGTTCTCTCCCCCTTTGTCATCAACAAAAAACAAAGTGGGAAGAAGAAATACTTCACACAAACAAAATAACACAAAATGTATTCATAGAAACTTAGTCTTAGTTCAAACTAGTACAAAATAACAAAATGCAACAATGAGTAAAAAAAAGCAAATAAGAAAAAATAGGAACTCATTAATCTTGGTCTTCGTCATCTTCGTCATCTTGAGAGGGAGGAGGAAATTGAGCAGTGAACAGGTGAGTAAGATGAGAGATTTGGGATTCAAGAACATCTTGACGATCCATGAGATAATTGACAGCATTATAAATACTGCGTGGATCATCAAAATCTGTTCGAGGGCGAGAAGAACTAGAAGTAGAAGACGGACAAGCTGAAGTGGGTAAAGGAACTTGAACTTGGGGGGAAGTCCTAGTGGTAGACATAGGTGGAGAAGCAAGAAGCTTCATGCGTGCTAAACTTGCACAATCAAAGCATTCATAGTGCTTGACAAGATTGGTCTCTGAATCGAGATCGACATCATAAGCACAAAAGACACGAGTAAGTAGGGCACCAAAAGGAAGAAAAGTAGAATGAGACTTATGAAGTCTAGAAAAAATAATACGACCCCAATTTAAATTAATTTTGCCGAATATTGCATAGACGGCTGGTTGTAATTCCATGGAATACTGATCATAACTCCCTGTTTTAGGGATGATATTGTATGATAGTACCCGTGCAACAAGTTTTGCAACAGGGATAATGGTCTTATTTGTCATAGAGGGTCTATGATTCGGCAAATAAATTTTAGATAAAATGGAGGCATCGTCCATCAAGATTTCTCCTAAGTCAAGTCCCTCATTGTCTATACCCATAATAAGATTAATTCTCTCGGATGTGAGTTTCATCTTCTTATTTTTGACAGAAGAATAAATGATTACCTCACCATCATCCGATTGAACAATCCTCATATTTGTATTAAACAAGTAAATGAGTTAAGGGTAGTAGTAGGGTTGATTTTCTAAAGACAAGAATTCAAAAAGACTACAATGTTGAAACAATGACACAAGATTAAATCTATCAAGATCCGAAAAGTTAACAAATCGACCCGGAAAAGATAATCATAGAACAAATGATGAACCATTTCTCTACAAGATCTGGACTTCTAAGATATTGAGTGTAATCTTTAGAAGAAGAACCCTCATCTACATGAGAGGTTTTAGATCTCTTAGGAGCCATAATAGGAAAGGAAAGAGAGGGATGGAAGTATACCAACAAGAAGACTTGAAAACTTCAAGGGAACTTGAAATCGACAAGAGAGCAACCGGATTGGAACCCACAATTGCTGAAAATTAACAACAGCAGCATGGTACAGTCGACTTCTTTTCTTTTTTTCTTTTCTTCTCTTCTCTTCTCTAGATCAGGGAAAGATTGTGGTAAAAGTGAAAAGAAATGGGGAAGAGTTTTAGGGTTTTTACAATGATAGCAACGGCTGTGATCAAGGAAAGAGGATATCAACGGCTCAGAATGGTCCAAGAAGAATACCAAGATGAATAGATGCCCAAAAAATGTGCTAATATTTGAATCGGAAGAAAAATGAGTCGCGACAGTCGACTGATATTAGTAGGCAGTCGACTTAGTCGAGAGTTAAAAAAAATAAAATGAACATATTATTAACACAACTGGTCGGTCGACTGGTTGAGAATCTCAGTCGACTGTCCAGAGCATAAAACTACAGACAATTTAAAACAATATTTGGCAGTCGACTGAACAACATGTGTAAGTCGACTTACAAAAAGAAAATTCAAGAAATATCATGAAAATTACAAATCCCTAGTTCTCTTCTTAAAGTTATAAAGGTGTCTTTTTTAAGAGATTTGATAAAAATATCAGCTACTTGTTTATCAGTAGAAATAAAGTCTAAAGAAATATCTCCTTTTAAAACATGATCACGTAGAAAATAATGTCGAATATCAATATGTTTCGTACGTGAGTGTTGAACCGGATTCTTAGATAAGTTAATGGCACTGGTATTATCACACATAATTGAAGGTTTTTCAAAAGAAATACCATAATCTAATAAGGTTTGTTTCATCCACAAAATTTGGGCACAAGCCAAACTTGCAGCGATATATTCAATTTTTGTGGTAGATAGGGATACCGAATTTTGCTTCTTACTGTACCAAGAAACTAGCAAATGTCCCAAAAAGTGACATGTCTCACTAGTGCTTTTGCGGTCAGTTTTACTGCCAGCAAAATCCGCATCACTATACGACAAAAGTTGACAATTGTCGGTGCGTGGATAAAATAGACCATAATCAGATGTGCCTTTAATATATCTTAAAATGCGTTTTACAGCTTTCAAGTGAGATTCTTTAGGACTTGACTAATATCTAGCACACAAACATACACTGAACATAATGTCTGGTCTACTAGCAGTTATATATAAGAGTGACCAAATCATACCTCGATAGAGTTTTTGATCGACACTCTTACCTAATATATTTTTGTCAAGGGTAGTGGTAGTAGCCATAGGTGTGGCCTTACTACTTGTGCTATCCATGTTTAAACCGTTTGAGTAATTCCTTGGCATATTTTCCTTGATTAATGAATATACCATTTTGTGACTGCTTAATTTGTAGTCTAAGAAAATAATTGAGTTCACCCATGTGACTCATCTCAAACTCGTTTTTCATGGTGTTAGCAAACTCTTGACATAGATTGCTATTAGTAGAGCCAAAAATTATTTCGTCAACATATATTTGTATAATTAAAATATCATTCTTAATTCTTCTAATAAACAAAGTAGTATCTACTTTACCTATTTCAAAACCTGTTTCTAAAAGAAAAGTCTTCAGTCGATCATACCAAGCACGAGGTGCTTGTTTAAGACCGTATAAAGCCTTTTTCAACTTAAAAACATGGTTTGGGAATTGTTCATGTTCAAAACCTGGTGGTTGTTTAACATAAACATCTTCCTTTATAAACTCATTAAGGAATGCACTTTTAACATCCATTTGAAAAAGTGTAAAATTCATAAAACAAGTAAAAGATAATAAGATACGAATTGATTCTAATCTAGTAACAGGAGCATATGTTTCATCAAAATCTATGCCTTCTTCTTGATTATATCCTTGAGTAACTAGTCTAGCTTTGTTCCTAACAACTTGTCCTGATTCATCTAACTTATTCTTGTATACCCATTTAGTACCAATTATAGTATGATCAGGAGGTCGTGGAACTAAATCTCATACATCATTTCTTATGAATTGGTTTAACTCATCTTGCATGGTATTCATCCAAAATTCATTCTCACATGCTTCTTGTATATTCTTTGGTTCAAAATCCGACAAGAAGGCTATGTGAGATATCATATTAATATGTGATCTTGTCTGAATACCATGTGAAATGTCACCAATTATTAAGTCATGAGGATGATCTCTAACTTCAACAAAAGATTTTGGTAAAGTTGGAGATATCACAACAGGATCAGTCGACTGTTTCACATCAGTCGACTTGACTTCCTTATCGGTCGACTTATTCGCAAGACTAGTTTGTTCTAAAGATGTAATTACTTTATTCAAAGGTGATGAATTAGTTTCATCATCTTCAATTAAATTCGATGAAGGCAGAGATTCATCAAATGTAACATGCATGGATTCTTCAATAGTCATTGTTGACTTGTTGAAGATTCCATATGCTTTACTCCTATTTGAGTATCCTACAAAGATACTCTCATTAGATCTAGGATCAAATTTATCTAAATTTTCTTTAGTGTTCAGAATAAAGCACTTACAACCAAATATTTTAAAGTAAGAGATCTTAGGAATTCTATTAAAAATTAACTCATAACAAGTTTTCTTTAGCTTAGGCCTGATCAGAATTCTATTTAAAACATAACAAGCTGTAGCAACAGCTTCAGCCCAAAAATACTTAGGTAAATTGCTTTCAACAAGCATGGTACATGCACATTCTTGCAAAGTCCTATTCTTCCTTTCAACTACTCTATTTTGTGGTGAAGCTCTAGGAAATGTAAATGAATGAGTTATACCATTCTTGTTGCAATATTCTACAAACGTTTCATTTTCAAATTCTCCACCATGATCACTTCTAATAGTGACTATGGTTAGAGACTTTTGATTTTGAATTTATTTACAAAAATTTGCAAATTCTTCAAAAGCATCATTTTTATATTTTAAAAAGAAAGTCCAAGTGAATCGTGAAAAATCATCTACTAAAACAAATACATATCTACTTTTATTTAAAGAAGCAACTCTAGTAGGGCCAAATAAATCTATATGAATTAATTCATGCGGCCTACTAGTAGAAATTACTTCTTTTGTTTTAAAAGTAGATTTAATTTGTTTACCTAGTTGACATGCATCACATAACTATCCTTTTTAATGGATAGCCTTGGCACCCCTTTAACTAGGTTGTACTTAGACAATTTAGAGAGATTTTTCATATTCACATGAACAAAACGTCTATGCCAAAGCCAAGAATCATTATTAGAAGCTACTAAGCAAAAATCATTTGAAAACTCATTTGCTTTCAAACATAATTCATAAATGTTATTTTTCCTAAAACCTTGAAAAATTATGTTTTGCATGGTAGAATCATAAATTAAATAAGAATCTTTTTCAATCATGATTTTATAACCTTTATCACAGAGTTGACTAATACTTAACAGGTTATGCTTAAGTCCACTAACTAATAAAATATTTTCTATAGAGGGGTTAGTGTCCTTACCGACCATACCAATTCCTATAACTTTTCCTTTATTGTTGTCGCCAAATGTAATTGTTCCTCCATCAATATTTTGTATGGTAGTTAGGAGGTTGGCATGACCAATCATATGCTTAGAATATCCGCTGTCAAGTATCCAACGATCTTTCTTAGGTACCTATAAAATATCCAATGTGAATATGGTACCCTTTTCATTGGGTCCAAAAAATATTAGTTTGTGGGAAACCAAACCCATGATGAGTTTGATTTTCCACTATAAGCAGAAATAAAATTAGCAGAATTACATATATTCAGCATATATGAATTTATATAAGCAATTCTATCTTTCGAACTCAGGTTGACTGAAACCCATACAAATTTGCTCTGTCCAGTCGACTTTATAACACCTTTCAGTCGACTTTTACTATCTGTCAGTCGACTGGGAGGTAGTATAGGTCAACTTATATGAGGTTTTAGTTTTGTTGAATAAGACTCAGTACCTCTGGACAGGCAACTGGTGGATGGATGTAGTCGACTTGGCTGAATTTTAGATTTGCTTTTATCATGAGAACTTACAAATTTAGGCTTTTCAAAGAACTCATAAAATTTATGTTTAACACTAGAAATAGATATAGGTTTATTTATACTAGTGTTCTTAGAAGAATGATCTTTTTCATGTGATTTTTTGAAACCAAGTCCAAATTTTTGACTAGATTTTACTTGATTTTGAATAACATCATTTAAATTCTCTTTTCCTTTATTAAACTTAGATACATTCTTGGATATCTCTTCATAATTTTTCTTTAGAGATTCAAGATCCATATCTAAACTTGAAATACGAGAATTTAAAGATTTTACTTCTTTATCAAGGTTAAGATTCTCTTAAGAAAGTGTTTGATTAACTTTCTCTAAGTTCTTAACTCTAATCTTTTCCTTTTTAAGTTCTTGAAAAATTTCATTGAAGGCATCAAGTAAATCATTAGAATCATACTCATTACTTACTTGATTTTGTGACGCCATAAAGCACACGTTTGTAATCTCGTTGGTCTCATCAATTTCTTCTTCGGAAGAAGAATCGCTGTCATCCCAAGTTGCTTGGTATGCCTTTTTGTTTTTGACGACCTTGTTCTTTGTGTACTTATCCTTCTTGAAGTTGGATGTCTTTTCCTTAGATTTTGCGTTCTCTAGTGGACAATCCTTCTTCATATGGCCTGCCTTGTTACACCTGAAACAAGAAGATCATTAGAATCTTTAATTTTTGAATTAAACTTACCTTTTCTTAGGAACTTTTTGAATCTCCTTGTGAACATGGCAATCTCTTCCTCATCTTCTTCTTCATCTTCGGAGTCTGACATGGCTTTGAATGCTAATGTCTTCTTCTTTGATTGTTATGGTTCGACATCCTTCTTGCGCTCTTCAATTTGTACCTCATAAGCCATAAGATTTCCAACAAGATTCTCAAAAGAAAGTTGTGATAAATTATTGGCCTCTTCTATGGCGGTGGTCTTCTTTTTCCATTCGGGGGTTAGCGCACGGAGTACCTTTCTCACCATCTCAGCTTGGGTGTATGTCTTCCCAAGTGCCACAAGTGAGTTTGTAATGTCTGTGAACCTAGTAATCATCTCGGACACATTCTCATTCTCCTTCATGCGGAACATTTCAAACCTGTGAACAAGAACATATATTTTAGATTCTTTCACTTTGTTTGTTCCTTCCTGAGTTACCTCGAGTGTGTGCCAAATTTGATGTGCGGTTGTTGCATTGGACACACGGTTGAACTCCTCCTTTGTAAGGGCACCGAATAACGCATTCATTGCTTTTGCATTGTTCATTGTTTGGTTCTTCATGTCGTCGTTACATTATGCATATGGAATAGTAGGAGCGGTGTACTCTGTTTCCGTTATGTTCCATATATCATAATTGATGGATTGTAGGTAGATCTTCATTCTACACTTCCATTAATTGTAATTTGTTCCATCAAAGAGGGGTGGCCTTTGTGTAGATTGGCCTTCATGGTACTGAGTTGCATTTGAAGTAGTTGCCATTGCACTCAACCAGGCTCTGATACCAAGTGTTGGATCCTATAGGTAAGGCAAGAAACACTAGAGGAGGGATGAATAGTGTTTTATAAAAATAAAAAGCGGAATTAAGATTTTCTTCTGCTCAGTCGACTTGAATAGATAAACTAGTCGACTGAAGCAACAATTAAGAAGAGTATTTTTAAAGCGAATTTGAGGAGTCGACTTATAGATGAGCTAGTCGACTTAACACACAAGTTTTCAGAGAGAGTAGTACAAGTCTGACCAGTCGACTTACAGAAGTACACAGTCGACTGTCCAGACAAGTTTCACAGAAAAATTATAAAGTAGTAAAATGAAATGCAAGTTCAAAGAGATACAACCACAGAGTGCACACGATGTATCCTGGTTCGGTCCTCCCGACCTACATCCAGTCCCCAAGCATCCCACTTGAGATTTTTCACTATTCTTGAAAAAATTACAACAATACCCTACGGCGTTAGACAACAACCTTGTCCAACCTGTAGTCCTTTCTCACAACTAGAGAAAGCAACCCACTCTTCCACCAAGAGTGACAAACCTGACTCTACACCCTAGAGTCCGACTCTCCAACCGAGAGGAAAAGAAAAACAATGAAATTATTTACAATTAACCTATAGCCTTGTTGTGATTGTGATTTTATACGTGGCTATTTGGTCGACTTCTGAATTCAGTCCAAAACGAAATCGATGTTATGCTGGACTGAAAACAGAGAACCAAGACTTAGTGAGTTTGAAAACTTTTCTTTCTTGAAGGGCACAATACTTAAACTTTTTTCTCAAAAATACTTGAAACTTTTTCATGGTGATTCTAAGGCTCTATTTATAGATTAGAATCCCTGGACGTTGTAAAAACAGTTTCTTACAACTGTTAAACAACGGATAATAACGGATAAGAATTATTTAAATTCAAAAAAATAAGTTTTGAAATCAGTAAACTGTCGAAATGACTTGGACAGTCGCCTGGGTTGCCGTTATGAGTCAACTGGTCAGAGTTTGAAGAAGATCAGACAGTTTTGTACAGATTCAGTCTACTGGTACTCAACTGCTGATCTAGTTCAAGCTGTTTCGACCTTTAGATTTTGTAAAACACACAGTTATAAAAATTATGTGTGAGTGTGTGTGTGTGTGTGATAAGGCTGTACATCAATCTAAGACTCAACAAAGAGAAAATTACATTGTACAAGACACACAAAAATATAAGACATTTGAAGCTTTGGTCTTGACTTGAGTCATGAGTCTTGAGTGAAGCTTTAGCCATTGTCTTTATATGGAGCTTTGCTTGATCATTGTTTAGCTTTAGAATATTGTGACTTGCTTGATCAATTTGCTTTGAGGCCTTTGTGTATCATACAAGATAAACTTTGATACAACCTGCAATCATATGAAAAATAGCACAACAAACTTTGCATTGTGTTGTAATCATCAAAATCAAGAATCAACAGGGCGAGGATGAGAAGGCTGGTGACGATGAAGAAGAGGAGAGGAGGTTGAACGAGGCGACGGGGAAGAGGCAGGGGAGGAAGACAGGACGGTGATGACGAGGGATGATGTGGTCGGGAGTAATGGCGATGGATGGGTTCGGAAGCAATCAGAGGGAGAAGGAGGGTTAGGTTTGTACATGGTGGCGGTTGGGTTTTAGAGGGTAATTAGGTTTATGCCGTGAATTAGGGTTAGGGTAGAGTAGGTTGGGTTTAAATAGGGTAGAATAGGATAATGGATTACTGGGTTACTGTGTATAGGGTTAGGATAGGATCCAATAAGAAATTGGGCTATAGGGTTTTAGGGTTAAAAAAAAAATAGTAATATGATAGTAAAAATAATCAAATAGTATGCATCAAGTTAATACTCAAATACTGATAAATACAATATAATGTAAGATCAAGCAAATGAATGGCTTCGCTTCGATCGAAAGAACTAAATGAATAGCAATGACTCAGAGTGTTCATTAGTGCAACTAACCGTCTGCCAGTTGGGAAGCTAGATATTAAGGTTTTACTATTCTATTTTCATAATTCTATTTTCATAGGCAAGACTAACTAGTAGTTCAAAAGAAAGGAGCATCTGGCATAGGCAGCAAGCCTTGGGAAGGCTTTCGCGTTTTAGCCTTAGAATAAGTCTTTCCTTCCTAACGACGAGTTTTATGCTCAGCTCGCTGCCCAAAATACTCTATCAACTCATCTGACCCCTATAACATAGGGGAGCCTAGCTTTTCCCTAGAGCTGCTCCATAAACGCTCCTTCCAAACGACTATTCCCTATAACCTGGTCCGAGAAAGTCCAGCTCTTCCATATAGCTAATCCCAAAGCTTGCCAACTCCAAGCCACAAGCTTAGAGTCCAAATCACTTTCTAGAGTTGCAAAATTAATATAAATATCCTACGTATTTTGTATTTCGATTATTTATATTTTTTTGTACTCGCAAAATTTATTTTTCTCCTATTTTGAGCCAACTCAAATATTAATTTTAATCTTTGTATTTCTTTTTCGTGCATTTGCACGTACTTTCAATGCACATGAAGATTACGTATATTTATTTTATGAAATTAATGAAGTAAGTATGTTAAATTTTATTATGCTTAATTTAAACATGTGGAAGGTTGGATTTGTAAAAAAAATCCATAGTATGGTTAATTAAACCCATTTTAAACTAATGAATGATGTTGTTTTTGTAATAATTTAAACCTATGTTTAACTAAACACATTCATAATAATGCACATTTGTCGAGAGTCAACAAATAAAATAACGTGCAACCCTCACCCTATTGATTGGCTGGCCATTTTGTTAAAAAGGGTTTAAATTGTGATTAAGTTTAAGTTAAGGTCAAGTGGTGAATTAGTGGGTAGTTATTAAGTATATGTGGGTGGTTTTAAAAACTCCCCATCTCTTCTTCTCTTTAAAAACCTACTGGCCTAGTTTAGAGGGGTTTTCATTTTTTTTATTTTTGCAAACCAATTACTCTTGGCTTGGAGCTCTTGCTTTGGAGGAGAGGAAGCTTGGAGTCTGTGTTGCTAGGAGTTTCAATTGCTAGGGATTCATAAAAAAAGGTGGGTATTTCTACTATTTTCTCATGCTTTGTAGATTATGCATACTTAGATGTAAATAAATGTAGATGATGATTAAATTCCTATGTGAAATATATATGTGTAATGATATTCTTACGATTGTGTCTAAATCAAATTAGGAGAAATTTCATTTTAATTAACATGTACCATGGTAATTAGATTACATGCTTGTGAAATGTTATAGATGAATTTTATTTAATTTTATTATATGAATATTATTCATGTGATTCTATTTATTGTTATGAATTTAATTCTTGAATGTGACAAGTTTATACATGAAAATTGTGTGTTAAATTTCATATTGAAATTAAGTAAATTTATATAATCACAAACCACATTGAGAACTAGATTGAATAAATTCTTCTCTGGAAATTCATTAGAAATCGTAGTATAATGTGTAGAAATTGAGAGAATGATTGTAGAATTGAAGTATGGCTAAATTATTATCTTGAATGTGAAACAAAGTTTCATATTTAAAAGTAAATCTTCTACGATTGTAAATAACAAGTCCTCTTGGACTAACTGGTTGTTGGTTGCGGTTTAGTACACTGTGCACTGTGCACGTGTGACTGGGCTTTGGTTGGTTGCGGGTTCGAGTCTCTAGGGGGCTCCGTTTTCTTTTAAAAACATTATTTTTCACCAACAGTAAGTATAAATATAAAGAGGAAATTAGTGAGTCTCTTTTACACCAACAATGAGTGGATTTCTTGGTTGTTGGGTGCGGTTTAGAGTGGGGGCGTGCTCATTGGTTCAATTCCTGATGGGGTCGAATTTTCATTTTTTTTTAATTGTTTCTTTGAAAACTATTTTCTTTGAGGAGAAAATAGTATGATTAATATAGATTATTAATGAAATATTTTTGCTAATATTATATATATATTAATTCAAGATTTAATTTGTGGACAAATTACGCTGTACACTAGTTACTTTAAAAAGTAAAATTTTGGAACTATTTTGTTTTAAAATTAAACTAAGTTTGATTAAAAAGTGAAATGCGATGGTTTTAATCTAGATTTATTCTAGAATTTTATATTGTATGAAAACGAGTTTAAATTTGGAATTTATGTAAATTGTGCTAGATGACGAATTAAGAAATAATTAAATGATGAATTTGAAAAATTAGACGTAGGATAATTGCAAGGGTTTATCAAGTTAAAATGTTATTAAATTGTTGTTATAAAGGGAATAGAAATTATTTATTTACTTTAGATTGATAAATTTTATGAAGGGGTTAAGAATAACCTAGGAAATCTCTAAATTGAGATGTGTGGTTCTAGAGGCTGAGCGAGACCCGTAATGACCGACAGATTGTGATTAATGAAATTTGGAGAAGTGGCCAATATGGGCCAACATTCTTGGTTAGTTAATTTAAGTTCAGCAAGGTAAGCTAACTCTAGGTCAAAATAATTATAATTGAATAAGGACAGGAAATAGAGAAAGGATATGTGATGAGACCTGGGCAAACATAAGTGGGGCGTCTTTATATAGTTGGGATTCTGTCGGGCAATGTACTCCGGGACTGTGATTACCGTGTGGACCGAGACGATCCTTAATTAAATCCGGGATTATAAATGATCGGGCGGTGTACTCCAGGGTCATGAATAGTTGGGAGGATAAGAGGCAGATATCCAACATATTCCGGGCTAGAGCGGCACTTGCGGGATGTTTGCACGACGAGGATTCTGTAAAGTCGAGCGGTGTACTCCGGGGCTGGCATTCATACTCGTGGGACGTATAAACCTTATTTTTGTCACCGTAGTAAGATTTATAACGAGGGATTGAACCCTATAATGAGGAGTACGTTAAAGGCTTGCCCTCGGACTTATGTAGTATGAGATGCATAGATACCGAACAAGTGCGCATTAGAATTGCATCCTAAGTATGAGTATATGCATTAGTTACGAGGTTCATATCATACACCGACATGTTTAGGATAGTCACATTTCACAGTTTGTTTCTACATTCAAGTTTGTGATTGTTAAAATAGGGAAATCGCTGTATTATAGAATTGCGTCAGTTGTATGCAACTGACGTGCCCGCAGTTTTCAAGTTGCAGGTCACGGACTAGCGAGCGACATGGACATGAGTTTGACATCAATGGATGTTGCAAGATTGAAGATATTTGATGTTATAAATTGTATTTCTTTTTGTAATTTTCTGCTGCGTATTGTAAAGAATAACATTGTAATGAAAAAGTTTTATATTCCTTATATTTTTATACGAAAGTGAAGAAAAGATCCTCGTTGTGGTACGAATTACCTGTGTTTTGAAATTCAGGGCGTCACATCGCTCCTCCCCGATGCCAATTTTTAAAATCAGGGAGGTCACAGCCTCTATTTCTCCACCACCGTCGGATTTCCTCGAAATCCTTATTGCGCGTGATGGCCACCAAGATCACTCCAAATAGTGCGCTTCCAGATTTTCACGTGCAAAGCATGTTAAAATATACCAAAAATTTGAACTCAGTGTTGACCGGTCAACGTTGACGTGGTGTTGACTAGGGCTGCAAATGAGCCGAGTCGAGCCGAGTATCTTGAGGCTCGAGCTCGAGCTCGGCTCCTTAAGCAATCGTGCTTAGTTTTCAAGCTCGAGCTCATCTCGAGCAGCTTTGACCGAGCTTTGACCGAGTTTGAACCGAGTAACTCGCGAGCTTAGCCTAACAATCACAACAAGCCCAAGCTCGAGCTCGACTCGTTAAGCCATCGAGCTCGATTTTCAAGCTCGAGCTCGTCTCGAGCAGAGCTTTGACCAAGCTCGAGCCGAGTAGCTCGCAAGTAGCTCAGTTCGTTTGCAGCCCTAGTGTTGACCGATCCAATTAAAACTCGTTCCATGCCAGATTGACGATCCAGATCAGCTTTGAAATTCACACAAGTTTGATTATTTTTATTTAAATTCTTTTAATTAATTATGAATTTCTGGAAAAATAATCTGAAAAATCTGAAAACTAATTAAACATTTCGGAAATTATTTTTAAATAATTCTTAAAATAGTTATAAATTCGAAAAAAATATTTTAAAAATTCTGAAAAATAATTATAATTTTAGAAAAATAGTTTTAAATTCCAGAAATTAATTTAAAATTCAGATTAATAATTAAAATTTTGAAAAATGATTAAAAAATTGGAAAAATTCAAAAAATCCGATTTTTTTTTTTTTGAAAAATACAAAAAATTTTGAGAATAAGTATGGGTATTTTACAAAGTCAGAACAACTTCGTTAAACCCCGAGCAAGGTTCATACGTCCCTGAAAGCTCTTATAAGTTCTGTATATCATTCTAAACAGGTAAACAACTTCTCGAATGCTGTGAAACTCCGTCTTCAGGGGTGGGGTTAGGAACGTTCAAATCGGGCACAAATCCTAATGCATTTAGGGGTAAAATGGTAAAATTCAGTAGATATAGACCCTGCTAGAGGAAGTTGGGCCATATTAAGGCCTGTTGACCCAATTCAGGCCTGCAATAAGGGGCTACTAAATAAACTCTAACGCAAAGGAGTTCAGGTTCATCCGGAAAAGCTAGTTTAAATTCTCTATCTCTATAGGGTAACTACTTTTATCTCTACAAGCATATGAAAGGGTTTATAAACTCTTATCTTTTTTATCAAGAGAAGAGTTCTAACTCGATCTCTTTACATGAGAGAGGGTAACCAAGTTTATCAAAACACCTATACGCCACTTGACCTCTTCAGAAACCAGGTAAATTGCAAATTCGTCTCTCAAACCTCATATCTTCTGACTGTTTTGACTTTGGCTTCAGAGGGTCTGTCGCCGGGGTCAATCCCTTTGTTTCAGGTTCTTTTGCAGGTCTACGAGAGCGATTACATCCATCCCCGACAATAAGATCTCAAAGTCCAGAACAGTTTCCGATGATCAACATCGGCGAGAAGTAAAGATCAAATCTTTATTGTTTTCATTAAAAAATTTACATTATCTATTTGTTCCTATACAGAAATGAGCAGAAACAAACATTATAATTCTATTGCAGCATGAAAATTTCAGATGAGATGTTAAGTTAAACAAACTAGTTTTCTAGCAGGTGCAATGTACTTGGGGGCCTCCATGATTCTACGAGCTCCATCCATATTTCAGATCAAACGAAGCTGGACATGAGCCATGAAATCACAACAAATCTTTCACACCTTATCCTTTCCCTGCACTGGGCCAGCGCGTGCCAATTGGGCTTAGCATACGCATGCACGAGCCCAAAGACCCCTTCACTCATTTGTCCACGTCATCAATTTCTCACCCTCCACGTTGTAGTCAAAACATGTGGAGTGCCCCGCGTTCCACATTTGTACCTAGCACTGGTAACGGGTCGGGTCGGATCGGGTAGCTCAATACCCAGATTCGGACCCGGTCATTGACGGGTCCAAATACTGGACCCGGACTCAGACCCATGAAATTCGGGTCCGGGTCCGGGTCCGGTTCCCCACAAAAAATATTACCCGTTCGCTTTCGGGTCCGGGTCCGGGTCCGGGTCCGGGTCCAATTTCTAATCACGGGTCCGGTTCGGTTCCGGATCCTTAAAGCATAACACAATATTATATAATACGACTCGTGACTTCTATCTATACTACTTGTTTGGCTGTTTTTCTATAACCTTCCTTCTTAATTTATTAGAATTTTGTAGCAATTCACGCCTGGTTATGCTTCTCCTCCCAAGTTGTTTTACTATGGGAGTATTCCGATGAACTTCAGGTATTTCTTTTGCTTCATTCATATCATGTTGCTAATTATGTTTATCTATGTAACTATTTAGAGTTATTTTTACTTGAAAGAATTGCACAGTGTTATGTAAAATTATCATTCTTTGTTTATTTCAAAAACTTGATGTGTGTAGCATTGTAGGTGTATTTGTATGTTCTTTATTCAGTGTTACAAGATTTGCCAAAAATTAACAATTATTATTGTTCGATGTGTATATGCTCAACTCATGCATGCAGTGTTGCATGCCAGTTCTGAATAATGCTATCGGTACTGATGTTTCTAATGTTCTTATTAGGGGAAGGTGGGAGATAACTAGCACAGATCTACATGATTCTCAAATCATAACAATGGTTCCTTCTGATCGAGATTTCTCAGAACTCTCTGACTATGATTTCTACTCTACTTCATCTTCTCAAAGTACAATGTATTTCCGATCAGTTGCTATAGTAGTGAGTTCCTTTCTTTCTGACACATACAAAGTTTTCACATTTCCAACTGATTATCTTCTTGATAATGTGACTGAGGAATTAAGTATGTGTACGTCGAATTTTTTTTCCAGTTTATGACTGTCATGATCCTTCGGCATTCTCTTCCTTTCTTGATTGGTGAAGCAGAGTTCTCTGTCCTACTCTTCTCTGTATGTATCTGAAATTTATGCCATAGTATACTGACTAATTTATGAGTTGGATCTATATTGGGTTGGATCTATACTTTTGATATACTGACTAATTTATAAGTCAGTGATTGGAAATCTACTTTTGATATACTGAGTGGCACTGGTAACGGGTAACGGGTCGGGTCCGCTTCGTTTATTGATTAATTCTCTATTGCGGGTCCGGGTCCGGGTCCGGGTTGGTTCCATTTTTAGGGGACCCACACCCGACCCAAAATTTCAACGGGTAGTTATTTAGGACTCATACTCTACCCAAATTAGATCGGGTCGGTTCCGGTCCAACGCCGGGTCCGGGTCGGGTCCGGGTCGGATCCGGGTTTCGGATTTTAGTACCAATGCTATTTGTACCGCTCAAAGTCTCAAAATCAACCAGCCCCACACGTGACTTCCAGCATCCCAATCAATTCGAACGCAAAAATTGTTTCCATGCCCCATTTTGTGAAATCATTATTTGCCATTGTAACGCCCCGAATCCCAAATACACTGAATTCGAGATGTTCTACAGGATCTTTTCACTTTCTTTAGTACAACTTTACAAGAAAATTTAAACTTTTCACTTTACATCAGAGTTTACATCAATATTACACTTTTCATTTGCACAGCAGAAGTAAAAATATACAACATTTGAATAAATATACAACAACATGGTAAAATCTTTAAGCATCCATTCCTCTTTAACCTTTAACATGCCATTTACCTGCATATAAGACTGTGGGTACGTCAGTTTATTCAACCGACGATCATTATATACGGCCATCCTCTCTATGCCGGAAATAGTATAACTTAATTTTTCATATTTAGCAAACACAAACTTGTCATATTACAATTTAAAGGGACTACCCTATTGATGTCGTGTTGTGATTGTGCACTTGATCCTTAATGCAATTATTTATGTTACATGACACTAATGTGTTGATTCTTGATTTTGATGATCACAACACAGTGCAACATGTGTCTATGTTATACAGCTAACATTGCAGTGTACATACCAAAGACAATTCTAGCTGAACAAATGAACAAGCTCAAAAGGATACAGATAAAGACTTCAAGACAAGGATCAAGACTCAATTCAAGACTCAAGACTCAAGACTTCAAGCTCAAATGTGTTAAATTATTGTGTCTTGTAAACATTGTATTTTTACTTTTGTTGAGTCTTAGTCTGATTGTAAAGCCTTGTCACACACACACACACTCAAAATTTCATTATGTGTATCTCTTTAAAACCCCCAAAAAGAGTCAAAACAGTTTGAAGAATTTTAACTCTTGAGTACCAGTCGACTTAAGCTTCTGCCAGTCGACTGATAGTACAAAACTGTTTAAAATTATTCAAACTCTGATCAGTCGACTCATATGGCAACCCAGTCGACTGTTCGAGAGCTTTTGACCGTTTTCTATTTTTCAAAATCGAATTTTTTCAAACTCAAAAGCTCAGATCCGTTGGTTGACAGTTGAGTAACTGCTTTCCAACGTTCAGGAGATCAAACTCTTTAAGTAGAGTTCAGATCTCACTGAAAAGATATACAGAATTTTACTTTGCAATCAGAGCACTCTTGAAAAACATTCTAAGTGATATTTTCTGTGAGAAACAAAGCTTTCAAGTTCATACATTTTGGTTCTCTACATTCAGTCCAGTATAGCATTGAATTCGCTCTGGACTGAGTAAAGAAGTCGACCTATTCTTTTAGCCACGTGCATCAACACATACAACAACAAGACTATAGGTTGACTGTAAAGTATTCTTGTTCTCTTGCTCTCGGTTGGAGAGTGTTTTTGACTCTTGGTTGTAGAGTCGGTGTTGTTTCACTCTTGGTGGAAGAGTGGGTTGCTTTCTCTGGTTGAGAGAAAGGACTACGGGTTAGACAAGGTTGTTGTCGTAATGCCGTAGGGTATTCTTGTAATTTTTTCAAGAATAGTGGAAATCTCAAGTGGGTTGCTTGGGGACTGGATGTAGGTCGGGAGGACCGAACCAGGATATATCTTGTGTACTCTGTGATTGATTATCTTGTGTTTGCATTTACTCTGGTTTATTTTAATTCTGCAAAAAGTTTCTGAACAGTCGACTCCTTGCACCATCAGTCGACTGGTCAGTGCCGTTTGTAGTTGTAATTTCATTGTGCCTTCAGTCGTCTGTCTCATTCAGCAGTCGACTGCACAGAGTTATTGTTTTCAATTATTTTGAACATATCAGTCGACTGGTCCTTAACTCAGTCGACTGCACCGAGAAAAATTTCCGCAGTTTTTATTAAACACTATTCACCCCCCCTCTAGTGTTTGTTGTCTAACCTACAGGATCCAACACTTGGTATCAGAGCAAGGTTACAGGCTATGGCAACTACTTCAAATACAAATCAGTACCATGAAGGCCAATCTACACAACGACCACCACTATTTGATGGAACGAACTACAATTATTGGAAGTGCCGAATGCGAATCTATCTCCAATCAATCAACTATGAGATATGGCAAATGACAGAGACGGAATATACTGCTCCTACCATTCCATATACACAATGGAATGATGATCAAAAGAATCAGACTATGAACAATGCCAAAGCAATGAATGCCTTATTTTGTGCACTTACAAAAGAAGAATTCAACCGTGTATCCAATGCTACAACCGCACATCAAATTTAGCATACACTCGAGATAACACATGAAGGAACGAATAAAGTAAAAGAGTCTAAAATTTCTGTTCTTGTCCACAGGTTTGAGATGTTCAGAATGAAGGACAATGAGACTGTGTCCGAGATGATTACCAGATTCACAGACATCACAAACTCTCTTGTGGCGCTTGGAAAGACTTATACTCAAGCAGAGATGGTTAGAAAAGTCCTACGTGCACTCACTCCAGAATGGGAGAAGAAAACCACAGCAATAGAAGAAGCGAATGACTTATCAACACTTACTCTCGAGAATCTTGTTGGCAATCTCATGGCATATAAGGTCCAACTTGAAGATCGAAAGAAAGATACAGAATCACACCAAGCAAAGAAGAAATCATTGGCTTTTAAAGCCATGACAGACTCAGAAGATGAAGAAGAAATAGCAATGTTCACTCGGAGATTCAAGAAGTTCTTAAAGAAGGGTAAGTTTCATTCTAAAGCTAGAGATTCTAATGACCCTCCTACAAGTTTCAGGTGCAATAAAATAGGTCACATGAAGAAGGATTGTCCCTTAGAAAATGATAAGAACAAGGAAAAATCATCCAACTTCAAGAAGGACAAATATCCAAAGAACAAATTTGCCAAAAACAAGAAGGCTTATCAAGCTACATGGGATGATAGTGATTCATCTTCCGAAGAAGAAACGGATGAAAATAACGAAGTGGCAAATGTGTGTTTTATGGCTGCACAAGAACATGTAAGTAATGATTATGATTCCGAAGATCTTCTTGATGCTTTTAATGAAATATTCCAAGAGTTAAAGAAAGAAAAGATTAGAGTTAAGAATCTTGAGAAAGTGAATCAAACACTTAATCAAGAAAATCTTAACCTTGATAAGGAAGTAAAATCCTTAAATTCTTGCATTGCAAGTTTAGATACTGATCTTGAAACTCTCAAAAAGAATTATGAAGAGATTTCAAAGAACGTATCTAAGTTTAACAAAGGCAAAGAGAATTTAAATGATATGCTTCATCATCAAGTTACATCTAGTCAAAAATATAGACTTGGTTTTAAAAAATCCTCTATAAAAGAATCTCCTGTTGTAAACACTAGTAAGAATAAATCAACATCTATTTCTAGTGTTACACACAAGTTGTATGATTTCTTTGCAAAGCCTAAGGTTGTTAATTTTAGTGATAAAAGCAAAACTACCGTTCGGTTAAGTCGACTGAACCATACAACCAGTCGTCTGTCCAGAGAAAGTGGATCTTATTCGATGAGATCAAAACCTCTTATAAGTCGACCTAGTGTATCAAACAGTCGACTGATGTACACCAACAGTCGACTGAATAACACTGGTAAGTTGACTGGATAGAACAAATTAGTATGGGTTCCAGTCAGTCTAAATCAGAATGATAGAATTGCTTATATTAACTCATATATGTTAAATGTGTGTAATTCTACTTATTATATTCCTGCTTATGGAGGAAGGTCAAACTCTTCATGGGTTTGGTTTCCCCCAAACTAATGTGTTATGGACCCAATAAAAAGGGATACCATATTTACCTTAAACTTTTTATAGGTACCCAAGAAAGAACGCTGGATATTAGACAGCGGATGTTCAAAACACATGACAGGACATGCCAACCTACTATCTACTATTCAAAGCATAGATGGAGGAACCGTCACCTTTGGAGATAACAACAAAGGCAAAGTCATCGGTATTGGCATGGTCGGTAAAATATCTAACCCAATTATAGAAAATGTGCTATTGGTTAATGGTTTAAAGCATAATCTTTTAAGCATTAGTCAATTATGTGATAAAGGATATAAAATAGTTTTTGAGAAAGATGCATGTTTGATTTATGACTCTACTATGCAAAATGTTATTTTTCAAGGTTTTCGTAAAAATAATATTTATGAATTGTATTTAAATGCAATTAATTTTTCAAATGACTTTTGTTTAATAACCTCTAACAATGAATCTTGGTTATGGCATAGAAGATTTGGACATGTGAACATAAAAAATCTCTCAAAATTATCTAAATATAACCTAGTTAAAGGACTGCCAAAACTATCCTTTAAAAAGGATAAGTTATGTGATGCATGTCAACTAGGAAAACAAATCAAATCCACTTTTAAAACAAAAGAAGTAATTTCTACTAGTAGGCCGCTCGAATTGATTCATATGGATTTATTTGGCCCTACTAGAGTTGCTTCTTTAAATAAAAGTAGATATGTGTTTGTTTTAGTAGATGATTTTTCAAGATTCACTTGGACATTCTTTTTAAAACATAAAAATGATGCTTTTGAAGAATTTGCACATTTTTGTAAACGTGTTCAAAATCAAAGATCTCTAACCATAGTCACTATTAGAAGTGATCATGGTGGAGAATTTGAAAATGAAACATTTACAGAATATTGCAACAAGAATGGTATAACATATTCATTTGCATTTCCTAGAGCTTCACCACAAAATAGAGTGGTTGAAAGGAAAAATAGGACTTTGCAAGAATGCGCACGTACTATGCTTGTTGAAAGCAATCTACCAAAGCATTTTTGGGCTGAAGCTGTTGCTACAGCTTGTTATGTTTTAAATAGAATTCTTCTAAGACCTAAACTAAAGAAGACTTGTTACGAGTTATTTTTTAATAAAATTCCTAAAGTCTCTTACTTTAAGACATTTGGTTGCAAGTGTTTTATTCTAAACACAAAAGATAATTTAGACAAATTTGATCCTAGATCTAATGAGGGTATCTTTTTGGGATACTCAAATAGGAGTAAAGCATATAGAATTTTCAATAAGTCTACAATGACTATTGAAGAATCAATGCATGTTACATTCGATAAATCCGTTACCTTCATCAACCTTAAATAAAGATGATGAAACTGATTTATCACCTTTAGATAATGTGATTAAATCCTTAGAACAAACTAATCTGTCAGATAAGTCGACTGATAAGGTCTCCCAGTCGACTGACGTAAAGCAGTCAACTGAAGAACAAGTCAAGTCGACTGATCCGATTGTGATATCTTCAACTTTACCAAAGTCATTTGTTGAAGTTAAAGATCATCCTCATGACTTAATAATTGGTGACATCTCCCATGGTATTCAGACACATTCACATGTTAATATGATCTCTCATACAGCATTCTTGTCGGATTTTGAACCGAAAAGTATACAAGAAGCTTGTGAGAATGAATATTGGATGAATGCCATGCAAGATGAACTAAACCAATTTATAAGGAATGATGTATGGGATTTAGTTCCTAGACCTCCTGATCAGACTATCATTGGTACCAAATGGGTATTCAAGAATAAGTTAGATGAATCAGGACAAGTTGTAAGGAACAAGGCTAGATTAGTTGCCCAAGGATATAATCAAGAAGAAGGTATAGATTTTGATGAAACATATGCTCCTGTTGCTTGACTAGAATCTATTCGTATTTTATTATCTTTTGCTTGTTTTATGAATTTTATACTTTATCAAATGGATGTGAAAAGTGCTTTTCTTAATGGGTTTATTAAGGAAAATGTTTATGTTATACAACCACCAGGTTTTGAACATGAACAATTTCCAGATCATGTTTATAAATTGAAAAAGGCTTTATACAGTCTTAAACAAGCACCTCGTGCTTGGTATAATCGCTTAAAAACTTTTCTTTTAGAAACAGGATTTGAAATAGGTAAAGTAGACACTACTTTGTTTATCAAAAGAGTTAAGAATGATATCTTAATCATACAAATATATGTTGATGATATAATTTTTGGTTCTACTAATAATAATCTATGTCAAGAATTTGCTAATACCATGAAAAATGAATTTGAGATGAGTCACATGGGTGAACTCAATTATTTCCTAGGACTTCAAATTAAATAGTCCTTAAATGGCATATTTATCAATCAAGGCAAATATGCAAAGGAATTACTCAAACGTTTTAACATGGATAGTACTAGTAGTAAATCCACACCTATGGCTATTACTACTACTCTTGACAAAGACTTATTAGGTAAGAGTGTTGATCAAAAACTCTATCGAGGTATGATTGGTTCACTCTTGTATATTACTGCAAGTAGACCAGATATTATGTTCAGCGTATGTTTATGTGCTAGATATCAATCTAGTCCTAAAGAGTCTCATTTAAAAGCAGTGAAACGAATTTTAAGATATATTAAAGGCACATCTGAATATGGTTTATTTTATCCACGCACCGATAATTTTCAACTTTTGTCTTATAGCGATGCCGATTTTGCTGGAAGCAAAACTGATCACAAGAGGGTACATGTCACTTTTTGGGACATTCCCTAGTATCTTGGTGCAGTAAAAAGCAAAACTCTGTATCCCTATCAACCACAGAAGCTGAATATATCGCTGCAAGTTTGGCATGTGCACAAATTTTATGGATGAAACAAATCTTATTAGATTATGGTATTTCATTTGAGAAACCCTCAATTATGTGTGATAATACCAGTGCAATTAATTTATCTAAAAATCCGATTCAACATTCACGTACGAAACATATTGATATTCGACATCATTTTCTACGTGATCATGTTTTAAAAGGAGATATATCTTTAGACTTTATCTCTACTGATAAACAAGTAGCAGATATATTTACCAAGCCCCTTAAGGAAGATACTTTCATTAATTTAAGAAGAGAACTTGGAATTTGTGATTTTATTGATATTTGTTGAAAAATTGTTATCTGTTAAGTCGACTGTACTCTTGAAATAAGTCGACTGTACTGGTTTTTTTTAAAACATACCAATCTTTTATCTGACCAGTCGCCTGGTTCCTAGACCAGTCGACTGATTAGTAGATAAAAATTTTTATTTTCTTCTCGACCCAGTCGACTGATCTTCCTACCAGTCGACTGTCGCGAGCTAAATCGTCTTCAGCGACTATTCATCGCGTCTTTTGAGATGGAATTCATCTATCTTTTCACCCGTGATCTTAAATCTCCACCGTCGATTTCACCTCTCTTTGATCTCAGCCGTTCACTCGCTGTTAAAACCCTCTTTACCAGCCGTTTTTACCCCTTACCATTCTCAAGCTTTTACCCCCAATTTCAAAACCCTAGCTTTTGGAGAAGAAGGTGATCTACTCTCTCAGTGCTGCTCGTGCTTGCCCCTGATCAAATCTCTCTCTTTCTTAGGTATAATCCTTTCCACTTTCTTTTCATGGCACCCAAACGATCTAAACGATCTCATGAGGGTAGTTCTTCTTCCCAAGACTACACTCAGTATCTCTTGAGTCCCGATCTTATTGATCGATGGTATGTCTTCTGTACCATTACAATCTTCCCTGGAAGATTTGTAAATTTCAATGACCTAGACCGTTTTAATCTCATTCTACTGTTTCAAAATAGTAGTCTCTATAATTTTCTCTCATTATCAAACCAACCTAATTACTATCCCCAACTCATCTATTTGTTTTATACAAATATGAGAGTAGTCCAAAAACCAGATGGGGATGTCTTAATCCGGTCGTCTGTGAAGAATATTAAAATGACACTCACACCGACTAAGATTAATGAGATGTTGGGTATTGATGATGTGGGATTATTTCTTGATGACATTCTTTTAGATGATGCTTCGATTTTGTCTAGAATTTTCCTACCTAATCATGGCCCTCCAATGACAAGAAAAAATATCAAACCAATTGCTAAGCTTGTAGGTAGAATATTAGCATATAACATCCTTCCTAAAAAGGGTAGTTATGACCAATATTCTATTGAATTACAAAAAGCTATATATGCAATTTTTGGTAGAATTGCTGTTAATTGGGGTCAAGTTATATTTTCAAAACTTAATCAAGACCACACTCACTTTCTACCTTTTGGAGGTTTTCTTACTAGAGTCTTTCTAGCTTTTGGTGTTGATCTAGAATCGGAGACAAATGTTGTTACTCGTTATGAGTGTTTTGATCGTGCTAGTTTGGCACGTATGAAACTCCTTGATGCTCCTACTCGATCACCCCCTAGGTCTCCTCCACTCTCCCAAGCTCCTTTAGGCTCTACTTCTAGACCTAGAACCTCTCAACCTTCTACATCTGATGATCCACCTCTTCTTCAATCCAATTTTGATGACCCACGTACTCTCTATGACTGTGTTTCCTATCTAATGAAGCACTCAGTCTCTGTAGACACCCAACTCCATACCCTAGACTCTAAACTAGACCACCTCACAGATCTCTTCACCTCTCAATTTCATCCTCCTTCTCAAGATGTCGATGAAGACTCCGATGAAGAAGATTGAAGATTTTTTTTCTTTTTTATTATGTAATTTTTTGCTTTCTTAATGCATTTCTTTTTGTATCAGACTTAAGTTTCTTCTTTAATGCAAAAACTTGTTACTTTGTGCTTTTTGATGATTCCAAAGGGGGAGAGAAATATCTGAGTTATATTTTATCTATCTGTGTTGCTTATGTTAACATTGTTATTGAAATATCTCTGGTCAGTCGACTTCCCCAAGGGATACAGTCGACTGCTGCTGACTGCTGCTAACTTGCTGCATCGGTGATACTTATGTTAACTGCATTTGTTATATTTTCATCTATTGTTCAGTCGACTGATACATTCTTTATAATAACATCTATTTTATGTATGCATATTGTGTTTTTAATAGGGGGAGTTTTTAAAACCTATGCTTGTATGTTTCTTTATAAATTGTTATCAGCTATTGTGTTGTCATCATCAAAAAGGGGGAGAATGTTGATTCTTGATTTTGATGATCACAACACAGTGCAACATGTGTCTATGTTATACAGCTAACATTGCAGTGTACATACCAAAGACAATTCTAGCTGAACAAATGAACAAGCTCAAAAGGATACAGATAAAGACTTCAAGACAAGGATCAAGACTCAATTCAAGACTCAAGACTCAAGACTTCAAGCTCAAATGTGTTAAATTATTGTGTCTTGTAAACATTGTATTTTTACTTTTGTTGAGTCTTAGTCTGATTGTAAAGCCTTGTCACACACACACACACTCAAAATTTCATTATGTGTATCTCTTTAAAACCCCCAAAAAGAGTCAAAACAGTTTGAAAAATTTTAACTCTTGAGTACCAGTCGACTTAAGCTTCTGCCAGTCGACTGATAGTACAAAACTGTTTAAAATTATTCAAACTCTGATCAGTCGACTCATATGGCAAGCCAGTCGACTGTTCGAGAGCTTTTGACCGTTTTCTGTTTTTCAAAATCGAATTTTTTCAAACTCAAAAGCTCAGATCCGTTGGTTGACAGTTGAGTAACTGCTTTCCAACGTTCAGGAGATCAAACTCTTTAAGTAGAGTTCAGATCTCGCTGAAAAGATATACAGAATTTTACTTTGCAATCCGAGCACTCTTGAAAAACATTCTAAGTGATATTTTCTGTGAGAAACAAAGCTTTCAAGTTCATACACTTTGGTTCTCTACATTCAGTCCAGTATAGCATTGAATTCGCTCTGGACTGAGTATAGAAGTCGACCTATTCTTTTAGCCACGTGCATCAACACATACAACAACAAGGCTATAGGTTGACTGTAAAGTATTCTTGTTCTCTTGCTCTCGGTTGGAGAGTGTTTTTGACTCTTGGTTGTAGAGTCGGTGTTGTTTCACTCTTGGTGCAAGAGTGGGTTGCTTTCTCTGGTTGAGAGAAAGGACTACGGGTTAGACAAGGTTGTTGTCGTAACGCCGTAGGGTATTCTTGTAATTTTTTCAAGAATAGTGGAAATCTCAAGTGGGTTGCTTGGGGACTGGATTTAGGTCGGGAGGACCGAACCAGGATATATCTTGTGTACTCTGTGATTGATTATCTTGTGTTTGCATTTACTCTGGTTTATTTTAATTCTGCAAAAAGTTTCTGAACAGTCGACTCCTTGCACCATCAGTCGACTGGTCAGTGCCGTTTGTAGTTGTAATTTCATTGTGCCTTCAGTCGTCTGTCTCATTCAGCAGTCGACTGCACAGAGTTATTGTTTTCAATTATTTTGAACATATCAGTCGACTGGTCCTTAACTCAGTCGACTGCACCGAGAAAAATTTCCGCAGTTTTTATTAAACACTATTCACCCCCCCTCTAGTGTTTGTTG
Source organism: Hemerocallis citrina (assembly GCA_017893485.1). Lineage (NCBI taxonomy): Eukaryota > Viridiplantae > Streptophyta > Magnoliopsida > Asparagales > Asphodelaceae > Hemerocallis > Hemerocallis citrina. Next base: position 133,040,474 of record CM030364.1, on the reverse strand, counting down.
TCTAACCTACAGGATCCAACATAATGCTCACTTGTTCGGATTCTATGCATCCCATACTACATAGGTCCGAGGGCAAGCCTCTTAATCGTTCTTCATCTTTGTAGGGTTCAATCCCTCGTCATGACTTAATCTACTACTGTAACTACGGTAGGTATCTTAAATGATCTATGAGTGCAAGCACGTGTACAGAAAACCTGGAGGGGAATCCCACGTCATGTCACGACTCATCGTGAAGAACCTGTGGCAATTTCAGCCTCCTTCATGGCACACGATCCTCATGCAGTCACCAAACATCCCACAAGCGTCACCACCGGGACGGTACCCTGGAGCAGTATCCACGTCATGTCACGACGCATCGTGAAGAACCTGTGAAATACTCTCCGCCACCACGGCACCCTGGAGCTGTATCCACGTCATGTCACGACTCATCGTGAAGAACCTGTGAAATACTCTCCGCCGCAAATCCGATGGCCCTCACTCATATTTTTCTCCTACTTTCATCACATCTCCACTATGTACCAATTATTAGAATCATGAATAAAAATCAAAGCTCTAGAGTTAGCCTCTCCACTAAACCGGACTTATTCATTCATTTCAACATGACCAACCTTGGTCTTTCTTTTCAATATTCATTTCAATTTCTTTTTCAATTGCCGGGGGTGATGTGTCGAATTTATATGCAAATATTTGTACTCATTTACCTATTAAAATGACTAGTTTTCGCTGATATTGTCTATAATTCATCTTATTTCTATACGATTTCATTTAATTAATAATTTATGAAGAAATAATATTTTTGATGCAAAAAGTAAAGAGTTATGAAAAAAAAATCAACAAACAGAGTAAAATAATAGATTTATCAATTTTTATTGTTTTGTTGACTTAAAAGTGTGACAAATAATTTGTAAAAGGATTTTTATAAGCTAAAATGATCTGTAGTTAGTTTAATTAATTTTAAACTAATTAAATTTATTTTATTTAAAAATCCTAATTTCATGTATTATTTTGTGTATGCAGAAGCACGTGGTGAGCAGAAAAGGCAGAAAAGAAGGAAAGAGAAACAAATAAAATTCTGCATTATAAAAGGAAGGAAATAAAGGAAGAATGTGGACTTTTCTGCAAAAGTGCAAACCCTAAAGCTTCTCTCCGTTTCCCTATAAATACAAACCAAAGAGAGGGTACAAACTCAAGAGGTGACGGCTCATCATTATTAATAAAAAAAAAAAAGAGAAAGAGAATAGTCAGAGAGAGAGAAGATCCTCTTCTTCTCTTCTCTGTTGAAGCGCACAGAACAAAGAGAGAGAGAGAACTATTGTGCACGGCATCCAAGGAGGACAAGGAGAATACTGTACGGGCAGTAGTAATCCTCTTCAATTGGGGTTTTCGAAGTGCACCCGACAGCTCGACTTGGACCCTATGCTGGCGCGTGGGACCATCGAGTGCCTCGACTTTGACCCTGTGCTGACGTGCGACCCTGCTGATCTGACGTGCGACCCTGCTAATCTGACGTGCGGCGTGCACTCCGAGGCGTCTTCAAAGCTTCTGTTCGGTATTTGAGAAGGGGTGCAATATATATATATGTTTTATTATACTTTTTGTGTACTTCTTCTTCTTTAAATATTTTTTAGATGAAACCCAAACGTTTTATGTAGCCAAGTTTTGTAAGAACACAAATTTTAAATCCTTATTATTATCATATTTTTCCTGGTTGTGTTTTAATTTTTATTATTTATGCGTACAACATGGTGGATAGACGAATGATTAATTGAGAATAACTTTTAGACTACGTTGATAGAGTGGTTAATATCTTTAGGATTTTGGTCGACAATTTGGAAAAATAATATCTTTGATTTATAAGGAATAATAATTTGTGTGTGTGATAAACAAGATGAACCAAGAGCCCTAGAACAAATTTTACCACTAAACAAATTACAAGAGCTTCACTGTTTTACAGCCCTCTCCCTCTTCACCAATTTAGTTAGATTTAGTTAGATTAATTTAATTTAGTAATTTTATCCTTATAAAATTTGATCTTCCAAATAGTGATTAATCTAGTGATATCGGTACTCAGTAAAATATCTAGTCCCTGTGGGTTCGACACTCTACTCATCTATCTATATTACTTGTGCGATTTTGTACACTTGCAAATATCAACATCAAGTTTTTGGCGCCGTTGCCGGGGATTAGTTATTCTTTTATTGATATTGAAAAATTGCTAGATTATTGCTAATTTGGATTCTTTGTAATTATTTTTATTCTTTTATTTTACATCCTTTCTTTACTAACTTTACTTTTATTTATTTATTTATTTATTTTTATTTGTATTTAGTTTTCCATTTTTATATTTCAGGACTTAGGATTTTTTTTATTTTAGTTTTTAGTTTTTCTATTTTTTATTTTTTTATTTTTTTATATTTTTATATTTTATTATATTTTATTTTATTTTATTTTTTTTCCTTCCTTTCTCTTTTTCTGTTTCTTTTTTCGTTTGGCCTTTCTTTGATCAAATCAGAACAAAAAAAAAAAACAAAAAAAAACAAAAAAAAAAGCCGACCTGTCACATCTGCTGACTCGTGCAGCAGTCTGCTGCTTCTCGAACCGCGTGCGCTGTCTGTGTGCTAGGTCCGTCGCAGGCCACGTCAGCCTGGGTGCTGCTGTTGCGTCTCGTCGAACTCAAGTGCCCACACGTTCTGTTCCTTCTCTCTCTTCCTTTGTTTCTTTCGACACGCAAGAGAGAAGAGAGAGCTGAGTACATTAGTTTGAATTGGATATCCTGGTTGGCAAGATGAAAATTTTGATCAGAGCATTAAATGATAAAGTGGATGAATGAAATTTTTTGTTTTATGCTATTAAATACATGCTATTATAAACTGGATGAATGAAACTTTTAGCACACCTCTGTCACGTCAGGTTTCGGGTGAATTTTTTTTTTTGTATTATTTTATGCCGTACCTGATGCAAGTATGAATGAAAAATTTCATCATCAGACCTCTTACCCATTATTAAGAGGCTTTCATATTATTCTATAACAACACCTCTTTATCCTTTTGACTTATTTATTTTTTCTTTTATTTATTTGTTTTTCAGGGTTTAGGTGTGTATGCCCAGATCTAATCCATTGGAACCTATACTCTTTGATCCAGAAATCGAAAGGACATTACGACAAATTAGAAAGAAGAAAAAATTCTCTTTATCCATGGCAAACGAAGAAAACAAAGCTTTGAGGGATTATGCAATGCCCTCAGTTAATGGAACCTTACCAAGCATAACAAGGCCTGCAGTTGAAGCAAATAATTTTGAAATTAAACCATCAATCATTCAGATGGTTCAGCAGAACCTTCAATTTGGAGGACTACCACATGATGACCCAAACACTCACATCACAAACTTTCTTGAGATATGCAATACCTTCAAATTCAATGGAGTTTCTAATGACGCCATTCGACTTAGACTTTTTCCTTTCTCACTTAGAGATAGGGCAAAGTATTGGTTGAATTCTTTACCACAGGGAGCTATTACAACTTGGGAAGGTTTAGCACAGAAATTTTTGACAAAGTACTTTCCCCCAGCAAAAACAGCAAAGTTAAGAAATGACATCACAACATTCACTCAACATGAGACAGAGTCATTATATGATGCATGGGAGAGGTACAAAGATCTAATAAGGAAGTGTCCTCATCATGAACTTCCAAAGTGGCTACAAGTGCAAACTTTCTATAACGGGTTGGGGGCTACAAATCGATCCATGGTAGATGCAACAGCTGGAGGTGCCTTAATGAGTAAAACTCATGAAGTAGCTTATGACCTTGTAGAAGAAATGGAATCTAACAATTATCAGTGGTCCTCAGAAAGAACAGTGCAAAGAAAAGTGGCGGGAGTTTTTGAACTTGACCCTATTTCTAATTTAAATGCAAAAATTGATATTTTATCTAAGCAAATAGGGAATATGAATGTTAATGCTATTCAATCTCATATCATTTGTGATTATTGTGCAGGAGCTCATTCTAGTGCAGATTGCCAAGTGGGGAACCCTTTTGCGCCATCAAATGCAGAACAAGCAAATTATGTGTCAAATTTTCAAAGACAAAATAACCCTTATGCAAGCACATACAATCCAGGATGGAGAAATCACCCCAATTTTTCTTGGAACAATAATCAAGGAGGAGCTAGACCACAACAAAATTTTCAACAACAAGAAAAGAAGCCAGCATTAGAAGAAGTGCTCAAGCAATACATGCAAAAGACAGATCAAGCAATTCAAAATATTACAAATTCAACTTCGGCTTCCATCCACAATCTCGAGGTACAAATTAGTCAAATTTCTAATATTCTTAATGAAAGAGCTGCAGGAACTTTACCAAGCAACACAGTTGTAAACCCCAAGGAGCATGTGAAGGCAATAACAACTTAGAAGTGGGGCAACAATTGGGCAGCCACAAACCAAAAATGTAGAACGAGATGTGGATGAAAAACAATGTGAGAATGAACAAACAGTGGAGGAACAAACGCAACACAAAGGAGAGGCAAGTCAAACCATTTCAGGGGAGTTAAATTCTAACACTTGTAATCAATCTATTCCTTTTCCACAAAGACTTAAAAAGAATAAGCTTGATAATCAATTTGCAAATTTTTTAAATATTTTCAAGCAATTGCATATCAATATTCCTCTTATTGAAGCTTTAGAACAAATGCCTAAATATGCTAAATTTTTGAAGGACATTCTGTCAAACAAGAGGAAGCTAGAAGAGTATGAAATGGTGATGTTAACTGAAGAAAGTAGTGCAATTTTGCAAAAGAAGCTTCCACCTAAACTTAAAGATCCAGGGAGTTTTACAATTCCTTGCGCTATTGGAAACTCTTCTTTTCATAAAGCACTATGTGATTTAGGAGCGAGTATTAATCTCATGCCATATTCTGTTTTCATGAAACTAGGTATTGGAGAAGCAAAGCCTACAACAATTTCCTTACAATTGGCGGATAGGTCAATCAAATATCCACGAGGGATCGTTGAAGATGTTTTGGTGAAAGTTGACAAATTCATATTTCCAGCTGATTTTATTGTACTTGACATGGAGGAAGATGAACAAATCCCTTTGATTTTGGGGAGACCTTTTCTTGCAACAGGGAGAACATTGATTGATGTGCAACAAGGTAAACTTATTCTAAGGGTTGACGACGAACAGGTAACATTTGATGTATTTAAATCCATGGAGTTTCCCTCAGAAGTTCATGCATGCTTTCTAGTAAGTGAAGTCATGGAAGAAACACATTTGGATGAAATTGCTAAATTACATTTAGAAGAATGCTTAACAAATTCAGAAACACTTGAATTAGAAAATGAAGAGATTTGTGATTATGATAAAAATTTGGAAGATACACCACTCATTTTTTCATCACCACAACAACTTGAGCTTAAACAACTCCCATCGAGTTTGAGGTACGCATTTTTAGGCCAAAACTCCACTTTTCCTGTTATTATCAATGATTCTTTGAATAATCTTGAAGAAAAATTGTTGAGAGTTTTGAGAAAACATAAAACTGCCTTGGGATGGAACATTTCTGATATAAAAGGGATTAGCCCTTCAATTTGCATGCATAAAATTCTAATGGAGGATGATTTTAAACCTATTGTGCAGCCACAGCGAAGATTAAATCCATCAATGCAAGAAGTGGTGCATAAGGAGGTAGTAAAGCTTTTGGATGCAGGTATCATTTATCCAATTTCAGATAGCGCATGGGTAAGTCCTATACATGTTGTACCAAAGAAAGGAGGAATAACTGTGGTAAAAAATGATAATAATGAGCTAATACCAACAAGAACAGTCACGGGATGGCGAGTATGCATAGATTATCGAAGACTAAACGATGCAACTTGAAAAGATCATTTTCCATTACCTTTCATTGATCAAATGCTTGAAAGACTTGCAGGCCATTCCTACTATTGTTTTCTTGATGGGTATTCGGGGTACAATCAAATTGCCATAGCACCAGAAGATCAAGAAAAGACAACCTTCACTTGTCCGTATGGAACTTTTGCATATAGAAGGATGCCTTTTGGTCTTTGTAACGCCCCAGCCACATTTCAACGCTGCATGATGTCCATTTTTTCGGATATGGTTGAGAAATTTATTGATATTTTCATGGATGATTTTTCAGTTTTTGGTAATTCATTTGATGATTGTTTATCTAACTTATCTTTGGTTTTGCAGCGTTGCGAGGAAACAAATTTGGTTCTAAATTGGGAGAAATGTCATTTTATGGTAAAAGAAGGGATTGTGTTAGGCCACAAAATTTTCTTTAAGGGAATTGAAGTGGATCGTGCTAAAATTGATGTCATTGAAAAGCTACCACCACCAACTAATGTTAAAGGAGTGAGAAGTTTCTTGGGTCATGCAGGATTTTATCGAAGATTTATAAAAGATTTTTCTTTAATCACTAAGCCTCTTTGCAAACTTTTAAATAAAGACACACCTTTTAATTTTTCTCACGATTGCTTGAATGCTTTTGAAACATTGACAAATAAATTGATTTCAGCACCTATTATGATTGCACCAGATTGGAATATGCCTTTTGAATTAATGTGTGATGCTAGTGATGTGGCAATAGGTGCTGTTTTAGGGCAAAGAAAAGATAAATTTTTTCACACAATTTATTATGCAAGTAGAACTTTGACAGAAGCACAGCTTAATTATGCTACTACTGAAAAAGAATTATTAGCTGTTGTATATGCTTTTGACAAATTTCGATCTTATTTGATAGGTTCAAAGGTGGTTGTGTACACGGATCATTCAGCCTTAAAATACTTGCTTGCAAAGAAGGAAGCCAAACCTCGATTGCTTCGTTGGATTTTACTTTTACAAGAGTTTGATGTGGAAATAAAAGACAAAAAAGGTGTGGAAAATGTGGTGGCCGATCATTTATCTCGCATTGAACCAAAAGATGAACAAAATTTGCAGGTCACACCAATCAATGAAGAATTTCCAGATGAGTATTTAATGATGATACAAACTCCTCCATGGTATGCCGACATAGTAAATTATTTGGTATAAAAAATTCTACCTCCTGATTTTTCTTATCAACAACAGAAGAAATTTTTCTCTGACTTGAAATATTATTTTTGGGAGGAACCTTTCTTATTTCGCCATTGTGCAGATCAAGTAATAAGGAGATGTGTGCCTGAAGAGGAAATGGAAAGCATACTCAAACATTGTCATACTTTGGAATGTGGTGGCCATTTTAGTGGAACAAAAACAGCAGCAAAAATCTTACAATCAGGATTCTTTTGGCCCTCAATTTTTAAAGATGCTTTTAATTTTGTTAAATTATGTGATAATTGCCAAAGGGTGGGAAATATTTCTAGGAAACATGAGATGCCCCTAAATAATATTTTAGTGATTGAATTATTTGATGTTTGGGGGATAGATTTTATGGGTCCTTTTCCATCCTCATTTTCTAATAAATATATTTTGGTTGCTGTAGATTATGTCTCCAAGTGGGTGGAAGCTGTTGCACTACCAACAAATGATGCAAGAGTAGTGGTGAACTTCATTAGAAAAAACATCTTCGCACGATTTGGAGCTCCAAGGGCAATTATTAGTGACGGAGGAACACATTTTTGCAATCGTCAATTTAATGCTTTACTTGCTAAATATGGAGTTACTCATCATGTGGCCACACCATATCATCCTCAAACAAGTGGCCAAGTGGAGGTTTCAAATAGAGAGTTGAAGCGAATACTTGAAAAAACAGTGAATATGGCACGAACGGATTGGGCAAGAAAATTGGATGATGCATTATGGGCCTATAGAACGGCATTTAAAACACCAATTGGAATGTCCCCATATAGATTGGTGTATGGTAAGGCATGTCACTTACCAGTTGAACTTGAGCATCGCGCTTATTGGGCAATAAAGACACTAAATTTTGACATGAAAGATGCTGGTGAAAAAAGAATATTGCAAATAAATGAGATGGATGAGTTTCGCAATGATGCTTATGAAAATACCAAGATCTATAAAGAAAAAAACTAAACGATGGCACGATAAGCATATTTTGAAAAGAGAATTCAAGGAAGGGGAGAAAGTATTGCTATTTAATTCAAGATTTAAACTTTTTCCAGGAAAATTGCGATCTAGGTGGACGGGTCAATTTGTTGTCACACGAGTGTTTCCATATGGCACAATAGAAATTTATGATGAGCAAAAAGGGACATTCAAGGTGAATGGACAACGGTTGAAGCCATACATGGGAAATGAAGTTGTCAAGGAAATCATGCACATCGAGAAAGACAAACAATAATGAAAAGATGAAGAAAGTCTGGCTGAAGACTTAAAACTTAGCGCTTCGTGGGAGGCAACCCATGTTTACTTTTATTGCATTCAGTTTTCTTTTATCTTTTAATTTATTTTATTTTAATTTTTGATTTTATTTTGTAGGATTGCATCAATTTTGAAAGTCGCCAGGCGGAGCTGTATGGAACACCTGCATTGATGGCAGTTTTTGAGCAGTATGAAGTCAGAATCTGGAAAAGTGATTCAAAGAGAAGTTATAGACAATTGTCTTAGCTTTCCAGCAAAAAAAAATTCAGCCCATTTCGACATCTACAGCTCCAGATATCGCCAAAATACTGAACGCTGCGCGCGCAGAAATTTAAAGACGAATCAGGGGAGATATTCTAAACTTTTTGCATTCTTTTTGTTTTTCTTTTTCTTTCCCATTGAGGACAATGTGATATTTAAGTTTGGGGGGAAGGTTTACAAATTTATTTTTATTTTTATTATTTTTGAAAAGAAAAACAAAACAAAAGGATTATAATTGGGCTCACCATTACACTTTTGAGTTCTTTTTGGTGATAAGCATAAAAGACAATTTTTTTTGGTATAAACAATTTTTTTTATAAAGCAATATTAAGCATACTTATTTACTTTAGGATTATTGAGTTTCAAAATTCCTTACAAAATTGTGTGGGTCATGCTATTATACATAAAAGACAAATGTGATGCTTTTTCTTGTGATTATCCCCTTTGATCTAGTCCTAAACAGGGTTTAAGTAAATAGAGTGATAATGAAAAGAAAAAAAAAAATTAAGAATAAAGTCAATCTACTCCAATGTTTTGAGTTGCTTAGTAACTAGGGTTATTCATCACAAATGTCTACACTTACGTAGAACGGCAACTTGGAATATGAGTATGCAAAGCACTTTAAGTTTGTGACTTGTTGAGTAACTGGGTGAATTCATCACAAATGTTTTGCATTCGCGTAAAAAGGCAAGTGACAACTTAAAGAAGAGACTAAAAAAAAAATTAAAAAAAAAAAAAAAAAAAATAAACTCTAGTTTGCTACTCGGTTTGTAGTAGAGAGAAGGGATAATCACAGATTGAGTTGTTGCATAATATAATTACATTAATTGCACGACAAATGCGATTGGGTTGGGCGTTATGAATAAATAATTGCACTGGAGAAAGTGGGTATGCTTAGTTTTACTTTATTTGCAATTGTTTATATTTTTAATTGTAATTTTGATGCTTGCATGATAAGATTTCTTGGTGTGATGGGTTGAGTCTACTATTATTATTCCCTTGTTTATTATTCTACTTTTTGCTCGAGGACAAGCAAAATCTTAAGTTTGGGGGTATTTGATGTGTCGAATTTATATGCAAATATTTGTACTCATTTACCTATTAAAATGACTTGTTTTCGCTGATATTGTCTATAATTCATCTTATTTCTATACGATTTCATTTAATTAATAATTTATGAAGAAATAATATTTTTGATGCAAAAAGAAAAGAGTTATGAAAAAAAATCAACAAACAGAGTAAAATAATAGATTTATCAATTTTTATTGTTTTGTTGACTTAAAAGTGTGACAAATAATTTGTAAAAGGATTTTTATAAGCTAAAATGATCTGTAGTTAGTTTAATTAATTTTAAACTAATTAAATTTATTTTATTTAAAAATCCTAATTTCAGGTATTATTTTGTGTATGCAGAAGCACGTGGTGAGCAGAAAAGGCAGAAAAGAAGGAAAGAGAAATAAATAAAATTCTGCATTATAAAAGGAAGGAAATAAAGGAAGAATGTGGACTTTTCTGCAAAAGTGCAAACCCTAAAGCTTCTCTCCGTTTCCCTATAAATACAAACCAAAGAGAGGGTACAAACTCAAGAGGTGACGGCTCATCATTATTAATAAAAAAAAAAAGAGAAAGAGAATAGTCAGAGAGAGAGAAGATCCTCTTCTTCTCTTCTCTGTTGAAGCGCACAGAACAAAGAGAGAGAGAGAGAACTATTGTGCACGACATCCAAGGAGGACAAGGAGAATACTGTGCGGGCAGTAGCAATCCTCTTCAATTGGGGTTTTCGAAGTGCACCCGACAGCTCGACTTGGACCCTGTGCTGGCGCGTGAGACCATCGAGTGCCTCGACTTTGACCCTGTGCTGACGTGCGACCCTGCTGATCTGACGTGCGGCGTGCACTCCGAGGCGTCTTCAAAGCTTCTGTTCGGTATTTGAGAAGGGGTGCAATATATATATGTTTTATTATACTTTTTGTGTACTTCTTCTTCTTTAAATATTTTTTAGATGAAACCCAAACGTTTTATGTAGCCAAGTTTTGTAAGAACACAAATTTTAAATCCTTATTATTATCATATTTTTCCTGGTTGTGTTTTAATTTTTATTATTTATGCGTACAACATGGTGGATAGACGAATGATTAATTGAGAATAACTTTTAGACTACGTTGATAGAGTGGTTAATATCTTTAGGATTTTGGTCGACAATTTGGAAAAATAATATCTTTGATTTATAAGGAATAATAATTTGTGTGTGTGATAAACAAGATGAACCAAGAGCCCTAGAACAAATTTTACCACTAAACAAATTACAAGAGCTTCACTGTTTTACAGCCCTCTCCCTCTTCACCAATTTAGTTAGATTTAGTTAGATTAATTTAATTTAGTAATTTTATCCTTATAAAATTTGATCTTCCAAATAGTGATTAATCTAGTGATATCGGTACTCAGTAAAATATCTAGTCCCTGTGGGTTCGACACTCTACTCATCTATCTATATTACTTGTGCGATTTTGTACACTTGCAAATATCAACATCAGGGGGAGACTTAGCTACTCTTTCATTTCAATTCCAATTCACAAATTCTAACATAACCTGAGCACTCCCAGCTCTTGAGTTCATTTTTCATAATCATGATCTTGTCTTTCATATTCATGTAATTCTCAATTCAAATCTATGATTCATCTCATGTAAATTTCTCAATTCAAACTATGATTCATTTCATATAAATTCATACAGCAATAAAAGAGTTCATCAACATCAATCATAAAGTTCACAATCTTCAAAATATACAGAATAATGTTCTCTGACATATCTAAACACTCTGGACAGTCGACTTGGATCTCTTCCAGTCGACTTGTCCAGTCAATTCCAGTTATTCATAACCACTCGGAAGAGTCGACTGCTGCACACGGCAGTCGGCTGTTCCGCAGTGTTCCAATTTCAATTATCAATCACAGGACAGTCGACTGTCGTTCAACACAGTCGCCTGTTCTGCATAGTTCAATTATGTAATTTCTCAGGTTCTATACAGTCGACTGCTACACACATTAAGTCGACTGAACAGTTTAAACATCTCAAATTAAGGAATCACACATCATATTTTGTCACGCTTTTCTTCAACAAGAATAATTCACATTTCGCGGTTATCACATTGTTCTCAAAATGAGAAGTACTAACGAATATTCATAGTTCATATTTTCATACATTTATGATGTCACTTCAATCTTTACTATACTAATCTTCCTCATTTCTAGTTCTTTTGCAAGGCATAATTTCCCAAAATACACATATCAAAAATCATAGTTCTGATTACACCTTTTATTCTCAAATCACATTTTATTCCATGCAACAATTCCCAAATTATCCTTATAAAGTCTCACGTATTTTCAAAAGAGTAGAACATTCGAGTTTATAAAAATGCATCAGTACCAGTCGACTTATACTATAGTAAGTCGACTGTCCAGGGGAAAACATCCATGATTTTAAGTAAATAATTTAAGCAAGAAGTCGACTTATAACAGCACCAGTCGACTTAAATGAGCATATAAGTCGACTTACAAGGTCCTAAGTCGACTTACCAGAACGTTTCTTTTCAACATTTCTCAACAATTAATGCCACAAATCCCTTTATTAGCCAATTACACATTCATGTTTATAATTAATCCATACCAACTTAGATTCTTACTAATCAAATCACATATAATTGCATATTCACATTCCAATCCATTTATAGGTCAATTCTCCAATTAAGAGTGTACTCTTATTAATATTTTCCATGCATCATTTCTCAATATAATACTAGCATCATTTCTAATTAGAATTAAGGAAAAATCAAACCCACTATCATTCATTCATTCTAACAAGCATTTCTACTTTAGAAATATGGAGAATTTTACCCACCTTGTATGGAGAGAAAAAAACAACACAATAGAAACGAAGGTCCTTTGCAAATGAGATGCACCTCCTCCTAGATGATGCGCGCACAAGCTCCACAACACCACCGAAAGCTTCCCTTTTGATGCCGGCCTTCTTCTCCTTGTTGAAAGCAAAACAATCCCACATAATCCTCTCAATCTTACTACTAAATTAGACTATAGTTTTAGAAAGATATAATTGCATATGAATATAGCCATGGGAGGGGGTATTTATACTAGAAATCAAGTAGAATGAAGGGCTAGGATTTACTAGTTGGTTGTAGGATGGAAGGCTAGGATGAGAGTAGGAGTTACCACAACTACCCACATTCACATAACCACCTCCATGATCTCCATAAAACTTTTGAATCTCCCTCCAAAAGTCCACAACCGGCCAACATGGAGAAGTGTGCATTGCACGTGTACGTATAGTGCACGTGCATGCAACTAGGCCAAAAAATAAAAAATAGAATTTTTAAATAAATTAATCTATGGGCTTTAGTTTATGGGCCAACATAGTCATTTCAAAATAAAATAAATAAAATACATTTTGGGCTTTAAGAAAAGGCTTTCTATCTATTTAAAAAAAAAGGCTTTTGTATAAAAATAATTTGAAAACATATATCACAATAAAAATAATTATAAGATTTTAATTCAATCAAAATATTGCACGTGCACACTACGTGCAAAATAAAATAATTTTTCATTAAATGAAAAATCAGGGTATTACAGCCATACCCATTTGAGACAGATAAACCATGGACTACAAAATATAAACATGATGTAAATTTCAAAAAAAGGGTGCAATTCAGTAGTTCTGAAGCAAAGAAATGAAGCAAAGAAATGGTTTGGTTGGATATAAATTTATTATAACAAGATAGGACCACTATAATAAAAGTAAATAATTAGATTTGATTTCTTAAAATAGCTTTGATTGAATGTAGATTTATTTATAGCAGGAATAGTTTTCCATGAAAGATTTGTTTTGTTTGAGTTGTAAAAATACTATAGTGACCGTAATTTAAAATAGATTTATTTGACTAAAGCGCTTGAACTATGATTATTTAGGGAAGGTTTTCTCGTTGTGTCGGTATATAACTTAAGGCTATGTACTTTTGAATTTTTTGTTTTACATGTAATTAATCTCAAATACGGATTAATCTAATCTTAATTAAAACCCTTAGTTAATCTTAAACTTTGTTCAGTTTTAATTAATCTAATCTTAATTAATTAATCCGAAACTTTAGTCCAGTCTTAATCTATTTTTAATTAATCTAATTTAATCTAATTATGAAATAATTAATCTAATCTAATCATAATTAATTAATTAATCTAGTCAACTCAATTAACTACTTTTTTGGTTAACTAAATTAAACAAAAAAACCAAATTAAACAATTTTTTGGGTTAACTCAACTATCTTAATTAATAAAGTTATAAAAAAACACGAAACACGAAGCCAAAAAGAAAACGGAAACTTAAAAAAAAAAAACTAAGCTAAAAAAAATCGAAACTAAAAAACCGAACCCACAAAAACCACTGTAAAAAAACTTTTAAAAAAACAAACAAAGCTAAAGAAAACCGAGACAAAAAAACCGAGACAAAAAAAACTGAGCCAAAACAAAAACTGAAGCTTCATATGTGGGGACTTAGTCTCACATCGGCCAGGAGAGGAGATGTGGTTTTGTTTAAATAGGGTTTTGTAAATATAGAGAAGACAAAAGAAAAGCCAGAATTGGAGAGAGAGAGAGTGTGTGAGAGCGAAATAAACGGATAAAATATTCGTGAAAAGTGTTGCGCGAGTGTTTTCGAAGTAAAAAGTTCGAAAATGAAAACGGGCAAAAAGTACGTATTTGCGCATTATTATAGCTATAGTAATGCACAAAAATATTCTCGTACAGCCAACCAAAGCACTACTACAGTATTCCGTTATGGAATTAACTTCTTGTACCTCATTTACAGGCAAATAAACCACCCTAAGTAGGGAAGCAACACAAAAAGGTTTTTTGAAATATGGGTACATAAATAATTTTCTCATCTTCACAAACAAAACCAAACTTCCTTCTAATTTTACTATGTAGACTGATTCCATTCATTTTAAGATAAATTCTCTCTCTCTCTTTCTCTCTCTTTCTCTCTCTCTCTATATATAGAATGAGAGAGAGTAATGTTTCGTTTGTGCACTAGGCTTTCGTGTGCATTCGTGTACACTCGGCCTTTCCATCTTCGTATCGACGATCCGAACCATTTACATTGATCTAGACATATAAATTAGTCTAAATATATAAAATCAAATCATTTGAATTTCATTTACCCATCCATTGAAGTATTACAAAATTGTATGCCTGAAAATCATTATTTTTTAAAGTCACATGATGGATGGGCAAATAAATTTCAAAAAATTGATCACATATTCAGACTAATTTAGACATGTAGATCAATGTGAACGGTTCGGATCGTCGATACGAAGGCGGTAAGACCGAGTGCACACGGAGGCCTAGATGCAAAACGAAACATTTCTCTCTCTCTCTCTATATGTATGTATGTATGTATATATATATATATATATATATATATATATATATATATATATATCATTCTCTTGACAATTTGAGTTTTGATTTTCATTATAATAGCTCCTATAGCTGTTTTGTTGCTATTTTATATGTGGAAGCAAACATATGATGTGAACTCTCTCTCTCTCATTCTCTTGATAATTTGAGTTTTGATTTCCATTATAATGGCTCCTACAGCTGTATTGCTGCTATTTTCTGTATTGAAATAAACAGATGATGTGAATTTTTTTTAGAAACAATAAAAGACCTAACCATTTAGTTTTCGCCGATGTTGATTGCTGCAAACTGATTTCAACTCTAAAATCTGACTACTATGATTTCTTGGATCTAATCTGAATAGCCCTGATCGCTTCAATTGACCTACAAAAGTCTAAAACACCGGGGTTGGCCCGGGCAACAAATCCTCCGACGCTCAAGTTAGAAATCTTTAGTGGCAAAATACTGGTTACCTCATTCATGTAGAGGTCATGGGGTATTTATGGTCGCTTAGGGGGCTAGTTTCAAGATATTGATTTCTCTCTTCTTCCAAGTGTTGTTGATAAGGTTGGTTATTCTCTTCTACATGAAGATATATGAGCAGTTGTAAAGAAAGAATTAAGACTCTTCTCTTGATAAAAGGATTTGGTTTTTAAACCGTCTTTTATGGATGAAGAGATAGAAGTGGTTACTCTCTTAGAGATAGAGAGTTTGAATAGCACTTCAGATATTATGAACTCCTTCATGTTGGGCGGTTATGCCAACTCAATATGGCAAGCCTATTTTGGGTGGTTGGGCTTGGAAAAGGCCCAACTCCTTTTTACGGGCTGGTTTCTAATGAAATATACTGTTTTACCTGAAAGCTTTAAAATTCATGCCCGATATGAACGGTCCTGATTTGAAACTATTTTTACCCATTATCACAAGCCCCCCATTCCTGAACACTGAGTTTCATAACTTTCGAGGAGTAGTTCACCCATTTACAATGGTTTACAGAACATATCGGCATTTTCGGGAATGTATTAATCTTGCTTAGGGTGTAATGTAGATATTCTAACATTGTAAAATACACAAAGTTATTGTTAGAATTTTCTGGAAATTTTGTGCTTTTTCAAGAATTTTTTTTTAAATTTTTAATTACTTTTTAGGATTTTTTAATCACTTTCCCGATTTTTCTAATTAATTTCAAATTTTTGAATTAATTATTCTAATTTTATAATTATATTTTTAGAATATTTTAATATTTTCCAGAATTAATAATTATTTTTCAGAATTTTTAATCAATTAATCTAAATTTTCTATTATTTTTTGGAATTTTCAATTAATTAATCTGAATTAATAATTAAATAAAAATTGAAATGATTAAATCAAACCTGAGTGATATCTGGCCGATTGACCATTTATGTGGGAATTTCTTGGAGATCCAATGGCTCAAATATGGATTTTTCCCTCATTCTGGTCAGTGTCACTACTGTTCGGTGGTTGCCCCCTATCCCACGTGAGGTCCTTGTTTTTAGCCAGTTTTTCTCCTCGGATATCCTCACGAAGATATAGTATAACAAACTTTTCCTGTGCAACAGATGTCCGATTGGAGCGTGTGACCTTTCGTTTCGAAGGTGACTCGAAGATCTACAATTCCTCTTAAGAAGTCAGCTAATGAATCGTCCATTTTTATGGTCAAAACTAGAATGCAATATCTTTATCTGTGCAGTACAGATACAAGCATATTTTCAATGGGTGTGGCAAAGGAGATGAGTTCCACCATGGAGGAGCTATGAAGAAGGTCTTCGCGAGCTTCTTAGGGAGATCTACTTGGGAGTCGAGTTTTGATAGCGGCTCTGAACATTAGTTGAGCTCTAAACTCACTATAGAAGAAGAAGGATGCTCGGGAGGCAAGCGAGATGAAGAGCATCGCCGTGCTTTAGGAGAGAGCCATTCGGGAGGCGAGTTTAGGGAGCAGCTCTAAGGTAAGTTGAGCTCCAAACTCATTGTGGACGAAGAAGGCCACTCGGGATGCAAGCGGAGTACCAGACTCAATGTATAGGGTGAATGAGTTGTTGAGAGGAGTTTGTCTGACGGGCTTTGCCCCGAGAAGCAACGAAGATGAGCTTTTCCACCGAGGTGCTATGAAGGGAAGTTTTGCCTACGAACTTGGCCCCCAAGGAGCTGTGGAGGGGAGCTTTGCCACCAAGGAAATATGAAGAGAAGCTTCACTCCTGATGGGCTAAGAGAAGCTTCTCTCCCGATGGGCTAAGAGGAGCTTCTTTCCTGATGGGCTAAGCGCCTATGTTGGAGGGTTGACATGGATTTTTCCAGTGTTTTTTTCGCAACTCTTGCTCTCTTGGTGTTGCGGCTCGTTGCTACAAGTCCATAAGTTGGGAGAGTGGCTCTAGTGACGATCTAGACTTCGGACTTAGTGCTTTCTAGTTGACAAGTTGTAGGGGTAAACATAGCAAAGGCATTGGACTCTGAGCTTGCTATTAGAGTGTTAGCAAGTTGCAGGAGAAACTTTAAAGGAGAGGTGGACTCTGAACTTGCTGTAACCTTGATGCTTGGAGTTGGCGAGCTTTGGGAGCAACTCTAAAGAAAAGCTGGACTCTCATTCCGCAGTGGAAGGAGAAGGCCAATTGGGAGGCAAGCAAGGTGGAGAAAATCATTGCCATGCTCTAGGGAAGAGTTGGATCCTACACTCGTTGCTTCCTTATTCTTAAGGTTAAACGGATAGCCCTTAAGAGGATGCCCCGTATCTTGACTTGTTAAGGAAACCTATTTTGGGCGAGTTTTGAGAGTAGTAGCTTAGAAGAGGGACTAGACTCATAATCATTGTTTGAGGGAGGTAACGAGTTGTATGGGTCATCTTGAGTGGCGGCTCGGACTCCAAACTTGACTTTCTTAATAGTTTCCTTGGGGTGGTTTTTTAGCCATGTTTGAGGACTTCAAACAAGTTGACTCCGGGGGTAGCAGTTGTGGGAGGAATGGTGAGTCGGTCTTTGAATCTACTTTCATGCAAATTACTTGAGCGGCATACGAGCTCTGGTTATGGACATTGAACCTATTGTCTAGGTACCAGTAAGTTGTGGGAGCATATCGTCATCCGAGTCAAGCTGTTATCTAAATGTGGGCAAGTAGATAGAGAGACTACGACTTCGAGAGTATGGACCCCGAACGGGTTGTACCTCATTTTGCCTAGTCAGGGGAGTATCTCTTGTTGGTGTATGCCCTAGAGGCCAGGTGTGTATTGACTTTACGAGTTTACATTGTATCATTATGTTTATTTCCTATATGAGGCATTTCATCTATTGTGTTGTTTGTTGTGATTAAATGAACATGACAAAGTCCTTAGAATAGTAGATTCAATACCATGGGATATCATGTGCATGACTTGATTGTGAGATCCTATTATTTGTAATCAGAACTATTCTTAAATATCCCTAGTCAAGTATTATTGTGAATTAGGACAACAATAATATATAGAGACTAGTATGTGCTAGACTAATGACCATATCTCACGGCTCATGGATATGAGATATCAAGTCTTCACATAGGTATATATTTGAGTAATAATGTACCGGACTGAACCACCATGAGAACGCTGCTTGGATCATTACGTGAGTGTCATAAGCGATTCTCACAGTGACCATGATGTATGTAGTCATTTGAGTTGAAGTCACCACGATTCCCTACATGAGAAATTATATGTTTTAATTTCATCAAACGTTGCCTGTAATAACATGATTATAAAGTCGACTATTGGATATACTACAAATCATGCGGAGGGATGTGTGTCCCTCTTGCATAATAAGAGCGATATCTATGGCCCCCTTGATTGAGTGAGACTACAAAATATATGGTCGTACTCAAATGAGTCAATATGAGATACCGAGCTCATTTATTTTAGTAAGTTTACTCGGATATCAAGAAACCAAAGATTGAACTATATAAGGGTGACATGCTCTATGTCTTGTGGTCAATTAAAATATCTAGATAAAGGGACTAGACTACATGGTAACATTGGTCACAGATAGGTTATGTCTAATCACTGACATTCCCGTTACTTAAGTAGCAGTGATGTATTGCTAGATACCGCTCAATGTTTGTAATACTAGAATATGATTTTAGTATTACTGTCAACATAATGGGAACCTACAGGGTCACTCACTTAGAATGGATCGAAATTGGGATTTAAATTCATAAGATGAATTTAATTAGAGAGCTAAGTAAGACTTGGACTCCTGACATTAGTTAGACATTTAATTAGATTAAATGGGCGGACTAAAGTTCAAAGGCCCACACACGAATCTGAACCAGGTCAGATTGTGAGTCCAACAGCTTTATTACTCTTTTAGGGTTGATTTTCTGCACCTATATATATGATACGTATCTGTGAAAAAGTCACATGAGAAAACCCTAGTCGTCACAAAAATTGTGTGAGAGAGAGAGAGATTGTGAGGAACATTCCCTTCTCACAGCTAGCACCGCGGTGTGAAAGAAAGCTTGATTTGATCCGTTCATGTGGATACCATAGAGGCACCGTAATATTGTAGTGTTGTGATCGGCATACTGTGAAGACATCAAATCCATCTTCAAGGTATAACTCCTAAACACGATTTATGGTTTTCGCATGGATCCATGGCTAGGTTTCAATACTTTTTTTGTAATTTTTCCACTGTGTATTTAATCCTAGATTACCCTCGAAACCTAACAGCTCTAGAGGAGTCAGTCTCGTAACTCGGCTTATTGAAGGAGTTTTTTGTAAGCGTTGCTGAGGGTTTAATTTGCAACCATACTTGGGGGAGATAATGAATTTGCAAAGAGTCACCTTGGTAGCAAATCGAACTCTAAACTTTTTTTGCCCACAAGTTTGCATGGAGTAAGTTTGAACCATTATTATGGAACCTGAACAAGTTGGTTCCGGGGGTAACGCGTTATGGGAGCAGATCGAATGTTGAGTTGTGCTCTGAACCTACTTATGTGCATATTTCTAGACCGACATGCGAGCCATGGTTATGGACTCTGAACATATTTTAAGTGCCAGCATATTTTAGGAGTTGGCCACAAGGTGAGTCATACCTCTCACCTTGCTTGCTTGGGAAGTAGGTGGAGAGATTTCGCCCAACTGCATGGACTCCACACAAGTTGTACCCTCGTTTATCCATGAGAGAAGTGGTTAGACTCTTGACTTGGCGTCGAAGGAGTTTGTTCCAGAAGCCAATGAGTCTCCGATGTAGTTAGGTGGGAGGAGCTGTGCACCGAACTCATTGTCTAGAGTGGATGAGTTTTTGGTGTATCTTAGAGGAGGAGCTGAGCACCTGACTCATTGTAGGAGTAGATGAGTTGTACAAGAATTTTTGAAACAAAATGCTGAACCTTTTATAAAAAAGACAAACTAGTCTGCTGCTTTGGTCGCACGCCTTTATTACAAGTTCTAAACTACTTTGTTTCTTCAATTGCTAGCCTGTATTACTTGGAGTGACCGTCATAAGTACCTAGCACTATTACATGTTTGAACTAAGGGTACCTGGAGGAGAGTATTAAGCACTATTGCTGAACATCATGAGGTGCTCAGCGTTCTGAGTTCTTGAAATCATCCCCCCCCCCCCCACCAAACCAAGTCTTCAAGTTGGTAGGCCCCTGAACAGACAACTTTTGGAGACCATGTGTCACGCCCCACTTCCCAAAAAAAAGAATACGGAATATAGATACGCGGCTCAACCCAGCGAATGATTTGCATCATCTATAAGCTGTTCAGGAATCTTTATAACATCTCACAAAATAATCAGAGTCTGAAGAAAGAGAATCAACCACACATATGCAAAATTGAATTAATAAACCAACGAATTTACTTGAAACAAAATGTATTAATCTCAAATAAATCAGATATGGATAAGACAAAATCCTGGGTCACATCGCCCAAAATACAAATTAATCATCAAATTACTCAAAATACATTATTCAAAGCAACGATAATAGTAATACTAATAAGCAAGAAATCCAGTACTAATATCTCATTTGACCAATGTCGTCGGGCAGCTGACCATCCTAATCTGTAATTAATAATTGCAGGAGAAGGAAAAAGAAAACAAGTACCCGTCAATGCAAGTTATGGGCCACTTATAATGTAGGATACAAGTACATGGAATAGTCAAATCTAAAATGACAGCGGAAATAAATATAGCATGGTATAATGCATCAACAGTAATAACTACCATGAATCAGTAAAACAAAGTCAACTAGCATGGTATACTAACAGTACAAATGAATGTATCAAGTACAGTGTCATATGGCAACTAATAGTGTCCAATAATAGTAAGTTCAGTATATCAGTGTAACAGTATAATAGTATCAGTCCAACAGTATCAATCTAACAATATCAGTCTTATGTTCTTACAGTCTTGTGTGTATTACTAGCTAGGTAGCACTTCATGCGCTCCAAAATATAACACATGATTGCTACAACAAACAGTTCCGCTTTTAGATTTTATAGTGGACCATAATGGGGCAGTGTACTCAGGTATCAGTAACAGTAGCAGTAGCAGTAGCAGTAACAGTAACAGTACGGAATGCTAGTTCCCTTCCAAGTACATGTTTCCATATTTTCCACTACTAGATCTTCCCTTAAGAAATCCCGGCTTGATCACTTTTATTATTATTATCAACAGGTAGTATAGTGTATGAAATAGTGTAAAATTATCATGGTATAATCAGTATTTGGTTCAGGGAAACAAATAAACATGCATATATGATATACGGTCACATAAACGAGCAAGACATTGTATGTTCATATTCAGAACAGCATGACAGTACAGTACTAAAACAGTGATTCCTGTTACTACATAAATCCAAATCTGAATCCGTCGAATAATATGGAAAATAGACTTCCACACAAATCCAGAGATTATATATAAGCCATATAGTATTTCACAAAATCATAACTCAAAACTGATTTGAATCCAGAAAATACGTTCAGCCAGAAATCAGTAAATCGTATTCAATGATAAGAAAACAGCATTAAAGCTCCTCAATTAAATCTAGGAAAAATCTGGGATAATCCCCTGTATGTCTAGTATCAGAATATGAAGTTTCATAATTTTCCAGTAAGATTAGTTTAGCCAACAAAAATCAGAAAACATCAAAAAATGATAGTTTGGCAAATCTGGAATTCCCAACACTGCTGTACGAAAACTTCAATATCTCACAAACCGTGAAACAAAATCCAAATCCATCAAAAGGAGATGAAAATAGACAAAATAATCTAACTTTCATATTTCATAAATATTTTTCATGCAGTAAAAGAAAATAGGGTGAAAATACGATTTTTTACAGAACAGCGAGCAAAATACAGCAAGTATAGCTTTCATAAACAAGCATGAAACGGCGTATAAAACTCATCAATAAAATCTACCAAAATTCTGGGTACTCCCTAGATAGATATAGAAATATTGTGCAAAGGTTCAGATTAAAATAATATATTTAGGACTAGTATCAAAATAGTTTAATCATCAAATTCATTAAGAAACGAAATCTGGAAATAAAATACACCTCTGTAGTAAAATAGCCATAACTCACTCATAAAAAAATGAAATCAATCAAGGTCAGAGAGTTTGGAAAAAAAAACGGAATTCTCTACAATTCATGTCTAATACAAAAATTAAGAATTCCGACCTTAATAGGGTTTAAAATACAAATCAAAACTGATTATTGACAAATACAGATTTTCTCTTGAAAACAAAACTAACATAAACCACGCGAAACTCGTTCCAATCACAATCAAATATGGTATAGAGTCTACTAAGTGTCCAAACATCATGGAATAGAGTATATAACTTATTCACAACCATCATATCACATGGATCTTATCAAACACATAATTTCACCTAATTATCTCACATATACGAATAGGTCAAGAACAGTCAAACCTAGTTGTTTTCATGTCGATTTTGTGTCGTGGGGCAACTATGGTCAAATAGCACAATAGAGACAAAACCCATCAAAGATAACACACACACGAGTTTTCTGTTGAATCGAACTACACTATAAGCGGTATTTTTGACTTGTATCATACAAAAGAATTTGAGTACAAGTTACTTGCCTTAACCGAAGACGAAACAAACTCCAAGAATAACAGGAACATGTTCCCGGGCAACGAACAAAACCACGAATGAAAATCCATGAACCAAAGCAACACACGATCTCACACGTGCAAACTCAAACGAAAGAGAGAAAGAGATCGGGCGGGGGTAGCAGCGGCTAGCCCTTGCTGGCTGTCGCTGCTCCTGTGGTTGCTGCTGCTGATCGGCGCTGAGATGGGGAGGACGGAGAGAGATGGTGGATGGAGAGATGTGGAGTGCTCGGTGTATGGGCGTGGGTGTTGGTCGGCAATGGGTGAAGGTCGGGATCGGGAGTGGCGATGGGATAGGGGCAGGTCAATGGGGCGTTGGGCTGGGGATGTTCGGCTGGGGTTGTTGGCACACACACGAGAGAGGGGAGGCCGGGGTTTAGTGGGTTAGGGTTAGGGAGAGAGTTTATATATGGGGGAATTTAGGGTTTGTAGTAGGAGATGGGTAATTGGGTATTTGGGTTTATGGGTCCAATAGGAGTAGTCGTCGGAGTTGGTTTAAAAATTAGGATTTGAATAGAATTTGGTTTATCAATTGGGTTTAGGGATAGTCATGAGGGTATATGATTTAAATTGCAAAATAGGATAAACAACAATGGCTTAGGCAAATGAAACCACGAGCACCGAAAATACGAGCAAAAGAATAGAACAAGAATCTAATAAAGAGAAAAACAACAAACGATAAACAACGAAACAAGAAGACAAAAAATCAAACACAAAGAGCTGAAAATGAAATAAAATGAATGTATATTGAAAACAACTCCAATATACGGTCCAAGAAATATAAAGAGAGTACAAACACCCAAGAAAAGAAAAATACACCAAAAATATGAAAAAAGAAAAACAGGGCTTACAATCCTACCCACCTAATAAAAAGAATTCCGTCCTCGAAATTCAAAAAGAAGATACATAGGGTAACCCCAAAAGAAAAGAAAACAAGGCAAAACAAAACAAAACAACCACTACTCAAACAAATAAGGAAACTTCTGCTGAATCTCCTCCTTCTGCTCCTAAGTCGACTCACTAGGCGAGTGAGGATTCCAAGCAACACTAACTAACTTGATGACCTTATTCTTAAGTACTTTCTCCCACCGATCCATAATAGCAACTGGCGGAATCTCACAAGTCAAATCCGGCCGCACGGTCAATTTAGAGTAGTCGATCACGTGACTCTCATCGTGGATATATACCCTGAGTTGTGAGACATGGAAAAAATCGTGCACTCCTGATAACGCTAGCGGCAAAGCAAGATGATAGGCCACCTTCCCTACTCGCTCCAAAATCTCAAATGGTCCAATAAACCTAGGGTAAGTTTGCCCCCACCACCGAACCGAATGACACCGCACCATGGCGATACCTTAAGAAAAACATGGTCACCAACAACAAACTCCAATCCCCTTCGATGGACATCAGCCCATCGCCTCTGCCTATCCTGAGCTACCTGAAGATGCTTCCTGATCTGAGTTATAGCATCAACTGTCCTGGTGATTAACTCCGGACCCAACAACTGCCTCTCACCAATGTCATCCCAGTACACTGGTGATCTGCATTTATGTCCATAAAGTGCCTCGAACGGTGCAGCTTTAAGACTGACCTGAAAGCTGTTATTGTACAAGAACACTACGAGATGCAAATGGTCCTCCCAAGATCCACCGAACTGCAACATACAGGATCGCAACATGTCCTCAAGAATCTGAATAGTCCACTGCTGACTGTCCATCAGTCTGGGGATGAAAAGCTGTACTGTACTTCAACTTACTCTCCAAACTAGCCTGAAGACTCTTCCAAAACTAAGATCTGAATCTCGTATCCCTGTCGAATACAATACTAACTGGAACCCCATGAAGCCTGACAATGTCTTGCATGTACTTCTCAGCAAGGCTCTCAGTAGACTGACCGGCACGAAAGGGAATGAAGTGAGCACTCTTCGTCAAATGGTCGACAATCACCCAAACAGTATTGCGACCCCTAGGACTCCTCGGCAAAGCGGTCACAAAATCCATGGTGATATGCTCCCATTTCCACTCCGGAATAGGAAGTGGTTGAAGAATTCCAGTGGTTCTCTGGTGCTCTGCCTTAACTTGTGGACAGATCAAACACTGAGCAACAAACCGAGCTACAGTCCTTTTCATACCATGCCACAAGAAATGAAGCTTCAAGTCTTGATACATCTTAGTACGACCAGGATGGTTAAAATACGAGGACTGATGAGCTTCCTCAAGCAACCTACGACGAACTTCACCCTTAGGGACACACAACTGGGAATCAAAACGAAGCGAACCATCGGCATAAATAACCATGTCCATTCTGGACCTAGACTCAACCTCAGCTCGAAAACCCTACAACTGCGAACCACCAGCCTAGCCTCCTTGATCTGGTCAACAAGAGAAGACTTAAGCTGGACCGCAAGACAACACCGACCAGAACTTGACAACAAAACCTCCAAATCCAACATCCTCATCTACTCGATGAGATCACTCTGCTGAGTAAGAAACATAACCGCCGGTCTCTTGCTCAAAGCATCTGGCACCAAGTTTACTTACCAGGATGGTATTGCAAACTGATGTCATAATTGGCCATAAGCTCCAACCATCGCCTTTGCCTCATATTTAATTTCTTCTGATTGAAAACGTACTTGAGACTTTTGTGGTCTGTAAAGATCTCCATGCGGTCTCCAAGTAAATAATGTCTCCACAGCTTCAAAGCATAGATCACTGTCGCTAACTCCATCTCATGAGTGGGATAGTTCTTTTCATGTGGCCTCAACTGCCTCGATGCATACGCAACGACATAGCCCTTCTGCATAAGAACTACTCCAAGACCCTTACCAGAAGCATCACTGTGAATTACAAATCCGCCTGAACCATCTGGAGTAGTCAACAGGCGCTGACATCAATCTGTTCTTCAACTTAACAAAAGCCAAACCACACTCATCAGACCAACAAAACTTCTGATCCATCCCATTCAAATTAGTCAACGGTCCTGCTTTCTTCGAAAAAATCTTGAACGAATTTTCGATAATAGCCAGCCAAACCGAGAAAACTTCTGACTTCAGAAACTGACTTGGGAATAGGCCAATCCTTCACAGCTTGAACCTTGGCTGGATCCACAGAAAGACCATCGCCAGAAATAATGTGCCCCGAGAAAGAAACCTTGTCGAGCCAAAACTCGCACTTGCTGAGTTTTCCATAGAACTGATTCTCTCTCAAAATCTGTAGAACCACTCTAAGATGCTCAGGAAGATCTTCCCATTTCTGAGAATATACCGGAATTTCATCAATGAAGACCACCATAAATCTATCCAAGAACTGAGAGAAAACTCTATTCATAAGACTCGTGAATACAGTTGGCTCATTAGTGCCCCCAACGGCAACACAAGATACTCATAGTGCCCATATCTAGTCCTGAATGCAGTCTTCTGTATATCATCTGCCTTCACCTTGACCTGGTGATACCCAGAACAAAGTTCCAACTTCGAGAAAACAGTAGCCTCACTCAACTGGTCGAACAAATCATCGATCGTAGGCAAAGGATATCGGTTCTTCACAGTAACACTGTTTAGTTCTCGATAATCCACACACAGTCGACGACTACCATCCTTCTTGTTGACAAAAAGGACTGGAGCACCCCAAGGCAAAACACTGGATCTGATGAAACCCAAATTAAGCAACTCCTGAATCTGCACCTTAAGCTCTGCTAGCTCAACTGGTGCCATCCTGTAGGGACTCTTTGATATCGGTGCCATTTCAGGCTGAACATCAATACCGAACTCCACTTTCCTAACAGGAGTTAAGCCAGACAACTCATCTGGAAAAATATCCAAAAAATTTCGAACTACTAGAGGTGCAGCCTCACAGCCTGAGCGCAAATCCATCGCACAATCCACCTATTCAATTGCAGTCTTTGCTCGGCCAAGGAAAGACTCCCCGGCATGGAACTCAAATTCTGCTCGATCTGGAATTCTGAAAACAACTTTTTTGGCATGAAAATCGATAATGGCATGGGCTTTACCCAACCAATCCATATCCAGAATAACGTCGAATCCCGAATTTCCAATTATAATCAGGTTGGCTTTGAAATCTGCGTCCCTAATAACAACGGAACATTGCCTGCACTCACGGGAACAAATGACAATACCACCACCTGTCACAATGTTCCAAGCCTCAGATATGTTGCTACACTCCAACTGATGGTGAGCGACAAATCGTGAGGAGACAAAAGAATAGGTTGCCCCAGAATCAAAGAGAACACGAGCAGAAAAAGAGCAAATAAGGACGATACCTAAGGAATCCAAAGACAAGGAGAAGGAAAACAGACAATCAAGGGTGAGGGGAAAACAAAAATGCAGAAAGAAAATAACAGAAGAAAACTAAAGCAAGACCAGAAGAGAGCAAAAAAAGGAACAAAAGGGGAAACCAAACAACAAAACAACAAAACAAAATATACCTACCACAACTCCTTCAGCTGTTTCAGCATCTGCAAAGTCAAGTTGAAAGCCTAAACTCTCTTCGGAACAGCGGTCCTCTGACTGACAATCTGACGGTGAGGAGGAAGCGGAGGCCTAACTGGACCATGAGCTGGGTCTGCTTGTTGAACAGATTTTGTGGCTGGAAGAGCCACCTGCTGCTGCTGCGGACAATCGTGTACTGAATGATCAGTGGCACCACACCTAAAGTACCGGCGGTTGACGCGCCAACAATTCTTACGCTCATGCCTAGACATCTGAAAGAAGTTGCAAAAACCACCCTTCTGGAAACCAGCAGAAGGATACAGAGCTGCCCTGACCGAAAGGGTTGGGACAGGCCTCCGAACAAGACCACCAGAAGGCCTACCAGCAGAATGCGAAACAGTTCGCGGAGAAGGAACCAAACCAGCACAAGCCTGCTCTTGAGCTCGAGCTGCCTCAAGAGCTTCAGCATAAGTACGCAAACGGAGAGAGACAAGATGCCTCTTGATATCCTTCTCAAGCCCATTTGTGAATCTACGAGCCCTATCCTCTTCGGCAGCCACAAGAACGGTAGCGAAGCGGCTAAGTCTAGTAAACTCAACTGCGTACTCATCCACTGACATGGAGCCCTATTTCAAGAAGTCCATGTTACAACATTGTTTGAACAGTTATGTAACAAAATTCAAAAATAGAATAATGACTTAACCTGTTTTAGGACCAGGGATTGTTGTTCCATCTCAACTCGAGTACTACTGGGGAAGAACTTCTCCAAGAATCCCCGAGTGAAAGTAGTCCAAGCAATAGGCCTCTCAAGTCGCTCGGTCTCGGCCATCCACCAAATGTTAGCCAAATCCACCAGCTGGATGGAAACCACATCCACCCTATCAGCCTCGGCAACACGTGCCGCCAAGAGCAAGCGCTCGGTTCGGATAACCTTTATTTTGCCTCCAAAGGCTTCTCAGTGCTGGAAAAACGGTCGAGATGCAGCCTCATAAAATCCGTAACTGTTCCTGGATGAGGCAGAAGATTTGCCTGCACAGGCACAACGGAAGGCGGAACCTAGGCAGCTTCAAGAGCAGCCATCACTAGATCGCCGTGGTTTTGTTGCTGATTAATTAGCCGCTCAAGCACAGCAATGACAGCTTCAATCAGATCAGGCTGAGAAGAATTTCCACGAGCCATAGCTGCACCAAAAATCAAAACAATTAGCATCCAGAATCAAAGTTGATAATAATTCATTTATGCATGAATGGTTGGTGAAATATTGAGCCGATCCCAGTTCGAGCCAAGCTTGTCTAATATATTAGGCAACTAATATATTAGCCAAACCTGGGCTCTGATACCACTAAAAAGCCTTGTCACGCCCCGCTTCCCAAAAAAAAGAATACGAAATACAGATACGCGACTCAACCCAGCGAATGATTTGCATCATCCATAAGCTGTTCAGCAATATTTACAACATCTCACAAAATAATCAGAGTCGGAAGCAAGAGAATCAACAAGACACATGCAAAATTTACCTGAAAAAAAATGTATTAATATCAAATAAATCAGATCTGGATAAGACAAAATCCTGGGTCACATTGCCCAAAATACAAAGTAATCATCCAAGTACTCAAAATACATTATTCAAAGCAATAATATTAGTAATACTAATAAGCAAGAAATCCAGTACTAATATCTCATTCCGCCAATGCCATCGGGCAGCTGACCATCCAGATCTGCAATTAATAATTGCAGGAGAAGGAAAGAGAAAAAAAGTACCCGTCAATGCAAGTTACGGGCCACTTATAATGTAGGATACAAGTACATGGAATAGTCAAATCTAAAATGACAGCGGAAAAAAATATAGCATGGTATAATGCATCAACAATAATAACTACCATGAATCAGTAAAACAAAGTCAACTAGCATGGTATACTAACAGTACAAATGAATGTGTCAAGTATAGTGTCATATAGCAACTAACAGTGTCTACTAACAGTAAGCTCAGTATATCAGTGTAACAGTATAACAGTATCAGTCCAACAGTATCAGTCTAACAGTATCAGTCTTATGTTCTTACAGTCTTATGTGTATTACTAGCTAGGTAGCACTTCATGCGCCACAAAATATAACACATGGTTGCTACAACAAACAGTTCCGCTGTTAGATTTCATAGTGGACCATAATGGGGCAGTGTACTCATGTATCGGTAACAGTAGCAGTAGCAGTAAAATAACAATAATAGTAGGAGTAAAAGTAATAGTAACAGTAACAGTACGACAATAAAAGTAGGAGTAAAAGTAATAGTAACAGTAACAGCAACAGTAACAGCAACAGTACGGAACACTAGTTTCCTTCCAAGTACACGTTTCCATATTTTCCACTACTAGATCTTCCCTTAAGAAACCCCGGCTTGATCACTTTTATTATTATTATCAACAGACAGGATAGTGAATGAAATAGTGTTAAATTATCATGGTATAATCAGTATTTGGTTCAGGAAAACAAATAAACATGCATAGATGATATACAGTCACATAAACGAGCAAGACAGTGTATGTTCATATTCAGAACAGCATGACAGTACAGTACTAAAATAGTGATTTCCGTTACTACAAAACTCCAAATCTAAATCCGTCAAAGAATCTGGAAAATAGACTTCCACACAAATCCATCGATTATATATAAGCCATATAGTATTTCACAAAATCATAACTCAAAACTGATTTGAATCCAGAAAATACGTACAGCCAGAAATCAGTAAATCGTATTCAATGATAGGAAAACAGCATTAAAAATCCTCAAATAAATCCAAAAAAAATCTGGGGTCATCTCCGATATGTCTAGTATCAGAATATAATGTTTCATAATTTTCCAGTAAGATTAGTTTAGCAAGAAAAATCAGAAAACATAAAAAAACAATAGTTTGGCAAATCTGGAATTCCCAACACTGCTGTACGAAAACTTCAATATCTCGCAAACCGTGAAATGAAATCCAAATCCGTCAAAGGGAAATGAAAATAGACAAAATAATCTAAATTTCATAAAGAAAATAGGGTGAAAATACGATTCTTTACAGAATAGCGAGCAAAATACAGCAAGTATAGTTTTCATAAACAAGCATGAAATGGCGTATAAAACTCATCAGTAAAATCCACCAAAATTCTGGGTAATCCCTAGGTAGATATAGAAATACTGTGCAATGGTTCAGATGTAACACCCCGAATTCCAAATACAGGCTAAATTCGAGTTCCACGGGATCTTTTCACTTCTCTTCGTACAATTTTATAAGGAAATAAAACTTTACTATACATCAGAGTTACCTTTACATTTAAATCTTAAAAACAGCGGAAGCAATGTTACAATTATTACATGAATGAAATACAATAACACTTGAATAGTCTTTAAGCATCAATTCCTCTTTAGTCTTTTTCATGTGCTTTACCCTGCATAGAAATTGTGGGCACGTCAGTTCATTCAACTGACGAAATATTGTACACGGCCATCCTCTCTATGCCGAAACAGTATAACGATTCTCAATACTTAACAAACTACAAACTTGTTTACAAACACAGCTAAGGGGACTATCCTATTGATGTCGTGTTGTGAAAGTGCACTTAGTCCTTAATGCAACTATTTACTTTATATGACACTAATGCGCACTTGTTCAGAGTCTATACAGCCCATACTACATAGGTCCGAGGGCAAACTCTTAACCGTTCTTCATCTTGTAGGGTTCAATCCCTCGCCATGATTTAATCTACTACTGTAACTACGGTAAGTATCCTAAATGTTCTACGAACTACAAACTCATGTCTAGGCGCCCTGGAGAGAATCCCAACGCACTGACACATGACTTATCATACAGGCATCCTGTGGTAATTCACCTCCTACTATAGACATGACACCACCCGCAGTCGCCAAACACCCCATGAGCGTCGCCACCGGGACGGTACTCTGGAGCAGTATCCACGTCCTACTCATGACTCATCATGGGACATCCTGTGGATACTCTCACGCCACCAATCCAATGGCCCTCATACTCAATGTTTTTCTCTTACTTTCATCACATCTTCACTATGTAACTAGCCCTTAGTTTAATTGAATCATGAACAAAATCAATCCTTAGGGAGTTGGTTGGAGGGGAATGGAGGGGAGGGGAGGGGACGGGAGGGGACGGGAGGAAAATGGGGGG
Organism: Hemerocallis citrina; assembly: GCA_017893485.1. NCBI lineage: Eukaryota > Viridiplantae > Streptophyta > Magnoliopsida > Asparagales > Asphodelaceae > Hemerocallis > Hemerocallis citrina. The sequence goes on along the minus strand of CM030364.1, from coordinate 133,008,691 downwards.
GTGCAACACCCCTCCTGAGCCAATTTTGGCTCCCCTCCAATATTGGGGGGATTTGGAGGGGAGAGAAATTATGTCTAAATTTTTAAAGTAATTGGACTAAATTTTCCTTTTAAATCTAAATCCTAATAAAAAACCTACGTTCGTAGAAGGCTATGCAAGAGATTTTTCATTTTCTAAAATTAGGTTGTTGTGTTCTTTACTTGTGTTGCTGTCCTGGTTCTAAAACAGGGTACCAAAATAATGCTCACTGATCTCCGTTTCCATTATCTTTCAGGCTCCAGAGTATCAATCTTGGATTTTAATAAAAGCACATCTTTTCTAGCATCTCAGTTTCAGGTATTTTATTTTTAAAAAATGTAAGCAAACAAAATGTTACAACTTGAAATGGGCACCTGACAGGTTGAGATAACCAATTTTGGGAAAATTTTCTTATTCTTTCTCTCTTTTGCGTTTCCATGTAGGAATGGATGATAGACGAGGTGGTTGTTCCTATTGCTGGTGCTTATGACCTTTCAAAAGGACTATGAGTCCCTGAAAACTTCCGTAGCTCAATTTTTAACAGATTACTTGTTCTTACATCATACTTAAGCCTTATACGCTGATCTTCTCTAATTCTTGGCCCGTGTTTGAATTTCATGGCGTCCATCCAAAGCAGTCACCACCTTCCAATCCCTGTAATGCGTAGTTCCTAAAATGGACAACTAAATGAAATGTTGTATGATAACTTGCATTCATTTTGCTCTTGTAAAGTAGCTGACAATGCTGTTCTGCCATTGCCTATGTCCCTTAATAGTTAGTTTTGATACTTCTTTTTTTAATTTTTTCTTAGTTTTTTGAAAGTTTTATTTTTACAATAACACAAATGTCTCAATAAAACAAACCTTCGAACAAGTTAATAGACGAATCCAACATAGTACCAATAACACAATTTTTGATAAATTCATACATCCATAACACAATTTTGTAGAATTTGGACTAATTGTTTATTGGTCTTCATTATTTTGTTTATTGGTCTTCATTACTAAAATTTCGTAGAATTTGGACTAATTGTTTATAGGTCTTCATTATTTTGTTTAAATTACCAAATTGGAATTAGAAACAATAATACATAGGTTCTCCTAAAATGTAAAAGGGTATAAAAGTAATTTAATTATAAAATCTCTTCTCTCCCCTTGTGAACCAAACAAGAAGAGAATTATTTTCCCTCCCCTCCCCTCCCCTCCACTCTTCTGAACCAAACAAAGTCTTGATTAAAATCTCTTCCCTCCCTTTCCCTCCCCTCCCCTCCCCTCCATTAAAATCCCTCCCCTCCCCTCCCCTCCTTTGAACCAAGCAGACCCTTAGGGTTAGCACTCCCACTATACCGGTCTTATTCATTTGTTTCACATGACCCAAATCTTGGTCTTTTCATTTCAAATATCATTTCAACTTTTCTTTAATTTTGTCGGTGTAAGGCTTAGCTACACCCTAGTTCTTAATTTCAACTCATAATTACAATATCGAGTTTTTCATACTCATAAGTTCTCTTTCACAATTAACATAATTCCCATCCTTTCTATGAATCAAATCTCATACAAATAATTGAATTTCAATTCATGTATCTCATTTTAATCAATAATAATTTCATTTGATTCTCATACTAATATTTATTTCATTTATTTAACTCAAAAGCCACAAAGTCGTATTTTTCATACATAAACCAATTCAATTTGACAACAATAGACCATAGAAAACACAATTTGATTTCCTTTCATTCAAAAATTCTTCTTTATCACTTAACATAATTTCTCATAAAAACAAATCCTTTTATAATTTTCCAAATGTAGATTTCAATAGTTTTTTTGATACAATTTCACTTCTAACTCAATGTTATTTTAGTCAAACAGTTACCAAATATTTTTCATGAGTTCTACATGATTTTAGAATAATTAACACAATTTTTCCAAATTTTTAGATGCTAAGAATCTATTTTAAGACTCAAAAAATCAGTTTTTATATACAGGCCGAGACCATGAATCGAACCCGCAACCTGAAGGAAAGCAACCGCAACCGCAAGCCAACTGTGCTACGGTGCACACGCGATAGGAAAAAGGAAACAATACTTAAGTATCTTAGGATTCGGATTTTGGGTTTTATTCGAATTTCAAAACAAAAGGGCAGAGCTTAGGACTCGAACCCGCAACCCAGGGTAGCCCACACTATAGTCAGCGCCCAACACACCTACCGACCAACTGGTCTAAGCAACCAAGTCGTCCAGAATGGGGGTTTTAATGGTTTTGTTCCTACTCTCTGTTCATCTCTAGTTTCTCAATTTTTCAAAAACGATTTTGGTTTCTTTTTCTACTCTTTCGAACTCAAATTTTCCAGATCTTAATATGTATACAAATACAGTAAATCAGTTTTTTAAAAATTATTATTCACTAATAAAAACATGCATTTCTAATCTCACTTTGCATTCTAATGTCCATAATTTTGACATTTAGAACAACCACATTTGCAACAATTCAAGATATAGATTTCTACAAAAATATTCTATTTCTTCATTCCTTTATTTATTAGCCAATCACACTAATTTAGAACACCAAAATTTCCTTCCTTGTTACAATGAAATTGCTTACAATTAACCAATTCAATTTCACATGAAACATTCAATTTTGTCTCATAGGCATAGATTTTCACCCAACATGATTCTTAATTATTTAGCATGGTAAACATGATAGTTTTTAGCATTGTAATTCACAAATAGCCCAATAACAATCATTTCACAAACATTATCATCTCATCATTAATTAAGCAACATGAGTCAAATCTCAACTAGTTGTTCTCTAATAATTTCATCAAAACACTCCTAGCATGGTATCTAGATTTAGAAGTATGAGAAATACCTACTTATTTGAAGAAAAATGAATTGAAAGCTCCAAGAACGCAAGAAAGTAGCCTTCTCCTCCTAGAATGTATTGCAAAATGCTCCTCCTCCTTGCTCCTTGGTGCAACCCGAGCTCCCTTGTGCTTGATGGTGATGGCCGACCTCCTTTTGGTTGGGACACACACAAAGATTTCACACTCTAGTCTTTGGCTCATAATTCTCCTCAATCTATTGCTCTCTTATCTTTTTCTTTTCTCTTCTTTCTTAACAAATGTTTAGTGCACTAATGAGAAGAAAAGCTAGGGGTATTTATACACTTTTAGGGTGGAAATAGATGGCTAGGATTAATCAAGGAGTTAGAGATTAAGGACCAAGACGAGTTGGGAAGTTGTAGCAACTTCCATGAACTCAATAACTACCCCTCAGCTCAATCACACTCCCCCTCTCTCTCTTGGCCACAACCTGGCCTCCCCAAAGGTGTGCAAAGCACACCCTAGTGTATGCACGTGCCCCTTCTAGTACCCCCGTATTAAAAGTTGTACAAATTTAATTAATCAATTGTCCACTAATTGTGTCTACATGACAAGTTGTGACAATTAAAAGATTAATTAAGTTTGTGGGCCTCAAAATAGTGGGCTTTAGGCTCGTGGGCTATTTAATAAAATATTTAATTTATTAGGGTGGGCTTACAAATAAGAAAACAAGTTTAGGCTTTATAAAATAGGCTTTTTAGAAAAATATATAAAGAGAAAGAAAGAAATAATTGTCCATGTTATAAAAGATAATTTTATAAGAAAATATGCATACAAAATTTGTACGTGCACAACATGTAAAAATCAACATTTCTCATTAAATAAAAATTTAGGGTATTACATCAGATCAAAAAATATATTTAGGACTAGTATCAAAATAGTTTAATCATCAAAATCACCAAGAAACGAAATCTGGAAATAAAATACACCTCTGTAGTGAAATAGCCATAACTCACTCATACGAAAACAAAATCGATCAAGGTCAGAGAGTTTGGAAAGAAGACGGATTTCTCTACAATTCATGTCCAACACAAAAATTAATAATTCTGACCTTAATAAAGTCTAAAATACAAATCAAAACTGATTATTGACAAATACAGATTTTCTCTTGAAAACAAAACCAACATAAACCACACGAAACTCGTTCCAATCACAATCAAATATGGTATAGAGTCTACTAAGTGTCCAAACATCATGAAATAAAGTATATAACATATTCACAACCATCATATCACATGGATCTCATCAAACACATAATTTCACCTAATTATCTCACATATATGAATAGATCTAGAACAGTCAAACCTAGTTATTTTCATGTCGATTTTGTGTCGTGAGGCAACTATGGTCAAATAGAACAATAGAGACAAAACCCATCAAAGATAACACACACATGAGTTGTCTTTAGAACCCAACTACACTATAAGCGATATTTTTGACTTGTATTATAGAAAGGAATTTAAGTACATGTTACTTGCCTTAACCAAAGACGAAACGAACACCAAGAATAACGGGAACGGATTCCCAGAAAACAAACAATACCACGAACGAAAATTCACGAACCAAAGCAACACACGATCACACATGTGCAAACCTAAACGAAAGAGAGAAAAAGATCGGGCGGGGGTAGCGGCGGTTGGCCCTTGCTGGCTGTCGCTGCTCCTGCGATTGCTGCTGCTAATCAGCGCCGGGACGGGGAGGACAGAGAGAGAGATGGCGATTGGAGAGATGTGGAGTGCTCGGTGTATGGCCCTGGGAGTTGGTCGGCAATGGGTGAAGGTCGGGATCGGGAGTGGTGATGGGATAGGGGCAGGTCGATGGGGCGTCGGGCTGGGGATGTTCGGTTGGGGTTGACAGCGCACACACGATAGAGGGGAGGCCGGGGTATAGTGGGTTAGGGTTAGGGTTAGGGAAAGAGTTTATATATGGGGGAATTTAGGGTTTGTAGTAGGAGATGGGTAATTGGATATTTGGGTTTATGGGTCCAATAGGAGTAGTTGTAGGAGTTGGTTTAAAAATTAGGATTTGAATAGGATTTAGTTTATCAATTGGATTTAGGGATAGTTATGAGGGTATAGGATTTAAATTGCAAAATAGGATAAACAACAATGGCTTAGGCAAATGAAACCACGAGCACCCAAAACACGAGCAAAAGAATAGAACAAAAATCTAATAAAGAGAAAAACAACAATCGATAAAGAACGAAATAAGAAGACAACAAATCAAACACAAAGAGCTCAAAATGAAATAAAATGAATGTATATTGAAAACAACTCCAATATACGGTTCAAGAAATACAAAGAGAGTACAAATACCCAAGAAAAGAAAAATAAACCAAAAATACGAAAAACGTAAAACTGGGGTTACACTTTGTACGGTCCTTGTTCTCCTTGACATGCTTGAAAATTGGTGCTTTTTGTTTGGGGGGGGGGGGGGGGGGGGAGTCTTTTACTCATACGCAAGCTCTTAGTCTCATCCTGTTTAGGGTAAGGGGTCTCTTCGAGGTCGTCAACTGGCTTGGAGGCATAGTTTCTTTTCTCTGGAGGAGGCTCCACTGCATCGAGGGGCAGGACCGAGCCCCCCACTTTAGAAGTGTAACATGCTCGGGCTGCTGCATGGCTTCCTTTCACTTACCCTGTAACGTCCCTGTCCCTAGCTCAGACAATTTATACAATTTAGAAGGCAAATTAGATACTATGTAGTACAACTGCCCACCACAGGTTGCCTATCAAAAGGTGGTTAACCGAATTGGTGACTCTTGATCATAGGCCATTATATTCATATATTATTTTATTTTTGTTCAAATCTGATATGGGACAATTTCATTACATTCTCCCGTTCTCTCTCTCATCTGAGAGTAAGTAACACAGGCGGGCCCCCTTTGATAACTGCCACGTCATCTAGATGACGTCACACACACAGGAGCATCAACATCATGTTAATGCTGTTCTCCATCACGTGTGGGCCCCCCCTTTTTTTCAAGTTTATTTACAATAATGCCATCATACATTAATTCCTTTTACAAACATCACTTTTACTTCTTCAACATGTATTTATATATATATTTATATTCTTTGAAAATTACGGGGTGTTACACACACCCCCCCTTCAGAAATTAGCGTCCTCGTTGAGCACGGGCATGCACAATCTAGTGCAGGATCTCCTTTCCAGCCGATGTGGAGTGGAGTACCCTAATTCTGCTAGCTGCACCGTACCCCGATTCTGCGGGTTGTCCATTATTTCAGGATGCAACCTCGCTCCCTCTCAGGCATACCTGTACATCTGCTAGCTCCATCTCAGGCATACATCTTGCCTACTCTTACCCACACTCGATGTCGAAAGTTGGCTCTGATACCATTTGTAATGCCCTGCCCCTAGCTCAGACAATTTATACAATTTAGAAGACAAATTAGATACTATGTAGTACAACTACCTACCACAGGCTGCCTCTCAAAAGGTGGTTAATCGAATTAGTGACTCTTGATCATAGGCTATTATATTTATATATTATTTTATTTTTGTTCAAATCCGATATGGGACAATTTCATTACATTCTCCCGTTCTCTCTCTCATCCGAGAGTAAGTAACATAGGCGGGCCCCCTTTGATAACTGCCACGTCATCTGGATGACGTCACACACATAGGAGCATCAACAACATGTTAATGTTGTTCTCCATCACGTGTGGGCCCCCCCTTTTTTTCAAGTTTATTTGCAATAATGCCATCATACATTAATTCCTTATACAAATAGCACTTTTACTTCTTCAACATATATTTATATATATATTTATATTCTTTGAAATTTACGGGGTGTTACATACCCTACCGCGGAGGATGTTGGGAATGTCATCTTCATGTGGAAAGTTGAAGGTAAAATGTAGAGAGCTGAAAGGCAGGGACAGCCGAGGATGGCATTGTAGATGACCTTCATTTTAATGACCATGATGTCCATAGCCTTCTTTCGAGAGGATGGGACATTTCCCACAGTTACATATAGTGTGACTATTCCATCTATCTGAACGGGGACTCCGGAGAAGCCATGTAGAGTGTATTTGTGGGCTAGAGGTGGTCTCGGGAGAGCCTAAGCTTTTCAAATGCATATAGAAAGAGCATGTTTACTGAGCTATCGATGAAGATCAGGATGCAACGCACCTCGTGATTTTTCATATCTAGGTTAATGACTAGTGCGTCGCAATAAGGTGTTCGGACACCCTCAGAGTCCTGATATGAGAAGGTCACCGAGACTCCAAAGCTTTTAGTGGGAGGAATGTTATGCCCTGACGAAGGCTTTGTGAGAGGCATTAAACTCCCCTCCCATTGGTCCCCTATAGATGGAGTGCAGAATTGCTCTTGATTCCGAGCCATGGGACTCAGAAGGTTTCTCTAGGCGCTTGTCAGTGCCCCCCCTCCCCCCGGTAGGAGGAGGCTCAATGTCATTCCTTTGGGTGAATTTGGAGAGGTAGCCTCGTCAAATGAGGCCTTCAAGTTCTTCTCTGAGAATTTTACAATCAATGGTGAAGTGCCCATGGTATCTGTGAGACGCGCACCACTTGTTCCTGTCCCTCCTCCTAGTCGAGGACCTCATCTTGGGAGGAGGACTTAGTAGCCCTTCCTTGTCAACCTCCATGAGGATGATGGATATATTTGTATTGAGTGGAGTGTAATTCTCAAAGCGTGGTCCTGTGAAGGGCGACACTGACCTGCGGTATCCTTCGAAAACTTTTTGGGTCCCTCTGTTAGGTTTCAATGGCAATCACAGATTATAAAACAGTGGAAAAATCACCAAATATCGAAACCTAGTCATGGATCCAAGCGAAAAACCATAAATCGTGTTTAGGAATTATACCTTAAAGATGGATATGTTGTCTCCAAGCTATGCCAATCACATCCACACATACGGACCAAATGAAGCTCTCCCTCACGCCGAGGTGCTAGCTGTAGAAGGGGATGTCCTTCACGATCTCTCTCTCACACAGTTTTTGTGAGGGCTATGATTTTTTTTTCATGCATCTTTTCCACAAAAATATATCATATATATAGGTGCAGAAAAACAACTCTAAGAAGGCGGTGGGGCGGTTGGGTTCACAATCTGACCTGGGTCAAGTTCGTGTGTTGGTCTTCCAACTTTAGTTGGCGATTTAATCTAATTAATTACCCAACCATGTCAGGAATCCAAGTCTTATGAGAATTCACAATTAAATTCATCTCATGAATTTAAATCCCAATTTCGATCCATTCTAAGTGTGTTACCCTGTAGGTTCTCATTATGTTGACAATAATACTAAAATTATATTCTAGTGTTACAAATAGTAAGCGGTATCTAGCTATATCAAATGAGTGCGATATCTCATATTGACTCATTTGAGCACGGCTATGCATTTTGCAGTCTCACTCAATTAAGGGGTCCGTAGATATCGCTCTTGTTATGTAGGAGAGACAAATTATATCTAAGTCACTTACATCACTCTGCATGATTTGTAATATATCCAATAGTCGACTTTATAACCACGTTATTACATGCAACGTTTGACAGCATTAAAATATATAACTTCTCATGTAAGGAACCATAGTGACTTCAAGTCAAAGAACTATGCACACCATGGTCTCTGTGAGAACCGCTTATGACACTCACGTAATAATCCATGCAGCATTCTCATGGTGGGTCAGTCCAGTACATTATTACTCTAATATGTACCTATGTGAATGCTTGATATCTTAAATCCATGAACTATAAGATATGGTCATAAGCAATGCACATACTAGTCTCTATGTATTATTGTTGTACTAACTCACAATAATACTTAACAATGGACATTTAATAATTGTGTTGTGATTACAACTAATAGGATCTTACAATCAAGTCATGCACTTGATTTTCCATGGTATTGAACCTACTATTCTAGGGACTCTATTATGTTCATTTAATCACAATAAACAACACAATAAATAGAATACCTCATATATGAAATAAATGTCATAATGCAATGTGACGAGTGAAATTTATATATGATTTTATAACTCTTTTTTACGCATTAAAATTGCGAGTTCTCAATTATTTCTTTAAAATTTATCTTCTTTCCACTTATTTTATTTATTTATTTGATTTTGAAAAAAATAAAATTTATAAGTGCAAAAAGATATGCATTTGGGTAAAATCAAGGAAGAAAACAAGGATAATAATTTTTAAAATTCAAATTTATTTTATGTGAAGATTTTTTGAAAATTAGAACACTCAAATACGTATTTTTACGAATTGGCTGTTTGATGAACAAATAAAAAATATTTTGATTAAATAGAGGGTGTAATGAAATTTTCAAATAAAAGATTTAAAGGGAAAAAAAAGTAAAGCAAAAACGTTGGATATAGTTAGTAAGATTAGTTTATGATCTAATAGATTAATCTTAATCATTAAGAATTGAACTAACTAATTATTTAAATACATACTTATCTTATTAATTAATTAATTACCTAATCTAAATTTTACTACCCAACCCTATTGTTTCTCTCTCCTATATAAATGCAGCATGAAAAGAAAAGATGGGGGGCTGGGAGTAGGTGGGCAGCTCTGTGTGGTGGCACAGAAAACGAGGAGAAAAGGGAAAAAAAAAAGATTTAATAGCTCTGGAGTGACGGCTGGATTTTGGTAGGAGAGAGAGAAAGAGTTTAAGTTGGGTGTGCTGCGCGGGATTGAAGAAGGAAAGAGATTGCAGCTAGACTTCAAATTTTTTGGCAAATATAGTTTTTTTTTCTTCTCTTCTAATTTTTATTATTATGCAATCCAATAGAAACTTGTTTGTTAGTCGCAATATTATCATGAACTAAATTTATTTTTTTAGGGCTTCGATGTAGCCTAGTTTTGGGAACGAATTCTAGTTTCATATTATTTTAATCGTCTATTTTTCCATGGTTGTGTGTTTAACTTTTGTTGTTAAGGCATACAATTGTTTGGCCAACTGTTGTATGATTTATTGAATCATGGATAGACTAAGAGGTAATTTTTGATTTAATAATATAGAATTAAACACCATTGATTGAGTGAAATTAGAGATGATTTACCGTGGTTTATGTGACTATAAAGAAATCTATAGAACTTAATGAGTCTTCAATTAATTAAATTTGCATAGAGATATGACAAATTGTTAGTTGGAGATATTTTTGGTGTTGTTCGAGAGAAACATTGAATAATTAGGAGATTTTGGTCTATAACTAGAAAAAATAGAATTTCTTGTGACATGGATTTATGAATTGTGTGAGATTAACTTGGTGAAATCAAAAGCCCTAGAGTTAGTTTTGCTATTAACAAACAACAAAATTTCAGATTTCGTTCTTTTTAATTAGGTTAGTTAGTTCATTAGATTAATTAAGTTTAGTTGTTTTCTTTATCAGTTTTTGATTTTCCAAATAGTAGTTAATCTAGTAAATTTCGGTACTCAATAAAATAATTAGTCATTGTGGGTTCGACACTCTTTTCACTTAAACTATACTACTTATTGCGATTTTGTACACTTGGAAATTATTGCCATCAAGTTTTTGGCGCCGTTGCCGGGGACTAATTATTCTATTATTGATATTGATAATTACTAGATTCTTATTAATTTTAATTTTTCTTATTATTTATTATTTACTTATTATTATTATTATTATTATTATTATTATTATTATTATTATTATTATGAATTATTTTATTTTTTCTGTTATTTAATAGATATATTTCATGGCATAGAAGCGTATTACCATGGCGAGCGAGGGTAATGGAGAAGCAAATAAGGCTTTGAGAGACTATGTTATACTCTCGCTTAATGAAGCAACATCAAGCATAAAGAGATTGGTTATACAAGCTAACAATTTGAGATTAAACCGACAATCATTCAAATGATTCAACAGACAGTTCAATTTGGGAGACTATCACACTAGGATCCTAATGTTCACATTGCAAACTTTCTAGAAATTTGTGAGACTTTCAATTTGAGATTAAACCGACAAGGATCCTAATGTTCACATTGCAAACTTTCTAGAAATTTGTGAGACTTTCCAATCACAATGGAGTATCAGATGATGCAATTCGATTGAAACTCTTTCCTCTTTCACTAAGTGATAAGGCGAAGGTTTGGCTAAATTTTCTACCACCAGGTGTCATCACAACTTGGGAGTGATTAGCAAAAATTTTATGACTAAATATTTTCCTCCAGCAAAAATAGCGAAGTTAAAAAATGACATTACCACATTAACTCAATTTGAGACTAAGTCTTTCTATGATGCATGGGAGAGGTATAAAGAGTTATTTAGAAAGTGTCTCCAATATGAACTACCGAAATGGCTGCAAATCCAAATATTCTATAATGGTTGGGTGTTACAAATCGATCTATGGTAGATGCAGCAGCTGAAGGTGCTCTTATAAGCAAAACTCATGAAGTAACCTATGAACTTTTAGAGAAAATGACATCTAACAATTACCAATGGTCTTCAGAAAGAGCAATGTCTAGAAAAGCAGCTGGAGTTTTTGGGCTTGATCCTATTAGCACATTGAATGCACAAATTGCTTCTTTATCTAATCAACAAGGTAATATGAATGTTAATGCTATTCAAACTAATATTATTTGTGATTATTGTGCAGGAAATCACTCAAGTATTGATTGCCAAGTGAGAAATCTTTTTGCTCAATCAAATTTGAATCAAGCAAATTACGTGTCCAACTTCCAACATCAAAACAATCCTTATTCAAATACGTATAATCCAGGATGGAGAAATTACCCCAATTGTTCCGGGAACAACAATCAAGGAGCAATTAGATCACCTTAAAATTTTCCACAGCAAGAAAAGAAGCTGACACTTGAAGAGATGTTCATGCAATACATGTAGAAGACAGAGCAATACATGCAGAAAGACAGATTTGGCGAAACAAAATAATACAGCTTCAATTCACAATCTTGAGGCTCAAATTGGTCAGCTTTCAAATATTCTTGCAGAGAGAACAACAAGAGACTTACCCAGTAACACCGTGATCAATCCCAATGAGTATGTCAAAGCAATAACACTGAGAAGTGGGAGAACAATTGAGCAGCCACAAGAAAAATTGCCGAACAAAATGTGGTTGAAAAGCATGATGAGTTCGAATCAATTTTGTAGGAACAAACGCAGCAGGTGACCAACCATCATATTGAGAATTTTAAGAAAAGCAAAGGATCTTCAAACACCACGGGTTTCAGGGAGTTTAATTCTGTACTCCTAATTCACCTTATGATCCACCGATTCCTTTTCCGCAAATACTTAAAAAGAATAATCTTAAAAATCAATTCTTTAATTTTTAAGTATTTTAAGAAATTGTATATTAATATTCCTCTTATTGAAGTTATAGAATATATTCCTAATATGCTAAAAAAATTAAGGATATTTTATCAATCAAGCGGAAGTTGGAGGAGCATGAGACGATTATGCTAACTGAAGAAAGTAGTGCAATATTACAAAATAAATTGCCTCCTAAACTTAAAGATGTAAGGAGTTTTACGATTCCTTGCACTATTGAAAATTCTTCTTTTGATAAATCTTTGTGTGATTTAGCAGCAAGTATTAATCTTATGCCTTTTTCGATTTTTAGGAAACTAGGTATTGGAGAAGCAAAGCCCACTACAGTTTCTTTGCAATTGACAGATAGATCTATTAAGTACCCAAGAGGAATAATTGAAGATGTTATGTTAAAGGTAGACAAGTTCATATTTCCAGCTGATTACATAGTGCTTGTAATGGAGGAAGATGAACAGATTCCATTGATTTTGGGGCGACATTTTCTAGCTACAGAGAGAGCTTTGATTGATGTCTAATAAAGAAAACTTATTTTGAGGGATGAGGATGAGCAAGTAATGTTTGATGTCTTTAAATCAATGAAGTTTCCTACCGAAGTACAATCATGTTTTCAAGTAAGTGAAACTGATTTAATTGTGGGCGAGACACATAGGGCTAAAGTTGAAAAGTTATCAATAGAAGTATGTCTAATAAATTCAGCAGCACTATAATCTGAGAAAGAAAAGGTTTTGGAATATATTATATATTTGGATGTTGCACCATCTATTCATCCATTTTCTCAGCTGAAATTCAAAGAGGCTCGTATGTTGTTGGATCTTGGCATTACATAACAAGGGGGGCATTACATTCATCCATCCATTTTCTTGTATGGTATTAACTAGGTAAAATCAAAAGCCCTAGAATTAGTGTTGCTATTAACAAACTCGATTTGGTACCACTCTCGCGGCCCGCACCGAAACAGTGCTTTACCCTTAGATGTCCAGTTAACTGCTGCGCCTCAACGCATTTCGGAGAGAACCAGCTTTCATATTTCGTTCTTTTTAATTAGGTTAATTAGTTCGTTAAATTAATTTAGTTTAGTTGCTTTTTTTTAATATCAAATTTCAAATTTTCAAATATTAGTTAATCTAGTAAATTTCGGTACTCAATAAAATAATTAGTCATGTGGGTTCGATACTCTTTTCACTTAAATTATACTACTTGTTGCGATTTTGTACACTTGCAAACTATTTCCATCACAATGTAAACTAGTAATGTCAATACACAACTGGCCTCTAGGGCATACACAAATAGCCTCTTCATCATCACTCTTGCACTTGTTCATCGAGGAAGACTCCCCCGAAACCCGTGGAAAGAGAGCTTCTAGAGCATCTTTGGCCCAAATGTATTTCTCGGTCCTTTGGAGGAGGGCAGAGAAATCCTGAGGTGTCTTCTTTGCGAGGGATACTTTGAGAGATTCATGTCTCACATTGTGTTCGAAGGCAACAAGTGCATTGGATCAGTCGATAGAAGGGATGGCGCATGATTCGGTGATGAATCTTCAGACAAAGTCCTTGAATGGTTCTCCCTTTTTTTGCTTAACTTGAGCAAGGAGGCCTTGGTCTTCGCAGTCTTTCAGCTGCTTACGAAGTGGGTGTGAAAGAGTTCCTCAAATTGATCAAATGAGAAGATGGTGCCTGGAGAGAGGTGGGAGTACCACTCCCTTGCTAGTCCCTTGAGAGTTGCTAGAAATATCATGCAAAGGAGCGCATTAGAGGCCTGGTGGATCATCATGAGGGTTTTCAAACTCTTAATGTGGTCAGTCGGGTATGTGTCTCCATTGTAAGACTTGAAGGTTTGTGGCGTGAACTTCTCTGGGATGCGAGCTTCAAGGATAGACTTGGAGAACTATGGCCTACTAGGGCAATAGCTTAGGGCATGACCCACTTCCTTTTTGTCAATTCTTGCAAGGTGGTCCTCCATTACTTGGAGGCGGTGGACAACAGGGTCTTCTCTTGGCTCAGATCTTGTGGAGCCATATGATTCTTCTTCTTGCACAGTTGAGAGACGACACCTACTTGTGTGCCGACCCCTCCTTGGGGTGACTTGCAGGATTTGGTGGATTTCGCCTCTGAGTTCATGGAATTCAGCCATTGTGACGGGGGCCTCTTCTTCCTTATGGTCTTCACAGGTACCCGTACGAAGGGGATGAGGGCTTTATCTGCCCCTTCGATCACGATGAGGAGACCTCTTATGGCATGACCGAAGGGGGAGGTGGTCCTCCTGCTCCCATGGTGCTCTGAGCGGGAGCCTTGGGTGCACTTGCCTTTGTGGTGGTGGTGAAGCTTTTTTCTCCTGCTTCCTGTTGTTGATAAGTGTACCAAGGTCTAGCGGTATCAAGGGTACCAAAGGGAGTACCCCAGGAGGCACCACGAGAGGAACTATGGAGGCATGGCTGAGTGGATGAGGGTTTGTTCCCCCTTGATCGTTCTGGGTGAGGTCCGGAGTGGAGTGCAGAATGACATGGTTGAGAGCCTGCTGATGCATCCCCGATGAGAGGGGAATGCGACGTCGGGTGATCAACCTGTTGAGGAAGAGGTGGAGGTTGCCACTGAAGAGGTTGTTGCCTTGTTTGAGGGGATTGTTGCCCCTCCCGAAGGAGTTGTTTCCCTGCATGAAGGGATTTTTGCCCTATTAAAAGTGGAGGAGGAGGATTGCTGGCTGAACGGCTAGTGACCGCAACATTCTTTCTCTTTGGAGGCATGGATGGAAAAATCATTTCATTATCACCAAAGTTTTGTCGGAGATTTTTATGTTTCGTACAGACGACACCAATTTGTTGCTACTATTTTTTGTGTGGGAGCAAACATATAATGTGAATTCTTTTTAGAAACAATATAAGACCTAACTTTTAGTTTTCACCGTTGTTGACTGCTAAAAACTGATCTCGACTCTAAAATCTGACTCATGTGAACGCATTGATTTGATCTGAATGGTCGTGATTGCTCCATTTGACCTACAAAATTCTGAAACACCGGGGTTGGCCCTGGCAACAGAGCCTCCGATGCTCAAGTCCGAACTCAGAACTATATGAGATTTTTCGGGGCAAAATACTCGTGACCTCATTTCCGTAAAGGTCATGTGGTATTTATAGTCGGTTATGGGCCAATTTCAAGATATTGATTTATCTCTACTTCCCGATGTTTTAATAAGGTTGGTTATTCTCTTCTTCATGAAGAGATATGAGTAGTTGTGGAGATACAGTTAAGACTTTTCTCTTGATCAAGATATATGGTTTTAGACTGTCTCTTATGGAAGGAGAGACAGAAGTTGTTACTCTATTAGAGATAGAGAGTTTGAACGGCACTTCAGATAATTATGAACTCTTTCATGTTGGGCTACTATGGCAAGCCAGTTTTGGGTTGTTGGGACTGACAGAGGCCAAATTCCTTTTACAAGCTAGTTTTTAGTGAAATTTACTGTTTACCCCTAAAAGCTTTAAGATTCGTGCCAGATTTGAACGTTCCCAACTTTGTTATATTTTTACCTATATCACAAGCCCCCACTCCTGAAGACTATGTTCATAACTTTCAAGGAGTAGTTCGCTCGTTCAGAATGGTTTACAGTACTTATCGGAGTTTTTGTATGAATCTTGCTCAGAGTGTAACGTTGTTATTCTAACTTAGTAAAACACCCATAATTTTTTTAGAACTTTCTGGAATTTTGTGATTTATCAAGATTTTTCTGAATTTTTAATTATTTTTTCAGATTTATAAAATCAATTTCTCGATTTTTATAATTAATTTCAAATTTTTTAATTATACAAACTTAAAGTCCTCATTATGATTCCTTTTATTAAAAGTTTTATGCAAAAAATACTTTTTTTTATATTTGACATTATCTCCATTACTAATCTTAAATATTCTAATTTTATAATTATTTTTTGGAATATTTTAATATTTTCCCGAATTAGTAATTATCTTTGTGGAATTTTTAATTAATTAATCCGAATTTTTTTTCTTCAGAATTTTTAAGTAATTAATCCAAATTAATAATTAAATATAGAAATTAAAATGATTAAATCAAATTTGAGCGAGATCTGGACTGTTGATCATTGATGCATGAATTTCTTGGAGATCCAGCGGCCCAGATTTGGCTTTTTCCCTCGTTCTAGTCGGTGGCACTATTGTTCGGTGGTTGCCTCCGATCCCACGTGGTACCCTTTTTTTTTGGGGGGGGGGGGGGGGGGGGGGGGCTAGTTTTCCTCGTCAGATATCCTCACGTAGTTGTTGTATAACGCACTTTTCCGATGTTACAGAGGTCCGATTGGAGCAACCCCTCGTTCTGAAGGTGACTCGAAGATCTACAATTCCTCTCTAGAAGTCAGCTAATGAATCATCCATTTACGGTCAAAACTGGCCCACAATATTTTAGTTTGTGGAATTCTATACATGCATATTTCCAACTGGTGTGGTGTGGCTAAGGAGATGAGTTCTACCATGGAGGATCTATGGAGAAGGTCTTCGCAAGCCTCTTAGGGAGAGTTGTTCGAGAGGTGAGTTTAGGAAGAAACTATGGGGATGAGTTGAGCTCTGAACTCGCTGTAGAAGAAGAAGGCCGCTTGGGAGGCGAGCAAGATGAGAGCATCACCGGGCTCTAGAAGAAAGCTATTCGGGAGGCAAGTTTAGGAAGCAACTTTAGGGGTGCTCCGAACTCATTATGGAATAAGAAGGCCACTCGAGGGGCGAGCGGAGTATCAAACTCATTTCATATGGTGAATGAGTTGTTGAGAGGAGCTCGGATGACAGGCTTTGCCCCGAGGAACGAAGAAGATGAGATTTTCCACCGAGGAGCTATGAAGAGAAGTTTTGCCTACGAAGGGTAGCTTGGCCCCCGAGGAGCTGTGAGGGGGAGGTTTACCCCCGATGAGCTATGAAAAGAAGATTTGCTCCCGATGGGCTAAGAAGAGGAGCTTCGCCCCCGATGAGCTACAAAATTGCAACTTCCCAAAAAAGCTCTGAATAAGGCTCCAAGCATCCCCAAAGATTCTGTATGCTTGCTTGAATATCCAAAACTGAGCATACTACTCCTCGAAGGCTGTGATACCCAACTTTCAAGTAGGGATCTTATGTTTATGGTAAATCAGAGCCACTAGATAACAACACGCATCTCAAACCTTCTCAAGGGTAGAACAGTAATTTACCAACAATAGCAGGCACACTAGAAGAACATGAGCCATCTGGAGGCCATTAGCTATAATAGCTCGACAACTATGGCTTACTTACAGCCTAAGAAAGAAGGATTTCCCGCAACTGTCAGTCGAATTCCCCCAAATTAGAAATTAAATAGTTAATTTTATCCTTTAACCAAGGAAATCTTCAACAAATCTTACAAGATACAATTCTAGATCTATCTTCTATAACTGATTCCTAGCCCATAAATACTCTCCCCTCCTCATTCATTAAGAGGTAATCGATATTTCCCCATTAAAAATCCTAATCTCTGTTCTGAGTTACCGACTTGAGTGTCAGAGAGTCTTTCTCCGTAACCAACTCCGGTGTTATGACTTTTTGTAGGTTTACCTAATGTTTTCAGCTGTCTAGATCTTGATCCAGACACTCCCAACATTCAGATTTAGATCAAGAAGCTTTCAGCCATTCTAATTCAGATCTCGATCGATAACCTAAAACGTAGCTTTCCTCCTAAAAAAGAGCTTATCATCCAATTTCTTCCACACCAGAAAAAAACAACAACAATGTTTTCCAAGATTTCCATCTGCTATATGTGATGTTGTATTAAAGGCAGATGTTCTTTGGATTGTTATCTCCCTACGATAAGTAACAGAAAACCCACCCCATTTTTTTAAACTAGGGGTTTTAAATTTTTTTTATACTTTTTAATCATTATGTAATTATCCCCTCCAAAAATAGAAGCCGAATTTTTTTAATTTTTTATTTAATCATAATATATATTTTTAATCATTAGAAAATAACAAGGGTAGTTTGGGAAGAAATACTAAAAAAAATGGATGGAAATGGTCACGTGATAACACGTGACTACTAATTTGGACGAAGGTGAGCAAACCGCAACTAGTTTAGATTGATAATATAGCAAACCGCAAAAATTAGATGTAGGGTGGGTTATCTGCAAACTCGTGAAACATGGGTGGATTTACTGAAATTTTCTCTTGAGAAAAGTAATGTGAAGTAAAAATCATATATATAGTATTAAATTTTGTGAAATAGTTACGTCAACATCATTATTATGAGTAAGGAATCTTTTCAGTTTTCACCACTTCTTCTATGTTCAATTCTGATCACGATTATGTTGGATGCCCGTGTTCTCAATCTTCAGATCACCTTCTGTAATGAGCCTAAATTTTTTTTGACTACTTCTTGTTAAAACAATTTCTTACTTAAACTATTCTTTACTTGCAGTATTTCTTACTTAGAATAATCTTCATAAATTTTAATGAAAATTTCAGCAGAGTCTCCCCTGAAATATTAGCCCTTTCACAAAAATTCTTTACAGAATTCTGCTAATAATTAAAAATATCACATCCCAGGCAATTAATATCAATCCTCCCCAGGCCAATCCAAGCAACACACAGGCAACATATTTATAGGGCTCTGGGGGCAAATATCAACATGTAATGCAGTACAAAATAAAAACTAAAATTTACCTTGGAAACGTATTGAATTTTTAGGAAAACCATTGAAAAACCTTCAAAAACCAACACACACCCCCAATACTCCACAGCAAGGCGGGTACGAGTTTTATATACTTATCTCATCACTATATATCACCATCTCATACAGATAAACTTACAAAATACAAATTATTACACTAACTCTATTCTCTACCCATGTTTATATATAATTTTAACTAACAAAAATTTAACAATATCTACATATACAAGCTTATTAATTTCTTGAGAAAATAACACAACAAAAACTAAGGAAGCCACATGTCTCACCTCGCTGCTACTCGATTCCTGCAAAAGGGAAGTCTATGGACGTCCACCCTCAGGGCGGAACTCCTCTGACCCCCAAACACAACAGTGGTCAGCCAAAACTGGTGTGAGTATAATCTACAAGGTTAGCTACTAGAATAAATAATATGAAAGAAATTTAAAGAACTTACTATCATGATGACATTTAAATATTACCTGAGATTTAACCTGAAAATATAATAAAAGAAAACTAGATATTGCACAAGAAGTAACTTTCTAGTTTTCAACCAATCTATCATATCATACCTGAAAGTTGTGCCCCGGCGGGTAATTCCCCGACACAATTCCAAGACATACCAAACTCATATTACATTTTGTTTTTTACTTTAATATTCCTTCTCATCTTATACTATATTCATTTTCATTTTCGTCTCATAACATCTCATAATACACTAACATCATTCAATCTTATAATATTACATTTTTTCACATCTCATGACATCTCATAATACATTAACATTCATTCTCCTTTTATATTACAGTTTACTTTCCTTTTATTCTTAATTCATACATCGTTTACTTTAATTCTCATTCTCATTTTATCATATACTTTGCTTTATATTTCATTCTCATCTCATCATATAACTTACTTTACTTCTCATTCTTATCAGATAATATATCTTACTTTCATATTCATTCACATCTCATATTACAACTCACTTTAACTTTCATTCACTTCTCGCATTACAACTCACTTTAATTTTCATCCTCATCGCATAATATAACTGATATGGCTAAAAATAGAACCAAAATGGGGGTTCGAATCGGGCACGAATCTTGAAGTTCTCAGGCCACAAACAGGAACGAAATGGGAACTGGGTCGTTTCCAAGTCCAATAACCCAAAAACGGGTCTGTCCTACTGGGTAAGGGTGATGGCCCATTGCAAACCAGACCAGGATATTTAAAGAGTAATTCAAATTCATGGTTATCTCTAAGAGACGATTTAAACCAAATCTCTTATCATGAAACGATTTAAACTCTGTTTCTTATCCAAAAACACCGGGACATAGAGATAAATGATTATCTCTAAACTGTCTCTAAAGGCGACTATAAATACCCCTCTCCCCCACCATCCCCCACCATTCCCCACCATAAAAAAGGTAATCAATATTTTTTCCACGAAAGCTCTTTCATAATCTTCCTGATTACTGACTTGAGCGTCAGAGGGTTCGTCACCGGGATCCATCCCGGTGTTTCAAACTTTTTGCAGGTCAACGGCAGCGGTGAGAAACAGTCAAACGCTGACCAGAAGTCAACAGGTTTGCCTTTATTGTTTCCAAAAGAATCTACAAATCATCTGTTTGCTGCTACACCGAAATTAGCACCAACATTGGGCACCGTCTATGGGAACAGAAAAATCAATCCAGTCGCACATCACCGGTAAAGGTAGTTTTTGAGCCATGCCTCCAAAAGAAAAAGGGAAAGCAGTGGCATCCAGCCGAAGAGCCACTCCTCTTCCTCCTCCTCCACCACTCCAAGATCTTCCTCTTCAACTCGACCAACAAGTTCAGCGACCGCAGCCTGAACAGCCTCCTCCCAAGTCCAGGGGAGCAGCCTCGGGGAGCTCCCGCCGAAGCCATCGGGGACAACATCCCCACCATGACCACATCTCAGTCCACAATCCTTCAACTGACACTATGGCTTCTCAAAGCCCTCCCGAGCAGGATCTCCGCCAAATAATTGTTAACCGTCCGTAGGGGGTCGACCTTTGAACTCGCTTGAATGAAAGGCGAGCCCTTGAGAAAGTTCCTCAACCCGAGCGCCAAAGGGCCCCTTAGAGTCTGATCCCCCCGCAGGCCAAGGCCTAGAAGAACCCCTTCCCCGAGGAGGCGAAGAGAGTCCTCTCCTGATCGTCGGCGGAGAAGTCATACTCCAATATGCCGAGACGCACCTGGGGACCGCCGAGCTGGAGGGGCACCAGTCACTCAAGCCGAGTTCTAGAACTTCAAAGAAGATATCCCGCGAGCTCTTAATATTGCCACGACTCACGACCAGCGTACACCTAGCCCTCGCCATACCGCCACTCATAAAGGAGAGTCCCGAGGGTCGACTAGATCTGACCGGAGGGATGACTCGGTCCACCTCCGTCTCCACGAGATTGAGAGTCGCCTCAACAAGATCATTCCGGAAGAAGAACAATGCACCAATAAGTTCTACCCAAGCAGACCCTCCTTTTCGAGGGCCATCATGGAAGTTTCGGTCCCCGAAACCTTTAGGCTGCCCCGCATTGAATCTTACAATGGGGAGTCAGACCCGGTCGATCATATCGAGAGTTTTAAAACTCTCATGATGATTCATCACGCCTGGGATGCGCTCCTCTGCAAGGTATTCCCAGCAACGTTGAGGGGACCAGCGCGAGAGTGGTACTCCTGTCTATCCCCAGCTTCCATCTTCTCATTTGAACAGTTTGAAGAACTCTTCCTCACCCACTTTGTTAGCAGTCGCCGAGCCGAGAAAATAAGTGCATCTTTGCTAGCCCTCAGCCAAAGAAAGGGTGAACGCCTAAGAGATTATGTTCGACATTTTACTATTGAATCCCGGTCTATTGCCTCCCTCAATCAATCAGTAGTCTCTGCAGCATTCAGGCACAACGTCACTAACGCCGACCTCAAGGCATCCCTTGCTAAGAAGCCTCCTTGGAACTTCTCGGAACTCTTGCTTAGGAGTGAGAAGTACATCCGAGTGGAAGAGGCTCTCAACCCCCAGTCGAGAGGAACCATCTTCCGGGAACAAACAGAAGAATACAAGCGAAGAAGGGTCCCAGAAATTACAGAAAGATGACAATGGCTAGCGCCACCCAGTTCCTCATTTTGAGAAGTTCACCCCTCTTAATGCTAGTATATTAGCAGTTCTTATGGAGGTAGATAAGGAAGGGCTACTCCGTGCTCCCCCTAGAATGAATACTCCAGCAAAGAAAATGAACAAAGATAAGTGGTGCTGCTTTCATAGGGACCACGACCACGACACAGTTGATTTTTGGGCTCTCAAGGAGGAAATCGAAGAACTCATATAGCGGGGACACTTGGCCAAGTTCGTCAGAAAGGACGGGGCCAATCCTCCACCTCGAGGAGCCAACAAGTGAACAGAAAGGCCCGTCGAGTTCCAAGACTTCAAACTTTCTCGAGATCGTCATGCCGTACAGTCTAGTCAATAACCTCTTCCATCAATATCCTCTTCTTGGAAGCCTTCCAGGACCTCAAACTCTCTCGAGATCATCTCAAGCCTTCCGCATAAACACTCCACGGATTCTCTGGGGTTCCGGTCCCAATCGAGGGAATAGTCACTCTTGATGTGACCGCAAGGAAAAATCCCGACTACCCGGACAGAGGCAATGGACTTCATGGTCGTCGATGTGAAGGCCGCTTACATTGCTATCCTGTGCCGACCAGGCCTAGCAGTACTTCATGTCGTACCCTCAGCCTTTCACATGACAATGAAGTTTCCAACCTTTACAGGTGTAGGAGAAGTTAAAGGAAACCAAGAGACAGCTCGGAGGTGCTACACAACCACAATGGGGGGCTCGGTCCTCCCACTTGAAGCATTAGAGCTCCCCCAACGGAACAGTCTAGTCATTCTCGAACTAGTAATGGACTCGAGGAGATCCCCTTCTTCGGGGAAGGCAGACTTGGAATACTGAGTATCAAATGAAGTACCACGAGGGTGCCTAACACCCTCTCGTAGAAATAGGTTTTCAGTTTTCAATAATGCCACTGCTAGCGAAGTGGCCAAAGCATGTAATAAAGGCTTGCACCATCGAAGCGGCCACTTAGTTTATTTCAATAAAACTCTAGCTTTTTTCTATTGAAAATTATTGCACTAGCTTCATGTCTATCTCTCAGAGTTACATCTACGACTCGTTAAACAGTAAGTTCGGAGTCCAGCTTGTCCCACATGGCTGCTCCCATGACTTGCGAAGCTCAAAAGACGAGTTTGGAGTCCAACACTTGGTTCGACACCGCTTTAGCCGCTTGTAGACAAGCAAGTGCGAAGCTGCTCACCATTCATAATTGCTCCTACAACTTGTTGAAACCCAACAAGTTTGGATTTCAACACTTGGTTCGACGCCGCTTTAGCTACTTTCCAATAAGCAAGTGCGGAGCAGCTCACCATTTGGAATTGTTCCTACAACTCATTACTAACTCCAAAACAGATAGTTTAAAGTTCATAATCATGGTTCGAAATTGCCTTCACATCCTGCAAGTATGCGGTTTCGGGGCTCAGAATGACCATTCACACTACTCCCAATATTGGTTAAATTTTGCAACAAGTTCGAAGACCAGCTCGTTTCCAGGGCTATCTCCAAAATTTTACTCAAACATACTGAATCTAGAGCTCAAATCTTCCATAGAGTTGCTCCTTACACTCACCTCTTGAGGGGCCTTCTTCCCAACGAGTTCGGAGCTCAACTCTTCCCTAGAGATGCTCCTCAAACTCGATTCCCGAACGGCTCTCTCGTAGAGCCCGGTGATGCTCTTCGCCCCGCTTGCCTCCCAAGCGACCCTCTTCCAAATGAGTTCGGAGCACAACTCTCCCCTAGAGTTCCTCCTCAAACTCATCCCCCGAAACTTCTCTCTCTTAGATTATGGTGATGCTCTCTTTGCTCTGCTCACCCCCAAGACCAAATTGACTGAATGGTGATTATATCAACAAAAATCCATTTTTGGATTTATTTCGCTCTTCGATTTTGCAAAGAGGCGATGGACAGAGTTTGGAGCTCAATTCTCCTTTAGAGTTTCTCCTCAAACTCACCTCTAAGAACGGATCTCCCCAAGAGTCATCCAAAACTCTTCTCAAACTTCATAGAGGCAAAGATATTGCGGGCCTATTTTGACCATGAAGAAGGATGATTCTTCGACTGACTTCTGAAGAGAAATTGTAGATCTTTGAGTCAGCTTCAAAACGAGGGGTCAAATGCCCCGATCGGACTTCTGTAGCTCTGGTGAAGCTGGTTACAATACAGCTCTTGCCGAGCGCTCTTGTCACCGACGCCGCTAATGGAGAAATGGCATTGACAGGTCAACGGTCAAACTCACCATGTGTCACTCTCTCGAAATGCCTCTGGACCTCGACAGCACTCCCCGAGCAATCTTGTCACCGACATGAAAAGGAGAAGAAAATTGCGGTCAATGGTCAACGGTCAAAGGACACGTGTCGCTCTCGACCAATTGATCTCTTTGATTTTTGAGCTCGGTCGTGATCAGCGACCACAGATTTCCACACAAATTTTTTTTGAAGGGGATAACGGGTCGGGTTTGCACCTGTTTTGGTCCAAACCCTCTCCTTCAAAAACCCTCTTCAGAACCACCTTCTTTCAAAACCCGAACCCGAAGATCCCAAGTAAATCCAACTCCACTGCAAAATTCCCAACTCAGAGAAGCAAGCTCGCTCCTCCAAAGAATGTCGAACTCGTTCCACCCACATTCGAGCACTGCCGGACTGCATTCTCACCTCCAAAGCTCACTGCCCCTGGCTTCGCAGAGCTATCTTCCATTACCTGCCAAGCTCCAAGTCCACGATGTTGGGCTCTAAAAACCCTGAGAAAGGTTGACCAAATCGATTCGAGCTCCTCTCCCATCGAGCTCAGCCTCGCCGAGCTCAACCCTAAACGCCTTCGAGTTCGAGAACTCCTTTGCCAAGCTCAAGGACTCCATCTCCAAAGCAGCCGAGCCCCTTCTTCAAAATCCTCTCAGAGCTCTCCTCCGCCGTCACCGAGCTACAATTATCTTGAACTCACCGAGCTCCTATCCCATCGAGCTCAGCCTTGCTGAGCTCAACACTCAACAAACTCACCAGCCCCAAAGCTCCAAAACTATGCTGCTGAGCTCTCCCTCTCCCTGAGCTCTACCACCATCGCCTTCGCCGAGCTCCATTTCCGTCACCTTCATCGAGCTCCACCTCCATCAGCTTCGCTGAGCTCCGCCACCATCACCTTCGCCGAGCTCCATCTCCGTCACCTTTGTTGAGCTCCACATCCATCACCTTCATCGAGCTCCTCCACCATCACCGTCACCGAGCACCGTCTCCACATCGACGAGTCCTCCTCGCCGAGTTTGACCCCACATCAGCAAGTTCCCCTCGCCGAGCTCCCCTCACCGAGTCGCTCTCTTCGCCAACCTCCAGCGACCTTCTCACCTTCAGAGAAATCGAAGACGACGTCGAAGAAAAAAAATGTATATACAGGGGTCAACATTGACCGAGTCAACGATCAACGTTGACCGCCGCGTGTCGCCATATAGAGCATTCTCAATGCAGCCGAGTGTTGCTGCCACCGACGTCAAAATGTGAAAAAATCGACTCCTCGCAATCCGTGCTCGATCATGATCGATGCTCCTGATCACGCCATGTCACCAGGTGATTAATAAATTATTTATTTAATTGGTAAATTGAATTAATTATTTAAATTTTTTTGAAAAATAGTAAAAAAAATTGAAAAAAATTAATTAAAAATTCTGAAAATAATTTTTAATTTGGAAAAATATTTTTAAATTCTGAAAATAATTATTTTATTTTTAGAATAATTAATTAAAATTCAAAATTTTATTATTAAAGTTTGGAAATTAAATAAAAAATTCAAAAAATGATTAAAAACTTGTAAAAATTAAGAAAAGTCTGGAAAAATCACTAAAAACCCAGAAAAATCTATTAAAAAAATAAAATGGGTATTTTAAAAGCTCAGAATAACACCGTTACACCTCGAGTAAGATCCAAACTTCCCCGAGAACTACGATAAATTCTATAAGCCACTGAAAATGGGCGAAATACTCCTCAAAGGTTATGAAACTCTGTCTTCAGGAGTAGGGAGCTTGTGAGGCTAAAAATAGAACCAAATTGGGACCGTTCAAATCGGGTACGAATCTTGAAGCTCCCATGGGTAAAACAGTAATTTCCACCACAAACGGGTCCGAAATGGAACTGGGTCTTTTCCAAGCCCAATAACCCAAAAATGGGTATGTCCTACTGGGTAAGGGTGACGGCCCATTACAAACCAGACTAGGATATTAAAAGAGTAATTCAAATTCATGGTTATCTCTAAGAGGCGATTTAAACCAAATCTTTTATCATGAAATGATTTAAACTCTGTTTCTTACCCAAAAATACCGGGACATAGAGATAAATGATTATCTCTAAACTGTCTCTAAAGGTGACTATAAATATCCCTCCCCCAACCATAAGAAAGTAATCAATATTTTTCCACAAAAACTCTTTCATAATCTTCCTGATTACTGACTTGAGCGTCGGATGGTTCGTCGTTAGGATCCATCCCGGTGTATCGAAATTTTTGCCGGTTAACGGTAGTGGTGAGAAATAGTCAAACGCCGGCCAAAAGTCAACAGGTTTGCCTTTATTGTTTCCAAAAGAATCTACAAATCAACTGTTTTTTCCCACACCAAAATTAGCAGCAACAATAACTTGAACTTTCATTCACATCTCATATTACAACTATCATATCAACACCCCACCGATCCAGCTTGCAGTTGTGCCTAGGCAGGTAGTTCCCACCATTTCCACCGAAATAGCGAGCGAGGAGTTCCTTGGCACAATTCCAAGGCGTACCAAACTCATGTTATATAATGTTTTTAATTTAATATCCATTCTCATCACATAATACCACTTACTTTTATTTTATTTTAATTTTTTATTCACATAATACACCTTATTTTACTTTCCATTCTCATAATACATCTTACTTTACTTTTCATTCACATAATACATAACACATTTTCACTACTTTTCATTTTTATTCACATAACACAATTTCTTTACTTATCATGTTCATTCACATACTCATAACACATTTTCTTTACTTATCATATTCATTCCCACAACACAGTTTCTTTACTTTTCATTCTCATTTCATAACACATTTGCTTTACTTTTCATGCTCATTCACATAACCCATTTTCTTTACTTTTTCATTCTCATTTCGTATCATACACTTTCTTTACTTTCTCATTCTCATTTTATATTTACCAATTTTATTAATTTTTCGACCAATGCCTCACATCATTCCAAATACTGAAGCTGCTAGCACAGTAAACACGCGGACCACTCCCCACTAAGGGTCTTACGCGTCCAAGGGTACGTCTTCCGTCCAGCCTATTCTAGCGAGATAATACACCGCACCCCAAGTAGAACTTGGGTAATATACACCGTAGCCCAAACATAGTTTGGGTAATAATCACCGCACCCCAAGTGAAACTTAGGTAATATACATTGCGTCTCAAACATAGTTTGGTTAATAATCACCGCACCCCAAAGACGATATCTTGGGTAATATAACACCGCACCATAATATACCAGACCTCAAACCGATAGCTTAGGCAATATAACACCACATGTAACACCCCAAATTTCAAATAAGACCGAATTCGAAGTTCCACAGGATCTTTACGCTTCTCTTCGTACAATTTTACAAGAAATTAAAAACATTTGTTACATTAGAGTTACATTTACATTACTTATTTATAGCAGAACCAATTTACAACAAATTACATGAATAGAATTGTACAACACTTGAATCATTCTTCCATACTTTAGTCTTATTAATCACTTTATCCTGCATAGAAACTGTTGGCACATCAGTTCATTCAACTGACGCTAGGATATAATACATCAATTTTTTCTTACTTGGAAAGCACAAACTTGTCAGAAACAGAACTATGGGGACTATCGTATTGATGTAGTGTTGTGCGGTGCACTTAGTCCTTAACGCAGTTATGTATGTTACATGACACTAATGCGCACTTGTTCAGATTCTGTGCATCCCATACTACATAGGTCTGAGGACAAACCCTTAATCGTTCTTCATCGTGTACGGTTCAATCCCTCGCTATGACTTAAACTACTACGGTAACTACGATAAGTATCCTAGATGTTCTATAAGTTACAAGCTCATGTCAAGACAGTCTAGAGGAGAATCCCACGTCATGACACGACGCATCGTGTAGAACCTATGGACAATTTAGCCTCCGTCATGGGACATGACACCACCTGTAGTCACCAAACACCCCACAAGCGTTGCCTGCGGTACGGACTCCTGGAGACATATCCACGTCATGACAAGACGTATCGTATAGACAGCCTGTGAATATTCTCACGCCGTAGCTCCGAGGCCCTCATACTCGTGTTTTTCTCTTACTTTCGTCACATCTCCACTATGTGTCTATTCCTTAATTATTTGAATCATGAATAAAATCAATCCTTTAGAGTTATCCCTTCCATTATACCGGTCTTAACCATTTATATAACATGACCACAAATCTTGGTCATTTCATTTCAAATCTTATTTCAACAATTTCTTTTCATTGGCGGTATGAGGCTTAGCTACACTCTAGTTCTCAATTTCACTTCATAATCACAGAAATTGAGCTTTCATACTCATAAAGTCTTTTTCATAGTTCAACATAATTTCTATTTCATTTCTATGAGTCAATTTCTCACATAAAGTTCAATTCCGTTTATAATTTTTTTACATTCAAAATAATCTCAATAAATTCATTTAAAGTTTGTTCTATTATTTCTTTTCTTCAAAAATCATATTTTTCATTCAACTTTCGAATGCATGACTCGCACAATTTATACAATAAAATTCATGAATAAAAACTCTTTAAATAAATATTCTTTTCTCATACAAGATCTTCTTTATAAATTAGGTAGAATTTTCTCATGAATTGAAATCACATTTTATACTTATGCAAAAGTCCATTTATAGAAGCCTACTCAATTTTTACTTCTCAATCTCTTTTATTTAAGTCAAAATAGTGTGTAAATATTTTTCATGAGGTCCATATATTTTTATAATAATTATAGTATTTTTTCCAGATTTTTAAAAATAAAAAAAAATCAATTAAAACAAAAAATCAGGAAAAAAATTGTTTTATGCCGAACTTAGGAGTCGAACCAGCGACCTAAGGCCATACCCATGCTACAGTGCAACGCACTGTGGCGCCTGCCCTAATTAGAAAGGACAGAGCGCAACCTGCGACAGAGGGAGAGGTTTAAATCCCTAAACCTCGTTTTTCAGTTATCGGGTTTTTTTCAAAAAAATAAAAAAACAAAGGGCTAATGCCTAGTTTCGAACCCGAGACCCAAGACCGCACCCACAGCTACAGTAAGCACACCCGAATGCACCCAATAACTAATAAGTCCAAGTGACTAACCTGATATGGGTTGGGTTTTAGGGGTTTTGATTCCAGTTTCTGTTCACTTCGAATTTTTTATAAAAACAACTATTTTTAAACTCTTTTCTTCTCCAATTTCATTCCAAAATTTCAGAATATAGTTTTCATGCATTTCTAATAAGTCAGTAAAATAAAACTTAATTTTTTTCATAAAAAGTGTAATTTTCCTCTCTAAGCACATTTTTATCTACAATTTCGAAAATGTGCATACAAGTGTAGTTTCTTTATAATTTTGCATTCAACCTTCTCAAAGATATCTTTCATTAATTATCATTATTATTATAAAATCATTTCAGTAACAAAATATCCCTTTTTCATGCCACTAACAAGTGAATTAGTAAAAATCACATTTTTGTAAGGTTATCATTTCAACTAAGTCTTCTTAGTTTAGCACATAACATTCAATTAAAGCATTGTAGCATGGTTAATTTTAAACTAACAATCACAATTTTGCAATTAATTAACATTCTTTTAACATACATTCAAACCATTGCAATTTTGTCTCATTATCACAATACATGGCTAAATTAACTAAAGATTCTTCTCAATTTTATCAACCATACCCTAGCATGATGTCTAATTAGAAGTTCGAGAAAATCACTCACCTCTAATGGAGAGAAAACAAACAAAACTCCTAGGGATCTCCTACAATGAACAAGGGAAGCCTCCTCCTCCTAGTTTGAGCTACCAAGTTGATTCTCCTCCTAGCTTCATGATGTGGGACTCCTCTTCGTGCTCCTTGGAATAGGCCGGCCAACTTGGAGGAAGGAACACACAAAAATTTTGCACTCAATCTTTTAAACTCAAAATCTTCTCAATCTTTTATCTCACTAATTTTGTCTTACTTTCTTTCTTTCTATTCTTTTCTTTTCAATTATTTATGTGTGAGAATGAAGAGTGTAGGGGGGGGGGGGGGGTATTTATACAAATTTTGAGGGTAATTAAAGGGCTAGGATTCGTCCAAATGGTTAAGGATCAAGGGTGAAGATGAACTATGGAGTTATAGAAACTACCCATGATGAAGCAACCAACTCTCCACCTCTCCCATCTCTCCCACTCTCCTATGCACATCCGGCCAATGGTAAAAAGGTATACATTGCACATTCTAGTGCATGCACGTGCCAAACTAGTATCCCCCTTTTACAAGTTTGTTCATGTTAATTAATTAATTGTTCACTAAACTTGTCTACACTACAAGTTGGATTAGTAAAAAAGAGAAACTAAGTTAAATGGGCTCACTAATGGGCCAATTAACCATGGGCTCTACTAATTAAATTAATTAATTAATTAAGAAAGGCTAAAAAGAGGCAATTAGGCCTAGGATTTAATTAAGCTTTTAAAAATAGTCTTTTTGGAAATAAAGAGAACTGTTACTTGTTCAAGCTATAAAAAAATATTTTTTTCTAGAAAAATATGCATATGAAATTATACGTGCAAGATATGTAAAATCAAAAACTTTTCATAAATAAAAGTTCATGGTGTTACAACACTCCCTCTTTAGAATAGTTCCGTCCCCAAACTATACTTAAAGAGTAAGAAAACAAAAATACCACAAATAGATAAGAAAAGAAAAGAAAAGAAGATACAAATCACACAAAGAGTTCAGGATGATTTTTCATCATCCTCTCCTCAGATTCCCAAGTAGCCTCATCAACCACCTGGTTTCTCCAGACTACTTTGACCATTGGTATCGTCTTGTTCCTCAAAACTTTCTCCCGAAGATCGACAGTCTCAACCGAAAGCTCAATGTAACTCAGATCCAACTGTAAACCCTCTGGTACTTTGGGAAAATGGTGACTCGGATCTGGCATGTACCCTCTCAGCATAAACACATGAAAGACATTGTGCACCTAAGACAACTCTTCCGACAACTCTAACCGGTAAGCAGTTTTTCCGATCCGCTTCAATATCTTGTACGGGCCTATGAACCTTGGGGCTAACTTCCCACCTCTACCGAAGCGAATCACACCCTTGCTAGGTGAAAACTTTAGAAAGACAAAGTCCCCAACCTCAAACTCAAGGTCCCTCATCTGGTTGTCTGTAAAGCTCTTCTACCTACTGTGAGCATCCACCAACCTCTTCCTGATCAGATCGATCTTTTCAGAGGTCTGCTACATAATCTCAGGCCTAAACATTTGCCGCTCCCCAACTTCGAACCAACAAACAGGTGTTCTACACTTCCTGCCATATAGAGCTTCGTACGGCACCATCCCAATACTAGTCTAAAAACTGTTGTTGTAGGCAAACTCCACCAGAGCTAAATGCCTTTCCCAACTGCCTCAAAAATCTAGAACACAACACTGAAGCATATCCTTAAGAATACGGTTGACTCTCTCGGTCTGCCCATCGGTCTGAGGATGAAAAGCAGTGCTGAAATCCGTCTTGGTACCCAGAGCTGTCTGAAGAATCCTCCAAAAATGCGAAGTAAACCACGTATCTTGATCAGACATAATGGTTAACGGAACACCATGAAGCTTGAAGATCTCCCCAACATACAGCACGGCCAACCTGTCCATAGACGAAGTGAGTTTTATTGCCAAGAATTGAGCGGACTTGGTTAGTTGATCGACTATGACCCAAATCGCATCATTGCCCTTTGAACACTTGGGCAAACCCGTGATGAAATCCATACTGATGTTATCCCACTTCCATTCCGGAATAGGACGGTTGCAATAGACCTCCGGGTTTCTGATTCTCAGCTTTGACCTGCTGACAGATCTCACACCTCGCCACATCCTGCTTCAAACCTGACCACCAAAAATGTTGCTTAATGTCCTTATACATCTTGGTACTCCCAGGATGTACAGACAAAAAAGTAGCATGTGCCTTCTGAAGAATGCTCTCCTGCAATTTTGCTTGATCCGGAACACATAGCCTCTCTCCAAACCACAACACTTCATCCCTGATCTGAAATTCTGACAACTTGCCAGCACCAACCTCTTCCTGATCTTCTGAATCCCTGCATCTTCCTTATTACTCGTAATAATCCTTTCATTCAGCGTTAGTTGGAGCCTCAACTGAGCTAAAGATGATCACAAGCCTTGCAGAACAACTTCAATACCAGCCCAATCCAACTCCTCTACAAGATGCCTCTGAGTTGTAATCAAACTAGCCAGACTGCTCTTACGGCTAAGTACATCAGCAACAACATTAGCCTTCCCAGGATGGTACTTAATCTCAGGACGAATGTCCTCAAGTACTTCTAGCCATCTCTGTTGCCTCAAATTCAGTTCCTTCTGCTAATAGATGTACTTCAAGCTTTTGTGGTCCGTGTACATATTCAATTTCTCACCATACAGGTAATGTCTCCATTGCTTTAAGGAGAAGATAATCACAGCCAACTCTAGATCATGAGTCGGATAATTCTTCTCATGCGGTCTTAGTTGCCTAGACCCATAAGCGATCACTTTTCCCTCTTGCATTAAGACACAACCAAGCCCACGATATGAAGCATCGCTGTAGACATCATACTCAACACCTGCTCTAGGCAAAGCCAAAATGGGAGCAGTAGTCAGCTTCTCTTTCAACTCCTGAAAGCTTGTCTCGCACTGCTCAGTCCACTTGAAGTTCATATTCTTCTTGGTCAGACCAGTGAGCGGCATGGCTATCTGAGCATAGCCTTGAATGAACCTCCTGTAGTATACAGTTATCCCAAGGAAACTCCTAATTTTTTTCACTGTAGTAGGCCTTGCCCAATCCTTCACCACCTCTATCTTTTGCAGATCAGTT
This sequence comes from Hemerocallis citrina, assembly GCA_017893485.1. NCBI lineage: Eukaryota > Viridiplantae > Streptophyta > Magnoliopsida > Asparagales > Asphodelaceae > Hemerocallis > Hemerocallis citrina. The sequence goes on along the minus strand of CM030364.1, from coordinate 132,975,591 downwards.
GCCATTCCCTCCTTAGAAAGGATGTGACCCAGGAATGCCACCTCAGATTTTCAGAAATTGCACTTGGACAACTTGGCATACAACTCATGCTCCTAGAGCTTCTTCAAAACTATGGCCAGATGCACAGTGTGCTCCTCCTCCGACTTGGAGTACACAAGGATATCGTCGATAAACACCACGACGAAGGAATCAATAAATGGCTTCAGAACTCTGTTCATCATATCCATGGAGATTGCAGGTGCATTCGTCACTCCAAACGGTATAACTAAGAATTCGTAATGCCCGTGTCGAGTTCTGAACGCAGTCTTATGCACATCTTCAGTCTTCACTCGAACTTGATGGTATCCCGATCGAACATCTATTTTGGAGAAAATAGCTGCTCCTTGTAGACGATCGAACAGGTCATCAATTCGGGGAGAATACTTTTTCTGAACAGTGACCTTATTCAGCTCTTGGTAATTAATGCACATCCTCATCGAACCATCAACAGCACTGGTGTTCCCCAAGGCGACGCACTCGGTTGAATAAAGTCTTTCTCCAACAATTCCTCAATCTGCTGTTTGATCTTGTCCTGCTCCACAGGTGCCATCCTATACGGTGCCTTGGAAATGGGTGCACTCCTTGGCTGAATAGTGATGCTGAACTCCACATCACGATGCGGGGGTAACCCGGGCAAATCTTCCAAGAATACAGTCGGGTAATCCCGAACCACTGGAATTTGCTGCACCTCTACAGGAACCTCCTTCTTGCTGATAGCTGCCACCATCCCAGAACATCTCTTCTTCCCTTGGAAAGTGACTTCAGGACCACCCAGAGACTTAACTATTACTTCTTTGGTCTAGCACTCGATGCTTGAACTGTACACCGATATCCAATCAATGCCAATGATAACATCGACTCCCAAGACATTCAACTCGATCAGATCAATCTCAAAAATTTTGCCCCCAATCTCGATCTTGCAGTCCGCATAGTACCGATCAGTGGTTAAAGTCTTCCCTAACGGAGTAGCTACTGCCAAGACCTTGCCGGGAAAGACTTTCGGTTCAACTCCCAAAACTTTAGCAAACTTAGGTGATACAAAAGTGTGAGAGGAGCCAGTATCGAACAAAACAACAGCTTTCTTTCCATTCAAATAAAGTTCTCCTGTTACATAACACACACTCGTTACATAATAGTTCACTAAATAAAGCAGGAAAACAAGAACAACAAAAAGACACTCCTAAACATCCTCCCTCGTACTAGTGATGACGTGATCCACTTCATCAGCGTCAGCTTCAGTCCAGGCAAATACTCATCCCTGCTGGTACAGCTTCTTCCCAACTTGCTGCGTTGGTCCACCACGGGTGATATTCTGCGGCTTAGGGCTTTGGGATATGTAATGTCTCGTCTCACCACAGTTGAAACAAGTCACCACCGGAGGTCTCACCCAATTATTTTCTGGTCTCCCAGCTATGTTGATAGCATTCGCTCCTGTCGGTTTGAACTTCTGAGCTGACGGCTGTCCCCTGAAATTGCCAAAAACTGCGGGCCTCTTCCCAACATTCCAGTTGTTCCTCCGATTCTGAACAGCATGAAACTGTTCCATATCTGCTTCAGTGGCTATAGCTTATTTGACCAACTTGTCAAACCTTCTGATACCGAGGGGTATCATCCTGGATCTCAGACTTGCTCTCAAACAATGCTCGAACTTTCAAGCCTTCTTTGCCTCGTCCATCACCAATTCGGGGGCATACCTCGAGAGATGAGTGAATCTTGTCTCATACTCCCTAACCGACATACCGCCCTGCTGCAGTGCCAGAAAATCCATGGCCTTCTTCTCCTGGACGTCTGATGGAAAATAATGACTGCGGAATTCGTCCAAGAATTCCACCCAGCCAAGAACAATATCTCCCATCATCTGCTTCATCGACTGCCACCACACAGCCGCATCCTTCTCGAACTGCAGTGCAACCAACTTCACCTTGCTAACCTCCGGAGTCTCCAAGACTTCGAAGATAGTCTCTACCTGTTGGATCCAATTGTCAGCCATTTCAGGGTCTGACTTCCCCTCAAACACGGGTGGTTTTATCCTTTTGAATGATTCCACGAGTTTGATTGCTTCGGGTACTGGATTCACAGGCACTCTTCTTTGGTTTCGATTCATGGTAACAGCATTGAGTGTATGATAGACCCTCGCTAACTCCGTTTCCAAGTCCAGACCCTCTCCACTTCTAGGTCTTCTTCCGGCCATATTCTGATGCAAAAGATCCATTAAATTCGAAGTAGAAAACATGAATTTAAATTAACTCTTCATTTCCCTGAATTTCAAACTTTATACATTCGAATTTAAAACATCTTTGACATCAAATGAAAGCAGTAAGAAGATAAAACATTCTAGTTCCTACGGTTCCTCTGGCTTCTCGAAGCTCTTCCCGTAATTCCGCCACTTCTTCTTTCAGTACATCGTACATGTTTTTCCTCTTCTCGAGTTCCCAAACACGATGACTGAGAGTTGCAATGCTCTCCTTGCATTTCGCACACTGTTCCTGCAGCAGCTCCGCACTCTCCCTCTGAGTCTCTACTTGTCCTCTGAAGAGACATATGAGACTACTCGGAACTAGTTCTTCCTCGTCAGAGGAATCATCAGATGAATCCGGAGGTGGAGTGATCTTTCAGGACTCAGGCCATTCCTCTTCGAATTCTTCAAGATCTTCGTCAGAATCAGCTTTCTCGGGGTAGTAATCCTCCTCAACTATGTGCCAGTCATCATCTCCAGCTGGATCGAAGTGGTCCGCCATCTTAGAGAAAGAAGAAGAAGAAGCATAAATCATAGAGCAACACAAATGTAAGTGACTTACATTTAAATCTCTAGACTCAACACACACTCTAATGTCCACTTCTAGGGTGTCGTTCCTTATAAATTTGTACTACTTGGAAGTGTGGCTTTGATACCACACTGTAATACCCCGAATTCCAAATAAGACCGAATTCGAAGTTCCACAGGATCTTTACACTTCTCTTCGTACAATTCTACAAGGAATTAAAAACTTTTGTTACATCAGAGTTACATTTACATTACATATTTATAGCAGAAGCAATTTACAACAAATTACATGAATAGAAATGTACAGCACTTGAATCATTCTTTAAGCAGCATGCATACTTTAGTCTTGCTAATCACTTTATCCTGCACAAAAACTGTGGGCAAGTTAGTTCATTCAACAGACGCTAGGATATAATACATCAATTTTCTGTTACTTAGAAAGTACAAACTTGTCACAAACAGAACTACAGGGGACTATCCTATTGATGTCGTGTTGTGCGGTACACTTAGTCCTTAATACGGTTATGTATGTTACATGACACTAATGCGCACTTGTTCAGATTCGATGCATCCCATACTACATAGGTCTGAGGGAAAGCCCTTAATCCTTCTTCATCTTGTAGGGTTCAATCCCTCACTATGACTTAAACTACTATGGTAACTACGATAAGTATCCTAGATGTTCTATGAGTTACGAGCTCATGTCCAGACAGCCTGGAGGGGAATCCCACGTCATGACACGAAGCATCGTGTAGAACCTATGAACAATTTAGCCTCCATCATGGGACATGACACCACCCGTAGTCACCAAACACCCTACATGCGCCGCCTGCGGTACAGACTCCTGAAAACATATCCACGTCATGACACGACGCATCATGTAGATAGCCTGTGAATATTCACACATCGTAACTCCGAGACCCTCATACTCGTATTTTTCTTACTTTCGTCACATCTCCACTATGTGCCCAGTGCTTAATTATTTGAATCAAGAATAAAATCAATCCTCTAGAGTTAGCCCTTCCACTATACTGGTCTTAACCATTTATATAACATAACCCCAAATCTTGGTCATTTCATTTCAAATCTTATTTCAACAATTTCTTTTCATTGCCGGTATGAGGCTTAGCTACACTCTAATTCTCAATTTCACTTTATAATCACAAAAATTAAGCTTTCATACTCATAAAGTCTTTTTCGTAGTTCAACATAGTTTCCATTTCATTTCTATGAGTCAATTTCTCACATAAAGTTCAATTCCGATTATAATTTTTTTACATTCAAAACAATCTCAATAAATTCATTTAAATTTTTTACTATTATTTCTTTTATTCAAAAATCATATTTTTCATTCAACTTTCGAATGCATGACTTGCACAATTTATACAATAAAATTCATGAATAAACACTCTTTAAATAAATTTTCTTTTCTCATACAAGATCTTCTCTATAAATTAGGTATAATTTTCTCATGAATTGAAATTACATTTTATACTTATGCAAAAGTCCATTTATAGAAGCCTACTCAATTTTTACTTCTCAATCTCTTTTATTTAAGTCGAAATAGTGTGTAAATATTTTTCATGAAGTCCATATATTTTTATAATAATTATAGTATTTTTTCCGATTTTTAAAAGTCAAAAAATCAATTAAAAAAAAAAAACTATTTTATGCCGAACTCAGGAGTCGAACCAGCGACCCAAGGCCAAACCCACGCTACAGTGCAACGCACTGTAGCACCTGCACTAACTAGAAAGGACAGAGCGCAACCGCGACAGAGGGAGAGGTTTAAATCCCTAAAACTCGTTTTTCAGTTATCGGATTTTTTGTCCAAAAAAAATAAAAAAACAATGTGCTAATGCCCAGTTTCGAACCCAAGACCCAAGACCAGACAAACGGCTACAGTAAGCGCACCCGAATGCACCCAATAACCAATAAGTCCAAGTGACTAACCTAATATGGGTTGGGTATTAGGGGTTTTGATTCCAGTTTCTGTTCACTTCGAATTTTTCATAAAAACAACTTATTTTAAACTCTTTTCTTCTCCAATTTCATTCTAAAATTCCAGAATATAGTTTTTATGCATTTCTAATAAGTCAGTAAAATAAAACTTAATTTTTTCACAAAAAGTGTAATTTTCCTCTCTAAGTACATTTTTATCTACAATTTCGAAAATGTGCATACAAGTATAGTTTCTTTATAATTTTGCATTCAACCTTCTCATAGATCTCTTTCATTAATTATTATTATTATTATACAATCATTTCAGTAACAAAATATCCTTTTATCTTGCTACTAAAAAGTGAATTAGTAAAAATCAGATTTTTGTATGGTTATCATTTCAACTAACTAAACATACAATCATGTATTCTTAGTTTAGCACATAACAATCAATTAAAGCATGGTAGCATGGTTAATTCTAAACTAACAATCACAATTTTGCAATTAATTAACATTCTTTTAACATACATTCAAACCATTACAATTTTGTCTCATTATCACAACACATGGCTAAATTAACTAATGATTATTCTCAATTTTATCAACCATACCCTAGCATGATGTCTAATTAGAAGTTCGAGAAAATCACCCACCTCTAATGGAGAGAAAATAAACAAAACTCCTAGGGATATCCTACAATGAACAAGGGAAGCCTCCTCCTCCTAGTTTGAACCACCAAGTTGATTCTCCTCCTAGCTTGATGATGTGGGACTCCTCTTCTTGCTCCTTGGAATAGGCCGGCCAACTTGGCGGAAGGAACACACAAAAATTTTGCACTCAATCTTTTAAACTCACAATCTTCTCAATCTTTTATCTCAATAATTTTATTTTACTTTCTTTCTTTCTATTCTTTTCTTTTCAATTCTTTAGGTGTGAGAATGAAGGGGGGGGGGGGGGGGAATTTATACAAATTTTGAGGGTAATTGGAGGGCTAGGATTAGTCCAAATGGTTAGGATCAAGGGTCAAGATGAACTAGGGAGTTATAGAAACTACCCATGATGAAGCAACCAACTCTCCACCTCTCCCATCTCTCCCTCTCTCCTATGCACATCCGGCCAATGGTAAAAAGGTGCACATTGCACATTCTAGTGCATGCACGTGCCAAACTAGTATCTCCCTTTTACAAGTTTGTTCATGTGAATTAATTAATTGTTCACTAAACTTGTCTACACTACAAGTTAGATTAGTAAAAAGAAAAATTAAGTTAAATAAGCTCACTAATGGGCCAATTAACTATGGGCTCTACTGATTAAATTAATTAATTAATTAAGATGGGTTAAAAAGAGACAATTAGGCCTAGGATTTAATTAAACTTTTAAAAATAGGTCTTTTCTGAAAATAACGAGAACAGTTACTTGTTCAAGCTATAAAGAAATATTTTTTTCTAGAAAAATATGGATATAAAATTATACGTGCAAGATACGTAAAATCACAAACTCTTCATAAATAAAAGTTCAGGGTATTACACCGCACCCCAAACATAGTTTGGGTAATAAACACCGCACCCCAAGCCGGTTCTTGGGTATTAGAAGGTCTAGCCCAAACCCCCAGGATTTCTGTAGGCACTGGTAAACAAAATTTAACTTTTATAATCATTTTCACTCATCTTTTTACCCCATTTTATTATAACATATCATATCATCATTTATCTCAACATATTATCACATATTCATACAACATGTTATTTATTGTCTCATTTTATCACATATTATGCATACACCATGTCATTTAACTTGTAATATTATCACATCATATTATTACATATCATAAATACTCCATGTTATTTATCTTGTCACATTATAATATATTATGTATATACCATGCTATTTATATTATCATATCATTTTATCACATATTATTTCACCTTAATCACCTGCATATCATACATATACCAAGCCACTAATTTCATTTTTTATCATATCTAATTCTCATTTATCAGCCATATGTCATATGTACATCGTGTCAGTTAACACATCATAATATCATATATTTAATTTTTATTTATCACCTGCATATCATACATACACCATGCCCTAAATCACATCATATTATCATATATATACCCAATATATCACTATAGCACCAAATATTCAAAATCATGCAAATACACCACAGAGTACAATTTCAACTATTAAAATTCTGTATTTTCTATTAATTCCTTATCTAGCCATAACTATCACAAATCACATTGGATAAGCCTAAAATTTTGCCACAACATAAAATATATCTACTATGATCATACTCACCTGTCAAAAAGCAGAAACTCGGTATATAGCTCCTCTGCTACATGTCTGAGGTCGCTACCACCGCCTATTACCAAGTTTGAATATCAATTAGTGTTAAAAATTCTCAAACCAATCCAAATTTATAGCTAGAAATACTTTGAGTTCTTACAGGCATTTCATCGAACGCCCGGCATGCATTATACATATGCACACACTCACAATTTATTAGTTAGGTTTTAAGCCTATAAATTCCTCAAAAAATTATTTGAAATTGTTTCTCATAATTTTTAACAATTCTTATTGCCAATCTCTAACAAATTCCAAGCATAAACTCTTCTAATTTCAAACCCAAATCTCTACTCTTTTCAAATTTACTTCTACCATATCAAATAAAGAATTAATTGCTTCTAACATAAAGATTATCCATTCATCTCCCCACTACCCTATTTCTCCTGCCAAAAATTGAATAATTATAACCCTATACAATTTAAGAAAATTATTTCTCACCTTCCAACCAACGCCAGAATAGTGAAGAGCACCATCAAATTAGCTAAAACCCCATAAGAACTTCTAAAAATGGCTAAGAGTTATGGAAATTAGAAAACCCAAAATGAAGAAGAAAAGAAGGAAAGAAAGGTCGGCCATGGAGGGGAAGTGGTCTAGACGGAAATGAAGAAGGAGGATGGGAGGGGTGAGTTGATAATTAAATGGGAAAATTGCTTATAAACCCCTCAAATGATCTTCGATTATTTATATACCCATATATTTCTATTTTTCATAATAAACTCTAATAAAACTCACTCCATCGAATGAATAAATTAATTAAGGAATAAATATAAAATAAAATTGCAAATTTATGCATAATAATAATAATCATAATAATATTTGATAGCAATAAAAGAATTACAAATGACTAATTTGAAATTAGAGGGGTGTTACACCTTCTCAAAACATTTCTTTCGGATCAGTATGCACTCGCATCTAAGCTTCTGGGATCGGTTAGATTGCAATGGCAAAATGAGATTTGGGATCCAACTTTCGTTGCATTATAGGGCTCATTGAAGGAAAACTGGAAAAACTCCGTTCTTAGCTCTTACCTGGCAGGAACAGGTTTTTCACTACGACCAAACAACTTGTGGTGCGACATTGAGAAGAACAAAAACTTCTCTGTTAGGTTGTTATACGCTAGACTAAACTTTAGAGGTTGCAGACCGCAATGATCTACCATTGTGTGGAGGGTCAAAGTGTCGTTAAAGATCAAGGTCTTCCTATGGATGGTTCTCAGTGACGATGTCCTTGTTGGTGTATGCCCTAGAGGTCAGTTATGTATTGATATTACTAGTTTACATTGTATTGTGACATTTATTTCATATTTATGCATTTCGTTTATTGTTTTATTTATTGTGAATTAAATGAACATAATGAAGTCCTTAGAATCTTAAGTTCAATGTCATGGGATATCAAGTGCATGACTTGATTGTGTACTTGATTGTGTGATCCTATTGGCTGAAATCAGAACATTGTTCTTAAATGTTCCTAATTAAGTATTATTGTGAATTAGGACAACGATAATACGTAGAGACTAGTGTGTGCGTAGTCTGATAACCATTCTCACAGGTCATGGATATGAAATATCAAGTCTTCACATGGGTACATATTAGAGTAATAATATACTAAACTGACCCACCATGAGAAAGCTGCATGGATCATTACGTGAGTGTCATAAGCGGTTCTCACAGTGACCATGGTGTACGTAGTCCTTTGACTTGAAGTCACTACGGTTCCCCACATGAGAAGTTATATGTTTTAATGCCGTCAAACGTTGTCTGTAATAAGGTGATTATAAAGTCGACTATTGGATATACTACAAATCATGCGAGGGATGTGAGTGACTTAGATAGGATTTGTCTCTCCTACATAACATGAGTGCTGCAGAAGATACCAAGCAAAGGCCTCGTTCATTGCAATTTTGAGAACATGTTGGATGATTTAGCTAAACCGGAACAACCTCTACTTTTATAACATTAATAGCACTATCTTTAGTGCTTTACCCATTCATAAATTGATTTTTTCTTGGTCAGATGTCACGTCTGAGAGGGCGTGAATTTCGGGGGCACTACATGGTGTGGAGTACGAGGACGATGAGATAGTGATTGGGCCTACTTTAGAGTAGGGTTTGTTATTATGATAGTGATTCAAAGATATGAGACCTTCCTTTAGGATTGTTGAGGGTTTCTTTTCTTTGAATTTGGTTTGGTCAAATTGCCTGACTCCAGGGTTGTTGGGGTTATGGAAACTTGTTGTTTTTATTTAAAGTCATGCTTATTGTTCTTCACATTATGGGATGCTCGCATAGTTTCATTAGGGGATGGTTCCTCTCAGTCATCTAGGTTTTGTTTCTTTACTTACTCATTGATATGGATAAAATTAGAGCCACTAGATCTCTCCACACATCTCAAACCTTCTCAAGGGCGGAACGGTAATTTCACAGCAACTACAAGTCTACAAGAAGAGCATAGGCCGTCTCTAGGCCCATCAAGCTCAATCAGACCCACAATGGAGGCTTACTTACATTCTAAGAAAACAGAATTTAAGCTAATTATGGTTGTTAGTTAAATCCCCTATCTAAAACAGAATTATTAACTAATTATATCCCATCACCATGAGAATTTGGAGTTTAGACGAAAAAGATACATTTTCAGGTATATCTTTTGTAACTAACTCCTAGCGTAACCCCCCCCCCCCCCAATCCCGTCAAAGGCAATCAATACTTTTCCACAAAACTCTAATCACCTTTCTGAGTTACTGACTTGAGCGTCAGATAGTCTTTCGCTGGGGCCACCTCCCACTGTTTAGACTTTGTGCATGTTCGACAGACATTTTCAGAAGTCCCTATCCAAGTCCAGACGTTCTCAAATGTTCATATTCAGATCAAGGAGTTTAAGCCATCAAATTCAGATCAAGATCATTTGTATAGATCTTTAACTTTCCTCCTAAAACAGAACTCATCATCTGATTGCTCCCACACTAGGAAAATCAGCAATAAATTGACGCCATATGTGGTAAAGCACAGATCTACCTCTCCGATCATCTCTGACAAAAAATCACTTTCTGCCATGTCACCAGTAAGAAAGACGAAGACGACGGCTGTCACCCTCCCCTAGAGGGGTCATCCTCCTCCTCCGCCATTTCAACCCCCTCATCCGCCGTCGCCTTCATCTTCATGGTTGTCATCTTCGGAACAACCTCTGACCGCCATGGCCATCACCGCCTTGTACTGGTACCATGACATCGCAGCCACCACCTACCACTGCCTCGATGTCATTGCTATTGTCGATGCTCCTCTTTCTTCCACTCGGGTTGTAAGAGAACTGGGCCCAAATCCATACAAAATATAATCTGATCCTGCTTCCAAACCGATCTGACCTGGTGCTACCAACCAATTCCAGTCATATCTGTAATACCCCAAATTCCAAACACAAGTAATTTATAGCAAAACCAGGAACTTTACTTCAAGTTCGTACAAAAATACAGTAAAATTAATATTTTTTTCATTACAATATCATTCTTTACAATACATAGCGGAAATTTACGTATAACATACAACTTATATCATTAAAAACTTCAATCTTGCAACATCTCTTGACACCAACTCATGTCCATGCCGCTTACTAATCTGAGTCCTATAAAACTTGAGAACTGCGGGCACGTCAGTTGAATGCAACTGACACAATGTTGTAACAAAGTGATCTTCAATTTTAACAATCACAAACTTGAATGCAAACAGAAAATCTGACTACCCTAAATATGTTAGTGTATGTTAAGAACCTAATGACTAATGCAGACACATATGCATATAATGAAATCCTAATGCATACTTGTTCAGATTCTATGCTGCTCATACAACATAGGTCCGAGGGCAAGCTCTTAATGTACTCTTCATTATAGGGTTCATTCCCTCGTTATGCAGTCCTAGAACCATGACGAAAATCAAGATTTAGACATATTGTGAGTATTGGTTCTCGCCCTGAAACTCTGTAGGTCAAACTCCTACCTCAGATAATTTGGATACTATTTCACTCACATTTCAGAATAAATGGAGAATACCACACCCCGTAGGTCACTCTGTAACCCTCATCACATGAATGCCTAATGAGTATTGCACTCGTCCCGGAAATCCAGAGATCATACCCATATGGGAATATCTCACCCTGTGGATGACTCTGGGCCCTCCTACTCATGTTTGCACAAGTTTCGTCACATCTCCCATCTAGTGTCTATCCTTAAAAATCAAGCATAATAGATTTGACCTAGAGCTAGCTTACCCTACCGGACTTAAACCAAATCACTGAGAACATAAACCCACACTGGCCATCTCTCAAATTTCATAAATTATAATCTGCCGGCACCTTGGGTCTCACTCAGCCTCTATAATCCACACATAACAAAAAAGTCAGAAACCATCCAGGTTATTCTTAACCTCTTTCATACAATTCTCATTCATTCATATAACACATTTCATTCTCTTATACATTTCTTCTAATTAATCAATCTCAAAATAACTAGATAGCCTTTTCATTCAATAAAATATAATTTTTCAATAAAACTTCCATTTCATAAAAACTTATCAAATCAAAATTAACATAATTTAGACCCCAAATAAACCTATAATTTATCCATATTCATCTCAAAATTAATTAATATCACATTTAAACCTTCTTTAAGTTAAAACTTTCTCCAAAGTGAAAAAGAGTAAAAAAGAATTCATTTAAAACAAAATGAGCCCATCGGGCTTTGAACCAGGGAGCAATCAAGCACCCAACGCCCTAATCCAAAGACTCAAGCCAGAATTTTCACTTCCCAATCACACAGAAAATAGTCTACAAAATAATTATAAATGTTATTGTCACTCAATTCAATTTTAAAATAAAATTTCCAAAAAGAAAAGAATCTCACAGATTCGAACCCGCGACTTGCAACAAAGAGCCCAAGCACCCTAAACCAAACGCACTAACCAGGCAATCAAGCCACGAATTCTGTCATCTCTCTCTGGAAACTTACATAACCTCCGTATTTTTGGACTCTAATCATCTTTGGATTTTGTCACGCCCCGCTTCCCAAAATACAGAAATACGAGTACATAACGTAGGCCCAACGAATGATGTAAATATCATCCATAAGTTGTACCAGTCTAAATCAACAATATGAACAACAAATATAGCCACACAAGGAAATATAATCACATGAATCAAAGAAAAACTTCAATAATAATGAAATAATTTAAAATAATATCCAACATAATATCCAATATCTGGAAAAATAAATAAACTCCGGGACAAAAGCCCAAAACAATGTATAATATCAAAGAAAATGTTCAAAATAAATAAATCTAGCATAAAGTAATTTAAGCAGCACAATCTTCGATTTCATCTTCTAGAATCATTGCTCACCAATTACTTCCGATAGTGATCCTTCAATACCTGTAAATTCTTGATCTAAAAAGAAAGAAAATAATTTCCTTAGAGCAAGTCATGGACAGAAAGTAAGGAAAACAGGGAGTAATAGGAACATAGTATATCAAAGAAAAGGGACAGGATCAAGTCAGTAACAAAATCAAAGATTTTATCAAAAAAAAAAAAACAAAATCAAATATTGGAAATAATTTCAAAGGTTTATATTTAATCATGCATTTAATTAGTAATGTCAATTTAAATTCTATATTGGTGACAATATACAGGATCAAGCATGAAATGTCAAATACAGGTTATCAATCATTTTATTAACCTATCTAGTGCACGTTCTACTGTGTCCCATTCCACAGATTCGGCACAAGCACACAGTGAATGCTTTAGAATGATGGTGAATTCATGGATCGTGTACTCGGTATCAAGATGACAAGATATCATGATAGCATGATCACACAATGACAAGCATTTCTCCACCTTCCATGTAATGAATCATGTAAGCAAGTAGGCCTTTACCGAGTACATTTTCCGTTTGTTCACTACCACGTCAACCCATAATACCCCGGCTTGTTAATACTTTATTTCATCCTATGTGAGCATGTAAGAATGTTTCAGGGTTCTATTATGCTAGGTGTGAATAATTCTACTCGTTACAGACAAAACAAGAAGCATACATGTTAAATTAACACAAATCACACAATCTGGACAGCAGGACGTTACTGTACAACAACACTAATTCTTGCTGCTACAAAAAAGCAAATCTGGATCCGTCAGGGGTTCTAGAATCTAGACTCTCTGTCGGTTCCGGAGAATATACATACAACATATGAAAGTTACAGAAACTAGGTTGAAAATCCTATTCTTTTCAGATTTTATGTTAAGGCAGCAAGTTATAGATTGTATAAACACATATGAATTATGTCAGAAAACTCATCATTTAAATCTACAAAAATTCAGGGTGATTCTTACACATCCCTAGTCTCAGCCAAATTTATTTCACATTTTAATTTTACTATTATCATGTTCTATTTATTTATAAATCATAAAGATACGCTTGAATTTGGAAATCTGGAAATTCAGACCCAGCTAACTAAAAATAAGATATCTCACAGATTATAATTTGGAATTCAGTTCCGTCAAATGTTCTAAAAAGTAGACTCATGTGGCTATAATTCATATTCACAAAGTTATTTCAAGTTATAACGGTAACAGGGTCGAAAATCTGATACAAAAAGGAATAAACAGCAGCCCAGAAAATAATTTGATATGAATAGGCAATAACTTCATCATACGAACATATAATTCATGAAAATAACAAACAAAGTGTTATTTGATGATTAACATGCAGATTTCTAAATTTATGAAGCAATTTAAAATCATGGTAATCAATTCATTAAATCAAATTCAATCTAACATATTCAATTCATTAAATAGTTCTATAACATGGATCTAGTTATTTTTCATGTATAACGTGCATATGCAATGTGCAATAGGGACTAGGATTTGAATCAAAGATAAAGGCATGATGTTAAGAATATATTGGGTTAGCCTGTGTAAACCCTCAATATATTTAACGGAATTTAAATAGCAATATGATAAAAAGGATTGGGATCTACTTGCGGAGATCAAAGAAATTTTTGAACAAAACAATAAACTAGTTCATGAAAGAGACTTGCCTGTTAGATGCTAATTTTGAATATAACAGAATAACGGGATGAGAATCCCGGGCGACGAATCACGAACTCACACATGCAACCACGTGCACACAGAAAAAGAACTCAACACAGCAATCAAATCCTTCCTTCACAAAACAGCAAACACCAGAAGCTCCAACACGCTCACACAAAACATAAAACACCCAAACTTCCCCCTACTTTAACCCGAACAGCAACCAACGGGGAGACTCACGGTGGCTGCAGGCGGTAGCGGTGGTGACTGGGGACGGCAGTCGACAAAGAGGGAAGAGGCAGGAGGTAGCGGTGGTCGGGATGTACGATCGGAGTAGTGGCGTCGATGGGCTAGGGAGAACAGAGGGAGTGATCAGGGTGGAGTTCGACGGGGTGTAGGGCTATCGAGGCTAGGGTGGTGGTTGATGGTGGGAGGCAGCAGATGAGGACGAGGAAGGTGACGGTCAATGGAGGGCTGGGGCGATCGGAGTGGTGGTGAGTCGGGTTGGTTTCAAAACAACAAACAGAGGTGAGGGGAGGGAGAGCGGCGGGGTAGGGGGTGAGAGAGAGAGAGAGAGAGAGAGAGAGAGAGAGAGAGAGAGAGAGAGAGAGAAAGAGATTATATTAAATTAGGGTTAGTAGGCTTTAATAGGGTAGTTAAGATGTTGGGTTTTAGGTTGCGGGTTAATGGGTTTAGGGTATGGGTTTTGTCACGCCCCACTTCCAAAAAATACGGAATACAAGTACGTGACATTAGCCCAGAGAATGACTTGCGTCATCCATAAGCTATTTACTCATTCAACTCAACAATAATAACAATACAAACAATTGCGCAGGCAATAATAATAATCATATGAACAATAATACTTGGAATAAAATAATATGAAATATCCAACTACAATAATCTAACATCTAAAGACAATAATAATATCCGGGTCATAAGACCAATACAATAATAAATCCAATCACAATAATAATAAGTCTCAATACAATAAGTCCATGAAATAATAATCAACTAGAAAGCAATAAATCTTTAGAAAGCTTATTTTCCAATTCCAGCAGGTAGTTCTTCATGATCACCTATGAACACTTCATCTAAAAAGAGGAGAAAAAATTGTCCTTAGAGCAAGTCATGGACAGCAAGTAGAGAAAGCAAGGAACAATGGAATAACGATATAGAAATGAATTGAATGGATCAATAGGAATCAATAACATGGGACAATGGCAATAATCAATATCATGATAATCGATGTAATGGTTATAATCAATGATTCAATATTCAATAACAATATTCAATGGTCGATGTCAATAACACTTAGACAATATTCGATAGCAATAGGAACAATGATGTACAATTTGAAATGTTGATGTAGTATCAATTCTTAAGTCTATAATTCATTATAATACTAACTAATGCACGTTCTACTACATTCCATTCTACAGTTTCGATGCATACAATCAATTTCGTTTAGACTTAAGTGAAAGATTCTACAGATCATGTACACGGCATGATAACATTATTTGTAGTATTGGTGCACACTGGTTGGCTTAATAACAATAAAACAATACATGGTCAATTGGGATACTGTAATCAGTAATCCAACAATAAACCGATAACAATAACACTAGCCAACACACATTATTTTGGGAAACATGGCCCACACTTCCGTGTACAGTCACTATATCATCAACTACTCCAGTCAGTCCCTTAAACTCCGGCTTGTTAATTATTTTATTAATGCAACAATACAATATGCAATTAAGAGACATTAGATGAACAATAGAAACAATAGGAGAACAGTAGGATGATAACTTGAATTGGAACGATTAGAATGATGACAAAAACTCATTAGGATCATGCAATGCAACTTATACACTTCAATTCAAACAATAGTATGATAGAGGAATAATTAAATTAAGAAAAGATGAAAGACAAAATTCTGGACAGCAAGAGTCATCTGTACTAAAACTGAATTTCCTGCTGTTCCAAAAATCAAAAACTGAAACCGTCAAAAATTCTGAAAACTATACTTCCACATGATTCCAATGCATATTTAAAATACAAAATCCGACAACAGTAGCTAGGTCAAATATATCATTCTTTACAGGTTATATGTTCAGGCAAAAAATTGACATCAAGTTGCTATATTTTTAGAATATGTGAAAACTCGATAATAAAATCGTCAAAAATATTTATTAAACTCCTAATCATGTTAACTAATATTCTAAAAATTATCAGAGCAATATTTTAATATTAGATTAGCCTTTTAATAGTTTAAACATGAAGATATACATGAATCTGAAATTCTGGAAATAAAACACAGCAGTAGTAAAATCATCATAACTTTTATAATACAACTCGGAATTCAGCAATTCAAGATGTTCTGGAAACTAGAGACATAGGGCTACAACTCTTATTCAGAAAATTATTTATTTTGAGATCAAATGCTGGGTCGAAAATGTCAGACAAAATACAGATAGCAAGCAACATACATATTTTTGGATATTTTTCATGAAATAAATTGATTAAACATTATGGGTATCAATTCTACAGTCAATAAATCTTATAATCAGCATCATGGGTGTGATAGCATGGTAAATACAATTAAAACACACACATATACTATTTTAAAAAAAAACCAAACATCAACCGATCATTCAAACATACAACCTAGCAAAAAAACTACGGTAGATTAATTGTGTGATGATTATATGCATAACCCTATTAATGATACTATATGAGTACGTGAAAGATTCAATATTTAGAGTCAAAAGTGGCACGAAGTCGATGATATTTGGATTAGCTCATGTAAGCCCTCAATATACTCAACGAAAAGAGAAGAACAACATACGATACGATGAACAATTGGATCTACTTGCAAGAATTTCAATAAAACCTTGAATTTGATACAAGATTCAATCCAAGAGAAAAGTGACTTGCCTTATGGACGATTAGATCTGTAATACTGAGAATAACGGGATGAGAATCCCGGAGCAATGGCAATGATCGCAAACAAAGTAGATCTTGAAGATGATCGACGATCGATGATTAGTGCAAGATCATGCAAACAACGTCCGAGATCAAGAGATCAAGATGACCAAAGATCCAGCATTAAGATGAAGCTCCCGATGTTGATGATCATGATCAGATCAAGGGTAAAGATCAACAACAATAGGCAATAACTCAAAATAGCAAACAACCATTCTCGGATCCAAAACAGCACACAGCTAAATCGATCAATCAACAACAGTGAATGGCAGCAAGGTTTTCAGTTCGACTGGCGGTAGCATGCGGTGACTGGAGTGGCGAACGGTGGTGGTAGGAATAGCAGGGGGCAGTTGTCGAGTGCGGTGGTTGACTGTGCAGGGGTAGGCAACGGTGGCAAGGCGGCTTGCTCTGCTTCGGGGAGGAAAACAGAGGAGGGAGAAAGTGGTGGAGTCGGGGGACTGCTGTGGAGCTCGAGGAAGGTAGAGGAGGGGTCGCGAGGATGATAGGACGAGGGTGCAGAGGTGGGCGATAGGTTCGGGTTGCGACTGTGGCGAGGAGTACAGTTGTAGTGAGGGAGTGCAGGAGAAGGTGGGTGGTGAAGCTCTGTTTCGTTTTGAAACAGAGGAAGGGAGAGGGGGTGAGGTCGAAGCCATGGCAGGGTGGAGACGAGGATGCGACGGAATGGACGAAGGCGAGGAGCAGTCGACGAGGAGAGACGATGGGTTCACGGGACTGAGAATGGTGGTTGGAGGACGATGGCGGCAGAAGGTTGATGGGTTTGGAGGTGCAGGGTGCAAGTAAGGCAGGGGCATCGGGAGGTTGATGGCGATGAAGGTGAGCGGGAGTCAAGGGCAGTGGTCGAAGGAGATGAGATGGCGAGGTGCCAGGCGGTAATGGCAGGTGATGGAGGATGATGAAGATGATGAACAGGGGATAGGGTTGGTTGGGGGGTTTCAACAGTAGGTGGCTAGGGTAGGTGGGTTAGGTTAGGGTTAGGTTATAGAGTCCTATTTATAGGGTTTAGTTGAGATATTGGGTTATTGGGTAATTGGGTTAGAATCCAATAGGAGAAATAATAGGGTTTGAGCTTCTAGATCCAATAGGGAAGTAAAATATCTAACAAAATAGGATTTATAACAAAATATAATTCGTATTACATGATAGAAATTTATTTGAAATAACTACAAATACAGTTGTTAAATAGAAATGGATTGTTAAGAATCAATTAAGAGTAATAATAATAATAATAATAATAATATTAATAATAATAATAATAACAATAATAATAACAAATAATAATAATAACAATAACAATAATAATAATAGTAATAACAAGATTATATAACCAAATAGGAATTTGGTTCAACAATTTTATTAAAATGATCCAACTAGTAATAATATAAATAGTCGATCAATGAGGGATAGAAAATAAAGTTAAAATATACCATCGTTCGAAATAAATATAGTTTTCGATGAAAAAACACTTTAATAAAATATCCGAAACGAATTTAGCACAAAATAAATCAAAATACAGAAAATACACGGAAAATACTTATTGGCTGGAATGGGGGTTATAGGTTTAGGCTTAAAAAAGAGAGAAATAAATAGAAATCAATGGGATAAACATATAGCGGATCAATTTAAACCCAAAACATAAAAGAGTAAATTTTGTAGTGAGCCAAAAATGCAGGATTCAAGCCAAAATTGTACAAAATGATCAAAGAGGATAAATGAGCCCAAAGAAAAGCAAGATTTATTATTTAAAAGGTGTTCGAATACAATAATCCAGAAAGAAGAAAATAAAATACAATAAAATCCATAACAGAAAAATAGGGGTTACAGATTTGATCTGCGAAACGACTCTAATTCCCATTTCAATTACAATACGTTCTGACTCATAAAATGACCATTCAACAGTACATCGGTTTATAGCATTTTTAATTGTATAAAATAATCCAACTATTTATCAACAACACATTCTTAATCACGAAAAGAGATAGTATACTCCTTCAATCAATTAATCTCATCGGTAAAATTTTCAATAATGATATATTCATCCATAGCATTACATAATTTTGTTTTCTTTTTCCTCATTGCCTTTTATTAATTTCATGGTTAATATTAAAACAAGAATAGATATTTATATTAACCTCCGCTTCTTCTTCATGAAAACTTATCTTATAAAAGAAATCAAACTAGTATATTTGTCACGCTCCGCTTCCCAAAAATTTGGAATGCAAGCACGTGACATGGCCCAGCGAATGACTTGCGCCATTCATAGGCTGTCATCGATTCAACTCAACAATATAAAACAGGAAGTAAAACAACCACGCATGCAAATAAAAGAAGTAATTACATAAATAACAATACTTGAAATTTTAAGCATAAAATAAGCCAACATAATATAAATCCAACATCTGAAATCAACAATAACAATATTCGGGTCAAAAGCCCACAAATACAACAATTAATAATCATTTTTTAATTATTAAGGTTCTAAAAAAAGAAAAAGGAAACAATAATTATTCAACAGCGCAGAAACACAAGTCTTTCACCATTGTTGTTCTCCTAGTCCATCAGGCAAATCTTCCTGATTACCTGTAAGCTGTTCATCTAAAAGAGAGAAAAAATATGTCCTTAGAGCAAGTCATGGACAACAAGTAGAGAAACAGAGAAACAATGACAATAACGGTATAACGATGAATTCACTAAACGATGAAATCAATAGTATTGAACAGTGACAAGGCGATAATAGTACAATGTACAATAACGATGATTTATAACCATAACAATAAACAATAACAATAATGGTAAATAATAACGATAACACTGTTCAATGACGATGACAAAATGCAATGACAATGCGATGAAGTATATAGTCTATTATTCATGTTTAATCCTAACTAATGCACGTACTACTGTATCTCATACTACAGGTTCCATGCATACAATCAATTTTATTTAGACTAAGAAGGTAGATTCTATAAGTCATGTACTCGCACGATAACAATAGCAATTTCTTGCACAATAACGATAACAATAGTCGGCATGATAATACTAAAACAATACACGATGAATTGGGATAGTATGGTCAGTAATCCAACAATAAATCGATAGCACTAGCCGACATAATATTTTGGGAACAAAGCCCACAATTCCAAGTACAGTCACTATAGTATCAACTACCCTGGTCAACCCTTAACCCCGGCTTAATTAACATTCTTTACTCAATTAACATGCAATACTAATAGGGAACAATAGAGACAGATATAACAATGGAAAACGATAAGCTGATAAATAAGGAACACTAGAATGATGACAACACAACCCTAAGATCATGCAATGTAATCTATATAATTAAATACACCAAATTCAACGTTATAGATTCAATTATATATTATTAAACATAGAAACCCAATTCTGGACAGCAGTAGGTTGCTGTACCAAAATTAGAATTTTCGTTGCTACAGGATAGCAAATGTGGACCCGTTGAAGGTCTAGAAACTAGATTTCTGTCCGGTTCCAATGCATATAAATAAGATACATAAAAGTTGTAGCATCAGGTATCAAAACAGCAAACTACACAGGATTTGTGTTCAGCCAGAATTTATAAAACTAAGTTTATACATATGAAACAAGTTTGAAACTTCATTAATTACTTCCAGAAAATTTTAGGAATGTTCTCTAGTGTGTCTAGTATCAGTATACAAAATTTTAAGTCATTATCTTACAGGTAGCATGGTTAAATTAATTATAAATCAGAGTGATGCAGCAGTTTTTAGAATCTGGAATTCTACGACACAGCAGCAGTAAAACTGCGATAACTCACAAACCATAACTCGGAATTCAATTTCATCAAAAGGGTAGTAAACTAGACATCTGGGGATACATTTCATATTCAGAAATTTATTGATTTTGATGACATTATCTAGGTCTGTTTAGGTTGGCAGTAAATTTCAGGGTCTCAATATATTTTTCATGCATAAAATGATTAGAATGTTATGAACGATGAGTTAGGGGTCGACAACATAAACCACAGCAAGTTACATCTATGTGAGTATGGTATTAAGATGTATAATGTCTATAATCTTACTAATCACAATCAACTAGCACACCATCTTCAATCATATGAATAATCAACACTAGTATATAATCTACAATAGTTGTGTAATGTCATAACATGAAATGTAATAGCAATCCCTCTTCCTATATTTAGTAATTAACTATATGAATGGATGTAAGATCTCAATAAGTCAGAGGCAAAAAGACGGCACAACGTCGAGACTACTACTTGGATTCACTCGTGTAAATCCGTAGTATCCCAACGATAGATAACAATAACAATATACGATAATAAATAGGGATCTACTTGCGGGATTCAATAAACAATTTTGAATACGATTCAATATAATTTGAAAATGAGATGACTTTCCTTTAAATGACAATTAGATCTGATATATAGAGAATAACGGGATTAGGATCCCGGGCGACGATCCACGATCACACGTGCAAGCCCGTGCAAATCAGCAAAACACAGCAACACGATCCAACAGCAAAACAGCAAACACCGAATGCCAAATCCCACACACAGAACGGGACACACCGAAAGCACCCACTGTGCTTCGTCCCCACAGCAGATCCCCACACAAACAGCAAACACCACTCGGATTTGCTACACTCAGAACACCAAACAGCAAAAATGCGAAAACGCCCACTGCCTCTTCTCTTTCCTCACTTCGACAGAGAGAGAGCACGGGAGAAGGAACGGCGACCACCGCGGTCGGGGGTGACGGCAGTGGCGACCACGGCAGAGGTGGCGATGTCGTCGCTATGGTCGGGAAGTGACGGCAGCGGCGAGGGCGACCAAGGGACGGCGGTAAAAGGGCATCGCTCTGTTTTGCACCGAAAATAGGGGAGCGAATACGGTGAGCTTTCGGGGCTTGGACGACGATGACGACGAGGCAAGGGGACGTCGATGGTTGCGGGGGACAGCGGAGAGGGATCGACGAGGCGAATAGGAGGAGCGGCGATGGGTTAATGGCGATGGCGAAGTCGATGGCGACGATGGGTGGATGGGTTCGAGCGAGTCGAGCGGTGGGGATGATGATGGGAAAAGACAGTGACAATGGGGAAGGGCAGCAATGGAGGTGGAGAGGTTGGCACATCAATGGGGGGTGCTCGGTTGACGGCTCAAGCGAAGGAGGAAGACGAAAGGGGTGAGCGGGAAAGGCGGGTTGTGCAGGGGGGGTTCGACAGTGAGAGGGGGAGGGGTTGCACAGGATCGGGGCTAGGGTTAGGGGTAAGCACAGTATAGGCGGCTGAGTGTTTGGGTTATTAGGTTAAGGTTTATTAAAATAGTAATGGTATAATAATAGCCACAAAATGGGGAAGATTGTAGGCAGATTGTTAGGGATTCAATTTTCAATTTTTGGGGGGTCACAGGATGTGGTGATGATTAGGACAGATTTTTGGGGATTTGACTGTTAGTGGGGATATGGAGGTGGTTTTGGGTTAGTGGGCTTGAGGGTAGGATCCAATAGAGGTGGATATTGGGTTTGGGTACAAAATGGGTCAAATAAGAGGACAATTCACAACCAAACAAGATAAAAGACAACATTATGAAATTAAATTTTAGATTAGAAAAGAGGGAGTAAGATTCAAATAGTCAAACTAAAATCAAGGATAAATCATGAATAATATTAGAGTTGGTATTATTCGATACAATAATGAGACAAAATGAAATGTAATAGAATTACAATGGAGATTACATTGGGTATCGATAATAAAAGGGGAGAAAATGAAAACGGGAGTTACAATATTACTATTAAAATTTCGATCAACATTCAAAAAGCGTTCATACATTCATGTTATACTACATTATATCATGCTACTATAATTTAATTGAAATTTTGGAAAGAATCAACCATACATACATTTCTAATTTTTACAAACCATTATGTCACTAACAAAATATTAAAAATCAATGGAATATTCACACAAGTATACTCAAACATAATCACAATCTACTCATAAATTTAAGCATAAAACATTTCTACATAAAATTAGAAAATGGAAGAACACCCACTTGTTTTTTATGGATTCCTTGCACTAGAAAAAGTGTCCAAGCCTTTGCTCCTCCCAATATCAAGATCTGCTCTCAAAGAATGTAAATATGAGAAGAAATGAAATTTTTTTCTTCTCTCCTAGTGTTGACCGGGATCATATAGTGAGAGGGAGAGGGTTGAGTTGAGGGCTAAAACAAGATCTTAAATTGAACTACCCACATTCCTTAATAATCTCCCCGCTCTCCCATGTTCTTTGACCAGGTCCTTGCTTTTCTTTTCAAAATTTGGCTAGCAGAACCAAGGGTGGGGAGTGCACGGGTTGCATAGTTTGCACCAATATGCACACTAGTTATAAAATAAAGTAGCCCTTCTCATTAGCAAAAAAAAGAAGTTCGATTAAACATATTAAGAATTCTTTTAGATCTAAATCTCTACATGTTTAAATTAAGCATAATTAAAATTATTATGCACGGTTCATTAACAATATAATCAACACGTGCATTTAAAAATATGTGTATTGCACGCATAAATAAAAATATATTTGAGCTGGCTCTAAATAGGAGAAAAATGAATTTCGAGAGAACAGAAAAATTTATAAACAATCAAAATACAAAATACGTGGGATATTTATATTAAAATATAATACGGATATTTCATGTAACAATATAAAATACATGTATGTACTCATGTGCTGCAAAATTATGGCAAAATTGTAATAACTCAATTTTGCAGGGTGTTACGCACCATATAATGAATTTGAAGAAATAAGTATATTATAAAATACATAATGTAGAAAACGAAATAAAATAAAGTAGATATATGAGTATCAAGTAAGATATGCGAAGTGAATAAGAATACAAAGTGAAAGAGATTAATACGAACGAAAACATGAAAGTAATAAACAAACTAGGAAAATTAGTAGAAAAGAAATGTGACAGTGAATGGTAATATGGATTGAAAGAAATTTTTAAAAAATATTAATAGGTTAAGTATTAGATAATATAATAAAAGAAAAATATAAATTAAGTAGTCAAATGTGAAAGAAATTGGAAAACAAAATAAATCGAAAAGAACAAAGAAAACCATAGTAAAAATAGATGCTTAAAAACATTAAGTATAGTAATGAGCTCCTCCAACAACTCATTAAATTCATATAATGAGTTCGCCGCTCCGCTCATCACTCGAACTCTTCCAATAATTAGTTCGGTGCTCTTCTTGTCCACAAGCTCCTCCAATAATTCAATAACTCCATATAATGAGTTCGGTACTCCGCTTGTCACTCGAGCTGCTCCAACAATGAGGTTTGTACTCAGCAAGTTTATCACACCCCACTTCCCAAAAATATGAAACACAAGAGCGTGAGATTGGCCCAGCGAATGACTTGCGTCATCCATAAGCTGTTTTTGTTCAACTCAACAATATAACAAGATAAATACAACCACACATGCATAAAAGAACAATCACATGAATAACAATACTTAGAATAAAATAAAAATAACTAAATACGATAATGCAACGTCTGGCACAAAATAACAATCTCCGGGTCAAAATCCCATAATACAATGTTTTATTAAAAGTCAATGCATAAAGTCCAATAACATAAACAACTAAACAACAATCTTAAAAGTGGTCAATCCTCAGAATCTCTGCTCTCCAAGTTCTGTAGGTAACTCTCCTTGATTACATGTGAATACCTCATCTAAAAAGAGGAGAAAAATTATCCTTAGAGCAAGTCGTGGACAGCAAGTAAAGAAGAAATGAACAATGGAAATTCGGTATAACAATGAGTTCAATAAAACAATAGGAATCAATAACAATGGATGATGGCAATAATCAATATTACTGGTAAAAATGCGATGGGTATAACAATAAACTATATCTCAATATTCGATATCAATACTCAATGGTCGATGTCACTATCAATAACAGTGTAATAGTAATAGCAATGAAGATGTTCAATATGCAATGTCAATATTGTGTCAATTCTTAAGTCTATTAATCTTTGGCCTATCTAATGCACGTACCACTGCGTCTCATACCACATGTTCCGTACATACAATCAATGTCGTTTAGACCTAAGTGGTGTACTCTATAGATCTTGTACTCGGCAACGATAATCAATATTCAATAATCACGATTCAATATTCAATGCACGATACGATAATTCGGCAACAATACCATACACGATAGATTGGGTTATCGTCGTAAGCCACAATGAATTGATAAAACAATAGTATATAACAATATTTAGAAAAACACGGGCCCCTCCTCCGAGTATAGTCTCTACATTGTCCACTACTTAAATCACCCTTAAACCCCAGCTTGTTAAACATTTTATCGATGCAATCAATATATTATGCAATTTAGAGAAATTCGAAGAACGGTGGTATCAATAGAAGTAACAGTAGGACAATCAATTAGAATGGTGACCATAGTATATTAGGATCATGCAATGCAATTTATACACTTCAATCCATTCAATATAACGATATATATACAACAATATTAAGAAAATATGGAAAACATGATTCTGCACAGTAAGAGGTTACTGTACCAATGTCAAGTTTTCCATTGCTACAGAAATTCAAAACTAGATCCGTCAGAAGTTATGGAAAGTAGACTTCCCAATGATTCCAACGCGTATTTAAAATATGAAATCCGATAACAGTAGATAGGTGAATTACATCATTCTTTACAGATTACACGTTCTGATTGAAAATCTACATCATGTTGTTATATTTGTAAAATCAGTAAAAGCCCAATTTTAAATTCATCAAAATATTTGTCAAGCCCCTAATCATGTTGACTAACAATCTGGAAATTATCTGGGCAATATTCTAACATTAACTTAGCTTTTTAATAATTTAAACATGAAAAGATACATGAATCAGGAATTCTGGAAGTAAAAATGCAGCAGTAGTAAAAACACCAAAACTTTTGCAATAAAACTCGAAATTCAAATATTTTAGATGTTCTAGAAACTAGAAACATATGGCTATAATTTTCGTTCAGAAAGTTATAATTTTTTATGCCAAATACTAGGTCAAAAAGGGCTCACAAATTCCAGGCAGATAGTAAAAACTAGGGTTCAACATAAAAAGGCGATCTAAACATGATGAACTTCAATTTAATATTTAACAGATCTCAGCATGGTAACAAAATGAAGAATATATCCATACACTAGTTTAACATCAAATATGGCATCAATCAATCATTCAAGCACAACAACATAATAATCATTTCTACAATAGTTTTATTTGTGCGGTGTCATGTATGAATAACTTCTATTATCAATACTATATGATGCATGAAAGATTCGATATATTAGAGTCAATAATGGCACAAAGTCCAGAATATCTTGGGTTAGCTCGTGTAAACCCTCAATATACTCGACGGAAGATAAACGATATAACAATACAATAAACGATTCATGATCTACTTGCGGGGTTTCAATAAAAACTTGAATTTGACACAATATGCAATTCAAGAGGGAAGTGACTTATCTTTAGACGTAAATCCGACTATGAAAAGAATAACGGGATTAGGATCCCGATGGTGTGCAATGCACGTAATCAACAACACGCACCTCAAAAGCACGTGCACACTTTCAAGGTGAAGAAACACAACCGCAGGAGCGATCCAATGGCACAGGGCAGCACGTGCAATGCAAGTGGTCGCCACACCACAGCCGATCACCAACGACAGCAGCAGCAATAGGGACAGCCAACAGCAACGGCAACGGTAATGGCGGTAATGGCAAGAACCACGGCAGTGGGGGAACGGCTGCAGCACTGTGCAGAGGATGCAGTTGGGGGTGGTTGCCGGCAAGGCTAGGTAGCAGCACGGAGGGGGAGGTGGTGCACTAGCAGCGATGGGGGGGGAATTGCGAGGTCGAGCAGGGAGGTCAACTTCGGAATGAGCGGGGATTGCAGTCAGCAATGGTTGTTCTGGGTGGCGCAAGGCGAGGTCGATGGGGAGCGGCGGCGCTCAGTTGATGGGGTGAAGGAGACGAGAGCGATTGGGTTTCGAAGGTGTGGCAATGGAGGTAGGTGAGCGGGATGGAGGAGAAACGATGGGTTGCAGTGGTGGAGCTCGGTACCGATGGCGATGGGAATGGCCGGGGCTCAATGATGTGGAAGGCGAGGACGATGGTAATGTGATGGCTGGAAGTGATGGCGGATGGTGGCTGCGAGGTGTAGTCAAGGGTGGGGTTCGGCGAAGGGTGGTGAGGATGAGGATGAGGATGATGGGAGGAAGAGGACGAGGCGGGCGTGCTCTGTTGGGTTCTCGAAGAACAGAGGAGGAGAGAAAGAAAGAAAGAGGGTGAGTGGGAAAGAGAGAGAGTCGGGGAGAGAGAGTGTTTGGCTGTATATGGGAAATAATTAGATTAGGTATTAATAATAGGGATTAAGGAGGGGATTAGTTATCAATGAGTGATTAAGAGTGGTTTGGGGGATTGTTGAGATATTTGGGGGAACGTGAAAGGGAGGGAAGGAGAAAGAGCGTGAGAGAATAATCAGGAGATACAGGGTGATGTGCAGTTGAGGGTTGAGAAGAGGGGTTAATGGGTTTAAGTAGACTAGGATTTGGGTTTCATATTGGGCTTCTTCATAAAATAATAAAATTAATTTGAATTTGGGCTAAAATTGGGCTTTTAGAATAATAATAATAATAATAAAATCAAACTGGTCTGGGCTTCCAATATTAATAAATAATACAAATATAAAAATATAAGGTTGTGCTCTAGTTATATATTAATAAATAATGCAAATAGAATGATTATAGAATTGGGCTTTAGATGATGGGCTTCATATTAATAAATAATAATACAAGCTAGATTAAAATCAATGAGCTTTACAAAAATGATAATAATGATAATAATAATAATAGAAATAACAACAATAATAGTGAAAATAATAATAATAGTAATAATACTAACAATAATAATAATAATAATAAAAACAATAATAAAATTATATAACAAATAGGAATTGGGTTTAACAAATTTATTAAAATAATCCAAATGGTAGTAATATGTTTGATTTGGGCTAAAATATAAATAGTCGATCAATTAAGAATAGAAGATAAAGTTAAAATATATCATCATTCTAAATAAGTATAATTTTTTATTAGAAAAGATTTTAATAGAAGGTCTAAAACGAATTTAAAAACAAAATGAATTTATAAATAATCAAAATACAGAAAATATTCAGAAAATGTGTATTGGCGGGAACAGAGGTTAACATCCTACCCACCTTACAAAAAGAATTTTGTCCTCGAAATTCAATCAGGCGGAACGTAGGACAAAGCAAAGACAAATTTGTAAAATAACAAAACTGGGAATTAAAGTGAAGGAAACGAATTGATGGCAACACCAGAATAAGAAAGAACATGAATATGAATGGAGTGATCTAGAATGATGTTGAATAAAGATTCAATGAATGATGACAATGCAAATGTATGAGAAGTGAGTAAATAATGCAAGGAAGGAGAAGCAACAAGAGAATCCTGGAACCTATGGGTTATGGGCCCACCATGTTTCTGCTGCGCCACTCTGATCGGGAAGACTCTGTCATCAGCGTCCATTAATTCTAGCAATCTGCTTCGTGGCTCACCATATCCTTGGCACATCCAAACGGCATCTCTCTAGCATGAAGTTCGAACTCCTGGCGATTTGGGATTCTGAACACTTCCTGACATCATGGGGCTCTGCATGCACATCTTGGAGCAAAAGACGACACTTCCTCTCCTGGTGATGATCCAAGCCGCTGACATGACGTTGCAGATCAAGCGATGCCAATCGATGAACCCAACAAAAATAAAAAGAAGGGATTGCACCAGAATCAAGGAATATGGGTACGATCAAGATGAAATTATACCCAATAAGAAATCAATGAATAAGGACGACTGCAAGGGACAAAGAAAATAGGAAAGGAAGGAACTGACTATGAAGGGATCAAAAGTGGATCAAATAAGATTAGAATCCAGATTATATGTTGGTTATCAATTATCCATGTGATTCAAGTGTTGTACATATTGTTGAGTCAAACCGGTTAAACCAAAAATAATTGGTTCCAACCTGGCTAACATATTAGTCAAACATAACTAATACATTGGCCAAAACTCTGCTCTGATACCACTAAAAACCTTGTCACGCTCCGCTTCCCAATAATACGGAACACAAGCGCATGACATTAGTCCAACGAATGACTTGTGTCATCCATAAGCTGTTATTCTTCAACTCAACAGTATAACAAGATAAATACAACCACGCATGCATAAAAAAACAATCACATGAATAACAATACTTGGAATAAAATAAAAATAACTAAATACGACAATCCAACGTCTGGAACAAAATAACAATCTCCGGGTCAAAAGCCCACAATACAATGTTTTAATAAAATTCGATGCATAAAGTCCAATAACATAAACAACTAAACAACAATCTAAAAAGTGGTCAATCCTCAGAATCTCTGCTCTCCAAGTCTTACAGGTAACTCTCCTTGATCACATATGAATACCTCATCTAAAAAGAGGAGAAAAATTATCCTTAGAGCAAGTCATGGACAGCAAGTAGAGAAGAAATGAACAATGGAAATACGGTATAACAATGAGTTAAAAAAAATAGGAATCAATAACAATGGACGATGGCAATAATCAATATCACTGGTAACAATGCGATGGGTATAACAATAAACTATATTTCAATACTCGATATCAATACCCAATGGTCGATGTTACAATCAATAACAATGTTCAATAGCAATAGCAATGACGATGTTCAATATGCAATGTCAATATTGTGTCAATTCTTAAGTCTATTAATCTTTGGCCTATCTAATGCACGTACCACTGTGTCTCATACCACATATTCCGTACATACAATCAATGTCGTTTAGACCTAAATGGTGTACTCTATAGATCATGTACTCAGCAACGATAATTAATATTCAATAATCACGATTCAATATTCAATGCACGATACGATAATTCGACAACGATACAATACACGATAGATTGGGTTACCGTCGTAAGCCACAATCAATCGATAAAACAATAGCCGATAACAATATTTAGGGAAACATGGGCTCCTCCTCCGAGTACAATCCCTACATTTTCCACTACTTAAGTCATCCTTAAACCCCGGCTTGTTAAACATTTTATCGATGCAATCAATACATTCCGCAATTTAGAGAAATTCGATAAACGGTGGTATCAATAGAAGTAACAATAGGACAATCAATTAGAATGGGACAATTAGAATGGTGACAATAGTATATTGGGGAACCTATCTAAGTTACGTAGGAGGGACAAATCCTATCTAAGTCACTTACATCCCTTCACATGATTTGTAGTATATCCAATAGTTAACTTTATAATTCCTTAATACAGGCAACGTTTAGCGGCATTAAAATATATAACTTCTCATGTAGGGAACCGTAGTGACTTCAAGTTAAAGGACTGTGTACACTATGGTCACTATGATAACTGCTTATGACACTCACGTAACGATCCATGCAGCGTTCTCATGGTGGGTCAGTCCAGTACATTATTACTCTAGTATGTGCCCAAGTGAAGACTTGATATCTCATATCCATGACTCATGAGATATAGTCATCAGTATATGCACATAGAAGTCTCTATATATTATTGTTGTCCTAATTCACAATAATACTTGACCAGGGATATTTATGAATATTGTTCTGATTTCAGTCAATAGGATCTCACAATCAAGTCATGCACTTGATATCCCATGACAATGAACTTACTATTCTAAGGACTTTATTATGTTCATTTAATTCACAATAAATAAAATGCCTCAATCGGAAATAATTGTTATGATGCAATGTAAACTAGTAATGTCAATACACAATTGGCTTCTAGGGCTTACACCAACATAGAGCTCCTCCAATAACTCATTGACTCCTACAATGAGTTCGGTGCTCTGCTCATCACTCGAGCTCCTTCAGCAATGAGTTCAATGCTGTAATGCCCTGATTTTTCATTTAAAGAAAAATTATTTTATTTTGCACGTAGTGTGCACGTGCAATATTTTTGGTAAATATTTTCATCATGATGAGTATAGATATTTAATATGTGCCTTAATTATTTTTCTATTAAGCCTTCTTTCAATTTGACAAAAAGCCTTTTTCTTAAAGCCCAAAATTTAATTTATTTATTTTATTTTAAAATAATTATTTTTGGCCCAAAAACTAAAGCCCATGAACTATTTCTATACAACTTGTCATGTAGAATACAATTTAAAGACTATTTTATTTTTATACAAAATTTAATGTACAAATTTTTGGAGGCAAATGCTTGCACGTGCATTGTACGTACACGTGCAATATGCACAAAGCATGCATGGCCGGATTGCTTCTTTTGGGAGGGAAACCAAAAATTTGAGTGGAGATCATGCTTGATGGTTACTTGGTTGTGGGTAGTTAATGCAACTCCTACTTTCATCTTAGCCCTCCATCTTATAACCAATTACTTGATCCTAGCCCTCCATTCTCTTTGATTTTTAGTATAAATACCCCCCCCCCCTCCATGGCTAGTTATTCTTGTGCTTATTACTTTCTACAAATCTATAGTCTAAAATACTTTATCTAGTAGTTATTTTAGTGAGTTAAAAGATTGAGTGTGTGTGAGAGTTGTGCTTGCATTCAATCAAGGAGAGAGGCCGGTTTTTCCATCCATAGGAGCTCTCGGTGTGGGTGCTTGGAGACTCGTGTGCGCGTGTACAAGGAGGAGGAGCACTCTCATTGCAAGGACATTCTTCTAAGAGGTTGCTAGTTGTACTTTCTTCAATAAGGTGGGTAAATTTTCTATATTTTTAAATAGGAATACATGCTAGATTGAAATGGAAAAATGATGCTTGAAAAAGATTAATAAGAGTACACATTTAATTGGAGATTTGAGCTATAAATTAATTGGAATGTGGGTGTGTAATTGTATGTGATTTGATTAGTAAAAATCTAAGTTTTGTGTGAATTAACTAAAACCATGGATTGTTAAAGAAAGTTTCATTATCTACATCACAAATTATACACACAAAGTTAGTAGATTGACAATGCTACTTCATGTGATTAAATGGATCGTTGTGTTATGTTGAAATAAATGAATTGAGTTATAGATTTGTATGTGTGGTAAAAGATTAAAAATAGAGAATGAATGTGTAGTTTGCTAATAAAGAGATTAGTGGCGCTAATTGTTGAGAAATGTCGAAAAAGAAGAAATGTGGTAGTGATAGTTCACAATTCAAATTAATTGTATGAAAAATATGTTTTAATTGTTGAAAAAATTATATTTTCCATACTGGATATAATTTATGATGATATTAGTCAATCTGGACATTATACAGTAATTTTTATAAAAACAAAATGAAATGAGGACTTGTTGAATATCGAATTGTTTTAATAACAGAGAGAATTGTATTAAAAAGAATTTGGATTGTACTTTGACAACCTGAGCATGTAGCTCAAGTGGTCAGAGCGTGCGGTTGGGTTCTCACAAGTCACTGGTTCGACTCTTGAGAACACCATCTTTTATGTGCGGTTTCTTTTAAAATCCAATCAGTTCCGAACCGAGAGTATTTAACTCTCTGGTTCTCTTTCATATCGCTGAGCACAAGTGGCCATATGGTCAGAGCGTGCGGTTGGCTTCCCTGTGGTGGCCGGTTCGAATCCCTATAGAACCATACTTTTATTTCTTTTTAAAAATAATATAAAACAGCGACCGATAGCCTATAACTCTCTGGCCCTCTTTGTATACCGCTGGCGCAAGTGGCCTAGTGGTCTGCGCTTCGGCTGTGTTCTCTGTGGTACTGGGTTCGAATCTTGGCTTCAGCAGATTCAAAAAAAATGTTTTTTTTGAATGTTTTGGTGATCAAAAAATTGTGGAAAAAATATGACTATTCTTCTAAAAATATATGGGATTTATTAAAAATAATTTGGGAATTATTTACATAAAATAAAGCATGATTTGTAACTAAATGTGTAAATAGAACTATGGTTCCACATTGATATTCTTTGTGAAATTATATCTTGCAAAAATTACTTGAAATGAAGGATTAGAATATTAATATGGCAAAGAAAGAAATTATATTGTGTGACGTGATGCAAATTATTCTCATTTGAGAATAGTGTGGAAACTATGAAGTGTGAATAATCATTTAGTGAAGTGATTTAAATGTGGAATTGATATTTGATGAAACACATAATTCCATGTGTGATTATGGACTATTGAACAATTTAAAGATCATGCTAGTGAAAGAGAAATCTGTTATGATTATGAAAATAAATTTATGAGTCGGAAATGCTCAAATTGGAAATTGTGAATTGAAATTGAAACAAAGAGTAGCTAAGTCTCCCCCGGCATTTGGAAAGAGATGAAATGAAATATTGAAATGAAAGACCAAGGTTGGTCATGTTTGAATAAATGAATAAGTCCGGTTTAGTGGAGAGGCTAACTCTAGAGCTTTGATTTTGTTCATGATTCTAATAAAAAAACTAAGGATTAGTGCATAGTGAAGACGTGATGAAAGTGAGAGAAAAACACGAGTATAAGAACTAGAGTTTACGGTGCGGGTGTGTGAGCCACAGAATGCATGCTTGATGAGTCAAGACATGGCGTGGGTACAACTCAGTAATGATCGGACTTTAGCCACGCTTGTGGGATGTTTGGTGACTGCAAGAGGATCGTGTGCCATGAAGGAGGCTGAATTACCACAGAATGCATACTTGACGAGTCAAGACATGGCATGGGGTCCCCTCCAGGTTTTCTGTACACGAGCTTGTACTCATAGATCATCTAGGATACTCACCGTTGTTACAGTAGTAGATTAAGTCATGGCGAGGGATTGAACTCTACAAAGATGAAGAACGATTAAGAGGCTTGCCCTCGGACCTATGTAGTATGGGATGTATAGAATCCGAATAAGTGCGCATTAGTATCATGTAACATAAATAACTGCATTAAGGACTAAGTGCACAATCACAACACGACATCAATAGGGTAGTCCCTTTAGTTTGATATGTGACAAGTATGTGTTTGCTAAATATGGAAAATAAGTTATACTATTTCCGGCATAGAGAGGATGGCCGTGTATAATGTTCATCGGTTGAATAAACTGACGTACCCACAGTCTTATATGCAGGTAAGTGGCATGATAAAGATTAAAGAGGAACAGATGCTTAAAGATTATTCAATGTTGTTGTATATTTATTAAATTGTTGTAAATTTTACTTCCGCTGTGCAATGTAAAGTGTAATGTTTTATGTAAACTCTGATGTAAAATGAAAAGTTCAAATTTCCTTGTAAAATTGTACTAAAGGAAGTGGAAAGATCCTGTAGAACATCTCGAATTCAGTGTATTTGGGATTCGGAGCGTTACAAATGCTCCACTCGTCCTCCAACAGCTCATTAACTCCATACAACGAGTTCGGTTCTCTGCTCATTGTTCGAGCTCCTCCCATAACTCATTAACTCTTTTCGATGAATTCAGTGCTCAGCTCTCTTCTGAGCTACATCAACAACTCATCAACTAACGACCATGAGTTTGGTTCTTAGCTCCTCTTTAGAGCTACAACAACAACTCATCAACTCTTAAACAACAAGTTTGAAGTCCAACTCTTCCCTAGAGTTTCTCTTACAACTCGCTAACTCTCAAACAACAAGTTTTGAGTCCAATTGTTACCTAGAGCTTCTCCTAGAACTCATTAACTCTTAAACAACATATTCGGAGTCTAGCTTTTCCCTAGAGATGGACTCTGAACTCGCTAAATAGCAAGTTTGGAGTCCAGCTCTTCCCTAGAGCTGCTCCCACTTCTCGCTAACTCTCAAACATCAAGTTTGGATTCCAGTTCTTCCGTAGAGCTGCCCACACAACTCGCTAGCTCAATTCAGTGGATGACGACACAAGAAAACAAGTCATGAGAAAAACACAAGGGAAGATCTATGTTTCACATCAACACTCTAGTGCAAAGTTTGAAAGCTAAGTGCATCAATGCTCCTCGGTGGCAAAGCTCATCTTCTTAGCTCCTCGGTAGCAAAGCTCCTCAATGGAAAATCTCCTCGGTGGCAAAGCTCCTCTCCTTCGCTCCTTGGCACAAAACAACAAAGAAGTTTCAGTCTGAGGAGCTCAGTGCTTATGGAAATTCCAGACCGTCCGATCACCATGTGATTCGCACCAACCGACCATCTGCCCGCTCTAATTTTTTTGCCAATGTGCATAAGAAGCCAAAAAAAGGGTAAAGATGGAGCCATATCAAAAGTCAAAACAACTCACAGAAGGTCCAAGTATTCAAGCATTGAAACAAAGTAGCATGAATCATTAAGTCATCCAATGTCCTACCTAGAGCCAAGGGAACCGACTCCATGGCAAACTCTACTCACCCTGATGCAAGCTCCAAAGCAGATGGCTCCTACTCCATAGAAATCTAGACCGACACAACAACATCATCTACGAGATTGCAACTACCTTTGCTTGACTATCGTGAGCCCCATAATCATGACGGTTGTGCCACCTCATCGACTGTCAAACAAATGTGGAATGACCTCACCTCCACCAAGGCATGCATGCTCACTACTCTTAACCATGAGCTCTTCAAAGTACCCATCGTCATCGCCTCCCTCTAGGGGCCATCTAGCCGGAATCAATTCAACAATGTCTCAACCCCCATTTGGATGAAACCGTTGTCGTCGTATCTGCCGATGTCGTCTAATATTCCACTTGACAATCATCGCCGATCTCCATGGCAGCCATCTTCGATAGTGTGTGAAAAACCAATATCGTCGTCGTCAATGTCTTATCAACACAAACTTTGGAGTCAATCAGCCACTGGAATCAGTCAGAGTTAATCGCCATTGAATGCATCTTTTCAACCAGCACCAACTGGGTACCACAGTCAGATCCTACCGCTGCCTGAGTCCCCGATAGCCCCTTTCGCCAAATGTCACCTCAAGAAGTGTGTAACACCCCGCAAAATAAAATAATTTATTTTGCATTACTAAATAATATTATACTGGTAAAGTTGACTATTTTGACTATATCCTTGAAATTGAAATTTTGCACGTGCAACACACGTGCATAGTTAGGAAATTTTGATTTCTTAAAATTTTATGGTTAATGATTGATTTTCCACATTTTTTTATAATATTTTAACTTTCAGATTTATTTGAATTTATTTGACAATTTTATGAATTTCTCAATTTTACACATGTAAAACACGTGCAAATAATTTTTTTGGTGGAAATATCAACTTTTAGATTTTTGAATAAATTCTTCTATTTATAATTAATTATATCCTAAATTTTGGGATTTTTCTGGATAAAGGAACTATTTTTATAAATACTTCGAAAGAGATGGGCTTTTATGTAAAAAGCCGTTTGGATGTCAAACAAATAATGAAAAATCATTTTTACTAATTTTTGGGCTTTACATGGTCATCACTGAAAATAAAATCTATTTAAATTTTATTTAGAGTTGATGTGGTAAAGATTTAAACAAATATGGTATTTTTGCAAATATGGAATTTAAGTGGATCTTGTGCAAATGTTTTCTTGGAAAGTAAAAATCAGAAAATTTTAATTGAAAAATATAACATTTATTTATAGATATTATTTCTGAATTTTCTAGATTTTTATGAATATTTTATGACATATTTGCAAACAATACAAAAAGAGGGACTTTTGTGCAAAATTACCCCCCTTTGAGTACAAATCCGAATATTTTTTAATTTATGGGCTATGCTTGATGGTTGGGTAACTCAGTAGTAAAAAGATTTGGTTTTATTTTAATTTATTTAACTTATTGAACTACTTTATTAAAGAAATGTTTATATATGTAAAGTAATATTTGTTAAGGGATGTTTCTATAAACTTGTAAAACCCTAAAAACTCCTGATTTCTTCCTATAAAAGAGCCCCTAAAGCCGTCCCTCTCCTCTGCAAAAATAAAATATAATTTTTTACTATTGATTTTCTTGGAGTTTCAAAGCGATTATCTTGGATTTTGCAAAAGAATGGCCTTTTCTTATTCCTTATTAATTTGATTTGATTTCTTCAATAAGGTGAGTGACATATGTTTGTTTTGTATTGTTCCATGAATGTTGTATGTGATGATTTATCCATTAGAATGCATGTTTGGGGTTGGTATGAGAATATAATGGATTTGTAACACCCCGAATTCCAAAATACAACTGAATTCGAGTTCCACAGGATCTTTACACTTCTTTCGTACAATTTTAAAAGGAAATAAAAACTTTTCTTTCATCAGAGTTACATTACACTTGTACATTATCACAGCGGAAGCAATATTACAATCAATTTACATGAAATAACATTTAAATCAATCCTGCGCAGCATGTATACTTCAATTGTCAAGCATCTTTACCCAGCATATAAAACTGTGGACGCGTCAGTTCATTCAACTGACGAAATATTATACACGGCCATCCTCTCTATGCCGGAAACAGTATAATGATTCTCATTTCTTAGCAAACCACAAACTTGTCACAAACAGAACTAAAGGGACTATCATATTGATGTCATATTGTGAATGTGCACTTAATCCTTAATGCAATTATTTATATTATATGACACTAATGCGCACTTGTTCAGATTCTATGCA
The DNA here is from genome assembly GCA_017893485.1 of Hemerocallis citrina. Classification (NCBI taxonomy): domain Eukaryota; kingdom Viridiplantae; phylum Streptophyta; class Magnoliopsida; order Asparagales; family Asphodelaceae; genus Hemerocallis; species Hemerocallis citrina. The sequence continues at coordinate 132,937,741 of CM030364.1, read as the reverse complement.
GTCCATACTACATAGGTCCGAGGACAAGCCCTTAATCGTTCTACATCTTGTAGGGTTCAATCCCTCGCCATGACTTAATCTACTACTATAACTACGGTAAGTATTCTAGATGTTTTCTGACCTACGAACTCATGTCTAGGCGCCCTGGAGGGAATCCCAACGTACTGACACATGACTCATCATGCAGGCATCCTGTGGTAATTCAGCTCCTACCATAGACATGACACCACCCGCAGTCGTCAAACACCCTACGAGCGTCGCCACCGGGACGGTAGTCTGGAGCAGTATCCACATCCTATCATAACTCAACATTGGACATCCTGTGAATACTCTCATGCCGCCAATCCAATGGCCTTCATACTCAATATTTTTCTCTTACTTTCATCACATCTTCAGTATGTATCTAATCCTTAATTTAATTGAACCATGAATAAAATCAATCTCTTAGAATGTAGCACTTCTACTATACCGATCTTATTCATTTAATTTCACATGACCCAACCTTGGTCTTCTCATTTCAAAATATCATTTTCTCATTTCTTTCATTGCCGGTATAAGTCTTGCGTATACCCTAATTCTCAATTTCAACTCATAATTACAATGTCATACTCATAAGATCTTTTCATGATTAATCATAATTTGCATTTTTCCAAAAGCATAGTATTCATGTATTCATATCTTTCATAATTCATCACAATCAATAATTCAATTTCACGTGCAATCCATATGCAAGGGTCAATTTCAATTAATAATCACCAATAATTTGTGTGTTCCACACATCTATTATTCACAAATCAAATCTTACTACAAACACATTTTCTTTTATAATTCCATTTAATCATACGAGTTACAACTTTTCAAAATTCATCTTTTATACCCAAAAATTTTCGTTTATTTTCCTTTGTTAAAAAAAAATAATTTAATTTCAAAAATGAGTCATTTCTTGCAAAACTCCAATTTCTTATTCACACTTCACCAAAAGTTGTATAAATATTTCCTAATAAGTTCCAATAATTTTTCAGAATTTAATCCATAATTTCCTGATTTTTATTCTATTTTAAAAGTCCATTTTTATTTCAAAAATCCCAATGGCCCTCATACTCAATGTTTTTCTCTTACTTTCATCACATCTTCACTATGTATCTAATCCATAATTTAATTGAACCATGAATAAAATCAATCTCTTAGAATGTAGCACTTCTACTATACCGGTCTTATTCATTTAATTTCACATGACCCAACCTTGGTCTTCTCATTTCAAAATATCATTTTCTCATTTCTTTCATTGCCGGTATAAGGCTTGCGTATACCCTAATTCTCAATTTCAACTCATAATTACAATGTCATACTCTTAAGATCTTTTCATGATTAATCATAATTTGTATTTCCAAAAGCATAGTATTCATGTATTCATATCTTTCATAATTCATCACAATCAATAATTCAATTTCACGTGCAATCCATATGCAAGGGTCAATTTCAATTAATAATCACCAATAATTTGTGTGTTCCACACATCTATTATTCACAAATCAAATCTTACTACAAACACATTTTCTTTTATAATTCCATTTAATCATACGAGTTACAACTTTTCAAAATTCATCTTTTATACCCAAAAATTTTCGTTTATTTTCCTTTGTTAAAAAAAAAATAATTTAATTTCAAAAATGAGTCATTTCTTGCAAAACTCCAATTTCTTATTCACACTTCACCGAAAGTTGTATAAATATTTCTTAATAAGTTCCAATAATTTTTCAGAATTTAATCCATAATTTCCTGATTTTTATTCTATTTTAAAAGTCCATTTTTATTTCAAAAATCCCAATGGCCCTCATACTCAATGTTTTTCTCTTACTTTCATCACATCTTCACTATGTATCTAATCCTTAATTTAATTGAACCATGAATAAAATCAATCTCTTAGAATATAGCACTTCTACTATACCGGTCTTATTCATTTAATTTCACATGACCCAACCTTGGTCTTCTCATTTCAAAATATCATTTTCTCATTTCTTTCATTGCCGGTATAAGACTTGTGTATACCCTAATTCTCAATTTCAACTCATAATTACAATGTCATACTCATAAGATCTTTTCATGATTAATCATAATTCGTATTTCCAAAAGCATAGTATTCATGTATTCATATCTTTCATAATTCATCACAATCAATAATTCAATTTCACGTGCAATCCATATGCAAGGGTCAATTTCAATTAATAATCACCAATAATTTGTGTGTTCCACACATCTATTATTCACAAATCAAATCTCACAACAAACACATTTTCTTTTATAATTCCATTTAATCATACGAGTTACAACTTTTCAAAATTCATCTTTTATACCCAAAATTTGTTGTTTATTTTCCTTTGTTTAAAAAAAAATAATTTAATTTCAAAAATGAGTCATTTCTTGCAAAACTCCAATTTCTTATTCACACTTCACCAAAAGTTGTATAAATATTTCCTAATAAGTTCCAATAATTTTTCAGAATTTAATCCACAATTTCCTGATTTTTATTCTATTTTAAAAGTCCATTTTTATTTCAAAAATCCCAAAAAAATATTTTTTCTAAACTCCAAACCCACCAAGATTCGAACCAGCGACCGGCGGTGAGGCAGACAGCGCACAAGACCAAAGCACCACAGCTGCAAGGCGATTTAATTAGGGATTAAACGCCCTATGTTTCTGTTCTCGGCGATTTGGATTTTTTTTTACCAAAAAAATAAAACAGAGCCGCGGTATCGAACCCGAGACCTCCGATACTATAGCGACCCAAATCTCTTCCGACCAGTTGGTCTAAGTGAACATATCGATTTGATAATAAATAAAATAAGTTTTGACTCCACTCTCTGTTCAAAACTAAATTTCAAAATTTTCAAAACGAATTTGTCTCTTTTTCTCCTCTTTTGAAAACAATAATGTCCAGTACCTACATTTATTTTAACCACAACCAGTATATTTAAAGCTATTTCCCCTTCTTTTAAAACATGTATTTAGCCTTAGATTGCATATTATGAACACTATTTCGATATTTGAAAACTATTACATAATTGTTCATAATCAAAGATGACTTTTGCACAAAATTCAATACAATGATGTTTGCTTACATTGATAACTAAAATATTTTTTTAGCACAAAATTAACTTTATAAGTGAGTAAAGATTTCCACTTCTTTTTTTTTATTAATTAATCTACACATGATACATTTAATTATTCGTATGCAAAAAGACATTCTTTTTCATTTATTCAAATCTTCCACATGATAAATATCACAATAGGGAAATTAATTACATCTATTAACAAACAATTCGATCAATTCAATTTTAACACACTATTCTACTTTGGCATTTTTATTCAGTAAACATGGTTCAATTTCTTACTAGTGAATGTCACATAATTGTAATTTAACATAATCAATATGCATTCTAATGTTTATAACAATGAGAAACATACACAATTACTCATAGGCAATAACTCTAGTAATCAATCCACACACATTTGCTAATTAACAATCTTCTTCTAATTAGACAAGTATGTATTTCATTTCAACTAGTAGCTTATAATAATAATTCAATTTCATTTTCTAGCATGATTTTCTAGTCTAGAAGTCATGAGAAACACCCAGCTTTTGAAGAAAACCAATTAAGAAAATTCCCTAGAGCCTCCTAGATTGCGAGCGAGTGCCTTCTTCTCCTAGATTGCAATGCACGAACTCTTCTCCTTGCCAAAAACCGAGAGCACCAATGTAGGGATGGCTGGCCTCCAATGGGGGTGTACAGACATACACTCACACTCACACACTAATATGTATATATCTCCTATATAATGTCTCCTTTAATATTTGCTTTAGTGTATAATACAAGTATGAAGGGGGGGTATTTATACTATTTTTAGAGTAGATTGGAGGGCTAGGATTTGTTGGATAGTTGTAGAATGGAGGGCTAGGATAGGAGAGGAAGTTGTAGCAACCACCCGCACACAAATAAACTACCCATGCACACAAACCCACTCTCCCATCACCCATGCACAAGCCGGCCACCATAATAGTGTGCATTGCACAGTACGTACATCGCACGTGCCACCTAGTACCCTATTTAGAAGTTTGTACAATTTAATTAATCAAAATGTTTACCATTTGTCTCTACATGACAAGTGTGACCATTTAATTGATTATTAAATTGGTGGGCTTCACAATTAGTGAGCTTAGGCTTGTGGGCTAAGACAACAAATTAATAATTAATTAAAGTGGGGTAAAACAAATAAATAGTGTTTTAGGCTTTAGAAATAGGCTTTTAGAAAAAATAAAGAAAAATAATTGTTCATACTAAAATGAGATCTTATATATAAAATAAATAAATAATATACACATAAAATTTGCACGTGCACCACACGTGAAAAACAATATTTTATAAAATGAAATTTTAGGATATTATAGGATTAGATGAATAGATGAGTTAAAAATTGAATCTTTACTTGAAACCCATGCTTTGATAATTTAAAATTTCGTATAGAATACTTGAGATCGATAAAGAACCTAACAGAAATCATGAGCAAGTTGTTTTTCTCCATATACTTGCTGTTTTGATTTGTTATGATGTGTGGTATGATGATATTGCATAAAATGGATAAAAGGATTACTCTTCACTATGTATGAAATACATAAGCTCTGTTTGGGGTTCTTCGTGGAGTAAAACTTGATTAATGATTGTTATAATTGATTATATGCATGGGTAAACTATTGTGAATGTTTGTGAATGAGTTTAATGAATTACAAGAATGACTATTGAATCTGAAAATCGAGTTTTGAAGTTTTGAGAAAAGGGGTTTGTTTTTGGGTCTGATACATTATGACCAAAATTTGGTTTGGTGATTATGTGAAGTCTTCAATTGGATTTGAGTTGTTTTCAATTACTGAGATGAATTAGAATTCTATATTGCGTATTTACAATGGTTTCATGATGATTTAGATATACCACACACACAAATATGCCTACACTCCATTTCGCTGTTTTTGAAGGAATTGAATTTTGTGAGTTTTATAGAGATTTGATTTAATTTTGATTATTTTAGCACTGAGATGGTTTTGAACAAAGTATCCCCTATTTACAAAGTTATCTTGACGCATAATTAATTCTCAAATACCCTATTCTGATATATGCACATATTCAGGTCTTATTTTGAAGAAATTCAAAAAATTGCTATTTTATTAATTCGAGGTGGTTTTGGTTTGTTTTGTGAACTCCTATATACTCTACAAGTCACGTTTGATCATCTCAGGAATGTACTTTTTACAGATTTCATTTTTATAAAGTAAAATACCGTATCGGTTGAAACATGCACAAACTCAAATTGCAGTCTGCAGGTACGACAGTCGACCAGTTATTTTCGACAGTCGACCGTCACGATCCAAGCTGTAGTGTTTTCTTGAAGTTTTCGATTTATGCAGGACAGTCGACTTACCACTTTATACAGTCGACTGCCACTGCTCTGATTAATGTTTTCTTGAAGTTTTGGATTTTTTATGCGGGACAGTCGACTGACTATAGTATGCAGTCAATTGCCACTACCCTGATTAAACGTTTTCTTGAAGTTTTGAATTTTTACGCGGGACAGTCGACCGACTACAGTATGCAGTCACTGCCACTGCTCTGACTGATGTTTTCTTGAGTTTTTCTGATGTTCTTTTAAACGATTGATTCTTTAATACTTTTTGGATTAATGACCCACTGTTCTAAATAACATTTTGCTACAGATTATAGTATTTTCGAGATGGATTTTTAATATAAAAGAATTATGAGTTGTAATGAAAGTTTTGTATTGATGGTTAAGTTATGAGTCTCTAGAGGGTGTGTGGGACCCTAGTATACCAGCAGTTGAGAGTTTGTGGTTTGGCCTGTTGAGGCTTATTATTAATCAGTTGAGTTAAGTCCGGTAGAGTACACCAACTCTAGGAGATTCGTAATTAATTAACTAATTACCTTAAAAAGATAAGGACAGGCACAAGATGGTGATATGATGAAATGAGAACATGGGTTATGGACCTCAGTATGGCTTACAGTGTGAGACAATCCCCAAAATTATCGAGGTGTGAGCGAAATAGTCTCCGGAATTACCTACGGTGTGGGATTGATCTCCGGAATTATCGAGGTCAAAACGACGCTCATGGAGTATTCGTGTGATGAGGTGTCATGGCTTGCGGTGTGGGGTATTCTCGAAGATTCCCACGTGTGAGTGAAATAGTCTAAGGAATTATCTGTCGATAGAGATTGACCTCCGAAATTATCGGGGTGTGGGCTAATACTCACAGTTTATCTATATCTCATAGTAGTCATCATAGTAGGATTGGTTGCATAGCGAGCGATTAAACCCTATCAAGTGGAGAACGTTAAGGATTTGCACCGGACCTATGTAGAGTGGGATGCATAGAATCCGACAAGTATTCATTAGAGAGTCAGCATAGAGCATTGGTGTTTTCTTGACTTGGTTTTTATCCATGTTGTTTCCTGTGTTTTTCTACACTTGACACTTAGTCTAATTTCACTCGATGTTTTCATGTTTTACTTACTATTATTTCTTATTTCATTTATTCTTGCTGTTGGTATATGTTGTTTATGACTCTATGCCTTATGTTTTATTCATATTGTAATTATTTTATGTCACTCATACCATTATAGCTGACTCCTGTAGTTTTAGGGGTTAGAGTTATCTCTAGCCTCATATTTTACTGGTAGATGCCTATAGCTTGGGATTTGGATGCTTGTGGTAGAATGATAATAGAGCTTATGTAAATAGTAAAAGAATGTGTTGTAAAAGAAAGAAATTTAATTCAATGTGTTTTATTTTTTGTTGTGCTTTATAAACAATTGATGTAATAAAAAGTTTTAAATTTTTCCTGTATTTGGTTGTTATGTTTATGATTACATTAAAGTTGATTCTGGAATTGTGCCACATATTTCTGAGATATTATATTGGAAATTCGGGGCGCTACAGAGTTGGTATCAGAGCATGCTTCAATTACTAATTTTAAACATAGTACGGGGAATAAACATAAATGGACATTTGATGTGTGAGAACCTAGGCGTACTTTAGATGTGTGAGTACACAAGTGGACATTAAATAGAACCTAGGTGGACATTAGAAGTGTGAGTACCTTGGTGGACATCTGATGTGTGTGGCTTGATTGTTTGGTCATGAAGACCTGTAATGAGATATAGACTGTTTGTATGCTTAGACTTGAATAGAATTTCTTTATCGCAAGTATATTGGTTATTTTTGCATATACTTTTCTCACTAGTTTTTTTTTCACCTCTTTTGTCCGCTTTATGCATTTTATGTTTTATTATTACCCACTCAACTTGTATATTTTCTATCTTACTTACCAATATTCACTATATCTTTTTCTATTTTACTTATTGTGTATAAATTTTGGATTATATGATTTTCGCCAGTATTTTTTCAGTTATTAAATTTAATTATCTTCCGCTACATTGTTTTAATTATTTATCCTCTTGTATTTTTTAAATGTTCCTTAGTTTTGTATTTCTCACTCTTGTATCCTATCACTTTTACTGTTTTACATTTGTTTGCTTATTAAATAACTTTTGTAATTAACTTATTTCTACTTTTTATTCTGTTTCTTTTATTGTCAGCAATTGATTTTATTTTAGTTTCTATATCTCCAACCGAGTTTATATTAAATCTATTCATTGGCACATTCATTAAGCTTTCACTAATCGTCTTGTTTTCTTTTATAATATTGGTTATTACTTTTATTCTTTTGTCCAAATTATTATTTTGCAACTTTTGCTGTAATTCAACAATGCATCCTTTAGCATTTCACAAGCTCATTTTTATTTTTGCAACTCTTACTCATTTCTTGACGTTTTTATCCTTCTTACTTTCATGTGCTTTTTTCGTTACTCGTAAATTTTGCTAATTAATTTAACATATTGCATTAAGTTTTGAATTACTACATGTTAAGTTATTATTGCTACTTCTATTTCCTTCCATTATTGTTTTGCTATATTATAAATTTTGGTTTTGCATATTTACTTTCATTTTATATATACTCAGATTTTTCGATACTATATTTTCCATTATTTTGTATTGTCTTATTTATTTTGGAGCATTTAAACTTGATTGCAATATTTTACTCATATAAATATGATAAATCTCTGCATGTTTAAATTTTATTATTAATTTTGTTTTTGCACTTTATATTCAATACCTTTATTACGACTTACTGTTGACTGCTTTTTGTTGTATTTACTTTTCACCATTTAAAGTTACTTATTAATTTTGTTACTTTTTACTTCTCGAATGTACTATATGGACCCATTACTTTTATTTTACTTAATTTTTATTATAACTTTTTATTATCATTACATTCTTGATTTCTACATGTACTTCCTACTAATTACTATATATGTACCATGTGTTTCAACATACCTGCTATGCATATCATTTTACACTTGTTTAATTCCTGCATTACTGTATATTTTATGATATATTTATTGTGTAAATTTTCTACACTGCATAATTATTTTCTCATTTACATTTGCATTTATGCTTATGCATGTATTTCTTTCCGTTTTCTCCTCACTTTTATAAATCATTTTCACTACTACTAGTTTATGCTATTTGTGTTTGATATTTATAATCTATACTTATTTTTTAATATTCCGTCGGGTGATTTTCAACTCAGTTTCTTACTTGTGCTACTATTTTATATCATAAATTTTAAAACGTAATTTCATACTTAAATTAAGCAATCAATATCCAAGTGCGTGCGAAAGATTGCATCATCCTGTTCATCGTTTTGTTACAACTGGATGTCGAGATGGCAAACATGCAACTAGACATCAATGGAGGCAAATTGCAACTGGATATCGGGGAGGCAAAAAGTGCAACCGAATATCCAGATGGCAACCTGCAACCTGGTGTCGTGGAGGCAAACCTGCAACTTAATGTCGAGAAGGCAAGTCTACGGTTGGACATCAATGGGGCAAACCCACATCAAAGAATTTCTACTATGATAACCCCAGTAGTATTTTACATATCTATTACTTATCACTGCCCTATTCTTTGTACTGGTTCATACCATTTTATAAGATTTTAAAACTTAACTTATTACTGATTTGTTTTACTCAATTTTCTTTAATCATTGTTACTTTATATTTCTTTAAATCTGTTTGATACACTCTCGTATCTTATCTTGCTCACTTATTTTATTTTTGGACTTTGGTCCTTCTGATTTCTTGGTACGATTTCTGCTCTCCTTCGCATTTCCTCTATTCATAACAATATTTTATTTTTCACTTAATTTTGTTCGCTAGTTATAATTGCTTATTATAGTATGAAAATTTCATTAGTTTCTCTAAATCTGCATACTACATAAATTATTTTATACGACTTTATTTTATTCTTAATATCGTTCTTTTGGGATTTTTACTTCGTTACATACATTTTTTATTCAAGCCTTCTTTGTTTAACAAGTTTGCCGATCGATCAATTTTTTTTACTTTTGACTATTTTTTCTACCTATTAGTTAATTGATATTTCAGAACTTTTTACTTATATAATGAAACTAATGGTAAAGAAATATTTTCTCTATGACATTTTGTTTATACAATTACACTTTATGTTTCTATACAATTTGAACTAGTATAGTTGATTTTACTCTATTTTGTATTTACAAAATTTTTCAAGATTGAGCACATCATGTAGCGCCCCGAATTTCTAATATAATATCTTAGAAAATACATAGCACAATTCCCAGCATCAACTTCAATGTAACATTAAACACAACCAACACTAATAAAATTTTTCCAACTTTTATTACAATAATCCTTTACATAGCACAGCGGAATACAAAACATCTCAAAATATAACTTTCCTTTAATCACAACACTGTCTTTTACAATTTTACACAAAACTCTATTAAATCAATTTATCTCAAAACTATCTCAAGCATCCAAACCTCCAAACTCTAAGCAACAACCTGCAACACATGAGGCTAGAGATGATCCCTAACCCCCAAAACTAAAGGGGTCAGCCATAAATGGTGTGAGTGACATAAAAACAAACAAACAACATAAATAAACCTTAAGCATGGATTCATAAACAACATGTAATAAACAAGAATATATAAAATATGACGTAGCAAGGAAACATGTAAACAACAAGTGAAACTAAACTAAGTGTCAAGTGTAGAAAACAGGAAACCACATGAATAAAACTAAGTCAAGAAAACACAAATTCTATATGCAGACTCTCTAATGCGTACTTGTCGAAGTCTATGCATCCCACTCTACATAGGTTCGGTGCAAGCCCTTAACGTCTCCACATTATAGGGTTCAATCCCCGCTATGCAACTAATCCTATCACGATGACTACTACGAGATAAAGATAAACTGTGAGTATTAGCCCATGCCCCTGATAATTCCGGAGATAGATCCCACACCACAAGTATTTTACCTGGATAATTCCAGAGATCATCCCACACCGAAAGCAATGACCTCATCACAGGAATACCACATGTGCGTCACCTCGACCCCGATAATTTCGGAGATCAATCCCACACCACAAGTAATTACCTGGATAATTCCGAACATAAATCTCACACCACAGGTAATTTACCTGGATAATTCCGGAGATAAATCCCACACCACAAGTAAGTTACTTGGATAATTCCGGAGATTAAATCCCACACCGAAAGCCATACTGAGGTACATGACTCATGTTCCCGTTCATTATATCACCACTAGTGCTTGTCCTTATCATTTTTGGGTTATTTAATTACTTAACGAATCTCCTAGAGTTGATGTACCCTACCGGACTTAAATCAAAACTGAACAACCAAAATGCCTCAACAGGCCTAAACATAAACAACTCAACTGCCGGTATACTAGGGTTACACACACCCTCTAGAGACTCAAACTCAAATATCTCAACCAATCTTACTTCATAAACTGCTCAACTCAACATCTTGAAAACATAAGTTCAATAGAAGATAAGGTATAAGTAGTTATAGATCAAATATCTAGAGAATAAACCATTTGAAAGAACCTTCATAAATATAAAAAAATACATCAGTACCAGTCGACTTTAGAAAGCATAAGTCGACTGTCCAGAAAGAATGTTCCATGATTTTAAGAAAATAAGCTAAGTGTTATAAGTTGACTACAAAAATCATAAGTCGACTTACCAGAGAATTTAAGTTGACTTATAGAAGTCATAAGTCGACTTACCAGAGAAAAATCTACGATAACTTTGAAAAATAAATACCAAGTGTACCAGTCGACTGAAAAAGTCCTAAGTCGACTGTCCAGAACGGATTTTCAAGGAAACTAAATATCACATCAGCCGGGTCGTACCAGTCGACTGAAAGGTCTGCCAGTCGACTGTCGGCCTACATACTGCACAGTTTAGGTTATACATAATAATCAAATTAGAGTTTTCTAAAAGAAATCATTGTTTACTAAAATAATTTGTATTAAGATAAAAACGTCGATCTCAAAGAATCCCCAGTTTGGGTATATTTCCTCAATTCAATCAATTTCTCAAAACCTTAATTTTCATGTCAAGATTCTCTTGATTCATAAATCTTCCACTCAAAATTCTCAAAACTGAATTTCTTCCACGACTCATAACCAAAATCTGATTTGTAGTCACAAGATCCAGATGTTCATCCATCTGATCCCTTATTGCTATAATCATACTCAAATCTTAAACATGCTTTCTAGCAATACAAATCTATAAACCAAGATCCACTAAACATTCATAAAATTCACATACATAATACAAACAACAACTATTGCATCGCTCACATACAAAATACACTAAATAAACGAAGATGTCAAAACAAACAACAAAACAATCACGCACATAATTCAAAACAACAAACCAAATTTACATCACTCACATAAAACATACACAAAGCAAAACAACATGTCACTCACCTAAATCAAAACAACAAAACAAATTTACATCACTCACATAAAACATACACAAAGCAAAACAACATGTCACTCACCTTAGGAATGAAGAGATCCAACAAGAAAGCCTCTCTTTTTGCGAGATCCAAAATCCTCCTCTTGTTCCTCCCAAAAAATTACAAAATTCTTTGTTGTGCAGCGAATGACGGCTGCAAATTTCTTTTAAATACCCGGGATAAGAAGTTTAGGGTTTTCCAAACACTTTTACAAAATAACCCCCTTGAAATGCAACTTTACATAAATGGATCTCTATTCTTGGAAACTCAATAAAAAATTATTTAAATTAGGATTTAAAGGTAAAACATTCCCATTAATCTTAACCGGTACTGTTCAAAACGTCCAGAAAGTAAAATTTGCATTTTAACCCCTAAAAATGACAAATTTGCAAAAAGATCCTTCTTTTCTCAAAATTTGCAAATAGATCCAATTAATCTCAGAAAAATCTGGAAAAATAATAAATAAATCCCAAATATTAAATAATGATTTTCCATAAAGAAAATTTGACTTTTGAACTTCTCAAGAAAATATTTGCACTTGTTTCGCACGTGTAAAAAGATAAATTTCCAGAAAATATTTATTAAATCCCCAAAAATCATTTTAATCATTTATAAACCTTTTTAAAAATAATTTTTAAAAATACGGGGTTCTACATCACTCCCTCCTTAGAAGAGTTCTGTCCTCAGAACTACTACTAATGGGTCCAAACAACATACCAACAAGAAAACAATATCTCATAAATGGAAACATAGTCCAAACAATTGCATATGAGAACATTACCAAAATAGAAGGATTATAACTCAATCAATGGTACGATCATTCAAGAGAATTACAATCACATGAAAGAAAATACATTCATACAAAAAGCTCAGGGAAATCCTTCTGTATGCGATCCTCGGGCTCCCAAGTAGCCTCCTCGAACTGCTGATTCCTCCACAGCACCTTGACCATTGGTATCACTTTGCTCCTAAGAACTTTCTCCCTACGGTCAACGATCTCAACAGGCTGTTCCTTGTAACTCAAGTTCACCTGTAGATCTTCAGGAGTCTCTACCAACTGATGATTCTGATCTGGCACATACTTCCTCAACAATGACACATGAAATACATCATGCACTTGTGCCAACTCCTCTGGAAGCTTCAATCTATATGCTGTCTTGCCAATCCGCTCTATGATCCTGTATGGCCCAATATACCTTGGCGCCAACTTGCCTCCCTTACCAAACCTGATCACTCCTTTGGTCGGAGAAACCTTGAGAAAAACTGCATCTCCAACCTCAAACTCCAAGTCTCTTCGTCGAGTATCAGCATAACTCTTCTGCCGACTCTGAGCCTCGACCAATCTCTTGCGAATCAGCTCAATTGCTCTGACGTCTGCTGTACGATCTCAGGACCATACATCTGCCTCTCGCCAACCTCGTACCAACAAACTGGTGTCCTGCACCTCCGTCCGTACAAAGCCTCATACGGTGCCATCCCAATACTCGCATGGTAACTGTTGTTATAAGCAAACTCAACCAATGCCAAGTATCTCTCCCAACTACCACCGAAATCTATAACACAAGCCCTCAACATATCTTCCATCACTCGATTCACCCTCTCAGTCTGACCATCGGTCTGCGGATGAAAAGCAGTACTGAAATCAGTTCTGGTGCCTAAAGCTGCTTGTAGGCTCTTCCAAAACCTTGAAGTGAACCTTGCATCTCTGTTAGATACAATCGACACAGGAACTCCATGAAGTCTCACAATCTCACCAATGTACAACTCAGCCAATTTCTCCAATGACCAAGTAATCTTCATGGCTAGAAAGTGAGCCGACTTAGTCAAACGGTCCATGATAACCCAAATCGAGTCATTGCCCTTCGAACTCCTTGGCAAACCTGTGATGAAATCCATACTGATATTCACCCATTTCCACTCCGAAATGGGCAACGGTTGTAACAAACCTCCAGGTCTCTGATTTTCTGCTTTGATCTGCTGACAAGTCAGACACTTTGCCATGAAATCTGCCACATCCCTCTTCATACCAGACCACAAAAAGTGCTGTTTGATGTCCCTGTACATCTTCGTGCCTCCAGGATGTACTGACAACAATGTACTGTGTGCTTCCTGCAAGATACTCTCTCTCAAATCTGCATTATCCGGAACACACAACCTCTCACTCATCCAAAGAACTCCATCTTGGACACGAAACTCTGATAGCTTGCCCTTTGAAACCTGTTGCAACATCTTCTGAATCTCTGAATCTGATCTTTGACCTTCCACAATCCTCTCTCTCAAGGAAGGCTGTAGCCTCAACTGAGCCAAAGATGCTCCTAAACCCTGCAGCACCACCTCGATACCTGCCTGATCAATCTCTACTGCCAACTCGCTTCGAGTAGTGATCAAACTCGATAAACTACTCTTCCTGATAAGTCCATCAGCCACCACATTCGCCTTGCCCGGATGATACTTGATCTCAGGACGAATGTCTTCCAATACCTCCAACCACCTTCTCTGCCGAAGATTTAGATCCTTCTGTTGATAAATGTACTTCAGGCTCTTATGGTCGGTGTACATATTGACCTTCTCACCATAAACATAATGCCTCCACTACTTCAAGGCATAAATGATAGCTGCTAACTCCAAATCATGCGTCGGATAATTCTTCTCATGCGGACGCAATTGCCTCGAACCATAAGCAATAACCTTGCCTTCTTGCATCAAGACACAACCCAATCCTCTGAAAGACGCATCACTGAAGATATCATAATCCTTCCTAGCTTGTGGCAAAGCTAAGATAGGTGCAGTAGTCAACCTCTCCTTTAACTCAAGGAAACTTGCCTCACACTTATCAGTCCATGAAAATGCCACATTCTTCTGGGTCAATCATGTCAAAGGAACTGCAATCTGAGAATAACCCTGGATGAATCTCCTGTAGTAACCAGCTAAACCCAAGAAACTTCTGACTTCCTTTACAGACGTTGGCCTGGGCCAATCCTTCACTACTTCAACTTTCTGAGGATCAGTGGCCACTCCCTCCTTAGAAAGGATATGACCAAGAAAAGCTACCTCAGACTTCCAAAACTCACACTTCGACAACTTGGCATTCAAGCTATGCTCCTGCAATTTCTGTAATACCACTGTCAAGTGCATAGAATGCTCCTCCTCCGACTTCGAATATACCAAAATATCGTCGATGAAAACCACCACGAAGGAGTCAATAAATGGCCTCAAAACCCGATTCATTATATCCATGAACACTGCTGGCGCATTCGTCAACCCGAATGGCATCACCAAAAACTCATAGAGTCCATGACGAGTCCTGAAAGCTGTCTTACTCAGATCTTCCTCCTTGACTCGAACCTGATGATACCCCGGTCTCAAATCAATCTTCGAAAACACAGCTGCTCCTCGAAGCCTGTCGAACAAATCATCAATCCACGGCAGTGGATACTTGTTCTGAATAGTCCCCTATTCAATTCCCGGTAGTCAATGCACATCCTCATTGACCCATCCTTCTTCTTGACCAACAACACTGGCGCTCCCCACGGAGAAGAACTCGGCCTAATAAGCCCTTTGCTCAACAGCTCCTCAATCTGCTTCTTCACTTCGTCTTGCTTTACAGGTGCCATCCTGTACGGAGCCTTAGAAATCGGCGCGCTCCCTGGCTGAACATTGATGCAAAACTCCACATCTCTCTGTGGCGGTAATCCTGGAAAATCTTTCAAGAACACCTTAGGAAAATCTCTGACAACCGGAATGCCCTTGACTTCATCTGGAATTTCCATCTTGGATACCATTGCAGCCACCTTCGAAATCTTCTTCTTCCCTTGGAAAGTCACTGTGGGTCCACCTGGTGCTTTCACCAACACCTCTTTCTGCTTGCATTCAATTGTGGCATCATATATTGCCATCCAATCAATGCCTACAATGACATCCACTCCTAAGACTTGCACCTCAATCAGATAGATACCGAATAACCTCCCGCCAATCTCGATATCACAGCCCTCGTAATATCGATCAGCGATCAATTCTTCACCTGACGGCGTCGCCACCGACAAAACCTTGCCTGGAAACAACTTAGGCTCCACACCTAAGACCTTTGCAAAATTCGGCGATACAAAGTATGCGATGAACCAGTATCAAATAAAACCCTTACCTTTATTCCATTAATCAAAACAATCCCTGTTACATGAAGAGTGATACTCAATCTCCAATTATTCTCAAATAAAGATTTTACTTATTACATTGATTAAAATAAAATCAAAACTCTTGCATACTCTGTATTACATCTTCCGAGTTACCCGCGTCCTCCTCGGTTAATGCAAATACTCGCCCTTGCCTCTGGAATTTGCTTCCATCCTGACCATTCTTCCTCAACTGTGGACAATGCGGCTTAGAATGTCCAGTCTGCCCACATTGGGAACACGTCTGCTTCGCCAACTGAGGACACGCTGATCTGTAATGACCTGCCTCCTTGCAGTAGTAACAAGTCACTCCCTGAGTTGCAGGTGCCTTCTGCACTGGATCACTGAACTTAATTTGCTTTGCTGGGAATCCCTTCCCACTCTGACCTGATGCGGGCCTCTTGTTCTTATTCCAGGTATCTTGCCTTTTCTGGAACTGGTCCATGTCCTCCTCAGTCGTAGCTGCTCTCCTGACTAGCTTGTCGAACCTCCGTATGCCCAACGGAATCATTCTCGACCTCAAGTTTGGCCTCAAGCCCTGCTCAAACTTCTTGGCCTTCTTCGCCTCGTCAACGATCAACTCTGGCGCACACCTCGACAGCTGAGCGAACTTGGTCTCATACTCTCGCACGGTCATGCTGCCCTGCTGTAGATTCAGGAACTCGGTCGCCTTCTTCTCCTGAATATCTAGGGGAAAGAAGCGATCCCTGAATTCCTCCAGAAAAGCTTCCCAAGTCATCGGCTGGTCTCCCAAAGTCCTTTTCAGCAATTCCCACCAGACACCAGCATCCTTTTCCAGTTGCATAGTAGCCAACTTCACCTTATTGGCTACTGGAGTCTCCGATACCTCGAAGATTGTCTCCATCCTTCTAATCCAATCGTCAGCTGCGTTTGGATCAGATTGCCCCTTAAAAACTGGCGGCCTCATCCTCTTGAAGGACTCGATCTGCTTGATAGGATCGGCGTTAACCAATCCCTGCCCAGCTCCATGATTCTGCTGCTGGTTCTGATTCTGATTCTGCTCCAAATTAAATGCCATTAGCGCATTCAGAGTCTGATACACCTTGGCAAATTCGGCCTCAAGATCAATTCCAGTTCCTCGAGAACTCACAGATCCATCTTCATTGTTACCACCATTCCTGGGCATGGGTGCAACCATACTGAATACTGCAAAACGAGGGAATAGTTAGAGCACCACACGCATTTCAAACTCACATCAATACCCTTTGGCAAAACATCCCAAAGGTAAAACATCATGTTCAGTTCTATGTGATACTCACTCTTTAATGTCCACACCTAGGTACCCACACTCTAGTGTCCACACCTAGGTTATTTTTTATGCCATGTTTAGTATTACTATTGAAGCATACTCTGATACCAATCTCTGTAGTGCCCCGAATTTCTAATATAATATCTTAGAAAATACATGGCACAATTCCCAGCATCAACTTCAATGTAACATTAAACACAACCAACACCAATAAAAATTTTCCAACTTTTATTACAATAATCCTTTACATAGCACAGCGGAATACAAAACATCTCAAAATATAACTTTCCTTTAATCACAACACTGTCTTTTACAATTTTACACAAAACTCTATTAAATCAATTTATCTCAAAACTATCTCAAGCATCCAAACCTCCAAACTCTAATCACAACCTGCAACACATGAGGCTAGAGATGATCCCTAACCCCCAAAACTAAAGGGGTCAGCCATAAATGGTGTGAGTGACATAAAAACAAACAAACAACATAAATAAACCTTAAGCATGGATTCATAAACAACATGTAATAAATAAGAATATATAAAATATGACGTAGCAAGGAAACATGTAAACAACAAGTGAAACTAAACTAAGTGTCAAGTGTAGAAAACAGGAAACCACATGAATAAAACTAAGTCAAGAAAACACAAATTCTATATGCGGACTCTCTAATGCGTACTTGTCGAAGTCTATACATCCCACTCTACATAGGTTCGGTGCAAGCCCTTAACGTCTCCACATTATAGGGTTCAATCTCCGCTATGCAACTAATCCTATCACGATGACTATTATGAGATAAAGATAAACTGTGAGTATTAGCCCATGCCCCGATAATTTCGGAGATAGATCCCACACCACAGGTATTTTACCTGGATAATTCTGGAGATCATCCCACACCGAAAGCAATGACCTCATCACACGAATACCACATGTGCGTCGCCTCGACCCCGATAATTCCGGAGATCAATCCCACACCACAAGTAATTACCTGGATAATTCCGGAGATAAATCCCACACCACAGGTAATTTACCTGGATAATTTCGGAGATAAATCCCACACCACAAGTAAGTTACTTGGATAATTCCAGAGATTAAATCCCACTCCGAAAGTCATACTGAGGTACATGACTCATGTTCCCGTTCATCATATCACCACTAGTGCCTGTCCTTATCATTTTTGGGTTATTTAATTACTTAACGAATCTCCTAGAGTTGATGTACCCTACCGGACTTAACTCAAAACTGAACAACCAAAATGCCTCAACAGGCCTAAAAATAAACAACTCAACTGCCGGTATACTAGGGTTACACACACCCTCTAGAGGCTTAAACTCAAATATCTCAACCAATCTTACTTCATAAACTGCTCAACTCAACATCTTGAAAACATAAGTTCAATAGAAGATAAGGTATAAGTAGTTATAGATCAAATATCTAGAGAATAAACAATTTGAAAGAACCTTCATAAATATAAAAAAATACATCAGTACCAGTCGACTTTAGAAAGCATAAGTCGACTGTCCAGAAAGAATGTTCCATGATTTTAAGAAAATAAGCTAAGTGTTATAAGTTGACTTACAAAAGTCATAAGTCGACTTACCAGAGAATTTAAGTTGACTTATAGAAGTCATAAGTCGACTTACCAGAGAATTTAAGTTGACTTATAGAAGTCATAAGTCGACTTACCAGAGAAAAATCTACGATAACTCTGAAAAATAAATACCAAGTGTACCAGTCGACTGAAAAAGTCCTAAGTCGACTGTCCAGAACGGATTTTCAAGGAAACTAAATATCACATCAGCCGGGTCGTACCAGTCGACTGAAAGGTCTGCCAGTCGACTGTCGGCCTACATACTGCACAGTTTAGGTTATACATAATAATCAAATTAGAGTTTTCTAAAAGAAATCATTGTTTACTAAAATAATTTGTATTAAGATAAAAACGTCGATCTCAAAGAATCCCCAGTTTGGGTATATTTCCTCAATTCAATCAATTTCTCAAAACATTAATTTTCATGTCAAGATTCTCTTGATTCATAAATCTTCCACTCAAAATTCTCAAAACTGAATTTCTTCCACGACTCATAACCAAAATCTGATTTGTAGTCACAAGATCCAGATGTTCATCCATCCGATCCCTTATTGCCATAATCATACTCAAATCTTAAACATGCTTTCTAGCAATACAAATATATAAACCAAGATCCACTAAACATTCATAAAATTCACATACATAATACAAACAACAACTATTGCATCGCTCACATACAAAATACACTAAATAAACGAAGATGTCAAAACAAACAACAAAACAATCACGCACATAATTCAAAACAACAAACCAAATTTACATCACTCACATAAAACATACACAAAGCAAAACAACATGTCACTCACCTAAATCAAAACAACAAAACAAATTTACATCACTCACATAAAACATACACAAAGCAAAACAACATGTCACTCACCTTAGGAATGAAGAGATCCAACAAGAAAGCCTCTCTTTTTGCGAGATCCAAAATCCTCCTCTTGTTCCTCCCAAAAAATTACAAAATTCTTTGTTGTGCAGCGAATGACGGCTGCAAATTTCTTTTAAATACCCGGGATAAGAAGTTTAGGGTTTTCCAAACACTTTTAGAAAATAACCCCCTTGAAATGCAACTTTACATAAATGGATCTCTTTTCTTGGAAACTCAATAAAAAATTATTTAAATTAGGATTTAAAGGTAAAACATTCCCATTAATCTTAACCGGTAATGTTCAAAACGTCCAGAAAGTAAAATTTGCATTTTAACCCCTAAAAATGACAAATTTGCAAAAAGATCCTTCTTTTCTCAAAATTTGCAAATAGATCCAATTAATCTCAGAAAAATCTGGAAAAATAATAAATAAATTCCAAATATTAAATAATGATTTTCCATAAAGAAAATTTGACTTTTGAACTTCTCAAGAAAATATTTGCACGTGTTTCGCACGTGTAAAAAGATAAATTTCCAGAAAATATTTATTAAATCCCCAAAAATCATTTTAATCATTTATAAACCTTTTTAAAAATAATTTTTAAAAATACGGGGTTCTACACATCAACTATGGTCTAAGTTTTCGTTCTTTCTAATTACTATTTATTGCTACCGTTTTCCAATTCTTTAACATTTTAGATTTCTCACTTACTTTTGTTTTCGCGTCCTAATTAATGATTTGACGCATGCTTTTGTAATATTCAATGCACTTCTTTTAAGTCTTCTTGCATATGTATATATTTTTTTGTCTATTTTGCAATGTCCACATTCACTAGTACACTCATTACTTTTTTGTCTTGTACATTCATCGTTATTAATATTTTCTTTACTTAACTAAATTTGTTCGTATTTGTATGTATCTCGACTGGTTATTTTTTCCAAAACTATTTTTTTTATAACCTTTAAGTTTGTGTTCCTTCGTTGTTTGTGTTGTTATCAACCTTTTTATATTTGAGTTTTATCTCTTTACTTTTGACTTCTTATTCTATGAGAATAGTCTTGCTATTTTCTCACGTTTGGAGATTAATGGTGTATTCTATTGGATTTCTTATACTTTTGCCATGTCAGTTTTCACCTTTTACTTTTTGAGCTATAATTATATGTTGTTTTTGTTTTTCTTAGTAATTAAATTCAACTATAAAAATAATGATAGAGTAAATTTTCGAAACTGTTTTGTAAGTTTTGTATTTTATTTTCTTTTACTTAGAGTAGTTCTGAGGGCAGAAATATTCTAAGGGGGGAGTGCTGTAACACCCCGCAAAATAAAATGATTTATTTTGCATTACTAAATAATATTATATTGGTAAAGTTAACTATTTTGACTATTTTCTTGAAATTGTAATTTTGCACGTGCAATACACGTGCAGAGTTAAGAAATTTTGAATTCTTAAAATTTTATGGTTAATGATTTATTTTCCTCATTTATTTATGATATTTTAATTTTCAGATTTATTTGAATTTTTTTGACTATTTTATGAATTTCTCAATTTTACACGTGCAAATATTTATTTGGGTGCAAATCTCCACTTGTAGATTTATGAATAAATTCTCCAATATAATTAACTATATCCTAAATTTTGTGACTTTTCTGGTTAAAGAAACTATTTTTATAAATACCTCGAAAGAGAGGAATTTTTATGTAAAAAGCTGTTTGGATCTCAAACAAATAATGAAAATTTGTTTTTGCTAATTTTTGGGCTTTCCATCATCACTGAAAATAAAATCTATTTAAATTTTATTTAGAGTTGATTTTGTAAAGATTTAAACAAATATGGTGGTTTTGCAAATATGGAATTTAAGTAGATCTCGTGCAAATGTTTTCTTGGAAACTAAAAGTCAGAAAATTTTAATTGGAAAATCTAATATTTATTTGTAGATATTATTTCTGAATTTTCTTAATTTTTATGAATATTTTATGACATATTTGCCAATATTACGAAAAGATGGACTTTTTGCAAAATTACCACTTTGAGTACAAATCTGAATTTTTTTAATTTCTGGGCTATGCTTGATGGTTGGATAACTTAATAGTAAAAAGGTTTGGTTTTATTTTAATTTATTTAACTTATTTGACTACTTTATTAAAGAAATATTTATATATGTAAAGTAATATTTGTTAAGGGATGTTTCTATAAACTTGTAAAACCCTAAAAATTCCAGATTTCGGCCTGTAAAAGAGCCCCTACAGCCGTCCCTCTCCTCTACAAAAATAAAAAATATTTTTTTACTATTGGTTTTCTTGGAGTTTCAAAGCAATTATCTTGGATTTTGCAAAAGAATGGCTTTTTCTTATTCTTTATTAATTCGATTTGATTTCTTCAATAAGGTGAGTGACATATGTTTGTTTTGTATTGTTCCATGAATGTTGTATGTGATGATTTATCCATTGAAAAGAATGTTAGGGGTTGGTATGAGAATATAATGGATTAGATGAATAGATGAGTTAAAAATTGAATCTTTACTTGAAACCCATGCTTTGATATTTTAAAATTTCATATAGATGACTTGTGATCGTTAAAGAACCTAATAGAAATCATGAGTAGGTTGTTTTCCTCTATATACTTGCTGTTTTGATTTGTTATGATGTATGGTATGATGATATTGCATAAAATGGATAAAAGGATTACTCTTCACTGTGTATGAAATTCATATGCTCTGTTTGGGGTAGGGATGGCAAACGGGTCGGGTCGACCCGCGAACTGCTCGTGACCTGCCTATTTAACCCGACCCGCTAAACGACGGTTCGGGTTCGGGTCGAACCCGTTAATGTTAACGGGTTGACCCGGGTCGCAAATTAAACGAATTCAACCCGGTTAATACGGCCCGTTAACCCGCAAAAAATGATCCGACCCACCCGCCAACCCGCGGGTCGACCTACGGGTTGCGAACGTTTGACCCGTATGGGTCAAACGTTTGACCCGCCTCAGGTCGACCGTTGACCCGCGGGTCCAACGGGTCGCCAGCGCTACAGTAACGCTGCTACTGTACAACCAAGAGCACAACGGCTATACTAGCCTTTTTTTTGGGTTTTTTTTTTGTTTTTTTGAGGTTTTTTTTCCTATAAATACCCCCAAAACCCAAACAAAAAATTCACACCTTACTCTCTTACTCTCTCTACTATTATTACTCAATTCATTCAATTTGTGAACAATTGAACAAACAAGGTTGCAAGACATATACACGATCAAATTCTGATCATTTCGAAGTCAAAATTCAACGACGTCTTCAAGTCTTCAACTCTCCTCCAAGTGATCAAGTCTTCAACTCTCCTCCAAGTTCTCTTCAAGTCTTCAATTCCGGATTTCTACTTCTACTTCTATTCTTATTTTCACCGGTTTTTTTATATACGAGTATCCACGGTGAACGGTATCAAAATTTCATATCCCTCTTCTATTTTTATTTTTTTTGTAGTTATAATTTTTGGTATCTTATTTGTTTGTTGATTTTTTGATCTTCTCTCTCACAACCCTCTTGTTTTCTAGATTTTTTTTTGTAACTTATCGCCCCTACATTGTGTAGGTTTTTTTTTAAATACACTACTACATATCAACATGTCTAGATCACGCGGTAGCGGTCGTAGCCAAAGTGGGCAAGATTCCACCGGCACTTTCCGTAGACCACCAATTGTCCCACATAATGAGCCCGCCGAAGAGTACCATGATCCTCCTACCCAACAATGGGGTACACACGATGAGTTTGTAGGAGACATACAATTAGAAGAAGAACCACAACAACAAGCAACCGAAACAATACAACCCGCTTGTGGTAGGAAAACTAGAGGGGAAAGTAGTGATTGGCATAAATTTTATGATTATATTCCGGACGAAAATGTACCGGATGTAGGTTTGAAAGTTTGTAAAACATGTTCTAAGCAATACAAATGGAAAAGGGGTGAGGGCACGGGTAAAATTAAGCGACACATCCTAAGTGTGCATAAAGAACTTCTTGTTGACCTACCCGGCCAACAAAAAATCTACCCTAGAACCGGTCTAGTTGATAGTGTAGAATCCCGTATTTTTAAATATTATTTTAAATATTTGAAAATGAATTTAAATTAATTTTTGGAGATTTAATTAATATTTTCTAAAAGATTTATCTTTTTACACGTGCAAAACACGTGCAAATACCTTTTGATAAGTTTGAAAGTTAAGTTTTCTTTATGAAAAATCATTATTTAATATTTGGGATTTATTTAGTATTTTTTCAGATTTTTCTGAAATTAATTGGAACTATTTGCAATTTTGAGAAAAAGAAGGACCTTTTTGCAAAATTAACATTTTTAAGGGTTAAAGTGCAAAATATATTTTCTGAACATTTGGGTCAGTATTGGTTGAGATTTAGAAGTATATTTTCTTTTAAGTCCTAATTTAAATGAATTTTTATTAAATTTCCAAGGCTAGACCTATATATGTAAGTTGTATTTTGGAAAGGATTGTTTTGCAAAAGTGTGGGTAAAACCCTAATATTCACTCCCGGATATTTAAGAGAATTTTTCCAGCCATCATTGCTACAATATATAGAATTTTGAGATTTATTTTGGAGGAGCAAGAGAATTTTTGGATCTCGCAAAAAGGGAGGCTTTTCGTTGAATCTCGTCATTTCTAAAGGTGAGTGATGTAAAATTTGGTTGTTGTTTTGTTTTGATGATTGAGAATGACATGAATCTTGTATTGTGGTTTGATTAATGTGATCGATTGTTATGTTGTTGGTTTGGCATGTATGTTATTTAGTATTTTGCATGAGAACGATGCAAATGTTGTTGTTTGTACCATGTATGTGAAATCTATGAATGACTAGTAGATCTTGGTTTATAAAATCGTATTGTTAGGAAGCATGTTAAGAGTTGAGTATGGTTATGATCGGATGATGAGCATCTGGATCTTATATTTGTACTTCAGATTTGATTGAGAGTTGTGAAAGAAAATTTCAGTTTTGAGAAACCCTAATGGGAGAATTGGTAATTTACAATTTGAGAACTTGAGTTTGACATATTTGATGTTTTGAGTAATGTATCCATAATGAGGAATTGTTGAGATTTGTTATTTTTCCTGAATACGAATTATTTCATGAACAAAGAATCTTTAGAAAACTCCAGTTTGATTTTGTAATCAGATTTAAATTATGAAAAACTGTAGGCCGACAGTCGACTGGCCTACTGTTCAGTCGACTGGTATGACCCTACTACTGTACCTTCAGTCTTTTGAAAACTCGTTCTGGATAGTCGACTTGGATTATTGTCAGTCGACTGGTTTACTGAGAAAATTATTTTGTAAAGTTATTGCAGTCCCTTCTGGACAGTCGACCTATGACCTCTTTAAGTCGACTGTTGGTACTTAGAATATTTTTGTAAAAATCTTTGGAATTTACCTCGGGTAAGTCGACCGATTCTCTTTTAAGTCGACTGCTATGACTTATTTTATTTACGTAAAAATCATAGATATTCCCCTCTGGACAGTCGACTTACCACAGGATGAGTCGACTGGTACTGATGAGTTTTTGTAACTGGAGTGTTCCTTTGAATGATTGGTTCTCAGATAATTCAGTCTATGCTTGATATTCAGTTCAGTAATCGATTTTGAGATATTCAGTTAAGCATTTGATTTTAAGATATTCAGCTAAATATTTGATTTAAGGTATTCAGTTGAGCCACTTTGTTTAGTGGAAATTTGATTTAGACATTTGAGTTTGAGTCTCTAGAGGTGCGTGACCCTAGTATACCGGTGTTGAGTTATTTTGTTGAGGCCCGTTGAGGCATTTCAGTTATTCAGTTTTGAATTTAGGCCGGTAGGGTACACCACTCTAGGAGATTCGTTGAGTGATTAAATAACCCAAAAATAATAAGGACAGGCACTAGTGGTGATATGACGAACGGGAACATGAGTTATGCACCTCAGTATGGCTTTAAATGTGGGATTTAATCTCCGGAATTATCCAAGTGACTTACTTGCGGTGTGCGATTTATCTCCGGAATTATCCAGGTAAATTACCTGCGATGTGAGATATATCTCCGGAATTATCCAGGTAGTTACTTGAGATGTGGGATTGATCTCCGGAATTATCAAAGTCGAGGCGACGCACATGGGGTATTCTTATGATGAGGTGTCGATGTTTAGATGTGAGATGATCTCCGGAATTATCTAGAAAAATTACCTGAGATGTGGGATCTATCTCCGGAATTATCAAGCATGGGTTAATTCTCACAGTTTATCTTTATCTCGTAGTAGTCATCGTGATAGGATTAGTTGCATAGCGGGGGATTGAACCCTATGAAGTGGAGATGTTAAGGGCTTGCACCGAACCTATGTAGAGTGGGATGCATAGACTTCGACAAGCATGCATTAGAGAGTCCACATATAGAATTTGAGTTTCTCGACTTAGTTTTATGCGTGTGGTTTTCCGGTTTTCTACACTTGACACTTGGTTTAGTATCGCTTGTTGTTACATTTCTTGCTATCTCATACTTTATGTATTTTGGTTCACTATATGTTACTTATGAATCCTTGCTTAGTGTTCATTTATGTTGTTTGTTTGATTTTATGTCACTCACACCATTTATGACTAACCCCTTTAGTTTTGGGGGTTAGGGAATCATCTCTAGCCTCACATGCTGTAGGTTGTTGCTTAGAGTTGGAGGTTGGATGCTTGAGTTGGTTTTTGAGATGAATTGATTTATAAGAGTTTTGTGTAAATTTGTAAAAGCAAATTTGAGATAGTTTTGAGTTGTAAATGACAAAAAATATTGTTTGAGTTGTTTTGAATTCCGCTGTGATTTGTAAAAGTTTGTTGTAATAAAAGTTGAAAAATTTAGTGGTGTTGGTTGTGTTTAATATTATATTGAAGTGGATTGCTGGGATTGTGCCACGTATTTTCTAAGATATCATATTAGAAATTCGGGGCGCTACAGATAGCCACCCTTTATGATCCCGATCTTGTTCGTCGAAAAATGGCCCGATTAGTAATAAAGGAAGAGTTACCATTTTCCTATCCCGAGAGCATAGACTTGGAAAATTTTAATCAAACCGCCTTAAACCCTCATTTTAGAAGAATCCTTAGAAATACTTGCAAATCGGATTGTTTTAAAATGTACATTGAAATGAAGGACGCTTTGATTGCAATTTTATGGTGTTTAACTTGTAGAGTTAGTTTAACTTTGGATTGTTGGACAGGTTGCAACAATATTCCAATGATGGGAATAACCTGTCATTGGATCGACAGTGATTGGATTCTTCAAAAAAGAATCATATCACTTGCCGTGTTGCCCTATCCCCATAGTGGCATTGAAATAGCAAACCGTATTTTAAAAATTTGTGATGTTTTTCATATTTGCGATAAAATTATGTGTATTAGTTTTGATAATGCATCTAACAACAATGCATCAATTAGTATTTTAAAAACCGAATTAAACCCTCCATCTGACAATTTTTTTCATGTTAGATGTGCATGTCATATTTTAAATTTATATGTTCAAAATGCATTAAAAATAGCAGAACCATATATATTTAAAATTAGAAATTGTGTACATTTTATTGCATTAAGTGGCACCATATTTCAAGAATGGAAAAATTAGTGTAGGATTTCAAATGTACCTTTTAGAAAATTTCCAAAGGATGTTAAACACCGATGGAACTCTATTTTTGATTTACTACAGATTGTTACCGAATATAAAGCATGTATAAATGATTTTTGTATCGCAAAAAATATGCCAAATTTTGAAACTCCCCCGATTGGTATTTTGCCAAATCTTTGTTGAAATTTTTAGTACCTTTTAAAACCGCAACTTTTAAATTTTCAAAATCATATGAATCTACTTCTAGTACCATTTTTATTTCAATAGTTACTATGATGCAAACTTTTAAAGAAATGTTAGATGATGCTTTTGTTGTGATATTGTCAAACCTGCATACACAAAATTTTTGAAGTATTTTAATCCTCCTCCTATGTTGAATTGTGTTGCTACCGTTATGGATCCTCGTATCAAATTAGAAGGTACGAAGAGTTTGATTGAAATGTTTTTTAATTTACTTAGGGATGATGATTCTGAAATTGATTGCGCTTCTTTTTTAGTTAAATTTGAATCTACATTAAATAACTTGTATGATTATTAGATAGATCTTTTGCTTCTAGCAGTACAACTTCTGTAGTTAGTTCTTCTTCTGCTACTTCTAAAGGTAAGGGTAAAAGTAAATTTGATGATAGAACATTTAATTTACTTGCACAAATTCAATCAAAAAAACCTAGGACTAATCAACCAAATGAATTAAATTGGTATAACCAACAAGATTCTGGGTCTTTTAGTTCTTCACTAGATATTTTACAATGGTGGAAAGACCATGAACACACTTATAGTATTCTTAAATATATGGCTAAAGATCTATTAACTCCTCATGTCTCTACATTTGCTTCTGAAAATGCATTTTCTACAAGTGGTAGGGTTCTAACTGATTACAGAAATCGCTTGAAGCTCCAATCGTTAGAGATGCTCGTTTGCACAGAAGACTGACTGAAGACTGATGATGGGACACAAGGAAAAAGCATTATCTACGTCCACAAGTGGGAGCAACTCACCGGAAGAACAACAACAACAACAACAATAGCAACCAAAATGAAGAATTCAAGACCAACAACAACAAATTGAAGGCCATCAAAATTGAAGACAATTGTAAATAGATAAAAATTGTATTAAATCTTTGCTGGTTATTTAAAATTAGGAAAATTATATATAAGAAATTTGTTATTGTATAAAACAAATTTGTAGAAAATCTTTATTTCTTATTACAAATTGTAAAACTTGTATAACTTGAAATCATATGAATAATATATCTTTTTTTTGGCAATTTCACTCTTTCAATCTTATTATTATTATTATGAGTTTAAATGTTTATTATTAAAATTACTTTTTTTTAAGTTAAAAAAAAGTTAACTCTCTAACCGAGCCAACCCGCGACCCGACCCGACCCGACCCGGGTTGGACCCGAAAGGGTTTACGGGTTGGGCGGGTCGCGAATTCACCTCTTCGACCGGGCCTGGACCGGCCCGGTTAACCCTCCGACCCGAACCGAACCCGCCCAAGTCAGCCTTCAACCCGGGCGGGTTTGACCCGACCCGGCCCGGTCGACCCGAATGCCAACCCTACTTTGGGGTTCTTCGTGGAGTAAAACTTGATTAATGATAGTTATAATTACTTATATGCATGGGTAAACTATTGTGAATGTTTGTGAATGAGTTTAATGAATTACAAGAATGACTATTGAATCTAAAAATCTAGTTTTGAAGTTTTGAGAAAAGGGGTTTGTTTTCGGGTCTGATACATTATGACCAAAATTTGGTTTTGTGATTATGTGAAGTCTTCAATTGGATTTGAGTTGTTTTCAATTACTGAGATGAATTAGAATTCTATATTGCATATTTACAATGGTTTCTTGATGATTTAGATGTACCACATACACATATATTCCTACACTCCATTTTGCTGTTTTTGAAGGAATTGAATTTTGTGAGTTTTATAGAGATTTGATTTAATCTTGATTATTTTATCACTGAGATGGTTTTGAACAATGTATCCCCTATTTACAAAGTTATTTTGACGCATAATTAATTCTCAAATACCCTATTCTGATATATGCACATATTAATGTCTTATTTTGAAGAAATTCAATGAATTGCTATTTTCTTAATTCGAGGTGGTTTTGATTTGTTTTGTGAACTTCTATATACTCTACAAGTCATGTTTGATCATATCAGGAATGTACTTTTTACAGATTTCGTTTTCATAAAGTAAAATACCGTATTGGTTGAAACATGCACAAACTCAAACTGCAGTCTACAGGTAGGATAGTCGACCGGTTATTTTCGGTAGTCGACCATCTCGATCCAGGCTGCAGTGTTTTCTTGAAGTTTTAGATTTTTATGCGGGACAGTCGACTGACAACTTTATACAGTCGACTGCCACTGCTCTGATTAATGTTTTCTTGAAGTTTTGGTTTTTTTATGTGGGACAGTCGACCGACTATAGTATGCAGTCAACTACCACTGCTCTGACTAAAGATTTCTTGAAGTTTTGGATTTTAACGCGGGACAGTCGACCGACTAAGTATGCAGTCAACTGCCACTGCCCTGACTGATGTTTTCTTGAGTTTTTCTGATGTTCTTTTAAACGATTGATTCTTTAATATTTTTTGGATTAATGACTCACTGTTCTAAATATCATTTTGCTACAGATTATAGTATTTTTGAGACCTTTTTTTTAATATAAAAGAAGTATGGGTTGTAATGAAAGTTTTGTATTGATGGTTTAGTTGTGAGTCTGTAGAGGGTGTGTTGGACCCTAGTATACCGGCAGTTGAGAGTTTGTGGTTTGGCCTGTTGATGCTTGTTGTTGATCAGTTGAGTTAAGTCCGGTAGGGTACACCAACTCTAGGAGATTTGTAATTAATTAATTAATTAAGGACAGGCACTAGATGGTGATATGATGAAATGAGAACATGGGTTATGGACCTCATTATGGCTTGCGATGTGAAATAATCTCCAGAATTATCGAGGTGTGAGTGGAATTGTCTCCGAAATTAGCTGCGGTGTGGAATTGATCTTCAGAATTATCAGGGTCAAGGCGACGCTCATAGGGTATTCGTGTGATGAGGGGCCATAGCTTGCAATGTGGTGTATTCTCGAAGATTTCCAGGTGTGACTAAAATAGTCTCCGGAATTATGTGTGGATAGAGATTGACCTCCGGAATTATCGGGGCGTGGGCTAATACTCACAGTTGATCTATATCTCGTAGTAGTCATCGTAGTAGGATTAGTTGCATAGCGAGGGATTAAACCCTATCAAGTAGAGAACGTTAAGGGCTTGCACCGGACCTATGTAGAGTGGGATGCATAGAATTCGACAAGTATGCATTAGAGAGTCATATAATATTGGTGTTTTCTTGACTTTGTTTTTATGCATGTTGTTTCTTGTGTTTTTCTACACTTGACAATTAGTCTAGTTTCACTTGATGTTTTCATGTTTTACTTACTGTTATTTCTTATTTCATTTATTCTTGCTGTTGGTATATGTTGTTTATGACTCTATGCCTTATGTTTTATTCATGTTGTATTTATTTTATGTCACTCACACCATTATGGCTGACCCCTGTAGTTTTGGGGGTCAGGGTTATCTCTAGCCTCATGTTTTACAGGTAGGTGCCTATAGCTTGGGATGTTGATGCTTGTGGTAGAATGATTATAGAGCTTATGTAAATAGTAAAAAAATGTGTTGTAAAAGAAAGAAATTGTAATTCAAGGTGTTTTATTTTTTGCTGTGCTTTGTAAACAATTGATGTAATAAAAAGTTTTAAATTTTCCCTGTATTTGGTTGCTATGTTTATGATTACATTGAAGTTGATTCTGGAATTGTGCCACGTATTTCTGAGATATTATATTGAAAATTCCGGGTGCTACAAAGTGCACCCCCACTGATCAAGCCTTCTGATGTACATTAATCTTCTTGTTCGAAAAACTTATTGGAAGTTCTACAAAATTGCTAATAGACAAAGAAGCTCCGAACTTGACTTCAGGCAACGACAAATATCCTATATGCTCTCCTGATCGTCCAAAACATAGCAGACTACTCCTCGGAGGCTACGACACCCAACCTTCATGAGTATGGGGCTTACATATGGGAAAAAATCAGAGCCACTAGATCTAGACATGCAACTCAAAGCTTCTCAAGGGAAGAACGGTAATTTCACAACTACAAGTCTACAAGAAGAGCATGGGTAGTCTCCAGGTCCATCAAGCTCATTCAGGCCCAAAAATTAAAGCTTACTTATAGCCTAAGATAGAGGAATTTCCAGGTAATTATGATTGTTGATTGTTGGTCAAATCTTCTATCTAAAATAGAATTATTAACTAATTCTATCTCATCACCATGAAAATCTGGAGTTTAAACCCAAAAGATACATTTTCAAGTCTTGTAACTACCGTTTTCGTTTTTTTTCATTTTTTTTCCTCTTTTTGTAATATTTTAATTTCAATTGAATAAAATACTCTATTTTTCTTTCTTTATTATTTTAATTAAATTTTTGTTCATGAAATTCCCTCATTCTTCTTGTTGAGCCATTTTCTTGATGATTTTTTTTATTGTTAGTGGGTATTTTATTTGAACCCTATTGCAGCTAATTCCATCTTTTATTGAACTCAAAACCCAACTACAATTGATTCTTGACCCAAATCCACTATTATTGTATCCTAAACCATTAACCCAACATCCTAATTGTACTTTATAAATACAATCCTATTGCAGACCCTAAATTGTACAAATTGAAACCCTAACTAGCTGTCTAATCTCTCACCTCTCTCCTCTTTCTCTCTCCTCCCTGTTTCTCTCTCCCCGTCACCTAATTTCCTACCCAAACATCTCGATCACCACCCTCCGGCCAGCTCCGGTGACCCCCCAACCCCGTCAACCACTTCCTTCTCTATCAACAGCCCTCCCGTCGATGCCCAGCTCGTCGACCGCAGCAAAACCCCATGTTCTCCCCGATCTTGTCAATCCCGAGCCGCCCGCCTTGCTTCCTGTTCCGATCAATGAGCTTAGCCAGTAGCACCCCCGTACTGCCGCTCGATGCCCCGCCACCATTGGGCCACGTCGGCCAGACCCGAGACCCTTTGTTGTTGCAGTTGCTGTCTTTTTGCTATTGGGTTATTTTGTGGACGTGATTTGCACGTAATCCGTGTGTTCGTGGGTTCGTTGCTTCGGAATTCTCATCCCGTTATTCTTGGTATTCAATTTCATCGTCTATAAGGCAAGTCACTTTCCTTTTGAATTGTTCTTGAATCAAATTCAAGTTTTTATTGATATTCTTGCAAGTAGATCCAATTAATTCATCATATTGTATATTGTCCATCTCTTTTGTTGGGTATATTGAGGGTTTACATGAGCTAACCCCAATATTCTTGACTCCGTGCCTCTATTGACTCCAAAGATTGAATCTTTCATGCATCCATGTAGTATTCATAATAGGGTTACTCAAATAATCATGAAACAATCAATCTATTGTAGAAATAATTGCTAGGTTGAATGTTTGATTTATCGATTGTTGTTTGGTCGATGAGAAATTAATGTATGCATGTGTTCTTAATTTATCAATCATGTTTTTATACCCATCATGCTGATTATGAAGTTTATCAACTAACAGAATTGATACCCATCATATTTAATTAATTTATTTCATGAAAAATACCCAAAAACTTATAAGTTGCTTGCTGGCTGTATCTTGTCTGCTTTTTTCGACCCAGTAAATGATCTTAAAATAAATAACTTTATGAATAAGAGTTGTAGCCCCATGTTTCTAGTTTCTAGAACATCTTTAATTACTGAATTCCGAGTTGTATAGAAAAGTTATGATTGTTTTACTACAGCTGTGTTTTTAGTTTCCAGAATTTCAAATTCTTGTATGATCCATGTTTAATTAGTTAAAAGGTTGATCTAACATTAAAATATTGCTCTGAAAATTTCCAGATTGTTAACATGTTTAGGAGTCAAATAGATATTTTTAATGATTTTATTATCGAGTTTTCGCTGATTCTAAAAATAAAATAACATGATGTCAAATTTCTGCCTGAACATGAAATCTGTAATATTGAATGGTGTGTTTAACTTATCTACTGTTGTCGGATTTTGGACTTTAAATATGCATTGGAACCGTGTGGATGTCTAGTTTACAGAATTTCTGACGGTTTTAGTTTTTGATTTCTGTAGCAGCAGAAAATTACATTTTAGTACAGACCACTCTTGCTATCCAGAATTTTATATTCCAGAATTTAATAGATTAATTATTCCTATATTGTAGTATTGCATGAATTAAAGTGTGTATGTGGCATTGCATGATCCTAATGAACCACTGTCATCATTTATCGTCCTATTGTTCTTCCATTGCTACTATCGTTCATCTTTAGCTTGCATATTGTATTGTTGCATTGATAAAATATTTAACAAGCCGGGGTTTAAGGGATTGACTTGAGTAGTGAATAATATAGTGAACGATGTCGGCCAGTGTTTATCGATTGATTGTGGAGCGCTGACTACAGCACCTCAATCTTCCGTGTAGTGAATCCGTGAGCCCGTGAATCCGTGAATCCATGAATCAGTGAATCAATGTATCAATGTATCATTATAATGAATCGTGCACAATATTGTTATCATATCAGTGATTATCATACTGACACATGATCTATAGAATTCACCACTAAGTCTAAATGCAACTTATTTGTATGTAGCAACCATGTGGTAAATAAATGGGATGCATGGAGTGCTGCATTAGTTATGATTAAAATGATAATAGACTTAAGAATTGATACAATATCGACATTGCATATTGTACATCATTGTTTCTATTGATATCAATTATTGTCTAAGTGTTATTGATATTGATCATTGAATATTGTTATCGGTATTGAATCATTGTTTATACCCAATTGCATAGTTTACCATGATATTGTTTATTGCTATTGTCCCATGTTATTGATTCCTATTGATCCATTGATATCATTGTTATATCGTTATTTCATTGTTCATTGCTTTCTCTACTTTCTGTCCATGACTTTCTCTAAGGATAATTTTTCTCTTTTTTTTAGATGAAATGTACACAGGTAATGAAGTAGAATTGTCTGCTGGGATTGGAGGACAAACCTTCTGAAGATTTAATGCTTTCTAATTACTTATTGTTTTAATGAACTTAATGTATTGAGACTTGTTAATTATCTGTGATTGGATTTATATTGTATTGGGCTTATGACCCAGAGCGATGGCAATGGCGGAGCTCGGGGATTCGGGGATCTGTAGGGCGTTTGGGTTGCGGCAGTCGACGAGGTGGAAGAGGATGACGAGGAGATGGTGCTAGTCGAGGAGGCGAGCGGGAGGGTGAGCAAGGAAGGTGCTGTAATGGACGATGATGGTGGCGGCGTGGAGGAGATTCAAAAGGTGGAAGATGAACAGGTAGGGAGTGACTGTGTATGGGTAGGGTAGAATAGTAGTTAGAGAGGTTGGCGGCTGCACAGTGGAAGGGGCTAGGGTTAGGTAGGGTAGGGTAGGGTAGGGTTTTAAGTTAGTGTATATATGGGCTTAATAGGATATTGGGTTTCGGGTAGGATCCAATAAGGAAGAGGGCTATAGGATTCTAGGTTTTTAGATCCAATAGGGGAAAGAGAATAGGATTACATGGTTTATAAAATATACATTTAAATATACATTAAATCAAATAATAGAATACATATAAAATGGAGGACAGACTGGAGCTCTTGGTCAGGCTTACAACTTGATCGTTGAACGAGTGACTACAGGTATTTAGCAGTAGATTTGTTTTCTGTTCTTGCATTACTTATTCTCTCTTGCATCATTTATCCATTCCGCATCTTATATTTACCTTCATTTATTGATTCATTATTGAGTATCATACTAGTTATTTCTTCCCTACCATACTCTCTTCAAATTTCGGTTTTACCACCCTACCCATTTCTCTCCCTTCATATTCAATCATTCCATGCCTTATTCTCTTTCACCCCTTGTAGTTATTCTCATTCAAAGATTTCTTATTGAGTGTAAATTCGTTCTTTTTCTATCTATATTATCTTTGATTCTAGTGTTAT
This sequence comes from Hemerocallis citrina, assembly GCA_017893485.1. Classification (NCBI taxonomy): domain Eukaryota; kingdom Viridiplantae; phylum Streptophyta; class Magnoliopsida; order Asparagales; family Asphodelaceae; genus Hemerocallis; species Hemerocallis citrina. Next base: position 132,902,150 of record CM030364.1, on the reverse strand, counting down.
CCATTCTTTTATTCCTGCTTGGTTGTCAATCGGCATCGCTCGATCTACAACGACATGTCTGCAACATGGATTTCTGCGCAGCGAAAGCGTGGCGGGTCCTATAACCGACAGGTCCCAGGATTCTAATGTTATTTCTCATTCCTTGCATTGCTTACTCCTTTACTCTTACATTTGCAATTGTCATTTTTCATGGAATCTTTATTCAACATCATTCTTGGTCACTCTATTCATATCCATGTCCTGTCTAATTTTTGGCGTTGGCACCATTTGCGTTCTTTCCCTTTAATTCCCAATTTTGTTATTTCCTAATTTGCCTTTGCTTGGTCCTACATACCGCCTGAGCAAATTTCGAGCACGAAATTTTGTTGTAAGGTGGGTAGGATTGTAACCCCCATTTTCGCTAATAAGTATTTTCAATGTATTATTTATAATTTGAATTTTTATATATATATAAATTTATTTTGTGCTAAATTCATTTCGGATTTTTATTAAAGTCTTTTTTTATCGAAATTTATTCATTTTGGATAACAGTCTTTTTTAAGCTTACTTTGTACATCTTATGGATCAGATATTTATATTTGAGCCCGATAACAAATATATTATTATTATTGGATTATTTCTAATAAATTGTTAAACCCGAATACTAATTTGTCATGTAATTTTATTTTATTTTTATTTTGATTAAAATTATTAATTGTTGTTTCTTGATTATTCAATTAAAGTTCATTTATCGAATTATTTTATTTTCGTACTTGATCTAATTTTTTTGGCGAATTCCAATTTATTTTCAAACCAATTGATATTCTTCTCATTGGTATTATTTATTTCTTTATTTGGATGTAAACTATTGTTCATGAAATTCTTCGTTCTTTTGATTGAGTTATTCTTGTGGAACCTATTTTCTTTTATTTTATTGTGGGTATTTTTGTTTAAACCCTATTGATTTAGAATTATCTCTTATTGAACCCTAAAGCCCAATTTCTATTGTTCTTGACCCAAAATTGCCATTATTGGATCCTAAACCACTAACCCAATATCCTAATTGTACCCTATAAATACAACCCTAGTACAAACCCTAAAAATTACACAAATTGAAACCCTAACCGCTTATTCTCTCTCTCGTATTCGCTCTCCTCTCTCGTTCTCTGTCCCCGTCACTTGAATTCCGGCCCAAATTCCAAACCCATTACTGTTCCCCATCTCCTCCGGCCAACTCTGGTCCCCCCTAGTTGTCAGCCCCTCCATTCAATGCCACCACCTCCCGTCGACACCCCCAGTGCCACCACTGCACCCCTGTAACGCCCCTTGCCCCTAGCTCAGACAATTTATACAAATCAGAACACAAATTAGATACTATGTAGTACAACTGCCCACCACAGGCTGCCTCTCAAAAGTTGGTTAACCGATTATGTGACTCTTGATCATAGGCTATTATATTTATATATTATTTTATTTAAGTTTGTTACCGATATGGGATTATATGTAATTACCTTCTTCCGATTTCTCTCTCTGGTGAGAGTGCACAGATGAAACAATTCACAGGTGGGCCCCAGCTGCTACAATGCCACATTACTCCATTGACCGAAGTCAACAGGCCATACACAACAGCACACAATGTGTGTGTGTTCTCTTTCCATGTGGGGCCCCCTTCCTTCCATGCACCATTTATTAAATTCTTTTCACTATTTTACCAAACCAGTCAACTATACTTTTCAAAGTATTTTTCAAAGTATATTTTATATATATATTTACTTATACTCTTTGAAAATTATGGGCTGCTACACACCCCCCCCCCCCCTCTCTTCAGAAATCAACGTTCTCGCTAAGCACAGGGCATGCACAATCTAGTGCAGGATCTCCTTTCTAGCCGATGTGGAGTGGAGTACCCTGATTCTGCTAGCTGCACCGTACCCTGATTTTGCGGGTGGTCCACTATTTCAGGTCGCCACCTCGCTCCCTCTCAGGCATACCCGACGTACATCTGCTAGCTCCATCTCAGGCATACATCTTGCCCACTCTTACCCACACTCGGTGTCGAAAGTCGGTTCCGATACCATTTGTAATGCCCTTGCCCCTAGCTCAGACAATTTATACAAATTAGAATACAAATTAGATACTATGTTGTACAACTGCCCACCACAGGCTGCCTTTCAAAAGGTGGTTAACCGATTAGGTGACTCTTGATCATAGGCTATTATATTTAAATATTATTTTATTTAAGTTTGTTACCGATATGGGATTATATGTAATTACCTTCTTCCGATTTCTCTCTCTGGTGAGAGTGCACAGATGAAACAATTCACAGGTGGGCCCCAGCTGCTACAATGCCACATTACTCCATTGACCGAAGTCAACAGGCCATACACAACAGCACACAATGTGTGTGTGTTCTCTTTCCATGTGGGGCCCCCTTCCTTCCATGCACCATTTATTAAATTCTTTTCACTATTTTACCAAACCAGTCAACTATACTTTTCAAAGTATTTTTCAAAGTATATTTTATATATATATTTACTTATACTCTTTGAAAATTACGAGGTGTTACACCCCCGACCCTTCTCCTCGCCCCTTGCCCTATTTTGATCGACAGCAGCAACCAACTCACCACTGCTACTGTCTCTGTTCCTCTCTCCTCGGCGCCGTCAAGTCGATGTCGATGCCTCGCCGTTCGCGCCACCCCCCTGTCACTATCGACGTCAGCCAGCGACGCCGACGATCCCCCTGGCCGCGCTCTCTCTCCCTCTTGCTGTAATTGCTTTGGTTTTGTGCATGTATATTGCACGTGCTAAATTGTGCTAGTTCGTGGGGTCGTTGCTTCGGTATCCTTATCCCATTATTCTTGCTATTCGTTTTCATCGTCTTAAAGGCAAGTCACTGTCCTCGTGAATTGTTAATTGTATCAAATTCAAGTTTTTTGTTTAAACTCTTGCAAGTAGATCCCTTCATTTATCGTATTATACATTGTTCATCTCTTTCGTTGGGAATATTGAGGGTTTACACGAGTTAACCTCAATATTCTTGACATCGTGCCACTTTGACTCCAAAAATATTGAATCTTGCATACAACATATAGTATTGATAATAGAAAATTTTCATGCATCTCATAACACATTTAATTATTGTAGAGACAATTGCTAGGTTGTATGTTGTTTGATCGATTGATTGTTGATTGATGATAAATTAGTGTATGTATATGTTCTAATTTTATTTATCATGTTTTTACACTCATCATGCCAATTATATAACTTATTGACTAATAGAATTGAAACCAATCATGTTTATTTAATTTATTCCATGAAAATACCCCCCCAAAACCTGTATATTGCTTGTTGGCTGTATGTTGTCTGCTATTTTCGACCCAGTAAATGATCTTAAAATAAATTACTTTCTGAATATGAATTGTATCCTTATCTTTTTAGTTTCTAGAGTATATTGAATTTCTAAATTCCGAGTTGTGTAGCAAAAGTTATGCCCGTTTTACTACAGCTGTGTTTTTACTTTCAGATTTTCAGATTCTTATATCTTGCATGCTTAAACCGTAAAAAGGCTGATTAATTGTTAAAATTTTGCTTTGATAATTTCCAGATTGTTAGTAATCATGCTTAAGAGTATAGAAAATATTTTTATTGAATTTATTATTGAATTTTCGCTGATTCGAAAATTATAATAACATGATGTCGAATTTCTGCCTGAACATGAAATCTGTAATGAATGCTGTGTTTGACCTAGCTAATGTTGTCAGATTTTCAACTTTAAATATGCATTGGAACCGTGTGGAAGTCTAGTTTCTAAAATTTCTGACAGATTTAGTTTTCGATTTCTGAAACAGCGGGAAACTACACTTTTGTACAGATTACTCTTGCTGTCCAGAATTATATAGTCCAGATTTTAAAAGATTAATTAATCCTATATCGTAGTATTGCATGAATTAAAGTATGTATGTTGCATTGCATGATCCTAATGTCTCATTGTCATCATTTTAACTTTCCTATCTAAGTTATCGTCCTATTGTTTCCTTATTTATACCATTGTTCATCTCATGTCTCAAATTGCATATTGTATTGTTGCATCGATAAAATAATTAACAAATCGGAGTTTAAAGGTTGACTTTAGTAGTGGACAATATAAGGACTGTAATCGGAGGAGGAGCCCGTGTTTCCCTATTTATCGGTCTATCGGTCTATTGGTCTATTGATCATATTGGTCATATCGGTCATCGATTAATTGTAGATTATTGACTACAGTATCTCGATTGATTTGGTCATCGGTCATTATTGAATATTGTTGCCGAGTACATGAACTATAAAATCCACTACTAAGTCTAAACGTAACTTGTTTGTATGTAGCAACCATGTGGTAAATGAATGGGACGCATGAAATGCTACATTAGTTAGGATTAAAATGATTAATAGACTTAAGAATTGACACGACATCGATACTGCATATTTTTCATTATTGTTCCTATTGATATTGAGTATTGGCTAAGTGTTATTGATAATTGTCATTGAATATTGTTATCGATTATTGAATCATTGTTTACAACTATTGCATCGATTACCATGATATTGTCCCGTGTTATTGATTCATATTGATCCATTGAATTCATTATTATATCGTTATTCCATTGTTCCTTGCTTTCTCTACTTGCTGTCCATGACTTGCTCTAAGGACAATTTTTCTCCTCCTTTTAGATGAAGTGTTTACTGGTGTTGATGGAGAATGTCTTGATGGATTGGGAGAACAACATTGGTGAATGAATTAATAGCATTGCCGCTTAATAAATTATTGTTTTGTCATGAAGACTTAATTATTAAACTATTGTTATGTAACCCCCTGTTTTTCGTTTTTCGTATTTTAGGTGTATTTTTCTTTTCTTGGGTATTTGTATTCTCTTTGTATTTCTTGGACCGTATATTGCAGTTGTTTTCAATATACATTCATTTTATTTCATTTTGAGCACTTTATGTTTGATTTGTTGTCTTCTTGTTTCGTTCTTTATCGATTGTTGTTTTTCTCTTTATTGGATTCTTGTTCTATTCTTTTGCTCATGTTTTGGGTGCTCGTGGTTTCATTTGCCTAAGCCATTGTTGTTTATCCTATTTTGCAATTTAAATCATATACCCTCATGACTATCCCTAAACCCAATTGATAAACCAAATCCTATTCAAATCTGAATTTTTAAACCAACTCCTACGACTACTCCTATTGGACACATAAACCCAAATACCCAATTACCCATCTCCTACTACAAACCCTAAATTCCCCCCCCCCCATATATAAATTCTCTCCCTAACCCTAACCCACTATACCCCGGCCTCCCCTCTGTCCTGTGTGTGCCATCAACCCCAGCTGAACATCCCCAGCCCGATGCCCCATCGACCTGCCCTTATCCCATCGCCACTCCCGATCCCGACCTTCACCCATTGCCGACCAACACCCACGGCCATACACCGAGCACTCCATATATTTCCATCTGCCATCTCTCTCTCCGTCCTCCCCATCCCGGTGCCGATCGGCAGCAGCAACCGTAGGAGCAACGACAACCAGCAAGGGCCAGCCGTCGCTACCCCTGCCTGATCTCTTTCTCTCTTTGGTTTGGGATTTGCACATGTGTGATCGTGTGTTGCTTTGGTTCGTGGATTTTTGTTCGTGGTTTTGTTCGTTGCCGGGGAATCCGTTCCCATTATTCTTGGTATTTGTTTCGTCTTCGGTTAAGGTAAGTAACTTGTACTCAAATTCCTTTGTATGATACAAGTCAAAAATACCGCTTATAGTGTAGTTGGGTTCTAAAGACAACTCGTGTGTGTGTTATCTTTGATGGTTTTGTCTCTATTGTGCTATTTGACCATAGTTGCCTCACGACACAAAATCGGCATGAAAATAACTAGGTTTGACCGTTCTTGATCTATTCATATATGTGAGATAATTAGGTGAAATTGTGTGTTTGATGAGATCCATGTGATATGATGGTTGTGAACATATTATTTACTCTATTTCATGATGTTTGGACACTTAGTAGACTCTATACCATGTTTGATTGTGATTGGAACGAGTTTCGTGTGGTTTATGTTGATTTTGTTTTCAAGAGAAAATCTGTATTTGTGAATAATCAGTTTTGATTTGTATTTTAGACCCTATTAAGGTCAGAATTCTTAATTTTTTTATTCGAAATGAATTGTAGAGAAATCCGTCTTCTTTCCAAACTCGCTGATCTTGATTGATTTCGTTTTCGTATGAGTGAGTTATGGCTATTTAATACAGAGGTGTATTCTATTTCCAGATTTCGTTTCTTGATGATTTTGATGTTTAAACTATTTTGATACTAGTCCTAAATATATTATTTTGATCTTACCCTTTGCACAGTATTTCTATATCTATCTAGGGATTACCTAGAATTTTGGTGGATTTTATTGTTGAGTTTTATACGCCGTTTCATGTTTGTTTATGAAAGCTATACCTGCTGTATTTTGCAGGCTGTTCTGTAAAGAATCGCATTTTCACCCTATTTACTTCTACTGTATGAAAAATATTTATGAGCTTACTGTTAGACTGATACACACAAGACTGTAAGAACATAAGACTGATACTGTTAGACTGATACTGTTGGACTGATACTGTTACACTGATATACTGAGCTTACTGTTACTGGACACTGTTAGTTGTCATATGACACTATATTGGACACATTCATTTGTACTGTTAGCATACCATGCTAGTTGACTTTGTTTTACTGATTCATGCTAGTTATTACTGTTGATGCATTATACCATGCTATATTTATTTCTACTGTCATTTTAGATTTGACTATTCCATGTACTTGTATCATACATTATAAGTGGCCCGTAACATGCATTGACGGGTACTTGTTTTCTCTTTCCTTCTCCTGCAATTATTAATTACAGATCAGGATAGTCAGCTGCCCGATGGCATTGGCGAAATGAGGTATTAGTGCTGGATTTCTTGCTTATTAGTATTACTCTTATTGTTGCTCTGAGTAATGTATTTTGAGTACTTGGATGATTACTTTGTATTTTGGGCGATGTGACCCAGGATTTTGTCTTTTCCAGATCTGATTTATTTGAGATTAATACATTTTGTTTCAAGTAAATTCTGTTAGTTTATTAATTCAATTTTGCATGTGTGTGGTTGATTCTCCTGCTTCTGACTCCGATTATTTTATGAGATGTTGTAAAGATTCCTGAACAGCTTATGGATGATGCAAATTATTCGCTGGGGTAAGTCGCGTATCCGTATTCCGTATTCTTTTTCAGAAGCATGGCGTGACATGTTATTTCAATGTATTGTGGGCTTATGTCCCAAATTTTATTATTGTTTACAGACATTGGATTATTGTATTTGGATATTGCATAATGTTTCATTCCAAGTATTATTATTCATGAGATTATTATTTTTGTCTGTGCAATTGTTCTGTATTGATTATATTGTTGAGTTGATAGGATAAACAGCTTATGGGTGACGTTAGTCATTCGCTGGGCCAATGTCATGTACTCGTATTCCGTATTTTTGGGAAGCGGGACATGACAAGGTTTTTATTGCCTCGTCGTCGACGCCCACCATCGTCGTCGAGCCATGTCGGCCAGGTCCAGACCGCAAGCTTACTGTTGTAGTTGTTGTCTTTGCATTGGGTTCTCTATTTCACGTGATTTGCACGTGTTATTTTGTGGATTTGTGTGTTCGTGGGTTCGTTACTCAGGGATCCTTATCACATTGTTCTTGGTATTCAATTTCACCGTCAATAAGGCAAGTCACTTTCCTCTTGAATTGTTATCGAATCAAATTCAAGTTTTTATTGAAACTCTTGCAAATCCCATTGTTTATCGTATTATACATTGTTTATCTCTTTCGCTGGGTATATTGAAGGTTTACACGAGCTAACCCCAATATTCTTGACATCGTGCCTCTATTGACTCAAAAGATTGAATCTTCCTGTGTTCATATAGAATTCATAATATGGTTACTCATATAATTGTCACACAATTAATCTATTGTAGGAACGATTACTATGTTGTATGTTTGTTTGATCAATTGATGTTTGGTTGATGACAAATTAATGTATGTATGTGTTCTTCGATTTATTGACCGTGTTTTTATACCCATCATGCTGATCATGAAGTTTATCGATTAATAGAATTGATACCCATCATATTTAATTAAATTATTTCATGTTAAATATCCAAGAACCTGTATGTTGTTGCTGTCTGTATTTTGTCTTCTATTTTCTACCCAGTAAATGATCTTAAAATAAATAACTTTCTCAACAAGAGTTGTAGCCCTATGTTTCTAGTTTCAGAACATCTTGAATCTCTGAATTTCGAGTTGTGTAGCAAAAGTTATGATCGTTTTACTACTGCTGTGTTTTTGTTTCCAGAATTTCAGACTCTTGTATGATTCATGTTTAAACTGTTAAAAGGCTGATCAAATGATAAAATTTTGCTCTGAAAATTTTCTGATTGTTACTTAGCATGCTTAGGATTCTAATTAATATTTTTAATGAATTTAACATCGAGTTTTTACTGATTCTATAAATAAAATAACATGATGTCGATTTTATGCCTGAACATGAAATCTGTAAAGAATAATGTGTTTGACCTAGCTACTATTGTCAGATTATGAACTTTAAATATGCGTTGGATTCGTTGGGAAGTCTAGTTTCTAGAATAACTAATGGATTCAGTTTTTGAGTTTTGAAACAGCGGGAAATTATATTTTTGTACAGACTACTCTTCCTGTCCAGAATTTCACTTTTCAGTTTTTCTTAATTTAATTATTCCTATATTGTAGTATTGCATGAATCGAAGTGTGTATGTTGCAGTGCTTGATCCTAATGAGTTATTGTAACTTTTTATCATCCTATTGTTTTCCTATTGTTACCATCGTTCATCTCATGTCTCATATTTGCATATTGTATTATTGCATTAAAAATAATAATTAATTAGCCGGGGTTTAAGGGATTGACTAGAGTAGTTGATGATATAGTGACTGTACACGGAAGTGTGGACCATATATTCCAAAATATCGTGTGTTGGCTATTGTTATTGTTATCGGTTTATTATTGGATTACTGACTACAATATCCCAATTAATCGTGTATTGTTTTATTGTTATTGAGCCAACCAGTGTGCACCAATGCTGCAAATAATGTTATCGTGCATGTACATGATCTATAGAATCTTCTACTTAAGTCTAAACGACATTGATTGTATGCATCGAACCTGTAGTATGGGATGCAGTAGTACATGCATTAGTTAGGATTAAAATGATTAATACACTTAAGGATTACACATCGACATTGCATATTGTTCATCTTTGTTTTTATTGATATCGAATATTGTCTAAGTGTTATTGATATTGATCATTGAATATTGTTATCGAAAATTGAATCATTGTTTACACCATTGCAACGATTATTATTCCCATGTTATTGATTCCTATTGACCCATTGAAATTATTGTTATATCGTTATTCCATCATTCCTTACTTTCTCTACTTGTCGTCCATGACTTGCTCTAAGGACAATTTTTCTTCTCTTTTTAGATAAAGTGTTCACAGGTAATGAAGGAGAATTGTCTGCTGGGATTGGAGAACAAAGATTCTGAAGATTTAATGCTTTCTAATTGCTTATTGTTTTATTGAACTTAATGTATTGAGTTTTATTGTTATTGTGTTGGGATTTATTATTGTATTGGACTTATGACACAGATTTTATTATTTGTTTCTAGACGTTAGATTATTACATTTGGATATTTCATATTATTTCATTCCAAGTATTATTGTTCATGAGATTATTATTATTGCATGCACATTTGTTCTGTATTGATTATATTGTTGAGATGATCGGATAAACAGCTTATACATGACGTTAGTCATTCGCTAGGTCAATGTCATGTACTCGTATTCTGTATTTTTGGGAAGCGGGGCGTGACATGCAATGTGCACTCTTTCAAAAATGGATGCATATAGGAACGAGTGGGGTGAGTGAGTGGGGTGATGGTTGGTTGCTAAAACCACCACCTAATTACCCATATAAATACCACTTAACCCCAAATGAACACAAAACAAAACAAAAAAAAGTGTGGATCAGAAGTGTTTGCTGCTGTGCTTTCGGGAAATCCAAAGAGGGGAGCACGGATGTTGAGGTGGAGTGGAAAGCTTTTAGGAGTTTTATTTGCATGGAAAAATTCTACAAAAAGGTGGGCGTTTTCATGATCTTCTAGTATATAGAAATTGTGTTTGATTAAATTAGAAATGTGTTGATAGATTGATTTGTGCATATAATGTAGTTGCTCTAGAAATTCTATTTATGCATGCTTAATTATAGTTGTGTAGTAGATGATGAAATTAATGTGTGTATGTGTAGGAGGTTTATAGAAATTTTTATTTAATTGAAATTTCACACAATAAATACATGGGATTGATTTCCTTGTATGCATTTTAGTAATATTGATACCCCTCGAGAACTCTAGTTGTGTAGAAAAAAATTTGTTCATTTAATCTAAGTGTAAGACTATGAATAATGTATACAATTTTAATGAAAATTCCTATGTTCTACAAAATAAAATTGGCATATAAATTATTTTGTATAGGTACACTATGTTTTAGAGAAATTCATTTATGAAATTTATAAAGAAATACATAGCAATCAAGTTATCGAAATTTTCAAGGTATTACAGATACTAGTTCGGGTTTATAATCCGTGGTGAGCCTTTTAACTTACAACAGTGAGTTTGGCTCACTAGCTCTGGGTTGCGGTTTGGGTCGCTGTTGGGTCTGGGTTCGATGCTAGATAAAGGCATTATTTTTTAAAATCCTTATTTTTTTATTCTATTAGCTAAAATTGCATAAATTCAATTAAAGATGTATTTAAATCATATTAGAATATTAATGGAATATTTTGAGATAATTTTGTACAAATTTAGAATTTAATTTGAGGGTAAAATCACTATACATATTGAATAGATGTCTAGATGATTGTTTTGAATTCTGTAAAGAATAATTATTTTAATTCTAGAATGAACTAACTTGGGAATAGTTGAGATAGTTAAATATAAATTTGGGAAATTCATTTGGATGAAAATTTTATTTACGTTAAGAAGTAAATTTGGTAACTGTTTATTTTGCGATGAAAGTTGAAAAGTGATAATTTATCCTAGAATGTGTGTACCATATGAAAAATGAACTTGATCCTAGAATTAGTAAAAAAATGATTTATATGAAAAATTAAGAGATAAACAAATAATGAATTTAGGTGGATAAACGTTTGACATTTGTAAGGAGTTTTATCAAGTTGAATTGCTTTCTTGAGATGTATTATAAGGGAATGAGAAGTTATATTTTGAAATTGACATTTTAAAGTGAATGTGTGAAAGAATCAAATGAATCATGAATGGGAAATTGTGTAATTAAGGTCAAGATGACCTATAAGACCTCGGTGTTGAGATGGTTGGAATCTAGAGGCTGAGCGAAACCCGTACTGACCAGCAAGTCATGATAAATAAAATTTGAGAAGTAGCCAGTGTCGGCTAACAATTCTCCTTGTGTTGATTTAAGTCCAGTGGGATAAGCTAGCTTTAGGTCGTAATGATTATAATTAAGCCTAAGGATATGCACTAGATTGGGGATGTGATGAAGTAAGGGCAAACATGAGTATGAGGGCCTTAGTTAGTCTGTGGTATGAGATTGTCTCCCCGAAATTATCGAGATGTGATTGGGAGTGTCCCCAGCTCATCTGCGGTGTGGGATTCATCTCCGAAATTATCGAAATCGAGGCGACGCTCATAGGGTGTTTGGTGACTATTGAGGTATCATAGCTTGCAGTGTGGGATTGGATCCTCGAAATTATCGAGATGTGATTGAGAGTGTACCCAGCTCATCTGCAGTGTGGGATTCATCTCCAGAATTATCAAGGCGTGGGCTTAATACTCACATAATATCTAAATCTTATGCTAGTCACGAGTGAAAATTTGCATAGCGAGGGACTAAACCCTATAATGAGGAGTAAGATCAGGGCTCGCCCTCGGACCTATGTTGTATGTGATGCATTGAATCCGAACAAGTGTGCATTAGTGTCATCTTAAGTGTAAATGCCGACATTAGGCATTAAGTTCATATCATACACTGACATAATTAGGATAGTCACTGTTCTGTTTCTGCATTCAAGTTTTTTCTTATTAAGATAATGGATACGCTATATTATAGCATTGCGTCAGTTGTATGCAACCGACGTACCAACAGTTTTCCAGTTGCAGAATTGGTAGTAGCCATTGTGAGAGATGTCACAAAATTGAAGAGCTTCCATTATCATATATGTAATATACTTATTTATTTCTGTTGTGCTAATGTAAAGAATGATGTTGTAAATGAAAAGTTATAAATTCCTTATATTTTTGTACGAATTTTAAGTAAAATATCTTGTTTGTGCTGCAAATTTCATGTATCTGGAATTCGGGGCGTTACAGAGCCAAACAACATCTACCTACCACTTAGAAATAGACTGAAAGCCCCGTTCTGGTGGAACCCATCCTCACGTCCTTAACCCGGAAATAGCTCCTTTATTATAGCTGAGACACTAAGCGAAGTGTTTCCTATGTTGCAGTTGAAAGAAGGTATGGTAGTTGTAACATCACGTAACTTCAAAGAGCTATAATATAGTATATATATATATATATATATATATATATATATAATATGGGTTGATGGCATAAGTGGTAATTATGTGGAAAAGGGGGAGGGGGCACGACTTGAGACCAAAGCAGCAGTATGCTACTGTTACTAGCGCTGACGTCACATGGGGTGACGTGGCGTTCGAGTAGGGCCCACCAGGGATTGTGAAGAAAGCCGCTATGCTTCTCTTCATGTGTGACGTGGGCATGACGTCAACGCAAAGGGAAAAAGCAGCGGGTATATGGATTTGAATAGTCCCATATCGAGAATTGCACAATATTAAAATAATAATAAATAATATAGCCTATGATCAAGAGTCACCAATCCGGTTAACCACCTTTTGAGAGGCAACCTGTGGTAGGCAGTTGTACTATACTATAAATAATTTTTCTGATAAATTTTAAAAATTGTCTAAGCTAGGGCAGGGGCATTACAAATGGTATTAGAGCTGACTTTCGACACCGAGTGAGGGGCACGTCTATATAGTCTGGCGGTGGATTCCGGGACTATAGACCCAGTCGGGAGGTGGATTCCGGGACTGTGGTGAGCGAAATAAGCCTCAATTAAATCCGGGAACTATGATTGATCGGGCGGTGGATTCCGGGATCCTGATTAGTCGGGCAGATTGGAGAGCAGATGCTCAACATCGGCTAGAAAGTAGATCCTGCACTAGATTGTGCAGGCCTCGTGCTCAACGAGGATGCTGATTTCTGAAGGGGGGTGTATGTAACATCCCATAATCTCAAAGAGCTATAATATATATATATATATATCTGTGTGTGTGTGTGTGGGTGTGGGTGTGGGTGTGTGGGTTGATGGCATAAGTGGTAATTATGTGGAGGGGGGCATGAATTAAGACCAAAGCAGCGGTATGCTGTTGTTACTAGCGCTGACATCACATGGGGAGACGTGGCGTTCAAGTAGGGCCCACCTGGGATTGTGAAGAAAGTCGTTGTGCTTCTCTTCGTGTGTGACGTGGGCATGACGTCAGCGCAAAGGGAAAAAGCAGCGGGTATATGGATTTGAATAGTCCCATATTGGGAATTGCACAATATTAAAATAATAATAAATAATATAGCCTATGATCAAGAGTCACCAATCCCCTTTTGAGAGGAAGCCTGTTGTGGGCATTTGTACTATACTATAAATAATTTGTCTGATAAATTGTAAAAATTGTCTGAGCTGGGGCAGGGGCGTTACAGTAGTAGTCGACCCTTAACTAATCTGCTACGGATGAGCAGGCCTGCCCTTACTAATTAGGTATATTCCCGTTCACTTTTTCTTTTGTCCTTGCCTTCTTAAACTGCTTGCTTAAAGGCCCTCGAGCAAACAATTGAGTCAACCATCATCCGTGTGCCTTGGCTTGGCTTTCGATGATCAGAGTTGTTTATCTTAATAGTTGGCCTTTCCGATGACTAATTATGTTATGTCATTATTTTGAATTCCCATAACAAACGCTCACAGGAGCCCTATTGGATCCATGAGCTAGTCCCTGCATAAAGCATATTATATTCTCTAAAGAAAACGAGGCGCCCATAAGGAAGGAGAGTGAATTCTATATTCTTTCTTTCAATCAATTGAACCGATAGACATGAGACTGCCCTGCCCATTCTTAAGTCAGCTTTTAATTCAACTTAGTTGAAATGAACTAAGGAAACTCGCTCTTCTTCCTATACATCCTCCAGCTACTTTCTGTATGAATTATGAGATAGCTTGAAACAGATACTTTCACTGGCAACAGCTGAATCTTTGGTTCTTCAAGAATTGTTAGTAATAGAAAATCTTCTTTTCATCCTTAAGAACTTTAGCCAAACATCCATCCATCAGATTCATTTGGTTGCTTTCATTAATCTATGAATGTGTAAACTACAAGTAGTCGGAGTCACTCTTGGACCCATGCACATATTGTAATGTCGTTGATCCCCGTCTTCCTCATTCGATCTATTCTTTCTTTAATCTAAGAAGAAAATACCTTTCAATCAGAACATCTTGCTTGGGAATAAGGAGTATGGCGGTAAGCTGCAAGGAAGACTAAGTCTCGTAATCGAATCCCTTTATAGAATCCAATTCTCTATGAATTCACTAGTCCGATCATGGAATCTAGCTATATGATAGCGGAACCAAAGGAGACTTAGGAAGGCTTTCTCTTATTCAAAAACAGAACCGCTATGTGGAGTTGGTTTTTCTTCTTCTCTCCCGAACGAAGGGCCTAGGAGCTGCACCCTCTCATCCAATAGTGAATCCATGAACGAACGAAGGGCCCACAGCCATCAACATATAAGAAGTACGTGCAGCTACACCTACCACCTACACTCGAGAGGGAATCCTAAACTTAAGAACCAATAAGCAAAGCTGGAAGCCTGTGTGGGACCCAGTCTGATATTGATCGGAGTTCGCTCTTGGCCTGGCTCGAACTAGGATTCATAAAAGGTATCATCCTCGAATGGAAAAAGATTGGAACTCAGACCTTGCTACCATGATCATGATCCAATAGGGAATTTGATCTTCATTCCTCGGTCGTCGAGCTCCATCAAAAGGGAAAGTAGCGCTACACTTCCCAAGTCACATCTTCGCAAAAGTTTTTCATGAACTCTCGTTATCAAGCTTCTCCACTCTCGACTAGCCACCTATAAAAGTTCATGCTGCTTTTTACTCATCGAGAGAGCATCCTCAAGAGAGATCGTCCACCTATGGAAAGAGAATGCGAGTCTTGGCTCATCTGCAGAATTAAATCTATAACATCTTGAACCTTACACAGGTGTACGAGCAGATTACAACATCCCACAATGAAACCATTTCATAGAAGTTCATTGAACTCTTCTTTTTATAAAGCAAATCGACTATGATTCTTCAGATGAGATCCATTGCTTGATAGGTTCTAACTCCCATCTTAGATGATCATCACAAATTCTTTAACAAAGCATAATGGATTCTCAATAGATGATGCTGGACCACTTAATTGATTTGTTAGGGGCCATGTGATTCACTTACATTGCCAAATCTGAACCTGGTTCCCACTATTGACCTCCCATATGATGCCAGCTTTGAGAAGATCTCTTCCATTATGCATACTACTCCAAGCCCATAAGGATCTGGCACCCTTTTAAGCCTGCAAGAATGAGACATTTGGAAAGTATATGCCTTTTCCAATTCTGACCCAGAAGTCATTGAGATTGTGCATAATCCTCCAACCCTGCTTTGCAAGAAGGGCATCATTAAAAGAGAAAAGGTCCCTGGACACCATTCCTCCTTGATCCTTTGCCTTTGAGAGAGTGTGCCAGCTGTGCCAGTGTATCTGACTTTCATTCCTCTTTTTACCTCACCAGAATTTAGCATGTCTCAAGATCATTACACAATGTTTTGGGAAATTGAAACCATGCCATAGGATAAGCATGTATTGGCAGGACATGTCCAGAATTCCTTTCATTTCCATGCAAGGCATTTGAATAAGGTGAGTAGCTCTAAGGAAGAACAAAGAGTCATCTGCAAATAGTAAATGTGACAAGGTAGGATAGTTTCTGGCCAACTTTATTCCAATTACCTTCCCAGTTGGTTTTCCATTCACTACAAGATCATAGGTCATTGAAGATACACAATTCATAAGCTTCACCCAATTGCTGCAGAATTCCATTTTTGATAGAATGACTTCCAAAAAGTCCCATTATATATATATATATATATATATATATATATATATATATATATATATATATATATATATATATATATATATACACTTTATTCATGTCCAATTTTATATACTTTATTCATGTCCAATTTGAGCACCATTTTATACTTCTTGTCTCTTTCTTCAATCTCAGGTAGTGGAAAGCCCAACCTAAATAGCAAGATGTTGTCTTGAATTTGCCTTCCTGGAAAAAAAGCAATTACTTACTATATTTTTTGGGAAAATGATTTAGGGAAGAAACTCTTTCATTCTGTTCACCAAGACCTTGGAAATGATCATGTATGAGTAGTTGCAAAGACTGATTGGTCTAAATTGGCCCACATATTTAGGATTTCAGACTTTAGGGATTAGTACAATGTCAGTCTTGTTGAGTTCTCTATGGATTTTTTCTTGTGAAAAATGATATATTTGACCACATTGTAGATTGAGTTACCCACTATTTTCCAATAGGATTGGAAGAACACCCCAGAAAAACCGTCAGGTCCTGGTGCCTTGTATGGCCCCATGTGGAAGGTCGCAAGTTCTCTTCCATCCATGCATGGGGGTTTCATCAGGGGAGAGTTCATGTCGGGTGTAATGACTTG
This sequence comes from Hemerocallis citrina, assembly GCA_017893485.1. Lineage (NCBI taxonomy): Eukaryota > Viridiplantae > Streptophyta > Magnoliopsida > Asparagales > Asphodelaceae > Hemerocallis > Hemerocallis citrina. The sequence goes on along the minus strand of CM030364.1, from coordinate 132,885,198 downwards.
TCTGATATGGCTACTAGCAACAGACCAATCTCTCATACCATAAAAGGAGAACAATGCTTTAAACTGATTTAGGTTAGTTAGGTTTGTCTGTTAACCCTCTTTGCTCTTGGCTAGTCAGGAGAGCGTTTCTCCTCCAACATGGAGGTAGTACTCTTGATCAAGGTAGCCATAAGGTAAGGGGGTACCTTTGGCTGGATTCAATCCTTATCTGTTGCCAAGAAAGTGGTTTCGTGCTTTTTTTCTCTATGGTTTTCCAAGAAATTCCCATTCTTCTTCTCCACAGTAGGAGTCTTTCTTTTTATTAGTTGGTTTCATTGTTTATTCTTCTATTATTCATAAATGGAACATAGAAAAACATCGAATATTGTTACCCCAAAGTGTCTCCTGTGGAAGATATCTCTGCAACCCCTACACCCTTTGCCCCAATACAGTATAGGGAAGTATCATCTATAAAGGAACCTAAATGAACATATCTTGAATGGGATTGACTTTCTTCAGTAAGGTTTACTTAGATTAGATAGTAAATCTATCCAATAACAAAAGTTCCATGAGTAACGTTGATTTTTTTCCTCAATTGGAGCACGAATCAAAGAAATTCCCACTCCGATTCCTTTCTTATTCCCCTTCCCATGATACCTATTATCTCTATATTCTATTGAATCTGGTGCTTTTAGTTTAAATTAGGACAATACAAACTCAAGTTTTGTTATAATCTCTTATAAAAATCATATTCTCGGTAAGAACTCATTAACTCAGATAACACTGAGAAAGAAAGACATCATTGACACGCTGTTGCGATGGAGGTGGTTGTCCTACTGTAAGAGCCCTTAAGTAGTTCGAGTCCTTTTCTTCCTGTTCCCATTGTCGCTCTCTGCTATTTCAAGAATGTGTGTGGACTCTCTTAGCAAACTTTCCGCATATTCCACAAGTCAAAGCCAGGAATCCGTTGTTTCACTCATAAACGCTTATCCAAACTAACCAATTCTCTGTCCAAACCAATCAATTCAGTGACAACCAATTCAGCGACATTGACTTCCCCTTTTTTGTCCCACTTTCTTTCATAACCTTGACATGACAAGAACCTAATTTCGGATACGATGAAAAAAAGTGAATCGAACATACCTCTTTCTTTCAAAGCCTTATTAAGCCAAACTGGAATACTCTTCTCGTACCTTTGTTTCTGTTAACTACACCGCTATTTAAAATTTGGTTCAACCGCTCGATTGAATCAGTTACGACTGAAAGAGACTAAGCGTTAAAGGTTTATGGGTTCCATCATTTCTATGGTTACTTCGTAAATGGTGAGGTTCTCTTTATACACCGTAGTCTCTTCTTTCATTTAATCAAATGTTATTATGAACTTGTATAGTGACACTCTTTAGCTCTACCAACCGTAATAATTCTAAAACAAAAAAAGGCTATTCATTATCTATAAAATGATGGCCGACATTTCATTATGAAAGTTGGCTAGGAAGATGACCTTGTTAGTCTGTTCTTTCAAGAATGAATTGGAACATAAGCATTTTGCTTCTTATAGTACTATTTCCTTCGCTTAATGGATAACTTATTTGCTACCAATGGGGAATTTCTTCGCATCTTAAACAAATTTAGATGATTGGATTTGCACCAATGGAAACCATAAATTTAATACGCAAAAAATATAGGTATATGATAGATCTTAATTTTTTGATAGTAAATGAAATTCTTTTTTTCCACTCCACTCTATCTATCATATTCATTGGTACTGATGATTGGTACTGGAAAAATTGTTTCATTTGTTTGAACTTAAACTCATGATCTAAACGAGTCGCACATACACTCTAGTACATGTTCCTCGATGGTGTGGACATCCTCGAAGAGCGGGGGGTTACGTCATATTTCTTATTGGTTGTCTTGTGTTTCTAATAAGTTGTTTAATTGTTGGCATGTCGTATCTATATAATAGAACAGGTTGGTTTAGATCAATCTTAACCTGATGATTCATGATTATGAATTATTTCCATGCAATATCAAATCATAGAAAATTCTAAGTATGGGTTGAAATGGAATCATGTATTTATACGAGATCCCCTAGTATTTCCATTTTGATCGCTACAAGATCAACAATGCCATGATCTTGGGCTTCTATTGCTGACATAAAATATCCCTGTCCATGTCTTCGGATATAACCCATAAAGGGTTGGCCGTTCTTTGTACGTAAACCTTTGTGAGGGTTTAGGGAAGTTTCAGTAGTTCTTCCGCTTCCAATAGAAATTCTCCTGCTTGTGCCTCATAAAAAGAACTAACAGGTTGGTGAATCATAACCCTGATAATATTTATATAATATTATGCATGAACTTCTATTTCGCACGATTGGGCTAAAGTAAGGGATAAAAAACAAGAAGAAAAAGTTCTTTGATGAAGAACCAAACCAAAGACAAAGAAAGTGCTAATCAGTGGCACACTCGGCCTCACAGAAGAAAAAAATAGATTGTAGCTATCCTCCGAATGTACGTTGATGTCTTTGCATGGAGTTATGAGGTACGCCCAGTCTAGATTGAGCCTTGTTGAACATCATCTAGTACTAGAGCAAAAAATGAAAAACCGGTAAAGCATAAGAAGATTGCATCCGTAGGTTGTGCTAGAAGTCGAAGAAGAGATCGACAAGCTACACAAAGCACTATTCATCAGAGTTGTTCTCTATCCACATTGGATTTCAAACATAATGTCGGTTATGAAGGAGGATAGTCGTGTTAGGGTCTGTATCGATTTTAGAAAGCTAACCAAAAAAAAGTTGCCCTCCAGATGATTTTCTCTTGCCACACATGGACCTTCTGGTTGACAACACTGCAAGCCCTACTAATCATAGTTCGATGCTCTCCATTATTACGGATGAATTTTCTAGCTACAACTAGAACGATGTTTGCAGAAGAAGATCCGGAGAAGATGTCATTCACAACACCTTGGGGGACGTATAGCTACGTAGTAATGCTTTTCGGTATAAAACCAGGTAAACAGCTCTTAAGGGATGACTGCAATCTATCACGATATGATGCAAGTCTGTATGGAGGTGTACGTCGACGATATACTTTATCCAAGACACGAGCGAAAAGAACATCCGGAAGATCAGCCATAGTCCTTTGGTTCTGGAAAGATAAAAAAAATCTCAGTTGAAGATGAACCTAAAGAAGTGTGTGTTTGGTCTTTCGTCGAGGAAGTGACTTGGTTTCATCATCAGTAAGAGAGGGATTGAAATAGACCCAATCAAAGTCAGGGCCACATTGGAAATGCCATCAATAAAAGAATTCCAAGAATTGATAGGCCTTACTGGACGATTGCAATTCATACAACGGTTCATATCTCAACATTCCAACCGGTGTGAACTAATCTATGAACTCATCGAAAGGAGGGGCAGAATATGTCTAGGATGATGAATACCAAGAAGCATTTTATAGAATTAAGTACTTGCTCAATCTGCATGTATTGGTCCCGCCAGTATCAGGTCGACCACTTCTACTCTATCTCTTCGCAATAGACAACGCTATCAGTGTTGTTTTTTTTCCCAGTACGACGATACAGGAAAGAAAGAGAGGGCAATATACTCTTTCATCAAGTCACTGGTCGAATATGAAAGAAAATACAACTCACATGGAGTTTACTTGTTTAGCATTGGTATGGGCATTGTTGAAATAAAGACACTATTTCATAGACCATTCTGGCAGTGAGACTTGTTCTTCCCCTACCTGTTCGAGAAACCTGTCGTATCTGATAGAGTAGCTTGTTTGCAGATGCTGTTGCGGAATTTGACATAACCTATAACACGCAGAAAGCAAGAAAGGAGTAGGCCATTGCAGATCATCTTGCACATCTCCCCTTGCCATCTAATGAGCCTGTAATGACTTCTTTTCCGGATTCAAAAATTTTCTACGCGAACCTTATTTATATACATGGAACTCCCATTTGGACATATTTCTTGGAGTGCTCAAAGAGGAAGGATATTAAATTGGTCTTGTTTTTTTATCACCAGACTCTCCAGAAGGAGTGATAATACCCAAAGGTTCTCAGTTGGCATTTCGTACCAAAACAATGTTACTGAGTATGAAGCTTTCATCGCATGCCAACAAGCAGCACTTCAGCTCGATGCAAGGCATCTAAAATGAATTTCTAGGGTATTCCATGATGTTGATTAGTCATGTGAGAGGTGAATGGAAGAAAAAAAATATTGAGACCATATCAGAAATTGACATGACACTTGGTGAAGCAGTGAAAAGATATATCATATCCTTGACTATTGTTCCAAGGGTACACAACAAGCTTGCCAATTCTCTGGTTACACTCACTTCAGTTGATCAAATGCCACTACACACAAGCATGGATTCATTCGTAATGGAGAAGTTGGAAATCTAAGCAAAACCAACATAATTTGGCACGAAACCAGAAAGCCACAGGAGGTAATCCCAGTCCGTGGATATCCCCATAGAAAGCTTTTAAGCCTGCATTATTTTTCGTTGAAGAATCAAACTATGAAAATGAAATCATTAATAAGATCAAAGAAAAACAAGAAGAGGTTGCCCAATTATCAGGGTGGAGATTCCAACAATCCCCAGAAGACAATGGCAATCCATAGTACATTTATATTAAAAATTATATAAAATACAATGTGTTGTACCATACATGATAATGCAGGAAAAAAAAACCAAGTCATCGACTACTACGGCTATAGTCAAGTCGATACTTTCTCTTAGGGGATGTGTTGTATAAACGAGGATTCAGTGGAGTTATCTATTTCTGCTCTTAAAGGTCAGAGACTGGATCGAGAAAGCCCAAAGAGCCAAGCATTTGAGGATCGAAAGTGTCCTGCGCGGCTGATAAACATCTGCCTAAGAGCCCTTCCGACTTGAAGAATAGAAAAGAAGACTTCTCACTTACTTTCAATAGTAAGGGGAAGTCTATTTCTATTTAGCACGGGAGAAAATTGGATCTTAACAATTGGATAACTAAGGTAGCCATCTCTTCATCCATAGAATACTTCCAGTTAATAGATTATGAACGGAGCCTTCTCCCAAGCTATGTAGGGAGATCAATCGAGAGTTGAGGGAGGGATGGATCGAGAATAAGAGATTGGGGATTGCTGCTCGGGAGAGAACAATAGAAGCGAGGCTGCTTTCGTTATAGCCAATAGATAAAGGAGGCATGCCCTAACTAGTCAATGGATGAGCTAGGACTGCTGCTCGAGAACATGAGATCGATTCATAGTCGCGGATTAAGGGCAAGAACCCGGCCAAAAATCGGAGGTTGATGACCTGGAGGGGTTGCCTACTTGAGAACCTGAACCAAGATGTACGCATTTGAAAATCAGTACACTAGGAAGAGATGCACCGCTACAGACTGGAAGAGGTGGGCTTTATTCTTTTACATATCGGGAACACAAACCAAAGTCATTTCAACTAACTGAACTAATAGTAGCTCGTGCTTATTGTATCACATATCTCTTCCATGCTGGCCTTCCATTTATTACATCGAGGGCGAGAATCAATAACCGCTCCCCTTCCATGAACGACCTGATTCTTCAGGCCCACACCTATCAAGGGGAGAACGACTACATTATAGATGTCTTAACCACTTGCTTCCAACGGTGAGAAGGGGCTTTGCTTCTATCATGGTCCTAACATCGATTTGCATTGCCGAGGGATTTATACAACCATATGACGGGGGAGATGATTCGATTAACTAGAGGCGTGGCCCCTCTATTGCTAGTTAAGGGGTTCTGATAGGGGATTTACCCGGGAGAGAGGCCTTTCACCCATGATCGACCAGGGATAAACACAAGAAATATCATGGCAACAACGAACGAGGGGTGTGACTCTCTCCCTTTATCTACCTTCGATCCAATCCATATTCTGAAATTGGTCGTTGTCAGCCAATCCAAAACTTCTGGATTAGTGGGGGGGACTTTAAATACTTATAGAATCTACCTTTCTACTTCATTATTCTAGGCATTCCACTCGGGATCATTAGATTGAGCAGGATAACAATTCATTACTAATGACAGGAGATCGATAGATTTAGGATTCGATCCCTTTCGATTAGTATGCATGAATCCCCAACCAATAAACCTCTACTGCGAGCCTTCATTATAAGAGGTAGTTAGTTCAGGTTGTTGATACGTATACAAGGATCTATGATTTATGCAATTATGAATGAAGGGGTATGACCCCACATTGGGGCATACACATAATCTCTACCCCTTTCTGATACATACATCTACACTATGGGTTTCATCCAGGAATATGCACACGACTTCAGTATAATCGGATGAAGGGGCAAGACTTGACTAATAGCTCCGTAAGAAAGGCGATGTTCTATTTATCGATAACAAACACCAGAATAGTAGTAAGATGGAAGGGGGTCATCTCAATCTCAAATAGTAGCATAGTGTAATGCCCTAAATTTCAAACACAGGTAATTCGTAGCAAAAACAGGATCTTTTACTTCAACTTCGTATAAATTTACAAGGAATTTAAAACTTTTCATTATACATTGTTCTTATACAATGGCACAGTGGAAATAAATAAGTACAATACAACATATGTTAATCAAAGCTAATCAATCTTGTGACATCTCTCACAGTGTCTTCAAATCAAGACCAAGACCAATCCTGCAACAAGAAAACTGTGGGCACATCAGTTGCATACAACTGACGCAATGCTATAATACATCGATTCTTCTACTTTAGCAAACACAAGCTTGAATGTGAAACAAAATATGAAAGGTGAATATCATAAACATGTCAGTATATGATGTGAACTTAATGCCTAATGCAGATATTACACTACGATGACCCTAATGCATACTTGTTCGAATTCTATGCATCCCATACTACATAGGTACGAGGGCAAACCCTTAACGTACTCCTCAATATAGGGTTCAATCCCTCGTTATGAAATCCTACTATGGTGACTAATGTAAGGTTTAGATATCTTGTAAATATCTTGTACCACCCTTAAAATTCTTGAGAATCGTTCTCCCACCGCAAGTTGTAACCCCGATAATTCTGGAGACGAAATCCACACCGCGAGCCATGACCCCGATAATTCTTGAAAGTCGTTCTCCCACTACGAGTGATTTTTGAACGTCACGCCTTACACCCCAATAATTCTGGAGACGAAACCCACACCGCGAGTCATATGGTACCTCATCACACAAATACCCCATGAGCGTCACCTCGATCCTGATAATTCTGAAGAAATATCTCCCACCGCGAGTGATTTTGGACATCATGCCTTACACCCCGATAATTCTGAAGAAAATCTCCCACCGAGAATCTTGATCCCAATAATTCTGAAGAAATATCTCCCACCGCGAGTGATTTTGGATATCATGCCTCACACCCCGATAATTTTGGAGATAATCTCCCACCGTGAATCAAATAAGGCCCTCATACTCATGTTTGTTCATACTTCATCACATCTCCTCGTAGTGCCTGTCCTTAGGTTTAATTGTAATTATTAAGACCTAGAGATAGCTTATCCATCGGACATAAACCAAAATACTGAGAATGTTAGCCCACACTGGCTACTTCTCAAAGAGAAAGTTAACCCACAATGGTTACTTCTCACATTCCATTTATCACAACTGCTGGTATTCTGGATCCCGCTCACTCTAGAACAAAGAACCATCTTGAAAAGAGATCACATAAGTTATATCTAACCTCATCATAAACATCTCATTTATTGTTCATCATTTCTTCTTATCTATTCTCTTTGCTATTATTAATCATGAAGTAACCAACTTCTTATAGCAACATTCAATAACACTTGATGAGTTAAAATCCTTATAAACATCACATTTTTAACATTCCAACTTCATCCTTTAATTATCTCTTAATTCCTCATAAGGTACATCTTACTAACATTCCAATTTTAAATCCATTTTTATACGTTGTAAAAGTTTTAGGACAACTAGATAAAAGACATCAACCCAATGGTATTGTAAAAGTCATATAAATTCCAATACTACTCCAAAAACAGATTTATTTGTTTCATAGGAATCATAAATGAGTCTACTACAACTTTGTAGTTAAGATCATCTAAAGACATCCTCAATTACTTCGTCTAAACTCATTTGCAAAACAGTAAGTTCAAAATCCAAAAACTGCAGTTCATGCTACTTGTAAAAATCATAGAAAATTCTATAATTCATGAAAATTTGTGTTCTTTAGATCATATTAAAGGTATACAAGTATACTATAACTTTGTAGTTATAAGTTTCTCCAAAATATTGTGTGTATAACCTTGAATTCTTCAAAATCTACAGTAGGGTCGAAATGCTATACAGACTACCACTGTTCAATCTTGTAAAATTCATTATAAATTCTGTTTTTCCATGTAAAATTGATTTCTCAGACTCTAAAGAAAAGTTAACAAGTCTACTACAAGTTCTTAGTTTTGACTTTTCTCAAAATACTTCATCTAAGATGTTAAAATGATCAAAACCCGAAATGTGTACAAATTTTCAACAACTAGCCAACTGCCAACGAGTCCTAAGTTTGGATTTTATTAAAATAGTAAACGATACCCAAATATTATGAAATTTTAAGAGGATGTTCTTGACATATACGAGATGCTCCTTTAAAATTTTTACCTCTAGATTCAATGTAGTTTAATAGTTATGATTTTTTTAAGTGCAACTAAAACTTAAAACAGAAATTTAAAAATGTCCCCAAATCAAACATATCATATTTCATACATTCAATCAACAACAAATAATCTAAACATAAATGTTCAATCTATATAAGTTATCATGCATCTAACAATTCACACATGTCAAGCATTCTACTAATAAAACTATATTAGAAAGTTGAAGAAACACTCACCACAAATGTAGAATTCTTAGTAGTAGAACACCTAGTAAATAATGCTCCAAAGCTCCAAGCTCCCTCAAAAAAAATGGCCGGCCTCTTCCTAGCACAACCCGTAAGCTCTTCTCCCTCTTTCTCTCTTTTGTTTTTATTTTTAGTTGTGTTGTTCATAACAAAAGTATGGACTATTTATAGCAAAATTGTGTGGTCAGAATAGCTTCACTTCCCAAAATAACTCCCCACTTCCCACTAACTCACACCACTCTCCCTCATTCCCAACCATGGTAAGAAACACGTGCACGTGTAGTCAATGTGTGTGCACACTTTTCATACAAACTTTATTATTAATTTTTATTAGGTTAGATGTGTGTGTTACATATGACAAGTGTACCAAACTAACTATATTTTAAATGTATACTTTAGTGCACGCAAAATCAATCATGGACTTTAAATTAATTTTAGTGGGCTACAAAGTGGATTTAGGCCTAATGGATTTTAATTAAAAATAAACCACACAATTGTGACTAGAAAAATGAGAAGAAAAATATTCATGACTTAAGAAAATTTTAGGAACCAACACGTGCATTGCACGTATCAATACAAAATAAGAGGAATAAAAAACAGTTAAAATATAAAATACGTAGAACATGTATATTAATAATGTTACAGATATTTTACGTAATGGTAAAACATACGTAATCGACATGTATATTGAAAACACGTACAATATACGTAAAAACACAAAGATTAAAATTAATTTTTGAGTTGGCTCAAAATAGGATAAAAATGAATTTTGAAAAGATAAAAATGTATAAATGGTCGAAATAAAAAATACGTATGATGTTTATATTAAAATATGTTACGGACATTACCGTAACAATACAAAATACATGTGCGAAACACCCGTGGGCAAAATTTTCATAACTCAAATTTGTGGAGTGTTACACATAGCATGGCCCGGAGTAATATCTAATGAAGCGAGGAATTCTATGCTAGGCGGGATTCAAACCTCGAGCTGGACCAAAGACTCTCGAGAAATAAATATTCTTAGGGAAGAAGAAAAGAACCAGTCCAGTCGCAGGCTCCCGGGCAGGAGGGCTCGCACAAGTATTCCCTATGCGGATGATGAAGTGATCGACAGTGAAAGTGTTCAGAAAATGGATGAGTTAGACCCAGCAGGGAGATGGTTGGAGCGGGGGGCAAGATACCTACAAAATCCCTAAACTCTTACGGGTGAGGAAAAATCTTTGAACAACTAAGAGAGAATGACACACAATATGAGGCATTTTCTAAGTTGATAAGCAAGAAATTGCCATCGAAAACTAGAATGTGAATGGAAACACTCGTTGGATTAATTATTCACTTCTTAGTCTTCAACAACCTAACCCCCCCCCCCCCAACAATCCCTTTTTTGTAATGAAAGTAGCACTGAGATGTATCCATAAAGGGATGTGGAGTTTTTTTTTGGTATGCCGCGGGCAGAGCGAGAGAATGAAGTGGGCTTTGGTGATATCGGAATTTGCACCTATTTTTATCTATTTAGTGATGAGTCTGCTAGTTTCTTTGATCCCACTTGGCGTTCCTTTTCCATTTGCTTCCAATAGTTCGACCTATCTAGAAAAATTGTCGGCCCATAAATGTGGTTCTGATCCATCCGGTGATGCCAGAAGTCATTTCGATATACGATTTTATTCGGTTCCTATTCTATTTATTATCCCTAATCCAGAAGTTACCTTTCTTCTCCTTGGGCAGTACCTCCCAACAAGATTGATCCCTTTGGATCTCGGTCCATGATGGCCTTTTTATTGATTTTGATGATTGGATTTCTCTATGAATGGAAAAAGGGTGCTTCGGATCGGAAGTAACCACTATAGGGCAAAGGGGTGGAAGGACATAGGAATTCAAGGATGCCTATCAATCAATTGATTCGTCATGGTAGATAAGAAAAGCGGCGCACAAACCGTACTCGAGCTTCTGATCAATGTCCCTAGAAATAAGGAGTATGCTTGCGTGTTCTTGTCTACGCGAAAAAAACTCCTCCAACTTCAAATGCAGACAACCAAAGTATTACTACAATTCTTTTCTTTGAATTTGTTTTCCTACAGAGTTTTTACAACCATCCAAACCACCCCATTAAGGGCCAAGATAGTGATTTATTTCCAGTTACTTTTATGGAGTAGCTAGACTATCTAGCAATTATATTTTGTGTCAATGGATTCCACTACTATTATTGTTTCACTAGTACGGGACACAAAGGTACAGCAACCAAATTGGTTTATGTTCTAAATGATTTTGCATTCACAATAACTGAATTATATTTTTCCTTTTAATCTTCATAAACGTCAATAATACTAATCTTTTCGAATTTGCTGAGTTGTTCATTGAATGTCGAAATTTGCACCTATTTTTATCTATTTAGTGATGAATATGCTAGTTTCTTTGATCCCACTTGGTGTTCCTTTTCCATTTGCTTCTAATAGTTCTACATATCCAGAAAAATTTTCGGCCCATGAATGTGGTTCTGATCCATCCGGTGATGCCAAAAGTCATTTCGATATACGATTTTATTTGGTTCCTATTTTATTTATTATCCCTGATCCAGAAGTTACCTTTCTTCTCCTTGGGCATTACCACTCAACAAGATTGATCCGTTTGTATCTTTGTCCATGATGGCCTTTTTATTGATTTTGACGATTGGATTTCTCTATGATTGGAAAAGGGGTGCTTCGGATCGGGAGTAACCACTATAGGGCAAAGGGGGGAAGGACATAGGAATTCATGGATACTTAAAATTAATCAATTGATTCATCATGGTAGAGAAGGAAAACGGGCATGGACCGTACTCGAGCTTCGGATCAATGTCCATAGAAACAAGGAGTATGCTTGCGTGTTCTTGTCTACGCGAAAAAAAAACTCCTCCAACTTCAAATGCAGATAACCAAAGTATTGCTACAGTGCTTTTCTTTGGATTTGTTTTCCTACAATGTTTTTATAACCATCCAAACCACCCCATAGAGGGCCAAGATAGTAATTTATTTCCAGTTACTTTTATGGGGTAGCTAGAATATCTGGCAATTATATTTTGTGTCAATGGATTCCACTACTATTATTGTTTCACTAGTAGGGGACACAAAGGTACAACAACCAAATTGGTTTATGTTCTAAATGATTTTGCTTTCACAATAACTGAATTATATTTTGCCTTTTAACCTTCATCAACTTCAACAATACTAATCTTTTCGGAATCGCTGAGCTGTTCATTGAATGTCAGAATTTGCACCTGTTTTTATCTATTTAGTGATGAGTCTGCTAGTTTCTTTGATCCCACTTGGTGTTCCTTTTTCATTTGCTTCCAATAGTTCGACCAATCCAGAAAAATTGTCGGCCCATGAATGTGGTTCCAATCCATCTGTTGATGCCATAAGTCTTTTCGATATATGATTTTATTCAGTTCCTATTTTATGTATTATCCCTGATCCAGAAGTTACCTTTCTTCTCCTTGGGCAGTACCTCCCAACAAGATTGACCCATTTGGATCTTAGTCCATGATGGCCTTTTTATTGATTGTGACGATTGGATTTCTTTATGAATAGAAAATGGGTAGGAATTCAAGGATGCCTACATTCAATCAATTGACTCATCCTAGTAGAGAAGAAAAACGGCGCACAGACCGTACTCGAGCTTTGGATCGATGTCCATAGAAACAAGGAGTATGTCTGCGTGTTCTTGTCTACGCGAAAAAATAACTCCTCCAACTTCAATTCAGACAACCAAAGTATTGCTATAATGCTTTTCTTTGAATTTGTTTTCCTACAGTAATTTTATAACCATCCAAACCACCTCATTGAAGGCTAAGATAGTGATTTATTTCCAGTTACTTTTATGGAGTAACTAGAATATCTGGCAATTTTATTTTGTGTCAATGGATGTAATATCCCGGACGGATATTATATTGTATAAATTATTATTTTGGAATTAAAATATTTTAATTGGGAATTACTTGGTTTTTCAAATAAAAAGTTATCCGGATATATATACTAGTAAGTATATATATGTATTGTATCAGTTTTGTGCACTTATGCAAAAATCTTGAAAAACGTTTTTTTGAGAAAAATGTCTGGAAAATCCCGGGCAGGTACTGAAAATTATTATTTTATTTTTATTTCTAGAATTGAAATATTTTTGGTGGACATCTCTCGGTTTTGTTAATAAACATTATATATGTATATATACTAGTCGGTATACGACTGTTTTGTATCAAATTGATACTGGAATCTTCCGAGCCAGCAACAAAATTATTTTATTTTATTTCTCGGAATTAAATTATTTTTGTACAGATTTATTCGTTTTCACGAACGAAAATTATATGTATAATCAGATATTCGTACGAAATCGAACTGTACTGATTTAGGGCGTTTGAACAAATCATATAGTATGTGATTTTGAAAAAATATATTTTATATTTTGATCCATCATAATGAGATGAAGGGTTAGGGGGAGTTTGGGTGTTGATTGTAACATAAAGAATTACCAATAAATCTTCAATTGTTCTTAACCATGAGAACCTATGGACACATGGCACTCTTTTTCACCACAAAACTCCTTCACCCTTTTATAAAACACCCCAAACCCCTCCCCTTACTGATTTGGCCAACCTCCCCATGTACTAGGGTTAGAAACCATTTTCCATGGTGTTCTCATTTCATCCCTTCTCAAATCCATCTCATTTCCCATCTCTTCTTTACTAGTTTTTGACTTTAGAAAAAGATTGAGAAGATTGTGAAAGAAAAGATAGAGAGCTAGGGTTTCATGTGTAGCGCCCCGATTTCCATATACTGGGAAACCGTGACACGAGCCAGGACCTTTGCTTCAATTAGTCACAATACATAGAAAAACAGGAGAATTTAGAACTTTTTATTCAACACCCAATGTATTACAAGTCTGAATATCATACAACTGCAATACATTACAATAGTGTTACAATAATACCTTTACAATCCCAAGTATTACAACCTTCAACAAATTACATCAGAGTACAAGGAATGAAGAATAACACTTGGTAATTCTTACTTGAGTACTTCTCAACTAGTAGATAATCCATATACACATATTACAGCGGAACTAAACATGACACTGACTCCTTGCTTGCCTTGCCTTGAGTCCTCCTGAATCTCGCCCCTGTACTTCGGCGATCCATTACCTATGGAAGTGGGGATGTCAGTATTCACTGACGCTTAAGGGCTGATAACAAAACAGCGAATCTCCCAAACAACATACAAAACATGGCAATAGTGTTGGTGTAGTTTAAGTGTTCGTGAGTGCTATGACTAGAATCTAATGTAATATTAATCCTGAGCTAGGATGCTCTTATTCTAATGCCAGCAAGTCTCTGAAAGCAACATGCAGCCCATACTACATGCGACCCTTCTCAAGCCGTTTTCTCCATATATAGGGATTGAACCCGCGTTATGAATTTCTAATTGCACACAACCTATTCCTGATAATACCCGTGACTAGTGAGGTTGCAGAAGGGGTCAAGTCCCCCTATGCAGTCTGCTTATGGTGTCTTTGTTTGCCAATGCTCCCGGCATGCCGGACCTCACTCAAAAACAAGGTTGCAGGTACGGTCTAGTTCCATTACTGCAGTCATATAGTGGTGTCCATGTTTGCCACTATTGCCCAGTATATCGGGCCTCATTCCAAAATCTAAAATCATAAGGTCTCGCAAGCGTAGGGTAGCGCAAAGCCTACCCTGTGGCACCCCTGGGGTCTCGCAAGCACAGGACTGCACAATGCATCCTGTGGCACCCCAAGCCACGGTATTTCAGGAATTAACAGACGAGATATGCAACCCGTGTCCCCAACTCGTGGGATGGCACCGTACGTATCCCCTTGACAGGACGATACAACCCATATAACACCACCTAAGGCCTGCCTCAAGGGACAAGTTGGTCGTAAGGCGCCCCCTACAACCGACTCCTCTCTTTTCGGCGAGGGTCTGAGTAAATGATCTTTATAAGTCACTACCCTAATAATGTTCCTAACCCTGAACACTCCTAGGGAGGCAATATTATAACCACAACATGCTAGGCCTTAATTTAGACTTCGCAAGACAACTCTACTAGGCTGCTCAACCTAGACTGACCAGAACCCTTCAGGATCCGGTTCGTGGCTTATCGATCCAAGACCTCGGCAATGCGAATATATATGCATGCCACTACCCTGAACTTGGATTCCGTCTATACTCCGATCCTCGATCAACCTAAACAGGTTAAGATCCGATGGTACCCGAGGAGTGACTCCTCCACAGTTCCTTAGGGTAAGAAAACATATGTCTTGATGGTCGATAGCCCTAGGGTAATGATATTACCCTAGATGAGCACAACAACTGTGTACTAGCTAATAAGCTACATACAGGTAACTAACCACATACTAGCCAATAAGCTATGTATGAGACAATAGCTACCTACGAGCCAAGCGGGCCCCGTAGGATATAACAACGTACATACCAGCCAAATAAGCCGCGTATGAGACCAACGGCTACGCACGGGCCGGTCGAACCGCGTACGAGACAACAACCTACATACGAGCCAAACAAACTACGTATGAGACCCACAGCTACATACGGGCCAGTCGAGCCACGTACGAGCACAACCATATGCAAACAACCATATAGGTAATCAACCTAGAAGCAACCAATCGTGCTTACTAGCAAACTTGATCTTCTATTATTAGAAGCAACAGAAGAATCTACTAATAGTCTATGATCGGTATTCTACCAATGAAAGACCGAAGGCGACATAACAACCCTTATCAGACTAACTATTACTAGTGATCTTCCCAATCCTTATTACCCCTACGAATGAGGAATGTCCCCATGATAGGGTCTAATTCTAATTTGAACCTCACACACTAGAACTCACGGTTTCCTTTCAAACGAACTAGAACAACATAGAACCTACGTTCGTTCAATATACCACTAGGATGCTACACTATACTCTTCAAGCATGTGTGGGCTCCCTATTAACATTAACTACAACAAGGTAGTTGTCATTACAATTTCAACATGATCCTTTCCTCATTACATCAACCTATAGCCCTTTAAGCATGACATACAATTGTAAGCATCTACCTACGACAATCTAATTGTGGTACATAACATACCCATCCACCACAATACTCCTAAGTACGAATATGATTTAAGCATGTGCTTATACCGAGCTTAAGCATGAATAATCACCATGGTCTAAACATGAAGTTTACTATAGTCAAGCATAAGTTACAACTTTAGCATGAATACTTACTACTTTAGAGTATGTATCTCTACTACCACCTTACACATGGATCTTCATTACTTTACGCATGATTAATTACTATGATCTAATCACGAAGACAACTTAGTAGAACATCTACTATTACGATCTAGTATGGGTAGAACATAAACATAGAATTTCTACGACTAAGCATGATATGTATTCCAAGTAGAGACCTACAACATTCTAACCATAGTATGATAATTCCTACCATGTATGTACAACCTAACCATGGTTCTTTTCTACATTAAACCTACAACATGGCATACACCATAAGCATGGTTCCTACAATCATTTAAGCATAAGTGTCTACCATCTTTAGCATGAGTAATGACTAAGCATGATCATCTACTAACTTTAGCATGAACAATAATTAGCATGGTCATCTACTAACTTTAGCACAACAATACTTAAGCATGGTCATCTACTAACTTAAGCATGAATATCATTACCTACTAACTTAAGCATGAATATTCATTTAATCTAGCATGGTATACAACTTTCCTACAAGCATGTAAGCATGGATAAATTAATCTAGCATGATATACTACTTTCCTACAATTATCTAAGCATAGATAAATTAATCTAGCATGGTATACAACCTTCCTACAAGCATGTAAGCATGGATAAATTAATCTAGCATGATATACCACTTTTCTACAATTATCTAAGCATCGATAGATTAATCTAGCATGGTATACTACTTTCCTACAATCATCTAAGTATAGATAAATTAATCTAGCATGGTATACAACTTTCCTACAAGCATGTAAGCATGGATAAATTAATCTAGCATGATATACCACTTTCCTACAATTATCTAAGCATAGATAGATTAATCTAGCATGGTATACTACATTCCTACAATCATCTAAGTATAGGTAAATTAATCTAGCATGGTATACAACTTTCCTACAATCATCTAAGCATAGATAAATTAATCTAGCATGGTATACAACTTTCATACAATCATCTAAGCATGTATATAGACTTAGCATGGGTCTACATCATTCCTAAACATGGTAGGGAATTTTAACATAAATCCTACAACATTCTAAGCATGTATATATACTTAGTATGGGTCTACATCATTCATAAACATGGTATGTTACTTTGAGTATTAACATAAAGCATGATGTACATTTTAGTAACATTCTAAACATGTATACTAGTTAAGTATCAACCTACAACATAGCATGAGTTCTACAACAATTCTAGCATGGATAGAACATAACATAAAAATTGCTACAACTAACCATGGATAGTTACCTTAACTTAAGCATGAGTATCTAATATGTTTTAAGCATGAATATCATTAAGCATGAGTGCCTACTTAACTCAAGTATGAACAACATTTAAGCATGGTATTTTCTAATCATGTAAGTATGCATAACTAGTTACTAGCTATTACAAGGACCATTTATCTTTCCTTCTTTCTTTCTTTCTTTATGATCTACAACTACACATAATGAGTTACAAGCCCTACTTAGCATGCCTTTCTTTTTCCTTTTTCTTTCGTAACCAAAGTTAGCATTTCAAGTAGAGAGCAAAAATAGAGAAAGAATAAGGATTTAATTGTTGAGCTTACAACTTATATGCATATAATAATTCTACTATGCTTATGTCAAAGTTCTTGTTGAGTTCTACATCCCAATGGGTATGTACACACATATGCATATGTTCATATCAAGTTTGTTCATTCAACAACACAACCCAACTTCACCATTCATCTTCTTATGCCATTGTTCCATATGCTTAGTGAAATAGTCCAAGTAGTTGGTTCTTTTTGCCAACAATAACTACTAACAACATTCTTTCCTTATGTGTTCCATTAAAGTTCTTATCATTCTTTTCCCTTTTTATTTTTTTGGTGTTTATGCTACAACGTATAAGATAAGAACAACATACTACTACACCACTATAAAACACTCATACAAAAAGAACAAAAACAAACAAGGAAGATAAGAAGAAGAAGAAACACCAAAACAACAATTCAAACAAACAAACAACCAAAAGAGAAACCCCCACCTTAATCTCTTTTTTTTTTATGGAAGAACTAGACTAACTCTCCTCCTTAGCTCCTAGGAATTCTTATGAAACCTACAATGGAAAACTCTCAAGTTAGTATGGTTCCTCTCTTTCTTTTCCTTTCTTTTCTTTTGTTTTGTCTTTCTAAAATGAGACAAAGGTGGAGAAGGAGGGGGTATTTATAGGTGGGAAAAAGGGTGGAGAGTGCAAATGTGCACACACAAATTTGCAAAAACCTCCCCCCATGAAATGGGGGCCGGCCATACCTTAGGGAGGTGAGGGTGTGGTGGAGGTGTGGTGTGGTAGAGGTGTTATGTGAGGTAGAGAGCTTCTAGAAGATTTCTCCTAATTCTCTCATGTACATTTAACCTAGGTTAACAACTTATAAACCCTAACAATCTAATAGGTTTTGTCATAAACAAGACAAGTGTTTATCCAAAAATACACAACACACAATTTGTATAATGTACTAATCGACATACTACATACACGTGTGTGTATATATACGTATACCAAAACCTTCGCATAATCCGTATAAAATAATTTAATCTCGGAAATAGTAATAAAATAAATTCTATTATTAGTTCGGAAGATTACGGTACCAATTTGATACAATACGGATGTATACTGACCGGTATATGGGTACAGATAATATCTATGAACAAACCGGGTGAAAATCACCAAAATAGTTTCAATTTTGGAATTAAAACAAAATAATAATAAAATAATAATAAAATAATAATTTATACAAGGTAATATCCGTCCAGGATATTACATCATGGGTTCCATTCATGGAGGGTGTTCTTGAAGAGCAAGAACAAGGAGCAAGCAAGAAGGAGAAGGCAAGCTAGCTAGTCCTTCCTACTAGTTCTCTAAGAAAGGGGTTTCTCGCTCATGGTTGTTTTAGCTATTTTAGGATTTTTGTTATTGATGTATGTTGTTGTATGGATATAGTTTCATGTGTATTTGGACTAGATTAAAGAGCATGTGAAGGTTGTAGTTGTAGAACACAAATTAGATACTTAAAAATTCTGTTTTTTAGGGTTGTAGAGTTGATTTTATTTAATTAGGTGAAAAGTAGAATTTTAAACCGAAATTTATTTTGGTGGTTCTTATGTGTTAGTAGCATGAGGTAATTTTTATAGATTTTTCGGAGTCAATTTGATGGGTGAAACGACCGTTTCCCCCAAAACAGCTAGCTTTAGGTCAAAACAGTGAGCTCACTGTTTGGGGTTAGCGTCGCAGTAGCTTCGAGGGACTAGAACTTGGGTTTCCTTATGAAATTTGAGGTAGGAAGTTGTAGTAGACGTTCTCCCCTTTCCGAATTGACCTCACGGGTTAAATTCCGATAAGAAACGCAAAAGTTATGACCGTTACAAAAATAGCAACTAGCTGTTTGGCTGAACATTGCTGTTTTGGTTGCTTGATACTTTTGAGTGTCTTACTAGTTGAATATGAGGTTCGGACCAACTAGGGAGTTGTAGTAGAGACTCTCCCCTTTCCGAATTGACCTCTCGGGTTAAATTTCGATAAGCGGAATAGGAGTTATTGTCTTGGAAAAATACAACAACTAGCTGTTTGACAGGATGCTTGCTGTTTTGTTTCTTTGTCATTTTTGAGGGTTTTACTTGATGAATCTGAGGTTTGGTCCAACTACGGAGTTGTAGTAGGGACTCTCCCCTTTCCGAATTGACCTCTCGGTTAAATTTCGATAAGCGGAGTAGGAGTTATGCTGTTTACAAAGTACAGCAACTGGTTGTCTTGACTGGATTCTTGCTGTTTTGCTTCTTTGATGTTTTAGGGTGTCTTACCTGTAGAATCAGAGGTTCAGACCAACTAGGGAGTTGTAGTAGAGACTCTCCCCTTTCCGAATTGACCTCTCGGGTTGAATTCCGATAAGCGGAGTAGGAGTTATGCCGTTTGCAAAGTACAGCAACTGGCTGTCTTGACTGGATTCTTACTGTTTTGCTTCTTTGATATTTTAGGGTGTCTTGACTGTAGAATCTGAGGTTCGGACCATCCAGGGAGTTGTAGTAGACATTCTTCCCTTTCTGAATTGGCCTCGCGGGTTAGATTCCGGTAAGCGGAGTAGGAGTTACGGTATTTGGAAGATGCAGCAGCCAGCTTTGAGCTGAGTGTGCTTGCTGTTTGACTTTTTTGGTATTTTAGAGTGTCTTACTTGTATAATCTGAGGTTCGGGCCAACTAGAAAGTTGTAGTAGAGACTCTCCCCTTTCCGAATTTACCTCTCGGGTTAAATTTCGATAAGTGGGGTAAGAGTTATGGTATTTGGAAGATACAGCAGCCAGCTTTGAGCCGAGTGTGCTTGCTGTTTGACTTCTTTGGTGTTTTTGAATGTCTTACCTATAGGATATGAGGTTCGGGCCAACTAGGAAGTTATAGTAGAGACTCTCCCCTTTCCGAATTGACGTCTCGGGTTAAATTCCGATAAGCAGAGTAGGAGATATTTGGAAGATGCAGCAGCCAGCTTTGAGCTAAGTGTGCTTGCTGTTTGACTTCTTTGGTATTTTAGAGTGTCTTACCTGTATAATCTGAGGTTCGGGTCAACTAGGAAGTTGTATTAGAGACTCTCTCCTTTCCGAATTGACCTCTTGGGTTATATTCCGATAAGCGGAGTAGGAGTTATGGTATTTGGAAGATGCAGCAGCCAGCTTTGAGCTGAGTGTGCTTGCTGTTTGACTTCTTTGGTATTTTAGAATGTCTTACCCGTAGAATCTGAGGTTCGGGCAACTATAGAGTTCTAGTAGACATCTTCCCTTTTCCGAATTTACCTCTCAGGGTTAAATTCAGATAAGCAGAGTAGTAGTTATGGGCTTTGAAAGTTTCCAGCTTGGCTGTGTATTTGGCAAGGTTATCTGTCTGCATTCCTTGTAGTTTTTGAGTATCTTGCTCGCTGAATTTGAGGAGCCGACCAGTTAGAGAGTTGTAGTAGATGTTCCCACCTTTCCGAATTAACCTCTTGGGTTAAATTCCGATAAGTGGAATAAATGTTATAGGCTTTCAAAGTTTCAGCTTTCCTTTGTTAAAACTGTTGTTCTTATCGTTTGCGTGTGTTCGACGGGTAGGAATTTGGAATTCCTTACGGAATCTGGGAAAGTGGTCAACTGGGAAGTTTTAGTAGATGTTCCTACCTTTTCAAATTTTCCAGTTTCACTAGATTCCGATAAGTAGAGCAAAAGTTACAAGCTACAGAAATTTCATCTTTTTTATTGAAAATCTGTAGTTTGGAAATTGTTTGCGTATGTTCGTGGTCAGAAATTTGAAATTCCTTATGGAATCTGAGAAAGTGGTCAACTAGGAAGTTTTAGTAGATGTTCCCATATTTTTAAATTACCCAGTTTCGTTAGATTCCGATAAGTAGAGCAAAAGTTACAAGCAACAAAAGTTTCATCTTTTTATTGAAAATCTGTAGTTTGGTAATTGTTGGCGTATGTTTGAGACCAGGAATTTGGAATTCCTTCTGGAATCTGAGAAAGTGGTCAACTGGGAAGTTTTAGTAGATGTTCCCACCTTTTCAAATTGTCTAGTTTCGTTAGATTTCGATGAGTAGAGCAAAAGTTACCAACTTGCAAAGTTTCAGCTTTTTGTTGAAAATCTGCAGTTTGGGTAAACTATTTGCGTGTGTTCGATGGACCGGATTTTGGATTCCTTACAGAATCTGAAATAATGTTCCACTAGAGAGTTGTGGTAGATATTCTTACCTTTCTAAAAAAGTCTATTTCTGTTAAACTCCGATAAGCGTAGCACTGGTTGCTTCTAGGCTGTCGGAAGGCTTTTTATGTCGCATTTGGACTTCTCATTGGTAGAATGCCTATTTTAGATTGTTTGTAGATTCTTCTATTGCTTCTAATTGTAGAAAATCAAGTTTTTCTAGTGAGCACGTTTGATTGCTTCTAGGTTGATTACCTGTATGGATGTTTTTATGTGTGGTTTTGCTCATACGCGGCTCGCCTGGTCCGTATGTAGCTGTGGTCTCATACGTAGCTTATTTGGCTCGTATGTATGTTGTTGCTAATACGCGGCTTGCCTGTCCCAAATGTAGCTGTGGTCTCATACGTAGCTTATTTGGCTCGTATATATATTGTTGTCTCATACGTTGCTTGCCTGGCCTGTATGTAGTTGTTGGTCTCATACGTAGCTTATTTGGCTTTTATGTATATTGTTGTCTCATACGTAGTTCGTCTGGCTCGTATATAGTTGTTGGTCCCATACATAGCTTATTTAGCTCGTATGTGTTTTTGGTTACTCGTATATAGCTTCTTAGCTAATACGCAGTTTTTGTGCTCATTTAGGGTGATATCTTTGCCCTAGGGCTTTGACCATCAAGACGTGTGTTTACTTTACTCCTAAGGGATTGTGGAAGAGTCACTCCTTGGGTACCATCAGATCTTATCCGAGTTGGTTGATCACAGACCGGAGTGTTGATGAAATCCAAGTTCAAGATAGTAGCATGCGAATACGTTCGTATTGCCGAAGTCTTTGAGCGATATGCCATGAACCAGATCCTTAGGGATCCTGGTAAGTCTAGGTTGAGCAGCCTAGTAGAGTTGTCTTGCGAAGTCTAACTTAAGACCTAACATGTTGTGTTTATACTGTTGTCATCCCTAGGATTGTTCAGGATTAGTGACATCGTTAGGGTAGTAACTTATGACTATTACTATTTAACCTTTACTTATTATCATTTTTCGCCAAAGGGAAAGAGTTGGTGTTAAGGGAGATTCCTTATGATTCGACCTGTCCTATAGGCCGACACTAGGCGGTGTTATTGGGTTGTACCCTTCTTGTCAAAGGGATACGGTCTGTGCCTTCTCACGAGTTGGGAGCACGGGATCCGTATCTCGTCTGTTAATTTCTGAAGTGCCTTGAGAAGCTGGAGTGATTCCTATCGGGGCTAGGGGGGATGAACCTCCCGAAACTCCGTCTTGTCTTGTATCTAAGGACGAGAAACCATAGACTGCGGTCTGTCTAGGGGGAGGCAGAGGATGCTTCGGGCTAACCTGGTAACCAGCATTAACTCCAAAAGATTCGTCAAATATTTGAGTGAGGTCTGGTACGCCGGATAGTAGTGGTAAACGGAGACACCATAAGCAGACTGCGAATGGAGGGATTTGACCGTTCAGAGCAACCTCATCAGTCATGTCGTATCTTCATAAATAAGTTGAGTACAAAAGTAGAATTCATGGCGCAGTTTCAAATCCCTATATATGAAGAAACGGCTTGATATGGGGCATATATAGTATGGGCTACATACTGTCTCAGAGTCTTGCTTGCATTAGAATAAGAGCATCCTTGCATTGATAAGTCTTACATTAGAGTCTAAGTCATAGCATACACTGACACATCAACTATATATACATGTTTCTCTTTTTATCAATTTGTTTGCTATAGTTGAGATCCGCTGCTAGTTATCAGCCTTAATACGTCAGTATATGTACTGACGTTCCCACTTCTATAGGTACTAGATTGCAAGATTACAGGTACTGGATTGCAGAAGTACAGGTACAGGTTTCAGGGGGACTCAAGGCAAGAGAAGCAAGGAGTCGATTTCATTTTAAGTTTCTGCTGAAATACATGTTGTAATTTTATTTGTAACAATTATTGTAATTTATTCATTGTTGTAATTTGTTTATTGTTGGGGAAGCATCCAAGTAAAATACCAAGTGTTGTTCTTTATTCATTATACTCTGATGTAAATTATCGAAAGAGGTAGGCCTGGTTCGTAGTTGCAAGAGATCCACTTGCTAAGGTTCGTGGCTGAGGATACGCCCGGTAAATCCACTGAGGTGGGCTACGGGTAGGCCAGTAAGGTCCAATATCCTAGGGGTGTGACTCTTCGGTGACTACGCGTTGGAGTATATTCATTGGGTTAGGTTGCATAGCATGAGATATAAAACCCTATAATGTGGAGTACCTTAAGGGCTTGCACTCGGACCTATGTAGTATGGGATGCATAGAATCCGAATAAGTGTGCATTAGTGCATCGTAGTGTAAACATCTGTATTAGGCATTTAAGGTATAACATACACTGACATGTTTAGGGTAGTCACTCTGTTTATACTTTGTAATGCATTCAAGTGTGTGTGATTGATAATGTAAGTAAATCGTTATATTTCGGCATAGCGAGGATGACCGTGTATAATATTGCGTCGGTTGTAAGCAACTGACTTGCCCACAGTTTCAAATGCGC
This sequence comes from Hemerocallis citrina, assembly GCA_017893485.1. Lineage (NCBI taxonomy): Eukaryota > Viridiplantae > Streptophyta > Magnoliopsida > Asparagales > Asphodelaceae > Hemerocallis > Hemerocallis citrina. The sequence goes on along the minus strand of CM030364.1, from coordinate 132,860,811 downwards.
GCATTGGATTTTGCAAGGAGATATAAAGATGATTGATGCTAAAGATTACTTCTCATTTTTAAGTTGTTAATGTTTTAAATTATACATTCAAATTATGTTGTACTGCATTTAATTTCCGCATTGTATTGTTGTAAAAGAATTTGATATAATAAAAGTTTCAAAATACCTTGTAAAACTATACAAAGTGAAGTGTAGATCCTGTTGAGCTACGAACTACCGTATTTTGGTATTCGGGGCGTTAAAGAGTGGTATCAAAGCCACACTTCAATGATTTGTACAAATTTACAAAGACGACACATTATGGTGGACATTAGAGTGTAAGTTCAGCTTATAGGGATTTAAATATAAGTAGTTTACATTGGTGTTACTCTATACGCTGATGTTTTCTCCTCCTTTTTCCCTATAAGATAGCTAATCTTCATGACCCAGAGGATGAGGTGGAATAGTTCGTTCCTTTCAGGGAAGAAATAGAGGAAGAAGAAGAACCCATAGAGGAAGAAGACCTCGAAGAAATAGAAGAGGAACTTTCTGAATCCAGGGAGATTACTCCACCTCCACCTGATTTCCTAGAAGAATCCTCAGACGAAGAACCCATTCAAGATGACCAAGGCGGCATTGTTGCTTCTCTTCGAAGGGAGTTGGATACCCAGAAGTGGTGAGTAAACCACTTAGAAGCACAGCAGGCGGAAGACAGGGAGCGCATCCAAGAACCAAGTATGCGAACTTGAGAAGCTCCGACACGTGAATGCCCGACACTTTACCCGACTGGACAACATAACACATTGGGACAAGCAGGAACGTCATCAGAAGTTCGAATAGATGAACAAAGAGATCAAAGAACTACGAGGAGAGCTCAGAGAAGCCAAGAGAAACCGTAGGATCTAGGATGTCTTTATGTTAAAGTTATGTGATAGATGTAAGAGCAAGTTTTCTTTCCGAATTTAAAAAGTTTAACTTTGGAAATGAATAAAATTTTGTTGAAAGAATATAAGGTTGTGTTGTTTATGGTGATTAATGAAAAAAATTTATGACCCAGAAATGGCTAGATGAAGAAACCGAAATGGCAAAGGGCACAGTGGTGTGAACAATGGACTCGACCTGGAAACTGAACTAGCTCGAGTGTACCAAACCTTGAATGCTTTCGCCACAAATGTTACTGGAAACACTAGGCTGGGACCAGCAGTACAGGTTCCAGAAGCAATCAGACTAGTGGAGTCATTCAGAAGGATGAAGCCACCTGGGTTCGAGGGCCAGGCCAATCCAGACGCAATAGACAACTGGATGAGACAGGTCAAAACAGTCTTTGAAGTTCTGGAGACTCCTGAGGCGAGTAAGGTGAAGCTAGCCACCATCTAGCTGGATAAAGGCACAGAAGTCTGGTGGCAATCACTGAAGAGAACTTTGGGCAATGTACAGATCACCTAGGAGGAGTTCCCGGGGGAATTCTGCAGCCACTACTTCCCTATGGATGTACAGAAGAAGAAAGCCATGGAGTTCTTGGGCCTACAACAGAGAAGCATGACAGTGCGAGAGTATGAGACCGAATTCAATCAACTTTCCAGGTATGCGCCAGAAATGGTTCTGGACGAAGCCAAGAAGGCATGGAAGTTTGAACGGGGTTTAAGGCCAAGCCTGAGGTCCCGAATGATACCCCTAGGTATCAGGAGGTTTGAGAAGTTAGTTCAAAGAACCGCCGCAATTGAAGCCGACATGAACCAGTTCCAGACGGCTCAGAACAAGAGGAACACTGGCAAGACGCCTGCAACACCCAGCAATTTCAGGGGACAGCCCCCAGTGTAGAGGTTCAAACCCACTGGAGCCAATGCAGTTGCTGTGGCAGGAGCGCCAAGTACTTGTTTCCTGTGTGGACAGAGTGGCCACTATAAGACGGAGTGCCCAAACAGGAGGAAGGTAACCTACTTCAACTGTGGGAAGGAGGGTCATATCAAGCCTGACTGCCCTCAGTTCCAGTGGGGTGGACTGAGTCAGAAGCAGGCCGACCCAAGGCAGAAGTCGCAGGGGAAAGTATTCGCTCTAACCAAAGCTGATGCTGATGATGCAGATAACGTCATCATGGGAGAAATTCAAATAAATGGAATAAGAGCAACAGTTTTATTTGATACCAGATCATCTAATACATTTATGTCACCATCATTTGCAAAACGATTGGGAGTCAAACCAAAAAAATTTCTGGCAAAGTTTAATTTGTAGCTATGCCGTCAGAAGAAAATTTGACTACCGACCGATATTATGAAGGGTATGATCTTAAAATCGGAGGCAGAATCCTTGGCATCGACCTTATTGAATTGGCAGTTTTGGGAGTCGACATCATCATTGGCATAGACTGGATGTCAATATATAGTGCCCCCATTGAGTGCAAGAGTAAGGAGGTTGTGGTAAAAGCACCAGGAGGACCAGCAGTTACATTTCAAGGGAAGAGGAAGTGCAAACAGTTGGTATCAGATCTGATTAAGAAGAAGGTTCCTGAAGAAGTGAAGCAGATTCCCGTTGTCTGGGATTATCCAAAAGTTTTCTTAGAAGATCTACCTGGGCTTCCACCTCAGCGGGATGTAGAGTTCAGTATCTCCATTCATCCAGGGAGTGCACCCATTTCTAAGGCACCGTAGAGAATGGCGCCAGTGGAACAAGATGAGATCAAGAAGCAAATTGAAGAGTTGTTAGGCAAAGGATTCATCAAAGCGAGTGGCCACCATGGGGAGCACCAGTTCTTTTGATAAAGAAAAAGAATGGATCGATGAGGATGTGCATCGATTACAGAGGATTGAACAAGGTGATAGTGCATAACAAATATCTGACTCCTCGAATCGATAATCTATTCGATTGTCTGCACAGAGCAACTGTTTCTCTAAGATAGATCTACGATCGGGTTATCACCAGGTCTGAGTGAAGGAAGAGGATGTGCATAAGACGGCGTTTAGGACTCGACATGGTCACTATGAGTTCTTAGTCATGCCGTTCGGAGTAACAAATGCACCTGCAATCTTCATGGACATGATGAACAGGGTCCTGCGACCGTTCATCTATTTTTTCATCGTTGTGTTCATCGACGACATATTGGTCTACTTCAAGATAGAAGAAGAGCATGTCGGGCACCTAGCAAAGGTACTGAAGAAGCTATAGGAGCAGAAGTTATATGCAAAGTTGTCTAAGTGTGACTTCTGGAAAACCGAAGTCGCTTTCCTAGATCACATCCTTTCTAAGGAGGGAGTGGCTACTGATCCACAAAAGATTGAGGCAGTGAAGGATTGGCCAAGATCGACCATAGTGAAAGAAATCAAAAGCTTCTTAGGTTTAACTAACTATTACAGAAGGTTCATTCAAGGCTACGCCCAGATAGCCGTGCCACTCACGGGGCTTACAAGGAAGAACGTGAGTTTTAAATGGTCAGAACAATGCGAGGCTAGTTTCCAGGAGTTAAAGGAAAGGTTGACTACCGCTTCCATTCTGGCTTTGCCAATAGCAGGAGTCGACTATAATGTCTACAGCGATGATTCCCATCGCAGACTAGGTTGCGTGCTGATGCAGAGACTGCATGAGAAGAATTACCCGACCCATGATCTGGAGTTGGTAGCAATCATCTTTGCACAAAGTAGTAGAGGCACTACGTGTACGGGGAAAAAGTTAACATATACACAGATCACAAAAGTCTGAAGTACATCTACCAGCAGAAGGACTTGAATCTGAGGCAGCGGAGATGGTTGGAAGTGTTGGAGGATATCCAACCCAAAATTAAGTACCATCCGGGCAAGGCCAATGTGGTGGCTGATGCGCTCAGCCGGAAGAGCTGTTTATCTTGGTTGATCACGATTCAGGAGTAGTTTTTAGAAGAACCTGATCGAGCGAAAATTGAGGTGGTGCAGCAAGGATTGGGGGCGTCCTTAGCCCAATTAAGAATTCAACCCACATTAAGGGAAAGAATTATTGACAGTCAGAGAACCGATCCGGAGATTCAGGGGATGAAAGAGCAGGTTGGCACCGGCAAGTTAACAAAATTTCAGGTGAAAGATGAAGTATTGTGGTTTGGAGAGCAGTTGTGTGTGCCAAATTAAGCAGAACTGAAGGAGAGTATTCTACAGGAAGTACATGCCACTTTATTATTTGTACATCTAGGGAATACCAAGATGTACAAGAACGTCAAGCAGTGTTTTTGGTGGTCAGGGATGAAGCGATATGTGGCTGAGTTTGTCGCCAGATGTGCAGTCTGTCAGCAGGTCAAGACCGAGAATCAGAAACACGGGGGTTTGTTGAAGCCATTACCTATTCCGAAGTGGAAGTTGGGTAATATCAGCATGGACTTCATTACAGGATTGCCCAAGAGTTCCAACGGCAATAATGTAATTTGGGTGATAGTGGACCGACTCACCAAATTGGCTGACTTTTTGGCATTGAAGCTCACTTGGTCTATGGAGAACCTAGCTGAGCTGTATGTTCGGGAGATCGTGAGGTTACATGGAGTTCCTTTATCTATTGTATCCGATCAAGATACGCGATTCACCTCACATTTCTGGAAGAGTCTTCAGGCAGCTTTGGGGACCCGATTTCAGTACTGCCTTCCATCCTCGGACTTATAGGCAGACTGAGAGGGTCAACCGGGTACTGGAAGATATGTTAAGGTGTTGTGTGTTGGATTTTGGCTGCAGTTGGGAGAGTTATTTGGCTCTAGTGGAATTCGCCTACAACAACAGTTTCTAGGAAAGTATCGGTATGGCACCATATGAGGCTCTATATGGAAGAAAGTGCAGAACTCCGGTTAAGCCGACAACCGCAGGAGAGATCTGGAGTTTGAGGAAGGTGATTTTGTCTTTGTGAAGGTGTCTCTAACCAAAGGAGTGATTCGGTTTGGAAGATGAGGAAAATTAGCCCCGAGGTACATAGGTACTTATAAGATATTGAAGAGAATTGGGAAGACGGCTTATCGGTTAGAACTACCAGAAGAGTTGGCCCAAGTACACAATGTCTTCCATGTGTCTATGTTACGAGGTTATATTCCGGATCCAAGTCACCATTTGCCCGAAGTGTCAGAGGGTCTGCAGTTGGATTTAAGCTACACTGAGCGTCTAGTTGAGATTGCAGATCGACGGGAGAAAGTCTTGAGAAATAAGACTATACCTATGGTCAAGGTTGTATGGAGGAACCAACTAGTTGAGGAGGCCACTTGGGAATCAGAGGAGAAAATGATGAGAGATCACCCTGAACTTTTTTAAAATTTGTAAAATTTTCCTTCTTTGTTTTCTCACTCTTTAAGTGTAGTTCCGATGACGGAACTATTCTACGGAGGGAGTGTTGTAACATCCCGTAGTAATTTTTAAAATAAAAATATATTTTTTAATTTTTCACGTGCAACGCACGTGCAATTTTATCTCATTTCTATTCAATTTTTTTTTTCTAAGTTATGTATAAGTTTCCTTTATTTATTTTATCTCATTTAGTTGTCTTTTCTTAATTAGAACCCATAGGCCTAATAGATGACTCTAAACCTATTGTATTAAACAAAGCCCAATAAAAAGCTCACCTAATAAATCTTACAATTATTTTGTACACTTTTACACTTGTCTTGTAACAAACCAGTAGCTACAAAAATTAATAAAATATAAAAATAAATAAGAGTGTGCATGTGTGTATTGTGCATGCACAAGAGAAGTGAAGGCCGGCCAATGAGAGTAATAGGAGAGTGAGAAAGTGGGGTGAGATCATGGGTAGTTATTTGGATAGTGGAGTTAATTCTAGCCACACAAATTCCCTATATAACCCCCTCCCCCCCCCCCCCCCCCCCCCCCCCCCCCCCCCCCCGCCTTTATTGTATGTCATTTGCACCTAAACTAAAGAATCAAAGAGAGAGGAAAAGAAAGAGAGCAAAAGGAATTTCGGTTTGCATTCTTTGGAGCTTGGGGTTTGCTTTGCTGGGAGGAAATGTGCTAGGCCATTGGAGTGGAGCTAGGAGCTTGCCTTTAGGAGATTTTCAACTTTTGCAACAAAGAGGTGGGTGTCTTGCTTGTTTTCTAATTAGCTTAGAAATCATGTAGGGATTATGTAGTGAATTTTGGGCCTAGTTTAATTGATTCTTACTAGGGAAATTTTGATGCATGTTGAAATGATAAGAATTGGTATGAGATGCATTGTGTGTTAAATTAAAGTACATGTTTCAAATGATAGATTAGAATGGGGAAATGGATAATTGATTGCATATTGGGCACAATTGCAAAAAATGAGTTTCTTTTGTTGCATGAAGGTTCTCTTGTACAAAATTAGACAAGAATATGTATGTGGAATGTGATAATTAATGAAGAGAGATTAAGAAAAAATTGGGACAAGAAATGAGTATGTTTAAATAATGAAGAAAATCACACAAAATGTAAGTTAGACAAAATTAGCATAGTTGCATTAGTATTTTTTAAATCTCCTTTAAGGGGAAAATGACTATTTTGGAAAAAGAGAGCTAATTATCATTAAAAAAATAAAATCAGTAAAATAATTAATCTTTTGGTTAGTGTATAAATACAAATTTATATTATTACTTTCAAAGAAAAGAAATAGGGGTTCTAAATCAATTTCATGTTTATACAATTTAGAAAATCTGTAACCCCTATTTTCCCAAAAATGTATTTTCTGTGTATTTCGGCATTTCAAATTTTGTAAATTAGTTTTCCGTTTTCGAACTATTTTTGTTAAAATGTACTATTGGATCTTCTATTAAAATCTATCAATAATTTTATTTGTTTTTCGGTTATTATTAGTATTATTATTATGTTTATGATTATTATTGTTATTGTTATTATTTTTATTATTATTAGTATTTCTATAAAATCTCAATTGTATATTTTATTGGCTATTTTTATTTTCCGAAAACCCGAAACCCATTATTTTATTGGATTTAATACCCTATTTCTTATTGGATTTTTATTATAAATACCCATACCCTGTTTTACTACCCTAAACCCATTACCCTATTATCCAAACCAAACCCAACTATCCATTAAAACCCTAAACTACCCAAACCTGTTTACAACTACCCATTATCAATTGCCTACCCGTTATCCTATACCGAAAACCTAATCATCTGCATGTATATTTATACCCCCATACAACCTATTCACTGTTCTGCGGGCCCCCTATTTTCCCCTTCGTCTTCCTCCTCTCTCCCGTGTGCACCTCCAACCCATTCATCTCTCTCTCCCCTCTCTCTAGCCTCGCACCCACCTCGTCTCCCATCTTCCCCGTTCCTCGCCTTCGTGCCGCCTCTCCCTCGCGACGCTGCAGCACCTTGGCGACACCCCACCGTCTCCTCCTCCACAGCTCCCTGCCTTCGCTCTCCCGTTCACCGTCAGCAGCAGCGCTCCACCTCAGTGCTTCCCTGCTCGCGACACGCCAGCCCAGTCCTCTCCGCAGCCCTATCCCGCTGCATCCCTGTGCCCCTTCCGCCAGCAGTAGCCACCTCGCTAGCCAGCATACCTCGATGCCCACAGTCAGCCCTCGTTGGCGCTACCCTGAGCATCGCTGCGTCGAAGCTAAGCCAGAGCCATGGATTGGTTGCTGTTGTAGTGAGTTTTGATCATGTTGATTCTGGACCGTCCGTTTGATTGTGATCTTAAGTGATTGATTCCTAGCCGTCCGTTGATTTGATCTTGATCATCACCATCGGGGTGATCTTGGTCGTCCGTTGGATTTTGATTGTCATGCTTGATTGAATGTGGGCCTTCGATCTCCTCTTGATCATCCGATTAGATCATAGCCATCCGATCTCTTCTTGATCATCACGACCATGATGATCATCAATTTCCTTTGATCGCAGCCGTCCGATCGATCAATATTGATCTTCTGTAACACCCTAGTTTTCATTTATGAAAATTTTGTGATTTTACGTGTTGTGAACGTATGATTTCATTTGTATAATTTTTCATATAAAAAAATATTTTTGTAGTATTTGTTCTCTCTTATTTTTCCAAAAAAATTATTTTCTTTTAAAGCCTAATTAGAATCTAAAGCCCAAATTGTCTTTTAGCCCACTTTATTATTTAATTATTTTAATTTTTTGAGCTCATAGTCTCTTGGCCCATTAGTAAGCCCATGTAATTTAATTAATCTCTATTTTGGTCTAACTTGTAGTGTAGACTCAAATAATAGACAATTAATTAGCATGTACAAAGTTGTGAGTGGGGGACACTGGGTTAACACATGCATACAATGGGGTGTGCATTGCACACCTTTCACCTGGGCCGGTTGGACAAAGAGAGAGGGAGAGATGGAGCTAGTGGAGAGCTAGTTATCTCATCATGGGTAGTTGCTACAACTCCCTATTTCATCTATGCCCTTGATCCTAAACTACTTGATTTAATCCTAGCCCTTTATTTCCACTAGAATTATGTATAAATACCCCCTAGTTCTTCTCATTTTAGTACATTAGAAATTGATTAAAGAAAGAAAAGAATTAGAGTGAGAAAAGATTGAGAGTTTTTGGGGAGTAAAAGATTGAGGAGATTCTTGTGTGTGGGTGCTCATCCAAGAGAAAGCCGAAATTGCACTAGGAGAGGCTCGGTTTGCTACACCAAGGAGGAGGAGGCAACCTTGAGGCACAACCTAGGAGGAGAAGGATCTATTCGTGCATTCTAGGAGATTTCTAGGAGCTTTCCATTCCTTTTTCTTCAAATATGTGGGTGTTTCTCATGACTTCTAATTCTAGTTACCATGCTAGGAATGTTTAATAGAATGATTAATGAAAACCTAAGTGAAATTGACTCCATGATTGCTTATGTAGAGATGAATTGATAATTTAGAAGATGTTTGTTGAAATGATTGCTAGTGGATAAATCATGAATTAAAATGCTAGAAGACATCATGTATTGCCATGCTAGATGTTTAAGAAAATCTATACATAAGATACAAAGTTGAATGTATCTTGTGAAAGGGATTGTTTAAATTAAGGTAACTCTCTTGTGGTAAGATGAGAATCTGTGTTCAAAAAGGTTGAAGATTGCTAACAAATGAAAGAACGAAGTAATGAAGTATTTTTGTAGAAGTTATATTTCAACACGTGTGCAAACATGATATGTTCTCAATGTCGAAATTATGGACATAGAACCTAACCTAAGATTCAAAAATGCATGTTTCATAAGCAAATAATGAATCTAAAATACTGGTTTACTGCATTTTGTATATGTTTCAAAATTTAGGAAGTTATGTTTCGAAAAGAGAAGAAAAAGAACAGAGAAAAATATTTTAAGAATTGAAAAATCCAGTGGTACAGTCGACCGATCATGTTGAAACAGTCGACTGGCCTGAGAAAGATGAAAATATAGTTCAAATCTCTCACGGAACAGTCGACCGATCATGGCTTGACAGTCGACTACTCTAATCAATTATTCTTTTTTTTAACTTTAGAACCTCGCAGAACAGTCGACCGACTGTGTTGTAATAATCGACTGCCCTGAGTATTTATCTTCGAGTTTTTTTTATTCTAGCAGAACAGTCGACTGGCTTTGATTGACAGCCGACTGCCCTGAAGTTCAAATGATATCCAGTTTTCATGAATTTTTCTACAATCCTTGGCCTGGCATATTTGAGACTACTTCTGAAAGAAAGAACTACTATAAATTGTTACCCTAAATAATTTTTGTGGATAAAGAAAAACGTATCGATTAAAAGATGTTTTGCAAAGAGTTTTGTTAATGAAAGAAAAATGGAAGTATGATTGTTAGACTTAGTATTGATAAAGTGAGAATACGGAGTTTGTGAACCATCGACTATGACCAATTGAATTTCTTTGTTTTTGCATGATTATTGTACATGAAATTGAAATTTTTATTAACATGATGAATATACAAATGAACATGAAAAGAAAAAACAACTATTGTTAATCTTGAAAAGAGAACTTATGAGTTTGAAAGGCTCAATTCTGTGTCATTGTGAATTGAAATTGAGAACTAGAGTGTGGCCAAGCCTCATGCCGGCATTGAAAAGAAATGAATGGAAATGAAATTTGAAATGAAAAGACCAAGATTTGGGTCATGTTGAATAAATGGTAAAGACCGGTATAGTGGAAAGGCTAAACTCTAGAGATTTGATTTTTGTTCATGATTCTAAGAACTAAGGATTAGATACATAGTGAAGATGTGATGAAAGTAAGAGAAAAACATTGAGTATGAGGGCCATTGGATTGGCGGCGTGAGAGTATCCACAGGATGTCCCACGATGCGTCATGATAGGGCGTGAATACTGCTCCAGAGTACTGTCCCGGTGGCGACGCTCGTGAGATGTTTGACGACTGCGGGTGGTGTCATGTCTATGGTAAGAGCTGAATTACCACAGGATGCCTACATGATGAGTCATGTGTCAGTGGGTTGGGATTCCCTCCAGGGTGCCTAGACATGAGTTCGTAGGTCTGAAAACATCTAGGATACCTACCGTAGTTACAGTAGTAGATTAAGACATGACGAGGGGTTGAACCCTACAAGATGAAGAACGATTAAGGGCTTGCCCTCGGACTTATGTAGTATGGGCTGCATAAACTCTGAACAAGTGCGCATTAGTGTCATATAATATAAACAATTGCATTAAGGACTAAGTGCACAATCACAACACGACATCAATAGGATAGTCCCTTTAGTTCTGTTTGTGACAAGTTTGTGTTTGTTAAGAAATGAGAATTGTTATACTGTTTCCGGCATAGAGAGGATGGCCGTGTATAATATTTCGTCAGTTGAATGAACTGATGCGCCCACAGTTTTATATGCAGGGTAAAGATGCATGACAATTGAAATATACATGCTGCGCAAGACTATTTTAAATGTTGTTTCATATAAATTTATTGTAATATTGCTTCCGCTGTGATACTGTATAAGTGTGATGTAACTCTGATAAAAGAAAAAGTTTTTATTTCCTTGTAAAATTGTACGAAAGAAGTGTAAAGATCCTGTGGAACTCGAATTCAGTTGTATTTTGGAATTTGGGGTGTTACAGAGTGGTATCAGAGCCACGCTTCTAAATAGTACAAGTTTATAAGGAATGACACCCTAGAAGTGGACATTAGAGCGTGTGTTGAGTCTAGAGATTTAAATATAAGTCACTTACATTTGTGTTGCTCTATGATTTATGTTTCTTCCTCTCTATCTTTAAGATGGCGGACCACTTCGACCCAGCTGGGGATGAAAATTGGTACATTATTGAGGAAGATTACTACCCTGGGCAAGCTGATTCAGACGAGGAAGATCCCGAAGAAGTGGAAGAGGAATGGCCTGAGTCCCAAGAGATCACTCCACCTCCGGATTCATCTGATGATTCTTCTGACGAAGAGGAACTAGTTCTGGGTAATCTCATTGTGTCTCTTCAGAGGCAGGTAGAGACTCTACAGAAGGGAGTTGGACTACTAGAGGCTCAGTTAGCAAAGCGCAAGGATGATTTTGCAGTTCTCAGTCATCGTGTTTGGGAACTCGAGAAGAGGAAAAACATGACCAATGTACTGAAGGAGGAAGTGGAGGAACTACGGGAAGAGCTTCGTGAAGCCAAGAGGAACCGTAGGAGTTAGACCGTTGTATCATCTACTGATTTCATTTTGATGTCAGAAATATTTTAAATTCGAATGTATAAAGTTTGAAATTCAATGAAATGAAAAGTTGATTTAAAATTCATGTTTATACTTCGAATTTAATGAATCTTTTGCATCGGAATATGGCTGGAAGATGAGCTCAAAATGGTGAAGGTCTGGACTTAGAAACAGAACTAGCGAGGGTCTATCAGACACTTAATGCCGTTGCCATGAATCAAAACCAAGGAAGGTGCCTGCGAATCCAGTACCCGAAGCAATCAAACTCGTGGAATCATTCAAGCGGATGAAACCACCGATGTTTGAGGGGAAGTCGGACCCTGACGTGGCTGATAATTGGATCCGACAGATCGAGACTATCTTCGAAGTCTTGGAGACTCCGGAGGGCAGCAAAGTGAAGTTGGCGGCGCTGCAGTTTGAGAAGGATGCGGCCATGTGGTGGCAGTCGATGAAGCAAACGATGGGAGGCTTGGTTCTTGGCTGGGAGGAATTCTTGGAGGAATTTCGCAGTCACTATTTTTCCTCAGACGTCCAGGAGAAAAAGGCCACGGAGTTTCTAGCGCTGCAGCAGGGCGGCATGTCGGTTAGGGAGTATGAGACAAGATTCAATCAGCTCTCGAGGTATGCCCCCAAACTGGTGATGGACGAGGCAAAGAAGGCTCGTAAGTTCGAACATGGTTTGAGGCCAAGTCTGAGATCCAGGATGATACCCCTAGGTATCAGGAGGTTTGACAAGCTAGTCAAACGAACGGTAGCCACAAAGGCAGACATGGAACAGTTCCACGTTGTTCAGAACAGGAGGAACAACTGGAAAGCGGGGAAGAGGCTCGCTGTTGCTGGCAATGTCAGGGGACAACCACCGGCTCAAAGGTTCAAGCCTACGGGTGCGAATGCTGTTCAAGTGGCAGGAAGACCTGGGAATACTTGGGCGAGACCTCCAGTGACTTGTTTCAACTATGGAGAGACAGGCCACTACAAGTCTTATTGCTCCAAACTGCAGGATGTCGTCCGTAATGGACCAACTTAGCAGACCGGGAAGAAGCCGTACCAGCAGGGGCGAGTATTTGCCTTGACTGAAGCTGACACTGACGAGGTGGATCACGTCATCACTGGTACGAGTGGGGGAGTGTAGGAGTGTTCTTTTTTCTGTTGTTTCTCCTTCCCGTTGATTAGTGAACTGTTATATGACGAGTGTGTGTTATGTAACAGGGAAACTTATTTTGAATGGAAAGAAAGCTGTTGTTTTGTTCGATACTGGGTCCTCTCATACTTTTGTATCACCTAAATTTGCTAAAGTTCTGGGAGTCAAATCGAAGATATTTCCAGGCAAGATTTTAGCAGTAGCTACTCCGTCAGGGGAGACTCTAACCACTGATCGGTACTATACTGACTGCGAGATTGTGATTGGAGATCGGATTTTTGGGATCGATCTGATCGAGTTGAATGTTTTGGGAGTCGATGTTATCATTGGCATTGATTAGATGTTGGTATATAGTGCAAGCATCGAATGCAAGACCAAGACAGTGATAGTGAAGGCTCCAGGTGGAACTGAAGTCATTTTCCAAGGGAAGAGGAGATGTTCAGATTTGGTTTCTACTATCAGCCAGAAGAGAGGGATTCCTACAGAGGTGCAACTGATTCCTGTGGTTCGGGATTATCCGACTGTGTTCTTGGAAGATTTGCCTGGGTTACCCCCGCATCGTGATGTGGAGTTCAGCATCACTATTCAACTAGGGAGTGCACCTATTTCTAAGGCACCGTATAGGATGGCACCTATGGAGCAGGATGAGATCAAACGGCAAATTGAGGAACTGTTGGAGAAGGGCTTTATTCAACCGAGTGCATCACCTTGGGGAGCGTCGGTGCTTTTGGTAAAGAAGAAGGATGGTTCGTTGAGGATGTACATCGATTACCGAGAGCTGAATAAGGTCACTATTCAGAATAAGTATCCTATTCCACGAATTGATGACTAGTTCGATCGTCTACAAGGAGTAGCTGTTTTCTCCAAAATAGATCTTCGATCAGGATATCATCAAGTTCGAGTGAAAGCTGAAGACATGCATAAGACTGCGTTCAGAACTCGACACGGGCATTACGAATTCTTAGTTATGCCGTTTGGAGTGACGAATGCGCCTGCAATCTTCATGGACATGATGAACAGAGTTCTGAGGCCGTTCATTGATTCTTTTGTCGTGGTGTTTATCGACGATATTCTTGTGTACTCCAAGTCGGAGGAGAAGCACACATCTAGCTGCAGTTTTGAGGAAGCTCCAGGAGCATGAGTTGTATGCCAAGTTATCCAAATGTGATTTCTGGAAATCTGAAGTGGCATTCCTAGGTCACATCCTTTCTAAGGAGGGAGTGGCAACTGATCCTCAGAAGATAGAAGCAGTGAGAGATTGGGCAAGGCCTACTACAGTGAAGGAAATCAAGAGTTTTCTTGAGTTAACTGGATATTACAGGAGATTTATCCAGGGCTATGCTCAGATAGTCGTGCCACTCACTGGTCTAACCAAGAAGAATGTGAACTTCAAGTGGACTGAGCAGTGCGAGGCAAGCTTTCAGGAGTTGAAAGAGAGACTGACTACGGCACCCATTTTGGCTTTGCCTAGAGCAGGTGTTGAATATGATGTCTACAGCGATGCTTCACATTGTGGGCTTGGTTGTGTCTTAATGCAAGAGGAAAAAGTGATCACTTATGGGTCTAGGCAACTAAGACCGCATGAAAAGAATTATCCAACTCATGATCTGGAGTTGGCTGCGATCATCTTCGCCTTAAAGCAATGGAGACACTATGTGTGTGGTGAGAAGCTGAACATGTACACAGACCACAAGAGCTTGAAGTACATCTATCAGTAGAAAGATTTGAACCTGAGGCAAAGGAGATGGCTAGAGGTACTTGAGGACATTCGTCTGGAGATTAAGTATCATCTTAAGAAGGTTAATGTTGTTGCTAATGCACTTAGCCGCAAGAGCAGTCTGGCGAGTTTGATTGCAACTCAGAGGCAGTTGGCAGAGGAGTTGGATCGGGCTGGAATTGAAGTTGTTCTACAAGGCTTGAGATCATCTTCAGCTTAGTTGAGGCTTCAACCGACACTGAATGAAAGGATTATTGCAAGTCAAAAAGAAGATGCAGAGATTCAGAAGATGATGGAGCAGGTTGGTGCTGGCAAGTTGCCCGAATTTCAAATCAGAGATGAAGTGCTGTGTTTTGGAGAGAGGTTGTGTGTTCCGGATCAGTCGAACTTGAAAGAAAGTATTCTTCAGGAGGCACATGCTACTCTTTTGTCTGTACATCCTGGGAGTACCAAGATGTATAAGGATATTAAGCAACACTTTTGGTGGTCGGGTTTGAAGCGGGATGCGGCTGAATTTGTGTCGAGGTGTGAGGTTTGTCAGCAAGTCAAAGCCGAGAATCAGAAACCAGGAGGTTTATTACAACCGTTACCTATTCCGGAATGGAAGTGGGATAACATCAGTATGGATTTCATCACGGGTTTGCCCAAGAGTTCAAAGGGTAATGATGCGATTTTGGTCATAGTCGATCGACTAACCAAGTCCGCTCACTTGTTGGCAATGAAACTCACAGCTTCGATAGACAAGTTGGCTGAGATGTATGTTGGTGAGATCGTCAGGCTTCATGGGGTTTTGTTGACCATTGTGTCTGATCGAGATGCACGGTTCACTTCGTATTTCTGGAGGAGTCTTCAGACAGCTTTGGATACCAAGACAGATTTCAGCACTGCTTTTCATCCCCAAACCGATGGGCAGACAGAGAGAGTCAACCATATTCTTGAGGACATGCTTCGGTGCTGTGTACTAGACTTTGGGGGCAGTTGGGAAAGGCATTTGCCTTTGGTGGAGTTTGCCTATAACAACAGTTTTCAGACTAGCATTGAGATGGCGCCGTACGAAGCTCTGTATGGTAGGAAGTGCAGGATGCCTATCTGTTGGTTCGAAGTTGGAGAGCATCAAATGTTTGGGCCTGAGATTATGCAGCAGACCTCTGAAAAGATTGAGCTGATCAGTAAGAGGTTGGTGGATGCTCAGAGTAAACAGAAGAGATATGCAGACAACCGGAGGAGGGACCTTGAGTTTGAGGTTGGTGACTTTGTCTTTCTAAAGGTATCACCTAGCAAAGGCGTGATCCGATTCGGCAAGGGTGGAAAGTTAACCCCGAGGTTCATAGGCCCATAAAAGATATTGAAAAGGATCGGGAAAACTGCTTACCGACTTGAGTTACCGGAAGAGTTGTCTCAGGTGCACAATGTCTTTCATGTGTCTATGCTGAGAGGGTACATTCCAGATCCAAGTCATCATTTGCCTGAAGTGCCAGAGGATTTGCAGTTGGATCTGAGTTACATTGAGCTCCCTGTTGAGATTGTTGATCGTCGGCAGAAAGTCTTAAGGAACAAGACGATACCGATAGTCAAAGTAGTCTGGAGAAACCAGTTGGTTGAAGAGGCTACTTGGGAATCTGAGGAGAGGATGATGAAGGATCATCCTGAGCTCTTTATTTGATTTGTATCTTCTTTCTTTTCTTTTTCTCGTTGTACTTCTGTTTTCTCACCCTTTAAGTGTAGTTCCGGGGACGGAACTATTCTAAGGAGGGAGTGTTGTAACACCCTAGTTTTCATTTATGAAAATTTTGTGATTTTACGAGTTGTGCATGTATGATTTCATTTGTATAATTTTTCATATAAAAAATATTTTTATAGTATTTGTTCTCTCCTATTTTTTCAAAAAAATTATTTTCTTTTAAATCCTAATTAGAATCTAAAGCCCAAATTGTCTTTTAGCCCACTTTATTATTTAATTATTTTAATTTTTTGAGCCCATAGTCTCTTGGCCCATTAGTAAGCCCATGTAATTTAATTAATCTCTATTTTAGTCTAACTTGTAGTGTAGACTCAAATAATAGACAATTAATTAGCATGTACAAAGTTGTGAGTGGGGGACACTAGGGTAACACGTGCATACAATGGGGTGTGCATTGAACACCTTTCACCTGGGCCGGTTGGACAAAGAGAGAGGGAGAGATGGAGCTAGTGGAGAGGTAGTTATCTCATCATGGGTAGTTGCTACAACTCCCTAATTCATCTAAGCCCTTGATCCTAAACCACTTGATTTAATCCTAGCCCTTTATTTCCACTAAAATTATGTATAAATACCCCCTAATTCTTCTCATTTTAGTACATTAGAAATTGATTAAGAAAGAAAAGAATTAGAGTGAGAAAATATTGAGAGTTTTTGGGGAGTAAAAGATTGAGGAGATTCTTGTGTGTGGGTGCTCATCCAAGAGAAGGCCGGAATTGCACTAGGAGAGGCTCGGTTTGCTACACCAAGGAGGAGGAGGCAACCTTGAGGCACAACCTAGGAGGAGAAGGATCTATTCGTGCATTCTAGGAGATTTCTAGGAGCTTTCCATTCCTTTTTCTTCAAATATGTGGGTGTTTCTCATGACTTCTAATTCTAGTTACCATGCTAGGAATGTTTAATAGAATGATTAATGAAAACCTAAGTGAAATTGACTCCATGATTGCTTATGTAGAGATGAATTGATAATTTAGAAGATGTTTGTTGAAATGATTGCTAGTGGATAAATCATGAATTAAAATGCTAGAAGACATCATGTATTGCCATGCTAGATGTTTAAGAAAATCTATACATAAGATACAAAGTTGAATGTATCTTGTGAAAGGGATTGTTTAAATTAAGGTAACTCTCTTGTGGTAAGATGAGAATCTGTGTTCAAAAAGGTTGAAGATTACTAACAAATGAAAGAACGAAATAATGAAGTATTTTTGTAGAAGTTATATTTCAACACGTGTGCAAACATGATATGTTCTCAATGTCGAAATTATGGATATAGACACTAACCTAAGATTCAAAAATGCATGTTTCATTAGCAAATAATGAATCTAAAATACTGGTTTACTGCATTTTGTATATGTTTCAAAATTTGGGAAGTTATGTTTCGAAAAGAGAAGAAAAAGAATAGAGAAAAATATTTTAAGAATTGAAAAATCCAGCGGTACAGTCGACCGATCATGTTGAAACAGTTGACTGGCCTGAGAAAGATGAAAATATAGTTCAAATCTCTCACGGAACAGTCGACCGATCATGGCTTGACAGTCGACTACTCTGATCAATTATTCTTTTTTTTTAATTTTAGAACCTCGCAGAACAGTCGACCGACTGTGTTGTAATAATCGACTGCCCTGAGTATTTATCTTCGAGTTTTTTTTATTCTAGCAGAACAGTCGACTGGCTTTGATTGACAGCCGACTGCCCTGAAGTTCAAATGATATCCAGTTTTCATGAATTTTTCTACAATCCTTGGCCTGGCATATTTGAGACTACTTCTGAAAGAAAGAACTACTATAAATTGTTATCCTAAATAATTTTTGTGGATAAAGAAAAACGTATCGATTAAAAGATGTTTTGCAAAGAGTTTTGTTAATGAAAGAAAAATGGAAGTATGATTGTTAGACTTAGTATTGATAAAGTGAGAATACGGAGTTTGTGAACCATCGACTATGACCAATTGAATTTCTTTGTTTTTGCATGATTATTGTACATGAAATTAAAATTTTTATTAACATGATGAATATACAAATGAACATGAAAAGAAAAAACAACTATTGTTAATCTTGAAAAGAGAACTTATGAGTTTGAAAGGCTCAATTCTGTGTGATTGTGAATCAAAATTGAGAACTAGAGTGTGGCCAAGCCTCATGCCGGCATTGAAAAGAAATGAATGGAAATGAAATTTGAAATAAAAAGACCAAGATTTGGGTCATGTTGAATAAATGGTTAAGACCGGTATAGTGGAAAGGCTAACTCTAGAGATTTGATTTTTGTTCATGATTCTAAGAACTAAGGATTAGATACATAGTGAAGATGTGATGAAAGTAAGAGAAAAACATTGAGTATGAGGGCCATTAGATTGGCGGCGTGAGAGTATCCACAGGATGTCCCACGATGCGTCATGATAGGGCATGGATACTGCTCCAGAGTACCGCCCTGGTGGCGATGCTCGTGGGGTGTTTGACGACTGCGGGTGGTGTCATGTCTATGGTAGGAGCTGAATTACCACAGGATGCCTGCATGATGAGTCATGTGTCAGTACGTTGGGATTCCCTCCAGGGCGCCTAGACATGAGTTCGTAGGTCAGAAAACATCTAGGATACTTACCGTAGTTGCAGTAGTAGATTAAGACATGGCGAGGGATTGAACCCTACATGATGAAGAACGATTAAGGGCTTGCCCTCGGACTTATGTAGTATGGGCTGCATAAACTCTGAACAAGTGCGCATTAGTGTCATATAATATAAATATTTGCATTAAGGACTAAGTGCACAATTACAACGCGACATCAATAGGATAGTCCCTTTAGTTCTGTTTGTGACAAGATTGTATTTGTTAAGAAATGAGAATCGTTATACTGTTTCCAGCATAGAGAGGATGGCCGTGTATAATATTTCGTCAGTCGAATGAACTGACGCGCCCACAGTTTTATATGCAGGGTAAAGATGCATAACAATTGAAGTATACATATTGCGCAAGACTATTTTAAACATTGTTTCATGTAAATTTATTGTAATATTGCTTCCGTTGTGATACTGTATAAGTGTGATGTAACTCTGATAAAAGAAAAAGTTTTTATTTCTTTATAAAATTGTACGAAAGAAGTGTAAAGATCCTGTGGAACTCGAATTCAGTTGTATTTTGGAATTCGGGGTGTTACATCTTCATCATTATCTTCATCATCAAGGAGATCTAGCCGTCCGATCTGATCCGATCATCTTGATCTTGATCTTCGATCTCAGCCGTCCGATTGTGTTCGTGATCTCGATCGTCTTCATCTTGTTCGTGATCGTGTGTTCGTGATTGGTTCATGATCCATTCATTGTGGTTGTGTTCGTGCCCCAAGATCCGTTCCCGTTATTCTTGTTCTTGCTTCGTTCTCGTCGTCGTCTCTCAAGCAAGTAAATTGTACTCAAATTCCTTTGTATGATACAAGTCATAGATTCCGCTTGTAGTGTAGTTGGTTTCTAGAGACAACTCTTGTATGATGTATGATTGATTAGTTTGTATCTATAGTGCTATTTGACCATAGTTGACTCACGATACAAAATTGACATGAAACAACTTAGGTTTTGCCCGTTCTTGATTTGATCATGTACGTGAGATTTTTGTGAGAATTTGGGTATTTGTTGAGATCCATGTGATAGACTTGCTTTGGATATATTAATTACTCTGTTTCATGATGTTTGGACACTTGGTAGACTCAATTTCATGTTTGGTTGTGTTTGGGTCAAGTTTCGTTGGATCTATGTTGATTTTGGTTTTTGAGGAAATTATGTGTTTTGTCGATGATCTGTCTTGATCAGTAAGTTAGACCATATTAAGGTCAGTATCTTAATTTCAGTATAAAACATGATTTGTAGAGAAATTCGTCTTCTTTCCAACCCCTCTGTCCTTGCTCGATTCGTTTTCGTATGTGTAAGATATGACTGTTTTACTACAAAGGTGTAGATCATTTCTAGATTCCAATTCTTGATGATTTTAATGACTAAATTATTTTGATACTAGTGTTAAACATATTATTTTGATCTGAAACTTTGGTCAGTGTTTATATATCTATTTAGGAATTACCCAGAATTTTGGTGGATTTTATTGATGAGTTTTATATGTTGTTTCATGCTTGTTTATAACAACTATACTTGCTGGATTTTGCTCGCTGTTCTATAAAGAGTTGTATTTTCACCCTAATTCTTTTTACTGTAAGAAAAATATTTATGAAATATGAAAGTTAGATTATTTTGTCTATTTTCATCTCCCTTTGGCGGATTTGGATTTCGTTTCACGGTTTGCGAGATATTACAGTTTTCGTACAGCTGTGTTGGGAATTCCAGATTTGCCAAACTATCGTTTCTTGATATTTTCTGATTTTTAATGACTGATCTAATTTTACTGAAAAATTATGAAACTTTATATTCTGATACTAGACATATAGGGGAATACTCCAGATTTTTCCTGGATTTATTTGAGGTGTTTCGATAATGTTTTCCTGACTGTAAAAATTGATTTCCAGATTTTTGACTGAACCTATTTTCTGGATTCAAGTCAGTTTTGAACTATGTTTTTGTGAATTACTATATGACTTATTTATACTTGCTGGATTTGGTTGAGTGTCTATTTTCTAGAAATTTCGACGAATTCAGATCTGCATGTTTGTAACAACGAAAATTTCTATTTAACTGCAGTGTGGTCTTGCTGTCCTGAACTTGAAATTTGGTCATTTTATTCTTTCATGTATTATCTTGCACTCGTACATGTTTACCTTGCAACTTGAACTTTTTACATGATCATGCCATGTTATATTTGATTTGTTTTGTACACCTACATGCTTGTTTGACATTAATAATAATTAATGAAGCCGGGATTAAGAGAAAGATCTAATAGTGGATAATTCAGAAATGTGTACTCGGAAGGGGATCCACTGATCTACGTGATTACTTGAGACATGATACTTGACACTTGATTACTTGACACTTGCACGCAGGACACGTTACTTGCCACTTGCACAACTTGACACGTGATTACATGAGACATGATACATGATACTTGGAGCTTGGAGCTCGATTACTTGACTTGTCCCTGAGTACACTGCCCTCTATGGTCCACTATGAAATTTAAAGCGAAATTGTTTGTTGTAGCAACCATGTAAGGTGGGCTGCATGAAGTGCTACCTAGATAGTAATCACTACAAGACTTGACACATGATACTTACACATGATACTTGAACATGATACATGCTTGCTTGATACTTAAACTTGATACTTGACACTTGGTTACTTGATACTTGATCCTTGACACATGTTTACATGATACTTGTTTACTTGACTCTTAATATATGCTACATGGTACTTGTTCACCTTACCTAGTTAATTGTTTATTTTGACATCATACTTATTTCACGCTATTAGTTAGTTTTTCCCATGTACTTATATCCTGCATTACAAGCAACCCATAACTTGCAATTGACGGGTACTTGTTTTCTCTTTTCCTCTTCCCTGCAATTGTTAAATTGCAGATTTTGAAGAACAGGTTCCAGACAGGTAGTAGTAATATGAAGTATTAGTGCTGGATCTTGTTATTATTATTTTTGTAGTTGCTTGAACAATATTGTATTTTGATACTTTGATTTATTCTTGTATTTGGACAATGTGACTCAGGATTTTGATTTATTCAGATCATGACTATTTGAGATTTATATATTTGGTTTCAAGTATTCTTGTTTGTATTTTGGTTCATATGTGCATGTTGGTTGATACTTTTACTTCCGACTCTGATTATTCTTATGAATGTTGTAAAGATTCTTGAACAGCTTATGGATGATAAAAATCATTCGTTGGGCTTAGTCACGTATCTGTATTCCGTATTCTTTTTGGGAAGCGGGGCATGACAAAATGAATATGTGTAAAATGGGTATAAATCCCCTTAAATATAATTCATCCAGTAAGAGAGATATTCTGGAGCTTCGAAATATTGTTTTTATATAATATTAAATTGGGGGAGACAAATTAGTTGAAAAACTAGTTGAAAAGAAAAATAAACAGAGAACGGGTACTTAAAGTAAATAACCCCCTTTATAATGGGAAACAAATTAGTTGAAAAATAAGAAAAGAAAAATAAACACAGAACGGGTACTTAAAGTAAATAACCCCCTTTATATCAGTTGAGCACATGGCACAAGTGGCTAGCGTGGCGCGGTTGCGCCTATGCGCACCATGTGGTGTGCACAGGCGCTGGGTCTGGGGGTCGCCGGTTCGAGCTGGCCCCTTTTCTTTCTTTCTTTTCAATTTTTTTCTATACACTAGTTTCAGTTATAAATCCTAATAAAATTCACATAAATATTTTTAATGTTGGGGAACAAGAATAAATTATTTTCTCACTATTTTAAGTATATTTTGGAAGTTTAAGAATTATTTCTAGAGATAAAAGAGATTTGATATTCAAGAAGTGTAGACAATAAAGTGGAATAGTGATAAATGCAATTTAAATAATGAGTTTTCTAATGAAGAGTCTCAAAGAGAAATGTTTAAAATTCTTAGAAACTTTATATTGGAAGTCTGAGTTTGAAAGATGTTTGTCGAAATGAATAAACTAATATGGTTCTTCTTATTGATAAATACAAGAATGAAATAAAGGAATTGAATAAGATGTGAATAAATTGAATTGAAACATGAATATTGAAGAGTATGAGTACCCATGATTCTGGAACATGAAAAGATGTGATTTTAGAGGTTTAGTGAGACCCTAGTACTGACAAGTAATGAGAAGAAATAATTGATTTGAGAAATGGCTATATGGGCTATTGTTTTCGGTATTTTATTTAAGTCCGGTAGGAGGGGAAGCTAACTCTAGGTGGAAATATTTATTCATATGTGTAAATTAAGAATAGGCACTAGCAGAAGATATGATAGAAACAATGACGAATATGGCCGATAAATGACGTGCAGCTCCTAGGGGTCCGAGATAAAGGAGTACGGCTGGTAAATCCATGTATACGCCCGGTAAATCCATTGAGGTGGGCTAGGGATAGGCCGGTAAGGTCCAATATCCTGGGGGTGTGACTCTTCGGTGACTACGCGTTGGAGTATATTCATTGGGTTAGGTTGCATAACGTGGGATATAAAACCCTATAATGTGGAGTACCTTAAGGGCTTGCACTCAGACCTATGTAGTATGAGATGCATAGAATCCGAACAAGTGTACATTAGTTGTAATACCCCAGATTTTTAAATAATGATTTTGAGATTAACAAATGAATTAAAATGATTTTTGGTGATTTAACAAATATTTTTCTGAAATTTATCTTTTTACACGTGCAAATATTTTCTTGCGAAGTTCAAAATCAGAAAGTATTTTGAGGAAAACCCATTATTTATTATTAGATATTATTTGTGAATTTTCTAGATTTTTCTGATAATTATTTGACCTATTTGCAAATATTACACAGAAGATGGACCTTTGTGCAAAATTACCACTTGGAGTGAAAACTCCAGATTTTCAAATTTTTGGGCTGAGCATGATGCCTAGTCAACTCAGAGGTAAAGAGTTTACTTTTTGTTTTAATAAATTTGGTTTGTTTTGCAAGTTTTGATATAGAAGGGTCTTTTTGCAAAATTGCCACGTAGAGGGCAAAAGGTACAATTTCGTTTTCTGAGTTTTACAACAGTGCCGGCCAGTTCTGGAGTTTTGGTTTTGTTTTTAAATATAAATTTAATTGATTTATCTAATTTCCAAGTATAAGGATTTATATATGTAGAGATATATTTAAAAGAGATACTTTGCAAATCTATTCACAAACCCTAAAAATCCTATTTCTGGCCAATATAAGGTGAGGTGTAGCCGTCTCTTTGCTGCACTACACAAATGGATTTCTTTATTATTATTTTCTTACGAAATAAGGGATTTTCTTATTTTCTTTATTATCTTCGGTTGATTCTTCATTAAGGTGAGTGACATATATTTATTTTGTATTGTTCTATACATGTTGTATGTGATTATTTGTCTATTAGAAAGCATGTTAAGGATTGTATGAAGATATAATGAATTTTTGATGAGTAGATGAATTAAAAATTGAATCTTTTCATGAAAGCTATGTTATTGATGATTTAAAACCCTAGTTGATGAGTTGAGATTGTTAAGAACCTAATAGAGATCATGAGTAAGTTGTTTTCTGTCATATTCTTACTATTTTGGGTGCTTCTTATAGATTGAATGATGATTTTTGCGAAAAGTGCACAAACTGTAACCCCTGTTTTCCCAAAACCGTATTTTGTGTATTTTCTATATTTAAAATTTTTGCAATTTTTTTTTCGGTTTTCAATTTTTTTTTATCAAATTGTACTATTGGATCTTCTATTAAAATCTACCAATAATTTTATTTGTTTTCGGTTATTATTAGTATTAATATTATTAATATTTATTATCATTTTTATTATGGTTATTACTTTGATTGGTTATTAAAAAACCTAGTTCTATTTATAAATTATATTTGTAGTTATTTTAAATAAAGTCTATTGTAATGTAAATTACATTATTTTAGAAATTATGTTTTATTGGCTAATTAATTTTCTTATTGGATTTTTTATTTAAAGCCCCAACCCGTTTAACCCTATATTACCCAAAACCCATTTAATTATATGTGACTCATCAGTTTTTACAAAACCAAATTCTCAGACCCATTCTCTACTTAACCCTATCTATCTATCCAGACCCGTTTACCCATTTACTTTCTAATTCACCTATTTATACATTAACCCATTTCATTAATTTCCCATTACCTGTTAAGCCTACCCAGACCCGTTAGTTAATACCCACACCCGAAACCCATGCACCCTAACCTAAACCCTGTGTATATATACCCCCCATCTGCTAACCCTATTCACCATCAAACTACTCTGTCGTTTCCTCTTCCATCTCTCTCGAACCCATCTTTCTCTCCCGTTCTCTCTCTCCAGCCCGTTCAGCCTCATCCCGGCCTTCTCCATCTTCTACCTCCCTGTCCTTCGATCTACAGCCGAGCTCTGACCTCACGATGACGAAGTGCCAACCGCGACAACACCTCACGTCGTTGTTGACCCCCTGCACCTCGGCACCCTACAGCTCATGCCCCTGTGATCCTCTACCGACTGCGGCGGCCCACAACACCTGTGGCGAACAGCGACAGCAACTTCGCTGCCACCGCCGTCCTCCCGGGCTGTCCCTTCCCTGACGTCTAACTGTAGCAGCCAACATCTTTGATGTGCGCTTCCTGTCATCGTCTTCACACCCCATTGCCTTTCTTGGTGTGCGGGTGTTCGTTATTTGCTCGTGGGCTCGTTCGTCTATTGTGTTCGTGAGTTGTGCTCGTTTTTGGGTTAGTTGGGTTCGTTGTTCGTGAGTTTGGTTCGTGATGATTGTCCGAGATCCGTTCCCGTTATTCTTGGTGTTCGTTTCGTCTTCGGTAAAGGCAAGTAACTTGTACTCAATTCCTTTGTATGATACAAGTCATAAATACCGCTTCTAGTGCAGTTGGATTCTAGAGATAACTCGTGTGTGTGTTATTTTTTATGAGTATTATCTTTATAGTGCTATTGACCATAGTTGCCTCACGACACAAATTTGACATGAAACAACTTAGGTTTTGACCGTTCTTGATGTGATTATATTTGTGAGATAATTAGGAGAATTTGTGTGTTGTTTAGATCCATGTGATATACTTGTTGTGGATATGTCATATACCCTATTTCATGATGTTTGGACACTTAGTAGACTCTATAACATGTTTGGTTGTGTTTGGAACAAGTTTCGTATGGTATATGTTGATTTGTTGTCAAAAGGAAAATCTGCATTTTGTCGATGATCAGTTTTGATTGCTATTTTAGACCATATTAAGGTCAGTATCTTAACTTCAGCATTAAACATGATTTTTAGAGAAATCTGTCTCCTTTCCAAACTTTCTGACCTTGATTGATTTCGTTTTCGTATGTGTGAGATATGATTGTTTTACTACAGAGGTGTATTTTATTTCCAGATTTCGTTTCTTGATGATTTCGATGACTAAACGATTTTTGATACTAGTGCTAAATATATTATTTTGATCTGAAATTTTGGACAGTATTTCTATACTTGATTAGGGATTACCCAGAATTTTGGTGGATTTATTTTATAAGATTTACATACCGTTTCATGCTTTCGAATAAAAACTATATTTGTTGGATTTTGCTCGTTGTTCTGTAAAGAAGTATATTTTCACCCTAGTTCCTTTTCTTATATGAAAAATATTTATGGAATATGAAAGTTAGCTTATTTTGTCTATTTTCTTCTCCCTTTGGAGGATTTGGATTTCGTTTCACGATTTTCGATATATTACAGTTTTCGCACAGCAGTGTTGGGAATTCCAGATTTGCCAAACTATCATTTCTAGATATTTTCAGATTTTTGTTGACTGAACTAAACTAATCTTGCTGAAAAATTATGAAACTTTATATTCTGATACTAGACATATAGGGGAATACCCCAGATTTTTTCTGGATTTATTTGGGGTGTTTTGATGCTGTCCTGACTTTGAATTCGATTTACTGATGTCTGGCTAAACGTATTTTCTGGATTCAAATCAATTTTGAGTTATGTTTTTGTGAATTACTATATGGCTTATTTATATTCGCTGGATTCGACCGGGAGTCTATTTTCTAGACCTTTTGATGGATTCAGATTTGCATGTTTGTAACACCGGGAATCATTATTTTACTACAGTATGGTCTGGCTGTCCTGAACTAGAAATTTTGTTATTTTATTCTTTTATGTGTTATTTTGCACTCATACATGTTTATCTTGCAACTTGAACTTGTTACTTGATTATACCATGTTATACTTGTCCTATTCATGACACATACATGCTTGTTTGATAATAGTAATAAATGACCGAGCGGGGTTTAAGGGAAAGATCTAATAATGGATAATTCAGAAACGTGTACTCGGAAGGGGGTCCGTGTTTCCCACATTTGGAATTTGGTATATAATTTGGATTATTTGGAATTTGGTATATGATTTGGTTAATTTGGAATTAGGTATATGATTTGGTTAATTTGGAATTTGGTATATGATTTAGATTACTTGTCCCTGAGTACACTGCCCTCTATGGTCCACTATGAAATCTAAAGCGAAAATGTTTGTTGTAGCAACCATATAAGGTGGGCTGCATGAAGTGCTACCTAGATAGTAATAACTACAAGACTTGATACATGACACTTGAACATGATACATGCTTACTTGATACTTGATTACATATTTACTTGACCACATGATACATAAGACTCGATACATGACACTTGATACATGATACTTGATACTTGTTACTTGTTTACATGATCCTTGTTCACTTGATACTTGATACATGCTATTTGTACTTGTTCACCTTACTATGCTAGTTGTTATAGACTATTATCATGCCTATTCCATGTTGTTTGTTAGTTTTCCCCATATACTTGTATCCTGCATTACAAGCGGCCCGTAACTTGCATTGACAGGAGTTTGTTTTCTTTTTCCTCTTCCTACAATTTATTAAATTGCAGATTTTGGAGATCAGCTACTAAATGGAATAGGCAAGATGAGATATTAGATACTCGAGTTTTGCTATCATGATTTTCCTATAATTATTATTATTTCCTGTTGTTATTTGAATATTGAACCTTGTACTTGGATTATTTGTATTCGGGCAATGTGACCCAGGATATTTGACTTATTCAGATCTGGATTATTTGAGATTAATATATTTTATTTCAAATATTCTCGTTAGTATTTTGGTTCATATGTGCATACTTGGTTGGTTTTTTTGCTTTCGACTCTGATTATTCTTGTGAAATGTTGTAAAGATTCTTGAACAACTTATGGATGATGAAAATCATTCGATGGGCTTAGTCACGTATTTGTATTCCGTATTCTCTTTTGGGAAGCAGGGCATGACACAAACCTACCCTTTACTGTTGAATACACACTGCTGAGTATTTTTGATAACTAAAACTTGATCATATGCTTGTTATAATTGCATGTATTCATGGGTAATTACTGTAATCAGTATAGTATGTGTATGATGAGTTATAGAAGAAGTTATTGGATTAAAAAGATTGAATTTTAAAGTGAAGAAGGGGTGAAATCCTTCGGGTCTGAAGGGTATGGCCGAAAGTTGAATTTTGTGTTTGGTAAGGTTTTCGATTGGATTGTTGAGCTGTATTGATAGCTGAGGTTGAATCAAACTTTACCCTGCTCCTATGTTATGATTTGGTTGATTTTACTGATCCATATATACCCTAACGTACACTTATACATATATACTCAATATGCTATTTTGAAGAATTGTCAAAAATTGATGTTTTGAGAGTTTTCGATTGGATTTGATTTGTTTTGATACTAAAACTAAATCTAAACAGTATACTACTCCTATTTGATCATATTTTGATGGATAACTGATGCTTGAAACACTCATATGAACATATACATATATACATTACTGTTTTTAAAAAATTTTGATGGAAATTGCTATTTTGTAAATTGGATGTGGCTTGATGTGGTTTGATGTGGTTTGGTGTGTTTTATAAACTCCTATATGTTCTACAAGTTGTATTAACTTATCTCAGGAAATTGGTTTTTCAAATTTGTGATTTTACAAAGTGGAATCGACGTATCAGTCGAAACATGCACAAGATTTTAACCAAGCTGCATAGCAGCTAGCAGTCGTCCGCCATTCTATTTTCTGGAGAAATTCAAAAAGGGATGGTTGACCGCCGTTATTTTACACTGTTTTGGCAGTCGACCGCACCTGCTGTTTTGAGTTGTTTTATTGAGTTTTTCTTCGTTTCTTTAAAACGGTTATTTCCTCGATATTATGGATTATTGATCTACTGTTTTAGATAATGTTTTTGCTACAGATTACAGTATTTTATAGAAATTTATATTTTGTTTATAATGGAATTTAAATCATATTCCTATGACCTTATAAAGAGAGTTATATGTGTTTTTTCGAAAGAATTGATGATTTGCGATATTCGATGACTTCAAAATATGATTTTCTGTTATTTGATGGTTCAATATTTTATTTGATTCTGGATTTCCATGAGTATATTAAATGGATTTGGATTTTGTTGTTTTCTTAATATAAACATTTTGATGATGGGTTTATGAGTTTTATTGAAATGTTTTGGTATTGATGGTCGAGTTATGAGTCTTTAGAGATTCAGTAGGGCCCTAACTACTGGCGATTGAGATTTTGGTTGTTGTTCAGTTGAGTTAAGCCCGGTAGGGTACACCAACTCTAAGAGATTCGCAATTTATTAAATAATTAATTAACTTAATAAGATATGGACAGGCACTAGAGGGTGATATGATGAAATGAGAGCAAACGTGAGTTATGGACTCCGGGATGATCCAAGGAGTGAGATATTCCCTAGTATTTCGGGACGATGGACGTAAGGGCCACAGAGTGATCCGCGGAGTGGGATTGATCTCCAGTATTCTGAGGATGAGAATGACGCTCATGGGATGTTTGTGCAATGAGGGTTCCAGCATGACCTGCGGAGTGAGGCAATTCCCAGTTTTTCGGAACGATGGACGTAAGGGCCACAGAATGATCCGCGAAGTGGGATTGGCCTCCAGTATTCCAAGGGCGAGAACCGATACTTGCAGAATGTCTAAATCTCGTAGTAGTCATCGTAGTAGAATTAGTTGCATAACAGGGGATTAAACCCTATCAAGTGGAGAACGATAAGGGCTTGCACCGGACCTATGTAGAGTGGGATCCATAGAATCCGACAAGTGTGCATTAGAGAGTGAGCATATAGCATTGGTATTTTCTTGACTTTGTTTTATGCATGTTGTTTCCTGTTTTCGTACACTTGACACTTAGTCTAGTTTCACTTGATGTTTTCATGTTTTATTTATTGTCATTTCTTATTTCATTCGTTACTACTGTTGATACATGTTGTTTATGAGTCTACACCTTATGTTTTATTTATGTTGCATTTCTTTTATGTCACTCACACCGTTATGGCTGACCCCTGTGGTTTTGGGGGTTAGGATTATCTCTAGCCTCATGTTTTACAGGTAGGTACTTATAGCATTTGGATTTGGATGCATGTGTTAAAATAATGTGTGACTTTTGTAAATTGTAAAAGAATCTATTGTAAAGAAAGAATTTGTAATTCAAGGTGTTTAATTTTCCGCTGTGCTTTGTAATGAATTGATGTAATAAAAGTTGAAAAAAAATTATCTGTGTTTTGGCTATGTTTACTATTACAATTGAGGTTGATGCTGGGAATTGTGCCACATATTTCTAAGATATTATATTGGAAATTCGGGGCGCTACATCATTGCATCGTAGTGTAAACATCTACATTAGACATATAAGTTATAACATACGCTGACATGTTTAGGGTAGTCACTCTGTTTACACTTTGTAATGCATTCAAGTGTGTGTGATTGATAAAGTAAGTAAATCATTATATTTCGGCATAGCGAGGATAACCGTGTATAATATTGCGTCGGTTGTAAACAACTGACGTGCCCACATATTCAAATGCAGGCATTGGATTTTGCAAGGAGATATAAAGATGATTGATGCTAACGATTACTTCCCATTTTTAAGTTGTTGATGTTTTAAATTGTACATTCAAATTATGTTGTACTTCATTTAATTTTCCGCTGCGTGTTGTTGTAAAAAAATTTGATGTAATAAAAGTTTCAAAATTACTTATAAAATTGTATGAAGTGAAGTGTAGATACTGTTGAGCTACGAATTACCGTATTTTGGTATTCAGGGCGTTACACAAACTCTGGTGTTTAGTGATGTTAGTGTTGCTATCAAAAAATCCTTAGCCTCATTGTAAACTAATTTACAATCACCCTTAGCTACATTCCTAGCAATCATTTTATAATGGGGGTTTAAGGAGGTTTGTGCAAAAGTCTCTACATGCCTACTTTCACCAAACGAATATGGTAATTCACCCCTCATTACTAACTTAATCATTTTCCTACGAACGATATCCTGATCGTAGCTATGACTATCTACTTGACCGGTCCTAGGATGTATTTTTTGTTGTGTGAGATTGTCTTTAGAAAATTCGGGTTGAAATTTGTTTAAGTGACGTTGAAGTGTACTCGTGCTCGATCCTATTTTAAACTTATATGATGTTTGACACTTCTTACATACTTTTAGTCCTACACTCTTGTCATTTTGTGAAGGGTCAAAAATAAATAATTGTGCACTTCAGAAGAAATCCCTCTTGTTTTACGGGTTAAAGAAGGACCTTGGTTCGATGATTGTGGTTCTACACGATCTTCTATTTCTATAGGATTTGAGTGTGTTTCATTCAAATCGGGAAAACTATCATAATTCATGAATATTTCTTCATTATCTATATATGGAATTGGAATGAAAGGAATGCGATGACTAGTGGACTCTTGACTACTATATCTACCACCACCGTGAACGATTACAAGCCATTTAAACTAGTGTATGTATAGTTAGAGATAAAGCAAGCGTATGTTTTAAAATTTAAATTAAAAGAAACAAATAAATGTATGACAACTAAAAATTTAAAACAACAAAATTAAATTAAGAGAAACAACAAAATTTAAAAATAATAACAATCTATCTCAACTAAAAAAACAATAATAACAAGAACTAGTGAGTAGTGTATGTTTACCAAATTTATAAATAAAATCTAAAAAAATGTGGGGAAGTAGTTCAAGATAACCCAAACTAATTGAGAGGTATAGATAAGAATAATCAACTATGTTAAATCTACAAAATAAATATATACTAAAATACCGTATGAGTGTTTAAAGTTTGAAGAATGAAAGTTGAGAAAGTTGAGACTTGAGAGCTTGTAGTAGTGTTGTTGATTGTTGTTGTTGATCCTTGCAAAATGTAGTAGAAACTTGATTTGTTGAGAGATAGTAGAGATTTGAGAGATAGTAGAGAGTTTTGAGAGAATTAGTGAAGAGAAGTGAAAGAAATGAGGTTGTATATATAGAATATGCAAATTTTTTAATTTCCTAAAGTAAACCTCAAAACTAGTTAGTATAGATCCGTTGGGGGGCAATTTGGTAATTTTCCAATTTTTTTTAAAAAAATCTGGAAAAAAAAAATACTGTACAACGGTTGGTCCGGCCCGGCCCGGGCCCGGGCGGGCCGGTTCAACCGGTCCCGGTTCGAATTCGAGCAGGGCCTGGACGAGCTTTTTTGCCAAAATCTGGGACCGAACCGGCCCCTAGGATTAGGGGCCGGTCCCCGGGTTGAGCCCGCAAAACCACGGTCCGGACCGGGCCGGTTCCCGGCCGGCACGGACCTATTGCCACCCCTAAGTTTTTCTCTTTGTTTTTGTTGATAATCTAATATAGGAAAAACATTTGATAAAAATAATCTGATCATATCAGCTTTCTAAGAAGATACAGTAGAAAGAAATGGTTTTAAAACAGTAGAAGAGAAATAAAATAATTAGAGGACCAAATATTTGGCCCCATAAGAGCATCCACAGTGGTATTTTTCATATTCTATTATATGGCAGCTACAGTAATAGCATATGGGGGACGATCGTGCAGTGGTGGTTTGTCAAATTTTTCTCATTTGCGTGCGTGGCAAAAATTGAAAGTTAGAGATGGGATAACATATCCCGTCCCTACGTTTTTTATTTATAAAAAACGTGGGACGGTATATGTTATACCGTCTCGTAAATATATTTTTTAAATTAAGGGACAGACGGGGAAACATTCCCCGTCCCACAAAAAAATTTAAAAAAAAGGTGAAATCGTTAGACGGGATATCATATCCCGTCCTAAAAATCCGGCCCACTTTATACTAAAGTTATCCCATTAATTTGTTGGCGTGGAGTTGTCCAAATAAGAAGAACACTATAAAATCGGATACCAGAAGTTGAATTGAAGACACTCATGCTCTCGGCAAAAAAAATTTATTTGCTCTCGGCTATTCTCTTTCCCTCTTCAAATTTCTTAACTCTTATTGTAATAAAGATACATAAAATTTGCTATGTCTTCTTCAATCAAGCGATTTATTGGGAATATTAAATCAAGGCGTTGGTCGGAGTCCGCATCATCACAGTCCGCACCGTCACAAAACAGAAACGAAGAAGAAACAACTGCGCCTATCAATGCCAGCGATCCATCACAGTGGGTAAGAGTTTTCGATGATGGAAGGCACATTTGCAAACTGATTACGGATGAACCTATAGGTAGATTTGTTAATTTCAGATGAAATTGGAAGGGACCGATTAAAGCCTACAAGGTACTTTGCAATGTTCCTATAATAAAGCAGCTCATCGACAATGCTGGTTGGTCCCTTTTTTTACTATTGATACAGAGAAGTCTTTTACACGTCATGTTGAGGCTTTGGTTGAGAGATGGTGGGACACGACCCACACTTTTCACCTTCCTGGCGGTGAGTTGGAATTTACCCCGTTAGACTGGGCAATGCTAACGGGTTTATCTATTGGAATCGGTAAGTTGCCACCATGTAACGACGATGCATATCCCTTTGAGGTTGTCCAGTGTAGTTTCTTTCCAGAAATTACACCGAAAGATTGGAAATTTCACGGTATACGTATCTCTTTTCTAAAGAAGTATTTTGTGAAGGATTGGATAGATGCAGCTATAGTCGATCCTGTAGTGGCAATGAAAGTTGGCAGAGCTTTCTTCATGTATTTTGTGGGTGAGTTTCTTCTACCCAATGCGTCAGGTGTAGTGAGATGTAGTTTCCTTACTGCATTTGAAGATTTGAATGTTGTTGGTACGTATGATTGGGGTAGTCCATCTTTGGCATTGCTATATATGTCTTTGGATGCTTGTAGCCGACTTAAATTGAAAGCATTTAACCGCTCGTGGCAAGTACTAGAGGTAATCTTAATAAATAATGTTCTTTATTTTGTTACAATATTTAAAATTCAAAATAATAATGTTCTAATTTTTAATCTGTCACATATTATTATATGTGTTTATTTCAGTACTGGGCATATGAATACACAAGCATTTGTACACCAATGTGTAAGCGAACCGTAAACTTTGCAGTCCATTTGCAAAATGCGGATATCCGACCAAAAATCTCACGTTGGAATCGCAGTAATTTGGATGAAACAAGTTGTGATCTGATACGTTACAATATATCCATGGCCCGGAGTCAGCTAGAGATGAGATCATCAGCATCTATTATATGGCAACCCTATGATGGAACCAAATATGAAAACGAGTACGATGTTCAATGTGCGATGATCTTATCCCGCCACCGCTGTATCTTCCAATATGGTAGTCAGGTAATATATACCGTTATTCAATTAATACTTACTTAACTTATTTTTGTTAGCGCTAATTATAGTTTAAATGTAGGGTGTCTGGTACCTCGGTGACCGATGTTACCGGCAAGTAAATGGGGTTATTGCTATCCCATCAAATCCTCCTAAGACCATGTCTAGAATGAAAGCACATGAGTTCTGTGCGTCGATTGATGCTTCTAGACTGGTCTCTCTTGTTCCACAAAGGGTATATGATCAGTATTGGGCGAAGGTTTCAATTGGTCCTATTATGCCTAATCTGTCGCATGGTGCTAACGTTGATTTCATAGGAGCAGCTGGTTGCAGCGATCCATCAACCCATTTGCCATATCCAGCACCTCCTTATTATATGCCCACACAATATATAGCACCACCGGTGCTTGATAGACCAACCTTTTTTGGTCAGCCCTTAGTTGAAGCACCCATATTCACGGGCGGTACAATAACAGAAAATCTTAGTCAGGATACTTTTGAGTTTCAACTGCGCGGTGATCAATCATACGTAAGAATATGAGTCAATTTATAAAATCTGCAGCTGGTTTATGTTGATTTTGTTTATTTATATATTTCTACTTTATTTGTAGGAGGAGCTGTACAGACAATGTCAGGAACTATCAAGAAATAATTGTCTACTGCGAAAATTTATTATTGAAAAAATGATGCTATGAGAATCAGTTCCTTCGATAACAACATCAGGAAGGCGATTGATATCGAGGCATCACCCTTCCACATCGCGGCAGACAGATGGTTCGGAGGATTCCACGCGAACCCCTGCATTTGTACCAAACACCCAATATGATTAGGAATATTATTAGTTTCTGTTAAATTTGCCTTCAATTTTGTTGTATGGGTCTTTTAGAAACTACATGTTCTCTTAAAATTAATTTGGTAATTCAAGGATTAATTAATCTTAAGAGTTAGAAGAAAAATGGTCAATGCACGCCAACCTAGACTATAGATTCCATTCCAATTTTCAAGTAATAACCCTTTCAGGTGAAGAGTCTTCCAAACTTCAAGATATATTGGTACATTTTCACGTGAAGAGTATTTAAAATTCATGTGAAGAGTATTCCACTTTCTTCTCTATTTAACGAGGTCCAAACTCTGAACTACGCTAACCATCATTCCTTACAACTCTACTCCTTCAACATATTCTTATTATCAAAAAAATGTCTCAATTCTCTTCTTCTTCAACTTCCACTGACTCCCTCGATGAATGGGATGAAGAAGACGATGTGGCAACCATGTTCAACAGGCGCATGCAGCAAAGAGCTTTGGGTAATCTCGCTTCACAACGAGTATTGCATCGCCGTTATATTCACCGTGAGAGAGTTGAAGGCCACAACCGGTTGATGAGGGATTATTTTTGCGACAATTCTATTTATCCCGATTCTATTTTCCGTCGGCGATTTCGAATGCGTCGGCCTCTTTTCATGAGGATACTTGAAGCATGCATTGGTTATGATCAATATTTCCAACAACGAGTAGATGATACAAACGTGGCTGGCTTGTCTCCAGTACAGAAATTAACAGCTGCAATGCATTATTTAGCGTATGGATCTTCTGCTGATGTAGTCGACGAATATGTCAGAATTGGGGAAACTACAGTACTCAACACGGTACGTAGATTTTGTTTAGCAATTGTTAATATTTTTGGTCCGCAATATACAAGAAAACCCAACACAGATGATGTAAACAGACTCCTCGAAGAGAATAAAACTCGTGGATTCCCGGGTATGTTGGGTAGTGTAGATTGCATGCACTGGGTTTGGAAAAATTGCCCTGCAGCTTGGCATGGTCAGTATACAGGTCATGTCCGTGAACCAACAATTATACTTGAAGCAGTTGCGTCCTCTGATCTCTGGTTTTGGCTTCATTTTTTGGAATGCCGGAAAGCAATAATGATTTGAACGTTCTTAACTGATCAACATTATTTAATGATATTCTTAATGGTTGTGTACCTCCTGCTAATTATGTTATAAACAATCATCAATATTCCATGGGGTACTATTTGGCAGATGGAATCTACCCCCCATTGGCTACTATAGTCAAAACCTACACTGTACGTGAGACACAAAAAAAAAAAAAATTGCTCAAATGCAAGAAGGTGCACGTAAAGACGTTGAACGAGCATTCGGAGTTTTACAAGCTAGGTTTGTGATTGTAAAAGGGCCAGCTCGAATGTGGGATGCAGAAAGTCTCTCCTATATAATGAAGACTTGTATTATTTTACATAATATGATTGTGGATGATGAAAGAGACGAAGGTATACATGATTATGACTACGAACAAAATTCATCAACTACATTCGTAACACCTAATACAACTTCTCCAACAGAACAGACAGCTCGTTTGGCATGGAGCGTTGTTTTACATGATCGACAACGGCATCATACGCTTCGACAAGATTTGGTTGACCATATTTGGAACGAATTTGGGGAAGCCGATTGATAAAATGTAATACTTTCTGAATTGTTTATTTTTTTTTTGTAATTTTCCTTATTATGAATGGTCCCTTTTTATTTTTTCTCCAATATGGTAGTAACTTGAATGTCCATTGAAATTATATATTTCGTACTGTGCATGATGGAAAGGCTATATTTCATACTGTTTTGAATTGCATGCTGGTAAAATTGTTATAATTGATGTGTACACATGAAACTCCCTATTTAATACATTAAAATTGGAAAACTTAATACGTCGAAAGTAAAATATGAAGCAGGTTTTAATGTAAAATTAACGATACAATTTGTTTACTTCTTCAAACTCTTACAGAAATAAATAGCCTTACATTTTAATCCCTAATGAAACCTCTTTTTTCCATGATTTGACGTTGTCTACAAATAAAATAATAACGTTGCTCATCAGGATATTTTGTCAGATCCAACCCCATTATTCGATCTTCCTCCGCTTGCTCTTTCATATCCTGGTCTTTTTTTTTCAAAGCAAGTTTCAATTGCGTCGCTTTTAATCTATGTCCTTGTGTCTCAATATAGCAGGAGTTAAATCTTCTCGTCTCTTCAAGCATAGCCTCGTCAGTACCATTGGCTTTATTTTTCGCTTTCCTTTTTTCTGCTTTGCATCCAGGTGGCCGGGACAGTGGTGTAGAGGATTCACCTCCCGCCGCTACGTCGGAGTTGGGAGAGTCAACATTTAGAGGCGTACGTTGACTGTTACCAACATCAGATGATTGTATTCCAATGCCATACTCGAAGACAGTAGTCGTACGTAGAGAAAATTTGGGTAAATCTTTTAGTAATTGATAACATTCTTCAAATCGGAAAGCTTTTCCAGTAGATTGCATGTATTTGGTTCTTACTTCCCGTATCTTGAAAAACGGAAAAAAAAAAATCAACACTCATTAAAAACTCTAACAATGCATTCAAAAAACAATAATTATAAGATTAAAATAAATATACCTTGTCAGCCTCTGTGGTTCCGCTCGCTGCTCTGTTTGTAACACTCGCCAATTTAGCAACAAATAGAGACACATCTTTGGAAATAATGTGAAATCTACTACTAAGCGATGCCGACGTTCGATTCGCCAGACTGCCTAAAATTGCTTTGAAGGTGTTGAATATACGATCCCAAAATTGGCTACCCGATTGGTCCACACGAACTGTTGGATCTTGACTAGTTGCTGTCCAACTCTGTGAAAGAATAACATCTTCACTTGTTGTATAGGCTCTCCCTCTTGATCCCCTGGTTGGAACTGCCATTGTTGTTGGAAAATTTTTCTCAGGATTAGCTTTCGGTGGAGTAGGAAGACTAGTTTGCTTGTTTATGATTTTTCCCTTTGAATTTTGTACACCCTATTGTATCAGGAATGTGTCTTATTTATACTGATTTTTCGATGGACGTTGTCAAATTATAGCCGTTGAGATTTAAAAAAGAGACGTTGAAGAGAGCGGTGGAGAAACGTTGAAGGGCAATTTGGGGAAAAAAACCAAAAAAAAAAAAAAAAAATTATTTCTCCCCAGACCGGGTATGTTTCCCCGTCTGAGGAGATTTAAAAGAAAAAAAATTTAAAAGGGAAGGACGGGATAACATATCCCGGACGGGGTATGTTTCCCCGTCCGACCCTTTTTAAAATATATATATATATATATATATTTAGACGGTATATGTTTTCCCGTCTCATTCGATTAAAAAATCTTAAAATCGAAGCGACGGTATATGATATCCCGTTCTTTATAATTTGAGAATTGGTATTTCGTTTCTCATATATGAGAAATCAGTATAGCAAATTTGCTATAAAATAGAAAAATGAAAAATTATTGTAGCGATCCGTTTCTTATAAAATGGCAATTTGCCATTTATAAAAAACCACTGTGGATGCTCTAACCCCAATATTGTGATCTGAAACCAATACCGTAATGGGCTAAGTTTTTATGCCCATTACTCGAGCCAGCCCATTTCCTCTGCTCGCTACGTGCATTACACATGCTTTAATTCCCTCACAACTCGCAGGTACATCGTTATCTTATCTTGCTCCGCCAGATCATTATAACCTACCTAACCATCCATTCCCCTTTTTCCAGGTCGAAAACAACAAACCCTAGCTTCCCCCTTCCACTCAATCGATCTGCGAGAATCTCAAAGCAAAACCACCATCAAGATCCATCCATGGCGTCTCTCGCATCTCGATCCTTCCTCCGCTTCCTCCGCCGTGCATCCAACAACCCTCTCATCGCCAACCAGAAGAAGAGGAATCTCTCCGCCTCCGCTCACGACGACGCCTGTAATCATTCATCTTTCAATTCTCCATCTTCTTGATTTGATTTTCTTTATTTTTTCATTTCAGATCGTTTTTGTAGATTATGATTCTGTTGTGTGTTATTGTGTAAATGTGTAATTGTGATTAGATGAGACTGCGAAATGGGAGAAGATAACCTATGCTGGAATCGTGGGCTGTACTGCTCTCGCCACCTACCTTCTATCCAAGGGTCATCCTCACTACGACGAGCAACCGGTATATTTATTTTAAAATATTTTCTTTATTATTATTATTTTTGTTTTTGGTGTTATTGATTGATTTTGTTGCTCATATTTTGGTAAATCTTTTTAATTTTCAGGCTTATTCTTATTTGCATATTCGTAACAAGGAGTTCCCGTGGGGTATACCTCTTTATTCCCATTTCTTTTTCTTTGGTTTTAATACTTATATTTTCGATAAAGCTGGAGCTTGATATATAGAAAAAGTTGAAACATTGAAAAGAAGGGAAAAAAATAGAGGAAAGGAAATTGTTGGTTCGAAACTCCCCGGGTAAGAGAGTTTTTGAGTTAGAACAGGGGTCATGACTGCATGCTCATTGCATGACTTACTTTATGATTCTTTAGAGGTTTATGGCAATTTTTGTCTGAGGCTTGCTGTGATCGTAAGGGGGTCAATGTTAATCATTTGTCTCATTCGAGAGAGGGTTTATTTCTAATGCATCACTCTCTTTTGTAGTGTTTCTACCTCTATTGTTAGATAAGCATACAGACAATTCTCAAATATAAAAATGGAACTAACATTGGAAGTCTGGATTTTTGATAATATGATGTCTCCTCTTTTCAATGGATCTTAGCTACATAATAATTGGTATGATTTGTATCCATTCTAGAATATGTTCTTACTAGAATTGGCTTTTTGTCATTTTTATGCCTTTTATCTTTCTTTGTTCTCATGTTCAATGAATTTTTTTTATTGTTATTTTCTGTATTATGAGCAGAATTATGTGCTATTGATTGCTTAAGATGATTGCTTAAGATGATGATATATGAGAACTTCCAATTTGGCATTCTCTTGATTATGTGGATACTTAGGTTTGGTGTTCCCAGCTGCATCACCTTTTTTTTTTTTGCCCTAGTTTATTTATGCAAATCTTTAGTATAGTTTAATATAATTAGTAGTTAAATTATTTCCCTTATTTATTGGAGAGTTGAGCTTGCACAAATCAATTATATAGGGTTATGGATGACCCCCTTCCTTGTGGATGTTTCCTCACACAAGCATTTGACACTAAAGCAGAGAGAAGACTCGGAGAGGATTGACATTATGCTGGCAACTATAGTTGAAGTTTTCTCCTCCACGAGGTTCTCTTGTGCTCTATTGTTGTTGGTTGAATAAGGTTTAGATGACGGATTCTTAATTTTCTTATAAATCATCACTAAACAAAGTAATAAACCATGTTATAACATATTGGGGCATTTTATGCTGCTAAATAATCTTTCAAATTTGAAAGCATGGTATTTGCATGTCATCTACATTCTGTTCTTGTAGATTTTCCATTCCTACTGGCTCAAGTCTGATTCAACGTATTGGACCCCATACAAATAGTCAATTCAAACAACGGAATACATTTTTCATTTACTGTTTCAGGGTCAAACACATACTCTGCAATGTTGTAAATAGCTATAGGAAACTTTCCGTTATGTTCTCTAGCCTTGTTTGTTCCCGAGTAACCTTTCTTAATTCCAAAGCACTGGTTTTATGTGGTAGTTGATGTTTTTGTGCAAATTATATCTCAGGAGCATGTTATGTAGTGAGTTTTAGCTTTGATAAGGTCTGAAAAATAATGTGATCTAGAAAAAGTATCAACAGCACTCAGAAACTTTTCATAAA
The DNA here is from genome assembly GCA_017893485.1 of Hemerocallis citrina. Lineage (NCBI taxonomy): Eukaryota > Viridiplantae > Streptophyta > Magnoliopsida > Asparagales > Asphodelaceae > Hemerocallis > Hemerocallis citrina. The sequence goes on along the minus strand of CM030364.1, from coordinate 132,819,752 downwards.
ATCTTTATTACAAGCCTTAGTGGTAGTTTGTTTTATTGTTAAATCGTCGAAGAGCACAATTAGAAAAAAATAAATTTGTAGGAGACGTGCAGGACATGGTTTCTTTGGTTGAATGTGTTTCATGGGCAGAGAGAAGGAAAACCAATGAGTGAAAACCACATTGTCTCTCTCTTTGGGTATGTTACATGGGCAGAGAGAAGGAAAACAATGCAAGGGCCTTGTAACTCTATAGCTACAGTGCTATTCATTTGTTTTCTCTCTTTTCTCGTATTATTTCTTTTCTTTCCCCTTCTTCCTCAGTCTACTATTTTACGTTGAAACATACTACCCTTAGCGAAGCCTATCTCTAAGTGTTAGCATCTTTCTCAATCTGCTTAGTAATTTTCTCCATAGCGTATACCAACCCATACCTTTCTCTCTCCGTCACTCAACTAGTGAAGATCTTTGTTCTTTATTCAAACTTGATCAATCCTTTTTATGCTTTTCTTTTCTCTCAACGTCTATGAACGAGTCCTTAACTTTTATGTCTACCGGTCTTCGTTAGTAATAGGCCTACCAGGCATTTTCTGATGGTATGAGTAAGATTTTTCTCATCTTAGCATTTGTTTTTTTTTTTTGCCCTTTTTGTTAATGATGCTTTATGGTCCATTAGTTAGAAAGCGTGTTAATTATTCTGTAACAAAATTTATTTTAAAAGTATATGAATTTTAACAAATAGTGTTGATGCTCTTTTCACTTGATCCCTGTTAACGTAAGCCTTACCTTCTTATTTCACTATGCTTTTCACTGGCGACAATCTGGGTAGTATATCCTTCATACTCATCAAATCTGTAGGTCCAGAATCTAACATGTCTCAAACCTGCATTTTATCACATTCAGATCAGCGAAGGCCCATGACCCTACTTAGTCAATTAAAGCAGTCTGACGAAAGAAACTTCGAAGGCACATGATTCAACGTTATAATTAATGAATGGATACAAACACATAATTTTGGTAAATATTTGTGCATTAAGATATGCTTTTTCTTGAATATCACCTCAAAGTCAACTTCGTATAATATGACTCGTTTATAACTGTTAAGTTATGTCAAATAAACTCCAATATCCTTATTTATCTGTACCCTGAGTTTTTTTGGGTCCCTTTTTGGTTATTTTACATAGAGCTTAAAACTTTAAAAGCTATATCAAAATATCAAGTTTTTAGAGGCCTTACCTGTAAGGCCAGTTTTTTTTTTTTGGGTGGTGTCATGAAGAAAACTGTACAGGTAGGTGCAGGAGATAGTTATCATGCAATACACTGGAAGAGGATATTATTGCCCAAGTATAATGGACGTGAATGCCCATATATAAATGGTGACAAGTGAATCCTTCTTCATTGATACATTTAGAGACAGATTTTCTGATTCTTTTATCCAGATGTTGAAAACCTCTTCTTTATTCCTTAAGGAGTGATCACCAGTGTTCTAAAAATTCTCCTAAGCCTCGCAACCTCGCCTAGGGGCTAGGCCATCCCCAATCGATTTGCCTAGAGCCTGAGCGTTTTAAAAAATTGTTTTGGCTGCCTAGGCAGGGTCTGGCCGGGTTTCTTTTTTTGGTTAAGTGAACCGGTTCGCTTAAATCCTCACATTCTCAAAATCCCCGGCCTATGTGCTTCTCTCCCTATCTCTCTCTCTCTCTCTCACCAAAAAACCCAAATCCCTATCAGAAATTCCCAAATCGCTCTTGTTTTCTCCAAATCCTCAAAATCTCAAATCGATTGCCCCCCTCATTGGAATCTTGATAATGAATCTTGATAATGAGGAATACGCAAAACAATCGCTCTACCATTGAGCTAATTCTCATTTATTATTTTTTGAGTTATTTTTTTAGTATTATATATATCTTGTATTTTATGCAATATTATATTTTCTTATAAATATATTTTTTATTAAAAAAACCGCCTAGCGTCTAGCCGCCTAGACCCTGCTTATACGGTTTAAGTGCTAGGCTCTCATCGGCCACCCGACTACCGCCTAGCGACTGTTAGAATTCTGGTAATCACACATGTTGGTTCTTGGCTTGATCAAGGGTCAGACATATAATATATATATAGAAGCGGACCTGTTATGTAGGTTGACCAGGTCATCTCAGGGTGATGATTTTTACAATGAGACCAGAACCTAAGTTAACATATAGACATGGCTGACTTCGTGAGTTGGTATATTCCCCCCCCCTCAAATGGTGGTATGTTGCATGTCTGGTCAGGTACTGGTACCAGGTCTAAGCTCCTTCTTCACTTTGTGCATGTAGAGTATGAAAAAAGAGGGGAGGTTCCTTCAGTCAATTTGTGGTGGATGTGTTGGAGAGCAGGACAGCCTATTTATTTAAAGCAGATACTGGCTCCAAACTAGACCTAGGTGAAACATCCTAAGTAATAAATTAAAAGATTTTCACTAACCTACTACCATTCATGAATGAGTTCATTTACTACCTGATTCTGTTTTAACAGATATTGAAGGATATTACCGCCCTAATTAATCTCTCTTAATAGGATTTGCACACCCTATTTTAATTTGGTGTTTCTAATGCCATCTAGTATCCTATATATATATATACAGGTATGATCTCATTGGAATCAACCAAAATTCTTAAGGGATTACTAATTTAGCCATTATTTTGGTGCTGTATCTCAGTTGTGTTCAAGTTTTGGTTATTGAGTAGCTTTGATGGGCTTGTTTTTGCTGAAATTGGGTAACTTCTATACCCCAAAGGGTTCTCTTTTGATGTACAGCCTTTTATTTCCCCAGGCCGTTTGGTTTCATGAAGTTGGAACTACAATATTAATATATCTCCAACTAGAATTGCTGTGTAGCTGTGCATGACAAAAAAATGCAAATTTGCATTTCAACTATTTTTGCACAAGTTCAGTTGCATGTATTAATTAGTTGCAACAATGGAAGTTGCAAGAAAAGAATGATGATGATTTTGGGGTGATGGCTAGGAGGAGGTGATTGCAAGTGGCAGAGTAGTGGATGCTGAGCGGCGAACTGGCAATTTGTTGGATGTGGTGGTCGGAAATGGTGCAATGTTAATTGCGACAAATATGAGTATTATTTGATAATTTCAACTCAAGTGAATCTTAACTTTGGAGTTGAACTATCTTTTAGCTGCAGTCTTTCCAAATGCTTGCAACTAGATCAATTGTCTGCATTGAAAACTAGTTAGTTGCAAGCAAACAAATAAACTCATAATTAGTAACTACTAAAACTAGAGCAAACAATAAGTTTATTGTTTTTGTTTGATTTAGTTGCAAGTACTGTAAATAAAGTTGTTTGAGTTGATGGTGTGGATAACAAAGAGACTTTGTCACAAAATAATAGGCATGTTCAGAGGAAAGAGATCATTTTCTTATTATTCTCTTTGTTGTAAATCATGTCCATACTTTTCAAGATTGGTTTAACTATATTTTTTGGTATCTTACTTTTTCTGTTTTTCAGGGCCTGATGGTCTCTTCGAGGTTAAGGAACCACACCACTAGGATGGTCTCTCTGCCCTGGATTTCGTGCTGGCTATTGAAATATTTGTTTTGTTTTCAGCAACAATGAAGTCTTCCCTGTTACGAGCAACTCTGTTGCATTTATGAAATTTCAATAATTGTTTTCGAAACCCATCAACTGATTAATGTGCACTTCTGTAGTTCTGTTTGTCTTCAAAGAAAATCCGTATTTTAATGTTCCAAGCTTGCATAATTTTGTTAAACCCTGCAGTTTAAACTGTTCTGGAAAATCTCAATTTGATTTAACAGTGTCAACTATCTTTTGATTCCTGGCAGCTTGTTCCAATAAGAACCATTTAAACTTCTTGAGTTAAATTCTAATGACTCTTTGTTTAAGCAACATGGTTTGTTCCGTTCCCCAGCGGGTAAAATCTTCACCTCCATTGCAATTTTGTCCAGTGTGGTTGGTTCTTCAGTTTATTTGAACAAGTAGGACATTTTGTTGTTGTGATAACCACAATTTTATGCAATTTTATGTGAGTACTAGATTTGCCTGTAGGCACGCACGCCTTACAGCATATGAAAAGCCTTGTAAACAGTAAATTAACATTTATGTAGCTCAAGTTTGAATAGAATGACAATAATTAGTTGTAAATCAAAGTCAATGTTGCTCAAGTTTGAATAGAATGACAATAATTAGTTGTAAATCAAAGTCCATGCTTCCATAAGTGTGTGTCTCTCTATATATACTAGTATCATGCACGTGCGATGCACGTGGAGGAAGAAGGAAAAAGACAAAAAAAAAGGAAAATAATTGCCAAACTGATCCACCGTCGAAAATATTTACCAAACTGGTCCACTTTCGCACGTGCACGCGGAGGAAGGAGGAAAAAGACAAAAAAAAAGAAATAATTTCCAAACTGATCCACTGCCGAAACTATTTACCAAACTGGTCCACTTTCGAAAATATTTACCAAAATGAGTCATTTGGCTTCAAAATGACTAAAAAAAAAAAAAAAAAAAAAATAATGACAAATGCCACTAAGGCCTTCTCCCATTATAATAGTAGAGATATATAGGGAAATGCTTTATTGAAAACGCAAATATTGTGAAAACCCGTAAAAACAACCTAGGCCGTGGGAACCCGTGGGAGCAACGGCCTATATTTGTTTTCTCATTTTTCACGCTACAGTACGTTTTCAATAGAGCATTTCCCATATATATATATATATATAGAGAGAGAGAGAGAGAGAGAGAGAGAGAGAGAGAGAGAGAAGGGGTATGAGCAACTTGCTTATTTAGTAAATAAGCAATTGTTGATGTGGCATACACGTGATTGAAAAATTCTTAAAAGAGTTAGTTGTCCAATGTATAACATGAATGCCACATAATCAATTGCTCATTTACTAAATGAATAAGTTTTGGGGAAAACTTTGGGGGGGATGTGTTTTGTGATATTAGATCTGAGTATTGATTTTGGAAGGATTGAAGGAGAGCCATTTGATAGCTTTCTTTGTGTTTTATTATATAGATAACATACTGTAAGGAGGCATTGATGGGCAGTTACTGGGACATTCCTATCGTTGTTCAAGTGCGATTCGGTGTATTTTTCCATCTATGCAAATTGGAGTGTGTAATATATTTGCAATGGTTCAAAATGTCAACGTCCAATGGCAGGCAAGGTTTCCTACTCTTTAGCAGGATGTTCATTTGTGAAATTAACAGTAATGTTGACAAAGTCTCTGATGTCCCCTTTCCTTTAAAATATACCCAACTAAAATAATACAACCCACACTCTAGATTTGTTCGTTTGTTTTGGGAGATCTAGTTCTACCTTTCGCTAAAACTTTCAACAATTCAATGTGTATAAATCGTTCACTTAAATCTTAACAACAAAATGAAATTTCAATATGTATCAATCATCATTCATTTATGTACATTTCTTGTACTAAATATAAATTATTTATAACGCAAGTACCATAATGGTCTAATAGTAAGGTACTGTTCTTTTTTCGCCTTTTATAAGAGTAAGAGATTTACAGTAAGAGCATCTTGTAAGAGCCTCTTTTTGAGGTGTTCTTTTATATAAAAATAACCTCGTATAAGAACCTCTTATAAGATATTTCTGTTCTTTTTTCACCTCTTACAAGAGCCTTTTCTCTACTTTTAGATATTTTTGCCCTTACTATATAATTTCTCAATTTATACCAACATTTCATATTTAAAATTAAGTAAATCGTCAATTCTACCACATTTCTCACAAAGTAGACAAATTTGGTCACTAATTCCGTATTGAAAAAGACCCTAAATTTTGTGGGTATCTATAGTAATTGCATTTGCAGTGAAGTGCTATCTGATTATCTGATACAAAAAATTTGGCTGTTAGTATCCTCCATCTTGAGATACAGCTTTACTGATAGAATATAGGTTTGGATGGCTAACATTACTGTAGCATATTCGTAATGGTTTTTTCCATTGTCAATGTGATTTTTTGTGACATGAAAATAAGTTTGCTTATTTGATCTATTGACAAAGTGGCTACAGTGAGTTCTGATTTCTTCCACAGTGTTATTTTGTACTTTATAGTTTGTAGAAAACAATGTGACTCATTTAAGAAATTGGGATGGAACTTATGCATATATTTTTTTATGAGAAATGGTTTACTGTTCTGTAATGATATACTCAACTGCTTAGGTTGAGATTGAATGCTGAACAACGTAACATTTTAATTTGACTAATTTTGATAATAGATCAATATAAAGAGGTTTTAATTGTTGTATAGATTTATATTAAATGTGAAGGTCTATAAATTCCAGTTTTGAAAGGAAATCATTAATTTTGGGATAATATAGACTTTTTAAGTGATAGAAAACTTATAAGAATTTGAAAGAGGCTACTAAAAATCTTTTAGGCTTATAAGTGATTTTGGGAAAAATCTCTTATAAGAGGTAGAAAAAGAACGCTAAAAAAACTCTTGTAAGAGGTGGACCATCTCTTACAAGAGGTGAATCTCTTATAAGAGGAGAAAAAGAACACTACCTAAGTTTCTTTGTAAGTGAGTAATGATGGAACTGAGATGATTCCCAGGACTATGGATTGGTGTGCGTATCGATCATAAAAGATTAACAGATTAAATACGTGATCTAACCCTATATAGCGGAATCTAGGGTTCACGAATTATACCTGCGATGAGAAGAAGACGACAGCGACCCCAAGATCTTCTGCACGTATTCCTTCCTCAGGTTGGACGTCGTGTGGGCGACGATCTCCCAACCTTTCTTCTCCTTGGCTGACCTCTCTTTCTCTCCTTACATGAATCACGAATTTAGAGAAAAAATCTTATATTTCAGATGATCAATGACGGCCAGAGAAATAGAGGATATATATAAGGCTACGGCAGGGACCATGAGGAGAAATTAGGGTTAGGTCTCCTAACGAATCTGGGTATCCCGTGTTCAGCCCGAACACACAACCCAGGCCCATTAACAATAGCTCGGTCCACTAAGGAACTATTGTTGCACTACCTTCATAATCCCAAATTATATTTATGGGCTCCTTTTATTATATGCTCGTTGAGCTCCCCATGTTAAGATATCGAATGTCCGTCGATCAAATTAAGTTACTGACAACTATATTGATCAACATCTTTTATCCTTAAGTAGTACCACTCAACTTTATTTGTCATGTCGGATGTAATCCACCTGCAGGGTTTACATGACAATCCTTATGAGCTCCTTAAGGGGACATCATCAACCCGACGTATCGGGACATGGATTCCTTTTACAATCAACAGCCCATCATACATACAATGCTATTACCCAATTCATAGAGGTTGTCGATCCATAATGAATCTCACTCTTTTATGAGTCAAAGTAATGCACACTGCATATACATGTCTGTTATTATATCTGGATTAAGAGCATAAGCATCCATAATAATAGAGGTGTTTGTTCTCTTTTATAGTCAGTACAAAGAGAATAACCTCAAGTGGTCCTGTTCAATACACACAAAGTGTACTAGTGTAAACCTATAGTCAAGATAGACTAATACCAGATTACACTACAACCTTTCCAATGGATTATCCAAGTCCGTCTAGGTTGTGAACTATTTATATAGTCCATAGGAAACTGATAATATGATCTTCTGTGTGTCACCTCACACCATATTATCAACCTTATAGAATATCAGATACTTGCATTAATATTATAATAAACACAATATGCAAACATATGCCCATATGATTCTCACTCAAAAAAAATAAGGAAATAAAGTTAATACAAAAGTGATGCTTTCAGTATATAACCCTAACAAGTAAAAGGTGAGAGATGAACCCTTAGCTTGCACACGTGTGCTATTTATCCATTAAATGCATTTTATAGTAAACGACTCGCTGCAGTCGTTTGCTATTTATGCATTTTTGCCAAAAACGCAACAGTAGATTGCTATAAATGAGAAAAGATATAAGAGAAATGCATAATATAAAGGTCGGATCTTCAAGATCCGTCCCACTAAAAAAAGTATTTTTTTAATTCTCCGACGCAACTTCAAAGTCCGTCCCTCCAAAAAAAAAAAATTTTTCGTAATAACCCCCCCCCCCCCCCTAAAAAAAAAGCTTCCCCTCAGACGGAACTTGTAGTTCCGTTGGTCCTCATTAAAAAAAAATTCTAAAAAAAATTGGATTACAAATGTGTTCAGATATGAGTTATACCTCTTGGATGAATCTTGGGCCCACAATTTTTTTTCACTTAAAAAATGTTCTTAATTAATAAAAAAAAGGGTAAAAATTATTTTAAAAACGTGGGACGGATCTTCGAAGTCCGTCTGACATTTTCAACCCTTTCTTTTATCGTCCGACGCAACTTCAACTTCCGTCTAACAATAAAAAATTATTTAAATAATTCATTTCGCCCTAGAACGCAACTACAAAGTCCGTCTTGTATTTTTTTTAATCTTAAATTGCTATAAAATAGCATTGTACGACTGCAGCAAAAGCTAAAAATGCTATATGTAAATATGCATTTAGTCATTTTTTGACAATTACGACTATGGATGCTCTAAGGACCAGGAAGTGTATAGCTGCAGGCTTGTTTTAAATACTTAAAAAAAAGAAAAACAAAAAACAAAACAAAACAAAACAAAGAAGGAAAGCAGTTGAGCCAAAAATACCCTAGAGGTACAACAGACGCAAAAAACTCATTCTAAATGAGAGACTCAAATCACCGATTTTATCTTTGTTTCTGATATGGCTAAAAATGGGGTTAAATCAGAATCGTTCAAATTGAGCACGAATCTTAAAGTTCACAGAGGAAAAACGGTAATTTCACCTACGGACGGGTCCAAAATGGGAACCGGGTCTCTTCTCTTGGGCCCAATAACCCGTGAACGAATCTATTCAACTGAGAATGGGTCCCAACCCGTTAAGGACCAGTTCAATAGGATATGAGGAAATCCTGGCTCGTCCTTATCTATTGGAGGTGGTTTTAACTACTTCTATCCATTCACACCGGGAAGTAGGGATTCGTTCTTATCCCGAATTAGATCCCCACGGCGACTATAAATACCCCCTACCTCCTACCGTTACAAGGTGATCACTCTTTGCCTACCTAAAGCTTCTTTCGATATTCTTTTTCTGAGTATTGACAAGAGCATCGGAGGGTGCGTCACCGGAATCCATCCCGGTGTTTCGTACTTTGTGCAGGTCAGCAGCAGCACCAAGGAGCCAGCCCAGCAGCAGTGGAAGAGGTCAGATATGACCAATTCGAGTTCTCGCGAATCAAAAAATTCATCTGATTGCCCCCACACCGAATTCAGCAACAACAGATTGGCGCCGTCATAGGGAATCTCGAATAGCTATCCGACCCTCCTCCCTCAACAAAAGACACTCGTCGCCATGCCTCCGAAGAAGGGAAAGTCTGCGGCCTCCAACTGCCGAACAACTTCCATTCCTCATCCTCCTCCAGAGAGCCTCCCTCCGCCCGTCCAGTCGGTTCGACAAATCGAACAGCCGATCCCTCAACCTGATCTGCCACCCCAAGGAGCTCAAGTCACTGTTGGAGAACCATCTCGCGGAAGTCGCCAGAAGCAACCCCTTCACCAGGTTCACATCTCTGTACACAACCCTTCCTCCGACTCTATGGCCTCCCATAGTACTCCAACACCGAAGGATCTGCGAGATGTCCTCAATAACTGGCAAAACGAGCCCGATCTTCGGGTCTGCCTGGATGATAGGCGAACTCGCGATGGAAACCCCCGCTGGGAGCATCAGAGGGACCGTTCGCCCCGCTAGACGGATCGCAGAGGGTCTAACTCTCCCAGGAGGCGGAGGGAATCACCTTAGCATCGCCGAAGAAGAAGTCGCGCCCCGACTGCCCGTCCTGCAGCCCGAGCTCATCGGGAGCAGGAGGCCTTCGTAACTAGGGTGGAATTCCAACAGTTCCAGGAGGCGGTCCTACGGGCACTCAATGTCGCCCCTCACAACGACCAGCCGCCTCCCAGTCCTCGGCCAGCTCTGAGCCATCGCTGTCGCTCTCTCAGTCCTCGGCCAGCTTCGAGCCATCGTCGCTGCTTTCTCAGTCCTCGGCCGGATCTGAGCCATCACCGTCGTTCTATCAGTCCCCGACCTATTCAAAGCTATCACCGCTGCAGCCCCAACCCTCATCTATGTTAGGACGAGTTTTGGGGCTCAGCGAGGCACGACCAAAGGGAGGACTCTACCGCCGTCTCCACGAGATGGAGAGGCACCCCGGCCAGATGGACAGAGATGAAGAACAACGGGCAAGGAACCTCCGCCTAAGCAGCCCCCTTTCTCCCGCACTATTATGGAGGCACCCGTTCCTGAGAACTTCAAGCCTCTACACTGGGGAGTCGGACCCCTGCTGATCATATTGAGAGTTTCAAAACTCTCATGATGATCTATCATGCATCCGACGCCTTCCTCTGCAAGACCTTCCCGGCCACACTCAAGAGGCCAGCTCGGGAGTGGTAATCCAGACTTGCTCCGGCATCCATCTTCTTCTTCGACCAGTTCGAAGGTCTCTTCCTCACACATTTCGTGAGCAGCCACCGCTCTGAGAAGACTAGCACCTTATTGCTCTTCCTAAAAAACAAGGGCGAGCGGCTGAGGGATTACGTCAAGCAGTTAACCGCAGAGGCTAGGTCCATCGCCTCCTTGGATCAGTCAGTAGCTTCGGCTGCTTTCCAATACAATATCATCAACCCTGATCTCAGTACGTCCCTGGCCAAGAAGCCTCCTCGGGACTTCTCTGAGCTCCTCCTCAAGAGCGAGAAGTATATCCAAGCTGAAGAGGCTCTCAATTGCCCTACTCTAGAGGGATGGTCTTTCGGGAATAAACGGAAGACAGCTGAGAAAGGAGCTAAGAAACTCCAAAAAGACAATGGAGGTCAACGACACCCTCTCCCCCATTTCGAAAAGTTCACTCCGCTCAATGCGAGTGTCTCTGCCATCTTGATGGAAATTGGGAACGAGGGTATTCTACCGCCACCTCCAAAGATGAACACCCCCGGAAAGAAGAGAAACCGGGATAAGTGGTGCCGCTTCCACAGGGACCACGGGCACGACACAGACAATTATCGGGCCCTGAAGGAAGAGATCGAGGCCCTCATTCAGAGAGGGAAGCTCGCTAGGTTTGTAAGGAGGGACAGGGCCGATCCGTCTCCACCTCCAAGGGGGCTAACAGGCGAACAGAACAGCATGCGGAGACCCCGGATGTCGAAGCAGAGGCCATCTTGCACCTTAGACACGAAGGCCCAATAGGGGGAGATTCCAACTCCTCCCGAAAAGCCTTCGTTAGGAAAGTGAACTCCGTGCAGAGCCATCCTCCCCCCAGGGGCCTTGGAGTCCCTGTCACATTCTCCGATAGAGACTTGGAGGGCATCTGCACCCCCCATTGCGACGCCCTCGTCATTAACCTCCGAATGGCCAACTTCGATGTACGTTGGGTCTTGGTGGACAATGGCAGCTCAGTTAACATCCTCTTCTTGGAGGCGTTCAAGAGCCTCCGGTAATCAAGGGACCGGCTCAAGCTAGATGCTACACTCTTCATGGATTCACCGGGGTGCCGATGATGATCGAGGGAGTTATAACCCTCAACATCACCACTGGAAAAACCCTGGTCACCCGCACAGAGCCGATGGACTTTATGGTGGTGGATGTGAAAACCTGCCTATAATGTTATCCTGGGTCGACCAGGTCTTGCCGCACTCCAGACCATCCCTTCGACCTATCACATGAAGATGAAGTTCCCCACTCCCGCAGGGTGGGAGAAGTGAGAGGGAGTTAGGAGGCGGCTCGCAAATGTTATATGACTTCAATGGGAGGCCCGGTCCTCTCCCTAGAAGCCCTCGAACTCCCACCGGAAAGTATCCTGAACATCTCTGAGCTAGTAGCCGAGCTAGAGGAAGTAGCCTTCTCAGAAGAAGAAGCCACCAAGATGTTCTGGATCAGCAAGGCACTTTCCCCCTCCGACATGAAAGACATCTCCCAATGCATAAGGGAGAACCGCGATCTCTTTGCCTAGACCGCGGAGGATATGCCTGGGATCTCAGAGGAGCTCTTGATGCACCCCCTCAGTGTTGCCCCGGGAGTCAAGCCCGTCCAGCAGAAGCGACGCAAGTTCGCTCCCGACCGACAACAAGCGATCAAAGAAGAGGTCGAGAGGCTCCTAAACGCCCAATTTATCCAGGAGGTGAACTACCCTGAATGGCTATCGAATGTGGTGATGGTTAAGAAAGTCAACTGGAGGTGGAGGATATGCATCGATTTTACCGATCTCAACAAGACATGTCCGAAGGATCCATTTCCCCTTTTGAGCATCGATGCTCTGATCGATGTGACCTCCAGACACGAGCTCCTAGCTTTATGGATGCCTTCTCGGGGTACAACCAGATTCGGATGTTCCCTCTCGACATCCCGAAGACCTCATTTATGACTGATCAGGGCATGTATTGCTACCGAGTCATGCCGTTCGGCTTGAAGAATACGGGAGCTACATACCAGTGCCTAGTGAGCAGGGTCATCCGAGACCAGATTTGCTGGAACATGGAAGTCTATGTAGACGACATGTTGGTCAAGAGCATCCGAGGGCAGGAGCATGTCCTCGACCTCCAGGAAGCCTTCGGGGTGCTGAGGAGCACAACATGAGGTTGAATCCGAGCAAGTGTGCGTTCGGAGTCTCATCCGGTAAGTTCTTGGAGTTCATGGTCAGCCAGAGGGGCATAGAGGCTAACCCTGAGAAGATCCAGACCATTCTCAAAATGGCTCCCCCCTCCAGTGTTAAAGATGTACAGAGGCTCACCGGGCACCTCACGGCAATTGGGCGTTTCCTCTCCAAATTTGGGGAGAAGTGCCTCTCGTTCTTTAAGGCCCTCAGGGGGGCTAAAGGCTTTGAATGGGGGAAACAGAAACAAGAGTTCTTCGACCAGCTCAAGGCATATTTAGCTAACCCCCCACTCTTGAGCAAGCCAAGGCCCGGGGAGGTCCTCTACCTATACCTTGCTGCTTCGGAGCAGACCCTTAGCGTGGTCCTTGTAAGAGAAGAGGATAGAATGAAGAGGCCCATCTACTATGTGAGTAAGGTCCTCCGGGACGCTGAACTCCGTTACCCGAAGCTTGAGAAGATGGCTCTTGCCTTGGTTTTGGCGGCCCGAAAGCTCCGTCCTTACTTTCAGTCTCATTCGGTGGTCGTTCTTACCGACCAGCTGCTCAAACAAGTTCTCCACAAGCCCGAGACCTCCGGGTGCCTTATGAAGTGGTCCATCGAGCTAAGCCAATATGACATCAGCTACCAATTCATAACCGCTATCAAAGCCCAAGCTCTAGCAGAATTCATTGTGGAGAGCACCATTCTCGACCCCTGCAATTCGGCTGCCAAACCCCTGGTCTGGACTGTTTATGTTGATGGATCCTCCCGCACCGACGGAGGTGATGTTATTTATGTTCATGCGATTGTTTGTGTTTGTTGTTGTTGTTGTTGTTTCTTTTGAGAATAGAGTGTTGTAACTGTTGGATATGTATAAGTATATATTCTCAATATAATAGAATAATATTATGTACATTATTCTATGGGGCAACACATGCTTTGCACGTGTTATGTACTGATTATTGGCACGAGTGAGTGGGCATAAAGTTCAGTACCCTAAACCCAGATTTGTCTCATATAAATGTTGGTCTAGAGATAGTGCCTTGTGATATTCTAATCACTGATAAACAGAGTATAATATCTTAAGCGGCTATGAGCTATAAACCCTAACCTTAATTACTCATCATGATCTAACAATCTTAAGATATTATTCTTTAATTGAGATTAAGAGAGTTTTGAGTTCCGTTCGTCGGAATCTCACCCCGCCATCGCTCATTATCGCTCACACCCGTCATAGTCGATGGCACCGCTTTAGTTGCTGACACCGCCGCGCACCACCGCACGATGCCACAGATCCTTGCCCGGTCACGACCAGCCTTCTTCTTCCCTTTCCAAGATCAGATCGCAGTCAGGGGAGAAGTCAGATCCAAGTTCGGGTGGATCTCACATCGCGATTTGGGGTTTCTGATTGGATTTTTTTGGGTGTCTGGTGTTCTAGGGTGAAGTCCAAAATCATATCAAGATCTGTTTTGTGTGTTCAGATTGATCAGATTAGATCTCATTATTACTACTGTGTGCTTCATAACTCTTAATCTTCATCAAGATTAGGTTAAATCTAAACCCTAATTTAAATTTTGTTTATTATTAAGGATTTTTACAGAAAACATGTTTTCTTTTACTGAAATTGCGTAAACAGTAATCATAAAAAAGGAACGAACCCTCTAATTCTTGGAATATATTACTTATTCCTTAAAGATGGAAAAACATAATCGTCCGTACGAGATTCCTAAACTATAGGGATTCAGTAGTGCTGAATTTAATAGCTGGAAGAGAAAGGCACAATACGGAATGAAATTTATGAAAATTTTCTATACATGTCAAACAACTTATGATGAATGTGTTGAAGATGATGATGCAACGTGGGTAACTGATGAGGACATGTGTAGAGAATTCTTATTAAATATCACATCAGTTCGCCTTGCAGACGTGTATATGAAATATGAAACAGCTAAACAGATATGGGATAATTTACTAGATAAATTTAAGAAGGAAGAGATAGTGTCGAAAGCACATCTAGTTGATAAATTCATGAGCTTTTGTTTTAAAGAAGAAAAAGCAATCCTTTCTCAGGTAACAGATCTAGAGAATCTTATAGGGAAACTAAAATAAAAAAAAACATTACTGTGTGTGATGAGTTTCTTGCTGGTGTAATAATTTATAAGTTACCTACTTCATGGCTATCTTTTAAGACTGAGATGTATAGGTTGCCTAAACAAATTAAACTTGCACATCTGAAATGTTGCATCGAAATGTTGCATCAAAGTTGAAGATGAGACTAGAACTATGATGAATTTAGAATTGGTTAATAAACAACTTTCAACTGCTAATGTATTAACCAATACTAAACGCACTCCTAAGTTCAAGAAGAACAAGTTTAGTCCTAAAGGTGAACCAACTAAGTTAGAAGTTATAAAGAAAATTGTTAAGAAGAAGAAAAAATGCTACAACTGTAGAAAATGGGGTCATCACACCTCTGAGTGCAGGCTACCCAAAGTTGAACAACCCAACATGGACAAGGAGAACTTGTTAGAGGGTAAAACTGAGCCAACCAATTTTCTTTATGTTGTTGGTGATGTCAAGGCCAGTACCTCTGCTAGTTGGTTGTTGGATTCGGAAGCTACCTGCCATGCTTTCAATGATGAAGGCCTATTATCTGATATGAAAGCTGCATATGCGTCTATTTCAATGACAAATGAGAATCAGTGAAGTTACTTCAGACTGAGACAACAAATCTCAGTCTCTCCTCAGGTAAAACTTTAATTTTGCGAAATATTAAATATGTGCTTGTTTTAGCAAAGAACTTGATCTCTATTAACTTACTAAATCATACTGGTATGGTTGTTACTATAATTAGTAATAAAGCTATTTTGTCTGTAAAATCTTTCTATTTTGGCTATGCTTATTTGGTTAATGGCATGTACATAATTAGTTTAGCAAATGAAGTAATTAATAATGTTAGTTCCAAATTGTGTAGTCTACGTACATAGCATAATAGGCTGGGACATGTGAACTATGTTAAGATTCTTAATGTTGCTAAAACATTTAACTTGCCAATTGACACATCCATAAAAAGTGACAAATGTGAAGTGTGTGCTCAAACAAAGATAACTAGAAGATATTTTCGTACCGTCTCTAGGAGTACACAATTACTTGAGTTGATACATTCTGACATATGTGATTGCAAAAGTTTTATGACACAAGGAGGTCGAAAGTACTTAATCACTTTCATAGATGATTACTCTAGATATTGTCACATTTATTTGTTAAAAACTAAGGATGAAGCTCTAGAAAAATTCAAAGAATTTAAAGACCATGTTGAGAATAAGTTAGATGCTAAAATTAAAAGATTTAGATCAGATAGAGGTGTCGAATATGTCTCATTGGGATTCAAAGAATTTTGTAACACACATGGAATCATAGCAGAAACTACAGCACCCTACTCACCACAGTCAAAGGGTATCGCCGAAAGAAAGAATCGAACACTCACAAAGCTGTTGAATTCTATGTTGTTGACTGCTGGATTACATTCACACTTTTGGGGTGAGGTTGTACTGACTGCTAATAACATTTTGAACATGTTGTCACACTCTACCTGCTACACCGTATGAACTGTAGCATAAACACACACCTAATTTTAATAAAGTAAGAACTTGGGGCTGTATTGCTTTTGTTAGAATACCTTACCCTAGAAGGCCTAAAGTGGGACCTCCAACAAATGTGTGTGTATTTGGATAGTGCAGTTGATAGTGCTGTAGACATATATTTAGATCTATCTCTTAACAGAGTAATAGAATCAAGAGAAGCAGAATTCTTTGAAGATATGTTCATCAAAGATAAAGGCATCTCATTATCTGAACATGTAGACACAGGGAATGATCCACAACAGGAATCTAGATACATTTCAACTGACACTGAACCTTCACATAGTGTTGAACTAAGAAGACTCTCCACAAGAGATAAAACTCCTAGAACCTATGGTGATGACTTTGTGACCTATGTATTAGTAGGATGCAAACGAACCAAGCTACTCACGAGCTACTCGGCTCGAGCTCGGTCAAAGCTCGACTCGAGACAATCTCGAGCCCTCAAAATCGAGCTCGATAGCTTAACGAGCCGAGCTCGAGCTTGGACCTTTTGTGATTATTAGGCTAAGCTCGCGAGCTACTCGGCTCGAACTCGGTCAAAGCTCGGCTCGAAACAAGCTCGAGCCGAGCTCCAGCTCGAAACTGAGCTTGATTGCTTAACGAGCCGAGCTCGAGCCTCAAGATACTCGGCTCGTTTGCAGCCCTATGTACTAGCAGGTGACCCTGTTAGTGTTAAGAAAGTCCTAAGGTCTAGGGATGGTTTGCTTTGGAAAAAAGCAGTTGATGATGAAATAGATTCTTTATTGCAGAACAACACTTGGGAATTAGTTAATTTGCCAGTAGGGATTAAAACTATAGAAAGCAAGTGAGTTTTGAAGAAAAAACTTAATTTTAATGGAACTGTAGCTAAGTATAAAGCACGTTTAATAGCTAAAGGTTGTACTCAACAATGTGGGGTGGACTATTTTGATGTTTATTCACCTGTATGTTATATTGCTACAATAAGGATTCTTCTAGTCATAGCATCTATTGAAAATTTTGTTATTCATCAAATGGATGTTAAAACTGCTTTCCTAAATGGTGATCTCAATGAAGAAATCTATATGAATCAACCTGAAGGTTTTGTACTTAAAGGTTCAGAATATAAAGTTTGCAAATTAATAAAATCTTTGTATGGACTAAAACAAGAACCAAAACTGTGGTATGAATAATTTGATAAAACAATAAAGAGCTTAGGTTTTGAATCTAGTAATTCTGACAAATGTCTTTATTATCGTGATGAATCGAATAAAATTGTTATTATCTGCTTGTATGTTGATGACTAGCTAGTTGTTGGAAGTGACCTCTCTATTGCTATAGAAGTTAAAACTATATTATCCAAACAATTCAACATAAAAAACCTAGGTTTTGTGGACACCATATTGGGCATGAGAGTGAGTTTTAGAAGGCAAGAAATAACCCTTAGCCAATCTCACTATATTAAAATTGTGTTGTAAGACTGGGGATACAGTGATTGCAAAAGGTTTGATACACCTTATGATAGTACCAAAAGGTTGACACCTAACGACGATGCAACAGTGAGACAGTTAGACTACTCTAAACTCATTGGAAGTCTCATGTATGCTATAACATGTACTAAAACTGACATAGCTAGGCATGTTTAGCAGGTTCACTAGCAATCCTAATTAATTACACTGGAATGCCCTTGAGAGGCTAATGGGATACCTAAACGGTACTCAAGAGTTTGCTTTGTACTACTCTGGTTAACCTTCAGTACTAGAGAGATACTCTGATGCATTGTGGTGCTCAGAAAATGGTGACAATAGGTCCACTAGTGACTGTGTTTACACTAGAAGGAGCAACTGTATCATGGAAATCTAAAGACAATCAGGTCTTACTTTTTTCATTCATGGAATCAGAACTCTTTGTGCTATCTTGTGCTAGTGAAGAAGAGGAATGAGGAAAGACTATTGCTAGATATTCCTTTGAGAAGGTTTAGAGTAACCACTCTCAGTCTGTTCTGTGACAACCAAGCTGTAAATATTGTAGCTAACAACACTCTTTACAATGGTAAGACATGTGTTGTGAGCCTTAGACAGGCTAAGTTGAACCATCTCATTAAATAAGGGAATGTTGCCTTTATTGATGTATGATCAAAAAATAATGTGGCTAATGCCTTTACAAAAGGACTGAGTGGAGATCTAATTATCAAAATTATGGGGGAAATGGGATTAAAAACTCTTGAGGATAAGTTTTAACACCCTAGTTATTTTGATAAATTAGAATCCAAAGCTAGAGTCATAGTGTAGTTCAAACTTTAAGCATCAATCTTTAGACAGTTGACATGCTTTAGATAATTAGGAAAGTTATATGTATTTATTGTTGATATATAACTTCATTCCAAATTTGATGATGATATATATTTCAAAACTTACTTAGAATAATCTTTTATTCCAAAAGAAAGCATGAAAATTTGTCAATGTGTTTCTAATGTTTAGAATTATTGTTATATCATTCCAATTTTGATGATATATCTCTTTTATGGGGTTTATGTTTCATTCCAATCTTGATGATTCAGAATTTAACCATAATTGATTTGACAGTTTTATCATTCCAATATGAAACACAGCATAATTCTTGTGTAGAAACTATAATAGTTCTTGTACTTTATTTTGATAAAGATACTTGATTGTGATGCTTATGTTGTACCTTTGCAAATCTATATTGAATTGTACTAAGTTCTTTAGTTTAAACTAGATACTTTTATACATTTCATTTGAACTCTAAGAGAAGTGACTCATGAGATTTCTATTTGTTATATTTAGAAACATATTGTGGCAGAGGCAATGGAAATGAATCAGTCAACTTTGATTTTGAGAATGATGATTTGCTCGATATGGAAGAGTAGACACAAAAAAAACTAGCAAGAATAGTTTGTCAATTGCTTGAAGGAACTTCTATTTGAGTTTAAGACTCTTTACTTTGATTGAGCTTAAAACTTTTTGTTTATTTTGAAGTTTATTATTTTGGTTGACTTGAGACTATGATATTTGTTTTGTTGGTTTAGTTTTTGTGAACTATTCATTTATTATGGTCTTAGAACTCTTTGATTATTTTGGTTTAGTCATATTTGAACTATTCAAGTTATAATTGATTTAGCCTATGATTATATTCTTTTATGATTCAATGATTATTTGAATTTTTGTGATCCAATAATATAACATTACTTTTCCTAATATATTGAGAATATAGGAGGAGATTGTTGGATGTATAAGTATATATTCTCAATATAATAGAATAATATTGTATACATTGTTCTATGGGGCAACACGTGCTTTGCACTGTTATGTATTGATTATTGGAACGGGTTGAGTGGGCATAAAGTCCAGTACCCTAAATCCAGATTTGTCTCATATAAATGCTGGTCTAGAGGTAGTGCCCTGTGATATTCCAATCACTGAAAAGCTGGGTATAATATCTTAAGCGGTTGTGAGATATAAATCCTAACCCTAATTACTCATCTTAATCTAACAATAACTTGATGCAAGTAGAACTTGAACTTTAGAGCTGGCAAGGAGACATAATGTTGTTCGTTTGATTTTGAATGTGAACCTGTGTCTCCCTGTAATAATGAAGATGGAGCATTGAAAAGATTGAATTGCACTGCACGTGTTTGTAAGCAATGGAATTAGGGCATAGAATTCACTATTCATGAATTTGATAAGGGAAAAATTCTTATATGCATTGGATGCTGCTTACTTGCTGCAGGAAATCGAAGCGGGAGAAGATATAGTATGAAATGGAGTGCTATTTCCATCTGATTTCCAACAAAACTGTGTAGGAATTCGCTGGGATTGATCGTAGTGTCCAAAGAAAGGACATGTACTGACATTAAATAGGATGATCGCAGTGAACATTAAATAGGACGAACGAAATTTGTATGAGCAATTATTTAGCTATCTCTGTAATGCATTTGCCTTTCGAAGCATGTAGTGTGTTTTTTGGTTATCGTGGATTGGTTGCTCAAGATGGTGCCTCTGGCACTGGTCAAGAGTAGCCACTAACACCGACAGTAGGTCTGGCAGTGGCAGTGATCGATTCAAAAAAACAGGGGGGGGGGGGGTAGAGGTGTGTTGGCTAAGGTTGGTGATGAGGAGGGAACTGCGATGCCATCGACATATTGGTTACAACTTACAAGTGTTGCAATTACTGCAACTGGCAGTGGCAGGGATCGATTCAAAAAAAAAAGAGGGGGGGGGGGGGGGGGGGGGGGGGGGGGGGGGCATAGAGGTTGGTTGGGGTTGGTATTGGGGAGGGAACTGCGATGCCATCGAAATATTGGTTACAACTTACAAGTGTTGCAATTACTGCAACAAATACGGATGCATGTTGAATATTAGAGTCAACTTGAATATCACAGATTTCGTTACAGTTACTGTCTATTTATCCTTTTGCATGTACGTTGCAACCAGTCCGAGCTACATGATTGGAGTTGAAACTAGACTGGAAAAACACACTGCCTAGCAAGTCTCATGGCTATAGATTGCCTGATGCCTTGATGTCATTCAGTTTTGAAGTTTTTATTCTTTGTTTTAATAGAAGAAAGAAAGCTTATCAACAATATCATGAATCTCTTCCAAATCCCCACCAAATTGTCATCTTCTGTAACGCTCCGAATTTCATACACAGGCAATTTGTAGCACACCCAGAAATCATTCCTTCAATTGAGTACATAAAGGAAAATACGAAAATCTTAATATAAATCTAAACCTCTTTGATTGGTAAGATGACGGGCTCAAGATGTCACACCTCTATGCTTAAACTTCAGGCACTC
The DNA here is from genome assembly GCA_017893485.1 of Hemerocallis citrina. Lineage (NCBI taxonomy): Eukaryota > Viridiplantae > Streptophyta > Magnoliopsida > Asparagales > Asphodelaceae > Hemerocallis > Hemerocallis citrina. The sequence continues at coordinate 132,798,702 of CM030364.1, read as the reverse complement.
TCACCAGTACAACACAATCTGTGGATCCGTCAGCTTGTGAAGCCGACGGTAAGAAACAATTTTAACTCCCAAAATAACATACATAGCATAACAGCAATAAAATTGGAATAAATGAAATAAATGTAAACATGAAATAGTCAAATATACGATGTCATATGAGTATGTGTATAAACAATTAAACATATATTTATCATGAAAACATGCACAATCCAAATATGCTCTTTTAATGCACGCTTGTTTGGAACGATATGCTGCCCATACAACATATTTTTCGAAAGCAAGCTACTAGCGTTTCTTCTCATTACAGGGTTCAATCCCTCGTTATGCAATACCTACTCATGTATTCTACACTGTTTTTAACATTTATCTAGTGACTAGTAAGGTTGCAGTTGTTCAGTCCAATTTCGTCCCTGCACTCGGTAGTGGTCATGCCGGGACCCTGTGGTCTTTCTCCACTCCTGAGCATCCATAATGGTGCCTAGCCCTGGTGGTCTCTCTCAACTATCCGGTCTTACATATTCCACCCTGCCTGAATCTCAGCGGTATCTTTCCACTTCCCGGTACTACCGTGACCCTGTGGTCTCTCTCTGCTTTCGGACCTCACTAAAAGTTATCACGAATATAAGACGATCCTGCAGGCATTTTCTGTGCCGCCTAGAGACACAGAGTTAAACTCTCGTTTCTCATTCATATCCGATAACACAGAACATTAACGGATACTTATGGTTCCATCCCCTAAGTTTCGACAGGAGTCTACGACCTATATGTAACACACCAATTTTTGTTATTATTATTATTTATTAATCCTTATTCAAATGACCTCTAACATAATCTATTTCTTATCTACACCAAGTCTTATTTAGAAAAATACTCATAGATATTTATTTAAATTTCGGCAGAGTTTCCCCTGAAATATTTGCCCTTTTACAAAATTTCCTTACGAAAATCTGCTAACAATCACATAACACAATGTACCTGTAATATTTTTCAATCCTCCCCACGCCAAATCATTCAACATCACACAGGCAATAATATCAATGGCTTTGGGGGCATAATACTTCATAATAAGCAAGATACGAATTAAAAACCAAAAATTCTTTTGAAAATGTATATGGTTTTTAGAAAAACATTAGAAAAATCCTTTATAAATTAACCACAGAACCCAATACTCCACAACGAGGTGGGTATGGGCTTTCATAATTCATCACAGCACGGTTTATATATCCACAACTTACAATTATACACATAACCTCCCATTATACCAAATAATACATCATCCACCCCAGTTACTACATATCCTATATACATATATAAATATATAACCCATCAACTACAAACAAAAGTATAACAACCAAACTATATCCCTACCTCACCTCACTGCTATCAAACCTGCAAGAGAGTTAGGGTCGTCCACCCTCAGGGAGGGACTCCCCTAAACCCCAGAAAACAACAGGAGTTAGCCATGTCTGGTGTGAGTATAATCTACTAATTTAGCAAATAAATTAAACTATATAAAAAAAACAGAATGAACTTACGAATATCATGCTAATGAAACCTGAAATCTAAATATGGAAACATCATAAATGTGACTTTATATCAAGTACTTGACGAAATATGCACCCATCTACACATCCATAACCACTCTCTCTACCTTGAAGTTGTGCCTCAATAGGTAGTTCCCACCATTTTCATGGGAATAGCGGGCAGGTAGTTCCTCGACACAATTCCAAGGCATATCGACTTATTTCAACTTATATCACAACTTATTTTTAGTTTTAAAAATCATTCCCATATCTATCACTTAACACACATCACTATATGCATCACACTACTATCACATATAAGTTTACTTTCCATTCATATAATATTATATTATACAAACACACTTTCTTTACTTCTCGTACTCCTTTCCATACCAAAATTTGTTTGAGTTATTCACATAATTTTTTACATACGTAATCCTTCATGATTAATCTCATAATCACCACATCATATTAATTTATATATAACTCCTTCACTTTATACTCAAATACAAAACACTATCTTAATTCACATATAACTCTGTTACTTTTCATTTTTAATCACATAACACAAATATTCTTCTTTTCATAATTATCTTCAGATCACCATTTCTTTATTTTCATATAATCACATAATGCCATTACCTCATTTTCGTCATACTTATTTAACCACGTACTTCATTTGCCATTCATTTTCATTTACAAACTCACAACGCATATTCTTTCATACTCATCTTCATTCATATACATTTTCTTTCTCATTCTCATATTACATAACATCACACTCATCAATCTTACAACATATTGATATTTATTCTCATCACATAACCTCACATTATTACAATCAATAATATCACATACATTTTCATAGCATCTTATTACATGTATTTATTTTATTGAATATCATCACATTCATCCGTTTTCATCGCATCATATTCATATGCATTCAGTCCCATAATATCACATTCATTCATTTCTTATAACACATATCATAACATCTCGAAATACATTAACTTTCACTCTCATTACAAATTACAATTTATCTTCTTTTCATTCTAATTTCATCATACAGATTATTTTAATACGCATTCTCCTTTTATCATATGTTACTTTAAATTCATTTTCATCCCATTATACAACTTATGATACTTCTCATTCTTATTGATAATATATCTTACTTTCATTTTCATTTACATCTCATATTTCAATTTACTTCACTTTCATTCTTATCAGATAATACTTCGCACCCCAAACATAGTTTGTGTAATATTACACCGCACCCCAAAACCGATAACTTGGGTAATAATCACCACGCCCCAAGTAAAACTTGGGTAATATCACATCACATCTCAAGCCGGTAGCTCGGTTATCACTTTTCTTTATTTTCATTCTCATCTTACAATTTACTTTACTTTTTATTTTCATCCCGCAACACATCCATCATATCAACAACCCACCAATTCACCCTAGGAGTTATGCCAAGACAGGTAATTTCCACCATTTCCATGGAAATTGTAACGCCCCGAATCCCAAATCACTGAATTCGAGATGTTCTACAAGATCTTTTCACTTTCTTTAGTACAATTTTACAAGGAAATTCAAACTTTTCTTTTTACATCAGAGTTTACATCATTCATTACATTTACATTTGCACAGCAGAAGTAAAGATATACAACATTTACATAAATGTACAACAACATGATAAAATCTTTATGCATCCATTCCTCTTTACATGTAATTTATCCTGCATACAAAACTGTGGGTACGTCAGTTTATTCAACCGACAATAATTATACATGGCCATCCTCTCTATGCCAGAAACAGTATAACGAATCTCATTTCTTAACAATCACAAACTTGTTCATAATAAGAATATAAATCAAAAGGGAACTCTTAAAGATGTCGTGTCATGATTGTGCACTTAAACCTTAATGCAATTATTTAATTTACACGACACTAATGCGCACTTGTTCGGATTCTATGCATCCCATACTACATAGGTCCGAGGGCAAGCCTCTTAATCGTTTCTTCATTTTTGTAGGGTTCAATCCCTCGCCATGATTTACTCTACTTCTGTAATTACGGTGAGTATCTTAAATGGTCTATGAGTACAAGCTCGTGCACTGGACCCTGGAGGGGAACCCCACGCCATGTCTTGACTCATCAAGCATGCATTCTGTGGCAATTCAAGCCTCCTTCCTGAACACGATCCTCTTACAGTCATCAAACATCCCACAAGTGTGACTAGAGTCCGATCATTCTGAGTTGCGCCCGCGCCATGTCTTGACTCATCAAGCATACATTCTACGGCTCACACACCCGCACCGTAAACTCTAGTTCTCATACTTATGTTTTTTTCTTACTGTCATCACCTCCTCACTATGTACTAAAATTATTAGAATCATGAATAAAAATCAAAGCTCTAGAGTTAGCCTCTCCACCAAACCGGACTTATCATTTCATTTACACATGACCAATCTTGGTCTTCTTTTCAATATCATTTCATTTCACTGCCGGGGGAGACTTAGCTACTCTTTCGTTCAATTTCCCATTCACAATTTCCAATTGAGCATTCTCAGCTCATAATTCATTTTAGAGTCTCACAAACTTTCTTATCATGATCTTAGCCTTTCATGTTCATTTAATTCTCAATTCACATCTATGATTCATTTCACATAAATCCATACAGTCAGAAAAAGAGTTCATAGACTTCAATCATAAAGTTCACAACTTTCAACAGCAACAAATAAAATGAAATCTCATACATATCAAAGTCCACTCTGTACAGTCGACTTGAAAGAACACCAGTCGACTCATACAGTCAATACAGATTCATCATAAACACTCGGGAGAGTCGACTGCTGTACACGACCAGTCGGCTGTCCCGCAACTTTTCATGTTCAGTGTCATCCACGTGACAGTCGACTGTTCATCCACCAGTCGTCTGTCCTGGGATTTTTAATAGCACATTTCTAAGTTCAGCTCAGTCGACTGGCTACACGCACTAGGTCGACTGGGCAGTTTCATAATTCAAAAACAGGGATTATCTTTCCAACCGTTCTCACATGCATTTTCATTACAGCATACATACATTCATATTTCATAAACACCACACTTCTTACTTGTTCAGTAACATCGTAGCATGGAATTTCAAGTTACTAATATGCTCTTTTCTTTAAGGAAAATACTTTAAACATGTATTCATACTATTCATAACTTTCTTACGAAGATGAAGATATAAATCTCAAGTCATTATACTAGGTCAACATAATGGAATATCTCATCTCATGGAATTGCCGATTAATCATACTTAAATCGAAGCACCAGTCGGCTGAACACATTGTCAGTCGACTGCACCGACAGTTCTTAGTTTTGTTAATCATCGCTAGTTCTTTTCCATCCATTCACCTTCCCTCCATCATATGTGTCATAGGGAAAATATAGACTTAGTAATCACACTATTACGTCTATTTGCATACATGTTTATCACCACATCATGAAAATAATTGTCTCGTACCAGTCGACTGGTTCATGCGACAGTCGACTGTACCGACTCATTCGTTCTTATTATCAACAGCATGCTCAGGCATTTTCAATACATTGAATTTACTTTTCATAACATGGTAGCAATTATAATAATCATGGTATAACTCCTACATTAGAAGTCCTGAGAAACACCCACCTTATTAGAAGAAATAAACGAAATCCAGCACACGCTCCTTAGTGTAATGAACGACCCCTCGCTCCTTGCTCCTTTGCTCCACACCGAATCCTTGAGAGAACTACTCGGCCTCCACAGAAAAGCTCCCACACACAACTCACAGAATGCCTCTCTTACAATAATAATTTTTAGTGTAAAAGAGATAAGGAATGGGAGGGGTATTTATACTAGAAAATAAGGGAAATGGAGGGCTAGGATTCATTAGATGGTTATAGGATCTAAGGCTAGGATTGACTAGGGGGTTGTAAAACTACCCACACCTCCAAAGTAACCGCCCATGATCTAAGCCCACCACTCTACCCAATCCGGCCAAGCTTTTGTGCCTTGTGCACGTGTACATTGAGTGCACGTGTACACACAAAACCGCACTACATAATTCGTACATCAAGTAACAAATAAATAAAAAGAAAGGATGCTACACATTACAAGTTGTAGAAAATAATAAAAGGATTTAAATTCATGGGCTAAAATTAATTGAGCCAAAATAATTATTTTGTAGAAATAAATATGTAAATTAACCTTTGGGCTTTAGGGAAATTACTTTATAAAAACAATGTTCTTACTCATCATATTGAAAATAATAGCCAAAATACTATACGTGCATACCACGTGTAACAAAATAAATAATCTTCATATATTAGAAAAATTCGGGGTATTACAGAAATAGTGGGCGAGTAGTTCCTCGACACACTTCCAAGGTACAACAATCTTATATCACATCATATTTTTCTTTAATAACCATTCTCATATTACATCTTCTTCATTATCATTTATATAATGCATAATACATTTTCTTTACTTCTCGTATTCATTCTCATAATACAATTTCTTCATTTTATTCATATTAATTCACTTTATTTACTTTCTCAATCTCATCTTATAATTTAACTTATTTTACTCTTTATTCTCAACTCATAATTCACTTGCTTTAATTTTCTTTTCTCATTTCACATCATATTTTTCTTCACTTTGTCATATTTATTTCATATCATATGCCTTCTTTACTTTCTCATTTTCATTTCATAATACAATGTATTCTACTTTTCATTTTTGATCTCATAATGCAATTCACTTTAACTCTCATTCTCTTTAGATAATACACCGCACCCCAAACATAGTTTGGATAATATACACCGCACCCCAAAGTCGATAGCTTGGGTAATAATTTACTTTTCATTCTCTTTATACCCTTTCTTTACTTTCTTATCTTTCTCTTCATTTCACATTTATTCATTTTATTAATTTGTCGACCAGTGAGCCACAGTATCCCAATATACTGAAAGCCGATAGTTCAATAAACATGCGGACCTCTGCCTACAAAGGGTCTTACACGTCCGAGGCTACGTCTTCCTCCCAACCTATGCCAGTGAGGAAAACACCGCTGCCTACCAAGGGTCTTACGCATCGCTGCCCACCAAGGGTCTTATGCATCCAACAAGACTAGAGCCGATAGCTCCGTCAAACACAAATCACTGTCCACCAAGGGTCTTACGCATCGCTGCCCACCAAGGATCTTACACATCCAACAAGACTAGAGCCGATAGCTCCGTCACACACAAATCGTGCCCACAAAGGGTCTTACGCATCGCTGCTCACCAAGGGTCTTACGCATCCAATCAGACCTCAAGCCAATAACTTGGGTGATAAAAACAATTACCCCAAACATAGTTTGGGTAATAACCACGCACCCCAAGTCGGTCCTTGGGTATTAAGGAAGTCTTGCCCAAACCCCCAGGATTTCTATAGGTACTGGTCAACAAAATTTATTTGTTATTATCATTTTCATTTCATCTTTTTATCTTATATTATCACCACATAACATCTCATCTTTCATTTGAAATACTTGTCATATCTTTGACTTTAACCATGAGAATTATTGTCTCATTTTATTAGCACATATCATCTTATCTTTTATCTTAACATTTTAACGAGATACAGTATCCACCATATTAATTATCTTCTCATTGTATCACATATATGCATACACCATATTATTTAACTTATAAAACCAACACATCATATTATGGCATATCATGAATGCACCATATTATTTATTTTGTCACAACATCACACATTATGAGTATACCATATTATTTATTACCTCATTATCTCACATGTTTGCATACACCCGATTATTTAATTAATAAGATTATTACATCATGTTATTCCGTATCATAAATGCACCAAGGTATTTATTTAATCACATTATAATATCTAATAAATAATCAAATTAAGTAGATGATTAAATCATATTATCGTCCATTATTTTCACATTGAACATTACTATGTTATACATATACGAACTCATTAATTTCATCGATTAGGATACCACAACTCATTATTATCCATATATAACACAAACATGCACCATATTGGTCAATATATCATAATACCGCATATATATATGTCACCTTTGTTTATCTTCCGTATATCATACGTATATCAACACCAATTACCTCATATCATCATATATATACCCACTATATCACCCATAACACCAAAAATTCAATATCACACAAAAATTACCACATAACGCAATTTCAACATATAAAAATTCCATATTTTTGGTTAAGTCTTTATTTGGTTATAATTCACACAAATCACATCAAATCTGTATAAAATTTTATCACAACATACGATACACCAAGTATAATCATACTCACCTGACGAGCCAGCCATAAGACACTCCTCGCTTGCCCAGTCTCTAATCAAACTTCACTTGCTAATACCTATTAAGAAAATTATCCAACCCGTAAGCCATTTACTCAAAACATACATTATCTATCCCCTGAATACATATCCAACATACTCACATCTTATATAACCTACATAGGCATATAAAATCAACCATTCTCTAGTTCAATAACCAAATCTCAATTTTTCCCTCGATAGGAGGAATTTTAATCAATACTTCATATTTTAAGGGTAAAATAACCCAGATTAACTTCTATATTCCAAAACTAACACACCCACGCATCTCGGGAATAAAGTCTAGTATTTACACATGTTTTTCCATACTTATCACATTTTCATATCAATAAATTATATTTTCACAATTTCCCGATACCGGAAAAATTCCTTACAATTATCAAACAATTACTAAAATTAATCGTAGATGCCTCTAAATTATCTCATATAATTACACATCATCTTAATATTTCTTAGTATACAAAATCCATGATTTTACTAAACTCAAACTCCATGTTAGGAAAAATTTCCATGTTATTAACATAAAAAATAAAATCTTTCACCTTAAGCATGTTCTACAAGATCTACGCATCCATCTACTATGATTTTTATGCAAAGAAAAGTAAAGCACACAATCCAATAATCAAAGGTACAAATTAATATACCTTCACGAAACCTTCCCCAAAAACCGACGCTACCACATTGAAGAGCACTTCGATCTCTCCAAGAATCCCCGAAAAATTAGAAGTTTGCAGTGGCATAATAGGTGGATTTAAAAACCCTAGTTTTGGGAAAGAAATGGGTTTCGGCCGAAAGTGAATTTCGGAAGTGAGAAGGGGGTTGCACTCTGAACGTAAAGAAGGGGGAGGAAAAAGAGAAAGAAAAGAAAAAATTATAATAAACCCCTTTCTTCGCCAAATATTTCTTTTAGGTCCCTCAAGTGCTCTTTTATCATAATAACGTTCAATTAAAACTACTCCACCAAATAAATAAATTAATTAAAGAATATAAATAAAATAAAATTGCATATTTATGAATAATAATAACAATAATAATAATATCTACTCACAATAAAAGAAATACAATTGATTATTTCGAAATTATAAAATAGAGGAGTGTTACACCACATCTGCACCCTCGTTCTTAACACTAGATCACAGAAATTAACAGTCGAGACAGCGTCTTACGTGTTCCCTTGACAGGTGAATACAACTCCCAATAATTATATAAATTTTAATACTTGTCAGAAAATTAATTTCTTAGTCTCATGTGAAACCTCAATGAGTCTACTACAACATTGTAGTTAAAAACCTCTAGATTTATCCCTAATATATCTGTCTAAAATCATTTGTAAGACAGTAGGTTCAGGATCCAGAAACTGTAGCTCTTGCTACTTTAAAAATTTCAGAAAATTCCACACTTCTTGAAAATTGGATTTCTTAGACTCAAAAGAAAGATTAACGAGTTTACTTCAAATTCTCAGTTTGTAGTTTCCTCAAAATACTTCATTTAAGGGGTTAAAATGATCAAACACCAGAAAGTGTATAAATTTCCAGAATCCAGAAAAACTGTCAACCAGCCATAAGTTCGTATTTATTAAAAATAATAAACGATATCCAAAATTCATAAAATTTTGTCAACATCTAATAGACATATTAGATTCACATATAAAAAGTTTAGCTTACAATTCCATATATTTGGAGAAAGATGATTTTTGGAAAAAAGTATGATATTCAGCCAGAATTATGAAAAAAATTCTGTTTCATTTCTAAACCAGTAATGTATTCGGATTTTATTAAAATAACAAACGACATCCAAAAATTATGAAATTTTGAAGAGATGTTGTACACACATATATGATACACATACAAAAGTTTCAGCCTCATAATCCATGCATTTAAATAGAAACGATTTTCTGAAGTGAGATCAAATTTCGTACAGAAGTATAATAACGTTTCTAAGATAATCATATCATAATCTCACCCAATCAATTAACAATAATTAACACATATAATCGAACACTAATACATACATAATCTAAGCATGAATACTCAATCTATACTAATAATCTAGCATGCACATATTCTACAAAATAAATAAAATTGGTTAAAGTTGTTACCCACTTATTCGTTTCCGAATTTTGGTTGCTTCTACGCTCGAGTTGAACGAAGACTATGACACCATGAACAGCAACCACGATGATGATGACGGTACTACGAACTGCAATTGTTCGCCGAGTTCGGAAAGAGTAATAAAATAAGAATTGTATGTAGGTATTTATTTATATAAAAAATATATATCGATACACACACACACACACACACACACACATATATATATATATATATATATATATATATATATATTGTTAGTGTAGGTGCCCTAGAGGCAATACAATGATATTATGTTATCAGTATTATTGAGATTATGTTCTATTTGATTATATTAATAATTTATTATGCTTCGTATTTACTGCGTTATAAATGTTAGCATGATAAATGTCCTTAGATTATTAATACGAACTATATGAACATGAGATTATATATAGTATAATAATCTTAAATGTCCCTAGTCGAGTATTATTATTATTAGGACAGTAATAATACATTGAGACTAGTATGTTGATTGATTGATGACCACCTCTCATGGGTCATTAGTATAGAGATACTAAAATCAATACATAGGTAAATGTAAGAGTACATTGTACTGGACAGACCCACTGTGAGATTCAACCATGGAATAAATAAATAAGTTTCATAAGTAATCTCACTGTGATAATGGTGTAATGGTCCTCTGACCTGAAATCATTATATTTCTACACAAGAATTAATGTACTTTGATTCTATCAAAAGTTATCTTTAATCGGGTAATGATAAAGATAGTATTGGGTTCATTATGAATCGTGTGAGAAATGTGAATGATCTAGATGGAATTTAACCCTCCTAATTTTAGGAGCGATATTATCGGCCTCTTGTTTGAGTGAGACTATGAAATGCATGGCCATGCTCAAATATTAATTTGTTTGAATAGTCTACTCATCGATCAAGAAAATAAAGATTAAATTATTAAGAGGATGACACGAACCATGCCTCTAGTTTAATCTATAATATCAAGGTTAAAAGGATTATATTACACGGAGACATTAGTCACGAAAGGTTTAATTGAATCACCAATTATTATTATTACTTGGGTAGCAATAATGTATTACTAGATGCCGCTCATTGTTTATAATTTTATTATTAGATAATAAAATTATTGCCAACGTAATAATAACCTAAAGGGTCACACACTTAAAACGTTTAAAAGGAGTTTTAATTTAAATTCGGAATTTAAATTAAATGATTATAAATTCGAAATTAGTTATTTAATTAATTGAGTTGGACTTGATTAATTAAAGTGTAATTCGAATTTAAATCTTTAAACCGAATCAGTTTGGTTTAGTAGAAGCCCAAACCGATTACGGTTACGCCCACCTCATTCTCTCTTATAAATACATAGAGATGTATTGGTTTAGGGTTCATCTTTTGGCAAATTTGTTTTCCACAAAAACCCTAGCCGCTCCAACTGTTGAGAGGCAAGAGAGAGAGAGAGAGATAGAGGCAAGCATCATCGGCTAGTACCGGCTCCCTTGATCGTTGGACGATCGGACGTTCGTGTGGACTGCTTTAGAGACGCGGATCTTGCTACAAGGGTTGCGTGGTGATTGTATAACAGGACCTCCATCTTTCAGCCTTCGTAAAGCTCTTAAAAGGTAAAATTTCGTTTCTCCATAATCAGCCATGTCTTGTACACGGATCCTAGGGTTAGGGTTTCGGATTTTATGGTTTTACGATTTTTTTTTCCGCTGTGTTTGTGCCCCGAAATCCTTCATATATATATATATATATATATATATATATATACACACACACACACACACACACACACACACAAAGAGATACATAGAGTGAGAGAGAGACAGTGAGAGGGCTTCGGGTGCGGGATGGTGGCGAGTCTGCGAGGAGAGGAGGTGAGCAGCAAGGAGCAAGGAAGAGCTTGAGATGTCGTCGAAGTGGTCAGCAGTGGCAGTCGATGGCGAGGGTGCAGGGTGGTGGTGCTGTGGTCGGGATGAGGCTAGATGTGGCTTACGGGTGAGAGCGGAGATGGCGGGGTGTTTGAGTAGGAGCAGCGAGGGAGATGTAACCCCTGTTTCCCTAAATACGTATTTTCTGAATATTTTTCGTATTTTGATTTATTATAAATTCAATATTATTTTAAACTCGAATTGTGCCTTCTATTTAAAATCTTTTCGAACCGAAAATTGTATTTTCTTCGAATAGTAGTATATTCTAACTTTAATGCTTATTTTCCAAGTGATCGGCTATTTGTATCTTATTTTATTACTATTTGGATTTTAATAAACTTATTTATCTCGCATCTCAGTTTGATATGTATATCAAAATTATTATTGTTGTTATTAATATTATTATCTTGATTGTTGATTTAAAAATCTATCTTTATTGATAATTGTATTGTAGTATTTAAACTAATTTTCTTATTGTAGCACAAATATATTTTTGTCATATAACCCTACTTTTTATTTATTACTTTATCTATTGGATTGGATCTTTTATTTAAATCTTATTTAAAACCTATATCTTATTAAAACCCTACAACCCTAAATACCCAAGCCCGTTTACTATTACACTAAACCAAATACCCATATACCCAAACCCATTCTGCAGACCCAACCCGTAACCCAATTTCACCTACACCCTATATATAATTACTGTTAACCTAACCCTATATCTCCTAACCCCTTCATTTACCCAGCCGCCATTACCAACACTGTATATCGCATCCCCTGCTCCCATATCCCTCTCTCAACCCCGTCGCGGTGCCACCCTCCGGCGTTGAGACAGCCACAGTAAGTCCTGTGTCCCCTGACCGCAGCCACCTGTGGCAGCCCCCCTCCGTCCACCGCTGTCGTGTCCTCTGGCCTGCCTCCCACCGTTCGTCGTCGCACCGCCTCGCTGCCGTTGCGAACCAGTCGTCTCCAGCCAGTGCAGCCTTGGTGGTTGATGGTTGTTGGGTTTTGATCATGTTGATTGTGGGTTGTCGATTTCCCATGATCTTGATCCCTCGATCTTGGCTGTCGGATCTCATCATCACATCAAGATCTTAATCTCGACCGTCGGATCTCTTTTGATCATCGCGATCATGATCATCATCTTGATCTTCGATCTCAGCCATCCGATCGATCGATCACACTTGATCTCGACCCTTGATCATCTCGTTCGTCTTCTACTTGGCGAGTTAAACATTTGATCCACTCTTCGTTCTTATTCATCAACTGTCAATCATGGTATATTTACTCTTTTGATACTCTTCTAATTCTGATATATTTTATGTTCGATCTCGGCCGTTAGATTTGCTTGATCTTCAACTTGATCATCGAGATCCATGCTTGTGTTCGTGGTTGCGATTGTGATCGTGTGTTCGTATTTGGTTCGTGATCTGTGTATTGAGTTCGCCACCCAGGATCCATTCCCGTTATTCCTCCGTCGGATTCATCGTTGTCCCCAAGACAAATATTCTTCTTGTACAAATTTTTGTTCAAGTACAAGCGTTTAATTTGAAAATACCGCAAATAGATAGTAGTTGTGACTCCTCCTTATCTCATTGTTATTGATCTAATATTATCCCTTATCGATTCCATAATCTTAAGAGTCACAACCCTTCCGTTGATATAATTACAAAACTAGTTGAACCCCTTTATCTCCTAATTACTTGAACATGAACCCCTTGACTTGTAGACGTGTGTTGTGTGATGTGTTGTGTTGAACTTATATTCTTTAGAGTTGAGAAATACATATGAGTTGCTGATTTGATCCCCCAATGCATCCATATTTGTATTACACACTAATCTAGACTCTTAATAGCCATTTAGCATGCAACTTGTATATAAAGAAATTCATACTTGCTGCTGTTCTTGTCTTTAATTGCTGTTTCGAGTCCTATAAAATCAAAATCTGGACTTGAGCCCTGAATATGAAATGTAGACCTAAATGTCTAGTTGTCAATAGCATCCAAAATTTTTGAATTCCGAGTTACAGTCTAGGAGATACCGTAGTTTTACTGCTGCTGTGTCGGTAGTCGCAGATTCACAAAAACTGCTGCACCTCTTTAGTTTACAATTATTTTAACTATTCTACTTGTAAGTAAATGACTTGAAATTTTGCATGCTGTTACTGGACACTCTAGAGAACATTTTCTAATTTTCTCAGAATTAATTAATAATGTTTCAACCCTATTTCATATGTATAAACTCTTATTCACAAATTTTGGCTGAACAAAAATGTTGTATAGTTTGCTATTTTGACACATGTTACCACAACTTTTATGTACCTTAATTATATGCATTCGAACCGGACGAAAGTCTAGTTTCTAGGCCTTCTAATGGATCCACATTTTCTATCTTGTAGCAACGAAAATCGCAGTTTTGGTGCAGGAACGTCATGCTGTCCAGATTTGGAATTCTCGTTGTTCTTGATACTTTGATTTGTTTTGACCCTCGAACATGTATCCTACTTAGCCTAAACTTGTTCCATATACTTGATTATGTTTACTTGACTTGTTTCGCACACTTTCATGCTTGCTTGATGATAATAATAAATAACAAGCTGGGGTTTAAGGGAAAGACCATAGTAGTGGACAATATAGCTAAGTGTACTCGGAAGGGGGCCCATGTTTTCCATGATTTCATGTTAAATGAAACTAAGTGCCACACAGAACTAAGTGCCACATCATGGGTGACGGGAGCCACCTCTAGAGTCCATTATATGATTACATGATATGTATTTGCGATCACATAGAACTAAGTGCCACGTCAAGGATTGACGGGCCACCTCTAGAGCCTGTGGGGGCCACCTCTAGAGTCCATAGTTTGATCACATGCTCGTATTTCCTATATGACCTGAGTACACCGCCCTATAAAATTCACCACTAGGTCTAAATGTAACTGATTGTATGTAGCAACCATATAGTAAAAGTATTGATGCCTGAAGTGCTACCTAGATAGTAATAACTATAAGACTTGACACGTGATACTTGAACGTGATACTTGAACATGCTACTTGATACTTGATTACATGATACATGCTTACTTGATACTTGACTACATGATACATGAGACTTGATACTTGTACATGACAACTTGATACATGAGACTTGTTACTTGAAACTCGTACTTGATACTTATTACTTGATGCTTGGTACCATTACATGTTCACTAGCCACATGTTCTTCTACTAGTATTTGTTACCCAACCTTGTCACTCGAGTTGTCTTTCTTGCTAGCTAATTTCTTGAATTCCCACTACTTGTTGCATCCCTATTACATTCTTGATTCCAAATCTTGTTCCATATTCTTGTACTTGTTTTACTATTTGCGGCCCTAACTTGCACTAAGGGCGTTGTCTTGTTTTCTCTATTCTTTTCCTTTTTATATTTATATATATAGACTTTGGAGACGAGTTGTCTGCTGGAATTGGTTAGTAGACATTCTAGGCTTCGCTTGGAGGAAGGACTAGTTTAAAATATTTGTTCCCTTTGAGTTATTTATTTCTTTTGCTACATGAATCTTGTAACGGGCTTATAGTCGCGAGTTTTATCTTTGATCCAGATTTGAAAATCATTGAGAGATTTTGTTTCAAATATTTTCCTGTTGATTAATAAATTATTCTTGCATGCGTGGTTGAGTACATTTTGTTATATTCTTGTTATGATGCTGAGTCGATCCTACAATTCATGAATGATGAAAATCATTCACTGGGCTTTGTCGCGCACTCGTATTCTGTATTTTTGGAAAGCGGGGCGTGAGAGGAGAGGAGGTGAATGATGGTGGTGGTGCTGGCCGACTGCAACGGCGTGCGGGTGGTGCTTAAGTGGTCGGGTGGTGAGACAGTAGGTGTTCGAAGTGGAGCTTGGAGTAGCAAATGGTGGAGCTTGATGAGGTGGCAGCGCTGTGGTGGTAGGAGGCTGGGGTGATGGCAATGGTGGAGGGGAGCTCAGAGTTTCGAAGAAGATGGCAGTGACGATTAAGAATGGGGCAGCAACGACGAGGCACTCGGGGCTGGCGATAGCGAGAGGAGAGGGTGGTTGGTTGCTCGGCGAGGCAATGGAGAGCTGCGGTTGGACCCAACCCAACCCAAATAATTTATTTGGGCTTGCACAATAATATATTTATATTAGAATGGATCAGAAATTATTTGGGTTGGGTTCAAAATAAGAGATAAAAAATGATTTGAAAGAACGAAATGAATTTATAAGAGATCGAAATACAAAAATGTAAAACATTTATTAATAATGTACAAAAACATATGTGTATAACACGTGTGGGGCAAAAAATTGTCATAACTCAATTTTGCAGGGTGTTACATCTTCTTTGCTCCGAAAAATCACATAATACAATGAAAATCTCTATCTTTAATATTATAATGAGAGAGTTGGAGTTATCGTTTTTAAACATACCAACTTACATGTATCTATTTTGTGTGTTTTGAACCCAACCCAAATAATTTATTTGGGCTTGCACAATAATATATTTATATTAGAATGGATCAGAAATCATATAAATTATTTGGGCTTGCACAATAATATATTTATATTAGAATGGATCAGAAATTATTTGGGTTGGGTTCAAAATAAGAGATAAAAAATGATTTGAAAAAACGAAATGAATTTATAAGAGATCGAAATACAAAAACGTTAAATATTTATTAATAATGTACAAAAACATATGTGTATAACACGTGCGGGGAAAAAATTGTCATAACTCAATTTTGCGGGGTGTTACATCTTCTTTGCTCCGAAAAATCACATAATACAATGAAAATCTCTATCTCTAATATTATAATGAGAGAGTTGGGGTTATCGTTTTTAAACATACCAACTTACATGTATCGCGCGTACATAACTAATATGAAGGAGGTCTTAGATTCAATGCCACACTACGTCAGAGTTTTTACTTTAAAAAATATATATTTATTAAGATGTGCATCGCACGTGTAAATCACTAGTATCTCTAATTTGTAATCTCTAATATTATAATGGAGATTTGGGATTGTGTAACCAAACAAACCCGTGCAACTCATGCTCAGATTAAATCCAACTTAATAAACATGCATTGCCGACCATTCTTTCCGACATCTATGGCGGAAAACTTGAATCCATATCTCTATTTCTACTCCTAAAAGTGGCTACTCCAAAAAGCAGGCTGGGAAATAATGGATCTATACAAGTTTCAAAACTCCGGAATTAGGACATTGATGAATTAGGTACTATCACTAAGTTTCACTAAAATTCACACAATTCATTAGTGAAAGTATGGATGGTTTTCTTGCATGTTATCTGTTTGATGAAATGCATATGAGATTGTTAAAGTTATTTTAGCATCCAAATTGAGATGGAAGATAAGAATGTGAAGAAAAAAGTTGTCTTCTTTGAAATTCAAATAATTTGGATATGCAATTTCATCTTTTAGATTCTATTCGTAAGATTTTTTATATTACAATCAATAATCAATTAGAAAAAGTTTGTTAGAACATTGTGCAGTTGAAATTGATTATACTATAGGTAACACTGCACCTCAATTAAATTTCATTGCTCACTTAAAAATATGTTTTTTTTTAATTCTTGATATCATTCTCCAAAACAGTGGTATTACGAAGAATGCAATCTAAATTTTAATTGCAAAGTAGTTGTGATTAAATTTGTTAATGCTCATTAGGTGGTTAATGACATGCTCATGAAGAATTTCATGATTATGTCGGATACGTTGTTGACTTATAGTTGCAGAGATGATATTAATCTTGATAATTTGAAAGATTTTGTCTTTTTTGTCATGTTTGTTTGAATCAGTGAAATTTGGGGCAACAACATTGTAGCTTGTTAAGGTTTTGATTGGAAAGATTAGATTTTATGCGATTGGTGCGGATCTAGGTTGGTATGTTGATGGTTGTGACATTTAGAGTTTTGATTTAGAGTTTTACTAGTGGGTGTCATTTTGTGAGTTTTCTCTTATTGTTTGACATTTACGATTTCGATTTGTGGATGAGTAGTTTGATTACGATAAAAGTAAAAAGTAGGCAGGAGTTTATAGGTGTGTATACAGTGGTTGCCATATTCATCTACTATACTTAGCATTGTTATATTTTTGAATGTTTTGATGAATTAGTAGTACGTAATTATGTTGGGACCGAGGAAACATCATACTGTATTGAACAAAAAACATCACGAATACAAAAGAAATGTCAATAACTAATATAGATTATGAACTAATCTCATAGAAAGAAATCAGCAAGCAAAGTAAGCATGGTTCTCAAGTCTTTGACCTGAACAATGTTTAGATTATATACACATTTCTTCGATACTAATTAAAATGTTCGATTTGTTTATTCCATTTGTAGATATCGATATGCTGCTAGGAGTTTTAACTGACTTCATCCCCCCTAATTAGTTTGGAAAGACAGTAATTGTTCTTACGAGTTAAGAACATGTATGTACTGTATTTAAGTTACTGTTTTCTAAGAAGGTGTTCTTATTGCTTCTAACATTTAATAGTCCAACATCAACACCATTCACAAATTTAACAACATAACATTTCTTTCGTCGTATAATACTTTCCGTTTCGATATTATATTATGAAATGCTCATATACTTTTGTAGGCATGCATTGCACGTGCATTATATTAATTATATTAATTAAAGAGCTCACAGTAAGCATGTAGGAATGTAGAAGAAACTTGAAGAAAAAGCGACACCTAAAGTACAGTTTCAAGCAGTGATCAGCATACATTATTGCATACAAGTTACAGAGTGGATATATATATAGAAACAAGTCAGAATATGCGGCCACCTTTTTGCGCACATTTTCCATCCGGCAGATAATGTCAGCTTCAGTGTTCTCTCCAAATTAGCAGATAAACCAGCGATTTATGTGCATCGCCAATGCCTGTACCACAGATTTTTCATGCTCTTCACGAGCAGGATGATAATGGCAGATCCATCTTTGCAACTGAATGAACAGGTTAATCAGTTGACCATCATAACTACCTTCTAAATGTGGATTGCTTGCCTCTTGTACTTGCTTTTTACCAAGCTTAGTAGGAAGTCTGTAAATATCTGTTCATAACTTGGCATTTTCCGAATTTTTTGCGGTACTGACCCATTTTTAAAAATGTTGAGCGATCTAACCACACTTTCAAAAATATTTACCCAACTGACTCAGTTTTGGACAAGTTAGCATTAACCATTATTGAAAATAACGACATAGGTTAATACTATGCTGTTGTTTCCAGTAGCGGCATTTGTTATAAAAAAATTTTGCATGCCGCTATTTGGAATAACGGCATCAATTAATTTATTCCCAATCGTGTACTTTCTCTGACTTGAAAAAAATGCAAGTGTGAAAAAATCCTATAGATGATGTCGTTGTTTGGAACAACGGCAACAGTATTACAGATGTCGTAGTTAGAAACAACAACATCAGTTATAATATTCATTTGTTAGGGATAACTAATGTCATTATTTGGAACGACTGCATCAGTTTATTTTATTACTTATACTTGGCTAATCTATTTCTATGAACAGTTGCCTCTATTTCTAAAAACGGCAACAATTATCTCAGCCGTTGTTTGGAAGAACGATTGTGGAGGAAGAGAGTTTAATGAGTATTATAACTGATGTCGTTATCTCCAACAACGACATCAGTAATGCTGAATGCCGTTCTTGGGTATAACGACATTATTTATAAGTTGTTTCAGCACTTAAAAATTTTTCCAACCCAGAAGGTTTACAATTGTATAAGAAATGTACTGATACCCTTTTTTTAAACAGCGGCATGCTACAAAAAATTTAAACAGATACCACATTTTGGAAGAATGGCATGATATTAACCTATGCCGTTATTTCTAATAACGGTAAATGTTGGCGTGTCCAAAACTAGATCAGTTGGGTAAATATTTTCGAAAATGGGTCATATCGTTTAATGTTTTCAAAAAGTGGGTCATTACGGGAAAAAATTGCATTTCCCATAACCTACATGCATTGAGAAGTGTGTTAGAACTGAGCCAACAAATCAAATATTCTGTATCGAAATATATCCTCAAAACACAAACAAAGTTTTAAAACTACAAATTTGCTCGCGTGCCAGAAATTCCAAAAAGATAAATTCAAGGGCCAATTTGGTGATAATAAAATACTGCTTGAACTTTGAAGTTTTTAATACTAAATAACCTGAAATATAACACTTTTCAGTACTAAAAACCTATAGTAATAATATTCTCAGTACTAAATACCCTACATCCACATCAAATGGTATTTTAAAGAAAATTCTTCCATCCGCATTGTTGAGTTTATGTCTTGCATACTAAGAAGACGATGAAGCAAAGGAGGTCGAAGCGACGATTGGATGAAAGATGAAAAGCAACAGGCACTGCAGCAGCATGGAAACAGAGCAAGAGACGGTCGGACGGTCGACTGCACAATGGCCAGTCGACCACCCAAATCTACTGGATTGGCGAGGGGTCAATTGCGGTCGACAACCACTTTGGGCAGTCGACCGTTCCGATGTTAATTGCAGTTATGTTAATGTTCGAGTGCATGTCTTGGGCATTCGTTCGAAGCGTGAATTCTTCTCCAAATTAGATCGTACGACTCTCATCACATGATTATCTCTTCAGGAATATCGAAAGGCTATTGTATCAAGATATCAAATTAGGGTTTCTCTAGATATCTATATATTATTGTAAATGGCATCCATTGAGAGCCAAGAGAAATAGTACTTTATTAAAGAGAGTTTGAGAGGTTTTCCAATTATGAACAACTAGTATTTTTAGTAAGACTAGAGAAAGGGTCGTGGTGAGAGTTGTAACTCTTATATCTTCTCTGGTTGAATAATATCTCGATTTTTCTCCCTCGAATTAAGGCTTGCCCAAACCGGGACAAAATTGTGTGTTTTGTGTGTTTTGTGTGATCTTTTATTTGCTTTGTGATTTGTATTGATCTTGTCGCGTAACTCAACCAGATCCTAGAGCATAATTTCCTAACAATTGGTATTAGAGCTTCAGGTTCGAGGGTTTGTTCGAGTTCCTTGAAGAAGATGGCATATCATATCACAAAGATCAAGCAGTTTGATGGTAAGATCAACTTTAATCTCTGGAAGGTGAATTTGTATGATACATTGGTTCTAGAGGGCTTGAAACTAGCCCTAGAAGAATATAAAATGAGACCAATCTGCATAAGGCAAAAGAATTGGGAGGAGATTTGTTCAGAAGTCTTGAGTTTAATCCATATTTCATTGACGAGCATAGTCAGGGGCAGCCTAAAAAAGGAGCGAAGCGATGCGAGTCTATGAGCAAGACTCAGAACTGACTGCTCAGAATCGCCGTTACAGGATCGAAAGTACCAGAAGAGAAAGTTGTTAGGTTTCCCAATGAAGGAAAGTGTTGCTCTTCTAGATCATACAGTGGAGTTCAATATGGAGTTATGTGAACCGAGAGCGATTAATGCAGATGATCTAAAAACTTCAAACTTCATATATTCACCTTCAAATTATCTAACTTCACAATCACCATGCTTAACGGAAAATCTACCAAGGAGAAGTTTTCGGAATCATGTATGAAGGCTTGGAGGAGGATGCACTTAGAAAGGAGCGTCAGAATTAAGTGTGTACTTCTGTGAGTTGCTTGGAGATAGATGATACTTCGAATGAAGGGGAAAGTTCATATAATGATCTGTTGTCATCATTGAAGGAGTTAGGCATTACAAGAAAGATTGTCACAAATAGTTAAGTCAGAGGGACGCCAAATTTAGTGCTGCTGAATTAGGTGATAGCTTAGACAATAATCTTGTTTCAAATTTTATAGATATGTATTGTGACTGGTTTCTTGATTCGGGGAGTTCTTCTCATATATGCTAGAAGAGGGAGATATTTTCTACTTACAAAGTTCACAGGAAATTGTTGTGTAAGAACGGTGATTGGAGATATTTGTGAAGTTGTGGGTGATGGAATAGTCAAGTTGGAGGCACTAGACGAAAAGGGTTCCACACTAGAGAATGTTATGCATACTCTTTAACTGAAACATAATCTTCTATCATTGGGAACTCTTGAAGCACGGGGCTACAGGCACACAGCTCAAGGTGGAGTTCTATCAGTTTGGGAAGGTTGTCGTAAGCTGATGAGAAGAAAGAGGGATGTTCAACACTACCTCTACTAGCTTTGTAGGAACGAAAAATCTTGTACAAGTGATTTGAAGCTCTGCGTTCATAAAACATTGTCTAGTTTGTTGTCACTAGAATCATCTAAGCGAGACTATGGCATTCGAATATTGTCGAGATGCGAAGAGTGTTTTGGGGTAGGTGGAGTTTGTGTGGAGGGCAGCGCCTCCATGTCAATGCCTACCAGGGGTGTTCCTTTGAGGGGCATACCAACTAGAAAAAAAATAGGTCAGGGTAGATTCAACTAGCAGAGCCATAGAATTGAGTTGTTTGCAATAGGAGAATAAAAGAGTCCAAAATATTTAAATCACAAAGGTTTGGGATTCATGAGTATGAAATCCAAGGTGAAGATTGTTGGGTATATGTCTTGCATACTGTTGAAATATAGAGACAGAAAGATATATTTTATTAGGATTAGCATAACTGAATACACTGCCTCCTATATATAGGAGAGTACAAGGATGAATTCTAAGTTTATTTCAGATGTGGGACTATGACTACTTTAACACTCCCCCTCAAGCTGGTGCTTAAATATTGTCAAAGCTGTAATGACCCAGAATTTTAAATATTTTATTTTGAATTAATAAATAATTTTCAATCAATTTATTTAATTATTTTAAATTTTTATAAAATTGAAGTTTTCACACGTGCAAATATTTTTTAGGTGCAAATTTTCACTTTCGAATTTCTGAATAAATTTACTATTTATAATTGAGTATATTTTAAATTTTGAGATTTTTCTGAATAAAGAAACTATTTTTGTAAATACCATGAAAGAAAAGGGTTCTGTGCAAAATGTCAGTTGAGGGTAAAATTCGAATTTGAATTTTTTTGTGCTGTTTTGGAAGGCCGATCTGGCAGTGGCGAGATTGGGGGAAAGATTTTATCCCTCTAATTTTATTTGATTCGATTTTATTCAGTATATATATATATTTTCGCAATTTTGAGATTGTTGGGGACTTTATTGAAAATATTCTTCTTGGAAAATAAGAAGTCGGAAAATTTAGTTGAAAAATATAATCTTTATTAGTAGATAATAATCCTAAATTTTCTGGATTTTTCTGAACAAATGAAACTACTTTTGTAAATTTTCGAAAGAAAATGGGTTGTTTGTAAAAAGTCGTTTGGAGGTGAAATTTGAACAAAAAATTGATGGACTGCATTTAGGGCTGGCTATTCACTATAAGGCTCTAATAAATTAGTTCTTTTCCATATTTGATTGATTTTAATTGATTTAATTAAATAAATATGTATTGATGTAATTTTGAGATTGTTGAGGCGCTAAATCGCAAAATTGCAATAAAACCCTAGATGTGTAGCCGACCTATAATAGACAGCAACCATCCCTCTGTTTGGAACACACACACAAAATATATATCACCTTCTTTAATATTATTTTCCCTATTTTCTTGGAGTTGGAGGCATGGATCTTTTGATTTTTGCAAGGAGGAGGAGGACTTTTCTTCTGGTTAATATTGTTCTTCATAGATCTTCTTTATGGTGGGTGGTACTTCATCTCTTGATTTGTTATATTCTTGTAGAATATGATGATGATTGATCAAGTATGGTATATATTAAGAGCTTGCATGATTATAAAATTTGATCTATAAATCTCAATGAATAAGTAGTCAAATAACTTCTTCATGAATAAGAACCCTAATTGAGCAGGGGATTATCATGTATAAATTGTTTATTGATGTTAGAGACTGGTGATACATAAAAGAACTTATTCTGATTTACAAAAAATTACTTGTGTGATCATGGAGTTTATAATAGTTGATGGATAATTGTTAAGAAAATTTATAGACTATTGAATGCACACAAATTCATTGCTTGATTGATTAAAAAGTTGCAATTTTTATAAGAGAATTCGTTGTTTTAATTAGAATTAATTTCATGTTTTAGATTCTAGAGTTTTGATGGTTATATGATGATCAGTTGTGTATTAAATATTGGGTTTTAATATTGACTTAGAGATTTTCATGAACATACAAATACAAATTTATAATTGACAAAGATCTAATTTGGGGTCTATAAAATTGATTGATGATCTTGGATTTAACTTGTAGATGATGGAAATGTATGGAGATAATTGGAATTTATTGTATGCTCTTAAATTCATGTTTGATTGATCTTAAAGTTGAGATTTTCTATGTTTGTTCGTTGTTTTTAATTTTAAAAAATTCAAGTTTAATATTGGGGTTTGAATAACTGTTGTATGGTTGAATTGGAGTATATTGGGTTTCGGGTTCACTGTCCATGAGGTGAACAGTATCCCAAGTTATTGTATTAGGATTTGGAGAAATAGGGTTTCGGGTTGAACAGGGTAGGGTCTGTACAGCGCTTTGTTATATATATATTTTAAAGCCAGTTATAACAGATAATGGCTTTGGGGTAGTTGGCTAGCCCATGCGGATTTGGGCTTTAGGCCTATCGTTGGTTGGCGCGGGTTCGAACTCTGATGGATGCAGTTTGGGTTTTTTTTACTTTTTTTTTTTTTTTGTTTTGTTTTCTTTTTCTTTGTTGTTGAGTTTTTTTAAATGTTTTGTTTTGTTTTAAATTTTTCTATTGAGTTTTTCCTTCAGTATTAAAGTTTTAAAATAAAAAGGAAAATAGGTGTTGGGTGAAAATTTTTAGATTAATAAATTTTAATGTTATAGATTGTTGATTCTAAGACTTCAATTTTTGAGAATTTAATTTCAGATTTTTAGGCAAAGAATTTTCAGATTTTGGGACAGAAGCTTGATTTGTATGAATTGATGGAATTTCTAGTAGAATTAATTGAACTATATGGATGGATGGAAAGTAATATTTAAGATTTGAAGATATTTCGTAAGTTGGTTATGTTCTATATATGAAAGAGTTTTATGGCAGTATCAGTTGATTTAAAGGAATGTGATTAATAAAGAGTATTTTGTATAATTTAAACCAATTTGGGTTTTGATTTGAGGCTTAGGGCCATGATGTGGACCCTAGAAAGATTTTGATAATAGTATGAGTTTGTAGACTCTAGAGGTCGGGTGGGACCCTAACATGCCAGCAAGTGGGATTTTGTGGAATTTGGCCAGTGGGGCTTTTGTTTTGATTCAGTAAAGTTAAGTCTGGTAGGGTACACCAACTCTAGGGAGATTGTGATTCTAATTAACAATAATAAACATAAGGATAGGCACGTTGGAGTTATGATGAAATAAGAGCAAACAAGGGTAGGGGGCCTCATATGATCTGCAGTGCTCGATAATCCCCAAAATTATTGTGGTGTGAGTGAAATAGTCTCCAGAATAATCTGTGGTGGGGGATTGATCTTCAAAATTATCAGGAACGAGGCGACGCTCATGGGATATTCATGCGATGAGGCGCCATAGCTTGCGGTGTGGGGTATTCTCGAAGATTCCAAGGTGTGAGTGAAATAGTCTTCGAAATTATCTGTGGATAGAGATTAACCTCCGGAATTATCGGGGCATGGGCTAAATACTCATAGAATAATCTAAATTTTAATGTAATCATCGTAGTAGGATAGTTGCATAAAATGGGATTGAACCCTATAAAGCGGAGAACGATAAGGACTTGCACCGGACCTATGTAGTATGGGATGCATTGAATCTGACAAGTGTGCAGTAGAAATCATCATATGTATTTGTGTTTCTTGACTTGTTTTATGCATGCTTGTTTTCTGTTTGCATCTCATACACCTGACACTTAGCGTAGCTGCATTTGTTATTTCATGTTTCATTCATCGTTGTTTCATGTTCCGTATGTTATTATATGTTTCACTTGTTGTTCTACTTATTATTGTTATGCATCATTCATTACTGCTATATTATATGCCTCGCGTTTGTAATTGTGAGATCTAGAAGTATCACTATTACTATAGTTGGCGTCAGTTGTATTTAACCGACGTGCCCATTTTTCGTAGACCTTCTGCAGGATTTTCAGTTATGGAGAGCATTGGTTCAAGTAAAGCTTGGAGTATAAATGAGAGATGAGAATGTAACAAGTTGTAATTAAAGTTGTAATTAGTGTGTCTAAATTCCACTGTGCTTTGTAAAAGAGTTGATGTAATAAAAAATTTTAAATTCCTCTGTATTTGATAGTGTGTTTATGATTACAATGAAGTTGATTCTGGAAATTGTGCCACTTATTTCTAATTTTATTTATCGAAAATTCGGGACGCAACAGAGTTGGTATCAGAGAAAACTTCAATTAGTAATACTATCACGTCCCGTTTCCCAAAGACGAATATGGAATACGAGTACACGACACCATTCATAAGCTGTCAGGAGCTTTACAATATATACAAGAACAAACAAGATATATACAAGAGGAATAGTCAACCACGCATGCATAACTGAATTAATATAGTCAACAGGATTACTTGAAACAAGAAACAAGAATACTAAATTTCAAATAATCAAGTCTGGAACAAAACACAAGTCGGGGACAAAATGCCCAATACAAAATAATCCATGTAACATGTTACAAATTATTCAAGATAAGCAACAAGAATAAATAATTGTAGCAAGAATCCAGCCAACTAGAATCTTTGATCATCTACTCTATCGGGCAGCCGATCACCAAAGTCTGCAAGTGACAAATTTGTAGGAAAAGGAAAGCGAAAAACAAATGCCCGTCAATACAAGTTACGGGCCGCTTGTATTGCAGGCAACAAGTACAGGAAAAATAAATAGACTAGAATAGAGTAATAGCAGAAGCAAGTACAGAAGTAACATGGAAGGAATGTGACAGCAAAATAGAGCAACTAACTCTAAATAAAGAACAGAAACAAATATCCTGGCAAGATAATCGGGTGCAAGTGGCATGTAACAAAGTGTCAAGTAACATGCAAATGAGTAACGGGTAACAAGTGTCAAGTAATCAAGTACAAGTAGCAAGTAACAAGTGTCAACTGATCATATTATTCTCAAGTCTTGTATCTAGTCCTATCTAGGTAGCACTTCATGCATCCCAAATTTTTACCACGTGGTTGCTACATTCATGCAAATTGCATTTTAGATTTCACAGTGGATCATAGAGGGCAGTGTACTCAGAGACAAGTATCAAGTATCATGTATCGAGTATCAAGTATCATGTATCGAGTAGCATGTGTCAATTGTGCAAGTGTCGAGTAATCACGTGTCAAGTATCAAGTATCAAGTATCATGTATCAAGTAGCATGTAGGATCTATAGATCCTCTTCCGAGTACACGTTTCTGCATTTTCCACTATTAGATCTTTCCCTTTAATTTCGGCTTGGTTTCTTGTTATTATTATTTAAAGCAAGTATGGACGTGCACAAACAAGGCAAGAAACATGGTAAGATAACAAGGTACATGTACAAGTTCAAAGAAGGACACGAACGGATGACAAACGACTCATCAAGGGCTAGGACAACGAAACTTCTAGTTCTAGACAGCAAGACACTACTGTAACAAATCTGAGATTCCCGTTGCCAAAAACAGAAAAATCTAGATCCGTCAGAAAATCTAGAAAATTGACTATCGGCTGAATCTAGCAGATATATACAAGTCACATAATAATCACAAAAACAGGGCTCAAAACAGAATTATATACAGAAATCATATTCAGCCAAAAATCACAAGGTTGTATTCACAAGCATGAAAATGACATAAAAACTTACTGATTAAATCCAAGAAAAATCTGGGATATTCTCCAGTATGTCTAGTATCAGCAAATAATATTTCATAATATCCCAACATAGATAGTATAGTCAAATAAATTTGGGAAACAGCAAGATACAGCCAGTTTGTGAATCTGAAATTCTTGACACAGTAGTACTAAAACGGCTATAGATTACAAAATATAACTCGAAATTCAAATCGTTCAAAAGGGTGATAGAGTAGATACAGTAGGCTACATTTTATCTTCACAAAGTTTTTGCCAACCGAAACTACAATCAGGTAGAAAATATGGTTCTTTACTGAACCACATGAAATTCTAGCAATATAGGTAGTTTGCTCACAAGCATAGAGTAGTTTATAAATATCATCAAATAAATCCAGAAAAATTTGGGTTTAATCCCAGTCAAGTCTAGTTATACCCAGAAAAATGTTAGATTCAAATCTTATCTTTAACATCAGTATTAAAATAGATAACTACACAGAATTCACATAAAACAGAATCTGGAATTTTTAACACATCTGTAGCAAAACAGCAATAACTTGCAACTCACAAATCGAAACTGAGATCTGTCAGAAATTCTAGAAAATAGACAGCGAGGTCTACGATTTATATTCACAAATTAAATTGATTTAATGACCTCAACAAGGTCTAAAATACCGAAACAAAACGATCCAACAGCAAAAACAGAAATCACTTCTTATGCATTAAATCAAATAGTTCATGTGCAACAAATCCAAATTATGAAAAAATACAAAACATGGTATAATAGATGTCCAAGACAACATGGTATGGGTTTTAACAAATCTACCACAAGAGATTACAACTGTAACACCCCGTATTGTATGATACCTGAATATACATGTATGTATGTATATTGTCCGTATGCGTGCCCATGATTGCAGTATTATGGGTTGATTTTTGCTATCATGGTGTGTGGTTAGGGTTGCGGGACGGTTCATGGGAGGATTGTATTCTAAAAGATGCACGAGAACGAGGAGGACCAATACTAGTATAAACACTAGTTTTCGGTACGACGCCTATGCAAATATAACACTGTATAATAATACAGTGGATATATATTGCGTACGCTCGATAAACCACTCGTCTCGCATTCAAAAGAACTCATTTAAACTTAAATTGGGCAGCTAACACAACAACCACAAAACTAGTGGCTAAAAGCTATGGTTTTGTTCAAAACCACCCTACTACCCTAGCCTACCCCCTTAGCAAAACCGGACCATATCTTTCCCCTTTTATCCTTCATTTCTCCACTCTTTTCCACCTCCTTTGCTCTGGAATTTCAGAACTCCTCCAAGGAAAAAAAAAGAAAGAAAGAAGAGAGGGTGAAGAAGAAGACTCAATGAAGGATTCTCAAAGGAAGGGAGCTCAAGGAGATCAATTCCTCTACAGCAACCAAGGGTGGGGAGTTACTCTAAACCTTCCTTTATGTCTCTTAATTGATTTTCTTGCATGCATGTATGATAGGAAGTGCTAGGATGATTATCTAAGAAGTTGAAAGATGGAATCAGAAACTAGAAACTAGAAACTTGTTTAGAATGCTATTTTGTACATTTTTTCGAGAGCAAACCACAAATAATTAGGCTATGAAATTTTCAAGGATTGTTCATATATATGTGTAGATAGTTCATGATTTATTTTGAACTTTTCTGAGGAGGTTTGATATTTTAATAAAATCAAATGGTAGAACTGTGTCGTAAGACAGAATCAGCAATTGGTTAACAGGATGAATGATATTGTTGGAATTTTCCTAATTTATTGGAGCATGTTCTTGATCTAAAATCTTTACCCTGTATTCCTACATGCATCTAGATTTTATAAAAAAATCAGAAAATTTTTTGAATGAATTTATAGGCTCAATAAAAATTGACCTTTAATCAGTAGCTGAAGCTGAACTGAAGAACATGATGACTTTCTGTGCTTAATTGAAATAGAGAGAACTCACTGTATACTTGGAGTTTTGACATGAATTCTTTTGAATATTGTTCACTATGATCTCTAGTTTCATCACTGTAAATTTTGTGTCATTTGGATGAGTATAGAATTTAATATGATTTTATTAGCATGCACCATGCTGGTGCCAGTCAATTTGGATACCCTGTAGAGATTGGACATTTGAGGCTCATTAAGAACACAATTTGAGAACCTGATTCATTAGAGATTTGTAGTATACATCTAGATCTTTCCAACAAGACCAACTTGAGGCATTTCCAGTAAAGGGTTGATTTACTGTGATTTTTGTAATACTGGACAGAGACCTAGAATGGATCTGAGTGCTCTGATTTAGAAAGACCTAGTGTGTGACTTGGTGCATTGATGAGAGATGTGTGAGTTAGGGTGACCTATTGGTAAATTTTGGACTCATGACCAACTAGAGAGTTGTTGAGGACACCCACACTCTCCTATAGAACTTGGGTTTGTGACGTTCTGATGAACGAGTAGTGTTTTGTGCTACCGGTAAGGTGTAGCCTATGTACAGGAAGTACACAGGCTGAGGCTTGAGAGGCTATTTTGAGAACCTAGATGATGGAATTTGAGTTTATGATCAACTAGAAAGTTGTAGCCTAGGATCTTAACTTTCCGGATTGGGCTCGTACACTCCAATCGAAGTTGTGTCGAGGAAGTTATGACCTTTTTAAGATTCGGACAGAAATCCCGTAGGTCGCTTAGTCTGGAGTGTTGACTAGGTATTGTGAGGATATTTCCCTTGTGTACTATCAGAGTTGATAACTCTTGTCTAGGGTTGGTGGACATCTGTTGTTGGTATTGTGGACTCCCATAATGGGTGTGTGACTCGAGTTAGTCGTTAGGGTAAGAGATACCCTGCACCTGTCAACCCTACATTATAACTTCCGTCGAAGAGTAGGACTTTCGAGCCGTGCCATTGAGATAAGTTCATAGCCCGGGTCAGGGGTGAACATACATTCACAACCGGGGTAGCGACGAATGTAGGCCGCAATGCTGACCAATTCCAAGCTGGGAAAGTGGCGAACCGGACCGGTATCGCCAGGGCCAGAGGTTGATAGGCAAGTGTGGAAGCAATTTTATCTTTTACCCAAAGAGATAGAGTAAGGCTGAGATTAGAATGACATATTAAGGGGTTTAGAAAATTGCATTAGTCCTAGCAGACCATAGTCGGTGTTGTACCTTCCAGTCGTAGGGATACGTTTTCGGCACTCATGAATGAGTCCTCGGCTCGTATCTCGATCTGTTAATTCCCAAAGTTTTCCGAAGTAAGGAACGGAGGCTAGGAGGATTTGATCTCCCGAGGCGCTCACGTCCCTATGCACGTGGGTTTTGTTGTTAAGGTACGGAGGCTAGGAGGATTTGACCTCCCGAGGCGCTTACGTCCCTGTTAAGGTACAGAGGCTAGGAGGATTTGACCTCTTGAGGCGCTCACGTCCCTGTTAAGGTACGGAGGCTAGGAGGATTTAACCTCCCAAGGCGCTCACGTCCCTTTGGTGTATATATAAGTTCCTAACCCGATTAGGGGTGAACACGCATGCATCAGTCCATAGCCCGGATAAGGGGTGGACATAGGAATCATACGGTCTTGCGACCTGATTCAATGCGGCTTTTTGAAGAGGTCCGTACGCGGGTACCAAGTGGCAGCTACAACCACCACTTAGGCACTGCAGTGGCGGAACTAGACCGACCAACTGCAACCTCCTTGGGTGACGGACAATCTATTGGGAACTGGTTGAGTACAAGAGTAGGATGCATGGCGAGGGTTCGAATCCCTGAACTGTGGAGAAAGACGGCTAGATTTGGGGGCGTATGTAGTATGGGATGCATTCGTGCTCCAAAGTCTTTCTTGCATTAGAGTCAGGCATGTGAGTTTGCTGCATCTAGTCATAGGGTCATGTCATACCACTGCACTAGAACCCGAATCCATTAAACCCTTATTTTGGCACATCATCTTTCTATTTTGCATAAATTATTGGTTGTGATTGAATTTTAGAGGATCGCTGTTATCACTAGCTTTGCGTCAGTCGAAGTACTGACGTTCCCTGCCTTGTAGGTATCCAGAGCCGATTTACAGGTACTACAGAGCCCGAGTTGGTCCAAGGATCCAAGGGACATATGCAAGTGCTGTTATATTATTGTAAATCTTGAAAATTTTTATTTGGACATTGTAACACTTGTAAATGTAACATTTATATGGAATAAAAGTTTTAAATTTTCCTGTACTTTCTGTGATTGTGGCTACTTTGAAGTTCGACTCCTGGAGTAGGGTCTCAGGTTCCCGGGATGGAGATTTGGGGCGCTACAACAACTAACACATTAAGCATGCAACAAGGGTACAACATATCATGAATCACGAATAACATACATACATGCATCAAGTCTAGATTATTTCTAAATTATTGTTCATGTCTTGTGTGTAACAAATATTGTAACGACCCGAAAAATAGCATATGGCTATTTTGCATCGAAATGTGTGCACGATTGAGAATTTCGCGCGATCATAGATTTTCTGATAAAAATTATTTTAATATATTGTCTATTTTATATTATTATTATTTTCAAGATTAAATTATTTTTACGGATTATCTACAAAGTAGTTTTAATGTATTTTGTATTGTTTGGAATTATTAGAATAGAGAGTTGGGCTTTATTTGAAATGTATTGAAGTTAGAGGGCTTATATGCAACCTTCTCCTAGATATTTATCAATCTATTATTAATTATTCCCCTTTTTACAAAAACCCCCTTCTCTCTCTCCTTTCTTCTCCTTCTTCTTCCCTTCTTCTTCTTCTTCCCGTTCATTCCCAAACCGACCCAAAGAATACCCATGGAATCCCCAACCCCTCCCCCCTTCCTCCTCCCGTTCGCTCCCAACGAAGAAACCCATCTCCCTCTCCTTCTTCTCCTTCTTCTTCCCTTCTTCTCTTTCCCGTTCGTTCCCCATCCCGAACCCAAAGAAGCACCCGACCTCCCTCTCCCTTCCTCCCTCTCCCGTCCACGCCGGCAATCGGAAGAAGCCCCGACCCCGTCCCCTTCTCCTTCTCCTTCTTCTCTCCCTTCCGATCCCCATCCAGACGCTCAAACCCAACCGAACCCATCGATCAGTATTTCCCCACCTCAATCTCCCCCGATTCTCCATGGATTCCAAATTAAAATTAGGGGTAGACTAATGGAGGGATTCTCGACATCGTAGTAGCGTTGGATTTTCGATTGGATTTCGAAAGGTATAAACCCTAACTATTTTATTGTATAGAATTTAGTTGGGTAAATTTTTATTGAGTAGGAATGTTAGGGTAGAGAGATTTAGAGATATTGGAAATTGTGGATGTGAGAAATTAGCGGTTCTTTTTAGAGAGATTTCAAGTTGTTAATAAAATAGGGTGTTGGATTTGTAAAAGAGAATTGTATGGATACGAATTAATTCTCGTATAGTAGGAAAAATTATAGTTGGACTATTAGTATTATTTGGGGGTGATTTTAGTAATTAATTGGGAATAAAAATACCGTAAGCATTAGATTATCACGTGCATCGCACGTGTATATCCCAAGCGTTCAGTAAACGCTTGTGTGATATTTGGGGATAGTGTTATTAGCTTTTATAATTGGTTTGAATTATTTGAGTTTTAATTGCTTGAAATTGATGTTAGGATGTATATTGCGACTTGGGACGCGAGATGGCTTGGTGATGCTTTGGACCTTCGCAAATTTGTGAGTACTATTTTATTATATGTATTTCTGTAATTTTAAAGATATATGTGAGTTAATTTGTTTATATATTTGTGTATTTTATGGTTTAAAGATATGTGTGAGTTAGTATTTTTATATATTTGTGTGTGGTTTAAGAAATATGTGAGTTGGTTTATTATATATTTTTGTAGTTTGATGAATATGTGAGTTATATTATTTATATATTTTTTGGTTTAAAAATATATGTGAGTTAGTATATTAATATATTTGGTGGGTTAAAGAATAGGTGAGTATTGATTTATTTTACATATTTTTGTGATTGTAAAAATATGGTGAATTTTAACTATTCATGAGTATATAAAAACCTATATAATGGATGAGTTATTTTTAGATGATGATATCAAAATATGGGTGTATGGTTTATATACGTATTTTGATGTTTTGAAGAAGTTCGAATAAACTAAAGTATTGTTATAAATTTATGGATCAAAAGGATCCTATGAAAAGTATGAATGGTAGAACTTGAGTTGTATTAGATCATGCTTGAGTTGGTGTGCTATGTCAAAAAGAGAACTACCATGCTTAAAGATTTGTTGTAGTTAATGATTCTAAGAGAAGAACCCATGCTAAGATAAGTAGTGGTTCTAAGGTTCAAAGAAACCATGCTTAAGTGAGTGTAGTAGTGGTTTTAGTTAAGAGTCTCAAAAAGAACCCATTTTAGTTGTTAGTAGTAGTGAGTAAAAAAGAACCCATCCTATGGATTTGGATTGTTGGAGAGAAAGAACCCACACTTGTGCTATAGTAAGAATCCATGCTTGAATTGTTGTAGAAAGAAACCCATGGTTAAGTTGTAGTAGAATATCATGTTTGAGTCGATTTTAGAAAGAAGCTCATGTTTGAGTTGATTATAGTAGATAGGCCATGATGAGTTGATTTTAGAAGGATACCATGCTTAGGTTAATTATAGTAGATTCTTTTGTTGCTTCTAATTATAGAAGATCAAGTTTGCTAGTAAGCACAGTTGGTTGTTTCTAGGTTTGATTACCTGTATGATTGTTTGTATGTGGTTTTGCGCGTACGTGGCTCGACTGGCCCGTATGTAGCTGTGGGTCTTATACGCAGCTTATTCGGCTCGTATGTGTGTTGTTGTCTCATACGCGGCTCGACTGGCCCGTATGTAGATGTTGGTCTCGTACGGAGCTTATTTGGCTCGTATGCATGTTGTTGTCTCATATGCGGCTCGACTGGCCCGTATGTAGCTGTTGGTCCCATACGTAGCTGTTTAGCTCGTATGTATTTTTGGTTACTCGTATGTAGCTTCTTGGCTAATATGCAGTTTGTTGTGCTTGTCTAGGGTGATATCATTGCCCTAGGGCTATCGACCATCAAGACGTGTGTTTAGCTTACTCCTAAGGGACTGTGGACGAGTTACTTCGCGGGTGCCGTCAGATCTTAACCGTTGGTTGATTGCGGACCGGAGTGTGACGAAATCCAAGTTCAGGTAGTAGCATGCGAATGCGTTCGTATTGCCGGGGTCTTGGATCGATAGGCCATGAACCAGATCCTGAGGGATTCTGGTGAGTTTAGGTTGAGCAGCCTAATAGAGTTATCTTGCGAAGTCTAATTTAAGACCTAGCATGTTGTGTAATGTTGTCATTCCTAGGATTGTTCAGGGTTAGGAACATCATTAAGGTAGTGACTTATAAAGATCATTTTACTTCGACCCTTTGCCGAAAAGAGAGGAGTTGGTTGTAGGTAGCGCCTTACGACCAACTTGTCCCTCGAAGCAGGCCTTAGGTGGTGATATTGGGTTGTGCCTTCCCGTCAAAAGGGATACGTACGGTGTCTTCGCACGAGTTTCGGAGCACGGGTTGCGTATCTCGTCTGTTAATTCCTGAAATACCGTGGCTGGGGTGCCACAGGATGCAATGTGCAGTCCTGCGCTTGCGAGACCCCGGGGGTGCCACAGGGTAGGCTTCGCGCTACCCTGCGCTTGCGAGACCCTATGATTTTGGATTTTGGAATGAGGTTTGGTTAGCAGGGTGGTAGTGGCAACATAGACACCATGAGCGTACTGCCTTGGTAGCACTGACCACGTCTGCAACCTCACTAGTCACGTGGTATTGTCAGGAACAGGTTGTGTACAATTAGAAATTCATAACGCGGGTTCAAATCCCTATATATGGAGAAACGGCTTGAGATGGGGCGCATGTATTTATGGGCTGCATGTTGCTTCGGAGACTTGCTGGCATTAGAATAAGAGCATCATCGCATTAGTAAATCTTGCATTAAAATAAGAGCATCATTGTATTGGTAGTTTTGCATTAGAGTTTAAGTCATAAGGTACACAGGCACAAATTATAGGTACACGTGTCTTTTCCATTCGAGATGAATTGCGAGGGTGATAGTAAAGTAAATTAATAACCAAGCTATGGGCTTGGGATGTGATGTGATATTACCCAAGTCGGGCTTGGGATGTGCGTGATTATTACCCAAGCTATCGGCTTGGCGTGGGATATGTTATTGCCAAAACTATGTTGGGATATGGGGTACATTGTGATAAAATGCAAGTAAATGGTAAGGTGAAATGAGATGTTAGGTTGGACATGAATGAATGAGGTAGTATGAGAATGAAGGCATATGTCTATTGAGGTGATACGTGATATAAGGAAGGAAAATCAATATTGTATTATGAGTGGTTATTCAAAGGGTTACTAAATATAAGTATGTTATGAGCGGGTATAGATATACATACAGGGGATGACTCAGAGAGTATTGATGTAAAATCTCATTTATGATGTTTACATATTCAGATGTCAAGTAAGAATTGTTTATCTTGGAAATTGTGAGTTCGTTATGTTTTTACTTGTAAGTTTAATTTATTTACTTATTTTAATAAATTATACTCACACCAGAAATGGCTAACCCCTTAGTGTTTAGGGGTTAGGGAGTCCCTGGGCTACCCTAGGTCCCTACTGTTACAGGTCCTCAGCAGTGCAGAGGTGAGGTGTAGGTACAGGTTCTGTGGAGTGGAGCTCCAGCTATAATTTGTTGTTATGTTTTAATTGTAAATAGTAAAGATTTATGCTTTAATTGTATTTTTGATGTATAAGTATGAGGATGATGATGAAGAGTATAGTGTGAGGCAGCAGGATATGGTTTGGACCCGTACCCATTTCGTTGTGGAGTGCCGGGCGTCGTGGTAGGTTTTCACAGGTTATTTTCTAAAAACTTACTACGTTTTCAAAAGGATTTATGCTTTTTAATTGATATTTGTTAAACCGTTATGAGTTTGGCCCCCAGAGCATATATATATATTGCCTGTGTGATGATGCTCATTTTGGCCTGGGGAGCCCGTATTATTATTGCCTGTGATGTAAGCTATGGAATTTAGAGCAAAATTCCGTAAGCTTTTCTGTGTTTTGGGCAAAAAATACAAGGGAGACTCTGCCCAAATTTTCTTTGAAATATAACTATTTTAGTTTATGTTTAAAGTGATATAGAAATTGGAAGAATTGATTTTGGAGTCAAAAAGAAAAGAAAAGGGGCAGGCAGTACAGTTTGGTATTACAAACTGATAATTGTAATTACTGCATAGCAATTCTGTGTTGAAGAAAAGTTTTTAAACTTTCCAGTTTTTCTGTGTCTCGAGACTAATTGAAGGAAAGATCTTGGCTTGTGTCACGGTTTCCCAGCAACGGGGAGATCGGGGCGTTACAAATATGATGACTATGGATACATCAACAAATAGAGATAAAATATAACAAGGATTTTCATGGGGATGAATCTAGAAACAAAGGCCACACTACGGCGGTATTTAGTACTTGTATATACAACAAAAAAATACAAATTACTTACCTTGTAATTGACAACAGATCTGGCGAGAAGGAGAATAACGGGAATAGGTTCCCGGGCACGAACACAATACCACGAATGGAACACGAACGAGATGCACAAGAGAATCACGATTACCACAAACACAACAACACGAACACACGACCATGGATCCAACACGTGCACACATGGAGAGAGGGGGCAATAGCCGAGGTGTGCACTATGATGAAGATCAGCGACGGCCAAGGGAACGACGACGACGCTAGACAGGGACAGCGACGAGGGGGTCGGCATTGGCATTGGCTGATGCTGTTGTGGCTTTGGGAGAGGAGAAGGGGAGAGAGGGGGACTATTGCTGTGGCATCGTGGTGTGGATCAGGGTGAATGGGGGTCGGCAGGTGGCTACGCACAGCGGCGGGGGATCACGGCAGGCGGCTGGTGGCCGGAGGTCGGGGTAGGGCACACGGGAAGAGGGAGAGAGAGATGATATTAGGGTTAGGGTTTGGAGAAAGGAAATGTAGGCATGAATAACAAAATTTGTTGGGGATTATAATGAGAGATTTTGGCAAGTTGTGGTTTGGAGAATCAAGAGAATACGGAGAAATATATAATCTGCTTGTTAGGGAATGTGAAGAAGTTCTGGGGAAGACTGGGTTAAAGAAGTGAGTATTGGGTTGCGGGTTAGGATCCAATAGGATGGGTATGAGGGTTCAATAGGTTATATTGGGTAGAAAACCTGATCCAACAAGACAGAGTTCAAATCATTCAGAGACAGAATAATTGGCAGAGAAAAGAATCACAAAAGAATCAAACAAATAGACGAATATATAAATACTGGAAAGAAGAATAAATACATGGTTCAGTAAAAGAAAGAGTACAAATAGATAGATTATACTGGAAGAAAGAATACACTACAAGAATACAGAAAAAAGGGATGCAGGAGGTACAAATCCTACCCACCAAACAAGAAGAATTTCGTTCTCGAAATTCAACAAGAGGTACATAAGGTAACTCTGAGAAAGAAAGAACAACAACAACAAAACATAACTGTAACGCCCCGATTTCTGATAACTGGGAAACCGTGACATAAGTCAGAATCTTTTCTTCAATTAGCCGCAATACACGGAAAAAAAGAAAAATTTAAAACTTTTTATTCAACACAAATGTATTACAAATCCGAATGTTACAAATTGCAATGCATTATAACAGTGTTACAATAATACCTTTACAATCCCAAATTTTACAACTTTCAACAAATTGTATTAGAGTACAATGAATAAAGAACAACACTTGATATTTCACTTGTATGCTTTCCAACAAATAAATAGTTTACTACAATTATTACAAATAGTATTACAACAATATTACAGCGGAAAACTTAAAATAAATCGACTCCTTGCTTCTCTTACATTGAGTCCTCCTGAAACCGGTACTTGTACTTCTGCAATCCAGTACCTGTAATCTTTCAATCTAGTACCTATAGAAGTGGGGACGTCAGTACATATACTGACGCTTTAAGGCTGATAACTAGCAGCGAATCTCAACTATAGCAAACAGATTGATGAAAAGAGAAACGTGTATATATAATTGATGTGTCAGTGTATGCTATGACTTAGACTATAATGCAAGATTACCAATACAATGATGCTCTTATTCTAATGCAAGCAAGTCTCCGGAACAGTATGCAACCCATACTACGTACGCCCCATCTCAAGCCGTTTCTTCATATATAGGGATTTGAACCCGCACCATGAATTCTACTCTTGTACTCGACTTGTTTCTGAAGATTAGACATGACTGATGAGGTTGCTTTGAAACGGTCTAATCCTGCCATTCGCATTCATATAATGGTGTCCCCGATTTCCACTATTGCCCAGTCGCACCGGACCCCACTCAAATATCTGACGAATCATTAGAGTTTCCGCAGACGCAGGTTAGCTCGAAGCATCCCCTACTGCCCCCTAGCCAAACCGTATTCTCTGGCTTCTCGCCCTTAGATACAAGACAAGATGGAGGTTCGAGGGATCGCTCCCGCTTATCAAGGCACTTCAGAAAATAACAGACGAGATACGGATCCCGTGCTCCCAACTCGTGAGAAGGCACAAACCGTATCCCTTTGACAAGAAGGGTACAACCCAATAACACCGCCTAGTGCCGGCCTATAGGACAGGTCGGATCATAAGGTATCACCCTTAACACCAACTCTTTCCTTTCGGCGAAAATGATAATAAGTAATGGTTAAGTAGTAATAGTCATAAGTTACTACCCTATGATGTCACTAACCCTGAACAATCCTAGAGATGACAATAGTATTAGCACAACATGCTAGGTCTTAAGTTAGACTTCGCATGATAACTTTACTAGGCTGCTCAACCTTGACTTACCAGAATCTCTAAGGATCTGGTTCATGGCCTATCGATCCAAGACCCCGGCAATACGAACGTATTTGCATGCTACTACCTTGAACTTGGATTTCGTCTACACTCCGGTACGTGATCAACCTACAGCAGTTAAGATCCGACGGTACACAAGGAATAACTCGTCCACAGTCCCTTAAGAGTAAGGTAAACACACATCTTGATGGTTGATAACCCTAGAGCAATAATATCACCATAGACGAGCACAACAGAACTGCGTACTAGCTAATATGCTACATATGAGTAAACAGAACACATACGAGCCAACAAGCTACGTATGAAACCAACAACTACATACGAACCAGATAAGCTTGCGTATGAGACCAACAGCTGTATAGGGGCCAGTCGAGCCGCGTATGAGACAACAACATTCATACGAGCCGAATAAGCTACGTATGTGACCAACAGCTACATACGGGCCAGGCGAGCCACGTATGAGACAACAACATATATACGAGCCAAATAAGCTACGTATGAAACCAACAGTCTACATACTGGCTAGACAAGCTACGTATGAGACAACAACATACATACGAGCCAAATAAGCTACGTATGAGACCAACAGTCTACGTCCGGGCCAGGCGAGCCACATATTAGACAACAACATACATATGAGCCAAATAAGCTACGTATGAGACCAATAGTCTACATACGGACCAGGCGAGCCACGTATAAGACAACAACATACATACGAGCCAAATAAGCTACGTATGAGGCCAACAGCTACATACGGGCCAATCGAGCCGCGTATGAGCAAAACTACATAGAAAAACAACCATACAGGTAATCAACCTAGAAGCAACCAAACGTGCTTACTAGAAACTCTTGATCTTTTATAATTAGAAGCAATAAAAGAATCTACAAAGAATCTAAAATAGGCATTCTACCAATGAGAAGCCCAAAAATGACATAAAAGCCTTCCGACAACCTAGAAGCAACCGGTGCCACGCTTATCGGATTTCAATAAAAATATACTTTTTAGAAATGTAAGAATATCTACCACAACTCTCTAGTGGAACACTATTTCAGATTCCATAAGGAATCCAAAATCTGGTCCATCGGACACACGCAAACAGTTTACCCAAACTGTAGATTTTCAACAAAAAGCTGAAACTTTGCAAGCTGGTAACTTTTGCTCCACTTATCAGAATCTAGCAAAACTGGACAATTTGAAAAGGTGGTAATATCTACTATAACTTCCTAGTTGACCAGTTGCTCAGATTCCGCAAGGAAATCCAAATTCCTTCCCGTCGAACCTATGCAACCAGTTACCAAACAACCGATTTTCAGCAAAAAGTCGAAACTTCCGTACCTTGAAACTTTTGATCCACTTATTAGAATCTAGCAAAACTGGACAATTTGAAAAGGTGGCAACGTATACTAAAACTTCCTAGTTGACCAGTTACTCAGATTCCGCAAGGAAATCCAAATTTCTACCCATCAGACATACGCAAACAGTTACAAAAAAAACAGCATGCTTGACCACGGAAAACTGAAACTTTGAAAGCTTATAACTTCTACTCCGCTTATCAGAATTTAACCCGAGAGGCCAATTCGGAAAGGGGATAACGTCTACTACAACTCCCTAGTTGGTCCTAACCTCATATTCAACCCGTAAAACACTCTAAAACTACAAGGAAGTCAAACAGATACAATTTCAACCTGCCGAATTACACAGCCAGCTGAAAATTTTCAAAGCCCATAACTTCTACTCCGTTTGTCGGAATTTAACCCGAGTGGTCAATTCAGAAAGGGGAAGATGTCTACTATAACTCTCTAGTTGGTCCGAACCTCGTGTTCAACAACTAAGACACTCTAAAATCTCAAAGAAGCAAAACAGCAAGAGTCCGGTAAAGACAGCTAGTTGCTATACTTTGCAAACGGCATAACTCTTACTCCGCTTATCGGAATTTAGCCCGAGAGTCCAATTCGGAAAGGGGGAGATGTCTACTACAACTCTCTAATTGGTCTGAACCTCATATTCTACAGGTAGGATACTCTAAAACACCAAAGAACTCAAACAGCAAGCAACCTATCAACAGCTAGTTGCTGTAATTTCCCTAGACCATAACTCCTATTCCGCTTATTGGAATCTAGCCCGAGAGGCCAATTCGGAAAGGGAAAGATGTCTACTATAACTCTCTAGTTGGTCCGAACTTCAGATTCATCCGGTAAAACACTCAAAAACATCAAGGAAGCAAAATAGGTTGTTCACCCCCAAAACAGCAGTGCTGTCTTTTACCTGCGCTCGTTGTTTTGGGGGAAATGGTCGTTTCACCCATCAAATTGACTCCGAAAATTCTATAAAAATTAGAGTATGCTACTAACACCTAGGAGAACCTCCCACATAAATTTTGGGTCAAAATTCCTCTTTTAATACAAGTAATTAATTCCTACTACATAGTAGTTTAGGGTTGATTCTTTGGGTTCTATTTTGTGTTCTACCCTTCAATCTTTTGTCATCTATTATAATCCTCAATCAACAACATAAACAATAATTACAATAATAATACTACAAACAAGCATGAGAATGAGAAACCCCCACCTTGATTTCGTGTAGGAATGACTTGCTTCTCCACTTCCTTGCTACTTGTTCTTGATCCTCTTCAAGAACACCATGAAATCAAACCCATGAAAACCCTAACTCTCTTTTCTTTGATTTTTGATCCTCTCTTTCTTTTCCTTTCTTTCTCAATCTTTCCTTAAAACAAAAATAAGTAGAGAAGTGAAGTAGAAGAAGAGATGAGAAAGAGATGGAGAAGAAATGAAGAATCACCAAAATGGAAGAGGGGGTTTTTTTTGTCTTTTTTGTGTGAGGAAGGAAATGGGAAAGGGGAAAGGGATTAGGGGTGTTTTCATAGAAAGGGAGAGTTGGGTTTGCGGTTGAGAAGAAACCACATGTCCTCATTCTTGTAGTTTAACAAATTTGGGGTCAATTTGCAAATAAAAATTGCAATCAAACCCTAATAAAATCGCAATCAAATCCCTAATCCAATCCTAAACCTTCATCTCGTCAGGATTGATCAAGAATAAGAGATATTTTTCAAAAATCACATACTACATGATTTTGTAAAAACGTACGAAATCGATACGATTCAACTACGTACGTATATCTGATTACACAGATAATTTTTATTAGTAAAAATAAATAATCTGTACAAAAATCATTCAATTCCGAGAAAATAATTTTATCACCGGTTCAGAAGATTCCAGTATCAATTTGATACAAAACAGTCATATATCGACTAGTTTATATGTATAGATACTGTTTATTAACAAACCGGGTGATGTCCACCAAAAATATTTCAGTTCTGAAAATAATAATAAAATAATAATTTTTAATATCTGTCCGGGATTTTCCAGACATTTTCTCAATAATGCATTTTTCAAGATTTTGTACAAGTGCACAAAACTGATACAATATCTATATATACTTACTAGTATATATATCCAGATAACTTTTTATTTGAAAAAACCAAGTAATTTCTAATTAAAATATTTTAATTTAAAAATAATAATTTATACAATATAATATCCGTCCGGAATATTACAATACTCCCTCCTTAGAATAGTTCTGTCCTTAGAACTACGTTAAGTCAGGAAAACAGAAAAACATTCATACACTAAATAACTCGGGGAAAGAAAGCTTATACGGCTTTCCGGCTCCCAAGTGGTTAATCCACGAACTGGTTCTCCAAGGAACCTAACCTCGATCCCAAAACTGCCTGAAGAATTTGCCAAAGTCGAGTTGTAACTCTCGAATCTTGGTCAGAATCGCTGACACTGGCGCTCCATGTTACTGCCTTATGCCTTCAATGTGAATTCCCACTAATTTCTCTAGCGACTAAGTCATCTTTATTGGAAGAAAACGTGCAGACTCTGTCAATTGATCTCCATTATCCCAAATCGAGTCATACATTTTCGAACTTCTGGGTAATCCTGTGACGAAGTCCATACCGACATTCTGAGTTTTTCCTTTATCAACTTGGCACTTCAGTGCTTCAATCCCTGCATCTTCTGCCTAAGCCTTCTGACTTGCTTTCTTTGACTTGGTTGCAGCTTCAATCGTGACAAAACTGAG
Source organism: Hemerocallis citrina (assembly GCA_017893485.1). Lineage (NCBI taxonomy): Eukaryota > Viridiplantae > Streptophyta > Magnoliopsida > Asparagales > Asphodelaceae > Hemerocallis > Hemerocallis citrina. The sequence goes on along the minus strand of CM030364.1, from coordinate 132,754,874 downwards.
CTCCAATCTTGAGTAATCACTCCTAATACTGGCTTGCCTATCTCATCATCTAGCTCCTTACTTCCTTCACGGTCTTTATCTGAGGCCAATTCTTCATCTATCTTGACCTTTTGCACTTCGGTAGCCACTCCCTCCTTTGAATAGGACATGGCCTACGAACATCACTCCTGACTTTCAGGATTCTCTCCTATAATTTGCTCAAGGCTGATGCTCTAGATGGTGTGATCAACAAAACAAAATCTAGAGTTGCCTCCCGCACACATATCAACTTCTTGAAAAATAATTCGGACAAGAATATGATGAACCTCAGTTGAACAAAATAGTTGTATGGATTCCATATATATATAAATCCAACTGGTTACAAAAAGTGTTACATCATATATTACTTCTTAGTCTAAATAAATTTCAAAATACAACTCTTAAACTTAGTTGCAGTTCTATATACACATACTGGTACTAGTACTCCTGCCTTCTTCAGCTTGCTAGTAGTAAGTGCGAACTCTACCCTTGGTGAATAAGCTCCTTTCCCTTATTGTTCATCTTCAGGGCTGATCTGCCGTCATTTTTATGAAACTGGGGACAGTTTGGCCTAACGACCAATCTCCCCACAATTGTAACATGTACGGGTCTCCACCTGGGGGTTTTTTCTCGGACACTGGCTCCTGAAATGACCATGCTCCTCACATCGAAAACAACTTCCTGGCTTGGCGCCTCCAAATTTGCCCCTCATTTTCTGAATCTTCGCTTCTAACCTTGGTTCTCGAACCCTGATGTTGGTGCAGATCTTTTCCCTTGTCGTCATGGGCAGATTGATCCCTTGTGTCCAACTTCCTCACTGAAATGGCATGCTACGACCTCGGTGGTCTTCTGGATTTGCTCCCACTCATGCTGTAGTTGTGCCAATCTGGAATTAAAGTATTCCTGCTCCTCTGCTAGGCCTGCTAATGCAGGTCTGCAAGCATCTCCCAGTTGCTTAGCTTGGCGACCCTTCCTGGTCACGTACTTCCTCTGTTTCCTCATTTTTCGATATATGTTGGCCGCCGCCGCCATGCGCTGATCCACACTTAGCCCCCGCAGTGGTGAACTCTCCCTCGGCTCCTCGCTTAAGATCATCGGATCCTCTATCGAAATCGGCTCACTCTCTTCTATCAACACATCCCTGGTTAGGATATCCTCGAACACCATTCATGTGTTTTAAGGATGGTAACACATATACTGGAATTAGTCCAAATATAGAAAAATTATAAAATATAAGTTGAAAGAAACAACAATATGAATTATAATTGTCTACAACTAGCTAAAACTCGACTCCTAAAAGGCATCCAAGTTTAATTTTTCCTACTATGTTAGACTGTAAATTGAAGTCAGCTCTGATACCACTCTGTAACATCCCGAACGCCACGATTTTCGGTAACATATATATATATATAGAGGGCTCTTCAGTTGCGCACTCCTGTTTGCGCACTCTCCCTGCGCACTCTCCCTCCACCACACGATATCCATTCTGATCTTGATGGTTATCGTGTGGCTCCCCTTCCTCCCGCTCTCTGATTTATGATGGAGGGGTATTCTGGTCATTTTACTCTTCCCTCAATCTTTCCTCTCCTTCTATCTCCCCGCTCACTCTCTCTTCTCTGCTCTCTCTCTCCCCGCTCCCCAAATCATCCTAAACCCTAGCTCCAAATCTGCGACTCTAGCTCCAAATCGAAACTCTAAATCTGACCATCTCTCTCCATTTTCTCTTACTCGACGATCTCGGCGCTCCTCCTCTCATTTCTTCTGCTCTCAAAATTCCCCCAAATCTGAAACCCTAGTTCTCTCAACATGTTCATTTCTTTTTCAATATATTTGCGTTAGTTCTCTTCATATCATTTGTCTTTCAATTGTTGAATGAAATTATTGTATATGTTCTGTTAATTAAGATAACTGTATGTGTTAAGCATCGATAGTTCTTGGTTATAGCTCTTTTTGTATATGTTCTGTTGAACAGTTTCTTGCTTGAACAAAGATATTATAGTACTTAATCCTTGAACTAGTTTATAGTCTAAAAATTGTGGTTAGCTTTTTCTGGTTCGACAAGTATACGTTGGTCATGTTAATTGGTTGGACTGTAAAAGATAGACAATTGTGAGCTTTACTCTTTGTTGCATGTAATTTGATAGACAATTGTGGGCTTTACTCTGGTTCGAAATTGTAGTTAGCTTTATTATTATTTCTACTACAGATTGGGGATAATTTTGAAGGAATCATCATCCCATCCTCCATTCGAACTTTGTAGGTGAGTTTATGTTAAGTATATTGTCTTAGTTATATATGGCCAAATATAAATTCTTCAATGAGGTTCAGATTTCAATTTGGAAATATAGAAGTAATTTTACTATGATATAATTGCTTACATATATATGTCTTTGATCCCTTCATTGTTTGATCAAATGCTTGACAAAAAATGATCGTTTACTTTAGCATTACTCTTGAGTGCAAAATTGCATATACGTTGTTGGATGAAATGATTCGATAAACATGAGCATATTGAGTACCAAAAATACACTTTTGTTGGTGGATAGTAAGTTCTGTGTAAAAACACTTAATAATGGACAAATTTATGACAGTCTTGCATTGATATGAATTGAGGTAATTTATCATACATTCTTTTTATATGTATTATATGTTTTCTAACCTGTTCCAACTTTTTATTGTTAATTAATTTTGCAGGTAATGGTTGAGTTGAATTGAGGGGAAAATATTGATGCTACCGGAATAAGATGGACACTCTTTATATGCCCGGGAAGTATTTGATTCTCATTTATGCATTTATGGGTTTGGTCTTTCTGTCTTTTGTGTTGGTGTAGGCAGTGATGACACACCCCTTATGATTTGAAATTATTTTTGAGCTTGTTGTATTTATGCATACTCTTCAGTTTCGCACACTCACTAATGAAGGTGGGGGTACTCTGGTCATTTCACTCATTCATCATACTTCCAAATTGGTATGTATAGAGAGAATGCATGATATATATATAGGGGGCGCTTCAGTTACGCACTCCTGTTTGCACACTCTACGTGCGCACTCTCCCTCCACCACTCGATTTCCATTATGATCTTGATGAAGATCGTGTGGATCCCCTTCCTCCCACTCTCTCAATAATGATGGAGGGGTATTCTAGTCATTTTACTCATTCCTCAATCTCTCCTCTCCTTCTATCTGAATTGAAGGAGGGGATGTAAATTAACTGAAGTGCCCCTTATAAATGTTGTTGATTAAGTAACTATTTCATGTCATTTGTTTTGAGGCAAAAATGTAGAAGAAGAAAGTTCCAAAGACACTGTTGATGATATGAATTGAGGTAAATTATCATGTATTTTGCATTTATTTTCTATGATTTTTAATTTACATCACTGTGTTTTTCCTATGATCTGATCAGAGAAGTATTTTCGCAGATAATGAAAGATATTCCAACTATTGGACGAATATGTTGTTTCTTATGATCTGATAAGGGAAGTATTTGACCATATGAATGTTATTTACCAAATTGGTCCCTTGTTTTTATGTGTGTGACAGTAGGCCGTGATGACAAGAAATTAATGAGCTTTTATAGTCATATGGGTTTTATGTATTTGAACTTTGGCCTAAGTTGAAAGTGAATATTTCTTGCAGGGTTTACATCACTGATAAATTTTTGCTCTCTGTTAATCATTGCTCCGTCTAAATCATGTTTCAGTTGTGATGGGGGTAAATCACTAAGGCTTGTTCATTTCTAGTTTGATGCAACAGAGAGTGCGCAAATGAAGAGTATATATCTCTAAGAGTACATATACTAACAGAGAGCAAAGGTTTAGATGTTTTCACACCCACTACTTCTTCTCCTTCAGATATTAATGCATGATTATTTATGTATTTGAACTAGTTGGCATGGCATTGCAATGCAGCCCTAGCTTTAATTCTGTGTGGTCTGAGCCTACTTTGTTTTGATCAAATATTTCATCCGATTCTTTGTAATGCAGTCCTAGCTTAATTCTGAAGTTGTTAATTCACTCTTGCAAAATATCTTTATTGTTTCTCTTGTAATTACTTTAAGTAGACAACAGAATATTATACTTTCAACAACTTTCAATTTAATTTAGATGAAGTTGAATCTTGATAACTCAACATTTCGTAATAGCTCATTTTCTACTTTGGTGTTATAATTTTCCAATATTATCAACTTCAGTCTCGTGAAATACACGGTCAAGAGATGTCTACAGTTGCTCTTCGAAGAAGAAGAAGAAGCAGCAGCAGCAATAGAACAACTGTAAGATGAAGAAGAAGAAGCAACTTGCGCACTGTTAGAAGAAGAAGCGGCAGCAGCAGCAACAAAACAACTGCAAGATGAAGAAGTAGCAGCAGTTTGTGCACTGGAAGAAGCAGCAGCAATAGAACAACTCCAAATTGAAGAAACAGCTATGTAATATTGATTATGCATTTGGAAAAAACTATTATTGTATCCATTTATTATGATGCTTGTACGTGTAATATTACTTATGTATCGCTAATAATGCAGTCTGCTCAAATCATCTTTTTTCTTCATTTTTTACTTGTCTTTTATAGATTTCCTCATATACTGAGAATAAAATGAACTTGATAGGGTTCTATTTGAACAGTGAATTCTCTTGCTTTCATCCTTTGTTCTACCAATGGACAAGCAATCAAAACAATTGTGCAGCAACAATAGAATACATGGCTTTAAGATGTGTTTTTGTATGAATAAAAATCTCAAGCAATCAGTATGATTTAGTTTGGTATATTATTGTGTAGTATGGTGCAAGCAGCTGGATGCAATTTGAAGAGATTGACCTGCCCGTGCATATTTCTGACTGATCCCATTTTTTTGAGTCTAGATGCAATGCATCAAGTATCTATCATGATATGAAGGGGTTCTCTGTGTTGTCGAGTTTGGCATATGCTGAAGAGAGTTCATTGCGATTCTCAACTCCTATCAGGTGACAAAGGTCTAGCAAATTCTTGAACAATTTCACTGCAATGCTATAGTTAAAACTCAACACTTCATGATGAAAATACTAGTCTCTTGGTCTTATATAAAGCTACGTAACTACCTGATTTTGAAATTATTCAATGCTCATAGAAGAAAATATAATTTTGAAAACTCTATCTACAACATGCAAACTGATCATCTCCACTTCGATAATTCAGCACAACTATTACTTGGAACCATCCAAAATATGAACCTAGATTCAATACTAATACCCCTGAAAAAAGAAAAACAAATTTACACAATAACAACAATACAAAAATACCCCTGTAAATGATGCAATATATCAGCAGTACTAAAAAAAATGCCAGCAAGAACAACACACTATTTGAAAACATCATCAAATATACCAACCATACTACCATAGCCAACATCATCAAATGTACAAAGGCCAGACACAATTACATCCCAAAATACATTAGTTCAACATCATATTCCTCGTCATACATCACCCTCCAAAAGTAAGACAATCATATGAACATTGTTCATGATCAAATTACATGACCTACCACAGAACACTTACAAACCTAGTTCCTCCCCATGCCATTATAAACTGTCCAATCTCTTTGCTTATCCCTCCTCATTATACCATCTCTCTCCACTGCGGCAGTGATTCTCCTTTCCTTCTTCACAACCGCAACACTTGCCCAAATAGCCGTAAAATTCATTATATTTCGAGCTATCAGGTATGCAAACCTGCACTTTTCATTTACCACTCAAACCATCAAATTACATGCAACAAAGAGTAAAGCCCACAATTGTCTATCTTTTACAGTCCAACCAATTAACATGACCAACGTATACTTGTCGAACCAGAAAAAGCTAACCACAATTTTTAGACTATAAACTAGTTCAAGGATTAAGTACTATAATATCTTTGTTCAAGCAAGAAACTGTTCAACAGAACATATACAAAAAGAGCTATAACCAAGAGCTATCGATGCTTAACACATACAGTTATCTTAATTAACAGAACATATACAATAATTTCATTCAACAATTGAAAGACAAATCATATGAAGAGAACTGAAGCAAATATATTGACAAAGAAACGAACATGTTGAGAGAACTAGGGTTTCAGATTTGGGGGAATTTCGAGAGCGGAAGAAATGAGAGGAGGAGCGCCGGGATCGTCGTAAGAGAAAATAGAGAGAGATGGTCAGATTTAGAGTTTCGATTTGGAGCTAGAGTCGTCAGATTTGGAGCTAGGGTTTAGGATGATTTGGGGAGCGGGGAGAGAGAGAGCAGAGAAGAGAGAGTGAGCTGGTAGATAGAAGGAGAGGAAAGATTGAGGGAAGAGTAAAATGACCAGAATACCCCTCCATCATAAATCAGAGAGCGGGAGGAAGGGGAGCCACACGATAACCATCATGATCAGAATGAAAATCGTGTGGTGGAGGGAGAGTGCGCAGGGAGAGTGCGCAAACAAGAGTGCGCAACTGAAGAGCCCCTCTCTCTCTCTCTCTCTCTCTCTCTCTCTCTCTCTCTCTCTCTCTATATATATATATATATATATATATATATATATATATATATATATATATAACTGATCAGGGTGCGAACTGATTCGCACCTGACCAGTAGCGAATTGATTTATCAGCCATTGGATCTGGAGTTTGATCATGGATGAAATCCAATGGCCTCTATTTCTTCTGCTACTATCACTTAACGTTTGGGGTAATTTAGTCAAATTCCACTGAGTTCCTTTCTTCTCAGTCTCCTCCTCTGTTCCTCTTCAGATCTATCTTTCTCCTTCTCTCTCTGTCATCGAAGCCCCCCGAACCCATTTCGAAATCTCCTTCTCTCTCTCTCATCAAAGCCCCGCTCTCTCCACCCCCAATCGACCTTCAAAATCTCCATCACACCTCGCTCTCTCCAGCCCCAATTGACCTTCGAAATCCTAATCCTAACTTTCCATCTCCTACCTCCGATCTGAAGAGTCCGATTCCCGACGCCCCGACGCTCCCCTGTCTAGCCACCGCAGTTCGAAATCCCCTAGACGCCTCGCTCTCTCCACCCCCACTCGACCTTCGAAACCCTAACCGATCTCCATTTCCATCTCCATCCGTATATCCAAAATCATTGTTTACTGTTTTGAATTTTAATTCCAATTGTTCCATCTTAATTTTGTGAATTATTATTTATTGTTTTGAATCTTTTTTAAAATCTTAATTAGAAATATATGTTGTTTACAAATAATTTATATAATTGTATGTTGTTTGTAGGTATGAAGGCCAAGAAGGAAGTGCTAATGTCATGGATAAAATGCATACAAGAGAAGAAAAAGAAATCCTCCTCAAACAGAATTGACAGAAGAAAAAGAAATACTCCTCAAACAGAATTGACCCTTTTGCTGTATTAGATCATAATATTGGTAACAGAGAGATTCACTTCGACGTAGATGACATTTGCATGTTTTTGCATATGAATAAGTGTATAAACTGAATGGGTGAATTTGGGTTATCAGATGTGTACTTGTTATTTAAAAGAGAAAAGGGAAAATAATAGTAGAAAAAAAAAGTAGAAATGTTCTTGTAGATGCATTTCTTTCGGATAAAGCATGTTCCTAAACAAAAAATTTGATATACTACTGGTTCCTGGAAGTTAACCCTATCATGGTTAACACCTATAATAAGATCCAACCGATATTTCAGATATTTTGACTTTTGTTTTTGGACTTTTATCATTGGGACTAGTCTTGTTGATATGTATGGAAAGATTAGGAGGTTGGCGGTAGCTACTATTGTTTTTGATAAGAGGGAGAATAAGAATGCGGTATCTTGGAGTGCTTTGATATCTTGGTATGCGCATAATGGATTAGCAAGATATCTTGCAAGTGTAAGTGCCTTGTTAGCATGCTCTCAAATTGGGTCCTTGAAGTTGTGGAAATCGGTACAAGGGTTTATCACAAGGAGACATACTCTAGAGCGGATTTCAGGCACTGCAATGATTGAGAACTGAGTTTTTGCGATAGAGAGATTGAATTGCAAGATGGGGAAGTTAGCTTCTATCCCAAAAACTGAGCTTTTGTCTCATGATATTGATGAGAAACTGTAGGAAAAACTGAGTTTTTGTCTCATGATAGTGAAAGGCTGGCTATTGCCAGGGAAAGTGATTATCCTTCCCCTGGAAAGCATTCCAGTATTGTGTAGAGTCAAGCTGCCATTAATCAATGTTGCTTCAATTATGCACGATCTCAGTCACACTGTGTGAAAATTAAAAGACCACAAATACACTTGTAGAGCAAACAAGCAACCAGACCAAAAAGGCTTGTAGATTTCACCATTATAGTAAGTTAGTAACATAGTTTGATGAAGATATAATGGTAAACAAACTGTACATAGAAAGTAAAGGGCTGTTAATAATGAAAAAGAAACCTTAGAATGCTCTCGGATGAGAACCACAAATTATTAACAAATCATTTTCAACTGAAATTCAAAAAGCTACAGAACAAGATTTCTTCTACAACCTCACAGGAAAATCAAAATTTTTCCCAACTGAAAATCAAAATTTTTCCCAACCTCACAGAACAAGATTTCCCAACTGAAAATCAAAATTTTCTTACAAAATAATAAAAGACGTGAAAGAATGAAGCATCCATCATCTATCAAGCTGAGAATAGCTCTATCTACACCTCAGGAAGGACTTTTCACCTTTTAAGCCTTCAAATCCAGGTCAAGTGATCATCCTTCCCCTGGAAAACAATAAACATTGTAGTCAATTGGTTTGTTTGAAAATCTGGTATGAATTAAACATGTAGTTCATCACAAAAGCCACCAAGTTCAGTGAAGAGATACAACCAACATAAAAATTTTGAATATCATGTCTGCTGCTAAAGCTGATGCTCTGCTGCTGATGCTCTATCTCTTGAAGCTGAAACTCAAAACTTTCAAAGGCATAAACAGTTAAAAGTGTAATGTTATGATAGGGGATAAATTTAAATTATCAAAGATGCAAGAAAAACAAATCTGAATTTATATATGTGGCTCAGCATCACACTAATTTCTTCACTATCTAGGCTCAGAACTTTTTGAATATCACATTTCTTGAATTTTAGAAAAATTTCTGAGGAAGCATATTGAATGCATCACCAATAGTGTAATATACCATGTCAAAACCAATCTCATATTCAGAGAACCTATGTCAAAACCAATGCCATAACCAAAGAAGCAGCAGAAGTATATTTGTTGATGTCAAAACCAAGTGCAAAACTAAAAGATACTTAAATTAAGTTCGCTACTGATCAGATGCGAATTGGTTCGTACTTGATCAGTTCTCTATAAATATATATTCCCAAAGTTAAGTTCATCATTGCCTAGTTTCAGAAATTATCATCATATCATAATAGTGTGAATATCTTAACATTGAGTTCAAAGCATAATAGTGTGAATATCATCACAGCCATAACCAAAGTATTGTGTTCAAAGCATAAGCATTAACAGAAGTTCATCTTCAGCTAGATACAAAAAGTTTAGACATAAAAGTTCAATGAACCCCCACCTCCTTCAAAGGGAAGCAAAACTCAAAAAATTTAAACAAAATCAAATACTTCCCTCAATTCATATTATCGGAAGTGTCATCCTCACAGTCTCCAGTGGAGCAATCCACCTCTTGAGCATAAGTTTCACTAAACAAATAACAATAAAGATGAAATTAGTGAAGATCAATATTTAAAACAAATGACAATAAATGAGACCATAAAATTGGTTGACAATAAAATTGGTTGATAAATAACCTTTCTACTCTTTTTGGGCAATTTCTCGAATCATGCAAAACTTTTTTCATTCCGCACACATTACATGTTCTTGGTCGACCTTTGTATTGTTCTCGTATTGGCTTCCATCTCTTTCCACTAGGTCTTCCTTTAGTTTTGGCATGAAGAGGCTCTAGCACCATGATTTTGGAAGGTTTCATCCCTTTCCCACCATCTTCCGAAATTTTTTCATTTAACTCATCACTTTGCTTGCGTTTCAAACAATGTATCTCTTGAATAGTCTTGCACAAGTTATTGCGGGCCAATTCATAAATTTCATCATTAGTGACTCCTTCATCGGCAACTTGATTGGCTAAATGAGTTAACTCGGCAAAGCGATAAGCAAACTCTGGGATAGGGACGCCATCATTACATTTTCCACCTCCAACAACTCATTTTCCTTTCACATCTCGGCACCACCGCCTTACAACATATTGCTCCAGCAACTTACTTTGATCAAGGTATTTAAGAAATGCTAGAAGAAGTTTACAAGGGATCCCTTTGAACTCAAACATAAGGCACGAGCAACTTGCCATTTGATTAAGTTTGCAATACTTAAAAAATATATTTGATTCGGCCTTTCCACACAATTTAACACAATAAATTTCTTCACTACCATTATCTTCAACCAACACTACGTTGTATAACATACTTGAGCAAAGTTCCTTTTGAAATAAGAAGAAAATTTTCAATGTATACATTTGGGACATTTGCTTTTCCATAGGAAATAAGGTCTTCAATTTTGGTTGCAACTCACGAGTTCGATGTTCTTCTTTGAGTTCCTCCTCTCTTTGTCTTGCCAATACTCTTTCAAATTGAAAGACAAACTCATGCAAAGAAGTTTTTTTTGCCGTATGCTTCTTTAGAAAAGAATTCATGCCCTTACTTCTTTGGCTACTTGACATACCCGCCCAAAAATGAGTATTATTATAAATAGGAACCCATTTTTCACGCAAGCCATAAATTTCATTCAACCATTTATCATCTCCTAAATTATACTTATTAAGGATTGCTTTCCACTTTGCCTCAAAATCAGTAATACTTTCGGCATCATAAATATTTTCGTAGAAAGATATACTAAATTCTTTGTCAAAGGACTTTTCCTTCAATTTCTTCGGTACCTTATCTAAAATGTGCCAAATGCAATATCTATGATGCATTTGAGGGAAAACAATTTTGATTGCACCACCAATTCCAAGATCTTGATCTGTCACCATACGTAACGGAGGATGACCAATTACTTCTAACCATCTCTCAAATATCCATACAAAAGACTTTGTTTCTTCATTAGGAATCAACCCACATCCAAGAAAAACCGACTGCCAATGATAATTATTTCCGACAAAAGCTACAAATACCAACCCATGACGATTTGTATTGTGTGTTGCATCAAAAGACACCACATCACCAAAGTGTTTAGCATTTACCCTACCAATGTCATCCAACCAAAAGCAATGAGTTAAATGATCATTCTCATCGGTCTCATATTTATAGAAGAACGAAGGATTTTTGTATTGTTGCAATGCAAAATACTCTATCAACAATTGTGCATCAAAACCCCGCACTCCTCCCTCAAGTCTCTCTCAACATTACGAATATCCCTTTCTGTGCATCCAGTTTTATTAAACCCTCCACTACAACTTTCAAAGAATGCCATTTGCTTATGTGTAGAAATATTTATATTGTTAAATTGATTCATTAGTACCTTATTTGATTTAGAAACAATACGATTTCCCAGCAACAAGTGCATCCTTCTTGGTGAAGTAAGTCCATGATTATGAACTTCATTAAATTTTGAAATATACACCTCTTTCTTTGTGTAATTTCAACCAAATTAATGCATTGCAATTCATTCTAGCACTACCTCCCCTCCTAACCTTCTTAAGTCCGCTAACTTCTTCAACTTCATCTAACTGCTTCTTTTGCTCCTCTGCTTTTGAACAAACAAAGTATTTACTAACAAGCTCTCCTTTCACATATTTTGTTGAGCTATTACAGACCTCAAACAGTCCAACCTACCATAAGTTTTATAAAATTCCTCAGCCTCTTCTAAAGGGTTGAAAGTCATACCAACGCGGGGCTTCACATGGTCATCAACAATTGGGACAAGGGAACTTTGTGGCTCGATTATAGGATTATCCATGGCACTAGCACTTCCTTCTTGGCCTTCCATACCTACAAACAACATAAAACTAAATAAATAAAGATGTAAACAACATAGGATTCTAAAAAGATTCAAAACAATAAAGACTAATTCACAAAATTAAGATGGAGCAACTGTCCTTCTGAGGTCGAGCGAAAAGGTCAATTAAATCAACCCCAAAATTAATTAAATGAACATCATGAATGAAGAACCCTAAATTAACTGCTATTTGATAATGGGGTAATTCTCATAAAGATGTAAACTTTACTGATTTTGGATGTGTATAAACAATTTTTTAAAAAAACTTGAAGTTGAAATTTTACCTCTATCCAAGATGGAGATTGGTTAGGGTTTCGAAGATCGAGTGGTGGTGGAGAGAGCGAGGCGTCTAGGGGATTTCGAACTGCGGTGGCAAGACAGAGGAGCGTCGGGGCGTCGGGAATCAGACTCTTCAGATCGGAGGTATGAGATGGAAAGTTAGGATTTGGGTTACGAAGGTCGATTGGGGCTGGAGAGAGCGAGGTGTGATAGAGATGTCGAAGGTCGATTGGGGGTGGAGAGAGCGGGGCTTCGATGAGAGAGAGAGAGAAGGAGACAGGAGGGCTTTCGAAATGGGTTCGGGGGGCTTCGATGACAGAGAGAGAGAAGGAGAAAGATAGATCTGAAGAGGAACAGAGAGAAGAGACTAGAAGAAAGGAACTCAGTGGAATTTGACTAAATTACCCCCAACATTAAGTGATAGTAGCGGAAGAAATAGAGGCCATTGGATCTCATCCATGATCAAACTCCAGATCCAACGGCTGATAAATCAGTTCGCTACTGGTCAGGTGTGAATCAGTTCGCACCTGATCAGTTCTATATACTAGTATTATACACGTGCTGTGCACGTGGAGAAAATTTGGGGGGAATGAAAAGGGAAAAAAAATTTACCTACACGTGTGCTGCACGAGTTGGGTTATGGACAAAGGCCTTCTCCCATTATAGTAGTAGAAAGATATATATATAGGGTTGAGTTATGGACAAAGGCCTTCTCCCATTATAGTAGTATATATATATATATATATATATATATATATATATATATATATATATATATATATAGTTTTCTTCCGTGCAAACGGGTCGGAAGCGGGTCTGTTCGCACCGACCCGTGCGAACTTTGATCTGGACCGTTGGATCAAAGATCCAACGGTCCAGATTTTTTTTAATAAAATTTTGCCTTAACCCGTTGTTGGGAAGGACGGGTTAAGGCAAAATTTTATTAAAAAAAATAGCCTTAACCCGTTCTTAGGAAGGACGGGTTAAGGCTATTTATATTCATTTGTATTTCCATTCTGTTCGTCTTCTTCGGCGATTGCTCTCTCGCTCCTTCTTCTTTCTTCGACGAACCCAACGGAAAAAAAACCCTAATCCTTTTTCTAAACCCAAATCCTTCGTCGAAAACCCAAATCAATCCACTTACGCCCGCTCCCCCTCCTCCCAATTACAAAATCGAAACCCTACCTTCTCTTCCCCTCTTCGATACGAAATCAAAACCCTAATTCTCTTCCAAATCGATTGTTTGGCTTGATTTGGACCTATTTTGTAAGGTATACACTATTTCTTTACCTCAATAATCTATATTTGAATTATTTTTTTGAATTTGTGTGTAGTAAATTATTTAGAAATTGGAAAAAAATTTATATGCCTTAGTAGATTTTAGATGTAGAATCGGGTTGACTTCAAGTATATTCAATTGCCGAATTATGTTGCTTGCATTAGTAATTTGTAGAATTAGAATTGTATATACGAAATTAGTTAGAAACTTTTCAGTGCGGTTATGGTTGAAAACCCTGCAAACGACCGTAAAAAAATACGAAACTTTTCGAGTAGGTTCGTCTCACGTAGTACAAGCCACCCCAAGTTGTAGAAGCGAGTTTCGACTCACGGTTCGAGAGATACGGCCGCGTATCGCTTTCGGTTGAAAAAAACCAAGTAAAGCGGTACACGGCCGTATCTCCCGAACCATGACTCGAAACTCGCTTCTACAAGTTCGGGTGGCTTGCCCTACGTGAATTGGACCTAGTCGGAAAGTTTTATAATTTTCGGATGCCATTTGCGCGGTTTTGTTCAATTCCTCAAATGAGAAGTTTTTGACTTAGAATTTTGTAAGTGCGGTTAGAGTTGAAAACCCTTCAAACGACCTCCAAAAAATACGAAACTTTGCGAGTTGGTTGGTATCCCCTACGAGAAGCCAACCCAAGCTGTAGAAGCAAGTTTCGACTCACGGTTCGAGAGATACGGCCGCGTATCGCTTTCGGTTGGAAAAAACAACTAAAGCGGTACACGACCGTATCTCGCAAACCGTGACTCGAAACTCGCTTCTACAAGTTCGATTGGCTTGCCCTTTGTGAATCCGACCAAGTCAGAAAGTTTCATAATTTTCGGATGCCGTTTGTGCGGTTTTCTCAACTTCCTCGCATGAGAAGTTTTTGACTTAGAATTTTCTAAGTGCGGTTAGATTAGAAAACCCTTCAAACGACCTCCAAAAAAAATGAAACTTTGCGAGTTGGTTGGTGTCCCCTACGAGAAGCCACCCCAAGTAGTAGAAGTGAGTTTCGACTCAAGGTTCGAGAGATACGGCCGCGTATCACTTTTGGTTGGAAAAAAACAACTGAAGCCGGTACATGGATGTATCTCGCAAATCGTGACTCGAAACTTGCTTCTACAAGTTTAGGTGGCTTGCCCTACGTAAATTGGACCTAGTCGGAAAGTTTTATAATTTTCGGTTGCCGTTTGGGCAGTTTTCTTCAATTCCTCAAATGAGAAGTTTTTGACTTAGAATTTTCTAAGTACGGTTAGATTAGAAAACCCTTCAAACGATCTCCAAAAAATACGAAACCTTACGAGTTGGTTGGTGTCACCTACGAGAAGCCAGCCCAAGTTGTAGAAGTGAGTTTCGACTCATGGTTCGAGAGATACGGACGCGTATCGCTTTCGGTTGGAAAAAACCAAGTTTAGCGGTACACGGCCGTATCTCGCAAACCGCGACTCAAAACTCGCTTCTACAAGCTTGGGTGGCTTGCCCTACGTGAATCCGACCAAGTCGGAAATGTTTATAATTTTCAGATGCCGTTTGTGCGGTTTTCTTAAGTTTATTTTTTTAGAAGTTTTTGAGTCAGAATATTTTCTAAGTGCGGTTAGAGTTGAAAACACTTCAAACCTCCTCCAAAAAATACTCGGCTGTATTTCTCGAACCGTTAGTGGAAACTGACTTTTACAAGTTGTTGTGGCTTGCGCACTTATAAAAACACCATGCACAACGGTTTAGTACCCCTAACTGTTCTCCTTTTTACGGATTCTTAGGTATGGACAGTTTCGAAGGAAGTTCTGTTGCCGGAGAGAAATTTGTTCGTGCACAACAAATTGGCGAGTATCTTCCTCATGTTGACGAGCACCTAAAACCGAAGATTGGTATGACATTTTCCCACTCTTGAGGAAGCGGAAAAATTTTATTCATCATATTGCAAATGTGCGGGATTCTCTATGCGTAAGGGTGGAAATAAATATAAGGGAAGCAATGTAGTGGATAAATCCTATGTTTGTAATAAAGCCGGGGAGTCACCGAATAATCATAATGAAACTAGACGAGGTACAACTTCTAGAACGGGTTGCAAAGCTTTCGTTCGTGTCAAACTAAACCCACATAGTAATTCACAAAGTAATTCGTGAATTCTTTATTCGATAAATGAAGCACACAATCACGAATTTACTTCACCTGGTAGACGTCACTTGCTACCTCGAAACCGTGAATTGACTAAGACAGATAAAAAAGTAATTAGTCAACTTACTGAAGCTAATGTCCCTGTATGCAAACAAATGCTATTCTTTGAAGGTGCAAGTGGAGGTAATGAGAAAATTGGGTTCACTGAAACCGATGTCAGAAATCTCAGGAGAGACGAGATGGAGGGTTTAAAAGGACACGACGGACAAATGCTACTTGAATTTTTTGAATCCAAAAAGCAGACCGATCATTTATTCTATTTTGATTACCAATGTGATCCCGAAGGGCGATTGTCACATTGTATCTGGGTGGATGGTATTGCTAGAAAGAATTATGAAGTATTCGGGGATGTTCTCTGCTTTGACGCTACCTACAAAACAAACCGATACGGGATGTTGTTCGTACCATTTGTTCGATTCAACCATCATTGGCAATCAATATTCCTAGGTTGTGGGTTCATCCCCAATGAGAAGACATCCTCATTTGAGTGGTTCTTTGAAAAGTGGCGAGAAGCAATGGGCTTTGATCCGATCAACATCGTGACAGATGAGGATCGTGGGATAACTTCTGCAATTTCCAAAGTTTTCCCAATCACGTCACATAGATATTGCATTTGGCATATTTTGTATAAGCTACCGCATGAAGTGCGCATGCCGAATAACGTTGATGAGTTCAGGGATGCCTTGAAGACTATCATTTATACGGTGGAATTTAAAATAGAATTCGAACAGAAGTGGAAAATTTTGATCTCCCAGTACATACTGGAGAATAACAAATGGTTGAAGGAAAAATTTGAGATCCGCGAAAAATGGGCTCCTGTGTACGCAAGAGACTCATTTTGGGAGGGCATGTTGAGTACCCAATGTAGCGAATTGCTACATTCATCCTTGAAACACCATACTCATAAAAAGTACTCATTACATGAATTTGCCGTCATCTTTGACTGACTCTTAGTAAAACAAAGACACGATGAACTTAAAGAAACACATCGTAATCGTGAGGAGCGGCCAAAATTGAAGACCAAATGGGCATTGGAGTCACAAATGGCAGGAACATACACTTTGAAGATTTCCTACAAATTTCAACAAGAAGTTGTCAAAAGCTTATTACTTAATGTGAGTTTAATTGCGAGTATGGATACACCGGATAGTGCAGCTTATTCTGTAACAGTTTGTGGAAATTCAGAACCAGGGAGGGTGATTTCTTATTGTAAAATCACTGAAATTGCTAAATGCCCTTGTTCCATGTACGACTTCGTAGGCATTCTCTGCAAACATCTACTGGCAGTTGTTCAGTTCACAGATCACACCGCACTACCTGAACAATATATTTGTAGGCGATGGACCAGGGATCAACTGAGAAGAAGCAGTATACCGGTTCCCAATAGTATGGGCGACAATTTTGCCTCTCGTTATTGTGAACTGACTATGCACTCAAGACATTTGGTCGATCTTGGTTGTTCTTCAGAGCGAGGATATAAGTACATGCTCGACCACATGCTGAAGGGAATTGAAGGCTTTGCTAACATTGAGTCAGTGAACAGCACACCACATGAAGGTAGCGCACAACCTGAGAGTGGTGGACATGCACATGCACATGCACATGTAGGTGACCCTGCACAGTGCACCACAAAGGAGAGGCCTAAAGGGAGACGGTTGAAGTCTATAAGAGAAGGTCAAAAAATGAAGAGGCCAGAACTTTGCAGGACATGCCTTCGTGTCGTAGGTCACGATTCACGGAATTGTCCAAAAAATGTAGCAAGGTATTATATCAGAGATTTTGTATTTGTTAATTGGACTCAATGAATGTAAACTTGTTGTAGTCGGTACTAACCCATTCTTCTTCCTTATTTAGTGAATCGGTAGGGAATGAAGAAGCTCCAGACGCTGTAAAGAGTAATGATGATGAAGGCGAAGGTTCGTGCTAGGGGTTTTGATCTAATATGTATGCCATATCAAACTTTCAAGATAATCACCTAATAATTGCTGAATTTTATATTTTTTTGTGCAGATAATTATTAATTTCGACTCGATTATTAACTTATATTTTTTTTTATTTTTTGGTGTAGGTCCAGAATGAAACAAAAAAACGCGCCCAATGGAAAGAAGCAATCCGTTGAAAAATTCGTTGCTTTTGGATTGTATATATGTGGTTAATTGAATGTATCTGTTTGGTACAAGTAAATTAATGATGTATTTAATCAGAGTGTAATCTCTGTATGTCAATTTATTTTGTGTATTTGTGAACTACATATGTTGCTATGGATTTTGATCTTGTATTTGGGTAGCGAATGTTTATTTATGTCGAAATTTGTGAATTTTGAAGATGCGTGCCATTTGGGCAACTCGATCTGTTTGTGAATTATTTGGTAATGAAAATTGTCTGGATGCCGATGTGAACAGATTTATTATTTGTGTGGGAGATTGTGTACTTTGTGGATGATATATCTATATTGTCGAAAATTGTGAAAATGTACGCAGTATTGAAGAAAAGATGCTGCCAGATACTCTCTACTAAACCCGTTATTGAAGATAACGGGTTACGATAACTTAACCCGTCATCTTCAATAACGGGTTAAGTAGATAGATATTGGCAGTCCTTAACGAATACTTCACATGTAGGGGATGAAGTTCGGCCAATATCTCTCCACTTAACCCGTTATTGGCGTTGACGGTTTTATATCACCTAACCCGTTATTACCAATAACGGGTTAAGGAGATAGATATTGGCAGTCCTTAACCAGTACTTCACATGTAGGGGATGAAGTTTGGCCAATATTTCTCCACTTAACCCGTTATTGGCGTTGACGGTTTTATATCACCTAACCCGTTATTACCAATAACGGGTTAGGTTGAGATTTATTTACAGAACTTTCCACTTTGTGGACTATATCTTATTTTGTTGATACATATACATATTTGTTCATTCACAACAAATAACTTAGTGAACTTTCATCTGTGTTGGATATATCTTCTTTTGTTGATACATATACAAAATTGTCCATTCACAACAAGCCATTTGCAACAACAAATTTATTCATATATCAAACATTACAAACTGGCAAGAACAAGTTGTAGGAAGATACATAGAATGCGTACATAACTCAAGCAAATTGACATTACAAAGTCATCCTTTGACACTCTACTCCAAAATTGAAATTAATTTAGTATATAAGTACATGCTCGGTTTCTTCTCAAAGTGATAGGAAGGACTGCTGACTCTGCCTTTTTTTGATTGCATAAGTAGCAGTTATCCCCCCTACATACAATTTAGTTCACTACTATTACACGGAGGTAAAAATTCTCCGCTTCGTGGGATAGCGTAGTAGTGGGTGTAACCGTATATTCAAAGTACTTGACAACTTCTTGACACGCACTCCTCATATTCGTACTATTTGTTGCACGATTGTGAGGTGTGCATGACAAGAAGTTGAAAAGTAGCATGAATACACTGTGGCACCCACCACTACTCCGTCCTACGAAGCAGAGAATTTTTACACTCTGTGTAACAATAGAGAACGAATGTGTATGAAAGGAGGACAATTGCTACTTATGCAAACGCATCTAAAAGCTATAAGAAAGAAGATTGAGGGAAATGAAGGGAAAAAAAAGGCAGAGCCGGTGGCCCTCCTTACCACTTGAGAGAAATCAAGCATGCACTTGTACACTGAAATGTTCATGCACAAGTTTCTCTACTTCTGCATCTTCATACACAAGCACAATTGTAGGCGACCATCTTTGAACTCAAATTTCTTCTATAGGCTCAAACTTTTTCCTCCCTATTTAGAAGAAAAGATTATCTTGAAGAGAAGAAGAGAAGATTGATTCCTCATATTTTTTCATTTACTGAGTTATGAACTGAAGTCTCTCATTTGAGTTATCTTGAAGAGAAGAAGATAAGACTCATTTGAGTTATGAACTGAAGTCTCTCAGTTATAGGGAAGATTAGAAGGAGGGGAGCATGATATGACAGCAATCTTGTACACAACAATGCTCATCAATAGGGCTGAATCAAAACAAGTGGAAGAAGAAGACAAGGAGGGATCAAAACAAGAAGAAGAAGACAAGAAGCTTAAATTTTTGATATCCACCAAAGTATGATACAAGTCTCCAAAAAACAGTAGCAAGGACAGCAATTGTCTCCAACAAATTGATACAAATCTCAAAATGTACAGACCATGTCTGTAAATTACACCTGGATAACCCGTTGTTGGTGACAACGGGTTAATTACCGTTAACCCATCGGCACCAAGAACAGGTTAAGTATACTTGATCTATGCCAAAACTTGGTCTCTACATGATGAACCACTGCCAATCTTTGTCAACGTAACTCGTTGTTACGGATAACGGGTTACATTAACAAAGATCGTTATCGCCAACGACGGGTTAAGTACACTTAAATTTGCAGAAGTTTATGGCTACATGCATAAGTAGATGGCGAAGTTCTGCCAATATATGTTAACTTAATCCGTTATTGACGATAACGGGTTAAGTATTTACAACCCGTTATCTTAAATAACGGGTTAAGTGTACCTATATCGGCAGTACTGATAATTATTAAATCGTATGTAAAAAAATGTGTAAACAAGTTTGTAAATATAACATATAAAGTAGTGCACTTATATAAGCTCAATTTATGACGGGTTATTCAAACACCACATTGACCTTACTAAAACCTGCTGCAAAAAAACTGCTCATAAAATTTTATATAATCTGCTTTCCATAGATGTTCGTTACGCGATTTCAAATTTTATTTGTAAACAAAATTTTTAAAATCATTTACACGATTTCAGTCAGTCCGGTTTAAACAATTATGTTAGATATAATTTTTGGTTGGGTTAGAGTACTTTGTAGGGTTAGAGTAGGGTTACAGTAGGTTAAGGGCAGGGTTAGGGTTAGCGTGGGTTAGGGGTTTGGTTAGATCTTGTTTTTAATTTATTTCAATTCCTCGCCACGTAACTAACCAATATAAAATCGACATCATCAAATGAATATAAAAATTAACGCATATTAATTTAGCATTTTGTTTCTTAAAAAACAATTAAAAAAAATTGTAGGTTAGGGTTAGAGTTATTATAGGGTTAGTAGGTTAGGGTTAGCGATTAGGGTTAGGGTTAATGTAGGGTTAGGGTTTCCACTCTTTTTCACTTCGTATTAGAACAAGTTCAAAAATGGGAATAACCTAAAGTACATAGCCAAATGTAGATCCCCCACGTGTCTACAAAAAACCAACTGTAGATCCCCACATGTAAAGAGAAAACCACATGTAGCATTTGTTGGTTTTTTGGAAGCCATTGATAACACCTGTATATCCCCACATGTACCCTATACAAGAAAAAAACACATGTACATCCCCACATATAGCGTATACATGGAAAAAACACATGAAGATCCCCACATGCTGATATCCCTAATGGAAAAGCCTGACCAGATGCGTCACGTGATCCGCATCTCGTCATCAGATCCAATTAATTGGCCATCAAGAACTGGATCTGTACATAGGGTTTTTTCCATATATAAGCTACATGTGGGGATGTATATGTGGTTATGTAGTTTAGGTTTTTTCCATATTGAAGTGTCTGCAATAATAGTAGGCGGGTGCTGAGTTCTGCTTGTTTAGCTTGGTACTTTTTCCCACTTAGGTGTATGTTCAAAGTTTTCTGGCTTGTGGTGGTCACTTAGCTTATATGGGAAAAAAACCACATGTAGATCCCCACATATAGCCTATATGGGAAAAAAACCACATGTAGATCCCACATGTAGCCTATATGGGGGAAAAACTACATGTAGATCCCACATGTAGCCTATATAGGACAAAAACCACATGTAGATCCCACATGTAGCCTATATGGGGGAAAAACCGCATGTAGATCCCCACATGTAGCCTATATGGGGAAAAAACCACATGTAGATCCCACATGTAGCCTATATGAGGGAAAAACCACATGTAGATCCCCACATGTACCCTATATATGGGAAAAACCATATGTAGATTCCCACATGCATGTACAAAAAGACCAATACATATGTGGTATTTCGCTGTGATGATGATGGTATCCCTAATGGAAAAGCACGAACGCGTTATTAGAGCGCCACGCCACCAGATCTTTTTCTCTTCGTGGTAGAACAAGTTCAATATGGAAAAAAACTAAAGTACATAGCCAAATGTAGATCCTACATGTAGCCTACATAGCGTCAAATTGATTGACTGATGGATGGATGGATTCATTAATCTGAGAATTTAGAACGGCCCGTTAATGTGCTACAAGTTAACGACTTGTACTACAAGTAAAGATTATTGCCATGTTGTACATGTGGTTCTACATGTTGCAAAGTAAAATCTAAAGGTGGGGATCTACAAATATTAACCTAATTAATCAAAACAAAAAACAAACACTCACTACTAACCATAACCCTACACTAACCCTATCTTAACCTAACCCTAACCCTAACCCTAACCCTAACCCTTGGGTTGAAATCTCATAATTTATTTTTTGAACTTTTTCACCACCAATAACACGTTCAAATTTATAGTGGTTAGTTACGTGGCAGTAAATGAAAATTAATAAAAAATATAAATAATTATGGGCATATTAATGTCACCTTGCACAGTTCAGGAGACAATTCAAACTTGTAGAAAACTCGTTATTCACAATTCAGGAGACAATTCAAACAAAGAGTGAAGAGAAATTTGTAGAAAACCCAAAATTTCAAACTCCCTAACCCGTTATTCACAAGAACGGGTTAAGGGACCTTAACTCGTTATTCATAAGAACGGGTTAAGTAAGTAGATTTTGGAAGTATATTTTGAAAACTTGGATAAGGTCCTCCCAATAACTCTCCACCTAACTCGTTTTTGTGAACAACGGGTTAAGTGAACTTAACCCGTTATTCACAAGAACGGATTAAAGAGAGCGATATTGGCAGTGCTTTGGTCTGTAGGAGTTAAAGGACTACCAATATGGCTCTACCTAACACGTTGTCGTGAAGAACGGATTAAGGTCACCTTACACGTTGTTCACAATGACGGGTTAAGAAGAGCCATATTAGTAGAACTTTAGTAAGACATGGTCTGTAGGCCTCCAATGGACTGTCAATATCTCTCTACCTAACACGTTGTCGTGAAGAACGGGTTAAGGCCACCTTACACGTTGTTCACAATGACGGGTTAAGAAGAGCCATATTAGCATAACTTCATTAAGACATGGTCTGTAGGCTTCCAAAGGACTGTCAATATCTCTCTACCTAACCCGTGCTTAGTGATAACGGGTTAAGCTCAAATAACCCGTTATCGTCAATAACGAGTTAAGTATAGATATTTATGCAGCACTTTTGTTTGTGTTTGGCTGTGTACATTTTTCCTGATACGGAAACAACTTCATCAAATGTTTCTCACAAATTCACCTACAACATCACATCAAAGTATAATACAACAGATATCTTCACAAGAAAATTGTAGGCGTACAAATGTACAATGTCAACCAAACCACTTAATTAATTGAAATGAATTCAATTTTCAAAAATTTACACCAAAATTATACATATCAAGTTGCACATGTCCAAAATAAAAAAATTACAAATTAAGGCGTTCTCCACTTTGGCTTACACACCATGCCCGGTATTCACCTACAACAATTTATCAACATAGAAAAAAACAATACGTTAGTTACTGCAATAACAAAATCACTAACCAAAAGATACGCTATTACAGAGAAGTAGAGACTACCGTCTACGACCACGCGGCTTGCCACCGCTTGGTGTGAATTGATTGGGAGGGTTCCGCTTCCTTTGAGGATTTCGCCGTCTGCCTTGTGTCTGGGGAGAATCAGGATCATCCGACAACTGTTCCTCATCAACATCTTCGGGATTTGGCTGTTCTTGTAGTTGTTGTGGCTCGGTGATGCGAATTCCCCTACTCACAGTTTGTTTTCGCCTATAACCTGTTGATGGCAAGTTGGCTCTCAAATAGGCCTCAACTTGTGGACCTTCACCCGCATCCTCCAGAGTACGACGGCACG
The DNA here is from genome assembly GCA_017893485.1 of Hemerocallis citrina. Taxonomy (NCBI): domain Eukaryota; kingdom Viridiplantae; phylum Streptophyta; class Magnoliopsida; order Asparagales; family Asphodelaceae; genus Hemerocallis; species Hemerocallis citrina. Next base: position 132,731,171 of record CM030364.1, on the reverse strand, counting down.
GGGCTAACATCTCCCGGATTACCTCCTTGAAGCACTCGGGTATCCTAGTCTTCAGGATGCGAGCAGCTGTTCGAACAACCTCCCATGCATTTTCAATTTACAGTTGGTGAAAAATTCCAATTTAAACATCATTCATAATTAGCGGCATCAATTAAATACAGTACATGCGTACAAACTATATGAAATTTGACTGACCGTTTTTCGATATGTCTCAGCCCTTGGTTGGTACATCGGCTGGGAGGAGGAATATGCTGGAGGTGGTTCTGCCTGGGTAGGGAAAATCGGAAGTTGCACACCAGCTGGTACGGCGGCCTTTGGAGAAACATACAACCGGGTTATTCACTTGTACCACATCATGTATGCCTGCTGGAGGGAGCCATCATATGGTATCGCGACGTACATCATATTCGGTGTCATTTGCCGCCGCATGGTGTTCCAGCTGGCTACATGGTAACGATGGTAATCAGCCCAATCGAAGTTGGGCACTCGTCCCATTCCCCTGACCTCGTGCAACTTTTTATCATAAGACCTGACCTCGGGAATCTTCTGTTAATATCCGAATTGCCGCAGGACTCTATTAGGATACTGGAACTTGACAACTCCAAAATTCACAAGAGGTGCAGCCGTCAACCAAAGAGATCTGTCTACGCAGACTGGAGGAACCCGTTGCAACCTGTCAGCCGTGTACGGTTCCCAATTGACGAACTCATCCCGCAAGTTGTCTAACTCATCTCTGTAGTAGGTTAAAGATTGGCGTGGGTTATCGACCCACGTGTGTCGGCCCGCCCAATATGCTCCTAGAGGAGGTAACAACTTCGCTGCCCCCGGGACGGCTGCCCAATCCGGTGTAACCTCAACAATACGGGGACGTCCGATGTGGATGCGTTCCCAACTCCAGATCTGCAGTAGCACCATTGGGCCACCCATCTGTACGCTACCTAAAGAACATGTGCACAAAAACCTATATAGTAGCGCCAGTGCCGCACTCCCCCAACTAAAACGACCCGCATACCGGAAATCTTCCAACAACCGTGGGTACATTAGCGGCACGATTGATCCGGATGAGTTTGGGAAGATAAGTCCCCCTATCAAACTAAAAATGTATGCACGTGCATAGTACGTCAGGGTTTGCTCGTCCGAATCGGCGGCCAAATATTCCTCCTCGAACTGAAATTTTAACCAGCTGATGTACAGTGATTTACCATCGAAAGTTTTAGCCATCACTTCTTCCTCCGCTTTATCTTTCACAGCTTCTATTTGTTCATACAATAAATTTTCATCAAAATTTGCGGGTACATTTTCGCGGATTTCTTTTTCAACGGCCTCTTTTTTTTCGTTAACTATCAACTGCAGGTCGATACCGAGTAAGTCACGAACAACTTCAACTCGATCGAAGTCCATGTTCCCCATCACGGCAACCCCATCTATTGGTAGTTCAGTTATCATTGCCACATCTTGTAGGGTCACAGTCATCTCACCCACTGGTAGGTGGAATGTGTGGGTCTCCGACCTCCATCGCTCGACCAGAGCTGTAAGGAGTGGCCGATCTAGCTTCACTGAGTGAATAAATCTAGCTCTGTAGAAACCGGCCTCCACCACATACGGCCTGATACGGGGGTCGAAAGGAAGAACTGCGTGCTTCCGAAAATTACATTTTTTATCGGACCCATTCCACACGGCTTCGGATCGGTGTTTCAGTTGCAAGGTGAGTATGCTTGTGTCCAAGGGTCCGGGTGATGTAACGGAAACCGAGGACGATGGACCAGCCTCAGCAAATGTGGATTGACGGCCACTAACCTACACGAATAAATATAACAAATGTTATTATTGAGATAATGTTACATATTCGTATTTAAAACCAATAATAATAATCAATCTTACCTCAGTAGTTGGTGCGCCACTAGTGCTTTCGGACGGGATTCTCGGTTGCCTTGTTCTTGCCATTTATCTATCTAACAAAAAATTTAAAATGTGGTTGGTACAAATGACAACAAAACAAACATACCGAGATTGTGCGGAAAAACACACGAATGAAAACAAAAAAAGGACTGAATGTGAAATTGGTTGAATTCACGTAGCATAAGTCACCCCAAATTGTGAAAGTGAGTGTCAAATCTCGGTTGAAGAGATACGGGCGTGTAAGATGGTTTAGGTGGTAAAAAAACCCAAATAAACCGATACACGGCCGTATATCTCGAACCGTAATACCAAACCCACTTCTACATGTTGAGGTGGGTTGTGTTTGAGTGAGATCAACCAACTCGCAAAGTTTCGTATTTTTTGGACGACGTTTGAAGTATTTTCAACTCTAACCGCACAAAAATATTGAAAGTCATTAACTTATAATGCAAGGAACGTGACAAAACCGCACAAATGGCATCAAAAATTTATAAAACTTTCCCAATTGGTCGAATTCACGTAGCGCAAACCACCCAAACTTGTAGAAGTGAGTTTCGACTCACAGTTTGCAAGACACAAACCGTATACCGCTTTATAATGATTTTTTTCAACCAAAAGCGATACGCGGCCGTATCTCTCGAACCGTGATTCGAAACTCACTTCTACAAGTTGGTTTGGCTTCTCATAGGGGACACCAACCAAATCGCAAAGTTTCGTATTTTTTGGAGGTCGTTTGAAGGGTTTTCTAATCTACCCGCACTTAGAAAATTCTAAGTCTAAAACTTATAATGCGAGGAAGTTGAGAAAACCGCACAAACGGCATCCAAAAATTTTAAAACTTTCCAACTTGGTCGGATTCACGTAGGGCAAGCCATCCGAACTTGTAGAAGCGAGTTTTGAGTCACAGTTTGCGAGATACGGCCGTCTACCGCTTTACTTGGTTTTTTTTCAACCAAAAGCGATACGCGGCCGTATCTCTCGAATCGTGAGTCGAAACTCACTTCTACAAATTGAGTTAGCTTCTCATATCGGACACCAACCAACTTGCAAAGTTTCGTATATTTTGGAGGTCGTTTGAAGGGTTTTCTAATCTAACCGCTCTTACAAAATTCTAAGTCATAAACTTCTCATGCGAGGAATTGAAGAAAAACACACAAACGGTATCTGAAAATTATAAAACTTTCCGACTTGGTCGAATTCACGTAGGGCAAGCCACCTGAACTTGTAGAAGCGAGATTCGAGTCACGGTTCGGGAGATACGGCCGTGTACCGCTTTACTTGGTTTTTTCAACCGAAATCGATATGCGGCCGTATCTCTCGAACCGTGAGTCGAAACTCACTTCTACAACTTGGGTTGGATTCTCATAGGGGACACCAACCAACTAGCAAAGTTTCAAAATTTTTGGATATCGTTTGAAGAGTTTTCTAATCTAATCTAACCACACTTACAAAATTCTAAGTCAAAAAACTCTCATGCGAAGAAGTTGAGAAAACCGCACTAACGGCATCCCAAAATTATAAAACTTTTCGACTTGGTCGAATTCACGTAGGGCAAGCCACCCGAACTTGTAGAAGTGAGTTTCGAGTCACGGTTTGCGATATACGGCCGTGCACCGCTATACTTGGTTTTTTTCAACCGAAAGCGATACGCGGCCGTATCTCTCGAACCGTGAGTCAAAACTCACTTCTACAAATTGGGTTGGCTTCTCATAGTGGACACCAACCAACTCACAAAGTTTCAAATTTTTTGGATATCGTTTGAAGGGTTTTCAACTCTAACCGCACTTACAAAATTCTAAGTGGAAAAATTCTCATGCGAGGATGTTGAGAAAACCGCACAAACGGCATCCGAAAATTATAAAACTTTCCGACTAGGTCCAATTCACGTAGGGCAAGCCACCCGAACTTGTAGAAGCGAGTTTCGAGTCATGGTTCGGGAGATACGGCCGTGTACCGCTTTACTTGGTTTTTTTCAACCGAAAGCGATACGCGGCAGTATCTCTCGAACCGTAAGTCGAAACTCGCTTCTACAACTTGGGGTGACTTGTACTACGTGAGACGAACCTATTCGGAAAGTTTCGTATTTTTTTACGGTCGTTTGCAGGGTTTTCAACCATAACCGTACTGAAAAGTTTCTAACTAATTTCGTATATACAATTCTAATTCTACAAATTAATAACGCAAGCAACATAATTCGGCAATTGAATATACTTGAAGTCAACCTGATTCTACATTTAAAATCTACTAAGGCATATAAATTTTTTCCCAATTTCTAAATAATTTACTACACACAAATTCAAAAAAATAATACAAATATAGATTATTGAGGTAAAGAAATAGTGTATACCTTACAAAATAGGTCCAAATCAAGCCAAACAATCGATTTGGAAGAGAACTAGGGTTTCGATTTCGTATCGAAGAGGGGAAGAGAAGGTAGGGTTTCGATTTTGTAATTGGGAGGAAGGGGAGCGGGCGTAAGTGGATTGATTTGGGTTTTCGACGAAGGATTTGGGTTTAGACGAAGGATTAGGGTTTTTTTTCCGTTGGGTTCGTCGAAGAAAGAAGAAGGAGCGAGAGAGCAATCGCCGAAGAAGACGAACAGAATGGAAATACAAATGAATATAGATACCCTTAACCCGTCATTCCCAAGAACGGGTTAAGGCTATTTTTTTTAATAAAATTTTGCCTTAACCCGTCCTTCCCAACAACGGTTAAGGCAAAATTTTATTAAAAAAAATCTGGACCGTTGGATCAAAATCTTTGATCCAACTGTCCAGATCGAAGTTCGCACGGGTCGGTGCGAACAGACCCGCTTCAGACCGTTTGCAATCGAAGAAGCCTCATATATATATATATATATATATATATATATATAGAGAGAGAGAGAGAGAGCGAGGAGCCTTTAGTTGTGCACGCCTCTGGTGCGCACAGTCATGCGCACGCGCTATCAGCCGTCCGATCAAAAATTCAATCATGATCAAGATCTTAAGGTTGTGGTTGCTTCCGCTCTTTTCACTTATCCTCGGGGTAATATGGTCATTCCCCTACCTTAATACCCCCTCTCTCCTTCTCTCTCAGTCACTTTCTCTTCTTCTTTCTCCCTCATCTACACCCAAACCCGATGCCCCAAATTCGGAAACCCTAGCTCCAAATCCCTTTGATTCCCCAAATTGAAACCATATTCTCTTTCTCCAAATTGAACCCTCATGTCGGAATCCATAGCTCCTCCAAATCGAGCCTCCTCTCGTCAGCTCCGACCTCCCCCTACTCCCCTTTAAAGATCCCGAAACCGTAGCTCCTCCTTACTCAACCTTCCTCCACCTTCTCCAGAGTTAAGAAATACTTAGCTCCTCTCGATGCCCCTAATCCTGGCTCTGAAATCTCCCTCTAATCTGACGAATTTATGAACATGTATAATTTTTGTTCTTTTTTTTGCCATCCTTTTTTTAAAAGAAATATATTATTGAAGCATGGTTGAATATTATTATTGTATTAGGAAATTGATAGTAATGATTTTTAGAATTAATCAGAATATTATAATTCAAATGCTAACCACAAAAATTTGTGATTTTAGGTTAATTTTTTTATTTGTCCCTAAATTGATAACTGCGTGGTTCTAGAATGGACTCAAAATTGCTCAAACAAACTACATAGGTAAATTTAACGCTTTTAGTTGAATTTGAATCAATCTTTAGTCATATTGTCTTTTAAATTTGTAGTTTGAGCTTTGACTAAGTATCTTTTTATTGTGTTTTGATTAGTGGAGGCATTACACAAGTAGATTTCGACTTTGGAGATAGTTCCGAAGACACTCATGCTTGAGGGAAGTTCCTCATTCCGTTTATTCCTTTTAAAATTTATTTTTAACTCTATTTTATTGTGTGTTGGTGTAGGCAACGATGACAAACAATATTTTAGACAAGCTTTAATAAGAAAAGGAATGTTTCTTCTGTTTGTGTGCTATGTTTATGTTGTTTATGAGCATTCCGAGCTCTATTTATGTTGTTTCGAGGCATCTTGAGGTATGTTTATGTTGTTTATATGCATATTAAGCTCTGTTTGCAATATGTTTATTTTGTTTTCATGCTGCAGTTTTGAGCTCTCTTTTCAGCATTTTTTGAGTCGTCTTTGACATTTGTTTGAGCTCTTTGTACAGGCTTCTATCAAATGTTTGTTGAGAACAAATATCAGATTATGGTTGGAACTTGTTGGCATGGCATAATATTGCAGCCCAAGTGACATCATTATAGAATCCCAAAGAAACTGAACAGCAAATATCAGATACTCAAGCAAATTCAAATTGAACAACAAGCTCAAAGTTCAATTCAAATCATAAACTGATTTGTCATCACTGCCTACACCAACACACACAAAAGAGTGAAAGATCAAACCCCAAAATGCATAAATGAGAATAAATACTTCCCTGAGATATAATAGGTGTCAATCTTGTTCCAATAGCATCAATATTTTTACCTTAATTCAACCATTACCTACAAAAACATTAAACTTCAAAACGCAACGATGTTTGAACAAGTGAATGGAAAACATATAAACATATAGAATGAAAGATTGATAAATTACCTCAATTCATATCATCAGAAGTCGGGACCTATCAGTACTAGCCTGATAAATTACAAAAATATTAACTTCCAATGTTCAGTTGCAAACATGGCTATCAGTATGAATAATGCAAACACTTAATAAAACAAGGCACAACAACTCAAGCTGTTGTCTATTGATTGAAATAAATTAGGCAATTTAATCAAAAAAAATTCTGAAGTGCATACTATCCTCAATTCATGCTTCTTCACTAATATTGCAATTAAATTCCAGAACTATAATTGAGTGAGATCCACCTACTACTTATAATTATCCCCAAAACTACTTATCACCCATCAAATTCCGGACCTAATTTTTCTTCAACAAAGTACAATCCAAAAATGTTAAAATATTTATACTTGATGATTAATGTGAGGAATTGAGAGAAAGCAGTGAGGTCAGGACCTAGGGTTTCGGAGAGGTGGATATGGAGTTCGAGATGGAGCTCAGGGGAGGAGCATCGGGAGGCATTGGGGAAGGGTGCTCGATTTGGGGATTAAGGTTTTGATTTGGGGGTGATGGGAGCGTGAGAAGGAGAGGGGAGAAGGAGAGCGCGAGAACGAAGAGGAAAGCCGATGAGATTTGGGGATATCGATTTGGGGAAGAGCAGTTCGTTTTTTTTTTCGAATTTGGGGAGAGGAATCGAGCGGGATGAGGGATCGCTGAAACAAAGGAGAGAAGGATGAGAGGAGAGGGTGGGTAGGGGAAAAGACTCATTTGCCTCCATTTGTAAGTGAGAAGAGCAGATAGATTTTGATCCGTTCGATCGGGATCATGTTGAAGTTGCAGATCCGACGGCTGAGAGCGCATGCACACAACTGTGCACACCAGAGGCGTGCACAACCGAAGGTTATATATATATATATATATATATATATATATATATATATATATATATAGGAAAAAGGGGTTTGAGCAACTTGCTCATTTAGTAAATAAGCAATTGATGATGTGGCATACATGTGATTGGAAAATCTTTAAAAGGGTTAGTTGTCCAATGTATCACATACATGCCACATAATCAATTGCTCATTTATTAAATGAGCAAGTTGCTCATATCCCTTTTACCCTATTATATATATATATATATATATATATATATATATATATATATATATATATATATATATATACACACACACACACATATATAGACACACACACACACACACACACACACACATATATATATATATATATAGAGAGAGAGAGAATAAAATTTAATATGTTAATATAACTTAATAGAGAGTGTGCAACCTTTTCTTGTACTCCCAATTTGCATCTCACTCTTTATATTGTAAAATCAACATATCTACATTCATTTACATATTAATTAATTTTACTTTCACTTTCTCTGTTTAGCTAATTCATGTGATCCTTTAGAGAGAAAAAATGTTACGAATTTGAATATTGAAATTTTTAGTAAACATTGCAGAATAAAATTATTGTCGTATATTGTTGACCTGTTGGGTGCCCTAGAACAGATAGGACCCAAACCAGATCCAAAAAAAAAATGAATAGACCCAGATCCAGACACGGACCCATGGACATAAGGTAGGGTCTGGGTATCTCACTACCTAGCCCAACCTGACCAGACAACAGAGCTACCTAGTTACAATGAGTTCGGTGATCCGCTCATCGCCTGAGCTACACCAACAACTCGGTGCTCAGCATAGCCCTAGCTATTCCAACAACTCATTAACTCACTACATAAGTACGATGATCCGCTCGTTGCTCACCACTCAAGCTACTCCAACAACTCATTAACTCCATACAATGAGTTCGATGCCAATCTCATAGCTCGAGCTGCCCCAAAAACTCATCAACTCTCATACAATGGTTCGGTGCTCCGCTCGCCGTTCGAGCGACTCCAACAACTCATCAACTTTCTACAATAAGTTCGGTGCTCTGCTCACTGCTCGAGCTACACTAACAACTCACAGACTCCCTATAATGAGTTCGGTGCTCCACTTGTCCCTGAGCTACACCAACAACTCAGTGCTCAGCTCATCGCTCAAGCTACTCCAATAACTCGAAGAAATGAAGATCGGGGCTCAGCTCGTAGCACTAGCTACTCTAAAAACTCATTTACTCCTACAGTGAATTCAGTGCTCTGCTCGCTGCTCGAGCTACACTAACTCGCCAACTCCCAACAACGAGTTCAGTGCTCCGATCGTCACCCGAGCTACACCAACAACTCGGTGCTCTACTCGAAGCAATGAAGTTCGGAGCTCAACTCTTTGTTTTAGCTACTCCCAAAACTCAATAACTCTCTATAATGAGTTCGGAGCTCCACTCGCCACTCGACCTGCCCGAACAACTAATTGAAACCATAGAATGAGTTCGATGTCCCGCTCGCTGCACTACTCCAACAACTCGCTAACTCCCGACAGTGAGTTCAATGCTCTGCTTTTCGTCCAAGCTACACCAATAACTCGATGCTCAACTCGTCGCCAGAGCTACTCCAACTCAAAGCAATGAAGTTCGGGGCACAGGTCGTCACCCTAACTATTCCAACTACTCGTTAACTTCATACAATGAGTTTGGTGCTCTACTCATTGTTTGAGCTACTCCAACAAACTCAATAACTCCCTACAATGAGTTCGGTGCTCCGCTCATCACCCAATCTACTCCAACAACTCGAAACAATGAAGTTTGATGCACAACTCGTTGCCCTAGCAGCTCCAACAACTCATTAACTCCATACAATAAGTTTGGTGCTCCGCTCATCACTCGAGCTACTCCAATAACTCATAACTCCACACAATGAGTTCGATGCTTAACTCGTCGTTCAAGCTACTTCAACAACTCTTTAACTCCACACAATGTGTTTAGTGCGCCGCTTGTCGCCAGAGCTACACCAACAACTCGGGGCTCAGCTCGTCGGCCTAAATGCTCCAACAACTCATTAACTTCATGCTAATGTTGAAAAAATGTGCTAGGCTATACGCTATAGCGCGCTACGTAGCTAAACCCTCCCCTTCCCGCTACATAGCGCATGTGTATAACACAATGCAGGCGTAGCAGTGCGCTATATGTGCATAGCGCACGCTATAGTGCTCACGCTACATAGCGGTGCGCTATGTGCGCTACACATAATGTTTTTTTTATTTCCCCTTTTCTTTCCTTGCTGATAGTCGAAAGGACCAAGTTTTTATTTTGGGTTTCTGTTTAGGGTTTGACAAGGAGCGACGACTGGAGTGGCGAGCGGTGACGACAAGGGCTTCTGGCGACTAGAGCGGCTAACACCCCGCACAATAGTATATAACTATTTTGTATTTTAATCCATGCACGTCTTAATGAATTTTTTTCAATTTTAATTGAGTAAGTGTTGAAACTTATTATTATTCTATATGTTTTGAACTCAACGAAGGTGCAATTGTAGAACCGGAGTGGTGATACCTTCTCAATTAAGTCGTATATTAGTCTTAACTATAATTGAGTTAGGACGTATAATATTGAATTATTATGGTGATAACACGATTTCATATGTGTATGTACAAATTGTATTGACATTATTTGTTTGTATTTCAATTTCTATTTGAATAAAAATTTTGTGTGAGATTCGTTGTAATTTAGATCCTTTAATTGGACTAAATGTGACTCAAACTAAACCCAAATAAACTCAAATTGACCCAACTTGACCTAAACATTTGTAGTGTGACTTGTCATGTAACAAAAAGGAAAAAAAATGAACCAAGCCTAGGTGGCTGGCCAAGTGTTTTGGAGGGAAGCTTTGGAGGGGTTTCAATCCAAATGAAGTGGAATCTAGGGATTAGCATTGGGAATACAAGGTACTCTAGTGTTTTAGGAGTCCCAAGCAAACCCTTAACCACTCTCTCACTCAACCTTCTCTCACCTTAAGACCAATCTTGACCAGATCTGACCCTCCCCCCTCCCTCTTTTTCATTTTAAACCCCCCTCCCAAGCAGTACTAGCCATTTACACCTCCTACTTTCTTCTATGTTGAATTCTACACTCTTCTACACCTCCAAAACCATTCTCTCTACACCTAGCTACTGATTTGGAAAGGGAGAAGTCTAGGAGAAGAAAAGAGGAGGCCAAGAAAAGGAGAAGAGGCAAGGTGCTCAAGTTCGAGGCAAGGAAAAAGGCTAAGAAGCAAGGAGCTAGAAGAAGGAGTTGAACTACAAGATAAGATGAGTGTTCCTAAACCTTATGAATGTTTTAATTGTTGTGAAATGGTTGGATTTTAGTTTCAATTCGTTCATGATGCCTAAAAGTGATTGCATGCAAAAGATTAGAAGTCCAAAGGCTAGATTCTTGCTAAAAGAAACCAAACCAGTGAACCTGTTAAAAAGCAAAATTTTGTCTGTCAGTACGAAGTGAATAACTTGAAACCTACTTGATATATTGACCTAAAATTTTTATGAGAGGATCATACATGTGTCGTACACCTTCAGTGATTTTTCCAGATTTTTGTGACTTTTTTGCTAATTAATAAACACACGACATTGCATGTTGGTTGAAAACAGAACAGAATGGGCTGCATGACAAGGGATCGAACCCTATAATCAGGAGAGGCGAACTCTTTGGGAAGTATGTAGTATGGGATGCATACGTTCTCATTGAAGTTGATTTTGAGAAAGTATGTAGTATGCGATGCATACGTTCCCAAATGAATTGCATTAGAGTAAGTGCATCGTGTGCATTCTTTTGTGCATTAGATTAGGCCATGGCATACACCGATACTTGTTTGACATTACTTTTTCCTTATCATTAATTTTGGTTGTTGAGGTTTGAAATCGCTAAAGTATGGCATATAGAGGATAGCTATATATAGCATTGTGTCAGTTGTATTCAACTGACGTGCCCACTCTTCAGTTGTAGGACCATCCGCTATTTGGAGGTGCGAGAGACTCAAGTTAATTAAAGCATCCAAGTGAAAGTTACTGTCCAATTTTATTGTATATTCATGTTGTATCAATTTATTGTAAGTGTTGTAATCATTGGACATTGTAATAATAATTTAATGTAATAAAAGTTTTTAATTTCCTGTAATTTTGTTATGTTATGATTCATTTAAAGGAAAGATTCTGGTTTGTGTCACGGGTTCGGGTATTGGGAACTCGGGGCGTTACAGTTGGTATCAGAGCCACTTTGAATTATAGTCTAACACAACAGGAAATTAGACTTGGATGCACAGTTAGAGTCGGTTCAATTTGGATAATAGGATGATCGTAAATCATATTGTTGCATTTTCAACTTGTGTTTACGATTTCCCTATATCTGGATATAACCCCTGTGTTTGTTTTTCTTTTGAATGATGTCGAGGAGCACCTATAGAGGCAGAGGTGGAAGGGCTGAAGGCGAAAGCAGCGGGGCCAACCATGCAGGCCTCAATATTGAGACAGAGTTTGCACGTGTGTATCAGACGATGGCCACATTTATGGAAGCACAACGAAACTTCATATCACAGCCCGTAGCACATGGAAGGAATGTGGAGAATGTCATCCCCGACCCTGTGAAAATGGTAGAATCCTTCAAGAGGATGAAGCCGCCAGTTTTCGAAGGACAGGAAGACCTCACGGCTGCTGACGATTGGGTCCGCCAAGTGGAGACCGTTTTTGAAGTCCTTGAGACCCCTGAGGGAAGCAAGGTGAAGCTAGCAACCATCCTTTTGGAGAAGGATGCGTGCAATTGGTGGCAGTCCGTCAGACGCGGTCTAGAAGAAGGACCGATCACATGGGAGGATTTTCTGGAGGAATTTCAGCAACACTACTTTCCCCTCGACGTCCAAGAGGAGAAGGCTATGGAGTTTATCAACCTTCGGCAAGGAAGCATGACCGTCAGGGAGTACGAGACCAAGTTTACCCAATTGTCTCGTTATGCCCCCGAGATGATTCAAGATGAGACTAAGAAGGTGAAAAGGTTTGAGCAAGGGTTGAGGCCAGCACTGAGGTTGAGGATGGTGCCACTATGTATCCGAAGATTTGACAAGTTAGTTTGTCGGGCATTTGTCACTGAAATGGACATGGACCAGAACCAGAACGAGCATACTCAGGGCAGGGTGGAGACTTTCAACAAAGGGAAAAGACCTATTTTCGCAACCAACTTTAAAAAACAAGACTCAACCAAGAAGACCAAGGAACCAGGTACCATTAAAGGGACTATTAAATCAGGGGGATGTTACTTTTGTGAAGAACAAGGGCATTTTTGGCATCAGTGCCCAAAGAGGAAGGCTAAGGGTATTACTTGCTTCACCTGCGGGAAGATTGGGCATATCAAGAATAATTGCCCACAACTGCAGACGAAAGGCAATGGACAGGTTCAAAAGGTCAACCACAAAGGGGGTCGCTGAGCTACAGGGATGTCGTCGCATGGGTTGATATGGCATTAGTTCTATTAGTAGTTTAGGGAGCTAGTACTGGGTGATTCTTGATTTGAATATGTTTTGCTATCGAAAAATGTTATGAATGGAGTAAGGAAATCTCTCGCATGTACTTGGGTATTGAATGCTTAATTAACTATGATGTTATGTTTTGAAATCGGTGTGCTATGATATTTTTGGATGTTGATTTATGCTTGAACGCTATATATTTGTGGTGCAACTGGATGTCGAGGAAGCAGACTTGCAACCGAACGTCGATAGAGGCGAGCCTGTAACACGAGAGTCGAGGAAGAAGGCGGAGAAGGATCATGCCAAGCATTTAGCAAGAACGTCGACAGACTACAAGGAGACTAAAGCGACATTTCTTGGCTTTGCTCTTTTTCTAAGGAAAGAGTGGCCACAGACCAAGAACGGAATGTATCTCCTGATCATTGATTATTATGTGCCTTTTTCTTTCCCTAGCGTTGTTCTGAGGACAGAACGATTCTAAGGAGGGAGTAATGTAACACCCTGCAAAATAGTATATAACTATTTTGTATTTTAATCCGTGCATGATGAGAGTTGCACGTATTAATGAACTTTTCTCAATTTTAATTGAGTAAGTATTGAAACATATTATTATTCTATATGTTTTGAACTCAACGAATGTGCAATTGTAGAATCGGAGTTGAGATATATTCTCAATTAAGTCGTATATTAGTCTTAACTATAATTGAGTTAGGACGTATAATATTGAATTATTATGGTGATAACACGATTTCATGCGTGTATGTACAAATTATATTGACATTATTTGTGTATTTCAATTTCTATTTGAATGAAAATTTTGTGTGAGATTCGTTGTGATTTAGATCCTTTAATTGGTCTCAATGTGACCCAAACTAGTCCCAAATGAACTAAAATTGACCCAACTTAACCTAAACATTTGTAGTGTGACTTGTCATGTAACAAAAAGGGAAAAAAAATTGAAGGCAGGCTAGGTGGCCAGCCAAGGGTTTTGGAGGGAAGTTTTGGAGGGGTTTCAATTCAAATGGAGTGGAATCTAGGGTTTGGCAATGGGAATACAAGGTACTCTAGTATTTTAAGAGTCCCAAGCAACCTTTAACCACTCTCTCACTCAACCCTCTCTCTCCCTAAGACCAATCTCGGCCGGATCTGACCCCCCCCTCCCCCCTCTTTTGCATTTTAAACCCCCCTCCCATGCAATACTACCATTTTCACCTCCTACTTTCTTCTAAGTTAAATTCTACACTCTTCTACACCTCCAAAATCACTCTCTCTACACCTAGCTACTGATTTGGAAAGGGAGAAGCCTAGGAGAAGAAAATAGGAGGCCAAGGCAAGGAGAAGAGGCAAGGAGCTCAAGTTGGAGGCAAGGAGAAAGACTAAGAAGCAAGGAGCTAGATGAAGGAGTTGAACTACAAAATAAGGTGGGTGTTTCTAAACCTTATGAATGTTTTAATTGCTGTGAAATGGTTGGATTTTAGTTTCAATTCGTTCATGATGTCTAAAATTAATTGCATGCAAAAGATTAGAAGTTCAATGGCTAGATTCTTGCTAAAAGCACTACAAACCACACGGGCTTTCTTGACGTTTTTTGGGGCTATCCCGGCATTTATAAATGCCAGGATAGACCGTAGCGGTGTTTCTGAAAACACCGCTTTAGCGAGCATCGAGATATATATAGGATCTATCCCGGCGTTTTTGAGAAACACCGCTATAGCCTATATCTATTTCGACGTTTTTTCAATAAAATGCCGGTATAGATCTTTTACTAGAAAAAAAGGGAAAGGGGTTCAAAAATGCTGGGATAGATTATTTTTTTTTTTGTTTGAAAAAAACACCCTATCCGACGTTTTTTGTCAAAAAAGCCAGGATATATGGTTATTTATTTTATTTTATTTTATTTGAATTTTAAAACATTTTTTAATAAAAAAAATTACCCTACATTAAATAAAATTTCATATATACATTATAAAACAACATAGAACTCATCAATCTCATTCAATAACAATAACAACAATCACAACAACTAACAACAACAAAAAACAATAGGCAGATGAACAACAACTGACTGCAGGTGAAACTATATTGAAATTCCACGATTCAATTATATATACAAACTATGAGCAGATATATATATATATATATATATAATATGCTATGAAATCTCCGAAACAAACTATGTATATAGAAGGGAGGGCAGGGAGAGGAGTTGAGTGGTCGAATGCTCCGAAATCAACTTCTAATGCACTATCATCTTTAGCCCTGCAGATTTCCAAAGTTGGGTGATTAAATTTTAAAACACAAACACACACACACAAAAGGGACACACAAATAATAATAGTGTCACAGAAAATGAATCCAGTTGGACCCAATGTAAAATTTATGACGATAGAGAAGCCATAATGATATAAGAACCATCCAATCACAAGTTGTGCATTCACATGCAAAATTATCCAAGAACTTCTTCATATTTGAAGTATTAGAATGTGGTTCATCTGAAGTATTGGCAAATTGCCTGGCTAGTTACACCTTGCTATAATTTTTATATAACACATCTGTGATCTTTAAAGCAATAACAATAAAATTATTTAAACTGCTGACATGCTAAATAATTCATGTATATCATTGATGTGTCCAATTTATCATTTAAGCTAGTAAAACCTATGGACATTAATTCATAAGTACCTGAATCAACTTTACATTTTTGGTCCTCTTTGATTGGTAACTCCTTCAGCGTGTCCTTATCTTTTCTCAACTCGTGTGACACGGAAAGTTACATGATTAGATATGGAAATGTTATTAAGTTGCTGCCAAAATATATAAATATTGATTCCAAAAGGAAAATTGAACGATTTTTTTTGCAAAAAATAGTTCTTCATCAAATGCTATTGGTTCATGTTCATTTTAATGGTGGTTAAAAAGTGATACTGATCGTGTTTATTTGTTGTTTAACACTAATGGGTTCTTGGGGATTATCTTGTCACAGTGATTTTTTTTCATTTTGCTGATTTGGCAGCAGCAACAGCAGGAGGAGGAGGTGGAAGACGAGTGGAAAAAGACGAGAGGAGTCGGAAAGGGCCATGGATAGAGCAAGAAGACTTGCAACTGGTATGCTATGTGGGATTGTTTGGTCAACGCCGATGGGATTTCTTAGCTAAAGTCTCAGGTTTGAGGGGTGGCGGGGACTATACTAAGCTTTGCCATTGCCTTCATTACCTTACGATTGTCAACTCAATTATTATTGAATATTTAAAGCTTGGTGTATACATACATGGTTAATTGGGGGAATTAATGGAAGAAATAAGCAATAATTTAATTTTAACCTCATATATCCTTTGTTTTTTATTTTCATAAAATAATGATTGCAGGTCTCAAAAGAACATACAACAGTTGCAGGTTGTGTTGGATAAATTACCAGCATCCAGGGCTCAAGCGCGGTCGGATGACACCTGAAGAAGAGCACCTCATCCCACAACTCCATGCTCGTTGGGGCAACAGGTATACTTCAATAACAATCATAGCCATCCACCTGTGTTGCATTTAATGAAAGAAAAACTTGATCAAATACATCTTAAATCAATGAATTTCCATATTAAGAGGGACATATGGACACAACGCTCCATCAAAGATAATTGGCAAACAAATGTTTTAGTCCAGCTTACATCAGCCATACATTTTTTTTAAAAATAAAAAATAAAAAATAAAAAAATTTGGTAGTATCAACAGGATGCATGCCCAGATATCCTATTCTAGCTGCAGAATATGTCGGAAAACACCTGTGATCTAACTTATTCATATATATACATACATATTATAATGACGTGATGGATAGACAAATGAACTTCAAATAACATGATTTTGCATATTTTGACTAATTTTATCATTCTAAATAATGTGAACGGTTTAGATCATCCATGTAATGGCTATATAAAAAGTTCACACGAAGCTTATCGTGAGAACTAGTTCTCACATGATCACTCTCCTATATATAGGAATATGATCATGTGAGAACTCCTTCGGTGAGAACCAAGTGTGAACTTTTTTTTGAGATATAAATTGAAAATTCCGAATCGTTTATTTTGATCTACACATCTAAATTAGTCTACGGATGAGAAATCAAGTCATTTGAGATTTGTTTGTCTATACATTTAAAACATTTAAGTGTTACAAATTGTATAAACAAACAAATCTATCAAGTGGCTATCCTTCAATCTCCCAAAATCAAAGACCTAAATCTAACCTCACAAAACACCCCCCCCCCAAAAAGTTTCCCCCCAAAACTCAAATTCAAATCTCCCCCATCCAAAACAACTCCTTCATTTATTTAATTATTTCTCTCTCTCTCTCTCTCTCTCTCTCTCTCTCTCTCTCTCTCTCTCTCCTATTCCAAAAATTAAGAAAATAAAAATATTTTTTAAAAAAAAATTAAATAAAAAAAATTTAAAATTTAATATTTAAAAATTTAAAAACTATAAAAATAATTCAAAAATATCAAAAATATCAAAAATATCAAAAACTTATAAAAAAAAATTTAAAAATTAAAAATTAAAATATAAAAAATATTTAAAATTTTAAAAAAAATAAAAAAAATTTAAAAAATGTAAAAAAATTTAAAAAGTTTAAAAAATTTAAAATTTTTTTAGAAATTTAAATTTTGAAAATTTGAAAATTTGAAAATCTGAAAATTTAAAAATCTCAAAGCAACTCCAAATCCAATGTCAAACCCTAATCAAGAGGTCCTCACCGATATCTGATTCGCTGCTGATTCCATATCGGTGACTCCCCTCTACCAAATCGAGCGTGAATATCAAGCGACTCCGTATCGGCAACTCCCCTCTACCGAATCGAGAGCCTCTATATGCGATGCAACGACTTTAATTTCATCTCATTAACCGAATTCTCATTCTAATTTTTAATTTTGTGTGTGCAAGGGATTACTCAGTTTTTTGCTGACTCAAATTTTGTGTGTGCATGGGATCTAAGTTCAGAGATGTATGATTGTTTTATTTTTTGGTTTAAAAAATTTTAATTTAGTGATTTATTTAATGAGTTTTTTATTGGTTTTGATTTAAGGTGTACGCAAGTGAGAGATGGATTATTTGGGGGCCTCAATTTGGGCTTCCAAACCATAGCAGGACAGGTAAGCTAACCAGCAACCTAAAATAACTTGACAAATATGCAACATTAATTTCTTTACTATAAGAAAAAATACTATCGTGAAGTGTTCCCTTCACTGGTTATTAGAAATGTCACGCCCCCCTTCCCAAAAATACAGAATACGAGTACGTAACAAAAGCCCAGCGAATGATTTTCATCATCCTTAAACTGTTTCAGAATCTTTACAACACATGACAGATATAATCAGAGTCGGAAGCCAGAAAAGTCAATCACATGCAAAATTGAAACAAATTCACCAACAGAAATTTACTTGAACTCAAATACCATGTCCTCAAATAAAACAGAGTCTGAAAAAACAAATATCCTAGATCACATTGCCCAAATTAAAAATAATATCCAAGTCTCAAAATACAATAATAATCCAAGTCTTACGAATATAAATATTGTTCTAGCACTACAATCTATTTTAATAGTAAGCAGAATCTCCAGCATCTAAAACATCACCTCGCCAATACCTTCAGGAACCTGTCCTCCAAAATCTGCAATACAACGAATGCAGGAAAGAGAAAAAGAAAAACCATAAGTACCCGTCAATTGCAAGTCGCGGGTCACAAATAGAGTAGGATACAAGCACATGGAATGGGGAAAACTAACTAGCACATGGTATAGGTATGATGTCAACCTAGACAAACTAGGATGGTAAAAGTGCCAAGTGTACACGGCCTAAATCAAGTGTCAAGTAAACAAGTATCCTATAAACATGCATCAAGTGTCAAGTGTCGTGTAATCATGTATCAACTATCATATTTCAAGTCTCATGTATCAAGTCTCAGGTATCATATAGTCAAGTATCAAGCATGCACGTATCATGTCAAGTATCTTATTCAAGTATCATGTTCGAGTATTAAGTTCAAGTCTTGTGTGATTACTATCTAGGTAGCACTTCATGCACCCCTAACTTTTATCACATGGTTGCTACAACACCACAGTTTCGCTTTAGATTTCATAGTGGACCATAGAGGGCAGTATATTCAGGAATCAGAACAAGTATCAAGCACGAGTCATGTAGTCATGATCACGTGGCAACAAGTAATATCTAGAATGAATCATGTAGTCATGAAACATGGCGGCATATAGTATAACAAGCATGAATCATGTAATCATGAAACATGGCACAGGTAATATCAAGCATGAATCATGTAATCATGAGACATGGCAACAAGTAATGGGAAACACGGGCCCCTTTCCGAGCACACGTTTCTGAATTATCCACTAATCGATCTTTCCCTTAAACCCCGACTTGATTACTTTTATTATGGTTATTAAACAGTCATGAATGTGTGCGAAATAGTGTCAAACTAACATGATATGATCAGGTCTAGGTTCAGGTTAACAAATCAGCATGCATGGATGATATACGTTCACATATACGAGCAAAATAGTCTATGTTCATAATCAGGACGGCAAGTCCAACCAGTACTAAAACAGTGATTCAAAGAGCTACAGACATGTAAATCAGAATCGGCCAAAGGATCTGGAAACTAGACATACACACGCATCCAACGAGTATAATAAAGTCATATACTAGTTCACAACATCTCAGCTTAAAACTGATTTGAATACAGATTTCATGTTCAGCCAGAAAACAGGGGAACGACTTCAAAAGCATAAAAACAGCATGAAAACATAGCAAATAATTCCACGAAAAATCTGGGGTAATCACCTATAGATATAGACTCAAAATAACAAGTTTCATAATATTCTAGTAAGTATAGATAAGTCATCAAAAATAAGAAGTAACACAAAAATATTGTTTGACGAATCTGGAATTTCTCAACATTGTTGTACGAAAACAGGGTATCTCGCAAACAGTGAATCGAAATCCAATTCCGCCAAAACGACATGAAAATAGATTAAATTTACTAACTTTCATATCTCATAAATAATTTTCATAAAACATAAGGAATTAGAGTGAAAACTGAGTTCTATACTGAACAGCACGCAATTTATAGCATAAGTAGATTTTAGAAAAGAATATGAAACACCACATAAAACTTATCTTTAAAATCCAACAAAAATCTGGGAAGTCCCTAGCATCATGAGAAACACTGAGAAAAATATTATACCAAGATATTATGTATAACCTAGTTCTTGAAAATAAATTGTTAACAAATTTACACAAAACTGAATCTGAAAAACTACCGACACGTCTGTACCAAAACTTTCATATCTCAGTCATACGAACTCCAAATGCAGTAAAACCAGTGGGGTTTGAAAATAGACACAATTATCTACAATTCACTTTTAATTTCCAAGTTGATATTCGGACCTTAGCATGAGTGAAAACAGCAAGCAATACAGAACAGACAGCAAATTCCAGAGTTCACATCTCTACTTCAAAACATCACAACTTCCACAATTTTGATCCAAACATAACCAAACTTGAAACAAAGCGTACCAATCATCCAAATATCATATTTTAGGGATTCTAACATGTCCAAGCCAAATAATTCTCACATGGGCAATCAATCGAACACATAGCATGCAATATGTCACATACACGAACAAAATCAAGTTTGGGTGAAACCGAGGGCATTAACCTATCAAACTTCATGTCATAAATCTTCTATGGCCAAATTTAACACGATAGGGACAAACCCATCAAATAGAAACACAAGTTTTGGTCGTCTCTAGACCCAACTACTCTAAGTGTGAACTTTTTGACTTGTATCAACCTAATGAAATTTTGTACAAAATACTTGCCTCTTAATGACGATGAACGCGAAGAAATAAGTCCTAGCCACGAAACCCACGAGCGAACTCCTTCCAACGCGATTCCAAGCGAACCCACGAACCAAAACGCCTACATGATCGATCTCCTTGATGCAACGAATGAAGGGGCGAATACCCACTTCAAGGAACACAAAGGGAGAGGGTTTTGTGATGATTTTAATGGTGATGGTGCTGTTTTGGATGGTGGCCGGCCACAAGGAGGAAAGAGGAGAAGGGTTTTGATGGTTGTAGGATGTCGAAGTATGGAGATGGATGAGATGGTCGGATTTGTGGGTCGATGAGGGCGGCCGGAGGTGGATGAGGGTGGCCGGATGTGGGGAGGGCAAGAGCAGCCGGGGGACAAAAGTGGTAGGGGTCGGGATGGATTTTGGAGAGGGAGAGAGAAAAGAGATTAGGGTTAGGGTTAAGGGGGATTAAGGGTTATTATATATGGGGATTAATTGGGCTAATGGGTAGTGGGTTTCAATATGTAGTAATAGGTATACAAATGGGTAATGTGTATTAGGTCAAATTCAAATGGGGATACAATATATAGTGAATTCTATGCCCCCTAAAAATATCCTTAATGGTCAAAAATAATAATTTGGGAAAACCACACCAAAAATTCACCACATCACCAAAATAAATAATAATAATGAACGAGGCTAAGAAAGTGAGGAAAAGAAACCCAAAATGGTAAAAACGAACAATACGGCGAACAAACGACACTAGGAGCTCAAAAAGGAAAGAAAAAGAATATATATATTGAAAATAATCCAATATACGGTTCTGAAAAAAATACAAGAGGTATAAAAATACACAAAAAAATGAAAAGTACACTCCAAAACACATAAAATGAAAAACAGATGTTACAATCCTACCCACCTTACAACAAAATTTCGTCCTCGAAATTTGCTTAGGCGGTACATAGGATAAGGTAAAAGCAAACTGGAAAAATGGCAACAAAAAAAGCGGAGGCAATGCTAGGAAAAGAAGGGGATAACAATGGGATCAAATGACACGCAAAAAGAGAATAAACAGTATCAAAAGGAAAGAATCAATACCATATAACAAAGCAATAAGGGAGTCGGCAGAACTGAAATCAATGGGAGAAAGACAGGGAAGAATTGAATCAACCAATAAGTCAACGGATGAGAACAATTGCAAGAGATAGGGGAAAACAAACAATACAAGAAAAAGAAGTAACAAACAATACAAAATAAAAAGTTTCATAATATTCCAGTAAGTATAGATAAGTCATCAAAAATAAGAAGTAACTCAAAAACATGGTTTGACGAATCTGGAATTTCTCAACACTGCTGTACGAAAACAGGATATCTCGCAAACAGTGAATCGAAATCCAATTCTGCCAAAACGACGTGAAAATAGATGAAATTTACTAACTTTCATATCTCACAAATAATTTTCATAAAACATAAGGAATTAGAGTGAAAACTGAGTTCTATACTGAACAGCACGCAATTTACAGCATAAGTAGATTTTAGAAAAGAATATGAAACACCACATAAAACTCATCTTTAAAATACAACAAAAATCTGAAAAGTCCCTAGCATCAGGAGAAAACACTGAGCAAAATATTAATATATAGCCTAGTTCTTGAAAATAAATTGTTAATAAATTTACACAAAACTGAATCTGAAAAACTACCGACACGTCTGTACCAAAACTATCATATCTCAGTCATACGAACTCCAAATGCAGTAAAACTAGTTGGGTTTGAAAATAGACACAATTATCTACAATTCACTTTTAATTTCCAAGTGGAGATTCGGATCTTAACATGGGTGAAAACAGCAAGCAACACAGAACAGACCGCAAATTCCAGAGTTCACATCTCTACTTCAAAACATCACAACTTCCACAATTTCGATCCAAACCTAACCAAACCTGAAACAAAGCCTACCAATCATCCAAATATCATATTTTAGGGATTCTAACATGTCCAAGCCTAATAATTCTCACATGGGCAATCAATCGAACACATAGCATGCAATATGTCACATGCACGAACAAAATCAAGTTTGGGTGAAACCTAGGGCATTAACCTATCAAACTTCATGTCATAAGTCTTTTATGGCCAAATTTAACACGATAGAGACAAACCCTATCAAATAGAAACACAAGTTTTGGTCGTCTCTAGACCCAACTACTCTAGGTGTGAACTTTTTGACTTGTATCAACCTAATAAAATTTTGTACAAGTTACTTACCTCTTAATGACGATGAATGCGAAGAAATAAGTCCTAGCTACGAAACCCACAAGCGAACTCCTTCCAACGCGATTCCAAGCGAACCCACGAACCAAAACGCCTATACGATCGATATCCATGATGCAACGAACGAAGGGGCGAATACCCACTTCAAGGAACACAAAGGGAGAGTGTTTTGTGATGATTTTAATGGTGGTGGTGCTGTTTTGGATGGTGGGCGGCCACAAGGAGGAAAGAGGAGTAGGGTTTTAATGGTTGTAGGATGTCGAAGTATGGAGATGGATGAGATGGTCGGATATGTGGGTGGATGAGGGCCGGACTAAGGTGGATGAGGGTGGCTGAATGTGGGGAGGGCAAGAGCAGCCGGGGGTACAAAAATGGTAGGGGTCGGAATGGATTTTGGAGAGGGAGAGAGAAAAGAGATTAGGGTTAGGGTTAAGGGGTATTAAGGGTTATTATATATGGGGATTAATTGGGCTAATGGGTAGTGGGTATCAATATGTAGTAATAGGTATACAAATGGGTAATGTGTATTGGGTCAAATTCAAATGGGGATACAATATATAGTGAATTCTATGCCCCCTAAAAATCTCCTTAATGGTCAAAAATAATAATTTGGGAAAACCACACCAAAAATTCACCACATCACCAAAATAAATAATAATAATGAACGAGGCCAAGAAAGTGAGGAAAAGAAACCCAAAATGGTAAAAACGAACAATACGGCGAACAAACGACACTAGGAGCTCAAAAATGAAAGAAAAAGAATATATATATTGAAAATAATCCAATATACGGTTCCAAAAAAATATACAAGAGGTATAAAAATACACAAAAAAATAAAAAGTACACTCCAAAATACATAAAATGAAAAACAGAGGTTACAATCCTACCTACCTTACAACAAATTTCGTTCTCGAAATTTGGTTAGGCGGTACATAGGACAACGCAAAAGCAAACTGGGAAAAGGGCAACAAACAAAGCGGAGGCAATGCCAGGAAAAGAAAGAAGGGGATAACAATGGGATCGAATGACACGCAAAAAGAGAATAAACAGTATCAAAAGGAAAGAATCAATACCAGATAACAAAGTAATAAGGGAGTCGGCAGAACTGAAATCAACGGGAGAAAAGACAGGGAAGAATTGAATCAACCAATAAGTCAACGGATGAGAACAATTGCAAGAGATAGGGGAAAACAAACAATACAAGAAGAAGAAGTAACACGAGGATCCTGGGACCTGTGGGTTATGGGCCCACAATGCTTTCGCTGCGCCACTCTGATCGGAAAGACTGCCAATAACATCCAGCGATGCCAACGAACGGACCAAGCAGAAAAGAAAAGAATGGATGACACTAGAATCAAAGAATATAGGTACGAAATAATGAATTCATACTCAAGAATAAATCAATCAAAGAGGATGACTGAAAAAAA
Organism: Hemerocallis citrina; assembly: GCA_017893485.1. Classification (NCBI taxonomy): domain Eukaryota; kingdom Viridiplantae; phylum Streptophyta; class Magnoliopsida; order Asparagales; family Asphodelaceae; genus Hemerocallis; species Hemerocallis citrina. The sequence continues at coordinate 132,706,765 of CM030364.1, read as the reverse complement.
TGGAGGAATCAAGGAATCAAGGGATTGAATAAGACGGGATCAAAAAGAATGGAATAAGACTGGTATCCAGAATTTGAGTTGGTATATGTTTCATTTATGCATGCATGGTTGGTGACGTGTTGTGCAGATCCCAGTTCGAGCCGAGCTTGTCTAATATATTAGTCAACTAATATATTAGCCAAACCTGGTGCTTTGATACCAGTAAAAATCCTGTCACACCCCGCTTCCCAAAAATACGGAATACGAGTACGTAACAAAAACCCAGCGAATGATTTTCATCATCCTTAAGCTGTTTCAGAATCTTTACAACACATCACAGATATAATCAGAGTCGGAAGCCAGAAAAGTCACCCACATGCAACATTGAAACAAATTCACCAACAGAAATTTACTTGAAATCAAATACCATGTTCTCAAATAAAACAGAGTCTGGAAAAACAAATATCCTGGGTCACATCGCCCAAATACAAAATAATATCCAAGTCTCAAAATACAAGAATAATTCAAGTCTCAAGAATACAAATATTGTTCTAACACTATAATCTATTTTAATAGTAAGCAGAATCTCCAGCATCTAAAACATCACCTCGTCAATACCTTCAGGAACCTGTCCTCCAAAATCTGCAATACAACGAATGCAGGAAAGAGAAAAGGAGAAAACACAAGTACCCATCAATTGCAAGTCGCGGGTCAGAAATAGAGTAGGATACAAGCACATGGAATGGGGAAAACTAACTAACATATGGTATAGGTATGATGTCAACCTAGACAAACTAGCATGGTAAAAGTGTCAAGTGTACACGGCCTAAATCAAGTGTCAAGTAAATAATTATCCTATAAACATGCATCAAGTGTCAAGTGTCGTGTAATCATGTCTCAAGTATCATATTTCAATTCTCATGTATCAAGTCTCAGGTATCATATAGTCAAGTATCAAGCATGCACGTATCATGTCAAGTATCTTATTCAAGTATCATGTTCGAGTATTAAGTTCAAGTCTTGTGTGATTACTATCTAGGTAGCACTTCATGCACCCTAACTTTTATCACATGGTTGCTACAACACCACAGTTTCGCTCTAGATTTCATAGTGGACCATAGAGGGCAGTATACTCAGGAATCAGAACAGAAACAGGTATCAAACACGAGTCACGTAATCGTGAACAAGTGGCAACAAGTATCAAGCACAATTCATGTAGCCATGATCACGTGGCAACAAGTATCAAGCACGAGTCATGTAGTCATGATCACGTGGCAACATGTAATATCTATCATGAATCATGTAGTTATGAAACATGGCGGCATATAGTATAACAAGCATGAATCATGTAATCATGAAACATGGCACAGGTAATATCAAGCATGAATCATGTAATCATGAGACATGGCAACAAGTAATGGGAAACATGGGCCCCCTTCCGAGTACACGTTTCTGAATTATCCACTAATCAATCTTTCCCTTAAACCCCGGCTTTTATTATGGTTATTAAACAGTCATGAATGTGTGTGAAATAGTGTCAAACTAACATGATATGATTAGGTCTAGGTTCAGGTTAACAAATCAGCATGCATGGATGATATACGTTCACATATACGAGCAAAATAGTCTATATTCATAATCAGGACAGAAAGACCAACCAGTACTAAAATAGTGATTCAAAGAGCTACAGACCTGCAAATCATGATCCGCCAAAGGATCTGGAAACTAGACATCCACACGCATCCAACGAGTATAATAAAGTCATATACTAGTTCACAACATCTCAGCTTAAAACTGATTTGAATACAGATTTCATGTTCAGTCAGAAAACAGGGGAACGACTTCAAAAGCATAAAAACAGCATGAAAACATAGCAAATAATTCTACGAAAAATCTCGGGTAATCCCCTATAGATATAGACTCAAAATAACAAGTTTCATAATATTCCAGTAAGTATAGATAAGTCATCAAAAATAAGAAGTAACACAAAAACATGGTTTGACGAATCTGGAATTTCTCAACACTGTTGTACGAAAATAGGGATATCTCGCAAACAGTGAATCGAAATCCAATTCTGCCAAAACGACGTGAAAATAGATGAAATTTAATAACTTTCATATCTCACAAATAATTTTCATAAAACATAAGGAATTAGAGTGAAAACTGAGTTCTATACTGAACAGCACGCAATTTACAACATAAGTAGCTTTTAGAAAAGAATATGAAACAACACATAAAACTCATTTTTAAAATACAACAAAAATCTGGAAAGTCCCTAGCATCATGAAAAAACACTGAGTAAAATATTATACCAAAGTTGAAACAAAGCCTACCAATTATCCAAATATCATATTTTAGGGATTCTAACATGTCCAAGCCTAATAATTCTCACATGGGCAATCAATCGAACACATAGCATGCAATATGTCACATACACGAATAAAATCAAGTTTGGGTGAAACCTAGGACATTAACCTATCAAACTTCATGTCTTAAGTCTTCTATGGCCAAATTTAACACGATAGAGACAAACCCATCAAATAGAAACAAAAGTTTTGGTCGTCTCTAGACCCAACTACTCTAGGTGTGAACTTTTTTACTTGCATTAACCTAATGAAATTTTGTACAAGTTACTTGCCTCTTAATGACGATGAACGCGAAGAAATAAGTCCTAGCCACGAACCCCACGAGCGAACTCCTTCCAACGCGATTCCAAGCAAACCCACGAACCAAAATGCCTACACGATCGATCTCCTTGATGCAACGAACGAAGGGCCGAATACCCACTTCAAGGAACACAAAGGGAGAGGGTTTTGTGATGATTTTAATGGTGGTGGTGCTGTTTTGGATGGTGGCCGGCCACAAGGAGGAAAGAGGAGTAGGGTTTTGATGGTTGTAGGATGTCGAAGTATGGAGATGGATGAGATGGTCGGATTTGTGGGTGGATGAGGGTCGGCCTGAGGTGGATGAGGGTGGCCGGATGTAGGGGAGGGCAAGAGCAGCCGGGGGTACAAAAGTGGTAGGGGCCGGGATGGATTTTGGAGAGGGAGAGAGAAAAGAGATTAGGGTTAGGGTTAAGGGGGATTAAGGATTATTATATATGGGGATTAATTGGGCTAATGGGTAGTGGGTATCAATATGTAGTAATAGGTATACAAATGGGTAATGGGTATTGGGTCAAATTCAAATGGGGATACAATATATAGTGAATTCTATGGCCCCTAAAAATCTCCTTAATGGTCAAAAATCATAATTTGGGAAAACCACACCAAAAATCCACCACATCACCAAAATAAATAATAATAATGAACGAGGCCAAGAAAATGAGGAAAAGAAACCCAAAATGGTGAAAACGAACAATACGGCGAACAAACGACACTAGGAGCTCAAAAATAAAAGAAAAAGAATATATTTATTGAAAATAATCCAATATACGGTTCCGAAAAAAATACCAGAGGTATAAAAATACACAAAAAATGAAAAGTACACTCCAAAATACATAAAATGAAAAACAGGGGTTACAAGAAATCATGGATAAAATAATATATAAGAACTTTTGGTGTATGTTTGGATATATAGGATTGGGATGACTAGAGTTTATCAGTGAAGGGTGGTTACTCTCCACTCAAAAACGACAGCTAAAATATCCATTTTGATTTTTTTTTATAAAGGTGCAATGGGGAGACAAAGTGGAGATAAAAGAAATGATTAGCTTGGATTACAGATTTGAGAGCTTCATGTATTTCATTTTGGTTGAAATAATAATAAGAGGTATTTTAATTGCAAACTGAGTCTCAGACAAACAAATGTTTAGATTATTGGTATTATAGATACCTTCACACCTGCACTTGAGTTACCATTGTACTTGGACATGCTCATAGTGGTTATGGAATTAGAGTAAGCTCTATAAACCAATATGATAATGTCCTTGCATAACGATTACAAGCATCTAAAAGTGATGCTAAAGTTAAAAACTCTATGCAGTGTTTCTAACAAATTATATGTATTCCAGGTAAGTTCAAGCTAATGATCAAGAAGGCGATGGTTGAGCTTAAAAGTAGATATAATGCTTCCTCATATAATATGTTTGTTACTTCAAATAATTTGCTGGACCTCCAAAACTATTTTATATAATCAAACCAGGTGCACCGTTCCGAAGACGTGCCGTAGGCAAGTGTCAACGAGCAAACTTAGTGTGTGTGTGTGTGTGTGTGTGTGTGTGTGTGTGTGTGTGTGTGTATATATATATATATATAATTTAGAATTTTTATTCCTTTTTATTTATTCTTCTAAAAGACTTGCATAAGCACCCTGATATTTGTACCTGAATTACATAGATCAGTTCTTCTGTTTGCTCTACATGTATTGAGGAAACACAATAAAATAGCTTAAATAGAATATAGTTCTATATCTTAGTCATTCACCACCACTATGGAAGAAATAGATTGGTTTTTTAAATCATTGTTAAAACTTAGTTAATCCACCTCCTGATTGGAAGCAGCAATAATCAAAACAAAAGAATAACCGCATTAACTGAATTTTCGTTAAAATAACTGGAACAACTTTAATCTTTTTAGTATAACAGCCATGTTTTTAGTGTTTTGGATGAAGTATTAGCCACTACTGCACTTACTTGAGCTTTACTTGTTATGTGAAGGATCATATTTATCATCTATATCTTCTTCTATAATCTATGAAAACCGAGGCTCCGAAACAACGCAATAAAATTTTACTATTGACTAAAAATTGACAATAACTCTCTTTCATTTAGTTCAAATTCCCATATCAAGCAAATATGTCACAATTCTAAATAACTTGTCCATTCCCATCAGATTCTCCTTGGCTGGAGTCGAAGTCTAGAAGAATAGGGAAGACGATAACTTTGTTGTAGGGAATTACTTCTCTACCACAGAGACAAGGACTACTGTCAAATAAAAGGAAAATGATTTCAAATGAAAGAAGGTTGATCTACTTCTGCTTTTATAGAAAAAATGATAAGCATAAATAGTTGAATTTTGTGAAAAAGTGGCATCTCAAACTTTAAACACCCCATATAACTAGCAAAGCATGCGGGTAATTTATTTCATTTCCTATTATATTGGCAAAGCATTCTGCATTCAACCACCTTGAATAAAAAGGCTCTGGACAAAGCCAGATAGCATAATATGGCTAAACCACAGTTAAATTTTCTTAGTAAAATAGTCGCAGATTTAGAAATTAATTAAAACCATATTGCAAATTATTAATGTATTTTTTTTAATGATTTAGGTGTAAAAACAGCTTGCTTAGCTAACAATTTAAACCAACACTGTTAAAAATAGGGATAAATGAACAGAAATTTTCTAAAGAGCAGACTAGTTTTCGGCTAGGATGAAATTTAACTTATTGAAGACAAAAAAACGAATGAAACACTTTTTTTAGCTTATTCTCATAAGAATTTTCTTGTAGATGGTCAGATAGCCCGAAAATTGCTAGGTCGAACTGACAATGAAATCAAGAAACACTGGAGGACTCGAATGAGAAAGAAGTCCCAATAGATGAAGGAAAAAAACTCATATCCATCATCATCTACAAATGAACCTCCAGCAGAAGTCAATACTCTGAGTACAACAAGCAGTTCAAGTTCGTTGTTGACAATAGGGTTTGAATGCAATGAAGAAGTTCCAAAAGGGTACTCGATGGATCAAATATGGAACGAGTTTGATTCATCAGAAATTTTCCAACCAGTATCAGCTTAAAGACACTCTTTTTGTGTAAAAAAAAAAAATATTCAAATTACACCACATCAAGAAGAGAACTTGAAAGCTCCACATTAAAAAAAAAATTACCAATCACATTTCCGGTTATGTCCAATTTCAGGGACAATTAGGTATCTTACAATATGTAATTACTGAGCTATATCCCCCATATTTCATTTTTACCTACATATTTGTTTCTTCGTCACACTTCCATTATTTCACATGCAACAACTAAGTAAGACCATAGTGCACCAAATATCTACATGTAAGCTATGGAGAGAAACGACATGAATATAATGTCATACCTCTTTACACATCGCTTTTATTCTCATGAACACCTCAACAACATCAACGTTGCAGACATCATTACTACCTCTAGAAGTACTGGCCATCTGCACAAAACTAAGCCACATTAACATAAGCATAACAATGAAAATGAAAAACAGGTCTCCAACTATTGAAAATAATCAGGATTTAATCACACTTTTTCCTAGGAACATCATCAAATTCTATTAGCAAACTTAAAACCAGCTTTAATCCAAACCTTATCATTAAACCCCACAAAATCGAAAGCTCATAACTGACATATATAGTTCAGGATTTCAAGTGAGACCAAACTTCATCTAAAATTCGCAATCATGAATAAAAAACTTGACAAATTCACAACCTTACAGTCTCAACTCTCAAGTCAACTAACTAAATCAAAGGTTTGACCCTTATTTGGATAACTGTGAATTACACAGCTAACGATTATTGCCAAATTCGAAATTCAATCAAAAAAGTGCCACATTTAACCCTAATTTTCCAGATAAACAAAAAAAATTTGAAACCCTTTATAAATTACTGAATTTTGGGAGGATTTGAAGCTGAATCCTTTCTTCATACCTAGGGTTTGCAAAACAAGCATCAAATTCATACCTAGGGTTGGCAAAATTAATCAAAATAGATGACGGTGGGTGATGGTGGAAGCGGTGGGTGACGGCGGATAACAGAAGACGATGGCAGAGGAAGAGGCGGGCGACGGCAGTGGGTGGCGGCGGTGGAAGACGACGACGGTGGAAAGGAAGCCGACGACTGTGGAAAGGAAGACGATGGAGGAGCAACGGCAATGGTGGGAGAGGGACGACGATGGCAACATGGCGGCATGACAACGGCGACATGGTGGCATGACGACGGCGACGTGGTCGAGTCGGGGATTCGGGTGAGAGAGAGAGAGATAGGAGAGAGAGAGAGACGGGTGTGAGTGAGAGTGTATAAATTGGGGAATTTGGGATTTGGGGGGAAAATGAAAAAGTTTGGGGGAAAAATAAAATATGGGCTATACCGGCATTTCTTCTATAAACGCCGGGATAGATAGGGTTTACAACGGCATTTTAAGCATAAACGCCGCTATAGACCCTATCTATACCGGCGTTTCTCAAAACGTCTGGATATATAGACGAAAATTTTTTAAAAAATAAAAATGTTATCTATCCCGGCATTCATACCCAAATGCCGAGATAGAAACGCCGGGATGACCTTGCGGCTTGTAGTGAAGAAACCAAACCAGTGAACCTATTAAAAAGCAGAATTTTTTCTGTCAGTACGAAGTGAATAACTTGAAATCTACTTGATATATTGACCTAAATTTTTTATGAGAGGATCATATATGTGTCATACACCTTCAGTGAGTTTTCCAGATTTTTGTGATTTTTGTGCTAATTAATAAAAATACGACATTGCATGTTGGTTGAAAACAAAACAGAATAGGCTGCATATTACTGTTGTAGCTTAAAAGACTTGGATCTCACTGTGTACTCATGAGAATGACTTAAAATTAAATTATCATGTTCTAATGCCTGTCTAGATCTTAAGTTTCAAATTTCATGGTGTTTGGATATGTGTAGATATAGCAATAAAATCATGCAACTTAACATACTGTTTGAACAGAATAAAACTACTGTTGTTATTACTCTGTTTTTAGCTAATGTTCACAGAGGCATAACTCGAGATCCATTTGGTAGAATCATCTAATTTTTGGATATGTGTTGTGAATGCATGTTATGTGTTTGATTCCTAAATTTTATGCCAATCCAGTATCATTTGATATATATAAGATAATTTTCTTTAACACTGTACACTAAGTGCTCTGTTCGGGAAACGATTTTGCTGCATGTTAAAGAACCAAGATTTTGAGCATGTTAACATCTGAATTTGTTAAAATGTTTAACTAGGAAGTTGTAGAGCACACCTAGAGCTTTCTAGAAAGACTAAGAATGTAAAATTTGGTGCAGGGTGCTATTTTATATGATTTTTACCGTAGACTGGTTCTGTCATACCCGAACCTGAATTTACTGTTTGAAGTGACAATGATGTGATTGGGCCTTGTATGACTAATTAGGTGTTGTGAATGTTATTTATAAGCCATAGTTTACTCGGGTACTGATGTGAAATAATTTTTTACGGATTTATGTCATCTTAGCCATGTCATGGTTATTTCTTAGTCCTTAGTGATGGACTAGAATAGAGTTTGGATATGTGGATGTGTGATTGTTGTTGGGATTGGGATAGATTTCCCCCATTCATGATGTCTCAATTTGGGATTTACACTATGAATAAATTTTAGGGTCATCTTGATAGAATATTGAGATCTTAGGACTAGGTCTGTATTGATGAGACTTTGTGGCGGGTAGTTTACAGACCCATGACCCCGAACGTGTTGGAGCGACGACTCGGTCGCCGACGTGCTTGCCGTCTAAGGAGGAATTCCAGCATCATAAGAGCTACCACTTGTCGGGAGGAAATGGAACGCGATAATTAGCAGGAGCAGCGACTTGTTTCGGGCCAAGGTGGCGTGCGACTCCAAACGTGACGGGCGGTGGAGATCGACGCGGTCAATTCGCCAGTTTTCATCGGCCCATGTTGTCGGCCGGGCTTGAGAGCCAAGTTTAGACCCTAGTGTGGGTTGGGTTAAGTTCAAAGAAAGATGAGTTAGGTTGAATAAAAGATACCTACAACTATAACTTAACTAGTGGTTATAAAACATCTAGTTGTGAAATCTAAGTTAGGTGTGAGACTAGTTGATAGATAGCCTAGTAAATTAATAATTGTAATTTGGATATCTCAAATAAGGTTAGTCCGTGAGTTAAACCCTAAAATTAGTAACCCCTAATGATCGGTCTAAGAACTTGAATGTTGACCCTGTGTTGGGTAGTACCATGGGTTCATAGTAAAGACCTAGGATAGGTCAAGTTATGGCTGTAAATCTAGATCGCTTAGTGTGTTACTAAGTATGGATTAATAAAATGGATTAGAACTTTATTTAGAGCCAATAGAATCGGGTAAAACAGTAATAAAATGATGATAACTCAATGTAGTGATAGACTCAACTTTATTCTATAGCTGTGGCCCTAGTTGTGAATAATATACGTACAACCTGTGTTGGGTAGAGACTTGGGATAGATCGAGTCATTGTTGAATGTAAGGACAGGCACTAGCTGGGTGTTGTACTCATTCTTTCAGGGGGACACGTGCGGCGGCACCCCACCTGTAAGGGGGCGGGTGACGTAGTTTCGTCAGTAAATTTCTGGAATCTAGCGAGTAGAACGGGAGGCGTACAATGTGCCGCAATCTCCTATCGGAAGCTAAGGGATAGACCCCTAAGTAACAGTCTATGTTCTAAATTATCTGTACAATGGAAATGTTCTATGCATTATAAATGGGGAGCAGGAGTTTATCTCCGAGTCCCCTGGCGGAGTAGGTTAAGGTCTGTCGGTCCGCCACAAATTCGGGCAACTTTTGGTAGGGACGGGAGTGGAGAAGACACAGGTTCCGACTGAGCTGCGGCAAAGCTGATAGATCACCAGCCTATCCAAAAGTGCCTTGGACCACCGGTCCCGGGTGGAGTGGTTTTAGACCACCAGTCCCAACAGATCGGAGTGACTATCGACTGTTCGGGAGTGGAGAAAGACCACCGGTCCATCTGCATGAGCGGGGGTTGACCGCATGCACTGCAACGCTACCAAGTCGCTAGACTTTTGTCAGGAACAGGAATGAGTACAAGAGTATGATGCATGATGAGGGATCGAACCCTATAATCAGGAGAGGCGAACTCTTTGGAAAGTATGTAGTATGGGATGCATACGTTCTCATTGAAGTTGATTTTGGGAAAATATGTAGTATGGGATGCATACGTTCCCAAATGAATTGTATTAGAGTAAGTACATCATGTGCATTCTTTTGTGTATTAGATTAGGTCATGGCATACATCGACACTTGTTTGACATCACTTTTTCCTTATCATCAATTTTGGTTGTTGAGGTTTGGAATCACTATAGTATGGCTTAGAGAGGATAGCTGTATATAGCATTGCGTTAGTTGTAGTCAACTGACGTGCCCACTCTTCAGTTGTAGGACCATCCGCTGTTTGGAGGCGCGAGAGACTCAAGTTGATTAAAGCATCAAAGTGAAAGTTACTGTCCAATTTTATTGTATGTTCATGTTGTATCAATTTATTGTAAGTGTTATAATCATTGGACATTGTAATAACAATTTGATGTAATAAAAGTTTTTAATTTCCTGTAATTTTGTTGTGTTGTGACTCATTTGAAGGAAAGATTCTGGTTTGTGTCACGGGTTTCAGGTATTAGGAACTTGGGGCATTACAGCGCCGACATCAAGGGGTTCCGGCGACGGCAACAGCGACGACAGTAAGGGAGTGTTTGGTTGGAGGGGAATGGAGGGGAGGGGACGGGAGGGGAGGGATTTTTTTAAAACTTTTCATGTTTGATTCATTTTTTAGGAGGGGATGGGAGGAAAATGGGGGGTGCAAAACCCCTCCTAAGCCAATTTTGGCTTCCCTCCAATATTGGGGGGATTTGGAGGGAAGAGAAATTAGGTCTAATTTTTTAAAGTGATTGGACTAAATTGCTCTTTTAAATCTAAATCCTAATAAAAAACCTAATCTTTGGGTATAAATTATGTCGGGTTGTTGGGTTCTAGATGCAACCTGGCTCAAAATGTAAGTTCTAATCTATTGTGACATTTGGTTTAGTTGTGGAATTGGAAATGGTTCTCTTGTATGGCTTGTTAATTACTGTCCATGTAATGCAGTTATTATTATATTGCACTCAGTTTTGTTTTCTGTATTTCTTCAGTTCACATTTGCTACTTTGGAGTTATATATTGCAAGCAACTTTAATCAAACATATGTAAATTTGGATTATAAGTTAATTATTTGTTTTAGATGGAAAATGGAATATGATGAGTTTAAGAGTTTACGACACATTATCAATTGTCATGACCCTCAACATTAACCAGGTGTCCTAATATGTCTGTCATCTGCCATTTGACGTAAGAGTTTTTTAGCCAGCACGAAGGCTGTATCATATGTTTAGAAACTTGGTGATATTTCTTTTACAAGTTCATATTCTTTGTATTTTCGATTTTGATATTATTTGGCTCTCACGATTAGGCCATTTGGGTTTCATTTCCTCTGACTTGAATGAATGATTTTAGATGATCTTCTTTTCTGATATAATGTGATTTAGAATGTCCAGAGGAATAATTTTAGATGATCTTACTAGAGAATAATTCAAAAGGATTTCATGCATCAAATCAGTTATAAATTATTCAATCAATATTGTTATTTGGAGGAAAGGATTATTAGGCTTTATTTTCACAAAAAAAATTAATCTAAGGATTTCATGCTTCTACGCACGAATTCTTTCTCAGTATACGTATTAACAATATCAATGAATTCCTGTATTTCTTTGAAGCACGAATGGTCAGAGTATCGAACCGAATAGAAATTCTGCTCTGTAGAAGTACTATCAAAACTGGGGTCCAACCATGGAAATCCAGAAGGCAGAATTCCAATTGTAGGATGTAATGAATTAAGGGCCTCAAGGGTGTTGAAAGTGAGATTGTACCGAGGAACAGCTCTTACTCTTGTAAGACATGTCTTTGTTCTAAACTCAAACTAGTAAATACACATGCAATGCACGTCTGAACAATATTTTTATATATTCTATTTATCTATATTATAATGGGAGAAGCACGTGCGGAACACGTAAAATAATAGACTGACATTGACTGTTCATGATCCTTCTCCCACGTGGCAGGTGTAAAGAGAGAAAGGGAGATGAAGAGGGTAGGGTTTTTGGTTTTTTTGAGAGATAGAGAGAGGGTAATAAATTTGAATGTGTACTGTACGTATTTCATTAGTTTATATTGTAGAGTTTAATTAAACGTGTGTTATACGGATTGGGACATGGACAAATTACACTAAGGCCTTCTACCATTATAGTAGTAGAGATGTAAAACGGTATAAAAGTAATTTTATTATAAAATCTCTTCCCTCCCCTTCTGAACCAAACAAGAAGATAATTATTTTCCCTCCCCTCTCCTCCCCTCCCCTCCTTTGAACCAAACAGAGTCTTCAATAAAATCCCTACCCTCCCTTTCCCTCCCCTCCCCTCCCCTCCATAAAATCCCTCCCCTCCCCTCGCCCTGAACCAAACAGAGCCTAAAGGTATATAGATCTCCACTTTCCTGAGTTTCTTCTTCCTCTAATTTGTGTTGTTTTGTTTTATTTATTTGTGATGTGGCTAAAAATAGGGGTTTAATCGAGACCGTCCAAATTGGACACGAATCCTAAAGCCCAGGGGTAAAATAGTAATTTCACCTACAAACGTATCTGAAGTGGGTACTGGGTCTCCTTCTCACAGACCCAACAACCCGCGAACGGATCCACCTCAACTGGGTGCGGGCTTCAACCCGCAACAAACCCAGTCCAGCAGGATAGAATCAGGGTTTCTGATTAACATTAATCAACGACCCTGATTCATATCTATCCTTTCACTGGGGATTAGGGATTACATTCCTTATCTATACACAGGAATTACATGCCTAATCTGTTCCCTAAGACGCCTATAAATACCCCCCATCCATCTCCATTAAGAGGTAATCAATCTTTTGCTAGTTAAACGCTCTTTCATAGTCATTTCTGGTTACTGACTTGAGCGTCGGAGGGTGCGTCGTCGGGAACAACCCCAGTGTCTCGCACTTTTTGCAGGTCTACGACGGGATCGACGATCGAAGCCCGACGGAACAGGTATACAGGTTTTCTATTCAGTTTCCCTAAGAATCCACAAATACTATCTGTTTGCCCCCACACCAAATTTAGCGGCAACAGATTGGCGCCGTCTGTGGGAAGCTAACGAATAGAAACCTCTCCTCTTCCCGATGAACAGATCTTCTCCAGCCATGCCTCCCAGAAAAGTCAGATCAAGAGGGTCCAACAGAGGACCCAACCCTGATCAGCAGCAAGAAGTTCCCGTCCAGCCTACCCAACAGCAGGGGCAACTTCCTCCTCCAGCGGAAGACCCGCTCCAACAGGACCTTCCTCCTCCAAATCAGCCACCCCCAAAGGGTCCTAACCCTCAAAAACAGCCTCTTCACCAAGAGCACGTCTCCATCCACAACGCCTCTACGGACTCTATGGCCTCCCATCATCCCCGAGCCTCTGGTCGCCATAATACCGCCCTCAACCGCCAGAAAGATGACGACCTTCGCCGCCATCTGATGAGAAGCGGGCCCGAGAGGGAACCTCCCGCCAACACCGTCCGGACGAGCGGTACCCTCGCCACCAGGAGTATAGAAGGTCCCCTAACCGAAGGGGTCGGAAAGAATCCCCTGAGCACCACCGAAGAAGGCCACACTCCCCTACAGGTCGGCAACAGCCAAGGAACAATGAGACACCCATCACACGTGCCGAGTTCCAGCAGTTCCAAGCGACCGTCCTACAAGCTCTCAACCTCCGTCCCAACACCAATGCACCGAAGGTTCCATCTCCTCCCCCAGTCCGAAGCCCTCGCTGACAGTCCCCCTCTCCTCGTCCTGCTCCTAGCAACTCCCGACGTACCCCAAGTCCTCGTCGCTCTCGAAGTTACCATCGCCGTAGCCCTCGCTCTCCCTCGTACGAAGACGAGTCTAGAGGCTCGGCTGATTACCGTCAGAGGGATGACACCATGTACCGCCGTCTTCATGAAGTGGAGAGGCGCCTGGGTCAGATAGACCGAGAAGAGGAGCTCAGGGGGAGGACCCTACATCCTAGCCGCCCCCCTTTCTCCCGAACCATAGTGGATGCACCTGTGCCGTTCGGTTTCAAACCTCCCCAGTTCGAGACTTACACCGGGGAGACCGACCCCGTTGATCACATCGAAAGCTTCAAGACCTTGATGCTCCTCCATCAGGCTTCCGATGCCCCCCTCTGCAAGACCTTCCCCGCAACTCTTAAAGGCCCAACTCGAGAATGGTACTCTCGCCTTGCCCCCTCCTCAATATTCTCCTTCGAGCAGTTCGAGACCCTTTTCGTCACCCATTTCGTAAGCAGCCGTAGAGCTGAAAAGACCAGCATCTCACTATTGCACCTCCACCAGAAGAAGGGGAAGAAATTGAGAGATTATGTGAAGAGGTTCACAGCAGAGGCCAGGTCCATAGCATCCCTCGGCGAGTCGGTCGCTGCGGCAGCATTTCAATCTAATGTCCTCAATTCCAACCTCCGCTCCTCCCTCGCCAAGAAACCTCCACAGAACTTTTCCGACCTCCTCCTTCGCAGTGAAAAGTATATCCGGGCCGAAGAGGCCAAGCAGCGACCCAACTGGGAGGGGTCTTCCTCCGGGTTTAAGAGAAAGGGAACGGAAGAGGAAGGAGCTAAGAAGCTCCAAAAGGATAATGCCGGCCAGCGCCGACCTCCCCCCAGATTCGAGAAGTTCACTCCCCTCACCACTAATGTCTCAACCATTCTCATGGAAGTCGAAAAGGAAGGGATAATACCTCCTGCTCCGAGGATAAATACCCCCGCCAAGAGGAGGGACAAAGAAAAATGGTGCCGTTATCACCGGGACCACGGGCATGACACCAACGATTGTCGCGCCCTAAAGAACGAGATAGAAGCCCTTATCCAGAGGGGACAGCTGACCAGGTTTGTAAGAAAGGACCGAGCCAAACTTCCTCCCCCGCCTCGGGGGGCTAACAAGCGTCCGGAACGAGAAGAAACGCCAGACTTTGAGGAAGAGCGAGTCCTCCACCTCATTCATGGGGGTCCAATGGGGGCTCCTCGAACTCCTCTCGGAAGGCATTTATAAGAGAAGTCAACTCGGTCCGAACCACCCCTCCTCCCAAAGGCCTCGGAGTGCCCGTCACATTCTCTGACGAAGATCTTGAAGGTGTCCGCACCCCACATTATGACGCACTCGTCATCAGTCTCCACATGGCGAACTTCAAAGTGGAGAGGATCTTAGTAGACAACGGCAGCTCCGTCAACATCCTCTTCCTTGCCGCTTTTAAAGGCCTAAAGCTCTCCCGGGATAGACTCAAGCCCGCCAGTTACACGCTCCATGGATTCACGGGAGTGCCAATGACTATTGAAGGGGTGATTACCCTCGACGTAACCGCTGGCAAAACTCCTACTACCCGAACGAAGTCGATGGACTTCATGGTCGTAGATGTCCCAGCAGCCTACAATGTCATTTTGGGTCGGCCCGGCCTAGCCGCCCTTGAAGCCGTCCCTTCTGCCTACCATCTCAAAATGAAATTTCTCACTCGGGCCGGAGTTGGAGAAGTAAGGGGCAATCAGGAGCAGGCCCGCAAGTGCTATATGACCTCTACCTTCGGACCCGTCCTCTCCTTAGAAGCTCTAGAAATCCCCCAAGATGTTGCTCGACCGACGTCCGAGCCGGTGGACGAATTGGAGGAAGCGCTCTTCTCTGAGCAGGAGCCGACCCGCAAGTTCTTTGTCAGCAAGACCCTCCCGTCCGCCCTATACTCAGACATTGTACAATGCATCCGAAGGAATCAAGACCTCTTCGCTTGGTCAGCTGCAGATATGCCCGGTATCTCCGAAGAGCACTTAGTCCACCGCCTAAGCGTTCATCCGGGGTCCAAACCGGTTCAGCAGAAGAGGCGCAAATTCGCTCCCGAGCGTCAGCTCGCTATTAAAGAGGAGGTGGACAAACTCTTGAAGGCCCGGTTCATACAGGAAGTGAACTATCCGGAGTGGTTATCGAATGTAGTAATGGTGAAGAAGTCCAATGGGACTTGGAGGATTTGTATTGATTTCACCGACCTCAACAAAGCTTGCCCCAAGGATCCATTCCCTCTTCTGAGCATTGACACCCTGATCGATGCAACTTCGGGACATGAGCTCCTCAGCTTCATGGACGCATTTTCAGGCTACAATCAGATCCGGATGTTCCCTCCGGACATCCCGAAGACCTCGTTCGTGACCAACCAAGGCATCTATTGCTACAGAGTCATGCCATTCGGCCTAAAGAATGCAGGGGCGACATACCAACGCCTCGTCAATAAGGTTTTCCAGGCTCAGATCGGCCGGAACATGGAGGTGTATGTTGACGACATGCTTGTGAAAAGCATCCGAGGCATTGATCATGTGACCGACCTCCAAGAGGCATTTGACGTTTTGAGAAAGCACAATATGAGACTCAACCCGAACAAGTGTGCGTTCGGCGTCTCATCAGGGAAGTTCCTCGGCTTCATGGTTAGCCAACGAGGAATTGAAGCAAATCCGGAGAAGATCAAGGCCATATTGGACATGACCCCTCCTAGAAATGTTAAAGAAGTTCAGAGATTAACAGGCCGCCTCGCCGCCATAGGGTGCTCTCTCTCAAAATCCAGGGAAAAATGCCTCCCCTTCTTCAAGGCCCTCAGGGGGGCTAAAGGATTCGAATGGGGGTAGCAGCAACAGGAGTCCTTCGACCAGCTCAAGGCTTACCTCGTCAATCCCCCTCTCCTTAGCAAACCGATCCCTGGCGAACCCCTCTACCTCTACCTGGCAGCCTCCGAGCAGACCCTCAATGCAGTCTTAGTGAGGGAAGAAGACCGGGCTCAGAAGCCCATCTACTATGTCAGCAAAGTGCTTCGGGACGCCGAGCTCCGGTACCCGAAGATAGAGAAAATGGCCTATGCCCTGGTGATGGCCGCGAGAAAGCTTCGCCCGTACTTTCAGTCCCATTCGGTGGTCGTTCTTACCGACCAGCCGCTGAAACAGGTTCTTCACAAGCCCGAGACTTCGGGTCGCCTTATGAAATGGTCGATCGAGCTGAGCCAACATGATATAACTTATCAGCCTCGGACAGCGATCAAGGCTCAGGCACTCGCCGAATTCATAGTTGAGACTACTATCCCCGAGTCCAGCCAGACAGTGAAGGGGCCACCCGTCTGGTCGGTTTATGTTGACGGATCCTCTTGCAACGAGGGAAGCGGGGCAGGGGTCATCCTGGCAGCCCAAGATGACTTTATCCTCCAATACTCCCTCCGTATAAACTTCAAAGCCTCAAACAACGAAGCTGAATACGAGGCGCTCATAGCCGGCCTTGGAATGGCCCGAAATGCAGGGGCACAACGCCTACGGATCTTCAGTGACTCTCAGTTGGTCGTCAATCAGGTCCTCGGCGAATATGAAGCCCGCGATGACAGAATGGTTAAATACTTAGCCAAAGTCAAGAGCCTCATGGCGATGTTTGAAGAGGCTCTCATCCAAAGGATCCCCCGAGAAGAAAATGCACAGGCCGACGCCCTATCCAAACTAGCCTCCTCTTCCCTTCAAGGTCTCGAGCAGACCGTATTGATAGAAGTCCTCCTAAAGCCGAGCATAGAGGACGAAACACTGGACTCCGTAGAAACATTGCCTGTCCTCCTCGAAGACAATTGGATGAAACCTCTTGTCGAATTCTTAAGGGACGGACTCCTCCCTGAGGATCCCAAGGAAGCACGAAGGGTAAGAACCCGAGCCGAGCGTTACACACTAATCGAAGGCGTCCTGTACAAACGCTCCTTCACCCAGGTGGATGGTCGGCCCTACCTGAGGTGCCTCTCCCCCGGGCAGGCCGACTACGCCCTGCAAGAACTTCATGAGGGCATCGGCGGGGCCCATTCTGGCTCCAGAGCCCTGGCACGCAAAGTGTTGAACTACGGGTATTTCTGGCCCACTCTCATACGGGACGCCGAACGACATGTTCGGCAATGCAGCTCCTGTCAGAAGCATGCCGACATCCGACGCCTTCCGCAAGTACCACTCACTTCCCTATCAAGTCCGATCCCCTTCGCGATGTGGGGGATGGATTTACTAGGGCCGTTTCAGCCAGCCCCCGGACAGCTCAAGTTCCTAGTCGTGGCAGTCGACTATTTTTCGAAATGGATAGAGGCTGAACCACTGGCCACGATCACCGAAAACAAGGTTGTTCAATTCTTCTGGAAGAGCGTGATCTGCCGATTCGGCGTCCCCAGGGTCCTAATTACGGACAACGGAACGCAATTCACGGGGGCTGCCTTCCGAGCTTTATGTGAAGACCTCGCCATACAACACCGGTTCTCCTCCGTCTCCCATCCTCAGTCGAATGGCCAAGCCGAGAATGCTAACCGACAGATCCTTTCAGGCATTAAGAAGAGATTAGACAAGTGCTCCAAAGGCTTGTGGGTCGATCAGCTGCCCAACGTGCTCTGGAATTACCGCACCACGAAGCGAACCCCAACAGGCGAGAGCCCATTCAATCTCACCTACGGGTCCGAGGCCATCATCCCCCTAGAAGTCGGGTTACCCTCTCCTCGCCTGATAGCTTATGAAGAAGAACGGAACGCTAAGGAACTCAGAGCAAGTCTAGATCTGATAGACGAAATCCGAGAGAGAGCTGCCATACGCCAGCAAACTTACCGAAGAAGGATCGAACTAGCGTACAACAAAAGAGTCCGCCCAACGGACCTCAGAGAAGGGGACCTGGTCCTCCGAAAGTTGGCCATCTCGTTCCCTAGTCAGAAAAGCAAATTGGCCCCGAACTGGGAGGGACCTTACAAGATCTCTAAAAAAAGCCACCCCGGCACGTACAGACTAGAAGATCTCGAAGGCAGGGAGATTCCCAGGACTTGGAATGCCGACCATCTCTTAAAATACCAAGAGAGGGCAACAACGCCTCTCTAAGTAATTCGAGATGTCGAACCGTTCCTTTCCTGTTACTTGTAGTAATTTTCTTTTATTTTTCCTTGTAATAACGGCTAGCAACTTTAGAAGCAGCCGATCATTGGATATTAATAAATAAATTTTTTTCATATTTTTGCTACTATTACATCTCTGCTTTTAACTCTTCACTCTAACAATGGTTCGGAGTCCAACACTCGGCTCGACTTTACTTTCCCGGCTCGCCCATAGGCGAGCCAGAAGTAGATCGCCGTTCGGAATTGCTCCCACAGCCGTTGAATGGTTCGGAGTCCAACACTTGGCTCGATTCTACTTCGCAAGTTCGCTCCTAAGCGAGCTAGAAGTAGTTCGCCATTCGGAACTGCTCCCACAACCCTTGAACTAATCTAACGATGGTTCGGAGTCCAACACTCGGCTCGACTTTACTTCCCCGGCTCGCCCATAGGCGAGCCAGAAGTAGATCGCCGTTCGGAATTGCTCCCACAGCCGTTGAATGGTTCGGAGTCCAACACTCGGCTCGACTTTACTTTCCCAGCTCGCCCATAGGCGAGCCAGAAGTAGATCGCCGTTCGGAATTGCTCCCACAGCCGTTGAATGGTTCGGAGTCCAACACTTGGCACGATTCTACTTCGCAAGTTCGCTCCTAAGCGAGCTAGAAGTAGTTCGTCATTCAGAACTGCTCCCACAACCCTTGAACTAATCTAACGATGGTTCGGAGTCCAACACTCGGCTCGACTTTACTTCCCTGGCTCGCCCATAGGCGAGCCAGAAGTAGATCGCTGTTTGGAATTGCTCCCACAGCCGTTGAATGGTTCGGAGTCCAACACTCGGCTCGACTTTACTTCCCCGGCTCGCCCATAGGCGAGCCAGAAGTAGATCGCCGTTCGGAATTGCTCCCACATCCGTTGAATGGTTCAGAGTCCAACACTTGGCTCGATTCTACTTCGCAAGTTCGCTCCTAAGCGAGCTAGAAGTAGTTCGTCATTCAGAACTGCTCCCACAACCCTTGAACTAATCTAACGATGGTTCGGAGTCCAACACTCGGCTCGACTTTACTTCCCCGGCTCGCCCATAGGCGAGCCAGAAGTAGATCGCCGTTCGGAATTGCTCCCACAGTCGTTGAATGGTTCGGAGTCCAACACTTGGCTCGATTCTACTTCGCAAGTTTGCTCCTAAGCGAGCTAGAAGTAGTTCGCCATTCGGAACTGCTCCCACAACCCTTGAACTAATCTAACAATGGTTCGGAGTCCAACACTCGGCTCGACTTTACTTACCCGATTCGCCCACAGGCGGCCAGAAGTAGGTTGCCGTTCGGAGTTGCTCCCACAGCCGTTGAATGGTTCGGAGTCCAACACTTGGCTCGATTCTACTTCACAAGTTCGTCCCTAAGTGAGCTAGAAGTAGTTCGCCATTCGGAACTGCTCCCACAACCCTTAAACTAACCTAACGATGGTCGGGGTCCTATGGCTCGTCTTTACTGCACCGGTTCGTCCTCAAGCGGGCCGGAGGCAGATGGCCATTCCGAACTGCCCCAACGACCACCGAGCCGAGCGGACGAGGTTCCGACCCTCGTATATGGCGAAAAAACCTTCCGAGGCGAAACCACAATCAGATCGTCTCAAAATGTGTGCTAGAGTGTGATGAACGGATCTGATTCAGCCACGTGTCCACAAAACGACAAGATAACATTTTCTTGGAAACTGGACCCTCCTCAAGATTCGTGCAACCATCTAACGGCTCTGATCACTTCACTTCGCCGAGCGACAGACAACCAGAACCAACCTTCGGCAAAAGTCACTCCGGTTATCAAGCTACGAAAGCGCAGCCGACCCGTGCCGAGCAAGTATCCAGCTGAGCCTCGACAGAAAAGTTTGGGTTAAGGTTTAGGGGACTTTCCCCTCGGTTCCGAACTTGGGTCATCACCTCTTCTACCATGATCTTCCCCGACCCAGACACCCACATCGGGGCAGTCAGAATCGGGAGAAGATCACGGTGGAAGAACGACCACCCGTCCTCCCGAAGCAAACTCCTTCCTCGGATTCGGACCTGGGTCATCACCTCTTCTACCATGATCTTCCCCGACCCTGACATCCACATCGGAGCAGTCAGAATCGGGTGAAGATCATGGTGGAAGAACGACCACCCGTCCTTCCGAAACACACGATCCCCCGAGTCAGGACTTTGGTCGTCACCTCTTCCACCATGGTCTCCCCTGACCCTGACATCCGCACCGAGGCCGTCAGAGTCAGGAGAAGACCATGGTGGAAGAACGACCACCCGTCCTCCCGAAGTACCTTTCCCTCGGGTCCGGACTACGGTCGCCAGCTCTTCTGCCTTGTCCTCCCCCGCTCCTGACACCCACATCGTTACTGTCAGGAACGGGAGAAGAACAAGACAGAAGAGTGACCACCCTCTGGACCTCTCGAGATCAAAATTTTTCACAAAGCTGGCATCCGCCCAAGGGCAGACACTATCGATGCCACTAGAGTTCAAGACTGCAATGACAAAAACTACAAGGGGGGTGTGGGATTTATAGCCTTCCCCCAAGAGACTGTCATTATGACCCTCGGGAGTCCAAAAGTCGCGCCTAGGGAGCTGAAGCGCCGCGTATTAATTAAGGGACACCGTTCTTAACGCCCTTGGGAAGGTGAAACGCCCCCACGGATCCCGGAGCACCATTAATGCTGTTAGGGGACTGGTCCCATCTTTTCAGAACCACGCTCGGATGTCCGAGGGCCCGCATTCCTGATCAGGCCGCGTGGCCGCAGCTTCGAAACAGCTGTACCTTAGCGGCCGCACCGAGCCGCACCTGAAGGCGCCGAGCAAGATTCAGAACCGCGGCAAAAGTGTGAGTTTCGAGGCCAAGATGCTCGACGAAGCAAACACTTGCCTCGCGGTTCATTTCGAGCCTACCCTATCTAGCGCAATTACAGCACAATAAGAAGCCAGCAAAGGACAGTTCGGATAAATCAACTCCAATTTTATTAATATAACTTGGATAAATTTACAAAAAGATTACAACAAAACAAAGTTCGCAAGTCCGAAGACAAGACACGACCCGTTCACTGCCTCCGAGGAAGGGGGACGCTCCGGTTCAGCGATACCTTAGGTCGGCGCTTCTTGACCTCCGAGCTCGTCTCTAGACCAACGAATCGAGACGCCCCCTCGCCGCTAACCCTAACGGTCGCTCCAACCGAAGCGCCACTTGAAGACACCGCTACCCCGCTTTGGGCGTCGGCCGCTGACCTACCTATAATAGGGGTTCGGCTCGCGGCTTGATAGAACGTAATCCCTCGCTCAATCTTTTCGCGAGTGCACGAGGTGCTCCGAACGTTAGCCCTCACCGGCTGAGGTTTGAGCCGAGCAACCTCTTCCTCCAGTTCGACGATCCGGTCCTTCGACGTGTCGTCCTTTACAATCACTTTGAATCGAGGGAGTTTCGCCGAACCAGGATACTCGGCGCTGTCGGATATAACGCGGCGCAAATGGGTCACCTCGATGCTCTTATCGACCGTCACCCGTTGCAGCTATTCTACCTTCCTTGCAAAGTCATCTCGTTCGGCCGAAACGCGAACCAACTCTTCCTCCTTCGCAGATAGTTCGGCCTCGACTATCCGCAGATGATGCAGCTCGACCAACAGCTCACTATTCCTCTTCTCTACATTATAAAGTATTCTCCTCGTCAGATGAACCTCGCCCTCGAGACGATCCTCCCGGGACCGCTGAAATAACTCGGCTCGGCGCCAATCCGCCGGGGTGATAAGTGTCTGCTTGGCCATCTGAAATAAGAAAGGGACAACATTGAAGTACTATATGGCCGAACCAAACACTTAGACAAAAGTCCAAAATCGAAACACAACACTTTTCATTCATCATCAAAAGCGGTGGCCAGTCCGCAAAAGGCATTACACTGTTTGAAAGAAAAACAAAAATTACAAAAATTTACAAGAGGATCAGGGGTCCACCTGCGTCGCCGCTTCGACCACGGGCGCGTCGCCAGGTGGCCCCTCGATCCTTCCCTCGACCAGGGCGTTCGCCACAGGTGGGTCGGCCTTCTCCTCCTCGTCATCGCCTTCGACCTCGTCGCCTTCGCCTCCTTCCTCCTCACCGCCTGAGGGCGACCCGGGCCACAGTCTGTAGCCGACCCGCTCGAAGCCGGGGACACGATCCTGAACATGGTCGAGGGTCGTCTGATAGGACCTCTCCATGTTCTCGGCCATGTGTTTCTTCGCCTCAGCCTCGACCTCGGCCTCTACCTCGGCCCTAATCTTGATGGCCAGCGCCTCCTTCTCCGCCTTCAGGTCGGCCAGAGACTTCGCCGACGCGGCCAGCTCCTCGGCAGCCTTCTTGGCCTTGGCAGACTCCGCGTCAAGTCGCCCCTTGGCTCTCTCCAAGTCTGCCTCAAGATCGGCGACCCGGACTTCCAAGGCCTCGACCCGCCGCTGCTCGGCCTCGAGCTGCCGAACCGCCTTGACCTTCTCCGCCCTGTCTTTGTCACTGGCGGCCTTCAGCTCCTTCTCCTGCTCGGCGAACGTCTCGAGAAGGTGGCCGAAGTGGCAGGTGGCCTGCAAAAACAACGATCAGAGCAATGTGCAAGCCGGGCAGAAAACTTGAACGAATTTGCAAAAGAAAAACTTACCGACACGAGCGACCGAGCCACCTCATAGGTGTCGTCGCCGACCGTCCCCGCTTTCAGTGCGGCTCTGTCCTTTGGCGTCGCCAAGTGCTTGACGACCTGAACCGACATCTGCGAGTTGTCGAGGAATCCGTCGTGATTCTTCACTCGCCAGTTCGGCACAAACAACTGCTTGTGCTGCTCGGTCAGGATTTCCTCGGCTGCTTTAGTCAACGGCGGAGCCTCAAGCGTCAGTGCCGCGTTAACATCAAAGGCCCCCTCAATCACGGTCGGGACCACAGGGACCGAGGGCTCCTCGGTGACAACCACCTTCGAAGGCACCTCAGTAGCCAGAGGAGGCGGGGTGGTGATGGAGGCGACCGTGGGCTGCAGAGTCGACGAGGCAGCCGCGGCCGCCCTCTTCCTCTTTCTACCCCCGGCCAACTTGGACCTATCGGCCATCATAGCGTTGAAATCAATCTTCATCGCTTCTGCATCGGACAACAAAAAATGACTCAGCAAGACAAACTAAAGACTTGAAAGAAAAAACGAAAATAAATGAGACGTCAGGAGCATACTCGGGTCGATGGGGCTAAGGCCGGACCCGAACAGCACCTCCTCCGTCAACTCCCTCCAACTCAGCAAGGGAAGGGCCATGATCTTCCTCGCCACCTCCTCCTCGGCCTCAGACAGTACAGGGTCGGCTCTCGCAAATTTCGGCACCTCCACTTTCCACCGGGTCGGAATGTGCCGAATCGCTTCACCCCTTAATATAAAATACTTCTCCTTCCAACCCTTAATTGAGTCCGGGTTTTCTATGATCCTAACACCCTTCCTCGGCCCCAAGTAGTACCGATGCTCCATCTTGTGCATCCGGTTTATCTGATACAGACCTCGGAAGACTGTAAGGTCCGGCTCTACTTCAGCTTTGTAACACTGGAGCAAGAAAGCGTTCACGTGACGCCATGTGTTCGGCATATTTTGGGTCGGCGCAAGGCAGAACCAGCCGAGGATCTGAAGGATGAAAGGGTGCAGCGGAAAACGTAGTCCGGCATTCAAGGAGTCGAAGTCGAACATGCACATATCCGACAATGACAGCTTGGAATTCGCTCGCATCCCGGGGCCGGGGATCATCAGCTTGTACTCCGGAGGGATGGCGAATCCTTTTCTGATCCGAAGGAGATCCCTCTCGGATAACAACGAAATGAGCTCGTCGGCTTCGGTGGGAAGGGCCGGGTTAGGTTCCTCGAGAATTTTCGACTTTCCATAGACCGCCTTATCCAAAAGGTCGCCCTCATACTGCCTGACCCCCGAATGCCCGGATAGAACAGAGGGATATCATCCCATCTCGGGAGCTTGCTTCGGGTTTTCCACAGTCACCGCCACCACGGGAGATTGGGTCGCCACCCTCCTCTTCTTCTTCTCTTGTCTCACCTCGGCTGCAGACGGCTCGACGACCTGCTTTCCCTTCCTTCGCGCCTCCGCCCTTCTCCTCTCCTCGACGCCATCATCGCCCGAAGACGAGGCCCCACTCCCCGAGTTCACTCTTGACATCTCTAGAAAAAAGCCAAGGCAAAGTAAACTGACCTCTGAAGTGCTTGCCGGAAATGTGCTTGCCGGAAATCGCCTGGCCCACGCGACAGCTAACGTCACCACCTTGGAGCAAGAGTCGCCGCTAGCAGAGAACTTAGAGAACAAAAGTGAAATCTTGGAGTGAAAAGTAAGAAATGAGCTTGGGGGTGGGGGAGTGAAAACTTATAACCCCAGGAGATAGTGGGCCTCCTTGGGAACCTCAAAGGCCCACTAAGAAGCCAAAGCGCCAAGAGGAAAGTTGCGACGTTACGAGAAGCGAAAAACTCCTCAAATCACTCAAGTCAACGACTCGGCCACCGGTCTGCCAAGCCGAGCTATCGAACAGCTGGCTAAGCAACCGAGCTACTGAGTTCCTTCGAAACATCCAACTCAGTGCCTCGGCCAACAGCCACGTAGACTCCGAGCCGAGATGACGAGGAACCGACCCTCGTATATGGAGAAAAATCATCCCGAGGCGAAGTCACCGTCGGATCTCTCCAAAATTCGCGTCAAAGTTCGATGGGCGGTTCAGATCTTGCCACGCCCACAAAACGACAAGATAACGTTTTCTCGTGATCTGAACCCCATTCTCGTGATGCGCGCCATGATGGACGGACCAGATCCGGCCACGTGTACCTTCCGAACTGCCTGCCATCGGCCTGCTCAACCGAGCTACCGAACAGCTTAGTCGAGCAGCCAAGTTACAGGGCTCGGAAAAACGGAACCATCAAGAGGCGCTTCCTTTAAAATATCCAACTCAGCGCCTCGGCCAGCAGCACTGAGGCCCCGAGCCGAGATAACGAGGAACCGACCCTCGTATATAGAGAAAAATCCTCCCGAAGCGAAGTCACCGTCGGATCTCTCCAAAATTCGCGTCAGAATTCGATGGACGGTTCAGATCTCGCCACGCCCACAAAACGACAAGATAACATTTTCTCGTGATCTGAACCCCATCCTCGTGATGCGCGCCATGATGAACGGCCCAGATGATGCCACGTACCTCGGAGAGTTCGAGCCGAGGGACTAATCCTCCGAACCGAGGAGACGAGGAACCGACCCTCGTACCTCGTAGAGGGTTAGGCCGAGCCGAAATGACGAGGAACCGACCCTCGTATATGGCGAAAAAACACGCCGACCCATATCAGCCGTTGGATCTAGTAAAAAAGCGCGCTCGTCATGATGGACGACCCAGATCTTGCCACGATCACTAAACGACAAGATAGCATTTTATGGGGATCCACGCTGAAATGGACGGCCCAGATGATGCCACGTACCTCGGATCCTCCGAGCCGAGGCACTGACCCTCCGAGCCGAAGCGCTGACCCTCCGAGCCGAGGAACCGAGGAGCCGACCCTCGTATACGGCAAAAAAGCCTGCCGAGGAACGAGGACCGTCTGATTACTCAGAAATTCGTGCTCCTCGCTGATCGAAGGTCCAGATTACGCCACGTCATAAATCAGTATTTAAAAATCAATTTTTATTTATTTAAATCGTTTTATTTATTTAAAAATTGCGAAAAATTGCTAAAAATTCGGAAAAATTAGCTAAAAATTCTAGAAAATAATTAAAAATTCAGAGGGATATTTTTGAGCCCCTGAACGAACAGTTATTGCCTAGAATGTACTGTTAAGCCCCCCGAACAATTAGTTAACGCATCGCAAAATTAAATAAATAGCCCGAAAAAATAGATAAAAACCCGATGCGGCCTCGGAACATCGTATGGCTTCAAAAAAGAAGGAGCTACCTTACCCCCCCACTTCAGGATTCAAAATCACCCATTCGGACTCCGATACAACTCCGCTAGCCACTAAAACAGTCAAACTACTCCTCAAAGACTGATCGCCCTCAGCCTTTAGGAGTGGGGGGCTCGTGATGTGGCTAAAAATAGGAGTTTAATCGAGACCGTCCAAATTGGACACGAATCCTAAAGCCCAGGGGTAAAATAGTAATTTCACCTACAAACGTATCTGAAGTGGGTACTGGGTCTCCTTCTCACAGACCCAACAACCCGCGAACGGATCCACCTCAACTGGGTGCGGGCTTCAACCCGCAACAAACACAGTCCAGCAGGATAGAATCAGAGTTTCTGATTAACATTAATCAACGACCCCGATTCATATCTATCCTTTCACTGGGGATTAGGGATTACATTCCTTATCTATACACAGGAATTACATGCCTAATCTGTTCCCTAAGACGCCTATAAATACCCCCCATCCATCTCCATTAAAAGGTAATCAATCTTTTGCTAGTTAAACGCTCTTTCATAATCATTTCTGGTTACTGACTTGAGCGTCGGAGGGTGCGTCGCCGGGAACCCCGGTGTCTCGCACTTTTTGCAGGTCTACAGCGGGATCGACGATCGAAGCCCGACGGAACAGGTATACAGGTTTTCTATTCAGTTTCCCTAAGAATCCACAAATACTATCTGTTTGTCCCCACACCAAATTTAGCGGCAACAATTTGATTTTGAGTTTCTTCTACCCAAGAATTTTGCTGAAATGAGGAATTTTCTATGATTTGAAGAACATTATAATTAGGGCTATTATGAGGCCAGTAAATGTGTTTAATTTTTTTTTTTTAAAGGACTGTCAATGACTGAGTGGGTTTGAGATTATATTGGGAATTAGTTGGTTAACTTAAAGTGAATGATTTTATGACTGATTATGACTGTTTATCCTGTGAACATAAAATGAAAGTGAGTTTGAGATTATACTGTTTATGACTGTACGTGGATTTAAAGAACATAAAATAAAGTGAATGATTTTTGTGAGATTCCATTGAGTTTCCCGGATGATTTTTGTGATATTGGGAATGAGATGGTTAGGTCTGGGTGAATTCAGTGGCTTGGATTTGGATATAACATGAGAACACTTTTTTAAAGTTGATGGATAACTGAAAGTCGGAAACTTCCCATCACTTCACTTCACATAACTCCACATAATATGAGTACAATTTCAAGATAATCACATTCTCACGATCACAGCCACATTATATAATATATATTTACAGACAAAATAACATTTATCTTCCCCTTCATAAGTAATGTTGCATAAGCTTTTGAGTTTTGATTTGAACCTGTAAAAAAAAAAAAATTAATTAGAGAAGCAATGAAGTCAATTAACTATAAAATTAATTTTTGTTGTTGTATGTTATGTGTAGAATTATAAAAGATGACACAAGCTCTTGATCCAGTAAGAGAATGGACATTTAAAAAAATGAGAGCATCCGAATTACTTCTACTGTAAATTTTGTGACCACCATATTACTTCTGGGGTAACAACATTGAAACATCATTTAACAGGCACTAACAAGGGTGTGCGTAAATGTGATAAAGTACCTTCACATGTGAAGCAATCATGCAAGGAAAGTCTTCGACAGTTGGAGATTAAGCACACTAAATCAAGGATTCTAAAGCGTGAAATAGGAAGAACGGGAGAGCCCGGAATTGATGAGGTTGAGGAGGATGTTAGCCAAGAATTGGAGTGATCGTGCATGCAATAATCAAGGAAAAACATTTTCTCTTGATAGATTTGTTAATGCTAAAGCTTCTTCGACGACTCAAACTACAATAGAGAATAGATATAAGAAAGAGCAAATGGCAATTGTGGCTCAAAAGATTGGTCGCTTGATTTATGTAAAGGGTTTGTCATTTAATCTCGCAAATTGTCCATATTTCAAGGAGATGCTTGAGGAGGTTGGGAGTTATGGGAGAGGCTTAAAACCACCATCGGCTTATGAGTTAAGAACGTTGATTCTTAAGAATTTTTAAGAATGAGGTCGAAGGAATTGATGCAATTAAAGCAACTCATAGGAAAGCTTGGGAGAAATATGGGTGCACATTGATGTCGGATGGATAGACGGACAAGAAAAATCGAAGCTTGATAAATTTTCTTGTAAACTCGCCCAAAAGAACTTTCTTTTACAAGTCTATTGATGCATCAGGTCATATTAAAACATGAAATTTTCTTTTTGGGTGCATTGACGAGATAATTGAGGAGATTGGGGGGAAAATGTAATTCAAGTTATCATCGACAATCATGCTTCATATGTGAATGCCGGAAAGAAGCTTATGGAGAAGAGAAAATCATTGTATTGGACACCGTGCGCGGCTCATTGTATCGATCTCGTGCTTGAAGATATTGGAGAAATGAAGGTACACAAAAAAAGACTTAAGTTGTCGAAGGAGGTTATGCAATTTATTTATAACCATGGTTGGGTGCTTAGAAGAATGAGATTTCACACAAAAGGTTAAGAACTATTAAGGCCGGTCGTAACCCGTTTCGCTACATCATTTTTGACTTTGCAACAGTTGTACAACTTGAAGCAACCCAACCATGGTTTGGTTGTGGTCCGGACCGGGCTCAAGCCCCTGCGGGCCGGACCGTTCCGGTCCGGTCCCGGGCTGAACCGGTCCTGATGCCACCCCTATCACCACCCCTCCCTCCGTCCCTGCCTAGGAAGCACCGATTTGGGTTCAGGGATGCAGGTGCGGAGGATGCGGTGCGGGGGTGCGACAATTTCCAAAAATAGTGGGATGCGGGTGCGCTGGGATTCGGCTAATATTTAAATAATTATTTTATATATTAAATATTTATATTTATATTTATACTTTTATATAAAAAACTAAAATCATTGTCAATAATCACTCATTATAGCATCCACAATGGCGTTTCTCATTTTTTAGAAAATGACAGCTACAGCAATAGAAAATAGGGTATTTGTCTGCAATGATTGTTTGCTAAATTTTTGCTAAAATTTGAGAAGGACGAGACATGTTTCGTCCGATTGGTTTTTGTTTTTATAGAATTAATTAATTAGTGATTAAATATTATAATAGGTTAATTAAATAATATAATAATACCTAAAACCTAATTAAACCCACCCTAAACCTAATTAAACCCACTAAATTAGCCACTAATTCCCCCAGAATTCATGGACGGGACATGTTGTCCCGTCCCATGCATTTTTGCAAAAGACGAGACAACATGTCTCGTCCGAGCTCATTTTTGAATTTTTTTCTTTTCAGGCGAATCAGACCATCGGATCAATTTTAAAATTTTAAAATAAAAAAAAAATTAACGGACGAGACATATTGTATCGTCTTTTATAATTTGAGAATGTCAAATTCGTTTCTCAAAAATGAGAAAGAACTGTAGCTATTTTGCTATAAAATGGCTAAGTAGCAAACTACTGCAGCAGTTCATTTCTCAAAAAATGAGAAATTGGCAAATATAGCAAGTGATTGTGGATGCTATTAACCAAGAGATTCGAAAAGACAATATAGCACAATATAGCTATAAAACATAGTCATAAAGTATTACACTATTATAACCTTCAAAGTATTACACTATTATCAATGTTAGCATGAAGTAAAATAAACAGAAGTAATCAATTCAGTCTCTCTTATTCAATAAACTTCAGCTATTAATCAAATTTTCTTCTAATTTTTGTCAGGAATACTAGTGCATACTCGATTGGAAGAAGAGGCAAAAGCATCAAGCAAAATTCATCAAACATCAAAGTCAAGCATTCATCATCAAGCATCAAAGTAAAAAAAGAAAAAAAAACCGCAAGCATGAAGCATCAAAGTCACGCATTCAACATCAAGCACTGGAAAATGTCCGTCTGATTTCTGTTTGATAAGGAAAATGTTGATAAGTTATTGGGGTGGAAATACACTACAAAGCATGGGTAAATAAAATAAGCCAAAACAATTTCTAAATTGTAACTGTTGCTAATTACAAAAATCGACCTCCAACTATACTGAAATTTTTATAGGACTACTCAAACATCATCTGACTATAGCATACTACCTCCAACTTTAGAAATAAGCAAAAATAGGATTCATAAGACCATAACAGAAACAAAAGAATCTGATTGTTTGTTTTCTTATTTCCATTGTCATCCAAATCTATGTAATGACTTCAAGCAAAAAATAACAAGCAGAGAATGGAGCTTTAAATTATCAAGCATTCAAGCATCAACCAAAATTCACAAAAGCAGCAAGCATCAAGCAAACATCATCTAGAATCAAAGTCATACCTTGGGTTTGTTACGAAAGAGGAAGAGGTGACGGCGGAGGAAGTGGGTGACACGGCGGAGAGAGGAAGAGACGACGGCAGTGAAAGAGTTAGCGACGGCGGAGAGTAAGTCACGACGAGTGACGGCAGAGAGAACCGACGGGCAACAGCAGTGGAATCGGAAGGTGACGGCTGAGAGAGGAGGTAACAACGGAGAGAGTAAATGGCGACGATGTAGGAAGAGGCAGTAGGGTGCGATTAGGGATTTGGGTTTTGATCGAGCTTGATTTATGGATTTAGGTTTGGTTGAGAGAGAGAGGGAGAGAAACCGTATGAGAGAGAGAGAGAGAGTGGGAGTAAGTGGAACCTTTAATAATTTTTTTAAATATTAAAACTGAACTGGTCAACCGACCCCGCACCCAACCCGCACCGGTGCGATTTTAACTTTTAATATAAATTAATGGGACACGCACCCCGTATGTGTCCCGCCGCACCCGAGTCTGACTCGAGTACGAGGGCCTCCGTGAAGACTCGAGTACGAGGACCTCCATGAAAAATCCGTGCTTCCTATAGGTCCCTGCTTATCTTACACCTGGTGATACTCTCGAGTACATAAAGGTGTAATGCAAATCTAGCGAGAAGTGTAATGGCACTGCGACTCATGCATTAGATAATTAACTAGTAGGAAGAACTGAAGAAGTATAAGTTCAACCAGTGATTACATTTGATATCAATTTCATGTCAGGACAATAACAAACTTTTGTTAAGCTAAATTGAAAAAATAAAAAATAAAAAATAGAGTTCTTCAACCAACTATCTTCAGTAAAGCAATGGATACAATTAAATTTAAACTGCCTATAACTAAGTCCCATGTGAAGAAATCAAATATGATTATACTATTAGCAACATGTACGTAAAAACACACGAATCTTAAACTATTTGAATATCTGATTATGACTCATGGTGTAGGAAAGAAGAAAAATTCTTTAAATTGTGCCAGAGGGTTTCCAACTTGAAAGGATGTCTATTTTTTATTAGTCAGTTCTAGCTTATTTGAATCCAATGGAAAGGAGTACATAATTCAAATAATATCAAAAGAATGTGCACCATTGTCATTAAATAATAATTAACTAGATGAAGAGTACTTCCATGTAAATAAGCAGTCTTACAATACTTACTAACCTCAAGAATTTGGGCCCACTCCTTTCCAGTTAGCTGACAGAGACAAAAAAGAGAATTCACATCAGGGGAATATATCTACGGAAATTTCACAACATCCACAGCAAACATTATGGAACAGATTTATCACTAATTGAACAAATTGTTAGCATACTAACCTTGGGTATTGTCGAGAGGACCTTGATCTGAAAAAGGCCGCTGTTGATCAATTTCAACAAATTGAATCCCTTTCTTTCTGCATTACACGTTGGAAAACATTCATTTCACATTAGTTTCAACAGTGTCTTACCTACTTTATTTATTCATTAGGTAAACTTAATCTCTAAAGACTCTGATATTCATCAGAACCTAATGCATATAATTCTGTGGTGACAGGGCTTATACCGATTTATAATTATACAGAATTTAAAATTTTTTAAAAAATTGATTCATCACAAAGTTTGCACTTAAGGTTGTCCAAATAGTGATACACGACAATATTGATTTCTAACAAAAAAGACTCAGACATACAGAAAGGATTGTTAAAGTTTAAGTATGATGCAAGGCCATGGTTTTCTCTTTGTATGACACATTCATTGATAATCTGACCTAAAAACAGAAAAATATTTTATTTTTCAGATGCTGCTGATATTGTGAGTTGATTAGTGATGGGTATAGTTTATTTCACTTCCTTTCATTTGTTCTCCAAACATGTTGCCAACTATATATTGTAGGAACAAGTTATGGTTATGGCTCTAGTCATATTAATACCTTATAAGATAACAAGCATCTAGGATACAGAGGTATGGCACACAAGAAAAAAAGAAAGAAAAAATAAATTAAATTTCACATTTGAATCTGTACAGAACTGAATCAACTGCCAGATATAGTTTTCTGAATAGTAATGTCAATATTATAGCCTCAATTTGAGAGCACCAAAATAAAGTAAAATACCAAATAAAACAAGTTTGGACCATAGCTAAACCACTGTTAAACAAATGAGTCACTTCCATACCTAGACAAAACATAACAACTAGTTCCAGGCCTACCATTACAAGCATCATTTAAATATAAAAATATATATATTACAGAAAACTAAAACAGACAAAATACTTAAGCGTTGGTATATAAAAATAAAAGTCTACAAAATTAATCAATTGATAGCAATGCACGATACAAAAATTATACATTTGAAGTCAGAGGAATTGCGTACTTATTAAATTCAACACCGTGTCCCTACCAAGGGAATAAACATGCAGAACATTTGAAACCAAATACCTCAAGATTCCAGATACCCAGCACCACTTCAGCAGAGGATAACGCAATATCAGATAACCCAACCCATATCAGATAATGCAATCCTGCAACCCATATCTATATAATAAATCACAAGGTAATTTTAAAAAAAACTATGAAGTGGCTCTCCTTCAATTGAAACAAAATCAATTGAAGGGGATATTTTCCCCCCAAAAGACATTCACCCTCCCAAAAGACATTTTCCCCCCAAAAATTTTTCCTCCAAAACTAAATTTTTTTCCTTCAAAACAAAAATCATCCTCACTTTATCATTATCTATCTCTCCTCTCTTTACTTTTTCGGATTCCTCTCCATCTCTCTCTCTGATGAGGACATCTATTCTTTTTAGTTTAGTATTTTATTTCAGTACCATGTTTGTTTTTGGCAATTATAGCCATATGTAATTTTTCTTTTATACATTAGAATATTTTTGAGATCTTTGTTTCGAGCCTATTTATAGGCCTTGAGATTAATGAGAAAGTATGTCATTCTTGATTAAAAAATTATTGTGTTGAGTTTTGCTCTTCCTCTCTCTATTTGTGTGATACAATTGAGAACCAACTTATTAGGGTTGGTGATAAATCCTAATACAATTTTAGGGTTTGTAATAAACTCTGAAACTATCCCCAAATCCCATAATCCAATACAAAATTCCTAACCCTAATTTCCCAAATTACAAAATCAATCTAAAGCCTATACAGCCGTCATCTTTAACCCTACCACTATTCTTCATCTTCTATCTCCAATCATCCCCTACCTCCGAAATATCCACCCTCCCATTCTCTTCCAAGCCCGGCTTCAACCCTCTCCCGACCTTGCCCCTGCCTCCCCCACGTCGCGACCTCACCTCACAAACCCCTCCCTCCCCCGTCGACGCCCTCAGCCACCACCCCCTTCGCCATCGACTTCATCCCCGAACCCATCCCCTCTTTCGACCGAAACCCTAGCCCCACTTCGTGCCCTCGACAACTCCCCCACACCCGTTTCCCCTCCTGCCTTCCTCCGCAGCACCCAAGCACACCCCCATCGCCTCCAGCCAGTCGCGACGCCCTCACACCAGGCCGACCACCACCTCAGCAACCCGTGCGCGCCTTCTGCTTCTCCCGAGCGCCGACGCCGGTCCAGGTCCGCCAACCCCTTGCTGATTGCTGCCATTGCCCGTGGCTGTTGCTTTCTCTATTGTTGCTGATCTTGTGCTCTTCGTGTTGAATCCGAGATCTACGCTGAGTTCTTCGAACCCTTAGTATACTCTTTCCAATTCTCAAATATTTGTGTTATACTACTTCATCATCTCTATTATATTATTCAATTTAACTGTCGACCACAAATATTGAGATTGAGGTTCTACCTACCTGATTAGAGTACAAATCAATATTGAATCTTTTACTTGCTAAGAACACTTAGGGATTTAATTATTGATTGTTAGAATTGAATTATTAATTGGGATTGTTAAACGTGATTCAGTTCTTGAAAATCCATCAAACCGATTAACTGTTTAAAATTTCTAACTTTGATCCGCACTACGTGTTGGTAAAATTAATCCTTTTAAGAATCTTGGAAATTCTCTATTTTAGGGTTAGTTTTACATCATTTTGGTATCAGAGCAAAGGTTCTTAAAACCCTAGTTCTTGCATCATTTAGGTATTATTTTTGCATTCATTTAGGATTATTTAGAGTCTTTTATTTCATTTTATTTCGTTTTTTTATATCACGTCAGATTTATTTTTAAAAAAAAATTAGGACACACGACCCCTAGTTTCAACTTTTGGTGAATGCGCCTTCGCAGCACCATCACAGATCCTGAAGAACCTTTCTTATCCCTTCCAAATCACCCAATTAGGAACCCTAGACTTCTCCGACCTGAAATGGACAACTCTGATATCTTCGCTAACCTAGCTGCCATTCAAGCAACTCTTGCCAATATCAATCAGAGACTTGAAAAAGTGGAATTAAATCAAACCGTTGTCCCTGAGCTTCATATCAATCGTCAGATCCCTCAAGGGAATGTTCGTGACGATCGACATCAAGAACGTGACCCTGACGAACAATATAAGAAGAACGTTAAGGCTGACAATCCCCATTTTAAAGGCCACATGGAACCTCAAGCTTACCTCGATTGGATCCATGCCATGGACCACTACTTTGTGTGGTTTGACACGAGCGAAGCCCTGAAGGTTAAATTTGCCATTATGAAATTGATGGGTAAAGCTCAACAACTCTGGACCAATCTTGAACATGCCCGCAGAGGCCGAGGTTTGGCACCCATAGCCACTTGGGAAACCATGAAAGAAAAGTTCACTGAGAGATATATCATTCCACACCCGATTACTAGATTCGTGGAACCAACTTTATCAAGGGAGTAAATCTACATAAGAATATATTGATAAATTTGATGACTTCCTTATTCAGTGTAACGTTTTAGGTAAAGAGAGTGAAGAACAAACTCTCTCTAGGTTCAGGACTGGATTACGAGCCGATCTGAGGAACGAACTAATTCATAGAAATGTGGACTCATTAGCGACAGCTTATGCTTTTGTCCTCGATATGTATTCTCTTAAAGCAAGTTTTCATTACAAGTCCAATGATTCGATGGATCATTCCTCCAGAATGAATCCTCTTGATCCCTCTAGACCTGAGCACTCCTCTCCTCAGTACCTTAACAAGTCTTACCCAAACAAACCTACTTCAAATTCCTATCCACTTAGAAATGACAACACGGATAAGAACACTGAAAGAGATTATTCTAAAATTGATGCTCTCACTAAGTGCTATAAATATAAGGGATACGGCCATGTTGCTGGCAACTATCCCAGCCCAAGTAGGATCAATATAGTAGAGGGTACCGCAGTCATTGCTGATTAGCCCGACAATGAGTTTACCTATGAACCTAATGTAAGTAATGACTTTGATGAAAAAGGGGATGACCAGTCTCTCAATTGTATTCAGTCTGTTCAGTCACCCCCATTAAGTGTACCTGAGTCACCCATCCTTTCCCCAGTCACTTGGCAATCCATAGATTTTACCACTATATTAGAACATCACAAAGTCACAGAGCCTGCATCCACATTTGCATTCTGCATTCGTAATTTGCATAGAGAAATTTCTAAGGAAATTAATGAGAATAATTTTAACTATATGTTAATAACAGATACAAGAAGGAAATTTAAAACTCTTGATATTGGTGACGAATTGATGGTTCGGATTCGTCCGGAACGGTTTCCCGCTGGATCCGTTAAGAACTTGGACATACGTGTTGCAGACCAATTTAAGATTCTACAGACAATCAATGATAATACCTATGTCGTTGACCTTCCTGAAGGCTTTGGCATAAGTAAGACTTTCAATATTAAGGATCTAGTACTCTATCGTAGCGCTCCGAATTTGCAATATAATATCTTAGAAATACGTGGCATAATTCCCAACATCAACTTCAAATGTAATATTAAACACAGCCCAACACCAATAAAATTTTTCAACTTTCATTACATTAATCTTTACATAGCACAGCGGAATACGATACACCTTGAATCACAATTTTCTTTTCTTTACCACACTTTCTTTTACAAATTACATAAGTTGCTACATCATTTTAACTCAAGCATCCAAATCCCAAGCTATAAGAAATTACCTGTAAAATATGAGGTTAGAGATAATCCTAACCCCCAAAACTAAAGGGGTCAGTCATAACGGTGTGAGTGACATAAAAATAAACAATGAACAACATGAGTAAAGCATAGATTCATAAACGACATGTAATAAACAATAATACGTAAAATATGACATAGCAAGAAAACATGAAAACGTCAAGTGAAACTAGATTAAGTGTCAAGTGTAGAAAACAGGAAACCACATGCATGAAACCAAGTCAAGAAATCACAATTCTATATGCTGACTCTCTAATGCGTACTTGTCGAAGTTTATGCATCTCAATCTACATAGGTCCGGTGCAAGCCCTTAACGTCTCCACATTGTAAGGTTTAATCCCCCGCTATGCAACTAATCCTAACACGATGACTACTACGAGATAAAGATAAACTGTGAGTATTAGCCCATGCCCCGATAATTTCGAAGGTCAATCTCTATCCACAGATAATTCCGGAGACTATTTCACTCACACCTGGGAATCTTCGAGAATACCCCACACCGCAAGCGATGGCACCTCATCACACGAATACCACATGTGCGTCGCCTCGACCCCGATAATTCCGGAGATCAATCCCATACCACAGGTAATTCCGAAGACTATTTCACTCACACCTGGATAATTCCGGAGATTATCTCATACCGCAAGCCATACTGAGGTCCATAACCCATGTTCTCGTTCATCATATCACCACTAGTGTCTGTCCTTATCATTTAGGTTATTTAATTGCTTTACGAATCTCCTAGAGTTGGTGTACCCCACCGGACTTAACTCAACAACTGATCAACTAAAATGTCTCAACAGGCCCAACATAAATATCTCAACTGCCGGTATACTAGGGTCACACACACCCTCTAGAGACTCACACTTAAATATCCAAACCAATCTTCCAACATAAATTGCTCAGTTAAACAACTTGAAAATATATGTTCAGTAGAAGGTAGTGTATAGAATAGTAAGTTATAGATTAAAAATATTTAGAGAATAAATCATTTAAAAGAACATTCAAGGATATAAAGATACATCAGTATCAGTCGACTATAGACAAGCGTAGGTCGACTGTCCCGAACGAAAAATCTAATAACTTTGAGAAAATAATTCTAAGTAGTATCAGTCGACTGCAAAAAGTCATCAGTCGACTGTCCAGAACGAAAAATCCAATAACTTTGAGAAAATAATTCTAAGTAGTATCAGTCGACTGTCTAGAACGAAATTTTAAGAAAAACTAGAAATCACAGCAGCCGAGTCACAACGGTCGACTGTAAAGTCACACCGGTCGACTGTCGACCTACAGACTGCAGATTTTTAGTTGTGCACATTTCAACCGATACGTAGTTTTACTTTATGAAAACGATTTCTACAAAAAGCATATTTCTTATATGATCAAATACAACTTGTTGGATATATAATAGTCTATAAAAACTAAATCAAAACTACTTGAATTTATAAAAATAGCGATTTGTTAATTTCCTTCAATCAAACGTGAATTGTGCATAAAATCAAAATAGAGTTTATACAAAAATTAATTGTTCATTGAAATAGCTTCGTATTCAGATCCAAACCGTATCAAATACCAAAATGTCAAAAGATCCCCAATTTGGATAGATTTCCTCAAACCCAACTCGATTCTAAATTTCGATTTTCAAGACATGATCTCTTGATTCATAAATCCTTTATCCAAATTTCTCAACTAATTCACCATTATGACTCATAAACATAATCAATTTATAACATTGCCATTCAACCAATACTCAAAAAGTGATAAAAATCTCATTTTTATTAGATTAATGCATGAAATCTACCATATTCAATCAATCCAACATTAATCCAAAAGAAAATAACCTACCCATGATCTCTAATAGGACATTCATCAATCTCGAGTTACCCTCATACAATTCTATTCATAAACAACAAAGGTTTCACAAGATCCAATTTTAATTCATCAATCCATCCAATCCATTATGTACATATTCATACTCAAACCCTAACATGCTTTCTAGTAGATAAAATACCACATACAATATTCCAAGAACAAAACAAAACAACTTATATTACTCGCATACAACATGCACAAAACAAAATAAAACAAAACAAGTCACTCACCTCAATGAAGAAATCCAATCAAATTAATGAAGAATAAGAAAAGCCCTTCTTTTAAGAAATCCAAGATCACCCCTTTTGAAACTCCAAGAAATTAATGGTAAAAATATATTTTATTTTTGCAGAGGAGAGGGACGGCTGTAGTGACTATAATATAGGCCAAAATGTGGAGTTTCTAGGGTTTTATAAGTTTATGGAAACATCCCTTAACAAATTATTACTTTACATATATAAACCTTTCTTTATAAAGTAGTTAAAATAAGTTAAATAAATTAAAATAAAACCAAATCCTTTTACTACTGAGTTGTCCAGCAATCCAGCACAGCCCAGAAATAAAGAAAAT
This sequence comes from Hemerocallis citrina, assembly GCA_017893485.1. Taxonomy (NCBI): domain Eukaryota; kingdom Viridiplantae; phylum Streptophyta; class Magnoliopsida; order Asparagales; family Asphodelaceae; genus Hemerocallis; species Hemerocallis citrina. The sequence goes on along the minus strand of CM030364.1, from coordinate 132,667,325 downwards.
TCGGATTTGTACTCAGGGTGGCAATTTTGCACAAAAATCCTTCTTTTTTTATAATATTTGCAAATACGTCATAAAATATTCGTAAAAATCCTTAAAATTCAGAAATAATATCTAATAATAAATATTAGATTTTCCAATTAAAATATGACAAAATTTAAAAAAAACGTCACAAAAGTTTGGCCCAGTTTAAAAAAATGTCACAAAACTTTTTTTTAAAAAAAACCACACAAAGTTTAACTTTCAACTCACAGAGTTACCAACCGTTAACTTGCTTATACGTACACTGCACGTACTCAAAATACGTGACAAAAATACCCCTGACCTCTTCCTTCTCCTTAAAAATACCAGTCGTTTTTTAAAATTTTGCCTATAAATAATCCTTTGAATTTATAAACAAAACCCAGCAATTTTCTAACAACATAGAATACAACCACAGAATCATCAAATGGAAAAGGGGAAGGGACATTTGACCTTTTGGGACGAAGCAGGCTCCAGCTTCTCTTTGGGTTTATAGAAGCAAGCGAAGTCAAGCTTCCTAGTTTTCTTCTGGGTTTGGAGCAGATGGGTCGTCTTGTATTTGGGAATCGGGAAGACCCCCCAAGTTGGAAGCAGCAATCCATGGCTTAACCTTGAACTTGAAGTGCCGATGTTATCCCCATCCCTTGTTCGCCCTTCTCTTGCATCTCTACCATCCTTAGCACTTCCAAACATCGGTAAGGAGAAGGAAGAGGTCAGGGATATTTTTGTCATGTATTTTGAGTACGTGCAGTGCACGTATAAGCAAGTTAACGGTTGGTAACTCTGTGAGTTGAAAGTTAAACTTTGTATGGTTTTTTTTTTAAAAAAAGTTTTGTGACGTTTTTTTAAACTTGGCCAAACTTTTGTAACGTTTTTTTAAATTTTGCCTTAAAATATCTGACTTTTATTTTTAGGAAAACATTTGCACAAGATCCAACATAAATTCCATATTTGCAAAAACACCATTTTTGTTTAAATCTTTACCAAATTGACTCTAAATAGAATTTAAATAGATTTCATTTTCAATGATGACCATGGTAAGCCCAAGAGTCAATAAAAATGAATTTTCATTATTTGTTTGAGATACAAACGGCTTTTTACATAAAAGCCCCTCTCTATCGAAGTATTTATAAAAATAGTTTTTTTTACTCAGAAAAATCCCAAAATTTAGAATATACTCCATTATAAGTATGAGAATTTATTAAAAATATAAAATTGGATATTTACTCCAAAAATATTTGCACGTGTCTTGCACGTGCAAAATTACAATTTCAATAAAATAGTCAAAATAGTCAACTTTACAAATTTAATATTATTTACTAATGCAAAATAAATCATTTTATTTTGCGGAGAATTATATCTATAAGGCTCAAAATTCAACCCTAGAAATTTTCTTATGGATAAGCCTACACTGTAGTCTAAAGGTGAGATTCCCACATTTATCCCTCTACCTTATACTACTTACCCACCGACAGAAGAAGTGAATAATATTTTAGATGATCAAATAATCTCTACAAGAGGTGGTGGTATGCACAAATATTTGGTGAGGTGGAAGAACAAACCGAAGTTGGATGACACTTGCAGTGATCGTGAGGAGCTCCCGCAACTGGATCCAGATCTTTTGGAACACCAAGACAGGATCACTGGTTTTGACTCGACTTGGTCGAGCTCTCTCCCACCCGGAGAAAATAATGAGGACATCTATTCTGTTTAGTTTAGTATTTTATTTCAGTACCATATTTGTATTTGGCAATTATAACCATATGTAATCTTTCTTTTATACATTAGAATATTTTTGAGATTTTTAGAATATTTTTAGATTTTGTATCAAGATTTGTTTTGAGCCTATTTATAGGCCTTGAGATTAATGAAAAAGTATGTCATTCTTGATTAAAAAATTATTGTGCTGAGTTTTGCTCTTCTTCTCTCTATTTGTGTGATACAATTGAGAACCAACTTATTAGGATTTGTAATAAATCCTAATACAATTTTAGGATTTGTGATATGCACTGAAACTATCTCCAAATCCCATAATCCAATACAAAATTCCTAACCCTAATTTCCCAAATTACAAAATCAATCTAAAGCCTATACAGCCGTCATCTTTAACCCTACCACTATTCTTCATCTTCTATCCCCTGTCATCCCCTACCTCCGAAATATCCACCCTCCCGCTCTCTTCCAAGTCCGGCTTCAACCCTCTCCCGACCTTGCCCCTGCCTCCCCCACGTCGTGACCTCGCCTCACAAACCCCTCCCTCCCCCGTCGACGCCCTCAGCCACCACCCCCTTCGCCATCGACTTCATCCCCGAACCCATCCCCTCTTTCGACCGAAACCCTAGCCCCACTTCGTGCCCTCGACAACTCCCCCACACCCGTTTCCCCTCCTGCCTTCCTCCGCAGCACCCAAGCACGCCCCCATCGCCTCCAGCCATTCGCGACGCCCTCACACTAGGCCGACCACCACCTCAGCAACCCGTGCGCGCCTTCTGCTTCTCCCGAGCGCCGATGCCGGTCCAGGTCCGCCAACCCCTTGCTGATTGCTGTCATTGCCAGTGGCTGTTGCTTTCTCTATTGTTGCTGATCTTGTGCTCTTCGTGTTCAATCCGAGATCTACGCTGAGTTCTTCGAACCCTCAATATACTCTTTCCAATTCACAAATATTTGTGTTATACTACTTCATCATCTCTATTATATTATTCAATTTAACTGTTGACCACAAATATTGAGATTGAGCATTCTACCTGCTTGATTAGAGTACAAATCAATATTGAATCTTTTACTTGCTAAGAACACTTAGGAATTTAATTATTGATTGTTAAAATTGAATTATTAATTGGGATTGTTAAACGTGATTCAGTTCTTGAAAATCCATCAAATCGATTAACTGTTTAAAATTTCTAATTTTGATCCGCACTACGTATTGGTAAAATTAATCCATTAAGAATCTTGGAAATTCTCTATTTTAGGGTTAGTTTTACATCACTCTCTCTCTCTCTCTCTTTCTCTCTTTTTTCATATCTCTTCACTTTTCAGAAAAGGATGAGCTACAAAATCAGACATTCTTCAACAGATGAATGATTAGTAGTAACACTAGTATGTTGAATTTTCTTTAATTTTTTTATGTGCTTTGCTTGCAAATTTTTTTGTGCTTTACTTTGCCTGCAATTTCTTTATGCGTTTACAGAGTTTTTCATATGTTGCATCGTTTACTAAGACGTGTCGTAGGCACGTATCCATGGGCAAATCTAGTATCTATATAATAAATTACAAGACAATTTGAAGATGCTATCAAGTGGCTCTTCTTCAATTGAAACAAAATCAATGGCTCACATTCATCATCCCTGATATGGGTAAAAATAGAACTATATTGGGACCATTCAAATCAGGCACGAATCTTAAAGCTCTCAGGGGTAAAACAGTAATTTCACCTGTAAACGGGTCCAAAGATGGGAACTGGGTCTTTTTGCAGGCCCAATACCCAAAAACGGGTATGTCTCACAGGGTCAGGGTGATAGCCCATTATGAACAAACCCAGCACATTTAAAGAGTAATTAAAATTTATGGTTATCTCTAAGAGTCGGTTTAAACCAAATCTTTTATCATGAAACGATTTAAACTTTGTTTCTTATCCATAAACACCGGGAAGTAGAGATAAATCATTATCTTGAAACTGACGCCCAAGGCGACTATAAATACCCAACTACCCCCATTATAAAGAAGGTAACCAATATTTTTCCACGAAAAGCTCTCTCATATCTTCTTGATTACTGACTTGAGCGTCGGATGGCCTGTCGCTGAGATCAATCCCGGTGTTTCAGGCGTTTTGTAGGTCAAATGGAAGCAATCGCTGCAGTCAACACCATCGAAAGTCAAAAGTCAGATTCTTTATTGTTCCACCAAAGAATCCACATCACCTGGTTACTCCCACACAGAAAAAAATAGTAACAATCCCAAAAGATATTTTTTTCCCATAAGTTTTTCCCCCAAAACAAAATTCCTTCTCACTTTATTACTATCTCTCTCTCACCTTTCTTTACTTTTGCAGATTTCTCTCTCTCTCTCTCTCTCTCTCTCTCTCTCTCTCTCTCTCTCTCTCTATATATATATATATATATATATATATATATATATATATATTTAGATTTTAGGTTTGTAAATTTCCACATTTTCAAATTTTTTATACTTCTTTTGATTGCTCATGTAGAAAATTTTACTGAGTTCTCTGATTGATTTCAAATGCAATGAAACATTTAAATGGATATTCACTTGGGTAAATTTTAACCTCTAAAGTTATACTGAAAGTAGGAAATATCTTATCAAAAGTTAAATTTCATCATTTTGCACCTTAAAAGTTCTAAGAAGTTTGATTTTACACCCCATTTATAATTATTTTTCAACATACACTAATGGAAACATGGACTTTTATTTACAAGTAATTGTTGTCTTACTATTCGAACTTGAGCTACATAAACTCTATGATGGAAGTTTCAGATTCATGCATCTGAAATGCTGGATAATAAATGTATTCTCTCCTCTTTGAAACTGTCAAGAATTGTATAGTGTATTTTACTGTTTATAGTAATTTTCATATGCTACATCGTTCCGACGACGTGCCGTAGGAACGTGCCTACGAGCAAACCTAGTCTACTAACAAAACACAAAATTCTAGTCAATTTAAGTATGCAGTAGCCAGACGGTAAGGGAACCCGAAAAGCAAGCTCAAACGTATTTCTTTCCTGACATGACTATTTGTCTAGTTCCGCTTTCAAATCGGTTTACTTCTACTAGACATGATTGATAGAATGCAATAATATGACTATAAAAAGGAACGAATTTTTTCCCAAACTGTCCAACTTTTTGAAAGTTTTTCCCAAACTGCCCTACTTTTTTTTAAAATTTCCAAAACGCACTCCTTGCTTTCCGAAAAAGCGAGTTTGTGTAAAACCCCATCGTTTTTCAGAAAGCGAGTGTGAGGCTTTGGTTTTCACTTGCCCACACTCGTTTTCTCAAAAAGCGAGGGGATTTATCCCACACTCGCTTTTTTAAAAAGCGAGTGCTAAAAAGTCCCAAAATCTGAATCTCTACCAATTTCTGGTAGGTATGGATAAGTGTTCGAAACGAAAAAGTCAAAGAGCTAAATTTCTATTAAGACCCCCATTAATAAATTTTGTTCAAATTTAAGCCCATTTAAGATTTACAAATGCACCCCTTGACATTCTGTATTCTAGGTATGTGAGTCAGACCCCCATGTGCAATAAATTATGGTGGGCCCCATGTGCAGAATCATTCTCGGCCGTCCATGTTGGGTGTGGGCCCTACATGGGGCAAGTGACTTGGTAGTTTGTCGTTTTGCTTGGCTCGTGGGACCCTTCAGTTACAGCACATTGATTTGAAAATTATTTTCTGAAATTATTTTCATAATATTGCTAAATATTTACAATGCATTGTTGTATGAAGAAAGGAAAAAAATGTGTTTTAGATTTTTTTCCTAACCAAAAAATCTAGGAAAAAAAATATAGTTTATAGATAGGGTAAAAATTATTTTTAAATAATATATTTTCCTGAAAAAAATACCCATATGCTTGTTTTTTAAAATCACGATATGAGTGAGTAGCAATGGAAGCAAATGTTAGGAGCACAAACGATAGAATGGATAGAATGGATATCGTAATGATAGTATGCATAGGTAATTCTCCCCGTTTCTTTGATTCTGCACATGGGGCCCACCATAATTTATTGCACATGGGAGTCTGACTCACATCCCCAGAATACAAAATGTCAAGGGGTGCATTTGTAAATCTTAAATGGGCTTAAATTTGAACAAAAGTTATTAATAGGGGTATTAATAGAAATTTAGCTCTTTGACTTTTTCATTTTGAACACTTATCCATACCTACCAGAAATTGGTAGAGATTCACATTTTGGGACTTTTTAACACTCGCTTTTTCAAAAAGCGAGTGTGGGATAAATCCCCTCGCTTTTTGAGAAAGCGAGTGTAGGCAAGTTAAAATCAAAGCCTCACACTCACTTTCTGAAAAAGCGCTGTGGTCTTATCCAAACGCTTTTTCGGAGGGCGTTTTGGAATTTTTTTTTTAAAATATGGCAGTTTGGGAAAAACTTTCAAAAAGTGGGACAGTTTGGGAAAAAATTCAAAAAGGTACCGAGCAAATATATGATAAGGATTGCCAAAATATGTTGGAATCTAAATAAATTTACTCAGCGTGAGCATGATAAGATAATATTATTTAGTTTATGCAACAAATAATTGCAAAAGAACACCAAAGTAACAAATTCAGCCAAAAAAAACCCCAAAACTATCACTACATTCCAAAAATAGACAAAAACAAAATTGCATCAAATCAAACACCAATAGACATCAAATTTGCACTTTTGTCCCACAAAATTGATTAAAGAAAATTACCGAGCAAGTCCTCAGAGCTTGGGTTGCAAGAAACTCTTGACCTCCTTGGACGTGAGTTCTGCTGCTGCGTCGTCGTCACCGAGGATGACGTCACCATTGCCGCCGCCCTCTCATTCTCCTTTTTCTTGCAATCGCCGTTCCACCTCGTCACCCTAACCCTAGATTTCGAAGTTCAAAAAATCGAAAGTTGCTGCTTTTGGGATTGAACGGAAGAAAATGCGGATCTTGGAAAAGATTCGAAGTTATCGAGGAAAATGGGATTAGTGGATGTTTGGGATTTTGAGATCCGAAACAGGAGATACTCTCTTTCTTTTTTTCAGAGAGAGAAAGTGATGGGAAGAGGGAGAAATTGAATGGAGGAAGAAATAGAGGAAGAAGAAAAGCTCAAAGATGACAGGAGTATTTGTAGCTGCATCCTCTCTGAGTTACTTTTCTACCCTTGTGCTTTTCTTTTAATTGTTAAATTGCCGTTGTTCTGGGTTCGGGTCGAATAAGAATAATGTCTATATCCGATTTAGTGAACAGTGTCTGACTATAATTTCTTGAGATGTAGTTGTAGCTAATGATTCTCATTTGAGTTTTAATTGGGAAATGCGGATTTCGTAGACATCTTTTTTTCTGTAAGAAGTTCATTAAAGTTAATTATAAGGAATGCTTAGAAATAGGGGAAAGGATGAAATAACAACCAAAATTTACCTTAATTCTTAAATAGCATTCAAAAATTTTATAATATCCAAATAGCACCTGAAGTTTTTAAAATATGACAAAAAACTAATTCCGTTAACTTTTTTAGTAGAAATAATGTGAAATTGCATAAATACTCCCACTATCTTCTTCTCTTTTCAGTTCAATTTTTTTTTTCATTTCTTTTCATTTTTTTCAGCGGTTGGTGGCCGTGATGGGTTTGGATTTTAAACAATATAAGAGGTCAGAGCAATTTCGACATTTCATACTCTTTTAAACGGGTTTAAACTCATTAAGAGGTATATTCGTGGAATATTTCATTAACTTAATGGAAAATTTAACGGCGTGTATTTTTTCGTACAAATTTAAAAAATTCGGGTGCTATTTGGGTATTTTAAAAACTTTGGGTGCTATTTGGAAATTAGTATAAACTTTAGATGTCATTTCTCCTGAGAAATATAGATGAGGTTTTTTTAAGGAGTATTTATTAGCTATGATTATTGCATTCAATTATATAAGTGTTACGAAAGAGGGAGAGATACAGATGTAGTAGTATCCAAGTGTTTTGGCTCTTTATTCATAACATATATATATACATGAGGGAAAGTTAGGGTTAGGGTTTGGTGACTTGCATGAGCCACCATCTGTATAGGTGTGCTTGGGCCACCACCTGTATAGGCGGGCGTCAATCTATATAGGTGGTTGCAGTTTCATAACACTCCTCCTTGGATGTCACTTTAAAACATTGCCTCCTTAAAAACCTTCCTAAAGAAAGACCCACAATTGGGAAAAATTCTTAGTGAAATAAAATAGTACAACTAATTCTTTAGGAATCTAAGTGGGTGTGACTTACATTGCCTCATTAAAAACATTTCGAATGGAAAACCCAATAGAAAATAAAGTCATCGTAGGAAAAGAGTACAATGCACAAAGATATTTTTCGGGATGTCCCCATCAGCATCTTCAGGATGCTTGCATTTGCAGAATGCTTCCCCTAAAAAATACTAAAAATTATTACATTTATTTCTTATATCAATGGAAATGGAAAATCACCCCCAAAATAATACATTTAGTCATTACATCCCAACCAAAAATTTGCCAGTTTATACATTTATATTCCTATCTGCTGAAGTCTTTTCATGCCAATCTGGTTTACTAACTTTTGAAAACTGGACTTTGGCAGAAATTTTGTGAAGAGATCTGCAAGGTTCTCAGCTGACTTGATTTGCTTAACATCAATCATCTTTGTTCTTGAAGTTGGTGGGTGAAGAAAAAATTTGGTGTGATGTGCTTCGTCATGTCTCCATTGATGATGCCTTCTTGAATTTGCTTTATACATGCTGCATTATCCTCATAAATGATAGTAAGCTAGTTTGTTGCTTCTAAGAGCTCGCAACTCTCCCTGATGTACTTATGGTAGTGACCTGACTACCATAAGTATATTGAGTAGATAACAATCAATCATATTGAATCTCTTCGGGAGATTTTCAACATATTGGCTTGATGTAGTAAAATATTATTATTGTGCTCGATCTCCAGGCCATGATAAAATTTTGTTTTACCCAAGTCTTTCATCTCAAATTCATTCTTAAGATAGCTAGTAGTATTTTCAATCTCTTTAGCATATGGTATCACAATCTTTTGGATTGTTTTAGTCCATATATGGCTTGTTTTAATCAAATACAGTGTGTATTTCTAGCTTGATTTCTAGTAATTTAAATCCTTCAGCGATTTTTATATATATCTCACTATCTAGGTTACCATATAGGTATGCTGTCATCACATCCATAAGTCTCATATCAATTTTTTCAGAAACAGTGAGATTTATTAAGTATCTAAATATGATGATATCCATGATTGAGGAATATGTTTTTTCATAATCTATTCATGGTCTTTGTGAGAATCCTTAAACAACTAATCGTGCTTTATATAGTTGGATCTCATTCTTTTCATTTGTTTTTCTTACAAACACCAATTTAAAACTTACAAGGTTTATTCCTTTTGGGGTTTGTATCATATGACCAAACACTCCACATTTTGGGATGGAAGTTAGTTCCGCTTGAATCATATCCTTCTATTTTGTCCAATCTGGTGTCTTTCGACATTCAAGGATTGTTCGTGGTTCAGTGTTATCCTCATTTTCATCACCCTTTTAATATCTTCTGATAATGCATATGAGAAAATGTCATCCATGACAAATTCTTTTCGATTCAAGTTTCTCCTAAGCATGTGTAAAACACAGATTTCTCATTATTGTTCGGTACCAATGATAAGAGTAAAAGTAGCAGATGATCTGCACCGCTCGATCCTGACACGAATCTCGAGGAGATCTCACAACTGCTTGTGGGCCAACTATAGGACTATCAGCCAAATCCAACCCGATGTGGACCGGGTTGCATCCTCTAATCAGGAGACCTGAGAAAATTTCCTAACTAGGTTTTCACACCTATAAATACAGCCCTACCTCTGTAGTAATGAGGTAATCGCAATTTTCATCACTTAAGCCATTCTTAATCCTCTGGTTATTGACTTGAGCGTTGGAGGGACTATCGCCAAGAATCCTCCCGGTATTTCAGACTTTTTTCCAGGTTTCCAACGACGGTCAAACCACCCAGATCCACCACATCCATCACATCAACCTCACAACAGAGTCGATCGGCGGTCGAGATCTGAGTTTCCTCTTCCCCAAAAAAAACTCACATTATTTGTTGCTCCCACACCCGATAACAAGCAACATCAAATTGGCGCTATATGTGGGAAACCAGATCCGAGCCTCTTATTCAGACCCTACTCCGTGACATAAGCTCCCTATGGCTCCCAAAGGCAAGAAGACTCCACCCGGGGGTCATCCGTCCGACCCTCCGCTTCCTCCTCTGCATCGAATGCAAATTAGGGTGGCCACTCAAGGGTCCTGACAGCCGCAGGACCAGGGATTACAGAAACCCGCCTCGAGCGCTTCCCACTCGGTGGCGCGAGAGGTCGCCCATCCGGTGATCTCCAACCTGAGAAATGTCAGCAGCAACCGACATAATGAGGACGACCTCCGAAATTGCTCAGCCGATCCTGGAACGGGGGGGAGTCCTCGAACCACAACCCGAGCCGGAGTCACCACTCCTCTCACGGTCGAGATCGAGAGCGCAACCGATCCACGAGGGACCACCAAACCTCAGGCTACTGTGGGGACGGGGGCCATGTAACCAGAGAGAAGTTCCACGAATTCCGGGATGAAATCCTCAGGGCCCTCTAAGGTTGGGGCCGGACCGAGTAACATACCATCCGAGCATGAGGGGCTGAGCATGAGAACGACGAGTCCCATGGGTTAACCCAATCTGAAGGACGAAAAGACACCATCCTCAAACGACTACATGGTCGCCTTGATCGCCGAAGGTGGGAGGCAGTCTGAACAAAGATATCAGCCGAATAGGCCACCCTCTCCTCCCATATCCTCGATGCACCCATCCCGAGAAGCTTCAAGCCTCCAGCGTTTGAGACCTATAACGGAAGAATAGATCATGCTGATCACATCGAGGGCTTCAAAACCCTCATGATGATTCACAGTGCCTCAGATCCTCTACTCTGTCGTACATTCCCGGCCACTCTGAGAGGCCCTACACGAGAATAGTTCACCAAACTTGCCACTGGTTCAATCTACTCCTTCGACCAACTCGAGGAAACCTTTGTGCTCACTTCATGACCAGCTAAAAGGCTGAGAAAACGAGTGGCTCATTGCTGGACCTCAGACAGAAGGATGGGGAATCTCTTCGAAATTTTGTCTAGAGGTTCACAGCCAAAGCACGGTCGATCTCCTCCCTCTACCCTCAAGTAGCGGCAACGTCTTTCCGAAACAATGTCCGTCATGACTCGTTGAAGGCCTCCCTGGCCAAGAAGCTACCTGTGGATTTTTCCTTACCTTCTCCAAAGGAGCAAGAAGTACATCCGAGCCGAAGAGGCCCTCCACCCCGGAAGTCGGAAGGGATCCCCTACTAAAGGAAAGAGAAAGGTGGACAGCTCCGAGCCTTTCAAGAAGGCCCAGAAATATGCCTCAGGGCAGAGGTGCCCTCCCCCGCATTCGTGGTTCGAAAAGTTCACTCCACTCAATGCGAGCGTGTCTGCCATCCTGATGGAAATAGAGGGTGATGACATACTCCAGCACCCTCCTCGATCCAACAACCCCAACAAGAAGAGAGACCGGAGTATCTACTACCGTTTCCATCAGGACCACGGCCACGACATCGATAGTTGCCGATCTCTGAAAGATGAAATCGAGGCCCTCATCCGGAGAGGGTACCTTGCCAAATTCACCTGAAATGGCCTGAGAGAATCTCTGCCCCCTCGGGGGTGCGAACAAATGTCCGGAGCCAGAGCCCGAGCATCAGGATACTAATAATTTAGCCATTCTCCATTGCGTCCATGGAAGTTCCATGAGGGGAGAGTCTAGCTCCTCTAGCAAAGCCTTCATCTGAGAGGTAAACTCCGTTCACAATCGCCCCCCTCACCGAGGCCTCTATTGGCGGTCGCTTTCTTAGATGAAGACCTCGAAGGTTTCCGGGTCCCGCACTGTGACGCTCTAATCATAAGTCTTGTGCTCGCCAATCACGAGATCCGTCGTATCCTCGTCGATAACAGAAGTTTGGTAAATATCATTTTCCTAGCGGCCTTCAAAGCTTTATAGCTCTCTCGGGAGAGGCTGAAAGCAGCAGGGTACACCCTCCACGGCTTCTCTGGTGCCCAAGTCCAGATCGAGGGAATCGTTACACTAGACGTCACCGCAGGAAAATTCTTGACCTCCCGAACGGAGGTGATGGAATTCATGGTGGTTGATGTTAAAGCTGCCTATAACGCCATCTTGGCCCGACCTGGCCTCACTTCCCTCCACGCAGTACCCTCGGTCTACCACATGTGCATGACGTTCCTAAACAAGTCTGGTGCCAGGGTCGTCAAAGGAAATTAGAAGGCAGCTTGGGCCTGTTACACCGCCACGGTGGGAGCACTGTCCTCACTCTTGAAGTGGTAGAGCTCCTGTCAAACCGAAGTTCAATAGGTTCCGAGCCAGTGGACAAGCTATAGGAGATCCTAAGCATCTGTTCTTCTTTAATCTTTATCATGTCATTTATCCTGCATACAAAACTGTGGGTACGTCAGTTTATTCAACCGACGAACATTATACACGACCATCCTCTCTATGCCGAAAATAGTATAACTGATTTTCCATATTTAACAAACACAAACTTGTCACATATCAAACTAAAGGGAATACCCTATTGATGTCGTGTTGTGATTGTGCACTTAGTCCTTAATGCAATTATTTATATTATATGACACTAATGCACACTTGTTCGGATTCTATGCAACCCATACTACATAGGTCCGAGGGCAAGCCTCTTAACCGTTCTTCATCTTGTAGGGTTCAATCCCTCGTCAAGACTTAATCTACTATAGTAACTAGGGTAAGTATCCTAAATGATCTATGAGTACAAGCTCGTGTACAGAAAACCTGGAGGGGAATCCCACGCCATGTCTTGACGCATCAAGCATGCATTCTGTGGCAATTCAGCCTCCTTCATGGCACACGATCCTCTTGCAGTCACCAAACATCCTACAAGCGTCGCCAAGATCCCGATAATTCTGGAGTAGTGCTCACGCCATGTCTTGACGCATCAAGCATACATTCTGTGAATCACTCTCACATCGTAGACTCGAGGCTCTCATACTTGTGTTTTTCTCTCAATTTCATCACCTCTTCACTACGTACTAATTCTTAATTCTAATGAAATCATGAACAAAATCAATCTCTTAGAGTTTTCCCTCTCACTACTACCGGTCTTATTTCTTTTATTTCACAATGACCCAAACTGGTCTTTTCAATGTCAATAATCATAATTCATCACTTTTCACTTGCCGGTGTGAGTTTTGGCTACACCCTAATTTTCAATTTCATTTCAGAAATTCATATATTTGAGTTGTCATACTCAATAATATTTCTCTTTTCCAATCACAAGACTTCTAATTTATTCATGAGTCAATAACCATACATGGAGTTCGATTACTGATCATGTATTTCATTAAATATTTATTTCCACATTAAAAATTATATCACCAATTATATGGTCAAGATGAATATTCACAACTCATTATTGTCACATTATTCTTCACTAAGAATAATTCACACAAACTTCATAACATACTTTCTTTCTTTATTATTTTTCTTTTCTAGCACTTTATTTCAAGTCCTTTTGCAAAACACATTTTTCACAAAAATATACAAGTGTAGAACCATAGTTCTAACCACACTTTTATTCCCAAAATATACTCTCTTTTATTTCAATAACTCCCAATTTATTTTTCATAAGCCACACATAATTTTAGAATAATAATAGTATTTTTTTCATAATTTTTGAACATCAAAATCCATCAAAAAAACATTTTTTTCCGAAAAGTTTAATACTGGCCGAGACCAGGATTTGAACCAGCGACCACAAAGAAGCAAGCCGCACGCTCTGGCCACTAGGCCGATTGTGCTATTCGGTATAGAGAGGGGTTCAGAGAGTTATATACTCTTGGCTGAAGCTTGGTTAATTTTTTAAATGCACAAAAAAAATATGGTGTTATCAAGGATCGAACCATCGACCTGTGAGAACCCACCGCACAACACTGTAGCATTAAGAAGCCTCCCGACCACTTGAGCTATAGGCTCAAGTTGTCTTGAATACAACTTGCATTTTAATTAAATCAACTCTCTGTTTAATAGGACATTTCGATGTTTCAAAAGCTCTCATTTGAATTTTTCTTTTACTAAATTTACTGTAAATCTCCAGAATAATTATTCACATGATAATTAATACTCCAGTAATTTAAAAATAATTTTTCCAATAATTAACACATATTTTTCATACAATTAGTTTAATTTGTATGCTACTACTACCACATTTCTTTTCAACATTTCTTATCCAACTTAACATCAATATTCTCTATATCAATTCCCTATTTGTATTCCTTTCACAAACCCACAAATTATATTTTAAGTTATTCGTTACAACATTAGCACAAAAGTTCATTCAAGCACATAAAACCATATTTTCATCTACTAACATTTGCATTTAGTTTTTGATGCTAACAACGAATTTTACTTCAAGCAATTCATAGCTATAAATAATTCACAGACAACTCAAGTTTGATGATGGAATCACATACAATCTATTTAGCAACATTCCAATCAACTAATAAGCCATTTTTCCAATTAAATGTACTCTTATTAATCTTTTTCATGCAATATCATTTCAATTCAATTCTAGCATGCTATCTAATTAGAAACATGGAAAATAACCCACCTTAATTTGGAGAGAAATCAAATTGCAACACCTTCTAAACAAAAGTCCTTGCCAAAAGAGCGTTCCTCCTCCTCCTCCTTGATGCGCGTACCGACCTTCAAAGATGCCAACCGAGAGCTTCCTAGATGTCGGCCTTCCTTTGGATGCAAGCACAACTCCCTTACACACAACTCTCAATCCTTTATCTCACTTACTACTAATAAATCACTACTAACAAATGTATATAGGTTTTGGAGAAATAAAGAGTACAAAAATAACTAGGCTAGGGAGGGGAGGGGGTATTTATACTAAAAATTGGAGTAAATGAAAGACTAGGATCAAACCAGGAGTTAGAAATAAAAGGCTAGGATTCAAGGGGGAGTTGTAGTAACCAACCATGATCAAGCAACCACCACCCATGACTCCACTCATTTTTTTTCATTTCCCTCCATACTCAAAACCGGCCACAATGGTGTGCTTTGCACGTGTACGTGCAATGCACGTGCATGCATTAGTCCTCCATTTAAAAAAAAGTTGTACATTATATTTTCTATAAAAATAATCTTTAAAAGATGTTCTACATTAAAAGTTGTAATTAAAATAGAAATAACTCATGGGCTTCAATTAATGGGCCAAAATAATAGTTTTACAAATAATTTAGATTTGGGCTTAAAAAAAGAAAGGCCTATGTTCATTTGAAGAAAAATGGCCTTTATAAAATAATTAAAGAACACACACACACACACACACACACACACACACACACACACACACATATATATATACATATACTCATCATCCATAAGGAAAATAATTATAAGATTCCATACTACAAAAATTGCACGTGCACAATACATGCAAAAATTAATAATTTTCATAAATGAAAATCAGGGTATTACAACACTCCCTCCTTAGAATAGTTCCGTCCCTAGAACTACAGTCAAGAGCGAGAAACAAAACACTCATAACAAGCACAAGAAAATACAAAATATAAATCAAGCAAAAAGCTCAGGATAATCCTTCAACATCCTCTTCTCAGACTCCCAAGTAGCCTCTTCAACCAAATGGTTCCTCCAAACTACCTTGACCATCGGTATCGTCTTATTCCTCAAGACTTTCTCTCGACGATCAATAATCTCGATAGGAGACTCGATATAGTTGAGATCCAAATACAAACCTTCCAGCACTTCAGGCAAATGATGACTCGGATCTGGAATATAACCTCTCAGCATAGACACATGAAAGACATTGTGCACCTGAGATAACTCTTCTGGTAACTCAAGCCGGTAAGCAGTTTTTCCGATCCTTTTCAATATCTTGTACGGGCCTATAAACCTCGGGGCTAACTTCCCGCCTTTGCCAAATCGAATCATACCTTTACTGGGCGATACTTTCAGAAAGACGAAGTCACCTTCCTCAAACTCAAGGTCTCTTCTCTGGTTGTCTGCATAGCTTTTCTGCCCGCTCTGAGCTTCTACCAACCTTTTCCTGATCAGAACAATCTTCTCAGAGGTTTGCTGCACAAGCTCAGGCCCAAACAATTAACGCTCCCCAACTTCAAACCAACAAACAGGTGTCCTGCACTTCCTGCCATACAGAGCTTCGTACGGCGCCATCCCAATGCTAGTCTGAAAACTGTTGTTGTAGGCAAACTCTACCAAGGGTAAATGCCTTTCCCAACTGCCTCCAAAGTCTAGTACACAACACCGAAGCATATCCTCAAGAATACAGTTGACTCTCTCGGTCTGCCCATCGGTTTGCAGATGAAAAGCAGTGCTGAAATCTGTCTTGGTACCCAAAGCTGTCTGAAGACTCCTCCAGAAATGCGAAGTAAACCGCGCATCTCGATCAGACACAATAGTTGATGGAACACCATGAAGCCTGACGATCTCGCCAACATACAGCTCAGCTAACTTATCCATCGAAGCAGTGAGTTTCATCGCCAAGAAGTGAGCGGACTTGGTTAGTTGATCGACTATAACCCAAATCACATCATTGTCTTTAGGACTCTTGGGCAATCCCGTAATGAAATCCACACTGATGTTATCCCACTTCCATTCCGGAATAGGTAACGGTTGTAATAGACCTCCGGGTCTCTGATTCTCGGCTTTGACTTGTTGACAAACCTCACACTTCACCACAAATTCAGTCACATCCTGCTTCAAACCTGACCACCAGAAATGATGTTTGATGTCTCTGTACATCTTAGTACTTCCAGGATGTACTGACAAAAAAGTAGCATGTGCCTCCTGAAGAATACTCTCTTTTAGGTCCGCCAGATTTGGAACACATAGTCTATCTCCGAACCACAGCACTCCATCCCTGATTTGAAATCCGGACAACCTGCCAGTACCAACCTGCTCCTTCATCTCCAAGATATCAGCATCAACCTCTTGACTTGCAATGATCCTTCCATTCAAAGTAGGCTGAGGCCTCAACTGAGCTAAAGATGCCCCCAATCCTTGTAAGACAACTTCAATACCTGCTCGGTCCAATTCCTCCATCAGATGCTTTTGAGTTGTAATCAAACTGGATAAACTGCTCTTGCGACTAAGTGCATCAGCAACAACATTAGCTTTCCCAGGATGATACTTGATCTCAGGTCGCATGTCCTCAAGCACTTCCAACCATCTCCGCTGCCTCAAATTTAGATCCTTCTGCTGATATATGTACTTCAAACTCTTGTGGTCCATGTACATATTCAATTTCTCACCATACACGTAGTGTCTCCATTGCTTCAAAGCAAAGATAATCGCAACCAACTCCAAATCATGAGTCGGGTAATTCTTCTCATGCGGTCTTAGTTGCCTAGACCCATAAGCGATTACTCTTCCTTCTTGCATTAAGACACAACTAAGCCCACGATGTGAAGCATCGCTGTAAACATCATACTCAACACCTGCTCTAGGCAAAGCTAAAATAGGTGCAGTAGTCAGCTTCTCTTTCAACTCCTGAAAGCTTACCTCACATTGCTCAGTCCACTTGAAGTTCACATTCTTCTTGGTCAAACTAGTAAGCGGCACAGCTAACTGAGCATAACCTTGAATGAATTTCCTGTAGTATCCAGTCAATCCAAGAAAACTTCTGACTTCTTTTACTGTAGTAGGCCTAGCACAATCTCTCACTGCCTCTATCTTCTGAGGGTCAGTTGCCGCTCCCTCCTTAGAAAGGATGTGACCTAGGAATGCCACTTCAGATTTCCAGAAATCGTACTTGGATAGCTTGGCATACAACTCCTGCTCTTCCAGCTTCTTCAAAACTGCTGCCAGATGCTCGGTGTGCTCCTCTTCTGACTTGGAGTACACGAGGATATTGTCGATAAACACCACGACGAAAGAATCAATGAACGGCCTCAGAACTCTGTTCATCATATCCATGAAGATTGCAGGGCGCATTCGTCACTCCAAATGGCATAACTAAGAATTCGTAATGCCCATGTCGAGTTCTAAATGCAGTTTTGTGCACATCTTCAGCTTTCACTCGAACTTGGTGATATCCTGATCGAAGATCTATTTTGGAGAAAACAGCTGCTCCTTGTAGACGATCGAACAAGTCATCAATTCGGGGAATAGGATACTTATTCTGAACAATGATCTTATTCAGCTCTCGGTAATCGATACACATTCTCATCGATTCATCCTTTTTCTTTACCAAAAGCACTGGTGCTCCCCAAGGTGACGCACTAAGTTGAATAAAGCCTTTCTCCAACAGTTCCTCAATCTGCCGTTTCACCTCATCCTGTTCCACTGGAGCCATCCTATACGGTGCCTTAGAAATGGGTGCACTTCCCGGTTGAAGGGTGATGCTGAACTCTACATCACGTTGCAGGGGTAACCCAGGAAAATCATCCAAGAACACAGTCGGATAGTCCCGAACCACAAGAATCCTTTGCACTTCCACAGGAATCTCTTCCTTGCGGATAGCTGCCACCAGCCTAGAACACTTCTTCTTCCATTGGAAATTGACTTCAGGTCCACCTGGAGCCTTCACTGTTACCATCTTGGTCTTACACTCGATGCTTGCACTGTACACCGACATCCAATCAATGCTAATGATAACATCGACTCCCAAGATAGTCAGCTCGATCAGATCAATTCCGAAGATTCTGTCCCCAATCACAATCTCCCAATCTGCATAGTACCGATTAGTGGTTAAAGTTTCCCCTGATGGAGTAGCTACTGCTAAGATCTTGCCTGGAAAAATCTTCTGTTCAACTCCCAATCCTTTAGCAAATTTAGGAGACACAAAAGTATGAGAGGATCCAGTATCGAACAAAACAACAGCTTTCATTCCATATTCTGATCCAAAAGATCCATTAAATTCGAAGTATGGAACATGAATTTTTAAGTCAATATTTCCATTCATTGAATTTCAAACTTTATACATTTGAATTGAAAACATTTCTTGACATCAGAATGAAAACAGTAGACGATACAACAGTCTAACTCCTATGGTTCCTCTTGTCTTCTCGAAGTTCTCCTCGTAGTTCATCAACTTCTTCCTTCAGCACATCGGTCATATTTTTCCTCTTCTCGAGTTCCCATACACGATGACTGAGAACTGCAAAGTCGTCCTTGCGCTTTGCCAACTGAGCCTCCAATAATCCGACTCTCTCCCACAGTGTTTCTACCTGGCTCTGAAGAGATATCACAAGATTACTTGGAACTGGTTCTTCTTCTTCGTCAGAAGAGTCATCAAATGAGTCCGGAGGTGGGGTGATCTCTCGGGACTCAGGCCATTCTTCTCCGTCAAAGTCAGCTTGCCCTGGGTAGTACTCTTCCTCAGAATCTGCTTGTCCAGGATAGTAATCTTCCTCTATGATATGCCAATTGTCGTCTCCAGCAGGGTCGAAGTGATCAGCCATCTTAGAAATAAGGAGGAAAAAGCATAAGTCATAGAGCAACACAAATGTAAGTAACTTACATTTAAATCTCTAGACTCAAACACACACTCTAATGTCCACTTCTAGGGTGTCGTTCCTTATAAATTTGTACAAGTGTGAAGCGTGGCTCTGATACCACTCTGTAACGCCCCGAATTCCAAAACACAACAGAATTCGAGATTCCACAGGATCTTTACACTTCTTTCGTACAATTTTACAGGGAATTTAAAACTTTTCACTTTACATCAGAGTTACATGAAAACTTTACACTTTACATTTTACAGCGGAAGCAAATTTACAACATTTAAATAAATGTACATCAACATTTGAATAATCTCTAAGCATCTGTTCTTCTTTAATCTTTATCATGTCATTTATCCTGCATACAAAACTATGGGTACGTCAGTTTATTCAACCGACGAACATTATATACGGCCATCCTCTCTATGCCGGAAATAGTATAACTGATTTTTCATATTTAACAAACACAAACTTGTCACATATCAAACTAAAGGGAATACCCTATTGATGTCGTGTTGTGATTGTGCACTTAGTCCTTAATGCAATTATTTATATTATATGACACTAATGCACACTTGTTCGGATTCTATGCATCCCATACTACATAGGTCCGAGGGCAAGCCTCTTAACCGTTCTTCATCTTGTAAGGTTCAATCCCTCATCATGACTTAATCTACTACTGTAACTACGGTAAGTATCCTAGATGATCTATGAGTACAAGCTCGTGTACAGAAAACCTGAAGGAGAATCTCACGCCATGTCTTGATGCATCAAGCATGCATTCTGTGGCAATTCAGCCTCCTTCATGGCACACGATCCTCTTGCAGTCACCAAACATCCCATAAGCGTCGCCAAGATCCCGATAATTCTGGAGTAGTGCCCACTCCATGTCTTGATGCATCAAGCATGCATTCTGTGAATCACTCTCACATCGTAGACTCGAGGCTCTCATACTTGTGTTTTTCTCTCACTTTCATCACCTCTTCACTATGTACTAATTCTTAATTCTAATGAAATCATGAACAAAATCAATCTCTTAGAGTTAGCCCACTCACTACTACCAGTCTTATTTCTTTCATTTCACAATGACCCAAACTGGTCTTTTCAATGTCAATAATCATAATTCATCACTTTTCATTTGCCGGTGTGAGTTTTGGCTACACCCTAATTTTCAATTTCATTTCACAAATTCATATATTTGAGTTGTCATACTCAATAATATTTCTCTTTTCCAATCACAAGACTTCTAATTTATTCATGATTCAATAACCATACATGGAGTTCGATTACTCATCATGTATTTCATTAAATATTTATTTCCACATTAAAAATCATATCACCAATTATATGGTCAAGATGAATATTCACAACTCATTATTGTCACATTATTCTTCACTAAGAATAATTCACACAAACTTCACAACATACTTTCTTTCTTTATTATTTTTCTTTTCTAGCACTTTATTTCAAGTCCTTTTGCAAAACACATTTTTCACAAAAATATACAAGTGTAGAACCATAGTTCTAACCACACTTTTATTCCCCAAATATACTCTATTTTATTTCAATAACTCCCAATTTATTTTTCATAAGCCACACATAATTTTAGAATAATAATAGTATTTTTTTTCATAATTTTTGAACATCAAAATACATCAAAAAAACTTTTTTTTCCAAAAAGCTTAATACTGGCCAAGACCAGGATTCGAACCAGCGACCACAGAGAAGTAAGCCTCACGCTCTGGCCACTAGGCCGATTGTGCTATTCGGTATAAAGAGGGGTTCAGAGAGTTATATACTCTCGGCTGAAGCTTGGTTAATTTTTTAAATGCACAAAAAAAATATGGTGTTATCAAGGATCGAACCATCGACCTGTGAGAACCCACCGCACAACACTGTAGCATTAAGAAGCCTCCCGACCACTTGAGCTATAGGCTCAAGTTGTCTTGAATACAACTTGCATTTTAATTAAATCAACTCTCTGTTTAATAGAACATTTCGATGTTTCAAAAGCTCTCATTTGAATTTTTATTTTACTAAATTTACTGTAAATCTCCAGAATAATTATTCAAATGATAATTAATACTCTAGTAATTTAAAAATAATTTTTCTAATAATCAACACATATTTTTCATACAATTAGTTTAATTTGTATGCTACTACTACCACATTTCTTTTCGACATTTCTTATCCAACTTAACATCAATATTCTCTATATCAATTCCCTGTTTGTATTCCTTTCACAAACCCACAAATTATATTTTGTTATTCGTTACAACATTAGCACAAAAGTTCATTCAAGCACATAAAACCATATTTTCATCTACTAACATTTGCATTTAGTTTTTGATGCTAACGACGAATTTTACTTCAAGCAATCCATAGTTATAAATAATTCACAGACAACTCAAGTTTGATGATGGAATCACATACAATCTATTTAGCAACATTCCAATCAACTAATAAGCCATTTTTCCAATTAAATGTACTCTTATTAATCTTTTTCATGCAATATCATTTCAATTCAATTCTAGCATGCTATCTAATTAGAAATATGGAAAATAACCCACCTTAATTTGGAGAGAAATCAAATTGCAACACCTCCTAAACAAAAGTCCTTACCAAAAGAGCGTTCCTCCTCCTCCTCCTTGATGCACGTACCGACCTTCAAAGATGCCAACCGAGAGCTTCCTAGATGTCGGCCTTCCTTTGGATGCAAGCACAACTCCCTTACACACAACTCTCAATCCTTTATCTCACTTACTACTAATAAATCACTACTAACAAATGTATATAGGTTTTGGAAAAATAAAGAGTACAAAAATAACTAGGCTAGGGGGGGGGGGGTATTTATACTAAAATTTGGAGTAAATGAAAGGCTAGGATCAAACTAGGAGTTAGAAATAAAAGGCTAGGATTCAAGGGAGAGATGTAGTAACCAACCATGATCAAGCAACCACCACCCATGACTCCACTCATTTTTTTTCATTTCCCTCCATACTCAAAACTGGCCACAATGGTGTGCTTTGCACGTGTACGTGCAATGCACGTGCATGCATTAGTCCTCCATTTTAAAAAAAAGTTGTACATTATATTTTCTATAAAAATAATCTTTAAAAGATGTTCTACATTACAAGTTGTAATTAAAATAGAAATAACTCATGGGCTTTAATTAATGGGCAAAAATAATAGTTTTACAAATAATTTAGATTTGGGCTTAAAAAAAGAAAGGCTTATGTTCATTTGAAGAAAAAGGGCCTTTATAAAATAATTAAAGAACACATATACATATATATATATATATACATATACTGATCATCCAGAAGGAAAATAATTATAAGATTCCATACTACAAAAATTGCACGTGCACAATACGTGCAAAAATTAATAATTTTCATTAATGAAAATCAGAGTATTACAAATTGTCTGTTGTATCCGTCGGAATGGATACCTATTCACTTGGATGCCCTTGGACATGCCGGGAATATCCAACGACCCCATCATACATAGACTGAGTGTCCACCCGAACTCCAAGCCCGTACAATAAAGACACAAAAAATTCATCCCTGAAAGGCAACAAGGGATGAAGGAAGAAGTCGACAAACTCCTCTTTGCCCGGTTCATCCAAGAAGTCAACTACCCAGAGTGGTTGGCTAATGTCATGTCAGTCAAAAAGTCAAACGGAAAATGGAGAATGTGCATCGACTTTACCGACCTCAACAAGGCATTCCCAAAATACCCATTCCACCTTCCTAGTATCGATGCCATGATCGCCGCTACATTCAGACACGAGCTGTTGAGCTTCATGGACGCCTACTCCGGTTACAACCAGATTTGGATGTACTTCCGGACATTCTGAAGACCTCTTTCATTACCGACCAGGGGCTCTACTACTACCGGGTCGTGCCCTTTGGATTGAAGAATGCAGGCACCACTTACTAGAGGCTCGTTAATCGAGTCTTCATAGAGCATATCGGAAGAAATATGGAGGTCTATGTCGGCGACATGCTTATCCAAAGCCTACGAGGATGAGATCATGTAAGCGACATGGAAAAGGCCTTCGGGGTCCTAAGGATGCATAATATGCTACTCAACCCCTCCAAGTGTGCCTTCGGTGTCACCGCAGGGAAGTTCCTCGGCTTTATGGACAGTCAGCGAGGGATAGAGGCAAACCCTGAGAAGATTCAGGCCATCCTAGACATTGCCTCTCCTAGTATCGTTAAGGAAGTACAACGGCTCACCGGCCATCTTGCTGCCATTGGTCGTTTCCTTTCGAGGTCAGGGGAGAAGTCCCTCCTTTTCTTCAAGGCACTCCGGGGGACAAAGAACTTCGAATGGGGAGAGCCTCAGCAACGGGCTTTTGATCAGCTCAAAGAGTAACTCTCCAACCCCTCTCCTTAGCAAGCCGGAACCCGGTGAAGTGCTATACCTCTACTTGGCAGTTTCAGATCAGGCCCTCAGTGCGGTCCTAATCATGGAAGAAGATGGAGCCCAAAAGCCCATCTACTGTGTCAGCAAAATCCTCCACAACTCTAAGCTCCGATACCCACAAATGGAAAAAAAAAATCGCCTATGCATTGGTCATGGCCGCTCGAAAGCTCCGTTAGTTCAAGATCATTCCGTTCAGGTCCTCACGGACCAGCTGCTGAAGCAGATCCTCCACAAACCAGAGACCTCAGGTCACCTAATAAATTCGTCCATCGAGCTAAGACAACACAACATCAGCTATAGGCTGAGGATGACCATTAAAGGATAGACACTTGCCGAATTCATAACTGAATGTGCCATCCCAAAGGTCCCCGAAACTCCACAAGATGAGCCCATTCGGGAAATCTACGTGGATGGGTCGTCTGCAAAGAGGGTAGCGGGGCGGGACAACTTCATCCTCCAGTACTCCTTAAGCTTCAACTTCAAGGCATCTAACAAAGAAGCGGAGTATAAATGCCTGGTAGTCGATCTCTTCCTAGCTCAAAAAGCAGGGGCAAAATGGGTCAAAGCCTTCAGTGACTCCCAACTCAACTTCAATCGAGTGTGAGAGAATATGAAGCCTGCGACGCCCGAATGGTCAAATATGTGGTTCAGGTCAAGCTCCTTTTGTCCGACTTTGAGGACGCCTCCATCGTCAGGATCCCTCGTGAAATGAACAACCTGGCAAATGCCCTTTCCAAATTTGAGTCCTTCTCATTCCAGGGTCTACATTGATAGTCCTAGTGGAGGTCCTCGTTCGACCAAGCATCGACAAGGAAAATTCTGAAGTCCTTTGTTTAGAAACCGCCTCCGCAACAATGTAACACCCTAGATTTTAAAATAACTTTTTTGAGATTAATAAATGAATTAAAGTGATTTTTGGTGATTTAATAAATATTTTTCTGAAATTTATCTTTTTGCACATGCAAAACACGTGCAAATATTTTCTTGAGAAACTCAAAGTTAGAAAATATTTTGGGAAAACCTAATATTTATTAGTAGGTATTATTTATGAATTTTCTGGATTTTTTTAATATTTATTTGGCATGTCTGCAAATATTACAAAAAGATGGGCTTTTGTGCAAAATTACCATTTGGAGTAAAAACTCCAGATTTTTGATTTTCTTAGTCGACCATGATGGCTGGCCAACTTAGAGGTAAAGAGTTTAATTTTTGTTCTAATAGATTTGGTTTATTTTGCTAATTTATTAAAGAATGGTCTTTTTACAAAATTGCCGCTTGGAGGCAAAACTTACAAAATCGATTTTTTTGGACTTGATATTGATGCCAGGCCAGATCTAGGGAGGATACTTTTGATTTAATATCAACTTAATTGGTTAATCTAGTTACCTAGTTTAAAGGATCCATATATGTAAAGATATATTCTAAAGGAATATTTTGCAAAATCTTCTCAAAACCCTAAAAACTAGATTTCGGCCTATAAAGGCAGCAGTAGCAGCCGTTTCTTTTCTGCACGAAAACAAAAGTATATTTTTATTATTGATTTTTTGGAATTCCGAAGCGAGGATCTTAGATTTTTGCAAAAGGAGAAGCTTTTCTTATTTCTTTATTATCTTCGTTAATTCTTCATTAAGGTGAGTGATATGTGTTTGATTTCTTATTGTTCTATGCATGTTAAATATGATAATTTGTCTAGTAGAATGCATGTTAGATGATTGTATGATGATGTGGTGAATTAAATTGATGAGAGAGTAGTTAAAAAACATGATTTTTCTTGAACAAACATGTAATTGATGAATAGACTCCCTGTGAAGATGACGTGAGAATGTTAAGAACCTAGTAGTAATCATGGGTATGTTATTTTCTTTCATGTTCTTGCTGGTTTGATTATATATAATGAGGTTGTATGTTGTATGATGCATAAAGTTGATTAAAGATGGAACCTTTACTGAGTTGAAGAAAATATGATATGCTTTGATGTTGGGTCGGATAGAACTTGACCAAATACTGGTTGTAGATGCATATAATCAAGGGCAAATTAAAATTCAATTAGTTGTAAATGTGTTTAACAAATTGCAAGAGAGGTTTTGGGATCAAAGATCAAGTCTTCATGTATTGGAATTGGACTTTTGGATTTCCGGGTCTGATGATGTACAGGCCAAAATCTTAATGTTGGATTTTGTGGAGTTTTTGATTGGATTTTGATTGATACTGGAACTGAGATTGAATTAAACAATATACTACTTATATACAATGATTCTTGAAGATTTTTACTGATACATATACACATATATACCCATATTCATGCACATTTCATGATTTTAAAGAGTTTAGTTGGAAATTGCTTCTTTTATAAAATTGTTGAGGATTTGATTTGATTTATGAACTATATTGTTTTGGCCAAGATGTAATTGAGTATCTCAGGATTTTAATCATTTTAATTCATGTATTTAGAGTTTTGAATGGGTGTATCAGTTGTGAGATTTTCAAAAATTTTGGGGCTGATGCAGACTACGTGTCAGTCGACTGCACGGTCGACCGCAAAGTGCTTGCCGGTCGACTACAACTCTTTCGAGCTATTCGTGACGGTCGACTGCCATGTCTGGCTGTATCAATTTTGTCACTCACAGACCGCAATAATTTGCGTGGCGACTGTCAGTCGACTGCCATGGATTTAGTGGATTGGTTTGTTGTCGGATAGTGTCAGTCGACCGCATGTTTTACACTATAATTGTCGGGCGACCGATAGCTGCTGTACTGATTGCTTTTGTTGAGTTTTTGCTGTTTTTCTTGAACAATTATTTCTTCGAACTCATGGATTATTGAACTCTATTTTAGATGATGTTTTTGCTACAGATTAATGTATTTTACAGAGAGTTACATTTTGATTATAATAGCGGTAACTCGTATTTCTATGGCTTTATAAAGCGAATTATATATGGATTTTGAGAGGTTGATGTTTTGTGAGTTTCTATGACTTCAAAAATGTGAAACTCAGTTGTTTAAGAGATTTAATCTCAGATTTTACTTCTGGAAATTTATGGGTATTTAGATAAATTTGGATTTGTTTGATTTAAAGAAGTTTTCTTAATATGAATGAATTGATGATGGAATCAAGAATTTTATTGTCAGATTTGCGTTGATATTTGAGTTGTGAGTCTCTAGAGGTTGAGTGGGATTCCTGTAAACTGGCACATGAGATTTTGTGGATATTGGCCAGTTGGGGCCTTGGTGTTGTTGTAGTGGAATTAAGTCCGGCAGGATAAACCAACTTTAGGGAGGGGAAAGTTGTGTTTTAATTAATAATAATCAACCTAAGAACAAGCATGAGTGGAGATGTGATAGAACTTGAGAAATGTAAGTATGGGCTCAGTTGTTAGTCCAACAGATGTATTCCACGACTGTGTGTTGTTGTGTCCCTAGTATATTCGCGTGTCGAGGGTCGGCAGGCCTATTCACGAATTTTCTAGAGGACAGCTTGTATGTTTGCGCGTCGAGGGTCAGCAGGCCTATTTGTAGGATGTACTTTGTATTTGCACGTCGAGGATCGGCAGGCCTATTCGTGGGGTACACGGCAGGGAGGTGATTCTCCGGAGTTAGAGCTATGCATACATGATGCTTGCACGTCGAGGGTTGTTAGGCCTATTCATGGAGTATTCTAGATCTTGTTTCTATCACGGTAGTAGGATTAGTTGCATAATGAGGGATTTAACCCTATAAAGTGGAGAACGATAAGGGCTTGCACCGGACCTATGTAGTATGGAATGCATAGAATCCGACAAGTATGCATTAGAGAGTCATCGTATTGCATTTGTATTTTTTTGACTTGTATTATGCATGATGTTTTCCTGTTTTCCTACACTTGACACTTAGCCTCGTTTCACTTGATGTCTTATGCTTTATTTATCGTTATTTCATATTCCGTTTGTTACTACTGTGGGAATGTGTTGGTTTTGAATTTATTCTTTATGCTTCATTTAAATTTATTTCTTTTGATGTCATTCACACCGTTATGGTTGACTCCGTAGTTTTGGGGGTTAGGGTTATCTCTAGCCTCATGTTTTACAGATTGGTACCGTTAGCTTGGGATTTGGATGCTTGTGGTAGAATGATAATATGGCTTATGCAAATTGTAAAAGAATGTGTTGTGAAAGAAATAAAATGTAATTCAAGGTATTAATTTTTTGCTGTGCTATGTAAAGAATTGATGTAATAAAAGTTGAAATTTTTTTCTCTGTGTTGCTATGTTTACTATTACATCGAGGTAAATGCTGGGAATTGTGCCACGAATTTCTGAATTTATTATTGGAAATTTGGGGCGCTACAAGAAACCAACCTGGATGGATCCGATCCTGAATTACCTGAGAAACAGGAAGCTTCTTCAAGATGCCTCCGAGGCTAGAAGGATCAAGGTCAGGGTCGAGAGGTTCGTGCTTATCGACGACGTGCTCTTTAAGCGCTCTGACACAAAGTCCAATGGTAGACCCTACCTCCGATGTCTGTCACCGGAGGAGGCCCAGTATGCACTCGAGGAAACGCATACGGGGATCGGCAACTGCGACATGGGCAGCAGATCGCTTGTAAGGAAAGTACTAAACCATGGGTATTACTGGCCAACCCTCCTGCAAGACGCCCAAAACATGGTAAAGACAACCCATGCCAAAGGTTCTCTTCGGTCCACCATTTTTCCCAAGTCAACCTCAAGTCACTCGCCAGCCCAACCCCTTTTGCCATGTGGGGGATGGATCTGGTCGGACCATTCCCCAAAGCCACAGGCCAAAGTTACTTCCTCATTGTGGCTATCAACTATTTCATGAAATGGATCGAGGCAGAGCCCCTGGCCACTATCACTGAGCACCAGGACCAACAATTCATCTGGAAGCACATCGTCTGCCTGTATGGGATCCCTCATATTCTCATCAGCGACAATGGTACCCAGTTCGCTGGAAAGGGCTTTCAAAAATTCTACGAAAATTCAAAAGAGATTCTCCTCCGTCTCACATCTACAGTCCAATGGCCAGGCCGAGAACGCCAACCGATAAATCCTCGATGGCCTCAAGAAACGACTAGACAAATCTCCCAAGGGGCTGTGGGTCGACGAGCTGCCCAGCGTATTATGGTCTTACCACACGACCAAAAGGATCCCTACGGGCGAGTCGCCCTTCAACTTAATCTTCGGAACAGAGGTAGTAATCCCCCAGAAAGCCGGGTTGCCATCGCCACGAGTCATGAGCTTTGACGAGGATTCCCAATCAAACGACCTCAGAGGCAACCTGGACCTCTTTGACGAAGTTCGAGAAATGGCAAGCATCAGAAGAAACCTCTACTAACAAAGGGTAGAGCGATTTCATAATCAGAAGGTCCGGTCCGTGAACATCAAAGAAGGTGACCTTGTGCTTAGGTGACTGGAGATATCTGAAACAAGCAAAAAGGGAAAGCTCGTGCCTAACAGGGAGGGCCTGTATAGGGTCTCCAAAGTGGTTTGTCCAGGCACGTACCGGCTTAAAGACCCAGGGGGGCAAGGTAGTCAAGAGGATCTAGAATGCAGAACATCTGATCAAATTCCACGAGGGCCCCTAGGGGTCAGCACTTGTAATGAGGCCTTAAAAAACCGATGCATGTACTTGCCTTCAGCAATCAATGAATAAAATTTGATTTTCATTCCAAATTTAAATTATTCACTTGAAATGGGAACCCGAGGCCCAGCCTCAACGCTAGGGTATCCCCCTTGAGGTGGGATCCGATGCTGAAGATTTCAACACAAAAAATCCTGAAAGGATCCTCTTCGGGGCGGCATCCGATGCCGAAGGCTTCAATGCCAAAAATCCTTGAAGGATCCCCCTCGGGGCGACATCCGATGTCGAAGGTTTTAACACCAACCTTCAAAGGATCTTCTTCGACAGGGTGCATGTGTCAAAAATCCCTGAAGGATCCCCCTCGGAGCGGCATCCGATGCCGAATGCTTTAACACCAAAAATCCTTGAAGGATCCCCCTCGGAGTGGCGCCCAATGTCGAAGGTTTCAACGCCAAAAATCCTTGAAGGATCCCCCTCGGGGCGACATCCGATGCTGAATGTTTCAACGCCAACTTTTGAAGGATCTCCTTCGACAGGGTGCATGTGTCAAAAACTTTCGAAGGATCTCCCTCGGGACCGCATCCGACGTCAAGGGTGCATGTGTCAAAAAGAATGTACAAATAGAACGGCCTATGTCGACAGAGAGTTTGTAATACCCCGCAAAATAGCATATGGGTATTTTGCATTGTAATCTGTGCACAGTTGAGAATTGCACGTAATTATGTATTTTTCTAATAACAATTGATTTTAATTGAGAAATTTCAGATATATTAGTTATTCTGAACCCGACGAGATATATTCGGGATATCTTCTCAATTAAATTGTGTGTATTATTCCGATTGTTCTAATGAGACAATCTTTGGGACAAATAGTATTGTTACAAAATATATTCTTATATTCTACAAATAAGTATTTTATTTGTAAAATATGTATATATATATATATATATATATATATATATACTAGATTTGCCCATGGGCACATCTTCGGAACGTCTTCGGAATGATACAAAACACGAAAAGCCCTGTAAACAGTAAAACAACAATTATGTAGCACAAGTTTGAATAGTATGACAATAATTAGTTGTAAATAAAAGTCCATGTTTCAATTAGTATATGTTGAAAAATAATTATAAATGGGGGTGTAAAATCTAACTTCTTAGAACTTTTAAGTGTGTAAAATGATGAAATTTAACTGTTGAAGTGATATTTGCTATTTTCAATATAACATGTGCAATAAAAAAAACATAAAAATTCTGAAAATTTACAAACCTGAAATCTTAAAATCTAAATTTCTAAGTAAATAAAGAAAGAATGGGAGAGAGAGAGGGGGGGGGGGGGGGGAGAGAGAGAGAGAGAGAGAGAGAGAAATATGAAAAAGTGAAGAGATAAGAGAGATATAGTAATGAAGTAATGAGTTTTTTTAGTTTGGGGGGGGGGGGGGGGGGGGAATGTGTTTTGTGAGGTTAGATCTGGGTCTTTGATTTTGGGTATATATAATAAAACACAAAGAAACTATCAAGTGGCTCACCTTCAATCCCCCCAAAATCAAAGACCCAGATCTAACCTTACAAAACATATTTTCCCCCCAAAAGTTCCCCCCAAAACTCAAATTCAAATCTCCCACCCAAAACAACTCCTATATTTATTTAATTTTTTTTTCTCTCTCTCCCTCCCTCTTCTATATAATATTAAAAAATTAAGAAAATATTTTTTTTTAATTTTAAAAAATTTAAAAATTTAAAAATTTTAAAACTTTTAAAATTTTAAAAATAATTCAAAAAAATCAAAAAAAAACATATAATATGTTTTTTGCTCTCTATTTGCTACTTCAATTAATTTGCTGGACCTCCAAAACTATTTTTTATGATCAAACAAAGTGCACCGTTTTGAAGACGTGCCGTAGGCACGTGTCAACAGGCAAATCTAGTATATATATATTGACTGAATCATATATAATATATATGTTTGGATACTTGTATGCATTTTACATGTATATGTGTATGTATATATTTATATGTATATATATTTGTATGTATACATATGTGATTGAACTGTATTGAAGTGGATTGCACATATACATACATATGTATAATTGAAGTGTGTATATATATATTGTATTGTAGGGGTGTATAAGAGACTCACACCACTTCTAATAAAAATCCACCACTCTCTTTTCCCTTCCCCATATTCCTTCTCCTCATCTCCACTGACCTATCCCTTCCCCATCTCCATGCCACTGAAACCCAATTTCCCCCATGGCCGAAATCCAAATCCCCTCCATCTTCATCTCATTTTCTAAGCTATCTTCTTCTACTTCTTCACCTTCTTCTACTTCTTCATGGTTCAACAACAAAGAAAGAAAGTGATAAGAGAAGAAAGAGAGAAGAGGGTTTTTATTTGCTTATGGGTTCTTGCAGTTTTTGAAGGTTTGCAAAGGAAGAGGAGCTAGAAGCAAGGAGTTCTTCATTTCCTCAATCAACTTGTGGGTGTTTTCTAAACTCCTTCTTATTAAATTTTTATTTATTTAAATTGTGCAATTAAGGTTCTTGTTTGAATGCTTGTTAGTAGTAGACATGGAGTAGAAATGGTTGTGCTTGAAATTTTTGGCTTGAATGTGAAGTTGTGGTAGAATTGCAATTTTGAGCTCAAGAACTTGGTTATGTTTGGGAATTTGTAACTTGGTGACACATTAGAATTTTGATTCCAAATTTTTACTGGATGATCTTGAATATGTATAGAGAAAGCTTGATTTATTTCGGAATTTTTGGATTTTGTTTGAAGGGCTTACAAGTTGCATTTCCGAAATTAGTAAGATAGGAAATTCTGCAGTTTTAGGTAAGTAGCGAGTCGAGTTCAAAAATTCGTAACTCAATATATATAAGGAATTTTGAGTTGGAATCTGAAAGGAAAAGTTAGATGTATATGTCAAACAACATCTATTCCAAATTTTAGAATATTTAGAATTTTTTTGCTATTTTTTGTATATTTGTTTGTTCGACTGGTTAAGTGGGGGAAACTACACTAAGTAGATGGAATGTGAACTTTGAAAAATTGTATATCTCAATTGGTATGGAATTTTGTGATGAAATTTGGAATGTGGTATCTTGTATATATCTACTATTAGTGTAATAAATTTGAGAATTTTTGAAGAATATCTATTTGATCGTTACAAAACAGCGCAGCATGAAGGAGAGCTGCTGTCTCTGTGTTGTGATGGCTGATTTTGATCCATATTCAAAATTGCATCTCCTAGGATATTATGAGTTAGGAGATAAAACTTTGGGGTATTGCTCTTGTGTATGTCTAGTTATTTAATCTAAAATTTTATAAGTATTGGACTTGTGGTTGAATCGATATTAATTTTTGAGTACGGTATGTTCAGTTCAGTCCAATTTTGAGTAATCATTAAATTCGCACAATTCTGGATTTATGTGTTGAGAATTTGGAAGAATGATCAACTAGAGAATTGTAGTAGGGAGTCATAGATTTCCAAAACATCTGGAATTATGTAATTCTAGTTTATGGTTTGGAAGTTATGATTTTCCTAAGACTGAGAGTGTATTGGGTTTTTATAGTATTAAGATGATTGAATTTTAGGGGATGGTTAACTAGAAAGTTATAGCCTAGGGTCTTAGCTTTCCAGAGTGGGTGGTATCAAGCAATTCCGAATTATATCTTGGAAGATATGGGTGTTGCAAGTTCGGCAACCTTTTGCCTTGATCGACTTCAAGTATTGTTAACTCGGAGGACTTGAGTTCCGTGGGGAATTTGATGGATTTGTCAACTAGGGGATTGCAGCAGAGTCTCTTACCCTTCTAGAAAACTAAATTTTGTTGGATTTCGATGAGTGTAGCTTGAGTTGCCACAACAACTTATGATTGGAAGATTGATGAGAAATTTCTTTGCATGACACAGTATGGTGACCATGAGCTATTGAATTTAAGATGTTTTTGGCAATTCATTTGGGACTTAGATAAGTTTCCTGTGCTTAGCCCTCATGGTGGACATGAGTGAGTTGAGAGTATGGTTATATGGTTGATCTTGTGATCTGGTGTCTTGATGTCGGAGTCTGTCAATGGTCAGAGGATTGGTGTTTGTGTATGTTACCTTCATTCATAATTTTTATGCATCTTTTGGGCGCCGTTGGATTACTCGCTGAGAGTCACGAGCCGGGGTTATGGTCGATGACCTATGAAGGTATTGGGAATCGGTGAGTGTGATTCCCGTGATAATTATTATTTTGACAGACTAGTCAGGCTCGACATTGTTGATCAACACCGTGCATGATTTTTGAAAGTGGTGGATAAATCCAACCACCTTTAGAAGTGGTCCCTTTGCATGTGTATGACTTGTCCTCAACTCTCAAGTGTTGAATTGAGAGTTAGGGGGTATTTCTATACCCCAATACTTGTTATTTTGGTGTCTTAGGTTGTTAAGACATGGATAGTGACTTGAACGACATTTGAGTTGTCAACCTTGTCTAAGTTAGTTGCCTACACTTATCAACCATTAGGCCAACTTGGGAACTTCCGCCTTAACGATTGAAAGTGACTAACTCGGAAACTGACAAAAATCATGGGAGATGATTATGGTCCGAGTTGAGGACGAGACTCAATAGGGGAAGTGGCGAGCAAGTGATCGCGTCGCTGGAGCCGCAGGTTGATATACAGGAACGAGGGTGTCTAGTAGGAAACCGCTTGAGACTAGGCATAACTTAGACTAGGAATCAGTTGGTGACCATGCCCTTGTAACATGTCTAGGTAGACTTAATGTCGGTTAGATTTTGTCGTCACCTATAAGCTGCATTAGTTTCTAGTGACTAGTAGTCGGGTGTTGTACTCTCCTGTCATTAGGGATACGTGCTGCGATGCATATCTTGCCTTGTTGATTCTTGAAGTACCGTGGTAAGAACAGGATGGAATTTCCTGGCGGATAGGGGGAATTAGACCTTCGAGGCTGTCAAGTTTTATGCTGGTGGACACGAACGGGTCACATGGGCTGTGGTCCTATGAATCTTTGGTGCCATAGGTATGCTGCGGTGTATCTTTAAGTTCGTCACAGCTTTTGAGTGAGGTCCGAGAGTCGGGCACTAGTGGCAAACCGAGACACCGCTAAGTGACTACAGAAACGGATGTGACCGATTAATCCACAACCTCATCAACCACGATCTATCTATCAGGAAAGGATGAATACAAGAGTAGGATGCATGGCGAGGGTTCAAAACCCTGAACTTGGAGACAACGGCCTGATTTGGAAAGTATGTAGTATGGGATGCATACATTTCCAAAGTCTCGCTTGCATTTAGTTTAAGTACATCATGACCTGTGCATTAGATTACTATGGCTTATCGTACACAGACACCCTTGACCCGACTCCACTTTCCTTCCTTTTAGTCACTTTTCTATTTGCATTCAATCTTGTTTTGCCTAGTTCGGAGATCGACGTTTTCTTATCAGCACTGTGTCAATAGAATTACTGAAGTGCCCACTTAATTAGGTACTGGATACCGGGTCGCGAGTGCAGGAGAACCTGAGACCAGCAGGGCATCCAAGTGGAGTGGCAGTGTACATGCCTACCATTCGAGCAAATGCCGGAACATCAGAGTAATGCAGCGGGAGGTCCGAGCTACAGGGCACATCTCAGGGAAGTAGCATGACCGCTCGGTGGAGCTTCCAATAGAAAGTTGTTGGTTTCCGTTCTGGGTGGCAGACAGTAATCGTTACCTTGTAGTAACTATAACAAGTTAATGTAATTTGTATTCCTTGTTCAAGAGCAGTACAACAGTTGTAACTAATGGTGTAATAACTCTGATGGAAATAAAAGTTTTTTTTTTATATATTCCATGTTATTCACTGTGTTGAGATGCATTTGAAGAAAAAGATTCTGGTTGTGTCACGTATGTCTGGTAACGGGGATCCGAGGCGCTACAGAGTTGGGGAAAAATCCTTTTCATTGAGAAGGAAAACAATTACAAGGGGGCGGTGGCCAGTCCGCATTTTGGCAATTACAATAATACAAATAAACTACTGCCTAAACCCTCTTATGGTCGTCTTGCACTTTAGCACTGGCTGAGGACACCCGTTGCGTGCCATGTGATCGTCTCTCACTTCAGCGTCGGTTCGCAACCGATGCCCACCTCGGCTCATCGCCATCTCCAATGCCTCGAGTGCAGAAGAGGCACTGCACATGCCCCAAGCACAGAGGTGGCACCCCTGAGATGGAAGCTGACGATGATGAAGGGCGCCTGCTAGGCTGAGTAGGGCGACAAACCCATAAAGGGGATTAACTTGTCATGCAAAAAAAGCATCATACACGTGCCCGAACCCAACGGCGAGCCCTTCATTTGGAGAGAGTTCTCTCTGAGGAAGGGAACTCCCATCCTCATCCCCGGCTAGGGACATCAGGTCCCGGAATCCTGAATACCTCTGCTTACCCCAAGAAGGAGTACTCCTCTCCTCTCTGAGCCTCACTGAAGCAGTAGCATCCGCACGAGCGGTCTTAACCGGGAAGGCCCTACCAAGTACCGAAGGGAAAGAATAAAGCAACATCATCGCCCCCTAGGACCCAGTGGAAAATACTTTAGATTTCGAAATTCAGGACAAAGATGGGTTTTCCAACTGAACACCAATCTCGGTAGGGTTAAGCCCAGTCCCTCTAGACATTTTCCCACCGTCCTTGATCCCTGAACGAATCTTCATGCTGTTCAACATAAGCCCCACTGAACACCAAGACATCGCAAGTTGAAGAGAGGAGTTTGAGAAAGTTGTGAGTTTACCACCCAGTGACAAGGATCTTATAGATACTACAGAGAACTCCCCAACTTCTGCATTTTTTGTGGACAACGCTACAACTCCATAAGCGCATTGAATGCATCCACGGGTGACGTAAGTAAACTCGTGCCATATTTCGTGACTGGTGAAGCCCGGATCCGTACCTCGGTGTGTCATCCGAGGCCGAGCTCTGGTGCCAAGCCTGAAGATCCCCCCCTCTGTACTACTCTTGAAGTGGTATCCGATCCCGAGAGACTACCAAATCCCCGGATGCTCGGGACGGCGTCAGAGGCCGAGCCTTTAGAGAAGCTCACATGGCCTTAATTTCGCAGCGCTCTCGGCGTGGCATCTGAGGCCGACTCTCATGATCAGCACTTATGGTCTCAAATCCCGGTGCCCTCGATGTGGCATCTGAGGTCGACCACCGTGAGGAACTCCGTTGTCTCGGATACCTCAACTCGAGTCGATGCCTGAACAATGAGCTAACCAGTTCGATGGTTTACACGATCAACAACCAGATTTCTATTATAAAAAAAAATTTGCAAGGCGGTGGCCTATCCGTAGTTGGAAAATCAAACAAATATACAACAAAGTTACAAATAAATGCTCATACAATCCACCTCTCGCTACTAACACACCAAATAAGAAGCACCCCGGTAGCAAAACCCCAGCAGGAATATTTGCAAAAGTACCCCGATCCGACTGCACGGACTGGACACTGGCACCCCTGCAAACTTCCTCCTTGAGGGTTCCTCGAGCGGCGAGTTCAGGGAGCCCCACCGAAGATGCCCAAGAGACTAACAGGCACCAGATCGTCGTTCCCGCCTCTTAGGTGAACCCTCAAGCCCATCGCAAAGGGTAGATATTCGGTCCCGGCCTCCAGAGTCCAAAGGCAATCATATGGTCTCGGAGTTCGAGACGTACCTGATGAGGCTTCAACAGAATCGCCTCAGTCTTTTCCAGGTTCCCACGAGCCAGAGCCGCCAGTACGAGAAGCCCCAGCTAATACCCCCGAGCCATTGACGAGCCTAACCATGAATTGGCT
This sequence comes from Hemerocallis citrina, assembly GCA_017893485.1. Lineage (NCBI taxonomy): Eukaryota > Viridiplantae > Streptophyta > Magnoliopsida > Asparagales > Asphodelaceae > Hemerocallis > Hemerocallis citrina. Next base: position 132,630,168 of record CM030364.1, on the reverse strand, counting down.
GCATCTCTCGGGACTTTGGGGCGAATCATCAGATCTCGGAATCCAGGGCAAGCAACACAAAAATACAAGCACGAGTTCCAACCCCCTCTGGGTCGAATACTCGGACAGCGAAGCTCCCACTCGACGTCTTGACCATTCCATCGCAATATGAGAATCGAGTGAAGGGGAATATGATTTATAAGCAGTTGGAGTCCGCCACAAAATCCCCTGCACTTATTGCTGACAACACTCAACCCTCGAGATCAACAGTGATCGCAATTGTCAAAAAACGTGATGCAAGTAGGGCCACGTGATCATCCGCACTGCCTGTCAAGCACGGGAAAAATTAAGGGTAGGACCCTCGATCCCGAGGAGTCTAAAGCGGAGAGAACCAAATTCGAATATCAGAAATAAAACAAGTTTTATTTGACAAACAAAGAAATACAAACGAGGTGTCCAATCTGCGAAGAAGGCAAAAATACAAGCGACGTAGCTTCCTATGTCGGGGACGGGACGGTCAGCACATGGTTCGCCGAATCCTCCCCGACCTTAAGGACAACCACCTTATCGTGTTCGATTCAGGGGGAAGACCACTGAGGTCGATCCCCGGGTGCTTCGCCTCTACATCTTTGAGGGCTCTCCCGTATCCCTTGTGCTCGGCCTCGTCAATCTCGGCCAGGGCCCCATCATATTCTTTCTTCAACCTCGCCGCCACTGCCTGCCACATCCCCTTCTCAGAGATCAACTGGTCCTTTTCCTTTTAGAACTCCGCCCGAGCCTCCTTTTCCTTGGGCCAAGTCCATGCACAACAAGCATATGCCCTCCTGAAGGCCGCCTACCCATGAAAGGAGTTCAGCATCGACTGCTTTTGTGCGCTGCACATCCAGCTCAGCCCCATGAGTGGTCGCCTGCACAAGATCATCGGGGCATACTTAGCCAAGCACATAGGTAGCAATTACAACAGAAATATAGAGAGACTCACTAAAACCGAAGCCTGTGCCCAGTCGGCATAGATGTCCTCCTGGGCCCGGCCTTCAAAGTCAGTATGGTCACGAGGAGTGGTGAGATGGGAAATCTTCTCCAACGCAGCAGACCGGTTGATCGACGCATCCGCTTCAGTCACAAACCAGGAAGGCACCCACACCTTCGCCAACTTGAGATGATTGACTCGAGTTGCGACACCGGCCGCGGGTGCTGGAGGCCTCTTACCCTCCTTTTTTATGGTCGATTCGACAGCCTTAGCCATGGGGGGCTCACCACTTTCACCCTCTTATTTGAGGGTTCCTCCATATCTGGTAGCATTCGCTTCTGCGACGTCTCCCCCTCAGGAGCTTTAACGTCGACTCCGGCCTTCATCCTCATCTCTGCCGCCTCCCGAGCCTTCTTCTCGGCCCTTATCTCTTTAGGCTTCGCCTTTATGTGCTCAGGATCCGCCATCTTTGACAGTCTCGGCTGGAAGACGCGCAGTCAAAGAAAAATCGAAGTGGAAGGAGTGCGAATGAACGTGACTAAAAACTGAGGTTGTATATATATAAGTGCATGATCCCACGTGGGAACACGTGAGCAAGCACCAAATGCACATTTTCTCCACCATCAGTGTGGTCCCCGAGGCCGAACTTCAAAGAAAAGGTTCCACGCCCCGACATGGTTTCCGAGATTGAACTTCAAGAAACGGTTCCACGCCCTCGGCATGGTTTTCGAGGCTGAAACTCAAAGAATGTAACGCCCCAAATTCCAAACACAGGTAATTCATAGGAAAAAAAAGATCTTTTACTTCAACTTCGTACAATTTTTATAAGGAAATTAAAACCTTTTCATTTACAACATCATTCTTTATATTAGCACGGCGGAAATAAATAAGTACAACACAACACATGATAATGAAAGTTCTTCAATCTTATGACATCTCTCATTGTGTCTTCAAATCCATGCCAACCCATTCATGCAACTAGGAAACTTTGGGCACGTCAGTTGTACACAACTGACGCAATACTATGATATAGCGATTTCATCATCTTAACAATCACAAACTTGAATGCAGAAACAAAATATGAAAAGTGACTATCCTAAACATGTCAGTGTATGGTATGACTTAATGCCTAATGCGGATATTCACACTATGATGCCATTAATGCATACTTGTTCGGATTTTATGCATCCCATACTACATAGGTCCGAGGGCAAACCCTTATCGTACTCCTCATTATAGGGTTCAATCCCTCGCCATGCAACCTACTACTATGACTACTACTAGATTTAGACACTCTGCAAGTATTGGTTCTCACCCCAGAATACTGGAGATCAATCTCACTCCGTGGATCATTCATCCATCGTCCCGAAATACTGGGAATTGTCTTACTCCGCGAGTCATTCTGGAACCTTCATTGCACAAATGTCCCATGAGCATTGGTCTTGTTCGGAAATACTAGAGATCAATCCCACTTCGTGGATCATTCTATGGCCTATTTCATCCATCATTCCGGAATACTGGGAATTGTCTCACTCCGCGGATCTTTCTGGAGTCCATAACTCATGTTTTCTCTTGTTTCATCATATCTCCAACTAGTGCATGTCCTTAAGTTTAAATTGTAGTTATTAAGACCAAGAGCTAGCTTATCCATCGTGCTTAAATAAAAACACTGAGAATGTTAGCCCGCACAGGCTACTTCTCAAAGAGAAAGTCAACCTACACTGGTTACTTCTCAAATTCCATTTATCATAATTGTTGTGGGTCCTGCTCACTCTAGATTAAACAACCATCTCAAAAGAGATCACATAGGTTACATCTAACCTTACCATAAACATCTCATTCATTATTCATCATTCTTCTTTATCTATTCTCTTTATGTTGATCAACTATGAAGTAACCAATTTCTTATAGCAACTTTCAATAACAATTTTAATCAATTAAATTCTTGTAGACAATTTCTCGGTTAACAATCTAAATTATTCACTTAATCCATATTCAAAGTCTCTTGAGTTGATAAAACCTTTACATACCTTTCTAATCTTTCAAAAATATCTCTTAATAAGTCACAAAGTTCCTAGGATTAAACCAAATATAATTTCGTATTTTAATCTCGTAATTTGCCACAAAATATCCCAACCATTTTTTTATTACAATAATTTAATCTCAATGTAGTTTTACGAAGATGAGTTCCTAACTTTGTATTTCACTCCCAAATTTTAAATCTTTTTAGTTATAAACAATCTTCCTTGAATTTAAACTCGAAACTAAAATCCATCTAATACATTATCTAATGTGAATGTAATTTTTAAATCCCAAAAATATATCTTAAAATAGTGTGGAATTATTTCTAAATGTCCTATTAATATTTTAAAATATTCCTACACCTTTTCCCAATTTTTAAAGCGTGGAAACCCCTTTAAAAATAAAATAAAACATAAACTGTGTATGGCCGGGATCAAACCCGAGACAAGTAGTAAGCCAACTGCAAACCCCAACCATCAAGCCAACTCACGTTGGTGATGAAAACCCTATGCATTTTTTTATATACTTTTTCTATATCAATTTATAAAAATCAAGTTTTCGGAAAAGAACAGAGCCTCCCAAGACTCGAATCCGCAACCCTATGGCACTGTACACAGCGCCTAAACCCAATGCCAAGACCCAACATTCCCCAAACTCATTCTCTGAATATATATAGATTAAAATTGTTTTATTTTGCTCTCTGTTTCTATATTTCTTTTAAGAAAATTTTTTGATTTCAAATTTGCTATGCATTATTATTTCGAATTACGTCCAGATTATAATTTCCCCAAAATTCTGTGTATTAGCACGAAGAAAAATCTTATAACAATCTATTCTCACAATTATAATGAAATTTATCTCCCAATTTGTATGAATTGCTCGTAATTCTACAATTTGAATTGTATAAATTTTTGTCCCATGTCCAACTATATTCTTGAGAAGTTTTACATTATTATATTCCATATAAAGGAATTTGATTCCAATGGGTTTCTTTTATAAAATTTTCACCATATAAGGATTTATAAAGCTCCTATACATACAATAATTCAATTGTCTACTTCATGATTAATTTAGCATGTACTAATTAGATTTCTAGGAATTTTCCCCTCACATGACCTCTCTAATTTTCACTTTCATATTTTTAGCTATCAACACATTAGAAAACAAAACACCCATACATTCACACACCAAACATGCCTAAGAGTGCACAATTAAAATTTTAGAAAGCTACTACTCTTATACACACCAATTAGCATCTACACATGATAAGACCAAGCATTCACAATCTACAAAAATATAGAGACAATGAGAACACCCACCTCAAAAAGCTCCTAATAGCAGAGACCTAGCAAAGCTCCAAAAGGATCCACCAATCCAAAAATCAAACTCCGAAAGCCCCAAAACAATAAAAATCAACAGCAAGGTAGTGAACATTCGTTTTCATATTTTTTTTCTTTTTTGTCTCGTTGTTGTTGTAACGCCCCGAATTCCATTTTCATGTAATTCGTAGCACAACAGGATCTTTTACTTCAATTCGTACAAATTACAAGAAATTTAAAACTGTTCATTATACAGCATTGTTCTGATTACAAAATACACAGCGGAAGTTACAACAAAGAAATATACAATTTTAATATTCAACAACTTTAATATGAAAACAATCATCAGCATCAATTCATTTCTATGCCTTTTGCTAATATAAGTCTTGCACTTGAAAACTGTGGGCATGTCAGTTGCATACAACTGACATAATGCTATAACACATTGATTCTCTTATTTTAGCAAATACAAACTTGAATGCACAATAAAGTGTAAAAAGTGACTATCTTAAACATGGCAGTGTATGATATGGTTTAATGCCTAATACAGATGTTTACACTACGATGACACTAATGCATACTTATTCGGATTCTATGCATCTCATATTACATAGGTCCGAGGGCAAGCTCTTATCGTACTCCACATTATAGGGTTTAATCCCTCGTCATGAATATTCTACTATGGCAACAAAAGCAAGTTTTAGACATTCTACGAGTACAGACTCCAGTCCTGGAATCCACCGTCAGACTATACGGAGATCCTCGTCGTGGGAACATCCCGTAAGTGCCGCTCTAGCCCTGATATATAAATATATAATGGTGAACTACCTTCCATCCGCCCGACTATTCATGATCTTGGAATCCACCGTTAAATCAATCATAGTCCAGGATTTAATTGAGGCTCGTCTCACCCTGCAAGCAACCACAATCTAAGAATCCACCGTCTGATTGGGTCTATAGTCCAGGAATCCACCGTCAGACCATATAGACGCGCCCCACTTACGTTTGCCCAAGTTTTATTATATCTTCTCCTAGTGCCTATCCTTAAATTTGAAATATGAATAATAATTTCACATAGAGCTAGCTTACCCTCTACCGGTCTTAAACAATATACCGAGAACGATAGCCCATATTGGCCACTTCTCAAATCAATTAATCACTTTCATTACTTTGCCGGTACCCGAGTCTCACTTAGCCTTTAGAATCTACATCTTTAATGTTCAGCATTGTGGGGATAATCATACCCTCATGATTCACATTTCTTATTTATCCAGTTTCTTTATATATCATGAAGCATTCATTTTTTATATCAACATTCATTAACAATTTATCGAATCAAATTCTTAGCTAACAACCAAATCATTCACTTTAATAAATTCAGCGCTCTTACAATCAGTAGAACCTCTTTCATGTTTATCTACACTTCAAGTATATTTCTTCAATACCAAAGTTCTTTAAAATTTGAACACTATTTCTTTGTACACAATCTCTTTAAGATTAATCACTATAATTTTTTTTTATTATTATACAACTCTTAAAATCTTTAATCATATACAACTTTTAAGACTTGGATTCAAAACTCATCTAATACATGAATACGACTTCTAAATTCTAAAAATATCTTTTAGAATATTGTAAAATAATTCCCAAGTGTTCTAATAATAATCTATAATATTTCTATGAAGTTTCCCACTTTTAAACTTGAAAAAAATCATAAGAATATAAAATAAAAACTTAAATGTGCATAATCGGACTTGAACCAGAGCCAACAGTAACCCAAATCACCACTTAAACAAGTGAGCCACTCTCAGTTTGTGTTAAGAAGCTCTCTGAGTTGTTTTTGTAACACAGAAATGCTATTTAATTAATTTCCCAAAAAAATCAAAAGAGGCAGAGACCCCTCGGCTTCGAACTCGCGACCCAGAACCCCAAGCACGTGACACGTGGCAGCGCCAGGCGTGCTGGCGCCTGCGCTAGCTACAAGAGCCAAGCACCGTTACTGATTGTATAGGGGCTCAAAATGTTTTGACTCAACTCTCTGTTTCATCTCATTTTTAACTCTTTCAATCATTTTCGATTTCTAATCTTTTCTCTCAATTTAATTGTTCATAAAAATACATTCCTAAATTTCCAGAAATGATTTCTTATTAATTTTATCCATATTTGCATGAAGATGTTCACACATTAACTTAAATAGTCACTTTTAGAAATCTACTACTCATATGTTTCAATTAGAAAAATTGACTATTAACATGAATGTATTTTCTTTTATCAATTCTCACCTCCCCATTGATTTTATAATTCACCCCTAATATTTACACAATTTCTTATGCACAATTTAACAACTTTATGTATACATATACACAATTCATATAATCTAATCATTGCTTATTATTATGTGCCCAACAACACTATAACATGCTCTTAAATAGAAATTTCAATCTGTCACCCTAACAATTCTGTGATGAAACTTTCAGCTAGGATACATCATTTTCATATTTCATTATCACTAAAAATTCAAGATAATAACACAACATGCATAACAAAATTAACTAAAGAACTCATGCCAATTATCAATTTTAAGCATAATCTATCTAATCATGCATCTTACAACAATTTAGAAAGTAAAAGAGACACCTACTGAATTGAAGAATTTAATTAATCCCTAGCAAACAACCTCCAAGAAGCCTCCATGCCCCCCTCGAAATCCGTGCCCAAGAGAACCAACTGAGGGAAATCGACAGCAAGCACAGTGAACACATTTTCATTTCTTTTTTTGTTTTGTTTTTGCTGCTGAAGGCCAAAGGGAGGGGTTGTTTTTTATAAGGAAAATTCTAATTAATTAATAGATGTTAATTTAATTAACGCACTAATCCTAATTAACTACCCACTCACTCCACTCACACCCCACTCTCTCTTTCTCCAAGTATTCCCGGTCAGCCAAAAACCAAGAGGAGAAAGCATGTGCACGTGCGTGCTACGCATGTGCACGTGCGTGCTACGCATGCACACCATTTTTAAAAATTAAATGCATATGTTATAATATGTAATAGGTATTTAATAAAACTAATTTAATTTAATTAAAATTAGAGTTTTTCATACACGAACAAAAATAAACACACACACACTTCATAAATTTTATTTTGAAAGAGAATATAGTTAGCACGTGCACTGCAAATACGTGCGTCACACGTTAAAAAATAAATATTCAAATACGAAATAGATTTGATCAAGGAAGAAATGTTTATAAATAATCTAAATACAAAATAAAAATATACATTTCATTAATTTTATGTATACAACAATGTAATCCACACGTACATAGAAAACACATGCATCGCACGTATAAATATATTTGAGTCAAAATATGAGAAAAATGAATTTCAATTTACAAAACGAATTCGAACAAGTTATAAATATAAATAATTGAAATACGTAGAAATATTTTATATAGCGGTGGAATATACGTAATCGCCACGTGTATCGAAAGCATGTGATATGCACGTAAAAACACAAAGATTAAAATAAATGTTTGAGTTGACTCAAAATAGGATAAAAATGAGTTTTGAGAAGATGAAAAATATATGAATAATCAAAATACAAGAATACGTAGGATATTTATATTAAAATACGCTACAGATATTACCCGTAATGGTATAAAATACATGTGCGTAATATCCGTTGACAAAATTTTCATAACTCAATTTTGTGGTGTGTTACAGTTGTTTAGAAATAGGATGGGGGTAATTATAGGGTTAAATTAATGGGTAGTTTAATTAACTAACCACACTCCTAATTACACTCTCCACTAATCCACTCACTCAAACCCACTCTCTCTCTCCAAGCATTCCCCGCCAGAAAATCCAAGGGGTGAGAAACACGTGCACGTGCGTGTTACGTGTGTGTACATAAATCATTAAGAGTTTTCTTTTAAATTAAATGCATATGTTATATATTGTAATATATATTTAATAGAACTAGTTTAATTTAATTATAATTAGAGTTTTCTTCAACAAATAAAAATAAAAATACACACATTTTATAAATTTTATTTTGAAAGAGAATACAACCAACATGTGCACTGCAAACGCGTGTGTCACACGTATTAATAAATATTCAAATACGAAATAGATTTGAGTAACGAAAAAATATCTATAGATAATTGAAATATAACATACGAAAATATTTGTATTGATAGTGTTACGAATATTTCACGTAACGGTAAAATATACATAATTGACACGTGTATTGAAAACACGTGCACTGCACGTAAAAACCTAATATTAAATATTTGTGTTAAAATTTAGATTCAAATACATAATCGAATTCGAGAGAATGAAAAATATATATATATAAGAATCGAATACAAAACACGTAAAGAATATTTATATTAAAATACGTTAAGGATATCACTAGTAACGGTACAAAATATACGTGCGTAACATACGATGAGAAAAATTGTCATTACTCAATTTTGCGGGGTGTTACACTCCCCCCTAGAATAGTTCTGTCCTCAGAACTTACTAGGTAAAAGTTGTATTTTATATACACCAAAATAATCATTATTATATATAGAAAAGCCACAAATACTAAGAAAATAATTGTAGCATAAAAATATGTGATGTGGAAAATAAAGCAAACTCATATAAAGAAAACTATGCGTACCAAAGTGAATAGGAACGAAAAACAAGAGTATTAGAAAAATAAATAGCAGAAAAGGGACGTGACAATGAAAGATAATATGGGTTGAAAAGTAATTTTCATACAAAATAATATTAGATAGAGTATTAGATAATATAGTAAAAGGAAAATATAAATTAAGTTATCAACTGTGAAAAAAATTGGAAAACAAAAATTAATGGAAAAGAAATAAGATGATCATAGTTAAATGCATTAAAAATAAGCATGGTAAGCAAAATAATGATAGTAGTAAGAAATAGAAACGAAAGAGTAATGAAAATAAAAATAGAAGTATGGAAATAAATAAGAAGGAAAAGAAATGTAAGTGCAAAGAGTAAAAGCATTGAAATAGTATAGACAAATTATAATGCAGTAGAAAATTTTAAAAATTGTTTAAGAGGGTAAATATTTATTAGGTAGCTAAAAACTAGCGATAATAAAGAGAATAGTATGATAAAAATATCAAAATATAAAACAATATGATAAACAGTTGAGAAAATCATTACAATTTAAAAGTAGTTAGCAGTAGCTAATAAGAATTTGAAAAATTACGGAAAGAAAAGTTAAATAAAATAAAACATGAAGAATAGAATGATTAAAATCGTAAAATAAACCAGTGTTATATATATTACGAGATAAAAAGAAGTAGCCATCGACGAGAAGACCATTGGATAAGAATCTGGAAAATATATGAGTGTGAAATTTAGTTAAAAGTATAAACAATATAAGATAAGTATAATAATTAAAATTATGATGATGTGTATAAAATAATATCATAAAATTTTCATTTGTAAAAGTTACATAATAATTTTCTAGAATAATGATTAGTATAGATCAAATATTTATAAGTTGTCAGGTATAGCACAAAAATCAACATATAATATTTTATACGTAAATATGCGTAAAAACTATATGACAAAACAACAATACTGTGACATGAAAGTCGTAAGCAATTGGAGAAACAAAATAAAATAATACTAGGAGTAACAATATATAATTGAAATAATATATAATATTAATTGGGATAGAAATAAAATGTAGATAGTAAACGAAAGTATAAATAATAAAAATTATACTATATGAGTAGCAAACACATTGAAGATAAGTTTGCAAATAAATAAAAAAATGGATTGTATAAAATACAAAGTAATAAAAAAATTAATAGTAACCAGTAATATAGATTGAAAAATAAAATAATAATAACACATATGATAGATGTAGAAGCACATATAAATAGTAAGATAATTAATTAAATGCGTAGATAAGTATATCTGTATTATAAATAAGAAAGTTGTAGTATAAGCTAAGTTGTAAAAAATGGTATAAACTAGTACAAAATAGAATAATGGTAAGTAAATATATATAGAAATAAAAGTGGGGGTTATTAAAGTTGAAAAATCTCTTTTACTGTAGGTTCGCCTCTTTGGTGTCCAACTGCAGGCTTGCCTCCTTCAAATCAAGTTACAGATTTGCTTCCACGACATCCGGTTGCAGTTTGCCTCCTGGACATTCGGTTGCAGATTTTGCCTCCCCGATATCCAGTTGCGGTTTGTCTACATTAATGTCTAGTTGCATATTTGCCCTTTCAACATCAGGTTGCACCAAAACGGTGAATGGAATGATGTAATCTTCCATATGTACTTGGACATTAGATGTTTAATTTAAGTATGATGTTACATTTTTGAAATCCATGATATAAAAATAGAAGTAAAAGTATAAAATGAAGTAGAATATCACAAAGATGAAATATAGAAATAGATGTATAGAGTATAATTATCAAACATTAATAGTAGAAATTAGTAGTAATGAAAATGATTTATAAAAGTAAGGAGAAAAATGGAATGAAGTACATACATAAGTTTAAATGCGAATGCAGATGAGAAAAATAAATATGTAGTGTAGTAAATTAGGATAATAAACATAAATAATTATATATAAAAAAATATATAGTAATGTAGTGACAGGATAAAGATAAAATGATATGTATAGTAAGTATGTTGAAATACATGATATATATATATATATATATATATATATAGAAATTAGTGAAAAGTATATATAGTAACCAAGAATGTAAAAATATATATAGTGAGTGTACATAGTACATTAGAGAAATATAAAGCGACAAAATTAATAACTAGCTATTAACAGTGAAAAATAAATATAACAAAACAAACTAGCAAATAGTATGTAATAACAATAGTTTCGAATATAGGCTATGAAACAAAAATAGTAGGAAAAGAAGATTCATAATGTGTAGAACTATGTCATATTTTTATAAGTAAAAAATATTACAATCTTGTTAAAAATATACCGAAATATATAAGACAATATAAGATATTGGAAAAATATAGTATTGCAAAATCAAATCACATAAAAAATGAAGGTACATAAGTAAAAATAAAAAATTTAAATATATAATAGAAATAATAATAAAAGAAAATAATAGCTGTAATAATAATTTAAAAGTTAATAAAATACGTAAAAGTAATATCAAAGATAAAAGAGTAATGTAAAAGCGCATAATAGTAAGAATGGCAAACCATCAAGAAGGAGAAAAAAAAAGAGCAAGTCAAAATTGAAAGATTGAGACTAGGGATTGTAGGAAAAATAATAAATATCAAAGTGAATTAATAGTATAAGAAAATAATTCTTTGAAAAAAAAAATTAAATGTTAAAGATGAAAGGTACTACATGTAAAATATACGAAAAAAAATTAAAGAGAAGAGTTAGTCTATGTATACGGTATCATGAATGTAGATTCAAACCAACCATATCACTCGTGATACCAAGGAAAAACATGCTCGCATACAATATTACATCAATGTATACGAGGAGAGTATCATGAATGCAAGTTCAATAACTTCATCATTCATGGCTCCAAATTGACACTCACACTCTAATGTCCACTATAATTGTGTTTTTCTTATATTTTGTACTACTTGTTGAAGTCGGCTTTGATACCCTTTGTAATGCCCCGAATTCAAAACACAGGTAATTCCTAGAAAAAATAGGGAACTTTTACTTCAGCTTCGTACAAATTTTACAAGGAAATTAAAACCTTTTCATTTACAACATCATTCTTTACATTAGCACAGCAGAAATAAATAAGTACATCACAACACATAATAAAGAAAGTTCTTCAATCTTATGACATCTCTTACCGTGTCTTCAAATCAATGCCAACCCATTCCTGCAACTAGAAAACTTTAGGCACGTCAGTTGCATACAACTGATGCAATGCAATGATACATCGATTTCATCATCTTAACAATCACAAACTTGAATGCAGAAACAAAATGTGAAAAGTCACTATCCTAAACAAGTCAGTGTATGGTATGACTTAATGCCTAATGCAGATATTCACACTATGATGACACTAATGCATATTTGTTCAGATTCTATGTATTCCATAGTACATAGGTCCGAAGGCAAACCCTTATTGTACTCCTCATTATATAGTTCAATCCCTCGCCATGTAACCTACTACTATTACTACTACAAGATTTAGACACTCTGCAAGTATTAGTTCTCGCCCAGAAATACTGGAGATCAATCCCACTCCGTGGATCATTTATCCACCTTCCCGTAATAATGGGGATTGCCTCACTCCGCGAGTCATCTTGGAATCCTTATCGCACAAATGTCCCATGAGCATCGCTCTCGTTCCGGAATGCTGGAGATCAATCCCACTTCGTGGATCACTCTATGGTTTATTTCATCCATCATCCCGAAATACTGGGGATTGTCTCACTTTGCAGATCATCCTTGAGTCCATAACTCACGTTTGCAATTGTTTCATCATATCTCCAACTAGTGTTTATCCTTAAATTTAAATTCTAGTTATTAAGACCTAGAGCTAGCTTACACACAGGGTTTAAACAAAAACACTGAGAATGTTAGCCCACACTGGCTACTTCTTAAAGAGAAAGTCAACTCACACTTAGGGCTGCAAACGATCCGAGCTACTCGCGAGCTACTTGGCTCGAGCTCGGTCAAAGCTCGACTCGAGACGAGCTCGAGCCGAGCTCGAGCTCGAAATCGAGCTCGACAGGTTAACGAGCCGAGCTCGAGCTTGGGCATTTTGTGATTATTAGGCTAAGCTCGCGAGTACTCGGCTCGAACTCGGTCAAAGCTCGGTCAAAGCTCGGCTCGAAACGAGTTCGAGTTGAGCTCGAGCTCGAAACCGAGCTCGATTGCTTAACGAGCCGAGCTCGAGCCTCAAGAAACTCGGCTCGACTCGGCTCGATTGCAGCCCTACTCACACTGGTTACTTCTCAAGTTACATTTATCACAACTGCCGGTATTCTGGGTCCCGCCCACTTTATAACTTACATCTAACCTTATCATAAACATCTCATTCATTATTCATCATTCTTCTTTTTCGATTCTCTTTATGTTTATCTACCACGAAGTAACCAACTTCTTATAGCAACATTAAATAACAATTTAATCAATTAAATTCGGGTAGACAATTTCTCTGTTAACAATCTAAATTATTCACTTAATCCATATTCAAAGTCTCTTGAGTCGATAGAACCTTTACATACCTTTCTAATCTTTCAAAAATATCTCTTAATACGTCACAAAGTTCCTAGGATTAAACCAAATAGACTTTCGTATTTTAATCTCGTAATTTGCCACAAAATATCCCAACCATTTGCTTATTAAAATAATTTAATCTCAATGTAGTTTTACGAAGATAAGTTCCTAACTTTGTATTTCACTCCAAAATTTTATTTTTTTTTAATCATAAACAACCCCCCTTGAATTTAAACTCGAAACTAAAATCTATCTAATACATTATCTAATGTGAATGTAATTTTTAATTCCCAAAATTACATCTTAAAATAATTTGGAATTATTTCTAAATGTCCTATTAATATTTTAAAATATTTATACACTTTTCCCCAATTTTTAAAGCATGAAAACCCCTTTAAAAATAAAATAAAACATAAACTGTGTATGGCCGGCATCGAACCCGAGACCAGTAGTAAGCAAACCGCAAGCCCCAACCATCAAGGCAACTCACGTTGGTGAAGAAACCCTATGCAGTTTTTTTTATATACTTCTTCTACTATCAATTTATAAAAATCAAGTTTTCGAAAAAGAATAGTACCTCCCAAGACTCGAATCTGCAACCCTATGGCACTGTACACAACGCCTAAACCCAATACCAAGACCCAGCATTCCCCAAACTCATTCTCTGAATATATATATATAGGTTAAAACTGTTTTATTTCGACTCTCTGTTTCTAAATTTCTTTTAAGAATTTTTTTTGATTTCAAATTTGCTATGCATGTGACATCTTGAATTTTAATTATAATTAAATAAGAGTTTGTTGATTTTTACGTGTTTTGCACGTACAAATTCATGTGCATTTTTCCTAGAAAAATATTTTTTTTCATAACATGAACAAATATTTTAACCCTTCTCTTTTTTTTTAAAGCCTATTTTAATTCTAGGCCTAATTGTCTAATCTAGCCCACCCTAATTAATTAATTATTTTTTTTAATAACCCATGCATTCTAAGGCCCACTAATTTTGAGCCCACTAGTTAATTTCTCTTTTAATTGTCATAACTTGTAGTGTAGACTAGTTTTGTAGACAATTAATTAATTAAATAAATCATACACAACTAGTAACAAGGGGTACTATGGGAGACACGTGCATTGCACTAGCACGTGCCTTGGTGCATGGGGGTGTTGGCCGGATGGAGGCAAGAGAGATGGGAGAAGTGGAGTAGTGGATTGGGTGGTTGCTACAACTCCCTAATACATCATAGCCCTTAATCTTTAACCATCTAGATCAATCTTAGCCATCTATTTTGCTTTCAAAAAAGTATAAATACCACCCCCCCCCCCCCCCCCCCCCCCCCCCCCGATCCTTCTCATGTAGTACATTAGAAAAATTGGTAAAGGAAGAAAGTAAAAATAACTAGTGTGAGAAAAAGATTGAGAGCATTTTGTGAGAAAAGAGTGAGGAATTTTTGTATGTGTGTTCATCCAAGAGGAGGCCGGGCTACACTTAGGAGCAAGGAGCTCGAGTTCCATCTAGCACAAGGAGGAGGAGGCTTCTGGTGGCACAATCTAGGAGAAGGATCCGATCGTGTGTTCTAGGCGATTTCTGGGAGCTTTCTATTCGTTTTTCTTCAAAAAAGTGGGTGGTTTCTCAAGCTTCTACTTTAGACATCATGCTACGGTTTGGATAGATGAAATTGCTAAGAAAAACTAATTAGATTGGGCATGTGTTTGTTTAAATAGAGATTAATTATAGATGAAGTGAATGCTTGGTAAATTGATTGCTAGTTGATGAAAATTGTGATTTACTATGTTAGAAATTGTCATGTTACCATGAAATATATGTTTTGAGCCATGCTAAATTGAGAAAATTGTGCTTATGAAATGAGTAGTTGATTAAGTGCACCATTGAAATCATATTGTCTAAATGAATGTAATGCTATTGTGGAAAAATGGAATTTTGTTCTAGAAATGTTGTAGAAAAACAACACGTAAGAAAGTAGTCTTTTTTGTGAAATTTGTGGTTATAAATTAGGTAGGATTCATGGTTGCTTTTAACGTCGAAATTATGGACATAAAACATAAAGTAGAAGTAACAATTCATGTTTTTATGTCAAATAACAATTTTTTAAATTACTGTTTTACTGTGAATTTCTATTGTTTATAATCTGGAAGTTTTGGATACAAATAGAGAAGAAAAGAACTAAAAAGATTTGAATTATGAAAAACTAGTAATAAACAGAGAACTGGATTATAGACAACCCAACTCGTTTTCATGATGGGTTAGTCACTTGGACTTATTGGTCTTCGGGTGCACATAGTGCTCTACTGTAGCTCTGGGTTAGTCTTTGGTTGCGGGTTCGAAACTTGGCAGAGCCCTTTTATTTCTTTTTTTTAAAAAAAATCCGAAATACATAGTGTCGAGCTATACGGACTTTAGCCCATTTCATATTGCTTCGGCGCTTGGACTTGTTGGTTTCGGTGGCGCCACAAAGCGCTACTGTAGCGCTGACGTCAGCCTTGGGTTGGGGGTTCGAAACCTGACCTTGGTTTTTACTAAAAATATATATATGATTTTTTTTGGGGTTTAATTATTTTAAGAGCTTTTAAAGTGAAGTAAAAATTGAGGAAAAATATTAGAAATACTTTTAAAATGTCTAGGCTTCATGAGAATTTTTCTATAACTTTTTGGCTTATTATAAGTGAGAAATGAAGACTATTTCAAGGAAGAAATTGATACAAATTATTAGATTGAACTATTGATTAGATAAAGAAAAATGAATATTTTTGTTTAAAGGAGTTTTAATAATGAGTTAAAATGAGATTTGTGTAATGGAAAATTTGTAAGTAAAGCTAAGTGTGATTTTTGGGATTAATAAAGAAAGAATGATACTATGAGAATGATGTGAAAGATAGATTATGAATGTGATAAGTTAAAAAATGAATTTTATCGTTTATGCATGAAATTGTACATGAAAATGAAATAGAAGATCATGTTGAATTATGAGAAAGATTTTATGAGTGTGAATACTCAATTCTATGAACATGAAATGAGATTAAAGACTAGAGTGTAGCTAAGCCTTATATCGGCATTGAATAAATTCTTTTGTGATAAGATTTTGAAATGAAAAGACCAAGTTTGGGTCGTATTGTTGAATTGATGGTTAAGACCGGTATAGAGGGTGTTTTAACTCTAGAGTGTTGATTTTATTCATGATTCAAATAACTAAGGATTAGATACATAGTGAAGATGTGATGAAAGTAAGAGAAAAACATGAGTATGAGGGCCATCGAATTGGCGGTGTGAGAGTGATTCATAGGTTGTCTACCTGATGCGTCATGTCATGGCGTGATTACTACTCCGGAATTATCGTCCCAGTGGCGACGCTTGTGGGGTGTTTGATGACTACGGGTGGTGCCATCGTTCCATGACGGAGGCTGAATTGTCCATAGGCTCTGCATGATGCGTCATGTCACGACATGGGATTTCCCTCCAGGCTATCTGGACATGGGCTCATAACTCATAGAACATTTAGGATGCTTACCGTAGTTACTATAGTAGTTTAAGTCATAGCGAGGGATTGAACCTTACAAGATGAAGAACGATTAAGGGCTTGCCCTCGGACCTATGAAGTATGGGATGCATAGAATCCGAACAAGTGCGCATTAGTGTCATGTAACATAAATAATTGCATTAAGGACTAAGTGCACATTCACACACGACACCAACAGGATAGTCCCCGTAGCTTTGTTTTGTGACAAGTGTGTGCTTTCTATGTAAGAGAAATTAATGTATTATATCCTAGCGTCAGTTGAATGAACTGACATGCCCTTTCTATACAGGATAAAGTGAATGAAAAAGACTAAGGAGGAATTGATGTTTAAAGAATTATTCAAGTATTGTTTATTTCATTCATGTAATTGTTGTAAATTGCTTCCGCTGTTTAAATGTAACTCTTATGTAATAAAAGTTTTTTTAATTCATTGTAAAATTGTACGAAGAGAAGTGTAAAGATCCTGTGGAACTTCGAATTCAGTCTTATTTAGAATTCGGGGTGTTACAGAGTGGTATCAGAGCCACGCTTCCAAGTAGTAAAAATTTATAAGGAACGACACCCTAGAGTGGACATTAGAGCGTGTGTTGAGTATAGAGATTTAAATGTAAGTCACTTACATTTGTGTTGCTCTATGATTGATGTTTCCTCACTTCTCTTTCTAAGATGGCAAACCACTTCGACCCAGCCGACGACGATGATTGGCACATTATCGAGGAGAACTACTACCCCGGACAAGCTGACTCTAACGAAGAAGATCCCGAGGAATTTGAGGAGGAATGGCCTAAGTCCCGAGAGATCACTCCGCCTCCGGATTCATCTAATGATTCCTCCGACGAGGAAGAGCCAGTTTCGAGTAGTCTCATTGTGTCTCTTCAGAGGCAGGTGGGGACTCAGAGGGAGAGAGCAGAGCTACTGCAGGCCCAGTGTGCGAAGTGCAAGGAGGATATTGTAAATCTTAGTCATCGTATTTGGGATCTCGAGAAGAGAAAGAACATGTACGATACACTGAAGGAAGAAGTGGCGGAACTACGGGAAGAGCTTCGAGAAGCCAAGAGGAACTGTAGGAATTAGAATGTTATATCTTCTTACTGCTTTCATTTGATGTCAGAAATGTTTTAAATTTGAATGTACGAAGTTTGAATTCAATGAAATGAATAGTTGATTTAAATTCATGTTTTTCTACTTCGGATTTAATGGATCTTTTGCATCAGAATATGGCTGGAAAAAGAGCTAGAAGCAGAGAAGGGCTTGACTTGGAAATGGATTTAGCGAGAGTCTATCAGACCCTCAATGCCGTTGCCATGAATCGGAACCAGGGGAGGATGCCTGCGAATCCAGTACCTGAAGCAATCAAACTCATGGAATCATTCAAGAGGATGAAACCACCCATCTTTGAGGGGAAGTCAGACCCTGATGCAGCTGACAATTGGATCAGGCAGGTTGAGACTATCTTTGAAGTCTTGGAAACTCCGGAAGCCAGCAAGGTGAAGTTGGCTGCACTAAAGTTCGAGAAGGTCGCAGCTATTTGGTGGCAGTCCATGAAGCGGACGATGGGAAATGTTGTTGTTAGCTGGGAGGAATTCTTGGAGGAGTTCCGCAGTCACTATTTTCCATCTGATGTCCAGGAGAAGAAGGCTATGGAATTCCTAGCACTGCAGTGAGGTGGCATGTCAGTTAAGGAGTATGAGACAAGGTTTACTCAGCTCTTGAGGTATGTGCCTGAACTTGTGATGGATAAGGCGAAGGAAGCTCAGAAGTTCGAGCACAGATTAAGGCCAAGTCTGAGATCCAGGATGATACCCCTTGGTATTAGGAGGATTGACAAGTTGGTCAAGCGAGCTGTAGCTACGGAGAAAAATATGCAGCAGTTTCATGCTGCTCAGAACCGCAGGAGCAATTGGCATGTTGGGATGAGGTCCGCAGTTTCTGTGAATGTCAAAGGGCAGCCGCCACTTCAAAGGTTCAAACCTACTGGGGCAAACGCTGTCAATGTGGCAGGAAGACCCGGAAATGGTTGGGTGAAACCTCCTGTGGTGACTTGTTTCAATTGTGGGGAGACAGGTCATTACCGATCTCACTGCCCTAAGCTGCGAGATGGCGTTCGTAATGGGCCAACGCAGCAAGTTGGGAAGAAGCCGTACCAGCAGGGGCGAGTATTTGCTTTGACTGAGGATGATGCTGATGAAGTGGATCACTTCATCACTGGTATGAGGGCGGATGTTTAGAAGTGTTTTCTTTGTGTTGTTCTCTTTTCCCTGTGTATTTAGTGAACTGTTATATAACGAGTGTGTGTTATGTAATAAGAAAACTTTATTTGAATGGAAAGAAAACCGTTGTTTTGTTCGATACTAGATCCTCTCATACTTTTGTATCTCCTAAATTTGCTAAAGTCTTGGGAGTCGAATCGAAGATTTTTCCAGGCAAGGTCTTAACAATAGCTACTCCATCAGGGGAGACTTTAACCACTGATCGGTACTATGCGGACTGCGAGATCGTGATTGGGGACACGATTTTCAGGATTGATCTGATCGAGCTGAATGTCCCGGGGGTCGATGTTATCATTGGCATTGATTGGATGTCGATGTCCAGTGCGAACATCGAGTGCAAGACCCAGGAAGTAACAGTGAGGGCTCCAGTGGGTCCTAAATTCTTTTTCCAGGGGAAGAAGAGATGTTTAGTTTTGGTGGTAGCTATTAGCAAGAAGGAGATTCCTGTGGAGGTGCAGCAGATTCTTGTGGTTCGGGACTATCCGACCGTGTTCTTGGAAGATTTTCCTAGGTTACCCCCGCAACATGATGTAGAGTTCAGCATCACTATCCAACCAGGGAGTTCACCCATTTCCAAGGCACCGTATAGGATGGCGTCGGTTGAGCAGGATGAAGTTGAACGTCAGATTGAGGAACTGTTGGAGAAAGGCTTTATTCAACCGAGTGCGTCGCCCGGGGGATCACCGGTATTGTTGGTAAAGAAGAAGGATGGATTGATGAGGATGTGCATCGATTACTGAGAGCTGAATAAGGTCACTGTTCAGAACAGATATCCGATTCCATGAATTGATGACCTATTCGATCGTCTACAAGGAGCAGCTAGTTTCTCCAAAATAGATCTTCGATCAGGATACCATCAGGTTCGAGTGAAAGCTGAAGATGTGCATAAGACTGCATTCAGAACTCGACATGGGCATTACGAATTCTTAGTTATGCCATTTGGAGTGACGAATGCACATGCGATATTCATGGACATGATGAACAGAATTATGAGGCCGTTCATTGATTCGTTCATCATGGTGTTTATCGATGATATCCTTGTGTACTCCAAGTCGGAGGAGGAGCACACAGAGCATCTGGCTGCAGTTTTGAAGAAACTGCAAGAGCAGGAGTTGTATGCCAAGTTGTCCAAGTGCGATTTCTAGAAATCTGAAGTGGCATTCCTGGGTCACATCCTTTCTAAGGAGGGAGTGGCAACTGATCCTCAGAAGATAGAGGCAGTGAGAGATTGGGCAAGGCCTATTACAGTAAAGGAAATCAGGAGTTTTCTTGGGCTAACTGGATACTACAGGAGGTTCATTCAGGCTATGCTTAGATAGCCATGCTGCTTACTGGTTTGACCAAGAAGAATGTGAACTTCAAGTTGACTGAGCAATGTGAGGCAAGCTTTTAGGAGTTGAAAGAGAAGCTGACTACTGCTCCCATTTTGGCGTTGCCTAGAGCAAGTATCGAGTATGATGCTTACAACGATGCTTCACATCATGGGCTTGGTTGTGTCTTAATGCAAGAAGGAAAAGTGATCACATATAGGTCTAGGCAACTAAGACCGCATGAGAAGAATTATTCAACTCATGATCTAGAGTTGGCTGCGATTATCTTTGCCTTGAAGCAATGGAGACATTATGTGTACGGTGAGAAATTGAACATGTACACGGACCACAAAAGCTTGAAGTACATCTATCAGCAGAAGGATCTGAATATGAGGCAATGGAGATGGCTGGAAGTACTTGGGGACATTCATCCTGAGATTATGTACCATCTTGGGAAGGCTAATATTGTTGCTGATGCACTTAGCCTGTAAGAGCAGTTTGGCCAGTTTGATTATGACTCAGAGGCGTCTAGCAGAGGGTTGGATCGGGCTGGTATTGGAGTTGTTCTGCAAGGTTTGGGGGCATTATTAGCTTGGTTAGGGCTTCATCCCACCCTGAACGAAAGGATTATCGCAAGTTAGAGGGTAGATGCAGAGATTCAGAAGATGAGGGAGCAGGTTGGTGCAGGCAGGTTGTCCGAGTTTCAGATCAGGGATGGAGTGTTGTGGTTTGGAGAGAGGCTGTGGGTTCAGGATCAGTCAGACTTGAAGGAGAGTATTCTTCAGAAGGCACATGCTACTCTTTTGTCCGTACATCCTGGAAGCACCAAGATGTATAAGGACATCAAGCAACATTTCTGGTGGTCAGGTTTGAAGCGGGATGTGGCTGAATTTGTGGCGAGGTGTGAGATTTTTCAGTAGGTGAAAGCTGAGAATCAGAAACCCAGAGGTTTACTGCAACCGTTACCTATTCCGGAGTGGAAGTAGGATAACATCAGCATGGATTTCATCTCGGGTTTGCCCAAGAGTTCAAAGGGCAATGATGCGATTTGGGTTATAGTCAATCGACTAACGAAGTCTGCTCACTTCTTGGCAATGAAACTCACTTCGTCTATGGACAAGTTAGCCGAGCTGTATGTCGGGAAGATCGTCAGGCTTCATAGTGTTCTGCTGACCATTGTGTCTAATCGAGATGCGCAGTTTATTTCGCATTTCTGAAGGATCCTTTAGACAGCTTTGGGTACCAAGACGGATTTCAACACTGCTTGCCATCCTCAGACCTATGGGTAAACTAAGAGAGTCAATCGTATTCTTGAAGATATGCTTCGGTATTGTGTGCTAGATTTTGGAGACAATTGGGCGAGGCATCTAGCTCTGGTGGAGTTTGCCTACAACAATAGTTTTCAAACTAGTATCGGGATGGCGCCGTACGAAACTCTGTATGGCAGGAAGTACAGAACACCTGTTTGTTGGTTTGAAGTGGGGGAGCGGCAGATGTTTGAGCCTGAGATTGTGTAGCAAACCTCTGAAAAGATCGATCTGATTAGGAAGAGGTTGGTGGATGCTCAGAGTAGGCAGAAGAGCTATGCAGACAACCGGAGGAGGGACCTTGAGTTCGAGGTTGGTGACTTATTCTTTCTGAAGGTATCACCTAGTAAAGGTGTGATTCGCTTTGGCAGAGGTGGGAAGTTAGCCCCAAGGTTCATAGGCCCGTACAAGATATTGAAGCGTATTGGGAAAACTGCTTACCGGTTGGAGTTGCCGGAAGAGTTGTCTCAGGTGCACAATGTCTTCCATGTATCTATGCTGAGAGGTTACATTACAGATCCGAGTCACCATTTGCCCGAAGTGTCGGAGGGTTTGCAGTTGGATCTGAGTTACATTGAGCTACCGGTTGAGATTGTGGATCGTCGGGAGAAAGTCTTGAGGAACAAGACGATACCGATGGTCAAAGTAGTCAGGAGAAACCAGTTGGTCGAAGAGGCTACTTGGGAATCTGAAGAGAGGATGATGAATGATCATCCTGAGCTCTTTGTTTGATTTGTATTTTCTTTTCATTTATTTTCTTTTCTTATTGTGTTCTGTTTTCTCACAATTTAAGCGTAGTTCCAGGGACGGAACCATTCTAAAGAGGGAGTGTTGTAACATCCTGAATTTTTAATTATAATTAAATAAGAGTTTATTGATTTTTACGTGTTTTGCACTTACAAATTCATGTGCATTTTTCCTAGAAAATTATTTCTTTTTATAACATGAACGAATATTTTAATCCTTCTCTCTTTTTTTAAAGCCTATTTTAATTCTAGGCCTAATTGTCTAATCTAGCCCACCGTAATTAATTAATTAATTATTTTTCTTAATAACCCATGGGTTCTAAGGCCCACTAATTTTGAGCCCACTAGTTAATTTCTCTTTTAATTGTCATAACTTGTAGTGTAGACTAGTTTTGTAGACAATTAATTAATTAATTAAATCATGTACAACTAGTAACTAGGGGTACTATGGGAGACACATGCATTGCACTAGCACGTGCCTTGGTGCATGGGGTGTTGGCTAGATGGAGGCAAGAGAGATGGGAGAAGTGGAGTAGTGGATTGGGTGGTTATGTGTTCATGGGTGGTTGCTACAACTCCCTAATACATCCTAACCCTTAATCTTTAACCATCTAGATCAATCCTAGCAATCTAATTTGCTTTCAACAAAGTATAAATACCCCCCTCATACTTCTCATGTAGTACATTAGAAAAATTGGTAAAGTAAGAAAGAAAAAATAACTAGTGTGAGAAAAAGATTGAGAGCATTTTGTGAGAAAAGATTGAGGGATTTTTGTGTGTGTGTTCATCCAAGAGGAGGCCGGCCTACACCTAGGAGCAAGGAGCTCGGGTTCCATCTAGCACAAGGAGGAGGCTTTTGGTGGCACAATCAAGGAGGAGAAGGATCCGATCGTGCGTTCTAGGAGATTTCTAGGAGCTTTCTATTTGTTTTCCTCCAAAAAGGTGGGTGGTTTCTCAAGCTTCTACTTTAGACATAATGATAGGGTTTGGATAGATGAAATTGCTAAGAAAAACTAATTAGATTGTGCATGTGTTTGTTTGAATAGAGATTAATTATAGATGAAGTAAATTCTTAGTGAATTGATTGCTAGTTGATAAAAATTGTGATTTACTATGTTAGAAATTATCATGTTGCCATGAAATATATGTTTTGAGCCATGCTAAATTGAGAAAATTGTGCTTATGAAATGAGTAGTTGATTAAGTGCACCACTGAAATCATATTGTCTAAATGATTGTAATGCTATTGTGGAAAAAAGGAATTTTGTTCTAGAAATGTTGTAGAAAAACAGCAAGTAAGAAAGTAGTCTTTTTGTGAAATTTGTGGTTATAAATTAGGTAGGATTCATGGTTGCTTTTAATGTCGAAATTATGGACATAAAACATAAAGTAGAAGTAACAATTCATGTTTTTATGTCAAATAACAATTTTTTAAATTACTGTTTTACTGTGAATTTCTATTGTTTATAATCTGGAAGTTTTGGATACAAATAGAGAAGAAAAGAACTAAAACGATTTGAAATATGAAAAACTAGTAATAAACAGAGAACTGGATCATAGGCAACCCAACCCGTTTTCATGACGGGTTAGTCACTTGGACTTATTGTCCTTCGGGTGCACACAGAGCGCTACTGTATCTCTGGGTTGATCTTTGGTTGCGGGTTCGAAACTGGGCAGAGCCCTTTTATTTCTTTTTCTTTTTAAAAATTCGAAATACATAGTGTCGACCTATATGAATGATGCCCATAGGCTCTGCATAATGCATCATGTCACGATGTGGGATTCCCCTCCAGGCTGTCCGGACATGGGCTCGTAACTCATAGAACATCTAGGATACTTACCGTAGTTACTATAGTAGTTTAAGTCATAACGAGGGATTGAACCTCACAAGATGAAGAACGATTAAGGACTTGCCCTCAGACCTATGTAGTATGGGATGCATAGAATCGAAATAAGTGAACATTAGTGTCATGTAACATAAATAATTGCATTAAGGACTAAGTGCACATTCACGCACGACACCAATAGGATAATCCCCGTAGCTTGGTTTTGTGACAAGTGTGTACTTTCTAAGTAAGGAAAATTGATGTATTATATCCTAGCGTCAGTTGAATGAACTGACGTGCCCACACTTTCTATGCTGGATAAAGTGAATGAAAAAGACTAAGGAGGAATTGATGCTTAAAGACTTATTCAAGTGTTGTTTATATCATTCATGTAATTGTTGTAAATTGTTTCTGCTGTTTAAATGTAACTCTTATGTAATAAAAGTTTTTTAATTCCTTGTAAAATTGTACGAAGAGAAGTATAAAGATCTTGTGGAACTTCGAATTCACTCTTATTTGGAATTTAGGGTGTTACAATGCATTATTATTTCTAATTACTTCCAGATTATAATTTCCCAAAAATTCTGTGTATTAGCACGAAGCAAAATCTAATAACAATCTATTCTCACAATTATAATGAATAGATTGTATAATGAAATTTATCTCCGAATTTGTATGAATTGCTTGTAATTCTACAATTTGAATTGTATAAATTTTTTTCCCTCGTCCAACTATATTCTTGAAGAGTTTTACATTATTACATTGCATATAAAGGAATACGATTCCAATGGGTTTCTTTTAGAAAATTTTCACCGTATAAGGATTTATAAAACTCCTACACATATATTAATTCAATTGTCTACTTCATGATTAATTTAGCATGTACTAATTAGATTTCTAGGAAATTTCTCTTCACATGACCTCACTAATTTCCAATTTCACATTTTTAGCTATCATGAATCATTATTAACACAATAGAGGATAAAACACACATACATTCGCACACTAAACATGCCTAAGAGTGCACAATTAAAATTTTTGAAAGCTACTACTCTTATACACACCAATTAGCATCTACACATGATAAGACAAAGCATGCACAATCTACAAAAATTTAGAAGACAATAAGAACACCCACCTCAAAAAGCTCATAATAGTAGAGACAAAAGGATCCACTACTCGAAAAAACAAACTCCAAAAGCCCCAAAAGCAATAAAAATCAGCAGCAAGGTAGTGAACATTCTTTTTCAATTATTATTTTTTTTCATTTTTGTCTCCTTGTTGTTTAGAAATAGGATGGGGTAATTATAGGTTTAAATTAATTGGTTGTTTAATTAACTAACCACACTCCTAATTACACTCTCCACTAATCCACTCACTCAAACACACTCACCCTCTTTCCAAGCATTCTCGGCCAGCAAATCCAAGGGGTGAGAAACACGTGCACGTGTGTGTTACGTGTGTGCACATAAATCATTAAGAGTTTTCATTTAGGGTCTGTTTGGTTCAAAGGAGGGGAGGGGAGGGGAGAGATTTTAATGGAGGGGAGGGAAGGGGAGGGAAAGGGAGGGGAGGGATTTAATGAAAATTCTGTTTGGTTCAAAGGAGGGGAGGGGAGGGAAAATAATAATTTTCTTGTTTGGTTCACAAGGGGAGGGAATAGATTTTATAATAAAATTACTTTTATACCCTTTTGCATATAATAAGAAATTCATACAACCACTTCATACAATAAAAATTGAAACAACAAGATTGTAAAGGTTTGAGCTTCTGTTCTATAAGTTGGGTGTGCATCTCTCATACCGAATGGAAGTTCCATTCGAAGTTATCTTTGTCAATTGTGCAACTATGCTTTTGTTTAAATTTAAACTAGAGATTATGTTATTGTTCTCCTATACTAAACCTGTTGGTCAACTATTTATCATATAAACTTATATTATAATATTTCAATTTCTTCTTAAACTTGAATCTCTTTAGTTGAATTTCTGGAAAATGGATTAAATTTAAACAATTCAGTCGTTGGTCGGTCTGTCTCTTGATGTCACCATCACAATATGCACCTCATGTTGATGTTTTCTTTTGATCAATGTGTGAGTCAGAACATGAGTATGGAATGGTTTAGATGATTTGTTCCAGACTCCAACTATGCTAATTGTTATACGACTCCAAATGCTAATTGTTGGATGAATACAGTTCTTTTGATCAATTGTTTGTTTGTGATATTCAGTTGCGCCTACTTGCTATTTATCAAGTTCAGCAGCGGAGCTCGAAGTTTATCAGCACACATTCTTCCATTCTTTCGGAAATTTGAAGCTAGAATTGAGTCCACATATTGATTGTTTCACCATACAAGTAGCTGAAAAGTTTAATCTCATGGTTATTCTTTCCATATTGAATATCTCAGCTTGCCATGTTTAGATTCAAATAAAAGCAAAGCTGTAAAGATTTTGGAGGAAAATCCATTATTGGTACGAGAGTGCTGAGAATCTGCCAAAGTGGCAATACATATTGTACATTATTGTTGTATTTCTTTTGGTCTTAACAAAATACCTTGATGACGGCGGACGGCGGACGGCAGAGTGCGAACGGCGGACGGCGGAGTCGACGGCGACCAGGATAGGGAGAAAGAGAAAGCGGGAGAGAAACAGTCGGTTGCTAGTAGGGAGAAAGAGAGAGGTTTTTTATTATATTAGGATTTAGATTTTAAAGGGCAATTTAGTCTAGCCACTTTAAAATACTAGCTCTATTTTCTCTTACCTCCAAATCCTCCCACTTTTGGAGGGGAGCCAAAATTGGCTCAGGAGGGGTGTTGCACCCCCCCATTTCCCTCCCCTCCCCTCCTAAAAATTGAACCAAACAAGAAAAGTATTAAAAAACCCCTTCCCTCCCCTCCCCTTCCCTCCATTCTCCTCCAACCAAACAGTGCCTTAAATTAAATGCATATGTTATATATTGTGATATGTATTTAATAGAACTAGTTTAATTTAATTATAATTAGATTTTTCATGCACAAATAGAAATAAACACACACACACACACACACACACACACACACACTTCATAAATTTTATTTTGAAAGAGAATTCAACCAACACGTGCACTGCAAACACATGCATCACACGTATCAATAAATTTTTAAATACGAAATAGATTTGAGCAACGGAAAAATATCTATAGACAATTGAAATATAACATACGAAAAATATTTGTATTGATAATGTTACGAATATATCATGTAATGGTAAAATATACGTAATTGACACGTGTATTGAAAACACGTGCAATGCACGTAAAAATAGAATATTCAATATTTGAGTTAAAATTTAGATTCAAATACATAATTGAATTCGAGAGAATGAAATATATATATATATATATATATATATATAATAAAACACAAAGAAAGCTATCAAGTGGCTCTCCTTCAATCCCACCAAAATTAAAGGCCCAGATCTAACCTCACAAAACATAATTTTTTCTTCCAAAAGTTTCCCCCCAATACTCAAATTCAAATCCCCCACCCAAAACAGCTCATTTATTTATTTAATTAATCCGTCTCCCTTTCTCTTCTATTTAAAAAATTAAAAATTAAATTTTTTTTAAAATAAAAATTAAAAAACTAAAAAAATTGAAATACTTTAAAAATAATTTAAAATTTTTTTTAAAAAATCAAATACTTAAAAAAATTTTGTTTTAAATATTAAAAAAATTAAATTTTTTGAAATTTTAGAAATTTTAAAAAATTTGAAAATTAATAAAATTTTGAAAATTTTAAAAGATTTTTAAAATAAAAAATTTTAAAAATTTTAAAATTTTGAAAATTTGAACAATTTTAAATTTTGAAATTTTGAAATTTTGAAAAATTTTGAATTTTGAAAATTTGAAAATCTCAAAGCAAATCCAAATCCAATGTCGAACTCCAATCAAGAGGTCGTCGCCGATATCTGATCCGCTGCTGATTCCATATCGGTGACTCCCCTCCACCAAATCGAGCGTGAATATCAAGCGAATCCGTATCAGCGGCTCCCCTACACCGAATCGAGAGCCTCTATATGCGATGCAACGACTCTAATTTCATCTCATTAACCAAATTCTCATTCTAATTTTTAATTTTTTGTGTGCAGAGGATTACTTAGTTTTTTGTTGACCCGAATTTTGTGTGTGCATGGGATTTAAGTTCAGAGAGGTATGATTATTTTATTTTTGGGTTTAAATTTTTTTTATTTGGTGATTTATTTGATGAGTTTTTTATTGGTTTTAATTTAAGGTGTACACATGTGAGATATGGATTATTTGGTGGCCTCAATTTGGGCTTCTAAACCGTAGCAGAACAAGTAAGCTGACTAGCAACCTAAAATAATTTGGCAAATATGCAACATTAATTTCTTTACTACAAAAGAAAATACTATCGTGAAGTGTTTCCTTCACTAATTATTAGAAACCATGGATAACATAACATATAAGAACTTTTAGTGTATGTTTGGATATATAGGATTGGGATGACTGGAGTTTACCATCGAAGGGTGCAAACTCTCCACTCAAGAAAGACAGCTAAAGTAAATTTGTTATTTATCCATTTGAATTTTTTTATAAAGGTGCAATGGGGAGACAAAGTGGAGATAAAAGAAATGCTTAGCTTGGATTAGAGTTTTGAGAACTTCATGTATTTCATTTTGGTTAAAATAATAATAAGAGATATTTCAATTGCAAACTGAGTCTCAGACAAACAAATGTTTAGATTATTGGTATTGTAGATACCTTCACACATGAACTTGCGTTACCATTGTATTTAGACATGCTCATAGTGGTTATGGGATTAGAGTAAGCTCTATAAAACCTATATCATAATGTCCTTGCATAACTATTACAAGCATCTAAAAGTGATGCTGAAGTTAAAAAAACCTCTATGTAGTGTTTCTAACAAACTATATGCATTTCAGGTAAGTTCAAGCTAATGATCAAGAAGGCGATGATTGAGCTTAAAGGTAGATATACTGATTTATCATATAATATGTTTGCTATTTCAATTAATTTGCTGAACCTCCAAAACTATTTTATATAATCAACCAGGTGCACCGTTCCGAAGACCGTAGGCACGTGTCAACGGGCAAACCTAGTATATATATAAGAATCGAAATACGAAACACGTAGAGAATATTTATATTAAAATACGTTACAGATATTACCCGTAATGGTATAAAATATATGTGCGTAACACACGAGGGTAAAAATTGTCATCACTCATTTTTGTGGAGTATTACAAAGAAAGGGTTCCACTCCCTCGACATGGTCTCTGAAGTCGAACCCCCCCAAAGAGAAATCTCAAGCATCAATTCATCCTTCGCTTTCAGCGTGTCCCTCGAGGCCGAGCCTCATGAGGATGAACTCGAGGCCCTGCCTCTCCCTGCCCTCGTGCTAGAACCCGAGGATGGCTCTCAAAAAGAAAATTATAAAAAAGCCATGTGACAAAAAACAAAGTTCGACAAAGCATCTTTATTATAGACCAAAAACAAAGTAATTACATTCGCATAATTAGAATGGAATCACAAGTTCACCATGAGGTCATCATCCGGTCCCGATCCAGGTGGTATCGCTTTGGCTGTCGAGGGATCGGTGCCCAGGTGGAGTACCTCTAAACCTCTCATACTGGTTACCCAGGTCGATCCCGCTACTCTGCCCACTCTTGAAAGATCCCAGGGTAAGGCTCCAGCATCGAGAAGGGACTGTAAAAGGTGTACGTCTGGCTCGCCTCCCCCAGCCTAGCCCACAACCGGAAGATCTCAAAGTCCTTCTCCACAAGCATCTATTTAAGGATGAAGTCCGAGGACTGACTGTCGAGAGACGAGAGGGCCCGCCAGCATCAGCCTGAGTGAGAGCTATGTCAGCATTGGGAAATAACTCCTTCAGACAAGCTAACTCCCGAGTCACTTCTTGCGATCAACTAATGTGAAAGCCAAACGCCTCCCCTCTTGATCAATGGCTTCCTTGCGAAGGCATACAATCGTCTCCTCAGTCTGACCCAGCTTATTATGAAGTGTGTGAACCTCGCCTTCGAGGTCCTCCCCCCGAGGTCCACACCCTGTCACCTGTTCAACAAGATGCATCGCAACTTAGACAAACACAAAAGGAACAGTCATGGCTAGTTGTGAATTTTCATTTAGAAAAATTTGTAGTATGCGGTGGCCAGTCCGTTCCCGGCATATTCAAAATCCAAGACATGTAAAAAAGAAAGAAAACAACAAGTTAAGGGATGACCTCCCGACGAGGTGACTGAATTGGTTCGACCTCCAAAGGTGCACCAATGTCAAATCTCTCGATGTTGAAGGAGTGTTGTCAGGGCCTGGTTCCTGGTCGTAGCAGAGGGCATTGTCATGCCCCGCTTCCCAAAAATACAGAATACGAGTACATGACATTGGCCCAGCGAATAACTAACGTCATCCATAAGCTATTTATCCGATCAACTCAATAATATAGTCAATACAGAACAATTGCGCATGCAATAATAATAATCTCATGAATAGTAATACTTGAAATGAAGCAATATAAAATATCCAAGTACAATAATCCAACATCTGGAAACAATAATAAAATTCGGGTCATAAGGCCAATACAATAATGAATCCAATCTCAAATAACAATAAGTCTCAATACATTAAGTTCAATAAAACGATAAGCAATGAAAAGCATTAAAATCTTCAGAATCTTTGTTCTCCAATCCCAGCAGGTTATTCTCCCTCATTACCTGTAAACACTTCATCTAAAAAGAGGAAAAAAATTGTCTTTAGAGCAAGTCATGGACAGCAAGTAGAGAAAGCAAGGAATAAAGGAATAATGGAATAACGGTATAGCAATGAATTCAATGGATCAATAGGAATCAATAACATGGGACAATAATCAATAATCAATGTCATGATAAATGATGCAATAGTATAAACAATGGTTCAATATTCGATAACGATATTAAATGGTATCAATAATACTTGGCCAATAATCGATATCAATAGGAACAATGATGAATAATATGCAATGTCGATGAGGTGTCAATCCTTAAGTCTATTAATCATTTTAAATCCTAACTAATATAGCACATCATGCATCCCATTCATTTACCACATGGTTGCTACATACACACAAGTTTTGTTTAGACTTAGTGGTGGATTTTATAGTTCATGTACTCGGCATGATAATAATGTTCCATTCATAACGATAATTTATCCATAAGATGCTATAAGATCATAAGATCATAAGATCACAAGAACACAAGATCACAAGATAACGATATAGGAAACCACGAGCCCCTTATCCGAGTACAGTCCCTATATTGTCCACTACTGGAGTCAACCCTTAAATCCCGGCTTGTTAATTATTTTATCGATGCAACAATACAATATGCAATTTGAGACATGAGATGAATAATAGTATCAATAGGAGAACAATAGCATGATAACTTGGATAGGAAGATTAGAATGATGAAAATATGACATTAGGATCATGCAATGCAATATACACACTTTAATTCATGCAATACTACGATAGAGAACAATTAATCTATTAAAATCTAGAATATAAAATTCTGGACAGTAAGAGTAGTCTGTACAAAAATGTAATTTTCCGCTATTTCAGAACTCGAAAACTGAAACCGTTAGAAATTATGAAAACTAGACTTCCACACGGTTCCAATGCATATTTAAAGTTTAAAACCTGACAACAGTAGCTAGGTCAAACACATTGTTCTTTATAAATTTTATGTTCAGGCAGAAATTCGACATCAAGTTATTATAATTTTAGAACAGCAAAAAAACTCAATAATAAATTCATTAAAAATATTTATTAGGTTCCTAAACATGATAACTAACATTCTGGAAATTTCCAAAGCAATATTTTAAAGTTAGAACAGCTTTTTAACAGTTTAAACATGAATCATACGAGAATCTGAAATTATGGAAACAAAAACACAGCTGTAGTAAAACAATCATAACTTTTGCTACACAACTTGGAATTTAGAAATTCAGGATGTTCTGGAAACTAGAAAGATAAGGCCACAAATCTTATTCAGAAGGTAATTTATTTTGAGATCATTTACTGGGTCAAAAATAATGAACAAAATACAGCTAGCAAGCAACATAAAGGTTTTTGGATAATTTTCATGAAACAAATTAATTAGACATGATGGGTATCAATTCTATTAGTCAATAAATTCCTCAATCAACATGATGGTTGCAATAAAAAGATGAATAAAATTAGAATACACACATACATCAATTTATCATCAACAAGCATCAATCGATCAACCACATACAACCTAGCAATTCTCTCTACAATCAATTCATTATGTCGTGACTATATGTGTAACCCTATTATCAACTTTACATGAATGCAAGAAAGATTCAATTTTTGGATACAAAAGTGGCACGATATCAAAAATATTGGGGTTAGCTCATGTAAACCCTCAATAAACCCAACGAAGATAATTAATACAATATACGATAATGAATAGGATCTACTTGCAAGAATTTCAATAAAACTTAAATTTGATACAATGTACAATTTAAGGGGACAATGACTTGCCTTATAAATAGTGAAAATGAATACCAAGATTAACAGGATAAGGATCCTGAAGCAACGAGCACAAATTCGCAACAACACGAACCCACAAATACACGTGCACGCTACGTGCAAAAGAGAACAAAGCAACAATAGCAAGGGGTATAACAGCAACAATAGGAAGGGCGGCAAAAGCAACAGTAGATCGATGGCGGCAGGGGACTGGGGTCGCATTGACTTACGGCGGGGTGGTCGTCGACAGATCTTCACGATCAGGAAGAGGAGCAGAGGGGGTTCGGGGCTGTGCTACTGCGCTCGGCGGGGAACAGGGAAAGGCAGGGAGGTTTCGATCGGGGTCGACGAGGTGGTTCTGGGTTGGGTTCTGGCGATGGCGTCGACAAGAAGGTCAACTGAGATGGGGAATTTGCTGGAGAAAAAGGCCGGAAAGGTGGAGAAGGGGTTGGGCAGGAAACAAGTCGACGGGGTTGGTTGAGGTGGGCGGCTTGACGGCTGAGGGAGGTCAACGGGGGATGTTGATGGGAGGTGGCGACGAGGGGGTGGCCGGAGTTGGCCGGGGAAGAAGATCGAAGATGGGGTTTGGCTGTTTTGGGCGGGAAACTCACGGGGGAAGAGAACGGAGAGAGGAGAGAGAATAGACGGTTCTAGGGTTTCAAAATGTGCAATTTTTAGGGTTTGTACTAGGGTTGTATTTATAGAATACAAATAGATTTTTGGGTTATTGGGTTAGGATCCAATAATAGTGGTTCTGGGTCAAGAACAATAGAAATTAGGTTTTAGGCTTCAAATAAGAGATAGATCTAAATCAATAGGGTTCAAATAAAAATACCCACAACAAATAAAAGAAATTAGGATCAACAAGAATACCTTAATCAGGAAGAACGAAGAATTTCATGAACAAAAATTTAAATCCAAATGGATAAATAAATAATACAAATGCATTAAAATATAAATTAGGCTTGAAAAATAAGTTAGATATCACCAACAAAATTAGATCAAGTACAATAATAAAATAATTCAATAGATGAAATTTAATGAGTAATCAAGAAATAACAATTAATTATTATAATAAAATCATATAACAAAATAATATTCGGGTTTAACAATTTTTTTATTAAAATAATCCAATAATAATAATATATTATTTTTAGGCTCAAATATAAATAGCCGATCAATAAGAAATAGAAGTAAGATTAAAATACATCGTTATTCGAAATGAATATAATTTTTTATTAGAAAACACTTTAATAAAATATCCGAAAAGAATTTAGCACAAAATAAATTTATAAAAATCAAATTATAGAAAATACAAAAAAAATACTTATTGTCAGGAATGGGGGTTACAACCATCAAGGTCGACATTGGGATGTCTATCCCTGACATGTTGAAGAGCTCGCTCGTAGCCCACCTCTGGGCCTCGCGCAATCTGGACAGCTGCATCATCGACCTATGCCTCCAATTCCTTCACCCTCTTCTCCAACCCATCGGCCTGGGTCTTCTCCTTCTGCCACTTCGACTCGTACCACGGGGCCCTGCGCTCGGAGGACTCCAAGCATAATCATATTACCTCATGAGCTCACTTTTAGAAAGTGTGGCCTGCAAAAAAAAAAAAAGCAACGAGAAAGATGCCAATTAGGAGATACCGTCACACCAGATCGAGCACTTACCGCCACTTTGTGTTGCACATATCGAAGGTATGCCAAACTGAACATCTCCTCTCCAGATCAAGGACTTACTGCCACTTTGTGCTGCACATACCGAAGGCATCGAGTTGAACGAATCCCGAGCCTTATCAAGGATAACTTCCTCCAGGAGCGGGTGGATCGATGACACAGGAAACTCCATCAGTTCTTGAGCACAGAGTGATCTCTCGCTCGGCTCCACCGTAGAAAGATCCTTTGGATCCCTAATAGCCAGGGCCTTTGTTCCCCTCGCCCTCTTTGGTCGTCCCTTTGGGGACCCCCAGCACTCAGTGTCATCTCCCTCTTCTTCCCTTTATCCTCAGCGGCTCGCTGTGTTACAAGAGCAACCAAGAGGATATTAACATCGTCGTCTTTTGAGGTTGCAAAAGAAACATGTCAGAACCGAACCTCAGATAAATAACAATAGGCATTACGAGGGAAAGAAACACACCGGGAACATAAGGACTCAACTTGATGACCACAAGTAAAATCTTCGTCACCCTGGACCAATCGATGCTTAGATTATCGTCAAACAGCCTACCGAACTCCACTTGCTCCTCTTTGGAGAGCTCTTCGAACCTCATGGGTTCCTTCAGAGCGGGCCTATACGACCATGAGTTTAGGATGTCCCAGGTCTCTGGGCTAAAGATGATAAAGTATTTGCATCGCCAATCCTTTATGGAGTCCCGGTGGTTGTGCACCACACACAACTTAGAGCGGGGAGCAATGTACCACTGATGGGAGCTCTTCGGAAGTGCGCTCAATCTCAAACTTGCTCGGAAGTACCTAAAGCTCAGAGGGATGGCCTTCCTTTGACTGAGCAAGATGAAATTTGTCAATTACATCCACGAGTTCGCCGTATACTGCATCGGGCTCATCCTTGCCTAGTTCAGAACCTGCTTTTCAAATGGGTGGAGGGGGAGACGCAAGCCCGAAGCAAAAGCATCTAGAGGGAACAAACAAAACCTTTCTTCCAGCTTATATTCAGATGGAAGTCAAGTTTCGGGAGTACCAAAATGTACCCCGAGTATTCTGCTTCTCATCAGCCTACGTCTTATGTTTATTTGACGATAATGGGGGTATGCCGAATTGAACCAGATCCTGCAAGTTCCCCGGATGAAATCGTGATGACACACAGCCCGTGGGATCATTTCGTGTAAGCCCTGTTTTCTATTTTGTGTATTTTTTAGTGTATTTTTCTTTTTGGGGGGTATTTCTTTCTTTGTATTGTTCTTGTATCTTTTTCTCGGACCGTATATTGGATTTTTTTTTTCAATATATTCATTTTGCTATTTTTTTGTCTTCTTTCAATTGAGTTTTTGATTCGTTTGTCTGTCTTCTATTTCATCCTTTTGATCAGGCCATTAATTTTTAATTTCCATTAATTTTTATTCTGTTCGTGCCCTATTTCATTTACCTATTTTTGTGCCGTCTCATTTTTCTGTTGGATTCCTATAATTTCTTCAATTGTTTTCACACATTAAATTATCAAACCCATTTACAATATTCCTAATATCCAATTCTCTACCCTTATACCCTATTGGATTATTCGCTAACCCTATAATGACCCCAACCCATTTGCACCCTATCTACCCAAAACCGAAACCTAGTACTCTGCCGTCACTATACCTAAACCTAATTCATATCTACCCATATATATATAACTACAACCCATGCATGCCCTGTACCCCATCCGCCGCCTTTCCCTGTTCTCCTAATCCTTCTTCCGCTGCATCCTCTCCCGGTCTCTATCTCATCCCCAAGCTCTGGCCTAACCCCCGATCACCCTGCACCTCCTTCTTCTCGGCCTGCTTCCCCTCTCTCGACTCCCTGTGTCCCCTTCCTGGTGCTCTACCCCACTGTGCACCGTCCTGCCTGGGCTCCCTGTCGACAGACAAAGAGAGCAGCAGGGACAGCACCGCGTGCTGTGCTCTCCTTCCACCGACGTGCGTCAGGTCGACCCTTCCTGTCGCACCTGGTTGCACTGCTCCGACGCCGGTAGCGAGTGCGACAGCAAGCGCTTCCCTCTGCATCGCCCCGTTCTTACCGTTGCCTTGTTCTGCCCGTTCCTCGCTCTCTCTTTGAGTGCGTGTTGGTTGTTCGTTGGTTCGTGGGCTTTGAGTTCGTTTGCTTGCTTCGGTTCGTGTGATCCGTGTTGAGTTCATGTGTTCGTTGAGTTCGTTGCCGGGAATCTATTTCCGTTATTCTCGCTTTTGCTCATTGTCGTTTTCATCATCGGTTAAGGCAAGTAACTTGTATTCTTTTCTTTGTGTAATACAAGTACTAAATACCGCATGTAGTGTAGTTAGGTTCTAGAGACAATTTGTGTGTGAATTCTCTGTTATATGTTGTCTCTATTGTGATGATTTGACCATAGTTGCCTCACGACATACATGACATGAAATAACCTTGGGATGACCACTTCTTGTTGTATACATGCATGCTATTTTGTGATATCTGTGCTTGATGTATTATTCGTGATATACTTGTCGAATACTTGCAAATTACCATATACCATGTTGTTTGGACATCTAGTATACTATATTTCAAGTTTGGGTTGATTTGGATGAATTTCGTATGATCTATGTTGATTTGTGTATGAAAAACAAATCTGTATTTTCTATTTCCCTGATGTTGATCAGTATTTTGGACCCTATTAAGTTCAGTATTTGAAAATATTTTGTGAATATGAACTGTAGAGAATTCTGTCTATTTTGCAACCCTTTTAACGGATCTCAGTTTCGATTTACGAGTTGTGAGTTATGTTGATTTTTCTACAGCGGTGTGGAGTGATTTACCGATTTTGTTCTCTATGAATTCTGAAGAGTAATCTATTTTTATTCTGGTGTTAAACTATTATTTTGATCTGAAATTTTGGTCAGTACTTCTAGACTTGATTGAGGTTTATCCAGAATTTTGGTGGATTTATTTGAGGAGTTCTACAAACCTTTCCATGCTTACAAATAAAGATTTTACATGCAGAATTTTACTACTGTACAGTAAAGAACCTGATTTTCGATCTAATTCTACTTGCTTTTTGAAAAATCTTCCCAAATATGAAAGTTATCATACTGTATCTATTTTATTACCTTTTTTGAGGATTTGAATTTCGATTTATGGTTTGCGAGATATTGCATTTTTCGTGCTGCAGTGTTTGTGATTTCAGATTTACAAAGCTACTACATCTTATTGTTTTTTGATTTTATTTGACTACTCTATTTATATTGGAAAATTATGAAACTTGATTTTCTATTACTATACATATAGGGGAATACTCTAGATTTTTCGTGGATTTAATTAAGGATTTTTCATGCTGTTTTTCTGACTTTGAATACAAACTACTGATTTCTTGCTGAACACGTTTTCTGGTTTCAAATCAGTTTTGAGTTATGTTTTTGTGAAATAATATATGACTTATATATGTTCGCTGGATTCGGAAGGAGTTTATTTTCCAGATTCTCTGACGAATTCAGATTTTCATGTTTGTAGCAACGGGAATCCCAATTTTAGTGCAGCACTCTTTCTTGTTGTCCTGAACTAGAATTTTCGTTGTATTATCTTGTTATGGGTTTTCTTTCACCCGAACCTGTTTATTCTTCATCCTAAACCTGTGACTTGTTTATAACATGTTATTCTTGACATTTTTATGACACATACATGCCTGTTTACCAACAATAACAAAATAACCAAGTCGGGGTTAAGGGAAAGATCTAGTAGTGGAAAATATAGAAATGTGTACTGAGAAGAGGACATGTGTCCTGCCTGTTACATGTTCATGACTACATGATTCATGATCCTGTTTACCTGATTACCTGACTGCATGCTTTCCTATAGGAAGATGTACTTGGAAGAGAACCACTAGGTTCTGCTTGTTCCTGTACCTAACTGCATACTTCCCTATAGGAAGGTGTACTCGGAAGAGAACCACTAGGTTCTACCTGTTCCTGTTTCCTGTTATCCTGATCCCTGAGTACACTGCCCTATGGATTCTACTACGAAATCTAAACATAACTTATTTGAATGTAGCAACCATGTGATAAAAACCTGGGTCGCATGAAGTGGTACCTAGATAGTAATAATACAAGACTTGACATAACCTGATACTTGTTACATGCTTACCTGTACCTATACCTGTTTACCTGATTACCTGTTTACCTGCTTCCCTGTCACATGTTTACCTGTTTACCTACTTGCTTGACACTTGATACATGTTACCTGTACCTGTTAGTATACCGTGCTACTTGATTATTTTTTCCTGATTCATGCTAGATATTTTATTCTGTTGACATGCTTATACCATGCTATATTTATTTCTGCTGTTATCCTATATTTGTTATTCCTTTCCCATGTACTTGTATCCTGCACTACAAGCAGCCCGTAACTTGCATTGACGGGAGTTTGTTTTTCTCTTTCCTTTTTCCTCCAATTTATTAATTGCAGATCAGGATGACCAGTTGCTAGATGGAGTTGGTGATATGAGATATTAGTACGGAGTTTTGCATTTATTATTATTATTTCCTGTTGCTACTTGAATAATTGTATTTGATACTTGAATTTATTTTATATTTGGGCAATGTGATCCAGAATATTATTAACTTGTCCAGATTTTATTTATTTGAGATTATTATATTTTAGTTTCAAGTAAATTTCTGTTTGTCTATTTGATTCAATTATGCATACTTGGTTGATTCTTTTGCTTCTGACTCTGATTATTCCTGTGAGATGTTGTAAAGATTCTGAACTATGGATGATGAAAATTATTCGCTGGGCTTAGTCACGTATCCGTATTCTGTATTCTCTTTTTGGGAAGCGGGGCGTGACAAGGTTTTTAGTGGCATCAGAGCACCAGGTTTAGCTAATGTATTAGTTCGACCGATATATTAGACAAGCTTGGCTCGAACTGGGATCGGCTCAACATTTCACCAACCATGCATGCATAAATGAATTATTTATTATCAACCTTGATCTGGATGTTGATTGTTTTGGTTTTGTGCAGACTATGCCTCGTAGAGGTTCTACTTCCCGTCACCAGGGAGATCAGCCTGGGATTGAGGCCATCACCACTATGCTTGAGCGCTTGATCATTACGTAGTAGAACCACAGTAATTTGGTGATGGCTGCTTTGGAAGCTGCTTGGGTTCCGTCGCTCGCTGTGCCTATACAGGCAGCTCTTCCTCCCTATTCGAGTACAGTCACGGACTTCATGAGGCTACATCCTAATAGGTTTTCAGGCACTGAGATGCCTTTGGAGGCTGAACAGTGGTTGATTCGGACCGAGAAACTGCTTTTGGCAGCTAGGGTTGCAGATGCTAATCGAGTGGATGTGGTAGCCATCTAGCTAGTGGACTTGGCTCATATCTGGTGGAGGTCCAAGTCCGAATGGCTCGAACGATCGATCACTTGGGCTACTTTCACTAGGGGATTTTTGGAGAAGTTCTTTCCTAGAAGCACTAGAGTGGAGATGGAGAACAATTTTTGGCCCTGAAATAGGTTGGTCGTTATTTCTAGTAATGGAATTTTGTTGCATATTGTCCATGCAACGTTGTAACATCAGGCTTTCTTGAAAACATGGCTCCAGGTCTGTGGATGAGTATGCAGCTGAATTTACTAGACTCAGCTGCTTCGCTGCCGTTCTTGTGGCAAACGAAGAGGATAGGGCACGTAGGTTCATTTTGGGACTTGCTCGAGACATCAAGGTGCAGCTTGTCTCTCTTCGCTTGCGTACTTATGCTGAAGCTCTCGAGGCAGCTCGAGCTCAGGAGTAGGCTCGTAGTGGATTGGCTCCTCCCCAACGGAATGTTTCGCACTCTGCTGTTGTTAGGCCTTCTGGTGGGCCAGTTCGGAGGCCTGTCCCATCCCCTCCGGTCAGGGCAGCTCCTTATTCTTCTGCTGGTTCCCAAAGGAGTGGTTTCTGTGACTTCTGTCAGTTGGCTGGGCATGATCGCAGAGATTATAGGCACACCAATCGCCGATGCTTTAGGTGGCTCTACTGATCATTCAGTGCGAGATTGTCCTCAGCAGTTGGCTCTTCCAGCCAGGGATCCCGTTCAACAGGTTACCCCAGCTCGTGGTCCAGTAAGGCCACTGCTTCCTCCTCAGCGCCAGATTGTCGATCAGAGGACCGCTATTCTGAGAAGAGGTCAGGCTTTCAACCTAACTACTGCAAATGTGGAGTCAGCTGAAGGTGTTGTTGCAGGTATATTTTGTATATTGTTTTGTTGTTTTATTGTCTCTTTTGCTTCTGTTCATTTCTCTTGCATTTGTTTCTTCCATATTATCTTTCTGCATTTTGTTTTTCCTTACCCCTGTTCAACCATTCTTTTTCTCTTGTCTTTTTGATTCTATCTTAGGTATCGTTCTTGTTCGATCTTTCTCTGCTCATGTTCTTTTTGATTCCGGGGCAACCCATTCTTTTGTCTGCTCTCGATTTGTAGCTCGCCATCAGTTAGAGTGTAGTAGCATGTCAGAGGCCTGGAACATTGTGATAGGTGGTGGAGTTGTCATTTGTTCCCGGAAGTGCAACCAGTGTCCCGTAATTATTGATAGAGCAGATTTCAAGGCCAATTTTATTGTAATTGGGAATTCAGGATTCGACGTTATTCTGGGTATGGATTGGTTGGGTGAAACCCACGCCATTATTGATTGCCGTGCCAAGAAAGTTGTGTTCTAGATTTCAGATCGCACAAAGTTTGAGTTCCATGCCGGGAGTCTTCCCTTGGCCGAGCTGCAGTTGATCAGGAGGTTTGTGCGATGGAATTGCACTCAGGTTGTGAGGCCGCGCCTCTAGTAGTTCGGGATTTCCTGGATGTTTTTCCAGAGGAGTTGCTTGGCTTACCCCCTGATAGGGATGTGGAGTTCAGTATTGAAGTTCAGCAGGGTACGGCACCTATATTGAAAAGTCCCTACAGGATGGCACCAGTTGAGTTAGCAGAGCTTAAGGTGCAGATTCAGGAGTTGTTGGATTTGGGATTCATCAGACCCAGTGTTTCGCCTTGGGGTGCTCCATTCCTTTTTGTCAACAAGAAGGATGGTAGTCAATGTGCGTGGATTATCAGGAACTAAACAGTGTTACTGTGAAGAACCAGTATCCGTTGCCCAGGATCGATGATTTGTTTGATTAGTTGAGTGGGTGATGTGTCGGATTTATATACAAATATTTGTACTCATTTACCTATTAACATGGCTTGATTTCGCTGATATTGTCTATAATTCACCTTATTTCTATATGATTTCATTTAATTAATTATTTTTGAAGAAATAATATTTTTGATGCAAAAAGTAAAGAATTGTGGAAAAAATCAACAAACAAAGTGAAATAATGGATTTATCAATTTTTAGTGTTTTGTTGAGTTAAAAGTGCGACAAATAAATTTTAAAAGGATTTTTATACGCTAACATGATTTATAGTTAGTTTAATTAATTTTAAACTAATTAATTTTATTTTATTTAAAAGTCCTAATTTTTGGTATTATTTTGTGTACGCAGAAGCACGTGGTGGGCAGAAAAGAAAGAAAAGAAAGAAAGAGAAAGAAATAAATTCAGATCAATTAAAGGAAGAAAATAAAGAAAGAGTATGGACTTTTATGTAAAAGTGCAAACCCTAAACTCCTTCCCGTTCTCTATAAATACAATCCAAGGAAGAGAGAAGAGGGGAAGAGGTGACGGCTGTACCAAATAGAAAGGAAAAAGAGAGAGAGAAAGTGTGTACGAGTTCCAAGGAAACCAAGTCCGTGCGGGCAGTAGGGCTGCCATCTGGCGCAGTATTCGAAGTGCACCCGGCTGAAGTGGTGACTTGGCGACTCGGAAACCGATATAAACAGCAGAGCGGCTCAGAACAACAAAGGGAGAGAGAGACAGCTGCTTGGACTCTGCTGACCTGGCGTGCGGCAGGCCACTGGGAAGCGCGGGTCCCAGTCAAAACCAACAAAACAAAGAGACAGCGTGGCACTTCTTCTTCTTTCCTCTCGCGTGCGGAACGAAGCAGAACCGCGCTGACGTGGCGATCTGACGAGCGACATGGACAGCGCTCTGACGCGACAGGCGACAGCTGGCGGGATCTGACGGCTCGACGTGGCGATCTGACGCGCTGATTTCGACGCGGTTTTCAAAGCTCTGGGGTTCGGCTGTTTAAGGGGTTTGGATTATTGGTTTTTTTTATATTATTATTTTGTGCATCTAGTCTTCTTCTCTATATATTTTTTTGATACAATCCAACAATTCTATTAATTGCAACAAACATGAACTGAATTTATCTCTTGTTCTAGAGGCTAAGATGTAGCCGAGTTTTGAACACAAATTTTAATTCTTTCTTATTTCTCTATTTTTTCCTGATTGTGTTTTAATTTTTATTATTTATGCGTACAACATGGTGGATAGACATTTGTATGATTTTTCAAATCATAAAGAGACCGAACAGGTAATTTGTGATTAATAAAAATTAGGACCGTATATTGGAGGATGTGACCGTTAAGAAATCCAATTTCTCAATTAATAATTTGGTGGATAGACGAATGATTAATTGAGAATAATTTTTAGACTATGTTGATAGAGTGGTTAATATCTTTAGGATTTTGGTCGACAATTGGGAAAGATAATATTTTTATTTATAAGGAATTATAATTTGTGTGTGTGATAAACGAGGTGAACCAAGAGCCCTAGAACTAATTTTACCATTAAACAAAATACAAGTGCTTCAAAGTTTCACAGCCCTCTCCCTCTTCACCAATTTAGTTAGATTTAATTAGAGTAAGTAATTTAGTTATTTTATCATAAAATTTGACCTTCCAAATAGTGATTCATCTAGCGATATCGGTACTCAGTAAAATATCTAGTCCCTGTGGGTTCGACACTCTACTCATCTATCTATATTACTTGTGCGATTTTGTACACTTGCAAATATCAACAACAGTGGGGCTGCTATTTTCTCGAAGTTGGATCTTCGTTCTGGGTATCATCAAGTCAAAGTGAAAGCGACTGATGTACAGAAGACTGCTTCAGGACCAGATATGGCCATGATGAGTATCTTGTGATGCCGTTCAGGGTTACGAACGTGCCTGCTGTATTCATGAGTCTTATGAATCGGGTTTTTCTCAGTTCTTAGATAGATTTGTGGTGGTCTTTATTGATGATATTTTGGTGTATTCTTGGAATCGGGAAGATCATGCTGAGCATCTTAGAGTGGTTCTGCAGACTTTGAAAGAGAATCAGCTCTATGGGAAACTCAGCAAGTGCGAGTTTTGGCTCGACAGGGTTTCTTTCTTGGGGCACATTAAATCTGGCGATGGTATTTTGGTGGATCCGGCCAAGGTTGAGGCTGTGAAGGATTGGCCTATTCCCAAGTTAGTTTCAGAAGTCAGGAGTTTTTTTGGTTTAGCTGGCTATTATCAGAAGTTCGTCCAAGATTTTTCGAAGATAGCAAGACCGTTGACTAAGCTGATTGGAAAGGATCAGAAGTTTTGATGGTCTGATGAGTGCAGTGAGGCTTTTGTTGAGTTGAAGATCAGATTGACGTCAGCACCTGTGTTGACTATTCCAGATGGTTTAGGCAGATTTGTAATTCACTGTGATGCTTTTTGTAAGGTCTTGGAGCAAATCTGATGCAGAAAGGCCCAGTCGTTGCATATGCATCGAAGCAGTTGAGACTGCATGAGAAAAACTATCCAACTCATGACTTGGAGTTAGCGGCAGTGATCTATGCTTTGAAGCTGTGGAGACATTATTTACTTGGGGACTGAGTGGAGATTTTTACAGACCACAAAAGTCTCAAGTACGTCTTCACCCAGAAGGAGTTAAACATGAGGCAAAGGATTTGGTTGGAACTTATGGCCGATTATGACATTAGTTTTCAATACCATCCTGGTAAAGTAAACTTGGTGCCAGGTGCCTTAAGCAGGAGACCAACAGTTGTTTTCTTGACTCAGCAGAGGGTTCTGATTGAGCAGAT
Organism: Hemerocallis citrina; assembly: GCA_017893485.1. Lineage (NCBI taxonomy): Eukaryota > Viridiplantae > Streptophyta > Magnoliopsida > Asparagales > Asphodelaceae > Hemerocallis > Hemerocallis citrina. The sequence continues at coordinate 132,585,478 of CM030364.1, read as the reverse complement.
GTGGAGGTTGGAGTTAGATGTTTTGTTACTGGGTTCTAAACGGAGTTATTTGGTGCTTCAGCTTCAGTCGTCTCTTGTTGATCAGATCAAAGAGGCACAGGCTGGTGATGCGCAGTTGCAGGGTTTTCGAGCTGAGGTTGAGTCAGGGTTTAAAACTGACATGGTTATTCATGCTGATGGATCGCTTCGTTTTGGGTCCAGGTTATTTGTCCTGAAGGGTGAAGTTCGTCAGGGGTTGCTTGAGAAAACCCACCAGTCATCCTATTCTATCCATCCTGGCGGTACTAAGATATATCGGGATTTGAAGCTTCATTTCTAGTGGCATGGTATGAAGAGGGCTATGGCTCGGTTTGTTGCTCAGTGTTTGATCTGCCAGCAAGTTAAGGCAGAGCATCAGAGGACCGCTGGACTTCTTCAACCGCTTCCTATTCTGGAGTGGAAGTGGGAACATATCACTATGGATTTTATGACCGCTTTGCCAAGGAATCCTAAGGGTCATAATGCCATTTGGATGATTGTCGACCGTTTGACGAAGAGTGCTCACTTCATTCCTTTCCGTGTCGAACAGTCTACTGAGAGCCTAGCTGAGAGGTACATGCAAGAGATTGTCAGACTTCATGGGGTTCCAGTCAGTATTGTATCCGACAGGGATACGAGATTTAGATCTCAGTTCTATGAGAGTCTTCAGAACAGTTTGGGGAGTAAATTAAAGTACAGTACAACTTTTCTTTCCCAGACTGATGGACAGTCAGAGAGGACCATCCAAATTCTTGAGGACATGTTGCGGTCCTGTATGCTACAGTTTGGTGGATCATGGGAGGACTATTTGCATCTTGTAGAGTTCTCGTACAATAAAAGCTTTCAGGACAGTCTTAAAGCTGCTCCGTTCGAGGCACTTTATGGGCAGAAGTGCAGATCACTAGTGTGCTGGGATGACATTAGTGAGAGGAAGTTGTTGGGTCCAGAGTTGATCATCAGGACAGTTGATGCGGTGATTCAGATCAGGAAGCACTTGCAGGTAGCTCAGGATAGGCAGAGGCAATGGGCTGATGTCCATCGGAGAGCTTTGGGGTTTGAGGTTGGTGACCATGTTTTCCTAAAGGTATCGCCTTGGCTGGGTGTCATTCGGTTTGGTGGTGGGGGCAAGCTCAGCCCTAGGTATATTGGATCGTTTGACATTGTGGAGCGAGTAGGCAAGGTGACCTTTCGTCTTGCATTGCCACTAGCTTTATCAGGTGTGCACGATATTTTCCATGTCTCACAACTCAGGAGATATAAACAAGATAAGAGCCACGTGATCGACTATTCTGAGTTGACCGTTCGGCCGGATTTGACTTGTGAGATTCCGCTAGTTGCTATTGTGGATAGGCAGGAGAAAGTTCTTAAGAACAGGGTCATCAAGCTGGTTCGTATTTCATGGAATCCTCACTCGCCCGGTGAGTCGACTTGGGAGCTGGAGGAGGAGATTCAGCAGAAGTTTCCTCATTTGTTTGAGTAGTTTTATTTTGTTCTTTTTTATTGTTTTTGTGGTTACTCTATGTATCTTCTTGTTTGAATTTCGAGGACGAAATTCTTCATGTTAGGTGGGTAGGATTTGTAACCCCTGTTTTCCATTTTGTGTGTTTTTCAGTGTATTTTTCTTTTTGGGGGTATTTCTCTCTTTGTATTCTTCTTGTATCTTTTTCTTGGACCGTATATTGGATTTTTTTCAGTATATTCATTTTGCTATTTTTTTGTCTTCTTTTAATTAAGTTTTTGATTCGTTTGTCTGTCTTCTATTTCGTCCTATTGATCGGGCCATTTATTTTTGATTTCCATTAATTTTTATTCTGTTCGTGGACTATTTCATTTACCTATTTTTGTGCCGTCTCATTTTTCTGTTGGATTCCTATAATTTCTTCAACTGTTTTCACCCATCTACAATATTCCTAATATCCAATTCTTTACCCTTATACCCTATTGGATTATCCGCTAACCCTATAATGACCCCAACCCGTTTGCACCCTATCTACCCAAAACTGAAACCCAGTACTCAGCCGTTACTATAACTAAACCTTATTCATATCTACCCATATATATATAAACACAACCCATGCATGCCCTGTACCCCATCCGCCACCTCTCCCTGTTCTCCTAATCCTTCTTCCGCTGCACCCTCTCCCGGTCTCTATCTCATCCCCGAGCTCTGGTCTAACCCCCGATCACCCTGCACCTCCCTCTTCTCGGCCTGCTTCCCTTCTCCTGACTCTCTGTGTCCCCTCACCGATGCTCCGCCCCACCGTGCACCCTCCTGCCTAGGCTCCCCGTCGACAGACCAAGAGAGCAGCAGCAATAGCACTGCGTGCTGTGCTCTCCCTCTGCCGACGTGTGTCAGGCCAACCCTTCCCCGTCGCACCTGGTTGCGCTACTCCGACGCCGGTAGCGTATGCGACAGAAAGCACTTCCCGCTGCGTCGTCCCGTTCTCGCAGTTGCGGTGTTCCGCCCGTTCCTCGCTTTCTCTTTGAGTGCGTGTTGGTTGTTCGTTGGTTCGTGGGCTTTGAGTTCGTTTGCTCGCTTCGGTTCGTGTGATCCGTGTTGAGTTCGTGTGTTCGTTGAGTTCCTTGCCAGAAATTTGTTCCCGTTATTCTTGCTTTTGCTTATTGTCATTTTCGTTATCGGTTAAGGCAAGTAACTTTTATTTTTTTTCTTTGAGTAATACAAGTATTAAATACCTCATGTAGTGTAGTTGGGTTCTAGAGGCAATTTGTGTGTGAATTCTCTCTTATCTATTGTCTCTATTGTGATGATTTGACCATAGTTCCCTCACGACATACATGACATGAAATAACCTTGGGATGACCACTTCTTGTTGTATACATGCATGGTATTTTGTGATATCTGTGCTTGATATATTATTCGTGATATACTTGCCGAATACTTGCAAAATACCATATACCATGTTGTTTGGACATCTAGTACACTATATTTCAAGTTTGGGTTGATTTGGATGAATTTCATATGATCTATGTTGATTTGTGTATGAAGAACAAATATGTATTTTCTGTTTCTCTGATGTTGATCAGTATTTTGGACCCTATTAAGGTCAGTATTTGAAAATATTTTGTGAACATGAACTGTAGAGAATTTTGTCTATTTTCCAACCCTTTTGACAGATCTCAGTTTCGATTTACGAGTTGTGAGTTATGTCGATTTTACTATAGCGGTGTGGAGTGGTTTACAGATTTTGTTTTCTATGAATTCTGAAGAGTAATCCATTTTTATTCTGATGTTAAAACTATTATTTTGATCTGAAATTTTGCTCAGTACTTCAAGACTTGATTGGGGTTTACCCAGAATTTTGTTGGATTTATTTGAGGATTTCCACAAACCTTTCCATACTTGCAAATAAAGATTTTACATGTAGAATTTTACTACTGTTCAGTAAAGAACCTGATTTTCGATCTAATTTTACTTGCTGTTTGAAAAATCTTCCTGAATATGAAAGTTAGCCTACTGTATCTATTTTATTACCCTTTTTGCGGATTTGTATTTTGGTTTATGGTTTGTGAGATATTGCATTTTTCGTGATGTAGTGTTTGTGAGTTCAGATTTACAAAGCTACTACATCTTATTGTTTTCTGATTTTACTTGACTACTCTATTTATATTGGAAAATAATGAAACTTGATTTTTTGTTACTATACATATAGTGGAATACCCCTGATTTTTCGTGGATTTAATTAAGGAGTTTTCATGCTGTTTTCCTAACTTCAAATACAAACTACTGATTTCTGGCTGAACACGTTTTCTGGTTTCAAATCAGTTTTGAGTTATGTTTTTGGGAAGTACTTTATGACTTATATATGTTTGCTGGATTTGAAAGGGAGTCAATTTTCAAGATTCTTTGACGGATTCAGATTTGCATGTTTCTAGCAACGGGAATTCCAGTTTTAGTGCAGCACTGTCTTGCTGTCCTGAACTAGAATTTTCATTGTATTATGCTGTTATGAGTTATCTTTCACCTGTACCTGTTTATTCTTCATCCTGAACCTGTTACTTGTTTATAACATGTTATTCTTGACCTGTTTATGACACATACATGCCTATTTACTAATAATAATAAAATAACCAAGCCGGGGTTAAGGGAAAGATCTAGTAATGGAAAATATAGAAATGTGTACTTCGAAGAGGACCTGTGTCCTGCCTATTACCTGTTACGTGTTCATGCTAGATATTTTATTCTGTTGACATGCTTATACCATGCTATGTTTGTTTCTGTTGTTATCCTATATTTGTTATTCCTTTTCCATGTACTTGTATCCTGCACTAAAAGCGGCCCGTAACTTGCATTGACGGGAGTTTGTTTTTCTCTTTTCTTTTTCCTGCAATTTATTAATTGCAGATCAGGATGACCAGTTGCCAGATGGAGTTGGTGATATGAGATATTAGTGCTGGAGTTTTGCATTTATTATTAATATTTCCTATTGCTACTTGAATAATTGTACTTGATACTTGGATTTATTTTGTATTTGGGCAATGTGACTCAGGATATTATTAACTTGTCCAGAATTGATTTATTTGAGATTATTATATTTTGGTTTCAAGTAAATTTCTGTTGGTCTATTTGATTCGATTATGCATACTTGGTTGATTTTTTTGCTTCCGACTCTGATTATTCCTGTGAAATGTTGTAAAGATTCTGAACAGCTTATGGATGATGAAAATCATTCACTGTGCTTAGTCACGTATCTGTATTCCGTATTCTCTTTTTGGGAAGTGGGGCATGACATCCCGATAGCGCATCGGCGCGTGCTCCTTATCAGGAGAGAGGTTTTGCTTCCTCCTCTTGGCAGGACGACGACTGCAAGCAGGTGGGGTGCCTATGATGTTGTCCAAGGCTGCGACCCTCGCTCCTCGCATAGAAGAAGTCTCTACAGACTCGCCCTCATCATGACTCGGGATGTTGTAACTCTCTTCTCACTCTTCCTCTTCCTCCACCGGTGGCAGGGACTCTCCTAATGAGTCTCGATATCTACAAACTCCGGACCTCTGCTCGTCATCTAAATAGCGGCCACTTCCATCGGCAACCCGGGGTCTCTCACTTCCATACTCACCCTCTCGATATCGACCTCCTCCGATGTGGGGGTCTGCATGGGTTACTGTTCGGCCTCGCTTGCCCTCGACGAGGAGTGAACAGAAGCCCCAGAAGACAGAGCCCTATCGCCTCCTGAGGACAAAGCCGAGCTGCTGGATTGGCTGGCAGGCATGTTTGATTGAACTCCGAAAAAAAATTATGAAGAAAGAAAAAGTGGTCCTAGGAGGAGTGAGGTAGGGAGACTTATTGAGCAAAGAGCAACTTTTTAATTAACAGAACACGTGATGCCCCCTAGATAACTGCAAACGAACACAGAACACCTCCTGGGAGGCTAGTGCCATGTGGCGAATAGATCCAAGCTTTCACAAGGCCTCAATTTTCGCTGCACCCTCGGCATGACATCCAAGGCCGACCCTCATGAAGAGCTCTTACAAAGTCTTAATTTTGTTGCGCCTTCAGTGTGGCATCCGAGACTAACCCTTATGAGGAGTTTTTACAATGCCTCAATTACATTGTGCCCTCGGTGCGACATCCAAGACCGACCCTCAAGAGGAGCTTTCACAAGGCCATAATGCCTCAATTTTGCTACGCCCTCTGCACGTGGCATCCGAGGCAGACTCTCATGAGGAGCTTTCACAAGGTATCAACTTCGCTGTGCCCTCGGCATGACATCCGAGGCCGACTATCATGAGGAGCTCTTAGTAACTCAAATTTGCCGTGCCCTCTACGTGGCATCCGAGGTCGACCCTCATGAGGAGCTTTCATAAGGCTTTAATATGTCGTGCCCTCAGCGTGGCATCCGAGGCCAACCCTAATGAGGAGCTTTCACAAGGCCTCAATTTCGCTGTGCCATCAGCATATCATCCAAGGCCAACCCTCATGAGAAGCTTTCACAAGGCCTCAATTTCCATGCGCTCTCGGCCCGATATCCGATGCCAACTCTCATGAAGAGCACTCGGTACCTAAAATTCACTGGGCCCTCGGGGTGGCATCCGAGGTCGACCCTGATGAGGAGCTCTCACGAGGCCTCGCCTCGCTGTGCCTTCAGCATGGTATCCAAGGCTGGCCCCCGGAGACCCCGGACAAAGAAGACTCACTCCATCCCGTAGACTCACACTACAGCATGGCACTCCTAATTTCGACACGTGCAGATCGCCATTGTCTATGTGACACCCTCGATGGGTCAATTACTCCTCGAAGAAGACCGAAGATCACCTCTGTGAGTGGGGGGCTGATGATGAAGGTCAAATGTCACGCCCCGCTTCCCCAAAAGAATACGGAATACGGTACGCGACTAAGCCCAGCAGATAGTTTCATTATCCATAAGCTGTACGGATCTGCTTGACTCATCATAACAGTATACTCCAACCAGGCATGCAAAAATAATCACAACTCAAAAGTATATATTGCATCAAATATAAATGTTCCAACAAATACTAGATCTAAAACAAAACAATAATCCTTGGAAAATAAGCCTAAATACAAGTCTCAATACAGTTTATGAAATAAAATAGTTCATCAAAATATTTTAATTAAATTATCCAATTGCGCAGCTCAAAACTTTTGCTCACCAACTCCAGCAGGCAATTGATCAGCAAAACCTGCTCATATGGCAATTACAAGGAAAAATAGGAAAAACAGGAAAATATATCGCCCGTTAGGTGCAAGTCCGGGCCACATGCAATACAAGTAGGAAAATGCAGGGAAAAACTTAACAAAATAGGAAATACTAATAGGGAGAAAGCAGTAAATATAATAGTCTACAAATGACAGTAAGCAGTGTAGTGATAACAGGAAAAGTATAACAGTAACAGTAAGGATCAACAGTAAAATTGTGTCAATAGTAGCTGTAATCAATAGTAACAGTAAAGTCCACAGTAATCGTAACAGGATATGACAATGTAAACAATTGTTCTTAAATCTAATGTTCATTACTAACTAGGCAGTACTTCATGCGTCCCAGATTTTACCACATGGTTGCTACATCAAAAAGTTACGTTTTAAGATTTTGTAGTGAGACTTCTATATGACAATATATTCAGACACTGTAAAATCCCGTAAAAATGAAAATGACAATTTTGCCCCTCGCATGTTACACACGTGTATTTTGTATGGTTACGGGTAATATCCGTAACATATTTCAATACATATTTTGGATTCCAACTATTTATACATTTTTCGTCTTCTCAAAATCCTATTTGAGTCAACTCAAATATTAAATTTCAATCTTTGTCATTTACGTGCATTGCACGTGTTATCGAGACACGTGTCAATTACGTATATTCTACCGTTACATGTAATATTTTCGATGTGTTTCAATTATTTATTTTTATGACGTGTTCGAATTCATTTTATAAACGAAAATTTATTTTTCTCCTGTTTTGATTTAAAAAAATTTATACGTGCGGTGCACGTATTTTACTGTGTACATATTGATTACACTACGGAATATGTATAATAAAATATATTTTCGTATGTTACATTCCAATTATTTATAAATATTTTTCCATTGATAAAATCTATTTTCGTACTTGAATATTTATTTTACGTGCGACGCACGTGTTTGCAATGCACGTGTTAGTTGCATTCTGTTTCAATATAAAATTTTGATGTGTGTGTGTGTTTATTTTATTTGTGCATGATAAATTTAATTTATAATTAAACTAAACTAATTTTATTTAAATATTTACTATATATTATAACCTATATTTTAAATTTAATATAAATATATATATATATGTATATGAATGAAGTGTGTGCACGTGCACGTGTTTTTACAAGAGAAGTGGCAGGTTGGAAATTTTTGGCTGACTTGGTGAGTGGGAGAAAGAGGAGCAGGTAGTGGGGTTAAGTAGTGGAAGTGGTTTTAATAACTATCACATAATCCCTATAATTACCCACCCCCTAATCTTCACTTTCTCTTCCTTCCCCTTCTTTCTTTCTCTGCCATTTACGAAACCCCCCCGCAAATTCACTTTGTTCCTCCACTCACTCACATGTATATATATATAACTTATAATATATTCTATTATATATATATATATATATATATAGAGGAATGCTCCATTGAAAACGGGTCTAGTTTTCACGGGTTGGAAAACACCAATCTGAGCCGTTGGATCGCTCATGATCGTGATCAGTGGCTCAGATCGAGCTCCCCATAACTCGTTTCAATTGATCAGCGGAGGGTTATTTTGGGAATTTTTTCCCAAATAACTCTTCGCTGAACAGATTCTAAAAAAATTGATATAACCTAGGCCGTTGTTTGGAACAACGGCCTAGGTTATAAAAATTTGAATTATAGGCCGTTGTTTGTTTTAAATTTCTATAACCTAGGCCGTTGTTTCCAACAATGGCCTGGGTTATAAAATTTCAATAAAATTTTATAGCCTAGGCCGTTATTGGGAACAACGGCCTAGGTTATAAAAATTTAGAACAAGGCCGTTGTTCCAAACAACGGCCTATAATTCAAATTTTTATAACCTAGGCCGTTGTTCCAAACAACGGCCTAGGTTGTATTCATTTTATCAGAGCGAATCAGGTGAAGAGTTATTTGGGACGAAATTCCCAAAATAACCCTCCACCACTTAAGTGATATAGGGTAATGGGCGGAGGCAATCTGAGATGCTGATCACGATCATGAGCGATCCAACGGCTCAGATTGGTATTTTCCAACCCGTGAAAACAAATCCGTTTTCAATGGAGCATTTCCATATATATATATATATATATATATATATAGGAAATGCCTTGCTGTTGTGGGTGCTTTTCGGGAGTGCCTTGCTGTTGGGATTTTTCGGTGGGTCCGTGCTTTGCTTTTATGGATTTTTGGAGTTTTGTGTGAAGGGTTTTGATTCTACTACTCTTCATTTAAGTGGGTGTTCCTTTATACTTTTTAATTTATTGAATAGTTGCATATGTAGATACTCTAAAATTTAAATTGTAGATGTGGAATAATTAATTTACTCTTATTAATTGTGATATGTATTATAGGTGAAACTTTAAAACTTTGAGTGAAATGCATGTCAATTAAAGTAGACTTGAGAAATTAAAAGTTTAGAAAATTGTGTAAATTGACATGTGAAATGTTAATTTGTGTTCTTGTTAGAGAAGTAGATATTTTTATGAAATATGAATTTAATTGACCTTGAAGAAAATTCTCAATATGCAAGTTGCCATGGAAGAAGATATAAATCGAAGTCGAATTGGCATTTCATAATTATAATGATAATTGAGTTACTCTTCACGTGATAGAAATCGTAAATTGTGTGAACTTATTGTTGCTTTAGAATTTAGTATAATGTTCTCTGATTATTTTAGAATGCGTAGATTGACCGTATTTAATTAACGGAACGGGTAAAAATTGAATGCATGTATTTTTAAAAAGAAATGAATCAGTCGAGATTAAATATTTGAAGTCTTAAACTCCATTTATGTTGTGATATGAGCATTGGCTCAGTGGGTAGGCGTTCAAGCGTCTCTTAGTTGGCGTGGGTTCGAGTCTTGAAGAGGCTCTGTTTATTTAAATTTTGATTTTTCCCAAATACAGTGTGGCTCATACATTAAGTAATTAAGTAAACTCCTATTGCTAGTTGACTTTGGACTTTCTGGTCTTCGGGTGTGAATTAAAACGGTCATTGTAGCTAGGCGGGGGTCTTGGGTTCGAAACCCGCCAGCCCTCTTTTAATTTATTTTGATGTTTTTGGACATATTTCGAGTTTTAAAGAGCATAAAAAAATGGAAAAAAAATCTATTATTCCTCTAAAATTATCTAGACTTTATAAAAAATATTTCCACAATATTTCGATATATTTTGTGAAAATTGGAAGTGGATTTTGCATTAAAACAATTTGTTTGGTGAACTTGGTTTCAAAATTAAAGAAGAGATTTTTGTGTGGTTAAAGAAGATTAACGTGGAATATTGTAACCCATGTTTTCCCAAAAACGTATTTTTGTGTATTTTCTTTATTTAAAAATTTTTGCAATAAATTCATTTTGTTATTTTTGTCATCTTTTTATTTTGAATTCTTGATCCTGTTGTTTCCTCTTTTCATCTCCATTTGATCGAGCCATTATTTGTGATCCTCTTTATTTTATTTATTCGTGCCCTATTTTATTTCTCTATTGTGTGCCTGTCTCATTTTTTTATATATTTAATTTTGATCACCATATTTCTTTTAATTTTTCAACCCTATTTTATTGCTATGTGGATCCTATTTTGAACCCTAAACCCATTATATTCAATATCCTCCTAAGAACCCTATAAAACTCAAATCCATTTATATACCCTGTTTACCAAAATCTCTACCCATTACCTACTTTCAAAATCCATTCATTTAACCTACCACATAACTATACCTATATTATATTATCCTATTCAATCAGCACCAAACCACTGTTACCCATTCAGTACCTACCAAAAAATACATTTCCCCAGATCTATATAACCACCTAATATAAACCCATTTATTTACCTCCTATTATATATCGCACCCAGATGTTTACCATCCTACCGAACCCAAGTTCCCCACTACCGAATAATTACCCTCACCCAGGTGCATGCATACCCATTTTTCCCTTGCTGTGCCGCCCCCTCTTTTTAAACCCTAAATCTCCTACATATATATATACTACCTTCCCCCCCCCCCCTCCCTGCAGCCATATAATCCACTAGGCCGTCACCAATTCTTTTTCCTCGGTTCTCTCTCTCCCGATTGATCTCTCTCGCTCTCTTGTTGCTTCGCGCGTGCAAGTGGATTTGTGCGTGTGTGATTCGTGATTTGCTTTGGATCATGGATTTTCGTTCGTGGGTTTTGTTCGTTGCCGGGATCCGTTCCTGTTATTTTTGGTGTTCTTCATTTTTGTCTTCGGTTAAGGCAAGTAACTTGTACTCAAATTCCTTTGTATGATACAAGTCAAAAATACCGCTTGTAGTGTAGTTGGGTTCTAAAGACAATTGTGTGTAAAACTCCTTGTTGATATTGTCTCTAAAGTGATTTGACCATAGTTGCCTCACGACACAATATTAACATGAATTAACTTAGGTTTTGCCCGTTCTTGATTTGATCATGTATGTGAAATTTCTTGTGAGAATTTGGGTATTTGTTGAGAACCATGTGATGGACTTGTTTTATATATGTTAATTACCCTATTTCATGATGTTTGGACACCTGGTAGACTCGATTTCATGTTTGGGTGTGTTTGGATCAAGTTTCGTTGAATCTATGCTGATTTTGGTTTTTGAGGAAATTCTGTGTTTTACCGATATTCTGTCTTGATAAGTAATTTAGACCATATTAAGGTCAGAATCTTAATTTCAGTATAAAACATGAGTTTTAGATAAATTCGTCTGCTTTCCAACCCCTCTGACCTTGCTTGATTTTGTTTTCGTATGTGTGAGATATGACTGTTTTACTACAGAGGTGTAGATAAATTCCAGATTTAGTTTCTCGATGATTTTGATGACTAAATCATTTTGATATTTGTGTTACACATATTATTTTGATCTAGAACTTTGGTCAGTACTTATATATCAATTTAGGGATTACCCAGAATTTTGGTGGATTTTATTGATGAGTTTTATACGCCATTTCATGCTTGTTTATAAAAGTTATACTTGCTGCATTTTGCTCGCTGTTCTGTAAAAAATTATATTTTCACCCTATTTCCTTCTACTGTATTGAAAATATTTATGAAATATGAATGTTAGATTATTTTGTCTATTTTCATCTCCCTTTGGTGGATTTGAATTTCGTTTTACGGTTTGCGAGATATTTCAGTTTTCGTACAGCTGTGTTGGGAATTCCAGATTTGCCAAACTATCGTTTCTTGAGGTTTTTCGGTTTTTGTTGACTGAACTAATTTTACTGGAATATTATGAAACTCAATATTTTGATACTATACATGTAGGGGATAACCCCTGATTTTTCCTGGATTTATTTGAGTGGTTTTAATGCTGTTTTTCTGACTGAGAATTCGTTTTACTGATTTCCGACTGAACGTATTTTCTGGATTCAAATCAGTTTTGAGTTATGATTTTGTGAAATACTATATAGCTTATCTATAATCGCTGGATTCTTGTGGAATTCTATTTTCTAGATGCTTCGACAGATTCAGATTTGGATTTCTGTAGTAACGGGAACCACTGTTTTAGTACTGTACTGTCATGCTGTCCTGAATATGAACATATATTGTTTTGCTCGTTTATGTGACCGTATGTCATCTATGCATATTTATTTGATTCCCTGAACCTAATACTAATTGTACCATGTTAGTTTGACACTATTTCATGCACTATCATGTCTGTTTGATAAGTATAATAAAAGTGATCAAGCCGGGATTTAAGGAAAAGATCTAGTAGTGGTAAATTATATAAATGTGTACCTGGAAGGGGGCCCGTGTTTTCCATACTGAGCATCTGTTATATTGTTATACTGATTACCAGACTGCATACTTCCCTATAAGAAGGTGTACTCGGAGGAGGACCAATAGGTTCTGACTGTCTGATTTCTGTTACTGATTACCTGACTGCACACTTCCCTATAGGAAGGTGTAATCAGAGGAGGAACACTAGGTTCTGACTGTTACTGCTACTGCTACTGTTACTGATGCCTAAGTACACTGCCCTATATGATCCCCTACGAAATCTAAAGCGAAACTGTTTGAATATAACAACCATGTAAGGTAGGCTACATGAAGTGCTACCTAGTTAGTAATAGACACAATACTGTAAGAACTTATACTGTTACACTGACACTGTTATACTGTGATAATGTTATACTGTTACACTGATACACTGCACATACTGCTGCTGATATTGTTATCTGATACTGTTACTGGACATTGTTAGTTGCCATATGACACTGTTACTTGACACATGTTATCTATACCTGTTAGTATGCCATGCTAGTTGACTTTGTTTACTGATTCATGCTAGTTATTACTGTTAATGCACTATTCTATGCTATTTGTTTACCTTTCCCATGTACTTGTATCCTACATTATAAGTGGTCCGTAACTTGCAATTGACGGGTACTTGTTTTCTCTTTCCTTCTCCTGCAATTATTAATTGCAGATTTTGGTGATCAGCTGCCCGATGGAGTATGTGATCTAAAGTTTTAGTTGGCTGGAGCTTTTGCTATCTTCATTTATTTCCTATTACTCATTTTTAACAATGTATCAGTTACTTGGATCTTTGTGTTTGGGCAGTATGACCCAGGATTTTTGACTTATTCAGATCTGATTTATTTGAGATTAATACATTTTGTTTCAAGTAAATTCTGTTGGTATATTGATTCAATTATGCTTGTGTGGTTGATTCTCTTGCTTCCGACTCTGATTATTTTATGAGATGTTGTAAAGATTCATGAACAGCTTATGGATGATAAAAATCATTCACTGGGCCAATGTTACGTGCTCGTATTCCGTATTTTTGGGAAGCGGGGCGTGACAAATATGATTAGACTCTTCTTGATTAAATTACCATGGTTATAAATATCTTTGATTAAGTTTGAGTTACATATAATGCTATAGGTGATTAAATTGATAATGAAAGTTGAAGTGAGTTACTTCATATTATGAGATTATAAAAGAAATGTATATGAGAAAGAGATTGTGAATAAAGGAATTGAAATATTATTTTGATTGAATATAATAAATTGTTGATCTCTAGAACGAGATAGTTGTTGGAATCTAGAGGCTAGGTGAGACCCTTAGAACCGGCAGTTGTTAATAAATATAAATTTGAGACCTAACCAGTGTCGGTTGAGCATCTCTTGAGAAGTAGCCAGTTGGGGCTGACTGTCTCTTGTATTGGTTTAAGTCCGGTAGGGTAGGCTAGCTCTAGGTTGTGATGATTTTAATCTAAAACAAACTAAAAACTTAAGGACATGCACTAAGGGGAGATGTGATGAAAGTAAGAGAAAAACACAAGTATGAGGGCCTCGGATTCACGGTGTGAGAATTTTCACAGGCTGTCTACATGATTCGTCATGTCATGACGTGAATCCATCTCCGAAATTATCGGGATCGTGGCGACGCTTGTGGGGTGCTTGGTGACTACGTAATGCCATCATCCCAGGACGGAGGCCAATTGTCCATAGACTGTCTACATGATGCGTCATGTCATGACGTGGGATTTCCCTCCAGGCTGTCTAGACTTGGGCTCGTAACTCATAAAACATCTAAGAACTTACCGTAATTACCGTAGTAGTTAAACTCATAGTGAGGGATCCAATCCTACAAGATGAAGCACGGTTAAGGGTCTACCATCGTATCTATGTAGAATGGGATGCATAGGTTCGAACAAGTGTGCATTAGTATCATTAAATATAAATAACTGCATTAAGGTTAAGTGCACAAGCACACACGACATCAATAGGATAGTCCCTATTTAGCTTTGTTTGTGATGCATTCAAATTTGTGTTTGTTAAAGTATTAAAGAATCGTTATACTTTCGGCATTGCGAGGATGGCCGTGTATAATATCTCGTCGGTTGTAAGCAACCGACGTGCCCACAGTTTCATATGCAGGACTTAGAATTTACAAGAAGATATAAAGATGAATTTGATGCTGATAATTACTTAAATGTTAACGTCGTTACAATTGTATATCTACCATGTTTTAATTTATTTATTTATACCACTGCGTGTTGATGTAAAAGACTTTGTTGTAATAAAATTTTTAAATTCCTTGTAAAATTGTACGAAGTGAAGTGTAAAGATCCTGTGGAACTTCGAATTCAGGCTTATTTGGAATTCGGTGTGTTACACAAAAAGTAACAGTAACATTAATAACAAATAGTGTCATGAATCATGCCCTCATGCATCCAGAGATAAACAGTAGGTACCACAGTAAACAGTGTGGAAACGAGTCCCTTCTGAATATGCATTTCTATATTGTCCACTACTCGATCTTTTCCCTTAAAAACCCCAGCTTGATTTTTTTTATTATCAATAAACATGTGTGAATGAATACAACAGGCTAAAGACATGGCAAGAACAGGAAATAAGTCTAAGATGGAATAGTTATTGCAACAGGTTAATAAAAACAACTCATAATAGTCAAAACAACGATTTTTAGTTCTGGACAGCAAGACACTACTGTACCAAATCTGAGATTCCCGTTGCTACAAAATAGAAAATCCAGATCCGTCAGAAAATATAGAAACTAGACTCTCTGCCGATTCCAGCACATATATATAAGTCACATATCAGCCACAGAAACAGGGTTGAAAACAACATTTAATACAGAGGTTATGTTCAGTCAGAAAATGAAAAATCTTGTTTATAAGCATGAAAAGAGTTTAAAATAATCATAATAAAATCTGAGAAAAATCTGGAAGATTCCTTAACATATCTAGTTTCAAAATATAAAATATCATGAATTTATATTATAGATAGTATGGTCAACAAAATTGTGAAAATAGAGTAAAGCAACAAAATTTTAATTCTGAAAGTTCAGACATAGCAGTACTAAAATAGAGATAATTCATAAAATATATTTCAAAATATAGATCCGTCACAAGGGTGATAAAATAGACAAAGAAGGATACAGTTCTTATTCACAAAGTTTTTATAAAAAACGAATAGAATCTGGTTGAAAACATAATTCTTTACTGAACAGCATGCAGTTTGGGAATATATCGACTAGTTTTATAAGTATAAGATGAGATACAAAAGTCATTATTTAATTTCAAAAAAATTAGGGATTTCTTCCAGTCATATCTAAATATACTCAACAAAATATAGGGTTCAAATTCTACTTTTAATATTGTAACCCCTGTTTTTCATTTTATCTATTTTTGGGTGTATTTTTCTTTTTGTATATTTTTCTCATTTGTATCTTTTTCGGACCGTATATTGGATCTTGTTTTTCAATATATTCATCTATTTGATTTGTCTTCTTTTATTTGATCTTCTTGATTCAATTGTCTCCTATTATTTCATCTCTGTTCGATTGAGCTTGTACTTCTTTGATCCTTATTATTTAAATTGTTCGTGCCTTCTTTTATTTATCCATTTTGTGCCCATCTCAATTTTTTATTTGGATATATTATTTTCCTTAAACCTATTTTTAAAACCCTATTGGATCATAATCAACTCCCCTTCAACCAATACCCGTTAAACCCTAATACCCATACCCAACTACCTATACTGTTACACTATACCCTACCCGTTCACCCTCCACCGCTACCGTCAGCACCCCTAAACCCTAACCCTAACTCATTTGATATTTATACCCTTGCACCATGTTCACCATCATCCACCCTCAGCTGCCCTCTCTTCTCTCTCTCTCCCTGACTACCCATCTCTCCCCTGCCTCCTCTCAACGTCGCAGCCACCCACAGCTAGGCGCCGACCCCATCTCATTGTGCTCCTCCTGCCTGCAGTGCCTCCCTACGTCGACGACAGCACGACCCCCCATCGCACTGTTTCCCTCCCAAAGCCCGAGCAGTCCCTTAGATCCCTTGCGCCTATCTCCCTCGACAGCAGCAACCCAGCGACAGCGCCGCCGCGCTGCCCCTGTCCTGCCGTCGCACTGTCTGTCCGGTGTCGCCCTCTCCCTCAGCACCGTCTCCTCCTACCCACGACGCGCTCCCCTGTGCATCGTCTCCCCTCCGACGGCTAACAGCCAGCAGCAACTAGCAGTAGTAACTCTGACAGCCCTCGTCGCCATCACCATTCTCTCGTGCACCCCGACCCCCTCTCTCTTATATGCGTGTGTAGTTCGCGGGTTCGTAGGTCGTTGTTCGTGAGTTGTGTTCGTTGTTGGGTTCGTGATTCGTTCGTTATGTTCGTGCCCGGGATCAGTTCCCGTTATTCTTGTTCTTGCTCCGTTCTCATCGTCGGCTATAAGGCAAGTAACTTGTATTAATTTCTGTTGCAAATATAAGTACTAAATACCACCTGTAGTGTAATTGTGTTCTAGAGATAATTCTTATTCAAAACCCATGTTACATCTTGTTTCTATTGTGTTGATCCGCCCGTAGTTGTCTCATTACACATATGACATGAAATAACTTAGGGATAATCACATCTTGTTGTATACATGCATGTTATTCGTATGATGTCGTATGCTTGCTTGTGCTAGTCATAGTATAACTTGTTGTAGACTTGCTAAATACTCTATACCAGGTTTCTTGGACATATAGTATACCATATTTAACGTTTGGTTATGTTTTGGATGAGTTTCACATAATCTAGTTGATTTATGCTTGAAGGAGATTTCAGTTTTTGTTGCTACCCCGTTTTTTATCAGTATTTTAGATCCTATTAAAGTCAGTATATGAAAATTATTTGTGAATATAAGTTATAGAGAATTTTATCTACTTTCCAGATTTTCTAACAGATCTCAGTTTCAATTTGTGAGTTGCAAGTTATGACTATTTTACTACAGATGTGTTTAAAATTTCAGATTCTGTTTTCTATGAATTCTGCATGGATAATTATTTTTCTACTGATGTTAAAGATAATATTTTGATCTAATATTTTACTGAGTACAACTAGACCTGATTGGGATTAACCCCTAATTTTTTTGGATTTAATTGATAACTTTTATACACTATTCTATACTTGCAAACAACTACTATACTTGCAGAATTTTCATACTGTTCAATAAAGAACCTTAATTTCGAACTGATTCCATTTGCTGTTTATAAAAACTTTGTGAATATGAATTATATCGTACTGTATCTATTTTATCACCCTTTTGATGGATCTGGATTTTGATTTATATTTTGTAAGATATTGTTGTTTTAGTACTGCTGTGTTTATGATTCTAGATTTACAAAACTGTTGTATCTTGCCGCTTTTTGATTTTAATTGAGTATACTATCTATGTTGGAAAATTATGATACTTTATTTCTATTACTAAACATACTAGGGAATACCCCAGATTTTTCGTGGATTTAATTAGTAAGTTTTTATGCTGTTTTCCTGTTTATGAATACAATTTCTGATTTATGATTGAACATGTTTTTTTGGATACAATTCTGTTTTGAGTCTTGTTTTTGTGAAATACCATATGACTTATATATATTTTCTAGATTCGGCCGAGAGTCTATTTTTCATATTTTCTGACGGATCCAGATTTGCACATTTGTAGCAACAGGAATTCTAAATTTGGTGCAGTACTGTCTTGCTGTCCTGAACTAGAATTTTCATTGTTCTATCCTTTTATGTGTTATCTTTCACTTGTACATGTTATCTTTCAGTCTGAACATGTTACTTTTTCATGCCATGTTATTCTTGCCCTGTTTTGTGACACATACATTCCTGTTTGATTAATAATAACGACATAACCAAGTCGGGGTTAAGGGAAAGATCTAGTAGTGGAAAATATAGAAATGTGTACTTAGAAGTAGGCCCATGTTTCCCACCTGTTATGTGTTCATGACTACATGATACACGATCCTGTTTACCTGATTACCTGACTACACACTATTCTATAGGAAGGTGTACTCGGAAGAGGGCCAGTAGGTTCTACCTATACCTGTTTCTGTTCCTGTTTTCCTTATTCCTGAGTACACGACCCTATGGACTCCACTACGAAATCTAAACGCAACTTGTTTGAATGTAGCAATCATGTGGTAAAAACCTGGGACGCACGAAGTGCTACCTAGATAGTAATAATACAAGACTTGACATACATGATACCTGCTACATGATACCTGTTACATGCTTACCTGTACATGTTACCTGTTTACCTGCTTGCATGACACTTGACACCTGATACATGTTACATGTTTACCTGCTGGCTTGACACTTGATACATGTTACCCGTACCTTTTAGTATATCATGTTACTTGATTCTGTTTCCTTATTCATGTTAGTTATCCTGCTTTGTTGACATGCTTATTCCATACTATCTTTGTTTCTGCTGTTACTCTATGTTGTTTATTCTTTTCCATGTACTTGTGCCTGCACTACAAGCGATCGTAACTTGCATTGATGGGCATTTTTTTTTCTTTTTTCTTTTTCTGCAATTTATTAAATTGCAGATCATGGTGACCAGTTGCCTGATGGAGTAGGTGATCTGAGATTCTAGTCCTGGAGTTCTTGCTACTATTATTATTATTTCCTGTTGCTTATTTTGAATAAATGTATCTGTTACTTGGATTATTTTGTATTGGGCAATGTGACCCAGAATTATTGACTTGTTCAGATCTGGTTTATTTGAGATTATTATATTTTGTTTCAAGTAAATTCTGTTGGTATTGATTCATATATGCATGCGTGATTGACTTCTCTTGCTTCCTACTCTGATTATTCCTGTAAAATGTTGTAAAGATCCTGACAGCTTATGGATGATAAAAATCATTCGCTGGACTTAGTCACGTATCCATAATCTGTATTCTCTTTTTGGAAAGCGGGGCGTGACAAATAACAGTTTTAAAATAAAATTTCATACAGAATACATATAGTTCAGAATCTGGAAAATACGATATGTATGTACTAAAACGGCAATAACTCATGCATCAAAACTCGGAATTCAGATCCGTCGAAAGTTCTGGAAACTAGAAATCAGAGGCTACAAATTATGTTCACAAAATTATTTATTTTACTGATGTTAACGAGGTCGAAATTACTGTACAAATTAGGACAGCAACAAAACAAAAGTTCTTTTCGGCATTTTATCAAACAACTTAACTACAAATAGGGGTGTAAAATGAACAGGACGTTCTGTCGTCCGTCTGAGTCCGACTCGAGAAATGGTCCGACCGTGGACCGTCCGAACTGTTATACGAACCGATCCTGAACAAATTATTCAGTTTGATTCTTTACCGAGCTCGAGCCGAACATAAGTTCGTCCGAATATAATTGCGGTCCGATGCTTTACCGAACCGAGTTCGGACTATAAAAATTCTGTCCGACCTAGACCGAGCTGGACATAAGCCCGTCTGAATAGAATTTCGGTTCGAGCTTGAACATATGCCTATCCGATCTCGTCCGGTCCAATTTACAGCCCTAACTACAAATAGTCCATCTAAATGTCATACAAAGCATGGTATATGGGTGGTTACTCAACTCAGCATGGCATGTGAATAAACAGTCTATAATGAGATAATACATCCAACATTCGGTGTGCCACAAACAACATACAGTGAAGATGTCATCTAACCTAATTGTTTTCATGCAACGGGTGTCGACTATTGTAACTACTCATGATCAAGAGATGATGTCAACAGTTAACCTAACCAAATAGGATCATCATGAAAGTACAAATATTTTCATACTAGATTACTTACGGTATTAACTTGTATGACAAAAAGAACACATACAAGCTACTTGCCTGTTACGAAGATGACGGGATGAAGAACAGAATAACAGGAACGGATCCCAAACAACGAACACACGAACGAGAGACGAGAGACGAGATCCAACACCACCGAAACATGTGCACCTGAGACTTACGCGTTCACCCACACTCAAAGAGACAGCGCACAACAGCGAGAGTGGACGGTAGCAGTCACAGCAAGGGCGGTGGTCTGGGTGAGGGGACAACAGCGCACTCCGGCATTGTCGACCAAAGCAGAGATGACGGCAGCGATAACGGCTAGGCGGCGCGCAGCTGAACGTTGCGACTGTGCGACCCGAACAGACGACGGCAGGGAGCAGCGGGGGATCGGGAAGAGGAGAGGGGTCGGGGCTGCTGCGGGGTGGTCTGTCGCTGGCGATTAGAGAAGAACGACGACAACGAAGGGTAGAGGAGGGCGGGGTAGGGGAGAGAGAGAGGGTGACTGCTAGAGAGAGAGAGAGAGAGATTTAGGGTTTGGTAATCAGGGTTAGGGTTCAATTAGGGTGTTTATATAGGGACAATATGGGTTTGGGTGAACTGGGTAGTATCCAATAGGGTATAGAGAATCCAATAAGAGACAATTAGGCCATGAAATAGGTTTAAACAATAGACAAGATCAAGAACAAATTGTAGGCCAAATAAATGAGAATAAAAAGCTGAATCAATGCAAAATGAATCACAAGAGAGAGAACAATGCACCATACAAATGGAATGAAACTAAATACAACCGAAAATAAAATAAAAAATCAAGATTTTAAAAAATATATATAATTAAAAATACAAATATGAGCAATAGGGAGGGGTTACATAAAAAAGCAGACGAACTGCACTGCTCGATCTTGGCAGAAATCTTGAGGAGATCTCACAACTGCCTGTGGGCCAACTACAGGCCCATCACCCAAATCCAACCCGATGTGGACCAGGTCGCATCCCTTAATCAGGGGACCTGAGAATATTCGCTAACCAGGTTCTCACACCTATACAGACCTACCTTTGCATCGGAGATCTGTCATCGGGAATCCTCCCGGTGTTTTACACTTTTTGTAGATTTTCGACATTGGTCGAACCACCCAGATTCACCACATCCATCACATCAGCCTCACATCAGAGTCAGATCAGCGACCGAGATCTAAGTTTTCTTTTTCCCAAAAGAATTCATATTATCTGTTGCTCCCACACCTGAAAACAAACAGCATCAACCTATACCTCTTTCTCTGTCTCTTCTGGAATCTGAGGCATATCCTCGACCGGAGCGATATTCTTTGTTTTTGAGAAATTAAATCTTTGGTTCAAGACATCTTCCAGACCGTCATGAACTCTCTCTACATGTGTTGCTTCTTGAGGAGCTGCTTCATTAAGAGAATCATGAGCTCTCTCTACAGGAGCTATTTCTCCAGGAGCATTAGGGTGTGTTATGTTTATTCAATCTTCTGTTTGGGGGAGCTGAATCTTTAGAACCTTTAGGTCTTCCACGTTTTTTATGTGGAACTGTGTCATTTGCTACTTTTTTTGTTGTCTGGGTATTTCAATAATTCACGACGTTCTTCTGGAACAAGGCCTCTATCTTCTTTTTTATCTCCCCCTAACAGTGGGAATTTTTCTCATTGAAATAGAATGCTCAATTTCTATTCCTAAGGGTATACAAAAATTATTGAAGGTTTGTGAGGTAAATTCAGCTGCATTGTCTAGTCTTATTGATTTGATAGCTTATTCAGATAAATGGATGATTTGGGTAAATCGACTAGAAAAATGCGTTCGAATTGAAGCATCAAGTAATACCATAAAGTATCTAAAAATGCAATAAACTAAGCTATTGATCATCCCCAAAAAATTATACAGATGTCAAGTTTATGTTTTCTTGTTCCTCAAGATCCTCGTCAATGAGGTCATCATTTTCTAGGTCAAGGATGACATTTGCTTCAATCTTTTGTATTTTATGATATTTAGCCACCACTTTTTTTGATGCACGATGGGTGTGGGACCAATGACCTTCACGCCTACACTTGAAGCATGTATCATTTGGTTCTCTATCACTTGAAGAGGGCTGCTGTTGTCTTTGATTTTTAGGATGCTTCTTCTTTTTCTTCTGCTACTCATTCTATCTACCACTGATGGGGTGACTCCCTCGGTCCTAGTAGCGAAGATTGATCTATTCGTTTCTTGCTGCTGGGAAGATGCCGGCTCTCTGGTGGTCATATCTATCCTTCACGGATTCCCACAGAGTTTTTGGATCCTCTATTGTAAGATACTCATTCTTCAAATCTGTATGAGGATGGTGACGTAAAAAAAATCGTCGCTTTAGCCATATCTATAGGACTAATAGTCTTCTCTGCTGGAGGAGTACCCAGCATGTGTACTAGATCTACGGAGCTGAGATGACCTACGTTTGAAAGTATGTGTACTAGATCTAATAGCCCACTTATGAAAGTATTCATCAAACTAACCCACTTTCAAAATTATTTACCAAATTGACCTACTTACTATCTGGGATAGCGAGTCTAGTTCAACAGACCTCGCTATCTCGGATAGCGAGTGTAGGTGTATGCATTTTAGGTAGAAATTGCGTGTTTAAAATTTCTCTGAAAATTTGAGTACAACTACACTTGCTATCTGAGATAGCGAGATCAGTTGAGGTCAGTTGAACTATACTCGCTATCTAAGATAGCGAGTATAACTAGATAGCGGGTATAGTTATATATATTTCTGGTAGAAATTACTTATTCAAAATTTCTCTGAAAAAATGAGTACAACTGCACTCGCTATCTGAGATAGCGAGTTCATTTGAACTAGACTCGCTATCTGAGATAGCAGGTGTAATTGTATGCATTTCATGTTCAAAATTTCTCTGAAAAATAAGTACAAGTACACTCTCTATATGAGATAGTGAATTCATTTGAAATATACTCGCTATCTTAGATAGCGAGTATAGCTGTATATATTTTATGTTCAAAATTTCTCTGAAAAAATGAGTAACACTAACTCGCTATCTGAGATATCGAATCTAGTTCAAATGAACTCGTTATCTCAGATAGCGAGTATAGTTATATACATTTTAGGTAGAAATTACATATTCAAAATTTTTCCAACTACACTTGCTGTTTGAAATAACAAATATGCCAATTTTGTAAATAGTTTTGAAAGTAGATCGGTTTGGTTAATACTTTCAAAAAGTGGGTCAGATTGGGGAAAAAAATCGTTTTACTCTGGGGTTGTTCAACCCCTAGCACTGCCTATAGTAAACTACATGTGCTCACTCTCCGATGCAGAAAATTTTTATTGCTCATGTTCCTAGGAAATTTGGCAATGAAATGAGAACGAGTCCTTCATGCAATTGTGACCACTGCATTATTGAAAAGAAAATACAAAAACTGATTTGTACATATGAAGCGCAGATAACAAGAGGTCTAGTATCTAGGGATGGCAACTGGGCCGGGTCAACCGGCGACCCACCCGCGACCCGGCCCGCGAATCCGGCCCAGGTTAGCAAATTGGCGGGTTGAGGGTCGAACCCGGTGAACAGTACCGGGTCGACCCGGGTCGCAAATAACGCGAATTGAACCCGCGAAACCCGGCCCACGAACCCGTTAAGCTCGCGAATTCAACCCGCTAACCCGCGGGTCGACCCACGGGTTCCGACCCGTTCGACCCGTACGGGTCGAATGTTGACCCGCGGCGGGTCGAACGGTCGAAAAAAACCCCCCCTCTGTCCAGAGCCATTCCGAACGGCTCTTTGAGCCGTTATTTTGTTTTTTTTTAGTTTTTTTTAGTTTTTTTCCCACATATTGGGCCTATAAATATCCCCAAAATTCTCATTATTACTCTCTTACTCTCTCTACTATTATACATCATTTGTAAAGATTTTTTCAACAATTGTAGTATTCATCAAACAAGTCTACAACGAGGCATATACACGATCAAATTTCGGTCGTATCGGAATCAAAATTCAACGTCTTCAACGTCTTCAACTCTCTTCAACCCTCGTCAAATCTACTTCAACCTCTCCTCAACTCTTCAATTGCAGAATTGGCAAAACGCTTCTCCATCTTTTCTATTCTATTCTTATTTTCACGGTTTTTTTTATATACGCGTATTCGACGGTGAACGGTATCAAAATTTCATATCTTTCTCGTTATATTTTTTTTTTGCGTTGTAGTTAAAATTATTGTTCGTTTTTTGAACTTCTCTATCTCAACCCTCTTGTTTTTTAGATTTTTTTTTGTATAATTCACCGTTCCTACATTGTATTTTTTTTTTACATACTTTAGCACATTACTACATTATGTCTTGATCATGCGGTAGCGGTCGTAGCGGGCAAGATTCCTCCTCTTCCCGTAGACCACCAATTGTCCCAACTAGTGAGCCCGCCCAAGAATACCATGATCCTCCTATGGAACAATGGGGTACACACGACGTTGTTGTAGGTGACATACAATTGGAAGAAGAAGAAGAAGAACAACAACCAACCGAAACCACACAACCCCGTAGTAGTAGGAAAAGTAGAGGAGAAACTAGCGATTGGCATAAGTTTTATGATTATATCCCGGACGAACATACTCCGGGTATAGGTTTGAAAGTTTGTAAAACATGTGGTAAAATATACAAATTCAAGAGGGGTGACGGCACCGGTATAATTAGTAGGCACATCCAACATAATCATAAAGAACTTTTTGATCAAATACAAGGCCAACAAAAAATCAACCCTAGGACCGGTCTAGTTGATAGCCACTCTTATGATCCCGATCTTGTTCGCCGGGAAATGGCCCGATTAGTCATTAAGGAAGAGTTACCATTTTCCTATCCCGAGAGTAGGAACTTGGAAAATTTTAATCGAACGGCCTTAAACCCTCATTTTAAAAGAATTCCGAGAAATACTTGCAAATCGGATTGTTTTAAAATGTACATTGAAATGAAGGACTCTTTGATTGCAATTTTATGGAGTTTAACTTGTAGGGTTAGTTTAACTTCGGATTGTTGGACGGGTGTCAACAATATTTCAACGATGGGAATAACCTGTCATTGGATCGACAATGATTGGATTCTACAAAAAAGAATCATATCACTTGCGGCGTTGCCGTATCCCCATAGTGGCGCTGAAATAGCAAATCGTATTATAGAAATTTGTGATATTTTTCATATTCGCGATAAAATTATGGCTATTAGTTTTGATAATGCATCTAACAACAATGTAGCAATTACTACTTTAAAATCTGTATTAAACCCTCCATCTGACAATATTTTTCATGTTAGATGTGCATGTCATATTATAAATTTATGTGTTCAAGATGCATTAAGAATAGCTGATCCATATATAGTTAAAATTAGAAATTGTGTACATTTCATTGCATTAAGTCCAAGCATTTTACAAGAATGGAAAGCTTGGTGTAGGGTTAGAAATGTTCATTTTAGAAGATTTCCAAAGGATGTTAGACACCGATGGAATTCTACTTTTGATTTACTAAATATTGTCACCGAATATAAAGCAGTTGTAAATGATTTTTGTATCCCAAAAAATATGCACAATTTTGAAATGACTCCCCCCGATTGGTTTTTTGCCGAATCTTTGTTGAAATTTTTAGAACCTTTTAAAACCGCAACTTTAAAATTTTCAAAAACATATGAATCTACTTCTAGTAGCATTTTTATTGAATTAGTTAGCTTGATGCAAATATTTAACGAAATGTTAAATGATCCCTATATTAGTGACATTGTAAAGCCTGCATTTCAAAAATTTTTGAAGTATTATTTTCCTCCTCCTATGTTGATTTGTGTTGCTACTGTTATGGATCCTCGTATCAAATTAGAAGGTACGAAGAGTTTGATAGAAATATTTTTTGCATTACTTGAGGAACATATAGAATTAGTAACTAATTGCGCTACTTTTTTAGTTCAGTTTGAATCTACGTTAAATAACTTGTATGATTATTATGATAGACGTTTTGTTTCTAGTAGTACAACTTCTAGAGTTAGTTCTTCTTCTGGTAGTTCTAAAGGTAAGGGTAAAAGTAGAATTGGTGATAGAATATTTAATTTACTTGAACAAATTAAATCAAAAAAACCTAGGACTAATCAACCAAATGAATTAAATTGGTATAACCAACAAGATTCTGAGCCTTCTACTTCTCCACTAGATATTTTACAATGGTTGAAAGACCATGAATACACATTTAGTATTATGTCAATTATGGCTAAAGATTTACTAACTCCTCCTGTCTCTATAGTTGCTTTTGAGAGTGCATTTTCTACAAGTGGCAGGGTTCTAACTGATTACAGGAATCGCTTGAAGCCCGAAATGTTAGAAATGCTCGTTTGCACAGAAAATTGGCTGAAGGCTGAAGATAGGACACAAGGGAAAGCACTATCAAGTTCCACAAGTGGGAGCAACTCGCCCGAAGAAGTAGAACAACAACAACAACAACAACAATAGCTTTGCTTGTTATGTTGCATTAGAAAACTTGTAGTCAATTAAAATTGTATATAAGAAATATGTTATTGTATAAAACTTATTTGTGAATTGAATTCTTCATTTCATTAGAAATTGTTAAAATTGTATAACTTAAATTCATATGAATAATATTTCAAAATTTGTTGTCAATTTCACTCTTTCAATCTTATTATTATTATTACGATTTTTATTGTTTATTAGTATTTTTACTTACTAAGTATTATTATTATTATTATTATTATTATTATTATTTTAAGCTACAAAAAAAAATAAAAAAAATTCTAACCCAACTTAAACGGGCCAACCCGCGGGTCGACCCGGCCCAACCCGGGTTGAACCCTAAAGGGTTCACGGGTTAGGCGGGCCACCCAAAAAAAATTTCAGCCCGGCCCGGACCGGCCCAGATAAGTGGGAAACCCGGCCCGAGCCCGCCCCCCATCCGTGCCAACCCGTACGGGTTGGGCCCGGCCCGGCCCACTCGACCCGTTCGTCAACCCTACTAGTATCATTAGCGAATTGTCACATCTATAACTGTTCAACGTTCATGTAGCAATAGCAATTCAGAATTTTTTCCCATAGTGTCCTACTCTTTCAAAGTTTTTCCAAACTGTCCTACTTTTTAAAAAAATTTTCAAACTGCCTCACTGAAAAAGCAAGTATGGTTAAAACCTCATCGCTTTTTCAGAAAGCAAGTGTGAGGCTTTTGATTTTCGAAAGCCTGCACTTGCTTTATGAAAAAGCAATTGGGTTTTAACCACACTCGCTGTCTCAAAAAGCTAGTGTCACTTAGTTCATATCAATTAGTCACTCAGGCCTTATTGGTTAGTGGGTGCGTTTTAGGACTGTTACTGTTCATGGGGTTGTTGGGTCTGGGTTCGAATCTGGCATTTCCCACTTTTATTTTTTAATTCGTTTTTTTTGAGTTTTTGGTGAAATAAAACTTAGGAAAAAATATCATAATTCCTTATAAATTAATTAGATCTAATAAGAAGAATTTATTTGGCATTTTGTTTGAGTTGGAAAGGTTTTGAGTAAGCAGACTCACAACAACTCTGTACAAAAATTAGTACAAAAATATTGTGGGTTTAGATGAAGTCTAGCAACCTGCTGACACGAAGTAGTTGTTGTAAGAATCATGAATTCACTATGCATGAACGCATGCTATCACAATCGATATTCTACGTCGATATTTTGGCACTCGAATATGCCAACATGACATAGAATACGCCAACGTGACTAGATTATTATCCAAATCTTGAACGGATAACACTGGAATATGCCAACTTGACAGGGATAGTGAATTTTTAACAGAACATGCAAATCACATAGAGACAATATGTTCAGAGCATTAACTTAAAAACTGACTAGAATTTCTTCTTCATTCATGTTAAACTGAGGGCGAAAATCAATCATATTACATGAAGGAAATGTTTCCATATAAATGCACTTGGAAATTAGAACCGTGGATGATGTATGTGATGTGATTCTTCGACCCAAATCGTTGCTATGTATGTGATGTGATTCACTTGGAAATTTAGTTTAATCCTTATTATATTTCTTCAGGTAGTGCTTGTGATTTATTGCTTATTTTTGGTATATGACTACAATGATTTAGAGCCAAATTCATGAGAATGGATGCTTTCACAAAAGCCTTGACCATATATACACAGTGTATACTATTTTTGTGGATTCTATTTGCTAAAAAATATATTTATGTGGTTGGGGCGAGGCCGCCATAGACCTCTGATTTATGGTTGACCCGAATTGGTTGTTATGGCACTAAAATTAAGCCAAGAAAAGACTTGTTCTACTACCATTATTTGGCAATATATAGGAAAATCACAGTTCTGGTTCAATTCTCTGTTTTGACCTACATTTTTGGGTAATTTGGTAGTCATTTCATTTGCCAATTTGGTGGTTAATATACAAAAACATTTAATGAACATGTAACAATTTGGGTTGAAGAATCACATCACATACATCATCCATGCTTCTAATTTCCAAGTGCATTTATATGGAAACATTTCCTTCATGCAATATGATTGACTTTCGCCTTCAGTTTAACATGAATGAAGAAGAAATTCTAGTAAGTTTTTAAGTTAAAGCTCTGAACATATTGTCTTTATGTGATTTGCATGTTCTGTTAAAAATTCACTATCCCTGTTAAGTTGGCATATTCCAGTGTTATCCGCTCAAGATTTGGATAATAATCCACTCATGTTGGCGTATTCTGTGTCATGTTGGCATATTCTAGTGCCAAAATATCTACGTAGAACATCGATTGTGACAGCATGCGTTCATGCATAGTGAATTCATGATTCTTACAACAACTACTTCGTGTCAGCAGGTTGCTAGACTTCATCTAAACCCACAATATTTTTCTACTAACTTTTGTACAGAGCTGTTGTGAGTCTGCTTACTCAAAATCTTTCCAACTCAAACAAAATGCCAAATAAATTCTTCTTATAAGATCTAATTAATTTATAAGGAATTATAATATTTTTTCCAACTTTTATTTCACCAAAAAAAAAAACGAATTAAAAAAATAAAAGTGGGAAATGCCAGATTCGAACCCAAACCCACCAGCCTCATGAACAGTAACAGCCCTAAAATGCACTCACTAACCAATATGACCTAAGTGACTAATTGATATGAACTAAGTGACACTCACTTTTTGAGAATGCGAGTGTGGTTAAAACCCAAATCACTTTTTCAGAAAGCGAGTGCAGGCTTTCGAAAATCAAAAGCCTCACACTCGCTTTCTGAAAAAGTGATGAGGTTTTAACCATACTCGCTTTTTCAGAAAGCGAGTGAGGCAGTTTTGGAATTTTAAAAATAGTATGGCTGTTTGAGAAAAACTTTCAGAGTTTGAGAAAAACTTTCAAAAAGTGGGACAGTTTGGGAAAAAATTCAGCAATTCAATGGTTACGTATGATGCAAGCATTTCGTACATTCTAAGGTGGTTGATGCGGTTTGTTTTTGGGGGGTGTGGCTGCACCAGGTGTGAGTTCTTCTCGATTTCTATTTTTGCGGAACCTTTCGTGCGGACGATGGCCCCGACCCTCAGCCGGGGGAACAGCTCGGGAGCAGGCGGGAGTGAGGTGAAGGTTGGATGCTCAATTCGGATCTAGAGGCTCGGCTCGGATCTGGACGCTCGGATCTTGAGCTCTTGTGTACCTGCACTCGGTCTAAAACACCGGGGTTGGTCCTGGTGGTAGACCCTCCGACAATCTAGTCAGCTACTGGAAGAGAGCAACAGTAACTAAGGTTTGAGAGGGGAAGGATTGATTACCTCTGGAAGGAGTAGAGGGTCTGGTATTTATAGCAGAAGTCAACCGGATCTGGACCCGTTTGGGGCCGGATCTGGACCCGGTTGCCCGTGGGCCTGGCGTGGCAAAAGCCCAAGCGATATAGGACTGACGTGGCAGAGACCTGGGTAGTTTCCAAGCTGACGTGGTAGAGACCTAGGTGGTTTCCAAGCTGACGTGGTAGACCCAGAGGATCTGGCAGTACACGCTTTTTGAGGGGATCCTGTGGCCCAGGAGGGGCCATGTCATCTGACCCATATCAGGAGCCCCCACTCCTGGAGGGCTGGGTGACCCAGCCGTGTAGGAGTGGTTCTTTGCCTATGTAGGAATAGCAGGGCAGTGTGTATGGCGAGAATAGGATCTGTATCTTCCAGAAGAGGCCAGGGGGGTTAGGGTGAAGGGATCCCCTATCGGAGTCGTGCGGAGTGCTGGGCGCAGAAGAGTCGGAGCTCGGCTTTCCGAGCATCGAGGGTCAGTAGGCGAGCCCCTCACTTGTTGGAAAAGCAAGGGGACGCCAAGGTCTGTCGAGTAGGGGGACTTCTTGCCAAGCATCGAGGGTCGACAGATGAGCCCCTCACTGGTTGGAAAAGCAAGGGGACGTCGAGATCTGTTGCGTAGGGGGGTCTTCTTGCTGAGCGTCGGGGGTCGGCAGACGAGCCCCTCACTGGTTGGAATAGAGGAGGATTATGGGGCTCGGGGTGCTATCCGTGCTCCGAGCCTCCTATGAAATGGAGGGTTTTGGGGCTCGCGGTGCGATCCGAGCTCCGAACCTCCTGTGAAAGAGAGGAGGATTTTGGGGCTCGTGGTGCGATCCGAGCTCCGAGCCTCCTGTGAAATAGAGGATGATTTTGCGGCTCGCGGTGCGATCCGAGCTCCGAGCCTCCTGTGAAAGAGAGGAGGATTTTGGGGCTCGCGGTGTGTTCCGAGCTCCGAGCCTCCTGTGAAGAGAGGATGATTTTGGGGCTCGCGGTGCCATCCGAGCTCCGAGCCTCAAAACTTGGTAATGGTGGCCGAACGAAATCTAATGATTTCATTTCATTTAATGCTATGGGCACAGGAGCCTTTGTGGTTCGTGGTGACCTTCGAGCACCGAGCCCCAAGCTTGTTTGGAGAAGCTTCGGTGGCTCGCGAGGCCATCCGAGCGTCGACCTTCTGAACTTATTGGAAAAGCTGGCTTGTTGGAAAAGCCTGAGGGCATTGGAGTTATTTCGTGTCAACTGCTGACGTCATGTGCAGGAGAATCGAAGCGGCTTTAGATCCTAGCGGCCATTGGATTTTGATGATTAAGATCCAATGGCCAGATCTTTTCGTGAAAATCGAGATGTTCCTTTCTATATTATAAATCTCCCCCCCCCCCCACTTTTCTTTCCTTCATTCCTTTACTTGTATTTTTCAACTTTCAGGAACAGGGTTTCACTTGCTGTCGGCGACCATTTTCCGGTGATCCACCTGTAAGCGTGATACTTCAGGTTAGTATTTCTGACTCGTAATGTCGCGCTCTCATCCGGCTCCGAGGCAAGCTCGCCAGGCCGTTCTGAGAAGAAAGCTGAGTCCTCGGAGACGTCTTGGTCCTTGGGCGACTATGGGATTAAAGAGGAGGTTCTGTCCGATCCAGGGTCAGAAGGTGGCGATGATGTGGCCTTCGTCATGCAACCCTTGAGATCCCGTAGGCCGGGGAAGGAGCCCATGGAGGAGGGCGAGGCGAAAGAGGAAGAGGAGGGTGATGAGGAGCAGGATCCCGAGGGAGAGGGTGCGGTTGAGGACGAGGACAATGATGAGGAGGAGTAGGATCCCGAGGGAGAGGGTGCTGTTGAGGACGAGGAAGACTTCGAGGGGAATCAGAGGGAGCCCAATCGGGGCACCGGGGAGGACGATGCTCGAGGAGATGCTGGGGGAGGCACCGCTGGAGGGGTAGCCGAGGGCTAGGGTGATCTCCCCCCTCTGCCACCTTTGTCGACAACGTCTCCTGAGAGGAAGGCTCGTCCTCGTAGGAAGAAGAGAAAGCTGAGTCTTCCGGATAGCCCCCCTCCACCGGATAAGTATGCTCCTAGACCGGGGTTCGAGTTCGCCCCGGCCACCTTCAGAAATTCGGGGTCGATTAGGATGTATCCTGACGACGTTACCGATCTCGATCCTCTCCCTTTCGTGCCGGGTGACGAGAGTAGGGTGAAGATCAGGATGGATGGCATTCAATGCATCTTGGGGCGGACTACCTGCACATCTTGAGGACGGCCTACTTCATCCCCAAGGAGTTCTGTAGCGCCCCGAATTTCTAATATAATATCTTAGAAATACATGGCACAATTCCCAACATCAACTTCAATGTAATATTAAACACAACCAAACACCAATAAAATTTTCAACTTTCATTACAATAATCGTTTACATAGCACAGTGGAATACAATAAATCTTAAATCACAATTCTCTTTTCTTTACAACAATTTACAATTACATAAGTCACTATATAAATGGAACTCAAGCATCCAATCCGAGCCTTAAGAAATCACCTGTAAAATATGAGGCTAGAGATAACCCTAACCCCCAAAACTAAAGGGGTCAGCCATAAAGGTGTGAGTGACATAAAAACAAACATTATAAATAAACATTAAGCATGGTTTCATAAACAACATGTGATAAACAAGAATACATAAAATATGACGTAGCAAGAAAATATGTAAACATCAAGTGAAGCTCAACTAAGTGTCAAGTGTAGAAAACAGAAAAACACATGCATGAAACCAAATCAAGAAAACACAATTCTATATGCTCACTCTCTAATGCGTACTTGTCGGAGTCTATGCATCCCACTCTACATAGGTCTGGTGCAAGCCCTTAACGTCTCCACATTATAGGGTTTAATCCCCCGCTATGCAACTAATCCTATCACGATGACTACTACGAGATAAAAATAAAGTGTGAGTATTAGCCCATGCCCCGATAATTTCGGAGATCAATCTCTATCCACAGATAATTTCGGAGACTATTTCACTCACACCTGGGAATCTTCGAGAATACCCCACACCGCAAGCAATGGCACCTCATCACACGAATACCACATGTGCGTCGCCTCGACTCCGATAATTTCGGAGATCAATCCCACACCACAGGTAATTCCGGAGACTATTTCACTCACACCTGGATAATTCTGGGGATTATCTCACACCGCAAGCCATACTGAGGTCCATAACTCATGTTCTCGTTCATCATATCACCACTAGTGTTTGTCCTTATCATTTAGGTTATTTAATTACTTAACGAATCTCCTAGAGTTGGTGTACCCTACCGGACTTAACTCAACCATCTGAACAACTAAAATGCCTCAACAGGCCCAAACATAAATAACTCTACTGCAGGTATACTAGGGTCACACACACCCTCTAGAGACTCAAACTCAAATATCCAAACCAACCTTCTAACATAAATTGCTCAACTTAACATCTTGAAACATATAAGCAATAGACGGGAAAGTGTAGAATAGTACGTTATAGATCAAAACATTTAAAGAATAGATCGTTTGAAAGATCATTCAAAATTATAAGAATACATCAATATTAGTCGACTAATAACAAGAGTAAGTCGACTGTCCAGAAAGAGAATTTCATGGTCTTAAGAAAAATAAACTAAGTCTTATAAGTCGACTTGTAAAAGTCATAGGTCGACTGTCCAGATAGAAAATCCAATAATCTTTAAGAAATTATTCTAAGTATAGTAGTCGACTGAAAAGGGAATAGGTCGACTGTCTAGAGGGAAATTTACAATGACTTTAAAAAATATAATTCTAAGTGTACCAGTCGACTGTAAAAGGTATAGGTCGGCTGTCCAGAAAGAAATTTCGAGAAAACTAAAGAACATAGCAGTCGGGTCGTATCAGTCGACTGAGGATTCACGACAGTCGATTGTCGGCCTTCAGTCTGTAGTATTTTGGTTGTGCACAATTCAACCGATACGTAGTTTTACTTTATGAAAACGATTTCGATAAAAACTTATTTCTTATATAACCAAATATAACTGGTAGGACATATAATAGTCCATAAAACTAAATCAAATTGCTTGAATTCATGAAAATAGAGATTTTGTTGATTCTTTCAATTAATACATGGATTGTGAATATAATAAAAATTAGAGTTTCTTACAAAATTCATTGTTCACTGAAATAGTTCGGATTCAGATCCAAACCATACAAATATCAAAATGTCAAAGAATCCCCAATTTGGGTATATCTCCTCAACTCAACTATTTTCTCAAATTTCAATTTTTCATGACATGATCTCTTGATTCATAACTCTTCCATTCAAATTTCTCAAAAACTGAATTTCTACCATAACTCATAACCATAATCAAATTTGTAATCACATACCACTCGGGTTTCTCAAGATCAAATCATTCTTCCATCCAATCCATTATTTTCATAGTCATACTCAAACCCTAATCATGCTTTCTAGCAATAAAGTTCAATTTCCAAGATCCATTAAACATTCATAGATCAAACAACCAATTTTACCACTCACATAAATAAACAATCAACCAATCAATTACTCACATACAACATACACAAAATAAAAGAAAAAAAAAACAAACATGTCACTCACATACAACATTCAAAGAACAAACAAAACAATTATATCACTCACATTAAATGAAGAAATCCCTTGATAAGAAGCCTTTCCTTCGCGAGATCCAAAATCTTCTTCCAAATCCTCCAAAAATAAGAAAAATCAATGTTGTGCAGCGAAAGATGGCTGCGTTTCTTTTTAAATACCCGGAAAAGAAGTTTTAGGGTTTCTAGACACTTTTGCAAATTAACCCCTTGAAAATACAACTTTACATAAATAGATCCCTATATTTGGAAAGTCGATAAGATCATTTAAATTGAGATTTAACAGCAAAATAGACACCTTAAATCCAACCGGCACTGTTGAAAAGTCCAGAAAATAGTTTTGCACTTTCACCTTTCAAAATGACAATTTTGCAAAAAGATCATTCTTTTTCATAAAATTTGCAAATAGATCCAATAAATGTCAGAAAAATCTGGAAAAATTACAAATAAATCCCAAATAATAAATAATGATTTTCCAAGAAGAAATTTTAGCCTTTGAACTTCTCAAGAAAATATTTGCACGTGTTTCGCACGTGTAAAAGATAAATTTCCAGGAAAATATTTATTAAATCTCCAAAAATCATTTTAATTCATTATAAACATTTAAAAATACGGGGTACTACAAGTTTGAACTTCTGATCCCGAGCCTCGGTATTTGCCTAACTATTGCTCTCGCGCCGGGTTACTGTATTTTCCCCGAGGATGCTTTTATCTCGGGGCTTAGGCTGCCTCTGCACCTCTTCATTGAAAGGGTCTTGAATTGGGCGAGGCTAAGCCCGATGCAGTACGGCCTCAACTCTTGGAAGCACTTGGTCTGCTTTATCTTGAAGTGCCAAGAGAAGGGGGTCAAGCTGAGGCTGTCGTACTTCCGTGCTATCTTGGGGATTAGCTCGTTGGACGATGCGGAGGAAATCTTCTACTTCTTGCCTAGGCCTCATAAGAAGGTGATGCACGGCCATCCGGACTCCATCAAAGGGTGGAAAGAGAAGTATTTTATAGTCCGGAGCGAGAAGCCTTGGGGATCCCATACGCTTGGAACATTTTCAAGCCAAATAATAAGCCTCGGAAGCATAGCGAGTTGATGGAGAAAGAGTGGGCGAAGGTGGAGAAGATCGTTGGGGGGCACAGCATAGGGTGGCCCCAAGTGATGGAACTGCACTTGGCCCAAGCCGGACTGAGCCTAGCCGATCCTAGTATGTTTTCGTTCTGTATTTTCCTATCTTTCTGCCTTCGCGTTAACATTTGGCTCTCTTCTTCTATTTTGCAGAGATGACTTCCAAGCAGCTTGACAGCAGGCAGGCCTTTTTGGCCGTTGCTGCCCAGAGGAGGGCTGAGAAGGAAAAGTAGGCAAAGCAGGATTCGGCGGTTGCTCAGGTCGTGGGGTCCAGCAAGGGATCGACCTCGGAGACCGTGGAGCCGTCCTCGAAGAGATCCAAGAAGCACCACCATATGCCGAGGGCGTCTAGGGAAGCGGGGGGAGCTCGGGTAGCAAGAAAACTTCCGAGGTCCCGGAGCAGAGGCCTCCCCCCCGGCCAACAGCCGAGCAGATGGTTGGACAACAGAGGCTCAGGCCACATGCCCCGATTGGTCAGTCTTCGTAGGGGATTCCCTGCTTGAGGATCTCGTGGCCATTGAGGTGGTCAGGAACCTGGCCACCGAGCGAGATCGCATGGCACTGGCGGTGTAGACATCCGAGATGTCCTTCTTGCGGTGGTCTCAGGCACAGCTCTCGGTGAGTGTTTGTACCATGGTATTGAGTTTAGATTCTAAGATTTCTTCTAATTTTTTCTTCCTCGGATAGGCGATACTTCATGGGCAGCACTTTCAGAAGTGCTCGGAGAAAGGAGGTCCTCATCGAGAGGAAGAACGCGGAGAAGTATCTCCGCAAATTGAACAAGGCGACGGACGATCTAAAGGAGGCTCAGAGCATTGAGGCCGTCTATAAGGCCCAGATGGTCTCGATAATCGTGCACCATAAGAAAAATGTGGATCGCCTCAATGAGAAGGCCCGGGTGGAATCTGATAAGGCGCGGAAGGCCATGGAGGAGGCGGAGATCACTATGGCAGATGCCCTGATCCTGGCGCAGGACGAGGCATATGACCGGGCCAAGGAGCATTTCTGGTTGATCTATCCGGACAAGAGGGTCGACCACCTTCACTACAACTGGCAGCCCGAGCATCTGATAACACCCGTTGGCGAGAAGATGGGGGATCCCCACCAAGAGGAGGTCGGGGGCGACCCTGCTGACGAAGAGGTGCCACCTCCCCCTCATGCATAGTTTAGGTTTTTTTCTTTTTTGATTTTGTAGATGCCTTGCGCGGACTGGCCACCGCATTTTGTAGCACAATAATTTTGAAACTAATGAAAGATAATTTTTTGGCCGATGCTCCATGATTTGTGCTTCTTTAGTCTCTTTTGTGACTTGTTGTTTTTCCTGTCTTTTTGATAGACGCATGGGGTCTTGGGTGCCGACCCTATTTCCGCCGAGGCCTCCTTGGTCTGAGTCGGGTCGGAGGCCATGGAGGCGGCTTTGGCTCGCCAACAAAAACAGGTTTGGGACCGAGCGGCCGTGGTGAATTATTTCATGAACAAGTCTAGGGAGCTCAGCTTGGAGGTTGCTCATCTGAGGAAAGTCATAGCCGACCGGGACTGGTGGGTAATCGAGACGAACTGGTCGATCTCGGATGCTTCTAGCGGGCAGTTGGCTTCGGAGTCATTTCTTCGTGAGGCCGTTGTTGAGAAAGAGTTGGAGATATGTAGGCTGAAGCTGGTGCTAGGCACCGGTTTGATCGAGGAGGCGAGCAATTCGGTATTAGGACCGTCTCCAACCTTTTTATTAGAGGGGGCCCTGCCTGAAGATGCAGAATGCTCAGTCGCGGGAGAGCCTTCCCCGGTCGGGCCGGCCGAGCGTGAGAAGGAAATTGAAGGAAGCGCCGAATTTGAATTTTAAGCCGAGCATAAGTGATTTGTAAGCTTTTCATTGTATTAGTGCCGTCGTTACCGGCGTGCGATAAGTAATAAAAAAAAAGTCCCGACTTCTTTAACCTTGACAATTTTATTGAGTGAGGATTGTTGCCGGGCTCGACCTTGTAAAGGGTCACCACCAAGGGGAAAGACCATATGGTGACTTTTGGGCAGGCAATGCATAATTAATGGCATTTCGCCTCCCGATAGGCATTCATGGCGACGTTTCGCCTCCCGATAAGCATTAATGGAGACGTTTTGCCTTCTATCGTGTGGGCTTCCCAGATGCAATCACTGCACTTCTGAGGGGGCTATATAACCCCCATCCCCTCCTTGTTGGCTGTCAGGAATTATGATCGACTCACCTGCCATACGATTCGGGTGCCTGCCGAAGGCGGGTGCCCTAGAATTAGAACTTTAGCCGAGGGTTCCGGTTTGGTAGCGGACCAATCACCCTCGACCAATTCGGGATTTTGGCCTTGAGGGCCGTGAAACCCCGGGTTGTTTGTTGGTGAGTGGTGGGCCGATCATGTAGCGCCCCGAATTTCTAACATAATAACTTAGAAAATACGTGGCACAATCCCAGCATCAACTTCAATGTAATAGTACACATAGCCCAAAAACACAAATAATTTTATTCCAAACTTTCATTACAACAATCTTTTTCAAACACAGCGGAATTACAAACACCTTGAATTACAACTTTCTTTTCACAATACTTCTTTTTACACAAATTTACACAAAGCTCTATTACATCAGTTTAACTCAAAACTAACTCAAGCATCCAAGCCTCCAAACTCTAAGCGACAACCTGTAACACATGAGGCTAGAGATGATCCCTAACCCCCAAAACTAAAGGGATCAGCCATAAATGGTGTGAGTGATATAAACAAACAAACAACATAAATAAATATTAAGCATGGATTCTTAAACAACATGTACTGAACGAGAGAAACATATACTAAACATGTATTGTGAAGTAAGAAATGACAGGACAACATGTAAACATCAAGTGTAGCTTAACTAAGTGTTAGAAGAACCCTTCTTAAACAAATCCGTCCCAACTGTGCCGTACAGTCGACTGCTTACTGAACCAGTCGACTGTTCGTTGTCAAATACCCGGTTATCAGTCACTCTCAACACCGCAGATCGGATACCCGGTTATCAGTCACTCTCAACACCGCATATTGGATACCCGGTTATCAATCACTATCAGTGATTCTCAACACCGCAGAGTATACCCAACCCCAGAGATCAATGACTCTCAACACCGCAGAATATACCCATCTATCAATCAATCTCAATACCAAAGATCGGATACCCGGTTATCAGTCACTCTCAACACCGCAGATTGGATACCCGGTTATCAATCACTATCAGTGATTCTCAACACCGTAGAGTATACCAACCCCAGAGGTCAATGACTCTCAATACCGCAGAATATACCCATCTATCAGTCAATCTTAATAACACAGATCGGATACCCGGTTATCAGTCACTCTCAACACCGCAGATTGAATACCCGGTTATCAATCACTATCAGTGATTCTCAACACCGCAGAGTATACCCAACCCCAGAGATCAATGACTCTCAACACTGCAGAATATACCCGACTAACAATCACTCTCAATATGTCCATAATTCACTAATCCATCGTCAAACGGTCAAAGGAGAAATCTCTCCACTCAACAATACCCATGTCTTAATAAATTCCATAATCCAAATCTAACAATAAAATATATTGAAAACATATGTTCTATAGAAGAATAATATTTATAAGGGTAGGTTATAGATCCAAAACGTTTAAAGAAATAGTCGTTTAAAGAACATCAAAACACCTTAGAAAAGTATCAGTATCAGTCGACTGCAAAAGGTCACCAGTCGACTGTCCAAAGGGAAATCCAGTAATTTTAAGAAAATAAGTTAAGTACTATAAGTTGACTTATAAAAATCATAAGTCGACTTACCAAAAACATAAGTTGACTTATAAAAGTCATAAGTCGACTTACCAGATCATAAGTTGACTTATAAAAACATAAGTCGACTTACCAGAGAGAAATTCCAGAAATCTTTAAGAAAATATTCTAAGTGTTATAAGTCGACTTGTAAAGTCATAAGTCGACTTAAAAGAGATTATAAGTCGACTTAAAAAGCCATAAGTCGACTTACCAGAGAAAAATCTACGATAACTTTGAAAAATAAATTCTAAGTGTGACAGTCGACTGAAAAGGGTCTAAGTCGACTGTCCAGTGCGGATTTTCAAGAAAACTAAAGATACAGCAGCTGGGTCGTGTCAGTCGACTGATAGGTCTGCCAGTCGACTGTTGGCCTACAGTCTGCATAGTTTAGGTCTGTATAGAATAATCAAAATTTGAGTTTTTCTAAAGATTCATTGTTTGTGAAAATATTCGTATTCAGGTAAAAATGAAAATCTCAAAGTATTATCAGATTGGTTACATCACTCAAATCAACCCATGTCTCAAAACTCAAGTTCTCATGTTCTAAATTCCTAATTCTTCCATTAGGGTTTCTCAATATTGAATTTCTTCCACAACCCAAAACCAAATCTGATTTGTATTCACGAGATCCAGATGTTCATCCATCCGATCCCTGATTATCACAACCATACTCAAATCTTAAACATGTTTTCAAGCAATAAAGGATTCATCAATCAAGATCTACTAAACGTTCATAGATTTCACATACATAATACAACAATAACCATTGCATCGTTCTCATACGAAATACACCAAATAAACATACATATCAAACAAACAACAAAACAATCGTTCACATAAATCAAATCATAAAACAAAGTTCATATCACTCACCTTAGAATGAAGAAATCCGACAAGAAAGTCTCCCTTTTGTGAGATCCAAAATCCTTCTCTTCAATCACTAGGAAAATAAAAGATATAATAAAATTTGAGTTGTGCAGCGAATGACGGCTGCAAACCCTTTTTATACAGGCCGGAAATCAAGATTTAGGGTTTTGGAAATGCATTTGCAAAATAGTCCTCCCAAAATATAAACTTACATACATAACTCTATTCTTGGAAACTCAAATAAAAATCATTTAAATTAGGATTTAAAAGTAAAATATACTCATTAATCTCAATTGGTACAGTTCAAAACGTTCATAAAATACATTTTGCATTTTAACCCCTGAAACGACAAATTTGCAAAAAAGGTCATTCTTTTCGCAAAAATTGCAAATAGATCCAATTAATTTCAGAAAAATCTGGAAAAATAATAAATAATTTTCAAAAATTAAATAATGATTTTTCATGAAGAAAACTTGACTTTTGAACCTCTCAAGAAAATATTTGCACGTGTTTTTTGCACGTGCAAAAAGATAACTCTTTAGAAAATATTTATTAAATCTCCAAAAAATCATTTTAATTCATTTTCAAATATTTAAAATAATATTTGAAAATACGGGGTTCTACAGATCAATTGATTCGGAAGCTCGGGGAGAGCCCTGGGTCGGTGGCTCTTCTGCCATCCTCGAACAATTCGGGGTTTTGGCTTTTGAAAGCTACAAACCCCGTGTTGCTCGCAGGTGAGAGGAGGCTCGACCAATGACTTGAAGCTTGGGGCGTTTGTTGAAGGCGGGCATCCAAAACCTTAGTAAAAACTTTTCTGAAGTGGTCGAGGTTGAAGGTCGTCGCCGAGCGTGACGGTCGAATGGCTTTAAAGAAGGCCATGGCCTTGCTCGGGGTCGACGACGAGCCCCCACACTTGTTCTCAGGAAGACGGTACGGGTGTAGCTGGCGGTTGCCACCATGCGCATAGGTTGATGGGCTTGAAGAAGCCCAAATCATGCTAGGGGCAGATGCCGAGCTCCTACACCGGGGAGGAAGCCGGAAATGGGCGTAGCTGGAGGTCGTCGCCTAGCGTATCGGTCGAGTGGCTTTGAAGAAAGACACGGCCTTACTCGGGGTCGACGACGAGCCCCCACACTTGTTCTCAGGTAGACGGTACGGGTGTAGCTGGCGGTTGCCGCCGTGCGCATAGGTTGATGAGCTTGAAGAAGCCCAAACCATGCTAGGGGCAGATGCCGAGCCCCCACACCGGGAGAAAGCCGGTAATGGGCGTAGCTGAAGGTCGTCGCCGAGTGTATCGGTCGGGTTGCTTAGAAGAAAGTCACGGCATTGCTCGGGGTCGACGACGAGCCCCCACACTTGTTCTCAGAAAGATGGTACGGGTGTAGCTGGCGGTTGCCACCGTTCGCATAGGTTGATGTGCTTGAAGAAGCCCAAGCCATGCTAGGGGCCGATGCCGAGCTCCACACCGGGGAGAAAGCTGGTAATGGGCATAGCTGAAGGTCGTCGCCGAGTGTATCGGTCGAGTGGCTTTGAAGAAAGCCACGGCCTTACTCGGGGTCGACGACGAGCCCCCACACTTGTGCTCAGGTAGACGGTACGGGTGTAGCTGGCGGTTGCCGCCGTGCGCATAGGTTGAAGGGCTTGAAGAAGCCCAAACCATGCTAAGGGCAGATGCCGAGCCCCCACACCGAGAGAAAGTCGGTAATGGGCGTAGCTGAAGATCGTTGCCGAGCGTATCGGTCGAGTGGATTTGAAGAAAGCCACGGCCTTGCTCGGGATCGACGACAAGCCCCCACACTTGTTCTCAGGAAGAAGGTATGGGTATTGTAACCCCTGTTTTCCCAAAAAAAAATGTATTTTTGTATA
Source organism: Hemerocallis citrina (assembly GCA_017893485.1). Lineage (NCBI taxonomy): Eukaryota > Viridiplantae > Streptophyta > Magnoliopsida > Asparagales > Asphodelaceae > Hemerocallis > Hemerocallis citrina. The sequence goes on along the minus strand of CM030364.1, from coordinate 132,543,099 downwards.
TTTTCGGTATTTAAATTTTTTTTTTTTGCAAATTAATTTTTTCGATTTTCAAATTCTTTTGTCATATTGTATTATTGGTCATCCTTATAAAAATCAGTTTTCGGCCAATAATTTTATTTGTTATTTTATTTACTTATTTATTTATTTTAATTATTTATTTGTGTTTACCAAAAAACTCTTTTTTTTTCTTAATCCTCTTATTTCCTACTATAAACCCACCTGCTATTAATCCTATTTCCTAATACCATCATCAGATTATTACTTTTTCCGTTAATTAACCTTTCCTAATACTAATCCTACCACAACCTAATTACTACCCATAAATACCCATTACCTTCCTATTATAAAAACCATTTAGTACTTTCCTATTCTATATCCCACCAAATCCCTACCTTATCTTACCGTGAGCTACACCATACCCCAATCCTATTTTCCGATTGCTACCCACACGGGCCACACCAGGATCCAACATATGCACCCTCCCACCCTTTATCAACCATATATATACACATCAATATTAGCTAAAAACCGTGCAACATATTTGTTCTCCCCAAAACCATTGCACCCTATCCCGTGCGCTCTCTCTCTCTCTCTCCAAAACCATTGCACCCTATCCCGTGCGCGCTCTCTCTCTCTCTCTCTCTCTCTCTCTCTCTCTCTCTCTCTCGTGTCTCTCCCTCCGTCGTCTCGCGCTCTCTTACTCGTGAGATTTTATTTGCGCGTGCTCGACTGCGCATGTAGATCGTTCGTGAGTTCGTAAATTTTCGTTCGTGGAATTTGCTTCCACTCTTGATTTGCATCGTTCTTAATCTCCAAATTATGGCAAGTAACTTGTGCTACAATTCATTAGTTTGATACAAGTCAAAAAGTTCACATCTAATGTAGTTGGGTCTAGAGACAACTAAAATTTTTGTTTTCTTGATGGTTTTTGTCTCTATTGTGTTAATTTGGTCATAGATGACTTATGACACCAATTTTGATAGGAGATAACCTAGGGTTTACCCAAAACTTGATGTTTAGTCATGTATGTGGATATTTGTATGAATTGTGTTTGATTGAATGCCAATGTTGAATAATAGGTGTGGACATGTTAGTAACCCTAAAACATGATGTTTAGATGCTTGCTAGGTTGTATTTCAAGTTTGGAGGTATTTGGATCAATATTGTGAAAGTTATGATGTTCTTGATTAGAGGTGTGAAATCTGTATTTGCTGCTTGTTCTGTTTTGATTGCTGTTTTCGTCCATACTACAGTCAGTATTTGAATTCCAAAATAAAAGATAGATTTTAGATAATTTTGTCTATTTTCAAACCCCACTGATTTTTCTTGATTTGGGTTTCGTATGACTGAGTTATGTGTGTTTTGGTACAGACGTGTCGATCAATTCCAGATTCTGTTTTGGGTAAATTTTGTTAACAATTTATTTTCAAGAACTATTCTATACATAATATCTTGATCTAATATTTTAGTCAGTATTTTCTTATGATATTAGGGACTACCCAGATTTTTGATGAATTTTAAAGATAAGTTTTGTGTGGTGTTTTATGCTCTTTTCTAAAATTATCTCATGCTGTAATTTGAGTGCTGTTCAGTAAAGAACTCTGTTTTCACAATAATTCCTTATACTTTATGAAAATTCTTTGTAAAATGTGAAAGTTAGTAAATCTATCTATTTTCATATCCTTTTGACGGAATTGGATTTCGATTCACTGGTTGCGAGTTATCTTAGTTTTCGTACAGCAGTGTTGAGATTTCCAGATTCGTTAAACTATGTTTTCTTGATGCTTTCGTATTTTTGATGTCTAATCTATTATTACTGGAATATTATGAAACTTTATATTTTGATTCTAAACATGTAGGGGAATTCCCCAGATTTTTCGTGGATTTATTGGATGAGTTTTGATGCTGTTTTTGTGATTAAAAATTCGTTTTCCTGATTTCTGACTGAACATATTTTCTATCTTCGAACTTGTTTTGAGTTAAGATGTTGTAAACTAGTATGTGACTTATTTATATGCGTTGGATTCGTGTAGATGTCTAATTTCCAGATACTTTGACGGATCTAGGTTTGCATTTTTGTAGAGTTCAGAATCACTGTTTTAGTACTGACTGGTCGTGCTGTCCTGATTATAAACATACACTCTTATGCTCGATTATGTGACTGTCTATTATCTATGCATGCTGATTTTTTTCCCTGAACCTAATAATGATTATAACATGATAATTGTAACCCCTGTTTTTCCGAAAAGGTATTTTTCGATATTTTCTGTATTTAAAAATTTTCGCGAATTATTTTTCCGGTTTTCAAATTCTTTTGTCAAAAGGTATTATTGGATTTTTCGTTTAAAATCTATTTTTGATCCGTAATTTTAGCTGTAACTACTTTTCTATAATTTTGTATATAATACAGTTATTATTATTAATATTATTATCTTCATTATTTTAAACATTTTATGATTTTTAATATTGTTACTATCCGTATTATTTTGCTAGTATGGTTATTTGCATTATTATTTTATTTTATCTTTATTGTTAAAATTAGATTATTTAATAAATTATATTTATTAATTATTGTATTAATTTTCTTATTAGATTATTTTCATTTTATATTATTTTTCTTGCATTTTTGACCTCCTTGTGCCGATTGTGCACCGTTTGTCCGTTTTTCGTCATTTTGAGATCTTTTCCTCATTTTCTTGCTCCCGTTCATATTTAATACTTCTTTTAGGGTCATGGTGATTTTTTAAAAGTGTTTTGACCAATTTGAGATTTTTGACCCTTAAGGAGATTTTTAGGAGCCATAGGATTCATTACATTTTGTATCCCCATTTGAAATCTACCCAATAACCATTACCCAATTGTATACCCATTTATTCCTATTGATATCCACTACCCATTAACCCACATATGATCCCCTATAAATACCCCCTCATCTAATTAATCACAAACCCTAATCCTTTCTTTCCCTCTCCTATCAATAACTGGCTACCCTTCCTCATCAACTCCCGGCCTGCACCCATACACCCCCAGACCGACCCTCTTCTCCTCTCCTTCTTGCATTTGCCGACCACATATAATCCCCCATCCACCATATTAATCAACCCCGCTTCATATAACCTCGTCTCCTTCTCTTTTCTTGTGGCCGAACCTATCCAAAACAGCACCCACCTTTCAAGAACAGCCCCCCCTTCTTCATCCCTTGCTGATTTGGAGTTGTGGGTAGCGTCCGTTGAGTTCGTGCATCAAGGAGTCGATCGTAGGCAAGATTCGGTTAGTGGGTTCGCTTGGAATCACGTGTGGAAGGACTTTTGCACGTGGGTTTTAATTGCTAGGCTTCGTAGCGCCGTGTTCATCGTCAACAAGGCAAGTAACTTGTACATAATTTTATTAGGTTGATACAAGTCGAAAGTTCACACATAGGGTAGTTTGAGACTAGAGACGGCCAAAGATTGTATTTTTATTTGTGGGTTTCGTCTCTATTATTCAAAACAGGCCATAGATGACTTAGGACATGGAGTTTGATAGGTTTATGCCTTAGGATTCACCCAAACGCGATTTTGATCGCGTATGCGACATATTGTATACCCGATGTATGTTGAACACCCTATATGATAAATATTAAATTTTGACATGATAGAAACCCTTAGATATGATATTTAGATAATGGGTAGGCTGTGTTTTGAATTTGGATGAGTTTGGATTATTTTTGTAGGAGTTATGACGTTTTGAAGTTTAGTTGAGAAATCTGGAAATTGGGTTGTACTGGATTGATTGCTGTTTTTACCTGGATTAGAGTCCGAATCTCAACATGGCTATTTCTGAGTACTTTGTAGAGGACTGAATTTATTTTCTAACTCCACTGGTTTCACTCCGTTTGGAGTTTGTATGAATTAGTTATGATTATTTTAGTGACTGTATATCGGTAGTTTCCAGATTCAGTTCGGGGTAGTTTTTGTGGACTATTTATTTTCAAGATCCAGGTTATACACAATATCATACCTTAATATTTTGTCCAGTGATTCCACATGATGTTAGGTTGTTCCCAGAGATCACTTTTGCTGTAAACTGCGTGTGGTTGTATGTTGAATGCCGTGTTCACCTTATCTCTATTTACTGTATGGAAATATTATGTGAGATAAGAAAGTTGGGTAAATTTTTCTACTTTCACCCCATTTTGGCGGAAGTAGATTTCGATGCGCTGTTTGCAAGATGTGTTCAATTTTGTACAGCAGTGTTGAGGAATTCCAGATCCATCAAAACCGTGTTTTGTGTTACTTTTCATTTTTGACAACATATCTATACTTTCTGGAAAAAATATGAAAATTTATATTTTGAGAATATACATATAGGGGATTACCCCAGAATTTTCGTGGATTTAATTGATGACTTTACCTGCTGTTTTCATGTGGTTTAAGTTATTCCCCTGTTTTCTGGCTGTACCGGAAATCTGTGTTGAAATGACTTTTAAGCCGAGATGTTGTGAACTAGTATAGGCCTTTATTATATTCGTTAGAAGCGTGTGGATGTCTAGTTTCCAGATCCTTCGATGGATCATGATTTGCATGCCTGTAGATCTTTGGATCACTGTTTTTGTACAGACTGGTCTTGCTGTCCTGATTATAAACATACGCTAAGTTGCTCGTATTTGTGAATGTTTGGTGCCTATACTTGCTGATCTAATTTCCTGAACCTAAAACTGATTATAACCTATTAGTTTGACATTATTTATTACACTCTCATGCCTGGTGATGATCTTAATAATAAAAGTAACTAAGCCGGGGTTTAAGGGAAAGATTGAATAGTGGATAATTCAGAAACGTGTACTCGGAAGGGAGCCCGTGTTTCCCATGTGATGCATGATACCTTTGGGTTCATGTACCTGTTGATGCACGTACCTTTTGGTCGTGTACCTATTACCTGTTGATGCACGTACCTATTGGTCGTGTACCTGTTACTTGTTGATGCACGTACCTGTTGGTCGTGTACCTGTTGATTCATGAACCCGTTGATGCATGAATCGGATGATTCGTGTACCTGTTTTTGATTCATGAACCTGTTTTCCTGTACCTGAGTATACTGCCCTCTATGGTCCACTATGAAATCTAAAACGAAACTGCATTGACTGTAACAACCATGTGATAAAAGGATGGCACATGAAGTGTTACATAGATAGTAATAATAGAAGATATTTAATACCTGATATTTGAACATGATACCTGAATAAGATACTTGACCTGATACGTGCATGTTTGATACTTGCTACATGTTACATGATTACCTGTCTACCTGTATACCTGTTACCTGATTATCCTACCATGTGTACATGTTTACCTGATTACCTGATATCTGATACATATTTACCTGTTTACCTGACACTTGACACATGTTACCTGTACCTGTTAGTATATTATGATTATACCATGCTAGGTTTGCGGTTTAGATTCACCCATTTCCATGTGCTTGTATCATACTCTATTTGTGACCCGGACTTGCCATTGACGGGTACTTGTGTTTTCTCTTTTTCCTTTCCTGCGTTCGTTGTATTGCAGATTTTGGAGGACAGGTTCCTAAAGGTATTGGCAAGATGATGGGCTAGAGGCTGAAATTTTGCTATTACCATTCTTGTTGCTTATTTTGGACAATATTGTATTTTGAGACTTGTATTATTTCTTGTATTTGGGCGATGTGACCCAGGATTATTTGTGTTATTCAGATTATGACTATTTGAGATTAATGCATTTTATTTCAAGTATTCTTGTTGGTATTTGGTTCATATGTGTATATGGTTGACTAATCTGGCTTCCGACTCTGATTTTACTGTGACATGTTGTAAAAATTTCTTGAAACTGCTTAAGGATGATAATAATCATTCGCTGGGCTTTTGTTACGTACCCGTATTCTGTATTTTTGGGAAGCGGGGCGTGACACGGTTTTTAGTGGTATCAGAGCATCAGGTTTGGCTAATGTATTAGTTGCCTAATATATTAGACAAGCTTGACTCGAACTGGGATCTACACAACATTTCACCAACCATGCATGCATAAATGAATTATTAGTATCAACATTGATCTGGATACTTGTCTTATTCCTTTCTTTTTGATCCTTTCTTATTCGATTCCTTAATTCCTTGATTCTTCCATCTTTTTCAGTCATCCTTTTTGATTGATTTCTTGATGGGTATAAATTCAATCTTTCGTACCCATATCCTTCTGATTTTGGTGCCATTCATTCTCTTTTCATTTTCTGCTTGGTCCGTCTGTCGGCATCGCTGGATGCTATTGGCAGAGTCTTCCCAATCAGAGTGGCGCAGCGGAAGCATGGTGGGCCCATAATTCACGGGTCCCAGGATTCTCTTGTTGCTTCTTTTCCTTGTATTGTTTACTTCCCCCTATCTTTTGCATTCGTTGTCACCCGTTGACTTGTTGTTTGATTCAATTCTTCTTTGTCATTTTACCCAGTTGTTTTTGCCTTGTCCTATGTACCGCCTACGCAAATTTCGAGGACGAAAATTTTGTTGTAAGGTGGGTAGGATTGTAACCCCTATTTTTCCGAAAAGGTATTTTTCGATATTTTCTGTATTTAAAAATTTTCGCAAATTATTTTTTCGGTTTTCAAATTCTTTTGTCAAAAAGGTATTATTGGATTTTCCGTTTAAAATCTATTTTTGATCCGTAATTTTAGCTGTAACTACTTTTCGATAATTTTGTATATAATACAGTTATTATTATTTGATATGGCTAAAAATAGGATTAAATCGGGACCGTTCACATCGGAGACGAATCTTAAAGTTCAGGAGTAAAACGGTAATTTCACCTACTAACGGGTCCGAAGCGGGTACTGGGTCTCCTCTTCACAGATCCAACAACCCGCGAACGGATCCATCTCAACTGGGTACGGGTCCCGACCCAATACAAACCCAGACCAGCAAGAGTAGATCAGGGTCACTGATTTGACTAAATCAACGGGCCTGATTTGCAGTTATCCTCTCACCGGGAATTAAGGGATTACATTCCTAATCTGATTACGAGGATTTTATGCCTTATCAGATCACAGGAATCACATTCCTAATCTGATCCCAACGGCGACTATAAATACCCCCCACCTCCCACTGTTACAGGTTAATCACTTTTTGCCAACTTAAGCTCTTTCTTAATCATCACTGGTTACTGACAAGAGCATCGGAGGGTGCGTCGCCGGGATCAACCCCGGTGTTTCGCACTTTCCTTGCAGGTGCACGGCGAGAGCTTAACTGCCCAACTCAGACGAACAGGTTTGGATCTGCTATTCAGGTTTTTCCATGAACCCACAAATTCTATCTGTTTACCCCCACACCAGATTCAGCGGTAACAGATTGGCACCGTCTGTGGGAAACCATACGAATAGCCTCCGCCTCTTCCTCGTCGACTAGCTCTTCTCCAGCCATGCCTCCCAGAAAGGTCAGATCTAGAGGGTCCAATCGTGCACCCAACCCCGCGGACCAGCAAGAAGTCCCTATCAACCCCTCTCAACAACTGGGGCGGCTCCCTCCGCCCACCGAGGACCGTGTCCAGCAAGACCCACCTCCTCTTCCGAACCAGCAACCCCCAAACGGTCCCGATCCACGGAAGCAAAAACAACCTCTCCATCAAGACCACATATCGGTACACAACGCCTCTACAGATTCTTACGCCTCCCATAGTCCTCAGGCCCCTGACCTTCGAAATACTATCCTCAACCGGCAGAAGGATGAGGATCTCCGCCACCGTCTGGACGAAAAGCAGTCCCGAGAGGGAGCCTCCCGCCTACAACGTCCAGATGAGCGGAATCCTCACCACCGCGAGCGTAGAAGGTCTCCTACCAGGAGAGGGCGGAGAGAGTCACCCGGGCATTACAGGAGGAGGCGCCACTCTCCTACCGGTCGGCATCAGCCGAGGAACAATGAGGCGCCCATCACTCGCGCCGAGTTCCTGCAGTTTCAAGCAACGGTGTTGCATGCTCTTAACCTCCGACCCAACAAAAATGAGGCCCGAAGGGTTCCTTTGCCCCAACGGGTTCCCAGTCCTCGCCGTAGGTCCGCCTCTCCTCCGCCGGCTCCTAACCACCAGCAGCATGATCTTAACCCTCGCCGCTCCCGGGACGACCATCGTCGTAGCCCCGGCTCTCCCTCCTACGAAGACGAGTCCAGAGGCTTGTTCGACTACCGCGGGAGGGACGATGCCCTATACCGCCGTCTCCATGAGGTGGAGAGGCGAATCGGTCGGATGGACGAGGAGGAGGGGTCGAACAGCAGAACCATCCGTCCGAGCAGACCCCCTTTCTCCCGGACCATCATGGAAGCTCCTATCCCAAGAGGTTTCGAACCCCCGAAGTTCAAAACTTACTCGGGGGAGTCGGACCCCGTCGACCACATTGAGAGCTTCAAGACCCTCATGCTCATCCAGGCTTCGGACGCCTTACTTTGCAAGACCTTCCCCGCCACCCTGAAGGGGTCGGCTAGGGAATGGTACTCCCGCCTTGCTCCCTCTTCCATCTTCTCCTTCGAGCAATTCGAGACCCTCTTCATCACCCACTTCATGAGTAGTAGACGCACGGAGAAGACCAACATCTCGTTACTCCAGCTCCGCCAGGAGAAGGGAGAGAAGTTGAGAGACTATGTGAAGAGGTTCACTGCGGAGGTCAGGTCCATAGCCTCCCTCGACCAATCCGTCGCAACAGCCGCCTTCTAATCCAACGTCTTCAATTCTAGCCTCCGCTCCTCTCTTGCTAAGAAGCCTCCACAGAACTTTGCCGACCTCCTTTTCAGGTGTGACAAGTACATTCGTGCCGAAGAGGCCGCCTACCTTCCAAGCTTCGGAGGGTCTACCTCGGGGACGAAACGAAAGCTGACCGAAAGAAGAAGAGGCTAAGAAGCTTCAGAAGGACGGCAATGGCCAGCGCCGCCCGACTCCTCGGTTTGAGAAGTTCACCCCCCTCGTTGCCAATATATCAGAAGTTCTTATGGAAGTGGACAAGGAAGGGCTACTCCGTGCTCCCCCTAGAATGAACACACCTGGAACGAAGAGGAACAAAGATAAGTGGTGCCGCTTTCACAGGGACCACGGCCACGACACGGATGATTGTCGGGCTCTCAAGGAGGAGATTGAAGAACTCATACAGCGGGGGCACCTGACCAAGTTCGTCCGAAAAGAGGGAGCCGAGCTTCCCCCCTGAGGAGCCAACAAACGAACCGAAGGGCCCGCCGAGCTTTAAGACTCAGAACCTCCCGGCTCTTCCCAAGAGGTCTTCACCTTATCATAGAAGCAGGATCTTGATTTTTAATAAGGCCGATGCTTGTAATTCGGCCAATAACATGTAATAAGGGCTCGCCATATTGAAGCAGCCACTTAGTTTATTTCAATAAAACCTTGCGTTTTTTCATTGGAAATTGTTGCTCTTGCTTCATCTCTACCTCTCCGAGTCGTGACTCACTGAAGGGTGAGTTCAGAGTCCAGCTTCTTCTACATGGCTGCTCCCTGCAACTTACTAAGCTCTTCCCAACGAGTTCGGAGTCCAACACTTGGCTCGATTCCTCTTCAAATAACCTGCTCTTCAGCGGGTTAGAAGTGGTTCGCCATTCGGAATTGCTCCCACAACCGTTGAATACCTCTACCGATGGTTCGGAGTCCAACACTTGGCTCGATTTCCTCTTCAAATAACCTGCTCTTCAGCGGGTTAGAAGCGGTTCGCCATTCGGAATTGCTCCCACAACCGTTGAATACCTCTACCGATGGTTCGGAGTCCAACACTTGGCTCGATTCCTATTCAAATAACCTACTCTTCAGCGGGTTAGAAGCGGTTCGCCATTCGGAATTGCTCCCACAACCGTTGAATACCTCTACCGATGGTTCGGAGTCCAACACTTGGCTCGATTCTGCTTCAAATAACCTGCTCTTCAGCGGGTTAGAAGTGGTTCGCCATTCGGAATTGCTCCCACAGTCGTTGATTCTCTCACATAAGCAGCGAGTTCGGAGCTACAGCTCTCCCCTAGAGTTGCTCCTCACACTCGTCTCACAAATGGCTCTCTTCCAGAGCCGAGCTCTTCCCTCCGCTCGCCGCCGAAGCGGACCTCTTCTCAACGAGTTCGGAGCTCAAAACTCTCTCCAAGAGTTGCTCCTCAAACTCATCTCACAAATGGCTCTCTTCCAGAGCCGAGCTCTTCCCCCCGCTCGCTGCCGAAGCGGACCTCTTCTCAACGAGTTCGGAGCTCACAACTCTCTCCAAGAGTTGCTCCTCAAACTCATCTCACAAATGGCTCTCTTCCAGGGCCGAGCTCTTCCCTCCGCTCACCGCCGAAGCGGACCTCTTCTCAACGAGTTCGGAGCTCACAACTCTCTCCAAGAGTTGCTCCTCAAACTCGTCTCACAAATAGCTCTCTTCTAGAGCTAAGCTCTTCGCTCCGCTCATCCCCGAAGCGGACCTCTTCTCAACGAGTTCGGAGCTCAAAACTCTCTCCAAGAGTTGCTCCTCAAACTCGTCTCACAAATAGCTCTCTTCCAGAGCTGAGCTCTTCGCTCCGCTCATCCCCGAAGCGGACCTTTTCTCAACGAGTTCGGAGCTCAAAACTCTCTCCAAGAGTTGCTCCTCAAACTCATCTCACAAATAGCTCTCTTCCAGAGCCGAGCTCTTCCCTCCGCTCGCCTCCGAAGCGGACCTCTTCTCAACGAGTTTGGAGCACAACTCTCTCATAGAGCCCCTCCTCACACTCGTCTCACAAATAGCTCTCTTCCAGAGCTGAGCTCTTCGCCCCGCTCATCCCCGAAGCGGACCTCTTCTCAACGAGTTCGGAGCTCAAAACTCTCTCCAAGAGTTGCTCCTCAAACTCATCTCACAAATGGCTCTCTTCCAGAGCCAAGCTCTTCCCTCCGCTCGCCGCCGAAGCGGACCTCTTCTCAATGAGTTCGGAGCTCAAAACTCTCTCCAAGAGTTGCTCCTCAAACTCATCTCACAAATGGCTCTCTTCCAGAGCCGAGCTCTTCCCTCCGCTCGCCGCCGAAGCGGACCTCTTCTCGACGAGTTTGGAGCACAACTCTCTCATAGAGTCCCTCCTCACACTCGTCTCACAAATAGCTCTCTTCCAGAGCCGAGCTCTTCACTCCGCTCGCCTCCCGGACCTCTTCTCCACGTGTTTGGAGCACAACTCTCTCATAGAGTCCCTCCTCACACTCGTCTCACAAATAGCTCTCTTCCAGAGCTGAGCTCTTCGCTCCGCTCATCCCCGAAGCGGACCTCTTCTCAACGAGTTCGGAGCTCAAAACTCTCTCCAAGAGTTGCTCCTCAAACTCATCTCACAAATGGCTATCTTCCAGAGCCGAGCTCTTCCCTCCGCTCGCCGCCGAAGCGGACCTCTTCTCAACGAGTTCGGAGCTCACAACTCTCTCCTAGAGTTGCTCCTCAAACTCATCTCCCAAATGGCTCTCTTCCAGAGCCGAGCTCTTCGCTCCGCTCGGCCTCCTCTCAACGAGTTCGGAGCTCACAACTCTCTCCTAGAGTTGCTCCTCAAACTCGTCTCCCAAATGGCTCTCTTCCAGAGCCGAGCTCTTCCATCCGCTCGAATGCCGAGCAAGTGCCGATCCGACCCCAACATCAAAGAGCCCGGTCGGTTGCCGAGCAAGTGCCTTTCCGATCCTGCAAACGGAGAAAACTCACTTTCTCCTCAACATTCGTGCAAGATCTCGATCAGACGGCCCAGATCTTGCCAGCGTCGCTAAACGACAAGATAGCATTTTCTTGAAAACTGAGCCGTCTCGAGATTCGTGCCATCATCCAACGGCCCATATCTTGCTAGCGTCGCTAAATGACAAGATAGTATTTTCTTGGAAACTGTGCCCGCCTCAAGATCCGCGCTGAGATCCGACGGCTCAGATCGCTCCACGCCGCTCGGTATTCCGAGCCGAGCGACTAGCGATTCGACCCACTCGCGCCTCTTCCTAGCACAAGGGTCTTCCTAGCCCAAGGATCTCCCTAGCACAAGGATCTTCCTAGCACATCTTACAGGGGTCTTCCTAGCACAAGGGTCTTCCTAGCACATCTTCTCCGCCCCTAGGAGTGGAACTCCTCTTCCAAAATCCCCAAGACCAAAGTACTTATCAATTTCATGAAGACAAGCATGTTGCGGGGCTATTTTGACCATGAAGGAGGGTGAATCATCATCCCACTCCTGAAGAGAAGTTGTAGATCTTCGAACTAGCTTCGAAACGAGGGGCCGCACGCCCCGATCGGACCTCCGTAGCACCGGGAAAGTGGATCTCAATGCAGCTGCGCCGAATAGCTCGGAAATCCGAGCCGAGCCACTCGCACGAGGGAGAAATCCAAACGTAACTCTTCCCATCCGAGCTCTTCCCATCCGAGCAAGAATCCGAGCTCTTCCCATCCGAGCCTCAACATCAAAGAGCCCGGTCGGCTAACCGAGCAAGTGCCTTTCCGAGCCTGCAAATGGAGAAAATTCACTTTCTCCTCAACATTCGTGTAAGATCTCGATCAAACGGCCCAAATCTTGCCAGCGACGCTAAACGACAAGATAGCGTTTTCTTGGAATTGAGCCCGTCTCGGGATTCGCACCACCATCCAACGGCCCAGATCGAGCCACGTAGCTCGGATCTCCAATCCGAGCTACTGCCCTACCGAGCTGCAAAATGGCCAAAAAATTGCCTCAAAATCCGCACTCGGATTTGCCGAACAAGAAGCCAAAAAAAAAAAAGAAAAAAAAAGAGGGGCAGAAGGGGCCAGGTTCGGACCCGTTAAAGGGATCCAACCCGAACCCCTTCCCATCACCTTCTTCCCCTCTTCAAAACAGGAACCAAAAAGAAGAGGACCCAAACTCTTCTCCGAGCTCCAACGCCCCTCCATCAGCCTTCACCGAGCTCCCCCCTTCGTCGCCGGCAACCACCACTGCCAGAAAACCTGACATCTGAGCTCAGTTCTTCCCCTCGTCGAGCTCGAGAAAAACCACAACATCAAATGGTGCCAAGTCGCACTCCTCCTTCGTCATGGCCGAGCTCCGAACTTCACGAGCTCCGAGCTCCACCATGACGATGAGCGAGCTCCGAGCTCTCCACGAGCGAGCTCAGAGAGACGAGCCCCGAAGCTCTCCACCGACAAGCTTCACCATGGCCAACAATGCCATCATCAGCCACCTCCTCGCCGAACCCATGCCGAGCTCTCCTCTACCGAGCTCCATCATCAAGCTCCATCTTCAAGAGCCGAGCTCGAACTCTACTCCAACTCCTCGCCATGCCGAGCTCACACTCCGGAGCTCCGAGTTCCGAGCATGCTCCTCGCCGAAACCCATCGTTGCCGAGCTCTCTCTCTACCTCACTCCGAGCTCTTCAAGCTCCGCTCCAGCTCCACAGCGTCGAGCTTCTCCTTCGGTGAGCTCAGCTCCGAACTCCACTCGTCGAGCTTCGAAGCTCCGACAACAAAGCCCACCACTGCGTCGAGCTCCATCACCGCCTCGACGAGCTCCGAACTACGCGAGCTCCCTCTCCATCGAATCCATGGCCGAGCTCCATTCATTCCAAGCTTCGCCGTCAAGCTCTCCCACAATCGAGCTCCATCACCGCCTCGACGAGCTCCAAACTACGCGAGCTCCGTCTCCATCGATTCCATGGCCAAGCTCCGTTCATTCCAAGCCCGTCGCCGAGCCCTCCACTTCGCGAGCTCGCCTTACCACTTTGACGTCACCGAACTCCATTGACGCCCTCGGGGACGGAGACGGGGACGGAGTCGGAGTCGGAGGCATTGTCGAGTCGAAGGTTGGGTCGGAGCAACGAAGAAGAAGACACAGAACGAAGAACGGAGAAGAAAAGAAAGAAGGAAGCGCGGGGAAAGAAAGAAAAGAAAGAAAAAAAACAAAAAAAAATGCAAAATGCCACGTGGCATCGCCACGTGCCCTCACACCCCAGGTCGAACTCACCTCTCGGTCGGCTAGCCGAGCAAGCCCCTTTCCGATCCTGCAAACGGAGAAAAAATCAGCTGAGCAACTACAACAGTTGGATCTTCCAGAAAATCGTGCAAAAGTTGATAAACGGCTCAGATCGCGCCACGTGCGCTAAACGACAAAAAAATGATTTTTTGGGAACTGCGCCTCCTCGAGATTCGTGCCGGGATCCGACGGCGCAGATCGCGCCACGTGTCAGGTATTATTTAATTTAATTAATTAATTTATTTAATTTTTTTTTATTTAAAAAATCCGAAAAAATATTTTAAAAATCGAAAAAATTAATTAAAAATTCTAAAAATAATTATTAATTCAGAAAAATTATTTTAAAATTCTGAAAAAATAATTATTAAAATAGAATAATTAATTAATATTTTCGATAATTAATTATTTAATTCGGAAAATGAATAAAAAAATTCAAAAAAATGAGAAAAAATTCAGAAAAATCTGGAAAAATCACCAAAAATCTAGAAAATTCTGAGAACATTTTTGGGCATTTTAGAAGCCCAGAATAACACCGTTATACCCCAAGCAAGATCCAAAACTCCCTTAAGAACACCGATAAAATCTCGTACGCCATTAGAACAGTAAAACTACTCCTCAAAGACTGAAAAACTCAGTCTCTAGGAGTGGGGGGCTCGTGATATGGATAAAAATAGGATTAAATCGGGACGGTTCACATCGGAGACGAATCTTAAAGCTCAGGGGTAAAACGGTAATTTCACCTACTAATGGGTCCGAAGCGGGTACTGGGTCTCCTCCTCACAGATCCAGCAACCCGCGAACGGATCCATCTCAACTGGGTACGGGTCCCGACCCGATACAAACCCAGACCAGCAAGAGGAGATCAGCGTCACTGATTTGACTAAATCAACGGGCCTGATTTGCAGTTATCCTCTCACCGGGAATTAAGGGATTACATTCCTAATCTGATTACGAGAATTTTACGCCTTATCAGATCACAGGAATCACATTCCTAATCTGATCCCAACGGCGACTATAAATACCCCCCACCTACCACTGTTACAGGTTAATCACTTTTTGCCAACTTAAGCTCTTTCTTAATCATCACTGGTTACTGACAAGAGCGTCGGAGGGTGCGTTGCCTGGGATCAACCCCGGTGTTTCGCACTTTCCTTGCAGGTGCACGGCGAGAGCTCAACTGCCCAACTCAGACGAACAGGTTCGGATCTGCTATTCAGGTTTTTCCACGAACCCACAAATTTTATCTGTTTACCCCCACACCAGATTCAGTGGTAACATTATTAATATTATTATCTTCATTATTTTAAACATTTTATGATTTTTAATATTGTTACTATTCGTATTATTTTGCTAGTATGGTTATTTGCATTATTATTTTATTTTATCTTTATTGTTAAAATTAGATTATTTCATAAATTGTATTTATTAATTATTGTATTAATTTTCTTATTGGATTATTTTCATTTTATATTATTTTTCTTGCATTTTTGACCTCCTTGTGCCGATTGTGCACCGTTTGTCCGTTTTTCGTCATTTTGAGATCTTTTCCTCATTTTCTTAGTTCCGTTCATATTTAATACTTCTTTTAGGGTCATGGTGATTTTTTAAAAGTGTTTTGACCAATTTGAGATTTTTGACCCTTAAGGTGATTTTTAGGAGCCATAGGATTCATTACATTTTGTATCCCCATTTGAAATCTACCCAATATCCATTACCCAATTGTATACCCATTTATTCCTATTGATATCCACTACCCATTAACCTACATATGATCCCCTATAAATACCCCCTCATCTAATTAATCACAAACCCTAATCCTTTCTTTCCCTCTCCTATCAATAACCGGCTACCCTTCCTCATCAACTCCCGGCCTGCACCCATACACCCCCAGGCCGACCCTCTTCTCCTCTCCTTCTTGCATTTGCCGACCACATATAATCCCCCATCCACCATATTAATCAACCCCGCTTCATATAACCTCGTCTCCTTCTCTTTTCTTGTGGCCGAACCTATCCAAAACAGCACCCACCTTTCAAGAACAGCCCCCCCTCTTCCTCCCTTGCTGATTTGGAGTTGTGGGTAGCGTCCGTTGAGTTCGTGCATCAAGGAGTCGATCGTATGCAAGATTCGGTTCGTGGGTTCGCTTGGAATCACGCGTGGAAGGACTTTTGCACGTGGGTTTTCATTGCTAGGCTTCGTAGCGCCGTCTTCATCGTCAACAAGGCAAGTAACTTGTACATAATTTCATTAGGTTGATACAAGTCGAAAGTTCACAAATAGGGTAGTTTGAGACTAGAGACGGCCAAAGATTGTATTTTTATTTGTGGGTTTCATCTCTATTGTTCAAAATAGGCCATAGATGACTTAGGACATGGAGTTTGATAGGTTTATGCCTTAGGATTCACCCAAACGCGATTTTGATCGCGTATGCGACATATTGTATACCCGATGTATGTTGAACACCCATATGATAAATATTAAATTTTGACATGATAGAAACCCTTAGATATGATATTTAGATAATGGGTAGGCTGTGTTTTGAATTTGGATGAGTTTGGATCATTTTTGTAGGAGTTATGACGTTTTGAAGTTTAGTTGAGAAATCTGGAAATTTGGGTTGTACTGGATTGATTGCTGTTTTTACCTGGATTAGAGTCCGAATCTCAACATGGCTATTTCTGAGTAATTTGTAGAGAACTGAATCTATTTTCTAACCCCACTGGTTTCACTCCGTTTGGAGTTTTTATGAATTAGTTATGATTATTTTAGTGACTGTATATCAGTAGTTTACAGATTCAGTTCGGGGTAGTTTTTGTGGACTATTTATTTTCAAGATCCAGCTTATACACAATATCATACCTTAATATTTTGTCCAGTGATTCCACATGATGTTAGGTAGTTCCCAGATTTGTTTGGTATTTTAAAGACGAGTTTTGAGCGATGTCTTATATTCTTTTCTAGAGATCACTTTTGCTGTAAGCTGCGTGTGGTTGTATGTTGAATGCCGTGTTCACCTTATCTCTATTTAATGTATGGAAATATTATGTGAGATAAGAAAGTTGGGTAAATTTTTCTACTTTCACCCCGTTTTGGCGGAAGTTGATTTCGATGCGCTGTTTGCAAGATGTGTTCAATTTTGTACAGCAGTGTTGAGGAATTCCAGATCCATCAAAACCGTGTTTTGTGTTACTTTTCATTTTTGACAACATATCTATACTTTCTGGAAAAAATATGAAAATTTATATTTTGAGACTATACATATAGAGGATTACCCCAGAATTTTTGTGGATTTAATTGATGACTTTACCTGCTGTTTTCATGTGGTTTAAGTTATTCCCCTGTTTTCTGGCTGTACCGGAAATCTGTGTTGAAATGACTTTTAAGCCGAGATGTTGTGAACTAGTATAGGCCTTTATTATATTCGTTAGAAGCGTGTGGATGTCTAAGTTTCCAGATCCTTCGACGGATCATGATTTGCATGCGTGTAGATCTTTGGATCACTGTTTTTGTACAGACTGGTCTTGCTGTCCTGATTATAAACATACGCTAAGTTGCTCGTATTTGTGAATGTTTGGTACCTATACTTACTGATCTAATTTCCTGAACCTAAAACTGATTATAACCTGTTAGTTTGACATTGTTTAGTACACTCTCATGCCTGGTGATGATCTTAATAATAAAAGTAACTAAGCCGGGGTTTAAGGGAAAGATTGAATAGTGGATAATTCAGAAACGTGTACTCGGAAGGGAGTCCGTGTTTCCCATGTGATGCATGATACCTTTGGGTTCATGTACCTGTTGATGCACGTACCTTTTGGTCGTGTACCTATTACCTGTTGATGCACGTACCTATTGGTCGTGTACCTGTTACTTGTTGATGCACGTACCTGTTGGTCGTGTACCTGTTGATTCATGAACCCGTTGATGCATGAATCGGATGATTAATGTACCTGTTTTTGATTCATGAACCTGTTTTCATGTACCTGAGTATACTGCCCTCTATGGTCCACTATGAAATCTAAAACGAAACTGCATTGACTGTAACAACCATGTGATAAAAGAATGGCACATGTAGTGTTACCTAGATAGTAATAATAGAAGATATTTAATACCTGACATTTGAACGTGATACCTGAATAAGATACTTGACCTGATACGTGCATGTTTGATACTTGCTACATGTTACATGATTACCTGTCTACCTGTATACCTGTTACCTGATTATCCTACCATGTGTACATGTTTACCTGATTACCTGATATCTGATACATATTTACCTGTTTACCTGACACTTGACACATGTTACCTGTACCTGTTAGTATATTATGATTATACCATGCTAGGTTTGTGGTTTAGATTCACCCTATTTCCATGTGCTTGTATCCTACTCTATTTGTGACTCGGACTTGCCATTGACGGGTACTTGTGTTTTCTCTTTTTCCTTTCATGTGTTCATTGTGTTGCAGATTTTGGAGGACAGGTTCCTAAAGATATTGGCAAGATGATGGGCTAGAGGCTGAAATTTTGCTATTACTATTCTTGTTGCTTATTTTGGAAAATATTGTATTTTGAGACTTGTATTATTTCTTGTATTTGGGCGATGTGACCCAGGATTATTTGTGTTATTCAGATCATGACTATTTGAGATTAATGCATTTTATTTCAAGTATTCTTGTTGGTATTTGGTTCATATGTGCATGTGGTTGACTTTTCTGGCTTCCGACTCTGATTTTACTGTGACATGTTGTAAAGATTTCTTGAAACAGCTTAAGGATGATAATAATCATTCGCTCGGCTTTTGTTACGTACCCGTATTCTGTATTTTTAGAAAGTGGGGCGTGACAATAATTTGGCACTATTTAGTACACATTCATTTCTATTTGATAACCACAATAAAAGTAACCAAACTAGGGTTTAAGGGAAGATCTAGTAGTGGATAATATGAAAACGTGTACTTGGAAGGGAACTAGTGTTCCATACTGTTACTGTTATCTGACCCTGTCTACACTACTTCTTATATGAAGGTGTAGAGTAGAAGAGAACCACTAGGTTCTGGCTGTTACTGTTACTGTTACTGTTTTCTGACCCTGTCTACATTACTTCTTATATGAAGGTGTAGAGTAGAAGAAAACCACTAGGTTTTGACTGTTACTGTTACTGCTACTGTTACTGATGCCTGAGTACACCGCCCCATCATGGTCCCCTATGAAATCTTACTAAGCAAAACTTTTTGTTGTAGCAACCATGTTGTATGGACGGCATGAAGTGCTACCTAGCTAGTAATACACACAAGATTGTAAGAACAATAACTGATACTGTTAGACTGAGACGGTTATACTGGGACTGTTACACTGATACACTGAATATACTGCTACTGATACTGATATACTGTTATCCTGATTCACTGATATACTGTTATCCTGATTTACTGATATACTGAGCTTACTGTTAGTAGAGACTGTTAGTTGCCATATGACACCTGCCTTTGACATAAAACAACTGTACTATTAGGTTACTGTGCTTGTTGACTGCCCTGTTATTAGTTAGTTTTTCCCTATATGCTTGTATCCTACATTATTTGTGACCCGCGACTTGCAATTGACGGGTACTTGTTTTTCTATCTTTCCCTTTTTCTTGTATTCGTTGAATTGCAGATTTTGGAGAACAGGTTCCATATGGTATCGGTGACATGATGTACTAGATGCTGGAATTTTGCTATTATTATTCTTGTTGCTTATTTTGAACAATAATGTATCTTGTACTTGGATTTATTCTTGTATGTGGGCAATGTGACTCAGGATTATTTGTGTATTTCAGATCATGACTATTTGAGATTAATACATTTTATTTCAAGTATTCTTGTTGGTATTTGGTTCATATGTGCATGTGGTTGACTTTTCTGGCTTTCGACTCTGATTATATTGTGATATATTGTAAAGAATTCCTGAACAGCTTATGGATGATGAAAATCATTCATTGGGCTTTTGTTACGTACTCGTATTCCGTATTTTTGGAAAGCGGGGCATGACAGGATTTTTAGTGGTATCAGAGCCCAGGTTTGCCTAATGTATTAGTTGCCTAATATATTAGACAAGCTTAGCTCGAACTGGGATCTGCTCAACATTTCACCAACCATGCATGCATAAATGAACTATTATCAACATTGATCTGGATTCTAGTCTTATTCCATTCATTTGATCCCTTCTTATTCGATTTCCTTGATTCCTTGTTTCTTCCTGTCTCCTTTAGTCGTTCTCATTTGTTGATTCCTTATTGGGTATAGTTTCGTTCTTTCCGTACCCATATTTCTTTAATTCTTTCATTCATCTTCATTTGTTGACTCATTTTGAGTATCATGCTAGTTATTCTTTTCCTGCCATATTCTCTTGAAATTCCGCTTGTGCCTCCTCGTTCCTTTTCCTTCATATTCAATTCTTTGATTTCTTATTTTCTTTGGTCCCTTTTAGTCGTCCTCCTTTGTTGACTCTTTATTGAGTATAAAATTCATTCTTCTCCTGCCCATATTTTCTTTATATATATATATATATATATATATATATATATATATATATATGTATGTATGTATGTATTTTCGAATATTTTGAGTATTTCGATTATTATGTGTTATATTTTGGATCTTCTATTGTTACCGCTGAATCTGGTGTGGGGGCAAACAGATAGTATTTGTGGATTCTTGGAAAACTTGAACAGCAAACCTGAACCTGTTTTGTTGGAGTCTGACTGCTGACTCCCGCTGTTCACCTACAAAAGTGCGAGATACCGGGGTTGATCCCGGCGAAGCACCCTCCGACGCTCAAGTCAGTAATCAGGGAAAATTATGAAAGAGCGTAAATTGGCAAAAAATTGATTACCTCTTAATAGTGGTGGATGGGGAGTATTTATAATCACCGTTGGGGTCAGATTAGGAATGTAATCCCTGTGATCAGATAAGGAATGTAACCCTAATTCCCAGTGAAAGGATAGATGTGAATCAGGGCCGTTGATTAGTATTAATCAGAAACCCTAATTCTATCCTGCTGGACCGGGTTCATTTCGGGTTAGGACCCGTACCCAGTTGAGGTGGATCCATTTGTGGGTTATTGGGTCTTGAAGGAAGACTCAGTTTCCATTTCAGACCCATTAGTAAGTGAAATTACTGTTTTACCCCTGAGCTTTAAGATTCGTGTCCGATGTGAACGATCCCAATTTAATCCTATTTTTAGCCATATCACGAGCCCCCCACTCCTGGAGACTGAGTTTTACAGTCTTCGAGGAGTAGTTTTGTTGTTCTAATGGCGTACGGGATTTTATCGGTGTTCTTAAGGGAGTTTGGAATCTTGCTCGGGGTGTAACGGTGTTATTCTGGGCTTGTAAAATACCCAAAAACATCCTCATAATTTTCTGGATTTTTGGTCATTTTTCCAGATTTTTCTGATTTTTTTCTCATTTTTTTGAATTTTTTATTCATATTGTGAATTAAATAAATAATTAATTATCGAAAATATAAATTAATTATTCTAATTTAATAATTAATTTTCCAGAATTTTAAAATAATTTTTTCTGAATTAATAATTATTTTTAGAATTTTTAATTAATTTTTTTCAATTTTTAAAATATTTTTTCGAATTTTTTTAAATAATTAAAATAAATAAATAAATTAATTAAATATTACCTGGACACGTGGTCCGTTTCTGAGCGTCGATCATCATCAGATGTGCGCGCATCGCGAGACAGATCACGTTCTGGACACGTGGCGCGTTTCTGAGCATAAATCGTGTCGTGACGCGATTTTTGAGAAGATCGGACGGTGCGTGTAGGTCGGCAGCATTTTTCTCCAATTTTGAGCTCGGATTGCATGTTGCTCGGAATATCCGAGCAACTTCGTGTACATTTCGCACAGCTCGGTGTCTGACCTTGGAGGTGAAGCCACGTGGCATCGCCACGTGGCATATATAATATATATATATATATATATTTTCCGGCCCTGGCTTTCTTCCTCTTCTTTGCTCTGTTCTCTCTTCTTCTCCGACCGTCTACTTCTTCGTCTTCTTCTCTCCTTCGACCTCAAGCTCGAAGACGGAGTGGAGCTTGGCAAGTTAACGAAGGAGATGGACGAGGAGCACGTGACGTGGAGGCGAAGGTGAGGCCAATCGTCGGAGCTCGGCGACTCGTCGAGGCGGTCTCGAGCACGACAATGCTGGCGAAGAGCTTGGAGCTCGGCCATGGGATTTCGACGAGAAGGAGAGCTCGGTTCGATTGGTTCGGCGAGGTCAAGCTCGGCATGGAGCTCAGTGCTTGGCAACGATGGGTTCGACGAGGAGGGTGTGCAGAGGGGAGCTCGGAGAGAAGGAGAGCTCGGCCGCGCGAGGGGTCTGTGGAGCTTGAGCTCAGTAATGGGTTCGGCGTCGGAATGGAGCTTGGAGGTATGGAGGAGAGCTCGACGAAATGGCAGCGAGGTCGAGCTCTGTAACGGAGTGAGGGAGAAGTTCGAAGCTCGTTGACGAGAGCTCGACGACGAAGGGGGTGAGGTCGACGAGGGGAGGAGCTCGGCGAGGTCGAGCTCTGTGTTGAAGGAGCTTGGTTCTTCTCTTTTTGGTTTTGGCGGGAACGTGTGAAGAAGAAGGTGACGTGTGGAGTTCGGGATCCCTAACAGGTCCGAACCCACCCCGCCGACCCTTTTTTTTTTTGCCGAATCTGAGCACGGATTTTAAGGCAAATTTTTTGGCCATTTGGCAGCTCGGTAGGATAGTAGCTCGGATTGTAGATCTGAGCTTCGTGGCTCGATCTGGACGGTTGATCACGATCGTGGCGCGAATCACGAGACAAGAGGCTCAAATTTCGAGAAAACGTTATCTTGTCGTTTTGTGGAGACGTGGCGCGATCTGAGGCGTTTATCACCTTTTGCGCGATTTTCGCAAAGATCCAATGGTTGGAGTTGCTCGGTATCGTTTTTCTTCAAGTGTGGAGCTCGGATTGGCACTTGCTCGGAATCCGAGGGTCTTACTTGAGTGGGTCGGCTTGGGTTGCCAGTCATTCGGCGCAACTGTATTGCGATCCACTTTCCCGGTGCTACGGAGGTCCGATCGGGGCGTGCCACCCCTTGTTTCGAAGCTAACTCGATGATCTACAGCTTCTCTTTAGGAGTGGGATGAAGATTCACCCTCCTTCATGGTCAAAATAGCCTCGCAACATCCTTGTCTTCATTAAGTTGAGGAGTGTTTTGGTCTTGGGGATTTTTGAAGAGGAGCTCCACTCCTAGGGGCGGAGAGGATGTGCTAGGAAGACCCTCGTAAGAGCCATGGGAAGACCCATTCTTTGAGGTGAGTGCAAGGAGCAACTCTGTAGGAGAGTTTTGAGCTCCGATCTTGCTTAGAAGAGGCCTGCTTTGGAGGCGAGCGGAGTGAAGGGCTCGGCTCTAGGAGAGAGCCATTTGTGAGACAAGTGTGAGGAGGAACTCTAGGAGAGAGTTGTGAGCTCGATCTGAACCGTTGGATCTCGGCGCGGATCTCGAGGTAGGCTCTATTCCAAAGAAAACACTATCTTGTCGTGTAGTCATGCTGGCATGATCTGAGCCGTCTGATCGAAATCTTACCCGAATTTTGAGGGGAAAGTCGTTTTTCTCCAATTCGCAGCTCGGATTGACACTTGCTCGGAATCCGAGCTATCCTCTTGGTTGTTGAGGTCGGATCGCCTGTCGCTCGGTTTTTGGTTCCGAGGGACGTGGAGAGTCATTTGGGAGATGAGTTTGAGGAGCAACTCTTGGAGAGAGTTGTGAGCTCTGAACTCGTTGAGAGGAGGTCCGCCTTGGAGGTGAGCGGAGCGAAAAACTTGACTCTAGGAGAGAGCCATTTGGGAGACGAGTTTGAGGAGGGACTTTAGGAGAGAGTTGTGCTCCGAACTCGTTGAGAAGAGATCCGCTTTGGAGATGAGCGGAGCGAAGCGCTTGACTCTGGGAGAGAGCCATTTGAGTGCCCCGAACTCTAGGAGAGAGTTGTGCCCAAACTCGCTGTTTAAGTGAGAGAATCAACGGTTGTGGGAGCAGTTCCGAATGACGAACCACTTCTAACTTGCTTACGAGCAAGTTAGTTGAAGCGGAATCGAGCCAAGTGTTAGACTACGAACTCGTCGTTAGAGGGAGGTTCAACGGTTGTGGGAGCAATTCCGAATGGCGAACCACTTCTTACCCGCTTATAAGCGAGTTAGTTGAAGCGGAATCGAGCCAAGTGTTGGACTCCGAACTCGTCGTTAGAGGGAGGTTCAACGGTTGTGGAAGCAATTCCGAATGACGAACCACTTCTTACCCGCTTATGAGAGAGTAATTTGAAGCAGAATCGAGCCAAGTGTTGGACTCCGAACTCATCGTTTAAGGGGGGTTAACGAGGTGTAGGAGCAATTACGAATTGTGAACCACTTCTTACCCGCTTATGAGTGACTACTTTGAAGCGGAATCGAGCCAAGTGTTGGACTCCGAGCTTAGTAAGTTGTGGGGGCAGCCATGTAAGAGAAGCTGGATTCCGAACTTACCATTTAGCGAGTCGCGACTCGGAAAGATAGAGAAGCAAGAGCAATAATTTTCAATGAAAAAATGTAAAGTTTTATTGAGATAAACTAAGTGGCCGCTTCAACAGGGCGAGCCATTATTACATGCTATTGGCCGGGTTACAACCATCAGCCTTATTGAAAATCAAGATCCTACTTCTACAATAAGGTGAAGACCTCTTGAGAGGAGCTGGGAGGTTCTGAGTCTTGAAGCTCGGCGGGCCTTTCTGTTCATTTGTAGGCTCCTCAGGGGGGAAGCTCGGCCCCCTCGTTTTGGACGAACTTGGTCAGGTGCCCCCGCTGTATGAGTTCTTCGATCTCCTCCTTGAGAGACCGACAATCATCCATGTCGTGGCCATGGTCCCTGTGGAAGCGGCACCACTTACCCTTGTTCCTCTTCATGCCAGGTGTATTCATTCTAGGGGGAGCACGGAGTAGCCCTTTCTTGCCCACCTCCATAAGAACTTCTGATATATTGGCAATGAGGGGGGTGAACTTTTCAAAACGAGGAGTCGGGCGGTGCTGGCCATTGCCATCCTTCTGGGATTTTTGGGACCCCTCTTCGCTTGTGTTCTTCCGTTTGTTTCCGGAAGATGTCTCCTCCAGAGTAAGGGGGTTGAGAGCCTCATTCGCTCGTATGTACTTCTCCACCCTAAGTAGGAGTTCTGAGAAGTCCCGAAGAGGCTTCTTGGCAAGGGACGCCCTGAGGTCGGCATTAGTGACCTCGAACGCTGCAGAGGCTACTGATTGGTTGAGGGATGGAATGGACCGGACTTCGGCGGTAAAGCGTCGAACGTAATCCCTTAGGCGTTCACCATTTTCTTGGTTGAGGGTCACCAGAGATATACTTGTTTTCTCAGCCCGACGGCTACTCACGAAATGAGTAAGGAAGAGCGCTTCGAACTGATCGAATGAGAAGATGGAGGCCGGGGCGAGTCGAGAGTACCATTCTCGTGCAGACCCCTTCAGCGTGGCAGGGAAGATCTTGCAGAGGAGGGCATCTGAAGCATGGTGGATGATCATGAGAGTTTTGAAACACTATGTGATCTGCGGGGTGACTCCCCGGTATACGTCTCGAAGTGAGGCAGCTTGAAGTTTTCTGGGATGGGGGCCTCCATGATGGTGAGGGAGAATGGAGGTCTACTCGGGCGGAGGTTTATTGCCCGTTGCTCTTCTTTCTTGTCAATTCGGCCGAGGCGCCTCTCCATCTCGTGGAGGCACCGGGAGACCGAGTCTTCTCTTTGATTATACCTTGCCGAGCCCCAGGGACTCATCTTCGTACGAGGATGGACTGGAGCTGCGGCGATGGTAGCTTGGAGAAGGACGAGGACTGAGAGTGTGAAGGCGGTGGCTCCTAGCTGGCTCATGAGTAGGTGGCCTCTGGTCGTTCTTTGGGGCGATATTGAGGGCCCTTAAGACTGTCGCTTGGAAGTCTTGAAGATCTGCCATTGTGACTGGTGCCTCTCCAGCTTGGCGGTCCCTATGTGTGGCTCGGCTTACTAGAGAATGAGTTCTCTGCCGATGACGCTGAGGGGACTCTCTTTGCCTCCTCGGGGGAGGAGATCTTCTAGTCCTCGGTCGGCGGGGGGTTCGGATTCTTGAAGCCCCTGAGTTTTCGGGTTGATGTACTTGAACAAGGGCTCGCCATCCATTCAGGCGAGTTCTAAGGTCGACCCCCTTTTGGCGGTCGGCAATCACTTGACGAAGATCCCGCTCGGGAGGGCTTTGAGAAGCCATAGATTCAACTGAAGGATTGGGACCCTGCGACTTGGTCATGAGGAGGATGTTGCTTCAGACGACTCTGATGGGAGCCCCCCTGTGTAGCCCCCCGAGACACTGGAGGGGCCTGTTCAGTAGGAGCACCTTGAACCGGAGGAGGGAGAAGAGGAAGAGAAGTGGTTCTTCGGTTGGAGACCGCTGTCTTTCCCTTCTGTTTTGGATGCATGGCTTGAAACTAGTATCGTTGATGAAGTTAGATCAGGTTGCTTTTTTGTTTCCCACAGACGGCGCCAATCTGTTACCGCTGAATCTGGTGTGGGGGCAAACAGATAGTATTTGTAGATTCTTGAAAAACCTGAATAGCAAACCTGAACCTGTTCTGTTGGAGTCTGACTGCTGACTCCCGCCGTTCACCTGCAAAAAGTGCGAGACACCGGGGTTGATCCCGGTGACGCACCCTCCGACGCTCAAATCAGTAATCAGGGAAGATTATGAAAGAGCGTAAATTGGCAAAAGATTGATTACCTCTTAATAGTGGTGGATGGGGGTATTTATAGTCGTCATTGGGGTCAGATTAGGAATGTAATCCCTGTGATCAGATAAGGAATGTAATCCCTAATTCCCAGTGAAAGGATAGATGTGAGTCCGGGCCGTTGATTAGTATTAATCAGAAACCCTAATTCTATCCTGCTGGACCGGGTTCATTTCGGGTTAGGACCCGTACCCAGTTGAGGTGGATCAGTTCGTTGGTTATTGGGTCTTGAAGGAAGACCCAGTTTCCATTTCAGACCCGTTAGTAGGTGAAATTACCGTTTTACCCCTGAGCTTTAAGATTCGTGTCCGATGTGAACGGTCCCGATTTAATCCTATTTTTAGCCATATCATCTATAAAATTGTTTTCTAAAAATGAAAATTTTGTATTTCGAATAGTTGTGTATTTTAATATCACAAATTTCTACTTCGTACTTAAATTGAGCAATCAATATCTAAGTACGGGTGGGAGATTGCATCATTTCGTCCATCGTTTTGTTACAGTTGGATGTCGAGATGGCAAATATGCAACTAGACGTCAATGGAGGCAAATTGCAACTGGATATCGGTGAGGCAAAATGTGCAACCGAATATCCAGATGGTAACCTGCAACCTGTTGTTGTGAAGGCAAACCTGCAACTTGATGTCGAGAAGGCAAGACTACAGATGGATATAAATGAGGCGAACCCACATCAAAGAATTTCTACTACTACTATTATTATTGTTTTCCTTATTATTATTGTTATTACTATTACTATTACTATTATTGTATTTTTCTTACTATTTTATTTTTGATATTGATATTGAATTACTTTCACCAAAATAATGAGCCCCAAATTGTTTTCTGTCTTGTATTATTATCCTTACCAGTATTGTTACTATTTTATTATTATTATTATTATTACCAGTATGTTTATGATGATTATTGTTATTATTACTATTTTTATTATTTTTGTCATTATTATTTTATTATTATTATGTGTTGATTTTTTTATTATTAATATTATTTTTGTTAATGCTCATTAGTTTTGACCTAAATATTTAAATTAAAGCCCTCATCTAATCCCAATTTTAATTTGGTGTCTCATTCTTTTCTTCGTGCTCGGATTGTCGCTTATTGTCACGTGGTCTACAACGACAGGTCTGCAGCTTGGAACATCACCTTCAGAGTGGTGCAGCGGAAGCGTGGTGGGCCCATAACCCACAGGTCCCAGGATCATATTGTTGCTTCTCCTTCCTTGCATTGTTTTGGTTTCCTCTATCTCTTGCAATTGTTCTCATCCGTTGACTTATTGTTTGATTCAGTTCTTCCCTGTCTTTTCTCTCTTTGATTTCAGTTCTGCCTACTCCCTTATTGCTTTGTTATCTGGTGTTGTTCTTTCCTTTTTGATACTGTTTATTCTCTTTTCTTGCATTCCATTTGATCTCATTGTTATCCCCTTCCTTCTTTTCTGGTGTTGCCTCTACTTGGTTTCTTTCCCTTTAGCCAGCTGTTTTGTTACCCTTCCCCAGTTAGTTTGTTTGCTTTGTCCTATGTACCGCCTAAGCAAATTTCGATAACGAAATTTTGTTGTAAGGTGGGTAGGATTGTAACCCTTGTTTTGCCAAAAAAAAAAGAATTTTTGTGTATTTTCGGTATTTAAAAAAAAATTTCGCAAATTAATTTTTTCGGTTTTCAAATTCTTTTGTCAAATTATATTATTGGTCCTCCTAATAAAAATCTGTTTTCGACCAATAATTTTATTTGTTATTTTATTTACTTATTTATTTACTTTAATTATTTATTTGTGTTTACCCAAAAACTCTTTTTTTTCCCCTTAATCCTGTTATTTCCTACTATAAACCCACCAACTATTAATCCTATTTCCTAATACCATCATCAGATTATTACTTTTTCCGTTAATTAACCTTTCCTAATACTAATCCTACCACAACCTAATTTCTACCCATAAATAACCATTACCTTCCTATTATAAAAACCATTTATTACTTTCCTATTCTATATCCCACCAAATCCCTACCTTATCTTACCGTGAGCTACACCATACCCCAATCCTATTTTCCGATTGCTACCCACACCCGGATCCAACATATGCACCCTCCCATCCTTTATCAACCATATATATACACATCAATATTAGCTAAAAACCGTGCAACATATTTGTTCTTCCCAAAACCATTGCACCCTATTCCGTGCGCGCTCTCTCTCTCTCGTGTCTCTCCCTCTGCCGTCTCGCGCTCTCTTGCTCGTGAAATTTTATTTGCGCGTGCTCGACTGCGCGTGTAGATCGTTCTTGAGTTCGTGGATTTTCGTTCGTGGGATTTGCTTCCACTCTTGATTTGCAACGTTCTTCATCTCCAAATTAAGGTAAGTAACTTGTACTACAATTCATTAGTTTGATACAAGTCAAAAAGTTCACATCTCTACTACTATAATGGGAGAACCCCTTAGTCAGTAACCGCGTCAGTAACCCAACCCGTGCAACGCACGGATTGAGTTACTTTGGTAAATATTTTCGAAAGTGGACCTGTTTGGTAAATATTTTCGAAAGGTGGATCAGTTTAAAAATTATTTTCTTTTTAATTATGGACTGACTTGGCACAATATTTTCGAACGTAGACCTGTTTTGTAAATATTTTCGAAAGTGGATCGGTTTGGAAATTATTTTCTTCTTACCCTTTTCATGATCCTTCAATTTTTTCCACGTGCACGTGTGCACGTGTATAATACTAGTCTAGTATAGTTGGGTCTAGAGACAACCAAAATTTTTCTTTTCTTGATGGTTTTTGTCTCTATTGTGTTAATTTGGCCATAGATGACTTATGACACCAATTTTGATAGGAGATAACCTAGGGTTTACCCAAAACTTAATGTTTAGTCATGTATGTAGATATTTGTATGAGTTATGTTTGATTGAATGCCCTATATAAAATAATAGGTGTGGACATGTTAGTAACCCTAAAACATGATGTTTAGATGCTTGCTAGGTTGTATTTCAAGTTTGGAGGTGTTTGGATCAATATCGTGAAATTTATGATGTTCTTGATTAGAGGTGTGAAGTTTGTATTTGCTGCTTGTTCTGTTTTGATTGCTGTTTTCGTCCATACTACAGTCAGTATTTGAATTCCAAAATAAAAGATGGATTTTAGATAATTTTGTCTATTTTCAAACCCCACTGATTTTGCTTAATTTGGGTTTCGTATGACTGAGTTATGTGTGTTTTAGTACAGACGTGTCGATCAATTCCAGATTCTGTTTTGGATAAATTTTGTTAACAATTTATTTTCAAGAACTATTCTATACATAATATCTTGATCTAATATTTTGGTCAGTGTTTTCTTATGATATTAGGGACTACCCAGATTTTTGATGAATTTTAAAGAAAAGTTTTATGTGGTGTTTTATGCTCTTTTCTAAAATTATCTCATGCTGTAATTTGAGCGCTGTTCAGTAAAGAAATCTGTTTTCACTATAATTCCTTATACTTTATGAAAATTGTTTGTGAAATGTGAAAGTTAGTAAAATCTATCTATTTTCATATCCTTTTGGCGGAATTGGATTTCGATTCACTAGTTGCGAGATATCTTAGTTTTCGTACAGCAGTGTTGAGATTTCCAGATTCGTTAAACTATATTTTCTTGATGCTTTCGTATTTTTGATGTCTGATCTATTATTACTGGAATATTATGAAACTTTATATTTTGATTCTAAATATATAGGGGAATACCCCAGATTTTTCGTGGATTTATTGGATGAGTTTTGATGCTGTTTATGTGATTAAAAATTCGTTTTCCTGATTTCTGACTGAACATGTTTTCTGTCTTTGAACTTGTTTTGAATTAAAATGTTGTGAACTAGTATGTGACTTATTTATATGCATTGGATTCGTGTGGATTTCTAGTTTCTAGATACTTTGACGGATCTAGGTTTGCATTTTTGTAGAGTTCAGAATCACTGTTTTAGTACTGACTGGTCGTGCTGTCCTGAATATAAACATGCACTCTTTTGCTCGATTATGTGACTGTCTATTATCTATGCACGCTGATTTATTTTTCTGTACCTAATACTGATTATATCATGATAATTTGGCACTATTTAGTACACATTCATGTCTGTTTGATAACCACAATAGAAGTAACCAAACTGGGGTTTAAGGGAAGATCTAGTAGTGGATAATATAAAAACGTGTACTTGGAAGGGAACTAGTGTTCCATACTGTTACTGTTATCTGAACCTGTCTACATTACTTCTTATATGAAGGTGTAGAGTAGAAGAGAACTACTAGGTTCTGACTGTTACTGTTTTCTGACCCTGTCTACATTACTTCTTATATGAAGGTGTAGAGTAGAAGAGAACCACTAGGTTCTGACTGTTACTGTTACTGCTACTGTTACTGATACCTGAGTACACCGCCCCATCATGGTCCCCTATAAAATCTTACTAAGCAAAACTGTTTATTGTAGCAACCATATTGTATGGGCGGTATGAAGTGCTACCTAGCTAGTAATACACACAAGACTGTAAGAATATAAACTGATACTGTTAGACTGAGACGATTATACTGGGACTGTTACACTAATACACTGAACATACTGCTACTGATACTGATATACTGTTATCCTGATTCAC
The DNA here is from genome assembly GCA_017893485.1 of Hemerocallis citrina. NCBI lineage: Eukaryota > Viridiplantae > Streptophyta > Magnoliopsida > Asparagales > Asphodelaceae > Hemerocallis > Hemerocallis citrina. The sequence continues at coordinate 132,511,741 of CM030364.1, read as the reverse complement.
TGATATACTATTATCCTGATTCACTGATATACTGAGCTTACTGTTAATAGAGACTATTTGTTGCCATATGACACTGCTTTTGACATAAAACAACTGTACTGTTAGGTTACTGTACTAGTTGACTGTCCTATTATTAGTTAGTTTTTCCCCATGTGCTTGTATCCTACATTATTTGTGACCCGCAACTTGCAATTGACGGGTACTTGTTTTTCTCTCTTTCCCTCTTTCCTGCATTCGTTGAATTGCAGATTTTGGAGAACAGGTTCCAGATGGTATCGGTTACATGATGTACTAGATCCTGGAATTTTGCTATTATTATTCTTGTTGCTTATTTTGAACAATAATATATCTTGCACTTGGATTTATTCTTGTATGTGGGCAATGTGACCCAGGATTATTTGTGTATTTCAGATCATGACTATTTGAGATTAATACATTTTATTTTAAGTATTCTTGTTGGTATTTGGTTCATATGTGCATGTGGTTGACTTTTCTGGCTTCCGACTTTGATTATATTGTGATATGTTGTAAAGAATTCCTGAATAGCTTATGGATGATGAAAATCATTCGCTGGGCTTTTGTTACGTACTCATATTCCGTATTTTTGGAAAGCGGGGCGTGACAGGTATAGCTGGCGGTTGCCGCCGATCGTATAGGTTGATGGGCTTGAAGAAGTCCAAACCATACTAGGGGCCGATGCCGAGCCCCACACCGGAGAGAAAGCCGGTAATGTGCATAGCTGAAGGTCGTCGCCGAGCGTATCGGTCGAATAGCTTTGAAGAAAGCCATGGCCTTGCTCGGGGTCGACGACGAGTCCCCACACTTGTTCTCAGGAATACGGTACGAGTGTAGCTAGCGGTTACCGCCGTGCGCATAGGTTGATGGGCTTGAAGAAGCCCAAACCATGCTAGGGGTAGATGCCGAGCCCCCACACCGGGAGAAAGCCAGTAATGGGTGTAGATGAAGGTCGTCGCCGAGCGTATCGGTCTAGTGGCTTTTAAGAAAGCCACGGCCTTGCTCGGGGCCGACGACTGTAGCGCCCCGATTTCCGAATACCGGAAAACCGTGACACGAGCCAAGATCTTTTCTTCAATTAGTCACAATACACAGAAAAACAGGAGAATTTAAAACTTTTTATTCAATACCCAATGTATTACAAGTCTGAACATTACACAACTGCAATACATTACAATAGAGTTACAATAATACCTTTACAATCCCAAGTATTACAACCTTCAACATCTTACATCAAAGTACAAGAAATGAAGAACAACACTTGGTAACTCTCACTTGAGTACTTCTCAACTAAATAGATAATCAATACATATACTGCAGTGGAACTAAACATAACAATGACTCCTTGCTTTCCCTGCCTTGAGTCCTCTTGAATCTCGCCTTTGTACTTCGGCGATCCAGTACCTATGGAAGTGGGGACGTCAGTATTCACTGACGCTTAAAGGCTGATCATATAGCAGCGAATCTTCCAAACAATATACAAAATATAACAATGGTGTTGGTGTAGTTTAAGTGTTCGTGAGTGCTATGACTAGACACTAATGCGATACTTAAAATAGAACTAGAATGCTTCCTCGCATTATGAATTCTAATTATACAAAACCCGTTCCTGACAATACTCCATGACTCTGTGAGGTTGCAGAAGGGGTCAAGTCCCCCTATGCAGTCTGCTTATGGTGTCTCCGTTTTCCACTACTACCCGGCATGCCGGACCTCACTCAAACAAGGTTGCAGGTGCGGTCTAGTTCCGCCACTGCAGTCATATAGTGGTGTCCATGTTTGCCACTATTGCCCAGTGTATCGGGCCTTAATCCAAAATCCAAATCATAGGGTTTCGCAAGCGCAGGGCAGCGCGAAGCCTACCCTGTGGCACCCTCTGGGGTATCGCAAGCGCAGGACTGCACAATGCATCCTGTGGCACCCCAGCCACGGTATTTCAGGAATTAACAGAGCGAGATACGTAACCCGTGTCCTCAACCTGTGAGATGGCACCGTACGTATCCCTTTGACGGGACGCTTCCTATTCTAATGTCAGCAAGTCTCCGAAAGCAACATGCAGCCCATACTACATGCGACTCCATCTCAAGCCGTTTCTCCATGTATAGGGATTTGAACCCACGTTACGCATTCTAATTGTACACGACCTGTTCCTGACAATACTCCATGACTCTGTGAGGTTGCAGAAGGGGTCAAGTGCCCCCCCATGCAGTCTGCTTATGGTGTCTCCGTTTTCCACTACTACCCGGCAAGCCGGACCTCACTCGATCCCAGTATATCGGGCATCGTTCCAAAATTAAACCATAGAGTTTCGCAAGCGCAGGGCAGCGTGAAGCCTACCCTGTGGCACTCTCTGGGGTCTAGCAAGCACAGGACTGCACCATGCATCCTGTGGCACCCCAGCCACGGTACTTCAGGAATTAACAGAGCGAGATACGCAACCCGTGCTCCCAACTTGTGAGACGTCACCGTACGTATCCCTTTGACAGGAAGGTACAACCCAATGTCACCACCTAAGGCCTCCCTCAAGGGACAAGTTGGTCGTAAGGTGCCCCCTACAACCAACTCCTCTCTCTTCGGCAAGGGTCTGAGCAAAATGACCTTTATAAGTCACTACCCTAATGATGTCCCTGACTCGACGATCCTAGGGACGATAATATTATAACATAACATGCTAGGCCTTAAATTAGGCTTCGCAAGACAACTCTACTAGGCTGCTCAACCTAGACTTACCAGATCCCCTCAGGATCCGGTTCGTGGCTCATCGATCCAAGACCTCGGTCGTGCGAATATACATGCATGCCGCTATGTCTTGATGGTCGATAGCCCACAACGAACTGTGTACTAGATAACAGCTATACACGAGTAACAACCACATACGAGCCAATAAGCTACGTATGAAATAACAACTACCTACGAGCCAGGCGGCCCCGTAGGAGATACCCGCGTACATACCAGCCAAATAAGCCGCGTATGAGACCAACAGCTACGCACGGGCCGGTCGGGCCGCGTACGAGACAACAACCTACATACGAGCCAACTAAGCTACGTATGAGACCCACAGCTACGTACGGGCCAGTCGAGCCACGTACGAGCATAACCGTGTGCAAACAACCATACAGGTAATCAATCCTAGAAGCAACCAAGCGTGCTTACTAGCAACTCGATCTTCTATTATTAGAAGCAACAGAAGAAGCTACTAATATTCTATGGTCGGTATCCCACTAAGGAAGAACCCGAAGGTGACCTAACGGCCTTTATCGGACCAACTATCACTAGTGGTCTTCCCAACCCTCATTACTTCAACCTATAGCGCCTTAAGTACGGCACACAATTGCAAGCATCTTCCTACGATCCATCTAATCATATAACACGGCCCCCATGATATTCCTATGTATGAATGTGATTAATGCTTACGCTTACATCGAGCTCATGCATGAAAACACTACGACCTAGACATAAAGCCCCCTATAGTCAAGCGTAGGTTACGAATGAGCATGAAAGCCTACTACTTATCATCACCAATCACCACAACCCAAGCACGGATAGATACTAATATAACATACAACATTCCAAGGCATAGTAGGTATTCTAACATTGCTCCTACAACATCCTAAACATAGTAAAATTGATCCAAGCATGGTAGGAAACTCTTAGAATTTGTCCTACATCATTCTAACATCATTAGGCATGCTAGATATTTTTAGAATAAATCCTACCATTAACTAAGCATGAAACATGATAGGATACTTTTAGAATACATCTTACAACATTTTAAGTATAAAAGCATAGTAGGATATTTTTATAAACAATCCTACAACATGTTAAACATCAAGCATGATAGCCTATTTTTTAGAAGTAGCCCTACACTTAATTAAGCATGAGAACATGGCTTCTAAGCATTTTTAGAAGTAATCCTACAACATCAGTAGTATAAAAATGGCTTCTAACTATTTTTAGGGATGATCCTACAACATGTGAAGCATGAATAAGTCTTCTAATCATTTTAGAAATGATCCTACAACATAAGTAGCATGAATATGGTTTCTAATTATTTTTAGAAGCAAAGCTACAACTAACTAAGCATGGATATGGCTTCTAATTATTTTTAGAAGCAAAGCTACAACTAACTAAGCATGGATATGGCTTCTAATTATTTTTAGAAGCAAAGCTACAACTAACTAAGCATGGATATGGCTTCTAATTATTTTTAGAAGCAAAGCTACAACTAACTAAGCATGGTAAACATGGTAGGATATTTTTAAAAGCAATCCTACAACTAATTAAGCATAGATATGGCTTCTAATTATTTTTGGAAGAAATCCTACAACACTTGAAGCATAGATATGACTTCTAATTATTTTTGGAAGAAATCCTACAACACTTGAAGCATAGATATGGCTTCTAATTATTTTTAGGATCAATCCTACAATATTATTAGCATGAATATGGCTTCTAAATATTTTCAGAAGCAATCCTACAATATTATTAGCATGAATATGGCTTCTAAATATTTTTAGAAGCAATCCTACAATATTATTAGCATGAATATGGCTTCTAAATATTTTTAGAGGCACTCCTACAACATTATACTACTACTACTACTCCTATTTTAATCAAAACATAACTATCTACTACTACTACTACAATATACAACTTTACTACTATCACAACATACAACTTGCTACTATTACTACTACTTCATTCTCATAAAAAGAATCACAACATACAACTTACTACTATTACTACTACTTTATCAATCAACATACATGCTACTACTACTTTGTTTTATTACATACTACTACTTATTATTATAGCTTACTACTACTTAGTTGCTTACTAATCTTATTTATTACTAGTGATAAAGAAAAGATTATTTTTTTATTTATTTTACTTTACATCTAGTAAAAGAAAAGATAGCTATAACTAGTGCTCAAAATAAAAAGAAGATCTTTTTAATATCTACAACTAGTGATCAAATAAAAAGAAAAGATCTTTTTAGCTACAACTAGTGTTTAATAAAAAGAGAAGATCTTTTTCATATTTACAACTAGTGATCAAATAAAAAGAAAAGATCATTTTTAAGCTACAACTAGTGTTTAATAAAAAAGAAAAGATCTTTTTCATATTTACAACTAGTGATCAAATAAAAGAAAAGATCCTTTTTAAGCTACAACTAGTGTTTAATAAAAAGAGAAGATCTTTTTCATATTTATTAGCTACAACTAGTGTTTAAATAAAAGAAGATCTTTTTAATTTATTAGCTACGACTAGTGTTTAAAATAAAAGAAGATCTTTTTAATTAATAGCTACAACTAGTGTTTAATAAAAAGAGAAGATCTTTTTCATATTTACAACTAGTGATCAAATAAAAAGAAAAGATCCTTTTTATTTATTAGCTACAACTAGTGATTAAAACAAAAGAAGATCTTTTTAATTATTTCTACCACTAGTGTTTAGTAAAGAAAGGAAAGATCTTTTTGATTATTACATTAGTTCAATCAAGTCCTACAACCAACAATGGTTGTATTGTTCAACAATATGCAATATGTAAGTTTCTTTAGTCCAATAACATACAAACAACAACTACAATAATAAAGCTATGATCTTTATGTATTAGTAGCTACTACTACTACTTCTTCTTACTTTTTCTCATCATTCCCAACCATAGAAACACACCCATCAAACAAAAGAAAAACAAAACAAGAAGGTAAGGAGAAGAAGTCAAACAACAACAACAAACAAACAACAAACAACAAACAAGGAACATGAAGAAACCCCCACCTTTGCTCTTTGTAGGAAGGACTTGCCTATGCTAACCTTCTCCTTCCCCTAGCTTTTTAGAACTCCTAGGAAAGACCTAAAAGAAAAACTCTCATGTTAGTGTGATGTTCTCTCTTTCTTTTCCTTTCCTTTCTTTCTTTCTTTCTTTCTTTCTTTTGTTTTCTAAAATGAGAGAAGGAGGAGAAGGAAGGGTTATTTATAGGTGGAGAGAAGGGTGGAAAGTGTAAATGCACACACACTATTTCACAAAAACCCCTCCTTCTTTTCTTTTTTGGGGCCGGCCACACCTAGGAGAAGGGGGAAAAGTGGGGGAGGTGTTATGTGAGGGAAGGTTTGATGTGGGGGAGAAATTTTCTAGAAGGGTTCTTAACCCTCTTTTGTCTTGTAACCCTAGGTTTAGCTACCAAAAATCCCTAATCAAACCCTAACCATCCTACTAGGTTATAGGAAAATAAGTGTTGTCCAAAATATACAACACATAATTCGTATAATGCACTAATCGACATACTACTTGTATGTGTGCGTATATGTCCGTATACCGGGAAATCTTCGCATAATCCACATAAAATAATTAAATCTTGGAAATAATAATATAATAAATTTTATTATTAGTTCGGAAGATCACGGTATCAATTTGATACAATACGGATATATACTGGCCGATATCTGGATACAGATAATGTCTAGGAGCAAACCGGGTAAAAATCACCAAAATATTCTAATTTTGGAATTAAAACAGAATAATAATAAAATAATAATAAAATAATAATTTATACACGGTAATATCCGTCCGGGATATTACAACGACGAGCCCCCACACTTGTTCTCGGGAAGATGGCAAGGGTGTAGTTTTTTGTGGCTTGCCGTACCATCCGAGTACCAAGCCCTAAGCCTGTAAAGGAGGCTGTTTGTGGCTCGCTGCACCGTCCGAATGCCGAACGATGAGTTTTTTAGAGAAACTTTTCATGGCTCGCGGTGCTATCCGAGCGCCGAGCCCTAAGCCTGTAAAGGAGGCTGTTTGTTGGCTTGCGGCACCATCCGAATGCCGAACACTGAGTTTGTTAGAGAAACTTTCGTGGCTTGCGGTGCTATCCGAGCACCGAGCCCTAAGCCTGTAAAGGAGGCTGTTTGTGGTTCGCAGCACCATCCGAATACCGAGCCCTAAGCCCATAAGGGAAGCTTCTGTGGCTCGCGGTTTCGTCCGAGCATCGAGCCCTAAGACAGTAAAGGAGGCTGTTTGTGGCTCGCAGCACCATCCGAATGCCGAGCCCTAAGCCCGTAAGGGAAGCTTTTGTGGCTCGCGGTTTCTTCCGAGTGTCGAGCACGAGACATGTTTTTAAGGAGAGCTAATACGAAGCTAAAACTCGTTTTAATAAAGCTGGCATAATTACAACATATTCGAACTTTACAAAAAACAAGGCACGACATGCCATTTACATCCTTCATAATTTACATGGGCTGTAGAGGCTAACTCTCCCCTTCTAGGAATTTGATGAGGTGCTCTGCATTCCATGGCCTCTTGACAGCCTTGCCCTTTGGGTTTGTAAGGCGGTACGTGCCTGGGCGTACGACCCCGGATACCTTGTATGCCCTCCCAGTTTGGGGCCAGTTTTCTCTTTTGGCCTGGGTTGGATACCACCAACTTTTGGAGGACAAGGTCTCTGAGCTTGATGTCGAGCTTGATGTCGGTGGGATGCACCTTTTTGTTGTAGAACCTTTCGATCTTCTGTTGGTAGATGTTCCTTCTAATGGCAGACTTCTCCCTGACCTCGTCTATGAGGTCCAGGTCGGCTCGCAGCTGCGCAGAGCTGCCTGCTTCATCGAAGGCCATGACCCGGGGCGACGGGATCCCGATCTCCAGGGAAATGATGGCCTCCGAGCCGTATGTCAGATTAAATGGAGACTCTCTCGTGGGGATTCTCTTTGTGGTTCGGTGGGCCCAGAGAACGCTCGGCAGCTCGTCGATCCATAACCCCTTGGAAGAGTTATTGAGTCGCTTCTTGAGACCGTCAAGGATTTGGTGGTTCGCGTTCACGGCCTGACCGTTTGACTGCGGGTGGCACACCGAAAAGAAATGCTGCTGGATCCCGAGATCTTCGCAGAACTTCCAGAAATGATTACCCGTGAATTGAGTCCCTTGTCTGTAATGAGCACCTGTGGGATCCCGAACTGGCAGACGATGTGTTTCTAGAAAAACTGTTGGGTCTGCTACTCGGTGATCGTGGCTAATGGCTCGACCTCAACCCACTTCGTGAAGTAATCGATTGCCACTATTAGAAACTTTCGCTGGCCCGTTGCTTTCGAAAATGGGCCTACCATATCCATCCCCCACATTGCAAAGGGGGTCAGACTGGCTACGGAACGGAGGTTCGCTTGCGGAAACCTTTTCACAGGGGAGAACCGTTGATAGAGACCACACTTCCTTACCAGGGCGAGGGCATCTTGCTGTTGGATTTTCGGGGCAAAAATGCAGCAGATTAAAACAATAAAATCGAAACCCAATCGCAGGATCCATGCAAAACAAGACGTTTAATTCGTAGTTATGAACGTTTACCTTAAAACGAAGCTTTAACAGTTGAGAAAAGGATGACTAATGGAGGTCCAAGCTTCTTGAATCACCACGCATCCCGCTGACGCGATCTACGCTCTATCGGTATCCACACGAACACTTGGTATTTGAAGGAGCGATGTACTAGCATCCGAAAAACAAATTCTCTCTATCTCCATCTTCTTCTCTCAAATGGCTAGGGTTTTTCTCTTAGCCTCCAAAAAAACAATTTGAGAGTTTAAGATCTTTATATAGAGAGACAAATCTGTTTTTCTAAAGCCCAATCCTATTGGGCTTTTATTAAAATTAGAATTCTTAATTAAATAAATAATTAAGTCAAACTTAATTAATATTCTAATATAATTCTAATTCTAATCATTAGCAAATTTGAAATTATATTTAATTAATTAATTAAGTCCCACTTAATTAATATCATAAATAAATTCGAATTACTATTTAATTTAAATTCATAATTTAAATCAAATCTCCTTCAAGCGTTCTTGTGTGTGACCCTTTAGGTTATTATTACGTTGGAAATAATTTTAATATCCAATAATAAAATTATAAACAATGAGCGGCATCTAGTAATACATCATTACTACCCAAGTAATAATAATAATTGGTGATCCAATAAAACCTTTCGTGATTAATGTTTCCGTGTAATATAATCCCTTTAACCATATATTATAGATTAAACTCGAGGCATGTTCTCAGTCATCCTCTTCAACATTTAATCCGGGTTTCCTTGATCAATGAGTAGACTATTAAAACAAATCATTATTTGAGCATGGCCATGCATTTCATAGTCTCACTCAATCAAGAGGCCAATAATATCTCTCCTAATTATAGGAGGGTTAAATCCTTTATCTATCATTCATATTTCTCATACGACTCATAATATACCCGATGTCCACTTTTATCATCACCCGGTCAAAGGTAACTTTTAATGTAGTCAAAGTATATTAATCCTCTTATAGAAATATAATGATCTCAAGTCAGAGGATCATTACACCATTATCACTGTGAGTCTTTCTTATGACTTTATTTAAACATGAAGAATCTCACTGTGGGTCTATCCAGTGCCATGTAGAATCTTACATGCACCTATGTTCTTGACTTTAGTATCACTATACCTATGACCAATGAGATGTGGTCATCAGTCAACAAACATACTAATCTTTATGCATTATTATTGTCCCATAATGACAATGCTTGATTAGGGATATTTAGGAATATAAACACTATTCATATAATCTCATTTTTAAGTCTCATACTTAAAGATATAGAATACGTATTATATATTCCAAGGACATTTATTATTCTAACATTTTTATCGCAGTAAATTAAGACATAATAAATTAACATATAATAATCAATAGAACACAATCATTAATTAACAAAAGTATTTCCTAGAAGCACAATCACATTGTCTCTAGGGCACTAACACTAACAATCTCCTACTTGCACTAGAGCCAATCACTCATGTATCTAATACCCATGGAACTAGTGTGACCTTCGTGCTTCTGCTGCGACAAAGCCTTAGTCTTGTGGGTCCGCAACGTTATCTTAAGTATGCACTTTACATATGTATGTATTCTGACTTAAACCGATTAATCTTTTAGATCTATCTCTATAGATCCTGATCCCTAAGACATATGTATCATCGCCAAAGTCTTTTATCGAGAAACTATTTCCCAACCAAATCTTCACAACCTGTAGATTAGGAATGTCATTCCCTATTAATAATATGTCATCTACATATAATACTAGGAATGACACATGGCTCCCACTAACCCTTCGTAAACACACGACACATTTTCATTTTACATGAAGCCAAACTCTTTGACTGTTTCATCAAAACGAATGTTCCATCTCCTCGAGGCCGGCTATAATCCATAAATGGACCATCGCTTCTCACAGACCATTCTAGCAAACTTTGTATCGACTTGACATCCATTTGCCTGATTTCATAGTCATAGTAAGTTGCTATCGCAAGCAAAATCCTGATGGATTTGACCATAGCCACCGATGAGAAAGTTTCATCATAGTCACTACTATGAATCTGCTTGAAACTTTTCGCCACTAGTCTTGCTTTGTAGGTCTGTACATTACAATCCACGTCAGTTTTCTTCAAGAAACCCACTTGCACCCTATGGGTTTTACCCCTTCGGGTGGTCCAACCAAAGTCCATACTTTGATTTTCATACATGGAATCCATCTCAGATTTCATGGCCTCCAGCCATCTCTCAAAATCTGGACTATTCATAGCATCTTTGTAGGTGAGAGGCTCATCATCATCTATGATCATCACATCGCCAATTTGAGTCAGAAGAAATCCACGATATCTCTCTGGCTCATAGCGAATCCTACTAGATCTACGAATAACCTGTGTTTCTTGAGCAGTGTTGTTATCAACATCTTGAGTCACACTCTGCTCATGTTCCAACTCTTGTTCAACATTATTCTGTGGTTCTCGATCCTCATCGAGATCTATTGTCCTCCCACTATTTTTCTTAGAAAGTAAATCTCTCTTTAGAAACATAGCCATTCAAGCAACAAACAATTTGTTCTCCGAAGGTTTATAGAATTAATACCCTTTTTGTTTCCATTGGGTATCCCACAAAATCTGATTTTGGTCCTAGCTTGTCAGAGATCATACGTTTCACAAACGCTTCATATCCCCAAATTTTCATAAATGACACGCTGTGACGTTTCTCAGTTCATATCTCATATATGGTGTCTTTTGAACTGATTTAGAAGGAACTCGGTTTAGTGTTTCTGCAGCCGTCTCTAGGGGCATAACCCCAGAAACTAATTGGAAGATCCCCTAGACTCATCATCAATCGCACCATGTCCAACAAAATGCGATTTCTCCTCTCAGACACACCATGTCTTTGTGGTGTTCCAGGAGGAGTGAGTTGTGATACTATACCACACGCTTTTAAGAAATTTTAAGCTTAGGTATTCTCCTCTACGATCAGATCGTAGAGTTTATACTTTCGCCTATTTGTTTTTCTTCTTCAATCTCTTACTCTTTGAATTTTTCAAACGATTCGGATTTGTTCTTCAAAAGATACACATATCCGTATCTACTAAAATCATCAGTAAAGGTTAAAATTAGTAAAAGCCACCTCTTGCCAACATACGCATTGGACCACATACATCACTATGTATCAATTCCAATTGTTTGGTGGCCCTCTCACCTTATCCGGTAAAAGGAGTTTTAGTCATTTTGCCAATGAGACATAGTTCACATTCTTCGTATGATTCAAAATCAAACTTATCCAAGTATCCATCCTAATGTAACTTGGAAATGCGATTCTCATTTATATGGCCTAAATGACAGTGCCAGAGGTATGTTTGATTTGAGTCATTTATCTTTAGACGTTTATTATTTACATTATAGATAGGAGTATCAAAATCAAGAACATATAAACCATTAAACAAACGTGCAACCTCATAGGTAACATTATTTAATGAAAAGGAACAACAATTGTTCTGAATCAAAAAGGAAAAACCAATCTTGTCCAAACAAGAAACCAAAATAATGTCTCTGCAAATTGCAGGCACGTAAAATAGTTCTCAAGTTCTGAAATAAGCCCCATGGGCATCGATAAATAATAAGTCCCTACAGCTAAAGCAGCAACCTTTGCTCCATTGCTAACATGTAGGTCGACTTCTCCTAACGCCAAAGTTCTACTCCTTCGCCGTTTATGCACATTTATACAAATGTGAGAACCACATCCAGTATCTAATACCCATGATGTAGAAGTAGACAAATTTGACTTCTATAATATAAATACCTGAATCAGAAATCTGAACAGCCTTCAGTTTCTTCAGATCCTCCAAATAATTTTGACAGTTTATCTTCCAATGACCCGGCTTCTTGCAATAGTGACAATCACCCTTTGCCTTTGCCTTTGCAACACCTCCAGTAGGCTTCTAAGCCTTAACAACGGGTTCTAGATTAGCAGGTTTAGATCCAATCTTGTTCTTGCCTTTCCATTTACCCTTTCCTTTGGCATTCCCTTTATTGACCATCATTATGGGAGCAGGGGATGCCTTCTGAATGTTGGTCTCAGTAGTTTTCAACATAGCCAACAATTCGGTAGGTGTCTTGTCTATCTCATTCATATTGTAATTCATTACAAATTGAGCATAATCGTTGTTCAAAGATTGCAAGATTAGATCTATCTGAGCTTCCGGACTGATGGCGGAACCCAGAGTAGCAAGGTACTCCATATATCCATCATCTTTAGAACATGCGGTGCAACTGGATCACGATCACCCTATTTACATGCATACAAGGCTCTACTTGTATCGAACCTCTCTTGACGAGCCTGTCCTTCAAACATACGTTTAAGGTGCTCTATCATTATATGAGCATCCATATGCTCATGCTGTTTCTGAAGCTCAAGACTCATAGTCGCAAGCATAAGACAAGTGACATCCGTGTCATCATCGATATGTTTCTGATAAACATTACGTTGATCAACCGATGCACCTACAGGGAGAGGTCCAGGGCGAGGAAATCACATAGAGCTTTCACTCTTACCTGAGGACTATCCTCAAATTCCTTTGCCAATCGAGAAAGTTTGTTCCTGTCAACTTGTCCTTCTCAAGGACAGATCGTACAGAGAAGTTATTTGAGTTGTTTGCCATTAGAATATCTATAATGTAAAATGCATAAAAGAATTAGTCTACGGAATTATTAGTTTATGTTCAAATGATTATTCATATATATTCATAATATATATCTCCCACTATTTTGATCAAATTAATAGCCCTTACTATTAATTCGGAAAGCATTTATTATATATCTTTCTAGTGAGCCAAGATCCATATTTCATCATGTCTTGAGTCAGCGTTGGCTGAAACTCCCAAAACACAACTATTTAGGTAGACAACATTTGTCAATTATATCACGTATATAACTCTTGGATAGTTTGGTGAACAACCATTGCTCTAATTTATCTAATAAATTTTTCGCCAAACTCTATGCTTCTAAGTTCATAATCTTATTGTGACGACTTAGTTAAGTTAGGCCCAATGAATCAACATAACGAGTATCACATTTACTCTTTCGCACCTCACCACGATTAAAAGGAGCACTCTGCTTTGGCAAACCCACCCCTTATGATCTAGGCCTTGATGAGTGTTATTCATTGGAAAGCATCTTGTTTAACTTAATATTTATTAAGGGATTTACTTATAAACGATCATGATCCCATCATAAAGAGATTCTCAATTTTTCCTTGAATCAAATATTTCAAATCAAAATTCGTTGAATGAATGATTTCCAGATCAGAGGTTAACGCACAGACGGCATTATTGGCACCCCTTTTCTTACAGATTCGTAATCGGTTGTTGACAAAATCATTCAATCGTTGAATAATGAAAATTCATATTTAATTATCGTGTTTCATAAACACAAGAATCTCATGATCGTTTGTTTAATGTTCATCTTAAATCGTTATAGATTTTATCTTGTTTAAGCATGAATGGGGTGTCGTATCTAATACATTCATCTTAATCTAATTAAGCATGCATCATTATCTCTGCACATACATTGTATCACATACATTCATACATATGTAAAGTGCATAAAGTAAACGTGTTTGGTTATGGCCCATCCTATATGATCTTTCCAAGCTAATGGAAAAATCAAGGTCAATCTATGGGTGGTTTAAAATACTACACTATTACATGTCTTTATCTTCTTCATCTTCATCTTGTATCTCCTTCTTTGGAATGCTCATTAGTTTGCCTCCTTGCTTCCATGTCTTCATTGATCATTACATTGAATAATGGAAAAAAAAAAAAATGTTCTTATGAACTTACAAGAGGAACTCGAGTTACATTCGAGAATATAAATTACAAGAAATTGAAGACGACATGCAAGTCGTATTTAGAAACCAAACCATAAATCAAAACCACTAACCTATGGGTCTTAAGGCCATAACCATACACCATGCTCATATAACAATTAAGAATATCTCATATTTCATTATGTCATCATACCACATCATATTTGTCATGATCCAATCACAAAAATTAAATAGGGTAAAATCAGAAAATTGCAATCAAAATTCTGAAAACAGTAAATCGCAGTTTTCAGGTTCTAAACGGCGTCAAACGCCTTATATCCGCGTCGGTGACAAAGTCAGTATTGCTCAGTGACCCGATTCCAGTCAGAAAACATATTTTATTTGCAAAAATCAGACACTGGACATAGATTTCACCAAATCTGCTCATCTTTGCAGAAACCGTATCGTATACAATCTACGCGATAAGAACAAATATATAATATTCAAATAATATCATATATCATCTTATCATGTTATACCATATCATATTTCATCATGATCCAATCATAAAAATCATATAAGGCATAATTCAGAAAATTGAAATTAAATCTGAAAACATAGAATTGCATATTTCAGGCCCTAAACGGCGTCAAACGCCTTACAGACGAGTCGGTGATACCTTAAGCTATCAGTTTTGTTCAGACGCTCGTTTCCCTTTCCGAAAAGGTACTTATTTGCAAAAATCGGACACTAGAAATAGATTTCAGCAAATCTGCAGCAGCCGTTTCAGAATCCATATCGAATACGATTCTCGTAATTAGAACAAACATAAATCATATACATATCAGTATACATACAGATTATAAGATCATCATATGATCATTCCAATCATCATTAACTTACAGTTTATGCATATATATCAAAACTGTAACAAATAAACGAATTAAAACGTTTTCGCAAGTGGCTCTAATACCATTGTTGGATTTTCGGGGCAAAAATGCAGCAGATTAAAACAATAAAATCGAAACCCAATCGCAGGATCCATGCAAAACAAGACGTTTAATTCGTAGTTATGAACGTTTACCTTAAAACGAAGCTTTAACAGTTGAGAAAAGGATGACTAATGGAGGTCCAAGCTTCTTGAATCACCACGCATCCCGCTGACGCGATCTACGCTCTATCGGTATCCACACGAACACTTGGTATTTGAAGGAGCGATGTACTAGCATCCGAAAAACAAATTCTCTCTATCTCCATCTTCTTCTCTCAAACGGCTAGGGTTTTTCTCTTAGCCTCCAAAAAAACAATTTGAGAGTTTAAGATCTTTATATAGAGAGACAAATCTGTTTTTCTAAAGCCCAATCCTATTGGGCTTTTATTAAAATTAGAATTCTTAATTAAATAAATAATTAAGTCAAACTTAATTAATATTCTAATATAATTCTAATTCTAATCATTAGCAAATTTGAAATTATATTTAATTAATTAATTAAGTCCCACTTAATTAATATCATAAATAAATTCGAATTACTATTTAATTTAAATTCATAATTTAAATCAAATCTCCTTCAAGCGTTCTTGTGTGTGACCCTTTAGGTTATTATTACGTTGGAAATAATTTTAATATCCAATAATAAAATTATAAACAATGAGCGGCATCTAGTAATACATCATTACTACCCAAGTAATAATAATAATTGGTGATCCAATAAAACCTTTCGTGATTAATGTTTCCGTGTAATATAATCCCTTTAACCATATATTATAGATTAAACTCGAGGCATGTTCTCAGTCATCCTCTTCAACATTTAATCCGGGTTTCCTTGATCAATGAGTAGACTATTAAAACAAATCATTATTTGAGCATGGCCATGCATTTCATAGTCTCACTCAATCAAGAGGCCAATAATATCTCTCCTAATTATAGGAGGGTTAAATCCTTTATCTATCATTCATATTTCTCATACGACTCATAATATACCCGATGTCCACTTTTATCATCACCCGGTCAAAGGTAACTTTTAATGTAGTCAAAGTATATTAATCCTCTTATAGAAATATAATGATCTCAAGTCAGAGGATCATTACACCATTATCACTGTGAGTCTTTCTTATGACTTTATTTAAACATGAAGAATCTCACTGTGGGTCTATCCAGTGCCATGTAGAATCTTACATGCACCTATGTTCTTGACTTTAGTATCACTATACCTATGACCAATGAGATGTGGTCATCAGTCAACAAACATACTAATCTTTATGCATTATTATTGTCCCATAATGACAATGCTTGATTAGGGATATTTAGGAATATAAACACTATTCATATAATCTCATTTTTAAGTCTCATACTTAAAGATATAGAATACGTATTATATATTCCAAGGACATTTATTATTCTAACATTTTTATCGCAGTAAATTAAGACATTATAAATTAACATATAATAATCAATAGAACACAATCATTAATTAACAAAAGTATTTCCTAGAAGCACAATCACATTGTCTCTAGGGCACTAACACTAACACTTGCAACATCGTGGGCCAGTAGTACCCAAGGTTCAAAGCCTTTCGCGCGAGCGAGCGGCTTCCTATATGGCACTTGCCGATTCTCTCATGTAGCTCCTTGAGAGCGTACTTTCTTCATCGGGGGTTAGGCAGCGGAGGTAGGGTCTTCCGTCTGTCGTTGTGTATGACATTTTGAAGAGGTTCGCATCGATCAAGGCGAACCTTTCTGAACGGACTCTGACCCGCCTTGCTTCAGTTCGGTCTTCGGGGAGCTCTCTCTTGATTAGAAATTTCTTGATATGAGTCATCCAGTCATCAGGAAGAGCCCCATATTCAATGCAGAGAGTTTTGGGGGAAGTCTGTACTCGGCTTTTGGAGTACCTCGATCAGGACGGTGTGATCAAGACCCTCGAAGGACGAGAAAGCAAACTTCGATAGAGCGTCAGCCTGGGCGTTCTGCTCCCTGGGGATCCTTAAGACCGCTGACTCGTCGAAGGATGTCAATACCTGTTGGACCACGGCCAGGTACTGTAGCGCCCCGATTTCCAATACTGGGAAAACTGAGACACGAGCCAAGACCTTTTCTTCAATTAGTCACAATACACAGAAAAACAGGAGAATTTAAAACTTTTTATTCAACACCCAATGTATTACAAGTCTGAATATTATACAACTGCAATACCTTACAATAGAGTTACAATATTACCTTTACATTCCCGAGTATTACAACCTTCAACATCTTACATCAGAGTACAAGGAATGAAGAACAATACTTGGTAATTCTCACTTGAGTACTTCTCAACTAATAGATAATCAGCACACATATTACAGCGGAGCTAACATGACATTGACTCCTTGCTTTCCTTGCCTTGAGTCCTCCTGAGTCTCGCCCTTGTACTTCGACGATCCAGTACCTATAGAAGTGGGGATGTCAGTATTCACTGACACTTAAAGGCTGATAACAAGGCAGCGAATCTCCCAAACAACATACAAAACATGGCAATGGTGTTGGTGTAGTTTAAGTGTTTGTAAGTGCCAGGACTAGACTCTAATGCGATATTTAAATAGAACTAGGATGCTTCCTATTCTAATGTCAGCGAGTCTCCGAAGCAACATGCAGCCCATACTACATGCGACCCCATCTCAAGCCGTTTCTCCATATATAGGGATTTGAACCCGCGTTATGAATTCTAATTGTACACAACCTGTTCCTGACAGATACAACGTGACTGATGAGGTTGCAGACGTGGTCAAGTCCCACTAATGCAGTTCGCCAGTGGTGTCCATGTTGCCACTGCTATCCGGCTTACCGGACCTCACTCAAAAACCTGACGAACCGTCGGGGATACTGCTAACAGGGGAGCCCCTTGCCGGCCCCTGGTCTGACCGTAGTCCATGGCCTGTTCGCCCTCTCGGCATAGGACCTGACGGAGTTCCGGGGGTCCATCCCCCCTAGCTCCGCCCGCCTTATCATGGCACTTCAGGAATTAACAATCAGGATACGCAACCCATGTCCCCAACTTGTGAGAAGGCATCGTACGTATCCCTTTTGGCAGGAAGGTACAACCCAATAACACCACCTAAGGCCTGCCTCAGGGGACAAGTTGGTCGTAAGGTGCCCCCTACAACCAACTCCTCTCTTTTCGGCGATGGTCTAAGTAAATGATCTTTATAAGTCACTACCTTAATGATGTCCCTGACTCAACAATCCTAAGGACGATAATATTATAAACATAACATGCTAGGCTTTAAATTAGACTTCGCAAGACAACTCTACTAGGCTGCTCAACCTAGACTTACCAGAACCCTTCAGGATCCGGTTCATGGCTTATCGATCCAAGACCTCGGCAATGCGAATATATGTGCATGCCACTACCCTGAACTTGGATTCCGTTTATACTCTGGTCCTCGATCAACCTACACAGGTTAAGATCCGATGGTACCCGAGGAGTGACTCCTCCACAGTTCCTTAGGGTAAGAAAACACGTGTCTTGATGGTCGATAGCCCCTAGGGTAGTAATATCACCCTAGACGAGCACAACGAACTATGTACTAGCTAACAAGCTATATACGAGTAACAACCACATACGAGCTAATAAGCTACGTATGAAACAATAGCTACCTACGAGCCAGGCGGGCCTCGTAGGAGATAACAACGTACATACCAGCCAAATAAGCCGCGTATGAGACCAACAGCTACGCACGGGCCGGTCGAGCCGCGTACGAGACAACAACCTACATACGAGCCAAATAAACTACGTATGAGACCCACAGCTACATACGGGCCAGTCGAGCCACGTACGAGCACAACCATATGCAAACAACCATACAGGTAATCAATCCTAGAAGCAACCAAACGTGCTTACTAGCAAACTTGATCTTCTATTATTAGAAGCAACAGAAGAATCTACTAACAGTCTATGGTCGGTATTCTACCAATGAAAAACCGAAGGCGACATAACAACCTTTATCAACTAATTATTACTAGTGGTCTTCCCCATCTATATTACTTCAACCTATAGCACTTTAAGCATGGCATACAATTGCAAGCATCTACCTACGACAATCTAATTATGGTACGTAACATAACCACCTACCACAATACTCCTAAGTACGAATATGATTTAAGCATGGGCTTATATCAAGCTTAAGCATGAAAATCACTATGATCTAGACATGAAGTCCACTATATTCAAGCATAAGCTACAACTTGAGTGTGAATACTTACTACTTAGGGTATATATCTCTACTACCACCTTAAGCACGGATCTTCATTTCTTAATATGATTAATCATCACAACCCAAGCATGAATTGTAACTCCTACAATATTCAAGCATGAATTATAACTCCTACACATTCTAAGCATGGTATATTAATCCCTACCTTAATCTAACATGGTATTTATTAAACATGAGTATGTTCTAGCTTGATCTTGAACAATATTTAGGCATGAACATACACTATTTAAGCATAGATATCGTCTAAGCATGATCGTCTACTAACTTAGCATGAACAACAATTAAGTATGACATCTACTAACTTAGAATGAGCAATAATTAGCATGATATCTACTAACTTAACATAAACAATCATTAGCATGGTCATCTACTAACTTAACATAAACAATTATTAGCATGGTCATCTACTAACTTAACATAAACAATCATTACCATGGTCATCTACTAACTTAACATAGACAATAATTAGCATGACATCTACTAACTTAGCATGAATAATGATTAAGCATGATTATCTACTAACATAGCATGAACATATACTTATCTAAGCATGGATATCGTGTAAGCATGAATATTTATTTGATCTAGCATGGTATATAACTTTCCTATAAGCATGTAAGCATGGATAAATTAATCTAGCATGATATACCACTTTTCTACAACTATCTAAGCATAGATAAATTAGTCTAGCATGGTATACAACCTTCCTACTAACATGTAAGCATGGATAAATTAATCTAGCATGATATCCACTTTCCTACAACTATCTAAACATAGATAAATTGATCTAGCATGGTATACAACTTTCCTACAATTAAACTAGCATGATATACAACTTTCCTACAATTAAACTAACATGGTATACAACTTTCCTACAATTTATCTAGCATGGTATACAACCTTCCTACAATTAAACTAACATGGTATACAATTAATCTTGCATGGTATACAACTTTCCTACGATTAAACTAGCATGGTATACAACTTTCTTACAATTTATCTAGCATGGTATACAACCTTCCTACAATTAAACTAACATGGTATACAATTAATCTAGGATGGCATACAATTAATCTCGCATGGTATACAACTTTCCTACCATTAATCTAGCATGGTATACAACTTTCCTACAATTAAACTAACATGGTATACAAGTTTCCTACAATTAATCTAGCATGGTATACGATTTTCCTATAAGCATGTAAACATGGGTAAATTAATCTAGCATGATATCCACTTTCCTACAACTATCTAAACATTGATAAATTAATCTAGCATGGTATACAACTTTCCTATAAGCATGTAAGCATGGATAAATTAATCCAGCATGATATACCGTTTTCCTACACTTATCTAAGCATAGATAAATTAATCTAGCATGGTATACAATTTTCCTATAAGCATGTAAACATGGGTAAATTAATCTAGCATGATATCCACTTTCCTACAACTATCTAAACATAGATAAATTAATCTAGCATGGTATACAACTTTCCTATAAGCATGTAAGCATGGATAAATCAATCTAGCATGATATACCGCTTTCCTACACTTATCTAAACATAGATAAATTAATCTAGCATGGTATACAACCTTCCTACTATTACCTAAGCATGAATCTTATTATGCATGAATAACTACTAAGCATGAATATCTTACTAAGCATGGATAACTACTAGTATGAACATACAACATTCCTAAGTATATATATATACTTCTAAACATGGTAAGTAATTTTAGCATTTATCCTACAACATTCTAAGCATGTATGTCATTCCTAAACATGATAGATAATTTTGGCATGAATCCTACAACATGTATATCATTCCTAAACATGACAGATGATTTTAGCATTAATCCTACAACATGTATATCATTTCTAAACATGATAGATAATTTTAGCATGAATCCTACAACATTCTAAGCATGTATGTCATTCCTAAACATGATAGATAATTTTGGCATGAATCCTACAACATGTATATCATTCCTAAACATGATAGATGATTTTAGCATTAATCCTACAACATGTATATCATTCCTAAACATGATAGATGATTTTAGCATTAATCCTACAATATGTATATCATTCCTAAACATGATAGATGATTTTAGCATGAATCCTACAACATTTTACTACTACTACTACTTTATTTTAACCATGAACATAACATAAAATATCTACAACTATCTACTACTACTACTACTTTATTTTAACCATGAACATAACATAATGCATCTACCACTATCTACTACTACTACTACTTTATTTTAACCACGAACATAACATAAAACATCTACAACTACTTCTTTTAATCATCTACTACTACTACTACTTTATTTTAACCATGAATATAACATGAAGCATCTACCACTACTTCTTTTAATCATCTACTACTACTACTACTTTATTTTAATATGAACATAAAACATTTACAACTACCTTTTTTAATTATCTACTACTACTACTACTACTACTTTATTTTAATATGAACATAAAACATCTACAACTACTTCTTTTAATCATCTACTACTACTACTACTACTACTACTACTTTATTTTAATATGAACATAAAACATCTACAACTACTTCTTTTAATCATCTACTACTACTACTACTACTTTATTTTAATATGAACATCTACTAACATTTCTACCAAATCTTCATTAGTATTTATTTCTTATTAACACTAGTTGAACATAAAAAGAGATCTTTTTGACCATTCTACAACTCGTGATTTAGATTAGTTTCTTTTTCATATCTACAATGAGTTCTTTCTTACTTAAGATTATAAAAGAAAATAACAATAATAAAAATAAAGTAAGAACCTTCATTTGGTTCAACCAACCATATGTATTCTTTCTAATCCAAGTTCAAGTTTATGTTCTACAACCACACAGTCGTGTATGCACTATGTCATATGATTATGTATGAGTCCTCATTCAAGTCCTACAACCAAAATGGTTGTATATACCAAGTCCATGTGCATGTGTTCATTTTAGTCCAATTCATAACACAAAACAACAACTACAACTATCAAGATTTGATCTTTATGTTTATTACTACTACTATTCGTTTCTTTTCTTTTCATGTGGTTATTATCTTTAACCATCTATAACCATACAAAAATAAGAACTACATACCACAACACTATCACAATAACCCATTCTCAAAGAACAAAAGAAACAAAACAAGGAGGATAAGAAGAAGAAGAACATCAAAACAACAATACAAACAAACAAACAAACAAAAGAGAAACCCCCACCTTGTTCTACTTGTAGGAAGGACTAGCTAGCTAAAACTTCTCCTTTCCCTAGCTCCTAGAACTTCTATGGAACCTACAAGAAAATTCTCTTGTTAGTCTCCTCTCTTTCTTTTTTTTCTTCTTTCCTTCTTTTCTTTGTTTTTGTAAAAAGTGAGGTAAGTGGAGAAGGGGGGGGGGGGGGGTTATTTATAGGAAGGGAGAGGAGGGGGAGAGTGCAAAAGTGCACTCACATTTTGCACAAAAACCCCAAGAAGAAGCCATCCGGCCATGCTTGTAGGAGGGTAGGGGTGAGGTGTAGGGTATGGCCTAGAAATGAGGTGGAAGCATGGTAAAGGGATAAGGTTTCTAGAAGGGGTTTTTACTTAATCTCCTCATGCATACAAAAACCCTAGATTAAGCCTCCTAATCAAACCCTAACTATCTAATTAAGTTATCATGACAAGGTTAGTGCCTTGTCCAAGAGTACATACTGCATATTTTGTATAATATACTAAGTACCATACAATTGTATGTATATGTATATATATGTGTATACCAAAATTCCTTATATAATCCCCATAAATAGTTTAATTTTGAAAATAATAATAAGATAAGTTTTTATTATCAATTCGGAGGATCGCGCTACCAATTTGATGTACTTCGGATGTACACCGACCGATATATGCGCGTAGACAATGTTTGTGGACAAACCGGCGAAAAATTACCAAAATAATTTGATTTTGGAATTAAAACAAAATAATAATAAAATAATAGTAAAATAGTAATTTATACGAGGTAATATCCGTCTGGGATATTACAGGTACTTGATCATCCAATCGTCACGGGCCTCATACTCTCTGGTGATCTGTTTGACCACGAGCTGAGATTCGCTGAAGGCCCTGATCTGTCTGGCACCGGCCTGATATGCCACGGTGAGCCCGGAGATCATGGCCTCGTATTCAGCCTCGTTGTTAGAGGCCGGAAAGTTGAGGCGAAGGCAATATTGAAGGATGAAACCGTCGGGACCCCATAGAATGATGCCCGCACCACTCCCCGCTTCGCAGGAGGAACCGTCGACGTAAACTTCCCACGTCTGGTCGATCTCCTTACTTTTGGGTCGCTCGGAGATGGTGTATTCCGTGATGAACTCGGCGAGGGCCTACCCTTTGATGGCCGTTCTTGGCTGATAGCCGAAGTCGTATTGACTGAGCTTGATCAACCATTTGACTAATCGTCCGGAGCTCTCGAGCTTATAGAGCACAGCCTTCAAAGGCTGGTCCGTGAGCACCTGGAATGAATGCGCCTGAAAATAGGGACAGAGCTTCCGCGCGGCCATGACCAAGGCGTATGCTACCTTCTCCATTCTAGAATATCTGGTCTCAGCAGCGATCAGAACCTTGCTCATATAGTACAGAAGCTTTTGGACTCCTTCATCTTCTCGGACGAGGACAATGCTGAGCACGTTTTCCGAAGCCGAGAGGTAAAGCCATAGGGGCTCGCCTGGTTCAGGCTTACTGAGGAGAGGAGGGTTGGCGAGGAACTCTTTTAATTGGGCGAACGCCTCTTGCTGCTGAGTACCCCACTCGAATCCTCCAGTTCCGCACAGAGCCTTAAAGAATGGAAGGAACTTATCTCCGGACTTGGAGAGAAAACGGCCGATGGCCGCCAGTCTTTCCGTGAGCCTCTGGACTTCTTTGATGTTCCTAGAAGGGGCCATGTCTATTATGGCCTTGATTTTTTCGGAGTTCACCTCGATGCCGCGCTGGCTGACGATGAACCCGAAGAGTTTCCCCAAGGAGATGCCGAAAGCAAACTTTGCCGGATTGAGTCTCATGTTGTGGGTCCGAAGGACCCCAAAGGCCTCTTGCAGGTCGGCAACGTGATCCTGTCCCTGATGGCTCTTGACGAGCATGTCGTCGACGTACACCTCCATGTTGCGCCCAATTTGGTCCTTGAAGACTCAGTTAACGAGCCTTTGATAAGTAGCGCCAGCGTTCTTCAGCCCGAAGGGCATAACCCGGTAGCAGTAAAGACCTTGGTCCGTGACGAAAGATGTCTTGGCTATATTGGGAGGGAACATTCGGATCTGGTTATAGCCTGAGAAGGTATCCATGAAGGACAGGAGCTCGTGACCCGATGTAGCATCGATCAGAGCGTCGATGCTAGGGAGAGGGAACGGATCTTTGGGGCACACCTTGTTGAGTTCTGTGAAGTCTATGCAGATCCTTCAGCTCCCGCTCGCCTTTTTGACCATCACGACGTTCGTCAGCTACTCAGGGTAGCTGACCTCCTGTATGAAACGAGCAGACAAGAGTTTGTCCACTTCCGCTTTCACCGCATGCTGCCGCTCCGGGGCGAACTTATGTCGCTTCTGGACGATCAGCTTCGAGCCGGGGGTCACGCTGAGTTTGTGCATGATCAGGTCCTCAGAGATACCAGGCATATCGGAGGGCTTCCAGGCGAAGAGGTCGACATTGCGGCGAATACAGTCAATCGGGACAGATTTGAGGTTGGGAGCAAGGGAGCAGCTCACTCGGAAATACCTTGACGCGTCCCCTATCTCGAACGAGACTTCCTCTAACTCGTCTGCCGGCTCAGGTTCTGGCTGGGTTCTTTCGGGCTGTAGCTCGACGGCATCTAGGGGAAACACACCACCTCCGATCGCCGTCATATAACACGATCGTGCCGCTTCTTGGTTCTCCCGGACAACTCCGACACCTGACTTGGTAGGGAATTTCAGCTTTTGGTGATAGGCCGAGGGAACTGCCTGAACGGAGCAGAGCCCTGGACGGCCGAGGATGGCGTTGTAGGCTGCCTTGAAGTTTACAATCATGAAGTCCATCGACTCGGTTCGCCTGTGAGGGGTCGTACCGGCAGTGACATCCAAGGTCACGATCCCCTCGATTGGCACCGGGACGCCGGAGAATCCGTGCAATGTGTACCCGGCTGGCTTCAGCTTATCCCGGGAGAGCTTTAGGTTCTCGAATGCCTCCAGGAAGAGAATGTTTACCGATCTCCCGTTGTCCACGAGGATGCGATGGGCCTCGACGTTCGCCATGCTGAGGGTGATGACGAACGCATCGCAATGCGGGAGCCAAACTCCCTCCAGGTCTTCCCAGAGAAGGAGACAGGGAGTTGCTGGACCTGGGGGGAGAGGGGGCCCTGGACGGCGTTGATCCCTCGGACGAATGCCTTGCGGGAAGTGTTGGACTCCCCTCCCATGGGCCCTCCATGGACGCAATGCAAGATGGCTTGACCCTCGGGTTCTTCAAGCTCGGCGTCCCGCTCGGGATGCTGTCTAAGTGCTCGAGGAGGAGGGGAAGGTCTCCTGTTCCTCGTGTCCCTCTGGTCCCGAGGGTCTTCCCGTTTGAACTCCCGGAGGTACCCTCATTGGATGAGGGCCTCGATCACGTACTTCAGGGCACAACAATGGTCCGTGTTGTGCCCGTTGTTCCGGTGGAAGCGGCAGTAGAACTGCTGATCCCACTTCTTGTTGTTGTTGTTCGGTCGAGGAGGGAATTGGACGAGGTCCCTGTCTTCGATCGCTAAGAGGATGCTTGAGACGTTCTGCGTCAGCGGAGTGTACCTCTCGAAGCGGGGGACCAGGGGGACCCTTTTCGTGATGCCCCCATCTCCTGGGACTTTCTTTGCTGGCTCTGCCTCGTCGGCCTTGCGTTTCCCCTTTCCGGGAATTTCTTTGAAGTCCTCTGGGTTCAGGGCCTCCTCGGCTCGGATGTACTTTTCAACCCGATTGAGGAGGTCTGGGAACTCTATTGGAGGCTTCTTTGCCAGGGAAGCCTTAAGCTGACCGTGCCGGACGTTTTGCCGGACGTTGTGCCGGAATGCTGCCGAGGCGACCCCTAGGTCGAGGGAGGAGACCGACCTCGCCTCCGTGGTGAACCTTCGGACGAACAGCCAGAGCGACTCCCCTTCCTTCTGTCGAAGGCCCAGTCAGGACGCACTCGTCCTTTCAGCCTTTCGGCTGGTCACGAAGTGAGCGAGGAAGTTGCTCTCCATTTGGTTGAAGGAGTAGATGGAGCTGGGGGTGAGCTTGGAGAACCATTTCCGAGTCGGATCCCGGAGGATGACGGGGAAGGCACGGCACAGAAGGGGATCCGATGTGCTGTGAATCATCATGAGGGTTTTAAAGCCCTCCAGGTGATCAGTAGGATCACCCTCACCGTCATAAGTCTCGAATTGTGGGGGGCGGAAATTCCGGGGTATTTCCTCCTACAAGATGGCAGTGGAGAAAGGAGGTCGGGTCGGCCTGTGGCCCTGGGCCGGCCTCGGGCGGCCGTTGCCGGAGTGGTCGATGCGGTCTTCCATTTTCTGGAGGCGTTTCAAGATGTCATTGTCATACTCTATCGGGTCTGTCGGGCCGCGTGACGCGCTGGCCTCGACATCCGAACGTGAGTGAGAGCGGCAGACCATCTCGTCGACAGGGGTCCCCCGGATAGCCTTCATGATGTCTTTCCGGAAGTCTTAAAATTCCTGGTGGGTGACCGGAGCTCGTTCAGTCTGGCTACTTCGGGTCGTCGGCCTCCAGCCGACGCGGCTGAGTCTCGGCGCCCGCCTTTGGGGCAGAGGTCTGGGACGGTTCGGGACCGAGTTGGAAGCGGCCCCTCCCCTAGTCCGGCTTGCTTGTCGATTCTGGATGACCCCGCGTAGGTTGGGTACGACCGAATGGGAGACACTCGAATGGTCTCCGTGGCTGATCCCCGGATTGTTGGATCCATGAGCGTCGGCGGGGACGTCCTGGCGACGCGCAGAGGTGACAACTCTCCTGGCCTTGGGTGCCATGTGAGCTCGGACGGACGAGATACTGTTGCTGGCTGAGCTCGGGCCTGTGTCTGCGCTAAAGTTTTCCACAGACAGCGCCAACCTGATGCGGTTTTGTTTTTGGGGGGTGTGGCTGCACCAGGTGTGAGATCTTCTCGATTTGTATTTTTGTGGAACCTTTCGTGCGGACGGTGGCCCCGACCCTCAGTCGGGGGAACGGCTCGGGAGCAGGCGGGAGTGAGGTGGAAGTTGGATGCTTGGTTCGGATCTAGAGGCTCGGCTCGGATCTGGACGTTCGGATCCCGAGGTCTCGTGTATCTGCACTCGGTCTAGAAACACCAGGGTTGGTCCCGGTGGCAGACCCTCCGACGATCTAGTCAGCTACTGGAAGAGAGCAACAGTAACTACGGTTTGAGAGGGGAAGGATTGATTACCTCTGGAAGGGGTAGAGGGTCTGGTATTTATAGGAGAAGTCAACCGGGTCTGGACCCGTTTGGGGCGTGGTCTGGACCCGGTTGTCCGTGGGCCTGCATGGCAGAAGCCCAAGCAGTATAGGGCTGACGTGGCAGAAACCTGGGTGGTTTCCAAGCTGACGTGGCAGAGACCTGGGTGGTTTCCAAGCTGACGTGGCAAATCCGGAGGATCCGGCGGTGCACGCTCTTTGAGGGGATCCTGTGGCCCAGGAGGGGTCACTTCATCTGACCCATACCAACGGTTGTAAAACAACTCTTTCATTGAATCTGCGATTTATGGACTATGTAGTTGCAAGTAAGGGAGGAACTAAGAAATATGAGAGGAAACTTGGTTACAACTGCAATTTGCAGACAACAAAAATCGTAGTTCATTTTACTACAAGTTTCCTTGTACGCAAACCTAGTTGCAGTACAACTACTGTTGCAGCTTTCCTTTCAAAAGTTCAACTAGTTTCTTCTGGCTAATGCAACTTATATTAACAAGTTAATTTGTCCCTCGATCTGTACAACACATTTTCCTTCTTAATCGGCTATGCAAATTCCAAACAAACAGAAATTTGTGAAAAATAATACTCTTGAAAGTGTAATGATGCCTTAATAACTTCTTATTTCCTAACATTACTTCAAATAGGTGTATAAATCCAGGATGAGAAGGATTTAAATCCAAATAAGACAAATATCTTAGCATGTGCAATGCCCATGTAATGATATAACGACAGTCAACATTTAGACACCATCAGCCGCGCCTAATATACTTGGAACTATAATCCTCGACTAAATATTTCAGAATTATGCTATCAGGTTTTTCCCTTTCTCAGCAAGGAATCCCATATTTGGAAAGAAGTAGTGTTGTAAAGAACTGACGCATAATAGGTTTGATTGCAATGAGTCAAAATCATTAAGCGAGATACTGCTACCATCCGATGATTAATTATTCATATTTCATGATGACGATAAAGAGAAAGAGATTTCCCAAACTATTAGCAAAAACGAAGTACGAAACACAATAATTAACAGCGATTATTCCATATAACTTCTAAAACTAACCGATAACAATCACAAATCCTTAAATAAAAATCAATTGATCTATACATGCAGTTGGTTTAGCATCAATTACTCTTTCTCACATGCAGTAGGTTCAGCATCAATTTTACTTTAATCATCCAAAATTCAAAGCAACAATCTAAAAGTTCATGGACTGATCTGCAAAGTTTCTTTTTTTTCCCGACTGATAGATCGCTACATCAAACAAAAGAGTAGATCGGTGCCTTAAAACCCTAAAATAAGGAGGATATAGATTGGAAAAGTTGGAACATGGTGCTTACCTAGGAATTGATCGATCACCATGATTAAAAATATATATGCAAAGAAATTCACAGATATAAGATATATATGCAATAAATTTGCAATAAATTTGCATCGAAAAATTCACAGACATTAAAAACACAAAATAAACAAATCATGTCCTAGATTTCCGTTCTAATTTTCGGCTAAAGTTTGTTGGCATTCAATATGGTATTGTATTTTGTACTATCCTGATTTCTCTTCGCATTCGTTGTTCAGCATGTTAAATCTCATGAAACTTGATTTCGTCGCACTTTACATTTTTTGCAACAACTATTTGAGTTGGATGCTTGATGCTGAAATCTATTTGAATGCGATGAATCTTGGTGACACTATCAAGGAAGGAAATGAAACATCCCAGTAGGATTGTGCAAAAGCAATGATATGTTAGAAAGAATATTCGCAATCTTTCATGCATCAAACATGTTCTTGCAGCAACAATACCATGAAAGAGGTTTCAAAAAATATTCAAAACTTATTTCATGCATCCTTGTTGCTGAACAAAACAATAAAATTTTGCTGAAAAATCATCAGTCCCACCAAATTAGCTCAAAACCATTCTTTGAAGCAAATGCAAACAAGTCATTTCTAGAAGCAAATGCTAGCACTTATAGGGATGGTCATGGTCGTGGTCATAGTCATTATAATCTCGAAAATCGAGGTGGGTACAACCATTATGGCTGAAATAAGAAAAATGCATACTCTCACTAGAAGTGAAACAATGATGGTGGAAAACATAGAAAAGGTAAATGTTTGCAAATTATTCAGAGAATAGAAATGATGAATTTTGTTATACGTGCGGTATAAAAGATCACTGGTTTAGTACCTGCCGTACGGCCAAACACCTTCTTGATATTTATCAAGCATATATTAAAGAAAAAGAAAAGGAGAAAGAAACTAACTTTACTGATTTTGATGATCTATATGATAATCATTTTGAAGCACCTATTTGGATGTTTATGATTTCTTTTCGGAACAAAGTGGAGTTGACTATCCAATTGGGAATGGAAATGATGGTGATGAAAATGGCAGTAGTGGTGATGAGAATATCAAGGATGGAAATATCTATGTTGACTAGTTTGATCATATGTTATTTAAAAGCTATTGTCTTTTAATATTACTTGTCGTATTTTATTTAACTTGTAGTTCTTATGTTTTCAATTTAATAAGTGACCATAATTTAATAAATAAATATTTACATTTTGGTTATCTTCTTGTTTTAATTTGATTAATTATCAACTTATGTATTTTTTATTATATGAAGATGCATGACAAATTCTCATGTTTTGGGCAATTCCAAAATGAAAGATGGAGAATTATGTGTAACGCTCCGAATCCGGCTTAGCTGCGCACGTACCTACATGTGCGCGCATGCGAAAAATAAGTCCAAATAACGGCCCACTACAAACTTGCCTCACTAAATGTTAGCTAGTTGGTGTATCTTGATCATTGACTATCTAATATATCCACTCATATCTCTTCATACTAGCTGATGTGGGATTAATATCATTAATCCCACAAATATCTTCACACGTCACGTGAAGAGCTGTGTTAGTTTCCTTCATGAAATCTCGACCACACATCCAACCCATCATCACGACTCACACATCCACCAGCCAGCCAATGACTTCTCATCGTTGCCCATACATTAATATTCCATTTAAACTCTATAGGCCCACACGCACACTACTATATCTATAGGCCCATTATTATTATTATTATTATTATTATTATTATTATTATTATTATTATTATACTTCTCAAATACGGGGTATTACATCCATCCCCCCCCCCCAAATACGGGGTATTACATCCCCCCCCCCCTCTTAAGATCTTAGCGTTATCGCTAAGCTCAGGACATACAATCTAATACAGGATTATTTTATAGCCGATATGATCCACACATGGATGTCATTTGTGTATTGGCCCCATGCCATCTGTACTGGCCTTACAGCCATTGTGGCATCACCATCGGTGTCGAAATTCGGCTTTGATACCATTTTGTAATGCCCCGAATCGGGCTCAACTGCGCACGTGCCTAGGTGTGTGGCGAAAAATAAGTTCTAACAATGGCTCACCACAGGATTGCCTCACAGAAAGTGTTATAGCTAGTTGGTTCCTCTTGATCATTGGCTATCTAATATATCTACTCATATCTCTTCATGGTATTCGATGTGGGATTACTATAATTAATCGCACCAATATCTTCACACTTCACGTGAAGAGCTTGTGCTAGAATCCCTCATGAAAGTCCCAGCCACACATCCATCCCATCATCATGACACACATCCACCAGCCAGCCAACTACTTCTCATTATGGCCCATACATGAATATTCCATTTAAACTCTATAGGCTCACATGCACACTACCATATCTATAGACCTATATTATTATTATTATTATTATTATTATTATTATTATACTCCTCATATACGGGGTATTACAATATGTCTAGTAGACAGTAGAACGACACATACAATTCTTTGAAATAAAAATTATTTTTCAAACTTGAAATTTGCAAAAGCAAATGTTAATACGATTTCAAGAAGTACAAACCTGATTGATGGCTCCAAGAGAGCTCGTATAATTTTACCCGGGGGAACAAATATTTATATTAGAGATGCATTATATTCCGTCAAGTCTATGAGAAATCTTCATAGTTTTAAAGACATCAGGCTTAATGGATTCCATATCGAAACTGTGAATGAGGGATGTGACAGTGTAAAAATGACCTGAGGCCCAACCAGGGCCCAATACAATTCCCACTCAGAAAGGTAAAAATAGCTATCTAGCTCGGCCCCGAACCACTTCAGGGTCGGCGCCGAACCTCCTGTTTGCCCTCACGGTATTGGCCTCCTCGTACCGACGAGCCTCAGTAGCCCTCGGAGTCCGATCCGGGACAGTCCCACAGGCCGTCCCCCCTCTCTGGCAGGGCAGAAGGATGACCTGGCGCAGCCCAGGCCCTCCGATTCCCCCCAGAAGCACAGGAGGCTCACGATGGGCCACGTCAGCTCCAAATACCGCCAAGGGTTCCGCCACGTCAGCCCTATACCACTCCTGGTATCGCCACGTCCGCCCTAAACCCCCTGGGCCTTCTGCCACGTCAGGCCCATGGGCTTTCGGATCCAGACCCGGCCCCCAAGTGGAACCAAACCCGGTTGGGATTCTCTATAAATACTAGACCCACACCCACCTTTTGAGGTAATCAATCTTTTGCCACTTAAATATACCTAGTTATTGCTACTCTCTCACAGAGACTGACTAGAGCGTCGGAGGGTCCGCCACCGGGACAAACCCCGGTGTTTCAGGACCGTCTGCAGGTACACAAGACCTCGGATCCGAACCTTCCGATCCGAGCCCAGCCTTCAACATCTCTCCGAGCTCACCGTAGGTCCCAGAAGGTCAACTGAAGGTCGGCAGACGAGCGCCAATCTCCTTCAATACAAATTGAGTCCGAACTCACACCTGGTGCATCCACACGTCTCCCAGAAATAAACAGCATCAGGTTGGCGCCGTCTGTGGGAACAGCTGCTCCAGAAGCCGATCTGACCCAGACCCTCAAAGGCCATCGACAGCCGAACCCTCATGGCCTCCAAAGGCAAGGGGGCTGCTTCCTCCGTTAACCAACGGGACTCGCCCCCACCCACTGATAAAGCCAGGCCACGCACGTCGAAACACAAGGCTCCCCCTCGGGAGTCCCAAAGGAGCGTCGGCTGGCCAGCCCAGCCCGACCTCCGAGGAGTAATCCTCAACCGCAAGATTACCCACAACTGGGGAAGGGCCGCTTCCAACTCGGCCCCGAACCATCCGAGGCAGACCCACAGGGATGACGGCCCACGGGGTCGGCAAGGTGATAGGAACTGGGGATCATCAACCCCGAACCCTAACCCAAACCGCACCCAGGGTCAGGATCCCGAATCCGAGGTATCCATGGATACGCCATTCACCCTACACTACATCCACGGGGGGCCGGTGGGGGGAGAATCCGATACTTCCCAAAGAACCTTCACCCAGGAGACGAACGCTATTCAGTACAGCCCCTCTCCCGAGCTACAACCGCGGCCAATCTCCTTCTCAGGAGAGGACCCCGAAGGAGTTCACCTACCCCACTGCGAGGCCCTCGTCGTTAGCCTCCACATGGCCAATTGTGAGGTTCGCCGAATCCTCGTTGACAACGGCAACTCGGTAAATATTCTCTTCCTCAGAACCTTCGAAAGTCTCAGATTATCCAGAGGGAAACTCAAACCAGCAGGATGCACGTTGCTCAAATTTTCGGGCGTCCCGGTCGTAGTGGAGGGAATTATCACCCTCGACGTCACCGCTGGATCGGCCCCTGACAAGAGGACCGAGTCCTTGGATTTCATGGTCATCCACGTCAAGGCGGCCTACAACGCCATCCTCGGCCGGCCCGGGCTAAACTCCCTCCAGGCGATACCTTCGGCCCACCATCTGAAACTCAAATTCCCCCCCCAAGGGGTCAGCATCGTCCGAGACAGCGTCGAAGCAGCACGGTCATGTTGCGTTGCCACCGGGGGAGGGGGCGTACTCCCCCTCAGCGCCGTTGAACTCGAACCCGAGAGAGACGGCCCCGCCCCCGTGCCCGTTGACGAACTGGAGGAGGTCCTATTCGACACCGAGGATGAGTCAAGATGGTTCCGGGTGAGCTGCTCACTCGCCGAAGACCTGAAGACGGGCATCATCGCTTGCGTCCGCCGCAACGTTGATCTCTTCGCTTGGAAGCCCTCCGATATGCCCGGGATCTCCGAAGACTTGATCATGCACCGACTAAGTGTCCTCCCTGACTCTAAACCGATCGTCCAAAAAAGGCGCAAAGTCGCCCCGGAGAGGCAACAAATTGTAAAAACGAAAGTGGACAAGCTCTTGTCCGCTCGATTCATCCAGGAAGTCAGCTACCCCGAGTGGTTGGCCAATGTCGTCATGGTGAAGAAAGCGACAGGGGGTTGGCGAATCTGCATTGACTTCACGGACCTTAACAAAGCGTGTCCGAAAGATCCTTTCCCCCTCCCGCGCATCGACGCTTTAATAGACGTGACCTCAGGGCACGAGCTGCTGTCCTTCATGGACGCGTTCTCGGGGTACAATCAGATCCGGATGTTTCCACCAGACATCTCCAAGACCTCGTTCATCACCGACCAAGGTCTTTATTGTTACCGTGTTATGCCTTTCGGGCTGAAAAATGCCGGAGCCACGTACCAGCGACTCGTCAACAGAGTCTTCAAAGACCTGATCGGCCGCAACGTAGAAGTTTACGTGGACGACATGCTTGTCAAGAGCCGGGCTGGGCCGGACCACGTCGCCGACCTCGAGGAAGCCTTCGGTGTCCTCCGACGCCATAACATGAGGCTCAACCCGGCTAAATGCGCCTTCGGCGTCTCCACGGGGATGTTCTTAGGATTCATTGTCAGCCAGCGCGGCATTGAGGCAAACCCCGAAAAAATACAGGCCATCATTAACATGTCCCCGCCCCGGAATGTCAAAGAGGTTCAGAGGCTCACAGGTCGGTTGGCAGCGATCGGCCGTTTTCTCTCCAAGTCAGGGGAGAAATCTCTCCCCTTCTTCAAAGCCTTGCGCGGGAAAGGGGGCTTCGAGTGGGGTACCCATCAACAAGAAGCCTTCGAATAGCTGAAGCAATACCTTGCCAACCCGCCTCTCCTCAGCAAACCCGAGCCGGGCGAGCCGCTTTGGCTCTACCTGTCCGCCTCGGACTGCGCCCTCAGCACCGTCCTCGTCCGAGAGGAGGAAGGAGCTCAGAAACCACTGTACTATGTGAGCAAAGTACTGCACCCGGCCGAGACGAGATACGCGAAGATAGAGAAGGTGGCCTATGCCCTGGTTATGGCGGCCCGAAAACTTCGACCTTACTTCCAGGCCCACTCCGTCCAAGTACTGACCGACCAACCACTGAAGACTGTCCTCCACAAGCCCGAAAACTCCGGCCGATTAGTCAAATGGTCGATCGAGCTGAGCCAGTTCGACATTAGCTATCATCCCAGGGCGGCCATTAAAGGACAGGCCCTCGCCGAGTTCATAACCGAATGCACCGTCTCCGAGCAACCTGACATAGAAGAACTGGATCCGACCTGGGAGGTCTTTGTTGACGGCTCGTCATGCGAAACGGGGAGTGGGGCGGGCGTCATCCTTCGTGGCCCCGACCAATTCCTACTTCAATACTCCCTGCGCCTCAACTTTCCAGCCTCCAACAATGAGGCAGAATACGAGGCCATGATCGCTGGATTGACCCTCGCCCACCGAGCCGGTGCCAAGCGAATCCGGGCATTTAGCGACTCTCAGCTCGTGGTCCATCAAATCACCGGGGAGTACGAAGCCCGTGACGACCGAATGATGAGGTATTTGGCGGCAGTCAGACGACTCTTGGCGTTCTTTGACGGCGCTGCGGTTGTCAGAGTCCCCAGGGAACAGAACGCCCAAGCCGACGTGCTATCCAAACTTGCCTCTTCTTCCTTCGAGGGTCTCGATCGTACGGTGCTCGTCGAGGTACTCTTGGAGCCAAGCATCAGTAGCCCAGAGCCGGAAGCGATGTGTGTGCAAGAGGGGACCGGTCCGGACGACTGGACCACTCCCATCCGAAAATTCTTAAGCACGGCCGAGCTTCCTGAAGACAAAGCCGAGGCCAGGCGAATCAGAATCCGAGCTGAAAGGTTCGTCATGATCGATAACATCCTCTTCAAACGCTCGTACACCTTGGCCGACGGCAAACCATACCTCCGCTGCCTCGCCAGGGACGAGGCTAGCTACGCCCTCAAAGACCTGCACGAGGGGATCGGCGGATGCCACATGGGGAGTAGGACACTTGCCCGGAAGGCCCTGAATCAAGGGTACTATTGGCCCACCATGCTCCAAGACTCACAAGACTTAGTCAAGAGGTGCGGCCCCTGCCAAAGATTCTCCCCTATCAAAAGGCTTCCTCAAGCCAACCTCCGATCCCTGGCGAGCCCTACGCCCTTCGCCATGTGGGGTATGGACCTTGTGGGGCCCTTCCCCCCAGCGGTAGGGCAAAAGAAATTCCTGATTGTCGCCATCGACTACTTCACCAAGTGGACGAAGCCGAACCACTATCCAGCATCACCGAGCGCCAAGTGCAACAGTTCTTTTGGAAGAACATCATTTGTCGATTCGGGATCCCCCGAATCCTCGTCACGGACAACGGAACCCAGTTCCAAGGGCAGAACTTCCAATCTTTCTGTGAGGACATCGGCATCCAGCAGCGTTTCTCCGCCATTTGCCACCCTCAGTCTAACGGCCAAGCGGAGAATGCGAACAGGCAAATTCTCGATGGCCTCAAAAAGCGCCTTGACAATTCCCCCAGAGGGCTATGGGTTGAGGAGCTGCCCAGCGTACTATGGGCACACCGAACCACGCAGAGGATCCCCACGGGGGAGACGCCATTCAATCTGACCTATGGGACCGAGGCAGTCATCCCCGTCGAGGTCGGATTGCCTTCTCCCCGGATCATGGCCTTCGATGAAGACGACAATGCGTCCGCCCTGAGGGCTAACCTGGACCTCATCGCCGAAGTACGAGAGAAGTCCGCGGTCCGAAGGAGCATTTATCAGCAACGGATCAAGAGATTTTACAACAAGAAAGTCCGCCCCACCAGCATCCAGGCAGGGGACCTGGTTTTGCGAAAGCTATCTGTCTCTGATCCAACCAAGAAGAGGAAACCGGCTCCCAACTGGGAAGGCTCATACCGCGTAGTCGAGGCTGTACGCCCTGGTACATACCGACTGACGGATATGAACGACCGACCCATCAGCCGACCCTGGAACGCTGAGCACCTCATGAAATTCCTGGGAGAGCAAGCTTAGGTTCTAGCATGGCTTAAGCAAATTAAAACTTTTGTAAACATTCATGTGTAAAGGGCCGCTTCAGCGACCCCCCCCCCCCTGTCTGGTATAAAAGAAGTCTCTTTTTGTCAAAAGTTAAATACCTCGGCAACTCCGACCCGGTACCGGGCAATGGGGGCGGCACCTGGGTTCTCACTCGGGTCTCATCCCCAAACGCCTCGGCAGGTTCGACCCAATTCCGGACCGGAGGTCTCCCTGTCGCCCCGCATCGATCCCTCACGAATCGGCGGAGCCCAACCTCGCCTACACCGCCCTTCACCACCCCGCTAGCCAGAGCAAAGAAGGAAAAGAAAGCTTTATTCATACTCTTTTATTTTTATGCGGAGAAAACAAGCAAATACCGTTACAGGACCACTCCACTCATCTCAAACTAAAGGGAATCGCCGACTTAGGGCCCCTCGGATCCGGCGAAGGGCGGAATCATTCCGACCAAACGACTTGGAACTCTCTCTTCGTCATGACGGTCCTTCGGTTCTGCCACAGTCGACACCCCGGCCACGGAGCTTTGGGCATCCACGGATCGCATGCGTTCCATCAGTTGCAACGCCGAGGGAGCCCCCTCTGCTCGCCGACCCCTCGAGGAAGATGTCGAAACACCCAACATAGCCCTATAGCGGTGTATCTCCATCTCCTTCTCCACTATCACGTCGCGAAGTAGCTTCTCAGAGGAAGGCCTCTGCACCGAGGAACTTGACAGGGTATATCCAAGACCAACGCCCCCTAGCTCCCGATCCACCATCGCCCTCCTCAGCCGGCTCGCCTCCTCACTTAGGGCTTCAGACTTGTTCCTGTAATAATGGAAGGCCGCATCAGTGTCGCGAGCCCTCTTTCGATACCGAACCAAAGTGGCCTCTAAGGCCTCGACCTTGCCCCGAAGCCACGCCACGTCGGAACGAAGGGGGTCCACCTCAGGAAGGGGAGCCGTAACCTACAAGAGAACCAGCCCACTCAAGACATATAAGCAAAGAGGTTCAGAAATTCTTCGAAGTTGGAACACTTAGCCAGCCAAAAAACCCTCTTTTTATAAATTCAGTTTCCCCATAAAAAAAATGCGGTGGCCAGTCCGCGGAAGGCAAATACAATCGAGAGAAGGAAAAAGAAGGACAAAAATTATACAGCTGGTTTTCCCACCTCAATGTCAGCCGGATCCGTAGGGGGGTCGGCTACCGGTTTATCATCGGACCCTTGTCCGCCAGGGGTCTTCGGTGTCCCCTCAATCTCCATATCATACTCGAGGTTGGACAGGTCGATAGTCGGATAAAAGTGCCTCACATGGCTGAGGGCCTTTGCATAACTGCTATCCTGAGCTTTGATCACCAGGATCTGGCACGACTCAGTCACTTTCTTCTCCTTCTCCGACCTCTCCTCCTGAGCCACCCTCGCCTTCGCCCATTCCTCCTTCTCCTTGTCAAAAGCCGCCTTCGTCTCTGCCTCCTTCTTACGAGAGCCTTCGAGCTCTCCCTTCAATTCCGACACCTCCTGCTCGGCCTTGTCGGCCCGGTCTCGCTCTCGCTGCAGCGCCGCCTCGTAGAGGCCCCTCACATGGGCCCCCTGCACGGTCGCCTGCCATAGCCAGACACTACTAAGAAATCTTCCTTAAACAACATAACCCGAAAGCTAGGGGGTTCGATTGACTTACCAGCACAGTGGCCTGCGCAAGACGCACGTACGCCTCGTCCAGGGTCTGGGACTTCATATCCGAACGGTCCCGAGGGGTTGCCAGCTTATCCGCAACCTCCACGGCCTGGCGCCCCCGGACCAGGCAATCACCCTCGCGGATCGACCAATCCGGCACCCACCTTCGCCGAAGTCTCTCCTCTAGCCCGGGATCCACCAGGGGACCCTTCCCCTTATCAAGGTCGGCGGCCGTACCCTGATCCGAACCCCCCTGGACCACCGCGTCCCCACCCGTCTCCGATCGAGTCCTTTTCATCCTCGGCTGAATGGGGGCCTCGGAGACCACCTGGGACAACTCGGTCGTCTTCGCCACGACATCCTTCTTCTCGGCCTTCTTCTTCTTCATGGCGAGCCTCAGCGCCTTAATCGACTCTTCATCCATTTCTGTAAAAAGATCCATTAAGAACAAATGAGCAAGAAAGTACAAGAGGAGTGAGAGGAAAGAAACAACCACGTACGAGGCACGGCCGGGCTAGGGCTCAGTCCGACGCTCGCCAGCTGGGCCTCCGTCACCTTCCCCCAATTGATGCTATACGACAGACGGAGACGCTCAACGAGTCTCCACTCCTCCGCCGTCAAGTCCCCCGGCCCCGGTGCTGCGTAGCTCGGCTTAGAATGGTTCCACCGAGTAGGGATAGCCCAAGGATCCTCACTCCGGATCACCAGATACTTTTTCTTCCAGAACATGATGGAATCTGGATGACCGTGGACAACCTTCGCCTTACCTCGAGGCGAGATATAGTATACTCCTTCCGCCGATGAGCCGATCAACAACATCGCTCGGAACACGCTCAGCCGCAGGGATACCCTCTGCTCCTCGCACAACAGCACGAAGCAGATGATCTGCTTCCAGGAGTTCGGTCCAAACTGCATCGGCGCCAGGGACGACCAATTTAACACCTCCCGAACGAATGGATGGATGGGCAGCCTCAGGCCGGAGATAAAGGCGTCCACAGGGAAGATACAATACCTATCCGGCAGGGGATCGGTCGGCCGAAGAGTAGAACTCGGCAGCATAAGCTCATAACTGGGCCCTATGTAGTAGGCCAACTGCAGAGCCCCCAAGTCGCTTACCTCCAGAACGGTCGGGGATGCGTCCACCTTCAACCTCTTCCGACTTGACGACGACGGCTGGACCCCCGAGGACTCCTTATCTGAGAGATCGTCGGGGTAGCGACGGAAAGACTGGGGTTGTGCAGACGACTCTATCACCGAGTCGCTCGGGCCGCCAATCCTCGATCCCTTCTTCTTCGGAGCCCTCCTCCTCTTAGTCCGTTCCGGCGAAGGTGTAGCCAAACGCCCCAGAACGGGCGGATTCAGAGACCCGGAGCCATCTCCCTCGGAGCCACCCTCCTCTCCGGAAGCCAACCCTAGGGTCCGGACTTCGTCTGAACTACCGCCCCCCTCCTCAGAGTCGCTGCTTTCCACCACGAAATGCCCCCGAGATCGCAATGGCTTCACATTGTGTACAACCTCCTCCTCGCCTATCGGCCCCTCCCCAGAGGTCGACGCTGACGAGCCGGACTGAGCCCTATCCATCTGTGCCTAAAGCTAAACGGGGTTACCAACTAACCTGGGATCACCTCGGAAAAACGACCTTGCTGTAGGAAACTGAAGGGACGAACGCTGAAGAGTTGAGGGGTTTTTTGAAAAGTAAGAAGCAAGAGAGAAATGGGCGATGGGAGGAGAGGGGGGAACATTTATAGGGGATAGGAACAACTCCTCGATTTTCGCAGTCACTATTCACCGATTGACGTGCAACTGCCGCCTAGGAAATCACGCCACGTCCTCAAAACATGTGCTGCTGACGTCACCCAGTGCCAGACTGGCCGCCCGGTACGGGGGTCGGTTCGGGCAAAATAACGGCTCGCCTTCACCGGCGCTAAAGTACTCTTCTCCGGAAGATCCCCCGGCTGGCCATCACCCTTACCAGCCCGTAATCCCCCCTCGTCTCGAGGTTCGGCTTGGCACCAGGGTACTCTTCTCAGGAAGAAACAACGGCTCGCCTTCACCCTTACCGGCCCATAATCCCTCGCCTGCTCGAGGTCCGGTCTGGCACCCGGGTACTCTTCTTCGGAAGATCCACCGGCTGGCCATCACCCTTACCAGCCCGTAATTCCCCCTCGTCTCGAGGTTAGGTCTGGCACCCGGGTACTCTTCTCAGGAAGAAACAACGGCTCGCCTTCACCCTTACCGACCCATAATCCCTCGCCAGCTCGAGGTCCGGTCTGGCACCTGGGTACTCTTCTTCGGAAGATCCACCGGCGGGCCATCACCCTTACCAGCCCGTAATTCCCCCTCGTCTCGAGGTTCGGCCTGGCACCGGGGTACTCTTCTCAGGAAGAAACAACGGCTTGCCTTCACCCTTACCGACCCATAATCCCTCGCCAGCTCGAGGTCCGGTCTGGCACCCGGGTACTCTTCTTCGGAAGATCCATCGGCTGGCCATCACCCTTACCAGCCCATAATTCCCCCTCATCTCGAGGTTCGGCCTGGCACCCGGGTACTCTTCTCAGGAAGAAGCAACGGCTCGCCATCACCCTTGTCGACACATAATCCCTCGACCTCTCGAGGTTCTGTCGAACACCAGGGTACTCTTCTCCGGAAGAGACAACGGTTCGCCATCGCCTTCACCTACACGTAAACCCTCGGCTAGCTCGAGGTCCCATCCAAGCCGCAGGGCAGCACCACCAGGAAGGCCCTGTGATTCGCCCTCCCATTTTTTCTACAACCGTAAGCACTCCTCCACGGCTAGCTCCCGCACCCCCTGCAGGAGTGGGAGGCTTGTGTGACAGTGTAAAAATGACCTGAGGCCCAACCAGGGCCCAATACAATTCCCACTCAGAAAGGTAAAAATAGCTATCTAGCTCGGCCCCGAACCACTTCAGGGTCGGCGCCGAACCTCCTGTTTGCCCTCACGGTACTGGCCTCCTCGTACCGACGAGCCTCAGTAGCCCTCGGAGTCCGATCCGGGACAGTCCCACAGGCCGTCCCCCCTCTCTGGCAGGGCAGAAGGATGACCTGGCACAGCCCAGGCCCTCCGATTCCCCCCAGAAGCACAGGAGGCTCACGATGGGCCACGTCAGCTCCAAATACCGCCAAGGGTTCCGCCACGTCAGCCCTATACCACTCCTGGTATCGCCACGTCCGCCCTAAACCCCCTGGGCCTTCTGCCACGTCAGGCCCATGGGCTTTCGGATCCAGACCCGGCCCCCAAGTGGAACCAAACCCGGTTGGGATTCTCTATAAATACTAGACCCACACCCACCTTTTGAGGTAATCAATCTTTTGCCACTTAAATATACCTAGTTATTGCTACTCTCTCACAGAGACTGACTAGAGCGTCGGAGGGTCCGCCACCGAGACAAACCCCGGTGTTTCAGGACCGTCTGCAGGTACACAAGACCTCGGATCCGAACCTTCCGATCCGAGCCCAGCCTTCAACATCTCTCCGAGCTCACCGTAGGTCCCAGAAGGTCAACTGAAGGTCGGCAGACGAGCGCCAATCTCCTTCAATACAAATTGAGTCCGAACTCACACCTGGTGCATCCACACGTCTCCCAGAAATAAACAGCATCAAGGGAGATATAGAATATTTGTATATCACTTCTGAAATTTAATGACAGCCACATGTAAAGGAAAAAGTTTCTGCTTATTTATCTGGATTATATCTTACAATCATAAGGCCAATGGAGTTTGTAACACCCCGAAACCCGAAACAGTGGGAACCGTGCATTACTCGCAAGATCGATACTTCAATTGCAATACAAATACATAAACTTAATGTTAAATAGGAAAATTCAGAAATCTTACTATAAGTACAAAACCACTTGGATTGAATGATGATAGAATCTCAGGATGTCACACTTATACATTATCTCCTCAAGAAAACTTACTTGCAAAACCACAATCTGTGGGATCGTCAGCTCATGAGGTCGTCAGCTCAAGAAAACTTACTTACAAAACTTACTTGTGAAAAACCACAACAACTTTAGCAATTCTCAACCATTGTGAAATTAGATTGAAGGTGATTTAATAAGTATGGACAATTTAAATGAAACACTCATAACATGAAAATGTCAATTATTTTCTATCATTAAAGGTTGTCCAACAAGATACTATTACATAAGTTTTATATGCACGTGTTAATTATGCTTCTCTAATGCACGCTTGTTTGGAACTATGTACCACCCATATAACATAGTTTCCGAATGCAAGCTACCAACATTTCTCTCATTATAAGGTTCAATCCCTCGATGTGCATGTCTAAACCCAATGACTAGTACTTCAATGCGTAGTCACACGCAAGTCGAGCTCCCCGGATATTGGACCTTACTGGCCTACCCCTAGTCCACACAACGTGAATTTACCGGGAGTATCCTTAGCCACGAACCCAAGCGAGTCAATCTTCTGTAACTATGGACCTTACCGACCTACCCTTAGCTCACTACATGGATTTAACGGGTGTATCCTTAGTCCGAAATATTCCTAGGAGCCTCAGCTCTTTACCAGACATTTTTCGTCATTATTTCAGTCATATCTTATTCTATTGCAAGATCTTAATTTAAATGATGCAAGGTTATACTTCATACTGAACGATCCATATTCCTGACTTACATTTCCACAAACTGTAATCTTGGTCATACCGCCTATATTCCACTCCTCACTCGGAGTTCCCAAACCTTGCCGGATTCGAGCTTCGCTCAAGCCACAACACCTCCCTTGGTAAGGACCAAGTCATACAGTTTTTACTTATGCATGACCTAATTCCATTTGCAGTAGTGACACACTTTGGTGTTACAATTTCATAATTTACTGGGACATTATAAAAACAATCTTAACGGGGACACTAAACTAATCTCTCTACTTTAGCTTCTAAAGGAAGTATATAATTAACTAACGATATTCAAACCCTCATCCAACATAAACATCACAGTGATTGAACAACACTTTATTATATTGATATTCTTTAGTAACATATTTTATTTCAACCATTTTGCTCATGACACCTACAAACCATTAAAAAGAGTTTTCTCCAAAATTTCGGCCTGCCTAGGTACACACCTTATACTAAATAATTTACAGAAGCGAACACAGACATGTTACGAACAATCCAACCGTTGATTATGATCTAAACTTAAGTAATACATCTCATAGAATTTTCATAATTTTATACCGATGATCCATCAAATGCAATAAAAATGGGCTACCGAAAGTCGCGGTTGCTGAAACGACCACTAATAGAAAAATCATAACTAATTATACACTCATCTAATAATTCCCAAATTTTGCACTTAGATGTAAGACATGCAAACACATTTACAGTAAAAGCTTCTCTTAAAAATACGAATAATTGACTTTCAAATGACAATCAACATTCAACCAGGATATACACAAATCATTAACACAATTTGAGAAAGAGATGTTACCCACTTTCGCTTGTGGATGAGAGGATGAAAACTTTTAGTTTCACCCGATTTCGAGCTGCAAATCCACTTCCATAAATCTCGATGTCCAAGCTCTAACTCTCACTTGAACTCACTCAAAAAGTCAAAACAATAGAAGGAGAAGTTGAAGATCATTTTCGGTGAAAAGGGGAGGGGTTTGGCATGATATTTATAGGTAAAAGAGGGT
This sequence comes from Hemerocallis citrina, assembly GCA_017893485.1. Lineage (NCBI taxonomy): Eukaryota > Viridiplantae > Streptophyta > Magnoliopsida > Asparagales > Asphodelaceae > Hemerocallis > Hemerocallis citrina. The sequence continues at coordinate 132,467,301 of CM030364.1, read as the reverse complement.
GAGAGGGCTGGTTGGGAGAGTGGGCTAAAAATAGGGAAGAGTGGTGCTGTTTTGGTGGGGGTGAGGGCTGAAATGGAGAAGTTGGGGGGGGGGGGTAGTCATGAGGTGATACGTTGAGAAGTTATTAGTAAGTTTTTAATGTAAGAAGTTTGCGAGTTTGAGGGATTTCAAACTGAATTGTCGGAGAGGGAGGATGGGTGAATTCGGGTTTGGGTTCAGATAAGTTGGGGCTCGAGTTTTGGTAAACTTAGGGGTCAGTTTTGGGACTGTGTTGGTGCTCGAGTTGGGACAATTTTTTAGGCTCAGGTTTGGACTAGGGTGAGGTGAGCATGGGAAATTGAGGAGATACATGGTGAGGGATGTGTTGGTGCTCTGGTTCGGACAGTTTTTGGGGTTCAGCTTGTACAATATTTGGGGTTCAGGTTTGGACTAGAGTGAGGCGAGCACGGGAAATTGAGGATATACACGGTGAGGGATGCACGTAGCAAAAAGAGAACTAAGATTGTGTCGATTACTCGTACATGCCACAAACACACAAAATAAATAAGAGCTCTAATCATACAATCAACTAATAATATTGTGAAGTCAGCAAAACCAAACAACACAATATCATTGATTATAACACTACTTTTAATAGTATTCCTGCTATTATACATAATAATATGACTGCACATGTTTAACACGTGCAATGGCAAAATTGTCAATATAAAATTTTGCAGGGTGTTACAGAGTCAAATGTTGTGATGAACTAGAAGCTCAATGACATAAAGAATTTTATGCTTTGGCATGACCGACTTGGGCATCTGAGGTCAACAATGATGCGTCGAATAATGGAAAATTATAATTGGCATTCGTTAAAGAATTATAGAATTCCTTTATCAAGTGATTGTTTTTATGAATCTTGCTCAAAAGGAAAATTGATTGTGAGGCCATCCTCAATAAAAGTTGTCAGTGAATCACAAAATGTTTTTATAACGTATCCAAGGGGTATATGTGGACCTATTTGTTGGAGATTGTATCTTGCATACTATGCATTCGAGAAGAAGAAAATGATGAAGCGAAGGAGATCAAAGCGTTGATGGAGAGAAGGGAAGCAACATTAGCCAGTAGCTACAACAGCAAGGCAGTCGACTACAACATTGGTAGTCCAATTGCCCATGCTTTATGTTCGGAGAAGGGCAGTCGACCGGCAGCAGTGGTAGGCAGCAACTGGGTCGGGTTAAGTGATCAGTTTCAGACTCAACTTCTCCTCCAAGTTAGATCATACAACTCCTATTGTGTGTGTGTCTTTATTCCGGATTTATCAGATGACAAATGTATCAAGACTTAAACTAGGTATCATTTCTCTAGATCTTTATATATTATTGTATTGACCTCCTTGAGAGTCAAGAGAGACATTACTTCATTATAAAGAGCAACTGAGAGAGTTCTCAATTGTAAACAACATATTATCTTCTACTGAGGCTTGAGAGATAAATATGTGTTTGGTGCGAGCGTAATACTTTGTATCTTCTCTAGTTTGAATAATATTTCTTTTATTTCTCCCCCAAATTAGGCGTAGCCAAATCAGGACAAATCATTGTGTGCTTTGTGTGCTTGTTTTGATCTACTTGTTTGATTGTTCGTCATTCGATCAGTTGTCACTAAACTCACCAATGAATTCCTAACAATTGGTATTAGAGCTTCCGCAAATCCTAACACAATTCTTCCACCATTGTGGGTCATTTAGATATTTTATGGTCCTATTGAATGCATCATCTATATGGTCACATGTTTGCTTACTTTCAACTCGATCAATTTCTTTTGCTAAGTTACATGCACAAATAATAAAATTGAGGGCACAATTTTCCTGATTATCTGATTATGACAATACACCTTGATAATGTCGGTCATGAATTTACATCCCCAGTATTTGATGATTACTGCATGTCCATTGGCATAAATTTTGAGCATCCAGTTGCCCATCCGCATATCCATAACGGGTTGAAAAAATCTTTTATTAAATATTTACAAATAATTGCTCGGCCCTTACTTTTAAGATCAAAATTATTAACTTCTACTTGAGGACATGCCATATTACATGCAGCAGCATTTGTTCATATTCTGTAGAACCCCGTATTTTCAAATATTATTTTAATTATTTGAAAATGGATTTAAATGAATTTTGAGGAACCAATTGATATTTTCTAAAAGATTTATCTTTGGAACACGTGCGGAACACGTGCAAATAATTTTAGTGTAAATATACAATTTGATATTTTTAATAAGTCATACTTATTATGGAGTGTATTCTAAATTTTGGGATTTTTCTGAATAAAGAAACTATTTTTACAAATATCTCGAAAGAGAGGGGCTTTTATGTAAAAAGTCGTTTGGATCTTAAATAAACTATGAAAATTCGTTTTTACTGATATTTTGGTTATCCATGGTCATCATTTGAATTTAAATATATTTGAAATTTATTTAAAGTCGATTTGGCGAAGATTTAAACAAAAAGGGTGTTTTTGCAAATGTAGGATTTATGTTGGATCTTTGTGCAAAGGTTTTTCTGGAAGGTAAAAGTCAAATATTTTTATTGGAAATAGAATATGTATTACTAGATATTATTTCTGATTTTTCTAGATTTTTATAAATATTTTATGAGGTATTTGCAAATATTACAAAAGGGAGGGCTTTTGTGCAAAATCGCCACCCTGAGTGTAAATCCGGGATTTTCTTATCTCTGGACCGTGCTGGATTGTTGGAAAACTTTGTGGTAAAAGGATTTTATTTAGTTTTGATTTATTTAACCTATTTTGACTAAGGAAGGTTATATATGTGAAGTAATAAATTGGAAAAGGGACTATTTTGCAAAAGTACTTCAAAACCCTAATTTCTTCAATCCCGGCCTGTATAAAAGAGGGTGTGCAGCCGTCATTCGCTGCACAACTCCAGATTTAATATATTACTATTTTCTTGGTGATTGGAGAAGAAGTTCTTGGATCTAGAAAAGGAAGGCTTTTTGTGGATTCTTCTTGATTCTAAAAGGTGAGTGATATAGACTTGTTTTGTTTATGTGAATGATTTGCATGCTGTTTTGTTTGATATTTTCGTATTTTGTATGAAATTGATGCCATGGTTGTTATTCGTAATATACATGTGAGATCCATGATAGATTAGTAGATCTCGATTGACAATTCTTGATTGCTTGAAACATGTTAAGATTTGATTATGTTTATGAAAATAAGGAATTGGATGGATGAATCCCTGGATCTTGAGATTACGGATCGGATTAGATTGGAGTTGAGGAAGAGATTTGGTAGTGAGATAGGCTCCAGTATTGATTATTGATTTCAAACCTAATTTGTGAGATCTGTAGGCCGACAGTCGACTGGGGCTATGTATCAGTCGACTGGTACGACTCTACTCTTGTACATTCAGTCTTTTGAGGATTTGCTCGGGACAGTCGACTGAGACCCTATTCAGTCGACTGGTCTGCTGAGTATTTTGTTTGTAAAGTATTGAGTTTCTCGTTGGGATAGTCGACCGATGATTTGTTAAGTCGACTGATTAGCACTTGGATTGTTTCTTGAGAATTATTGATAATTGTTTCGGGTAAGTCGACTGATGGTTGATTAAGCCGACTTACTGCACTTGTTATAATCTTGGATATTGGTTCTCGGGGAAGTCGACCTATTATAGCATAAGTCGACTGGTTCTGATGGGATTTCATGATCTTGAGGGTTCTTGTTATCTTAGTTTGTTTGTAGATGGATATGTTCGTCGGTGTCTTGGCATACCGGGTTCGTATTCGATCTATACCCTCTTAGTTTGTTTGTAGATGGATATGTTCGTCGGTGTCTTGGCATACCGGGTTCGTATTCGATCTATACCCTCTTAGTTGTTTGTAGATGGATATGTTCGTCGGTGTCTTGGCATACCGGGTTCGTATTCGATCTATACCCTCTTAGTTTGTTTGTAGATGGATATGTTCGTCGGTGTCTTGGCATACCGGGTTCGTATTCGATCTATACCCTCTTAGTTTGTTTGTAGATGGATATGTTCGTCGGTATCTTGGCATACCGGGTTCGTATTCGATCTATACCTTATCTCTAGTTTTGTAGATGGATATATGGATATCCGATCTATGGCATTATTGGTGATCGATTGTTGGACACACATTGTGGTACTGAGAATTGTTGACAGTTGGACATACTCTGAGATGTGAGGATTATTGTTTGCTCGGATCAGTCGACTGGTTCCTAAGACAGTCGACTGTACCGTACAGTTGAGCTGTACATATTTTGAGAGTAATTGATTGATGGACACTTGATCGTTGGTATTGTTTCTCGACTTGGTTTCACGCATGTACTGGCCTATCGTTCTTGTTTCAGATTGCATGTTCAGTTTATGTATTTTGTTCAGTACATGTTGCTTATGTTTATTTGTTTGTTTATGTTTGTTGTTTATGTCACTCACACCATTTATGGCTGACCCCGTAGTTTTTGGGGGTTAGGGTTCAACTCTAGCCTCACATGTTGCAGGTTGCTTAGAATTGGAGGCTTGGATGCTTGGGTTAGCTTTAGAGAGTATGAGTGATTATAATAGAGCCTTGTGTAATTGTTGTAAGAAAAGTGTTGTAAAAAAAAAGAATTGTTTAATTCAAGGTGTTTGTATTTCCGCTGCAATGTTAAAGATTATTGTAATAAGATTTTGGAATAAAATGATTTGAGTTTTGGTCTATGTATATTGTTACATTGAAGTGGATCGCTGGGAAAGTGCCGCGTCTTTTCTAAGTTTTATATTTAGAAATTCGGGGCGCTACAGATTCAACCAACTGCTTATCATCAATATTCACCATTACAACTTATTTTTTGCCAGTTAGAAGAATTATTCACTTGCAAAGAATTGCAAATCAATTGCTAGATGCATTTACTGATACCCAAAAAGTAAAAAAATCTCATATAACAGCAATAAATTTGTAACGCCCCGAATTCCATTTACATGTAATGCGTAGCACAACAGGATTTTTTACTTCAATTCATACAATTTTACAAGGAGTTTAAAACTTTTCATTATACAACATTTTTTTTACATCAACGCAACGGAATTTAAATGAATACAACATGATATATAATAATGAAAATCCTAGAATCTTGTAACAGCTCATCATAATGACTTTGTCCATGCCAAGTCCAATCCTGCAACTAAAAAACTGTGGGCACGTCAGTTGCATACAACTAACGCAATGCTATAAAACAACGATTCTCTTACTTTAGCAAACATAAACTTGAATGCACAATAAAGTGTAAAAAGTGACTATCCTAAACATGTCAGTGTATGATATGACTTAAATGCCTAATGCAGATTTATACTACGATGCACTAATGCACACTAGTTTGGATTCTATGCATCCCATACTACATAGATCCGAGGGCAAGTCCTTATCGTACTTCTCAATATATGGTTTAATCCCTCGCTATGAAATACTACTACGGTGACTAATGTAAGGTTTAGATATCCTGTGAGTATTTAGTACCATCCCGATAATTCTTGAGAATTCTCTCTCCCACCGCGAGTCGTAACCCTGATAATTCTGGAGGCGAAAACCCAAACCGCGAGCTATGACCCCGATAATTCTTGAGTCTTTCTCCCACCACGAGTGATTTTTCGCCATCACACGTTACACTCCAATAATTCTGGAAACGAAACCCACAGAGCGCTGTTCATCACACAAATAACCTATCAGCGTCGCCTCGATCCCTGTAATTTTGAAGGAACATCTCCCACCGCGAGCTGTAAACCCCGATAATTCTGGAGATAACCTCCCACTGCGCTATCAAATAGTCCCTCATACTTATGTTTGCCCATACTTCATCACACCCCCCCTTAGTGTTTGTCCTCAAGTTTACTTTTAATCATCACAACCTAGAGTTAGCTTACCCTACCGGACTTAAATCAACACACGAGAACACTAGCCCACACTGGCTACTTCTCAAAGAGAAAGTTAACCCACACTGGTTACTTCTCAAATTTTTATTATTCACAAAATGCCGGTTACTAAGGATCTTGCCTAGCCTCCAGATTCCAACAACTATCTCATTATAGAGATCAATTAGGTTATAAAGAACCTCAACATAAACTTTTAATCATCATTATTCATCTTTTCTCTTTATCCACTTTCTTTATGAAGTATTCAACTTCTATAACAACATTCAATAACAATTTCTCAAATCAAATTTGTAGACAATTCCTTGGTTAACGAATCAAATCGTTCACTTTAATAATATTCTATGCTCTTCCAATAAATCACCATTTCTTAATACCAAATGATTTTTAGGATTAATCACTAGAAGTTCCTTATTTGAATCTCATTCTTATACTTTAATTTTATTATAAACCAACTCTTAAAATCTTAATCATATACATTTTCTTGAATTCCAATCTCATCTAATACATGAATATGACTCTTAAATTCTCAAAATATCTTTTAAAATAATAAGAAATAATTCCCAAGTGTTCTAATAACATTCTATAATATTTCTATGATTTTCTCCAATTTATGAAACTTGAAAAGTTTACAAAGTAAAAAAAAAACAAACTCCAAACGTAGTCACTCGGGTTCGAACCCAAGACCAATCCCAAACCCTAACAGTCGCCCAACTAGTGAGCCAATTCTCAATTGGTGATTCTAACAACTCTGAGTTGTTTTTGTACCCCCAAAATGCTATTTTATTTATTTCCCAAAAAATCACAAAAGAGGCAGAGCCTCCCAGGCTCGAACCAGCGACCGGAGAACTCCCAAGTGCGACACGTGGCAGCGCGTGGCGCGCTGGCGCCTGCACTAGCAGCAAGAGCTAAGAGCTCAACTGATTATATAGGGGTTTAAACTCTTTTAACCCAAGTCTCTGATTTCATCTCATTTTAAACTCAATCGTTTACTTTGATTTGTAATCTTTCCTCTCAAGTTAATTTTTCATAAAATAAATTCTTAGACTTTCAGAGATGATTATCACTGATTTTATCCATATTAGAATTAAGTTTTTTACAAATAATTCGAAATTGTAATTTTTAAGATCTTTCATAAACATACACTTTTATTATTATCAAAACAACTACCATGAATATTTTTATTTTCTCTTAGCAACTCTGTCGTGCCTCGCTTACCAAAAATACGGAATTCGAGTACATGATATTGACCCAGCGAATGAATAACGTCACCCATAAGCTGTTTATCTGATCAACTCAACAATATAATCAATACAGAATAATTGTGCAAGCAATAATAATAATCTCATAAACAATAATACTTGGAATGAAGCAATATAAAATATCCAAATATAATAATAATCCAACATCGGGAAACAATAATAAAATTCGGGACATAAGCCCAATACAATGAAATAACAATAGTCCAATAATTAAATCTCCATGACAGAGCAATAATTTATTAAGTGATGATGCTATCAATTCATTCACCAATGTTATTCTTCCAATTTCTCAGGCAATTCTCCATCAACACCTGTAAACACTTCATCTAAAAAAAGAACGAAAAATGTCCTTAGAGCAAGTCATGGACAACAAGTAGAGAAAGCAGGGAACAATGGAATAACGGTATAACAATGAATCAATGGATCAATAGGAATCAATAACATGGCACGATAGCAATAATCAATATCATGATAATCGATACAATGGTTATAAACAATGATTTAATATTCGGTAATAATAATCAATGATCAATAACAATAACACTTAGCCAATATTCGATATCAATAAGAACAATGATGAATAATATGCAGTGTCGATGTTGTGTGATTCCTAAGTCTATTATTCATTTTAATCCTAACTAATGCATGTACTACTACATCCTATTCTACAGGTTCGATGCATACAATCAATTTTGTTTAGACTTAAGTGGTAGATTCTATAGTTCATGTACTGGGTATGATGACGATAACAGTAATAACACGGACCATGGTGTAATTTCTTACACGATGACAATAACGGTAATAACACGGGCCATGGTGTAATTTCTTACACAATGATGATAACAATAATAATCACGGGCCATCATCCAAGTACAATCTCTATATCATTAACTACTCTAGTCAATCTCTTAAATCCCAACTTATTAATTATTTATCAATGCAACAATACAATATGCAATTTAATGGACATTTCGGTGAACGATAGTATCAATAGGGGAACGATAAGATGGTAACATGAAGTAGGACAATTAGGATGGTGAAAATAACTCATTGGGATCATGCAATACAACATACATACATTAATTCATGCAATATTACGATATAGGAATAATTAATTCATTAAAATCTGGATTATAAAATTCTGGACAGCAAGAGTAGTACCTACAAAAATGCAGTTTCCCGCTGTCTCGGAAGTCAAAAAGTGAATCCGTCAGAAGTCCTAGAAACTAGACTTCCACACGGTTCCAATGCATATTTAATGTTCAAAATCTGATAAAAGTAGCTAGGTCAATAACATTGTTTTTTTACAGATTTCATGTTCAGGCAGAATTTCGACATCATGTTATTTTATTTTTAGAATCAGCAAAAACTCAATAATAAATTCATTAAAAATATTTTCTAGACTCCTAAACATGTTACGCAACAATATGGAAATTTTCAGAGTAAAATTTTATCATTTGATCAGCATTTTTACTGTTTAAACATAAAAGATACGAGAATCTGAAAATCTGAAAGTAAAAACACAGTTATAGTAAAACAGACATAACTTTTGCTAAACAAATTGGAATTAAGAAATTCAAGATGTTCTGGAAACTAGAAAGATAAGGCTACAATTCATATTCAGAAAGTAATTCATTTTAAGATCATTTACAGGTTTAAAAACAGCAGTCAACATACAGGCCAGCAAGTAATATACAGGTTTTGTGTAACTTAAAGATAATTTAATTAAACATGGCCGGTATCGATTCTTTAGTCAATAAATTGTATAATCAACATGATGGGTGCAATAACATGATGAATAAGACTAAAATCATATTCATACACCAAATTATCATCGATCAAGCAACAAACAATCAACCAAACATACAACCTAGTAGTTGTTTCTACAATGATTAATTGTGTCATGATTATACGGTTAACCCTATTATCAATTCTACATGAATGCATGAAAGATCCAATCTTTAAAATTAAAAGTGGCACAATGTCAAGAATAATGGGGTTAGCTTGTGTAAACTCCCAATAAACCCAACAAAGAGATGAACAAAGTATAATACGATAAATAAAGAGATCTATTTGCAAGAGTTTCAACAAAACTTCAATTTGATACAATTAACAATTTAAGAGGACAATGCCTTGCCTTTCAAATGGTGAAAACGAATACCAAGAATAACGGGATAAGGATCCCGAAGCAACGGACCCACGAACTAGCAATTTATAATACGTGCAATATACGTGTAGAAGAGAACTCAGCAATAATAGCAAGAAGAGACAGCCGCTACAACAAAGAGATGGAAGCAACAGAGGCAAGGGGGGCCTGGTGGTCGTCGACGTCGCTGGCGGCGGTGCGACGGAGCACAGGATCAAGCAGCAGCGTCAAGCGTCGGGATTGGTCTGCTGGTCGACGGAAGGAAGGAGCGGGGTGATCGGGATTTGGAGGTTTGGCTGTAAATGTCGTGGAAAGCGGAAGAGGAGGACGGGGTGGAGTTTTGGGCAACTGAGCGTTGAGGAGAGATAGATGGAAGAGAGAGAATAAGCGGCTATGATTTCGATTGTATACAATTTTTAGGGTTTGCAGTAGAGTTATATTTATAGGGTACAATTAGGGTACTGTGTTGGTGACTTAGGGTCCAATAATAGCGGATTTAGGTGAAGAACAATAGGAATTGGGTTTTAGGCTTCAATAAGAGATAGATCCAAATCAGTAGGGTTCAAATAAAAGTTCCCATAATTAAAAGAAGAAATTTGGATTAACAAAAAATAGCTCAATCACGAAGAACGAAGAATTTCATAAACAAGATTAAATTAAAATAATCAAGAAACACAAAATAGTGTATTTCATTCAATTATAAATAAATATTACAAAAAAGGGGGAAAATGAAAAATAATGGGAACGGTAGTTACAATCCTACCCACCTTACAATAAAATTTCGTTCTCGAAATTTAAGGAAGTGGTAGTAGGGTAACCCCGAGGAAAGAAAAGAACAAGAACTACTAAAAAGGATGGGGAAATATCTTCCGAATCACACTCTCAAGCTCCCAAGTCGACTCACCAGGCGAGTGAGGATTCCAAGCAACACGAACAAACTTGATAACCTTATTCTTCAAAATCTTCTCCCGCCGATCCACAATCGACACTGGATGAATCTCACAAGATAAATCTGGTCGAACCGAGAACTCCGAATAGTCAATAACATGACTATCATCTCGAACATACTTCCTGAGCTGAGAAACATGGAAGACGTCATGCACTCCAAAAAGAACCAGCGGCAACGCGAGTCTATAGGCCACTTTGCCTACTCGCTCCACCACATCGAACGAACCAATGAATCTAGGGCTCAACTTGCCTCTACCACCAAAAACGAATCACACATTTCCATGGAGAAATATTAAGGAACACATGATCACCCACTTCGAACTCTAACGGTCTCCTATGCATGTCTGCCATTTCCTCTGCCTGTCCTGTGCGGCTTACAAATGCTTCCTGATCTGGGACACTACATCAACATTCTTCGTGATCAATTCTGGCCCCAAAAGCTTCCTCTCACCAATGTCATTCCAGCACACTGGTGATCTACACTTCCGACCATACAAGAATTCATACGGAGCTACCTGAAGACTTGCTTGATAGCTATTAACTCCACAAAGTGTAGATGATCTTCCCAAGATCCTCCAAACTGAAGCACACAGGACCTCAACATATCCGCCAAGGTCTGAATAGTCCTCTATGATTGACCATCTCTACGGATGGAATGCAGTACTGAACTTCAGCTTACTCCCAAGACTGTTCTGAAGACTCTCCCAAAATTGAGATCTGAATCTAGTATCTCTGTCTGATACAATACTAACAGGAACACCAAGTAATCTCACAATCTCCTGCATATACATTTCCGCAAGGCTCTCTATAGACTGACCAACTCTGAAAGGAATGAAATGAGCATTCTTCGTCAAGCGATCCACAATCACCCAGATGGCATTATGACCCTTGGGACTTTTAGGCAAAGCAGTCACAAAATCTATAGTGATATTTTTCCACTTCCACTCCAGAATAGAAAGCAGTTGAAGAAGTTCGACAGTCCTCTGATGTTCCGCTTTCACTTGCTGACAGATCAGACATCGAGAAACAAATCTTGCAACATCCCTCTTCATGCCTTGCTACCAAAAATGCAACTTCAAATCCCGATACATATTTGTACCACCGGGATGAATAGAGTATGACGAGCTATGAACTTCTTCAAGTAACTTCTGCCTAACTTCTCCCTTCGGAACACAAAGACGAGTCCCAAAACGGAGAGATCCATCCTAATGAATCACCATATCAGTTCTAGAACCAACTTCAACCTCAGCTCGAAATTGCTGCAACTGCATATCACCAGAATGTGTCTCCTTTATCTGATCCACCAAAGATGATTGCAACTGAAGCACCATACAACTCTGCTTAGGACCAGGCAATACCACATCCAATTCCAATCTCCTCATAACTTCCACCAGTTCCTTCTGCTCAGTAAGAACCATAGCAATAGGTCTTCTGCTCAAAGCATCAGGAACTAAATTAATCTTGCCAGGGTGATACTCCAAACTGATATCATAATCTGCCATCAATTTTAACCACAACCTTTGCCTCATATTCAGCTCCTTCTGAGTGAAAACATAGTTGAGACTTTTGTGGTTAGTGAAGATTTCCACTCGGTCTCCAAGTAAATATTGCCTCCAAAGCTTCAAGGCAAAAATCACAGCAGTAAGCTCCAAATCATGTGTAGGATAATTCTTCTCATGCGGCCTCAATTGTCTAGATGTATATGCGACAATCTTGCCACGTTGCACAAAACAGCACCCAAACCTCTACCTGAAGCAACGCAATGAATTACGAAACCTCCTGATCCATCTAGTATAGTCAACATAGGGATGATGTTAACCGATTCTTCAATTCAACGAAGGCTTCTTCACAGGACTCATCCCACACAAACTTTTGATCCTTCCCAGTCAACTTGGTCAATGGCCCTGCAATCTCCGAGAAATCCCGAACAAACTTCTTATAGTAACCCGCTAGACCAAAAAAACTCCGAACTTCCGATACAGACTTCGCCGTCGGCCAATCCTTAAATGCAGAAATCTTGGACGGATGACAGAAACACCATCACCAGAAATAATGTGGCCCAAGAACGCCGTATGATCCAACCAAAACTCACATTTGCTAAGCTTCCCATACAACTGATGATCCCACAAAGTTTGCAAAACAACCTTTAAGTGCTCAGCATACTCATCCCGGTTCCGAGAATAGACAAAAATATCATCAATGAATACCACAACAAACTTGTCCAGAAAGGGAGAGAAAATTTGATTCATCAAGCTCATAAATACAGCTGGAGCATTAGTAACTCCGAAAGGCATCACCAAGATAGTGCCCATATCTCGTTCGAAAAGCAGTCTTCTGCACATCATCGGCTTTCACCTTAACCTGATGGTAACCAGAACGAAGATCCAGCATTGAAAATACAGAAGCGCCTCCCAATTGATCAAATAGATCATCAATCCTTGGCAAATAATACATGTTCTTCACTGTGACATTATTGAGCTCACGGTAGTCAATACACAACATGTGACTACCATCCTTCTTATTGACGAACAGAACTGGAGCTCCCTGTAACGCCCCGAGCCCGACTCAGCTGATGATAACGGTAATAATGGTGTAATTTCTTACATGATGACGATAACGGTAATAACACGGGCCATGGTGTAATTTCTTACACGATGATGATAACGGTAATAATCACGGGCCATCATCCGAGTACAGTCTCTATATCATCAACTACTCTAGTCATTCTCTTAAACCCCAGCTTATTAATTATTTATCAAAGCAACAATACAATATGCAATTTAATGGACATTTCGGTGAATGATAGTATAAATAGGGAAACAATATGATGGTAACATGAAGTAGGAAAATTAGGATGGTGATAATAACTCATTGAGATCATGCAATACAACATATATACATTAATTCATGCAATATTCGATATAGGAATAATTAATTCATTAAAATTTGGAATATAAAATTCTGGACAACAAGAGTAGTCTGTACAAAAATACAGTTTTCCGCTGTCTCAGAAATCGAAAAGTGAATCCGTTAAAGTCCTAGAAACTAGACTTCCCTATGGTTGCAACGCATATTTAAAGTTCAAAATCCGATAAAAGTAGTTAGGTCAATCACATTGTTCTTTACAGATTTCATGTTCAGGCAGAATTTCGACATCATGTTATTTAATTTTTAGAATCAACAAAAACTCAATAATAAATTCATTAAAAATATTTTTTAGACTCCTAAACATGTTAAGCAACAATCTGAAAATTTTCAGAGTAAAATTTTATCATTTGATCAGCCTTTATACTGTTTAAACATGGAAGATACTAGAATCTGAAAATCTGAAAGTAAAAACACAGCTTTAGTAAAACGGGCATAACTTTTGCTACACAACTCGGAATTAAGATTCAAGATGTTATGGAAACTAAAAAGATAATGCTACAATTCTTATTCAGAAAGTAATTCAATTTAAGATCATTTACTGGTTCAAAAACAGCATTCAACATACAGGCCAGGAAGCAATATACAGGTTTTGTGTAGTTTTCTTAAAAATAATTTAATTAAACATGATGGGTATCGATTCTTTAGTAAATAAATTGTGTAATCAACTTGATGGGTGCAATAAAATGATGAATAAGACTAAAATTATATGCATATACCAAATTATCATCGATCAAGCAACAAACAATCAACCAAACATACAACCTAGTAGTTGTTTTCTACAATGATTAATTGTGTCATGATTATACGGTTAACCATATTATCAATTCTACATGAATGCATGAAAGATCCAATCTTTAGAGTGAAAAGTGACACGATGTCAAGAATATTAGGGTTAGCTCGTGTAAACCCTTAATAAACCCAACGAAGAGATAAACAAAGTATAATACGATTAACAAAAGGATCTACTTGTAAGAGTTTCAACAAAACTCGAATTTGATACAATTAACAATTCAAGAGGACAGTGAATTGCCTTGCAAACGGTGAAAACGAATACCAAGAATAACGAGATAAGGATCCCGAAGCAACGAACCCACGAACTAGCAATTTATAACATGTGCAATATACGTGTAGAAGAGAACTCAGCAATAACAGTAAGAAGAGTCAGCTGCTGCAACAAAGAGACGGGAGCAACAGGAGCAGGGGGCCTCGTGGTCATCAACGTCGTTGGCGGCGGCACGACGGAGCACAGGGTCGAGCGGCGGCGTCAGGCATCGGGATTGGTCTGCTGGTCGACAGAAGGGAGAACAGGGGTGATCGGGATGTGGGGGTTTGGCTGTAAATGTCGAGGAGAGCAGAAGAGGAGGACGGGGTGGAGTTTTGGGCAACTGGGCGACGAGGAAAGAGAGAGAGGGAAGAAAGAGAATAAGCGGCTAGGATTTTAATTATGTACATTTTTTAGGGTTTGTAGTAGAGTTGTATTTATATGGTACAATTAGGTTACTTGGTTGGTGATTTAGGGTCCAATAATAGCGGAATTGGGTAAAGAACAATAGGAATTGGATTTTAGGGTTCAATAAGAGATAAATCTAAATCAATAGGGTTCAAATAAAAATACCCACAATTAAAAGAAGAAATTTGGATCAACAAAAAATAGCTCAATACGAAGAACAAAGAATTTCATGAACAAGTTTAAATTATAATAATCAAGAAACACAAAATAGATTATTTCATTCAATTACAAACAAAATATTACAAAAAGGGGGAAAATGAAAAATAACGGGAACGGTAGTTACAAACTCTCATCTCCCAATTGATTTTATAATTCACCCCTAATATTTACACAATTTCTTATGCCTAATTTAACAATTTTATGTATATATGTACACAATTCATATAATCTAATCGTGGCATACTATTTGTGCCTAACAACATTCCCACAGGCTTTTAAATAAAAATTTAATTGACAATCTATCAATTCTATGATGAAACTTTCAACTAGCATGCATTAATTTTCCACATTTCATTACTACTAAAAATTCTAGATAACAACACAACATGCATCACAAAAATAACAAAAAGCTCATGCCAATAGTCAATTTCAAGCATAATCTAGCTACACATGCATTCTACATTAATTTAGAAAGTAAAAGAGACACCCATCTTTTAGGTTCAAAATCCTTGCAATCAAAACTTCTAGAAAGTTTCTTCAAGTTTCCTCCCTCCAAGTCCAAGCTCCCAAAGTCAGAGTATAGTTTTCTATTTTATTTTTTTTGTAAGTAGAAAAATGAAGGCTCTCAAGCTCCACTCAAAAGGATGTTAAAATGAGAAAAATGAATTTTTTGTTTTTTCCTTCACAACAGTGGCCGGGAAAGCTATGAAGGAGGAGTGGCTTAAGAGGTAATTTTATTAACTACCCACTAATCCAAAAATACCTACTTCTCCTAATTAACCACCCACTTAATCTTTTAAACCAATTAAAAAATTTATTTTCCCTCTTCCTTCAAATTGGCAGGCCAAGTTAGAGTGGGAAAACACGTACACGTGTTTTGTGTGTGCACATGAAATACACACTAAAAATTAAAGTTTTTATTTAATGTACATACATATAATACTCATATAAATTTAATAAGACAAGTTTACATTAGTTATAATAAAAATTTTAGGGCACAAATAAAAATAAACATACACACTTCATAAATTTTTATTTTGAAAAAGAATACAACCAACACGTGCAATGCAAACACGTGAGAAATTGAAATACAACCTACGTAAACATATTTATATTGATAAAGTTACGAATAATTCACGTAACGGCAAAATATATGCAATCGACATTTGTATTGAAAACATGTGCAATGCACGTAAAAACACAAAGATTAAAATTAATATATGAGTTGGCTCAAAATAGGATAAAATTACATTTTTAGAGAATGGAAAACATATAAATAATCAGAATATAAAATACGTATGACATTTATATAAAAATACATTACAAATATTACTCGTAACAGTACAAAATACATGTGCGTAACACCCGTGGAAAAAATTATCATAACTCAATTTTGCTGGGTGTTACAAAACTATCCAGCACGAATTGATTTCCCTATAAGAGAACATGATAATCTATCAAAAATATTAAGGGAACATGATAATTTATCAAAAATACTCCAAAAGCGTGGACGTCCTATTGGTGCAAAAGATAAAAGCCCTAGAAAGAAATGGGCACTAGATGTCCAAAAGGAAAAGGTCCAAAAGCAAGAATATACTTTAGAAAATACAGTGACTGATGAATCCAAAGTTGACGAGGAGAAAGGCCCTGAAGAGGCACATACTGAGAAAACACAAAATTATGAAGAGATCTCTTCGAATTATGTTAGTACAAGGAAAAGTTGAAATAAAAAGAATATTGTTGTTGATCATGTTTTCGCTTTAGACATTGTGAAAGATAATGATGATCCAGATTCAATAACTACTGAAGAATGTTGACATAGAATTGATTGGCCAAAATGGAAAGAAACAATTCATGCTGAACTAAATTCTTTGGAAAACTGTAAAGTATTTAGACTAGTAGTCTGAACATCAGAAGGTGTGAAGCTTGTAGTATACAGATGAGTATTTGTAATAAAACATAATGAAAAAAATTAGGTTGTAAGGTATAAAGCCAGGCTTGTTGCTAATGTTTCTCACAGAGACATGGACATGATTTTGATGAGACATATTCCCCCATGATAAATACAATCATGTTACATTTATTAATTAGTTTAACAGTCACTGGAAAGATTGATATGTGACTTATGGACGTCGTCATTGCATATCTATCTGAGTCACTTGACAGTGATATTTATGAAAATTCTTGAAGGATTTTATGTCTGAAGCAAATAATCCAAAATCTCATGAGTTATTGTAACTACCGTTTTCGTTTTTTTCATTTTTCCTCTATTTGTAATATTATAATTTCAATTGAATAAAATACTCTATTTTTCTTTCTCGGTTATTCTTTTTAATTAAATTTTGTTCATGAAAATTTCTCATTCTTCTTGTCGAGCCATTTTCTTGATGATTCTATTTTTAATTGATTGTGGGTATTTTATTTGAACCATATTGTCTTTAATTCCATCTCTTATTGAACCCAAAATCCAACTACAATTGATTCTTGACCCAATCCCGCTATTATTGGATCCTAAACCAATAACCCAACATCCTAATTGCACTTTATAAATGCAATCTTACTGCAAACCTTAAAATCACACAAATTGAAACCCTAATTTGCCGTCGTTTCTCTCTCCCGTTTCTCTCTCCCGACCTTTGGTTTCCCGCCCAAAACTCCGGCCACCTTCCCAGGCCTACTCTGCCAACCTTCCCCCTCTCCGGCAACCCCCATCTGCGCTGCCGTGGTCCCCGTTAAGCTTTTCGTCGACAGCAGCCACCCAGACACTCGAAACCCCCACTCTGTGTAGCACTCCGAATTTTCAATATAATATCTCAGAAATATGTGGCACAATTCCCAGCATCTACCACAATGTAATAGTAAACATAGCCAAAACACAGATAAAATTTTCAACTTTTATTACATCATTTCTTTACAAAGCACAACGGAAAATTAAATACCTTGAATTACAATTTCTTTCTTTTAGAACACATTTTTTTTTTACAATTTGCATAAGCCACATAATCATTGTACCACATGCATCCAAATCCCATGCTATAGGTACCTATCTATAAAACATGAGGCTAGAGAACCCTAACCCCCAAAACTATAGGGGTTAGCCATAATGGTGTGAGTGACATCAAAGTGAATACAACATAAAGAATAAAGTTATAAACAACATGTACCAACAGTAATAACAATAAAATATGAAACAGCAATAAATAAAACATGAAAACATCAAGTGAAACTAAACTAAGTGCCAAGTGTAGAAAAATAGAAAAATATAATGCATAGAACCAGGTCAAGAAAATACAAATGCAATATGATGACTCTCAAATGAAAACTTGTCGGATTCTATGCATTACATACTACATAGGTTCGGTGCAAGCCCTTATCGTTCTCCACTTTATAGGGTTAGATCCCTCGTTATGCAACTAATCTTACCACGATGATTACTACGAGATTTAGATAAGCTGTGAGTATCTAGCCCATGCCTCGATAATTCCGGAGGTCAATCTCTATCGACAGATAATTCTGGAGACTATTTCACTCACACCTGGGAATCTTCGAGAATACCCCACACCGCAAACTATGATGCCTCATCACACGAATACCTCATGAGCGTCACCTTAACCCCGATAATTCCAGAGATCAATCCCACACTGCATGTAATTTTGGAGACTATTTCACTCACACCTCGATAATTCCGGAGATTATCTCACACCACAGATCATACTAAGGTCCATAACCCATGTTTGTACTCATTTCATCATATCAACATCTAGTGTCTGTCCTTATCTTATTAAGTTAATTAATTAATTACAAATCTCCTAGAGTTGGTGTACCCTACCGGATTTAACTCAACTGATCAACAACAAAGCCACAATTGGCCAAACCGCAAAATCTCAACTGCCGGTGTCTAAGGTCCCACACACTCTTTAGAGACTCACAACTCAAACACAAAATTTTTCATTAAAACTCTCAATTCCATTATCAATACTCTCATATTAAGAAAACTTCTTAAAAATCAACAAATCCAAATTTATGTAATGTACTCACAAATTCCAGAATCGAAATAAAATATTAAATCTATTAAATAACTGAAAATCGTATTTTAAAGTCGTAGAATATCACAAAATATCAATTCCTTCAAAAACCATGTATATTTCATTTAATAAAGTCATAAAAATTTAAATTAAATTCTATTATAATCAAAATATAACTCTCTGTAAAATTCTGTAATCTGTAGCAAAAACATCATCTTAAAAAGTAGATCAATAATCTACAGTATCAAAGAAATAATCGTTCAAGAAAAACGAAGAAAAACTCATTAAAACAATCAGTCAACACACTAACAGTCGACCGCTAAATCAATACAAAAAAATGACAGTCGATCGGCTTGAAAAATTTCCAAAATCAACTAATTGACAGTCGACCGACATATTCAAAATTCGACAGCTTTTAATTTCGTGCACATTTTTACTGATACTTCGATTATTCTTTGTAAAATCACCAATTTGCAAAAATAAATTTCGTGAGATGATCAAATACAACTTGTATAACATGTAGGAGTTTATAAAACTAATCAAAACCACATCACGATCATAAAAGAGTAATTTTTATTAAAATCTTCACAACAATAGCTATATATGTATGTATGTATGTATGTGTTTATATAAGTATTCAAGCATCAGTTAAAGCATCAAAACTCATAAATTAGAAGTAGTATAATGTCTATTTCAATCTCAGTGTGAAACAAAGCAAGATTCAATCAAAAATTTTACAAAACACACAAAATCCAATTTTTCGGTCTGCATACAATCAGACCCGAACAATACCCCACTTCATCTTTCAAACCCCCCCCCCAACAACACTAATAGTCTTTACCGACATTTTTTTTCACATTCACCGGCGTTTTTAAATGCCACCGTAGATACCGCCGGTGCAAGTGTCGCTGAATCGTGTGTCGCTTTATCTTAGGGACATTCCCCGGTATTTTTTACGAACGCCGGTATAGGCTAAAAACTACACCGGGGTGGAAAAACGCCACCGAAAGGGTGTTTTTGTTTTGGATCTCGTTTTCGGCCATCACCTACACCGGCATTTTTAAAACGCCGGTGTAGACTTTTTAGTTTTGCTTAAAGCTACCCCGACGGTTGTAAAAACGCCGGGGTAAATATACAAAAAAAAAAAAACCTTCAGCACTCTTACAATCAAAACCAATTGCAAAACTAAAAGAGACCCAAATTAAGACCACAACATAAGTTCAAACAGGATTATTTCATCACTAGTCACTCCTCTGTAAATCATAGTATGCAACTTCAGTTACATAATCCATCTCATCATCACTTAAAACCAATGAGAAAGAACAATCTCATTTTCAAACCAGGCAACAAGCATGAACATTATCTTAGAAACTGATACTCGAAATCTTAGAAACTGATACTCATCTAGACATCATGATATAATTGTATATAAAGTTTAGATAAAAAAATTTCCATCACTAGTCACTCCTCAAATAATCATAGTGTGCATCTTCAGATACATGATGCATCTCATCTCCAAATTCAGACAAAAAAGCAACTAACCCAACTCAATTGTCACTGTCAAAGAATTGTTAATCTTGCTATTTTCAAATAATTGTTAAACTAAACACAACCATCACGTGCAAACATCAGACCCAATCTCAAAATCAATCATAAAGATCACCAACAATTAACAATTAAGCATAAAGACAAGTGTTGAGGAGCAGGAGCGCAAACATGATTTGAACTTTGTGAAAATCAAGTGCTTCAAGTGTTGCAGTGAAGAAAATAATGCCAGGACACAATTACAATCAGACAAAACCAAATAAATTCCTTCCATAAAAGCTCTGTTCAGAATAAGATATTAGCTGATCATGTCAAAGGCCATCATAACTGGGAGAATCAGTTTAAAATGAACTCTGATTTGTTATAGCATTTGAAAAATTGATAATCAATCTAGCAAAAATTTCAGTATAAGAAATATGACCAAGGGGCTTATCTTATATCATGTACATAGAAAACTAAATGCAATCAAATGTAGCAAGTAGTAAGAAACGAAAATGGCGGGGTGGGTTGGTCTAGTCATTCACATGGGAAACAAAAGATCGAAAACAAAATCTTAGCCCAGATCCCAAAACAAAGAGGAAAGAGATAAAAAGGAAAAGTAAGATGGGCGGGCATTCAGCTAGCAGTGTAATGAGGAACTGCTTCTGCAGTTTGAATAGGAGCATAAACTAAAGTCAATCTTACAAAGTTCTACACATTAAAGTGTTTGCAATAGTAAAGCTTTATATGTTTCATGAGCTTATTGCCTCCTCTATAAAGAATGGTGTGATTGACCTAGCTACTGTTGTCGGATTTTCAACTTTAAATTTGCGTTGGAACCGTGTGGAAGTCTAGTTTCTAGAATTTCTAACGGACTCAGTTTTTGAGTTATGAAACAGCGAGAAGCTACATTTTTTGTACAGACTACTCTTGTTGTCCATAATTTTATATTCTAGATTTGATAGTTTAATTAATCCTATATCATTGTATTGCATGAATCGAAGTATGCATATTGTATTGTATGATCCTAATATCTTATTGTCATCATTTCAATTATCCTACTTCATGTTATCATCTTATTGTTCCTTTATTATTTCTATTGTTCACCCCATGTCTCAAATTGCATTAATAAAATAATTAACAAGTCGGATTTTAAAAGATTGACTTAAGTAGTGAATAATATAATGACTGTGTTGGCCAATGTTTATCGATTGATTGTGGAGCGCTAACTATGGCACCCCAATCTCTCGTGTATTGCATCAATGAATCGTATCACTGAATCGTATCAATGTATCGTATCAGTGAATCAATGAATCATTGTAAAATAATATTGTATCGTATCAGTGATTATCATACTGACACATGATCTATAGGATTCACCACTTCAATCTAAACGAAATTGATTGTATGCATCGAACCTGTAGTATGGGATGCAGTAGTACGTGCATTAGTTAAGATTAAAATGATTAATAGACTTAAGAATTGACACGACATCGATATTGCATGTTGTACATCATTGTTCCTATTGATACCAAATATTGTTTAAGTGTTATTGATACCATCGAATATTTTTATCGAATATTGAACCATTGTTTAAACCATTGCATTCTTTACCATGATATTGATTATTGCTATTGTCCCATGTTATTGACTCCTATTAATCCATTGAATTCATTGTTATATCATTATTCCATTGTTCCTTCCTTTCTCTACTTGTTGTCCATGACTTGCTCTAAGGACAATTTTTTTCCTCTTTTTAGATAAAGTGTACACAGGTAATGAAGGTGAATTATCTGCTGTGAATTGAGAACAAAGATTCTGAGGACTTAATGCGTTTAATTGCTTATTGTTTATTGAACTTAATATATTGAGACTTATTATCTATTTGTGATTGGATTATTATTGTATTGGGCTTATGTCCCGGATTTTATTATTGTTTCCATACATTGGGTTATTGTATTTGGATATTTCATATTGCTTCATTCCAAGTATTATTGTTCGTGAGATTATTATTATTGCCTGCGCAATTGTTCTGTATTGATTATATTGTTGAGTTGGTCGAATAAACAGTTTATGGGTGACGTTAGTCATTCACTGGGCTAATGTCATGTGCTCGTATTCTGTATTTTTGAGAAGCGGGACGTGACAGCTTCTGTATGGTTATGAAATAGAGTAAGATTGCTAAAGGATTTCTAGGATTTTGAGAAAATTATTTTTCA
Source organism: Hemerocallis citrina (assembly GCA_017893485.1). Taxonomy (NCBI): domain Eukaryota; kingdom Viridiplantae; phylum Streptophyta; class Magnoliopsida; order Asparagales; family Asphodelaceae; genus Hemerocallis; species Hemerocallis citrina. The sequence continues at coordinate 132,444,652 of CM030364.1, read as the reverse complement.
AACAATGAAACCGCTTTGTGTCCTTATGGGAAGAGAACGGGTGAGTCTTGGGTTGATAAATTGATTCTCCATAGTTGGAGAGAACAATTGTTCTTTGATTTGTAATGTTCTCCTTGATATTGGATTTTCTCTAGTTTGCTTCTCAAATATTGTGTTAGATCTATTTCTTTATTTGATTTCTCTTTTTTCTTTATTTGGGAAATCATTGTTACTATATCGTCTCCGCTCATTCCGCTGCACCACAAAGAGAAAAACTTTACCTTCCCCCAATGAATTTTCTAAATTGGTGATAAGTGGAAAACTTTAAAAACTCTTAACTTTATTAGAAATACAACGATAAGTCGCTAACCTCTTTCATCGGAAGAACCTTGTACAACTCCTAATTATGTTTGAACAATCCGGGGATATTATACTCCTATTATACAAGCTCAAGCTTGTATATCTTTCAAGTTATTTACCTACATATAAAAGACTTTCGACAAAGATTTGTGGTACTCTATTTTGTTCGCTAATCAAAAGAATACTAGTCTGGGGGAAGAAATTTTCCTTCATTGTTTTTTTTTCTTTTCTTCTTCAATGAGTAAGAAACTGGTATTAGTAGTGAAGTTCCAGGCATACGTATAGACTGAGTAAACATATCCCAGTCACATTCTTCCCAATCCCTGAATACATTGGTTCAAATTGTGGTCTTATTGGTCAATTGGAGAAAACAATTTCTGTATAGCCATCCTTTATTTTTTTGTACTTATTCTCTTTACTAATTATGCACTGCAAGTTCTATTATGCAGAAAAGAGACAAGGGATATTCCTGTATTGGAGTGAAGGTCTTCTGAACAAGGGAATCAAGGGTGTGCACGATTTCCCCAATAGATGCTTTGTAGTTGTGAGAACCTTTCTGTGTTTGTTATTGAAGAAGTATTCAACTGAATTTTTGGCTGTTGGGTGTCTAAATTTTTCTTTAGATATCTAACTCGGAGATCGCATTTGACATATGCAACCAAATAAGGAGATATTGTATATGGTGATATGCAGAAATATGGGTAAAATAGAACCAAATTAGGACCGTTCAAATCAGACACGAATTCTAAATATCTCAGGAGTAAAATGGTAAACTTTACCAGAAACGAGCCCGTAAAAGGAAGTTGGGTCTCTTTGAAGCCCAACAACACAAAACAGGTTTGTTATATTGGGTTTCCATAGCGGCCCAACGCGAAGAAGTTCATAATTATCTGGAGTGCCGTCTTAAACTCTCTATCTCTAAGAGAGTAATCACTTCTATCTCTCCATTCATAAGAAACGGTTTAAAAATCATCTCTCTTTATCAAGAATAAAGTCCTAACTTTATCCCCACAACTACTTCTATTTCTTCATGAAGAACAAAGTCAACTAACTCTTTCTCTTTATTAAGATAAGAGTAACTGATTCTATCTCTTCATGAAGAAGAGAATAACATACTCTATCAAAACACCAGGAAGTAAAGATAAATCACTATCTTGAAACTGACCCCCTAGTGACTATAAATATTTCATGACCTCTTCAGAAACAAGGTAATTACAAATTCTGCTATAAAAACTCTTCATATCTTCTGAGTTTTCTGACTTGTGCATATAAGGGTCTGTCGTAGGGGCCAACCACGATGTTTCCGATTATTTTGCAGGTCAGTCGGAGCGATCACAACCATTTAGATTATATCTAAGCATTCCCACAAGTCAGATTTCAAGAACAAGATCCGTTTGCAGCTATCAAAATCAGAGAAAACTAGAAGGTCATATCTTTTATTATTTCCAGAAAAGAATTCAAAATATATGTTTCCTCCCACACAGAATGTAATACCCCTTACTTTTTAATATTATTTTTAAAGGTTTATAAATGAATTAAAATGATTTTTGGAGATTTAATAAATATTTTCTGGAAATCTATCTTTTTACACGTACTAAACACATGCAAATATTTTCTTGAGAAGTTCAAAAGCCAAAATTTCTTCATGGAAAATCATCATTTATTATTTGGGATTTAATTGTAATTTTTCTAGATTTTTCTGATATTTATTGGATCTATTTGCAAATATTATGAAAAAGAAGGATCTTTTAGCAAAATTGTTATTTTGAGGGGTGAAAGTGCAAAACTATTTTCTGGATTTTTCAAACAGTGCCGACTGGAAATAAGGTGTCTATTTTACTTTTAAATCTCAATTTAATTGGTTTTAACAAGTTTCCAAGTATAGGGATCTATTTATATAAAGTTATATTTTTAAGGGGTTATGTTGCAAATGTGTTTGAAAACCCTAAATCTTCTATTCCAGATTATTTTAAAGAAGTGCAGCCGTCTTTCGCTGTACAACACAAAGGTTTATTATTTTTTTTGGAGGATTAAGGAGGGGATCTTAGATTTCGCAAAAGAAAGGTTTTCTTATCAGATTTCTTCATTCAAGGTGAGTGATTTGTTGTATTTTATTTTCTTTTGTAAATGTTGAATGTGAGTGACTTATTTGTTTTCTTTCATTTTGTGAATGTTGTATGCGAATGATAGGAATGTTTTAATGGATTTTGGATGTTGAATCTTATTTGCTAGAAAACATGTTTAGGGTTTGAATATGAATATGCACATTATGAATTGGATGGATGGATAAAAAATTGGATCTTGTGAAACCCTAGTTATTGTAAATAATATTGTATGTGGGTAATTCGAGATTTGATGAATGAACTATTGGAGATCATGGGTAGTCCATCTCTTTTGAATCAAAGTTGGATTGATTGAATATGGTGGATTTTATGCATAAACCTAATAAAGATGAGATCTTTATTACTTTTGAGTATTGGTTGAATACAAATTTGATATGGTGATGTTATCAATTGAGTATGGTTGTGAGTTGTGGTAGTAATTCAGTTTTGAGAAATTTGAAAGGAAAAGTATGAATTAAGAGATCATGACATGAAAATCGAAATTGAGAATTAGTGAGTTTGTAGAAATGAATCCAAATTGGGGATTTCTTTTGAGATTTTGGTATTGATATGGTTTAGATCTGAATACGAAACTATTTCAGTGATCAATAAATTTTAAGAAACTCTATTTTGGCTATATGCATAATCCATGTTTTAATCGGAAGAAATCAACAAAATCTCTAATATGTCCTACAAGTTCTATTTGATCATATAAGAAACAAGCTTTCGTAGAAATCATTTTCACAAATTAAAACTACGTATCGGTGAAAATGTGCACAACCAAAAGTCTGCAGTCTGTAGGTCGACAGTCGAATGGTGTAGCTTTACAGTCGACCGACATGACCTGGCTGTTGTGTTCTCTAGTTTTCTCGAAAATTCATTCTGGACAGTCGACTGATGATTTTTACAGTCGACTAGTATCACTTAGAATTATTTTCTCAAAATTATTGTATTTTTCGCTCTGGACAGTCGACCTATAACCCTTTTCAGTCGACTGCTACACTTAGAATTATTTTCTTAAAGATTATTGAATTTTCTCTTTGGACAGTCGTGTAACAACCCGAAAAATAGCATATGGCTATTTTGCATCGTAATCTGTGCGCAATAGAGAATTTCGCGCTAATATGTATTTTCTGATAATAATTATTTTTAATTGTGAAATATCTGTTATTGTCTACTTTACTTATTATTATTTTCGAATTAAATTATTTTATACGGATTATTACGAAGTAGTTTTAAGGTATTTTGTATTGTTGGATTATTAAAGTAGAGAGTTGGGCTTTATTTGAAATGTATTAAGGCTAGGGGGCTTATACGAAACATTCCCTTAGATATTTATCCATCTATTATTATCTAATTACATTGTTTACAAAAAGACCCCCCCCCCCCAACTTCTCTCCTTCTCCTTCCTTCTTCTTCTTCTTCCCGTCTGGTTCCACCCCGACTCAGAAAAACCCTCCCCCGGTTCCCCCACTCCTTCTTCTTCCCCTACTTCCCTTCTCCTTCCATTCACTTCCAACCAAAAGAACCCATCTCCCTTCTCCTTCCTTTACTTCTTCTTCTTCGGGTTCCTTTCCCGATCCCGACCCCAGGAGAACCCCAAAGCCCGGCCTCTTCTCCCCTCCTCCTCTTGTTCGCACGCCAGCCAAGATCGAAGGAAACGAAGCCCCGACCCCCGTTCCCTCTTCCTCCTTCTTCCTTCCCTTCCGTTCCATTCCGATCGGAAGAAATCCCCAAAGAACCCATCGACGATTCTCTCTCCCCACCTCAAATCCCCTCCGATTCTCCGTCGTTTCCAAATTAAAGTGAGGGGTAGACTAAGTGAGGGATTCTCTACATGGTGGTAGCGTCGGATTTTCGAATGGATTCGGGAAGGTAAAACCCTAACTATTTTATTGTATAAAATTTAGTTGGGTTAATTTTTATTGAGTAGGAATATTAGGGTAGCGAGATTTAGAGATGTTGGAAGAGGTAGATGTGAGAAATTAGCGGATTTTAGAGAGATTTCAAGTTGTTAGTAAAATAGGGTTTTGGGTTTGTAAAAGAGAACTATATGGGTATGAATTAATTCTCGTATAGTAATAGAAATTGTAGTTGGACTATTAGATTATTTGGGGGTGATTTTAGTAATTAATTGGGAATGAAAATACCGTAAGCATTAGATTATCACGTGCATCGCACGTGTATATCCCAAGCATTCAGTAAACGCTTGTGTGATATTTGGGGATAGTGTTATTAGCTTTTATGATTGGTTTGAATTATTTGAGTTTAATTGCTTTGAAATTTGGTGATAGGATATATCCACGACTTCGGATGCGGGGTGGCATGGTGATGCTTCGAATCTTCGCGAAATGTGGTGAGTTATATTATTTATATATTTTCGTGGTTTAAAGATATATGTGAGTTGATTTATTTACGTATTTTTGTGGGTTTAAGAAATATGTGAGTTATATTATTTATATATTTTCGTGGTTTAAAGATATATGTGAGTTGATTTATTTACGTATTTTTGTGGGTTTAAGAAATATGTGAGTTATATTATTTATATATTTTCGTGGTTTAAAGATATATGTGAGTTTATTTATTTACGTATTTTTGTGGGTTTAAGAAATGTGTGAGTTATATCATTTATATATTTTCGTGGTTTAAAGATATATGTGAGTTGATTTATTTACGTATTTTTGTGGGTTTAAGAAATATGTGAGTTATATTATTTATATATTTTCGTGGTTTAAAGATATATGTGAGTTAGTTTATTTATATATTTTTGTGGGTTTAAGAAATATGTGAGTATTGATTTATTATATATTTTGTGGTCCGAAGAATATGTGAGTATTGACTTATTTATATATTTTTGTGGTTTGAAGAATATGTGAGTTAATTTATCTATGTATTTTGTGGTTTAAAGAAATAAGTAAGTATCGATTTATTTACGTATTTTGTGGGTTTAAGAAATATGTGAGTACTAATTTATTTATATGCATTTTGTGGTTGAGAAAAATGTGAGTATGATGTATCTACTTATATTTTATGTTGTGGCCGAATTTTATGGCTTTTTGATATACTTCGTAGAAGTTATGTTAAAGATTGATTTTGAGGGAAAATACGGATTTTTATGGGCCTGAAAATAGGTTGTTGTGATATTTAGTGAAGTTAACTATTTTGAGTATATAAAACCGATATAAGGGATTAGTGATGTATGTGAGGATTGTCTACTTCTAAATTAGTTGCTTGCTCTCCTTATTTGTTTATGTATATGTAGAAAGAACCATCTTTAGGGTTACTACTTGTGTAGGTGAAGAAAGGAACCCATCTTTTAGGTGTGAGTTGTTGTAGGTTGAGAAAGAACCCATTTTGAGGGTTGAGTAAATTGTGGATGCTAAAAGAACCCATCTTTTGGGTATGAGTTGTTGTAGGTTGAGAAAGAACCCATTTTGAGGGTTGAGTAAATTGTGGATGCTAAAAGAACCCAACTTGATGTTATGTTAGTTGTAGTATGATAAAGAAACAATCTTTTGATGTTGTCAGTTATAGGATGTTAAAAGATCACACCTTTATGTGGATTACTTGTTGTAGGTTGAGAAAGAACCTATTCCTATGGCTATATTATTTGTGTATGCGAAAAAAAACCCAATTTAGTTGTTAGTAGTGGTGAGTAGAAAGAACCCATCCTATGGATTTGGATTGTTGTAAAGAAAGAACCCACACTTGTGATATATTAAGAATCCATGCTTGAGTTGTGTGAAGAACCCATTCATGCCTATGTGATATTCCAGTAAAACCTACCATGCTCGAGTTGATTTTAGAAAGATACAATGCTTGAGTTGTTGTAGGCTGATTATAGTGAGAAACTCATGTTTGAGTTGATTATAGTAGGTATGCCATGATGAGTTGATTTTAGAAGGATACCATGCTTAAGTTAATTATAGTAGATTCTTCTGTTACTTCTAATTATAGAAAATCAAGTTTGCTAGTAAGCACAGTTGGTTGCTTCTAGGTTTGATTACCTGTATGGTTGTTTGTATGTGGTTTTGCGCGTACGTGGCTCGACTGGCCCGTAGGTAGCTGTGGGTCTCATACGCAGCTTATTTGGCTCGTATGTGTGTTGTTGTCTCATACGCGGCTCGACTGGCCCGTATGTAGATGTTGGTCTCATACGGAGCTTATTTGGCTCGTATGCATGTTGTTGTCTCATACGCGGCTCGACTGGCCCGTATGTAGCTGTTGGTCCCATACGTAGCTGTTTAGTTTGTATATGTTTTTGGTTACTCGTATGTAGCTTCTTAGCTAATACGCAGTTGTTGTGCTCATCTAGGGTGATATCATTCTCCTAGGGCTATCGACCATTAAGACGTGTGTTTAGCTTACTCCTAAGGGACTGTGGACAAGTCACTTCGCGGGTGCCGTCAGATCTTAACCGTTGGTTGATTGCGGACCGGAGTGTGACGAAATCCAAGTTCAGGTAGTAGCATGCGAATACGTTCGTATTGCCGGGGTCTTGGATCAATAGGCCATGAACCGGATTCTGAGGGATTCTGGTAAGTCTAGGTTGAGCAACCTAGTAGAGTTATCTTGCGAAGTCTAATTTAAGACCTAGCATGTTGTGTTTATAATATTGTCATCCCTTGGATTGTTAAGGGTTAGTGACATCGTGAGGGTAGTGACTTATAAAGATCCTTTACTTAACCATTTTGCCAGAAAGAGAGGAGTCGGTAGTAGGGGGCACCTTATGACCAACTCGTCCTTTGGGGCCGACCTTAGGTGGTGTTATTGGGTTGTACCTTCCCGTCAAAGGGATACGTACGGTGCCTTCTCACGAGTTGGGAGCACGGGTTTCGTATCTCACACTGTTAATTCCTGAAGTGCCATGATAAGGCGGGCGGAGCTAGGGGGATGGACCCCAGAACTTCGTCGGGTCCTTGGCCAGGGAGAGCGAACAGGCCATAGATCACGGTCTATGAGTTATGGGTGACACAGGATAGGCTTTATACTATACTACGCTCGGGAGACCCTGTGTTCGTCTGGTTTTTGAGTGAGGTCCGGTGTCCCGGGTAGTAGTGGCAAACATAGACACCATGAGCGTACTGCATTGGTGGGACTTGACCACGTTTGCAACCTCATCAGTCATGTGGTATCTGTCAGGAACAGGTTGTGTACAATTAGAAATTCATAACGCGGGTTCAAATCCCTATATTTGGAGAGACGGCTTGAGATGGGGCGTATGTAGTATGGGATGCATACTGTTCCGGAGACTTGCTTGCATTAGAATAAGAGCATCATTGTATTGGTAATTTTGCATTAGAGTTAAGTCATAACATACACTGACACATCAATTATATGTACATGTGTCTTTTCCATTCGAGATGAATTGCGAGTGTGATAGTTGAAGTAAATTAATAACCAAGCTATGGGCTTGGGATGTGATGTGATATTACCCAAGTTGGGCTTGAGATGTGCGGTGATTATTACCCATGCTATCGGCTGGCGTGTGATATGTTATTGCCAAACTATGTTGGGATATGGGGTGTATTGTGATAAAATGCAAGTAAATGGTAAGGTGAAATGAGATATTAGGTTGGACATGAATGAATGTGGTAGTATGAGAATGAAGGCATATGTTTATGTTGTGATACGTGATATAAGGAAATAAAATCAATATTGTATTATGAGAGCGGTTATTGAAATGGTTACTAAATATAAGTATGTTATGAGCGGGTATAGATATACATACAGGTGATGACTCAGAGAGTAATTGATGTGAAATCTCATTTGTGATGTTTACATGATCAGATGTCAAGTAAGATTTGTTTATCTTGGTAATTGTGAGTTCGTTATGTTTTTACCTGTAAGTTTAATTTATTTACTTATTTTATAAATTATACTCACACCAGAAATGGCTAACCCCTTAGTGTTTGGGGGTTAGGGAGTCCCTGGACTACCCTAGGTTCCTACTGTTACAGGTCCTCAACAGTGCAGAGGTGAGGTGTAGGTACAGGTTTCTGTGGAGTGGAGCTCCAGTTTACAAATTGGTTGTTATGGTTTATTTGTAAATAGTAAAGGTTTTATGCTTTAAATTGTATTTTTGATGTATAAGTATGTGGACGATGATGCAGAGTATAGTGTGAGGTGGCATGATATGGTTTTGACCCGTACCCATCTCGTTGTGGAGTACCGGGCACTGTAGTATGTTTTTACAAATTATTTTCTAAAAACTTACTGCGTTTTCAAAAGAATTTATGGTTTTTAATTGATAATTGATATATCGTTATGAGTTTGGCCCCCAGAGCATATATATATATATTGCCTGTGTGATGATGCTCATTTTGGCCTGGGGAGCCCGTGATATTATTGCCTGTGATGTGAGCTACGAAATTTAGAGCAGAATTCCGTAAGCTTTTTGTGTTTTGGGGCAGAAATTACAAGGGAGACTCTGCCCAAATTTTCTTTGAAACATAACTATTTTAGTTTATGTTTAAAGTGATATAGAAATTGGAAGAATTGATTTTGGAGTCAAAAAGAAAAGAAAAGGGGCAGGCGTTACAGTTTGGTATTACAAATTGATATTTGTAATTACTGCGTAGTAACTCTGTGTTGAAGAAAAGTTTTAAATTTTCCCTGCTTTTCTGTGTATCGTGACTAATTGAAGGAAAGATCTTGGCATGTGTCACGGTTTCCCATTCAGGTGGAAATCGGGGCGTTACAAGTCGACTGATGGCTTTTGTAGTCGACTGATACTGATGTATCTTTATATCTTTGAATGTTCTTTTAAATGATTTATTCTCTAAATGTTTTTAATCTATAACTTACTATTCTATACTTTATCTTCTACTGAACATATATTTTCAAGTGGTTTAACTGAGCAATTTATATTGGAAGAGTAGTTTGGATATTGGGTGTGAGTCTCTAGAGGGTGTGTGTGACCCTAGTATACCGGCAGTTGAGATATTTATGTTTGGGCCTGTTGAGGCAATTTTAATTGATCAGTTGTTGAGTTAAGTCCAATAGGGTACACCAACTCTTGGAGATTCGTAAAGAAATTAAATAACCTAAATGATAAGGACAGACACAAGTGGTGATATGATGAACGAGAACATGGGTTATGGACCTCAGTATGGCTCGTGGTGTGAGATAATCTCCGGAATTATCCAGATGTGAGTGAAATAGTTTCCGGAATTACCTGTGGTGTGGGATTGATCTCCGAAATTATTGGGGTCGAGGCGACGCACATGTGGTATTCGTGTGATGAGGTGCCATTGCTTGCGGTGTGGGGTATTCTTGAAGATTCCCAGATGTGAGTGAAATAGTCTCTGGAATTATCTGTGGATAGAGATTGACCTTCGGAATTATCGGGGCGTGGGCTAATACTCAGAGTTTATCTTTATCTCGTAGTAGTCATCGTGTTAGGATTAGTTGCATAGCAGGAGATTAAACCCTATAAAGGGGAGACGTTAAGGGCTTGCACCGGACCTATGTAGAGTGGGATGCATAGACTCCGACAAGTACGCATTAGAGAGTCAGCATATAGAATTTTGTTTTCTTGACTTGTGTTTCATGTATGTGGTTTCCTGTTTTCTACACTTAACACTTAGTCTAGCTACACTTGATGTTTTCATATTTCCTTTTTATTTCGTATTCCTTTTATTCTGGTCTCTAGTATGCGTTGTTTATGACTCCAGATTTCATGTTTATTTATGTTGCTTGTTCTTGTTTCATGTCACTCACACCTTTATGGCTGACCTCTTTAGTTTTGGGGGTTAGGGTTATCTCTAGCCTTATATTTTACAGGTGATTACTTGTAGCTTGGGATTTGGATGCTTGAGTTAAAGAGATGTAATGATTTATGTATCGTGGTAAAAGAAATTGTTGTAAGAAAGAAATTTGTAATTCAAGGTGTATTGTATTCCGCTGTGCTATGTAAAGATTAATGTAATGAAAGTTGAAAATTTTATTAGTATTTGGCTGTGTTTAATATTACATTTGAAGTTAATGCTGGGAATTGTGCCACGTATTTCTAAGATATCATATTAGAAATTCGTGGTGCTACAGAGATTGGTATCAGAGCATGCTTCAATAGTAATAATAAACATGGTATAAAAATAACCTAGGTGTGGACACTAGAGTGTGAGTACCTAGGTGTGGACATTAGAGAGTGACTATCACATAGAACTGAAACATGATGTTTTACTTTTGGGGTACAGTTGAGGTTTTGCCAAAGGGTATTGATGTGAATATGAGTGGTGTTGTGGTGCCCTAATTTTTTCTCTCATTTTGAAGTATTCAGAATGGTTGGACCCAGATCCAGGGTTGGTAACAGTGGTGATGGAGCTGGAAGTTCCCAAGGAAATGGAATTGATCTCGAGGCCGAATTTGCCAGGGTGTATCAGACTTTGAATGCACTAATGGTAGCTATTTTGGCTCAGAATCAGAACCAAAATCAGAATCATGGAGTTGGACCAGGATTGGTTAACGCCGATCCCATCAAGCAGATTGAGTCCTTCAAGAGGATGATGCCGCTAGTTTTTGAGGGGCAATCTGATCCAAACGAAGCTGATGATTGGATTAGACGGATGGAGACAATCTTCGAGGTCTCAGAAACTCCGGCAGCCAATATGGTGAAGTTGGCCACTATGCAATTGGAAAAGGACGCTGGTGTTTGGTGGCAAACGGTAAAGAGGACTTTGGGGGACCAGCAAATGACTTGGGAGGCTTTTCTGGAAGAATTCAGGGATCGTTTCTTTCTCCTGGAGATTCAAGAGAAGAAGGCAACCGAATTCTTGAATCTACACCAGGGCAGCATGACCTTGCGAGAGTATGAGACTAAGTTTGCTCAGCTGTCGAGGTATGCACCGGAGCTGATAGTTGACGAGGCGAAGAAGGCCAAGAAGTTTGAGCAGGGCTTGAGGCCAAACTTGAGGTCGAGAATGATTTCGTTGGGCATTAGGAGGTTCGACAAGCTGGTCAGGAGAGCAGCTATGACAGAGGAAGACATGGACCAGTTCCAGAAGAAGCAAGAGACCTGGAACAGGAACAAGAGGCCTAGCATCAGGTTAGAGTAGGAAGGGTTTCCCAGCGAAGCAAGTCAAGTTCAGTGGTCCAGTGCAGAAGGCACCTGTAACTCAGAAAGTGACTTGTTATTATTGCAAGGAGGCAGGTCATTACAGGTTAGCGTGTCCTAAGTTGGCAAAGCAGACTTGTTTCCAGTGTGATTAGGCGGGACATTCTAAGCCTCATTGTCCACAGTTGAGGAAGGATAGTCCAGGTGGAAGTAAATTCCAGAGGCAAGGGCGAGTGTTTGCATTAACCGAGGAGGATGCGGGTAACTCGGAAGATGTGATCCAGGGTATGCAAGAGTTTTGATTTTATTTTTAATCAATGTAACAAGTAAAACTTTTATTTTGAGAATAATTGGAGATTGAGTATCATTCTTCATGTAATAGGAATTGTTTTGATTAATGGAATTAAGGCAAAGGTTTTATTTGATACTGGTTCTTTGCATACTTTTGTGTCACCCAATTTTGCAAAGGTCTTAGGTGTGGAGCCTAAGTTGTTTCCAGGCAAGGTTTTGTCGGTGGCAATGCCATCAGGTGGATAATTGATTGCTGATCGATATTATGAGGGCTGTGATATCGAGATTGGCGGGAGATTATTCTGCATTGATCTGATCGAGCTGCAAATCTTAGGAGTGGATGTGATTGTGGGCATTGATTGGATGACAATATATGATGCCACAATTGAATGCAAGCAGAAAGAGGTGTTAGTGAAAGCACCAGGTGGTCCCGCAGTGACTTTCCAAGGAAAGAAGAAGATTCCGAAGGTGCTTGCAATGGTATCCAAGATGGCGATTCCAGATGAAGTCAAAGGCATTCCGGTTGTCAGAGATTTTCCTAAGGTGTTCTTGGAAGATTTTCTAGGATTACCGCCGCAGAGAGATGTGGAGTTTTGCATCAATGTTCAGCCGGGGAGTGCTCCAATTTCTAAGGCTCCGTACAGGATGGCACCTGTAGAGCAAGACGACGTGAAGAAGTAGATTGAGGAGTTGTTGGGCAAGGGACTTATTAGGCCGAGTTCCTCACCGTGGGGTGCGCCAGTGTTGTTAGTCAAGAAGAAGGATGGGTCAATGAGGATGTGCATTAACTACCGGGAGTTGAATAGGGTGACTATTCAGAGCAAGTATCCACTTCTGCGGATTGATGATTTGTTCGACAGGCCTCGAGGAGCAGCTGTGTTTTCGAAGATTGATTTGAGATTAGGGTATCATCAGGTTCGAGTCAAGGAGGAAGATGTGAGTAAGACAGCTTTCAGGACTCGTCTGGGCTCTATGAGTTTTTGGTGATGCCATTCGGGTTGACGCATGCGCCAGCAGTGTTCATGGATATGATGAATCGGGTTTTGAGGCCATTTATTGACTCCTTCATAGTGGTTTTCATCGACGATATTTTGGTGTATTCGAAGTCGGAGGAGGAGCTTTCTATGCACTTGACAGCGGTATTACAGAAATTACAGGAGCATAGCTTGTATGCCAAGTTGTCAAAGTGTGAGTTTTGGAAGTTTGAGGTAGCTTTCCTTGGTCATATCCTTTCTAAGGAGGGAGTGGCCACTGATCCTCAAAAGGTTGAAGCAGTAAAGGATTGGCCCAGGCCAACGTCTGTGAAGGAAGTCAGGAGTTTCTTGGGTTTGGCTGGTTACTACAGGAGATTCATCCAGGGTTATTCTCAGATTGCAGTTCCTTTAACAGGTTTGACCCGGAAGAATGTGGCATTTTCATGGACTGATAAGTGTGAGGCGAGTTTTCTTGAGTTAAAGGAGAGGTTGACTACTGCACCTATCTTAGCTTTGCCATAAGCTGGGAAGGATTATGATATCTTCAGTGATGTATCTCTCAGAGGTTTGGGTTGTGTCTTGATGCAAGAAGGCAAGGTTATTGCTTACGGTTCGAGGCAATTGCGTCCGCATGAGAAGAATTATCTGATGCACGATTTAGGGCTAGCAGCTATTATCTTTGCCTTGAAGAAGTGGAGGTATTATGTTTATGGTGAGAAGGTCAATATGTACACTGACCACAAGAGCCTGAAGTACATTTATCAACAGAAGGATCTTCATCTTCGGCAGAGAAGGTGGTTGGAAGTATTGGAAGACATTCGTTCTAAGATCAAGTATCATTCGGGCAAGGCAAATGTGGTAGCTGATGGACTTAGCAGGAAGAGTAGTTTATCAAGTTGGATCACTACTCGAAGTGAGTTGGCAGCAGAGTTTGATCAGGCGGGTATCGAGGTGGTGCCGCAGGGTTTAGGGGCGTCTTTGGCTCAGTTGAGGCTGTAGCCTTCCTTGAGAGAGAGGATTGTGGAAGGCCAAAGATTAGATTCAGAGATTCAGAAGATGCTGCAACAGGTTTCAGAAGGCAAGCTATCAGAGTTTCGTGTCCAAGATGGAGTTCTTTGGATAGGTGAGAGATTGTGTGTTCTGGATAATACAGATTTGAGAGAAAGTATCTTGCAGGAAGCACACAGTACCTTGTTATCAGTACATCCTGGAGGCACAAAGATGTACAAGGACATTAAACAACACTTTTGGTGGTCTGGTATGAAGAGGGATGTGACAGATTTTGTGGCAAGGTGTCTGACTTGTCAGCAGATCAAAGCAAAAAATCAGAGACCTGGAGGTTTGTTACAGCCGTTGCCCATCCTGGAGTGGAAATATGAGAACATCAGTATGGACTTCATCACGAGTTTGCCAAGGAGTTCAAAGGGCAATGACCCGATTTGGGTTATCGTGGACCGTTTGACTATGTCGGCCCACTTTCTAGCCATGAAGATTACTTGGTCGTTGGAGAAATTGGCTGAGTTGTACATTGGTGAGATTGTGAGGCTTCATGGAGTTCCTATGTCGATTGTTTCCGACAGGGATGCAAGGTTCACTTCAAGGTTTTGGAAGAGCCTACAAGCAGCTTTGGGCACCAGAACTAATTTCAGTACCACTTTTCATCCACAGATCGATGGTCAGACGGAGATGGTGAATCGAGTGCTGGAGGATATGCTGAGGGCTTGTATTATGGATTTCGGTGGTAGTTGGAAGAGATACTTGGCATTGGTTGAGTTTACTTATAACAACAGTTACCATGCGAGTATCAGGATGGCGCCGTATAAGGCTTTGTACGGGCGGAGGTGCAGGACACCTGTTTGTTGGTACGAGGTTAGCGAGAGGCAGATGTTTGGTTCTGAGATCGTACAGCAGACGTCAGAGCAGATTGAATTGATTCGCAAGAGGTTGGTTGAGGCTCAGATTCAGCAGAAGAGTTATGCTGATACTCGACGAAGGGACTTGGAGTTTGAGGTTGGGGATGCAGTTTTCCTCAAGGTGTCTCCTACCAAAGGAGTGATCAGGTTTGGTAAGGGAGGCAAGTTGGTGCCAAGGTATATTGGGCCATACAGGATAGTGGAGCGGATTGGTAAGACAACATATAGGTTAGAGCTTCCAGAGGAATTGGCACAGGTGCATGAGGTATTCCATGTGTCAATGTTGAGGAAGTATGCGCCAGATCAGAATCATTAGTTGGTAGAGATTCCTGAAGGTCTACAGGTGAACTTGAGTTACAAGGAACAGGCTGTTGAGATCATTGACCGTAGGAAGAAAGTTCTTAGGAGCAAAGTGATACCTATGGTCAAGGTGTTGTGGAGGAATCAGCAGTTTGAAGAGGCTACTTGGGAGCCAGATGATCGCATGCAGAAAGACTTTCCTGGGCTTTTTATATGATTGTATCTTATTTATGTGATGGTATTTCTTTGAATGATTTTACTATTGGATTGAGTAGTATTTCTTTTGTTTGATATGTCCTTCTATGTGAATGTTTCGAATTATGGTTCATTTATGAAATTTCAATTTCTTTGTTCATTCTTATTTTGGACCTCATTAGTAATAGTTCTGAGGACAGAACTCTTCTAAGGAGGGAGTAATGTAATACCCCGTACTTTTTAATATTATTTTTAAAGGTTTATAAATGAATTAAAATGATTTTTGGAGATTTAATAAATATTTTCTGGAAATCTATCTTTTTACACGTACAAAACACGTGCAAATATTTTCTTGAGAAGTTCAAAAGCCAAAATTTCTTCATGGAAAATCATCATTTATTATTTGGGATTTAATTGTAATTTTTCTAGATTTTTCTGATATTTATTGGATCTATTTGCAAATATTAAGAAAAAGAAGGATCTTTTTGCAAAATTGTTATTTTGAGGGGTGAAAGTGCAAAACTATTTTCTGGACTTTTCAAACAGTGCCGGCTGGAAATAAGGTGTCTATTTTACTTTTAAATCTCAATTTAATTGGTTTTAGCAAGTTTCCAAGTATAGGGATCTATTTATATAAAGTTATATTTTCAAGGGGTTATATTGCAATTGTGTTTGAAAACCCTAAATCTTCTATTCCGGATTATTTAAAAGAAGTGCAGCTGTCTTTTGCTGCACAACACAAAGGTTTATTATTTTTTTTGGAGGATTAAGGAGAGGATCTTGGACTTCGCAAAAGAAAGGTTTTCTTATCAGATTTCTTCATTCGAGGTGAGTGATTTGTTGTGTTTTATTTTCTTTTGTGAATGTTGTATGTGAGTGACTTGTTTGTTCTCTTTCATTTTGTGAATGTTGTATGCGGATGATAGGAATGTTTTAATGGATCTTGGATGTTGAATCTTATTTGCTAGAAAGCATGTTTAGGGTTTGAATATGAATATGCACATTATGAATTGGATGGATGGATGAAAAATTAGATCTTGTGAAACCCTAGTTGTTGTAAATAATATTGTATGTGGGTAATTCAAGATTTGATGAATGACCTATTGGAGATCATGGGTAGTCCATCTCTTTTGAATCAATGTTGGATTGATTTAATATGGTGGATTTTAGGCATAAACATAATAAAGATGAGACCTTTATTACTTTTGAGTATTGGTTGAATAAAAATTTGGTATGGTGATGTTATCAATTGAGTATGGTTGTGAGTTGTGGTAGTAGTTCAGTTTTGAGAAATTTGAAAGGAAAAGTACGAATCAAGAGATCATGACATGAAAATCGAAATTGAGAATTAGTGAGTTTGTAGAAATGAATCCAAATTGGGAACTTTCTTTTGAGATTTTGGTATTAATATAGTTTGGATCTGAATACGAAACTATTTCAGTGATCAATAAATTTTAAGAAACTCTATTTTGACTATATGCACAATCCATGTTTTAATTAGAAGAAATCAACAAAATCTCTATTGTTATAAATTCAAGTAGTTTTGATTTAGTTTTATGGACTATTATATGTCCTACAAGTTGTATTTGATCATATAAGAAATAAGCTTTCGTAGAAATCGTTTTCATAAAGTAAAACTACGTATCGGTGGAAATGTGCACAACCAAAAGTCTGCAGTCTGTAGGTCGACAGTCGACTGGTGTGGCTTTACAGTCGACCGACATGACCTGGCTGCTGTGTTCTCTAGTTTTCTCGAAAATTCATTCTGGACAGTCGACTGATGACTTTTACAGTCGACTAGTACCACTTAGAATTATTTTCTCGAAATTATTGTATTTTTCGCTCTGGCCAGTCGACCTATGACCCTTTTCAGTCGACTGCTATACTTAGAATTATTTTCTTAAAGATTATTGAATTTTCTCTCTGGACAGTCGATAGATGGCTTTTGTAGTCGACTGATATTGATGTATCTTTATATATTTGAATGTGGCTTTAGTAGTCAACTGATACTGATGTATCTTTATATCTTTGAATATTCTTTTAAATGATTTATTCTCTAAATGTTTTTAATCTATAACTTACTATTCTATACTTTATCTTCTACTGAACATATGTTTTTAAGTGGTTTAACTGAGCAATTTATATTGGAAAATTAGTTTGGATATTGGGTGTGAGTCTCTAGAGGGTGTGTGTGAGCCTAGTATACCGGCAGTTGAGATATTTATGTTTGAGCCTGTTGAGGCAATTTTAGTTGATCAGTTGTTGAGTTAAGTCCGGTAGGGTACACTAACTCTAGGAGATTTGTAAAGAAATTAAATAACCTAAATGATAAGGACAGGCACTAGTGGTGATATGATGAACGAGAACATGGGTTATGGACCTCAGTATGGCTCGCGGTGTGAGATAATTCCCGGAATTATCCAGGTATGAGTGAAATAGTCTCCGGAATTACCTGTGGTGTGGGATTGATCTCTGGAATTATCGGGGTCGAGGCGACGCACATGTGGTATTCGTATGATGAGGTGCCATTGCTTGCGGTGTGGGGTATTCTCGAAGATTCCCAGGTATGAGTGAAATAGTCTCCAGAATTATCTGTGGATAGAGATTGACCTCCGGAATTATCGGGGCATGGGCTAATACTCACAGTTTATCTTTATCTCGTAGTAGTCATCGTGTTAGGATTAGTTGCGTAGCGGGGGATTAAACCCTATAAAGTGGAGACGTTAAGGACTTGCACCGGACCTATGTAGAGTGGGATGCATAGACTCTGACAAGTATGCATTTGAGAGTCAGCATATAGAATTGTGTTTTCTTGACTTGGTTTCATGCATGTGGTTTCTTGTTTTCTACACTTAACATCTAGTCTAGCTACACTTGATGTTTTCATATTTCCTTGTTATTTCGTATTCCTTTTATTCTGGTCTCTAGTACGCGTTGTTTATCACTCCAGATTTCATGTTTATTTATGTTGCTTGTTCTTGTTTCATGTCACTCACACCTTTATGGCTGACCCCTTTAAGTTTGGGGGTTAGGGTTATCTTTAGCCTTATATTTTACAGGTGATTACTTGTAGCTTGGGATTTGGATGCTTGAGTTAAAGAGATGTAATGATTTATGTATCGTGGTAAAAGAAATTGTTGTAAGAAAGAAATTTGTAATTCAAGGTGTATTGTATTCCACTGTGCTATGTAGAGATTAATGTAATGAAAGTTGAAATTTTAATTGGTATTTGGCTGTGTTTAATATTACATTTGAAGTTGATGCTGGGAATTGTGCCCCGTATTTCTAAGATATCATATTAGAAATTCGGGGCGCTACACAGAAATAGCAGCAACATATCGGCATCGTCTATGAAACCCAAAAGAAATCAGACCAAAATTTGGCGGTATAAGGCTATTTTCAGCCATACCTCCAAAGGGGAAAGGGAAGGCAGCGACCACAAGAAACCGAGTCAACCATCTTCCTCCACCTCCTCCTCATTCACATAAACCCTATAACCCAGATCAACACCCTAATCTAGATCAACCTCCTCAGTAGGAACAACTTTTTCAACAGCCTACTCAGCCACCCTCCAAAGAGGTTGCACCGGTGGGCTTCAGACGAAGTTAGTGTCGAACCTGACATGTGGGTGAGAAGTTCGGTCTACACCTCAACACCCTATACTGTACCAACGGCAAAAATGAGAACGCTAATAAGCAAATCTTGGATGGCCTCAAGAAGAGACTTAGTGAAGCTCCGAAGGGACTATGGGTCGAAAAACTCCCAAGCGTGCTCTGGTCTTATAGAACCCCAAAGAGAATCTCAACGGGAGAAACTCCATTCAACCTCACCTTCGGCACAGAAGTACTCATCCATCTGGAAGTAGGATTACATTTCCTTCGCCTTCTCTCCTTCAACGAAGATCATAATTCGAATGACCTCAAGACCAATCTAGATCTCGCTGAAGAAGTGCGAGAGAATTCCACCGTGCGAAGATATATCTACCAACAGAGGGTAGAGAAGTTCTACAACAAGAAGGTATACCTGGCCAACCTCAAAGAGGGGGACCTCGTCCTTCGAAACCTAGAGATGTCCAGCCCACGTAAGAAACGAAAGCTCACCCCTAACTAGAAGGGACCAAACAAGCTCTCACAAGTGGTTTGCCCAGACGCTTACTGACTTGAAGACCTATGGGGGAAGAAGATATCAAGGACTTGGAACGCCTAGCACCAGATGAAGTACAACGAGGGCGCTTAACGCTCTCCCCTAGTAGTTAGTATCAAACATGTAATAAATGATGACACTTGTAATGGTCACAGCCTGTAATTACGGCTTGCAAACCAAGCGGCCATTTAGTTTGATTTTCCAAATAAAAATTTAGTCTTTTTTTTGTAAAATTCGTGTTCAACTCCCTGGATGCATTGAATGAGTCTGACACTTAGTCCACCCACGAGAAACACCAACACTTGGTCATTTACCTCTCCATTACAAACCCGACAGCCTCTCCAATCACCTGAACCCCTCCATCTCCTCCTTACTGCCCCTCAACCCGAGCACCACCCCGAACAGCCATTATCCCGAACTCAATTCCATACCGAAAACCACCACCTTCAAACCCACACCCCTTGCTACCTCCATCTTCTCCATCAAAACCCAAACTCCATCTCCACTTCATCCTGAACCCATCATAAACTTTATCGTCCCCAACAACTCCTTGCTGCCATTGCTTGTTGTCATTGTTGCATTGTTTTTATCGTCGTATACAGTCCTTGCTATTTTTTCTTGTTGTCCATTGTGCCGCCGCCTGCTACTATTGTTGCTTCTCTTCTTCCTTGTGTTCCTTCCCCATTAGTAATCATCGTATACGGGGTAAGCCTTTCTTGAACTCTTAGCAAATAGCCTTTATTATTATCAAATTTTATCGTCAAACTCTATTATAGTTTCTTTGTGTTATGTTATTGATTCAAATCTTGAACCGTTAATCCTTTTCATATCAATTCGTTGTGTTATTGAACATTCAGATTTTCTACCCTGTCGAATGCTAGCTTTGTAGTGAGATTAGACCCAGTTCTCAATAAAGTTAGGTTTTTATACATGTATGTTGTATCCCTTCGAGTATAGAATCCAGACCATTTTATGGTTTCATAAACTTATTTTTATAGATTGTAAGATATCGTTGTTTTAGTACCGACACATCGTAAATTTCAGATTACTGCATGTGCACTATAGTCGCAATGAAAAAATTGATAGGCATAGCTACTGGACTTAGAATCTGTCGAGTGAGTAGTCATTGGATTCGGAAGAGATTCCACTTTCCGGAACCTTTGACAAAACTAGATTTGCATTTCCATAGAAGTGGGAAAGTATGTTTTAGTGCATATGTGTACTGCTATCCAGATTGTAGTTAATGTGCCTTAACTATATATATTGTTATTGTTGTGTTAATAATGTGTACCGATATAATAGGTTGACTGATTATCTTTCTATCATGTATTGCATGCATCTCTTGATTACCATCTTGATAGTACTGTTTTCACACTGGTACATTGACTGTATGATCATGATTAATCATAATAAAAGAACAATGACAAGCCGGGGTAATAAAGAGTATGACTTAGTAATGAAAAAAATAAGGGAGTGTACTCGAAGGGGCCCGTGTTTCCCGTATTAGTGATTCTTGATTATTAATTTTTGATTACATATCACTTTTTTTTATACTGTCACCGGAAGATGTGCATATATAATTCACCACTTAAGTCCAAACGTTCACTTGACGGATATGCACCCGCACCTATGGTATATGCCACAAGATTGAGTACACTAAATAGGTTAATAATGAAACTGATAGACGGAGGTTACATGATTGACTGCTGCTTATTGATTCCAGATTATTGATTGTTGATTATTGATTCCTGATTACTGATTCATGATTTTTTATTCATGATTATTGATTACCGAAACGATAATACCAATTATCAATTGATTATACTCTATTGTCAGGATTATTCTTTACCAATCGTACATGATCATACTGTTCCAGTTCCTTGTTTCCTTTCATATTGTACTGTACCGTTTTCTATCATATTGTTTGATGCTACTTGCTATTTGAAGCTTGCTCTAACCCCCCCCCCCCCCCCCCCCCCCCCCCAACCACCACTACTTCAGATAATATTTATAGAGAAACAAATAATGAGTTACCAGAGGAACTTAATGAGCAGACTTTCTAGACAGCGAATTGCTAGTGCTATTTCTTTACTTTCCAGTCTCTACTTTATCTAGCTAGTCGTAGTGAACTGTTTATTGCATTATATTTTTTTCGGTACATTATATTCTCGGACATTTTGACCTGAACCTTTTGTATCCCGGATGTTGATTATTTTATTCTATTCATGTTCATATGACCATTATTACTGTATGCGTGAATGTGTTTTCCTATCTTGTTGAGCTTAAAAATTGTACATCTTATGAATGATGTGAGTTGGAATACTTGTATCATTTGCTGTGCCTTAGTTGTGTGCCTGTGTGTTTCATAATCGGGAAGCGAGGCATGATAGGTTTTTAGTGGTATCAGAGCCAGGGCTCTAGCCATGTTAAGCTTAACAAGTATGCACATCAAATTGATCACATGAATATTGATAACCAGATCCACTGTAGAGTGGAGGTTGACGATCTCCTAGACATAGCCGCACTCCCGAACCTTACCACCGTCCATTTCCTCTTCTTCCCCTGGGGCCCTTGGCCAAGCCCGGTGCACTTCACCATGATCGCTGCGAAGTCCATACCCTTAATATCTACCAAAAGAAAATAAGGGAAGACGTCAAAATGAGGTGTAAAACACATGGAAACGAGATACTAAAACACTTAAGTAAATAAGAAGCTAAATTCATACCAGGGTCTATCGGGCTCGGACCCCCCCCCCCCTAAGAAAGGGAACGTCCTCCATGACCTCTCTCCAACTCAGCGAATCCCGCTTGAGGAGGTGTTCACATAACTTCTTTTATACATCTTCCAACACTGGATCCAACCTAACCGTCTTCAGCACTATGGTTTGCCACTTAGTCGGGATCCCCCATGGCTCTGAACTATGCACTATAAAGAACTTCTCCCTCCAAAATTTGATCTAATATGGGACCTTCATCAGCTTCACTTCTGCACGAGGACTAAGTTAGAAGCAAAACTCTGACTTGTTCTTCTGATGAATCCTGAAGAGCGCTCTGAGCACCGCTAAACTTGGCTTAGCATCCATTGCCCGACACTGTAGGATGAAGGCATTCGTAGCCTCCACATGTTCGACACAAACTGTACAGGGCCAATAGTATACCACCTCAAGACCTCATTGACAAAATGGTGTATCGGGAACCGAAGGCCGGCATGGAGGGCATCAAAAGAAAAGAATCAGTACTCGTTGGGGAGTGTCGAGCATACCTTAGCTCTCGAGCAGGGAAGAAGAAGCTCAAACTAGGAGGGGGCGCAAACCATTTCTAATCAAGTGGAGATTCGCCTCTAGTAGGATATTTGAGATAGAGTCAACCTCAATCACCTCACGAAACTCGGGCTCCTCATATCGAAGACCGTGCTCAACTAGATTCCAAAAGCCATCGAGGTACTATCGAATACGACTAAGACCAGTAAAAGGACCGGAGTATCTCCCAAACTCTCCTACCCTCCTATCCACCTCTGCAAATGTCTCCACCTTCATAGAACACTGCTCCGCTACCCTCCTCCCCTTCTCTCATGTACTGGGTCGAGAGGTAGACACTTCTTCTACATATCAGTTTGAAGAGGAGTCACCCGAAAAAATCCTAAACATCCTATAAAATAATATAAATTAGCTGATTTGACTTGTACGATCGGAATAGATTGCCAGAGAACAGAAAACTCTTCGTAGATCTTTTACAGAGACTAGCAGTCGGGAAGAGAGAGAGAGTGTGTCACGCCCCGCTTCCCAAAAGGAATACGGAATACGAGTATGTGACAAAACCCAGCGAATGATTTTCATCATTCATAAGCTGTAGGATCGACTCAGCATCATAACAAGAAATATAACAAAATATACACAACCACGCATACATGAATAATGTATTAATCAACAGAAAATATTTGAAACAAATATAATTATCTCAAATAAATTTCCAGATCTGAATCAAAAGATAAAACTTCGGGACTACATGCCCATTAGTTTAAAGTAGCAAAAAAATTAAACGAACTCAAATACAAAATAATTAAAGCAAGTTTTTCCTCAAGCGAAGCCTAGAACGTTTGCTCACCAATTCCAACAGGCAACTCGTCTCCAAAGTCTGTATATATATAAATATAAAAAGAAAAATAGAGAAAACAAAGACAAACGTCCTTAGTGCAAGCTAGGGCCGCAAGTAGTACAAGTAAGGGTATGAAAATAAGTGCAAAAAAATATGAAAAAAATTTGGAATCAAGAATGTATAAAATGATATAATGGGGATGCAACAAGTAGTGGAGTTCAAGAGACTAGCTAGCAAGTAAGATAACTCAAGTAAATGGATTGGGCAACAAATACTAGTAGTGGAACAAGTAACAAGTGAACATGTAGTTGTATCAAGCATCAAGTAACAAGTATCACGTATAAGTGGCAAGTAACAAGTATCAAGTAAGGTGTCAAGTGTGTACATGTGACAAGTTATTCTTAAGTTTAATGTTTGATTCTATGTATGTAGCACTTCATGCGCCCCATGATTTATCACATGGTTGCTACTCACAAACAAATTTCATTTAGGCCTAGTGGTGGATTTTTATAGGGAGGTGTACTCAGGCATCGAGTATCAAGCAAGCAAGGATCATGAATACAAAAATAATGTAACAAGTTCACGAACCAGTTCGTGAATGCACTAACAAGTTCAAGAACCAACTGTGGGTTCATGAATGCACTAAAGATACAACAAGTTCATGAACCAAGTAATAGGTTCATGAATACGCTCAAGATACAACAAGTTCATGAACCAAGTACTGGGAAACACGGCCCCTTCCGAGTACACTTACCTATATTGTCCACTACTATGGTCTTTCCCTTAACCCCGGCTTATTATTTATTATTATTATTAAACAAGCATGAGAGTGTGCGAAACAGGTCAAGTATACATGATCAAAAATAGGGAACAAGTCTAGGCTAGGTAGGATACATGTTCGAGGGTCAAAACAAATCAAAATATCAAGAATGGCGAGAATTCCAAATCTGGAAAGCATGATGTTGCTGCACCAAAACTGAGATTCCCACCACTACGAGAATGTAAATCTGGATCCATCAGAAGGTCTAGAAACTAGACTCTCTACCGAATCCAGCGCGTATAAACAAGACATATAAAAGTTGTAGCATCAGGTGTCAAAACAGCAAACTACACAGGCTTTGTGTTTAGCCATAATTTGTAAAACAGTGTTTATAAGTATGGAACAGGTCTGAAACTTCATTAATTAATTCCAGGAAAATTAGAGAATATTCTCTAGTGTGTCTAATATCAACATGTAAAAGTTCAAGTCATTATCTTATAGGTAGCATATTCAAATTAATTGTAAAACAAAGTTATGTAGCAGTTTTTATGAATCTGCGATTTCAGACACAACAGCAGTAAAAATGCGATAACTCACAAACCATAACTCAGAATTCGATTCTGTCAAAAGTTTACTAAACTAGACATCTGGAGCTAAACTTCATGTTTAGGACTCAGGTCCAG
Organism: Hemerocallis citrina; assembly: GCA_017893485.1. Taxonomy (NCBI): domain Eukaryota; kingdom Viridiplantae; phylum Streptophyta; class Magnoliopsida; order Asparagales; family Asphodelaceae; genus Hemerocallis; species Hemerocallis citrina. The sequence continues at coordinate 132,419,803 of CM030364.1, read as the reverse complement.
ATTCTGATGTTATCGAGGTTGAAACAGCAAGCAAAGACAGGAATAGCAGCACATGTAAATTTTTTTTATATAAAGTGGCATGATAAATGATTAGTATGAGTCTATATTAGTGTGTGATACAATTAGGGTGTAATGGGTATCAAATCATCAAGTCACAATTGTTTCTCAACTCAAGGAAAGATAAGATTAACACATACATCATGCAACATACATCTACAAGTCAATTTGGTTTTTAGTTTCATGTGTTTGAATAATTAGAAGATAAAATGGATCCAACTAGTTTTATAACAAATATATCAATGAAGGGTTGTGACACTTAAGATCATGGAATTGGTAAGGAACAAAATAAAATCAACAAACGACGAGCCAAAGGAGAGTCACATTTACGACCTACTTGTAGTATTTTCAATTAAACGCTTGTACTAGAACAATTTTGTACAAGAAGATACTTGCCATGATTGGATGAGGGCATTGCTCGATGATCGAGATCGGATGGATCAGATCGGCACGGATCTTGATGGCGATCAAGACCGATGAAGATCGACGGCTCAGATCAGATCTGATGCAGCAGCTGATGATGATGATGGTGATGATCTGATCAAATCAGGTCACGATCTTGATGAGATCATGTGGCTGAGATTAAATCAATCAATCCTTTTATTCCCTCCTTCTCTGATCAAAACAGAGAAAATGGCAGGAGCTCCGACGACGATAGGCGGCAGGCGGAAGCGACGGACGTCGAGGGAAGCTCAACGTAGGAAGACGATGGTGGCAACGTTCGATCGAGGCAGCGACGGGTGGTGGCGAGCTCTCTGTTCTTGGGAGAAAACAGGGGAGCGATGAGGTGCTGGCAATGGCGGGAAACTCTGGGCTTGGACGGCGACGACGACGACGGATGTAGAGGTAGGGGATGACGACGAGGATGGGGCACATGCAATGGAGTAATGGGTTCGAAGGTCGATGAAGGTGGATGGGTTCACGAGTTCGACAATGTCGAGGATGAAGAAGACGATGGGTAAATGAGGATGGGATGGTGGTGGCGACTCAACTACAGGTTGTCAAGGAGACGGGGAAACGGGGTTGAAGACGAGGTAGAGGATAAGGTCGGAAGGTGAAGAGACGGTGAAGGAGGATGCACAGGTGGGTCGGGAGGTGAAGAGATGGTGAAGGAGGATGCACAGGTGATGGGGTAATGGGTTCGGTGGCGAGGCAATGGGTCGAGGAAGACGATGGGGGTGGTGGCGACGAGCACAGGGACGACGAAGGCTAGGGGATTCGGAGCGGAGGTGGGTCGATGAGAGGAGAAGGGGAGACGATGGAACTGTAAAGGTCGGGAGGTGAAGAGGTTGGCGGCTACAGGGTAATTTGGGTTTGAACAGTATTAGGGTTAGGGTTAAGTTAGGTTTATGGTTTAAATAGTGTAGGGTTATTGGGTTTAGGGTTATTGGATAGCTGATATGAATGGGATCCAATAGGAGATTGAGTCAAAATTCACTATAATTAGGGAAAATGAATTAGATGAGATGAAACAGTCAAATCCCCATGAAAAACAACAATTTAGAGCGGATAGGAAAGTGCAATTGAAATAAATATTAGCCCAAAATTGAGTCAAAACAAAATAGATGACTTTTATTAGAACTGGAAACAAAAGTACGGATTCTTGGATTGATAAATAGAGTACAATGAAATGAAATACAGCAGAAAAAATACAAATACAGGGAACATGGGTTACAGAGAGAGGAGATGAAATGAGAGGGTAAAGGAGGGAAGTTTGGGGTCTTAAATGTTTGGGACCTGTCCTTTGGGTCCCCAACGGTAGGGAGAAGCCCAAAAGTCCCCGACCCAAAAAAGAGAAAAAGAAAGAAAAAAAAAGCTGCGCAAGAGAGTCATTGACCAAGTCAACATTGACTGGTCAACATGTGCCACGTGGTGCAACGTCGGTGCCAGGTCAGCATCGTATCACCTTATCTTGGTTGCAAAATGTTTACCAGGTCAACATGCACCACGTGGATCCATATTAGACGATACGTCAGCGTCACGTCATGCCACATCAAGCCAAATCAGCTCTTGCCACCCTAACCCGTGTTCCAGGTAACATGAGAAAATTCATCGATATGAGTCATAGGGTCTCCTCAAAATCTGCACTCCTCTTGATGAACGGCAAAGATCGCCTCAATCTTCTACCAAATGCTTGCCACCGGGTAAGAGCTCCTTACCGGGTCGATTGAGAGGCACCGTGCGTATAACAACCGTCTAATTGCGTCGGCGCGAGCTTGACCAAGATCAATGATCCAGATATCGCCACTTCACCAAGGTATGATTAATCTTTTATTTAGTTATTAATTGGAAAAACATATTTAAAAATTCTGAAAAATAATTAAAATCTGAATTTATTTAATGAAAAGTTCTGACAATTTTATTATTAATTGGTAAAAACATTGAAATATTTCGAAATATATTTAACAATTTTGGAATAATTAATTAAAATTTTAGAAATGATTATAAAAATCGAGAAATTAAATAGAATTCTGAAAAATTAGTTAAAAATTATAAAATAATCTAGAAAAGTTTAAAATTTTCCAAAAATTTCTAAAAATAATTCTGGGTGCTTTAAAAAATCAAAACAACTCCGTTAAACCCTGAGCAAGATTCATACATCCTCGAAAACTCCGAGAAGCTCTATAAATCATTCTAAATCGGCGAACAACTCCTCAAAGGTTGTAAAACTCAGTCTTCAGGAGTGGGGGGGCTTGTGAAATAGGTAAAAAAATAAGGATTGTTCAATTTGAGCACAAATCCTAGAACTCTCACGGGTAAAACGGTAAATTTTTCCAGAAACTGGCCTGTAAAAGGAAGTTGGACCTTTTTTGAGCCTAACAACCCAAAACAGGTTTTTCATATTGGGTTGCCATTGCGGCCCAACATGAAGGAGTTCATAATTATATGAAGTGTGTCTTAAACTCTCTTATCTCTGAGAGAGTAATCACTTCTATCTGTCCATCCATAAGAGATGGTTTGAATACCCTATCTTTTTATCAAAAGTGGAGTCCTAACTCTATCTCCACAACTAATCTATCTCTTCATGAAGAGAAAAGTCAACTATCTCTATCTTTTTATCTAGAGAAGAGTAACTGACTCTATTTCTTCATGAAGAAGAGAATAACCAACCCAATCAAAACGCTATCAAAACACCGGAAAGTAGAGATAAATCAATATCTTGAAACTAGCCCCTTAGCGACTATAAATACCCCATGACCTCTTCAGAAACAAGGTAATTGCAAATTCCGCTCTAAAACTCTTGATATCTTCTGAGTTTTTTGACTTAGGCTTCGGAGGATCTGTTGTCGAGGCCAATCCGGGTGTTTCAGATTGTTTTGCAGGTCATTCAGAGAGATCACAATCATTTAGATCAGATCCAAGCATTTACACTAGTTAGATTTCAGGATCAAGATCAGTTTGCAGCAACCCAAATCAGCGAAAACTAAAAGGTCAGATCTTTTATAGTTTCCATAAAAGAATTAACAATATTTGTTTGCTCTCACACAGAAAATAGCAGCAACATGTAGCATATATTTTCTCTATGACTATTGTGGACCAGTTAATATCATGTGGTTGTGCATAATTGAGATAAACTTCTTTGTTAAATACATCTATATGTTTCAGCAAATGAGCAGTTGCCTGAATATGAATAATGAGTAATTGCTTGAATGTGTCTAATATGTAATTTCTTGAAGGTATTGAATGTGTTACAGATTAATGATGAAGAATTCATCAAGAATTGAATCCTAATGACGTTCAATTCTTCATCGGGGATCTGATCTCCGATGAACTTTTAATGTTTCATCGAGGAAAAGCATCTTCAAGTGTATTATGCCCAAGGAAATAGGAGCTTTTTCCAATGATTTCCTTCATTGGCATGTCTCATTTTCTTATAATGATCTCCAAAAGCAATGTTGATCTAGGTCTTGGTGGCCGCAATAGATATTCCAAATTCTCTTTTCCATAGACTCTGTGACTTTGAGAGGAACGATACTTGAAGCCACGTGGTATGGGGATGAATCGCGAAGGCAGACTTGATTAGGACTTGTCTACTACATCAGAGAGAGAAGGTTTGATTTCCATCAATATAACTTAGAATCAACCTTATTAAGGAGGAAAGGGAAGCTTGTCGAGGGATCTTTGAAAATGAATAAAGCTAGGGTTCCCAGGGAGATGGTGGACTCGTCCATGACTTGCATACTGAGGAGATTTTCCCAAGTTGCTTGCCACATGCATAGAGGAGTAAAAAAATTAATCGGTGCAATGGAAATTTTTAGGCTTTAAGATATGCGACAACTGATCACAACAAACAACCAAGCAATGTAGACCACCAAACACTAAAGCACACAATTTTGTTCTGGATCGTCGAACCTAATCTGAAGGACAAATAACTGAGATATTATTCAATTAGTAACGAAAAAAGAGCTACAATACTCTTATCAAGACTACCTATCTATCAAGCCTCACTAAGAGAAACTCTGTTGTTTACAATGGAAAACTCTCAGATGAAGTACTACAAATGGAGGCCATTACAATTTTTTATAAAGATCTAGAAAACCCTAGGTTGTAGGTTGATCCTTCACTGTCCGATAAATCCTGGATGTTAGGATTTTTCGAGTTTTGTGACAACCAATCCAATGAAAAATCAAGCAATAGTAGACAGAATCAACCACATAAGCACAAAATTTTGTTTTGGTATGCTTTGCCTAATCCGGGGGAGAAATAACTAAGATATTATTCAAGTAGAGAAAATACAGAAGTTACAATCACTTTCACTAAGAACATATCTATCTCTCAAGCCTCACTAGAAATTACTCTGTTTTTTGCTATGGAAAACTCTCAGATGAAGTATTACCTCTCAATGGAAGTCATTACAATAAAATATAGAAATCTAAAGAAACCCTAAGTTGTAGCCTTGATACAATTACCGTCCGATATACTCTGAAGAGAAAGCCACACGATACAAGCCATACGATCTAACTTAAAGAAGAAATTGGGCTCAAACAGATTCACCAGAACCATGCCTAATTAGCTGTTGCACTGCTGTCGGTGGACTGATCAAAAGAGCAATCAACTGCTCTCTAGTCAGAGAGCAACCAGAGAGAAATTGTGGTCGACTGATTTCCCATGCATTCAACTGCTCCCTGCTGATGGTTCTACTTGCTGCTGCTGCTGCTCCTTTGTTATTTCAATATTCGCTTTGAACCTCTTCTCGCTTCACTATCTTCTCTCACATCGAACCTAGTATGCAAGACATAAACCCAACAATCTCCACTTTAGATTTCATACTCATGCTTCCACACCTATGTGATTAACTGCCTCTAGACTCTTTCATTTTTCTCTTGCAAACAACCCGATTCAGTAGCTTCTTCTGCTAGTCGAATTTACCTCCACCTATTATTTCTGCAATCATATGCTCCCTTCAAGGGCATACTCTAGCAGGATTCAACATGAAGGTGCCATCCTCCGCACGAACTCCACCTACCCCAAGGAATTCTCCACCTCCCAACGACATTCGAAATTTTTGGTCTTGTATCAGTGATTCTAGTAGCAGTAAACTAGAAATTTTTTTAGGAATGTTAGGTTTAGAAACAATTGGCCAAAACTTTTCATCCTCACAAAGTTGTAGAGGTTGTGCTGAATACCTCTCATTCTTCTCATCACCTTACAATGACCTTCAAAACTGATAGAACTCTACCTTGAGCTATCTACATGCACGCCCGTGCTTTAAGAGTTTCCAAGGATATAAAATTTTGTTTTAGCAAAGGAATATGCATTACCTTCTCCAATGTGAATCTCTTTCCAACTGGCATCTCCAACTCAACTATTCCCTCACCCACTACATCACAAATCTCACCAATCATCGTTCTCAAATAACGAAATGTTGTACACATATAAATAGAAAAGGTCTCCCACTCTGAGCAAATATGAAAAGAATTACTTGAATCACAAAGCTAACCAGAATGCACATCTATAAAACTTGAGACAATCTAAGTTATCACTTGATTCAGTGGCACTGACTATGTTGGCACTCCTCTAATTCAACAACTTGCGAAAATCTCTATTATAATGCCCAATCCCTCTGCAATGTTGGTAATGGAACCCACCCTTTGCTCACTTTTTCTTCCAATTGAAGTACCATCCACCACATAATTAACTCATAGAAGTAGACGCTGATTTCTGAGTCCCCTTCATAAATCATTCTTCAAGCCCTTGATCACATGGCCACTGAAAAATTCTCCTTAGCAGATTTTTCATGTAGCATGGTGGTTATTAAATGTTCGTACGAATCTGGCAGTAAATATATCAAGTTGAAAGCTTTATCCTCTTTGCTTAGATTATCAGCGTTTATTGCCCTCAATTTCAATAACACCATGTTGAATTCTACTATATGAACTTGAAGAGCGGTACCTTCCTTCATTAAGACACGAAATATTTACCTCTTTCAGTACATCTAATCCTATGAAAACTATTCCGAATAGTTGATTCTGAGTCTCGCCCACAGACTCGTCGCGCTTCTCTCCTGAAGGAAGTTGCACTTGACATTGTTCGTCAGTGACAGCTGGATTAAACTCAAGGCTTTTGAACAAATCTCCTCCCACTTCTCCTACTTCATGCCGATTGGTCTCCTTTTATCTCCTTCTAGGGAATGATCCAAGCTATGTTGAACCAATTCATCGTACATGTCCACCTCCTAGAGATTAAATTTCATCTTACCGTCGAACTGCTTGATCTTCATGAAACTCTGATCTGTTACCTTCTCCAAGGAACTCGAGCAACCACGAACTGCAAAAAAATTTACAACCTGACGCCACTTATTATGATTTGCTGAGTTTTACGACAACCGATCCAATGAAAAACCAGGCAATAGTATATCAAAACAAACACACAAGCACGCAATTTTCTCTCGGTCCGGCTTCGCCTAATCCGAGGGAGAAATAACAGAGATATTATTCAATTAAAGAAGTTACAAACTATCACCAGGAACCTATATATCTCTTAAGCTTCACTAGAAGATACTCTACTGTTTACAATGGAAAACTCTCAGATAAAGTACTACATCTCAATGAAAGTCATTACATTATTATATTGAGATGTAAAGAAATCCTACGTTGTAGTCTTGATAAAATTACTGTCTGATATACCCTAAAGAGAAAGTCACACGTTAGGAGCTGTACAATCTAACTTAGAGAAGAAATTGGGCTCAAACAGATTCACCCAGAACCAGGCCCAATTAGCCATTGCGCCGCATCGGTATACTGCTTTTAAGTCATAGAGCAATCCGAGAGCAGTTGCGGTCGATTGCAATTCCATTCAGTCGACTGTTGCTGCTTTCACCTGCTGTTTCTGCTGCTCCTTTCTTCTTCCAATATTCACTTCGAATCACTTCTTGCTTCACTGTCTCTCTTCACATCAAACCTAGTATGCAAGACACAAACCCAACAATGAAGTGAAATCCATATGATATAACTTGGAGAACAAACTGTCTGGTCAAAATTGTGGAATTATATAGAGACCCAACAACTTGTGAGAATTCGAAAAAATAAACCGGACTTGCAATAAGTATAAAAGTAGTAGAAATAAGAAAAAATTAAGATTTTTTGGAGCCAATATTCAATTAGATAGTTAAGAAAATTACAAAACATGTCTCTTAGTCTCTCTCCCTTCTCTCCGATTACAATAATTTTTCAATTAGATAGTTAGCTCTTGCTTCTTTCTATTGAGTTTTCTTAGGTATAATCTTTTCTCATATATTTATAAAGTATGCACCAATCTCTTCTCTCCATTTTGGAACCACGCTCCATCGAAGCCTATAATGGTGTGATCAGCCTTCCACATGATGATTGAGCGAGCACCTTTAAGCACCCTTAGGACGCCACCTCAAACTGAGCCTATAGCCCTTCGTGTCGAGAGTACACAAGAATATGAGGTTCTTCTTCAAATCGGGGACATGATGAACATCTAACAAAACACAAATAGTGTCATCAAACATTCTAAACTTGATTGTTCTCTCACCCACCACCTTGCAGACCACAAATGTACCGATCTAACTGAACGACCCTATGTAGCTCTGTAAGTAGTAAACAAGTCCCTATAGGGACAAACTTGATAGGAATTTCCCAAATCCAAGAACATGTCTATCTCTGCATAATCTATCCTTGCCAGATTCTGAAATAAGTACATCGCATTGGTATATGTCTTTTCAAATAGCGACACTGACATGATATTTTGAACAACTTCTGCTTCGTTTTTCTGCAACTCCCAATAATCCTTTCCAGGTGTCCCTTCTTCTTACAATAGTGCATCGAACCCCACACTTATTATTTATAACCACCCTTCTTTCCACTTCTCTCTTCAGCAACAGATAAACTCTTCTCATCAACCAAATCAGTTTCAACTTATTTCTTCCAAATTTCATTGTTCACTACCACAACCGTCACCTCCTCCAAATTATATAACTTGGATAACAAACTATTAGGTCAGATTCGCAGAATTAAATAGAGATCCAACAACTCGTTATTCTTTGGCGAATTCAGAAAAATAAGTCGGACTTGCAACAAGTAGAAAAGTATTAGAAATAATAAAAGAGGAATATTTTTTGGAGCCAATATTCCATTAGATAGTTAAGGAAATTACAAGACATGCCTCCTAGTCTCTCGCTCTCCTTTCTGGTTACAATAGTTTCTCAATCAGACAGTTAGCTCTGAGTTCTTTCAATTGACTTTTCTTAGATACATTCTCTTCTTATATATTTATAAAGTATGAAACTTGGAATGCAAGTTAAGGAAGAAAAGTTCAGAATTCTAATTCAAATATTAGTTGATTCATAACTTAGAGTTTAAGATAAACACAAAGTCCAAACTAAATATTCAGTCCCTATTAAAAATAGGATTAAGTCTCCATTCTGGCTATTTAAACACTATCAAGTACCTATTTAAACACTATTCAATAAAGATATATACTAAAAATAACTATCTTTTGCTGCTTCATTCGGGCTCATCTTGAGTCAGCTTTGCTTCAAATTTTGCTCGACTCTTCCTTAAACCTCATAGATCATGAGAGAGAATATATAAGGCATATGTTCAACACAAATCTGGGCTTAAACTGACCCTGAAGATGTAACATTCTGCAAAATTGAGTTATGACAATTTTGCGCACGGTTGTTACGCACATGTATTTTGTACTGTTACGGATAATATACGAAGGTATTTTAATATAAATGTCCTACGTATTTCTGCATTTCAATTATTTATACATTTTTGGTCTTCTTAAAATTTATTTTTATCCTATTCTGAGCACACATAAACATTTGTTTTAATCTTTGTGTTTTACGAGCATTGCACGTGCTTTCAATGCACGTGTCGATTATGTATATTTTACCATTATGTGAAATATTCGTAACATTATCAATACAAATATTTTTCGTATGTTATATTTCAATTGTCTATAGATATTTTTCCGTTACTCAAATCTATTTCGTATTTGAATATTTATTGATACGTGCAGCGCACGGGGTTGCAATACACATGTTGGTTGTATTCTCTTTCAAAATAAAATTTATGAAGTGTGTTTGTGTTTATTTTCATTTGTGCATGAAAACTCTAATTATAATTAAATTAATCTAGTTCTATTAAGTACATATTACAATGTATAACATATGCATTTAATTTAAATGAAAACTCTTAACAATTTGCATGTAATGTATGTGCACACACGTAATATGCACATGCACATGTTTCTCACCCATTTGATGGTTGGCCAGGAGATGAGTGGGAGAGGGTGAGTGGGTTTGACTAAGTGGATTGGTGGAGAGTTTAATTAGGAGTGTGGGTAGTTATTTGGATTAGAAAGTAATTAATTAAATCCCCCATAAATTAAGCCCTTTAAACCCCTCACCCCATCATTCTCAAAATCAAAGTGAAACAAAAAAAACTGTATACCTACTGTGCATTTCCCGTAAGAACCATTTGATATATTTTCATTTCTTTGTTCTTGGAGCACGGATTTTGTAGAGGTGATTGGAGGCCCTTAGAAGTTCATATCTAATAGGAGTAGGGGTGGACAACTATTATCCGAACCGACCAATCCGAACCAATCCAACTCGAACCGACCGGTTTTTAACGGAACCAATTGGGGGGTTGGATTGGATCGGTTCTTGATCTTCAATAACCAATTGGACCGGTTCGGTTGTTGGATGAGGCTTTCAAATAATCGATAAAACCGAACCGACCATACCTCTATGCATAAGTCCATAAAAAATATAGTTCTCCTTTAATTTCTTGAATATACAAATAGTCATTTCTTATTTTCCTTGAGATACAAACAGTCTTTTTTAATTTCTTTAATACAAACCGAGCAGTTGTTCTACCTATGTTTTAGTTCTCCATAATCCTATGTGTTATGTTGTTGAGAAATGCTTGATTTACAGTGTGACCCAACTTAATAGAATCATAAAGTTAATGTAACATATAGTAGTTACTTTAATCAAGTCAAGCAGAAACTATTTTTTAAATCTTTTTTTATTGCACCTGAAATTCAATTAGCTATGGTTATTGATGTTTCTTTTATGATAATAAACTAAGATTACAGAAGTATGCAAGTGAAAAAGCAGTTTATCTCACTCATTTAAACGTCATCATCTCAAACAATTAGTGCAAAATTCATTAACAACTTGTGGTTTTATGAATCTTCATTTTAAATTCATTTCTGAAAAACAAATAGCAGGTTGTTTCTTAAGTTTGATTGAAGTTGATCTTTTAAATTTCAACAAAAGTATAAATGATGTTGAAGGTGAAAAGTATCACGCCAAACCGACTATCCAATCCAATCCAAACCGAGCTTAATCGGTTTGGATGGAAACCGATCCAATTAAGGTTCGGATTGGTTGCGGGAGAAAATTAAAAAACCGATCTTCTTTGGATCGGTGGTGGATGGTCCATATTAGGTCTGATACCGACCGATGCCCACCCCTAACTAGGAGCTTTTTGAGGTGGGTGCTTCTTATTCTTTCTAATTGTTTGGTACATTTCATGTTTAGGTGAATGTGCTTGAAATGAAAATTTGTAGGTGTTCTATAGTTCTAAATTTTCATATGATGCATGTAACACCCGAAAAAATAAAATGAATTATTTTGCATTATTAAATAATATTAAATTGGTAAAGTTGAATATTTTGACAATTTCTTGAAATTGTAATTTTGCACGTGCAACACACGTGCAAATTTAGAAAATTTTGAATTCTTAAAATTTTATGGTTAATGATTTATTTTTCTCATTTATCTATGATATTTTAATTTTTCAAATTTATTTAAACTAATTTGACTATTTTAAGAATTTGTCAATTTTATACGTGCAAATATTTTTTTTGGTGCAAATCTCCACTTTTGAATTTCTGAATAAACTCTCCTATTTATAATTAAGTATATCCTAAATTTTGGGATTTTTCTGAATGAAGAAACTATTTTTATAAATACTTCGAAAGAGAGGGGCTTTCATGTAAAAAGTCGATTAGATATCAAACAAATAATGAAAATTCGTTTTTGCTGCTTTTGGGGCTGGCCATGGTCATTGTTAAAGATAAAATTTATTTCAAATATATTTAGAGTTTATTTTGTAAAGATTTAAACATATATGGTATTTTTGTAAATATGAAATTTAAGTTGGACCTTATGCAAATAATTTTATTGGAAACTAAAATTCAGAAGTTTTGTTTGGAAAATCTAATATTTATTAGTAGTTATTATTTATGAATTTTCTGGATTTTTCTGATATTTATTTGGCATATTTGCAAATATTACAAAGAGAGGGACTTTTGTGCAAAATGACCACTTAGAGTACAAATACAAATTTTTTTAATTTTTGAGATATAATTGATGGCTGGATAACTCAGTAGTAAAGGGATTTGGTTTTATTTTAATTTATTTATCTTATTTAACTACTTTATTAAAGAAATGTTTATATATGTAAAGTAATAATTTGTTAAGGGATGTTTCCATATAACTTGTAAAACCCTAAAAACCCTGATTTTAACCTATTAAAGAGCCACTATATCCGTCACCTCCTCTGCAAAAATAAAATATTATTTTACTATTGGTTTTCTGGGAGTTTCGAAGCAAGGATCTTGGATTTTTGCGAAAGAAAGGACTTTTCTTATTCTCTTTATTATTTCGGTTGATTCTTCAATAAGGTGAGTGATATATGTTTGATTTCTTGCTGTTGTATGCATATTGTATGTGGTGATTTGTCTATTAGAAAGCATGTTAGGGGATTGTGTGATGATATAATGAATTATTGAAGGATGGATGAATAAAGATTGAATCTTTTTATGAAAACTATGTTATTGATGATTAAAATTCTATATAGATGATTTAGAATGTTAAAGAACCTAATAGAAACCATGGGTATGTTGCTTGCTTACTGATTTGATGGGTTATAATGAGTATGTATGTGGTGTAATGCACAAAATTGATTAAAGATGAATTCTTCACTGTGTGTATGAAGATATAATCTATTCTTGATGTTTTAATGAGAAAATTTTGATGAATGATTGTTATAATTGCATATATTCATGGGTAAACTATTGTAAGTAGTGGTATGTGTGTTTAATAAATTACAAGAGGGATTCTTGGATATAAAAAAAGATCAAGTTTTGAGGTTTGTAGTGTTTCTTGATTTTCGGGATTGATAGGGTTTCAGCCGAAAATGATTTTTTGTACAGTAATTTCGACCCTGTGAACATCAGTAAAATAAATAAATTTGTAAACATGATTTGTAGTTTTTGTTTTCTAGTTTACAAAACTTTCGATGGATCTTAATTTTGATTTTCGATGCATGAGTTATTGATATTTTACTGCAGTCATATTGTATATTCCAGATTCTGAACTATGTGATTTCTGAATGAAATATTAATTTAAAACTGATATTAAAAGTAGAATTTGAACTCTATATTTTGATGAGTATGTTTAGACATGACTGGGATCAATCCCTAATTTTTGTGGAATTAATTAACGAATTTTTTTACCTCATTTCACGCTTATGAAACCAATCGATATATCTCCAAACTGCATGCTGTTTTGTAAAGAATTATGTTTTCAACCTGATTTTATTCGTTTTTGATGAAAACTTTGTGAATATAAACTGTAGCCTGATTTGTCTAGTTTTCTACCCTTTTGACGGATCTGGATTTCGAATTGTATTTTGTGAATTATCTCTACTTTGGTACTGCTGTGTCTGAACTTCTATATATATATACACTTTCACATATACCCTGTTTTGAAGAAGTTATCGAAAATTGATGTTTTCTGAAATTTCGATTGAATCTTGATTGTATTAATTCTAAAGTTAAATTGAATATTATACTTCTCCTATTTGCTGGATCATGATACTTTAACTGATGCTTAAACACCCTATACACATATATATTTACTACTTTACTGTTTTGAAAATTTTATGAAAAATTGCTCTTCTATGAACTTGGTGAGATTTTGATTTGATTTATGAACTCCAGTATGTTAGACAAGTTATATTTGATCATCTCAGTGTTTTAATCTCTTAAATTCATGCTTTTAAAAAGTTTAAATTAAATATCAGTTGAGAAGTGCACGAAACTTAAAGCTGCTGTATGGGTTGTTTTTGACATGAAGGTCGACTGTCCATTTTTGAACTAAAATGAAGGTCGACTTTCACGTCGGTCGACTGTGACTTTTGAAGATCGACCAACATTATTGTTTTTGGCTGTATTGTGAGTTCTTTCGTCGTTTTTCTTGAACGATTATTTCTTCGAACTTATGGATTATTGATCTACTGTTTGAGATGATGTTTTTACTATAGATTATTGTATTTTACAGAGAGTCATATTTTGATTATGATAGAATTTAAATTGGTATTTCTATGTCTTTAAGAAGCGCAATATATACGCTTTTCGAAGAGATTAATGTTTTGTGATATTCTATGATTCTCAGTTATTTAATGGATTTAATGTTTTATTTCAGTTCTGGAAATTTATGAGTATATTGAATAAACTTGGATTTTGTTGATAAAAGAAGTTTTCTCGATATAAATATTTTGATGATGAAATTAAGAGTTTTATTGAAAGATTTTGTATTGATATTCGATTTATGAGTCTCTAGGAGTTGAGCGGGAGTCCTGTAAACCGGCAGATGAAATTTTGTGGATTATGACCAGTTGGGTCTTGGGGTTGTTGTTGTGGAATTAAGTCGGGATACACTAACTCTTGAGAGAGGGATTTATTTTTTAATAATAATCAACCTAAGGACAGGTACTAATGGAAATGTGATAGAACTTGGGAAACGTAAGTATATGCTCCAGGGGTTTAGTCCAACGGATGCGTTCCAGGACTGTGTGTTGTTCTGTCTCGAGAAGACATTTGGTATGTTCATGGGTCGAGGGTCTGCAGGCCTATTCACAGAGCATACAGGTGCATTCGAGTGTCGAGGATCGGCGGGCCTATTCACGGGATGTACTAGTGTATCTGCATGTCGAGGGTCTCGCGAACCTATTCATGGGGTACACGTCAGGGAGTTGATTTCTCCCTAGGGTCAGAGCTATTCTTACCTGATGCTTGCGCGTCGAGGGTTGTGATGCCTATTTGTGGAGTATTCTGGATAGTGTTTCTATCACAGTAGTAGTATTTGCTTCATAACGAGGGATTGAACCCTATAAAGTGGAGAACGATAAGGGCTTGCACCGGACCTATGTAATATGGAATGCATAGAATCCGACAAGTATGCATGGAGAGTCATCATATTGCATTTGTGTTTTCTTTACTTGGTTTCATGCATGTATGTTCTCTGTTTTCCTATACTTGACACTTAGTCTAGTTTCTCTCGATGTTTTTGTGTTTTATTTATCGTTATTTTATTTTTCATTCGTTATTACGGTTGGTATGTGTTGATTATGACTTTATTGTTTATGTTTTATTTACATTGTATTTCTTTTGATGTCAATCACACCATTATGGCTGACCCCGTAGTTTTGCGGGTTAGGGTTATCTCTAGCCTCATGTTTAACATGTAAGTACCTATAGCTTGGGATTTGGATGCAGGTGGTAGAAAGATAATATGGCTTATCTAAATTGTAAAAGAATGTGTTGTAAAAAAAATAAATTGTAATTCAAGGCGTTTAATTTTCCGCTGTACTTTTTAAATAATTGATGTAATAAAAAAATTTAAATTTTTCCTGTATTTGGTTGCTATGTTTATGATTACATTGAAGTTGGTTCTGGAAAATTGTGCCACGTATTTCTAATTTTATTTATTGAAAATTTGGGGCGCTACAAAGTTGGTATCAGAGCATACTTCAATTAGTAATTTTAAACATGGTACGGGCAATAAACATAAATGGACATTGATGTGTGAGAACCTAAGTGCACATTAGATGTGGAGTACATAAGTGGACATTAAATGTATGGATACCTAGGTGGACATTAGAAGTGTGAGTACCTTGGTGGACATGTGATGTGTGTGACTTGATTGTTTGATTATGAAGGTCTGTAGTGAGATTTAGACTGCTTGTATGCTTAGACTTGAATAAAATTTCTTTTTCGCAAGTGTATTGGTTATTTTTGCATAAAGCACATACTTTTCTCACTAGCTCTTTTTTTGACCTCTTTTGTTCACTTTATGTATTTGATATTTTATTATGTAAGGTATTACCCCTTCAACTTGTATTTTTTCTATCTTACTTACTAATGCTCACTATATCTTTTCCTATTTTACTCACTGTGTATAATTTTTGGATTCTATGATTTTCACCAGTATTTTTTCAGTTATTAAATTTAATTATCTTCCGCTACATTCTTTTAATTATTTATTCTCTTCTATTTTTTTAAAATGTTCCTTAGTTTTGTAGTTCTCACTCTTGTATCATATCACTTTTACTGTTTTATATTTGTTTGGTTACTAGATAACTTTTGTGTAAATTAACTTATATCTATTTTTATTCGGTTTCTTTTATTTTCAGTGATTGATTTTATTTTTAGTTTCTATATCTCTTACCCAATTTATATTATTTCTATTCATTAGTACAAACATTAAGCTTTCTCTAATCCTCTTGTTTTTCTTTTAAAATTATTTTTATAACTTTACTATTGGTTCTTACTTTTTATTCTTTTGTCCAAATTATTATTTTGCAACTTTTGCTGTAATTCAACAGTGCATCCTTCAGCATTTCACAAGCTCATTTTTATTTTGCAACTCTTACTCATTCCTTTCTTGACATTTTTATTCTTCTTACTTTCAAGCGCTTTTACGTTACTCGTATATTTTGCTAATTACTTTTACATATTACATTAAGTTTTGAATTACTATGTGTTAAGTTATTATTGCTACTTTTATTTTCTTTCATTATTGTTTTTAATATATTACAAAATCTGGTTTTGCATATTTACTTTCATTTTAACCTGGAATCTTAATGGATATGATGAATAGAGTTCTGAGGCCGTTTATCGATTCTTTTGTCGTGGTGTTTATCGACGATATCCTTGTGTACTCCAAGATGGTGGAGGAGCACACGGAACATCTGGCAGCAGTTTTGAGAAAGCTCCAGGAGCATGAGTTGTATGCTAAGTTGTCCAAGTGCGATTTCTGGAAATCTGATGTGGCATTCCTGGGTCACATCCTTTCTAAGGAGGGAGTGGCAACTGATCCTCAGAAGATAGAGGTAGTGAGAGATTGGGCAAGGCCTACTACAGTGAAGGAAATCAAGGGTTTCCTTGGGCTAACAGGATACTACATGAGGTTCATTCCGGGCTATGCTCAGATAGCCGTGCCACTCACTAGTTTCACCAAGAATAATGTGAACTTCAAGTTGACTGAACAGTACGAGGCAAGCTTTCAGGAGTTGAAAGAGAGGCTGACTACTGCTCCCATTTTGGCTTTACCCAGAGCAGGTGTTGAGTATGATGTCTACAGCGATGCTTCACATCGTGGGCTTGGTTTTGTCTTAATGCAAGAAGGAAGGTGATCGCTTATGGGTCTAGACAACTAAGACCGCATGAGAAGAATTATCCGACTCATGATCTGGAGTTGGCTGTGATTATCTTCGCCTTGAAGCAATGGAGACATTACGTGTATGGTGAGAAGCTGAACATGTACACAGACCACGAAAGCTTGAAGTAAATCTATCAGCAGAAAGATCTGAATCTGAGGCAAAGGAGATGACTGGAAGTACTTAAGGACATTCGTCCTGAGATTAAGTACCATCCTGGGAAGGCTAATGTTGTTGCTGATGCACTTAGCCGCAAGAGCAGTCTGGCTAGTTTGATTACAACTCAGAGGCATCTTGTAGAGGAGTTGGATCGGGCTGGTATTGAAGTTGTTCTGCAAGGCTTGGGATCATCTTTAGCTCAGTTGAGGCTTCAACCAATGCTGAATGAAAGGATTATCGCAAGTCAGAAGGAAGATGCAGAGATTCAGAAGATGAAGGAGCAGGTTGGAGCTGGCAAGTTGTCCGAGTTTCAGCTCAGGGATGAAGTGTTGTGGTTTGGAGAGAGGGTGTGTGTTTCGGATCAAGTAGAATTGCGGGAGAGCATTCTTCAGGAGGCACATGCTACTCTTTTGTCTGTACACCCTGGGAGTACCAAGATGCATAAGGACATTAAGAAACATTTGTGGTGGTCAGGTCTGAAGCAAAATGTGGCTGAGTTTGTGGCGAGGTGTGAGATATTGTCAGCAGGTCAAAGCCGAGAATCAGAAGGCCGGAGGTCTATTGCGACCGTTACCTATTCCGGAATGGAAGTGGGATAACATCAGTATGGATTTCATCACGGGTTTTCCCGAGAGTTCAAGGGATAATGATGCAATTTGGGTCATAGTCGATTGACTAACCTAAGTTCGCTCACTTCTTGGCGATGAAACTCACTTCGTCGATGGACAGATTGGCTGAGCTGTATGTTGGTGAGATCGTTAGGCTTCAAGGTGTTCCATTAACCATTGTGTAGATCGAGATGCGCGGTTTACCTCGCATTTCTAGAGGAGTCTTCAGACAGTTCTGGGTACCAAGACGGATTTCAGTACTGCTTTTCATCCATAGACCGATGGGTAGACCGAGAGAGTCAACCGTATTCTTAAGGATATGCTTCAGTGTTGTGTACTAGACTTTGGAGGCAGTTGGAAAAGGCATTTAGCTCTGGTGGAGTTTTCCTACAACAACAGTTTTCAGACTAGTATCGGGATGGCTTCGTACGAAGCTCAGTATGGCAGGAAGTGCAGAACACCTGTCTGTTGGTTCGAAGTTGGGGAGCGACAGATATTTGGGCCTGAGATTGTGCAACAGACCTCTGAAAAGATCGATCTGATCAGGAAGAGGTTGGTGGATGCTAAGAGTAGGCAGGAAAGCTATGTACACAATTGGAGGAGGGACCTTGAGTTTGAGGTTGGTGACTTTGTCTTTTTGAAGGTTTCACCTAGCAAGGGTGTGATTCGCTTCGGCAGAGGTGGGAAGTTAGCCGGAGGTTCATAGGGCCGTACAAGATATTGAAGTGGATTGGGAAAACTGCTTATCGGTTAGAGTTGCCGGAGGAGTTGTCTTAGGTGCACAATGTCTTTCATGTGTCTATGTTGAGAGGGTACATTCCAGATCCGAGTAACCATTTGCCCGAAGTACCGGAGGGTTTGCAGTTGGATCTGAGTTACATTAAGCTTCCGGTTGAGATTTCCGATCGTCGGGAGAAAGTCTTGAGGAACAATACGATACCGATGGTTAAAGTAGTCTGGAGGAACCATTTGGTTGAAGAGGCTACTTGGGAATCTGAGCAGAGGATGATGAAAGTTTATCCTGAGCTCTTTGTGTGATTTGTATCTTCTTTTTTTACCTTTTCTTATCTCTTTTTTGTATTCCTGTTTTTCTCACTCTTTAAGTGTAGTTCCGGGGACGGAACTATTCTGAGGAGGAAGTGTTGTAACACCCTAAATTTCTATTTATGTAGAGTTTGTGATTTTACGTGTTTTGCACGTATAATTTCATATGTATAAATTATTTTATAAAAAAAATATATTTCTGTATAGTATGAACAAGAAATTGTTCTCTTTATTTTTCAAAAGACTATTTTTAAAAGCCTAAGGCCTATTTGTCTCCTTTTAGCCCATTCTTATTTAATTAATTAATTTAATTAGGAGAGCCCATGGTTAATTGGCCCATTAGTGAGCCCATTTAAATTAAATTCTCTTTTTATTAATCCAACTTGTAATGTAGACAAGTTTAGTGAACAATTAATTTTAATTCACATGAACAACTTGTAAGGAGGGGTACTAATTGGCACGTGCACGCACTAGAGTGTGCATTGCACACTTTTACCCCTAGGCCGGATTGTAGGATGGGAGAGTGGGAGAGATGGAAGTGGTGGAGAGTGGTTGCTTCATCATGGGTAGTTTCTATAACTCCCTAATTCATCTAGACCCTTGATCTCTAACCATTGATCTCATCCTAGCCCTCCATTCACCCTAAAAATTTGTATAAATACCCCCTCCCTACACTCTTCATTCTCACACTTAAAATTTTGAAATGTAAAGAATAGAAAGAAAAGAAAGAAAGGCAATTTAGTGAGACAAAAAATTGAGTAGTTTGTGAGTTGAAAAGATTGAGTGATAGTGTGTGTTCTTCAACCAAGGAGATGGCCGGATTTTCCAAGGATCCAGAAGGGGAGGCTCAGTTTGCTTGCTCACTAGGAGGAGGTGGCTTTTTGGTGGCTTGATCTAGGAGGAGAAGGCTTCACTTGTTCGTTGTAGGAGATCTCTAGGAGTTTATTTGATTTTCTCTCCACTAAAAGTGGGTGGTTCTCTTAAACTTCTAATTAGACATCATGCTAGGGTTTGTTTGATAATATTAAGAAGAAACTATAACTAATCTATCCATGTTATGTGTAAATGAGACAAATTGATATTGGTAGGAATGCATGTTAAAAAAATATTGATTGATTGCAAAAAAAATAAAATAAAATAAAATAAAATAAAATTGTGATTTTTAGTTTAGAATTTACCATGCTACCATGCTCTATTTTGATTGTTATGTGCTAGATTAAGAAGATATGCTTGTTTATTAAATAATTGAAAGGAGAATTATGGGGAAAATGTGAAATGGCATGAAAAATAAACAAAAAGGAAATTTATTACTGAAACAATTGTATAATGGTAAATAAACTAATATAAGTGATTTAGGAATTTTTTAAATGGAAATTTGTAGAAAGAATATGATTGTTTTCCCAAAAATTGAAATTTACTAGTAAAATACAAGTAGAGGGAAAAAATTATGCTCTTGTATCAAAAATGAAATTTTAATCTACTGGATTAATGTAATTATATATAAAATGAATTCTGGAGTTTTTGAATTAATTTGGAGAAGAAGAAAGGACTTAAAAACACTCAGTTGTGTAAAAATTCGAAATAACTGAGTCTCGGACTTTAATCCCTAAAAACCCCACACCATATCAGTTTGGTCGCTTAGACCAATTGGTTATTGGGTGCTTGGGCATTACTGTAGCTTGCGGGTGACCCTGGTGGTCTCGGGTTCGAAACTGGGCTCTGCCCCCCCCCCCCCTTTTTTTTGTGTTTTTGAATAAAACGCCAAACCAAAACCAAAACCAAAACCTCTTATTAACTTTGACCCATGCCATATCGTGGTTGCGCCTTAACCCAGTTGGCTTTAGGTGGCGGGCGGCTAGTCTCAGGTCTTGGGTTCGATTCTTGGCTTCGGCAGGATTAAAACTTTTCGATTTTTTTGGGTTTTAAATTGATTCCTTGGCATTTAAAAATTTGAAAAAAAAATGCTATAATTATTCTAAAAATATGTAGATTCTATGAAAAATACTTGTGCATTATTTGACTAAAATAAAAGTGACTTAGAAGTGAAAATTGAGTAGACTTGCATGAAATTAACATTTTTATAAATATGAAAAGTGATTATTTTCATGGGAAATTTTATTAAGTTTTAAAAGGGAAATTTTGAATGGAGAAAAATTTAAGTGTGTTGACTATGGATTTTTATTCATCTATTTAAGTTTTGTGTGCACTCTAAAGATAGATGAAAAATATAACTTTGTGGATTGAATTAAGTAAAAGAAACAAATACTAGTTTGGGAATCTAATGGATTTATTGAAATAAAATTTTGAGTATGAAATACATGAATTAAAATTGAACCTTATGTATGAGATTTGATTCATAGAAAAGAATGGAAATCCTGTTAATTGTGAAAAAGAACTTATGGAAGACTCAAATTTTGTGATTATGAAGTGAAATTGAGAACTAGAGTGTAGCTAAGCCTCATACCGGCATTGAAAATAAATATGTTGAAATGAAATTTGAAATGAAAAGACCAAGGTTTGGGTCATGTTATATAAATGGTTAAGACCGGTATAGTGGAAGGGCTAACTCTAGAGAATTGATTTTGTTCATGATTCAAATAACTAAGGACTAGATACATAGTGAAGATGTGATGAAAATAATATAAAAACACGAGTATGAGGGTCTCGGAGCTACGGTGCGAGAATATTCACAGGCTGTCTACACAATGCGTCATGTCATGACAAGGATATGTCTCCAGGAGTTCGTACAGCAGGAGACGCTCGTGGGGTGTTTGGTGACTGCGGGTGGTGTCATGTCCCATGACGGACGCTGAATTGTCCATAGGTTTTTCACGATGCGTCGTGACAGGACATGGGATTCCCCTCCAGGCTGTCTGGACATGAGCTCGTAACTCATAGAACATCTAGGATACTTATCGTAGTTACAGTAGTAGTTTAAGTCATGACGAGGGATTGAACCCTACAAGATGAAGAACGGTTAAGGGCTTGCCCTCAGACCTATGTACACTACAAAATTCGTGAACTACACCAGCGTATATTCTCCGACATTTTACCAATCGCACCGGGGTAGGATAAGACCAGGATTGGGTCGCAAAATTGTATAGTTATACACCGGCGGCCTCTACAAAATGCCGGTGAATTATAATATTCACCGGCGTTTTTATAAAAACACGTCGGGGAATAGAAAGCGACAATATACCCCACAAATCCTCTCCCATTCACCGGCGTTTATTAATAAAAACGCCGATGAATTTACTGGGATAAATCCCCAATCCTACTGCTGAAACCCTTACGTTTTGTTTTGGTTTTTTTTCTCCCAATCCTAATTTTTTCGCGCGCCGTCGCCACTGGGCCTCCTTCCCTTCCTCGACAACTCCTCTGCCATCGGAGTGGGTTCCACATCGATTTTCCCTTCAGGGCCGCCGTCGTTGTGCCCACGTCGACGTCCACGCACTCTATATCTCGCTCACTCATTTCTCTCTCATCGCAAGTACTCTCTCTCTACTTCTTGATTTTGTTTTGGGGGCTATGCTCAAGAACAATGCGATTCTGTGATGGAATGTCGTCTTTATTTTTGCTTCACTGTGCTATTCTGTGATGGGATCTAGGTTTCAATGTGTTACTCTGTGATTGGATGTAGCTAGGTTTTAATTTCACTGACTTGTTGTTCTTGAGATTTTGAGGGATTTAATCTCTGTTTATGTTTGTGGGAATTTTGGGTGGTAATGGTTTGAAACTCAATTTAGGGGAGATCTCGAATCTCTGTTTACTCTGTGATTGGATCTATTTTTGCTTCGGCATTTTGTTTCACTGTTTTGTAAGGAGTAATTTAGGAGAGATTTGAAACTCAATTTGCCAAAAATGTGGCAATATACTCAGATTTGGAGTTTTGCCAAAAATGTGGCAATATACTCTGATATGGCTAATAATAGGGTTAAATCGGAACCGTCCAAATCAGGCACGAATCTTGAGGCCCAGGGGTAAAACGGTAATTTGACCTACCAATGGGTCTGAAGTGGGTACGGGTTCTCCTCCTCGAAAACCTGCTAACCCGTGAACGGATCCACCTCAACTGGGTGTGGGTTTCAACCCGCAGCAAACCCGGTCTAGAAAGGATAGAATTAGGGTTTCTGATTAATCCTAATCAACGGCCCTGATTCATATCTATCCTTTCACTTGGGATTAGGGATTACATTCCTTATCTAACCACGGGGATTACATTCCTAATCTGACCCTAGCGGCGCCTATAAATACCCCCCATCCATCTCCATTAAGAGGTAATCAATCTTTCGCCAGTTTTTGCGCTCTTTCATAATCATTCCTGATTACTGACTTGAGCGTCGGAGGGTGCGTCGCCAGGAACAACCCCGGTGTCTCGCACTTTTTGCAGGTGTACGGAGGGAGTCAGCATCAAACTCCGGCGGAACAGGTAACAGGTTTGTTATTCAAAGTTTCCCAAGAATCCACAAATACTATCTGTTTACCCCCACAGCAGATTTAGCGGCAACAGATTGGCACCGTCTGTGGGAAAAAATGAAATAACTGCCTCCCCTCTTCGCGTTGGTCAGATCTTGTCCAGCCATGCCTTCTAGGAAAGACAGATCAAGAGGGTCCAACCGAGGACCCAACCCCGATCAGCAACAAGAAGTTCCCATCCAACCCGCTCCGCAGCAGGGGCAACTACTTCCTCAAGCGGAAGACCCACTCCAACAGGACCTGCCTCCTCCTCAAAATCAACAACCTCCTAAGGGTCCCAACCCGCAGAAACAACCTCTCCATCCACAACGCCTCTTCGGATTCTATGGCCTCCCATAATCCCCGAGCTTCGACCTCCGTAACACCGTCCTTAATCGGCAGAAGGATGAGGATCTTCGCTGCCGTCTGGATGAAAAGCGAGCCCGAGAGGGAGCCTCCCGCCAACACCGTCCGGATGAGCGATCTCCTCACCGCTGAGAATACAGGAGGTCCCCTACCCGAAGGGGGCGGAGAGAGTCCCCCGAGCATCACAGAAGAAGACCATGCTCCCCTGCCGGTCGGCAACAGCCTAGGAACGATGAGGCACCCATCACCCGTGCCGAGTTCCAGCAGTTCCAAGCGACCGTCCTACAAGCTCTCAATCTCCGTCCCAACACCAATGCTCCAAAGATTCCCTCTCCTCCTCCGGTCCGAAGTCCTCGCCGACGGTCCCCAACTCCTCCTCCAGCTCCTAGCAACTCTCGGCACATGCCAAGTCCTCGCCGCTCCAGGAGCTACCGTCGTCATAGCCCCCGCTCTCCCTCGTACGAAGACGTGTCTAGAGGCTCGGCTGATTACCGTCGAAGGGATGACGCTGTCTACCACCGTCTCCACGAAATGAAGAGGCGCTTGGGTCAGTTAGACCGAGAAGAAGAGCTTAGAGGAAGGACTCTTCGTCCTAGTCGACCTCCTTTTTCCCGAACCATAATGGATGCACCTGTACCAATCGGCTTCAAGCCTCCTCAATTCGAGACTTATTCCGGGGAGACTGACCCCGTCGATCACATCGAAAGCTTCAAGACCCTCATGCTCATCCATCAAGCTTCTGATGCCCTCCTCTGCAAAACCTTCCCCGCACCTCTCAAGGGTCCAGCTCGAGATTGGTACTCTCGCCTTGCCCCATCCTCGATATTCTCCTTCGAGAAATTCGAGACCCTCTTCGTCACCCACTTCGTAAGTAGCTATAGAACTGAGAAGACCAGCATCTCGCTACTCTACCTCCACCAGAAGAAGGGTGAGAAGCTGAGAGACTATGTGAAAAGGTTCATAGCTGAAGCCAGGTCCATAGCATCCCTCGACCAATCGGTCGCTGTAGCAGCATTTCAGTCCAATGTCCTCAACTCCAGCCTCCGCTCCTCCCTTGCCAAGAAGCCCCATCATAACTTCTCTGACCTCCTCCTCTGGAGCGAAAAGTATATTCGGACCGAAGAAGATGAGCACCGCCCCAACTTGGAGGGGTCTTCCTCCGGGTCTAAGAGAAAGGGAACAGAAGAGGAAGGAGCCAAGAAGCTCCAGAAGGATAATGGCGGCCAGCGCCGACCTCCCCCCAGATTTGAGAAATTTACTCCTCTCACCACCAATGTCTCCACCATTCTAATGGAAGTTGAGAAGGAAGGGATTATACCTCCTGCTCCGAGGATGAACACCCCTGCCGAGAAGAGGGATAAAGAGAAGTGGTGCCGTTATCACTGGGACCATGTCCACGACACCAATGATTGTTGGGCCTTGAAGAATGAGATAGAAGCCCTCATCCAGAAGGGGGCAGCTGACCAGGTTTGTAAGAAAGGACCGAGCCGACCTTCCTCCCCCGCATCGGGGGGCTAACAAGCATCCTGAATGCGATGAAACGCCCGACTTCGAAGAGGAGCGTGTCCTCCACCTCATTCATAGGGGCCCAATGGGGGGCTCCTCAAACTCCTCTCGAAAGGCATTCATTAGGGAAGTCAATTCGGTTCGCGCTACCCCTCCTCCAAAAGGCCTCGGAGTGCCCGTCACATTCTCAGACGAAGATCTTGAAGGTATCCGCATCCCTCATTGTGATGCACTCGTCATCAATCTCCATATCGCGAACTTCAAAGTAGAGAGGATCCTAGTGGACAATGGCAGCTCCGTTAACATCCTCTTCCTCGCCGCTTTTAGAGGCCTCAAACTCTCCCGAGACAGACTCAAGCCTGCCGGCTACACGCTCCACGGGTTCACAGGAGTGCCAGTGACTATTGAAGGGGTGATAACCCTCGATGTAACCGCTGGAAAAACTCCTACTACCCGAACGGAGTTGATGGACTTCATGGTCGTAAATGTTCCTGCAGCGTACAACGTCATTTTGGGTCGGCCCGGCCTCGCTGCCCTTGAAGCCGTCCCCTCTGCCTATCACCTCAAGATGAAGTTTCCCACTCGGGCCGGAGTAGGGGAAGTCAAAGGCAATCAGGAAACGGACCGCAAGTGCTACATGACCTCTACCCTCGGTCCAGTCCTCTCGCTAGAAACTCTGGAAATCCCCCAAGATACTGCCCGACCAACGTCCGAACCGGTGGATGAATTGGAGGAAGTGCTCTTCTCTGAGCAGGATCCAACCCGAAAGTTCTTTATTAGCAAGACCCTCCCATCCGCCCTATGCTCCGACATAGTGCAGTGCATCCGAAGGAACCGAGACCTCTTTGCTTGGTCAGTTGCAGACATGCTCGGAATTTTCGAAGAGCTCTTGGTCCACCACCTCAGCGTAGCTCCGGGGTCCAAACCGGTTCAACAGAAGAGGCGCAAGTTCGCCCCCGAGCGCCAGCTAGCTATAAAAGAGGAGGTGGATAAGCTCTTGACGGCCCGGTTCATACAAGAGGTGAACTATCCCGAATGGTTGTCGAATGTGGTAATGGTGAAGAAGTCCAATGGGACCTGGAGGATTTGTATCGATTTTACCGATCTCAACAAGGCTTGCCCGAAGGACCCCTTCCCTCTTCCAAGTATTGACACTTTGATTGACGCCACTTCGGGTCATGAACTCCTCAGCTTCATGGACGCCTTCTCAGGCTGCAATCAGATCCGGATGTTCCCCCTAGATATCCCGAAGACCTCATTCGTGACCGACCAGGGCCTCTACTACTACAGGATTATGCCCTTCGGTTTGAAGAATGCAGGTGCAACATATCAATGCCTTGTCAACAATGTTTTCCAAGCTCAAATTGGCCGGAATATGGAGGTGTATGTTGACGACATGCTCGTAAAAAGCATCCGAGGAGCCGATCATGTGACTGACCTACAGGAGGCGTTCGATGTTTTGAGAAGGCACAACATGAGACTCAATCCGAACAAGTGTGTGTTCGGGGTCTCGTTAGGAATGTTCCTCGGCTTCATGGTCAGCCAACGAGGAATTGAAGCAAACCCGGAGAAAATCAAGGCCATATTAGACATGGCCCCTCCCAAAAATGTTAAGGAAGTTCAGAGGCTAACAGGCCGCCTAGCCGCCATAGGGCGTTTTCTTTCGAATTCCGGGGAGAAATGCCTCCCCTTCTTCAAGGCCCTCAGGGGGGCTAAAGGTTTCGAATGGGGTCAACAACAACAGGAGTCATTCGATCAGCTCAAGGCTTACCTCGTCAACCCTCCTCTCCTCAGCAAACCCATTCCTGGTGAACCCCTCTACCTCTACCTAGCAGCCTCCGAGCAGACCCTCATCGCCCTTTTGGTAAGGGAAGAAGACCGGGCTCAAAAGCCCATCTACTATGTGAGCAAAGTACTTCGGGATGCCGAGCTCTGCTACCCGAGGATAGAAAAGATGGCTTATGCCCTAGTGATGGCCGCGAGAAAGCTTCGCCCGTATTTTCAGTCCCATTCGGTGGTCGTTCTTACCGACCAACCGCTGAAGCAAGTGCTCCACAAGCCGGAGACCTCCGGTCGTCTAATGAAGTGGTCTATCGAGCTGAGCCAGCATGATATAACGTATCAGCCTCGGACAGCGATCAAGGCTCAGGCCTTAGCAGAATTCATAGTTGAAAGTACCATCTCCAAGTTCAGCCAAGCAACGAAGGGACCACCTGTCTGGTCGGTTTATGTGGATGGATCCTCCTGTAACGAGGGAAGCGGAGCCGGGGTCATTCTGGCAGGCACAGATGACTTCGTCCTCCAATACTCCCTCCGTATCAACTTCAAGGCCTGTAACAACGAAGCAGAATACAAGGCGCTCATAGCCGGCCTTGGAATGGCTCGCAATGCAGGGGCGCAACGCCTCCGGATCTTTAGCGACTCTCAACTGGTCGTAAATCAGGTCCTAGGCGAGTATGAAGCACGTGACGACCGAATGGTTAAGTACTTAGCCAAGGTCAGGAGCCTCATGGCCTTATTTGAAGAAGCCCTCATCCAGCAAATCCCTCGAGAGGAGAATTCCCAGGTCGATGCCCTCTCCAAGCTAGCCTCTTCCTCCCTCCAAGGTCTCGAGCAGACCGTCTTGATAGAGGTCCTCCTGAAGCCAAGTATAGAGGATGAAACTTCCGACTCTATGGAGTTGCTGCCTATCCTGCTTGAAGATAACTAGATGAAACCCCTCGTCGAATTCTTAAGGGATGGGCTCCTCCCCGAAGATCCTAAGGAAGCTCGAAGAGTGAGAAACCGAGTCGAGCGTTACACACTGATCGGAGCCATCCTATATAAACGCTCCTTCACACAGGTAGACGGCAGGCCTTACATGAGATGCCTCTCCCCCGGGCAGGCCGACTACGCCCTACAAGAACTTCACGAGGGCATCGGCGGGGCACATTCAGGGTCCAGATCTCTAGCCCGCAAAGTGTTGAATTACGGATATTTCTGGCCCACTCTCCTACGAGACGCCGAACGACACGTTCGGCAGTGCAGCTCTTGTCAGAAGTACTCCGACATCCGACACCTCCCGCAAGATCCACTCACTTCCCTATCAAGTCCAATCCCTTTCGTAATGTGGGGGATGGATTTACTAGGGCCATTTCCACCGGCTCCCGGTCAGTTCAAATTCTTAGTCGTGGCAATCGACTGCTTCTCAAAATGGATAGAGGCCGAGACCTTGGCCACGATCACCGAGAACAAGGTAGTTCAGTTCTTTTGGAAGAGCGTAATCTGCCGATTCGGCGTCCCTCGGGTCCTCATAACAGACAACGGAACCCAGTTTACCGGGGCTGCCTTCCGAGCTCTATGTGAAGACCTCGCCATCCAACACCGATTCTCCTCCGTTTCCCATCCCCAGTCGAATGGCCAAGTCGAGAATGCTAACCGACAGATCCTCTTCGACAATAAGAAGAGGTTGGATAAATGTTTCAAAGGCTTATGGGTCGATCAGCTTCCCAACGTGCTGTGGAACTACCGCACCAGAAAACGGACCCCCACAGGAGAGTCTCCGTTCAATCTCACCTATGGGTCCGAAGCTATGATCCCCCTAGAAGTTGGTATACCCTCTCCTCATCTAATGGCTTATGAAGAAAAACAAAATGCCAGAGAGCTCCGAGCAAATCTAGATCTGATTGGTGAGATCCGAGAAAGAGCTGCCATTCGCCAACAAAGCTACCGAAGAAGGATCAAATTGGCATACAACAAGAGAGTCCGTCCTACCGACCTCAAAGAAGGGGACCTAGTCCTCAGAAAGTTAGCCATCTCTTTCCCCGGTCAGAGGAGCAAACTAGCTCCAAATTGGGAGGGACCCTATAAGATCGCCAAAGTCGTTCGGCCCGGCACATACAGACTAGAAGACCTCGAAGGCAGGGAGATCCCTAGGACTTGGAATGCTGACCATCTCTTAAAATACCAAGAGAGAGCACCAACGCCTCTCTAAGTATTTTGGGATGTCGAACCGTTCCTCTCCTATTACTTGTAATATTTTTCTTTTATTTCTCTCTTGTAATAACGGCTAGCAACTTTAGAAGCAGCCGACCATTAGTCATCAATAAAGAAAGCTTTTTCATATTTTACTTGTAAAAATTGTTTACATCTCTCTGCTTTTACTCTTCACTCTAATGATGGTTCGCAGTCCAACACTTGGCTCGATTCTACTTTGCAAGCTCGCTCTTAAGCGAGCTAGAAGTAGGTCGCCATTCGGAACTGCTCCCACATCCGTTGAACTACTCTAACGATGGTTCGGAGTCCAACACTTGGCTCGATTCTACTTTGCAAGTTCGCTCTTAAGCGAGCTAGAAGTAGGTCGCCATTCGGAACTGCTCCCACAACCGTTGAACTACTCTAACGATGGTTCGGAGTCCAATGCTTGGCTCGATTCTACTTTGCAAGTTCGCTCTTAAGCGAGCCACAAGTAGGTCGCCATTCGGAATTGCTCCTACAACCGTTGAACTACTCTAACGATGGTTCGGAGTCCAACACTTGGCTCGATTCTACTTCGCAAGTTCGCTCTTAAGCGAGGCAGAAGTAGGTTGCCATTCGGAATTGCTCTCACAACCGTTGAACTACTCTAACGATGGTTCGGAGTCCAACACTTGGCTCGATTCTACTTCGCAAGTTCTCTCTTAAGCGAGCTAGAAGTAGGTCGCCATTCGGAACTGCTTCCACATCCGTTGAACTACTCTAACGATGGTTCGGAGTCCAATACATGGCTCGATTCTACTTCGCATGTTTGCTCTTAAGCGAGCTAGAAGTAGGTCGCCATTCGGAACTGCTCCCATAACCGTTAAACTACTCTAACGATGGTTCGGAGTCCAACACTTGGCTCGATTCTACTTCGCAAGTTCGCTCTTAAGAGAGCTAGAAGGAGGCCACCATTCGGAACTGCTCCCACAACCGTTGAACTACTCTAACGATGGTTCGGAGTCCAACACTTGGCTCGATTCTACTTCGCAAGTTCACTCTTAAGGAACTAGAAGTAGGTCGCCATTCGGAACTGCTCCTACAACCGTTGAACTGCTCTAACGATGGTTCGGAGTCCAACACTTGGCTCGATTCTACTTTGCAAGTTCGCTCTTAAGCAAGCTAGAAGTAGGTCGCCATTCGGAATGGCTCCCACAACCGTCGAACAACTCCAGCGATAGTCCCCAGTCCAATACTTGGCTCGGCAATACCTCGCAAGCTTGCCCTTAAGCGAGCAAGAAGAAAGGACTTCGGGAGCAACAGGCAGAAGCAGAGGCTACCCCTCCGCCGCATAAGGCTCACTCATCCTACAAATTCACGAGGTTAAAGGACCGAAGCAGAGCTCGGGACCACTAGCCGAACGCTCATGACGCCGACCCCCAAAGGAGCAGAAGACCAGCTCTGGGACCTCGGCAGGATGAACACAGCCACAAACAAAACGACCGCACAAAGTCACTAAAAACGCACAAGTCTAAGAAAGAAATATCATTAAGAGTGGAGACACAGTACAAGACGACTCTTTCTTACAACCAGATTACAAGGCGTTAAAAAGCAAAAATTACAATGCCGACTTGTTACACTTAGGATAAATACAAAGGCTTCAAAAACAAGATCTTCAACGCCTCAGTGGCGCAGGGATGTTCCGCTTCAAGGACACTCGAGGGCGGTGACGTTTGCCTCCAGAACTCGACCCCAAACCAGCGAATTGAGACGTGTCCTCGGCGCTGCTCCTAACAGTCGCTCCGACGGACGCTCCGCTCGATGAAATGGCAACAGCACTTTGCGCATCCTCTGGACTAGGTTGGCTGATGGGCGAACGGGTTGCGAGCTCATAAAACGAATTGCCCCACTCACTCTCCGCACGAGTACATGAAGTGGTCCTCACATTGATCGGCCCCGAACGAGGTCTGAGGCGAGCCACCTCCAGCTCCAGCTCCGAGATCCACTCCCTCAGAGAATCATATTTTACATCGACCTCAAAGCGAGTAGGTATTGAGGAGCTCGGGATGCCAGAGCGATTGGCGATAAGACGGCGGAGATGAGTGACTTCGATGCTCTTGTCTACCGTGGCTCGCTTTAGTGCGTCGACCTCGGCCGTCAGTTCATCGCGTTCGGTCGTCTGTTTGGCCACCTCGACCGTCAATCCCTCTCCCTCCGTCCGGAGCTTCGTCTCTACCGTTTGCAGGTGACGAATCTCAGAAAGCAGATCGTCCCTCTCCACTGTTATTTTTGATAAAGTGTGGCGGATGCACTTGAGCCGAAGGCCGTAGCTAAAGGCGGTCGACGAACCATCATCCTCACCTAACGGGGCCATCTCGGTGAGTGATGAACACAATATTATTCACATTTAGGAGCAATAATCTTAATGCAATTAGACATTTAAAAGCTCTATATGTGGTATTTAACTCTTATTTTCTCTTTTCCATAGGAAACAGCCTAAAACGGAGAAACAAAGCAGATTCAGGATTTTAAGGATGATACACAGAAAACTGCAGATCATCGGTCGACTGGTTCCCCACAGCAGTCGACTAGACAGAGAAGTTGATTTTCCACAGCCGCTCGTTGCAGTCGACTTATTCCAAAGCACAGTCGACTGGTTCGCTGACAAGTCGACTGGTAGGCGGCAGAGTTGAAAGATAAGATATTTGAAGATTCGTCCAAATCTAATCCAAATCAGAACAGAAAAGTAAGAATAGAAGAAAAGAGAAAGAAATAATACACAGAGCAACGAGGGAGGAAATAAATAAAAGAAAAGGACTTGTCTATAAAAAGAAAAGTGAAAACCTTAATTCTCTAGCCGTGATCTATAAATACCATCCAAGAAGTATTATTTGGGACACTCTCTCCGGCTCTGGGATCTTTCTTATCTATCGACCTCTCTTACGCTCCTCCGCACACACCATCAACCGGATCATAAGAGTTCTAGAATCATCAACATATCAACCAAGAGCAATACTTATCAGCATAGAAGAAGGAGAAAGGAGATCAAGTACTAAAAAGAAGAACGGCCGGTCGACTGTGTGACAGCCAGCCAACTCATCTAGCCGATCTACATCAGTTTATTCCTTATCTTTCTAGTTCTTTTATGTTAATCATGTACTCGAACTTGTTGATTAATAAAAGTCTTATTATGTGGAACTAATTTCATAGTTGGGTAGATTGAAGCCGTAGTTATGTAATGCTAAGTTCTTCTGAATGTTACTCTTTTACTTATTGATTAAACCTGATTAAACGATTAACAATTTACACAAAACAAACTTGTTCAGATGTTCTAGGGGCAGTCGACTGAAGTGACAGCCAGTCGACTGACATAAGGAACTTAAGATTATCAAGTTGTGTAGTGTAGATCTGAAGCTGTTATATGAGCATATTGAGACGACCCGTATCTCGTGCTCATAACTGGTAACACAAGAATCTTTAGGGGTTCTTGGTTTAATCAACTTAAGGGATCTAGATCTGATACCAATTTCTAGAACCTTGAGTGTTTGTTCGTTTCCACTGTTCTTATGTTTTCTTTAAGTGCAACTTAGTAGATACCATGCTAATTACTTAATGAAAGAAACGAATTAGAGTAGATACCATGCCTAATTCTTGGCTTAGGGAAACATTAACTTTAAGGAGTAGATACCATGCCCTTGAAGGGAACAAACATGAGTAATAAGAAGAAGTTCAGAAGATGACTTAGCATTATGGACTATTGGTGGAAATCTAAACCCAACTACTTACTAGATATTTGTGATTCAACATTTCTTGATTTAGTTTTAATCTTTTCATTTCTTTTAGACCTCAAGAACAACTCTTTATCATTTTTATTCTTTTTATTGATTAATAAGTTAATTTCTACAATCTCTGTGGGATCGACCCTTGCTATTGCTACGCTTCTATAAATGATTCGTACACTTGCGAGGTTTTAATTTGTGTCTAGTTTGTCTATTTATTTAGATCATCTAGATTGCACAACAAGTTGTTGGCGCCGTTGCCGGGGATTGTCTAGTATTTTAACTTACAGATCAGTAGAAAGCCTTTATTTTCTTTCTTTTTACTTTATTAATAAGTATTTTTCTTTTAGGTTACAGGATTTTGGTGGATGCACGGAAGGAGATCACTTCGTCCAGAACTACTACCTATTGACGCAGAAATAGAACGCACTTTGCACTGACTAGGTAAGCTGGTTGCAGCAAACCAGTCGACTGTATCTACAAACCAGTCGACTGCACAGAGACCCAGTTCACATACAGCAATGGGTGAGGAAATGCCAAATCGAGTGCCAATGCAGGACAAGTTCACGCCTAAGAATATCGAGCAACCTTCTTGCATTGCGTAAACCTAATGTCACAGGGAACATGCATCTATCTCCTCAGTTACTTAGCATGGTTCCCCACTTTAGTGGCAAACCAGATGAAGAACCTCACCTCCATCTGCAAGACTTTTTCGATCTTTGCAGGACACAAAGCGTCCAAGGGCTTACCCCTGAACAAATCAGGTTAATCTTGTTTCCTTTTTCCTTAAAACTTAATGCTAAACTATGGTATAATTCTTTGGAACCAGGATCAATCAATTCATGGGAGCAATTGGCAACAAAATTTTTGAAAGAATTCTTTCCAGCCCAAAAGACCAAACAGCTGAAAAGGGAGATTCAACTCTTCCAACAAAAAGATGGAGATTTATTCTTCGAAGCATGGAAGGATTTCAAGAACAAGCTTCTCAAGTGTCCTACACACAACATGCCTAAAGACGATCAGGTACAAGCTTTTTATGAGGGTTTAAATGATACTAACAAGGCAATTGTGGATTCAGCTTGCAACGGGATCTTGATGAGGAAAAGTGGTGAGGAGGCCATCGAATTATTTGAGGAACTTAGCGAGAACTCACAGCAATTCTCAACAAGGGGAAGAGACATTCCTAAAAAACAGGGAGTTTATGAAATTTCTGGTAGTAATAACATACAAGTGGAAATGGCAAACATGAATAAAAAAATTGATATGCTTGTTAATGCAATGACAACAATGGGCAATGCGAAAAATCTAACAAAAGAAATTTGTGCAATTTGTTCTCATTGTGATCATACAACTGATACATGTCTCATGTCTTCGTTCACAGATCAGGAGCATGCAAACTACGTGGGGCAAGGAGTGTTCCCACCAAAGAACAACCCATTCTCGAGCACAGACAACCCAGGGTGGAGGAACCATCCAAACTTCTCATGGAGCAACAATCAAGGAACCTAATCTTCACAAGGACATGCACGGAACTTCCAAATGGGAGGTGGGTTTGATAGGCCAGTTCAAGAACAGAAGAAGTTGGATTTTGAATCCACCATTCTTCAATTGCTCCAACAACAACATCAAACAAGCAACCAACAAGGGCAAGCAATTCAGAAATTGAAAACTCAAATCGGGCAAATCGCTAAGGAGTTGAGTGAGAGAAAGGCAGGAGAACTTCCCTCACAAACCATACCAAATCCTAGAGGCCAAGAACAGCTCAAATCAGTAACAACTCTGAGAAGTGGTAAGACAATTGAAAACAAGGTTGGAACACATACCGAAGAAACAGAGATACAACCATCAAAAGTTTTGGGATCCAACAAGGTAAGTGAAAAAGAAAGAACTGTTTTGCCACCATTCTGTCAAAGGTTAGTCAAGCAAAAGAAAGAACAACATTTATTTGACATCTTTGAAACTCTCAGAAAGGTAGAAATTAATATCCCCCTACTTGATGCTATTAAACAAATTCCTTCTTATGCTAAATTTTTGAAAGAATGTTGTACTCACAAAAGAACATTTCAGGTTAGGGAGGATGTGGCGTTAACAGAGGAAGTGAGTGTTGTTTTATTGAGGAAATTACCTCCCAAATTAAAGGACCCAGGTAGTTTTACCATTCCTTGCAGGATTGGTGAGCACTTCTTTGAGAAAGCACTACTAGACTTGGGAGCAAGCATCAACCTCCTTCCATACACTGTTTATGAAAAGCTAGGATTGGGGGAACTCCAACCAACATCCATCACGTTGCAGTTGGCGGATCGCAGTATCAAAAGACCTAGAGGTATTTTGGAAGATGTCCTAGTTCAGGTAAACGATTTCATTTTGCCTGCTGATTTTGTCGTATTAGACATGGAGGACTCGTCAATGCCATCTTCTCTATCAATCATTTTAGGTAGACCCTTTATGAGTACAGCTGATATAATAATTTGTGTAAAAAGGGTGCTATAAGCATGAAAATAAATGGAGAGAAGGTTGAATTTAAAATGTTTGATACACTAAAACTACCACAAGATGATCATGAATGTTATAATGTTGATGTGGTGCAGGAGATTGTTGATCAAACATTTCAGGTACATAGCATAGAACCACTACAAGCTGCAATTACACAGTCTCTAACATTGTCTAATGTGGAACAGGAACACGATGACTGGAGGATAGCAGAAACAGTACATCACCTTGAAACTCCAAAGTCATATTCAGGTAAACTCGCACCAGCATTTGAAAATATTCTGACTGATGGAATTTGTGTTTCCTCGGACCAATCGACTGGCGCTAAGGATAAGTCAACTGACCAGACCCCAACCAGGAACCAGCCGACTGTACCGAAACTTCCAGACATAGAGCTTAAGCAGTTGCCCGACCATTTGAAGCACGCATATTTGGGCGCGAACCAGACGCTACCAGTGATAATTGCTGCAAACTTAAATGTACAGGAAGAAGAGAAGTTGCTGAGGGTACTACGAGAACACAAAGGTGCAATAGGATGGACCATTGCAGATATCAAGGGAATAAGTCCATCCAAATGCATGCATAACATACTTCTTGAAGACAACGCAAAACCAAGCAGGGAAGCACAGAGAAGGCTTAACCCACACATGAAGGAAGTGGTAAGAGCAGAGATTTTGAAGCTACTAGATGTTGGAATCATTTACCCGATCTCAGATAGCAAGTGGGTGAGTCCTATACATGTGGTGCCTAAGAAAAGTGGAGTCACAGTGGTGAAGAATGAAGAGAATGAGCTTATCCCTACGAGAGTGACCACAGGATGGAGGGTATGCATTGATTACAGGAAACTGAATAACGAAACCAGAAAAGATCACTTCCCTCTTCCTTTTATTGATCAAATGTTAGAAAGATTAGCAGGATATAGTCATTATTGTTTTCTAGATGGTTATAGTGGCTATAATCAAATTGCTATTGCTCCAGAAGATCAAGAAAAGACCACTTTTACATGTCCTTTTGGTACTTTTGCATACAGGAGGATGCCCTTTGGATTGTGCAATGCACCAGCTACATTTCAGAGATGCATGATGAGTATATTTTCAGACATGGTGGAGAGGTTCATCGAGGTATTTATGGATGATTTTAGTGTTTTTGGATCTTGTTTTGATGAATGCCTTAAACCATTTGCAGCTTGTGCTTAAGAGATGTGAAGAATGCAATTTAGTGCTGAATTGGGAAAAGTACCATTTTATGGTACAACAAGGTATTGTGTTGGGATATATGGTGTCAAAAAGAGGCATAGAGGTAGACAAGGCGAAAATCGATATAATATCAAAACTACCCCCTCCCACTACAGTCAAGGGTGTTAGGAGTTTTCTTGGACATGCAGGGTTCTATAGAAGATTTATAAAAGATTTCTCAAAAATCTCCAAACCCCTTTGTGACTTGTTGGCTAAGGATGTTGAGTTTGCATGGACAGATGAGTGCACAAATGCTTTTATTACATTGAAAAATCTTCTCATTTCTGCACCTATTGTCATGGCACCAGATTGGAGCCATCCTTTCGAGCTCATGTGTGATGCAAGTGATAATGCTTTAGGGGCTATTTTAGGTCAAAGAATCAATAAGATACCCCATGTTATTTACTATGCTTCTCGAACTCTAAACGATGAACAACTAAATTATTCCACTACTGAAAAAGAAATGCTAGCTGTAATTTTTGCTGTAGAGAAGTTTAGATCATATTTAATTGGTTCTAAAGTTATTGTTTTCACTGACCATGCTGCTTTGAGATATTTGTTTGCTAAAAAGGATGCTAAGCCTAGGTTAATCAGATGGGTGCTGTTGCTTCAAGAATTCGATCTTGAGATTAGAGATAAGAAAGGAAGTGACAATGTTGTGGCAGATCATATGTCCAGACTACTGCATGAGGAAGAAGGAAGTGTGCCCCCACTGAATGAAAATTTTCCAGATGAACAGTTATTTGAAATAAACAGATCACCGGGACAGTCGACTGGTGAAGGAACCAGTCGACTGGCACCTCCCTGTTCATATTCTGCCATGGTTTGCAGATATTGTAAATTATCTAACTGTTCATGTTTTCCCTCCAGGTATGACAAGTCAGGAAAAGAAAAGACTGGTGGCCATGTGCAGGCATTATTATTGGGATGATCCTTATTTGTTCAAATTTTGCACTGATCAAATTATAAGAAGATGTGTGGCAGAAGAAGAGCAAATGAGTATTCTACAACACTGCCACCAATATGCATGTGGAGGACATTTTGGACCGAAAAGAACAGCACTAAAGGTATTACAATCTGGATTTTATTGGCCTAATGTATTCAAAGATGCTTTTTCTTTTTGCAGGACCTGTGACAAATGCCAAAGGACAGGCAACATCTCTTCTAGAAATCAGATGCCACTGCAAAACATCCAAGTAATCGAGCTGTTTGACGTTTGGGGAATCGACTTCATGGGTCCCTTTCCTAACTCATTTGGTTATTTATATATTCTTGTGGGTGTGGATTATGTGTCTAAATGGGTCGAGGCTGTCCCCTCAAAAACTAATGATCACAAAGTTGTTGTCAAGTTTTTGCAGGAGAACATTTTCACTAGGTTTGGTACACCACGGGCAATAATTAGTGATGGAGGGAGCCACTACAATAACTCTCCATTTGCTTCTTTGATGAAGAAATATGGTATCACACATAGAGTGGGCACCCCATATCACCCTCAAACTAGTGGGCAGGTGGAGATTAGCAACAGAGAAATCAAGAGCATTTTGGAAAAGACAGTCAACACAAGGAGGAAGGATTGGTCGCTGCGCTTGAATGATGCATTATGGGCCTACCGAACAGCTTACAAAACACCCATCGGCATGTCACCATACCGTTTGGTTTTTGAAAAAGCCTGTCATCTACCAGTAGAGCTGGAACACAAAGCTTATTGGGCCATTAAAAGGTTCAATTTTGATATGAAACAAGCAGGTGACAAAAGAAGATTGCAACTAAATGAGCTTGAAGAGTTGAGGCACGACGCATATGAAAATGAAAAATTGTACAAGGAAAGGACCAAGTTGTACCATGACAAACAGCTAGCAAGGAAGGAGTTTTATGAAGGACAGAAGGTACTGATATACAACTCAAGATTAAGACTTTTTCCAGGCAAGCTCATGTCAAGATGGTATGGGCCATACATTGTCACAAGAGTCTTTCCACATGGTGCATTGGAGGTTCATAGCAAAGAGAAGAATCAAACATTTAAGGTGAACGGGCATAGAGCGAAGCCATACATAGATATGAGCATAGAACCGCAAGAGGAAGATGTGAATCTTCAAACCATTCAATACATGGCATGACCTCATCAAGTCTAGCTGAAGACAGAAAACACAGCGCTTATTGGGAGGCAACCCAATTTTCAGGGGAGTATTTACACTTTTCTTTCATTTTTTTTTCGTTATTCATCTTTTTATTTTTTTAGTCTCTCCCTCTTACTAGATGGTAACACATGCCTATATTTTAAGCTTTGCGCGAACATTGAGGACAATGTTCTATCTAAGTTTGGGGGTATTAGTTAGTTATATTTAGAGTCTTTTGAAATTTTTTTTTTTAGGATAAACAATTTATTATAAAGTAAGAGTAAAGATACTTATTTACTTTAGGATTGTTGAGTTCCATAATGCCTTACAAAATTATATGAGTCATGCGATTATACATAATAAACAAATGTGATACTTTTTCTGGTGATTATTCCCTTTAGATCTAGTCCTAAATTGAGTTTAAGTAAATAGAGGGATAAAATATATATATATATATTTGAATAAAGTCAATCTACTCCAATGTTTTGGGTGCTTAGTAACTAGGGGTATTCATCACCAATGTTTACCTTTATGTCAAACGGCAACTTGAAATATGAGTATGCAAAGCACTTTAAAGTTTGTGACTTGCTGAGTAACCGGGTGGATTCATCACAAATGTTTTGCATTCGCGTAAAAAGGCAAGTGACAACTTTAGAGAAGAGACTAAAAAAAAAAAAAAAAAAAAAAAAAAAAAAAAAAAAAAAAACTCTGGTTTGCTACTCGGTTTGTAGTAGAGAAAAGGGATAATCACAGATTGAGTAGTTACATACTATAAATATAATTAATTGCATGACAAGTGTGGTTGAGTTTGGAGTTATGACTAAACAATTGCACTGAAGAAAGTGAGTATGTTTAGTTTTACTTTATCTGAAATTGTTTATAGCTTTATATGTTGATGCTCACATAATAAGAATTCTTGGTTGAGACTATCTTTATTATTCCCCTGTTCGTAAATTCACTTTTTGCTTGAGGACAAGTAAAAGCTAAGTTTGGGGGTATTTGATGAACACAATATTATTCACATTTAGGAGCAATAATCTTAATGCAATTAGACATTTAAAAGCTCTATATGTGGTATTTAACTCTTATTTTCTCTTTTCCATAGGAAACAGCCTAAAACGGAGAAACGAAGCAGATTCAGGATTTTAAGGATGATACACAGAAAACTGCAGATCATCGGTCGACTGGTTCCCCACAGCAGTCGACTGGACAGAGAAGTTGATTTTCCACAGCCGCTCGTTGCAGTCGACTTATTCCAAAGCACAGTCGACTGGTTCGCTGACAAGTCGACTGGTAGGCGGCAGAGTTGAAAGATAAGATATTTGAAGATTCGTCCAAATCTAATCCAAATCAGAACAGAAAAGGAAGAATAGAAGAAAAGAGAAAGAAATAATACGCAGAGCAACGAGGGAGGAAATAAATAAAAGAAAAGGACTTGTCTATAAAAAGAAAAGTGAAAACCCTAATTCTCTAGCCGTGATCTATAAATACCATCCAAGAAGTATTATTTGGGACACTCTCTTCGGCTCTGGGATCTTTCTTATCTATCGACCTCTCTCACGCTCCTCCGCACACATCATCAACCGGATCACAAGAGTTCTAGAATCATCAACATATCAACCAAGAGCAATACTTATCAGCATAGAAGAAGGAGAAAGGAGATCAAGTACTAAAAAGAAGAACGGCCGGTCGACTGTGTGACAGCCAGCCAACTCATCTAGCCGATCTACATCAGTTTATTCCTTATCTTTCTAGTTCTTTTATGTTAATCATGTACTCGAACTTGTTGATTAATAAAAGTCTTATTATGTGGAACTAATTTCATAGTTGGGTAGATTGAAGCCGTAGTTATGTAATGCTAAGTTCTTCTGAATGTTACTCTTTTACTTATTGATTAAACCTGATTAAACGATTAACAATTTACACAAAACAAACTTGTTCAGATATTCTAGGGGCAGTCGATTGAAGTGACAGCCAGTCGACTGACATAAGGAACTTAAGATTATCAAGTTGTGTAGTGTAGATCTGAAGCTGTTATATGAGCATATTGAGACGACCCGTATCTCGTTCTCATAACTAGTAACACAAGAATCTTTAGGGGTTCTTGGTTTAATCAACTTAAGGGATCTAGATCTGATACCAATTTCTAGAACCTTGAGTGTTTGTTCGTTTCCACTGTTCTTATGTTTTCTTTAAGTGCAACTTAGTAGATACCATGCTAATTACTTAATAAAAGAAATGAATTAGAGTAGATAGCATGCCTAATTCTTGGCTTAGGGAAACATTAACTTTAAGGAGTAGATACCATGCCCTTGAAGGGAACAAACATGAGTAATAAGAAGAAGTTCAGAAGATGACTTAGCATTATGGACTATTGGTGGAAATCTAAACCCAACTACTTACTAGATATTTGTGATTCAGCATTTCTTGATTTAGTTTTAATCTTTTCATTTCTTTTAGACCTTAAGAACAACTCTTTATCATTTTTATTCTTTTTATTGATTAATAAGTTAATTTCTACAATCTCTGTGGGATCGACTCTTGCTATTGCTACGCTTCTATAAACGATTCGTACACTTGCGAGGTTTTAATTTGTGTCTAGTTTGTCTATTTATTTAGATCATCTAGATTGCACAACAGTGAGCCTGCTCTCCAGTCGCCGAATCTCGATGTCCCGCCGACCCAGGATGAGTTGCAAGTGGTTCCGCTCGCTTACGGCTCTGCGCAACCCCAGCTCGACTTCATAGAGCCGCTCTCGGCACCTCGTCAAGCACAGCCTCGTCGCCCCTAAGCCAACCTCGGGACAAGCGCTGTCCCCCGAGCAAGTAGGCTCGACGGCTTGAGTCACCATCGCAAGCTAAAAAGAAGTCGAAGTGAACAACAAATTTTCAACACATCGCCGAACTCCTACACTTAGCCAAATTTCAAGAGTTTTTGAGAAAAGATAGAGAGACGCGAAGTCGAGCCCAAAAACATGTTTTCATTCATTACAAAAAAGCGATGGCCAGTCCGCGATTAGGCATTACATGAAAAACTCAAAAACGCAGAAGAAAAGAAAAAGCAAGCGGAGCCAGGGCACGACCTCTTCCCCGGGGTGGCGAGAATGGGTGGGGGTCGACGTCCCTAAGGGGGTCACCACCGCCAGCGGGGTGACCACAGACCCCTGGACCTCGGCGACGACCTCGACCTCAGGATCGGCTTCGTCTTCCCCTTCTTCTTCTTCTTCTCCCTCCGACTCGAGGTCGAAGCCTTCGACGTGGCCCGGGAACAATCTCCATCCCAAACAGTCCACCTCGGGGTACGCCTTCGTCACCCGGGCGAGGACTTCAGCGTAGGCTTTGGCCATGTTCTGGGCAAGGAAGCCATGTGCCTTCACCATGGTCGCGTCCTCTGCCTCCTTCACCGCGACAGCCTTGGCCTCTGCCGCT
Source organism: Hemerocallis citrina (assembly GCA_017893485.1). Lineage (NCBI taxonomy): Eukaryota > Viridiplantae > Streptophyta > Magnoliopsida > Asparagales > Asphodelaceae > Hemerocallis > Hemerocallis citrina. Next base: position 132,377,635 of record CM030364.1, on the reverse strand, counting down.
TCGGCCAATTGCTTGGCTGCCTCCTCCTTCTGGCAAAGAAGGTCGCCATCTAGCTTCGCGACCTGAACCTCGAGGTACTCGACCCTCGTCGTCCTCCCTTCGAACTCGACCCTGAGCTTGTCGAGCTCGTTCCCCATTCGAGCCGTCTCCTTCTGAGCTTGGTCGGACTCCTGCTTCAGCTCCTTCTCCAGAGCTGTCAACCTCTCCGAGAGGTGACCGAAGTGGAAGATGATCTGCGACAGGAGACGAGGTGTTAAAAGAGTTAGAGAAATTACACATAAGAAAAACCGATGACGACAAAAAATTCAACACTTACCGAGACCGCCGAGCGAGCAATCTCGATGATGTCGTCGCCTTCCAGCCCGGCCTCCATGGCGGCCCAGGTCCTTCGGCGTGGCCAGGTGCTTGACCACCTGCATGCTGGCCAAGGAGTTGCCGAGGAACCCGTCATGTTTTCGAACTTGCCAGTCCGGAACATGAATCCTCTTATGCTCCTCGGTCAGGAGCTCCTCGGCCACCACTGTCAGCGGGGGCATCGCCATTTTGAGGGCTGTGGCGATAGGGAAGTCACCACCCTCGTTTGACACCGAGGCACCTACATCGGTAACGGCCGGGCTCCCCTGGGTTTCCGCCTCTCGACCACCTCCATGCACCCTCAGAGTCATCGCGGTTGGCAACTTGGTGGCCACCCTCTTGCGCTTCTTCGGCGCCTTGCCGGCAAGACCAGCCCTCAAAGCCAACACCGCCTCGTAGTCCATCGCGTCTACATTAAAGACGAAGTTTGTCAGAGCAATACAAGTCATAAAAGTGAAGTATGAAAAAGAAAGCACGGAAACGTAAGAGAAGCCGCGTACTGGGATCTATGCAGAAGAGCCCTCCCCTGAACAAGACACCCTCGGTCACCTCCTGCCAATCATACTTCGGCCGATCGAGAAGGGTCCGAACTGCCTCTTCATCTTCGGGTCAAAGCTTGGGCAGCGCCTTCACCCTCTTCGGCACCTCTTCCACCCAACTGGAGGGGATTGGCCAGGCCTCCGCACTTCGCACTCTCAAGTACTTTTCACGCCAGTGCTTTATGGAATCGGGGCATATAACAAGCCTACCGCCATGCCTCGGAGCCAAGTAATACCGGAACTTCGACCGGTTTGCTTGATGAAGCTGGTAGATCGTCCGAAGTACACTTAGCTCCGGCTCGATCCCTGCGGCTTGGCAGTGAAGCACGAAACCATTTATGACTCTCCATGCGTTCGGCATCAGTTGGATGGGGCTGACCCCAAACCCCCTCAGAACGAGGATTGCGAACGGATGGAGAGGTAGCCGAGCCCCGGCGATAAAGGCATCAACCGGCCAGCAACACATAGTCACTGGCAGCGACGAGTTGGCCCTAACCCCGAGGCCCGGCAGCATAAGTTCGCACTCCTCCGGAATGTGGAAACCATCCCGGATCACTGCCAAGTTTTCTTTGCGGAGGATCGACACCATCTCATCTGCCTCAGTCCTCTCCCTCGCCTCATTCTCGTCAAAAGTCCTCCCCCTCCCGTGAACAATGCGCTCGCCATGTTCCTCCGGAAGTTCTCGAACTCTGTGAAGTCCCGTCAGTTTCCCCGGCAACCTGCCAAAATCCCCCATGCGCTTCGGATCTTCCACGATCGTGTCGCGGTCGAACACCTTCTTGCCCTTATCTGGGCGACTCGGAGTGTGGGCTTCGGCAACTTCAAGGGAGGGCTCGGACCAAGAAGAAGACGACTCGGAGACAGAGGGAAGAGACATATTTATACATGACAAGAGACTAAGTATAAATTACCATAAAGATATGCTGTCGGAAACTTCGCCGGAAAACAGACGACGATCACCTGAAGCTCTCGCTAAACACATATAACAGCTTGAGTAAAAGAGAGGAGAAGTGAAAAATGAGAGGGGGGGTGAGGTTTTATAGAGCGAGGCACGCGAAACGAGGTTAATGGGCCCAAACTGCCAGGCCATTTACGCAAAATGACAAAAGAAATCTATACTGTCGCCTTATTTGCCACGCCAAGCCGTACATCGCATTAATTACTGTCCCATCTGACAGAAGCTCAGATGTCACTGCATTAAATGAGCATCTCATCCGTCAGAGCTGTCAGAAGTTCAGAAGCCATCACATTTAATGGCTACCACTTCTACCAGAAGAGCAGAATCCACCAACTCCGCAGGGCGTGCTCCGCCGAAAACGACAAGTCTTGGACCTCAGCACCAGCTGCCGAGCGTTCTTAACACCGACCATGTTATATGGAAAGTTGGACCTCGGCACCATCTACCGAGCGTTCTTGACACCGACCATGTTACATGGAAAGTTGGACCTCGGCACCAGCTGCCGAGCATTCTTGACACTGACCATGTTACATGGAAAGCTGGACCTCGGCACCAGCTGCCGAGCATTCTTGACACCGACCATGTAAAATGGAAAGTTGGACCTCGGCACCAGCTGCCGAGCATTCTTGACACCGACCATGTTACATGGAAAGTTGGACCTCGGCACCAGCTGCCGAGCGTTCTTGACACCGACCATGTTACATGGAAAGTGGGACTTTGGTACTAGCTGCCGAGCATTCTTAACACCGACCATGTTACATGGAAAGTTGGACTTCGGCACCAGCTGCCGAGCGTTCTTGACACCGACCATGTTACATGAAAAAAGCTACCTCGGACCTCGCCGAACTCCTTCTCCGCACTCACAACCTGGCTGAGGTGCCTCCGCTCTTCGGCAGAAGGCGCCGAACCACCCATGGACTTTGGCCTCCTTGGCAGCGAGCGCTCGAAGGGGTCGGCGGTGTGAAACAAGCATGTAGGCCACACAACGAAGGAAAACAACCGAGCCATTCGCCAAAAAATTGCGAAAAAATAATTAAAAATTTTGGAAAGTTAAGGAAGACTCCTGAAAGATAATTATAAAGTTGGGGAAACATTTTCTAATCCCTAAGGCAAGTAATTATTGCCAAGGACAACCTGTTAAGACCCCCGAACGACGGATCGACACTTCGCAAAGTTAAACGAATATTCCTGCGAAAACACCACATGACCAGAAGAGCTCGGGAGCAACTGAAAGTGCAACCAACTTGAAAAATTACCGCACTACCTTCTTCAAAGATTCAAGACCTTCCATTTGGACTCCGATACAACTCCACTAGCCATTAAAACAATAAAACTACTCCTCAAAGGCTGATCAAACTCAGTCTTCGGGAGTGAGGGGCTCATGATATGGCTAAAAATAGGGTTAAATCGGAACCGTCCAGATCAGGCACGAATCTTGAGCCCCAAGGGTAAAACAGTAATTTCACCTACCAATGGGTCTGAAGCAAGGTACGGGTTCTCCTCCTCGAAAACCTGCTAACCCACGAACGGATCCACCTCAACTGGGTGCGGGTTTCAACTTGCAGCAAACTCGGTCTAGAAAGGATAGAATTAGGATTTCTGATTAATCCTAATCAACGGCCCTGATTCATATCTATCATTTCACTGGGGATTAGGGATTACATTCCTTATCTAACCATGGGGATTACATTCCTAATCTGACCCCAGCGGTGCCTATAAATACCCTCCATCCATCTCCATTAAGAGGTAATCAATCTTTTGCCAGTTTTTGCGCTCTTTCATAATCATTCCTGATTACTGACTTGAGCGTCGGAGGGTGCGTCGCTGGGAACAACCCCGGTGTCTCGCACTTTTTGCAGGTGTACGGCGGGAGTCAGCATCAAACTCCGGCGGAACAGGTAACAGGTTTGGTATTCGAAGTTTTCTAAGAATCCACAAATACTATCTGTTTGCCCCCACACCAGATTTAGCAGCAACATACTCAATTTTAGGGTCTATTGAAGCTTTTGGACCATTTGATATGAGCTAGGGGCTGGGGTTGAAGTGCTTGAATCACTTCGAAGTCTTTGATGTCCAGGCTTGAATGCTTCGACATTGAGTTTTGATGAAACCCATTACGCAAACAAGTGCTCCTCCAACGCATTTGGGCTTCGAGTTTAGGATTGAAGTCTCTATTTTGAAGCATCTTGTTGATTGTAACTAGGCTAGATTTGAGTGCTTTTGAGTCTAAGCTAGCTCCTTGTTGGTTCTTCTTGTTGATTTTTGGCTAGGCTAGCATCTTTTTTATTCTTGTTGAAGCTAGAGAGCTTTAAGAAGTTGAACTAACTGGCTTGGATCTGAGGAGTTAGTGGACTTCAGAGCCAGGTGTTTCTAGCTCGGATTTTGCTAGGATTTTGGAGCTCGATCATCTCCCATCTTAAAGCTTTATGTGAGGTTATATACAAGTTTATTTTACATTTCTCAGTTTATAGATCAACGAAGTCTTTTTGGTGAACATAGCATGTGCTTGTCAACTTGTTTTGTTGAGTTTGGTTTGAAGATCTCTTGAGTTTTTGCCCGCTGAATGTTTGCTTCACTGAATGTTAGTTTTCGCCCACTGAATCTTGATTATGCAAAAGGTAATGTTAGGGTATATGAATGATGGAGGGAAAAAATCAGGATATATAATAGCAAATGATTTTGCTTTTGGGGGCTTCCAGCTTTGATCTTCATATTCAGGTTTAGATTGAAGAAAGGGGTCTTTAGTTTGGGTTATTTGTATAGTATGTGCTTCATTTTTTTCACTGTTCAATACTTGAAGCTTATCATGATTAAAACAAATATTGGGACCATCCAGGTTCATTTTTGTAATATCCCGGACGGATATTACCGTATATAAATTATTATTTTATTATTATTTTATTATTATTTTGTTTTAATTCTAAAATTGAATTATTTTGGTGATTTTTCACCCGGTTTATTCATAGACATCATCTGTACCCAGATATCAGTCAGTATACATCCGTATTGTATCAAATTGATACCGTGATCTTCCGAACTGATAAAAAAATTTATTTTATTATTATTTCCGAGATTTAATTATTTTTATACGGATTATGCGAAGATTTTCAGTATACAGACATATATGCGCACATACGAGTAGTATGTCGATTAGTACATTATACAAATTGTGTGTTGTGTATTTTTGGACAACACTTGTTTTGTTATGACAAAACTCAATTAGATGGTTAGGGTTTGATTAGGAGGTTAAACCTAGGGTTACAAAGACATAAGGGATTAAGGGGAGATTACTAGAAACTACCTCTCCCATACCACACCTCCACCACATAACACCTCCCTCCACCTCACCCCTATCTCCCCTAGGGGTATGGCCGGCCCCAATTTAAGGGAGGGCCTTTTTGCACTTGTGTGTGTGCATATTTGCATTTTCCACCCTTCTCTCCACCTATAAATACCCCCTTCCTTCACCTTAGTCTCATTTTAGAAAGAAAGAAAGAATGGAAAAGAAAGAGAGATCACCATGCTAACTTGAGAGTTTTTATTTGTAGGGTTAGTAGGAGATTCTAGGAGATAAGGAGGAGAGTAATCTAGTTCTTCCATCAAAGAAAAGAAACAAGGTGGGGGTTTCTCCTTGCCTGTTTGTTTGTTTGTTTGTTTGTTTGTTTATTTGAATGGTGTTTTGATGAATCTTCTTCTTCTTACCCTCCTTGTTTATTTTTCTTTTTGGTATGGATGGTTTGAAGTAGTATGGTTGTAGGAGTTTCTTATTTTGAAAGTTGTTAGTAAAAGAACTAACTACTTGAACAAAAATGACACATGCATATGAACTTTTACATACAACCACTTAGGGTTGTAGGACTTGAATGTGGGCTATACATAAAGCATATGAACATTTTTATACAACCATTTTGGTTGTAGGACTTGTATTGAACTTGGACAAAATAATAATAAGCATTTGTTGGATGAAGGTTCTTACCTCATTATTGTAGTTTTCTTTCTTAAGTAAAAAGAACATACATTATATGTTAGTTTTGATTATGAAAAAGAAATTGACCTAAAATCACTAGTTGTAGAATAAATAAATAAAAAGATCTTTTCTTTTCTAATCACTAGTTGTAAAAAGATCAAAAATATCTCTTTTATGTCCACTAGTAATAATAAGAAACATATGCTAATAAAGATTTCTTAGTAAGTAATTTAGTTGTAGATATTTATGTTATATTTTAGTAGAGACTCATGGTAGTAGTAGTAGATGTTAAAGTAATTTAGTTGTAGATATTTATGTCATATTTTAGTAGAAACTCATGGTAGTAGTAGTAGATGTTAAAGTAATTTAGTGGTAGATATTTATGTCATGGAAAATCTTAGTAGATGATTATTAATGGATGTTGTGTTTATGTTAAAGTAGATACCATGCTAAGATTGGATTAAGATTAACTTATTCATGCTTAGAATGTTGTAGGATTTCTTCTAAAAATACCTAGCATGTTTAATGATGCTTAGATAGTTGTAGGATTTCTTCTAAAAATACCTAGCATGTTTAAAGATGCTTAGAATGTTGTAGGATTTCTTCTAAAAATACCTAGCATATTTAAAGATGCTTAGAATGTTGTAGGATTTCTTCTAAAAATACCTAGCATGTTTAAAGATGCTTAGAATGTTGTAGGACTTCTTCTAAAAATACCTAGCATGTTTAATGATGCTTAGATAGTTGTAGGATTTCTTCTAAAAATACCTAGCATGTTTAAATATGCTTAGAATGTTGTAGGATTTCTTCTAAAAATACCTAGCATGTTTAAAGATGCATAGAATGTGTAGGATTTCTTCTAAAAATACCTAGCATGTTTAAAGATGCTTAGAATGTTGTAGGACTTCTTCTAAAAATACCTAGCATGTTTAGTGATGCTTAGATAGTTGTAGGATTTCTTCTAAAAATACCTAGCATGTTTAAAGATGCTTAGAATGTTGTAGGACTTCTTCTAAAAAATACCTAGCATGTTTAAAGATGCTTAGAATGTTGTAGGATTTCTTCTAAAAATACCTAGCATGTTTAATGATGCTTAGAATGTTGTAGGATTTGTTCTAAAAATACCTAGCATGTTTAAAGATGCTTAGAATGTTGTAGGACTTCTTCTAAAAATACCTAGCATGTTTAATGATGCTTAGATAGTTGTAGGATTTCTTCTAAAAATACCTAGCATGTTTAAATATGCTTAGAATGTTGTAGGATTTCTTCTAAAAATACCTAGCATGTTTAAAGATGCTTAGAATGTTGTAGTATTTCTTCTAAAAATACCTAGCATGTTTAAAGATGCTTAGAATGTTGTAGGATTCATTCTAAAATTTTCTATCATGTTTAGAAGGTTATTTATGCTTGGAATATTGTAGGATTAATTCTAAAATTGCCTACCATGTGTAGGAATGATATACATGTTGTAGGTTTCATGCCAAAATAGTCTATCATGTTTACGAACGACATACATGCTTAGAATGTGGTAGGATCCATGATAAAATTACTTACCATGATAGAAGTATATGTATATATATATATACTTAGGAATGTTGTATGTTTATACTAGTAGTTACCCATGCTTAGTAAGACATTCATGCTTAGTAGTTATTCATGCTTAATAAAGATTCATGCTTGGATGATAGTGGGAAAGTAGTATACCATGCTAGTTTCATTTATCTATGCCTAGATAGTTGTAGGAAAGTGGACATCATGATATATAAATTTATCCATACTTACATGCTTATAGGAAAGTTATATACCATGCTATATGTTAATGTGAAAGTAGCATGCCATGTCTAGGAATGAGGTATACCATGTTAAAGTTTAAATACATGCTTAGAATGTTGTAGGGTTAATGTTAGAATACCTACTATGTCTTGAAATGTTGCATGTTCATACTAAGTTATATATCCATGCTTGGGTTGTGGTGATTAGTCATGATAAGTAGTAAGCTTTCACGCTCAAGTTATAACCTATGCTTGACTATAGTGGACTTCATGTCTAGGTCGTAGTGATTTTCATGCTTAAGCTCGATGCAAGCACAAGCTTAATCATATTCGTACTTAGGAGTATCTTGGTGAGTGGTTGTGTTATATGATTAGATTGTCGTAGGAAGATGCTTGCAATTGTGTGCCATACTTAAGGCGCTATAGGTCGAAGTAATAAGATTGGGAAGACCACTAGTAATAGTTAGTTGATAAAGGCTGTTATGTCGCCTTCGGTTCTTCCTTAGTAGAATACCGACCATAGACTATTAGTAGATTCTTCTGTTGCTTCTAATAATAGAAGATCGAGTTTGCTAGTAAGCACGTTTGGTTGCTTTTAAGATTGATTACCTGTATGGTTGTTTGCATAAGGTTGTTGTCTCGTACGCGGCTCGACTGGCCCGTACGTAGCTGTGAGTCTCATACGTAGCTTATTTGGCTCGTATGAAGGTTGTTGTCTCGTACGCGGCTCGACTAGCCCGTACGTAGCTGTGAGTCTTATACGTAGCTTATTTGGCTCGTATGAAGGTTGTTGTCTCGTACGCGGCTCGACCGGCCCATGCGTAGCTGTTGGTCTCATACGCGGCTTATTTGGCTGGTATGTACGTTGTTGTCTCCTACGAGGCCCGCCTGGCTCGTAGGTAGTTATTGTTTCATACGTAGCTTATTGGCTCGTATGTGGTTGTTACTCGTGTATAGCTTGTTAGCTAGTACACAGTTCGTTGTGCTCGTCTAGGGTGATATTACCACCCTAAGGGCTATCGACCATCAAGACATAGGGTAGCGACTTGCATGTATATTCACACGGTCGAAGTCTTGGATCGATGAGCCACGAAGCGGATCCTGGGGGGTTCTAGTAAGTCTAGGTTGAGCAGCCTAGTAGAGTTGTCTTGCGAAGCCTAATTTAAGGCCTAGCATGTTATGTTATAATATTATCGTCCCTAGGATCGTCGAGTCAGGGACATCATTAGGGTAGTGACTTATAAAGATCATTTTAGCTCAGACCCTGGCCGAAAAGAGAGGAGTTGGTTGTAGGGGGCACCTTACGACTAACTTGTCTCTTGAGGCAGGCCTTAGGTGGTGTTATTGGGTTGTACCTTCCTGTCAAAGGGATACGTACGGTGCCGTCTCACAAGTTGAGGACACGGGTTGCGTATCTCGCGCTGTTAATTCCTGAAGTGTCGTGGCTGGGGGTGCCACAGGATGCATCATGCAGTCCTGCGCTTGCGAGACCCCAGAGGGTGCCACAGGGTAGGCTTCGCGCTACCCTGCGCTTGCGAAACCCTATAATTTGATTTTACGGCCAATACATTGGGTTCGTCTATTTTGAGAGAGGTCCGGTTAGCCGGGTCGCAGTGGCGAACATAGACACCACTGGCGAAATGCATTAGTTGGACTTGACCACATCTGCAACCTCATCAGTCACGTGTAAGTGTCAGGAACAGGTTGTGTACAATTAGAATGCGTAACGCGGGTCCAAATCCCTATATATATGGAGAAACGGCTTGAGATGGAGTCGCATGTAGTATGGGCTGCATGTTGCTTTCGGAGACTTGCTAACATTAGGATACCGTGGCCGGGGTGCCACAGGATGCATTGTGCAGTCCTGTGCTTGCGAGACCCCAGAGGGTGCCACAGGGTAGGCTTCGCGCTACCCTGCGCTTGCAAAACCCTATGGTTTGATTTTGGAACGAGGCCGATACACTGGGATCGTCTAGTTTTGAGTGGCACTAGAATAGGAGTATCCTAGTTCTATTTAAATATTGCATTAGAATCTAGTCATAGCACTCACGAACACTTAAACTACACCAACACCATTGTTATATTTTGTATATTGTTTGGGAGATTCACTGCTATATGATTAGCCTTTAAGCGTCAGTGAATACTGACGTCCCCACTTCTATAGGTACTGGATCGCCAAAGAACAAAGGCGAGATTCAGGAGGACTCAAGGCAAGTAAAGCAAGGAGTCAGTGTTATGTTTAGTTCCGCTGCAGTATATGTATTGATTATCTATTAGTTGAGAAGTACTCAAGTGAGAGTTACCAAGTGTCGTTCTTCATTCCTTGTACTCTGATGTAAGATGTTGAAGGTTGTAATACTCAGGAATGTAAAAGTAATATTGTAACTCTATTGTAAGGTATTGCAGTTGTATAATATTCAGACTTGTAATACATTGGTTGTTGAATAAAAAATTTTAAATTCTCCTGTTTTTCTGTGTATTGTGACTAATTGAAGAAAAGGTCTTGGCTCGTGTCACGGTTTCCCAGTATTGGAAATCGGGGCGCTACAATTTTTTTCATTCTTCAGTTTGAGTTTGCCTTCTTATGCATTTGGAGATGGGTTAGTTGCTTTTGGAGATGGGTTATTATGCATTTGAGTTTTAGTTTAGTTCAGAGTAAACTAGAATTATTATGCATTTGGAGATGGGTTAGTTGCTTTTTTGTCTGAATTTGGAGATGAGATGGATCATGTATCTGAAGTTGCACCCTATGATTTTTTGAGGAGCGACTAGTGAAGGAAATTTTTTATCTAAACATTATGTACAATTATATCATGATGTCTACATGAGTATCAGTTTCTAACGTAATGTTCATGCTTGTTGCTTGGGTTTGAATGAGATTGTTATTTGCCGTATGGTTTTAAGTGATGATGAGATGGATTATGTAACTGAAGTTGCATACTATGATTTACAGAGGAGTGACTAGTGATAAAATAATCCTGTTTGAACTTATGTTGTGGTTTCAATTGACAGTTATCTTATGAGTATTATAAAAGTATAAGTTTCATTTCAGTTAGTAACATTTTTACCTGAATTTGACAGTGAAAGTATTCTTTTCCACTCTTTGTAATTCAATAATTTGAACTCCATATTCTAGTTTTGATTGTAAGAGTGCTGCATGTTTTTTTTTAAAAAAATTATATACCTACACCAGCATTTGTAAAAAACGCCGGTGTAGAATGATTATAGAGGAAGAAGAGGCAGTATTGAATAAGCCATACACCGGCATTTTTGCGACCGCCAGTGTATCTTACAGAAATACCGGTGTTCGTAAAAAACGCCGTTGTAGACCCCCCCTTTTCTGTGATGCCTTCTTCGGCGGCATTAGCACCGACAATTTTAAAAACGCCGGTGAATTATTCACCGGCATTTTAAAATGCCGGTGAATCTCAGAAAAAATGCCGGTGAACCCATTGTGTGTTGTAGTGGTAGTATGGGATGCATTGAATTTGAACAAGTGCGCATTAGTGTCATGTAACATACATAACTGCATTAAGGACTAAGTGCACTGCACAACACGACATCAGTAGGACAGTCCCTTGTAGTTCTGTTTGTGATCAAGTTTATAGTTTGCTTAAGTATTTGAGAATCGTTATACTGTTCGGCATAGAGAGGATAACCGTGTATAATATTTCGTCGGTTGTAAGCAACTGACGTGTCCACAGTTTCTATACAGGGTAAAGTGATTAACAAGACTAAAGTTGCAAGCTGCTTAAAGAATGATTCAAGTGTTGTATATTTCAATTCATGTATTTTGTTGTAAAATGCTTCCGCTGTGAATATGTAATGTAAATATAACTCTGATGTAACAAAAGTTTTTAATTCCTTGTAAAATTGTACGAAGGGAAGTGTAAAGATTCTGTGAAAGGAAGGACTTTTCTTATTCTCTTTATTATTTCGGTTGATTCTTCAATAAGGTGAGTGACATATATTTGATTTCTGGCTGTTGTATGCATATTTTATGTGGTGATTTGTCTATTAGAAAGCATGTTAGGGGATTGTGTGATGATATAATGAATTATTGAAGGATGGATGAATAAAGATTGAATCTTTTTATGAAAACTATGTTATTGATGATTAAAATTCTATATATATGATTTAGAATGTTAAAGAACCTAATAGAAACCATGGGTATGTTGAAGAACCTAATAGAAACCATGGGTATGTTGCTTGCTTACTGATTTGATGGGTTATAATGAGTATGTATGTGGTGTAATGCACAAAATTGATTAAAGATGAATTCTTCACTGTGTGTATGAAGATATAATCTGTTCTTGATGTTTTAATGAGAAAATTTTGATGAATGATTGTTATAATTGCATATATTCATGGGTAAACTATTGTAAGTAGTGGTATGTGTGTTTAATAAATTACAAGAGGGGTTCTTGGATAAAAAAAAGATCAAGTTTTGAGGGTTGGAGTGTTTCTTGATTTTCGGGAGTGATAGGGTTTCAGTCGAAATTGATTTTTTGTACAGTAATTTTGACCATGTTAACATCAGTAAAATAAATAAATTTGTGAACATGATTTGTATTTTTTGTTTTCTAGTTTTCAGAACTTTCGACGGATCAGAATTTCAATTTTCGATGCATGAGTTATTGTTGTTTTACTGCAGTCATATCGTATATTCCAGATTTTGAACTATGTGATTTTGGAATGAAATATTATTTTAAACTAATATTAAAAGTAGAATTTGAACTCTATATTTTGCTGAGTATGTTTAGACATGACTAGGATCAATCCCTAATTTTTGTGGAATTAAAAAATGACTTTTGTATCTCATTTCATGCTTATGAAACCAATCGATATATCTCCAAACTGCATGCTGTTCAGTAAAGAATTATGTTTTCAACCTGATTTTATTCGTTTTTTATGAAAAGTTTGTGAATATAAACTGTAGCCTGATTTGTCTAGTTTTCTAGCCTTTTGACGGATCTGGATTTCGAATTGTATTTTATGAATTATCTCTGTTCTGGTACTGCTGTGTTTGAACTTCCATATATATACACACACTTTCATTTATAACCTGTTTTGAAGAAGTTGTCAAAAATTGATGTTTTGTGAAATTTCGATTGAATCTTGATTGTATTAATTCTGAAGTTAAATTGAATATTATAATACTACTATTTGATGGATCTTGATACTTTAACTGATACTTAAACACCTTATATATATATATATATATATATATATGGGTAAAAGGGATATGAGCAACTTGCTCATTTAATAAATGAGCAATTGATTATGTGGCATGCATGTGATACATTGGGCAACTAACCCTTTTAAGGCTTTTCCAATCACATGTATGCCACATCATCAATTGCTTATTTACTAAATGAGCAAGTTGCTCATATCCCTTTTACCCTATATATATATATATATATATATATATATATATATATATATATATATTTCATAAAAGAGCAATTTATGAACTTGGTGAGATTTTGATTTGATTTATGAACTCCAGTATGTTAGACAAGTTATATTTGATCATCTCAGTATTTTAATCTTTTAAATTCATGCTTTTAAATAGTTTAAATTAAGTATCAGTTGAGAAGTGCACGAAATTTAAAGCTGCTTGTTACCGCTAAATCTGGTGTGGGGGTAAACAGACAGTATTTGTGGATTCTCGGAAAACTTGAATAGCAAACCTGAACCTGTTCCGCCAGGAGTTTGACTGCTGACTCTCGCCGTTCACCTGCAAAAAGTGCGAGACACCGGGGTTGATCCCGGCGACGCACCCTCCGACGCTCAAGTCAGTAATCAGGAAGATTATGAAAGAGCGTAAATTGACAAAAGATTGATTACCTCTTAATGGAGATGGATGGGGGGTATTTATAGGCGCCGCTGGGATCAGATTAGGAATGTAATTCCCCTGTGGTTAGATAAGGAATGTAATCTCTAATTCCCAGTGAAGGGATAGATATGAATTAGGGCCGTTGATTAGGATTTAATCAGCAAACCCTAATTCTATCCCTTCTGGACCGGGTTTGCTGCGGGTTGAAACCGCACCCAGTTGAGGTGGATCCGTTCGCGGGTTAGTGGGTCTTTGAGGAGGAGAACCCGTACCCGCTTTAGATCCATTGGTAGGTGAAATTACCGTTTTACCCCTGGACTTTAAGATTCGTGCCTGATTTGGACGGTTCCAATTTAACCCCATTTTTAGCCATATCACGAGCCCCCTACTCCCGAAGACTGAGTTTGATCAGCCTTTGAGGAGTAGTTTTACTGTTTTAATGGCTGGTGGAGTTGTATCGGAGCCCAAATGGAAGGTTTTGAATCTTTGAAGGAGGTAGTGCGGTGATTTTTCAAGTTGGTTGCACTTTGAGTTGCTCTGGAGCACTTCTGATTATTCGGTGATTTTTATCTACTTTTTCGGATTATTTATTTAATTTTGCGATGTGTTAACCAGTCGTTCGGGGGTCTTAACAACACATTCTAGGCAATAATTGTTCGTTCAGGGGCCCAAAAATATTCCCCCAAATTTATAATTATTTTCTAGAATTTTTAGTCAATTTTCCCAAATTTTTAGTAATTTTTTCGTAATTTTTAAATAAATAAAATGATTTTAATAAATAAAATACCGAATTATGGCGTGGCGCAATCTGGACCGTTGATCTTGAGCGAGCGCAGGTTTTCTGGAAGATCGGATGGACAGAGTCGCTCGGCGGTATTTTTCTCGCTTTTGTAGGTCGGATGGGCACTTGCTCGAAATCCGAGCGATATGGCTCGGTTTTACCCTCGCGCAAGTGGCTCGGATTGCTAGTCGCTCGGTTCGGAATACCGAGCGACGTGGAGCGATCTCAACCGTTGGATGATGGCACAGATCTCAATGCAGGCACGGTTCCCAAGAAAACACTATCTTGTCGTTTAGTGAACGTGGTGCAATCTGGGTCGTCCATCATCTGAGGCGCGAATTTCGTAACGATCCAACGATTGGAGACGCTCGGCAGTAATTTTCTTCACTTTCGAGGGTCGGATTGGTACTTGCTCAGAATCCGAGCGATATGGCTCGGTTTTACCCTCGCGCAAGTGGCTCGGATTGCTAGTCGCTCGGCTCGGAATACCGAGCGACGTGGAGCGATCTCAGCCGTTGGATGATGGCACAGATCTCGATGCAGGCACGGTTCCCAAGAAAACACTATCTTGTCGTTTAGTGAACGTGGCACTATCTGGGTCGTCCATCATCTGAGGCGCGAATTTTGTAACGATCCAACGATTGGAGACGCTCGGTAGCAATTTTCTTCACTTTCGAGGGTCGGATTGGCACCTGCTCGGAATCCGAGCGATATGGCTTGGTTTTACCCTCGCGCTAGTGGCTCAGATTGCTAGTTGCTCGGCTCGAAATACCGAGCGACACGGAGCGATCTCAGCCGTTGGATGATGGCACAGATCTCGAGGCAGGCACGGTTCCCAAGAAAATACTATCTGGTCGTTTAGTGACGCTGGTATGATCTGGGCCGTCTGATCGAAATCCAGCGCGAATCTTAAGGAGAAAGTGGTTTTTCTCCATTTCGCAGCTCGGATTGGCACTTGCTCGGAATCCGAGCGATATGGCTCGGATCGCCTGTCGCTCAGCTGTTCGATCCGAAGGACGTGGGGCGATCTCAGCCGTTGGATGATGGTACAGATCTTGAGGCAGGCACGGTTCCCAAGAAAACACTATCTTGTCGTTTAGTGACGCTGGCATGATCTGGGCCGTCTGATCGAAATCTAGCACGAATCTTGAGGAGAAAGTGGTTTTTCTCCATTTCGCAGCTCGGATTGGCACTTGCTCGGAATCCGAGCGATATGGCTCGGATCGCCTGTCGCTCGGCTGTTCGATCCGAGGGACGTGGGGCGATCTCAGCCGTTGGATGTGGAGTGCCGAGCTGCTTTACTTAGGGGGTCAAAACGTCGCTCCCTTTGCCATCAGTCGTCTCTCTCCATTACCCAGCCATTTGGGCTTTTGTAACGGTTCAAGGGAGGCCCAAGAGTCGCGCCCTTACGTTACAAAGCCCAAGAGGCATCGTTTTTACTATAAGTTTTCACCCCCTCAACACTTCACCTCATTTCTCACTTTCACTTTCTCACTCTTGATTTTTACTCGCAAGCGAAGCTGTTAGCTCTCGAGCGGCGCTGCTAGCTATCGCGGCCAGGCGTTTTATTCTCCGGTGATCTTTCCGGCCGTAATAGTCACTTCAAGGTCAGTCCCTCTCCCCATCTTTGTAAAAATGGTTAAGTTTTCTTCCACGGACGAGACCCCCTCCTCGGACCTGGGCGTCAGCCGAGTGGTTAGGCCGAGCAAAGATAAAGGGAAGAAGGTCGTGGAGCCGACCGAAGGGACTTTGGTTCGGCCGAACACAGACGGGGAGGTTGCCGAGCCACTTCAGGAAGTTGAGGCCCGGTCTAACAAGGGCAACGGGTGTGGAAACCATTATTGAGCATCCAAAGAGAACAGGGGAACTGGGTCGGCTGCCGAGCATTTTGTCTAGCGTCGGCGGTGTGCGGAGCTACTCTGGAGAACTATTAGAGAAGGTGACGCAGGGCACAGCCAAATCAATCGAGGAGAACGAGCCGAGGGAAACTTCCGAGGTGGATCATAACTCTTCGGTGCTGACCGAGGCAGATCTGCTTCGGATCCGGAGCGGGTTCCAAATCCCAGCAGAGTACGGACTTCTGCTCCCTGGCCCCGGCTTCCGAGCGTGCACCTCGTCCTCGGCCGATGTTTGTGTTTTTCCCGCCGACTCACTGAATGCCAGACTTTGTCTGCCGCTGCACCCTTTCGTGGTACAGGTGCTACAGTGGTACGGCTTGTGTCCGGCTCAGCTGATGCCGAACACGTGGCGGTATGTGATGGCATTTGTTCTTCAATGCCAGGATGTCGGCGTCGAGCCGAACATGTTCATCCTTCGGAGTCTCTACCGACCTTGCCACCTAGCAAGAACGAGCAAAGGTTCTACCTCTTGCCGAGGAAGGGCGTGAAGCTGATCGAAAACCCAGACTCGATCAAGCATGGGAAGGAAAAGTACTTCCTCATCCGAGCTCCCGAGCCGTGGGCGATACCGACGGTGTGGTTGAGGGAAGGTCTTCCGAAACGTGCGAAGAAAGAGCCCGTGCTCAGCAATGAGGAAGCCGAGGTCGTGGAGAAGTTGCTCGGCCTTCCGACCCTTAGTTGGAAGGACATTACAGAGGAGGCATTGTTCCAAGGGGGTCTCAGTCCGATCGACCCTAGTACGCCTCTTCTGTACTAGTTTTTTCTTTGAAGTTTTTTGAAAATTTTTCTAACTCTTTTCGCCCGGTTTGTACAGAATCCTCCGGCATGGATTACAAAGGCTTGATGGCGAAGGCCCAAGCGGCTAGGGAGCAGGAGACGAGGAAGAGGAAGAGGACCGTGTCCGAACCTCAGTGGCCGAGCGCCCAAGGTACCCTCGGTTTCTCCGACCCCCGAGCGTCCGGTTATTGAGGTTTCTCAGGCCGAGACCGAGCAAGGCCTCGTCGCACCGACCGTCTTACCTACCTCAGATGTGCCGACCCCGCCAGCACAAACGGATGCTCCGGGGTCTTCCGGCGGAGCGTTCAACATCGGCGCGCTGTCGGCTCTCGACGTTCCACCACTTACCGCCGAGGCGGAGCAGATTTTGACCGAGGAGCACAAGCGCATCTTCATCCCCGACTGGAGGGTCATGAAGGTCGACGGGTTCTTGGGGGACGGAAATATTTGTATGCAGGCGGTGAAACACCTGCCGACCCCCAAAGACTGAGCGGCGTTGAAGGCTCGTGAAGTTGGTGACGCTGCGATGCAGATCGCTCGGAATACTATGTTGGTAAGTAGTGAATCACTTTCTTGAAAATTTTTCTAAGTTTTTGTGCTCATTTTTGACAGTTTCTCATATTGCCTGTAGACCCTCTGCCACTTCAACTATTTGCTCGAGGAATTTGAGAGCAAGGAGAAGGAGATGACAATTCTGAACGACCGTGAACGGTCGGAACGGTCTAGAGCGGTGAGGGAGCTGGAGGCTGAGCAGCTGCATTCTACTTCGCTCGAGGCCGAAGTCGCCAGCTTGAAGGCTCAGCTTGCCGAGGCGCTGAGGAGCTCGGCCGCTAAAGCCTCCAAGGTCGAGGCCATTGAGAAGGAGAGGGCTCGGCTTGAAGGGGAACTGTCTGAAGCTCAAAAGGCGACGGAGGAAGCCCTGAGCGAGCAAGCATTGAAGGTGGCAGCCGCAGAGAAGGCAGTCCGGGACGAGGCCGAAGCTCATATGCTGACGAACATGGAGGAGGCATATGGCCAAGCTCTGAAGCACATCGTCGCTCGGAACCCCGGGTTTGACATCTCGGATTATTATTTCTACGACTCTGTGGAGGGCGAGGAAGAGATGCCCTTGGCCGCGCTCGCTCCAGGACCGGAGGGCGGAGATGCCGAGGGCGAGGATGGTACTGGTCGTGCAATTGTAACTGTGCCGACCGATGATGAGGTCGACCCTTGACTTTGTCGTCTTCTTTTCTGTTTTCTTTTTCCTCTTTTTTGTAACGCCTAACTGCGGACTGGCCACCGCCTTTTGTAAACTTTTGACTTTCAATGAAAACTTGTGGTGTTTTGGCTGAAGATTACGCAATTTTCAGAAAAAATGTTAACTCTTTTTGCATGGATTGCTTCCCTAAGTGTCGAAGACTTCTCTTGATATTTCTCCGCTTTTCAGGTTGAGTTGGGTCCAATTACTGAGGTCTCCTATCTTCGCACTGAGCTGGCAAAAACGAAGGAGGCTCTTTCTCATAATCGGAACAAAGCGTTTTATGACTTCTTGAAATTGGAGGACATCAAAGCAACGGCGATAGGGTACTTAGGCGAGTTGAGGCAACTGCGGAAGCAGACTCGAAAAACTCCTCTCGAAGGCGAGGTAGAGTTGATCCGTAAGGGCCTTTTTGATGTCGAACAAAGAAATAGTGACCTGCTGGCAGAGATTCGCCAATTGGAGGTGACGGTGAAAGAACACTCAGCCAAAGAAGAGGAGTAAGCTTCGAAGGTGGGGATGTTGATGTCCGAACGCGATAAGTTTTTGGCTAGAATCGACAAATTGAAGAGAATCATGATCGACAGGGGTATCGAGGTGACTCATCTTCGTCGTATAGTGGCCGATAGCACTAACGTCGCAGGCTCGTCTAAACTTCCTTGTCTCAAAGCATCGGCAGCAGATGAGATTCTGAGAGATAGGATCATCGAGTTGGAGGAGGAGATTGCAACGCTAAAACCACAGCCAGTAAGGGCCAATGTTCGCAGTACGTCGTGTACTCGCGAGGAAAGCAAAAGAGGAATCTCGTTCCACAAACTCGCGACTCGCTCGCCTGTCGTTAGGCAGAGCCCAGCTGATGCTCAGAGCGCCTGTAGCTATTTCGTCTAGTGGCGCCTCGGTCGGGGCCACAGCTAGAACTGGCGACGAAGGGGGGTCTCGCTTCGCTGGTCTGGAGTCGAGCGCAGAGACGAGGTGACGCCGTCCTCGCGTGTCTCTAAACCGAAGCGTTTCCCTCCCAAAGAAATGCTAGACAAGTTTTATCACGCTCTTCAAGTTATTGTAAAAATCTTGTTGTAGTGTCGGCTTTGTCCGGGCCCTTAATAAAAAGGTTTGTTTTGCTTCCTATGTTTGAATGTTGCGTTGGCTGGTAAACTAATAAGTATAACTCCACCACCTTTTGACAACTACTCAGAATCAGAAGCAAATCTTCTTTCTTACTGGCTACTCGCTCCAAGCTCGCTTAAGAGCGGGATTGCGGAGCGAAATCGAACCAAGTGTTGGACTCCGAACTCGTCGTTAGAGTGAGTTCAACAGTTGTGGGAGCAATTCCGAATGGCGAACTACTTCTAGTTCGCTTGAGAGCGAACTTGCGAAGTAGAATCGAGCCAAGTGTTGGACTCCGAACCATCGTTAGAGTAGTTCAACGACTGTGGGAGCAATTCCGAATGGTGACCCACTCCTGGCTCGCTTTTAAGAGCAAACTTGCAGAGGAGAATCGAACCAAGTGTTGGACTCCGAACCATCGTTAGAGTATTTCAACGGTTGTGGGAGCAATTCCGAATGGCGAACCACTTCTAGTTCGCTTAAGAGCGAACTTGCGAAGTAGAATCGAGCCAAGTGTTGGACTCCGAACCATCGTTAAAGTAGTTCAACGGTTGTGGGAGCAATTCCGAATGGCAAACTACTTCTAGTTCGCGTAAGAGCGAACTTGCGAAGTAGAATCGAGCCAAGTGTTGGACTCCGAACCATCGTTAGAGTAGTTCAACGGTTGTGGGAGTAATTCCGAATGGCGAACTACTTCTAGTTCGCTTAAGAGTGAACTTGCGAAGTAGAATCGAGCCAAGTATTGGACTCTGAACCATCGTTAGAGTAGTTCAATGATTGTGGGAGCAATTCCGAATGGCGAACTACTTCTAGTCCGCTTGAAAGCGAACTTGCGAAGTAGAATCGAGCCAAGTGTTGGACTCCGAACCATCGTTAGAGTAGTTCAACGGTTGTGGGAGCAATTCCGAATGGCGAACCACTTCTAGTTCGCTTAAGAGCGAACTTGTGAAGTAGAATCGAGCCAAGTGTTTGACTCTGAACCATCGTTAAAGTAGTTCAACGGTTGTGGGAGCAATTCCGAATGGCGAACTACTTCTAGTTCGCTTAAGAGCGAACTTGCGAAGTAGAATCGAACCAAGTGTTGGACTCCGAACCATCGTTAGAGTAGTTCAACGGTTGTGGGAGCAATTCCGAATGGCGAACTACTTCTAGTTCGCTTAAGAGCGAACTTGCGAAGTAGAATCGAGCCAAGTGTTGGACTTCGATCCATCGTTAGAGTAGTTCAACGGTTGTGGGAGCAATTCCGAATGGCAAACTACTTCTAGTCCGCTTAAGAGCGAACTTGCGAAGTAGAATCGAGCCAAGTGTTGGACTCCGAACCATCGTTAGAGTAGTTCAACGGTTGTGGGAGCAATTCCAAATGGCGTACTACTTCTAGTTCGCTTAAGAGCGAACTTGCGAAGTAGAATCGAGCCAAGTGTTGGACTCCGAACCATCGTTAGAGTGAAGAGTAAAAGCAGAGAGATGTAAACAATTTTTGCTTGTAAAATATGAAAAAGCTTTCTTTATTGATGACTAATGGTCGGCTGCTTCTAATGTTGCTAGCCGTTATTACAAGAGAGAAATAAAAGAAAAACATTACAAGTAATAGGAGAGGAACGGTTCGACATCCCAAAATACTTAGAGAGGCGTTGGTGCTCTCTCTTGGTATTTTAGAAGATGGTCGGCATTCCAGGTCCTGGGGATCTTTCTGCCTTTGAGGTCTTCTAGTTTGTATGTCCCGGGCCGAACTTCTTTGACGATCTTATAGGGTCCCTCTCAATTTGGAGCCAGTTTGCTCTTCTGACCAGGAAAAGAGATGGCTAACTTTCTGAGGACAAAGTCCCTTTCTTTGAGATCGGTAGGACCGACTCTCTTATTGTATGCCAACTCGATTCTTCTCCGGTAGCTTTGTTGACGAATGGCAGCTCTTTCACGGATCTCGTCAATTAAGTCTAGATTTGCTCGGAGCTCTCTGGCATTTTGTTCTTCTTCGTAAGCCGTTAGACGAGGAGAAGGTATACCAACTTCTAGGGGGATCATAGCTTCGGACCCATAGGTGAGGTTGAACGGGGACTCTCCTGTGGGGGTCCGTTTTGTGGTGCGGTAGTTCCACAGCACGTTGGGGAGCTCGCCTCTATCCATTTTGAGAAGTAGTCGATAGCCACGACTAAGAATTTGAACTTGCCGGGAGCGGGTGGGAATGGCCCTAGTAAATCCATTCCCCACATTGCGAAGGAGATAGGACTTGATAGGAAAGTGAGCGGAGCTTGTGGGAGGCATCGGATGTCGGAGTACTTCTGACATGAGCTGCATTGCCGAACGTGTCGTTCGGTATCTCGTAGGAGAGTGGGCCAGAAATATCCGTAATTCAACACTTTGCGAGCTAAGGATCTGGACCCTAAATGCGCCCCGCCGATGCCCTCGTGAAGTTCTTGTAGGGCGTAGTCGGCCTGCTCGGAGGAGAGGCATCTCAGGTAAGGCCTGCCGTCTACCTGTGTGAAGGAGCATTTATATAGGATGCCTCCGATTAGTGTGTATCGCTCGGCTCGGGTTCTCACTCTTCGAGCTTCTTTAGGATCTTCGGGGAGGAGCCTGTCCCTTAAGAATTCGACGAGGGGATTTCATCCAGTTATCTTCAAGCAGGACAGGCAGCGACTCCATAGAGTCGGAAGTTTCATCCTCTATACTTGGCTTCAGGAGGACCTCTATCAAGACGGTCTGTTCGAGACCTTGGAGGGAGGAAGAGGCTAGCTTGGAGAGGGCATCGGCCTGGGCATTTTCTTCCCGGGAGATTCGTCGGATGAGGGCTTCTTCAAATAGTGCCATGAGGCTCCTGACCTTGGCCAAGTACTTAACTATCTGGTCATCACGTGCTTCATACTCGCCGAGGACCTGATTCACGACTAGCTGAGAGTCGCTAAAAATCCGGAGGCATTGCGCACCTGCATTATGAGCCATTCCCAGGCCGGCTATGAGTGCCTCGTATTCTGCTTCGTTGTTAGAGGCCTTGAAGTTGATTCGGAGGGAGTATTGGAGGATGAAGTCATCTGGGCCTGCCAGAATGACCCCGGCTCTGCTTCCCTCATTGCAGGAGGATCCATCCACATAAACCGACCAGACAGGTGGTCCCTTCATTGCTTGGCTGAACTCGGGGATAGTACTTTCAACTATGAATTCTGCTAAGGCGTGAGCCTTGATCGCGGTCCGAGGCTGATAAGTTATATCATGCTGGCTCAGCTCGATAGACCACTTCATAAGACGACCGGAGGTCTCCGGCTTGTGGAGCACTTGCTTCAGCGGTTGGTCGGTAAGAACGACCACCGAATGGGACTGAAAATATGGGCGAAACTTTCTCGCGGCCATCACCATGGCATAAGCCATCTTTTCTATCCTCGGGTAGCGGAGCTCGGCATCCCGAAGTACCTTGCTCACAAAGTAGATGGGCTTTTGAGCCCGGTCTTCTTCCCTTACGAAAACGGCGCTGAGGGTCTGCTCGGAGGCTGCCAGGTAGAGGTAGAGGGGTTCACCAGGAATGGGTTTGCTGAGGAGAGGAGGGTTGACGAGGTAAGCCTTGAGCTGGTCGAACGACTCCTGTTGTTGCTGATCCCATTCAAAACCTTTAGCCCCCCTGAGGGCCTTGAAGAAGGGGAGGCATTTCTCCCCGGACTTCGAGAGAAAACGTCCTATGGCGGCTAGGCGACCTGTTAGCCTCTGAACTTCCTTAACATTCTTGGGAGGAGCCCTGTCTAATATGGCCTTGATTTTCTCAGGGTTAGCTTCAATCCCTCGTTGGCTGACCATGAAGCCGAGGAACTTTCCTGATGAGACTCTGAATGCACACTTGTTCGGATTGAGTCTCATGTTGTGCTTTCTCAGAACATCGAACGCCTCCTGTAAGTCCGTCACATGATCGGCTCCTCGGATGCTTTTTACAAGCATGTCGTCAACATACACCTCCATATTCCGACCGATTTGAGCTTGGAAAACCATGTTGACGAGGTGTTGATATGTTGCGCCTGCATTCTTCAAACCAAAGGGTATTACCCTGTAGCAGTAGAGGCCCTGGTCGGTCACGAATGTGGTCTTCGGGATATCTGGGGGGAACATCCGGATCTGATTGTAGCCTGAGAAGGCGTCCATGAAGCTGAGGAGTTCATGACCCGAAGTGGCGTCAATCCGAGTGTCAATACTCTGAAGAGGGAAGGGATCCTTGGGGCAAGCCTTGTTGAGATCGGTAAAATCGATACAAATCCTCCAAGTCCCATTGGACTTCTTCACCATTACTACATTCGACAACCACTCGGGATAGTTCACCTCTTGTATGAACCGCGCCTTCAAGAGCTTGTCCACCTCCTCTTTTATAGCTAGCTGGCGCTCGGGGGTGAACTTGCGCCTCTTCTGTTAAACCGGTTTGGACCCCGGAGCAACGCTGAGGTGGTGGACCAAGAGCTCTTCGAAAATTCGGGCATGTTTGCAGCTGACCAAGCAAAGAGGTCTCGGTTCCTTCGGATGCACTGGACTATGTCTGAGCATAGGGCGGATGGGAGGGTCTTGCTAACAAAGAACTTTCGGGTTGGATCCTGCTCAGAGAAGAGCACTTCCTCCAATTCATCCACCGGCTCGGACGTCGGTCGGGCAACATCTTGGGGGATTTCCAGAGTTTCTAGGGAGAGGACTGGACCGAGGGTAGAGGTCATGTAGCACTTGCGGGCCGTTTCCTGATTGCCTTTTACTTCCCCTACTCCGGTCCGAGTGGGAAACTTCATCTTGAGGTGATAGGCGGAAGGGACGGCTTCAAGGGCAGCTAGGCCGGGCCGACCCAGAATAACGTTGTAAGCTGCAGGAACATATACGACCATGAAGTCCATCGACTCCGTTCGGTTAGTAGGAGTTTTGCCAGTGGTTACATCGAGGGTGATCACCCCTTCAATAGTCACTGGCACTCCCGTGAACCCATGGAGAGTTTAGCAGGCGGGCTTGAGTCTGACTCGGGAGAGTTTGAGGCCTTTAAAAGCGGCAAGGAAGAGGATGTTAACGAAGCTGCCATTGTCCACTAGGATCCTCTCCACTTTGAAGTTCGCCATATGGAGATTGATGATGAGTGCGTCACAATGGGGGGTGCGGACACCTTCAAGATCTTCGTCTGAGAACGTGACGGGCACTCCGAGGCCTTTGGGAGGAGGAGTGGTGCGAACCGAATTGACTTTCCTAATGAATGCCTTTCGAGAGGAGTTTGAGGAGCCCCCCATTGGGCCCCCATGAATGAGGTGTAGGACACGCTCCTCTTCGAAGTCGGGCATTTCATCGCGTTTCGGACGCTTGTTAGCCCCCCGAGGCGGGGGAGGAAGTTCGGCTCGGTCCTTTCTCACGAACCTAGTCAGCTGCCCCCTCTGGATGAGGGCTTCTATCTCATTCTTCAAGGCCCGACAATCATTGGTGTCGTGCCCATGGTCCCGGTGATAACGACACCACTTCTCTTTATCCCTCTTCTTGGCGGGCGTGTTCATCCTCGGAGCAGGAGGTATGTTCCCTTCCTTTTCAACTTCCATTAGAATGGTGGAGACATTGGTGGTGAGAGGAGTAAATTTCTCGAATCTGGGGGGAGGTCGGCGCTGGCCGCCATTATCCTTCTAGAGCTTCTTGGCTCCTTCCTCTTCTGTTCCCTTTCTCTTAGACCCGGAGGAAGACCCTTCCAAGTTGGGGCGGTGTTCAGCTTCTTCGGTGCGAATATACTTTTCGCTCCGGAGGAGGAGGTCTGAGAAGTTCTGTGGGGGTTTCTTGGCAAGGGAGGAGCGGAGGCTAGAGTTGAGGACATTGGACTGAAATGCTGCTGCAGCGACCGATTGGTCGAGGGATGCTATGGATAGGTGCATTCGCGTGTCGAGGGTCGGCTGGCCTATTGACGGGATGTACTAGTGTATCTGCATGTCGAGGGTCTCGTAAAGCTATTCATGGGGTACACATGAGGGAGTTGATTTCTTCGTGGGGGTCAGAACTATTCTTACCTGATGCTTGCGCGTCGAGGGTTGTGATGCCTATTCGCAGAGTATTTTGGATCTGTTTCTATCACAGTAGTAGGATTAGCTGCATAATGAGGGATTGAACCCTATAAAGTGAAGAACGTTAAGGGCTTGCACCAAACCTATGTAGTATGGAATGCATAGAATCTGACAAGTATGCATTAGAGATTCATCATATTGCATTTGTGTTTTCTTTATTTGGTTTTATGCATATGTTCTCTGTTTTCCTACACTTGACCCTTAGTCTAGTTTCACTCAATGTTTTCGTGTTTTATTTATCGTTATTTCATTTTCCATTCGTTATTACTGTTGGTATGTGTTGATTATGACTTTATTCTTTATGTTTTATTTACATTATATTTCTTTTGATGTCATTCACACCGTTATGGCTGACCCTGTAGTTTTGCGGGTTAGGGTTATCTCTAGCCTCATGTTTTACAGGGAGTTACCTATATCTTGGAATTTGAATGCATGTGGTAGAAAGATAATATGACTTATGTAAATTATAAAAGAATGTGTTGTAAAAGAAAAAAAATTGTAATTCAAGGTATTTAATTTTCCGCTGTGCTTTGTATACAATTGATGTAATAAAAAGTTTTAGTTTTTCCTGTATTTGGTTGCTATGTTTATGATTACATTGAAGTTGATTCTGAAAAATTGTGCCACATATTTCTAATTTTATTTATTTGAAATTCGGGGCGCTACAATGCATGTTAGATTTTCATGTGTAATCTAGAGTTTTTTGGTAGATAAAATTAAGAAATTGATGCATGTTAGATGAATATTACAATTGATTACCATGCATTCAAATTATAAATTTTCATCAGAGTATTTTTGTGATAATGTCATGTGTATTGATGTATAATAGCATACCATGATAGGATCATATATGTAGAGTGTATATGAATATAAATTTGCTAAATTGTGCCTAGATATCATGTGAAATTATGTGTAGATTATAAGTAGATGGTGGATGTGAGAATTTTTTGCAATTTCATAACAATTACTAGAAATATTTATGCTAGTTTTTGTAAAGATATGAATATTCGTTGCCAAATTGATTAATAAATCATATGAGTATAAGAGTTCTTAAATTTCTCATTTAAGTTGATTTGTGTATAACTTCATGTTATAATATATTAAATTAGAGAAAAAATCGTCTCTGAAAATTTAGAAGTATAATATATGAGCAATAACTATGAGGAAAATGATAAAAATCAAAATATATGAATAAAGTAAAACTATAGGGAAGCAGATAGCTAGATTTAAAAGATTTCATATTCATATATAGTCAGAGAGTGAGTTGGACTCAGTGGTTGGCACGCTGTGTTGGGTGCGGCTTGGTCTCGGGTTCGAGTCCATGAAGGGGCTTTTATTTTTCTTCACAACTAAGATAAACTATCAAACAGTGAAAAGAAAATATATAAGAAATCGTCTAGGTAGAGTTTCACAAACCGAGAATGGCTTCTCTGTTAGTGGGTTGCGGTTGGGGCTTGCTGGCCTTGGGTTTAACCCCGGGTGTAGACTTTTAATATATTTTTGGGTTTAATTAACTTTTGGGCTCTTTTAAAAAATTGTAAAACAATTCTAGTATATTTTGAAATCATCCTATACAATCCTAAGATGTATTTTGGAGACTTTAATGTACATTACACATTAGATACTGTGAATAGATTAAATGTAAAATGTGTAAATTTGGTTTAGTAAAAACTACATTGGAAATTGTATTATTTTTAAGAAGCAAAGTTGAGATATTTTTATTTTAAATTCGACATGTTCAAAGATGGGATGCGACAGAGTATTCTAGATTCTTAAATTTGCATGAAAACGAGTTTAATTTGAACTCATGAAAAATGTTAGAATATGTGGAGAATTATACGTATGATAATTGTAAGGCTTTTGCTGAGTTGGTATGTATCGAGATGTTTGTTATAAAAGATAAGAAATCGTTGTTTGCTTGGTGATCGATAAATCAAAAGAGAATGAATAAGGAAACTGAAATGAATTTTATGAATGAGAAAGTGATTATAAAAGAGGTTAAGATTAACCTAGAAGATCTCTATGTTGAGATGGATGGTTTCTAGGAGCTGAGTGAGGCTCGTAATGTCCGGCAATTTTGATAAATAAAATTTTGAAAGGGTTAATATGGACCTGAAATGTTGTTGAGTAAGTTAAGTCCGGCAGGGCAAGCTAGTTCTAGAGTTTGATAACTAAAATTGAATTAAGGACACACTAGAAAGGAAGATGTAATAAAACATGGGCAAACATAAGTGGGGTGTTTCTATATAGTCGGGCGGTGGATTCCGGGATTGTGGTTGCTTGCGGAGTGAGACAAGCCATAATTAAATCCGGGATTATGACTGATCGGGGAGTGGATTACGAAATCATGAATAGTCGGGCAGATAGGAGGCAGATCTCCAACATATTCTGGGGCTAGAGCGGCACTTGCGGGATGTTCGCACGACGAGGATTTTATATAGTCGAGCGGTGGATTCCGGGACTGGAATCCGTACTCGTGGAATGTCTAAACCTTGCTTTTCTTACCGTAGTAGGATTTTCATGGTGAGAGATTTAATCCTATATGGTGGAATATTTCCCTCGGACCTATGTAGTATGGGATGCATAGAATTCGAACAAATATGCATTATTGTCATCGTAGTGTGAAGGTCTGCATTAGGCATTAGGTTCATATCATATACTGACATATTTAGGATAGTCACTTTCACACTTTGTTCGCATTCAAGTTTGTATTTACTAAAGTAAAACAATCGTTGTATTATAGCACTGTGTCAGTTGTATGCAACTGACATGCCCACAGTTCTCAAGTACTGGACTTGGATTAGCGAAAGACGTAAAGATGAGTTGATGTTGATGGTTTCTGCCATATTAAAGTTATGGAATGTTAGAGTTGTATACTTTATGTAACTGCCGTTGTTTATTGTAACAAATAATGTATAATGAAAAGTTTTAAATTCCTTGTAAATTTGTACGAAGTTGAAGAAAAATATCCTGTTATGCTACGAATTACATATGTTTGAAATTCGGGGCGTTACAGAAGATCTGGCTCATACTGCTGTTGTTTGTCGCTGTCGGTAGACTGCCCAAAGTCACTACAACAAAATTGGGCTACTACGGCGATTCTATCCCAACATTTGGTAGAAACGCTAAAGGTAGAACCCTAGTATTAAAATAAATAAAAAAACCAAAATGCCCCCTCTTACTCCGGTGATTTATAAAAATGTCGAGGTAGGTAGGGGCCATACCGGCATTTTATATAAAAAAACGATGGTATGGAAGAAGTAAAACACTTGAAAACAATTCTAAAATTTCATATCCCCTACCCACAAATTTTCATTTCCCCTCCCCAATACTTTTGTGCGCTCTCTCTCTCTCTTTCTCTTTCTCTCTCTCCAACTCACGAAACCAAACCCCAGTCGCCGTCGCACCCCGCCATCGTCGACCCCCGCCCAGCGTCATCGTGACCCCCGTGCGCCCCCCCCCCCCCCCACTTCACCATGCCCTGACCATGCTAGTCCCCACGTCTCTCTCTCATAAACCTTAACCTCAACCACCATGCCCACATGTCGTCGTCGTCGTTTCCCCTCCATCACTTCGATTATCATCATCTTCCTCCCTCTCTCAAACCCTACGTATGAATTTGAGAATTTGAAAATATGTTAATTTGTGAATTTGAGAATTTGGGATTGTAAGAAGAATAATTAGGGTTTGTGGAATTGAGGGAAATTATGGTTTGTTTGATTGTGGGAAAAAAATTAGGAGAGAAGAATAATTAAGGTTTGTGAATGTTATGATTATGATGTATTAATAGGTAGGTTAACTATCTTTTCGAATTTAAACAAGCATGTATTATTTGCGCAATGTTATTGAGGAAACATGTCAACTTGTAACTTGATTTGCGTAGATGGGAGAGGCTTCCTCGAGCTCCGAAAATATTTTGGTATTTTTATAGGTAAAACTAATTAATTTGCTTTGAGCCAGAGGAACCAAAAAACTCCAATCATTTGCCTCATACATTAGGAATGCAGTCCATGGCTGTAAGCATAAATTGATCTGTTGATGGGTATTTCTGTATTAAGTAAACTAACAGTTAGAGAGGGAAAGGGTAGTTCATTCCACTATTAGGGGTTGTAAAAAGAGTTTGACTATATTATGAATTTGTGAATCATTAAATCAGTTTTTGTGTATTCACCAAGTCTCATGTTTTTCATGATGAATACCAAAAGTTCCATCACTTGTTTAAATGTTTCTTTTTGACAGATATTTCACAAGGGAATGCCTCCAAAAGCAATTGATCTTGCATTACGACTTCTCTCGTATTCGCCAAGTTTTCACTGCAGTGCAGTAAGTTCTTGCCCTAATTCTTAATTAGTTCATGCCCTATTTTATATTTGTTGAGAGATGATATGCATAGGAGTTTTCACAAAGTTGATGCAAGTTTAGGATGAACATCTTGTGTGGCAGAACTTAAAGGATTTGTCATAAATTAGTAGTATATTTATCTAGCTGAAGGACAAGTTGGGGGGGGGGGGGGGGGGGATAAGAACAAAAGTTCAGGTTTCTTATGCTGGAGAGCAAGTAATTAGGTTTATCATTGTCAATATTGGTGAAAATTGATTTTAGAATATTAACTCATTCTGATTTATATGTCTTGTGTCAATGGAGATGCAGATTCTGTAATTCCAGTTACTGTTGTGCGGAATACAAATCAAACCAACAATCAAACCAACGCGGAAACAAAGAGAGAACCAGTGAGAGAAAAACAGAAAAGCAAGCAACACAAGAACACAAGATTTACGTGGTTCGGCAAAACGATGCCTACATCCACAAGGGGCGGTTGGGGTTGCTTTACTATGATCTCCAATGGCAAACAAAGCCTTTACAAGAGATGACGGCTGCAAAATCCGAATTAGGTGTTACAATTTACAAAACCCTAACGGGTGTATTTATAGGGAAACTATTGGGCCTTTCGAATTGGGCCGAATCTGGATCCAAAACCCGCCGACAGTCGACTGGTCCAATTACCAGTCGACTGATTCCTTCGGGACGGTCGACTGACTCCCACATACAGTCGACTGCTGCTGCTGTATACTCAGTCTTCGAAAACTCCTCTCTGGACAGTCGACTGCTCCTCCATCCAGTCGACTGAAACTCTGAAACTTTCGAACACTGCAGATACCAAATACCAGAATCGAGCCATTATCCTACAATCTCCACCTTGGCGAGATCTTCCAAGTCAAGTATCCAACAATCTCCACCTTGGTGAAATCTTCCAAGTAGCCCAAGCAATCTCCACAAATACTTCAAAACAACTGCTCATCACCAAATGTAACAAACGAACCCAAACTCCACCTTATATCACATACTAAACAAACCAATAACAAAGTACTATCCCAACTGCCCATGCCAAATTATCAAACATGCAAAATATTAGCCAGGTTCATGCAATGCTTGAACTTGGCTGCCCCAACAACTTTGGTCAACATATCCGCAGGATTATCAGCTGTTCCAATCTTCACCAAATGAATATCACCATCCTTTATCAAATCACGCACAAAATGATAACGAACATCAATATGTTTGGTCCTCGAATGATGAACTTGGTTCTTCGCTAAATGAATAGCACTCTGACTGTCACAGTGTACCTCTACCCTCTCCCGATGAATTCCCAAGCTCTTCAAAAGTCCATGTATCCAAATGGCTTCCTTCATGGCCTCAGCAACCGCCATGTATTCAGCCTCAGTAGTAGACAACGCTACAGTGGACTGCAAATTTGACCTCCAACTTATAGGTGCCCTAGCCATAGTAAACAAATAGCCTGTAGTAGACCGCCTCTTATCTAGATCACCTGCATAGTCAGAATCAACATATCCAACCAATAACCTGCTAATATTGTCATCCCTTTCAAATTTCAAACCCACATCTGTGGTGCCACTTATGTACCTCAAAATCCATTTAGCCGCTTGCCAATGCTCTTTGCCTGGATCATGCATATATCGACTAACCATACTCACCGCCTGAGAGATGTCTGGTCGAGTACAAACCATAGCATACATCAAACTGCCAACCACACTAGTGTAAGGTACATTCGCCATATACTGTCTATCTTCATCTGTACTTGGAGACTGAGAAGCACTAATTCTGAAATGACTGGCTAAGGGTGTGCTAACTGGTTTAGTTTTCTCATCTATACCGAACCGTTTCAGCACCTTCAAAAGATATTGCTTCTGTGTCAAACTCACTACGCCCTTTGCTCTGTCTCTAGCTATCTCCATCCCAAGTATCTTCTTGGCTTCACCAAGATCTTTCATCTCGAATTCAGAACTCAACTGATTCTTCAAATTTTGAATCTCCTTAGCATTTTTAGAGGCAATCAACATGTCATCCACATATAATAACAGATATATGAAAGAACCATCCTGCAATTTCCTGAAGTAGACACAATGATCAAACTCACTTCTGGAATATCTCTGCACCTTCATAAACTGGTCAAACCTCAAATACCACTGCCTTGGAGATTGCTTCAACCCATAGAGAGACTTCTTCAACCTGCAAACACAATTTTCCTTCCCAGCAATTTTGAACCCATCTGGCTGCGACATATAAATTTCTTCATCTAGATTCCCATGTAAGAACGCAGTCTTCACATCCATCTGTGTCAATTCAAGATCAAACTGTGCTACCAAAGCTAACAAAATCCGAATAGAAGGATGCTTCACAATCGGAGAGAACACTTCATTATAGTCAATTCCTTCCTTTTGAGCATACCCCTTTGCAACTAGTCTAGCCTTGAACCGAACACTGCCTTTTGGACCTTCTTTCTTCGTATACACCCACTTGCAACCAATTGCTTTCTTCCCCTTTGGTAGTTGCACTAGATCCCAAGTCTTATTCTTATGAAGAGAGTTTATCTCTTCATCCATAGCAACTTTCCAATCTGCATTTTCTGAACTTCTAGTGGCTTCTTTGAAGTTGGAGGGAACTTCATCATCCACAATGGGAAGAGCAAATGCAACTGTATCTGTAAAACGAGACGGTCGTTTGATATCTCTTCTTTGCCTTCTTACTGCAATTGATTCTTCCTGCTGGATAGGAACTTCTTCATCATTCTCAGTATCAACCACATCATCTTCATCTTGGACAGGTACAGGATTTTCAACTGACAACTTTTCTAACTCCACCTGTTGGAGAACTCTCCTACCAGTCGACTGGTTATTGCCAACAGTCGACTGTCCCGAGCTCCCACTCTTCTGCTGTTCTAGACCACCAGTCGACTGCTCCTGTACATCAGTCGACTGTCCCGAGATTCTGCTACTCACCTGTTGGAGAACTGTCCCACTCTTCTGCTGCTCACCAGTCGACTGTCCCATACCACCAGTCGACTGTCCCGAGCTAATCATGCTGGTCTCATCAAAAGTCACATCCCTGCTGATTACTAACTTCTTCTGTTCTGGACACCACAACCTGTAACCTTTGACACCAGTACTAAAACCAACAAATATAGCCTTTTTGGCTCTTGCATCAAGTTTAGTTTCAGTTACATGAAAATAAGCAGGACAACCAAATATATGCAAAAAACTATAATCAGATGCAGGTTTACCACTCCATACCTCAATAGGCGTCTTGCCTTCAAGTGCTGCTGATGGTAAACGGTTGACAATGTGGCTTGCATATATAACAGCTTCTGCCCAAAAATGTCTTCTTCAATCCAGACTGTGCTAACATACATCTCACCTTCTCAAGTAAGGTTCTGTTCATCCTTTCTGCAACCCCATTTTACTGTGGAGTCTTCCTAACTGTGAAGTGCCTCTGGATCCCTTCATCTTCACACAATTTCAGAAACGGATCGTTCTTGTATTCCCCTCCATTATCTGACCTCAGAACCTTAATCTTCCTACCAGTCTGATTTTCAACTTTCTTCTTCCAACTTGTGAACAATGTCAAAACTTCATCTTTGTGCTTCATGGTATATACCCAAACTCGTCTGGAGTAATCATCAACAAAAGTAACAAACCAGTGTCTACCACTCATAGAAGGTGTCTGAGTAGGGCCCCAAACATCTGTGTGCACATAATCGAGGATACCCTTTGTCTGATGTACAGCTGTACCAAATTTCACCCTAGTCTGCTTACCCAAAACACAATGTTCACAAAATTCCAACTTGCACCCTTTAGCATCCTTAAGCAACCCTTGCTTCACAAGCCCCTGCAAGGCCTTTTCTCCTGTATGCCCGAGTCGCATATGCCACAACCTGGTAGAGTCGGGAACAACCTGTTTAGGCTTCTCAGTTACACTGGCAGCCTGACCCAAATATGTTTTTCCCTGCAAGAAAAACAAGTTCCTCTTTCTTTGCCCTTTCATCACCACGAGTGATCCGCTAGTCACCTTCAGAATGCCACCTTCACTAGCAAATTTCAATCCACTGGCCTCCAAAGCACCAAGTGAAATCAAATTCTTCTTCAAATCTGGAACGTACCATACATCTGAAAGCTCCCTAATAAGACCATCGTGCATTAGCAATTCAATCTTCCCGATTCCTACCTTCTTACAAGGTGCATCATTTCCCATCAAAACTACACCACCATCCATATACTCCAAAGAAGTAAACCACTCCTTTTTCCAAGACATATGATAGGAGGCTGCTGTATCAAGAAACCATACTTCTTGATAAAGTGAGGGACTAGAAGCCAGTGCAAAAGAAAAATCCTCGCCACTTTCTAAATTATCAACAGTCACATTTGCAGTCGAATTTCCCTTATTTCGTAGCTTTGGACAATCCTTTTTCCAATGCCCCCTTTCATGACAGAAAGCACATTCATCTTTGGCCGGTATTTTCCTGTCCTTCGAAACTCCTCTCGATTTGGAACGAGATTTATTTCCCTTTTTCCCAGATTTGGACTCAGATCTGGTCTCAGTCCTGCCCCTTACAATCAAAGCTTCAGAAGTTTCTCTATCAACCATTTTATCCCTTCTCCTAGTTTCATTATTCAACAAAGCATTTGCAACATCTTCATATTTCACAGTATCTTTTCCATATAATAAAGTAGTTGCTAAATGATCATAACTTTCAGGTAATGAATTCAACAGAATTAGGGCTTTATCCTCATCCTTAATTTGCTCATCTAAATTTAACAAATCAGCTAATAATTTATTAAATGATTCAACATGAGCATTCATAGACATACCTTCCGTATAGGTGAAGCGAAAAAGTCTCTTCTTCAAATACAGCCGATTCTCCAAACTTTTCCTCATGTATTTGTCTTCGAGTTTCTTCCACAAAACCGCAGCAACGGTATCCCTCATCAAATCATACTTCTGAGCCTTCTCAATAAAGAGCCGAATAGTCCCACACGCAACTCGATTCAACTTCTTCCAATCTGCTTCGGACATATCCTTAGGTTTTTCTACCTCCAAAGCAACATCTTGTTCTTGTTGAACAAGAACATCCAACACCTCACATTGCCACATCCCTGAAATTGTTTGTCCCATCAAATTTTTCAACTTCAAATTTTGCGTTGTGAATCGTTGTTCTTGACGAACTTGATCCCACAACATCCTTGGTTGCATCTGCATCACCCGCCATCTCCCTCTAGGTCGAACCAACAGCTCTGATACCACTTGTTGTGCGGAATACAAATCAAACCAACAATCAAACCAACGCGGAAACAAAGAGAGAACCAGCGAGAGAAAAACAGAAAAGCAAGCAACACAAGAACACAAGATTTACGTGGTTCGGCAAAATGATGCCTACATCCACAAGGGGCGGTTGGGGTTGCTTTACTATGATCTCCAATGGGCAAACAAAGCCTTTACAAGAGATGACGGCTGCAAAATCCGAATTAGGTGTTACAATTTACAAAACCCTAACAGGTGTATTTATAGGGAAACTATTGGGCCTTTCGAATTGGGCCGAATCTGGATCCAAAACCCGCCGACAGTCGACTGGTCCAATTACCAGTCGACTGATTCCTTCGGGACGATCGACTGACTCCCACATACAGTCGACTGCTGCTGCTGTATACTCAGTCTTCGAAAACTCCTCTCTGGACAGTCGACTGCTCCTCCATCCAGTCGACTGAAACTCTGAAACTTTCGAACACTGCAGATACCAAATACCAGAATCGAGCCATTATCCTACAGTTACATCCGCTTGGTACAATTTTGATGACCTCAAACTTCCCACAGTGACTCCATGGCTTGATTGGTATGACAACGGTCATGTATGATCATTAAATGACCCTTTCATCACCAAAACAATAATAATTGGTTTTAGTTGTTTTATATTTCCTTAAAAAACATATAAAAGTTATACTCTAGTAACTCTTCTTTTCCTTTCTAATTAATTTTCTTGTGTCCTTAGGTTTTCAATTGTAAATAAAATTACATGAAAGAAATGTTACTTAGTAGTTGGGTAGGGGTATTTAATCATAAGGTTAGAATTTAGAGGTAAAAGAGTTTTCATTTACATGGATGACTATGATTTAAGGAAAGCAAAAAAAGTTATATGCAACTATGATTTAAGGAAAGCAACAAAGTCATATGACACAGTTCGCTCATCTTGGAGTTATAAATGGAGTTTATTGGCCTAAAACCAATAAAAAACCCATCCTAGTTACATTTTGTGAGAGTGATGCTCAAACAAAATTGATAATATGCTGTGAACAGGTTGCAGGTTAGACCCAAGTTTACAAAGGACTCACATTTGTTACAGTGAGGCAGGACATGAGGTTCCTCTGCATCGACCCAATCATGCAATTATGCTCTTCAAGTCATTCTTATCGGGTAGTCCAATGCCTACTCTCTCACAGGTTGAAGATTTTTAAGCTTACAAGATAAAACATTTTTTTGGTCTAGTTAGTTTTTCTATATATTTTGAGAAGTTCTATAAGTATGGTCATCCTTAATCATTGTCAGTTAGTTCAACAGCCACAATTTCCATATGTATGAACCTTTGTGAAGTATGTAATGGTGGAGGATATTATTAGTTAGTATATGTTCGATTGTGAAGTATGAAACCGTTAGGGGTGGTATACCGTACCGTACCGTACAAAAATTACTCTACCGTCTACCGTACCGGAGTACTTGGTACACAAATTTCTCTACCATTACCGTACCAATATTTTGGTACTACCGAGTTCGGTAATACCGAAATATCGGTATGGTAATGGTAGTACCGTGGTAGTACCGGACATCAAGAACCCTAGGTATGTTCAATCTAGTTTTGTTGTTAGTCCCTTCTTGCTGTCACCGAGAACTGGGAGAATGTCATTGAATACTTTCATTAATGAATGTAGCTACTAACAGACTTGCATTAACTACCAAATATTGATTTCTATTGAAGGTCAAATAGACTAGTCTCTCAACTCTCCCAAAGGTCTTCTCATTGAATGGTAACCTCAGTTCCTTTAAAATTGAAATATAATTTGTAATTCCTAGGTTACCTTATTACCTCAATTCTTTCCAAAACAGATGTGGTTACAAATTAAAACATTGATACTGATAAGAAACTAGAACAAAAATTAACTAAAAAAGGGGACGATAAGAATCAAAATCAATACCAAAAAGTGAACGAGGAGCGATCAGTCGTTCAGTCGAGCGATTAGTCGATGCGTCGGACGTCGTGTGTGAGCCTTAGGTTCAAAGCTAAAAATAACTAAAAAAGGGGAAGAGGAAGATCTGTTCGGTGCGTCGGTGATTGGGTAATTACTAATTACTAATTTGATATCTGATTGAATTCACAATGAAGAGTTTGGAGAAGAGTAGCCGACTAGGGTAGAAAAAAATGAAAGAAAGACTGGGTTGGGCCTGAAACTTTACTGGGCCTGGGTTTTAAAATAAAAATATTAGATTAAATGTATATTAAATAGATTCGGTACGGTACGGTATACCAATGGTATAAATATTTTGTACCAGTACCGTACCATAAAAAATTGGTATTGTACAATACCGAAAATTTGGTATAGTATTACCAAGTTTTGGTATTTTTTGGTATGGTAATGGTATGGTACGGTATGGTACGGTATGGTACGGTAATATGGTATTTTTTGACACCCCTAGAAACCGTGGCTGTAGTATATGTTTGATTGTAAGCGTGACAGCAGTTTTAAAGAGTATGGTTGTTGTTATCTTTCTTTCTTTATATATTTTGCTTTCAGAATTTAAAAAATATATATCTACCCCCGCTATTTAAAAAGCACCGGGGTAGATTTTATCCAAAATTTTAAAACGCTACGCTGGCATTTTAAAAATGTCTGAATAGGTGTTGTAAGAAAAAATAAGCCAAATGAATATAACCCTACAACAACATTTTGAAAACACCAAGGCAGGTTTTCATCTATACGGGTGTTTTAAAAAAACACTGGTATAATGCCCGCTTCTCCGGCGTTTATACCAGCATTTTAAAAAAAGCTGGTAGGGGCTTCTACGGCGTTTGTAACGCCGGTGTATCAAAAAAACACCTAGTCAAGTGCTTTGCATTGTAGTGAGTGGCAATCAACTGCTTTGATGTTGATGTCGAGAGCAAACATAGAGCACTCGACTAGGTTGTGGTCAATTGCTATAGCAATCGACTGTCATCTCCCCACACTCCAAAAATAGCAACTCCATTTGCCTCCTTTCGTCGCTTCTAAAATCTTCTCCCTTTGCTCCTTTCTTTTCCGATCGAACATAGTATGTTAGACATAAACCCTAACAAGAGGCACTAAAGTAAATGTTAGATTTTCCCAAATTGACTCATTATCTTGACTATTCCCATAGCAGGTCAAGATCTTCTTTACTATTGAGGATCATTTGTTGAGAGGCCTCGCCAAAAAGAAATAATTTACATGCACACATCAAGTGATTAAGATTGGAGGCATATCTATTCGCTTTCAAACCCATGTAGTTTCCCAAGGAAATTAACCTCCTTATTAATAAGAGCAGCAAGGCCTTCCCAAACAAGACTAAAAAAGATAGGGTGATAGAAGACATCCCTTGCATTGCGTTCACTGGGACGGTGGCATGTTTGACTGAGCGATTGAACTTATCACCTAACCAAAGCGCTTCACAATTTCTGATAAAAAATTCCCCTCTATGCAATCATATAAGCCTTTGCCAGGTCAACTATAAATTTTATAGCTTCTTTTGGAGGTATGTATATGATATGATGGTCTCAGCACTTAGGATGCAGCTAGCTGATTATATAGATGCGCATTGCAGCTGTACATATTGTTGTATAAACTGTATATATAAGAGCATCCACTGTCGTTGGCTAAAAACTCAAAAATTAGAAATCGATTTAGAAATATACCTCACAGTCGTTTGCTAAAAATCTATAATTTAGGATAGAAATGAACAATAGTTTACTAAACTTAGCAGTGCCTTTAGACAATTGCTAAATATAGGAGACGGACGAGGTTCATCCGTTTGACGAAAGGGACGGATGAAGATATGCCATCTACTTAAATAAAAATTAAAAAAAAATGAGAGACGGATGAAGATCTTCCGTCTCTCGTCAAAAACAAATTTAAAAAAAAAAAATCACTGAAAACACGACAGACGGATGAAGGTGTTTCGTCTGGTGTGTTTTTTTTAATTTTTAATTTTTTTTTAAAAAAAATCGAAAAACTCCCAGACGGATGATGTTCATCCGTTTGGTTTGTTTTTTTGATTTTTTTGATTTTTTGATTATTTTAACAAACTAAAAAAATTAATAATAATAATAAAAACAAAAAACACGCAGATGGATGAACATCATCCGTTTGGTGTGTTTTTGACTTTTTTGGTTTTTTTTATTTTTTTTCTTTCGTTTACTGAATACCAAAATAAAAAAAAGGAATATGATCTTCCGTTGCTTCTATTTTTAGACTTGGACGACTGCAGCGTGGTCCTTCTATTGCTATTTCTAAATGCTATATATAGCAATGGACATAGAAAACGATAGTGGATGCTCTATTGGAGTACACCTATAACTAAAAGCAAGAACAGTTCAGAAAGAGAAGGAAACCGTTAGCAACTAATCCTACCAACTTAATTGGTGTGCCATTCAATGATTCAATCCCATACCAACATTGGGAGATACTGTTGGGCTTATGTTTTTACATACTAGTTCGATGTGAAGAGAAGTTGATGATGGGAGAAGATGTTTGAAGTGATCGTAGAGGTAAAAGGGAGACAACAATGAGCAGTAAAGTAGCAAGCAGAGACAACAATGAGAAGTCGACTGCTCTGGGGGTGGATTTGGATCCACTGTAGTCGACTGCATCAGTAGCAACGAATTGGTTCTTATTTTGGAATTCGATTGAAGCCCAACTTCTTCTACAAGCACAATTGTACGACTATCTCTTCAGGAATATCAAACGGCTATTCACTACAAAATAAATGGTCTATCCCTGCACTTTTTTTCCGGCGTTTAAGCAAAACGCCGCGATAGATCCCTGCAAAAATCCAAAAGGTCTACCGTGACATTTTACAACGGCATTTTGGGAAAACGCCAAAATAACTATTAGCTATTCCCACGTTTTTCATAGAAACGCCAGGATAAAGTCTGTCCAAATCATCCGGCCTAAATCTCTCAAAAATCCCTCTAACCCCGAATCTCTCAGGGTGTGTTTGGTAACGTTTTTTGGAAATATTTTGAGAAATATTTTGTCTCAAAACGCATTTGGTTATACTTTCCAAACGGCATCTTTTCTCAAAAGATGCTTTGAGCTGTTTTCCCCTTTTGTTACTATCCCCTTCTTTCATCCCCATCTTACTGTCGAACAAAAAAAACCCTATCACCATCTTCTCCTCTCTCGTCACTCCCAGGTCGTCACCTCTCTTCGCCACCCTTCCTCTATCGTTGCTTTCCCCCTTCCTCTTTCTACGCTGACGAGGTTAGATCAAGAGATCTATTAAGCCCCTCGCCAGATCTGGAAAACCCTAACGCCCTTCTTTCACCCCTTCTCACCCCAAGCGATCATTCGTTGCTCTCTTCGGGCCCCTCCTCACCCCGCACGGAGCTCGATTCATGGTCTGCGAGACCAGATCTGCTTTTGCTAGAAGGTGTCTTCGAAATCGTAGCGCACGAATTCGACGCCGGTCGAGGGAATCCGTCGGAGACAACTTCTTCAGGTTTGGTAAGCAGCAATCCAGGGTATGTTTCACATCTATGCCCAATTTTTTGATACTGTTATGGTATTTGGTCTATATTTCCACACTTGCTTCATAAAAAATTCCTTTTTAGGGTTAATTTAACGCACGTAGTGAAGAATTGAGGGTCAGAAATTGTTATTTTTTTTGGGTTTGCTGTGATTTCGAAATCTTGAGTACTGATCTATTTATGGAGATTTTGAATACTGATTTGGAGATCTTGAGTACTGATCTTGAGTACTGGTTTGTTTATGGATAGTACACATCATCTACAATTTCTATAGTAACCTCAAATTAACACTGTTCATTGTTAATGCTCACCAATTAATGACTGTTATTTAATACTGATCGTTAAGGGAAAGGAGATTGAGATGGAGAGTGATCTTGGGCTTTGACCAGCAATTAATGTGCGTACATTTATTGAGTTGATGGAGGCCGAGGTTGATCGGAATAGTTTGAAAAGTGCAAAATTCGATGCAAGACAATGGACTCAATTGATGACTTTATTGAACCAACAATGTCATCGTTCATACACTCTTAAACAAATAAAAGATAAATATGGACGACTTAAGATGCAGTGGAAAGCTTTTCACGATTTGAAGAATCAAAGCGGTATAGGTTGGGATGAAGAGAATCAGACAGTGACTTGCGATCCCGAAGTTTGGCAGTCATATGTCAAGGTTCTCATCTGAATTTTTTTTTTAATGCTAATGTGGGATTATGATCGTAATATACTTTTCATTGACTTTTATAGTTGTAAACTAACAACACAATAACTTATAAATAGGCACACCCTAAAGCTGCCGAATTCAAATCGAAAGGTTTGACCAACTATGATGTGTTGACTAAAATTTTTGCTGATTCTACCGCCGAGGGTCTGCTATCTAGGGCTTCATCCCAAAGGGTGTATGACCTCGATGAGGAACAAAGGGTCATGTTTGAGTTCACCCACCCCACTCCCCCCAATGCACCACATGTAAATTTGGATGATGATGATGATTACGAACCAATATTTACGGGGTCGGGGTCTCATAAGAGACGCTCTAGTGGTGGGTCCAGTGGCCGAGCAACAAAAAACTCAAGGATGGATGTTGCTGTTCATGCCAACGCTGAAAAGTCAATTGCTAAAGCTGAATATTATAAGAAGAAGGCCAGCATGGTTGACCGCTCCGTCCCAGATGATCAGTCGTCCATTGACAATGCCATGTTAATACTAAATGGTTTGGATGGGCTTGAAGAACCTATGATCGATTTGGCACTGGAGAACATAATTCATGACCCAAATTGGCGTAGAACCTTTGTTCTAATGAAACCAGAGTGGATAGTAGGGTGGTTACGCAGACTTGCGAACAAATAATTCTAATTTTTTAAATTCGATTAAAATTCATTATGTATTATTTAAATGTAGCAATTTATTGACATATGTCTGTATTAATAGTTGGGTGATTATATGTAATGGCACGATGAGTTCGCTTTGCTAATATATCGGTTTTAGTTTCATCTGAACTTTTTTCCCTACATTCTGTTTGTTATGCTTGCTTATGTTTCAATTCTATGGGTTGCTGTTATTATCTATATGACATCCATTATGGTCGTAGAGTATTTAAAATTAGAAGTATTCTTTATGCAAATGTAATCTGATTGTTACAGTGTTCTGTACTACTGCACTTGCTACCATACTGATGGACTCTTCAAGTAACACGTCGTCAAGTTCTGATGAATCCGATCTTGAGGACTTGTTCTTTCTTCAAGAGATGGAACAGTTTTATAATAATAAAAGTCCCATTTCCACGTCCAAACTATCAGGTCGTGAATACCTACAAGAACTCTTAGACGGTCCAGATGCCAAATTCTTTTGGGTGTTTCGCATGAATAAGGACTGTTTTATGGCTTTGTGCCAATTTATAATAAATGGCAACTACCTTCAGGAAACGCCCGAGCAAATACAAAGAAGGCGTATATCTCATCATGAAAGTGTTGCTATTTTTTTGTTCATTGTCGCTCATAGTAATAGGATGAGGCTTGCCTGTGGTCGGTTTGATCATTCGTTGGAAACAATTGATAGACATTTCACCGATGTGTTGAAAGGTTTGGTAAGAGCATCAGCTCTTCTTATTAAACACCCTAGACCCGGAACATGTACATGATAAGATCAGGGGTTCCCCAGATTTCTATCCATGGTTTAAGGTAATTTGTGCATTTCATATTTAAAACCGTTTATTCTAATGCTTCAAATGTGTTCAATAAATTAGTAGCTTTCTACCTCACTGATGTAGGGAGCTATTGGTGCTGCCGATGGTACTTTAATACCTGCTACCGTACCCGCTAGTCGTCAAAACAGCTGTCGTGGTCGAAAGGGTGATATATATCAAAATGTGCTGGCAATTTGTGATTTTGACATGAATTTCACTTTTGTTTATGCGGGTTGGGAAGGAAGCGCTAATGACTCACGCATAATACATAGTTCATTAACAAAAAGATTGTTGCCAATCCCGCCCGAAGATAAGTACTACTTAGTAGACTGTGGGTACACAAACATGCCAGGATTTTTAGCTCCCTACCGCGGGGAGCCATATCATTTGCAGGATTTCCAAGGTCCTAACCATGCACCCACCCAATATAAGCAACTTTTCAACAAACAGCATGCTAGGCTACGAAATGTAATAGAACGAACCTTTGGTGTATTCAAAAAAAGGTTTGCCATATTCAAGTCTATGCCCAACTACTTCTACACAAGACAAGTTATGATGGTACCAGCATGTTGTGCAGTTCATAATTTTATACGTAAGTACTCTGCCGATGATTCATTGTTTTCAGACCTAGAAGAAGAACAAAATAATCACCCACACAATGAAGAGAATGCTTCCACATCTCAGCCTTTGGATATGTCATCTACTCAGTTGAATCGCATGAATAATAAAAGAGATCAAATAGCTATGGCAATGTGGAATGCCAGACATTGATGTAAGCATTAGTATGTACTTGTTCGTGGTTACTTTCTGTTCTTGTAATATTTGGTTCGAAGTTATTTCCTTTCATTTGTAGCCCATCTATTTGATGATCATGTATATTAGTGTATTAAGCAGGTGATATATGATGAAATATTTGTATGCATGCAGGTTGGGGGACCATCATGTGTCACCGAGTTTCTGGAAATGATGGATATGGTATATTCTGATCCAGAATTTATTATAATTTTTATCGTTAGAAGACAACAATCTAATGTTCTTATATTCCCATTATACTGACTCAATGAATGATGTATTCAACTATGGGTGATGGATGGGGTAGGTACAAAACATTAGTAGTAGCTGGCATGGCAATTTTAAAAATTGCAGCTCTACACTAATGCTGATGATTTGCTTGAACAATTGTTCTATGACAATATGTTCTGATCCTATATAGCATTATTTGGGAGACTTTTGTGATTCATTACTAGTATTCAAAACATGGATATGATGATGTTATATTCTGATCCTATATAATTTAATTTGTGAGACCTTTCTGATTGATTACTAGAATTCAAAATATGGATATGATGAAGATATATTCTGATCCTATATAACATTATTGTTGAGGCTTTTGTGATTGATTACTAGAATTCAAAATATGGATATGATGAAGATATATTTTGATCCTATATAACATTATTGTTGAGGATTTTGTGATTGATTACTAGAATTCAAAATATGGATATGATGATGATATATTCTGATCCTATATAACATTATTTGTGAGGCTTTCGTGATTCATTTCCAGTATTCAAAATATGGATATGACGATATTATATTCTGATCCTGCAGTTCTTATTTTTGATAATGACAACCTTGTTGATTCGTTGTTCTGGACCTACACATGTTATCTTACATTTGGAGTGTCTGACAACTTTCAACATGGTTATCATTGTTACTAATATATATGATATAACACCTTTGTGATTGACTACTAATATATAAACTGAAATAAAGTTTCAAAGAATACAACCCAGTTAGGATTATCTCTCATGGTCTCAAAATAACCAATACAATGGTTTCAAAATAACCATTTTGTTACTAGTATATAGCAGGTGATAATCTCCCACTATGGTGGGCATCAATACTGATCACACCATTGTACTAGTTTGTGTACACAGTATGGAAATTACAACCCAGTTAAACTGAAACCTGCCTCAAAGAAAGAAAATGTCATCGCAATTTTGAGGTAGACATCAGAATA
The DNA here is from genome assembly GCA_017893485.1 of Hemerocallis citrina. Classification (NCBI taxonomy): domain Eukaryota; kingdom Viridiplantae; phylum Streptophyta; class Magnoliopsida; order Asparagales; family Asphodelaceae; genus Hemerocallis; species Hemerocallis citrina. The sequence goes on along the minus strand of CM030364.1, from coordinate 132,333,063 downwards.
TGTTGGAATTTGATAAATAAGGCAATCAATGGATATGATGAATTTTGTAATGGATACTACACTTTCAAAATTTGATAGTGATGATGCTTTATTCTGATCCTTTAATACTCTTTGGAGTAATTATTGTTGTTTGTCTTAAAAGAAGATAATAACTGGGTTGTATCAGTTTGTGATGACATTTTCTGTTCTTTGAGGAAGGTTTCAGTTTAACTGGGTTGTAATTTCCATACTATGTACACAAGCCAGTACAATGCTATGATCATCATTGATGCCCATCATGGTGGGAGATTATTAGCAGCTGCCGATGGTTTCTGTTTTAGTAATAACATGGTTATTTTGAAACCATTGTACTGGTTATTTTGTTGTCATGGAGATTATCCTAACTGGGTTGTATTCTTTGATACTCTGTTTCAGTTAAACTGGGTTCTAATTTGCATACTGTGTACACAAACCAGTACAATGATGTGATCAGTATTGATGCCCATCATGGTGGGAGATTATCACCTGTTGTATATTAGTAACAACATGGTTATTTTGAAACCATTGTATTGGTTATTTTGAGACCATATAGGAGATTATCCTAACTGGGTTGTATTCTTTGAGGAAGGTTTCATTTTAACTGGGTTGTAATTTCCATGCTGTGTACACAAACCAGTATAATGAGGTGATCAGTATTGATGACCTAAATGGTATGAGATTGTCACCTGCTTTATATTGGTAACATCATGGTTATTTTGAAGAGATAGGTGACGAGTATGGGTGACGAGAGAGGAGAAGATGGTGATAAGTTTTTTTTTCGACAGTAAGATGGGGATGGAAGAAGGGGAAGCGGCCAAAAGGGGAAAACAGCTCAAAGCATCTTTTTGAGAAAAGATGCCGTTTGGAAAGTATAACCAAACGCGTTTTGAGAAAAAATATTTCTGAACATATTTCCAAAAAATGAAACCAAGACGGTTATTTTGAAACCAATGTATTGGTTATTTTGAAACCGTGAGAGATAATCCTAACTGGGTTGTATTCTTTGAAACTTTATTTTCAAAGAATAAAGTTTATTTTCAAACCAATGTATTGGTTATTTTGGTTTCAGTTTAACTGGGTTGTATTCTTTGATGAAGGTTTCAGTTGAACTGGGTTCTAATTTCCATGCTGTGTACACAAACCAGTACAATGCTGTGATCATCATTGCTGCCCATCATGGTGGGAGATTATCAGCGGCTGAGATGATTTATATATTAGTAACAACATGGTTTTTTTTTTGAATTGCATGTATTGGTTGTTTTGAAACCATGGGAGATAATCCTAACTGGGTTGTATTCTTTGAGAAAGGTTTCAGTTTAACTGGGTTGTATTCTTTGAGAAAGGTTTCAGTTTAACTGGGTTACTGATGCTTTGATGATGGTTTCAGTATAACTGTGCATTACAAGACAAGTTCTAATTGCCAGGCTGTGATAACAAACCAGTACAATGCTGTGATCAGCATTGCTGCCCATCATGGTGGGAGATTATCAGCGGCTGAGATGATTTATATATTAGTAACAACATGGTTTTTTTTTTGAATTGCATGTATTGGTTGTTTTGAAACCATGGGAGATTATCCTAACTGGGTTGTATTCTTTGAGAAAGGTTTCAGTTTAACTGGGTTGTAATTTCCATACTGTGTACACAAACCAGTACAATGCTGTGATCAGCATTGATGGCTATCATGGTGGGAGATTATCAGCAACTGATGGCTGCTGGTGTTGGCTTCTGATACTTGTGAAGGATGTGATGGCTGCTGATGGTCTTATGTAATGTCTGCTTCGGGCTTCGCAATTTTTCTGTCAGTTTCAATATGTAAAATATTGATAGAGTGTACAATTACCTTCCTATGATGAGTTCTGATGCTGTTAATGGCATATGATCGACACTGATGGATTGGAATTGATTTTTTTTTTTTTTTTTGCTTTGTAAGAGGTTCAATTGTAATTTCCACATTAGAAAGTTCTAATTCTTGTTACTATGTTAGAAATTTTGAAGGTTTCTCATGCTTGTAATGCGAAATTGATGGTTGGGCTATCCCAGTTTGTGAAATAAATGTAACCAAACATAAATTTGTAATGGATATTTTGTACATTTATTGAAAATTTGTATATTGTGTCCAATTGCTGTATTACCCGACTCTACCACAATTCAAATAAAATTTTACATGGTCGAAAGCTTGCCACTGATGGGAAGCTACCAAGAAGGAAAAAAAAATTTCCTAGCGGAGAAAACTTCCATATTGTAGCACGTTGCTTGTTCGTATATTGGTAGAACTTGGGTCTGTATCTGCAAAAAAATTTACAAAAAAATCATAAGAAAACTAATGTGAATTCATTAAACATACACCCTAGATAAGCTCCATATAAGGAAAATTGAAAATAAAAAAAATTGTTGTCAAACCAGGAAAAAATGGAAGAAAAAACGGAAATCAAAAAAAATTATTACAAAACAGCATTTTACAGTCTAGTTTTAAGAAAACAGCATTCAGGTTTGTTTTTTAACTCAAACAGGTTATACAATTTCATTTTCAGAAAACAGTTTTCAGAAAGCTATTCCAGACAGCTTTTACACTCTCATTTTCAGAAAACAGTTTTCACAAAATATTTTCACAAAACTATTTTCAAAACAACAAACCAAACGCACTCTCAATCTCTCTTAATCAAAATCCCTCCGACCCCAAATATCTCAAAATCCCTAAAAATCTCTAAACCCCTAAATCTCTCAAAATCCCAAATCGAAGCTTGTAACCGTTGACGTCGCCGTCGCCGTTGCCATCGATGTCGCCATCGTCGTCGCCATCGATGTCGCCATTGCTACCGCCATCTTCAGCCCGACGCCAACACCCCAACACCCCTTCATCTCCACTCCTTTCCCTTCTTTTCGATTCCCAAGCAGTTGACCTCCATTTCTACCGGCCTCCGTCATTGAGCTCTGAACGCAGCTAGAGCATCCAGATTCCTCAATCTCTCCAATCGATCTTTCAGATTCAGTAGATCTCACCCTTTCTTTCTTGATAATTGTTTTAATTTGTATAGATTTTGAAAGCTATGTGATTCTTTGTTTATGTGACGGTGAATGAGTGAGAATGTATTAATCGTTGGATTAAGAATTAGATTCTATTATTAGTTAGGGTTTCAGTTCTTATAATTAGGATTGAATTTTCTGTTAGAAATTAATTTGTAATGTTTACAGATTTAGACACTGAAATATAACTGTATAATGTTTATTCACTATGATATTCCAGAAAAGAAAAGCATGTCTACGAAAATTTGTCCGCATTAATACATGCTGTGAGGGGAATGAACCTGGGTGGCTCTGTGAACTAGATTCTAGATTCTGCTAATGCACCAACATTCTGAAGTTCTGGTGAAGGATTAGGGATTCATTTTTATATTGCAACAAATATCTTTTGTAAAACTCTTGAAATGAGGGTGAGTTACATATGGTCTATATTTTTGGTTTTTGTTGCAGATTGTAAGAAGTCTCTACACATCTGTTGAAAGTTGAAGCCTGAAAGCATGATTGGATGACGGGATTTGGGATCAGCAGTTTTACAGAACGAGATATGGTGAGTTTCATTGCACAATTTATTGTTATTCATATTTGATTGTGTCCTTTAACATAATTAATTTTCTCCACATGCTTTATTACTTCTTATCATAGAACTGGGGAATATGTATAACCTACTGCTTTGTGTATTTGGTAATGCAATCATTCTTGAAAGCATGTGTGTGGATGCTTGATAGGAAATTGTAATGTCTTCCTACATAAATTTATATAGTCACGTTGTAGCTGTTGTATGAAGTTCATTAAATATTTTATGCAAATTCTTCTTCTTCTGTTTGGTAAATGAAAATCAGTTCGTTGTAATTAGTTTAGAAGAAGAGTGATCCCAAGCGAGGGCTTAGTTATATTCATGTGAAAGGGTCAAATATAGTAATTCTGCAACTATGGTCATAAAATATTACGCTAATTCTCTCGACCTTTTTCTTACTGCATAATCTATTGATGGTTGTATAATAAATTGTTATCATACAGTATGTTCCTCCTGTGCATTGTTCAAAACTTATTTTTGATGTAGTACATTTGGTATAATATGCATCTAGTTGCTTGTGTTTCCTCCAAGGTGCCCTGTTGGTCAGTTCTACGTCCTATTGGCGTCACAGCAAGTTCATTCAGGCATTTTCCAAAGGTTTTCTACATGCTGACGATGGTGTCCCACTTTAAGAGTGAGTTATTGTTAGAAAATGGGTATTTTATACACCATTTATGAACCAATTTTTGAGCAATTTTTTGAGTACGATTCTCTATGAATTAGTGAGAGATCTTGATGGATATGTGTTCTCCTTCGTGAGTTGATCAAAATCATATATTTATTTGCTCAAAACGGTTATCGGTGAATGAGAAATTGTCTCCCGCAGTGAGGCATTTTTATCTTTGAAAATGAGTTGAGGGATTTTAGTCCCACATCGGAAAAAACAAAGGAAATAGAAGAGATTATATAATAACTTATTTCTTGGCATTGTAAGATAGCAAGCCAAGAGGCTCTCTTTAGTGCGCGCAGGGGGTGCAAATCTCAGATCGGATTACATGCGACTTGTGTGCACCCACACGTCCTGCGGATACAAATGCCGGACCGACGTGAACCCACACCATGCAGAGCCATTTTCTACTACAGTTTTTTTTCCTGATCTGTAACAGCTAGAATAAACGCAAAAGCGGTCTTGTCTGCCATTTATTCACGTAACATTTTTGTCCACCGTTACAGTAATGCATTCAACATTCTGTCTGCTGTTACAGCCGGTGCATTGAAGGAGTTGTCTACATACGTCAACTTTTCTGTCATTGCATCATAGGAGACAGACGTCTACGTAGATTCCAGCAACCGGAAGAGGCGATAAGGAGATTATGTGGTACACAAGCCTTGACATAACCAACTTTGGTTTGTAATTTTGTTATTTTTGTTACTTTCAATTTCTTTTTAATTTTTTTGGTTTTCTTCTCCTTCTCTGTTTTGTACCTCGAAAATCAAACTTTGTTTTTTGGTTGTAATCAAATTTTGTAACAAACTTAAAACAGACATTCATTTCTTTCATTTATATTTCCTTCATTTTGAGGCACTCCTTTTGTTTTCTTTCCATTCTGAAAAAATTTACACTCGTGTTGTGTATTTTAAGATTAACAATGAAAAATGTATCAGAGAATGCTGTTGTTATTGATGCGGCACAAGTGCCGACTATTGTTGTAGCATGAGTGCCAGTGCCGACCGCTGTACCTTTCTCAATCTCCCATGGGGAGAAACCTGAGAACTTAGCAGTTAAAATCCAATTAATCGCCCGATTAATCGCTAATCAGAGGCTAAGTGATTATTTTTTTAGCGATTTTCAATATTTCAACAGTTAGCGATTTATTCGGGTATAATCAGTCGATTAGTGGTTAATTGGCCGATTTTAAGTGGCCTATTAATCGATTAAATCATCTCCTTTAATTTTTATGCTCGTTGGCATTATTTGTGCTCGATCTGGTCCAAACTCAAATCCAAAATCCAAATCTCTTATGGTCCTCACGCAAACTCAAACCTTCCTTGTCGCTGCTCTCTTCTTCTTCTTTGCGCAATCCCAAACCCAAACTGATTCTATTCTTCCTTGAGCAAACCCAAACTTGACCCGCTGTTGCTCCCCCTGCACCGTCACGAACTTGACCCGACCCGTATTTACTGCACCGCCTCTTTCTCGTGTTGCTCGTGCTGCTTCTCTTTCCAAATTGTTTTCGTTTGCTAGAACCAACTAGCAATCCTGAACCGACCCACATCCAAAATCAAAACTCAACTCAACCAAGTACTCTCTTCTTTTTTCTCTGTAACTAAATGTTTATATGTGATAATCTCATTACTCATAATAGTTTTATGTTAGGGTTTAGGGTTGCTACATAATGAGGACACACACACACACACACACACACACACACACACACACACACAATTTTTCTGATTTAATCCCCGATTATTTTTTGATTAATTGATTAATCACTAATCGCTTCTAGACCGATTAGTTCCAAAAACTGATTTTAACTGCCTAGCCTGAGAAGTTCAACGGGCAAAATTTCAAGAGGTGGCAACAAAAAATTGTGTTCTACTTGACCACCTTGAATCTCGCAAGATTCTTGAACGAATAAGCTCCAAATCTTAAAGAAGATGAGCAAGATAACCAAGTCATCGCCGTTGTGGATGCTTGGAAAAATGTTGATTACTTATGTAGGAACTACATAATGAACGGATTAGCCGATTCTTTGTACAGTGTTTATATTGATAAAAGAACAGATAAAGAACTTTGGCAATCCCTAGATCATAAATATAAAATGGTGTATTCAAAAATAGTGATCAGTCAGGTTCAAGAAATTCAATTGATCTTGCATAAGATACATGCTGAAGGTATGAACCTAAGTGAAAGTTTTCAAGTTGCTTGTATTATTGAAAAATTACCAGCAGGTTGGAAAGACTTAAAAGATTACTTGAAGCATAAGCGAAAGAAAATGGGCATTAAGGATCTCATTGTCAGGCTTCGTATTGAAGAAGACAATAGAGATTCTGAAATGGTCGGAGCCATCAGTCAGGCAGCCAAGGCTAGTGTGGTGGAATATAGTGAACGTTCCAAAAAACACAACAACAAGGGGTCCAACTTGGGGCCTAAGGGAGGAATCTCCAAGAAGCCGAAGTTTTAGGGTAAGTTCTTCAAATATGACAAGATAGGTCACAAGTCTACTGATTGCAGACTACATAAGAAGAATAGGAATAGAGAAGCGCATTGTTACTGCATTTTTCTATCCGGGAGTAACCAGGTGATATAGATTCTTTTGTGGAACAGTCAAGAATCTGGCTTTTTGACTTCCGTTGACGTTGACTATTGCGATCTTCTTGCTCGACCTGCAAAACGCCTGAAACACCGGGATTGATCCTAGCAACAGGCCCTCTGACGCTCTAGTCAGTATTCAAGAAGAATAAGAGAGCTTTTTGTGGAAAAATAATTGATTACCTCTTTATGGTGGGGGAGAGGTATTTATAGTCGCCTTAGGGACCAGTTTTGAGATAAGGATTTTCTCTACTTCTCGGTGTTTATGGATGAGAAATAGAGTTTTTAATCGTTTCATGATAAGAAAGGCGGTTAAAATCGCCTCTTAAAGATAATCATGAATTTGAATTACTCTTTGTAATATTCTGGGTTTGTTCGTAATGGGCTATCATCCTAACCCAGTAAGACAGATCCGTTTTTGGGTTATTGGGCATGGAAAAGACCCGGTTCCCATTTTCGGACCCGTTTATATGTAAAATTATCGTTTTACCCCTAAGAGCTTTGAGATTCGTGCCCAATTTGAGCGGTTCCGATTTAGTTCTATTTTTATAAATCACAAATCCCCCACTCCCGAAGATGGAGTTTCACAGCCTTTGAGGAGTAGTTCGCCCGTTTTTAATGGCCCATAAAATTCATCGGTTTTCTCGAGGACGTTTAGAGCTTTCTTGGAGTGTAACGATGTTTTTCTGAACTTGTCAACAACCCATAATCATTCTTAGAATTTTTTGTGATTTTCATAGATTTTTCTGAAATTTTTTATTTAATTTTTGAATTTTAATAATAAAATTTTGAATTTTAATTAATTATTCTAAAAATAAAATTATTACTTTCAGAATATAAAAGTATTTTTCCGAATTAAAAATTAGTTTTAGAATTTTTAATTAATTTTCTTCAAATTTTTTATTATTTTTCGGAATGTTTAAATAATTAATTCAATTTAATAATTAAAGAAAAGAATTAATTAAAAGAAATTACCTTGATTTAATCACGATCACTGATCACGATCGAGCATGAATCGGGAGGAGAACTTTTTCTCTCTTTTCTGTTCGGATCCGTCTCTGTTTGGCCCGAGCGCTGAACGACACGTGCAAGCGCGACACGTGGTGGTCAACGTTGATCATTGACCGTTGACCTTTTTTTTCGACTTCGTCTTCAACTTCTTTTCCGACTTCTTCTCCGAGCGTGAACATAATAGGGGAAGAGATTGACTCGATGAGGGAGGAGCTCGTCGGAGTTTGGAGTTTAGTGAGGCTACGGTGGAGCTCGATGCCAATGAAGGAGCTCGGCGAGGAGGGAGCTCGTCCGAGTTCAGAGCTTAGTGTAGCTACGGTGGAGCTCGACGCCAAAGGAGGAGCTTGGCGAGGTAGGAGCTTGGCAAAGGGGGAGCTCGGCGAGGAAGGAGCTTGTCGGAGTTCGGAGCTCGGCGAAAGTGATGGAGATGGAGGTCGGCGACAATGACGGTGGTGGAGCTCGGCGGGGGTTTCGGAAGAAACCAGTTTAGGAGAAGGGGGTTTTGAAGGAGAAGGGTTTGTTGGTTTGGGTCCAACGGGTGCAAACCCGACCCGTTATCCTTCTTAAAGTGTTTCTTTTGTTGGCGAATCTAAGCTGTTGATCAAGATTGGGCGCAGACCGGGAGGAGAATTTTTCTTTCTTTTCTGTTCCAATCTGCTTTTGTTGGCTCGAGGCAGCGAGCTCGGTGAGCTACAGCTGAGCAATACGTGGAGTTGACCGTTGACTGGTCAGCGCTAACCGTTGACCGGTTAACGCCATTTTGCTTATTTTCCGATCGGCGGACGTTTTGCGAACGTCGGCGAACATTTTGGCGAGCTTCGTTGTAATTAATTTTTGTAGAGCTATGGAGGTCCGATCGAGGCGTCTTACCACTCGCTTCGAAGCTGACTCGAAGATCTACAATTTCTCTTCAGAAATAAGTTGAAGAATCATCCTTTTTCATGGTCAAAATAGTCCCGTAACATTTTTTCCTTCTTGAAGTTGAGAAGAGCTTTATATAACTCTTCGGAAAATCCATTCTTAGAGGCGAGTTTAGGGAGCGTCTCTAGACGAGTTAGGCTCCGAACTCTCTTAGAAGAAGGCTGCTCAAGAGGTGAGCGGGAAGCGGAGCATCGCCAGGCTCTAGGAGAAAGCCGTTCGGAGGCAAGTTTGAAGAGCAACTCCAGGGGAGAGTCGAGGTCTGAACTTGATTGGAAGAATGCCACTCGGGAGGCGAGTGGAATAAACAACATCACCAAGCTCTAGGAGAGAGTCGTTCGGGAGACGAGTTTCAGGAGCAACTCTAGTGGTGAGTTGTGCTCCGAATTCGCTTGGAAGAAGGCCGCTCGGGAGGTGAGCGGAGCATCGATAGGTGGAACAGAGTGAGTCACAGGCCTTGACGGATTTACACGTCCCATAGGTTTGGACGTTACCTCGGGTGACTCGAGAGGGAGACTTAGTTCAGGCACCTCCGCTGGAGATCGCAAAGCGCGTGTGTCCTTGAAGAGAAATATTCCTCTTCCTCGAAAGAGCTGAGACGACGGCAGTTAGCTTTTGTAGCCTTGTAGTGACTGTTCGTTCAATAACTCTTTGTAATTTTTTTGTCAAGATTTTTGGCTAAGTATTAGAGAACTTGTCTTATTGTATCGGCCTCATTTGTCCAATAACACTTGTAATCTTTTTAGCATTTGTGAAATAATATATTTGTGTTGGAGAGCCGTTTCTCTAAGTTGTGGATAACACTCGTACTCTTTCTTGTTGGAGGATTGATGGCTATCCGACGAGTTTTGGGGACATTCGAATGGCGAGCTGTTTCTTTGCCTACTTGCTCGGAAGCAGTGTGGCTAGAGCAGCTCTATGAATCATGAAAGGACTCCTCACTTATCCGGTTTGTTTCAAGAGCACTCGAACGGTGAACCTAACCGTGCCCTCTTGCTCGGGAGCAAGTAGCTAGGATTGTCCTTCAAACCATAAATGGACTCCGAACATTAATGATGACGAGATTTGGGAGCACTCGAATGGTGAGGCGAACTCCGCACACTTGTTCGGGAGCATGTGGCTAGAGCGGGAGTGGACTCCGAACTCACCCGGGGTTGTTCCAGGAGCACTCGAACGGCGGGCCAAACTCCGCATACATGCTCGGGGGCAAGTGGCTAAAGCGGCCTTATGAACCATGAGTGGACTCCGAACAAGGTGACAAGTTTTGGGAGCACTCGAATGGCGAGTCGAACTCCGCACACTTGCTCGGGAGCATGTGGCTAGAGCGGCTCTATGAACCATGAGTGGACTTCGTACTCATCCGGGGTTGTTTCAGGAGCGCTCGAACGGCGGGTCAAATTCCGCATACTTGCTCGGGGGCAAGTGGCTAAAGCGGCCTTATGAACCGTGAGTGGACTCCGAACAAAGTGACAACAAGTTTTGGTAGCACTCGAATGGCGAGTCGAACTCCGCACACTTGCTCGGGAGCATGTGGCTTGAGCGGCTCTATGAACCATGAGTGGACTTCGTACTCATCCGGGGCTGTTTCAGGAGCGCTCGAACGGCAGGCCAAACTCCACATACTTGCTCAGGGGCAAGTGGCTAAAGCGGCTCTACGAATCATGAGTGGACTTCGAACAAAGTGACGACAAGTTTTAGGAGCACTCGAATAGCGAGTCGAACTCTGCACAGTTGCTCGGGAGCATGTGGCTAGAGCAGCTCTATGAACCATGAGTGGACTCCATACTCATCTGGGGTTGTTTCAGGAGAGCTTGGACAGCGGGCCAAACTCTCTATACTTGCTCGGGGGCAAGTGGTTAAAGCAGCCCTATGAACCGTGAGTGGACTTCGAACAAGGTGACGACAAGTTTTAGGAGCATTCGAATGGCGAGTCGAACTCCGCACACTTACTCGGGAGCATGTGGCTAAAGCGGCTCTATGAACCATGAGTAAACTCCATACTCATCTGGGGTTATTTCAGGAGCACTCAAACGGCGGGCCAAACTCTGCATACTTGCTCGAGGGCAAGTGGCTAAAGCGGCCCTATGAACTGTGAGTGGACTCCGAACAAGATGACGACAAGTTTTGGGAGCACTCGAATGGCAAGTCGAACTCCACAAACTTGTTCGGGAGCATATGGCTAGAGCGGCTCTATAAACCATGAGTGGACTCCGTACTCATCCGGGGTTGTTTCAGGAGCATTCGAATGGTGGGCAAAACTCCGCATACTTGCTCGGGGGCAAGTGGCTAAAGCGGCTCTATGAAGAGTGAGTGGACTCCGAACAAGGTGACGACAAGTTTTGGGAGCACTCGAATGGTGAGTCGAACTCCACACACTTGCTTGGGAGCATGTGGCTGGAGCGTCTCTATGAACCATGAGTGGATCCTGCACTTGTCCGTTGGAGTGCTCATGAGGAGATAGAGTGGCTCATGGGTGAACCATATATCTAACTCATTGTTAGCATCTGATGGACTTGTACAAGAATTTTGCGAAGGGAAAGAATGAAAATTTATTGAAGAATAAAACTAAGCGGTTGCTTTGATGCTAGACTTTATTACATGTTGTGACCGTTTTGATTGTCGGCCTTTATTACAAGTTTGAAGTTAACTACTTGGGGAGGGTGTTAAGCGCCCTCATTGTACTTCATCGGGTGCTCGGTGTTGTTCCTTTGGGCAAACTTGTTGAGGTACCCCCGTCGGAGCAGAGCTTCTAGCTCGTCTTTGAGGGCTCGACAGTCATCGGTGAGATGCCCGTGATCTTTGTGAAACTCGCACCACTTGTTCCTATTTCTTCTTCCACTTGGGGCGTTCATCTTGGGGGGAGGTCGAAGGAGTCCCTCCTTGTCCACTTTCATGAGGATTGTAGAGAGGTTGGCGTTAAGTGGAGTATACTTCTCAAATTGAGGCATTGGGGGTGGACGACGTTGGTCTGTGATATCCTTCTAGGACTTACTAGGTTCGTCTTCGTTGGTACCCTTCCGTTTGTTCCCGGATGAGGTCACCTTCTGTTTTTGAGGTCGAATAGCATCCTCCACTTGAATGTACTTCTAGACTCTTTGAAGGAGGTCAGAGAAGTCTCGAGGATGTCTTTTGACAAGAGAGGCTCTGAGGTAATGATTTACATTGTGCCTGATGGTAGCCGTGGCTATGGCTGAGTTGAGTGAGGGGATGGACCAAGACTCGGCTGTGAAGCGCCGGACATAACTTTTGACGGACTCCTCGTCTCTTTGTTTCAAGTCAAGTAGGGAGGCACTTGAATTCTCTGTCTTGGGGCTGGTGACGAAGTGAGTGAGGAAGAGCTCCTCAAGTTGATCGAATGAGAAGATGGACTTTGGAGAGAGTCGAGAGAACCACTCCCGTGTGGATCCCTTCAGGGTTGCTGGAAAAGTCTTGCAGACGAGGGAGTCGGATGCTTGGTGGATCATCATGAGGGTTTTAAAACTCTCAATGTGGTCTACCGGATCCATTTTCCCGTTGTATGATTCAAAGGTTGGGACCTTGAAGTTAACAGGGGTAGGCACCTCAATAATCTTCTTAGAGAAGGGGGGTCTAACGGGACTATATCTTCTTTCATGTTTTTCTCCTTCTTGCTTCAGCAATGCTAGAAGATCTTCCATCTTTCGGAGGCATCGAAGGACGACATCCTCTTGCTGATCAGATCTGGTGGATTCGCGGGACTCTTTGCATCGTGGTGGAGAAAAATGGTAAGGACTAGGTTGTCGGGTCTGAAGTGGAATTATGCTGAAGGCTTGGAGGATTTCATTCTTGAGTTCTCGAAGCTCTGCCCTGGTAGCCGACATCTCTTCATCGATTCCCACCCTAGGGGCTGTCTTGCTAATTGAAGTCGGGTGCCTCCTCTCCCGAGGAGGAGTTCTTTTGTGATCTCTTGGAGAGTGGAGACCCCTTCGCCCCTGGGAGAGGGGGATCTGCTTTGCTTTCGTGGAGAGGGATTCTCCTGCGACCCCTGGGAGAGGGGATTCTTCTAAACCTTCTGGGAGAAGGGCTTCTCATGTTCCCCCTACATCCTGGATGGGAGGCTCCCTCGCGAGCCCTATTGAATGGGTTCGGAGGTCAGACTCTTACTGGCGATTGATGATGATCTGACGAAGGTTAGGTTGTAACTGAGGGGGTGCAGAAGGAGTCGAGGTGTACACCGATCTCCTGTTTTCGACGAATGTCCTTGTAGATGGCTCGGGGCGACTATGGCTAGAGCCCCCCAGGTGGAGGTGGAGCTAGTTGAAGGAGGGGGTCTGGTTGTGGTGGTTGAATGGCTAGAGGAGGTTCCTCTAGAGGAGGCGATGGTTGAGGAGGGTTAGCTCGTCAGCTTGATGCCGCCGCCTTCCCTTTACCTTTAAGAGGCATGTTGGAGTTTTGAGTTTCTGGTGAAGTTTCAGTTGGATTTCTTTCTGTTCTCACAGACAGCACCAACCTGTTACCCTTTTTTTCTGTGCGGGAGTAACCATGTGATGTGGATTCTTTTGTGGAACAGTCGCGATTCTGACTTTTTGACTTCTGTTGACGTTGACTATTGGAGGTTCCTCTAGAGGAGGCGATGGTTGATGAGGGTTGGCTCGTCGGCTTTATGCCGCCACCTTCCCTTTACCTTTAGGAGGCATGTTGGAGTTTTGAGTTTCTGGTGAAGTTTCAGTCAGATTTCTTTCTGTTCTCACAAACGGCGCCAACCTGTTACTGCTTTTTTCTATGCGGGAGTAACCAGGTGATGTTGATTCTTTTGTGGAACAATCGCGATTCTGACTTTTGACTTCTGTTAAGGTTGACTATTGCGATCTTCATGCTCCTGACCTGCAAAATGCCTGAAACACCCATATTGATCTCAGCGACAGGCCCTCCGACGCTCTAGTCAGTATTCAGGAAGAATAAGAGAGCTTTTTGTGGAAAAATAATTGATTACCTCTTTATGGTGGGGAGAGAGGGGTATTTATAGTCGCCTTAGGGACCAGTTTCGAGATAAGGATTTATCTCTACTTCCCGGTGTTTATTGATAAGAAACAGAGTTTTTAATCGTTTCATGATAAGAGAGGCAGTTAAAACTGCCTCTTAAAGATAATCATGAATTTGAATTACTCTTTAGAATATCCTTGGATTATTCGTAATGGGCTGTCACCCTGACCCATTAAGACATACCCATTTTTGGGTTATTGGGCTTGGAAAAGACTCGGTTCCCATTTTCGGATCCGTTTATAGGTGAAATTATTGTTTTACCCCTAAGAGCTTTGAGATTCGTGCCCGATATGAACGGTCCCGATTTAGTTCTATTTTTAGCCATATCACACATATTGTTGAAGGCATTGCTCAAGAGTTTTCTGATATCAACCTTAGCTATGGTCTCGGAGGTAAACATGATGGGTTCAAACCCCAAGGAATGGTGGATTGACACTAGAGCTACTCAACACGTGTGCTCTAACATAAATATGTTCTCCACTTTCGAACCATTAGAGAATGGGGAGAAGATATTTTTGGGGAACTCGACTACTTCAGAAATCAAGGACAAAGACAAGGCGATCTTGAAGATGACTTCTGGAAAGGAACTAACTCTGAATCATGTTGCATATGTTCTTAAAATTCGTAAGAACCTGGTATATATTGCATATGTTGCTTCATGTTGCATATGTTCCTAAAATTAATGGAGATTTAGATGAAGAAGTCTATATGGAGCAATCTGAGGGTTTTTCAACTCCAGGACAAGAAAAGAAAGTTTGTAAACCGGTGAAGTTATATGGCTTAAAACATGCACCAAAGCAATGGCATGAGAAATTTGACGAGGTCATGATGACTAATGGTTTCAAGATTAATGAATATGATAAATGTGTATATGTCAAAGACATTGAAAGTGGATATGTCATAATATGTTTGTATGTTGATGACATGCTTATTGTTGGAAGCAATGATAAGATGATTAAATCTACTAAAACCATGTTGAACTCCATGTTTGACATGGAAGACATGAGACTAGTTAATATTATATTGGGATTTAAAATCACAAAAACATCAAACGAGCTTGTTTTAAGCCAGTCACATTATATTGACAATATTCTTGAAAATTTTGATAAAGATAATTCTGGAATTGCCAGAACTCCAATAGATCTAACTTTATATTTATACAAGAATAAAGGTGAGAGTATTTCTCAAGTAGAATACTCTAGAATCATAGGCAGTCTAATGTGCTTAATGAGTTATACAAGACCAGATATAGCCTATACAGTGAGTAAACTAAGTAGATATACGAGCAATCCTAGAAGTGAGCATTGGCAAGCAATTACAAGAGTACTGAAGTACTTGTGGTTTACTCGTAACTATGGGTTGCACTATACGAGATATCCGATTGTACTTGAAGGATACAGTGATGCGAAATGGATATCTAGCGATAATTAAAAATCCACTAGTGGCTATGTGTTTACACTAGGTGGTGTAGTAGTTTCTTGGAAATCCTCGAAACAAATAGTGATTGCTAGATCCACCATGGAATCTGAATTTAGCGCACTGGACAAATGTGGGGAAAAGGCTGAATGGTTACGCCATTCCTCGAGGATATTTCAAGGTGGACAAAGCCTATGCCTTCAATCTGCATACATTCAGATAGTCAATCTGCAATTTGTAGAGTACAGAGCAATATGTATGATGGTAAATCTAGACATATTCGTTGAAGACATAATACTATTAGGAAACTACTCTCTACTGGGGTTATCGCTGTGAACTATGTAAAGTTAAAGCATAACATTGTGGATTCGCTAACCAAAGGGTTAAACAGAAAGTTAGTTGATAAATCATCGAGGGGAATAGGACTAAAGTTCATGAAAGAATAATTCGATACAATGGACACCTAACCTAGTTGACTAGAGATCCCAAGATCTAGGTTCAAAGGGACAACTAAATTGTAAAGACCATGTTGGTTCACTATGGGGATTTCCCTATGTCCATTCCTATGATGAAACAGTGATACCCGTAAGGCTAGAGGCTAAGCTAGGCTTTTAATGATTTTTATGCTCCGGAAATCCGTGCAGGGTAATGCGGGTTACTCTTAACTAAAATATCACCTATGTGAGAGGGAAGAAGGGCCGCTTCCAAGGAAAAAATGTATGGCAATATTCTTGTTAAAATCTTGCAGAATCAGGCATATGTTCATGGTCAAAACGAACATAACAGTAAGAACTGAAATGCATTAGGAAGATTCCTGTGTGAGATATGTCATCTTTACACAAATGAAAGAACAATTCACAGACATCGCGTCTACTATTTAGTTAGTAAAGTAAACATATTTTCATAAGGGAAGGTTCAAAGGTAACACCGACCTATCCTATGCTGGTCTCGACCGCTAAATTCTATCACCAAGTCTGTCGTGTATGTGGTCGTCTGTTTCATACATGTGGGGAATGTTAGAAAATGGATATTTTATACACCATTTACGAACCAATTTTTGAGCAATTTGTTGAGTATGATTCTCTATGAATTATTGAGAGATCTTGATGGATGTGTTCTCTTTCATGAGTAGATCAAAATCATATATTTATTTGCTCAAAACGGTTATCGGGTGAATGAGAAATTGTCTCCCAAAGTGAGGCATTTTCATCTTTGAAAATGAGTCGAGAGATTTTAGTCCCACATCGGAAAAAAAAGGAAATAGAATAGGTTATATAGTAATCTCTTTCTTGGCATTATAAGAGAAGCCAAGAGGCTCTCTCTCATGTGCGTGGGGGTGTGCAAATCTTGGACCGGATTACATACGACTTGTGTGTGCCTGCACGTCCTGCGGACATGAATGCCGAACCGACGTGAACCCACCCCATGCAGAGCCACTTTTTGCTACATTTTTTTCCCGATCTGTAACGGCTGGAATAAATGCAAAAATGGTTTTGTCTGCCATTTATTCACGTAACAGTTTTGTCCGCCGTTACAGTCGTTTATTCAACATTCTGTCTGCTGTTATAGCCGGTGCATTGAAGGAGTTGTCTGTCGTTACAGTAGATGCAGTCAATGCGTTGTCTGCTGTTACAAATCTTACCCTGGCCTTATAAATAGAGGCCCCTCTCCCGCTCTGTTCTGTGCTTCAATGTCAGGTTCCATTCTTAGTCATTCAGTGATAGGCTTCAGACGCTGTTCGAGTTCGAGAGTGTGACGTGGTAACGCCCCGAATCCCAAAACAACTGCATTCGAGAGTTCTACAGGATCTTTTCACTTCTTTCGTACAATTTTACAAGGAATTTAAAACTTTTATTTCAACAATAATTACATCAGAGTCTTTTACATCAATAAGCAGCGGAATCAATAAAATACGCAATAATGAATGTACAATTGTTACAACTTTAACATTTAAGTAATCAACAGCATCAGATCATCTCTATATCTTCATGTAACTCCAAATCCTGCATATAAAACTGTGGGCGCGTCAGTTGCTTACAACTGACGAAATATTATACACGACCATCCTCTCTATGCCGGAAATAGTATAACGATTCTCAAATGCTTTAGCAAACACAAACTTGATCACAAAAAAAACTACAAAAGGGACTATCCTGTTGATGTCGTGTGGTGCGGTGCACTTAGTCCTTAATGCAGTTGTTTATATTATATGACACTAATGCACACTTGTTCGGATTCTATGCATCCCATACTACATAGGTCCGAGGGCAAGCCTCTTAATCGTCTTCATTATTGTAGGGTTCAATCCATCGCCATGACTTAATCTACTACTGTAACTACGATGAGTATCCTAGATGGTCTGTGAGTACAAGCACGTATCCTGGACCCTGGAGGGGAATCCCGTGCCATGTCTTGACTCATCAAGCATGCATTCTGCGGTAATTCAGCCTCCTCCCTGAACACGATCCTCTTGCAGTCACTAAAACATCCCACAAGCGTGGCTAAAGTCCGATCATTACTGAGTTGTGCCCGCGCCATGTCTTGACTCATCAAGCATGCATTCTGCGGCTCACACACCCGCACCGTAACTCTAGTTCTCATACTCATGTTTTTCTCTCACTTTCATCACATTACCACTATGTATCTACCTGTAATTTCAGCAAGTGTCATAGACGTTCCATGATTACAAGCACGTGTCCAAGACCCTGGAGGGGAACCTCGCGCCATGTCTTGACTCATCAAGCATGCATTCTGCGATAGTTCAGCCTCCTCCCTGAACACGATCCTCATGCAAGTCACCAAACATCCCACAAGCGTCGCCAAGATCCCGATCATTCTGGAGTATATTGCCCACGCCATGTCTTGACTCATCAAGCATGCATTCTGTGGATCACATCCGCATCGTAGACCCTAGGCTCCCATACTTATGTTTTTCTCTTACTTTCATTACAGCCTTACAATGTATTAATTATTAAAATCATGAATAAAATCAAAGCTCTAGAGTTAGCCTCTCCACTCAACCGGACTTATTCATTCATTACAATACATGACCAACCTTGGTCTTTCAAATTCTCATTTCATTTCATTTCATTGCCGGGGGAGACTTAGCTACTCTTTGGTTTCAATTTCCCATTCACAATTTCCGATTGAGCACTTTCAGCTCATAATTCAATTTAGGGTCTCACAGACTTTCTTATCATGATCTTAGCCTTTCATATTCAATTAATTCTCAATTCAAATCTATGATTCATCTCATGTAAATTCTCAATTCAACTATGATTCATTTCATATAAATTTATGCAGCAACCAATAGAGTTTACCAATATCCAGATTCACAATCTTTACCACAAACAATTCACAAGATTTCAGATATATCAAAAAGCACTCTGGACAGTCGACTGGGAACTCTTCCAGTCGACTTGTTCAGTCAATTCACATTCTTCATAACCACTCGGGATAGTCGACTGCTGCACACGGCAGTCGGCTGTCCCACAGTGTTCCAATTTCAATTTAATTTCCTTGTCATAACCTTGTGTGCATTCCACAATAAAACTCAATCAAATCTTAATAATCATAAAATCTAGTATTCAAACTTATTTAACTTTCATTTGTCAAAATCAATTTCAAACTCAAGAACCAGAAAACAACCCGGTTCAGTCGACTGGTGGCAGTATCAGTCGACTGTCCCGCAAATATCTTGAAAACTCAACATCAAATTTATGATAGCAGCAGTCGACTGTAACTGTATTCAGTCGACTGTCCCGCTGATGAAAACCAACTTTTTAACACTTACCAGTCGACTGTGGAAGTAATCAGTCGACTGTCAAATCCACAATTTGCACTTTGCATACATTTTCGACCTTTGAATCGATTTGTACTTCCATATACAAATTATAATTTATTTCCAGAATATATCCCTTTTTAAAACATTATCATATATATTACCAATTTCCTAGTTCTCTTTTTCCCAATCAAAATGCATCAAAACATATTTTCCAAATAAACTACCTTCTTTTATCAAAATTTACTTGACAAAAATCTCTATACTTGTATAAATAACATTTTGAGGTTATAAATCATACTTCTTGCCACATTTCGCATTATTCCAATAATGTCTCAATATGCATCAATTTAATACAACCACTTCAATTCTAGCAATTCAACTAGCAATCGTAACAAGCATAGCAATTTGCATTTACCATAATCAATTTCATGCAATCAATTCAATTTCAACCAAGTAAATCACATATCATCTATCATGCAAATTATATTCCTAAATTAGAAAGCATTTAAGAAACACCCACCTAAATTGAAGATTTGTTACCCAAATGAACTCCTAGAATTAGGAGCTCCTAAAGAAAACTCCAATTGCAACCTCCTCGAAATCCGTGCACCAAAGCTAGCCCCACACTCCATCTCGGCAAGCAACAATCCTCAAGAGCATCTCCATCTCCGGTTGGCAACATCAAGAACAACTCCCATCTTTTTTTCACATACACATACTATGTATGTACATATATATACATTAGTATATGTATATAGGCAAGTGGAATAGTGACTTAGGTGGAGAATGGGAATGGCTTTGCTACCATTTGGTTGGTTTCGGCATGGGCAAGAGAGAAGGAGAAGAAGAGATGAGAGAATGAGAGATTAAGGGTGCACTTTTATAAGAAAGCTAATGGGTAGTTATAGTAACCACCTCCACATGAACACCACTAACCCATTATAAATTTTGTAACTTACTTTCCCTCCCATTTCCAAAATCAAAACTCCAGAATTTTCCTCCTCTCTAGTCAGCCCGGTCCCCAAAAATGTGCACATCGCACGTGTGCACATGCACGTGTTTTGTGTACAAAATAGTTTATTTATTCAATCTCTTTAAAACAATTATTTATATATATGTAATAAATATGTAAAATTAGCTTAAAAATTATACTTTTCATGCACAATTAAAATGGACACTCATACTTTCATAAAAATTTATTTCGAAAGAAGAACGCGCTTACAACACGTGCACCAAAACACGTGCGTTGCCCATAAAATCCCAAAAATATAAAAATTGACTTTATGAACCGAAAAATATTTATAATCAATTGTAATGCAACAAAAATTATATTTAATATACATAATTGATAATATACTCAAATATACAGAAAACACGTGTATTGCACGTAGAAATTCGTTTTAAATAAAAAATAGTCAAAAATTGAATTTTCGTTTACAAAACAAATTCAAACATGTTTATAAAGATAAAAGATTGAAATCCATTGAAAACTTTGCACGTAACGGTGGAATACCCAAAATCGACACGTGCATCGATAATACGTAAAAAGCACGTAAAAACTCAAAGATTGAAATTTAGCATTTGAGTTGTCTCAAATGGGATTTTTAGAATACGAAATTGCATAAATAATTGGGATTCAAAATACATATCAAAATGCGTTATGGATATCATCAATAACAGTACAAAATGCACGTGCGTAACACCCGAGGGCAAAATTGTCAATTAAATTTTGCGGGGTGTTACACTCTCCCCCCCTTAGAACAGTTCCGTCCCCGGAACGCACTATGGTAAAGGCTGTATTTTGTACACACCAAAGAAAATATCAGTATAACATATAGAGAACTACAAACATCGAGGAAATACATATAGCATAAAAGTAAGCAATGTGGGAAAATGAGACAAAAATCTATTTAAGAAAAATTTATGAGCATCAAAAATTCATGAGAACAGAACAAGAAAACTAGGAAGTAGCATAAGAAAGCAAATACGACAGTAGAAGATAGTGTATTTTGAAAAAAGTTTACATACAAAAATACTATTAAGTAAACTATTAGGTAAGGTGATAAATAAGCTTAGTCATTAATTGTGAAATTAATTTCGGAAAACAATGTAATAAAGAAAAACATAGTTAGTGGGTACCTTATAAATAGATTCGATACTAAAAATTCATCAATGTAATAAATGGTAAAAGTCGCAAACCAAATTGATACTATATGACAAAAGCTAGCAATTTAACAGTTTGATAAATATACAAGAAGGGAATATAGTAAAAGTATAGACAACATAAAATTAATTCTGTATATCATAAAATAACTTGTAAGGTAATTATAGTAATTATACATACAATTTGAAAATTAGTTATACATCGAGATACCTTTAAATTATTCAGTAGAGCGAGAAAACCAACTTACAAAAATCACATCGACGAAAAATTATAGAGGTGAAATAAATAGCATGATATAAAAATTATAAATGATTTGTAGCAGTAAATTAAGACATCGTAGTAGTAAAACATACTATTGAAAGTAGTGCGAAAACTAGTTATAAAAATGAATTACGAATCCAAAAAAAGTATAGACAATATAAAATTTGATTTTGTATATCAATCGATATCATAAAGTAATTTGTAAGGTAAATACAATAATCATATATGTATGATAAGAAAATGAAAAGGCAGAAATCCAAATAATTTCGATTCGTCAAGTAGACCAAAAAAATCAGCATACGAAATTATGTATATACATAGACGGAAATTATAGGGCAAAACAACAACATCATGATACAAAATTTATAAATGATGTGTAGGAGTAAATAATATATTATGGTAGTAACAACGCAAAACTAATTATCATGAATTGTAACAGAAGTATACTAAATAAAGTTGTTAGGTGAGTAGCCACCAAATTTTAAAATAGCAAAATACAATGAAATTGTGTGAAATACTAACTCACATAAAATACAAAGTACTACAAAGAAGACGGCAAGATAGTTGAGATTAAGCGGTAAATACACAAGTTTGATAAATAATGAAATCAGTATAAGCAGTATAATGCTAGGTTGCAAAATATTATAAAATAGCTCAAGCTAGTACCAAATGAAATAGTTGTAAGTGAATATTATAGAAAACAAGGTAGGGGTTATCTAAGTATAATATTTCCTTCTAGTGTAGGTTCGTCTCACTGGTATCCAACAGTAGACTTGCCTGTCTTGATCTCAAGTTGCATAATCGCTTCTACGATATCTGGTTGCAATTTGCCTTCTGGTCATTCGGTTGCAAACTTTACCTCACCGACATCCAGTTGCAGTTTGCCTTCTGGACATTCAGTTGCAAACTTTGCCTCCCCGACTTCCAGTTGCAGTTTGCCTCCAATGATGTCTAGTTGCATATTTGCCCTCTCGACATTAAGTTACACCAAAAGCGGAAGATGGAAAGATGTAATCTCCCATGTATACTTAGATTAGATATGGAATGTTTAATAAAGTATGGTGTTATGTTTGAAAATCAATGATACAGAAAAAGATTTTACACAATGAAATATCAAAATAGGTGTATAGGATATATCAAACATAGAGGGTACTAATTAGTAGTTATGAAAAAAACTATTTACAACACGAAAATAATGTAAAATATATGCACATGTTGGAAATAAAATTGAAAACAATAATGATGTAGTGTAGAAAATTAGGACATTTGATACAAATAGTTATGCATGAAAATAGTAATGAGATAATTGGAGGATGGTGAAATTATATGTATAGTAAGTATCTTGAAATACATAAAAATTCAATGGAAAACATATGTAGTAATCAAGAATGTAAAGACAATTTAAAGTTAGAGGATAAAATAGCGAGTATATGCATTATATTAAGGAAACATAGATCACAAAATTTATAAATATAACAAAACAAATTAGTAGACAATAAATAACAACGATAATATCGAATGCAGACAATAAATCAAATTAGTTTGTTGTATTTATACGGACGAAATATTTCAATCTCGTTAAAATATATTGAAGTATATAAGACAATACGAAATAACGAAAGAATATCGTATCACATAATCAAATCATGCAAAATGGATATACATAAGCAAAAATTCTCAAGCGAAATTCAAAATGTGATAATAAATGAAAATAATGGTTGTAATATAAAGTTAACAAAATACGTAAAGTAATAGCACATATGAACGGATGAGCATAAGGTGACATAAAATATGAAAGACAAAACTTTAAGATGGGGACACAATTAAAATAAGTTCAACAAAAATCAAAACTAAGGAAAATAGACAAAATACTAGGCATTAATATGATTTAATAGTATAGGAAAATATTTATTTTGAAAATATTAAATATCGAAAAGTACTATGATGAAAATCCACAGAAAATAATTTGATGGGGAAAGTGTGTTTATGTGTAAGGTATCATGAACGATGGTTCAAACCAACCACGCTTCCACTGCGCCACTCTGATACCCAGGGAAAATGAGTTCGTATACAATCTCAAATCAATGTATACGAGGAGAACATCATGAATGAATTTGAATGTAAATTCAATAACAACTTCCATTCATGACTCCAACCATCCAATAGGGAAAAGGAAAAGGAAAACATCAGCCTATAGAGCAACACAAATGTAAATCACTTACATTTAAATCTCTATAAACTGAACTCACACTCTAATGTCCACTTCTAGGGTGTCGTTCCTTATAAATTTGTACTACTTAGAAGTGTGGCTCTGATACCACTTGTAACGCCCCGAATCCCAAAACAACTGTATTCGAGAGTTCTACAGGATCTTTTCACTTCTTTCGTACAATTTTACAAGGAATTTAAAACTTTTATTTCAACAATAATTATATCAGAGTCTTTTACATCAATAAGCAGCGGAATTAATAAAATACGCAATAATGAATGTACAATTGTTACAACTTTAACATTTAAGTAATCAACAGCATCAGATCATCTCTATATCTTCATGTAACTCCAAATCCTGCATATAAAACTGTGGGCGCGTCAGTTGCTTACAAATGACGAAATATTATACACGGCCATCCTCTCTATGCCGGAAATAGTATAACGATTCTCAAATGCTTTAGCAAACACAAACTTGATCACAAAAAAAACTACAAAAGGGACTATCCTGTTGATGTCGTGTGGTGCGGTGCACTTAGTCCTTAATGCAGTTGTTTATATTATATGATACTAATGCACACTTGTTCGGATTCTATGCATCCCATACTACATAGGTCCGAGGGCAAGCCTCTTAATCGTCTTCATTATTGTAGGGTTCAATCCCTCGCCATGACTTAATCTACTACTGTAACTACGATGAGTATCCTAGATGGTCTGTGAGTACAAGCACATATCCTGGACCCTGGAGGGGAATCCCGTGCCATGTCTTGACTCATCAAGCATGCATTCTGCGGTAATTCAGCCTCCTCCCTGAACACGATCCTCTTGCAGTCACTAAAACATCCCACAAGCGTGGCTAAAGTCCGATCATTACTGAGTTGTGCCCGCGCCATGTCTTGACTCATCAAGCATGCATTCTGCGGCTCACACACCCGCACCGTAACTCTAGTTCTCATACTCATGTTTTTCTCTCACTTTCATCACATCACCACTATGTATCTACCTGTAATTTCAGCAAGTGTCATAGACGTTCCATGATTACAAGCACGTGTCCAAGACCCTGGAGGGGAACCTCGCGCCATGTCTTGACTCATCAAGCATGCATTCTGCGATAGTTCAGCCTCCTCCCTGAACACGATCCTCATGCAAGTCACCAAACATCCCACAAGCGTCGCCAAGATCCCGATCATTCTGGAGTATATTGCCCACGCCATGTCTTGACTCATCAAGCATGCATTCTGTGGATCACATCCGCATCGTAGACCCTAGGCTCCCATACTTATGTTTTTCTCTTACTTTCATTACAGCCTTACAATGTATTAATTATTAAAATCATGAATAAAATCAAAGCTCTAGAGTTAGCCTCTCCACTCAACCGGACTTATTCATTCATTACAATACATGACCAACCTTGGTCTTTCAAATTCTCATTTCATTTCATTTCATTGCCGGGGGAGACTTAGCTACTCTTTGGTTTCAATTTCCCATTCACAATTTCCGATTTAGCACTTTCAGCTCATAATTCAATTTAGGGTCTCACAGACTTTCTTATCATGATCTTAGCCTTTCATATTCAATTAATTCTCAATTCAAATCTATGATTCATCTCATGTAAATTCTCAATTCAACTATGATTCATTTCATATAAATTTATGCAACAACCAATAGAGTTTACCAATATCCAGATTCACAATCTTTACCACAAACAATTCACAAGATTTCAGATATATCAAAAAGCACTCTGGACAGTCGACTGGGAACTCTTCCAGTCGACTTGTTCAGTCAATTCACATTCTTCATAACCACTCGGGATAGTCGACTGCTGCACACGGCAGTCGGCTGTCCCACAGTGTTCCAATTTCAATTTAATTTCCTTGTCATAACCTTGTGTGCATTCCACAATAAAACCCAATCAAATCTTAATAATCATAAAATCTCGTATTCAAACTTATTTAACTTTTATTTGTCAAAATCAATTTCAAACTCAAGAACCAGAAAACAACCCGGTTCAGTCGACTGGTGGCAGTATCAGTCGACTGTCCCGCAAATATCTTGAAAACTCAACATCAAATTTATGACAGCAGCAGTCGACTGTAACTGTATTCAGTCGACTGTCCCGCTGATGAAAACCAACTTTTTAACACTTACCAGTCGACTGTGGAAGTAATCAGTCGACTGTCAAATCCACAATTTGCACTTTGCATACATTTTCGACCTTTGAATCGATTTGTACTTCCATATACAAATTATAATTTATTTCCAGAATATATCCCTTTTTAAAACATTATCATATATATTACCAATTCCCAAGTTCTCTTTTTCCCAATCAAAATGCATCAAAACATATTTTTCAAATAAACTACCTTCTTTTATCAAAATTTACTTTACAAAAATCTCTATACTTGTATAAATAACATTTTGAGGTTATAAATCATACTTCTTGCCACATTTCGCATTATTCCAATAATGTCTCAATATGCATCAATTTAATACAACCACTTCAATTCTAGCAATTCAACTAGCAATCGTAACAAGCATAGCAATTTGCATTTACCATAATCAATTTCATGCAATCAATTCAATTTCAACCAAGTAAATCACATATCATCTATCATGCAAATTATATTCCTAAATTAGAAAGCATTTAAGAAACACCCACCTAAATTGAAGATTTGTTACCCAAATGAACTCCTAGAATTAGGAGCTCCTAAAGAAAACTCCAATTGCAACCTCCTCGAAATCCGTGCACCAAAGCTAGCCCCACACTCCATCTCGGCAAGCAACAATCCTCAAGAGCATCTCCATCTCCGGTTGGCAACATCAAGAACAACTCCCATCTTTTTTTCACATACACATACTATGTATGTACATATATATACATTAGTATATGTATATAGGCAAGTGGAATAGTGACTTAGGTGGAGAATGGGAATGGCTTTGCTACCATTTGGTTGGTTTCGGCATGGGCAAGAGAGAAGGAGAAGAAGAGATGAGAGAATGAGAGATTAAGGGTGCACTTTTATAAGAAAGCTAATGGGTAGTTATAGTAACCACCTCCACATGAACACCACTAACCCATTATAAATTTTGTAACTTACTTTCCCTCCCATTTCCAAAATCAAAACTCCAGAATTTCCCTCCTCTCTAGTCAGCCCGGTCCCCAAAAATGTGCACATCGCACGTGTGCACATGCACGTGTTTTGTGTACAAAATAGTTTATTTATTCAATCTCTTTAAAACAATTATTTATATATATGTAATAAATATGTAAAATTAGCTTAAAAATTATACTTTTCATGCACAATTAAAATGGACACTCATACTTTCATAAAAATTTATTTCGAAAGAAGAACGCGCTTACAACATGTGCACCAAAACACGTGCGTTGCCCATAAAATCCCAAAAATATAAAAATTGACTTTATGAACCGAAAAATATTTATAATCAATTGTAATGCAACAAAAAGTATATTTAATATACATAATTGATAATATACTCAAATATACAGAAAACACGTGTATTGCACGTAGAAATTCGTTTTAAATAAAAAATAGTCAAAAATTGAATTTTCGTTTACAAAACAAATTCAAACATGTTTATAAAGATAAAAGATTAAAATCCATTGAAAACTTTGCACGTAACGGTGGAATACCCAAAATCGACACGTGCATCGATAATACGTAAAAAGCACGTAAAAACTCAAAAATTGAAATTTAGCATTTGAGTTGTCTCAAATGGAATTTTTAGAATACGAAATTGCATAAATAATTTGGATTCAAAATACATATCAAAATGCGTTATGGATATCATCAATAACAGTACAAAATGCACGTGCGTAACACCCGAGGGCAAAATTGTCAATTAAATTTTGCGGGGTGTTACAGACGTGGTGCCTATATCAACTCTTCTGTCGTTGCATCCTGGGAGACAGACGCCTACACAGATTCCAACAACCGAAAGAGGCGAAATCTGTTTTAAGGAGATTGTGTGGTACACAAGTCTCGACGTAACCAACTTTGGTTTGTAATTTTGTTAATTTTGTTACTTTCAGTTTCTTTTTAATTTTATTGGTTTTCTTCTTCTTCTTCTCCTTCTCTGTTTTGTGCCTTGAAAATCAAACTTTGTTTTTTTGGTTGTAATCAAATTTTGTAATAGTTATTTAATGTTAATACATGTAGTGTAATATGTGTCTAGCTACTTGTGTTACATCTAAAGATTCCTTTGATTTATCTTATGGGAATTGTTAGATTTTTTTCTTTTCCTTTGCAGAGCATCTTATTTGAAACTAATGTACACCAAGCTAGCTGGCATATGGCCAGGGTAAGCTACAGTTTGTAAGTGAGAAGCTGGGGGTAACTTACTATGGGTAAGTGACTATGTTCAATACTTTACTGTAATTTGGGATACTTCATTCTCGTTTCTCGGCAGTATTTGTGAACTAAATTTTGTTACCAGAGTTCTTTCATGTTGTTTTTATTTATTTTGAAGATTCTTCATAATAAATTTGTTTTTATTTATTTTGAACCCAATGTACGTAGTTATATAATAAATTTGTAAGAACTAATCTTTTGGAACTAGTTTAGCATAATTGAGGTTTGTCACATTGTAGATAAAACTTTAGATAATCTGGTATCATGTAACGTGTTCCGTGCAATTAACCCAAATGCCAACTCAATTGTTAGGTATTTCGGTGATCTGATAAATTTTTTCAAACGTATTTACAAATAACCAACTGATTGTCTCTCTTCTTTTTACAGTGAGCATCAAGTCACAGAGATATGGTGGCACTTAATAGCAAGTTGAAGCAATACACATCATCGTTGTTCTACATTGAGTAGCAAAAATTTCATTGCACTCTTGATCAAATACTCTGATATATTTGTTTACACCACTTGTTCTTCTTGTTTACTTTGTTGAAATTTCAGGGAGCTTCAACAAATATTTGGAAAATATGCAACCACTCGTTGAAGGAATGAGAATTTTCTCATATTGAGGTTTGTGTCTCCACTCTCATATTGTTCTATGTTTTCTATTCCCTCTTTATTAATATAGTGCTTATCTTATGTAGTTTAACATTCTGTAGTGCTTATCAAACATAGTAATGCAAACATGACAAAATAGTAATGCACACTACAAACAATGTCTTGATGATTTGTTAAAAGAGCAAATTTGCATTCATTGAGCAGTCTGAATATTGAGTGGCAGGTACCTCTAGTATGCCCCAAAAAGGTGTACCTTATGATTCTCTTAATGGCATGACTGGTTCGGATCTTTTAAATGACGAGGTGGTGTACGAGAAACTTACAAGGTGTGATAGTTGTTCTGATGTCTATATTAGAATAAGTTTTGATGTTAACTTCTTGGTTGTATGATTCCATGTGTGTTGAATGTTATGTTGAGTCCCAGATAAGATTTCTGCTCTTGATTGGCAATTATATTATGTATACGTCAAGCTGTTGTTATTTTTTTTGACTGGTAAAAGGTATGATTATCCTACCTAACAGAGAATATAAATATATTGATAAGTAAACTTGAGATACAATTACAGAAATTCACAGGAGGAGGGACTATCGGGTTAGGAGTGTGGCAGAGTTCGAGATGGCATACCATTGAGTCGTAGAGAGGGCATTGGATTATTGTCGTGCACCTCAATTAGCCTCAATGATATGATCTCATCCCCCTTCCGCACTCCCAAAAACATCTCGTTAACAAAATAGACAAAAGACCTCCTTCAAACGAAAATATAACAAGTCTTTAACAAAAAATGGACCAACATTGTCCCAAAAAAGAGCCAAAATAAACAGCCAAACAGAAGTGCAACACCCTTGGTCAGCTTTGAGAGGTTCCTGTACCGTCGATGCCTCCTGGCTTTATAAGATCGCTATCGCCGGTGCCCTTGAGCTCTTCAAGGATCTTGGTCTTCTTCTTCGACTCTCCGCTAGAATCTAGCCAATGTGAGAACCAAAATTTTGACTTAGTGACTAGTTTATCCATAGTAGTAACCTTGCTGTTAAAAATTCTATCATTCCTAGCATGCCAAATACTCCAACAAACAACCAATGTAACTAAATTCCAAGAGTGTGTGAACTTGTGTTTGTGGTGGTCGAAACACCTATTAGTGAAGCATTCACTAATAGATGTTGGCAGGTTTGTGATATGGAAGCTTTCTGTGAAATGATGCCAGGTTTGAATAGCCAGGGGACACTGGAAGAAGATATGGTAAGTGGTTTCGATCGGACATGCATAGGTTGTGCATGTTAGATCCCATCCCAACCTTTGGTGTGCAACCTATCCTTGGAGTTGAGTATATCCCAACTCAATATCCAAATGAATATTTTGCATTTCAAGGGTGCTAAGTTCTGCCAGTAAGCTCGATAGGAGGGGGAGAGGAGGCCGAAAATGCTGTAGAATTCATAAGCGGATTTCACAGTGTAGGTCCCTGAGCTGGTGTGGTTCCAACGTGCAATGTCAGTAGAAGAGGATGGCTGGAGCTAGAGAGCAGTTGTAGTAGCTTTCTCTTTTCAAGGAGGATGGTGGTGGAAGATGATGTGCGGAGGCTTGGTCTCCAAGTCCAGATGCCCTGGTCCATGACGCCTTGGGAGCGCAATGAAGCTTCTTTGTTCCACGAAGCTTCAAATAAGGTTGGAAATAGAGTGGCAATATTGTTACTTCTAATCCATTTGAAGGTCCAAAACTTAAGCATGAGTCCATCGCCAAGTTGCCAACTGATGCCATGTTGAAATTGCTGTTTCAGCTTGAAAACATTCTTCCAAAAGTCAGATGCTTGTGTTTTGCAGATGAAGGCGTTCGTCGTGCAGTTGAAATACAGGAATTTGAGAGTCTGAGTGCTAAGAGACTCTTCAGTCAATATCTTCCACCACCATTTCATAAGAAGAGCATTGTTGAAATGGTTGAGGTTCAAGACCCCAAGGCCCCCCTGCTTTTTGGGTTGACAAATACGCTTCCAGCTTGTGCAAGAGACTCCCGTGGCCTTAGTATCGCCTCCTACCCAGAAGAACCTACTCCTGATCTGATCAATCCTGGCACTAACCCACTGAGGCAGTTTGAAGAAGGCGGCGAAGTAAGTTGGCAAGGCGCTAAGAACAGAATTGATGAGTATAAGTCTTCCTCCCCTAGATAACAGACGTCCTTTCTAAGTGGACAGTTTCTCTCAATTTTAAGAATAAGAGGTTGCTAGTCCCTCTTTTTGAGCTTTCCTTTAGAGTGGCATACCCAGGTATCTGGTTGGTAAAGAATCTTGTTTACAACCTAGGATGTGAGAAAAGACATGCAGTTTGGCCTGAGAGTGTCCTAAGTAGAGGATGGATGACTTGGAGAGGTTGATATGTAGACTTGAGACGTTTGTAGATAGATGTAAGAGCACTTTGAGGTGGAGCACATCTTGCTCATTCCCTTTACAAAAAAAGAGTGTATCATCAGCAAATTGAAAAATGGAGAGATTAGCTAAGGAGCCACAGAGATGTAGTTGAGAGAATGTGCCATTCTCTCTACCAATGCGCAACATTTTGTCTAGCACATCAACTGCAATTATGAATAACATCGGAGAGAGAGGATCACCTTGCTTGAGCCCCCTTTTAGAAACAATCATCTTACCTCCGACGCCGTTGATTAAACAGAGGATTTGGTTGAGTGAAGAATAGCTTTGATCCAAGAGCACCAGCGGGGACCAAATCCTCTGGCAGCTAGCAATTGCTCTAAAAATTCCCAGCTAAGAGTATCAAATGCCTTGCGAAAATCTATCTTAAGCATTAGAGTATCAGAATTCTTTGAGCAACACAGGTTGATTGCTTCATGAGCCACAAGGAAGCAATCCACCGTTGACTCACCTTTGAGGAAAGCACTCTGAGAAGAGGACCCTAAGGAATGCAATATATGGCTAAGCTTGTTTGCAAGGATTTTGGCGAAGATCTTCATAGAGCAATTTAGTAGACTGATGGGGCGATAGTCAGATACTGTGTTGGCACCTTCACATTTGGGAATGAGAACAATGGTAGAGTAATTAAGCCTACTAATGTTGGCGTCACCATTCTGGATGGCCAGTAGCATGCAGCATAAGTCATCTTGAATTGTCTCCCAGTGTTGCTGGTAAAAATGCATTGAGAAGCCATTAGGCCCTGGTGCCTTGTCTCCGTTCATGCTAAAGACTGCATTCTTGATCTCTTCCTTGCTAAAAGGGGCCTCAAAACGCAGATAGATCAATACCTGTGGTTGGATAGAGAGAAGCCCAGTCTACCCTGAAGTCTGAGTTTGAGCTGGTGCCACAAATGTCATGAAAGTGTTGTTCAAAACTTGATCGAATTGCACGCTGATTAGTGATGAGGTCTCCATTGTGTAGGAGGGAGTAAATAAAGTTCTTGCGACACCTCCCATTAGCTAGGGAGTGAAAGAATTTGGTGTTAGCATCGCCCTCTTGGATCCAGGTGATTCTTGACCTTTGTCTCCATTAGGTGACTTCAGCCTGCACCAATTGTTGATACTCTCTGCGGACATCTGACAGTTCAGCAGATAGAGAGGGGTTCAAGGGTTGGGAGTCTGCCAGGATATCAAGCTTGTAGATTCTCTCAAGTAGTGAATTTTTGAGATGAGGGATGTGGCCAATCCTCATTTCTCCAATGTCTAATCCTTCTTTTCAGAAGTACAAGTTTCTTGGCAAATACGTCCACCTTAGATCCTGTGCATGTAAGGGTCGACCACCAAGTGGAAATAGTCTGATTGAAGTCTTTGTAGGAGACCCATGCTTTCTCAAATTTGAAATAATGAACTCTGCTCTGAATTGCTTGAGAGTCAAGAATCAAGGGGCAATGATCTGAGGCGATACAAGGGAGGGAATGTTGAATGCATGAAGGGTATAATTGCTCATACTGGTTGGAGATCAAGAATCTGTCTAGTCGAGCGAGCGATGGGTTGTCTCTGAGATTAGACCAGGTGAACTTCCATCCTGTGAGTGGGAGGCCGATGAGCTGAAGCTGCTGTATCCAATTTCTGAAGTTCTTCATATCTCTGCTTGAGCTAGCGCCTCCATTTCTTTTAGAATTTGAGAGGGTCACATTAAAATCCCCACATACAACCCAAGGATCACAAAGTAATCCTCTTCGATGTAAGATTTCGTGGAAGCAGAGTTCTTTGTCATCTAATTCTAAGGGGGCGTAGACGGAAGTTAGAGACCAATTAGCACCAGAAGTCCTATTGCGGAAGGATAGGGATATAGAAAAAATGTCGATAGCACAGTAGATACAATCTAAGATGTTGTCATTCCATCTAACTAGGATACCGCCACAACGATCATTAGCATCAGGGGACTTCCAACAATTGATATAATTGCCTCCAATAGAAGAGAGCTTGCATGTAGAGGGCTTAGAATGTTTGGATTCCTGCAGACAAGCCACAGTAATTTGAGCATTTCGAAGGCCGTCTTTAATAAGGGCACATTTGGAGGGGTTGCCCAACCCACGGACATTCCAACTGCCAATCTTCATGGAAACAAACAAACACACAACAAAAGCAATAACAGCTAAGGGGCCAATAAGCACATGCATCTAGTTGAGCTGCTGTTGTTGAACTAGGGGATCAACTGCAATCACTGCAACTTGCTTGAGTTTATCGACTGAGTGTGGCCCAACAGCCTCCACTCCTACAGATTCAGCTACCTCAATGAAATCCTCATTAGACAGTAAAGCAAAAGGATTGCGACATGCATTAGTAACTGAATGCATAGAAGAGGAGGTACATTCGGTCTTGTGGAGAGAAGTAGACTTTAAAGATGATCGAAGGTGCTGCATAAAGGGTCTGGTAGAAGGAATCCTGGAAGCAGATCTGCAACATTTGCGGCGTTTGCTGCTTCCTTCATCAAATCCAGGGCGGGCAGAGCCAGAACAGGAAGAGGAGGCAGTTTGGCGATACCTCGGAATGAGAGACCAAGTCTTGAAGCTTGCGGTGCCTGTTCCCTGGCTTCTGAACTAAAATGCAAGGGCCTAGGGGCCTCGAGCTTAGCAACGCGCTTGGCAACAGATGCCTCAAGCGCAGACTCGACAACAGGCTGAATTTCTTTAAAGAGGGATAGGGGAATGGTGACGGTTTTGCCTTTCCAAATCATTTGACGCACTTCTTCTTCTGGGGGGGACCTCATGCAAGCTTGTTGAGCTATCGGGGTGGATGTGAGATGCACGAGAACCAATCCCAATTTACCCTTCAGGGAATCTGATTGAATCTCGATAATAGGGGGTGCGTTAAAAACAAAATTAGCACTCGGATCGGCCTCAACCGGTTCCGCCACATGCTCAATTTGGTTTTGGGGGGGGGGGGGGCTTTTGAATCTCTCGCGCTCGAATCAGCCAAACCTGAGATATTTAAAAACATATCCACAAATAGGGAAAGATTTTGAGGCTACGGTGAATGCATCGCGGATCCCCTAACTGATTGATCTGCTTCCTGGATTATCGCCTTGCCGTTTGGATCTCCGATGATTCTGTGATTGACTTCCGGGATATGCGTGGGATTGATTTGATCGTGTTTCTCCGCCAAAGCCTCCCTACGGTGCCAAAAGCAAGGGGATGAGCCAGTCCCCGACGAAAAAAGTTGCACTTTGCCGCTGGCAACATCGTTAGTAGGGATAGGGTTGCCGAGAATGAGAACTGGCACATCGTGGATCTGTAACTCCTTGGTCCATGGCACCCTGAAGTGGATAAGCAGATTCTTCGAAATGTGGCTTACGTCTTCGACTTCGATGAGGATGAGGACCTGATCGTGGGAAACCCCATTCTTCATGTCCCCGCTCATAGTGATGAACTTGCCGAAAGGCTGGATCAGCTGTTCAATGGAACTCTGGTTCCACATGTGGAAGGGCAGCAAAGGTACATTAATCCAAATGTAGCTGGGTTTAGGCTTCATTTTGGCACCATACTCCATAGACCAAGGAGAGAAAGTGGCATTGAATCCAGAGAAGTGGAAGACGCCGTCTGCTATCGCTCTTTGCTTCATCCTTCGAGGGGAATTGAACATGGAATACCCTATCGCTGACTCGCTTGACCACCCACCACCCTCCTTGGCGCTTCACGCAAAGTTAAGGGCGCTTTCAACTGTCGTCGTATCTGGGCGTGAGAGCAGGTTGATCAGGTGCAGAAAAGCACTTGCATGTAGCACTGGTAGGGCGGCGGTTACCTCAATGGACATGGATTCACGACGGTTGAAGATTGGGTAGTCACGAACACGGTGACCGAACTTACGACAATTGAAGCAGTGGATCCCTTGCTTGCGGCAATCCGCCACCATGTGGTCAGTCTCCCCACAGCGCATGCAGCATTTTTCCATTTTTCTACGACGATTTTGGTTGAGGCGGTGACGGGGGTAAGGATTTGGGGGGAAGAAGGGTTTTGGGTGAAGGGAGGGATTTTTAGAGGGAGGAGGGAGTGGAAGAGACTGCAGTTTGGTGGGGAAATACTAAGTGGGGCAGTGAGATCGATTTAGAAGTGAAGAAGGGTAATGATGGGGTGGAGGGGCCATTAGAACTTAGCCAAAGATTTGCTCTTATTCCAAGGCAGTCATACACGCTCCTCTCTTCTCTCTCCTCCCTCCTCTCTCATTTTTTTTAAACGGATTTTCCGTCCAACGTTCCAAGCTGTTGTTATAGGTACTCCTGATTCATACATAAAGAGGACTGATCAACATTAATTAATTTCATGACTACTAGGTAGGAAGCAGTAGCTTATAGCATTATAAAATCCATTGAAGACTACTCAAAATTTTGTAGAAGCTTGAAATTATATAAGGATTAGTATTCAATTCTTTAGCCTGGAATCACGAAGAAAAGTGTGAATCATTTGTTACAGGTTGGTCATGGAGGAGTCGGTAGTAATGCTGCTTTTAAGCTTTTAAGATCAGGGGTTGGAAGGATCCTATTATCTTGTTTTCTCAAAAAAAATGTCCATTATTTTCATGTGCAAATAATACAGGTACATGGCATGGACATTATCAAGTGCTTATCGTGGCAAAATTTTATAGCAAATAAGGGATTATACATCTCAGTAGACATCATCTAGTTACTGTCTCAAACCTTTCCCTTTTCACTTATTGAGTGAACTACCGCCTTAGACATAACTACGAAACGCTCTTTGTTATTGCAGGAAGATATCAAATAATGAAGGCTCTTTGCTAGATATAACTACGATACCAGCCATGAACCCGTTCGGAACCACGTACAACACCACCAATGGGCATGTATGCCTGTTCAAGCGTCAAATACATATACAGGACTTATAATGGAAAAAATTGTACACATGATTGGTTTATGAGAGGTAGAGGGAGGTGTATTGATTGATGGTTATAATTCATAACTTAGTTA
The DNA here is from genome assembly GCA_017893485.1 of Hemerocallis citrina. Lineage (NCBI taxonomy): Eukaryota > Viridiplantae > Streptophyta > Magnoliopsida > Asparagales > Asphodelaceae > Hemerocallis > Hemerocallis citrina. The sequence goes on along the minus strand of CM030364.1, from coordinate 132,297,073 downwards.
CAATTCTTAATTTAATTTTGGTTATTGGTTTGAGTTATAATTCATGAATTTTTTTTGTGAAGGTGGAAAGAAATATTGATTATTGGTTTGAATGATTATAGATGAAGGTGAATGAAATTTCATATTGGTACTAAATTTTATGGGATTCTATAAAAAAGGTTAATTTTTTATAAAAAGAAATAATTTTTTTTTAAAAAAATAATATCCTTTACCCGGCGTTTTTTGTCAAAAAAGCGTTTTTGGTAAAAAAAAACCGCCTAGATAGGTAGTTTTTACTTTTTCTTTATAAACTCTAATGGCATTTTTTGTATAAAACACCGGGATAGACGGGTCTATAGAAACGTTTACAAAAAATGACGGGATAGACCTATATCTGTCCCGACGCTCGCTACAACGATGCTCCGGCGGCGTTTTCGGAAGCGCCGCTATGCGCTATAGTGGCATTAAAAACTACCAGGATAGCATAATAAAAATGCCGCTAAAGGCTTAATGGTTTGTAGTGATTGTATCAAGAATACAACCTAGGATTTCTCTAGATCTATATATATTGCAATAGCCCCTCTTGTGAAAGATAGAGCACTGAATAGAAAAGATAGTACTTCATCTGAGAGGTTCAAAAAATTCTCCATTGTAAAGAGCAAATAATTTCTGAAAGACTTGAGAAAGAGATAGGATCGTAGTTATTTTGTCGTAAAACTCAGCATGAATTCCTAACAAATACAATATCGTATATATTTGCCCACTCATCACTCTTCATTCTTCACTTCTCTGAGTGTGAGGCCACCATAATATATCATGCATGATCCTTATCTCTAATCTCTAATCTCTAATATTATAATGGGAGAAGGCCTTAGTTTCATTTGTAAATCTACCAACGCGTGAACTGCACGTGCATAACTAATATAAAGGAGGTCTCAGGTTCGAGTCCTCACCATGTCAATGTTTTTACTTTAATTTTCTTTTAATATATCAAATGTGCATCACACGTGTAAATTATCTATCTATCTATAATATAATATATTATCTCTATATATAATGGGAGAGTTGAAGTTGTAATTTGTCAACAAACAAACCCGTGCATTACACGTGCAACTCTAACTCCCCTATTTTTACTTAATATGGTTTTTAATTGACACATGCAATGCACGTAAAGAATTTTTTTTATTTAAAATTTTTAAATTAACACGTACACCACACGTTTACATCATAGTTTTTTTACTTTAAATTTTTTTATTAACACGTGCTTTGCATGTCACGTCTAACTCTTAACACGTGCCTCACACGTGCTATATTATATTACTTTAAACAATATATTTATTAAAACGTGCAATGCACGTGATAAATACTAGTATATATATATGTGTGTGTGTGTGTGCGTGCGCGCGTGCGCTCGCTAATCACTCGCGTGCGCGCGCGCGCGCGCTCTCATCACTCTTCAGTCTTCACTTCTATGAGTGTGAGCCCACCATAATATATCATGCATGATCCTTATCAATTATATATATATGTGTGTGTGCGCGCGCGCTCTCTCTCTCTCTTCAGTCTTCACCTGAAGAAAATCCATTACCTGATTTTCAGCCTTCCAATCCGGAAGAATTTCTAAGATATGGTGGAACATCTGAAAGATTATTTTACCATAATAATATCCTTAATTGGAGAGATAATCATGCTAGAATAATACAAGGAGCATATGACAAACGAAATGCTCATATGGATACATATTTCAATATTGATAAAATACCCCATAGATATCTAAAAAATTATTTTAAAGATTGGGGTCAACATATGCATGGTATAAAATATCTCCTAGGGATGTCTAACAGAGATTTTTTGAAATAAACATGTTCCTTAAGGGAAGGATACGCAGCCGATTGGCTAAGAAGCTTAGAAGCTACAAATGCGGTTGAAAAAGCCAATATTGAATCATGTTCTCCAAGATATTCTTCAATTATATTGTTCATAACAACGCAGACAGATGTAATCATTAAATGCTAGATTTCTTCGAGTTGCTGCAACTAATCGTCCTGCTACTGGCAGTAGCCAGGTTTTTTTGCTGTAAAAATATTTTTTATGTTCTTGTATGAAGTTTTGTACTTCTTCTCTTTTGATAAAGACAAAGATATATCTGCAAAAATTTTAAAACACAGTAGTGTGAAAACTGTTTTTAGGTTTTGATATTTTTTATAAGGACTTTGATAATCATGTTTCCAAGGTTATTAAAATCTTCTTTTGATTCTGTATCATGTAGTTTTTCTATCATCTGAATAGTTGTTCCTTCAATAGGCTGAGTTTTTCCAAAGCTCAAGCTCTTTCTGTGTATATCTTTCAACATATTAGGAGTTAGTAATATAGAAGCCTCATTATCAAGAAGTAAGCTAATATCTCTTCTTATAAAGCAAGAATTAGATCTATTAAGAAAAAGTTTGATAGCGGATGCAGAAAATCAATGGAAGTAGAGATGGAACATAAAAGGAAAGATTTTATTTATTGGATAGTAGTAGCGCACATACACTCTTTCTTTTATTTTTGCTAGGAAACCCCTATGCCTTCACACCAACCCATGACCTCTCCTTATATAGGTGGAGTAAGGCTTAGGATACCAAAATACTTACATACATGAAGCTTCTTTAATAAGCTTCATCTTAGGAAACTTCTTGAATAAGCTAATAAATATTTCACATTTCACATCACCACGCTCCTGTTTGTCCTTTTTTTGTTGGATTGGCCCACCAAGCTTCTACATAGTGCTTTTTCCTTCTTGCATGAAATCACTATTGACTGTAGGGGCTGGGGAAATCAATGCCAGATCTTTTTGTAAGCCTTTTTCTTCGTAGAAAGAATACATGACATCTGTTCTGATGGGTCCTAGTTTCTAGGATTCCTTCAGTCCTAGAAAAAAATGTTCTTTTTCTTCTTTGGAACTATCTTCACCAGTCCAATCGATAAGGATGATACTATCTTGAACCTGTATATTTTTGCAGAAAGTATATTTTTTCCATAACTCTAGAAAAAATTCTTCTGTAGCTTCATACTTGCTTTTTTCGGGTTCAAATGTTTTATTATTTCCCTTTTCTATCTGGAGTGTTGGCACGACTTGTACTATGTCTAATTCCCAGCATTGGATAGACTTAAACTGGCAAATATACTGATTCTCTTCTCAGATGCTCCATATTTGAAACATGTAGATGGTGTGAAACTTATTTTTCTTTGATAGGACGGTTTTTTGCACATATTTCGGGAATAGTTCTAGAAAATTCTGGTCTGGAGAGGTTGTTCTAGAGTTCATGAACAATCCCGGCTTGAATTGCTCTTTTGAATTGTGGTATTTGCTCGAACCATGCCAAAATTCTATATATGTTATATTTATTTTTGACTAGCTGATCGGAATTTTTTAGCAGATCTTCTAAATTATTTTCTCCTATCATGTGGAGAAGTTCAATGAATCTTTCTGAAGGGAATACACCTATTTGATATAAATCTAAACATTAAAGGAGATGAAGGTCTCCTATTCTTCATAATTTCTCATCTTTGAACTTAAAGAGTTTTGCAAACTCTGTAAATTCCTTGTTTCTGAAGTTTACAAGGTCACAAATGTCTATTTAAGACATTATAGCTTGTAGTTGTTAGTCAGCAGGTGTGTTTCCTCTAATCAGATTATCTTTCTTTCTATTTAAAGAAGATGAGGTAGAAGTATTGTTGAAGTTGATCATATTACTGACAATGTGTTTTAATTTTTCAAATCCTTCGCTCTGCTCTTGCGTTTTTTTCTTTAGCTGAAGGATTATTTTGTCTATTTGTGATAAGTGGTATGCTCATGTTTTATCACTTGGGTATAATGCCCTCCAAACACTGTTTATATGATTCTAAATATCTGGATTCCCATGTTTTAATTCTTTGTTATATCAATCCTTTTTTAGGATAGGATTGATAGAATTCTGCTTCCATGCTGTTTGAGTGAGAGGCCTTAAAAGGACATGTTTTTTCTGTGGAACATGTCCCATGCTGTTTGAGTGAGAGGCCTTAAAAGGACATGTTTGAGTGAGAGGTTCCTATATTTTTTTATACTAGATGTTGTAGCAGTAGCTACTTTTTTATTGTTTAGGACAGTAGTCCATTCTCCTGTTTTCATACCAAGAACATCTTCAAGCTCTTTGTATTTTTCAATTACTTCAGATTCCATCTGTCTTTTATCTTTTTTCTTCTCCATAATACCTAGTTAAAGAATCAGCATTAATATTAGTATGACCATGAATATGTTCAATATTATATTGATAAATTTCAAGATATACTACTAATCTAACACGTCTCAAAATTTCTTCTGGATTATGTACAGATTTTTTTTTTAGAAATTATACTACTGCGATATTATCAGACTATATAAGAAATTCTGCTAAGTAAATAAACCTTTAAAGATTTAACCAAGAATTTTATGGAAAGTAATTCTTTGTCAAAAGTAGAATACTTTTTCTCAGTTGTTGAAAAGGTTCCTGATGTATAGGTTACCAGCTCATAATGCCTTTTGTCTATTTGTGCGAAAAGAATACCCGCCTAATGAGTATCTGAAGCATCTGTTTGTAATATAATTTTATCATTTCCTTTTGGATAGTAAAGTATTTTTTGTTCTGAGATGATATTTTTAATCTTCTTTATCTCATTTTTCTCTGTTTCAGAAAGAGATATTTTTTATTTTATCAGTGTTCCATCTTCGTGGAATTTCAGAATCTTTTCCTTCTTTTATCAAGCCTTCTTTGTATTGTTTTTGTATTGTTTGGAGCTTTTGCTTTAAATGTTTAATTTTTTCAAAATGTCTAAGAATGAATTTTCTTCCGTAATTAAGAATTCCTAGGAAAGGCTGTAATTGTTTCAGTGTACCAATTTCCTCAGGAAATAGTTTAATCTTTTCACAGATATGAGCTTGTAGCTCAATTTTTTCTTTTAGTATCTTTTTTTCCAAGAAAATCAATTTCTTCCTTGAATAATTCAATCTTTTTTAGGCTTAAAATAAATCCATTTTCTAACAATATTTTTGCTACTTATAGTAGATGATCTTTATGTTCATCTAGACAAGAAGAGAAAACAAGTATATCATCTATATAAACAGTAACAAATGGCAAATGGTCAAACATACTGTCCATCCATTTCTAAAAAGTTTGTGGTGCATATTTTAGTCCAAAAGGCATTACCATCCATTCAAAGTGTCACTGAGGACTACTGAAAGTTGTAAGATCATCTTTTAATTTGATTTGTGAAAAATCCTGATTTAGCATCAAACTTAGAATATATTTTGGAACCTTTGTGTAATATCCCGGTCGGATATTATATTTGTATTATTATTATTTTTTTAAAATTAAAATATTTTTATGAAAATTTCTTGGTTTCACTAATAAAAACTTATTTGTGAATATATACTAGTAAGTATATATATCATTTTTTGTATTGGTTTTGTGCACTTGTACAAAATCCTGTAAAATGCATTTTTGAGAAAATGTCTGTAAAATCTCGGGCTGGTATTAAAATTTATTATTTTATTATTATTTTATTTTTATTTTCAGAATTGAAATATTTTTGGTGGATATTACCCGATTTTACTAATAGACATTATCTACATATATACCAGTCTGTATACATCCCTATTGTATCAAATTGGTACTGAAATATTCCGAGTCGATAAGAAAATTTATTTTTTATCATTATTTTTGGAATTAATTTATTTTTATACGGATTGTACGGTTTAACAAACAAAAATTATCGGTATATATATTAATATATACGTATGCGTATTGTATCAATTTTGTATGTTTGTACAGATCGTATAGTATGTATTTTGGACAAAAATATCTTATTTTTGTCATGATTAATCAAAAATGGATGGCTAGGATTTGTTTTGTGGGTTTAAATTAGGGTTTAAGATTAATGGAAATACAAATGAGGATTAATAGGTGTGTTCTACTAGATTCCTCCTCCACTTCACCCCTCCACCTCACCCTTCCACCTCATCCAAGCATAGGCCGGTCACCCCTTGATCCAAGGGGCTCTTTGCAAAAACCCTAGTACATTTTACATCCTCCCCCTCTCATTCCTCCTATAAATACTCCCCCCCTTCACCGCTTGCCTCTTTTACCAAAAAAAAAAAAATGGAGAGGAAAAGAAAGAGAGAAAGAAACCCTAACTAGAGAGTTCTTCATTTGTAGGTTTTCTATAGGAGCTAGGAGGAAGGAGAAGGTTACTTGTCTAGTTCTTCCTACAACGAATCAAAGGTGGGGGATTCTCTACTTATTATTATTTTTATTATTGATTTTTTTCTCTCTTGTTGTATGTTGTTTGTGGTGTGTTCTATAACAACTTGGACCAAATCTTAAGCATATAAATGGTTGTACGGATCAAAATGATCCCATGAAAAGATGGACGGTAGAACTCAAACAAATAATATAAAGGTTGAATCTTTAAGACCTTGTTATGGTTATTGTTGTTGTTATGGTTATTTTTGCTAAGCTAAAAACTTGGACTAATTGATTTGTGCATATGAGTAGTGGGGATCAAGATTGATCACATGAGAAGTTTTGAAGGGGAGAACTCACTAAAAACCCATAAAGTTGGATTCTTTAGCTTGATATGATTATTGTTGTTATTATTGTTATTTTTGTTAACACAAAACTATACAACTTGGACTTAAACTATGAGCATATAAGATTAGTGAAGTAAGAATACTTACATACCCAATTTGGGATTGTAGAACTCAACAAACTAATAAAAGATAAATTTTGTTGTGTGTTGCTCTCTACCTTGTTAAAGATCAAAGTTTTTTACTAACCCTAGTTCATAAAAAGTGGATTTTGCTTTATGTAGGGATTTGTAGATTAAAGAAAAGTAGGTTTTGTAATATGTAGGATTTGTAGATTCAGTAAAAGTAGGGTTGTAATATGTAGGAACTTGTAGATTCGATAAAATTAGATTTTTGTAATATATAGAAAGTTGTAATTCATAATAGAAGTCGTTCTTGTAATAGCTAGATAAAGTCCTTAGTAGCCTTTATGAGTTTACTTCCATGCTTGTGAAAAATAAAAATTTGGGTAATCATAGGTTGCTAAAAGAACCCATGCATGCTTGAGTTGTAGTTGTTCTAGTAAAGAACCCATGCATTCTTGAGTTGTAGTTGTTCTAGTAAAGAACCCATGCATGCTTGAGTTGTAGTTGTTCTAGTAAAGAACCCATGCTTTAGTTGTAGTTGTTCTAGTAAGGATTTCAAAAGGAACCCATGGTTGAGTTGTAGTTGTTCTAGTAAAGAACCCATGCTTGAGTTGTAGTTCTAGTAAAGATTTCAAAAAGGAACCCATGCTTGAGTTGTTGTAGTTGTTCTAGTAAAGAACCCATGCTTGAGTTGAAATTGTTCTAGCAAAGATTTCAAAAGGAACCCATGCTTGAGTTGTTGTAGTTGTTCTAGTAAAGATTTCAAAAGGAACCCATGCTTGAGTTGTAGTTGTTCTAGTAAAGATTTCAAAAGGAACTCATGCTTGAGTTGTTGTAGTTGTTCTAGTAAAGATTTCAAAAGGAACCCATGCTTGAATTGTTAGTAGTTTGAATCATGCACTTGATTATGAGTAATAAGTATTCCTTGCTCATAAGTCATGCAATAAGTATTGGTTCTGTCTCATGGCAAGTTGAGAGTACGACTCTAGGTTGAGAGTACCTTGTAGCTCGTATGGCCCCATTTGATTGGTTAGGGTTAGTGACATCGTTAGGGTAGTAACTGTTACTTAACCATTTTTATCTATGAATTGCCGCAGGGTGAGAGTTGGTGTTAGGGGTGATACCTTATAATCCGACTTCTCCTATAGGCCAACACTAGGTGATGTTATTGGGATGTATTCCCCTGTCAAAGGGATACGGGTGGTGCTTTTTCATGATTAGTTGAGAGCACAGGATCCGTATCTCGGTTGTTAATTCCTGAAGTGCCATGATTAGAACGGGAGATTTTCCTAGGGAAATAAACCCTACGATTCTGTCAGGTTCTATGCCTTCTCATGATGAATTGAGGGCACAACTCAAGGTTGTCTAGTATCTTGGGGTTCGTGTTGGCTTTTGAGTGAGGTTCGGTTCGCCGGGTAAATATTGGCAAACATAGACACCACTATTGTATAGCAGTAGTGGAACTAGACTGTATCTGCAACCTCACCAGTCACGTTGTATCTATCAGGAACAGGAAGGGTACAAGCGTAGAATTCATAACGTGTGTTCAAATTCCTATATATGAAGAAACGACTTGTTATGGGTGTATGTGGTATGGGACGTATACTGTTTCGGAGACTTGCTTGCATTAGAATAAGAGCATCATTGCATTAGTTAATCATGCATTAGAGTCTAAGTCATAGCATGCACCGACACATTAATTATATATACACGTTTCTCTTTTTATCAATCTGTTTGTTTAAAGTTGAGAATCGCTGCTAGTCATCAGCCTTAAAGCATCAGTATATGTACTGATGTCCCCATTTCAATAGGTACTGGATTGAAAAGCTATATGTACAGGATTCAGGAGGACTCAAGGCAAGAGAAGCAAAGTGTTGATTTCAATTGTAATTTATTTATGTTGAGGAGCATCCAAGTGAAAGTACCAAGTGTTATACATTATTCATTGTACTCTGATGTAATTTTTATTGGAAGTTTGTAACACTTGGGCTTGTATGGCATTACTATAACACTGATGTAATGTATTGCAGTTTTATAACATTCAAACTTGTAATACATTTGTGTTGAATAAAAAGTTTTAAATTTTTTTGTTTTTCTGTGTATTGCGGCTAATTGAAGGAAAATATTCTGGCTTATGTCACGGTTTTCCAGTGTATGGAAATCGGGGCGTTACACTTTGTGGTGCATTTTTTAGTCCAAAAGGCATTACCATCTATTCAAAATGTCCCTGAGGACTACTGAAAGCTGTAAGATCATCTTTAATTTGATTTGTAAAAATCCCTGATTTAGCATCAAACTTAGAATATATTTTGGAACTTTGTACTAAGTTTAATAATTGTTCAGCAGTTGGGATGTAATACCCATCAAATTTGCAGGCATTATTAATTTTTCAATAGTTAACTATCATTCTTGCTTTTCCTATTTTTTCTGCGTGATTCCTGACTAGGAAGGCATGAGAACTATGGTTGCTGTAACTGGATCTAATAAGTTTCAGATTTAATAATTCTTTTATTTGTTTAGCAAACTCCAATTTATCCTCTTGATTTACCATTATACTTGGAGTTCTAATATACTTTTTTGTATATTCAGGTAGTAGTTCGAGTTGGCAAAATTGCTGATTTACCATTATACTTGAAGTTCCAATTTATCCCCACTATGCTTTCTCTGTCGTTGTCCTTATCGCTGCTGGCTTCGTTGTGGAGTATCGTCTGATTAGGTTCCTTAGAATCATCCATTCCTTCGTGTTCTGGGGTGAAAAATTGCGTTGGTGGCATTCTATACTGACCATCGCAAGAAATTGAGTCATGTTATTCTATATATTCTTTAATTATATTGTATACTTCATAACAACCCGGACAGAAGTAATAATCGTCTTTTACATTAAATGCTGGATTTCTTCGAGTTGCTGCAACTAATCGTCCTGCTATGGGCAGTAGCCAGTTTTTTTGGTTGTAAAAATATTCTTTATGTTCTTGTATGAAGCTTTATACTTCTTCTCTTTTGATAAAGACAAACCTTAAATCTGTTGCTTCCATAGATATATCTGCAAAAAAATTTAAAACACAGTAGTGTGAAAATTGTTTTTTGGTTTTGATATTTTTTATAGGGACTTTGATAATCATGTTTCCATGGTCATCAAAATCTTCTTTTGATTCTGTATCATGTAGTTTTTCTATCATCGGAATAGTTGTTCCTTCAATAGGCTGAGTTTTTCCAAAGCTCAAGCTCTTTCATTGTATATCTTTCAGCATATTAGGAGTTAGTAATATAGAAGCCTCATTATCAAGAAGTAAGCTACTATCTCTTCTTATGGAGCAAGACCTAGATCTATTAAGTAACTGTGTTTGTTTTGAAGAAGAATTTTCTTCCCCTGTATTTTTGTATATAGTAGTAATTTTATTTCCTGAGACTATAAATGTTCGCTTGTTTAGGCTTTAGTTCATTTATGAATAATGCCATGTCATTAATAAAAGTAATATTTTTTGTTCAATTATCTTATGTTGAATAACCTTTCCTGTTCCTACTTCAAATTGTTGTATGTAATCTTTAGATGTTTTTGCTTTGGAAGTAGCAACTTCATTAAGGGCTTTACAACTTTCCCATTGAATACTTAGGATTTTTATCCGGATTTTATTTCTATACCTTTCAAATTAATTGATAAGGTACAAATTTCAGTAATGTTTTCATCTGTTAATGCAACAGAAAAGGTGGGATGTATATTGAAATCAAATATTTTGTTTGCTAAATCTGATTTAGTTCCCCAAATTATAGAATTTAAAGGATTGTTAATCCTTTCGTCTCTTACTATCATCAAAATTGGTGTATATATTCCAGCACGAAATTGTGCAATAATTTTTATTTGTATCAATCCTAGATGAAGATAATTCACCTTTGGATATCTTTGTTTTATTCTTTTTACCTTCTCATCGCTTATAAGCTTTATTGATGAGAGGTCTTGAATTTCTTTTAATTCAATATTTCCTTGCATTTTTTTTTTAAAAGTAAGTACTTTTAGAACTAAACCTTGATATAATAGATTTATCAATTTTATAGACATTTTTTTATCTGGATGAGGAATTATTTCTAATAGTTTTGTTAAGTCATCATCGGATATATCATAGACTTCTCTGATACTATTATCGATATCAATATTGGTGGTATCTTCTCTTAAAAAATTCATATTTTCTCTGTATTATGTACTAGATATATGTGTACTAGTACAACCAGTTTCTTCTGTCTCTCGAATTCTTCCTATTGGAAGTCCTTCATATTTGAGTATTAATAATTGAGCAATAATATCACTTTGATGTATTTGTATAGCAAAATGATTTAAACTTTTGAAGAATACTGAAATTTTATTCATGTGTTCAGAAGTTATTATTCCATTTATCACAAATAGTTGCTTTTTCGATACCGCGGTAGTGTTAATTATTTGCCCATAATATCCCTTGGGGATTATTATTCGTAAGTCCAGTGGGACATCTAATACTGAATATCTTTCTATTATCATGCTTTCAGCTGCTTTTAAATATAGGGCAGAATAGCATGTATTGTCTCTAGTAGGTAAAGAAGCTTTTGAAGAAAGCGTTTATACACATATAGCATTAGCTATTTTATTAATCGCTATCATATTTATCTTTAATGCTTCCATTTCCAAGGAGAAATCAGAGTTATAATTGGTTTCATTAACTGAGGATAATTCATAGACATAAGTTTCTTCATCTGTAGGAATTTCCTCAAGGGTTTGGGTATGAATACCATATACTCTTACAGATTATTTATTATGACATTACGAATTTTTTCAGTGCACATTAATGTTCTTCTTTTTCACATTTGAAGCATTTGAATCCCATTCGGTATTTAGGAAATTTATTTTTTATAAACCTTTTGGGTTTAGAATAATTTTTTTTGCCACTTTTTCTTGAATTATGGCTTCCACCTTTTTCTTGTAATTTTAAATTTTTTGGAAGGCCTATTATAAGATCAATATTTAGGTTCCCACCCATATTCCAAATTTATATCTGGATCGTATTTGGAACAACATTACACCCTAGCTTTGAGTTTTTAACTCTATTTTTTATTTGTTTATGTGTTTTAGCACTTTGACAAAATGCTTTAATGGTTTCATACATGCTTGTTTTAAATATCCTGTATTTTGACCTCTGAGTGTATCTCCAATAAGACCAGCAGAATTAACTACCATTAATTTGTTATAATATTTTTTATCAAGTCTTCCCATGGTTCTGGGATTTTTAGAAAAAAATCTTTCTAACAAAAATATTTTCTTATCAGAGTCTTCAAGTTTGAAGATCTGCTCAATATAATATGTGACAAATGTTTCTAATTCACATATATCACATAATTTCATCATTAATAACTTGTTTTCTTCATCTATAGTCCTTTGTAGTGTTTCTCCTGTTCGATCAATATAGAATGATGATAACAATCGAAAAATTATTTTATCAATAGTTTCTTGAGATTCAATATTGTCTTTTTCAATCGCATTTGTAGCTTCTAAGCTTCTTAGCCAATCGGCTGTCCCATAAGAAACATGTGTATTTTAAAAAATCTCTGTTAGACATCCCTTTTAGGAGATATCTTATACCACGCATCTGTTGGCCCCAATCTTTAAAATAATTTTTTAGATATCTATAGGTATTTTATCAATATTGAAATATGTACCCATATGAGCATTTCGTTTGTCATATGCTCCTTGTATTATTCTAGCATGATTATCTCTCCAATTAAGGATATTATTATGGTAAAATAATCTTTCAGATGTTCTTCCATATCTTAGAAATTCTTCCAGATTAGAAGGGTGAAAATCAAGTAATGGATTTTCTGTAGGTTCTAAAGGTATTTTTCCTCTAGCTTCTGCTCGAGAGGTTTCCCCAACTTCTGTCATTTGTTGGTCAACAGATGTTTCTTGATCAGCATATACTTTATAATAGTTTTTTTTTTATTTTTGCATTTATTAAGTCAATATTTGTTTGCTCAGTAGAGCTGGAAATTTCTAGCTCAGTAGAGCTTTTTGAGTCAGTAGACTCTGAATATTCTTGCTCAATAGAGCCCTTTGAGTCGGTAGACTCTGAATATTCTTACTCAATGGGGCTATTGAATTTTGTAGATTCTATTTCTCAATTAGAATCATATTCTTCTTTAGACATAAAGTATCTTATTGCATATTCATGTTTTTCAAAATATGAGTGAACATCATTGCAAGGAATGGTTCCTTCTAGCTCTTTTTTTCTTAACTCAAGGAAATAATTATAATATGTTTTTTTCTATTTCGTCAACTGAAATGGTATTTTCTTCGAGAGAAGAATATTTAACCATATTATTCATAAAATGAAATTTAATTTTCTCTTCCGTTGGAGAAGATAGTTCAACTTCTGGTATAGTGATGGATTTTGAAAGCTGTTTAGATTGATTATAAAGATCAACTGACGAGTTCAGGAATTTTTATATTATCAATTTTCTTTTCGATATTGCGTTCTATGCTAAGTAGGCTAGACTGAATATTTGACACCTTATCAACCAAAGTATTTAACATACCAATTATGTGATTAGAATTGGCAGTTTTCAAAGTGTTAGGAATATGCGCAAAATGACTGTAGTCACTAATTTGTATTGGAAGTGAGCACTCTTCTTCTTCGTAGATATGATTTTGGTGATTATCCATGGAAGGAAGAATTCATGTTGGTTTAGCTAAGCTATAATAAAATATCTTCAAAACATTTCTTGTTTAATGAAGCACTTACTATAGTAATCATTTAAGAGATTTCTGATATGGCTAAGCTCTTAGTGTAATAGGTATTTTAAAAGATTTCTTTAACTCTTTTGTGCTTTGACATTTCTAAAATCTTTAGCATCATACTCCCACACCGTGGATTTATAGCGAGGTTCAGCTTTGAGCTAAGCCTTAACGAGTAATAAGCAATACATAAGAAATCCCTTCGGGCAACTAGTACCACAAACTTATATGATTGCTTTGGAGATGAAGAGCAAAACTCACAAAAATAATTAAAGTTGAAGAACATATACCCAAAACATGGCTTTTGTTCATACAGCCTAAAGATAAAATGTTTTACTACATGGCCAAATTAAACAAGCCTAAGAACAAGTATTTATTTTCATAGCTAGCTTAACCAACATGAAGGAGAATACTCCTCCATCCTAACCTAAACTACACAAAGAGTAGTTTAGAGAATATACCTGATTGAATAAGAATAACTCTGAATTATTGGTCAAGCTCTGATACCAGTTTGATAGCGGATGCAGAAAATCAATTGAAGTAGAGATGGAACATAAAAGAAAAGATTTTATTTATGGATAGCAGTAGCACACATACACTCTTTCTTTTATTCTTTCTAGGAAACCCTTGCCTTAATACCAACCCATGGCTTCTTCTTATATAGGTGGAGAAAGGCTTATTACATACATACATGAAGCTTCCTTAGTAGGAAACTTCTTTAATAAGCATACATGAAGCTTTCTTTACACATTTTCTTTACACATTGATATCAAACTCTATATTTGACGTTGAATTAATTGACTCAAAAGTTGACAATGGAACAACCCACTCTCATATTTAAAGAGCTAGCAAATTCAATGGTCTTCAAACAAAATTCTGAAAAAGAACCTCTAAACATCAATGTAGTTAATCTTAGCTGAAAGGTTGAATTAAAAATCTATATTCCTATTACACTTGGTTTTCCTGAATACAAGAAAATTACAATACATACATTAATTGATACTGGTGCGGAAATCAGTATAATACACTCATATTTTATACCAAAACAATATAGATCAGAATTAACCCATAAGGCCTCTGTAGGAAGTTTTAATGGTTCTAATTCTATGGTTACCCATAATATAAAAAACCTCCAAATATCCTTTGAAGACTTACAAGGAAATAAACACAATTGCAAGGATATGACCTTTGCTTTATTTAGTGACCTTCCTGAAGATTGTATTAATGACATGGATAATCTAAGCAAACTTTTGCCACTTCAAATTGAGAAACATTTTTTCTCACTAAACAATATCCATATCCCTCGAGTACCTTTTACAATTACTACTCATAACTTCATTGACCTAAACGTAGTACAGCGAGGAGAAATTGAAAATCCCTTGGTGGAAAAAAAAAATCATTGGAAACAACCAAATACAAAAAAAACACTATATTTATATCCTAAAAAATATTGACACCACAAAACAAATTGTACACAATATATTAGAGCTATTATATAGCAATGATCCTTTAATACTTTTTGAGAAAGCTCCACGATTTTGCCAACTCGAACTACTACTTGAATATACAAAAAATAATATTAGAACTCCAAGTATAATGGTAAATCAAGAGGATAAAATAGAGTGTGCTAAACAAATCAAAGAATTATTAGATCAAAAACATATTAGATCCAGTTATGGCAACCATAGTTCTCCTGCCTTCCTAGTCAGGAATCATATAGAGAAAAAATGAAGAAAAACAAGAATGGTAGTTAACTATCGAAAAATTAATGATGCCTGCAAATTTGATGGGTATTACATCCCAACTACTGAACAGTTATTAAACTTAGTACATATTCCAAAATATATTCTAAGTTTGAAGCTAAATCAGGATTTTGACAAATCAAATTAAAAGATGATCTTACAGCTTTCAGTAGTCCTCAGGGTCATTTTGAATGGATGGTAATGCCTTTTAGACTAAAAAATGCACCACAAATTTTTCAGAAATGGATGGACAGTATGTTTGGCCATTTGCCATTTTTTACTGTTTATATTGATGATATACTTGTTTTCTCTTCTTGTCTAGATGAACATAAAGATCATCTACTACAAGTAGCAAAAAATATTGTCAGAAAATGGAGTTATTTTAAGCCCAAAAAAGATTGAATTATTCAAGAAATTGATATTCTTGGAAAAAAAGATACAAAAAGGAAAAATTGAGCTACAAGCTTATATCTATGAAAAGATTAAACAATTTCCCGAGGAAATTGGTACACTAAAACAATTACAGCTTTCCTAGGAATTCTTAATTACGGAAGAAAATTCATTCCTAGACTTTCTGATAAAATTAAATTTTTACAGCAAAAGCTCCAAACAATACAAAAACAATACAAAGAAAGCTTGATAAAAGAAGGAAAAGATCCTGAAATTCTACGAAGATGGAACACTGATAAAATAAAAATATCTCTTTCTGAAACAGAGAAAGAAGAGATAAAGAAGATTAAAAAATCATCTCAGAAAAAAAAAATACTTTACTATCCAAAAGAAAATGATAAAATTATATTACAAACAGATGCTTCAGATACTGATTGGGCGGGTATTCTTTTCGCACAAATAAACAAAAGACATTATGAGTTGGTAGCCTATACATCAGGAACCTTTTCCACAACTGAGAAAAAGTATTCTACTTTTGACAAAGGATTACTTTCCATAAATTTCCCGATTAAATCTTTAAAGGTTTATTTACTTAGCAGAAAATTCCATTTACAGTTTGATAATATTGCAGTAGTAAAATTTCTAAAGAAAAAAATATGTACATAATCCAGAAGAAATTTTGAGACGTGTTAGTTTAGCAGTATATCTTGAAATTTATCAATATGATATTGAACATATTCATGGTCATACTAATATTACTGCTGATTTTTTAACCAGGTATTAAGGCGAAAAAAAAAAGATAAAAGACCAATGGAATCTGAAGTAATCAAAAAAATCAAAGAGCTTGAAGAAGTTCTTGGTATGAAAACAGGAGAATGGACTATTGTCCTAAACAATAAGAAAGTAGCTATTGCTACAACATCCACTGATACTACTGTATCAAAAAGTACAGGAACCACTATTCCACAGACAAAACATGTCCTTTTAAGGCCTCTCACTCAAACAGCATGGAAGCAGAATTCTATCAATCCTATCCTAAAAAAGGATTGGTATAACGAAGAATTAAAACACGGGAATCGAGATTTTTACAATCATATAAACAAGGTTTGGAGGGCATTACACCCAAGTGATAAAGCAGGAGCATACCACTTAACACAAATCGAAAAAATAATCATTCAGGTAAAGAAAAAAACACAAGAGCAGACCGAAGGATTTGTAAAAGCAAAACATATTGCTAGTAATATGATCAAATTCAGCAATACTTCTACCTCATCTTCTTTAAATAGAAAGAAAGACAATCTGATCAGAGGAAACACACCTATTGACAAACAACTACAAGCTATAATGTCTCAAATAGACATTTGTGACCTTGTAAACATCAGAAACAAGGAATTTACAAAGTTTGCAAAACCCATTAAGTTCAAAGATGAAAAATTAGGAAGAATAGAAGGAGACCTTCATCTCCTTGAATGTTTAGATTTATATCAAATAGGTGTATTCCCTACAGAAAGATTCATTGAACTTCTCCACAAGACAGGAGAAAATAATTTACAAGATCTGCTAAAAAATCTGATCAGCCGGTCAAAAATAAATATAACAGATATAGAATTTTGGCATGGTTCGAGCAAATACCATAATTCAAAAGAGTAATTCAAGCCGGGATCGTTCATGAACTCTACATCAACCTCTCCAGACCACGAGAATTTTCCAGAACTATTCCTGAAATATGTGCAAAAACTGTCCTATCAAGGAAAAATAAGTTTCACACAATCTACAAGTTTCAAATATGGATCTGGGAAAAGAAGCAGTCTGTTCGCCAGTTTAAGTCTATCCAATTCTGGGAATTAGACATAGTATAAGCCGAGCCAACACTCCAGATAGAAAAGGGAAATGATAAAACATTTCAACCAAAAAAAGCAAGTATGAAGCTATAGAAGAATTTTTTCTAGAGTTATGGGAAAAATATACTTTCTGCAAAAATATACAGGTTCAAGATAATATCATCCTTATCGATTGGACTGGTGAAGATAGTCCCAAAGAAGAAAACGAACAGTTTTTTCTAGGACTGAAGGAATCCTAGAAACTAGGACCATCGTAACCAATGTCATGTATTCTTTCTACGAAGAAAGAGGCCTACAGGAAGATCTAAAAATGATTTTCCCCACACCGTATAGTCAGCAGCAATTTCATGCAAGAAGGAACCAGCACCATCTAGAAGCATGATGGGTCAATCCAACAAAAGGAGCACAGACATAAGCGTGGTGATGTGAAATGTGAAATATTTATTAGCTTATTCAAGAAGTATCCTAAGATGAAGCTTACTAAAGAAGCTTCATGTATGTATGTATTTTGTTATCCTAAGCCTTACTCCACCTATATAGGGAGAGGCCATGGGTTGGTGTGAAGGCAGAAGGGTTTCTTAGCAAGAATAAAAGAAAGAGTGTATGTGTGCTACTACTATCCAATAAATAAAATCTTTCCTTTTATGTTCCATCTCTACTTCCATTGATTTTCTGCATCCGCTATCAAACTAGTATATATATATGTGTGTGTGTGTGTGTGTGTGTGTGTGTGTGTGTGTGTGTGTGTTTCTGCATCCGCTATCAAACTGGTATATATGTGTGTGTGCGCGCACGCTAATCACTCTTCAGTCTTCACTTATGTGAGTGTGAGGCCACCATAATATATCATGCATGATCCTTATCAATTATATATATATATGTGTGTGTGTGTGTGTGTGTGTGTGTGTGTGTGTGTGTGTGTGTTGCAAATACTACAGTAGCGTGCAAACGTGTGAAAACCACTTAACCCGTCGTTTAAAACAACGGAATAAGAAACGACGGGTTAAGTGTATATTAAATATAAACCCGTTGTTTCCTGCCGGATTAAGTGATTTTTATGCATTTGCTCACTACAATAGCATTTGCAACGAAGAATATATATATATATATATATATATATATATATATATATATATTGTAGAATCAATTTATCTCATGTATATATTTATACCAACCAAACATTACTACTGTTCCATCATAAATATCTCAATCATGCTTACAACCTTCCATTCCTGCTTCCTTTTTGCATTATTATTAATACTTTATACCTACATCATAAAATAATTTTATGATATTAGATAGAAGATCTAAGATGTAATGGCTGCAAATAGATATTATCTTTGCCTGAACTGCACCTCGTTCCAAATTAAGACAATTGATCAATGCATGAAAACATTATGAATGAATTAACTTCTCAAATATCACAATGTGATATGGGTAAAAATAAAACCAAATCGGGACCATTAAAATCGAGCACGAATCTTAAAGCTCTCAGGGGCAAAACAGTAATTTCACCTATAAACGAGATTCTGAAGGAAAATTGGGGTTCTTTCAAGCCCGACAATCCCAAAACAGATTTGTCTTACTAGTTTGTCCTACCAGCCCAATGGGAATGGGTCTAGATTGTTTAAATATGATTTAAACCCATGATTATCCATAAGAGGTGGTTCAAAAACTATATCTCTTATCCTGAAGAAAATTTAAACACTCCCCAACCACTCTTATCTCTTATAAAGAAGAGATAAGTGATTCAACCCAAAAACACCAGGAATTTGGGACAAATAATTATCTTGAAACTAAACAATGCAACTATAAATACCCCCTACCTCCACCAGAAACAGGTAATCACTATATTCTCCATAAAAACTCTTAACAAGTCTTCTTGATTTCTGACTTGAGCATCGGAGGGTCTATCGTCAGGATCATCCCCGATGTCTCATACTTTTTGCAGGTCAGCGAAGGCGATCGTCACCATACAAATCAAATCCTACGGTGCAAACAAGTCAGATCGCGAAGTCAATCACAGTTAAAGGCAGTCAACACCGTTGAAAGTCAAAATGTCAAGTTCTTGATTGTTCCTCCAAAAAATACACATCATCTAGTTTCTCCCATACCGAAAAAAGCAACAATAGATTGGCGCCCTTTGTGGGAACAACAAAGAAAATTCAACCAAACTTCATCGGTGAAAACAAGAGTCCAACATGCCTTCAAAGGGGAAAGGGAAGGCGGCGACCTCAAACCGACGAGCCAACCCTCTTCCTCCACCTCCTCCTCTCGAGGGCCTTCCTCCTGCCTTTCAACAAATGCAACCTCAGTAAGAGGAGCCCCTCCTTCAACAGGTTTAGCCTTCACCTGGAGAAGCTACGTTGGGAGCCTCTCGTCGGAGTTGTCCCGAACCATCCGCAAGGCCCTTAGTGGAAAACTGTTGATCAGTTTGCACCTCTATGCCTTCCTCACTCCCTCAACTACAACTCTATCTTCGTCAGGTCATTGTCAGTCACCAGCAGGGCTTTGGCCTCTGAACCCATCTCAACGAGAGGAGAGCTCGTGAAGAAGCGTCCCATCCGGAGTAGCGGGGGAACAGGAGAAGCCCTTCTCCTCGGAGACCAAGATCCAGGAGAGCTCCCTCTCCAATAGGGCGCAAAAGAACTCCCTCTCCCAGAAAGATGAAGAAGATCCCTCTCTCCTAGGGGGCGAAGGGACCGCCGTTCCCCATGGGTCCGCAGAAGAACTCCCCCTCGAGAGATGAGACGTCCTACTCCAACCAGCATGAAAGTCCCTAGGACGGGAAGGGATGAGGAAGTGCCTGTCACTAGAGCCGAGCTCTGAGAGTTCAAACATGAAATCCTTCAGGCACTTAGTATAAATCCTCCTAAGACCAGGCAACCCAATCCTCACCGCTCTACTCCTTCGCGACATGAATAGTCCCATGGGTCCACCATGTCTGATAGAAGGATGCCATCCTCTGAAGTCTCTGAAAGATGGAAGACCATCAAGCATCGCTGAAGAAGGAAGAATTATAACAAAAGCGAAGATACCATTCCGTTAGACCTCCCTTCTCCAAGAAGATTATTGAGGCTCCTATCCCTATTAACTTCAAGGTCCCGACATTTGAGCTGTACAACGGGGAGACCGATCCAGTAGACCACTTCGAGAGTTTTAAAACTCTTATGATGATCCACCAAGCATCTGACTCCCTTCTGTACAAGACTTTCCCGGTAACCTTGAAGGACTCTGCACGAGAATGGTTCTCTCACCTTTCTCCGGGCACCATATTTTCCTTCGACCAGCTTGAGCTCTTCCTCACACACTTCATCACCAACCGCAAGTTGGAGAAGACCGGTGCTTTCTTGTTTGATCTTAAGCAAAGGGGCGGGGAGTCCCTCATGAACTATTTCCAATGCTTCACAGCTGAGTCCAAATCAATCCCCTCACTCGATTCCGCAGTGGCAACGACCGTGTTCAGATATAATGTCAAACATGATGATCTCAAAGCTTCCCACATCAAGATGCCTCCTCGAGACTTCTCTGATCTCCTTTAATGAGTAGAGAAGTATATCCGAGTCGAAGAGGCAATCCACCCCCAAGAGCATAAGGTGCCTTCGTTCGGGAACAAACGGAAAGGCACTAATGAAGATGAACCCCGAATTCCAGAAGGATGCCACGGGTCAGTGACGCCCGCCTCCCATGCCTCATTTTGAGAAGTACACCCTACTAAATGCAAGCGTATCCACCATCCTTATGGAGGCTAAAAAGAACGGGATCCTTCAACCTCCCCCCAAGATAAATGCCCCAAGCAAGCGATGGGATAAAACCAAGTGGTGTGTCTTTCACAAAGATCATGGTCTCCTTACAAATAATTGCCGAGCCCTTAAGGATGAGGTAGATGCGTTGCTCCGACGAGGATACATCGCCAAATTTTCCTAAATAAATGAAACTGAACCTCCTTTTCCAAGGGGAGCCAACAAGCGAGAGGAGAGGCCAACTGAGTCCCAGGGATCAGGGCGGTTGGAAATATTTCATGCTATCCAAGGAGGACCCATGGGGGGAGCTTCCAGCTCATCAAGAAAAGCTTTTGTACGAGAGGTAAATTTAGTGCACAACATCCCGCCTCCGAAAGCCCAGGAGCTAGCATCACCTTCTCGGATCAAGACCTAGAAGGTGTCCAAGCACCTCACTGTGACGCACTCGTGATCAGCATGTGTATGGAAAACCATGAAGTATGCCAAGTTCTAGTCGATTGGGAGTTCAGTCAACATCCTCTTCATGAATGTGTTCGAAGGCCTCAAGCTTAAGCGGGATCGCCTCAAGCCTGCCCGGGACACACTCCATGGATTCTCCGGGGCCTCTGTGATGACCGAAGGAATTGTAACCCTTGACGTAACTTTAGGGAAGGCTCTGGCCACTCGCAAAAAAGCGCTAGACTTCATGGTGGTCGACATGAAATTTGCCTACAATGCTAATTCGGTCGTCCGGGGTTAGCTACCCTCCAAGCAGTTGCCTCAGCACATCACCTGAAAATGAAGTTCCCTATGGCTGCATGAGTAGGGGAAGCCAAGGAGAGTCAAGAAGCTGCTCGGGTGTACTACACTACTACAATGGGGGGCTAAGTCATTCCCCTCGATGCCCTGGAACTCCCCCTCGATATGGGACAAGGCAGCTCTGAATTCGTGGACGAACAAGCAGAAATCCCTTTCTCCGAAAAGGATAAAGCTAAGTGTTTCCAGGTGAAGAAAACCCTCCCCCGCCGAGTCAAGGAGCAACTCATCACCAGCATCAGGGAAAATTGGGACCTTTTCGCTTGGACAGCTGAAGATATGTCGGGCATTGCCGAAGACCTAATTATGCACCACTTAAGTGTGAATCCGGAAGCCAAGTCTGTCTAGCAGAAGCATCGCAAAATTTGCACCCATAAGGCAACAAGTTATCAAAGAAGAGGTTGAGAAGCTCCTAGCAGCACGATTCATCCAAGAATTTAGTTACCCCGAGTGGCTAGCAAACATCGTAATGGTCAACAAGGTCAATGGCAAGTAAAGAATCTGCATAGACTTCACTGACCTCAACAAAGCATGCTTAAAGGATCCCTTCTTTCTACCGAGCATAGACGCCTTGATAGATGCCACCTCAGGCCATGAGTTATTAAGCTTTATGGACACGTTCTCGGTATATAATCAGATCCGAATGTTCCCGCCAGACATCCCAAAGACGTCCTTCATCACCAATTAGGGACTCTATTGCTACTGAGTTATGTCATTCAGGCTAAAAAATGTTGGGGCTACATATCAACTGTCACATCCCCAAATTTTCACCTTTTTTTTACACTTTCTTACTAGAATAATATTCATAGATTTTAATTAAAATTTTGGCAGAGTCTCCCTTGAAATATTGGACCTTTCGCAGTGATTCCTTACTAAATTCTGCTAACAATAAAATATATCACAACTCAGACATTTACTATCAATCCTCCTCAGGCCAATCCAAGCAACATCACACAGGCAACATATGTATAAGATTCTGAGGGCATAACTCACCATAATATGCAAGATACAAATTAAAAACCAAAAATTTATTTGAAAACATAATAGATTTTTAGAAAACCTTAGAAAAACTTTCAAAAACCAAAACACAGAACCCAATACTCCACAACGAGGCGAGTACGGGTTTTTTATACATCATCACATCACTATCTACCATCATCTCTTACAGTTATACACATAATCTTCCAAAATACAACATCTTATACAAATATTATCATGTATCCCCATTCTACTCGACTTAGTGTAACAAAGTATATAATAAATACATATATCACCAACTCTACTACGAGGAAAGTATAACTACAAAGCCAAATACTACTAAGGTATCTCACCTCGCTGATAACCAAACCTGCAAAAAGAGTTAAGGACGTCCACCCTCAGGGAGGGACTCCTCTAACTCCCAAAAACAACAGGGGTCAGCCAAAACTGGTGTGGGTTTAATCTACTGGGTTAGTAAATAAAATAAATAATTTGAAAGAAATTGGAAGAACTTATGAACATAATGATAATTAAATTAAACCTGAAGTTAAACATATAAACATAGTAAAAGTGAATTTGCACAAAAGAAATCTTTCGAATCTTCAACCAATCTATATATCCATATCCATTCAGTCTACCTTGAAGTTGGGCTTCGGCAGGTAGTTCCCACCATTTCCACGGAAATGGCAGTCGAGTTGTTCCTCGACACCATTCCAAGGCATATCATACTCATATTATATTTTGCTTTTACTTTAGTATTTATTTTTATCTCGTATTATCTCATACTACCTTAATATTTAGTCTCGTTCCACAATCTTATACCACATTAATATTCATTCACATCACATAGCATCGTAGTCATGCATTCCTTTACCATGTTCACATTCCTTCAATCTCATAACATCACATTCCTTCGATCTTTTACTATATTCACATTCATTCTCCTCTCATAATATCTCATAATACATTAACATTCATTCTCATCTTATAATACAATTTACTTTCCTTTTATTCTTATTTAATCATACCACTTACATTAATTCTCATTCTCATTTTATCATATGCTTTGCTTTATACTTCATTCTCATCTCATCAAGCACTTACTTTACTTCTTATTCTTATTTAATAATATACCTTACTTTCATATTCATTCACATCTCATATTACAACCTACTTTAACTTCCATTCTCATATGATAATACACCGCACCCCAAACATAGTTGAGTAATAATCACTGCACCCCAAGTCGACAACTTGGGTAATATACCATCACACTTCAAGCCGATAACTTAGGTATTACTTTATTTTATTTATCTCGTCTTCATTTTACAGCTTACTTTCATCTCACAATCAACACCCCACCGATCCATCTTAGAGTTGTGTCTAGGCGGGTAGTTCCCATCATTTCCATAGAAATAGTGGGCGAGTAGTTCCTCGACACAATTCCAAGAAGTACCAACTCATATCGTATCATATTTTTATTGTAATAGTTATTCAAATCACATAATACCACTTGCTTTACTTTTCATTCTCATAATACATCTTATTTTACTTTTTATTCTTATAATACACTTTCGTCACCTTTCATTCTTATAATACATAACACATTTTCATTACTTTTCATTCTCATTCTTATAATACACTTTCATTCTCATTCACATGCATAACACAATTGTTTTACTTTTCATTCTCATTCTAATACACAATTTCTTTCCTTTCATATTCATTACATAACACAAATTCTTACTTTTCATATTTATTCACATAACACGATTTCTTTACTTCTCGTATGCATTCTCATAACACATTTTCCTTACTTTTCGTGCTCATGCTCGTAACATGCTTTCTTTACATTTTAGTTGTCATTTCATATTATACACTTTGTTTACTTTCTCTTTCTCATTTCATATCATACACTTTCTTTAATTTTTCATTTTCATTTCATATTTACCCATTTTATGAATTTGTCGACTAGTGCCCACATCATCACCAAACTAATCGTTGCCCACCATGGGTCTTATGCATCGCTTCCCATCAAGGGTTATACACCTCCGTCAAGACTAGAGCCTATAGCTTCATCTAAACACAAATCACTTCCCACCAAGGATCTTACACATCAAATTCACATTGCTTCCGTACAGATCTTACGCATCAAATGCACATCGCTGCCATAGAGGTCTTACGCATTACATATTGCTGCCATACAGGTCTTACGCATCACATATCACTGTCATACAGGTCTTATGTATCACATTCACATATCGCTGCCGTATAGGTCCTATGCATCAAATACACATCGCAGCCATAGAGGTCTTATGCATCGAATACACATCGCTGCCATACAGGTCTTACGCATTAAATACACATTGCTGTCATAGAGGTCTTACGCATTAAATATATATCGCTGCCAAAGAGGTCTTACACATCACATTTCGCTACCATACAGGTCTTACGCATCACATATCGCTGCCATACAAGTCTTACGCATCAAATTCACATATTGCTATCATATAGTCTTACGCATCAAATACACGTCGCTGCCATAGAGGTCTTACACATCGCATACCGCTGCCATACAGGTCTTACGCATCAAATTCACATATCGCTGCTGTATAGGTCTTACGCCACTGAAGATTTTGCGGGACTGCCTACTAATTAATATCCCTGCAAGTTAGTATGGTACTTTGCAAACTATTTTAAAATATAATTATTCATTCTTTATAATTTCACCTTGTCCATCATATATACCCTTTACCAAATATAAGTGTATTTTAAACATATATCTCATTTATATCTCCATATATAAAGTATATCTCATTTATTTAATCCCCTCATATTATCACATATCATCTCATTATTTTATCTTAGTATATATATTATCACACATAACTGACATATACCATGTTATTTACCTTATATTTTATCACATAATATGCATACACCAATAAAATTCTCATGTATCACCCACACGTCATGCACACACCATGCAAATTTCACATCATATTATCATATAAAATTTTCATTTTATCACCCGCATATCACACATACACCACATTATTCATTTCATCATATTATCACATTACATTATCACATCATATTATTACGTATCGTATATACACCTCGCCATTATTTTCATCATATTAACACATCACATAATCACACATCATACGCGCACCATGCTTTTTATCTCATCACATTAGTCATGTCATCACATATCATACATACACATACATATATCAATATCAGCATAGCTCCTTAAATCTAAATATTACAATCCCGTATTATATATATATACCTACAAGCGTCAACACACTCTCATACATATATATTAATTTCTTACACCCCATAGTTTACTCTGTATCATACTGATAAATTTCTATACTCAATATGCTTTACACATCACACACGGCAAACCATAATTTAAAATTTTCATAGCACATCATGTACATAAAATAAAAGAAATCATACTCACCTGAGAAAACGCGAAGACCAGCTATGTAAGCTCTTTGCTATTTCCCCAAACTCGCTTCTTCTTCCTATTATCATATTTTAAGACTAATTAGGGCTAAAGATATTCAAATCACTCACAAATAACAATTAAAATCATTCTAATTTCTCATAGGCATTTCATCGAACGCCTGGAGTGCACACGATACATGCGCGCTTTTCCAATTTTCCTAACTGGTTTTATGCCCATAAAATCTTCCAAAAATTTATTCTAAATTATTCCTCATAACTTACGGGGATTTCTATTATCAATTTGCATCAATTACTCCTCCTATTATCTTTTAATTACTAAGCCAACACCCTAATTATTTTTCAATTTAATTTCTATCTCCTAAATGCAAAATCTACACTTCTAATATAAAGAAAATCACCTATTCTCCTTACTACATCATTTCACAGCTAAAAATTTGCAAATCATATAATCACATAAAATTTAAATAAAATCGAACTCACCGTACAATTGATGATTTCATAAACCAACACCGTAGCGTTGAAGAACACTCTTCAATTAGCCAAACACCCAAGAACTTATTTGGAGATAGGTGGAAATTGGATCAAATTTGAAAACCCTAATTGAAGAAAATGAAGAAAAGAAAGAAAGAGGGGGCGTCGGGTTGAGGCTGAGCGATCTAGACGAATTGAGAAGAAGGAGTGGGAAGGGGGAAATAAAAGGGAAAATTTTTTATAAGCCCCTCCTAAACCAAACATTTATTATAAGGCCCTCCTAATTCATTATTTGCTGTAAATTCCTATAAAAATCACTCCACCATATATCTAAGTAGCGCCATATAAAGGAAAATAAAATTTCATATTTATGCACAATAATTATAATAATCATAATAATTACTCAAAAGCTAAATATATAAATGAATAATTTGGTGTTATAAAATAAACAGATGTTACATCAACATTTGGTGAACCAAATCTTTAGAGAACAGATCGGCTGAAACATGGAAGTGCACGTGGATGATATGCTCGTGAGGAGCCTTAAGAAAGAAGACCAGGTAGCCGACCTTCAAGAAGCATTTAATGTACTCTGAATCAACAACATGAGGCTCAACCCCTCGAAGTGTGCCTTTGGGGTTGCCTCGGAAAAGTTCTTGGGATTTATGGCGAGTCAGAGAGGAATTAAATCCAATCCAGAGAAGATCAAAGCCATCATCGACATGTCTCCTCCAACCACGATCAAAGCCATCACTGCCTAGTGCTGGCTCTTAGAACGAGTCAGGTTATAGGGAATCACCCCTAACACCAATTCAATCTTCAAGCGAACAGTAAAGAAAACTTAATTAAATATAATTATTGAAAACACGTTATCACTCAAATCATGCACAGTATCATATCAAACAAATGTTTGAGCTTATAACTGGTCTGTCAAAGCAAATAATCACGGAAATCACATTCACCGATTCCCCATACCTTTACAGGTCTTCGACCAAAATCCCCGGCCCGCGACTCTCAGCGAATAGCCCATCGGCGCCCAAAATATGCATAAAAGTTGTGAATGAAGGTAAACATATGAAAACACCAATACCCGGCCATTGACATACTCAAGCATCAAGACACCAAATCACAATCGACCATAGTTATACTCTCAACTCTCTCATATGTCCACCATGAGTACTAAGCACAGGACTTGTTTAAGTTCCAATGAAGTGCTTAAAACATCCTAAACTCAATCGCTCATGATCACCACATTGCGGTATGCATAGATTTCTATTTCAATCATCAATATTAAGTAGTTCAAGCAAACACCGGTTGCTACGACTCAAGCTATGCTCATCAAAATCCAATGAAATCATGTTTTTTAGAAGGGTAGGAGGCTCTATTGCAATTCCCTAGTTGACAATAACCTCAAATTCCTTATGGAACTAAAGTCCCCCTGAGTTAACAATGCTTGAAGTCGATCAAGACAGCAGGTTGCTGAACTTGTAACCTTCATAACTTCTCAAATATAAATCGGAACTTCATGATATTACCCTTTTTGGAAAACTAAGAGTCTAGGCTTGCAACATCTATTTTTTTTACTTCCTCAATTATTTAGTTTAAATTATTT
Source organism: Hemerocallis citrina (assembly GCA_017893485.1). Classification (NCBI taxonomy): domain Eukaryota; kingdom Viridiplantae; phylum Streptophyta; class Magnoliopsida; order Asparagales; family Asphodelaceae; genus Hemerocallis; species Hemerocallis citrina. Next base: position 132,268,580 of record CM030364.1, on the reverse strand, counting down.
TTAAATATGTTTCTGGGTATATTTACCCTTATTAATTGATTTTATGGGTATTTGTAACAACCCGAAAAATAGCATATGGCTATTTTGCATCGTAATCTGTGCGCAATTGAGAATTGCACGTGATTATGTATTTTTCTGATAACTATTATTTTTAATTGAGAAATATTAGTTATTGTCTAATTTATTTTATTATTATTTTCGAAATTAAATTATTTTTATACGGATTATTACGAAGTGATTTTAATGTATTTTGTATTGTTTGGATTATTAAAGTAGAGAGTTGGGTTTTATTTGAAATGTATTAAGACTAAGGGGCTTATATGTAATATTTCCTTTACATTATTTATCTATCTACTTATTTATTATTACATTTTACAACCTTCTTTCTTCTTCTTCCCGTCTGGTTCCATCCCGACCCAGAAGAAGCCTCCCCCATTCCTTCTCCTTCCCCCTACTTCTTCCTCCTCCCGTTCACTCCCAACCAAAGAAACCCAAACCCCTCCTTCTCCTTTCCTTCTTCTTCTCCCTTCCTGGTTCGATCCTGACCCCAGAGAGAACCCGACCCCCTTCCTCCTTCTCCCGTTCACACCAGCCGAAGGAAAGGAAAAACCCCATCCCTCCTCCATCTTCTTCCTTCTCCTTCTTCTCCTTCCGTCGCGCTTCTTTCCCGACCCAAAAAGACCCCCCACCGAGAACCCATCGGCTCTCTCTCTCCCCACCTCAAATCCCCTCCGATTCTTCGTCGATTCTAAATTAAATCAAGGGGTAGACTAATGGAGGGATTCTCTACATCGTAGTAGCGTCGAATTTTCGAATGGATTTCGGGAAGGTAAACCCTAACTATTTTATTGTATAAAATTAAATTGGTTAAATTTCTATTGAGTAGGATTATTATGGTAGAGAGATTTAGAGATGTTGGAAATGGTAGATGTGAGAAAATAGCGGATTTTTAGAGAGATTGCAAGTTGTTAGTAAAATTAGGGTTTGGGGTTTGAAAAAGGGAATTATATATGTATGAACTATTTCTCTTGTAATAGTGGAGAGTATAGTTGGACTATTAGAATATTTTGGGTGGGCAATTTTAGTAATTATTTGGGGATGAAAATACCATAGGCATTAGATTATTACGTGCATCGCACGTGTGTATCCTAGGCGTTCAATAAACGCTTGTGTGATATTTGGAATAGCGATTATTAGCTCTTGTGATTGCTTTGAATGAATTGAGTTTTAATTGCTTTGAAACTGATGATAGGATATATTTGCGACTTTGGATGCGAGGTGGCATAGTGGCGCTTCGGATCTTCGCGAAATATGTGAGTTAATTTATTTATATATTTTGCAGTTGAGGAATATGTGAGTATGATGTATCTACATATATTTTATGTTGTGGCTAAATTTTATGGCTTTTCGATATATTTCGTAGAAGTTATGTTAAAGATTGATTTGAGGGAAAATACAGATTTTTATGGGCCCGAAAATAGGTTTTGTGATATTTGGTGAAATTAACTATTTTGAGTATATAAAACCTATATAATGGATTAGTTATGTATATGGGGATGAGTTATATCTATATGATGATATCAAAATATGGTGAGTATAAATCTATATACGTAGTTGATATTTTAAAGAAGTTTGAATAAACTAAAGTATTGATTTGATTTATGGATGAGGCGTATGGGGATAACGTGTATTGGTATAAATTTATGGATAAAGAGATTAGTTATGTATGTGGGGATTCTCTACTTCTAAATTAGTTGTTTGCTCTCCTTATTTGTTTATGTATATGTAGAAAGAATCATCTTTAGGGTTACCACTTGTGTAGGTGAAGAAAAGAACCCATCTTTTAGGTGTGAGTTGTTGTAGGTTGAGAAAGAACCCATTTTGAGGGTTGAGTAAATTGTGGATGCTAAAAGAACCCATCTTTTGGGTATGAGTTGTTGTAGGTTGAGAAAGAACCCATTTTGAGGCTTGAGTAAATTGTGGATGCTAAAAGAACCCAACTTGATGTTATGTTAGTTGTAGTACGATAAAGAAACAATCTTTTGATGTTGTCAGTTGTAAGATGTTAAAAGATCACACCTTTATGTTGATTACTTGTTGTAGGTTGAGAAAGATCCCATTCCTATGGCTATATTATTTGTGTATGCGAAAAAGAACCCATTTTAGTTGTTAGTAGTAGTGAGTCAAAAGAACCCATCCTCCGGATTTGGATTGTTGTAGAGAAAGAACCCACACTTGTGATATATTAAGAATCCATGCATGAGTTGTGTGAAGAACCCATTCATGCCTATGTGATATTCCAGTAAAACCTACCATGCTCAAGTTGATTTTAGAAAGATACCATGCTTGAGTTGTTGTAGGCTGATTATAGTGAGAAACTCATGTTTGAGTTGATTATAGTAGGTGTGCAATGATGAGTTGATTTTAGAAGGATACCATGCTTAAGTTAATTATAGTAGATTCTTCTGTTACTTCTAATTATAGAAGATCAAGTTTGCTAGTAAGCATAGTTGGTTGCTTCTAGGTTTGATTACCTATATGGTTGTTTGTATGTGGTTTTGCGCGTACGTGGCTCGACTGGCCCGTATGTAGCTGTGGGTCTCATACGCAGCTTATTTGGCTCATATGTATGTTGTTGTCTCATACGTGGCTCAACTGGTCCGTATGTAGATGTTGGTCTCATACGGAGCTTATTTGGCTCGTATGCATGTTGTTGTCTAATACGCGACTCGACTGGCCCGTATGTAGTTGTTGGTCCCATACATAGCTGTTTAGCTCGTATGTGTTTTTGGTTACTCGTATGTAGCTTCTTAGCTAATACGCAGTTGTTGTGCTCATCTAGGGTGATATCATTGCCCTAGGACTATCGACCATTAAGACTTGTGTTTAGCTTACTCCTAAGGAACTGTGGACGAGTCACTTCGCGGGTGCCGTCAGATCTTAACCGTTGGTTGATTGCGGACCGGAGTGTGACGAAATCCAAGTTCAGGTAGTAGCATGCGAATACGTTCGTATTGCCGGGGTCTTGGATCGATAGGCCATGAACCGGATCCTGAGGGATTCTGGTAAGTCTAGGTTGAGCAAGCCTAGTAGAGTTATCTTGCGAAGTCTAATTTAAGACCTAGCATGTTGTGTTTATAATATTGTCATCCCTAGGATTGTTCAGGATTAGTGACATCGTTAGGGTAGTGACTTATAAAGATCCTTTACTTAACCATTTTGCCAGAAAGAGAGGAGTTGGTAGTAGGGGGCACCTTACGACCCACTCGTCCTTCGGGGCCGACCTTAGGTGGTATTATTGGGTTGTACCTTCCCGTCAAAGGGATACGTACGGTGCCTTCTCACGAGTTGGGAGCACGGGTTGCGTATCTCATACTGTTAATTCCTGAAGTGCCATGATAAGGCGGGCGGAGCTAGGGGATGGACCTCGGAACTCCGTCGGGTCCTTGGCCAGGGAGAGCGAACAGGCCATCGATCACGGTCTATGAGTTATGGGTGACACAGGATAGGCTTTATGCTATCCTGCGCTCGGAAGACCCTGTGTTCGTCTGGTTTTTGAGTGAGGTCCGGTGTACCGGGTAGTAGTGGCAAACATAGACACCATGAGCGTACTGCATTGGTGGGACTTGACCACGTCTGCAATCTCATCAGTCACGTTGTATCTGTCAGGAACAGGTTGCGTACAATTAGAAATTCATAATACGGGTTCAAATCCCTATATTTGGAGAAACGGCTTGAGATGGGGCGTATGTAGTATGGGATGCATACTGTTCTGGAGACTTGCTTACATTAGAATAAGAGCATCATTGTATTGGTAATTTTGCATTAGAGTTTAAGTCATAACGTACACTGGCACAAATTATATGTACACGTTTCTTTGTCATTCAAGATGAATTGCGAATGCGATAGTTGAAGTAAATTAATAACCAAGCTATGGGCTTGGGATGTGATGTGATATTACCCAAGTTGGGCTTGGGATGTGCGGTGATTATTACCCAAGCTATCGGCTTGGCATGTGATATATTATTGCCAAACTATGTTGGGATATGGGGTATATTGTGATAAAATGCAAGTAAATGGTAAGGTACAATGAGATGTTAGTTTGGACATGAATGAATGTGGTAGTATGAGAATGAAGGCATGTGTCTATGATGTGATACGTGATATAAGGAAATAAAATCAATATTGTATTATGAGAGTGGTTATTCAAATGGTTACTAAATATAAGTATGTTATGAGCGGGTATAGATATACATACAGGTGATGACTCAGAGAGTAATTGATGTGAAATCTCATTTATGATGTTTACATGTTCAAATGTCAAGTAAGATTTGTTTATCTTGGTAATTGTGAGTTCGTTATGTTTTTACCTGTAAGTTTAATTTATTTACTTATTTTATAAATTATACTCATACCAGAAATGGCTAACCCCTTAGTGTTTGGGGGTTAGGGAGTCCCTGGACTACCCTAGGTTCCTACTGTTATAGGTCCTCAGCAATGCAGAGGTGAGGTGTAGGTACAGGTTTCTGTGGAGTGGAGCTCCAGTTTACAAATTTGTTGTTATGGTTTAATTGTAAATAGTAAAGGTTTTATGCTTTAAATTGTATTTTTGATGTATAAGTATGTGGATGATGATGAAGAGTATAGTGTGAGGTGGCATGATATGGTTTTGACCCGTACCCATCTCGTTGTGGAGTACCGGGCGCTGTAGTATATTTTTACAAATTATTTTCTAAGAACTTACTGCATTTTCAAAAGAATTTAAGGTTTTTAATTGATAATTGTTATACTGTTATGAGTTTGGCCCCCAGAGTATATATATATATATATATATATATATATATATATATATTGCCTGTGTGATGATGCTCATTTTGGCCTGGGGAGCCCGTGATATTATTGCCTGTGATGTAAGCTACAGAATTTAGAGCAGAATTCCGTAAGCTTTTTGTGTTTTGGGGCAAAAATTACAAGGGAGACTCTATCCAAATTTTCTTTGAAACATAACTATTTGAGTTTATGTTTAAAGTGATATAGAAATTGGAAGAATTGATTTTGGAGTCAAAAAGAAAAGAAAAGGGGTAGGCGTTACAGTTTGGTATTACAAATTGATATTTGTAATTACTGCGTAGTAACTCTGTGTTGAATAAAAAGTTTTAAATTTTCCAGCTTCTTCTGTGTATCGTGACTAATTGAAGAGAAGATCTTGGCATGTGTCACGGTTTCCCAGTTATGCGGAAATCGGGGCGTTACAGTATTAGAGTGATTGAATTGAAATTTGGGGTTAAACGGGAAAAAATGGAAATATAGGAGTTCTGGGAAGAGTTTTCTCGGAGGAGACGAATCTGATTTGACCCGAAATTTTTCTAGGGCATTTGTACATTATAGGGAGTCAGTAAAATACTAGAATTTTTAGTTTGTGGCATTTGGTTGTAAACTTTTCAAAATCGAGTCGAAATGGCTTATTTTTGGCCTTTTTCTTAAGTATTTGGGCTTAAAGCCCATAACCCTAAACCCACTATTAAAACTCCCACAAATGACCACCTTGCCACTCTCATTTTCTTCTCTCCCTCTCCTCCTTCTAATCTGGCCAAAATCTAAAAGAAATCCAAAAAGTAGGGTTTTTGAATCCCAACTCTCTTCCACCTCCCACTTCAAATATTTTGGTGTTTCTAAGAGATTTTTGGGTGCTCTTCCCTGTGGCTATGTCAGTTTTTCAAGAAGATTTCAAGAAGGTATGAGAAATTGAATGTTAGTTTATTAAATTGTATGCTTCTCATTTCTTTTACTAGAAATTGATGTAGGGAGGTGTAGAGGGCATATAGAACATGTTAGGAGTTAGAAATTATGCATATCATGGTGGAATTGTGACATGGTGATTTTGGCATAAAGCCAACTTTTAAAAAAATAGGTGAAGTAAGGTAAGAAACTTGCTTTTAGTGAGTTCAAAAATGCATATGAGGTTGTGGAGTAGTGTGAGAGTGTTAATATGAATTTAGAATGAATTTTGTAGACTTAGAACTTAATGGAAAGGATTGAGAATGAAAGTATAATATATATGCACGCCGGGTGTTCGGTGAAATGCCCGAGCGAGATTGAGTTGAGAATTTGTTACATTCGGAGGTGTAATTGAGTCTTATTATTATTATTAACCCTAATTTGAGAGATTACGAAAAAGGGGATTAAAGAAATTAGGAAATATGAAATTTTCTTATTAGAAAGCCTCCGATCAATGTGTGAGTTCTTGCGTCGGCATCCGAATTTTAAATCCATCAATGTAGCTTGTCTACTTATGTCATTTGTGATGTGTGGGTGAAGATGGATTCGAATTTGGAGGTTCGTAGGTCGAGTTTTGAGTTTTATGCTAATCGGTCCTATAATTTTCCATTTAGGTGGAAAAAGTTGAACTTCGACTGGCTACCGGGCGGACGTGGGACATCGTTTGCTCAATCCGCAGGTGAGTATGTTGTATCTACATATGTTTTATGTTGTGGCCAAATTTCATGGCTTTTTGATATATTTCGTAGAAGTTATGCTAAAAATTGATTTGAAGGAAAATACGGATTTTTAAGGGCCCGAAAATGGGTTTTTGTGATATTTGGTGAAATTGACTATTTTAAGTATATAAAACCTATATTATAAATTAGTGTAACGTGTTAAAGTAATAAAAATTTAATTTATTAAACTGTTTATGCATATTTTTACCTCGTGCATGTTTTTGGGTATATAAGCCGATATAGGTGATTTTACTTACATGGAGCATTGTGTTTGAGCTAGCATGCTATAATTGGTTGTTATGAGATTTAATTAGACGAAATAAGTGATTGTGGTCATTTTCTTGGAAATCCGCATATGTGGTGTATGTTTGTGATATATATATATATATATATATATATATATATATGGGTAAAAGGGATATGAGCAACTTGCTCATTTAGTAAATGAGTAAGTGATGAGGTGGCATGCATGTGATTGGGAAATCCTAAAAGTGGTTAGATACTTAATGTATCACATGCATGCCACCTCATCACTTGCTCATTTACTAAATGAGCAAGTTGCTCATATCCCTTTTACCATATATATATATATATATATAGGGAAAAAGGGGTATGAGCAACTTGCTCATTTAGTAAATAAGCAATTGATGATGTGGCATACATGTGATTGGAAAAGCCTTAAAAGAGTTAGTTGTCCAATGTATCACATGCATGCCACATAATCAATTGCTCATTTACTAAATGAGCAAGTTGCTCATATCCCTTTTACCCATATATATATATATATATATATATATATATATATATATATATATATATATATATATATCATGATAGTGAGTTGTGATGTGATAATTGATGAAAATTAGTTAGTGGGTATATGTTATATTATAATTATGTTCGAAGTGAATTCTTGGGCAATAATATGATATTATTATGTGATGAATTATATATTTTTATACACTTACGATCCGGAATAACATGATTTAATTCTTTTATTCATGATATAACCTGGTGTATGCCTATATATAATATAATGGGGTAATAAATAACATGGTATTCATAATGCATGATGTTGTGGTAAAATAAATAACTTGGTGCATTCTTGTTATACAATAAGATGATATGGCGGTGTTATATGATTAAATGACAAAGTGTATGCATATATGTGATATAATGATATGATAATTAATATCCTGGACATTGGTATGCATTAAAATGGTAAGATAAAAGATAAGTTGGTATGTGCTAATAAAATGTGCTAATAATTCACGTAGTTAAAGTCAAAGACATGACTAGTTTGTGAATCAAAAGTGAAATGCTTGTGTTGATAAAGTAAGATGGAAAGATGAAATGATTAATGCTAATAACAGATGGTTTTGTTGACCAGTACCTACAGCAATCCTGGGGGTTTAGGCTAGACCTACTAATACCCAAGGACCGGCTTGGGGTAAGTGGACCCAAACTATGTTTGGGGTAAGTGAACTTTTATCGCCCAAGCTATCGGCTTGAAGCCGGTTATTCCCTTGATGACAGCTGTCGCGAGGAAGTACCCAGTTTATCTGGGGTTAGTGGTTTTCCCTCTTGGCTTCGGCTGGGTGGAAGTACCCAGGTTACCTGGGGTTAGTGATTTTTCCCTCTTGGCTTCGGCTGGGAGGAAGTACCCAAGTTGGGTTAGTAGTTCTCTCGCTAGTTCGGCTAGGAGGAAGACATAGCCTCAGACGAGTAAGACTCTGTGTGAGCATCGGTCCGCGTATTTTACTGGGCTGTCGGCTTTCAGTATATTGGGATACTATGGCTCACTGGTCAGAAAACTAATAAAATAAATAAGTGTAAATAAGAAATGTGAAAGTAAAGAAAGTGAAATGTGAAAGTGAAGAAAGTGAAATTGTGAATGTGAAAGAAAGTGGTTGTGAATGAAAATAAATATGAAGGAATACGAGTTATGAGTTTGTGTATGGAAAGAAATGATAAATACAGTATGTGGTTGATTTAAAATGAAAAAGTAAAACAGACATGTGTTAATATGAATAGTATGAAGTAATTGTATTATGAAAGTGATTATTAAAGTAAAATACAATATGATATGAGTTGATACACCTTGGAATAATTCGCAAGGTGAGTTGGCATAATATTGGTAATAAATAATGGAAATGAAGAATAAAGTAAAGTGAAGATGAAAAGTAATTGAAGTGAATTAATAATCAAGCTATCGGCTTGGGATGTGATGGGATATTACCCAAGTTTTACTTGGGGTGCGGTGATTATTACCCAAGCTATCGGCTTTGAGGTGTGATATGTTATTGCCCAAACTATGTTGGGATATGGAGGATATTGTGATGAGAATGAAAGTGAAATTAATGGCAATTTGAGATATAAGTGAAGATGAAAGTAAGATTAATTCTCAATAAGATTGAGTAGTAACTAAAGTGATATAACAGGATGAGAATGAGTTATAAAACATGCTTTGATGCAATAAGAATGAGCATTCACATAAGTGATACAGGTGATGATGTGATGAAATGCAAGCAAGTCATAATGGGTAATGAGATGTTACGTTTGTGTTATACAACATGAATGAATGTGGTATTATGGGAATGAATGCATATGTTTATGACGCGATATGTGATGTAATACAATAAAATAAATATCTGTACGATGAGAGGTTATGAAAAAAGAAAGTATGTTGTGATATGAGTTTGTGTACCTTGGAAGTGTGTCTGGGAACTACTCGCCCGCAATTTCCGTGGGAATGGTGGGAACTACCTACCTTGGCACAACTTCCAGGGTGAATGGGTGAGTTGATGACATGATACAAGTAAATGAAGCGCATGGCTAAATAAAGATGAAGAAGAGATGTAGTAACATCATGTGATTACATATATAAATAAAGAAATGCTGATGTGACAATAATTGTGGAAAGATGAATGTTTGTGTTAGAGAATTCAGATTGAAAAGTAATGGATTGTATGTAATTTTGTATTCTGCAAATGTAAAATAAGGATATATGTGATTAGTGTGATGTATATAGCGAACTGTGAGGAGTTATGGATATGTATACAGTTGGATGCAGAATTGAAGAGTACGTTGATATAAAGTTGTATTGGCGATATTTTTATGTTCAGACTCCTGGTTAAATCTTCTTATCTTTATGTTTGTAAGTTCAATTCATTCAATTTAATTTATTTATTAGATTAATAATTATACTCACACCAGAAATGACTAACCCCTATTGTTTTCTGGGGGTTGGGGGGTCCCTCCCTGAGGGGAGACAACCCTAACTCTCCTGCAGGTTTGCTGGCAGCCCGGTGAGGTAGATATAGAGTTAGATATTACATTTTGTTGAGATGATAGATTATTTATGTATTTAGCATATGAAAATATGTGAACAGTTAATGTATTATTCTATATTAAGATAAAAATATATATATATAGTACTGTGATGAGATGAGAAAGCCTGTACCCACCTCGTAGTGGAGTATTGGATTCTGTGTTTGGTTTTTAGAAAGTTTTCTACAATTTTCTGTTACTTATATAAGTTTTCCAAGAAAATTTATGGTTTTTAAATTAAAATGGATATTCTGTTGTGAGTTTGGCCCCCAGTGCATAATATTTATATTGCCTGTGTGATTCTGCTCATTTTGGCCTGGGGAGCCCATAATTATATTGCCTGTGTTGTGAGCTACGGAATTTAGAGCAGAATTTCGTAAGATTTTTGTGTTTCAGGGTAGAAATTTCAGGAGACTGCCAAAATTTTATTTGAAATATACCTATCTTAGTTTATGTTTAAAGTAATATAGAAATTGAAAGAATTGAATTTAGAGGTTTTGTTTTCAAAAAAAGGGGGGGGGGGGGGTGTTACAAGGCTACAACTTTCCAGTTGACCACTGTATCTGATTCATCCATCTAATTGTTCTAAATGGTCTCTCAATCATCAGCCCGTGTACTCCCCGTACACTGACTGCACCTTGCCGATGGCATAAAAACTTACCTGCTCATCGGAAAGACACAAACTCAGGTTCCATGGAAATGTAGGAGTGTCTACTACAAATTCCTAGCTTGACACATCCTCAGATTCATCCATTAAAGTCCTCAAAAACTCAAATCTCTACCAGGTGCACATACAGGGAAGATTGATTCATTTAACAACAAGGTCTCAACCTAGACTGGATCTGCCCCTAGTCTTAGGAAAATCATAACTTTCAACCCACAAACTGGAATTACATAATTCTAGATGTTTTGGAAAGCTATGACTCCTTACTACAGCTCTCTAGTTGATCAATCTTCCAAATTCTTAACACATAACTCCAAAATTTTTCATCTTCAAAGACTAATCAATCTGAACTAAGCCGAACCTAGTCTACTTTAAAATTCAAACAGATCAACCCTAATTCCAAAGCACATGAAATTTGAGATTCTGATACTAAACATATATCATTCCAGTTTGCTATAAAATTGCATCTAGATTCATTTTACACAGAGTTATGACCCTTCAAACATGGCACAAAATTCGTACTGCTTTTTAGATAGGGTCTCTACCACTTCACACTATTTATTTTTGAAACTTCATCAAATGTCATCAAACATTCTAAAATTTAAGAAACAAGATTTAGACACATACCACAAGCTACTGCAAAAAAATTATTGGCATATCATGCACACACAGGTATTCATGAATAGATGAAATTCAGTCTCAAGACAGACTGACTCAGCTATGTCTACTACACCAGTTGTAACTTAGGAATTTTTTAAGGCATCACACAATCTTATATAATTATGAAATTTAAGACTATGGTTTTAGACACATACTAGAGTATCCAGAAAAATTTTCAGCTCAAAATAACTCACCAATATTGAGTTATGATTTCGGAAAGACACATCTAGTTTTCACAAACAGCAGCTTTTTCAGCTGGTCTCTGTCCGAAATTTGAGTGGGTGTTTGGGTTATATACTGAAAAAATTCATGTATGCTCTAGATCCATAGCACAACAAGTCCTAAAAATTTTAGTCCCAAATTCCAAGCCGTTTGTGAGCTAGAAATTCCCAAACTCACATACTCATACATGTTCTTTAACAAAAAGATCATAAAAGGAGTTGTTCTATCACACAAATTATTATTTTTTCTTAGCATGCTAATTTTCCATACATGTTAACCAACTTCTTAACCACTACTACACACCAATTACATACACAAAAAGAAAAGGCTAAGTTTTTAGAGGTTTAGAGAATCACCCACATCTTGTTGCAAGAAGACTTCCACTAGCTTTTGCTTGCTTGCTTCCTCTCCTCCTTTGCTCACTTGCCCTTGTAGAAGCACTACAACTCTTCTCCTTCTCTTCTACTCCTTTTATTTTACTACTACCACTTAAAAGATCTCTCTTTTTTTTAACAAGGAAGGAGATGAAGAAGTTTAGAAGAAGAGTGAATTGAGTTGGAAATGGAATGAACAGAGATGAGATGAGGGGGGGGGGTTATTTGGCCGGATTTGGAGGGTAGGGGTGGGGGTGTGTGATGAGGTGTAGGGTGGAGATGTGGGGGGGTGAATGGGTGAAAGGATGAATGGGTGGATTGAGTGCCAACACACACAACAAGAACCATCCACAACCTTCTCATTCTTTCAAGAAGTCAACACATGGCTTAATGTTTCTACCAATGGATCTCATCAAGATCCAATCCATGATCATTAAGATGCTAGGGTTCCTAACCGTAAATTAGGTCAAGCAACCCTATGTCTAAATAGTAAACCTCAACCCTAAAGTACAAGTGCACTCCCTATTCAATTTAGTTTAAAACAAATAATATATATATATAATAATAAATAAATTTGAATTTATAAAAATATATGTTTTATAGAAATTATTATTTTCTCCCGGAAATTGTCTTGTCAAAACAATCAGGACAAATCCACAGTTCAATTGAGAAGATATCTCGAGTTTATCTTATTTGGTTTAGAATACACTACAAAACAGACTCGATTTACCGGTGTTTTTTTACGTCTTTGCCGGCGTTTTTTTAAGCCGGTGAAACCTACACCGGCGTTTATAATAGCGCCAGTCCAAATGCCGCCGAAGCGAGCGTCGCGGAAAGGATGGGGTCTACACCGGCGGTTCTACTGGACGCCGGTAAATATTATAACTACACCGGCGGTCAGAAAAACGCCGGTGTATGGGGGTCTCTGAGTGCCGTTCTTTTACCCCCAATATACATTCACCGGCGGCCATAAACCGCCGGTATTTATCAATTCACCAGCGTTTATATAAACGCCGGTGTAGAATGAAAGTATACCGGCGGTCGTTGACCGCCGGAGTAAGTGCGTTTATGAGTGCCCGGTTTTCCCTACTTACAAGCACCGATGTGACCAAAAAACGCCGGTGTAGTTAGGTTCACCGGCGTTTTATAAAATGCCAGTGTTGCTTGGTGCCGTTACAACTAGCGGCATACACCGACGTGTGTGGGAACGCCGGTATATCGCACACTGCAACTAATTCATTAGATAGACCGGCGTTATCTATGCCCGTTTGTTTTTCATGCTTCGGTTTTCCGTTCGATTTCAATTCACAGTTTCATTTACAAAACCTGTAAACTAAACCAATTTCGTTGCATTTTAATGCGCAAATCACAACCAAACACAAGAATAATTAAAGATAATAAAGTTTCACACGTGTCATATCAACGTCCAAATTCACCGCAAAATTAACAGTGTCATAATTAACAAATTAATATAGCAACGAACATCCCAAATATCCCAACAAACCAGTCTAACAAATATTCCAAATATCTCAAATTAACAGTCTGACATAACTCTCATAAAAAAAATAGTCTGACATAACAACAGGAAGGAGGACATAAGAACAACAACCATACAGCAAGGAGGACATAAGAACAGCAAGGAGGACCACAGATTCATACCCCTCGAGTAGCTTCAGTTCTGATCATCAGAATTTCCTTCATCTGGGCGACCGCTCTGTGAAAAAAAAACAATAGTTTAATTCAACAGTAGACCACAATACAGAATATACATATTTTTTGAACTTGCAAAAAGATCCACCTGTATCTTAAATTATAAGATCAAAGTGCCAATTGCAAATGAAATTGTTAATGATATATAGAGAGGTAAAATAATTACATTGCAATGCTAAAAATCTAGTACTTAATTTTGTTTTTAAATATATCTAAAACAACAAAACAAATGAAAATTCAGTATCTAACTTGAAACCTTTATATTCTCCTCTGATTGGGAATATCCACTATCTAAAACAGTAAAACAAATGAAAATTCAGTATTTAAGCATGTCTTTCATGGATTGTTCAGACAATCCATGAAACTGTCATCGTGGAAGGAAACCAAATATAAGAAAAATAAGAAAAATAAGATAGGGCTCATATCAAGTGTATTTTTAGGGAACTGTCATCGTGGAAGGAAACCAAATATAGAAGCCAGAAATGGAAACAGAAAGAGGAATGGTAGAGACTTTGGATACACCAGGCTAACATAGCGGCATTTTCCTCATCTCTCTCTCATCCCTTGTTTCCCTTCAGCACACGAACACAAAGAGACATCAGCAACAACAGCAAGAGCGACAAGAACAACAATAATAATAAATTATTATGAACAAGATGTCTCTATATGGGTTTCCAGATCTCCGCTCGAGCCCTCTCTTTCTAATCACAGCCCAAATAAGAACATAGACAACAGCCACTAAACAATCCAATCACAGCCCAATCAAAATTTGCCATCCTGGATCTTAAATCTTCAGATGCATGAATTCAGCTTCTTTAACAATAAAAGAAAAATGATAAAGAAACATATATGCTCAGATAAGGGAAACATTCAGCTTCTTTAACAGCATACATAGTTTGGAGGTGTACCCATTTTTTGTTAAAAAATCATGCCAAAGATGGCAATCAGCTTCATTAACAGTATCTGAAAATGAAAATATCCATTATCTGAGCATATATGTTGCTCTACTAATTCTTTAGCCCAACTAAATCCAAAACCCAATTGTTGTACATATCCGGAGGATTTTGGCATACGTATCTATAGCATCCTCAGTTCACAGTGAACCCATTTTGGTCAAAAAAACATGCCAGGATGACAATCAGATGCATGAGATAAGCTTCATTAACAGTAAAAGAATATGAGGATGCTAGCAGCATACTTAGTTTGGAAGTGTACCCATTTTTTGTTAAAAAATCATGCCTAAGATGGCAATCAGGTTCATTAACAGTATCTGAAAATGAAAATATCCATTATCTGAGCATATATGTTGCTCTACTAATTCTTTAGCCCAACTAAATCTAAAACCCAATTGTTGTACATATCCGGAGGGTTTTGGCATACAGTTATAGCATCCTCAGTTCACAGTGAACCCATTTTGGTCAAAAAAATATGCCAAGATGACAATCAGATGCATGAAATAAGCTTCATTAACAGTAAAAGAAGATGGGGATGCTAGCAGCATACTTAGTTTGGAAGTGAACCCATTTTATGTTAAAAAATCATGCCTAAGATGGCAATCAGGTTCTCTAAATCAGCTTCTGAAAATGAAAATATCCATTATCTGACAATATATGTTGCTCTACTAATTCTTTAGCCCAACCAAATCTAAAACCCAATTGTTGTACATATCCGGAGGGTTTTGGCATACGTACCTATAGCATCCTCAGTTCACAGTGAACCCATTTTGGTCAAAAAAACATACCAAGATGACAATCAGATGCATGAAATAAGCTTCATTAACAGTAAAAGAAGATGGGGATGCTAGCAGCATACTTCGTTTGGAAGTGAACCCATTTTATGTTAAAAAATCATGCCTAAGATGGCAATCAGGTTCTCTAAATCAGCTTCTGAAAATGAAAATATCCATTATCTGAGCAAATATGTTGCTCTACTAATTCTTTAGCCCAACTAAATCTAAAACCCAATTGTTGTACATATCCGGAGGGTTTTGGCATACGTACCTATAGCATCCTCAGTTCACAGTGAACCCATTTTGGTCAAAAAAACATACCAAGATGACAATCAGATGCATGAAATAAGCTTCATTAACAGTAAAAGAAGATGGGGATGCTAGCAGCATACTTAGTTTGGAAGTGAACCCATTTTATGTTATAAAATCATGCCAAAGATGACAATCAGGTTCTCTAAATCAGCTTCTGAAAATGAAAATATCCATTATCTGAGCATATATGTTGCTCTACTAATTCTTTAGCCCAACTAAATCTAAAACCCAATTGTTGTACATATCCGGAGGGTTTTGGCATACAGCTATAGCATCCTCAGTTCACAGTGAACCCATTTTGGTCAAAAAAACATGCCAGGATGACAATCAGATGCATGAAATAAGCTTCATTAACAGTAAAAGAAGATGGGGATGCTAGCAGCATACTTAGTTTGGAAGTGAACCCATTTTATGTTAAAAAATCATGCCTATGATGGCAATCAGGTTCTCTAAATCAGCTTCTGAAAATGAAAATATCCATTATCTGGGCATATATGTTGCTCTACTAATTCTTTAGCCCAACTAAAACTAAAACCCAATTGTTGTACATATCCGGAGGGTTTTGGCATACAGCTATAGCATCCTCAGTTCACAGTGAACCCATTTTGGTCAAAAAAACATGCCAAGATGACAATCAGATGCATGAAATAAGCTTCATTAACAGTAAAAAAAGATGGGGATGCTAGCAGCATACTTAGTTTGGAAGTGAACCCATTTTATGTTAAAAAATCATGCCTAAGACAGCAATCAGGTTCTCTAAATCAGCTTCTGAAAATGAAAATATCCATTATCTGAGCATATATGTTGCTCTACTAATTCTTTAGCCCAACTAAATCTAAAACCCAATTGTTGTACATATCTGGAGGGTTTTGGCATACAGCTATAGCATCCTCAGTTCACAGTGAACCCATTTTGGTCAAAAAAACATGCCAAGATGACAATCAGATGCATGAAATAAGCTTCATTAACAGTAAAAGAAGATGGGGATGCTAGCAGCATACTTAGTTTGGAAGTGAACCCATTTTATGTTAAAAAATCATGCCTAAGATGGCAATCAGGTTCTCTAAATCAGCTTCTGAAAATGAAAATATCCATTATCTGAGCATATATGTTGCTCGACTAATTTTTTAGCCCAACTAAATCTAAAACCCAATTGTTGTACATATCCGGAGGGTTTTGGCATACAGCTATAGCATCCTCAGTTCACAGTGAACCCATTTTGGTCAAAAAAACATGCCAAGATGACAATCAGATGCATGAAATAAGCTTCATTAACAGTAAAAGAAGATGGGGATGCTAGCAGCATACTTAGTTTGGAAGTGAACCCATTTTATGTTAAAAAATCATGCCTAAGATGGCAATCAGGTTCTCTAAATCAGCTTCTGAAAATGAAAATATCCATTATCTGAGCATATATGTTGTTCTACTACATATCCGAAGGATTTTGGAATACGTACCTATAGCATGCTCAGTTCACAGTGAACCCATTTTGGTCAAAAAAACATGCCAATATGACAATCAGATGCATGAAATAAGCTTCATTAACAGTAAAAGAAAATGAGGATGCAAGCAGCATACTTAGTTTGGAAGTGTACCCATTTTATGTTAAAAAATCATGCCAAAGATGGCAATCAGCTTCATTAACAGTATCTGAAAATGAAAATTTCCATTATCTGAGCATATATGTTGCTCTATTAATTCGACGGCCCAACTAAATCTAAAACCCAATTGTTGTACATATCCGGAGGATTTTGGCATACAGCTATACCATCCTCAGTTCACGATGAACCCATTTTGGTCAAAAAAACATGCCAAGATGACAATCTATTAATGAAATAAGCTTCATTAACAGTAAAAGAAGATGAGGATGCTAGCAGCATACTTAGTTTGGAAGTGAACCCGTTTTTTGTTAAAAAATCATGCCTAAGATGGCAATCAGCTTCATTAACAGTATCTGAAAATGAAAATTTCCATTATCTGAGCATATATGTTGCTCTACTAATTCTTTAGCCCAACCAAATCGAAAACCCAATTGTTGTACATATCCGGAGGATTTTGGCATACGTACCTATAGCATCCTCAGTTCACAGTGAACCCATTTTGGTCAAAAAAACATGCCAAGATGACAATCAGATGCATGAGATAAGCTTCATTAACAGTAAAAGAATATGAGGATGCTAGCAGCATACTTAGTTTGGAAGTGTACCCATTTTTTGTTAAAAAATCATGCCTATGGTGGCAATCAGGTTCATTAACAGTATCTGAAAATGAAAAAATCCATTATCTGAGCATATATGTTGCTCTACTAATTCTTTAGCCCAACCAAATCTAAAACCCAATTGTTGTACATATCCGGAGGATTTTGGCATACGTACCTATAGCATCCTCAGTTCACAGTGAACCCATTTTGGTCAAAAAAACATGCCAAGATGACAATCAGATGCATGAGATAAGCTTCATTAACAGTAAAAGAATATGTGGATGCTAGCAGCATACTTAGTTTGGAAGTGTACCCATTTTTTGTTAAAAAATCATGCCTAAGATGGCAATCAGGTTCATTAACAGTATCTGAACATGAAAATATCCATTATCTGAGCATATATGTTGCTCCACTAACTCTTTAGCCCAACCAAATCTAAAACCCAATCGTTGTACATATCCGGAGGATTTTGGCATACGTACCTATAGCATCCTCAGTTCACAGTGAACCCATTTTGGTCAAAAAAACATGCCAAGATGACAATCAGATGCATGAGATAAGCTTCATTAACAGTAAAAGAATATGAGGATGCTAGCAGCATACTTAGTTTGGAAGTGTACCCATTTTTTGTTAAAAAATCATGCCTGAGATGGCAATCAGGTTCATTAACAGTATCTGAAAATGAAAATATCCATTATCTGAGCATATATGTTGCTCTACTAATTCTTTAGCCCAACCAAATCTAAAACCCAATTGTTGTACATATCCGGAGGATTTTGGCATACAGTTATAGCATCCTCAGTTCACAGTGAACCCATTTTGGTCAAAAAAACATGCCAAGATGACAATCAGATGCATGAAATAAGCTTCATTAACAGTAAAAGAAGATGGGGATGCTTGCAACATAATTAGTTTGGAAGTGAACCCATTTTATGTTAAAAAATCATGCCTAAGATGGCAATCAGGTTCTCTAAATCAGCTTCTGAAAATGAAAATATCCATTATCTGACAATATATGTTGCTCTACTAATTCTTTAGCCCAACCAAATCTAAAACCCAATTGTTGTACATATCCGGAGGGTTTTGGCATACGTACCTATAGCATCCTCAGTTCACAGTGAACCAATTTTGGTCAAAAAAACATACCAAGATGACAATCAGATGCATGAAATAAGCTTCATTAACAGTAAAAGAAGATGGGGATGCCAGCAGCATACTTAGTTTGGAAGTGAACCCATTTTATGTTATAAAATCATGCCAAAGATGGCAATCAGGTTCTCTAAATCAGCTTCTGAAAATGAAAATATCCATTATCTGAGCATATATGTTGCACTACTAAATCTTTAGCCCAACTAAATCTAAAACCCAATTGTTGTACATATCCGGAGGGTTGGGGCATACAGCTATAGCATCCTCAGTTCACAGTGAACCCATTTTGGTCAAAAAAACATGCCAGGATGACAATCAGATGCATGAAATAAGCTTCATTAACAGTAAAAGAAGATGGGGATGCTAGCAGCATACTTAGTTTGGAAGTGAACCCATTTTATGTTAAAAAATCATGCCTAAGATGGCAATCAGGTTCTCTAAATCAGCTTCTGAAAATGAAAATATCCATTATCGGAGCATATATGTTGCTCTACTAATTCTTTAGCCCAACTAAATCTAAAACCCAATTGTTGTACATATCCGGAGGGTTTTGGCATACAGCTATAGCATCCTCAGTTCACAGTGAACCCATTTTGGTCAAAAAAACATGCCAAGATGACAATCAGATGCATGAAATAAGCTTCATTAACAGTAAAAGAAGATAGGGATGCTAGCAGCATACTTAGTTGGGAAGTGAACCCATTTTATGTTAAAAAATCATGCCTAAGATGGCAATCAGGTTCTCTAAATCAGCTTCTGAAAATGAAAATATCCATTATCTGAGCATATATGTTGCTCTACTAATTCTTTAGCCCAACTAAATCTAAAACCCAATTGTTGTACATATCCGGAGGGTTTTGGCATACAGCTATAGCATCCTCAGTTCACAGTGAACCCATTTTGGTCAAAAAAACATGCCAAGATGACAATCAGATGCATGAAATAAGCTTCATTAACAGTAAAAGAAGATGAGGATGCTAGCAGCATCCTGAGTTTGGAAGTGAACCCATTTTATGTTAAAAAATCATGCCTAAGATGGCAATCAGGTTCTCTAAATCAGCTTCTGAAAATGAAAATATCCATTATATGAGCATATAAGTTGCTCTACTAATACTTTAGCCCAACTAAATGTAAAACCCAATTATTGTACATATCCGGAGGGTTTTGGCATACAGCTATAGCATCCTCAGTTCACAGTGAACCCATTTTGGTCAAAAAAACATGCCAAGATGACAATCAGATGCATGAAATAAGCTTCATTAACAGTAAAAAAAGATGGGGATGCTAGCAGCATACTTAGTTTGGAAGTGAACCCGTTTTATGTTAAAAAATCATGCCTAAGATGGCAATCAGGTTCTCTAAATCAGCTTCTGAAAATGAAAATATCCATTATCTGAGCATATATGTTGCTCTACTAATTTTTTAGCCCAACTAAATCTAAAACCCAATTGTTGTACATATCCGGAGGGTTTTGGCATACAGCTATAGCATCCTCAGTTCACAGTGAACCCATTTTGGTCAAAAAAAATGCCAAGATGACAATTAGATGCATGAAATAAGCTTCATTAACAGTAAAAGAAAATGGGGATGCAAGCAGCATACTTAGTTCGAAAGTGTACCCATTTTATGTTAAAAAATCATGCCAAAGATGGCAATCAGCTTCATTAACAGTATCTGAAAATGAAAATTTCCATTATCTGAGCATATATGTTGCTCTATTAATTCGACTGCCCAACTAAATCTAAAACCCAATTGTTGTACATATCCGGAGGATTTTGGAATACAGCTATACCATCCTCAGTTCACAGTAAACCCATTTTGGTCAAAAAAACATGCCAAGATGACAATCTGTTAATGAAATAAGCTTCATTAACAGTAAAAGAAGATGAGGATGCTAGCAGCATACTTTGTTTGGAAGTGAACACGTTTTTTGTTAAAAAATCATGCCTAAGATGGCAATCAGCTTCATTAACAGTATCTGAAAATGAAAATTTCCATTATCTGAGCATATATGTTGCTCTACTAATTCTTTAGCCCAACCAAATCTAAAACCCAATTGTTGTATATATCCGGAGGATTTTGGCATACGTACCTATAGCATCCTCAGTTCACAGTGAACCCATTTTGGTCAAAAAAACATGCCAAGATGACAATCAGATGCATGAGATAAGCTTCATTAACAGTAAAAGAATATGAGGATGCTAGCAGCATACTTAGTTTGGAAGTGTACCCATTTTTTGTTAAAAAATCATGCCTAAGATGGCAATCAGGTTCATTAACAGTATCTGAAAATGAAAATATCCATTATCTGAGCATATATGTTGCTCTACTAATTCTTTAGCCCAACCAAATTTAAAACCGAATTGTTGTACATATCCGGAGGATTTTGGCATACGTACCTATAGCATCCTCAGTTCACAGTGAACCAATTTTGGTCAAAAAAACATGCCAAGATGACAATCAGATGCATGAGATAAGCTTCATTAACAGTAAAAGAATATGAGGATGCTAGCAGCATACTTAGTTTGGAAGTGTACCCATTTTTTGTTAAAAAATCATGCCTAAGATGGCAATCAGGTTCATTAACAGTATCTGAAAATTAAAATATCCATTATCTGAGCATATATGTTGCTCTACTAATTCTTTAGCCCAATTAAATCTAAAACCCAATTGTTATACATATCCGGAGGATTTTGGCATACAGCTATAGCATCCTCAGTTCACAGTGAACCCATTTTGGTCAAAAAAACATGCCAAGATGACAATCAGATGCATGAAATAAGCTTCACTAACAGTAAAAGAAGATGAGGATGCTAGAAGCATACTTAGTTTGGAAGTGTACCCATTTTATGTTAAAAAATCATGCCAAAGATGGCAATCAGCTTCATTAAGAGTATCTGAAAATGAAAATATCCATTATCTGAGCATATAGGTTGCTCTACTAATTCTTTAGCCCAACTAAATCTAAAACCCAATTGTTGTGCATATCCGGAGGATTTTGGCATACAGCTATACCATCCTCAGTTCACAGTGAACCCATTTTGGTCAAAAAAACATGCCAAGATGACAATCAGATGCATGAAATAAGCTTTATTAACAGTAAAAGAAGATGAGGATGCTAGCAGCATACTTAGTTTGGAAGTGAACCCATTTTATGTTAAAAAATCATGCCTAAGATGGCAATCAGGTTCTCTAAATCAGCTTCTGAAAATGAAAATATCCATTATCTGAGCATATATGTTGCTCCACTAATTCTTTAGCCCAACCAAATCTAAAACCCAATTGTTGTACATATCCGGAGGATTTTGGCATACGTACCTATAGCATCCTCAGTTCACAGTGAACCCATTTTGGTCAAAAAAACATGCCAAGATGACAATCAGATGCATGAGATAAGCTTCATTAACAGTAAAGAATATGAGGATGTTAGCAGCATACTTAGTTTGGAAGTGTTCCCATTTTTTGTTAAAAAATCATGCCTAAGATGGCAATCAGGTTCATTAACAGTATCTGAATATGAAAATATCCATTATCTGAGCATATATGTTGCTCTACTAATTCTTTAGCCCAACCAAATCTAAAACATAATTGTTGAACATTTTCGGAGGATTTTGGCATACGTACCTATAGCATCCTCAGTTCACAGTGAACCCACTTTGGTCAAAAAAACAGGCCAAGATGACAATCAGATGCATGAGATAAGCTTTATTAACAGTAAAAGAATATGAGGATGCTAGCAGCTTACTTAGTTTGGAAGTGTACCCATTTTATGTTAAAAAATCATGCCAAAGATGGCAATCAGCTTCTTTAACAGTATCTGAAAATGAAAATATCCATTATCTGAGCATATATGTTGCTCTACTAATACTTTAGCCCAACTAAATCTAAAACCCAATTGTTGTGCATATCCAGAGGATTTTGGCATACAGCTATACCATCCTCCGTTCACAGTGAACCCACTTTGGTCAAAAAAACATGCCAAGATGACAATCAGATGCATGAAATAAGCTTCATTAACAGTAAAAGAAAATGACGATGCTAGCAGCATACTTAGTTTGGAAGTGTACCCATTTTATGTTAAAAAATCATGCCGAAGATGGCAATCAGCTTCATTAACAGTACCTGAAAATGAAAATATTCATTATCTGAGCATATATGTTGCTCTACTAATTCTTTAGCCCAACTAAATCTAAAACACAATTGTTGTGCATATCCAGAGGATTTTGGCATACAGCTATACCATCCTCAGTTCACAGTGAACCCATTTTGGTCAAAAAAACATGCCAAGATGACAATCAGATGCATGAAATAAGCTTCATTAACAGTAAAAGAAAATGAGGATGCTAGCAGCATACTTAGTTTGGAAGTGTACCCATTTTATGTTAAAAATCATGCCAAAGATGGCAATCAGATTCATTAACAGTATCTGAAATTGAAAATATCCATTATCTGAGCATATATGTTGCTCTACTAATTCTTTTGCCCAACTAAATCTAAAACCCAATTGTTGTGCATATCCAGAGGATTTTGGCAGACAGCTATACCATCCTCAGTTCACAGTGAACCCATTTTGGTCAAAAAAACATGCCAAGATGACAATCAGATGCATGAAATAAGCTTCATTAACAGTGAAAGAAGATGAGGATGCTAGCAGCATACTTAGTTTGGAAGTGAACCCATTTTATGTTAAAAAATCATGCCTAAAATGGCAATCAGGTTCTCTAAATCAGCTTCTGAAAATGAAAATATCCATTATCTGAGCATATATGTTGCTCTACTAATTCTTTAGCCCAACCAAATCTAAAACCCAATTGTTGTACATATCCGGAGGATTTTGGCATACGTACCTATAGCATCCTCAGTTCACAGTGAACCCATTTTGGTTAAAAAAACATGCCAAGATGACAATCAGATGCATGAAATTAGCTTCATTAACAGTAAAAGAAAATGAGTATGCTAGCAGCATACTTAGTTTGGAAGTGTACCCATTTTATGTTAAAAAATCATGCCAAAGATGGCAATCAGCTTCATTAACAGTATCTGAAAAATGAAAATTTTCATTATCTGAGCATATATGTTGCTCTATTAATTCGACTGCCCAACTAAATCTAAAACTCAATTGTTGTACATATCCGGAGGATTTTGGCATACAGCTATACCATCCTCAGTTCACAGAGAACCCATTTTGGTCAAAAAAATATGCCAAGATGACAATCAGATGCATGAAATAAGCTTCATTAACAGTAAAAGAAAATGAGGATGCTAGCAGCATACTTAGTTTGGAAGTGTACCCATTTTATGTTAAAAAATCATGCCAAAGATGGCAATCATCTTTATTAACAGTATCTGAAAAGGAAAATTTCCATTATCCGAGCATATATGTTGCTCTATTTATTCGACTGCTCAACTAAATCTAAAACCCAATTGTTGTACATATCCGGAGGATTTTGGCATACAGCTATACCATCCTCCGTTCACAGTGAACCCATTTTGGTCAAAAAAACATGCCAAGATGACAATCAGATGCATGAAATAAGCTTCATTAACAGTAAAAGAAAATGAGGATGCTAGCAGCATACTTAGTTTGGAAGTGTACCCATTTTATGTTAAAAAATCATGCCCAAGATGGCAATCAGGTTCTCTAAATCAGCTGCTGAAAATGAAAATATCCATTATCTGAGCATATATGTTGCTCTACTAATTCTTTAGCCCAACCAAATCTAAAACCCAATTGTTGTACATATCCGGAGGATTTTGGCATACGTACCGACAGCATCCTCAGTTCACAGTGAACCCATTTTGGTCAAAAAAACATGCCAAGATGACAATCAGATGCATGAGATAAGCTTCAGTAACAGTAAAAGAATATGAGGATGCTAGCAGCATACTTAGTTTGGAAGTGTACCCATTTTTTGTTAAAAAATCATGCCTAAGATGGCAATCAGGTTCATTAACAGTATCTGAAAATGAAAATATCCATTATCTGAGCATATATGTTGCTCTACTAATTCTTTAGCCCAACTAAATCTAAAACCCAATTGTTGTGCATATCCAGAGGATTTTGGCATACAGCTATACCATCCTCAGTTCACAGTGAACCCATTTTGGTCAAGAAAACATGCCAAGATGACAATCAGATGCATGAAATAAGCTTCATTAACAGTAAATGAAGATGAGGATGCTAGCAGCATACTTAGTTTGGAAGTGAACCCATTTTATGTTAAAAAATCATGCCTAAGATGGCAATCAGGTTCTCTAAATCAGCTTCTAAAAATGAAAATATCCATTATCTGAGCATATATGTTGCTCTACTAATTCTTTAGCCCAACCAAATCTAAAACCCAATTGTTGTACATATCCGGAGGATTTTGGCATACGTACCTATAGCATCCTCAGTTCACAGTGAACCCATTTTGGTCAAAAAAACATGCCAAGATGACAATCAGATGCATGAAATAAGCTTCATTAACAGTAAAAGAAAATGAGGATGCTAGCAGCATAATTAGTTTGGAAGTGTACCCATTTTATGTTAAAAAATCATGCCGAAGATGGCAATCAGCTTCATTAACAGTATCTGAAAATGAAAATTTCCATTATCTGAGCATATATGTTGCTCTATTAATTCGACTGCCCAACTAAATTTAAAACCCAATTGTTGTACATATCCGGAGGATTTTGGCATACAGCTATACCATCCTCAGTTCACAGTGAACCCATTTTGGTCAAAAAAACATGCCAAGATGACAATCTGTTAATGAAATAAGCTTCATTAACAGTAAAAGAAGATGAGGATGCTAGCAGCATACTTAGTTTGGAAGTGAACCCGTTTTTTGTTAAAAAATCATGCCTAAGATGGCAATCAGCTTCATTAACAGTATCTGAAAATGAAAATTTCCATTATCTGAGCATATATGTTGCTCTATTAATTCTTTAGCCCAACTTAATCTAAAACCCAATTGTTGTACATATCCGGAGGATTTTGGCATACAGCTATACCATCCTCAGTTCACAGTGAACCCATTTTGGTCAAAAAAACATGCCAAGATGTCAATCAGATGCATGAAATAAGCTTCGCTAACAGTAAAAGAAGATGAGGATGCTAGCAGCATACTTAGTTTGGAAGTGAACCCATTTTATGTTAAAAAATCATGCCAAATATGGCAATCAGGTTCTCTAACAGTATCTGAAAATGAAAACATCCATTATCTGAGCATATATGTTGCTCTACTAATTCTTTAGCCCAACTAAATCTAAAACCCAATTGTTGTACATATCCGGAGGATTTTGGCATACAGCTATACCATCCTCAGTTCTCTGTGAACCCATTTTGGTCAAAAAAACATGCCAAGATGACAATCAGATGCATGAAATAAGCTTCATTAACAGTAAAAGAAGATGAAAATTTCCAGTATCTAAGCATATATTTTTCTATTCATTCTTCATCCCAACTAAACCATTCATGTTAAGGAAATCAAGATGCATAATCTGAAAAAATTTGCTTTTTTTGAAAAATAAGGAAAATCAAGAGATGATACCGAAGAGAGAGAGAGAGAGCGGGACGACGAGCGCGGGGGCGTAGGAGATAGAGAGAGAGCGGGGCGACACGGTGGTTTCCGATCGCGGATTCACCTCCAAATAGAGAGAGGGAGGAGGGAAATCGAAAATGACGAAGGGAAGAAGGGACGATGACGAAAGGTCGAAGGCTGTCGAAGAGGACGAAGCGGCGGAGGCAAACGTGCGGGAAGTAGAGCGAGGAAGGAGGGAAAACGAAGTGCCCCTTTTTTTTGGGGGGGGGGGGGGTTTGGGAAAATGGCGAGCGAAAGATTAGGGTTCGCGGGATTTATCGCAGCTTATTCACCGGCGTTTCAATTAGACACGCCGGTGAATGTGTCGGTATATTCACCGGCGTTTATTATTAAAACGCCGGTGAATAATACACTTCACCGGCATTTTTAAATAAAACGCCGGTGAATACGAAGATTTCCCCGCAGTTTAAAGCGACCGCCGGTGTATAACCTCCCCATCTGGCACCCCATTCCTATTCGCTCCCTACCCCGGTGCTACTAGTAAAACGCCGGGGAATATTCGCCGGTAAATCGAGTATCTTTTGTAGTGATAGCTCATATATCTGAAATTTCCCAATTAAAACTGATAATTATTAGAAAAATATATAATCATGTGCAACTCTAGACTGTGCACGGATTACTATGCAAAAATAGCTATATGCTATTTTGCGGGGTATTACAAACACAATTCTGGATAGCAAGTCGTTGTTGTACTAAAACCAACTTTCCCGCTGATACAGGAAAGCGAATTCAGTTCCGTCCAAAGTTACATAAACTAGACTGCATATTGGTTCCAATGCATACTCACACAATACATTTTAATAAAAGTATCTAGGTCTAATAATCATTTCTTTATGGGTCTACTGTTCAAACAGCAGGTCGGAGTCAAATTCTTAACTGTAAAAATTTACTGTAAAAATTTTACAAAAATTATAAATTAACTCCTGATCATATCTAGTAACATTCTAGTAAGTCTCATGTCTTAATTTTACTGATAACACATTGTTTTAGTCAATAAATCATGATGGTGTGCTTCTAATAAAAAATCTGGGAACAAGGAGGTTACAGTACTAAAATCAGTATATCTACCACTCTAAATCAGATTTCAGATCAACCAGAAGTTTTGGAAAATAGATTCAGAGGGATACAACTCTCGTATATAAAATTCTAACTGATTTACACTATAACTAGGTCATAATCTTACTGTGAGTTAGAATAAGCTGTAAGGCAGAAGTATACCAATTTCAATTGTAACGATATTCATTTGCATGCGTATAATTTTATAGCTAGAATTTAACAGACATTCACATCTAGAAATCAATGGGTTTCTATTGTTAACGTGATGGAAGTTAATATTGTTACGATATCAAATTAAGGATGTAACTATATGATCATATGCAACCAAAATCCATTCGAATCATTTTATTTATCTATATACACATTCATATATACCCCTAATTCGTGTTCGTGTAATGTATGTAGGGACAATGAAGTTACGATCTTTTGATCGGCATCGAAGAGGCAAATGGATTGATTCAATTCAATATATAATGACTGATTTAATCATTGAAAGATCATAAGGCATGAACAATACGATGGTTCAATCAGTTGAGACTTATAGAGCTCATTTTTCATGAATATAGATGGTAACGAATTTCAACACGATAATCAAATATGAATACTAATTTTTGGATAATCAAATAAAATACTTGTACGGGTCAACAAAATGTATAAGAGATACTTGTCTTTTATTCGATGAGTACAAGAGACGGATCGGCGGTGAGCGAGACGGCACTACGACTACATCAACAAGCAAGTGCAACAGCAACAACTCAACAGCGAGGTGTAAGACTCCATCTTTGAGAATGGCAGTCAGGGTGGTAGGTTGGGATGGCAAGCGATGGCATCGGGGTGGTGCGGCGACAGTGATGAGGGCCAGTGGAGGGTCGCAATGGATTTGTGGTGGCCAGCATTGCAGTCGGGGTCTAGGTGGCTATGGGTGTGACAGAGGTGAGGGTGATGGTGAGGAGCACCGTGGCTGGCAAGGTACTACGACTTCAAGGATGGCAGTCGAAGAGAAGTAAATAGGAGGAAGGTGGTGCTCGGGGCATATGGTCACGCGCACACGAGAAGAGAGAGATAGATAAGGTGGCGATGGTGGGGGAGGAGTTGGCAAAGGTGAAGGCGATCGGGGACTGGTTGCTATTGATGGGGAAATGGAGGTGTGGGCAACGAGAGGGACAGGAGTGAGAGATGGGGTTGATTTTCGGTGGTGAGCAGAAGAAGAAGAAGAAGATGGGGAGAGGGGTTGGCGGTTGAAGAAGAGATTAGGGAGTTAGAGGGATTAGTGGGGGTTGGAAATAAACTTGGTTAGTGAAGGGGATTAAGTCCGGAGATATTTGGGGAATTGCGGGGATTGTGCAGTTGGTGGGTATAGATAAGAGGTTGGGTTTGGGTAGAGAATAAATTAAGGGTTTGGACTTTGGATTGGGCTTCAAATAAATTACAATAATATATATAAGATAAGTTAAAATAGGACTTGGTTTGGGAATAGCTGGGCCTAACTCATGAATTAAAACATCAACAACTAATAATACAAAGGTACGGGCTAGGGTTTGGGTTCAAAATGATAATTGAAAATTCGAAGGAACGCAACTTAGGTTCAAAACAACAAAAAATTTATGATAACTGGAATCCAATAATTCAAAAAGAGAGAAGAAGGTACAATTCTGCACAATCTGAAATGGGGGTTACAGGTCCTCTTGCCTCAAAGGAAGTAGAGCTAGGGTTATCTTGATTGACCCATATGAGTTCATCCTGCATTACTCGCTATGCCTTAGTTTTCCAGCTTCTAACAATGAGGCCAGGTACAAAGCCCTGATTGCTGGCCTCTTCTAGCTAAGAAGGCGGGGGCACAAAGAGTCAGAGTATTCAGTGACTCCCAATTAGGGGTGAACCAGATCCGAGGAGAATACAAGGCGATGGATGATCGTATGGTCAAGTACTTAATGTATGTAAAGAAGATCATGTCTATCTTCAAAGAAGTCAAAGTCACTAGCATTTCGCGAGAAGAAAACGGGCAAGCAGATGCCCTCTCCAAGCATGCCTCGTCATCATTTGACGGACTCGACTACACTGTATTGATTGAGGTCCTACTCAGACCAAACATTGAAGAAGTGACACTGGAGCTCATACTTATAGCCCCTCGAGCACCCGAACATTGTTGGATGAAACCCTTAGTCGATTTCCTCGATAAAGGGACCCTCCCTGCGGATACTAAAGAATAAAGAAAGATTTCGGTAAGGGCTCAAAGGTACATACTTGTAGAAGGGGTCCTCTACAAGCACTCCCATACTCAAGTTGATGGTCGACCATATCTTCGATGCCTCTCTCCCGAAGAAGCCAACTACGCTCTGAAAGAAGTTTATAAAGGGATAGGCGTCAGCCATCTTGGCAAAAGATCCCTTGCACAGAAGGTACTCAAGCATAGTTACTACTGACCCACTCTCTTCGGTGATGCTCAAACCTATGGCAGCCAATGCACCTCCTGTCATAGGCACTCCTCTATCAAGCGAATCCCCCAAGCCAACCATAGTTCCATGTCAAGCCCCATTCCATTCACGATGTGGGGAATGGATCTTCTCCGGCCCTTCCCCCCTACAACCGGACAGCGGACCTTCTTAGTGATCGGTATTGATTACTTTACAAAGTAGATAGAGGCGGAACCACTTGCAACAATCACTGAGCATAGATTCCAACAATTGTTCTAGAAGAACGTGGTTTGTCGATTTGGGATCCTCGGCATCCTGGTCAATGATAATGAAACTCAATTCGCTGGTAAGGAGTTCCACAAATTTAGCACCGATCTAAGTATTGAGCAGTGTTTCTCTTCAATATCCCACCCCCAGACCAATAGTCAAGCCAAGAATGCCAATCAGCAAATCTTGGATGGCCTAAAAAAGATGCTTGGTGAATCCCCAAATGGACAACGGGTTGAGAACTCCCAAATGTGCTCTAGTCCTATAGAACCACGAAGAGAATCCCCATGGGAAAATTCTTGTTTAACCTGACGTTCAGCACAGAAGCTCTTATTCCTCTAGAAGTTGGAATACACTCTCCTTGCCTCCTCTCGTTCAATGAAGAGCAAAACTTGAATGACATTCGAGACAACCTTGACCTCCTCGAGGAAGTCCTAGAGAAGTCTACCCTCCAAAGAAACATCTACCAACAGCGAGTACCAAGATTATATAATAAGAGAGTTCGCCCAGCCAACATTCAGGAAGGAGACCTGGTCCTCCAAAACCTCGAGATATCGAACCCCTGAAAGAAAGGGAAACTCGCCCCTGACTGGGAAGGACCATACAAAGTCTCACAAGTAGTCCACCCAAAGGCCTACTGACTTGAAGACTTGGGGGGGAAGTGTAACCCCCGTTTCTGAGTTTTTGGATTTCTTTTGTAATTCTTTTTCTCTCATCAATTTCTGTAATCTGTTTTATTTAATAATAATCTCGTTGTTTTCTTCAACCCAATTATATTCTTCCAGTCGATCAATTTTTAGTTGAGCCCTTGCAAATTCTTGTACAACCTATTCAATTTTTGTATGTGGACTATTCTAATTAATCTATTATAATCTTAATTATTTCTTATCTAACTCTAAATCCAATTCTTTAGCCCAGTTCAACCCAAAACCACACTACTAAAGCCCATTGATTATTTTATTTTATTTAAAGTTGAGCCCAACCCAATTTTACCCTAACAAATTCTCTATTTGTCTCCTCACATCCCTTAATCCCCACTAATTATCCTAACTACCCCCAAATTACTGTCGTCTATTACTCTCCCCATAACCTTTTTAATTAACCCTAATATCTATTAATCACCTCCTAACCCCACATCATCTACAGTTGCCAACCCTAAAACTCTTTCTCTCTCTCTCAGCCCCGACCTTCTCTTCTTCTTCTTCTTCATCTTGATTTCGAACCCATCCACGCCGCAACATAAAGTCCCCACCACCTTCAATCTTCTCACTACCCTGACCGCCATTACTGTCATCACAACGGAAGCCAACCCTTGCAACCACAGCAACCTGATGCTTCCTCTCCGCCGCCATTGCCTCCATCGACAATTGAGCTCTCTTGTCACCACCATTACTTCACCCCGAGCTCCTCTAGTTGCTGCTCCACCCACAACCACTGCAAACCACCTCACCATCTCTCCCTCCACCAAGGAACCATTGCCAAGATCTACCCCCCATCGACAGCCGCCTCCAATCAGCCAACGACCGCCATCGATTACTGCCGCACCACCGTAGGGCTATCATCACCAACACCTGTGACCTCCCTCTCTTGTCCTCAACCTCCAACCGATAGCAACCACCCCAACCACTACCATCCCCATCGTTAATGTTGCTCCCGTGCTCGCTGCCTCCATCGCAGCCCGATCGCCACACAAACCGAAGCTCCACCTTCTCCACACTATTGCTACCTCGACTCCTCAACCTTGTTGTTTGCCGTTTACTGCCTCAACCAACCCAAGCTCGACTTGCGGAGCTGCTGCTCTTTTGATGTTGTTGCTGCCCGAGGCTATTGCTGCATCTCACTACTGTGCATCATTGTTGTATCCGCTCTCTTCTCCGTCGTAGTCATCGTATAATCATCATAAGGAAAGTCCTCTTGAACCAACTTGTTACTCCAGTTCAAGAATCATTTGATCTCCGCAAGTAGTTCCCATTTCAATTATCGTATTTTATTTGCTTGATACCTCTCAAAGAAGCTATTACGGGTTCATCGGCGAAACCAAGTAGTAGTTTTAATTTCATGCAATCCCTTTGACTCAAAACCCAAGCCTTTTTCTACATCTTCATATGCATACACTACATGAATGCAGACCTGTTGTGCATATGAGAACATGACCCTAGGTTGCTGCCAGAGCACTAGTTCAGTAAAGAACCAGACTTTTAACCTTGCTGCAGATAATATTATTTAGAACTTATAAATGAGATTTGTAGCCATGAGTGTCTAGAAACCATATTATCTGTTGATTTTACAATCTGACATATGGATTGTAAGATATTCAGATTCTCGTGGTGTAACATCTGAATTCCATAATACAGACTGAAAATACATTACCATGTTTAACTAATTGAAACAATAAACTAAATCAAGGATTTGGACATGAGATTAATCATGTTGTTGCTAAACACTATTAAGAACTAAATTATGATTTTTATGATAATTTTAAATAATTTTACAACCAACTTTTATATATGAAAGTTTGACACTAACATGCTGCCTGAACCCGAAACTACTAAAGAATGAAACTAATCACATAGCTTTTTTGATTAAAATATATCATGTGAACATGCGTTGGAAACGGCAAGGAGTCTAGTTTCTATAACCCCTGATGGAACTTTTACTTTCCTGCAGCAACGGGAAAATCAGTTTTTGTATAACAACATCGTGTTGTCCACAATGTGTATTTTGTGTTACTAAATATAACCATGTTTGATTTGGTATCTAGGGAATAGAATTAATAATAAAATGCATTGCACAACCTTGACATCTTCTTGACATCGCCTCGATGCTTCTATACTCATTGCATGTTCATTATAAGTATAATAAAATAATAACAAGGGGAGGTAATAAGGGTCGACTTGGTACTGAACAATCGGAGACTGTACTCGGGGAAGGGTACTTTATTGTTCGATTGATTATTTATATGGATTGTGGATTATTGATTATTAATTATTGTGCCAAGCACATGATCTGTAGAGTTAACCACTATAGTCTAAACGATCACTGTTTGCATGCACCAAACCTGTGGTATGGAACACATAATTACGTGTATTAGATAGGATAATAAAAGACTAGGACTTAGATTGACACTTGCATTCTTGATCGTGATTATTGTTATTGACCTTGAATTATTGATCGCAGTCATTGATTATTGCATCGTTAATTTTAGATCTTGGATTTTATTATCATCCCTTGTTATTGATCTTGACATTGATCCAGTTCACTATTTCTTCATATACCATGTTTTCTTGCTCATTGCTTGCTACTACTTGTTGTCCGTAACTTGCTCTAACTGACCCCCCCCCCCCCCCTCTAGATGATGAGCTTGCAGGTACAGGTGGAGATTTGATCGAAAGACTTGGTGAGAAAATATTCTAGAGAATGGGGCTGATTATTTGACTGCTACAATTATTTCGTTCATGTTATTTCCTTTCCAGCATTGTTATTATTGTCGTACTTTGTATTCTGGGATTTTATGATCCGAAGTTTACTTATTTTTCTCCCAGACGTTGGATATTATTTTATGGATTTATTTTATGGATTATTAAAGTTTAATTCATTGTTTATGTGATTATTTATTCATGCGTGGTTGTGATCATATTTCATATTGTTGAGTTAATCTATTAAAGCTTATGAATGATGTATACATCAGTCGCTGGGCCTTTGTTACGTACTAGTATTCCCGTATTTTGAGAACTGGGACGTGACAGGAATAGGATATCCAGAACTTGGAACGCCGAGCACCCCATGAAGTATAAAGAGAGTGCTTAATGCCCTCGATGAGTAGTTACCATCAAACATGTAATAAAGACCGATGATTATAATGGTCACCGCATGTAATAAAGGCTTGCATTGAAGCAGCCGCTTAAGTTTGAATCTTTTCAATAAAATTGGTCTTTTCTTTTATAAAATTCCTTGAATAGTTCAAACTGAGGAAGTACTAAGATAGACACATGATACGTTCTCAAGCAAACACCATCCATTCACCAGGCACTCCAATGGACAATTGCGGGATCCGTTCAGGATCCATAAAGTCGCACGGGCACGCTTGCCCCCGCTGTAAGTGTGTGGGGTATATCTCGCCAAACGAGTGCAGAGTCCATTCATGGTTCATAGAACCGCCCTAGCCACGTGCTTCTGAGCAAGTATATGGGGTTTGGTTCGCCACTTGAATGCTCCCAAAACTCGTCATCATTACTGTTCGGAGTTCACTCGCAGTTCATAGGACCACTTTACCACTTGCCCCCGAACAAGAAGGCGGGGTTCGGTTTGCCATTTGAGTGCTCCTGAAACAACCCAGATAGGTGTGGAGTCCACTGGTGGTTAATAGAACCGCCCTAGCCACAAGCCTCCGAGCAAGTGTTTGGGGTTCGGTTCGTCATTCGAGTGCTCCCGAAACTCGCCGTCACTATTGTTCGGAGTTCACTCGCGGTTCATAAAGCCACTTTAGACACTTTCCCCAGAGCAAGTACACAAAATTCGGCTCGCCGTTCGAATGCCTCTTAAACAAACACAAACAAACAAAAAAGACCGCAACTCACAGCTACATTTGCTCAAGACACATATGGGAATCTTATTTCAAAAAGAGAAACTTGAACAAGTTTTATAGAGAGATATGCCTCTATGGGTTACAAAATCTCATTCAGTGCCATCCTAACTCTTTCTTAATAAAGGATGCTCCTCTTGAGGGACACACGCGGTCTACGGACACCTGAGCACTATTTCATTCTCTCGAACCGTTTGAAGAGATATCCAGACCCGCGAGTCGGGTCGTACCTTCGGGACCCACTGCTCTTGCTGCCCTTCCAACTGACGCCCCGCTAGACGAATCGGCCACTCCGCTTTGAGCGTCTCCCGGATTTTGTGGAACTCCAGGCAAAGGGTAGGGTCAGCTGATGAAATGATCTCCCTTCAACATGCTCTTCACACGAAAAAGCAGTGCTCCTAATATTACTACATTCAAGAAGTCATTTTAACCAAAGAATTTCCACCTCTTGTTCAATGAGCCTCACTTTGAAAGAATCATCCCTTACTTTAAATTTCAAATGAGGCACTCTAGCATACGTCGAACCACCTCGACCAGTTCCAACAGAAATTTCGTGGATTGTTCTCCAAAGATGAGCCACTTCTAAACTCCTCTCAAGCACTACGTTCTTCAGCTCGTCACTTTTGGTGGTAGCCGTGAGCAAAGAGAGACGAAAGACTTTGAGTCTCGAGGAGTCTCTAGTGGTCGCTTCTCCTAAGGGGTGATCTTCTACACCAACTGGAGTCACCTCTCGTAAGATCTCATCAATACGTATCGCTTCTATATCCCTTCGGGACAACACACTTCTCATATGGTCAAGCTCCGCTTCAGCTTTTGAAAGACTCTCCTGTGAACAAGCAAGTCCCAACTCTATCATGTGGAGCTTGGTACGAAGGTGGGCAACCTCGCTGTCATAAAGAGCATGTGCGTTGTGCACAACAACCTGCTGGCGAAAAGAATGATAGATCATTCTAATGGAAATAACCAAAGTCACAGGATACACAAAAACTCAAGAAGCTCAAATACCACGCACGATGAGAATGACTAAAAAGAAATTTTATTGCAATGTAAAGATACAACAAGCGGTTGCCAGTCCGCTATTAGGCATCAATACAAGAGCAAAAAGAAAAATAAACCAACTAGCTAAAAGAGAAGGCAAGGTTCCACCTCGGTCGACTGATCCACGGGGGGAGTAGACTCACGACCGCTTCCCCCAACTGCCCTGGAGCAACTAGAATAGCAGACAGGGGATCCTCTACAACGATCTACTCCTGCTCCTCGTCCTCCTCCACCTCTCCCTCATGCTCTTTCTCGTCGTCATCAGGAACGAGATCATAGAGAGTACTTTGAACAGTCCAACTTTAGAACCGTGCTCCAACGTGCCGAAGAGCCCTGGTGTATGCCTTCTGCTAGTTCAGGGCCAGGTCACCCTCATCTTCATCCTTCGTCGCCTTCATCACATCCTCTCTCTCCATCGTAGCACTCTCCCTCTCCTTGGCTGCAAGATCCCTCTCTCGGTCTACCCACTCCTTCTCTCAGGCCATCTGATCATTCACCTTCGCTAAGGTCGGCTCTAACAATCTGTTTTGTGTCGCCTCTGTCTCCGAAAGGCGATTCACTTCCTTCAACTCCTTAGCGGTCTTCGCCTGCTCTGCTCGATCCCTGCCACTCGCCGCCTTCAGCTCCTTCTCCTGCTCTGCCACATGCTTCAACAAGTGGCTGAAGTGGCAAGTGATCTACAAAAGGAAAAAGATTCAAATTTACAAATGGAAAATCAACTCTATTACTTCGTAAGAGTCAAGTACCAAAATAAAATATTGAAAGGTCACCACCATGTTAGCCCTGGCTATCTCTAAGGCATCGTCGCCCACAGACCCCGCATCCATCGCCACTTTATCCTTCGAGGTCGCAAGGTGATAGACTGCCTCCATACAAGTAGCGAAGTCCCTAAGGAACCCATTGTGCTTCATCACTCGCTAGTCCGGGACGTATAGCTTTCTGTTCTCCTCGGTGAGAATCGCCTCCGCCACTGCATTAAGGGGTGGAGCCTCGAGCACAAGGGCAGCACCCAAAGTGAATCCCCCAGTGGAGAGGGCAGGTGAAGCGGAAGGTGGAGGCTGTAAGTTCACCACCGGGGAGGCGATCACGGGACCCATAGCAAACATCACCACCGAAGGTTTTGTAGCCGTCCTCTTCCTCTTCTTCTCCTCAGGGGCTTTGCCACTCAACCCCACACGCTTGAAGATAATCGCGTCGAAGTCCATGCCAGCAGCTCCTGCGAAACAAGGCACAAAGTGATTAAAACAAAAAATGAATAAAAAGAAGAAGTGACTACGAAAGTGAAAATAAGGAACAAAGGAAAATCAAATATGCATACTATGGTTGATTGGACATAGATCCCCCTAAAGAGAAACTCATCTGTCACTTCCCTCCAACTCATAGCCGGCCGATCTAAAAGTATTTTAACCATTTCGTTCTTTTAGACTTAAGATGGGGTCGGCCTTCGCTCTCTTCGGCACTTCCTCTCTCCACCTCGTGGGAATCACCCACGACTCACGGCTTCAAACAAGGAAATACTTGTCCCTCTAGAGTTTGACTGATTCGGGGTTGTCAATCAACTTCACCCCCAGACGTGGAGTGAAATAGTATCTAAACTCCGACCTATTCTTCTGATGAATCTTGTAGAGCCTCCTCAAAATATTCAATCGAGGCTCAATCCCCACAGCCTGGTAGTGTAGCAAAAATTCATTCATATGTTTGGCATATACTGAATAGGACTCAGTGAGTACCAGCAGAGAACTTCAGTCACAAAAGGGGGTAGAGGGAGACAAAGGCTTACTAGAAAATCAATGAACGGAAAGAACCACGTGTCAGGAGAAGTAGGTGTACATGCTCTGACGCTAGGGCCTGGCAAGATAAGATCGAACTCCCTCAGGATCATGAAACACTCCCAAATGCTGCTCAAATCTCCCTCTTTGAGCATCGAAGATATATCATCCACCTCAGAGTGCTCACGAGGTTCATTCTCCTCATACAATGGCACCATCCCGTGCACCACTTGTAATATCCTGGACGGATATTAACTCGTATAAATTACTATCTTAGTATTATTTTATTTTAATTCCAAAATCAAATCATTTTGATGATTTTTCACCGGTTTGCCCACGAACAGTGTCTACGTGCATCTACCAGTCGATGTGCATCCGAAGCGCATCAAATTGATAGCGCGATCCTCCGAATTAATAATAAAATTTATTTTACTGTTATTTTCTAAATTAAACTATTTTATGGGAATTTTATAAGGATTTTATAAGGAATATTTTTATACACATACATGTACACATACATACAATTGTATGGTACTTAGTGCATTATACCTAGTATGTAGTATGTACTCAAAGAACAATGTACTTACTCTTGTCATGGCAACTTAATAAGATAATTAGGGTTTGATTAGGAGGTTTAAAAGAAGGTTTGTATGCATAAGAAAAACTAAAGCCCTTCTAGAAACCTTATCCCTCCACCTCACCACCCTACACCATACCCCTCCCCTCCTAGGGCATGGCCGGCCACACCCCTCCTTGGGGTTTTTGTGCAAATGTGAGTGCACACTTGCACTTACCACCTCCCATTCCCTCCTATAAATACCCCCTCATTCTCCTCCTTCTCTCATTTTAGAAAACAAAAAGAAAGAAAGAAAGGAAAGGAAAAGAAAGAGAGATAGTCTCATACTAACAAAAGAGAGTTTTTATTGTAGGGTTTCCTAGGAGATTCTAAAAGCTAGGGGAAGGAGAAGGTTAGCAAGCAAGTCCTTCCAATAGAAACCAATGTGGGGGTTCTCCATTTGATTCTTTGGTTGTTTGTTTGTTTGTTTGTTTGTTTGTTTGTTTTGTTGTTTGACTTCTTCTTCTACCTTCTTGTTTTGTTTTGTTTTTTTTGGGTTCGTTCTTGTGAATGGGTGTGTGAATGTTGTGATAAATAAAAGAAAGAAAGTAGTAGTAGTAACTACCAAAAACATATAAAGATCACATCTTTAACATTGTAGTTGTTGTTTATGTATGATTGTTGGACTAAAAAGACATATTGCATATGACTTGAACATACAACCGATTGGGGGTTGTAGGACTTGTAGGACTTGGCATACATAAGCATATGAGCATTTTTACAACCATTGTTGGTTGTAGGACTTTTATGGAACTTGGACTAATAATAATAAGCATATGTTTTGTTGTAATTTTCTTTATTGAATAAAAAGATCTTTTCTTTTTATTAAACACTAGTTGTAGAAATAATAAAAAGATCTTTTCTTTTATTAATCACTAGTTGTAGAAAATAAAAAGATCTTTCCCTTTTTATTAATCACTAGTTGTAGAAATAATAAAAGATCTTTCCTTTATTAATCACTAGTTGTAGAAATAATAAAAGATCTTTCCTTTATTAATCACTAATTGTAGAAATAATAAAAAGGATCTTTTTCTTTCATATTTACTAGTTGTAGAGTAAAATAAAATAAAAATGATCTTTTCTTTTATCACTAGTAATAATAAAGACTAGTAAGCAACTAAGTAGTAGCATGTTAAAATAAAGTAGTATGTTGATTAAATAAGCTAGTAGTAGTAGGGTTGATTAAATAAAGTAGTGATGGTATGTTGTTGAAATGAAGAAGTAGTAGTAAGTAATTATAGATGTTTTATGTCCATAAAGTAGTAGTAGTAGTAAGTTGTATGTTGTGTTCTTGATGAGAATGAAGTAGTAGTAGTAGTAGATAGTTGTGTGTATGTTTTGATTAGAATAGGAGTAGTAGTAGTAGTGGAATGTTGTAGGATGCCTTCTAAAAAATATCCTACCATGTTTTCATGCTTAATTAGTTGTAGGATTATTTCTAAAAATATCCTATCATGCTTTATGTTTAGAATGTTGTAGGATTATTTCTAAAAATATCCTAGTATGCTTTATGTTTAGAATGTTGTAGGATTATTTCTAAAAATATCCTATCATGCTTTATGTTTAGAATGTTGTAGGATTATTTCTAAAAATATTCTATCATGCTTTATGTTTAGAATGTTGTAGGATTATTTCTAAAAATATCCTATCATGCTTTATGTTTAGAATGTTGTAGGATTATTTCTAAAAATATCCTAGTATGCTTTATGTTTAGAATGTTGTAAGATTCTATCTAAGAGTTTCCTACCATGTTTAGATCAACTCATTTATGCTTAGAATGTTGTAGGATTCAACCTAAGAGTTTCCTACCATGTTTGGATTAATTTTATTATGCTTAGGATGTTGTAGGATCCATGATAAAATTACTTACCATGCTAGTTTAATTGTAGGTATGTGATATACCATGCTAGTTTAATTGTAGGTATATGATATACCATGCTAGTTTAATTGTAGGTATGTGATATACCATGCTAGTTTAATTGTAGGTAAGTGATATACCATGCTAGTTTTAATCGTAAGTAAGATCTATGCCATGCTAGCTTAATTACAAGTAAGTTGTATGTCATGCTAGCTTAATGGTAATTAAGTTGTATGCCATGCTAGATTAAATAAATACTCATGATACCCATGCTTAGATTAGTATTTGTTCATGCTATGTTAGTAGATGATCATGCTTAATCATTATTCATGCTAAGTAAGTAGGTGTCATGCAAATTATTGATCATGTTAAGTTAATGATAACCATACTATGATATTCATGCTTAGAATAAAGAAACTACCCATGGTTAGTTGTAGAGATTCTATGTTATGTTCCATACCATGCTAAAGTCCAAATGCATGTTTAGAACGTTGTAGGAGTAATGTTAGACTACCTACCATGCCTTGGAATGTTGTATGTTATATTAGTTATCTATCCATACTTGGGTTATGGTGATTAGTCAAGATAAATAGTAAGCTTTCATGCTCAAATTATAACCTATGCTTGACTATAGTGGACGTCATGTCTAGGTCGTAGTGATTTTCATGCTTGAGCTCGATGTAAGCACAAGCATTAATCCCATTCATACATAGGAG
Source organism: Hemerocallis citrina (assembly GCA_017893485.1). NCBI lineage: Eukaryota > Viridiplantae > Streptophyta > Magnoliopsida > Asparagales > Asphodelaceae > Hemerocallis > Hemerocallis citrina. Next base: position 132,227,831 of record CM030364.1, on the reverse strand, counting down.
CATCATGGTGAGTGTTTGTGTTATATGATTAGAATGTCGTAGGAAGATGCTTGCAATTGTATGTCATACTTAAGGCGCTATAGGTCGAAGTAATAAGATCGGGAAGACCACTAGTAATAGTTAGTTGATAAAGGCTATTATGCCGCCTTCGGTTCTTCCTTAGTAGAATACCGATCATAGACTATTGGTAGATCCCTCTGTTGCTTCTAATAATAGACGACCAAGTTTGTTAGTAAGCACGTTTGGTTGCTTTTAAGATTGATTACCTGTATGGTTGTTTGCACATGGTTGTGCTCGTACGTGGCTCGACTGGCCCGTACGTAGCTGTGGGTCTCATACGTAGCTTACTTGGCTCGTATGTAGGTGGTCGTCTCGTACGCGGCTCGACCGGCCCGTGCGTAGTTGTTGGTCTCATACGCGGCTTATTTAGCTGGTATGTACGTGGTTATCTCCTACGAGACCCACCTGGCTCGTAGGTAGTTACTGTTTCATACGTAGCTTATTGGCTCGTATGTGGTTGTTACTCGTGTATAGCTTGTTAGCTAGTACACAGTTTGTTGTGCTCATCTAGGGTGATGTTACCACCCTAAGGGCTATCGACCATCAAGACATATGTTTTCTCACCCTAAGGAACTGTGGAGGATTCACTCCTTGTGTACCGTCGAATCTTAACCAGGGTAGGTTGATCGAGGACCGAAGTATAGACGAAATCCAAGTCAAGGGTAGCGGCATGCATGTATATTCGCACAGCCAAAGTCTTGGATCGATGAGCCACGAACCGGATCCTGAAGGATTCTGGTAAGTCTAGATTGAGCAGCCTAGTAGAGGTGTCTTGCGAAGCCTAATTTAAGGCCCAGCATGTTGTGTTTATAATATTGTCATCCCTAGGATTGTTCGAGTCAGGGACGTCATTAGGGTAGTGACTTACAAGGATCATTTCAACCCTTTGCCGGGAGAGAGGAGTCAGTTGTAGGGGGCCCCTTACACTAACTCGTCCCTTGAGGCAGATCATAGGTGGTGTATTGGGTTGTACCTTCCCGTCAAAGGGATACGTACGGTGTCGTCTCACAAGTTGAGGACATGGGCTGCGTATCTCGCGCTGTTAATTCCTGAGGTGCCGTGGCTGGGGGTGCCACAGGATGCATTGTGCAGTCCTGCGCTTGCGATACCCCAGAGGGTGCCACAGGGTAGGCTTCGCGCTACCCTGCATTTGCGAAACCCTATAGTTTGGTTTTGGAATGACGCCCGATACGTTGGGTTCGTCTATTTGGAGAGAGGTCCGGTTAGCCGGGTCGCAGTGGCGAATATAGACACCACTGGCGAAATGCAATAGTGGGACTTGACCACATCTGCAACCTCATTAGCCACGTGTGGGTGTCAGGAACAGATTGAGTACAATTAGAAGTTCATAACGCGGGTTTCAAATCCCTATATATAGAGAAACGGCTTGAGATGGGTTCGCATGTAGTATGGACTGCATGTTGCTTCGGAGACTTGCTGACATTAGAATAGGAAGCGTCCTAGTTCTATTTAAATATCGCATTAGAGTCTAGTCTTAGCACTCACGAACACTTAAACTACACCAACACCATTGCTATATTTTGTATATTGTTTGGGAGATTCGCTGCTATATGATCAGCCTTTAAGCGTTAGTGAATACTGACGTCTCCACTTCCATAGGTACTGGATTGCTGAAGTACAAAGGCGAAATTCAGGAGGACTTAAGGCAAGGAAGGCAAGGAGTCAGTGTTATGTTTAGTTCTACTGCAGTATATGTATTGATTATTAGTTGAGAAGTACTCTGATGTAAGATGTTGAATGTCGTAATACTTAGAAATGTAAAGGTAATATTGTAACTCTATTGTAAGGTATTACAGTTGTACAATATTCAGACTTGTAACACATTGTGTATTGAATAAAAAGTTTTAAATTCTCTTGTTTTTTCTGTGTATTGTGACTAATTGAAGAAAAGGTCTTGGCTCGTGTCACGGTTTCCCAGTGTCGAAAATCGGGGTGCTACACCACTCTTATAAAAGATTGGCGGAGTAGTCTCGAACACCGCCGAGACTCGTCAAAGGGCTAGGAAGTCTACCCAACTCCCCCAATTCTCTTATTCTCCCCACCACTGTCTCGACCACAACCGAGTCCACCACTTTCTTCCCTTTATCTACACTTGAAGGCGGAATGCACCCGCTCATCTGACTTAGGTGTGTGTGTGTGGGGGGGGGGGGGGGGTAATTGCGTCATTTCATACCCCCCTCCTCCCCAAATCTCCTCTCCTCACGCTCTCATTCATCCTTCTCCTTCGACGCCTTCTCAAAACCCTAGCTCCCAAAAATCCCCAACCAAAGCTCATCGCCAAATCTTCTCGCGCTCTCATCTCTCCTCACGCTCTCATCCTCGTCCCTCTCCTAGTCGCCTTCTCAAAACCCTAGCTCCAATAAATCCTCAAATCGAACCCCCCACCCCGACAATTCTCCTCTCCCTCTCTAATCTCCTGACTAATCACCTCTCGAAATCCACCAAACCCTTGTTCCGAATCCATTGCATCCTCTTCACAATTGCTGGAAATGATCTCGATGTTTCCCTTTGGAAAGCCTAGCTCCAGACGTTGCACCATCTCAAATTGATCTCAGGTATAAAATTACGCAACTTGGTGATGACTGAACTTTCAGAAGCACTAAATAAACACAGTTGGTTTACTAGTTTTGATATTGTTGATGAGCTACCCTTTAAACTTTCACTTCAACAATGGATCAAACAAGCTAAGAATGCTCAAGCAATAGTTTTCATTGCAAGTTCCATTGTAAAGCATAAACATTTTTTAGTCTTTTCTAATCTCAGCTCTTGATTCATATTAGTTTTGCATGTTAATAGTGGGTGTTTGGCTCCTCTGCTGTTGCAATTATTATTGCAAATTGCATGCATGTCACTGCAACCAAAATCTCCCTGTAGGTGGTGGATTGTACAAGTTACAACTAAGTAGGAAAAGTTGTAAACAGGTTGCAAAACTTTGAACATGAAAACCTTCCCCACAATTGCAAATGGCTCACTGGAAGGATTCTATTTGGGAAGTAGTGCAGTTGCTACACAACCAAAGACCCTATGAAAGAGAGATGATTTAGGAGATTAACATTATATAAATTGAGTATGCATTAACTAAGAAGTACAAGCACATGATTTAAGTATTTTCATAGTCTATAAATTGTTCATAGCATTAGCATATTTGTCTATATTACTTTCTAAATGTGGATGGTTTCTAATTGCAAAGATTGTTGAGGACTAATTAAGAAATCAATAACTGAGCTCAAAGTAGTAATAGAAAGTTAGTAACTGATCTCAAAGTAGAAAGAATGGTGGTGCCAAATCTTTGCTTCTACGTCAATTCAATTATATACCAATGATTCTCTTGTGCATTAGAGCATCTGTAGTCGTTTGCTGCATATTTGGTAAAAAAAAAACGTTGCAGTCGTTGGCCAAATATGCATATTATGCATAAACCGCTACAGGAGATTGCTATAAATGAGAATGGAAATGAGAAATTTGCATATATTAGAGACGGAGCATGAAGTGTCGTCGCACAAAAAAAAATATTTTTTTAATGGTCGAACGGCACTTGAAGTGCTGTAGCACAAAAAAAATATTTTTTTAATGGTCGGACGGCACTTGAAGTGCCGTCCCTCCAAAAAAAAATAATTTCGTAATAAAAAAACCAAAAAAACCCCCATTTCTCTCGGGCGGCACTTGAAGTGCCGTCCCACCCTCCATTTAGTTTTTTGTAATTTTTTGTAATTTTTTTGTAATTTTTGTAATTTTTTTGTAATTTTTTATATTTTTTTTGTAATTTTTTTTGCACTTCGAGTATGATTTTTTCCCTCGGACGGCACTTGAAGTGCCGTCCCACAATTTTAAAAAACTTTTTCTCTCCGACAGAACATGATATGCCGTCCCACCTTTTTAAATGTTTTTTTTCCTCTCCGACGGAACATGAAGCACCGTCTGTTATTATTTTAATTTAAAAAGGTAAAAAATAGCGTTCTACGACTGCAGCAAAATGAGAGATTGCTATATCCATTTATCCATTTATGCATATTCTTACCATCAACGACTGTGGATGCTCTTAATGTATTAAATGTCATAATATGAAAATGAAGTAAACTATTCGAGTATATTAGCACTACTTTCTGCAGGCTCTAAAATATACATATAGAGTTGTGTTCGATTCACTATTAATTTTTAAATTATTGTGTTCCCAATGTATTTGTATTTTTCTGATGTTCGTAGGCAGTGATGATTAGATTGAAACACATGTCATAATAATGCATGTACAAATTTTCATTTACTGAATGAATGTGGGTTATTCTGGCTATTTGAATAACTTGTCCAGTGTTTGGTTTTTGGTTACATTGGAGAGTGAGGAGTGAGAGTGATGAGAGTGAGAGTGCTCAGTGGGAGTTTATGTTTTCAAGTTGTTTCTATATAATGCATCCTTAGTATGTAATTTTGTTAGATTGCATAATCCTTTTTGTTTAGCAACTTAACTTCTACTGCTTCCTGCAACCTTTCACTCTCATTTACTGAATGTCATCTTCATTCATCTTATCCAGTTTTTGGTTTTTGGTTACATTGTTCCCTTTATTGTTTATATTTAAGAGGTGGGGGTGCTAGAAATTGGGTTGACTAATAGGCATGGCATAATAATGCCTCCATAGTGCTTCCAAAGATTGCATTTGATACGTTTATGCTTGATTGAAAATTTTCATAACAATACACTTTAATTCTGAGCCTACAATTTTTTGAGTATTTTATACCTTTGTGAAATTATACTCTGTTAACACTTGCAAGAACGTGTTCTAAAGTCATTTTTATGTTTTTTTTTATTTTGTAGCATATGCAAGCCATGAAGTTGGAGACTGAGTGGTTTCATGCAGCAGCAGAGGGGAAGCTAGAGAAGTAGTAGAGGTGAAGTTGCAGAGTGAGAGGTTGCAGGCAGAGAATTGCAGCCATGAAGTTGGAGAGTGAGTGGTTGCATGCAGCAGTAGAGGGAAAGCTGGAGAAGCAGTAGAGGTGAAGTTGGAGAGTGAGAGGTTGCAGGCAGAGAATTGCAGATGACGCAGATGAAGCATGCAGCATAAAAGAAAATCGAAAAACCAGCAGTAGATTAAGCAGTTGAAGCAGTTGATGCATGCTGCAGCAAAGTATACAAATATTTTTAGATGGAGCCATATTGTAATTTAGCCAGACGTTGCTGCTCAAATATCACCTTTAGAAAAGCCTGAGAAAGAGAGTTGAGATCGTCCCTAAATGCTTGTATTGCATCAAGAGAGTAATTTTTAGACGAAGTCCAAGTTTTTGTATACTCGGTTGATAACCCCATATTCTAGTTCTTGTTAGACAAGAACCTGTACCTGTTGATATCTTGTATGGCAAAGATTGTTTAGATACATAATCCACATTGGGGTAGTTGTTATTCTGTAGCTATTTGTATTCTGTTGTACACTTATCATTATATAACACTACATGACAGTAAATCATGAGGAAGTACACAACAATCAATAGTAGATTTATTCATCGCCTAAGAGCAGGTCAACCAAACAACCAAACAATTCAGTAGTAGTTCAGTCATCGCCTATGAACAGGTCAACCAAGAGTATCTACTATTGCATTCAGTAGGTCATCGCTGGATGGCAAACATAAGTTAACTAATACCCAACTAAGCTAGCATAACTTCTTTCGATCTAGTAAGCTTCTAAATTAACGATGCATGAAAGGATTACACTCTCATTCGCATATTGATAAGCAAACTAAGAATAACCACAACTTCAAGCTTAATTAATGTTACAATTAGAATTAGAATGAGAACAAGGGAAATTTAACAGCTAGCAAGAACCATAGCTTCATCTCTTTCACAACACTTGGTCAAAGTCAAAATACAACTCATTGTGCGCAGCAATGGAAAGACGAGAATAACCACTCGTATTGATACATGCAAATACCTCGAATTCAGCCACAAGTTGGGAATAAACCCATTTGATGCAAAGCTACAACCACACTCCAAACTATCGGTTGTGACTATATACATACATGTACATGAATTTTTTCCCAAAATGACCCTATTTTTGAAAGTTTATCCCAAACTGTCCTGCTTTTTTTTTTTTCCTAAACGCCTCACTCGCTTTTTGAAAAAGCGAGTGTGGATTAAATCCCCTCGCTTTTTCAAAAGGCGAGTCTTAGGTTCCAAATTTTCAACCTCTCAAGACTTGTTTTTTGAAAAAACGCGGAGATTTAACCCACACTCGCTTTTTCAAAAAGCAAGTATGGACCTTTTTTGCCCAGCAACACTCGCTTTTTGAAAAACCGGGGGGAATTATCCCACACTCGCTTTTTCAAAAAGCGAGTGTCGTTTGGGACTTAAACCCTCCCCCCCCCCCCCCCTCCCAAACAGATCTCACTTTCTCTCATTATTTCTCTATCTTCCTCCTTCTCTTCTAACCCCGAAACCCTAACACATCTCTCATCTCAAATTCTTTAAAGTACCACCGAAATTTGTGGATTAACCCATAAAATTGCTTTGGAAACCTTAAACCCATCTTCCGATAGAGGTTAAAATTTTGAAATTTTGGTATACTTGAAGAGGAAAGCAACTTCAACTATTTGACCCAAATAATCTTGTGAAGGTACGATGTTTATTGCCCTATTATTTTGTTAATTTCCTTAAGTTTTGTTTATGGGTAGATAATAACTCGTATATTTGTATAAATTAACGTAGGTATGGATTTGGAGATTCCTATTTGGTTATACTTTGGTGGTGAAATAATTCGTGATCCAAAGATTGGTTGTTGTTATAGTGTGTTGGATCCGGAAATGGTTTGGGTACCTCGTACCATTACATTTTAAGAAGTAGTTGAGAAAATATATGAAGTTACTAATTGGGATAATAATCAATGGAATGTGAAAATTTTAGCTCGATACGCAGTAGGAAGAGGAGATGGTCAGTATTTTATGACAGTGCCCGTATCTACTGATAATGCTATGAAGTCAATGATTGCTAGGACATTTGATCCCAATTGTTCTTGGTCTGCATTAGAGTTATATATTCAGCAAATTTAAATTTTGAATGCTCGGCCACATAATATTCCTAGTTCAAGCTTCGTAAGAGTGGTACCTACACAGCAGATGAGGTCTAACCCCGCTCAATCTTCACAACCAAATCCAGTGTCCTCACAAGAGAACACCTTCACAAATACAACAAATCCGGATTCTACATATGTTGAGCTGCCACGCCAACCTAGTCCGGTTCCTGACTATGTTCCAAATGATAGTATATTTGAACTCTTTCAAAATACAGTCATTAACAACAGCTTATTAGACGATGATGAAGAAGAGGAAGAAACGGACGATGAATTTGATGATAGTGTTGAAAATGATGACGGAGACGAAGATGAAGATGTAGCAAATATAAATCCTACGAACAACAGTTCTAATGAAGTCAGAGCTAGTTATAGCTACGCCAATGTTGACGCTCATGTTACCGAGGAGATGGCTCAAGGTGCTAGAGTACACCCAGTTCTACAAGAGTCGTCTGGTTCATCCAATGTAGACGAATTGTACGTTGGACAGGAGTTTGTAAGTAAGGAGTCGATTCAACAGGTTGTGAAGTTGTATTCTATCAAAAAACATCGTGAATTCGTAACCTTGAAATCTACACCGTCACTGTACACTGTTAAATGCAAAATGGCATCTAGAAAACGTACCATTGAGAAGATCGTGCAAGGTTCCCCCGGAGTAAGTGATGGTGGCTACCCTTGGAGGTTACGAGCAATGGTTCCAAAAGGCAGGACGAATTTTGTGGTGAAGAAGATAGTTGGGCCTCATACTTGTACGAATCCCACGTTGAATCAGGATCACCGTAAAATTGATTGCAACCTTGTTTGTCATCTGATTGTTGATGTGGTGAAGAAGGATACCAGTTTAACACCGCTGTCAATTATTGAGATAGTGAAATTACAATATAATTATCAGATTTCGTATAAGAAAGCTTGGATAGCAAAACAAAAGGCGATTGAGAGGTTGTATAGTACCTTCGAAGAAGCATACACGAAGTTGTCTTTTCTACTCACAGCAATTCAAGCAGCAAATACAGGAACCGTTGTTCACTGGGATAAATATGAGTCAAGTCCTACTGAGGAAACATTCAAGAGAGTATTTTGGGCATTTGGTCCTTCGATTGAAGGTTTCAAGTCTTGCAGACCTGTTATCAGTGTTGACGGAACTCACTTGTACGGTAAGTACAAGGGTTGTTTGCTAATTGCTGTTTTCCCATATGCGAATGATTGCTTATTTCCATTTGCATTTGCATTGGTTGATGGAGAGAGTATAAATACGTGGACATGGTTCATGAGTTGCATCCGATATTATGTCACCGATCGCACTGAGTTGTGTGTTATCTCAGATCGTCATGCTGGTATAATATCTGCTATGAATTTACAAAGCTTGGAAAGAACCTAATGCATATCATCGTTATTGTATGCATCATTTTACTACAAATTTCTTTAATAAATTTGGTAGCAAGGCATTGCGGAGAAAGGCCAAAATTTTAGCGTGCCAAAGCCAACCCAAAAAGTTCATGGCCAAACTTGCTGAACTTGAAACCGTCAATGTCGAGGTGACTAATTGGCTGAAAGAGAAGCCAGTTGAGAAATGGGCACTTTATACAGATGAAGGTCGAAGATACGGCATAATGACTACGAACTTGTCAGAAGTCTTCAATTCAGTCTTGAAAGGCGTCCGTAGTTTGCCAGTAACTGCGATAGTTGAGACGATCTTCTTACGTCTGAACTCTTATTTTACTACTCGTCGACAGGAAGCCAGTAAGCTTTTATCTGAAGGGACGCTTTTTGCTCGAAGAGTACATGAACTGATCGATAGTCGCCGTGAGAGAGCAAACCGACATGAGGTTACAATGTTCCATCATCAACCTGGAGTTTTTTCCGTGAAAATGGGTATACGCATGGTAAGTGGAGAAAGGAAGGGTGGGAACTTACACACTGTGAATTTGGGAACGAAAACATGAACATGTATGAAATTTCATCTATAACATATTCCATGTTCTCATGTACTGGCAGCTTGTGCATATCGTGCAATCGATCACAAGCATCTGGTTGATAAATTTTACCATGTAACTTCCTTAGCACAAACATACGCTCCCGTGTTTCATCCTATTCTAGATCCAGCATATTGTCCTATTATTGATGGACCAAAACTCGTACCTGATGCTAGTTTGCGACGTAAAAGGAAGGGCAGGTCTAGATCTACCAGAATTCGCAATGACATGGATGTGAGAGATAGGTCAAGTCGTGGTACTAGGATGAAATGTTCAAAATGTGGTTTGCAAGGACACAATAAGCGGCGATGCACTAATAGTGGAACTCAAAACAATTAACCATTGTATACTTGTAACTGTACTTTTTAATTTGGACTTTGTAATTATACTAAATTATGAAGAAAGAGATTACAAAGTTTTATTTTGAAAAATCGTTTGTATCAATTCTTGATGTCAGAGTGTGATTGTTGCGTGATAAGTATTGTAATCTAATATAAAGATTTCATTTTCCTAGCTAAGACTCGCTTTTCCAAAAAGCGAGTCTTTCACATACCTCCTCGCTTTCTCACACTTCAGTCTGTAGGTTTTTATCAGCAGGCCCAAGACTCGCTTTCTCAGAAAGCGAGTTTGGTACAAAATAACTCGGTGTTTCGGAAAGCGAGTCTTGAGTCCAGTGTTATCCAGAGATTAAGCCTTCTCTGGTTTTCGCATAATCCACACAGTCGCTTTCCGAGAAAGCGTGGAAGTATTGATTAGGCTCGCTTTCTCAGAAAGCGAGTCTTGAGTCTTCTTGTAAACAAGCATACAAACTCAAGACTCGCTTTTTGAAAAAGCGAGTCTGAGTGTAAACAGCTCGCTTTTTCGAAAAGCGACTGTTGAGTGGTTTGTTTTTCAGAGGCTACATCACCTCTGGAAAATGCAAAACACAACACTCGCTTTTTGAAAAAGCGCGGTGTTTATACCCAAGACTCGCTTTTTCAAAAAGCGAGTCTTGGGTCTGTATGCAGAAAACACCAACATTTGATCTCTTGGTGGGACATAAATCCTACACAATTCTCAAGCATCAGCGTCAACTCATAATTCACATCAATACCCATGTCAACACCATTCCACATTAACAAATTATCGCACAACATCTCACCAAAATCCACATTTCAACACCAACATCTCACCAAAATCAAATTCACACAACAATAAAATTTCACAAAACCATAAAATTTAAACACCACACTCACACACCCCATACCAAATTATGTACTTCATATATTGCATATTTCAAAACTTGAGTACAAGATTGATACACACAATAAATCACATTAACACATTAAAATTACAACCAATAAATCACATCAACAAAATATCAAGACGCTTCACAGGTCCGGGGTGAAGAATGTGGGAGGTCGCCGTTGCCTCTTACCTCGTGGTGATGGAGTTTTCTGTGTCACACCGGACATTATTATCGGCTCATCTTCCTCTTGTTGTTCCGCTCCCTCTACTTGCATCTCAGCCTCTTGAATTTCATCCTCTTGTTCTTCCTCATTTCTAGGCGGACATGGTGGTTTATGGGTGACTTTCTTCACACGAGGAGCACGTGCACTTGGTCCGATGAGTGGGAGTATTTAGAATAGCATCCAAGGTCGCCCCCTCTCCCACACCATCAGCTTATGAATGACAGGACGTCAGCATCTCGCGTGCGAAGTCCTTAACCGCATCAGCGACGTTGCTACTCAATACAGCAGCACATTTTTTTGCCCATACTCCAAGTCTGTGCCATCTACAAAACATAATAAGTTGAAATATTAATTGCAGTAAATGTATGCTTGTAAATCAAAATACTATAACAACTTTGATGAATTTAACAGTACTAAAAAACTTACAATCGTACGAATAGCCGATGCCTTCGGTTGAAACATAGGCAAGTGCATTGAATGTAGATCTACTGGTTCGGCTGCCGGTCGACGTATCGGAACCACCACACCTGCTGGAGTCGGCCCTGTCGGAGAGATGTATCGCCTTGTCATCCTTCCATACCAGCCCATATAGTTCTCGTGCACGGTTCGATCAAATGGAGGAATATTCTCAATGATTTCATCGAACCTGTGTAGATTCCATCTCTCCACATATGTCGAAAAGTTGGCAGCCCAATTATATCCTGATTGACGACCCATTCCAGTGATTGCATGCATGTCCGCATTAAATGGATCGACAACCGGAATCGTCTGCTGTAGACCAAACTGTCGAAGCACTCTGTTGACATAATAGAACTCAACTGTGCTAAAGTTGATCAAAGGTGCTTTTGTCAGCCATAAATCACACCTATACAGAGAAATAGGCAGTAGTCGAGCTAGACGTGCCTCCGTGTAGGGCATCCACACTACGCAATTATCTGCCAACTTGTCTAACTCATCACGAATGTAGGTCAGGCACCTATTGGGGTTGGCAGTCCAAGTAAGGTTACTGGACCAGTACACACCAAGAGGAGGTAGCATGTGCTGGTCCTCGGGGAGATTGATCCAGTGGGGTGATTGCTTCCGCACTACAGGACGTCCCACATGGATACGCTCCCAACTCCACACTTGAAGCAATATCATCGGTCCATTCATCTGCACGGAACCGAGACTACACAGGCACAAACTCCTGTAGAGGGATGCTAAGGCTGCACTACCCCAACTGTACTGACTGGCTCGTCCTAGATCTGCAATCAGCGGGAGGTACATCAAGGGGACAGAGTGTAACGCCCCGAATCCCAAATACACTGAATTCGAGATGTTCTACAGGATCTTTTCACTTTCTTAGTACACTTTTACAGGGAAATTAAAACTTTTCATCATACATCAGAGATTACATTATAATTACATCTTTCTTTTGCACAGCGGAAGTAAAATACAACAATTAAATACAAGTACAACAGCTTGATAAAATCTTTAAGCATCCAAATCTTCTTTAATCTTTAGCATGACATTTACCTGCAGGTTAGACTGTGGGTACGTCAGTTTATTCAACCGACGATCATTATACACGGCCGTCCTCGCTTGCCGGAAATAGTATAACTTAACATTTCATATTTAGCAAACACAAACTTGTCACATTCAAACTAAAGGGTCTACCCTATTGATGTCGTGTTGTGATTGTGCACTTAGTCCTTAATGCAGTTAATTATATGACACTAATGCACACTTGTTCGGATTCTATGCATCCCATACTACATAGGTCCGAGGGCAAGCCCTTATTCGTTCTTCATCTTGATAGGGTTCAATCCCCCGTTATGTCTTAAACTACTACTGTAACTACGGTAGTGTCTTAGATGTCCTATGATCTATGAGCCCATGCCCAGGCAGCCTGGAGGGGAATCCCACGCACTGTCACGACGCATCGAGCAGGCAACCTATGGACAATTCAGCCTCCGCCATGGAACAATGGCACCACCCATAGCCACTCGAACATCCCACGAGCGTCGCCACCGGGACGATAATTCCGGAGTAGCGCCCACGCACTGTCTTGACGCATCAAGCAGGCAACCTGTGAATCGCTCTCACACCGCTATCCGTTGGCCCTCATACTCATGTTTTTCTTCTACTTTCATCACATCTCCACTATGTACTAGTCCTTAGTTTTATTTAAAAATCATGAACAAAATAATCACTAGAGTTAGCCTCTCCATCAACCGGACTTATTCATTTGTTTCAACGTGACCAGCCTTGGTCTAATTTCAATTCAATTCATTTTTCTCAATGCCGGGGAGACTTAGCTACTCTATTTCAAATTTCATTTCACAATCTTTAAGTCATAACCACTTTCATGTCACAATTTCATATTCTTTCTTATTCATGATTACTCTTTGTTCACAAGTCCATAGTGAATACTTATATAAAAATTCATATTCATGGCCAACAATTTCATCAACATGATTTCTAAATTCCATAATCATACAATGGACTCATGCACTTTATAATTAAACACTCATACTTCATATTTTACACAATATCCTCAAGTGAAAATTTATAATATCATGTCACACCACAAACTCTTTGTCAATTCTAATAAATCCATTTCAATATATCTTTATAAAGTGAAAATTTCCATAAGTATGTGTTTTAGAACCATATACTATTCGTTCACAAACTACATTATATTTTCTTCAAATAATACCCAACTCAATCCCATAAAATTCCTTGTATTTTTATGAAAATTACCATATTTTTCTCACATTTTTTGGACATCACAAACTTCCAAAAAAAATGTTTTTTATAAAGTGCTAAGGGAAGGATTCGAACCCAGCACGGTAGAGAAGATGGCCAGAGCACCCGCCAATAGGCCAATCTGTGCTAGCGATTAGAAGAGGGTGAATTAAGTATAAGTGCTTTCAGTTCGCTGTCCATATATACTTATACACAGTTAAGAAAAAGATGGTGAGGCCGGGTTTCGAACCGCACCGCTCAGGGAAACCGAACACAGTCACCGACCGCCTGAGCCACTGGCTCAGGTTGTCACAGTATTGGGTTAAAACCTATTAGTTTCATATTCGCACTGTTTTTAGAAAACAACTCGACGTTCAAATCTATTTGGTTCATATTGCCTCTATACAAACCACTGAAAAATTCCAGATTTAATCATCTTTATTTAATCTTCAAAACAGCAAGTATAAAATAAATTTTTGTACAAAAAACATAATTTTCTCCACCCAAATTAATAACTATAATAACTTTTATTTTCGACATTGAAAAAAGAAATCAATTGATCTTCTAATCTCTCTTTTATTCCCAAATTTTCCATGATAATTTACTGGTTATTAATCTATATTCACAACACATACAAATTTGAATTTTCCCATACCCCTATTAGCACAAGAATTCATATAACACATGAATAGGTGAAACTCAACAATTACTAAGTTTGGTACATTTCTAATTTGATGACAACGAGCAATTCTTTGGTTCATTTATGCCACTTCTACACATGAATTTAACATACTCATAACTCAAGCATTCAATATACTTTTCTATTCAAATTCCATAGTATCAATATCTTTATCAATTGTCATGTTTCAACCACACAATTTACAAGCAATTAATGAAGATTTTCACACATCATACTAATCACATTGCATCATTATTCAATTAACTAAATAATCATAGAAAGTGCTTCATATAGTTTAATTTCATGCTAGCATTTCACATACACAATTTATCACATCATTCTAAACCATTCACATACTAACTTTTTAATTAGAGTGGACTCTTATTAGTATTTTCCATGTATAGTGTTGTCAATATAACTAGCATGAATCCTATATTAGAAACATGAATTGTTTTACCCACCTTGATGGAGAGAAACACAAAAGCAACAAGTAGATGAGAACACCTCCTCCTAGCCAAAAGAGTGCACCACTCCAAGCTCCCAAGCCCTAGCCGAATGCTTCCCAAGCCGATTGCTACCCTCCTTGGCCGAAAGCTCCAAGCAACCAAAAGAACCACACACTCTCTTATCTTTTATAACTCTCACAATATATTACTATAGCTTTAGAAATTATACTTTGCATATGAAAAATTAGCCATGAGAAGGGGGGTATTTATACTAAAAAATGAGGAGAATGGAGGGCTAAGATCATCTTGGTGGTTGCAAAATGAAAGGCTTAGATCCAAGTAGGAGTTAGGAAAACTACCCACCTCCTTGAAACTACCCCCATGTTCTCCACACCAAAATTCAATTTTCCCTCCAAAGAATGCTACCCGGCCAAGAATAGGGAGTGTGCATTGCACGTGTACGTGTAGTGCACGTGCATGCAACTAGGCCAAAATTTGTACATTCTAAAATTGTATAAAAATAATTTTGTTTAAAAAAGTCTTCTACATGACAAGTTTGATTAAAATTAATTAATTCATGGGCTTTCTTTTGGGCCAAAATAATTTTAAAAAAATAAAATAAAATAAAATACTTTTGGGCTTTTAAAGAAAGGCTTTTTAATTAAATCAAATAAGGCTTTTAAAGAAGGCTTTTGTACTAAAATAATTTGAGAAAATTATATTTAAACATACACATCATGATAAAATAATCCAAAAAATATTGCACGTGCACAACACGTGCAAAATAAATAATTTCTCATTAATTGAAAAATCAGGGTATTACACAGAGTGTCCGCTGGAATTAAGGAACAACACACCTCCAAAAAGAGTCAGAATGTAGGCCCTGCAGTAGCAATGGACCTCCTCTTCAGTCGAATATCTCTCAATCGGTTCTTGAATTTTTCCTTTAACCACTTCAACCGAATATGTTTCCCATTAACTGCTCCAATCTCCACTTCGACACCGAGATATTGTTCCACTAAATATATCGGGTCGAAGTCCATTGATTCTGTCACCGCCTGCCCATCTACTGGAAGGCTGGTGAGTACTGAAACGTCCTGCAACGACACAGTCATCTCCCCAACTGTAAGGTGGAAGCTGTGTGTCTCAGGGCGCCATCTCTCAAGGAGTGCTGTAAGTAGTGGCCGATTGCACTTGATGGAGCTCATCAGTGCAATACCGTAGAGTCCGCAATCCCTTAAGATCTGTTGGATCCATGGGTGCATAGGGAATGGATGACCCCCACGGAATGTACACTCTTTCGAATCACCTTCCTACACATCTCTAGAACGATGCTGCGACTGAAGAGTAAGAAGAGTGGGGTCGATGGGACCTGGACCTCCAATGGGAATAGTAAATGAAGAAGGGGCCGGAGAAGAAGTACCAGCCACATTTGGGTTACTTGGGACCTATAAAACAACAATATTTACATCAGCAGAGAAATTTAACATTTAATTGTATGATAATGTAACAAATCGAATATAGAAAATTATAAGCTTACATTAGTACGTGTGATACCACCACGACGACCACCATGTCCACCGCGAGGAGGAGGGCCAAAAGATGTACGTGGTCCATCGCCACGATTAGGTTTACTACTAGATCCTACCTCCACATTGCCCATCGTCCGTGCCATTTTTTTAAAAATAGAGTATCCTGCAACTAAAAGCAATCGTTATTAACATTACCAAAATATATAACCAACAAATATAGAACACATACGAATATACAATTATTAATAACTATATCCTAATTTTACCCACTTTTTAAAACTGATACACCTCCACCTCCACCGACACTATCCAAATTTGAGACCCAAATTACCCCGAAATTTTATCCCGATTTTTTCACAATATCAACACTATGCATATTGTACCTCCAATAGTATCAACCAATTTCTAACTAAATAAGTCTAAATATATATACAACATTAAAAAATATAGAGTTTGAGAAATATACCACAATCTTTACACAAGAAGAGAACCACGACAATCACTCCCAAATCGTTCAACCCCCAATTTGAAGAACGCCACGGAAATCACCACCAAAATCGAAAGAACCAAGAAAAATGAAGTGGCCAATTGAACGGAGATGAGATAATGAAGAATTTCGGAGTGAATCGACAACTAATTTGATGGGTTAAGGGCTTAAATCGAGGCTTATCGACTATGGGTTAGGGTTTCGCGAGCGAAGAGGAGAAAGAAATGAGAGAAAGTGAGATCTGTTTGGGAGGGGGGTTTAAGTCCCAAACGACACTCGCTTTTTGAAAAAGCGAGTGTGGGATAATTCTCCCCGCTTTTTCAAAAAGCGAGTGTTGCTGGGCAAAAAGGTCCAGAGGGCTAAATCCCCATGCTTTTTCAAAAAGCGAGTCTTGAGAGGTTGAAAATTTGAAACTTAAGACTCGCTTTTTGAAAAAGCGAGGGGATTTAACCCCCACTCGCTTTTTCAAAAAGCGGGTGGGGCGTTTAGGGAATAAAAAAAAGCAGGGCAGTTTGGGAAAAACTTTCAAAAATAGGGTCATTTTGGAAAATAATTCCATGTACATCATAATATGCGCAAGACCAACCATCATAACAAAGTACTAATGCCAAACATAAATTTGATGTTACTAATTACAGACTTAGAAGAGTTCCTTGTATTCCCGTCAGCAATAGCTTGACATCAAATGCTTTGATAGTTGGATACCCCAGCACCATAGATCAACGGAGTCCTTGGATGGCTAATAACCAGAATATCTTTAAAACGGTTAAATGTTCCAAGCATCGCGCCCAAACTCTGTAATGGTTATAAAGACTAGTCAAAATTAACTCAAATTCTCTTAAGACTAAATGTCACCAACATATATATGCTGTGCATCAACAATAAAAAATTCAAACAGTAAGGCAACTAATATAATCTCAACAATGGTTCAATAACGAAAAACAAGAATATTAGAATTTCTGGAGCCAGGGCAGAAACAATTTACAAATAAACAACGACTAGCTCCTCCTGTACTAAAATCGTATTGATAGTGTCAAGTCCTAGCTGGCGCAACCATCAATTAACAATGAATTCATCGAAATGATGAAAGGAATGTAGTATAATCTGAGAGATATGCAGTGTCAAAATCATACCTCATCCTTGACTGTGACCCATTTATGATGTTGCTGAAGCTGAATTTTTTCTCTGTGCCAGCGTTGTCACAGGACGACAAATCCCATCATAGCAGCAGCGACAATGATGGACCAAAGTGGGCTTGATTCCATAGCATGGTTGTACAAAGACATTGCATGCCTCTTCCACCATGCTTCACAAGGAGGAAGGCCACCTTCATCTAGTTTATTCTCTTCACTCGGGTTTTGTAGCACTAGGATCATTGGGCTCAATGGTGGCGGAACTCTCATCATAGAGAACGGACTGACTCATATCTACAGTTTTAGCAGAGAATTCACTGAAACTGGGCTCTAATGTATGCCCTCATCTCCAACAATAGACAACCCTTCCAATGCCTTCTAAAAAAATACAAATACAATGGGAACACAATAATTTTAAAATTAACAGTGAATCGAACACTTCCCTCAACCCAAATAATCGGCATTGTTGTCGGAACTTTCTTTGGTGGAAGAATCCACCTCTTGAGCAGTGAACCCACTAAAAAAAATTAACAATAAAGATGAAATTAGTTCAATTTTTTTTCAGTGGTAGATTTTTCATGAAGATGATTTTTTTTTTTACTTCATTTCAACTGATTTCACATTTCTACTATTTTTTTCTTCAACTTTTTTTTCATTACCCTAAATTTATTTAACTTATGATATGAGATCATAATTTTTCTTTTTCCTAATTTTTTCGACTAATCTTGGAAGAAATTAGGGTTTCGATTGTACTCAAACAAAGGGAAAAATTTTATATCTGAGATCGATTTGAGATGGTGCAACGTCTGGAGCTAGGGTTTCCAAAGGGAAACATTGAGATCGATTCCAGCAGTGGTGAAGGGGATGCGATGGATTCGGAGCAAGGGTTTGGAGGATTTCGAGAGGTGATTAGTCGGGAGAATAGAGAGGGAGAGGAGAATTGTCAGGGTGGGGGGTTTCGATTTGGGGATTTATTGGAGCTAGGGTTTTGAGAAGGCGACTAGGAGAGGGACGAGGATGAGAGCACGAGGAGGATGAGAGCGCGAGAAGATTTGGGGATGCGCTTTGGTTGGAGATTTTTGGGAGCTAGGGTTTTGAGAAGGCGTCGAAGGAGAGGGATGAATGAAAGAGTGAGCAGGATGAGAGTGTGAGGAGAGGAGATTTGGGGATGAGGGGGGTATGAAATGACGCAATTACCCCCCCCCCCCCACCACCACCTAAGTCAGATGAGCGGGAAACAACCGTTCGATGGTGATCATGATCAAGCGACAGATCGGACGATGTACGAGGAGTGCACTAGGCGAGTGCACAACCGAAGGATATATATAGGTATGTAACACTCTGTAATTTCAAAGAGATAATATATATATATATATATATATATATATATATATATATATATATATATATATATATATATATATATATATATATATATATTATCTCTTTGAAATTACGGGGTGTTACATACAGCCCCTTTAGCAATCAGCGTCATCACTGAGTACGGGGCATGCACAACCTAGTACAGGATCTCCCTTCTAGCCAATGTAGAGTAGCGTATTCTGATTCTGCTAGCTGTACAGCCCTTCTTGGGACTCTGGTTACCTACCATTGCACATCTACTAGCTCCATCTCATACATAACCACCACTTTGTACCTGCACTCGGTGTCGAAAGTCGGCTATGATACCATTTATAATGCCCTGCCCCACTACTCAGACAATTTATTAATTTATTTATAATTTATAGTACAACTGCTCACCACAGGCTGCCTCTCAAAAGGTGGTCAACCAGTTAGGTGACTCTTGATCATAGGCAATTATATTTATTATTAATAATTTCTCGCATTTTTCCGATATGGGATTAACTTCATTAATCCCCCGCCCAATCCCTCCTTGCGTCACGTAGGCCCTATCCTGGGCACCACGTCACCCGCAAGCACAGACAACACCTGCCTCTCTCCTTCCACTAGGCCCCACGCTAGCACCTCTCCACATGCACAGCAAGCCCCCCCCCTCCCCCCCAATCAACTCATCTCAATCATTAAATCCCAAGGCCATTAATTCCATGCAACATCCCTATAGAAATTCTATAGAACAACCAACCAATTCCTCCATATATATATATATATATATATATATATATATATATATGGATTTCTTCCATTGCAAACGCAAATGTTGTGCAAACGCGTACACACCACTTAACCCGTTATTGGCAATGACGGGTTAAGTGGTGCGCAAATATTGTGCAAACGCGTGCACACCACTTAACCCGTTATTGGCAATGACGGGTTAAGTGGTGCGCACAAATATTTGTGTTTGCAATAGAAGAAATCTTTTATATATATATATATATATATATATATATATATATATATATAGTAAGTCTATTAAGAGCTGGGAAGCTGGAATCCTTATCAGGAGCTGGAGATCTCAGCCATCCGATCGATCTTGATCGCGATCGGACGGCTGAGATCGAAAACCGCTTATCTTCAGATAGAATTAGGGGTAAAGGGGGTATCCTCTATCTCTTATCTTCTTACGCTCTCCTCTCTCCCGCTCTCTATCTATCGAAACCCTAATCCCAGTTCTTATCTTCTCGCGCTCTCTCTCCCGCTCTCGAAGATCGTCGCTCTCTTCGAAACCCTAATCCCTATCTCTTCTCTTCTCTTCTCACACTCTCTCTCCCGATCTCTATCTTCGAAACCCTAATCGAAGAGAGCGAAGTGGAGCTCTCTCTCCCGCTCTCTTTCTTCGTCACCTGTGTAAACCCAACTCCACGATCAATGAAATCTCCAGCTGCTTATCTTCAGATCTGTCGAGAGGTAAAAGGGGTATAATCGATCAACCCCTATCTCCCTTGTCGTCTCAGCACCAAAGAAGAGCAATCACAAGTTCGTTCTCTCTCTCCGACGGACTACCCAAACCGCGATAAGGGTTTTGATTTCTCGGCTTATTGGGTTCTGCCTCTCTCAGATTTTGGAGGGAAGTGTTTGACTCTCATAAATGCTTTATGATTTCTATTTAATTTCTTGCATTTTCATTCGGTTTTGTGTGTAGGCAATGATGAGATTAATTTTGATATAAGTTGGTTACAAAATTTTTGGGCATTGAATTTATTGTTTTCAAGGGTATTTGGTTGTGTGCCATGATAATTATTCAAAATTGAATAGAGATTGGGGTATGAGCGGGAGAGTAGAAGGTGAAGAAATGAAATAAAGTTGTTTGAATGTCCAATGCCCTCAGCACTTACCTTACATTTATGTGATTTGAGACTAGCTCAATTCATCAAATTTTTGGGCACCGATGACACATAATGATTGATAGTATCATTATAATTTTTGTAACTGACGTTGGTTTAGGCATTGATGCAAAACACTTTATGATCTGAATAATTATTTCAATCCTGTTTTAAGTATTCTTGATTATATATCTATCATATCTTAGTTGGCGTGGCACTCCAATGCAGCCCTACTTATGAATAGTGTGTTCTGAGCCTACTGGTTTTTTTTAGTCTATATATATTCATGAGTAAGTCTATTATGTGTGCTTGGTCGATTGATTGTGAGAAGATAAGAGATAGGCATTTTTGATTTTACCTCTTTTACCCCCAAACATTCTGAAGATAAGCGGGATCGAATATGAGTCGTTCCATCGCGATCAATCGCGAACGAATGGCTAAAAACCCCCGCTCTGGATAAGGATTTCAGCTCCCAATCTCTTAATAGACTTACTCTATATATATAAGACAGTTGATGATAAGCTCCGAACAACACAAACAGAACATGAAGTATCAAATTTTGTCAGCTCAGAACAAACAGAAACTATATTTTTTGGTAACTGATGTAGGATGCGTATGTGTTGGATACACATTTTAGCCTTTTGGTTGTTGATTCTCTCCTGTGGTGTGTTGGTGTAGGCAGTGATGCAAAACACTTTATGATCTGAATAATTATTTCAATTTGTTGTATTTATTCTTGATTATATATCTATCATATCCTAGTTGTCACGGCACCCCAATGCAGCCCTAGTTATGAATAGTGTGTTCTGAGCCTACTGATTTTTTTTAGTCTATATATATTCATGAGTAAGTCTATTATGAAAGGAGGCCGATTGATCGTGAGTAAGAAAGAGAGATAGGGGTTTTTGATTTTACCCCTTTTACCCCGAAACATTCTCAAGATAAGCGGGATAGAAGATGAGTTGTTCGATCGCGATCAGTCGAGAACGAATGGTTAAAAACCCCAGCTCAGGATAAGGATTTCAGCACCCAAACTCTTAATAGACTTACTTTATTTATATAAGACAGTTGATGATAAGCTCAAAACAACAGAAATAGAGCATGAAGTATCAAATTTTGTAAGCTCCAAACAACAGAAACCTAGATTTTATAGTAACTGACGTTGGATGCGTATGTGTTGGGTACTCATCTAAGCCTTTTGGTGTTTGATTCTCTCTAACTGTTTGTTGGTGTAGGCCGTGATGTAAAACACTTTATGATCTGAATAATTATTTCAAGCTTGTTGTATTTATTCTTGATTATATATCTTTCATATCCTAGTTGGCGCGGCACCCCAATGCAGCCCTAGTTAGGAATAGTGTGTTCTGAGCCTACTGGTTTTTTTTAAACCACATGTTCAGTGTCTGTTGTTCTGAGCTTACAAAATTTGAAACTTCATGCTCAGCTTCTGTTTGTCTTGAGCATACAAAATTTGATACTTCAAGTCCAGTTTCTCCTGTTCATTTTCTGTTTGTTCTGAGTTAACAAAATTTGATACTTCATGATGTGTTTCTGTTTGTTCTGGGTTTACCAAATTTGATACTACATGCTCTGTTTGTGTCTGTTATGAGCTTACAAAATTTGATACTTTAGACTCTGTTTGTGTTATTTATGAGCTTACAAAATTACACACTTCATGCTCTGTTTCCGTTTGTTCTGAGCTAACAAAATTTGAGTCTACATGCTTTGTTTGTGTTTGTACTGAGCTTACAAACTTTGATACTTCATGATCTGTTTGTGTTAGTTTTGAGCTTACAAAATTTGATACTTCATACTTTGTTTGTGTTAGTTCTGAGCTTACAAAATTTGACACTTCATTATCTGTTTCTGTTTGTTCTGAGCTAACAACACCAGATACTTGTTTCTCAGTTTCTGGTTTTTCTGTGCTAACAAATTTTGAACTTCATGTTCAGCCTCTGTTGTTCTGAACTTACTATATTTGCTGAATGATATTTTGTGTTCTGAGCCGACTATATTTTGTAATTATTTTGTCTTTTCCAGGTTAAATGAGCTATGTTTAATTTTGATTTCAGGTTGATTTCAGCATGAAGTGCTTCTTGGAGCTATTGAATACTGGACTACGCGAAAAGTTGATATTTGGAGCAAAAAAAATTGTGTTTTTGTTCACACTATACAAAAAACTATATATTAGGAGCAACAATAAGTTGTATACTTTCAGTATTTGTAAAGTTTTTCATGTACCTGTGCATTATTGAACATTGTATTACGTTGTAAAGTTTTTGTTAAGTTTCAGTTTTTTATAAAGTGTCAGATGTCAAGAACATTTGTTACGTTGTAAAGTTTTTGTAAAGTATTACCTTACAATTCTATGAAGATCGAAATTCTTCCACATATTTAATTCATTATTGTTTTGGTGTCATGATCGAAATTCTGTGATTGTTTTGGTGTATTACGCAACATGAAGTATCAAATTTTGTAAGCTCAGAACTAATACAAACAGATCATGAAGTATCAAATTTTGTAAGCTCAGAACTAACACAAACAGATCATGAAGTATCAAATTTTGTAAGCTCAGAACTAACACAAACAGAGCATGAAGTATCAAATTTTGTAAGCTCAGAACTAACACAAACAGATCATGAAGTATCAAATTTTGTAAGCTCAAAACTAACACAAACAGATCATGAAGTATCAAATTTTGTAAACTCAGAACAATCAGAGACAGAGCATGAAGTGTCAAATTTTGTATTCTCAGAACAAACAGAAACACATCATGAAGTATCCAATTTTGTTAGCTCAGAAAAAACAGAAACACAGCATGAAGTATCAAATTTTGTAATTTCAGAACAATCAGAGACAGAGCATGAAGTAACAAATTTTGTAAGCTCAGAACTAACACAAACAGAGCATGAAGTATCAAATATTTTAAGCTCAGAACTAACACAAACACATCATGAATTATCCAATATTGTTAGCTCAGAACAAACAAGAAACACAGCATGAAGTATCATATTTTGTAAGCTCAGAACAATCAGAGACAGAGCATGAAGTATCAAATTTTGTATTCTCAGAACAAACAGAAACACATCATGAAGTATCCAATTTTGTTAGCTCAGAAAAAACATGATACAAACAGAGACAGAGCATGACACATCAAATTTTGTTTCAACTATTTTCATTACAGTCCATACATTGGTTACACAATAAAGAATTCGATTTGTCGGAGACTGTTCTGAAGGTATCTTCGGTTCTTCGCTAACGACTTTCTTGTTCTTCCTCTTGAATTCCTGCACAAAATGATTCATCAAATAGAAAAAATGCAAGTACGTATGTGGTATGTTCCTGAAGAGTGTATGTTGAACATGGTTAAAACTTGTAGGCTCAGAACAAGTACAACAAAAAATAGAAAACTGTAGACTCGGATGCAAAAATCATGCCGGATCAGAATAACACCACCATGAACCTCAAAATTTGTAAACTCAGTACAAATGCATTTGAAAATGAAGTTGAAAATGGGTAAGCTCAGAACAACTTCTATTGAACAAAAGGGTGAAGTGTCAAATAATTTCAGCTTCCCAGCTCAAAACAAACCCAAATTGAACATGAAGTTCAACACCATCCAATAATCATGAATAAACAAAATCATGCATAAACTTTTCATCACTGCCACATAATAAATCAAGTATAAGTGAGTCAAATGTGGAATTTTGAATTTGTCACTAGGGCTGCTTTATTAAGCCATGCCGACTAGCGTCCAAAAAAAATTTCAAGCTGCATAAACTTTTCATCATTGCCTACTAACTTGGAATTATAAACTATAAACCAAATATTTTTACCAACTTTTCGGGTATAAATTTCTTATCGAGCAACTATTTTATTTCCATCATTAGTTTACCTGCACACAAAGAAGACATAACGGTTAATTTAATAAATGTGCTATAATGTATTAAAGAACTATAATGACAGATATGGGTCAGAAATTATTTTAAATCATGTATGACACATACCTTGCAAAATCCACAGAAATAAACCAACAAAGTTCATGCAATATTTGGAGCCTCCTCTGTTATGGGTTCCATTGTGGAAAAAGTAGTAGAAGCTTGTGACTCATCTATAGTAGAGCTACACGATTAATATTCACAAAATGAAAATAAGATTATATTATATATAACAAAAATAAACTATAAAGTTTATATTTAAATACTAACCTTTCCTTTAAAGGACAAGTGCGACTATCATGATTAACAAGCTTCTTGCACAAACGACACTTTCTTAGTGGTTTCGCAGCCTTCTCCAATGCTTTCTCCTTACCCCCTTTAATTCGCTTCCCACTACCTTTGGTCTTTGCAATATCCGGTACATGAATATGGACTGTTTTATGTAGTGAAGTACTTATTGCTTGTTGTAATTCTTGGGGCATATCTTGTTGCAATTCTGCAACAACACCAACTAGTAATGTTTTAGCCTTCTGCTGCATCTCTTTTGCTGAGCGAGCAATCCTCATCACTTTGTTGATTTTATTTGACAACTCCACCATGTCCAAATCTTATGGACTACCGTAGCTACCAATGATTTCTTCACCAACATCATCATATACAATCTCGGTAGTTACCGAAGTGGTCCACCTTTTTAAAATATAAGATTGAGGCAGGAAATCAACAAACTCATTCCTCAATACCACAAGGATGTGTCTACAAGGAATTCCCTCCACTTCAAATTTACTACAAGTGCAAGACCCAGCATTGTCCATTCCCTTATAGAATGCATCTCTTGTTTTATCATATTTTACTGACTTTCCCATTCTCCTCACAATATAGTGTCGCACACTACCATCGTCAAATTTCATTAAAGAGGCGTAATTCAAGCTTTCAACTAATTCAGCTTGAAATACATGAAATTTCACTCTAGTGTACAGCTCAGACATTTGTGTCTCAATTTCAAAATCTGTTTGCAGCTTTGGTTTTGTATGAAGAGTGGTGTAGTCAGCTGCTAACTGATTTTGTCTTTGTTTCCTTATTGCCCTTTCAAACCTCGTGATAAATTCATGTAAAGAATTTTTACTATTAACATACTTATCCACAAAAGCATTCATACTTT
Source organism: Hemerocallis citrina (assembly GCA_017893485.1). Taxonomy (NCBI): domain Eukaryota; kingdom Viridiplantae; phylum Streptophyta; class Magnoliopsida; order Asparagales; family Asphodelaceae; genus Hemerocallis; species Hemerocallis citrina. Next base: position 132,201,934 of record CM030364.1, on the reverse strand, counting down.
CTGATCTCTGAGTTGTGCGAATTCCAGCAGTAAAAATATGCTTAGCATAAGCTGGTATCCACTTCTCACGAAGCTCATAAATGTCAGAAAGCCAAGGATTACCTGTTATTGTAATATGTATCAAGTACTAATACTACTAAAAAATGATCAAACATAGCTATAATTTATTGAAACAAGTAATACCTGCAATTTGCACATTAGCGTTCATTACGTCATTCCATCTCATCTCAAACTCTTCCGGGGTCTCTGATTCCCAAATGCAACTATGGAATGGAATGCTAAAATCACTATTCAGACCCGGACCACCAAGCTTATCGGGAAGCTTTTTAAGAATGTGCCACATGCAAAGCCTGTGGCTCGAACCAGAAAAACACATGCGGATTGCATTCTCCATTGCAGGATCTTGATCTGTAATGATAACTTTTGGTGGAGACCCATCCATTGTTTCATCCCATTTTTCAAACAACCAAACAAAAGAGTCGGTGGTCTCTTTATTTATGAAAGCCGCACCAAAATTGACAGATTGACCATGGTGATTAACTCCAGTAAATGGAGCAAAAACTAACTTGTATTCATTGGTATCATATGTGGTATAAAAAATTAGCACTTCACCAAAATGCTTGTAAGCCTTCCTGGCAATTGTATCAACCCAAAACATATGAGTTAATTTGTTGTCTTCATCAACCTTGTAATGAAAACAGAAAGAAGGATTCATCTCTTTTTCCTCTTGCAAGTGCTCCAGTAATATATCAACATCATAAGCTCTCATCCCATCCTTCTCTCTTTGCAACGAATTCCTAATGTCTTTTTCAGTACAATTAATATTACTGAAACCTTCATTTTCTATTTTCATGAAGGACATAAACTCTGAAGTTCTTATGTTAGCCTCTTTGAAAGAACTAAGTAAATTTTTTTGCGATTTGGAAACAGTTCTATTACATCTTAAAAATTGTTGCTTTCTAGGTGTAACACAAAGATGGGTATGCACTTCAACAAACCTTCGGATTGACCATCTCCCGTCATCGTCCTTTTGCATTCGTATTTGAGCCATACACCCTTCTTTCGTCACAGCCTTTCTCCTTCTCTTGATCAAATTTGAAGAAGACGATTCTTCAATATTGGCAACATTCACACCAGCTGTATCTACCGGCTTACCTTGCTTTGAGCATACAAATTGTTGTGAATACTTCTCCTTTGTAGTAGTGTCAACTATTGTTGCAAACTTGTGTATACTGAAAAACTAACTAATTTTGCATATCTTTTATAAAATTCATATCCTTCGTCTAATGTTGCAAATACTAAACCAACAAATGGTTTAGAAGCATCATCAACGTCCCTCCAACCGGACTGAATATCTTGGCTTAGTAATTCTTCATTTTTAACCTCATCCTTCATAGGAGAATGAGACAACAAACATTAAAAAAAAGCTACAACTTTAAATTAACACAAAGGAAAAAGTCTAACAGACTACATTCTGAAGCTACAAGTAATAAAGTCTTCATACTGAGGGGATATGAAACTTAGTGTTGGAAAAATTTAAGTATGTACAGATTTTGGAAAGTTAAATATTTTTCTTTTTTGGGAGAAACATCCATAGTTAAATGGCAAACAACCCTCAGCTTCTTCCTCTAAAGTATTAGTACACGTACACAACACGCAAAGGATTTGACTTCCCAATTTTGATTTTATGGAATCGACAAGCATAACCCCCCCCCCCTTAACAAAACTATTAGTAGTGATTGAAGCAAATCTCAAAAGAAACAAAAACTAGACTGCATATTACATGCATTATGTGTGCTTGTATGCATGTGTCATGTCCACATCTCAAAATTCCATATACTAGTACGAATATTATTTGTTATTCTAAATGTACTAGTACGAATATTATCAAAACATAATTTAAGGGCTAAAAATATAACAACAAACTAGAAGCATTTGTAAAGGAAATAAAATTTGAAAATGAGCCGAGAAATCGAAACCCTTATCGCGGTTTGGGTTCTCCGTCGGAGAGAGAGAACGAACTTGTGAGAGCTCTTCTTTGGTGCTGAGACGACAAGGGAGATAGGGGCTGATCGATTATACCCCTTTTACCCCTCGACTGATCTAAAGATAAGCGGCTGGAGATTTCGTTGATCGTGGAGTTGGGTTTACACAGGTAACGAAGAAAGAGAGCGGGAGAGAGAGCTCCACTTCGCTCTCTTCAGTTAGGGTTTCGAAGAGAGGTGGATTAGGGTTTCGAAGATAGAGATCGGGAGAGAGAGCGTGAGAAGAGAAGTGATAGGGATTAGGGTTTCGAAGAGAGCGACGATCTTCGAGAGCGGGAGAGAGAGCGCGAGAAGATAAGAACTGGGATTAGGGGTTTGATAGATAGAGAGCGGGAGAGAGGAGAGCATGAGAAGATAAGAGATAGAGGGAAATTCGATTATACCCCTTTTACCCCTGATTCTATCTGAAGATAAGCGGCTGTCGATCTCAACCGTCCGATCGCGATCAAGATCGATCGGATGGCTGAGATCTCCAGCTCCCGATAAGGATTCCAGCTTCCCAGCTCCTAATAGACTTACTATATATATATATATGGTAAAAGGGATATGAGCAACTTGCTCATTTAGTAAATAAGTAATTGATTATGTGGCATGCATGTGATACATTGGACAACTAACCCTTTTAAAGATTGTCCAATCACATTATGCCACATCATCAATTGCTTATTTACTAAATGAGCAAGTTGCTCATACCCCTTTTTCCCATATATATATATATATATATATATATATATATATATATATATATATATATATATCTACTATTTTAATGGGAGAGTTGGGGTTGTAAACAAACAAACTCTAATTTCGTAACTGAGCAAACCCGTGCAATATACGTCCAAATTAAATTCAATTAATAGAAACATTTATAGACAAGCAAATCCGTGTGTTGCCCGTGTATATCTAATCTAATATAAAGGAAGTATTAGATTTAAAGCTAGACTACATTAAAGTTTTTACTATTAATAAAAATATATTTATTAAGACGTGCATCGCACGTGAAAATTACTAGTAATATTATAATGGGAGAAGGCCGCAGTGTCACTTGTCATTTTGTCATTCTACCAACATGTACCACGCACGTACATAACTAGTATAAAAAAGGTTTCCGATTCGAATCCTCCCTACGTCAGAGTTTTTATTTTTATTTTTTGAAATTAGTAAAACGTGCATCGCACGTTTAAATTACTAGTATATATTATTGCTTCGAAATTATGGGGTGTTACACGAACCACCTCCAATGTTCGGTGGATGGCGCCGCACAAACGTGCCCCCTATCGAAATAGGCACAAAACACCGTTGACTGGTCAACGGTCAATGCCACGTGTCGCTTAGCCGAACCATCCCCATCGTTCAGCAAGGCGAGCCGAGAGAACGTGCCCCCGAGCTGAAAATGGGCAGTTTGCGTTGACCGGTCAACGCCTCATCACCGCTCGATATCCCCGAATTTCGAGCTAGTCGCGATTGACGCTCCAAATCTCGCCACATCATCAGGTAATTGTTATTTCCTTTATTTAATTATTAAATCTAATTAATTATTTAAAAATTTCGAAAAAATAATTAAAAATTGTAAAATTTTAATTAAAACTTTTTAAAATATTTTTTAATTTGGAAAAAAATTTTTAATTTTCAAAAATTAATTATTAAATCCTGAAAATTGAATAAAAATTTTGAAAAATGATTAAAAATTGGAAACAAAATTCAAAAAAATCTGGAAAAAACACAAAAATTTTATAAAATTCTACAATTAATTTAGGGTATTTTATAAACCCAGAATAAGACTATTAAACCTCAAGCAAGATGTAAGCCTTCCCGACAACCTTGATAAGTTCTTGAAACCTTGAAAAAACGGGCAAACTACTTCTCAATGACTGTGAAACTCAGTCTTCAGAAGTGGGGAGCTTGTGATATCGGTAAAAATAAAAACAAATCGGGACCATTCAAATCAGGCGTGAATCTTAAACCTCCAGGGTAAAATAGTAATTTCACCAATAAACGGGACCCTGAATGAAAATTGGGCCCTTCAAGCTCGACAATCCAAAAACAGATATGTCTTACTGAGTTATCTTACCAGCCCAATGAGAATGGGTTCAGGTTGTTTAAATATGATTTAAACCCATATTATCCATAGGCGGTGGTTCAAAAACCATATCTCTTATTCTTAAGGAAATTTAAACACTCCCCAACTACTCTTATCACTTCATGAAGAAGAGATAACTGATTCAATCCAAAAATATCGGGAAGTAGAGATAAATCATTATCTTGAAACTAACCAAAGCAACTATAAATACCCCAACTCCACCAGAATCAGGTAATCAGTATTTTCTCCACAAAAACTCTTAACAAGTCTTCTTGATTTTTGACTTGAGCATCGGAGGGTTTGTCTCCGGGATCAACCCAGGTCAGCAGAGGCGATCGTCACCACACGAATCGAATCTTACGGCGCAAATGAGTTAGATCGTCAAGTCAATCGCAGTCAACACTGCTGAAAGTTAAAAGGTCACATTCTTGGTTGTTCCTCCAAAGAATCAACATCATCTCATTGCTCTCATTCCGAAAAAGTAGCAACACAGTGTTACACTACATATACATAGATCATGTAGGTCTTAATTAATTACAATATATTATTCAAGAATATACTCTTGCAATGTTAGCACCCCCAATACCAATATATGTGTTTCCAAATTTACAAAAAAAATCGAGAAAGAAATGTATCGACCGAACCAAAATTAAAACAAGAACAATTACAACTGCAAAAATAACAAACTACATATAGTACACATTGCTACATATAAGCTTCAATTATATATACTAGTATCATGCACGTGCGATGCACGTGGAGGGGAATGAAAAGGACAAAAAAAACTACCAACACGTGCGCTGCACGTGTTGACACACATACACAAAAAAAAAAAAAATTGTTTATTTGTTTACCAACCCCATCTCTCCCATTATAATAGTTATATAATAGTTATAGATATATATACTATTTTCCCAACATTATGCATGTGGAATAAAAAAAAAATTTAATAATAAAAAATGGTAAAATGATTTAAAAAGGAAATGCTGTAATTACCTGTCTTTAATCTTCTCTTTGTACCTTTTTTCTTCTATTTCATCTTGCACTTAAATTGAAAAAAATAAAATATGCATGTTCTTAGAACAGACCTCTAACCCTCCAACCCCATTGTAATTAATTAATTAATATAAGTTGTAGTAAATCCCCTAACAACCACCAAAGTCTCTGACGGTGAACCGGTTCTTTTCGGGAGCGTTACCCGCGTGCCGTAGGCCCAGAGTGAGCGACACGTCACCAGCTGCACCTAACCGCATGCGAGCAGCAGGGCCCAGGCCAGCAGCCCCGTACTCGCTGTAGAACTCGTCGTCGTGGGGCCCACATAGATCCTCAGCATCCATCAATGGGTCGTCTACGCCACCACCAACGGCGGTGACAGAAGGCTGCATGCTAGTGTTGGTGGCCATGGCAGCGGAGTTGAAAGTGAATCTTTGGGATGGAATACAAGTGTCGGTAGGTTGGTGATGATCATCGGCGGTGTTGTTGTGATGCTCATGAGGTGAAGCTAATTGTGAAACTGGAGAACTAGTGCTGCCACCACCACCACCACCATCAGCGAGGCCTGCAGCTTCCTTGTCTTTGGCTTCTTGTTGGTACATCTCCTCTACCATGGGCTTCCATAGTCGAACTCTTGCGTTTATGAACCAATTGGACACCTGTGCAGGATAGATACATGAGTAATTAATTATGAGTTATGCATATTAATGTTACGTACTTATGGTAGATAAAACTATTGACTAAATATGTATGCCGTGTTTCTGGATTTACTGATAGCTGAAATACAATTGCATGATCGATGCACTTGAAGCTGTTGGGTACGTGTGTGGTTGCTTTCCATCCATAGGAGACAAATGGACGGACAGGCATCTGGTTTTGGCTTCTGGTTCAATTTAGATACAGGGTGCTAATTTAATAAATTAATGTTAATTAGTTTATTTTCTATTATAAAAGCCATAATAAATCTGTCCGAAGCAAATCTGGATTGTCGATCGAATCTGAGCAGATCTGGACCGTAATCATATCTATCTCTTCTCTCTGGATCTCTCCCCCCAAGTTCCCATCGTTCTCAAAATTTAAACCCTAACTGCTCTAATCACTTCTCTCCCGATCTCTACCCCAAATCCCGATCTCTCTCAATCTCTCAAAACCCTAACTCTAACCCCAATTCGTCTCCCAATCCCAACGTCCCTCCCCAATCCGAAGCCCCCAATCCCTCCGAACCCCCAAACCTTAACCCTAACCCTTATCTCGTACCTCCACCGCCGTCGCCGTCGTTCGCGCCCCTCGGAATCGACCTCTCATCACCGAAGCTCAGTTCATTCATTCAAGAGAGACAGAAGAGGACTTAGCAAATAAACACCAGAGTTAGAACAGCTGTACAATCCTCCATGAAGCCTCCCTCAAAGCATGAGAAAGTAAGATTCTTCAACCCCCCTGTTTTGCATCACCCACCAGTAATTCTCAAGCAATACCTCTTTAAATACGGTTCACTCCTTTGTTAAACCCATAAGATATCTCATTCACAATCTGAATTGGGTTAATTTTGTAAATTATTCATTTTGACAATCTCAAAGGTCTTAAATTCAGTTTCTTTTCTGTTTCTTTAATACATATTGTCTATCATCTTTGTCAAAATTCCAAATTGAGTTTTCTTGTTTGGTATTGATCACTCCAAATTCCCCATATAGTAATTCCAATTGGGTATATAACCAGTTTTGATCATTGTATTAATTGTATGTTTCAATGGTGCAGGGAGTAGAGAAGAAGAAGAAGACAGAGATGCAAGGGAAAGCTGCACTAAATAAAATCCATTCTAAAAGAGCAAGAAAGCTTGCCTTCAACAAGCTGTACAATTTTCACTTTAGTTATCCTATTATAAATTTGCTTGAATTTTGTACCTTAATTTTTTTTAATTTTTTAATTTTAATTCCAAGGTTGACAGGCTTAAGAGGAAACTGAGACATGAAGAGAATGTACATAGAGCATTAGAGAGGTCTTTCACTAGACCTTTGGGTGCTCTACCTCGACTACCTCCATTTCTCCCTTCCAATGTAACCATCCTTCACATTTTTCACTAAGTACAGGCAACATTGATGTAAAGATCAGTAATAATTCCAATAATTCCATTTCCATTCAAAGGGCACAGTTTATCAACTAAATAATTCAAATGAGAATGTTAGAGGTGGGTAAGTGGCATACCACTAAAAGAAAAGATATCTATGGTGTACATAATGAAAGAAGTTATAGCTGATCCGTTAAGGATAAAACGAGAATAATTGTAATGGAAACCAATATGTCAGCTAAGATTGAGTTAATAGAGCAACAAGATCTAGAGGTAGACCAGAATAATATTAGAATAATATTAGTCTGAGGCATCAGGGACTGGGATATGTTAATGGAAACCAATATGTCAGTTAAGATTGAGTTAATAGAGCAACGAGATCTAGAGATAGACCTGAATAACATTGGTGTGAGGCATCTGGGACCGGGACATGTTAATTATTATAGGAGCTCCGTTAACGATAAAACAAGGACAAATGTAATGAAAACCAAAATGTCAGAGATTGAGTTAACAGAGCAACGAGATGTAGTGGTAGACCTGAATAACAATGGTCTGAGGCATCTGGGACTGGGGTATGTTAATTATTACTTCAGCAGAAGATATAAACTAAATAGAGTTGAATGGAGAAAAAGGAATTCCGTAGTAATCCCAAACGTTTAAAATAGAGTCTCTGTGGTGGTGGTTTCATTTCTTGCATTAGAACTAATAAGATAGGAAATGGCTTCTTTTTAACCTTCATTAACTATCAGAAACATCAGATTGATACAACAACTTAACAGACATGTTCAAACTTGAGAATCTCAACATATCAAATTTTACAGCAAATAAATGAAGACTTACTTCAGATATGGTGCCAAAAGATCTTGATAGCCAGGACAACTTTCTTACAATTCCTCATTTTCAATTATTTGCCACAAAAGGAAAGGTTTTTCTATATGATTAAAATTAAAGGTACCAAACAAGAAAATCTGAACTACATTTACTAATACTCTATATTTGTCTTGTTGGGTTTAGGGAGAAAGGGGGGGGGGGGGCATAAAATGGAGTATTTTGAAAGTGTATAATCATTCTTTTCCCTTTGGCATAACCAAAATGATGGCTCCTGCTCAACCAAGCACAGCACCCTTTATCATAAAATGCATACATTAAAATGTCCACAGATGAAAAATCAAATTCTTTTGAAATTTTTTACATTACAATCCTCTCATTTGTTATTAAAAAAACAGGTCTTTTTCGAAAACCACTTTGATGCATGTTAAGTGCACACTATAGACACAAAATGTAACAGTAATAGAAGTTTTGGTTACATTTGTAATGATGAAATGTAATGTAAGCTTATCTTGGCCATGCTCAGAAAGATAGGGGGGAAACAAAATTGTAAAACCCCATGGGGCATGTGAATTTATAATATTCATATGAATTTATAATATGATTCTTCTGTTGCAGTCATTGTTTTTGATGTAGCAAGTAAGCAGTAATTGCAGTATGATTTCATGTATATTTTATGATACATTCATTCCAAACATGCAAGGCAATGTTTAATAAATATTAAAGTATGAGAACAAAGTACATAAAGAATTTTACTGAACAAGATTAAAATTTCGGCATAATCAATTAAAAAGCTAATCATGCAAAATTCTAGAAATTTGAAGATTTTTTGGAAATTATAGTTAGTTATTCATACATGATCATTATTTTGATCATCCTACATTGGAACTTATTTTAAGTATGTTATGTTTATTGTTTCATACCGCTCATTTTCAATTTATAGGCTACACTTGTAGTGATATCAGTTTGACAATCTACAGAAGGTAATTTCATGTTGGAAATCTTTGTTGAGAAACAGACTAGGATCAGCAAGGCCTATATTGTTACCTAAATAATATTCTTGTTAAATTTGCGATTACCTACTTCAATTAAAGTGCTTTCACTCTCTTCAGTTTCTCAATTTTAATAAAATATTCAGCCTTAAATACACTTAGCAATTGGTCTCTCTCTCTCTCTCTCTCTCTCTCTCTCTCTCTCTCTCACACACACACACACACACACACACACAGAGTACTGATCTTGTTAAATTTGCAAGCACCGACAAAAACTAGGGGGATTGCAAGGTTTCTCATTTTCTTATTTCTCATTTCATTTATAAAGGGAGAAATGGTTTTTTTTTTTTACATGTAAAAATCATGTACATAGTAGAGATATTTAGGAAATTGCTTGGAAGAATGAGAACTTTAGATGCGATCCTTCTATGACTAATGATTATGTGAATAGCGGTGATTTTTTTTTATTTTTATTATGTTGGTTCTCTCAATATTTCATGATAAAACCCATAAGGTTCATACTGCCAAATCATATATAGTCATCGCATGAAGGCTCACACTGATCGTCTGCTTCCCATCCTAAAATTTATCTAAACTTTAATTACCCTTCACATTTTATTGCTTGTAGACCGCCATAAACACTTTTAAGTGGATTGAGGAAGTACGCAATGAACGAGGTGGAGGTGTCATCATCGTGCTTGTTGGAAACAAAACAGATCTTGTTGACAAAAGGTGATAATTGTTGAATATTACGATATTTAAATTCCTTTTGATGATCGAAGTGCATCACAATTTGCTTGGACTGATCATCACGAGAATTAATTTGGAACTTTTTCCACCTTAAAGTTTGTGGGAATAAGGATAATTTCTCTTTGTATTGAGACTAAAGTAGATGACTATCTATAGTTTCGAAGTATTTGTACCAAGGGAGACAATGAAGAATATGAATTATACTTAGACACCCTAACAGGGAAAGGTATTACCATACTAGGTGAAGAATAATGAAATTATTTCACTGCCAAATACATCTTCAACCATGTACATGAATATCATCTTACTGAAAATGTTAGATCCTCCAATAGAGACACCGTAATCAAATTTCCAGTTTCTTTGCTAAAAAAACTTTGAGATTCATGTACATGCAAATTTGTTGGCTGTAGACAACTGAGGTTATATCTCTATTCTTCGGACATAATTTTAAATATATATAGTATATCTCAAATTAAATTTTATTTTCTTCAACTATCGTACATGTCTTTGAATAAAATCTGAGGCTATCGTACTTATCAGGCAAGTTTCTATTGAAGAGGGAGAAACCAGAGCTCGAGAATTTGGTGTCATGTTTATAGAGACCACTGCTTAGGCAGGATTCAACATCAAGGTATTAAACATGTTCTATTCACACCCTTTTTTTTATATATTTTCATTAACTGAATTGACTGAACTTTTCCAATAAAATGCAGCCTCTGTTCTGTAAGATTGCTTCAGCCTTGCTGGGGATGGAAAATCTCTCTTCAAAAAATAATGAAGATATGGTAGATGTAAATCTGAAGCCTACAATCAGTTCATCCAACGTTGAGCAACAGGCAGGTGGTTGTACTTGCTAGGGCAGAAAAACAATACTTGGATCTTAAATTTGAGCGAGACTGATGTCGGTAGATACTTCAAACTTTTCCCATCCTCCAGAGTAAGAGGAACCAGAAAGTATCATGTCTAAAAGATACATCTCTGTATACCTGATGTCCTGTCATACGAGAAAGCCTTGCAATTTTTTCGGAATCACTTGATCCCTTTTCTGTTAGTACATGTTGTTCGATCAGTAGTGTATACTTTTCCTTTTTTATTTTTGTAATTTTTTTTCTTTCATATCCATGAATCTGAAATATCATTCGCTTAATAACTTCTTCAAGTGAGTGATTTGTTAAGGATTGGATAAGTTCACTTGAGCCTTCTCTAATGCCTTCAGTTATGGGATTGTTGTAACGATCTACAAGTAGGCATTTACATGGTAAGTAACTCTTTAGTGAAATTTATGAGTTTGTGTGCAACCGTATGTTTGTCTCATGTATTCGATCATTCTTCTCCATATGAGATGAAACGCTTGCTTGAAGCAAGCTTTTCTCATAAATTCTATTTTATTTATTTTAAGTAGGTTGTAGGTCGCGATGAAACATAAACCTCTTGAGCTTACCATTGTATTACATGTGTTGGACTTTCACATGGTGGTGGTAGCAGGACTTTGTTATCATCAGTTTGGCCTGCCATCAACAGTATGCCTAAACAAATTGTCTAGAATGCACAAGTCCAACGATGGTCCTTCGTTTATAATCTCAATATCTCAATACAGAAGCAACTAAATCCACGCCTAGATATCATTTAGACTATAGAAATTAATTTTATCTTCTTGATGAAGAAATTGAATTGAGATGTTTATATTCATTTTATCTTCAGCAAAATTCATTTTAGAAAAATAAGTTCGTAAATATTTATGTTGTGCAGGCTATCTTTTTATTAAATAGGATATCATGATATATATGCATGTGAAGATTACCTGAGTAGGCATCTTATTCATTAGCCTACTTTCTTTTTCTTGACCATTATAGTAATCTTTAGTGACATTTCATCTTATAGCTATAACCAACGTGGAGTTTTTGTGATGGAAAAATAATTTGAAAGTTATGCATTCATCTATTCAAATATTCTTTTGATTTATCTTATTTTTACATATAGTTTTTACCATGTATACACGATATTAACTTGCATGTTTCTATAAATCTTTTATTATTATATTCATTAATTGAGAAGCAGTGATCTGAAAAGTTATAAAAGTTTTTTTCCTTTTTTTTTTACAGGAGTTTATGCAGTTTTAAAGCAACTTAATGGTACTAAGCCAACTCATCATGAACAAAAAATATGTGTTAAGAGTTGTGCCAACTCAGGTTGTTGATCATCACAAGCTTGATTACAAAATCCTCAATAACCTCAGTAGGAGTTTATAACTCATCTATCATTCATCGAGGTCCTTGACAATAATCTGTTTGAAAGTTTGAATTCGGTACTTATAGGAACATATTTATTTATCTGGCTCTGGCTGCTTCATTGCGATATTCTTTATCAATTTGTTATCCTATTCCTATTTTACTTTTTCTTTACTTGTACTGCACATCAACAACCAAAGTAATTTTTTTCAATAATCACTAAGGTAGATCGTCTAATATGTGGCGATAGTGCTTATGGTCTATTTGGCAATGATATGATGTTTTTCCGAGACATTGCATTTATTTCACTACTTACTATCTCTTATATCTTCTACGGTGGTACACAAATCATTTTCAGACTAATCTAAATTATTACACAATTATTTACTAGAAGAATTAAGGTAGGATTTTGATACTTTTCAAATTATTTATGATATGATATATATATGAATAACTAGCATAACTTTATATTGGATAATATGCTTACTAAATAAGAATGCACTGACAAAGTTAAGGAAGTTATACACGTTCTATGTAGTTATTATAATCTATTGAAATAAGAAATGATAGCATACTATTACAAATGTGCAACTTTCTTTGCAACTCCTTATGATAGGTCCGATTACAAAAAATAAATGATCACAACTAACTATATTTCTATTTCTTTTAAAAGTTATGTATGCACCAAAGATTTAAGAGAATTGCAAAATAAAATTGCTTAGTAGCATGCTTTTCTTTATTCTATCAAGATTATTTATCTACCCTTTATTGTATCTTGCTTTGTTGCAAGTCTCAAAATGTTATAGAAGATGAGATGCCCGCTTATTTAGGACTTAAGGTGTGAAGTGAGGGCATGTTGTATGACTTTATGAGTTTGAGGGCAATTTAGTTTTAAATTTAAATATGCCCGTTTTGACATGGTAATCAACATATTGTATGGTAATCAACATATTGTATAAAACCTTTAATTAGCTGAAAAAGATTAAGAATGAGGTATAACATGTTCAGGAACAAATTATTGGAGATTTAAAGTCTAAAATGATGTTTGACATGCTAAAAAATACAAAAAGAAAAATTCAGGATTTACTTTTTGTTTTTTTTCATATATTTCTTTTAAGAAATTCTACATTTAAAACTAATTTTGATGCAATAGATTATCTTTAAGTTATTTTGTATTTTCTCAAAACTAATATTGATATATTTCTAATATTGAAAATTTATAGTATATTCCCCATTCAACATTTGCATCACTTATAATCTATAATTGTAGTGATTGCTTCTATGATTCTCCACAAGATATTATACATCAAGTCAAGATATTATACATCAAGTCACGTGCACTTGGTGCACGGTAAATTTCAACTAGTTAATTAAACACAAAAATCCATTAGCTCGGAAACCTATTTGAGATGAGATCCTAAGAAACTAAAAATACTAGTAGTGAACACGTGAGTTGCACGTTTTAATCAATATATAGTTTTTAAAGTAATATAATATAGCACGTGTTAATAAATACATATTTTTTAAAGTAAATATAAAAAGTATAATGAGAGTTTGATTTATGCGTGTAATGCACGTAAATTGGTAGATTTAAATAAAGTGTATTGTGGGAGAGTTTGAGTTGCACGTGCAATACACGTAAAGTGGTAGATTTACAAATAAAATGGTATATTTACAAATGACACTAAAGTATTCTCCCATTATAATATTAGAGATTAGAGATTCACCCAAAATCAGATAAGAGAGAGGTCAAATTATTGAGATATATGTTGATTTATTTATTTATTTTATGTATTTTACTCAAAATATATATGGCAGAAAGATGTCATCTTATCTATTAATAAGAAAATAATGAAACATGAGTATATGTTAGGGTAAATTTCAGGAAACCTACTCCAGATTTTATGAGTTTGCAATAACCCACCTCATAATTTTTTTTGCGGTTTGCCTACCTATTTAGCAAACTTGATTGTAGATCGCACACCCCCCGCTTAAAAAACTGATCACATGACTGTTTTTGTCGCCTTTGTGGGTGTTTATTACTAAAATACCCCCTTGTTATTATACGATTAATCTATCCTATTTAAAGAATTAATCAAATGATTAATTTTTTATTATGCATTAAAATACTATTAAATATTAACTATATTAGTGAAAAATATTAGGTGGTAGATAGTGAGAATCTATGATTAAATCAGTAATTATAGTGAGAAATATTATGTAATAGAGAGAGAAAAAAAAACTATGATTTAAAACCACTAACAGTATGGATGAAATCTCAGAAAGTGTAAAATTAGGGACGCAGAGGGAGGTGTGCGATCCACAACAAAGTTTGCAAAATAGGTAGGCAAACTGCAAAAAATAGTTATGGGGTGTGTTTTCTGCAAACTCATGAAATATAGGGTAGGTTTATCGTAAATTTTCCTATATGCATGTTACTCCCTCCATTTCAAAATATAATTCATTTTAGGTTTCTACACGACTATAAAAAAAACAATCTAGGCTTGAGCAAAAGTACTATATATTCTTGGTTTTTAAAGCTCATAAATGAGCCATCAATTGTACTATATCCTATTTGCACTCTTCTATAATTTTAATATTTCTCTTACGAGAAAGGACAAGGATAAAATAGAAAATCTCATAAAAAATTAATTTATGAACATTTAAAAATAATAAGATATTTTTTCAAAAATTTAAAATGACTTATATTATAAAATAAAAAAAGACTAGAATAACTTATATTTTAAAACAAGGGAGTAATTAATTGATAAGAAAAAAATAGATTTAGTTAATGATTTGAAGAGTAAATAATGATTGTATGTAGGAGGCCACTGTATTATTCGCATGAATAGAATTTCTGTCCTCTCATATTTGCAAGGTGTGTGTGTGTTGTGTCTCTGGGGAAAAATAAAATTAACTAAGAGTGAGTAACATATATTAAGCTAATCTCTAATATTATAATGAAAAAAGGCCTTAGTATTATTTATAAATCTACTAACATGTGTAACGCATGTACATAACTAATATAAAGGAGGTTACAGGTTCGAGTCCTCCATACGTCAGAGTTTTTATTTTGTTTTATAAAAATTATTAAAACGTGCATCGCATGTGTAAATTACTAGTAGATATAACTATAAAAACTCATTAATGAAATA
The DNA here is from genome assembly GCA_017893485.1 of Hemerocallis citrina. Taxonomy (NCBI): domain Eukaryota; kingdom Viridiplantae; phylum Streptophyta; class Magnoliopsida; order Asparagales; family Asphodelaceae; genus Hemerocallis; species Hemerocallis citrina. The sequence goes on along the minus strand of CM030364.1, from coordinate 132,186,798 downwards.
TAATATATATATATATATATATATATATATATATATATATATATATATATATGGAAAGCTTCGGTTGAGCACTACTCTAGTGCTCACCGCGTGAACACTAGGCCTTCGGGCGTTCATATCGAAAATCCGAACCGTTCACATTGATCTACACATCTAAATTAGTCTAAATATGTAAAATCAAATCATTTGAAATTCATTTGCCCATCCATCATGTGAATATAAAAACAATGATTTTCAGCCAAATAATTTTGTAACACTTCAATGAATAGGCAAATAAATTTCAAATGATTTGATTTTACAAATTTAGACTAATTTAGATGTGTAGATCAATGTGAACGGTTCGGATTTTCGATATGAATGCCCGAAGGCCTAGTGTTCACGCGGTGAGCACTAGAGGAGTGCTCAACCGATCCTTTCCATATATATATATATATATATATATATATATATATATATATATATATATATATATGGAAAGGATCGGTTGAGCACTCCTCTAGTGCTCACCGCGTGAACACTAGGCCTTCGGGCATTCATTTGTCTATTCATGGAAGTGTTACAAAATTGTATGGCTGAAAATTATTGTTTTTATAGTCACATGATGGATGAGCGTTCATTTGTCCATTCCTAGGACAAATGAACGGTTCGGATTTTCGATATGAACGCCCGAAGGCCTAGTGTTCATGCGGTGAGCACTAGAGGATTGCTCAACTGATCCTTTCCCTATATATATATATATATACATATAAAAATTAAGCTAAGATATATAAAATAAAATTTTGTGCCACCAGGGATAATTTGTAAATAATATGTGATAAGTAAAAGAGATCTCAGGTTCGAGAGCAGATTATGTCTTAGTATTTACTTTATAAAATAATATATTATAATGTGTATTGCACGTGCAAATTACTAGTATATATATATATATATAAACATTAAATCAAATGATCAAATATTTTTATGGTAAATAGAGGTATCCAGCGGCTCTAATTTATAGATGTACCGTCTAAAGTTGGGACTTACAGACATCATTAATTAGTCCTAAGAGCATCAACAGTCGTTTGCTATTTTTGCCATTTTCTCATTTTAAGAAAAATGAGCGGCTGCAGTCATTTGCTATTTTGCCATATTTTGGAGAAAAAATCTCTATATTCGCTTCTCATATTTGAGAAACGAAATTGACGATTCTCAAATTATAGGGGACGAGACATGTTGTTCTGTTCCTTTTTTTTAATGGGATCAAACGCAACATGTTGTTTCGTCTGACCATTTTTTTTGTTTTTTTTAATGATCAGACAGTACTACCGTCTGAAAAAAATAAAAATAAAAATTTCGTAAATCGTCAAACGGGACATGTTATCTGTTTGAAGCCATTTTTGGCTTGGACCGGACAACATGACCCGTCCAGCCCATTTGGTGAGTTTAGCCCAGGTCAGTCTTAGGTTAGTGTTATAATTAAGTAGCTTCGTATATATTTTATTATTTAATTTATTTAATTAACCTATTTTAATATCTAATCATTAGTTAATTAACTGTAAAAAAAACGGACAAAATAAGATATACCGTCTTTTTTAAATTATAGCAAATCAAAACTGCAGCAAATTACGATTTTTGCTATATATTATTTTATCATATTCTTATATTTAAGAAATACCACTGTGGATGCTCTAAGAAGTAATTTTGACAGGAAAGAGCTACGATATTGCATAGCATATGTAAGAAGTCAGGAGCTCATGCAAAATAATGTTCAAATGAGGTATGTTTAGAAATTTTGCATGTGTTTGTGAAAAGCTGCAGTATAAGAGACACTAGTATCAATGAGAGAGACCTGATTCCTCGATAGACCCGCCTGCCTCGCCAACAAATGCTTATCTGCATCACTTGGATACCTGAGATAATTAAAATGTAAAATAATTAAATTTCTCGAACAATTAGAAAATAAACTCCAAAGAAGCAAAGGATGGTAGCATGCAGAATACATGAATATATAAGAAGACAACAGCTTGCTATTCATCAATCATTCGTGTATGATATGATATGGTATATATATAGTCCTTCATATTGGACAAAACTCATAAATGAATTATCTGTGTGTTCATATATATATATATATATCCAAACCAATCATTCATGTATGATATGTGATGCTGTTTATTTTTTTGGGTATGGGGACAACAGGTGTGAGTTCTTGTAATTTATATAGCGAAAGATGTGTTACTGGTGCTGATCTGATCCTAGGACGTAGGACCAACTCGGGAGTAGCAGGAGAGAGGTGGAGGTCGGGTGCTCGGCTCGGATCTAGTAGCTTGGCTGGGATTTTTGTGGCTCGGCTTGGTCTTTTGTACCTGCACTGCCTAGGAACACCAGGAGAAGTCCCGGCGACAGGCCATCCGACAATCTAGTCAGTCACTACGAAAGCAACAGTAGCTAGGGTTCAGGTGGGAAAAAGTATATTACCTTCGGAAGTGAGGAGGGGGTCTGGTATTTATAGGCAGGGGTAAACGGGTCTTAGATCCTAACGGACCGCATCGGACCTGTTTGCCTATGGGCCTGAATGGGCTGAAGCCCATTTGACCCGTTTGACCTGATATCACAGGGAGCAAAATCTGAGGAGATTTGATGGCCCAGATGGGGCCATGTCATCCACCCCATATCAGGAGCCCCCCACTCCTGGAGTGCGGCGTAAGCCAGCCGTGGAGGAGTAGTCTGTCCCTGTAGGAAGAGAGGAGCGGTGTGTCTAGAGAGTATGATTTGTAGTTTCTTGGAGTGGTAAGTGGGGTAGGACGAAGGAGATCCTCCAGGGAAAAAGGTGTCGAGGGCCGAGGACCGATGGTCGGGAGCCGAGCCTCGAGCGCCGAGCCATAACCTGAGCCGGAAATTTGGCTCGGAGCATATGATTGGCGCTTCGAGGGTCGAGCATTGGTGGGCGAGCCTTCATGCTCGGATGCCGAGGGTCACTCCAAGCGTCGAGCCCCTGCTTGCTGTAAAAGCTAGGGGATGGCTCGAGGTCATTGCCGAGCGCCGAGCCTCCCTGCTTGCTGTGAAAACTATGGGTGGGCATCGGTCGGTATCCGACCTAATATGGACCATCCACCACCGATACAAAGAAGATCAGTTTCTTAATTTTCTCATCCACAACCAATCCGAACCTTAATTGGATCGGTTTCCATCCAAACCGATTAAGCTCGGTTTGGATTGGATTGGATGGTTGGTTTGACGTGCTACTTTTCACCTTCAGCATCATTCATAATTTTGTTAAAATTTAAAAGATCAACTTCAATCAAACTTAAAAAACAATCTGCTATTTGTAATGAAGATTCATAAAACCACAAGTTGTTAATAAATTTTGCACTAATTGTTTGAGATTATGACGTTTAAATGGGTGAGATAAACTACTTTTTCACTTGCATACTTCAGTAATCTTAGTTTATTATCATAAAAGAAATATTAAATAACCATAGCTAATTGAATTTCAGGTATAATAAAAAAAGATTTAGATTGCAATTTCTACTTGACTTGATTAAAGTAACTACTAAATGTTACATCAACTTCATGATTCTATTAAGTTGGGCCACACTGTAAATCAAGCATTTCTCAACAACATAACGCACAGAATTATGGAGAATCAAAACATAGGTAGAACAATTGCTCGGTTTGTATTAAAGAAATTAAAGAAGACTGTTTGTATCTCCAAGAAAATGAGAAATTACTACTTTTATATTCAAGAAATTAAAGGAGAACTATATTTTTTATGGACTTATACATAGAGGTACGGTCGGTTCGGTTTCATCGGTTATTTGAAAGCCCCATCCAATAACCGAACCGGTCAAGTTGGTTATTGAAGATCAAGAACCGAGCCAATCCAAACTTCCAATTAGTTCGGTTAAAAACCGGTCGATTCGGGTTGGATTGGTTTGGATTGGTCAGTTCGGATAATTGTTGTCCACCCCTAGTGAAAATTAGGAGTGGCTAGAGGTCACTGCCGAGTGCCGAGCCCACCCAGCTTGCTGTAAAAGCTAGAGGGTGGCTCGAGGTCACGGCCGAGCGCCGAGGCCCCCTACTTGCTGTGAAAGCTAGGGGGTGGCTCGAGGTCATTGCCGAGCATCGAGCCCCCAAGATTGTCGTAAAAGCTAATGGGTGGCCCGAGGTCACTGCCGAGCATCGAGCCCCTCAGCTTGCTGTAAAAATTACAGGGTGGTTCGAGGTCACTGCCGAGCGTCGAGCCCCCCAACTTGCTATAAAAGCTAGGGAGTGGCTCGAGGTCACTGCCGAGCGTCGAGCCCCCTAGCTTGCTGTAAAAGATAGGGGGTGGCTCGAGGTCACGGCCGAGCGTCGAGCCCCTAGCTTTTTGTAAAAGCTTGGGGGTAGCTCGAGGTCACTGCCGAGCGTTGAGCCCCCCAGGTTGCTGTAAAAACTTGGGGGTGGCTCGAGGTCACTGCCGAGCGTAGAGCCCCCAAGCTTGCTGTAAAAGCTAGGGGGTGGCCCGAGGTCACTGCCGAGCATCGAGCCCCCTAGCTTGCTGTAAAAGCTAGAGGGTGGCTCGAGGTCACCGCCGAGCGTCGAGCCCCCCAGCTTGCTATAAAAGCTAGAGGATGGCTCGAGGTCATTGCCGAGCGTCGAGCCCCCAAGCTTACTGTAAAAGCTAGGGATGGCTCGAGTTCACTGTCGAGCGTTGAGCCCCCCAGCTTGGTGTAAAGGCTAGGGAGTGGCTCGAGATCACTGTCGAGCATCGAGCCCCCAAACTTGCTGTAAAAGGTAGAAGGTGGCTCGAGGTCACTACCGAGCATCGAGCCCCCCATATTGCTGTATAAGCTAGGGAATTGTATGTGATGCTGACGTCATAGGGGTGGAATTCGAGGCATTGAAATCCTACCAGCCGTTAGATCTTGATGATCAAGATTGAATCGATTAGGATTCCAATGCAGAATTTGAGGCATTGAAATCTAATCAGCCATTAGATCTTGATGATCAAGATTGAACGGTCAGAATTTCAATGCGGAATTCAAGGCGTCGTTATCACTCTATAAATCCTCCACTCCCTTCCCATTTCTTCACTTTTCTTTCTCTCTCTAAAAACAGGAGCTTCTCTCTCTAACCCACCGGCAACGACTTTTTCGTTGATCTCTCCGTTCACAGTACTCAGGTTAGTATTTTCTTTTGTAATGTTACGCTCTCAGTCCGGCTCCGAAGCGAGCTCTTCTGGTCGGGATGAGGGGGATCGTGAGTCGGACTCCACGTCCTGGGACCTGGACGACCAGGTTTTGGAAGTGGATCGTCAGTTGAACTCCACGTCCTGGGATATGGATGATCAAGTTTTGGACGTGGCCCCCCTCCAAAGCTGGAAGCCGGAGGTGGTAGAGTCAGCTTCCACTGGGGAAGTTGAGGTATTAGGCGAGGAGGTTGAAAAAAGGGAGGTGGAGGAGGGAGGTCATGAGAGAGGAGCCGAGGGAGAGGAAGATAAGGAAGGTAGTGAGGAAGGAGAGGATCTCTTCCCTCTCCCGCCTTTGGTGACACCGTCTCCGCCGAAGGCTCCTCACATCTGGAAGAGGAAGAGGAAGTGGCGCATGCCGGATAGTCCGATAACACCAGATGAGTTCAAGCCAGTGCACGGGCTCGACATCCCCTACTACAAGAACCCCCGGTTGATCAGGATGTATCTTGACGATGTCAAAAACTTAGTCCAATTTGGCGTGGAGGTGTCTTCGCTCCCAGATATTGATGGACAACGTCCAGTGTGTGCTGAAGGCCAACTATCTGCCCGTAATAAGGAACAACTACTTCATTCCTTGGGAGTACGAGCTGATGATTCTGAGCCCTGGTCTTCGTCCCACCACCGAGTTGGCCCCCGGCTTCTGTATATTTCCTGAGGATGCATTCGTCTCGGGACTGAGGCTGTCGTTGCACCCATTCATCAAGAGGGTGCTGAGGTGGGGGGAAGCTATGCCCGATGCAGTACGACCTCAACTCGTGGAAGCAGCTGGTCTGCTTCATTCTGAAGTGCAAGGAGAAGAAGGTGCCACTAAAGTTGAAATTTTTTCGGGCTATCTTATGGGTGAGCTCGCTCAGAGATCAGGAGGGCATCTTCTATATATCACCTCGCCTCTACAAGAAAGTGGTGCACGGACATCTGGATTCCATAAAGGGGTGGAAGGAAAAGTATTTTGTGGTCGGAAGTGAGGTACCTTGGGAAATTCCTATGGCCTGAAATTTCTACAAGCCGAACCACAAATCCCCAAGGCAGAGGGACTTGACTGAGGCATAGTGGGTTGACGTTGACAGAATTTTTGAGGGGCATAACATTGGTTGGCCAAACGTGACAGAGTTACACTTAGCCCGAGCCGGACTCAGCCCAGCCGACCCTTGTATGTTATTGTTTCATTTTTGTTTAATTTTCTACTTTCGTATAACATTCTCCCTTTCTCTCTGCAGCGATGGACCAGTCAAAGCTCGAAGCGAGGAAGGCCATGCTGGCACTGGCCCAGAAGAAGAGGACCGAGAGGGTAGCATCAAAGGTGGGGTCCGTCCAGGGGCTCCGAGGCCCCCTCGGAGCGGGCCTCGAAGAAGTCAAAGAGAACCCACTCGTCTAGAGTGGCACCCAAGTCGGGGCCGAGCTCTAGTAGTCGCAAGGTGACTGAGGTCTTGAAGGCGGGGACCCCCGCCATTCGGCCCGACGCCCAACAGATGGCAGGCAAGAGGGGGCTAAGGCCGTTCATCCCAGACTGGGCGGTTAAGGAGGGTGACTCACTGGCCGAGGGCCCGATCTCAATCGAGGTGGCAAATAAACTTGCCAGGCCCGTGACTGGACCATTCTGGCGATGGAGACAGTAAAGACGGCCTACATGAAGTGGGCTCAAGCCCAAGTGGTGGTAAGTGTTGGTTTGTTGTTTGTTCATCTTTTTTCTACTCGACATTCTTTCCTGACTCGTCTCCCTTCAACCAGGCATTGATGACCAGGGCGCAACTCAAAAGGTGCTTTGAGAAGGAGGTCCACGCCGAGAAGCAGAATGTCGATCGGTACCTTCGAAAAGCAAAGGATTTGAAGGTTAAGCTGATGACATCTCACGGGTGGCACAGGCCTTCCAAGCCGACCTCGCCTCTCAACAGGACCATCATCTCCGTGAATTGGCAGAGGTTCAGGGGAAGGAGGCTGTGGAGTACGAGGAGCTGGCGATGGCGGCTTCGGAGGAGTTGATGACCGCCCAAGACAAGGCATACGATCGGGAAAAGGAGAACTTTCTACTCCTTTACCCCGAGGCAAAAATCGACCATCTCCACTACGGATGGGAGCCCTCCGTGCATCCGCTGACCCCCGGTGGTGAGGGAGACGAGGCCCGAGGGACCCGCACTTGGAGAAAGTGGCGGGGGGAGTAACGGCCAATGAAGAGGTGCAGATCCCCCCTCAGAAGTAGTTTAAATTATTTTTCTTCTTGTATTTGCCGAACGCGGACTGGCCACTGCTTTTCGTAACTAATTTTTGGAATTAATATAATCATGTTTTTGGCCGACCCTCTGTGACTTGCATATTTTTGGAAAGCTTGAAGTGAATTGTTGTTTCACATCCTTCTTATCAAATGAACGAGACCCTAGGTGCCGACCTCGGTTCTGCCGAGGTCTAGCGACTTCGGAATAGGCTGGATTCTAAAGAGAGTGTCTTCATCCGCTATCGCAAGCAGGCCAGCAATCAAGAAGCAGCGGTAAGCTATTTCATGAACAAGTCCAAGGAGCTCAGTTTAGAGGCGGCTCGCCTAAAGAAGGCTATAGCCGACCGAGATTGGGAGAGTGCCGAGATGAACTGGTCAATGTCTGATGCCTCCACCAGGCGATCTACCTCTGAGTCCGTTCTTCGTGAGGTTGTGGTAAAAAAGGAGCTGGAGATTCAGAGGTTGAAAGTCATGCTCGGCACAGGCGGATCTCGGTTCGGCCATCTTGGGGGAGGAGGCCTCTCTATCTTGGGTTCCTCACTGACCCTTTATCTGGAGATGGCGAGGCCCACTGATGTGCATAGCTCTGTTGCCGGGAAGTCTACTCTGGCGATGCTGGTGGTGCTGAACGAGCATGCTGGAGGACAGACCCGCTCGGTGGGGCTCAATATGGTCCGTGTTAGCTAAAAAGGCCGCACAAAAAATACTTAGGTTGGGGTCAACAGAACCATTGTAATAATTTCTATTGTGCTGTGGCCATTCAAGGCGTTTATAAGTGAAATTTGATTTTTTCATCCTTCCGATTTGTAGGACAACCTAGGATGCTGCGCACAGCGCAAGCCGAGTATCAAGCCCCCCTGCCTTGTGAGAAAGTTAAGGTGTGGTCCGAGGTCATTGCCGAGCTCCTAACCTATATAGCTTGAGAAAGATAGGGCATTACTCGAGGTTATTGCCGAGCACCTAGGCCATAAAGCTTGAGAAAGCTAGGGTATGACTCGAGATTATTGCCGAGCGCCTAGCCCATAAAGCTTGAGAATGCTAGGGTATGGCTCGAGGTCAATGCCGAATGTCGAGCTTCCGTGCTTTGTAGAAAAGTTAGGGTGTGGCTCGAGATCATTGCCGAGCGCCTAACCCATAAAGCTTAAGAAAACTAGGATATGGCTCGAGGTCAATGCCGAATGTCGAACTCCCATGCATTATAGAAAAGTTAGGGTGTGGTTCGAGTTCATTGCAGAGCGCCTAGCCCATAAAGCTTGAGAAATCCAGAGTATGGCTCGAGGTCAATACCAAATATCGAGCTCTCGTGCTTTGTAGAAAAGTTAGGATGTGGTTCGAGGACATTGCCGAGCGCCTAGCCCATAAAGCTTGAGAAAGCTAGGGTATGGCTCGAGGTTAATGCCGAATGTCGACCTCCCGTGCTTTGTAGAAAAGTTAGGGTGTGGCTCGAGTTCATTGTCGAGCACCTAGCCCATAAAGCTTGAGAAAGCTAGAGTATGGCTCGAGGTCAATGCTGAATGTCGAGCTCCCATGCTTTGTAGAAAAGTTAGGGTGTGGCTCGAGATCATTGCCGAGCACCTATCCCATAAAGCTTGAGAAAGCTAGGGTATGGCTCGAGGGCAATGCAGAATGTCGAGCTTTCGTGCTTTGTAGAAAAGTTAGGGTGTGATTCGAGATCATTGCAGAGCGCCTAGCCTATAAAGCTTGAGAAAGCTAGGATATGGCTCGAGGTCAATGCGGCATGTCGAGCTTCTGTACTTTGTAGAAAAGTTAGGATGTGGCTCAAGGTCATTGCCGAGCACCTAGCCCATAAAGCTTGAGAAAGCTAGAGAATGGCTCAAGGTCAATGCCGGATGTCGAGCTCCCGTGCTTTATAGAAAAGTTAGGGTATGACTCGAGATCATTGTCGAGTGCCTAGTCCATAAGGCTTGAAAAAGCTAGGGTATGGCTTGAGGTCAATGCTGAATGTCGAGCTCCCGTGCTTTGTAGAAAAGTTAGGGTGTGGCTCGAGGTCATTGCCGAGCGCCCAGCCCATAAAGCTTGAGAAAGCTATGGTATGGCTCGGGTTCAATGCCGGATGTCGAGCTCCAGTGCTTTGTAGAAAAAGTTAGGGTATGGCTCGAGATCATTACCGAGCGCCTAGCCCATAAAGCTTGAGAAAGCTAGGGTATGGCTCGACGTCAATGCCGAATGTCGAGCTCCCGTGCTTTGTAGAAAAAGTTAGAGTATGGCTCGAGGTCATTGTCAAGCGCCTAGTCCATAAAGCTTGAGAAATCTAGGGTATAGCTCGAGGTCAATGCCGAATATCGAGCTCCCGTGCTTTGTAGAAAAGTTAGAGTGTGGCTCGAGATCATTGCTGAGCGCCTAGCCGATAAAGCTTGAGAAAGTTATTGTATGGGTCGAGGTCAATGCCAAATGTCGAGCTCCCATACTTTGTAGAAAAAGTTAGGGTGTGACTCGAGGTCATTGCTGAGCGCCTAAATTTGCCCAAAAATGAAAAAAAAGAAAAAAAAGAAAGAAAAAGGAAGAAACAAAGATTATACTTTTTATTTACATAAAAGGGAGGGGCACGTGGTGCTGGTTACATGAGGTCCGGTTACAAAAGGAGTTTAGTCATTCCCTTCGAGGAACTTTATGAGGTGTTCCGCATTCCAGGGCCTCTTTACTATTCTGCTCCCCAGGTCTTCGAGACGGTACGTACCGGGGCGTCCCAGGTCTTCGAGATAGTACGTGCCGGGGCGTATCGTTTTAGAGACCTTATACGGGCCCTCCCAATTAGGGGCTAACTTTCTTTTTTTGCTGGGGTCGGATACCGCTAGCTTCTTGAGCACGAGGTCACCTAGCTTGATGTCGGTGGGGCGGACCTTCTTGTTATAAAACCTCTCGATCCGTTGTTGGTATATGCTTCTTCGAATGGCGGATTTTTTCCTGACCTCATCGATCAGATCCAAGTTGGCTCCGAGGTCTGTTGAGTTGTTCTCTTCGTTGAAGGCCATGATCCTGGGCGAAAGGAGCCCGATCTCTAGGGAGATAATCGCTTCCATGCCGTAGGTTAAGTTGAACGGTGACTCACCCATGGGGATTCTCTTCATCGTCCGGTGTGCCCAGAGTACGCTTGGCAACTCGTCGACTCACAGCCCCTTGGATGAATTATCCAACTGCTTCTTGAGGCCATCAAGGATTTGACGGTTCGCATTTTCGACCTGGCCATTTGATTGAGGATGACATATTGATGAGAAGCGATGTTGGACACCGATATCTTCGCATAATTTCTGAAAGTTCTTGCCTGCGAATTGAGTCCCGTTATCTGTGATGAGCACCTGTGGGATCCTGAACCGACAGATGATGTGCTTCCAGAAAAATTGCTGAGTATGGTGTTCTGTGATTGTGGCCAGGGGCTCTGCCAGTCTCTACTGTTACCGAGTCATGCCCTTCGGGCTCAAGAACGTTGGGGCCACCTACCAGAGACCCTGGTTGGTAACAAAAGATGTTTTGGCGATGTCCGGAGGGAACATCAAGATCAGGTTATAGCCTGCAAAGGCATCCATGAAGGTCAGGAGCTCGTGACCCGATGTAGCGTCGATCAGAGCATCGATGCTAGGGAGGGGGAAAGGATCTTTGGGGCATGCCCTGTTGAGATCTGTGAAGTCTATGCAGATACTCCAACTTCTGCTGGCCTTCTTGACTATCACGACGTTAGCCAGCCACTCGGGTTAGCTGACTTCCTGAATAAATCGGGCGGACAATAGTTTGTCCACCTCCGCTTTTATTGCCTGTTGCCTCTCCGGGGCGAACTTGCGCAGCTTTTGATGGATCGGCTTGGAGCCCGGGGCGACGCTCAGCCTGTGTATGATTAGGTCTTCGGAGATCTCGAGCATGTTGGACGGGGTCCAAGCGAAGAGGTCGATATTGCGGTGGATGCAATCAATTAGACCTGGCTTCAGGTCGGGGGAAAGGGTGTGGCTTACACAGAACCACTTAGACTTGTCTTCTACCTCGATTGAGACCTCCTCCAATTCGTTCGCATGCTCCGATTCTTGCTGGCTTCTTTCAGACGGGAGCTTGACTGCGTCAAGGGGGAACATCCCACCTCCGATCGCGGTCATGTAGCACGAGCGTGTAGACTCCTGATTCCCTCGGACGATGCCGACCTCGAGGTCAGTGGGGAACTTCAACTTCAAGTGGTAGGTCAATGGGACGGCCTGAAACGAGAAGAGGCCGGGTTGTTCGAGGATGGCATTGTAGGCTACCTTGACGTTGACCACCATGAAGTCCATTGATTCAGTTCGCGTAATGGGGGTTGTGCTGGCTGTTACATCCAGCGTCACGATCCCTTCGATTTGCACCGGGATGCTCGAGAACCTGTGCAGGGTGTACCCGACTGGCTTTAGCTTATCTCGGGGGAGCTTGAGGTTCTCAAATGCTTTCAAGAAGAGGATGTTGACTGAGCTTCCGTTGTCCAAGAGAATTCGGCGTACTTTGAAATTCACTATGACGAGGGTATCGCAGTACGGGAGTCAGACTCCCTCCAGGTCTTCTTCGGAGAAGGAGACCGGTCGCTACTGAATCTGAGGGGAGGGATGGTCTCGAATGGAGTTAACCTCTCGGACGAAGGCCTTACGAAAAGTATTGGACTCCCCTCCCATGGGTCCACCATGGATGCAGTGTAGGATGGCCTGCCCTCTGGTTTCCTCAGGCTCGGGGTCCCGCTCAGGTCGCCGGTTGATCGTTCGAGCGAGAGGCAAAGGCCTCGGATTCCTTGTATCCCTCCGATCTCTTCGGTTATCTCGGGTGAGCTCCCTCAGGTATTCTCGTTGGATGAGGGTCTCAATGTCATCTTTGAGGGCCCGACAGTTGTCCGTGTCGTGCCCATTATCTCAATGGAAGCAACAGTAGAACCTCTGGTCCTGCTTCTTATGGTTGCTTGGTCGGGGAGGGAGTCGGATGATCCCTTTTTCCTCGATCTCCATCAGGATTGTCGACACATTCTATGTTAGCGGCATATATCTCTCAAATCGGGGGACATGAGGAATTTTCTTTTGAGGCCGGTGGCCTCTTTCGTGACTTTCTTGACGGGCTCGACGTCGCCTGCCTTCCGCTTTCCCCTAGCAGTGGCTTGTTTGGTGCCCTCAGGGTTTAAGGCCTCTTCCGCCCGAATGTACTTCTCGACCATGTTGAGTAGGTCGGGAAAGTCCACGGGTGGTTTTTTGGCCAATGAAGCTTTAAGCTGAGGGTGCCGAACGTTGTGTTGGAAAGCTATCGAAGCGACGCTCGCGTCGAGAGAGGAGACAGACCTCGCCTTGGCGGTGAACCTCTGAACGAATTTGCGGAGTGACTCCCCTTCCTTCTGTCTGAGGTCCAGAAAGGACGCGCTCGTCTTCTCGACCTTTCTACTAGGTCACGAAGTGGGCTAGGAAGTTCGCTTCCAACTGGTCAAACGAGAAGACTGAGCGGGGGTGAGCTTCGAGAACCATTCTCGAGCCGGACCTCGCAGGGTGGTAGGGAAAGCACAACATAGGACAGGATCTGAGGGGCTGTGAATCATCATGAGGGTTTTAAACCCCTCCATGTGATCAGTGGAATCACCATCGCCGTTGTATGTCTCGAATTGGGGAGGCCTGAAATTTCTGGGGATTTCAGCTTCCAAGATTTGAGTGGAAAATGGGGGTCGGGTCGGCCGATAGCCATGGCCGGGCATCGGTCCGCCCTCGCTGAGATAGGGCGAGTCGGTTCTCCATCTCTCGGAGGCATCGGAGGATGGCGTCTTCTTGTTCAAGAGAGCGGGTCGAGCCGTGGGATTTCGCCGCCCCGGACTTCTGGTTGAGGGATGGAGTCGTTGCGTGCCTCGGTCCTAGGATCGCGTCCCTAAAATTCTGAAACTCGGTCCTTGTAACTGGGGCTTGTCCCACCGAGTCACGCCATGGTTGAGGTCCTCGGGACGAGCGGTTGTGTCTCGGCTCCCGTTCTGGAGTCGGCTACCTGCCATGGTTCGGGACCGAGTTGAAGCGGGCCCTCCCCTAGTTCGACTGGCCTGCCGATTTTGGATGAAGCGTCGCAAGTTAGTGGCGACCGAGTGAGAAGCACCTGGTCTGGGTTCGGTTGCGCCATTGACTCGTTGTTGATTGGAGCCCTGGGCATCCGCATGGCTGTGATGGGGAGGAGGTTCATGACGACACCCAGAGCTGACGGCCCTCCTCGCTTTCGGAGCCATGAAGGAGCTCGGACTTGAGATGACTTCCCTGGCTGGGTTCGGACTGGCGTCAGTACCAAACAGGTTCCTACAGACGGCACCAACCTGATATTGTTTGTTTTTGGAGTGTGGGGTTAACAGGTGTGAGTTCTTGTAATTTGAGTAGCAGAGAAAGTGGTACTGGCGCTGATCCGATCCTAGGCCGTAGGACCGGCTCGAGAGTAGCAGGAGAGAGGTGGAGGCCGAATGCTCGGCTCGGATCTGGTAGCTCGACTCGGATGTAATAGCTCGGCTTGGATCAAGTAGCTCGGCTCGGATCTTTGAGGCTCGGATCGGTCTTTTGTACCTGCACACTGCCTAAGAACACTGAGAGAAGTCCCGGCGACAGGCCTTCCGACGATCTAGTCAGTCACTGAGAAAGCAACAGTAGCTAGGATTCAGGTTGGAAAAAGTTTATTACCTTTGGAAGTGAGGAGGGGGTCTGGTATTTATAGGTAGGGGTAAACGGGTCTGAGACCCTAACGGACCGGGTCGGACCCGTTTGCCTGTGGGCCTGAATGGGCTGAAACCCGTTTAACCCATTTGACCTGATGATCACAGGGGACCGAAATATGAGGAGATCTGATGCCCCAGATTGGGCCACGTTATCCACCCCATATCAATATGGTATCGACCCACAATGTATATAGTCTTATATATATATATATATATATATATATATATAGAGAGAGAGAGAGAGAGAGAGAGAGAGAGTCCCCTTCAATTATGAACTAGGCCTCCATGTATACTCGTGTGTACTCAGCCTTCCTGCCTTCGTATTGATGATCCGAACCGTTCATATTGATCAACTCATCTAAATTAGTCTAAATATGTTAAATCAAATTATTTGAAATTTATTTGCCCATCTATCATGTGACTATTAAGAACAACGATTTTCAGCCATAAAATTGTGTAACACTTCAATAGATGGGCAAATAAATTTCAAATGATTTGATTTTACTTATTTAGATTAATTTAGAAGTGTAGAACAATATGAATGGTTCGGATCGTCAATACAAAGGCGGAACGACGGAGTGTACACGGAGGCCTAGTGGACAACGGAAGGAGAATATATATATATATATATATATATATATATATATATATATATATATAAGAAAATGTTAAAATGAGATGGTGAGATGGGTGAGATGAAGATGTATTTTGTGAGATGATCAATTTGAATGATCCAAACCTCGATCACACCGTTCACATCATTCTACATATCATCTAGTTGGTGTGTAAAAATTTCAAGCGATTTGGAGACCTCTAGTCTATGCATCAAGGCGTTCAAATAAATGTATATATATGTATTTCACATCATCTTCATGATGTGTTGAACACTTTGATGCAAAGGCTAGAGCTCTCCAAATCACTTAAAATTTTGTACACACCATCTAGATGACATGTAGAATGATGTGAACGGTGTGATCGAGATTTCGATGATTCAAATCGCCCATCTCACAAAAAAAACATTGCATCTCACCTTCTCATAACAACATGACTCTATATATATATATATATATATATATATATATATATATATATATATATATATATATATATATATGTGTGTGTGTGTGTTCTGTGTGCACTAGGCCTTCATATGCACTCGTGTGCACTCATTCCCACCTTCGTATCGACAAACTGAGCCGTTCACATTGATCTACTTATCTAAATTAGTCTAAATATGTAAAATCAAATCATTTGAAATTCATTTGCCCATTCATCATGTGATTATAAAAAACAACGATTTTTAGCCATATAATTTTGTAACACTTCAATGGATGGGTAAATGAATTTCAAATGATTTAATTTTATATCTATATAATAAATTACAAAGAAAGCTATCAAGTGGCTCTCATTCAATCTCTCCTAAAATCAATGTTCTAAATTGATTCTCACAAAACATATTTTCCCGCTCTATTTCAAACTTTAAAATTAAAATTTTTCTCCAAAACTAAAAAACTCATTACTTTATTACTATCTCTCTCTTCTCTCTTCACTTTTTCATATTTCTCTCTTTCTCTCTCTCCTTTTCTCTCTCCCATTCTTTCGTTATTTATTTAGAAATTTAGATTTTAAGATTTCAGGTTTGTAAAATTTTTAGAATTTTTATATTTTTTTTATTGCACATGTTATATTGAAAATAACAAATATCTCTTCAACAGTTAAATTTCATCATTTTCGACACTTAAAGTTCTAAGAAGTTGGATTTTACACCCTCATTTATAATTATTTTTCAACATATACTAATAAAAACATGGACTTTTATTTATAACTAATTATTATTATACTATTCAAACTTGAACTACATAATTGTTATTTTACTGTTTGCAGGGCTTTTCATGTGTTGTATCGTTCCGAATGTAGGAACTGTGATGATTTCCAGGACTACGGATTGGTGTGCGTATCGATCATAAAAGCTTAATAGATTTAATACGTGATCTAACCCTTTATAGCGGAATCTAGGGTTCACGAATTATACCTGCGATGAGAAGAAGACGATAGTTTCTAGCAACCCCAAGATCTTCTGCACGTATTCCTTCCTCGGGTTGGACGTCGTGTGGGCGACGATCTCCCAACCTTTCTTCTCCTTGGCTGACCTCTCTTTCTCTCCTTACGTGAATCACGAATTTTGAGAAAAAATCTTATATCTCAGATAAATCAATGACGGCCAGAGAATAGAGGATATATATAAGGCTACGGCAGGGACCATGAGGAGAAATTAGGGTTAGGTCTCCTAACGAATCTGGGTATCCCGTGTTCAGCCCGAACACACAACCCAGGCCTATTAACAATAGCTCGGTCCACAACGAGCTACTGTTGCACTACCTTCCTAATCCCAAATTATATTTATGGGTTCCTTTTATTATATGCTCGTTCAGCTCCCCATGTTAAGATATCGAATGTCCGTCGATCAAATTAAGTTACTGACAACTATATTGATCAACATCTTTTATCCTTAAGTAGTACCACTCAACTTTATTTGTCATGTCGGATGTAATCCACCTGCAGGGTTTACATGACAAATCCTTATGAGCTCCTTAAGGGGACATTATCAACCCGACGTATCGGGACATGGATTCATTTTACAATCAACAGCCCATCATACATACAATGCTATTATCCAATTCATAGAGGTTGTTGATCCATAATGAATCTCACTCTTTTATGAGTCAAAGTAATGCACACTGCATATACATGTCTGTTATTATATCTGGATTAAGAGCATAAGCATCCATAATAACAGAGGTGTTTGTTCTCTTTTGTAATCAGTACAAAGAGAACAACCTCAAGTGGTCATGTTCAATACACACAAAGTGTACTAGTGTAAACATATAGTCAAGATAGACTAATACCAGATTACACTACAATCTTTCCAATGGATTGTCCAAGTCCGTCTAGGTTGTGAACTATTTATATATTCCATAGGGAACTGATAATATGATCTTCTGTGTGTCACCTCACACCATATTATCAACCTTATAGAATATCAGACACTTGCATTAATATTATAATAAACACAATATGCAAACATATGCCCATATGATTCTCATTCAAAAAAAATAAGGAAATAAAGTTAATACAAAAGTGATGCTTTCAGTATATAACCCTAACACCGAAGACGTGCCGTAGGCACGTGCCCACAGGCAAATCTAGTATTTAAACAAATTTAGATATGTGGATCAATGTGAACGGTTCAGATCATCGATACGAAGGTGGGAAGGTCGAGTGCACACAAGTGCACACAGAGGCCTAGTGCATAACGGTACATTACTCTCTCTCTCTCTCTCTCTCTCTCTCTCTCTCTCTCTCTATATATATATATATATATATATATATATATAATAATAATAATAATAATAATAATAATAATAATAATAATAATAATATGAGATGGTGAGATGGGTGAGATGAAAATATTTTTCTTAAGAGATGAGCGATTTGAGTCATCCAAATCTCGATCACACCGTTCACATCACTCTACATGCCATCTAGATGGTGTGTACAAAATTTCAAGCGATTTGGAGACCTCTAGCCTATGCATCAAAACGTTCAACACGTCATGAAGATAGTACGTACGAAATACATTTATATGCATTTTTTTTAACATCTTGATGCATAGGCTACATGTCTCTGAATTGTTTGAAATTTGGCACATCATCTTGATAACATGTACAGTGGTGCGAACGGTGTGATCGAGATTCAGATGACTCAAATTGCTTATCTCTCAAAAAATATTTTCATCTTACCCATCTCACCATCTCATAATAGCATGACACACACACTCTCTCTCTCTATATATATATATATCCAAACCAATCATTCATATATCCAAACCAATCATTCATGTATGATATGATATGGTATCGATCCAGTGTATAGTCCTTTATATTGGACAAAAACTCATAAATGAAATGTATATATATGTATCCAAACAAAATTATAATTTGACACGCAAGTCTCTGTACAGTAATTAATCTTGTTACTGCCTATGAAAATTAAATAATTTGTTGGCTAAATTTAAAAACGAAAAGAATTGCAGAAATAAATGAAGAAGCTTTTTGTTTAGCTATTCTTACTTTAAAGATGATTGGGCCCGGCTAGGTCGATTATGTGCTGATCATACCGTAAAGCTGCTAAACCCAGATTACAGAAAATCTTAGCCATGCATTGCTTCTTCTACTATTCTCTAACCCTAATGCTCTTGCAGTACTCAAGATAAAGCCTAATTGATATACACATACAATTCTTGGGAAATGTGAGAAAAAAAGAGTATATACAGCCTGCTAGTGCCTAGCTGCATTCTTACTCTTTTGTAAAAGGTGTTGGTGATAATCTTGTTATTCTGTTTTTATTGTTAATATATTTAGATTGCTCATTTGTTTTGTTTGTTAAAACAGCTTTGATTCTTCTCTATCTCTTTAGCTCAGATGTTTAGCTATATATAGCTATCATTTCACTCAATAAAGATCAATCAAGTCTATTCATCTTTCCACAAAAAAATTGGTGTTCTGTTCTCTCTTTACTGGGCTCTTTTTACTACATTTGGTATCAGAGCTGCAGGTTGAGGAATAGTGAAGCTATAGAGACGTCGAAGATCACCTTTCAATATCCAATGCTCACGAAGAGCAACTATGGAGCATGGGCGATCAAGATGAAGGTGTATATGCAAGCCCAAGGAGTATGGGGCGCCATTGCACCTACCGACCCGAAGGTGACCGTTGAAGAAAAGAAAGATAAGATGGTCCATTCTATCATCTATCAAGGGATCCCGGAGGAGACGCTGCTTCTATTGGTCGAAAAGGAGACGGCTAAAGAGGTGTGGGAAATGTTACAAACCATGCACAGGGGCGCCGAGTGCGTCCGGGAGGCGAAGGTCCAGACTCTAAAGAATGAGCTTGAAAATCTCCGCATGAAGGAGGCAGAGACGATTGACGACTTTGCCATGAAGTTGACAACTGTCGTCAGCAAGATCCGTGCATTGGGCGACAAGGTCGACGGGACCTATGTCGTGAAGAAATTTCTCCGGGTAGTGCCATCAAAGTTTCTGCAGATCGTATCAACGATCGAGCAGTTTTGTGACCTCAAAACGATGACTGTAGAGGAGCTCATCGGTCGTCTAAAGACACACGAGGAACGGTTGCGCGGTACTGGTGACAACGGTGAAGAGCAAGTCATGCTGTCCAGAGCTGAGTGGAAGGCGCGGGATACAAAAGCACCAGGTGAAGGATCTGCTGGTGAATGGTGACATGGTAACGGCACTAGAGGTCGTGGTCATGGTCATGGGCGTGGCTGAAGTCATGGACGAAGCAATGGTGACCACGGGACCGCTCTCAACCACCATGGAAGGAGGTTCGATAAGACTAAGGTACAGTGCCACAATTGTCAAAGCTATGGGCACTTCGCCTCTGAATGTCGTTTTAACAAGAAGGAAAGGGCTCACCTAGCCGAGAAGATAGAAGACGATGAACCAACACTACTTATGGCCATGCTTCATGAAGAGAAGGTGAAGATCCATGAAGAGAAGGTGCAGCAAAGATTAAAAGGTGACGAGAAGGATGAGAACCACCTTTGGTACCTTGACACAGGAGCTACCAATCACATGACGGGATGTAGAGAGAATTTCACCGAGCTTGATACATCAGTAAAAGGTAAGGTGCGATTCGGAGATGGGTCTGTTGTTGACATTTGTGGCCGTGGTGATGTGTTGTTCAAATGCCAAAATGAAGAACACAAGGTCCTGACCGACATATACTACATTCCAAAGCTCCGCACCAACATTGCGAGCTTAGGGCAGCTTGATGAACATGGATGCAAGATGGTCTTGGAAGATGGGGTCTTATGTATGTTCGATCGACAAAGGCGGCTGATTGCGAAGGTGAAACAGTCGAGTAACCGGTTGTATATTCTCAATCTGAGTCTAACTCAACTGGTGTGCTTGCTGACAAGATACAACGAGGACGCATGGTTGTGGCATGCACGGTACGGACACCTGAACTTCCAATCATTGCGAAAGATGGCGCAAATTGAGATGGTGAAGGGAATGCCGTCTATTGAGCACATTGACCAGCTATGGGACGGATGTATGGTAAGCAAACAACGACATACACCGTACCCTCAGGAGTCACCGTACCGGGCAGAAAAGCCACTCCAACTCGTACATGGTGATTTGTGTGGGCCAATCACTCTAGTAACTCCAGGAGATAAAATATATTTTTTTCTACTTGTTGATGATTTCACTCGGTACATGTGGGTTGAGTTTCTCAGGAATAAAGATGAGGCGTTGAGTGCTTTTAAGAAAATAAAAGCAAATGCCGAAATGGAGGTGGAACGCAAGTTGAAGGGGCTCCGAACCGACAAAGGTGGCGAGTTCACATCCAAGGAGTTTATCCGCTATTGTGAGGACCTGGGAATTAAAAGGTTTCTCACCGCACCATATACTCCACAACAAAATGGCGTGGTTGAACGAAGAAATCAAACCGTCGTTGGTATGGCACGGAGTCTTCTCAAAAGCAAGAAGGTGCCCGGAATCTTTTGGGGAGAAGCAGTGGCGACAGCAGTACATCTTCTGAATCGAGTGGCAACGCGAAGCTTGGTAGGAAAGACTCCATATGAGGCTTGGTATCTCAAGAAACCAAAGGTGCATCATTTTCGAACTTTTGGTTGTGTGGCGCATGTGAAAGCTGTGATGCCACATCTCAAGAAGTTGGCGGATATGAGCACTCAAATGGTGTTCCTTGGCTATGAAGCTGGATCCAAGGCCTATCGTGTTTATGACCCAGCTGCGAGGAAGTTGCATGTAAGCCGAGATGTGATATTCCAGGAAGAGAAGGAGTGGAATTGGGACTCGGCACCAGGGACTTTCCTATTTCAAAGAACACATTCACCATGCTACTTGAGGAGGATGGCAGCACAGGAGATAAGGAAGACGGCGACAACGACGAGCAGCATGTAGCTGCTGTGGCTGCTGCTGTTCCACGCGATGGCGCGGCTTCAGGGGAGGCCGCTCCTGCCACCTCTCCTTCAACAGTAGGGGGGACTTGCTACTTCTCCTTCGACAGCAGCAAGTGCGACAGATGACGCAGCTGCTCCTACCCCGCCTTCTACAGCACGAAGCGCTGTGACCACTTCAATACCGCCAAGTGCAGCGGGTGATGCCGCTCAATCGTCTAACCTTGACATGCATGGACAACCACGTCAACCACGCTATCGATCTCTTCAAGAGGTGTACGACTACACAACACCGATGGAAGAAGTCGGGCTGTGTATGCTAGCTGCAGAGGAGCCTGCGAGCTTTGCCGAAGCCCAGAAACAAGCATGTTGGAGACGTGCAATGGAGGAAGAATTGACCGCTATTCAAGGCAATGAGACATGGGAGATCACAAATCTACCGAGTGGGCATAGGCCTATCGCCTGAAGTGGGTTTATAAACTGAAGAAGAATCCACAAGGAGTCGTGGTCAAGCACAAAGCACGTCTTGTTGCGAAAGGGTACATGCAAAAGCAGGGAGTGGACTTCGAAGAAGTATTTGCACCGGTAACGAGACTTGAGACAGTGAGGCTACTCATTGCCTTAGCTGCTCAAGAAGGTTGGGAGGTACATCATATGGACGTCAAATCGGCGTTCCTCAACGGTAAAATCTGTGAAGAGGTATACGTATCTCAACCTCCTGGCTATGTTGAACAGGGCAATGAACACAAAGTGCTAAAACTGAAGAAAGCGCTCTATGGTCTTCGTCAAGCTCCACGTGCATGGAATTCCAAACTCGACAAAAGCTTGACGTCACTTGGCTTCGAGAGGTGCCCCTTGGAACATGCTGTATATAAGAGAAACGTGGAGGACTCAAGCTTGTTGGTCGACGTGTATGTTGATGACCTAATTATCACAGGATCAAGCAACGTGGAGATTGCAAGATTCAAGGCACAGATAAAACAGGTGTTCAACATGAGTGATCTTGGGCTGCTGTCTTACTACTTGGGGATTGAGGTATCTCAAACACCCCAAGGAATCGCATTGTGCCAATCCACGTACGCTGCCAAGATACTTGAGAAGAGTGGGATGTCGGATTGCAATCCAAGTCAAAATCCAATGGAGCCGAGACTGAAACTCAGCAAGGTGAGCCAAAATCCTCCCGTCGACACAACATACTACAGAAGCATCATTGGTTGTCTGAGATATTTGGTGAATACACGACCAGACATAGCTTATGCGGTCGGGATAGCAAGCAGATTCATGGAAGAACCAACTACGCAGCACATGGCGGCAGTGAAGCAAATCCTCAGGTACATTCGGGGTACAATTAATTTCGGGTGTTTTTATGTGAGAAAAGATCGGGAAGAACCATGCTTGGTCGGCTATAGTGACAGCGACTTAGCTGGTGACATAGATGATCGCAAAAGCACATCCGGAGTCGCTTACTTCCTTGGAGACAACATCATTAGCTGGGTGTCGCAGAAGCAGAACATCGTGGCGTTATCATCCTGCGAGGCAGAGTACATCGCTGCGTCAACTGCTGCTTGTCAAGGGATATGGCTCAGTCGGTTGCTAGAAGATCTGAAGAAGAAGACGAAGTGCAAAGTATTACTCAAGGTAGATAATAAGTCGGCGATCGCTCTCTGCAAAAATCCAGTCTATCATGACAGGAGTAAACACATTGACACGAGGTACCATTTCATTCGTGGATGTGTGGAAAGAGGGGAGATTGAAGTGGAATATGTAAACACAAATGATCAGCTCGCCGATATCTTGACAAAATCACTTGGACGACTAAAGTTCCTCGAGATGCGCGAGAAGATCCGGGTGCAGAAAGTGAAACATTGATACAACAAGATTAAGGGAGTAATTGTTGGTGATAATCTTGTTATTCTGTTTTTATTATTAGTTTGTTTAAATTGCTGAGTTGTTTTGTTTGTTAAAACAACTTTGATTCTACTCTATCTCTTTAGCTCAGATGTTTAGCTATATATAGCTATCATTTCACCCAATAAAGATCAATCAAGTCTATTCATCTTTCCACAAAAAAAACTGGTGTTCCGTTCTCTCTTTACTGGGCTCTTTTTACTACATAAGGCTAGCTAGTGAG
The DNA here is from genome assembly GCA_017893485.1 of Hemerocallis citrina. Lineage (NCBI taxonomy): Eukaryota > Viridiplantae > Streptophyta > Magnoliopsida > Asparagales > Asphodelaceae > Hemerocallis > Hemerocallis citrina. The sequence goes on along the minus strand of CM030364.1, from coordinate 132,163,562 downwards.
TTGCTAGAAAAAACTTACTAAGAAACTTTTATCCATTAAGGCACCACTTAAAGAAACTAATTTCACTAGATGTATTAGTATTAGCATGCTCTCTGCATATGTTACGCTAATATTAATCTTTTTAAAAAAAATAGCAAAAATGATAATAATAATCATCATTTGAAATTTTGGAACACAAAGCCAACTAGCTACTGAACTTGTATTCTCTTGCGTAATAAATTATTAGACTTTTTGAAGGATATAGATTATAATAATTTTTATTTTCTAAAGAAAATGTGGAATATAGTTACGCAATTCTATAATGTACTCATATTTTTGCAAACACTATATTGTACTTATATGGAACTGACTATCATTGAGTATTAACTAAAATTCAGCCTTTTTTTAAAGAGAATGTGGAGTATAACTATCATCTTTTATTAATGAGTACAACATTTATTATTTTAAACAATATTATTAGCTGTGTGTGTAGCATGAGATGATTCCTAGCGTACTCGATGTATATGTCCATCAATTCATCAAAGAAAGAAAAACAAGTATATGTAACATACTTAAACTAAAATATTTAATTTAGTGAATAATAGTAAAAAGTGATCACACACATTGTAACAAATAGTCTCAGTTATTATTTTTGGAGTTAGAATAGAACAGTAAATAGTGAAAAGTGTGCATTGGAGGTGCAGTAAGCCATACATAGAGACTGGTTGATAACGTACACAAGTGATAAAAAGCTACTTCTAAAATATAATAACGAAGAGTGGAAGAAACAAGTAATTAATGAAGTTATGATAAGGACGTACGGGTGAAGGAAGTGCTCGAAGAGCCATGCTCTGAGAATATTAACCGAACGCTCAGGCAAACCCCGCTGAGGCCTCCAAGCCTCTTGTTCCAACATCCCCATCTGATGGAACGCCCGTTGTTGCCTCAAGCTCTGGTCTAGCAACCGCAACCTAGGCGTCTCCCCCTTTGTTATACCCGATCCGCTTCCACCCGCTTCTTTCTCTCCTAACAACTCGCATGTGTGCTTCAGCTGGGCCCCAGTGGCATCCTTGAGGCACCGGAAATGGCGGGACATTGCCTTCTGTGCTAATGCTGTGTAGGGTGTGGCTGCACCGAAACCCATCACAGAGTCGAATGAGTTCACTACCATCTGCATTTGGTCGCAGTAGTGATTGTATCTTCTGTCCACCTGCATTTCATATTTACATGTTACTATTCTATTTTTCATCGAATTTTTCTTTGTTAATTTTTAAATGTAGAGTATATATATATATATATATATATATATATGTAGAGTATATATATATATATATATATATATATATATATATATGTAGAGTATTATATATATATATATATATATATATATATATATATATATATATGTATATATATATATATATATGTAGAGTATTTTATATATATATATATATATATATATATATATATATATAATACTCTACATATATATATATATATATATATATATATATATATATATATATATATATATATATATATATGTAGAGTATATATATATATATATATGTAGAGTATTTTATATATATATATATATATATATATATATATATATAATACTCTACATATATATATATATATATATATATATATATATATATATATATATATATATATATATATATATGTAGAGTATATATATATATATATATATATATACTCCAACCATCAAAAAATATATATGTAGAGTATATATCGGATAGAGCCAAAAGGCTCCAACCATCAAAAAATATATTAATCAATTAAGCAGTAAAAATACAAACAAACATCAATGGTTTTACAAGAGGTAAAACAGAAATAAACTATGATGGGTTATTAAAGTAAGTATTTCATAGAAGAGAAAGAGACAGCAAATATATATATATGGTGGGTTATTAAAGTAAGTATTTCATAGAAGAGAAAGAGACAGCAAATATATATATATATATATATATATATATATATATATATATATATATATATATACTAGATTTGCTCGTGGGTACGTGCTTACGATACGTTTTCGGAACGATACAACACACAAAAAGTCATGTAAACAGTAAAACAACAATCATGTAGCTCAAGTTTGAATAGTATGACAATAATTAGTTATAAATAAAAGTTCATGTTTCTCTTAGCTAGTATATGTTGAAACATAATTATAAATGGAGGTGTAAAATCCAACTTCTTAGAACTTTAAGAGTGAAAAAAGATAAAATTTAACTGTTGAAGATATCTTTGCTCTTTTCAATATAACATGTACAATAAAAAAAAACATAAAAATTTTGAAAATTTTACAAACCTGAAATCTTAAAATCTAAATTTCTAAATAAATAAAGAAAGAATGGAAGAGAGAGAGAGAGAAATATGAAAAAATAAAGAAAGAAGAGAGAGATAGTAATAAAATAAAGAGTTTTTTAGTTTTAGGAGGAAATTTTGGTTTTGGGGTTTGAAATTTTGTGGTGGGGAGGGAGAACGTGTTTTGTGAGGTTTGATCTAGGCCTTTAATTTTGGGGATTGAAGATGAGCCACTTGATAGCTTTCTTTGTGTTTTATTAGATATACTAGATTTGCCTGTGGGCACGAGCCTACGGCACGTTTCCATTAGTATATGTTGAAAAATAATTATAAATGAGATTGTAAAATCTAAATTCTTAGAACTTTAAATGTGGAAAATGAGGAAATTTAATTGTTGAAGAGATATTTGCTATTTTCAATATAACATGTGCAATAAAAAAAAAATTCCGAAAATTTACAAACTGAAATCTTAAAATCTAAATTTTTAAGTAAATAAATAAAGAATGGGAGAGAGAGATAGGGAAAGAGAAAAAGAGATAAATTTGAAAAAGTGAAGAGAGAAGAAAGAGATAGTAATAAAGTAATGAGTTTTTTTAGTTTTGGAGAAAAATATTTGGTTTGGGGGTTTGAAATTTTGAAAAAAAAAAAGTGTTTCGTGAAGTTAGATCTAGGTCTTTAATTTTTGGAGATTGAACGTGAGCCACTTGATAGTTTTCTTTGTGTTTTATTATATAGATATATATATATTTGCTGGCTCTTTCTCTTCAATGAAATACTTACCAGGGTTATTACTTTGCTGTCTCTTCATTGAAGAGAAAGAGACAGCAACTAACGACCAGGGTAATGAGACCTGTATATATTGTACCTGTGAGTAGTACGATAATTAATTAATGATTTGTATTTTGTGGGTGCTACAATAATGCATCATTGAAATTTGAAAGTAAGTACGCGAGAAGAACTGAAGAGAAGAAAAGCATGAGACTACCAGTCTTCTATTACTTCTACCACTACTGAGTGGGGGGTGAACGAGGAAACCAGTGGTTGGGTTGGCTAGGTTTCTAAGGAGGAAATGACCTTACCTAACTGTTCGCCAAAACAGTTGCTTCTCTTTAAAGATGTTTTACGACAGATAAAAGAAAGCAAATAAATTAGCTAGCTAGGTGCAAATGAGAACCATATGCTCTCACAGTCTTAGTTATAAAAATTATATATATGATTGTGTACATGAATAACAATGATCCTTTCCTTTTTACATATAAATATACACAACTTTCCTGTGTTGGATTGCTGCAATAAAAAAACAACAAGGCAACCACTACCCTATAAGTTCCCATATAGATAGAGGTCAACTTAATGCTTGGAAATAAAAAATAAAGCAATTAGGGAAATGCAACTGATCATTAAATTTATCAGAAGTGATATTGACAAAGCTAGCTACACCACAACCGAAACTTGGTATGAGTAATAGGCAATAAAGAAAGAGGTGTGACTAGCTAACTATAGAGGAGTACTAGGTCGCCTCTCATGGCGATTCTCCCAAATCAGATACCGTCTAGTCCTTGGAAATAGCAAGGTGGTATATAGTAGATAAACACAAAGTAGTTAATAAACTCTATATTTAAAATAAATAAATAAACTAAAACCAAGATTTTGTAGGTTCAATACATACAGTGCTGTGTGGGTTTCACTTTTTTACTTTTTATTTATCAAACAAATTAAAGGATAGAAAGAAGGTGGGGCTAGATGAGAGACAAAGAGCACTAAGCATGCAGAAGGTAGTGAGATAAAAAAGCTTGCTATGTATATACCACAACATAGATTGTGAGATGAAAAAAAGAAAAAAAAAAAAATAAATAAAAAACACTGAGTACATCTGAGTAATTAAGAGTGGTAAGTAGTAAGTAGTAATTAGTAATTAGTAAGTAGAGTAACTACTTACCTCATCAAGCATGGAGAGCAACTTAGACTTCTTTCTCTGATGATCAAATCTATCGGCCGGCGACAAGGCCGGAACTTCCTGCTTTAACGATGAAGACGAACCTGCAGCACCCGCAGTGCCGCTGGTAGATGGCGCAGCTGTCGTCGAATTCTTAGGGTTTGAGTTTGAAGAAGAAGAAGCATGGTGCCTCCCTATTCTAGTGCATCTGAATTGACCCCTCCCTACACTACAAAACTCCTCCAATAGATCTTGAGCTGCCCTTGAGTACCTTGAATTTCTCAGCACATTCACCACCCCAACCGGACCGTAACCCATGTGAACTTGTTGACCTTGACTTGAAAAACTTTGACTACTTGGTTGACCTTGCGAGTGCAACGAAATTGTAGGATTCTGTTGCTGCTGCTGCTGCTGCTGCTGCTGTGGATTTTGAGCATGATTATTATTATGATTGAAGTACAGAACCCCATCTCTCATCCTCAGTTGATCTTGATGATCTGCTGCACTCTTCCTCATCTCAAACTGCTGTAAAGATGATGATAGTGATAAGGATAGACCTTGCCCTTCTACCACTCCTCCTCCACTGTAGGACCCACCTGCTGCTGCCTCTTCGAAGGGACCCACTGCTACTTGAAATGATTGATGATGATGATGATGCAACGAAGTAGGAGAAGGTGATCTCGGCTGCTGCGGCTGTGCTGGATTCATCAAGAATAGTTGCATCGCTGCGGCTGAATCCGGATTCAACTGATGGTGATGCTTGGTGTCCCCAATTGAACCCAAATTACTAGTAGTACTACTAGTGTTGTTGTGGTACCAATCTCCTCCACTGAAGCCTACCATCGATGGCGGCGGCCTCACTGGTCTAGTCGGAAAGCGGTAACCACTCTGCTGCATCTGACTTGCTAGTAGGTCAGTAGCGCTGGGGACAGCCCCGAAATTGAACATATCGGCCAACATGTTGCCAGTAGGTCCAGTGGCAGTCTCGTCAATTCCTGCGTGCTCGTCAGGGACGTCATCTCCTTCATCTATGGAGACCAGGGAGTGATTGTGGGAGGTTTGCTGATCAAAAGATGACGACCCACCTTGCACCCTGAGCTTGTCCCTCCGGCTTTGCTGAGCGATGTGCTGTTGAACATGATGCTCGTCTTGGTTCGTTGTCAAGGTCGCCCTTTCAAAGCCATCGGAGAAGCTGAAGATGCCTTGGTGGAAGCCTTGGGACATAGAATTGGTACTCGAATTCACCACCCCACCCACTTTGTCGACTATCACGGCTATACTAGTGCTACTGTTACTACTACTTCTACTACTGCTGTTAATTAGTCTTCAAGAATAATACCGGATGTATGTTTTTGATGTTATTGCTGAGTTGGAATATTGGCACAGTTGCTAGTCCCATGCTGCCGTCTTTCTGATCTCCACCTTCATCATGGCCTCCTCAAAATTAGGCTGTAACAATTAATATTTCTCTCTGTAAATTACAGTTATATGGATGTAAATGCAGAGGAAACAAGTTTCCGTTTGTACACATCGAAAACGGAAATAACTCTCTGTAAATTACAGTTATATGGATGCAAATGCAGAAGAAACAAGTTTCCGTTTGTACACATCGAAAACGGAAATAAAAGAAGAGAGACAATTATTGACAAGAGTTTCATCATGTTGTAGCTACTAGTTAAGATAGGGTAAAGTATCTTCGATCTCTTTTCTGGAGTATGCATACCTGATAATTAGACTAGATCATGCACGAAGAAGGCTGTTGGTTTTAGAGACGAAGAAAGACAACGCTGTCCTGCTGCTGTGGGATTGAAAGCTTGTGATCTTTGGCCGCCGCCTCCATCTCTCTCTCTCTCTCTCTTCACCACTCACACTTCTACAATCGCCTTCTGAAAGGGAAGAAGAAGAGAATAAAAAACAAGGGGGCAAAAAAAAAAAACAAATATTAGTGGAAACCGATCGGTATGAGAAGCACAGAGAGATATAGAAAGAGCTATATGAGAAAAGAAAAGGTCGCTATTCCTCTTCGATCTCCTCCTTGATACCCTTTATTTATTTTTTATAATTTATATGATATGAAGAACATAAATGAGAGGTAAAATCTGGAAAAGGATAAGACCTTCTCTTTAAATTTTTTGGGAATATCTATAAGACCCCTTGTTTGACAATGAATTTCTATTAGAAATATTTTTCCAACTCAATTATAAATTTCTCAAATAACATACAATCGCCACCTGCACATCTATACCATGCTAAACCATATGATTTTTTTTTTCTTTTTAAAATAAAAAAAGAAAAGCAAATGTACGCGGCAACTCCGTACTTTTTTTCCATCCAAATTTTAAACTAGAATTTTATACTTTAATCAAACCTAAAAAATTGTGTAATAATGTATATATATTATTGGATGTATTTTTCAAAGATAGTTTTATTAATTTTCTGCAATATTGTACATGATTATACCATCTACACAATATATTATTTTAAGACAAATTTTGATCCAAATATTTTTTTTCCTCTTTTTTTTTCTTTTTAAAATAAAAAAAGGAGCACAAATGTAGGAGGAAACAAACATTGTCAAAAAAAAAACCGATACCCAGAACCGACCTGGACCTGGCATTGGACTGGAACCAACCTGACATATTGTGGGTAGAGTTCGGGTCATATTTTCCGGGTCGGGTCTGAGTCCACTCAAAATGGACCAGACCGGACCCAGACCCAGACCTAAAAAAAACAACCCTAACCTCTCAATTAAACCAAAAGAAAAAAACCTAATCTCCCAAAAAGAAATAGAAAAGAGACGACGAGGCAGCAGCCCCGACCTCCCTCTCCTGCCCAACGTCGACACCGCCAGCTGCTCAACACCGTCAAACCCGCTCCTCACTCCCCACACGCCACTACCTGGACCATACGAGTAACATTATTTTAACAGGTTCCGGACCCAGTTTTCGTAGGTCGCGTTTAGGCTCAATATTTGAACCCTAGAGGAGTGGGTCCGGGTCCATGTCCGGTAGTGTAGGATTCAACCCGGTCGGCTCGATATAAGTGCTAGTGGTAAACCCCTTCCTCCCTGAATTTTGCTATATTATATTCATGTTATTAGATAATTTTTTCAACAAAAGAAAAAATTAATTTCTCGTTTTTGAACATTTTGTGCATTATTACAAAGGATTATGTTAGTTATATATTGTTTGAAAAGTTATTTATCATCTTTTCGGTTATATACTGTTTAAAGGGGTTGACAGTAGAGTTGAAAAAGTCGAGACTTATGACAAAAATTCAACTGTATGCACCAGAACAAGATTTTTTTTTTTTTTGAAGGAAATGGTGGAATATGGCCATCCTGTTTCATTAATCAGAAATTAACAAAATAAACCCAAAGTACTGGGCCAAAGTACAAACTACAAAAACGAAATAAAATATGAAGCAACATTACCAGTACAAACAACAAGTGGTCGCTTCAACAAAACACTGGATGGTGGGCCGTCAAAACCGATAGATTATTGTAATTGACCCTATCTTGGGCCCAATCACAACATATGGACCCAAAAGAAATGTCTGCACATCATATTTTTGCTTCGTGCGCCACCCATGTGGTATGCGCACACTCCCCTGAAGTGAATCAGGAGGGGTTTTGTAGTCCAATCGTTTCGAAATTCAAAACGGCCACAAAAAAATTGGACTCCTCTCCCACGAAGGCATCGTGAGAATCATCTAAGCTGTTGGCGGTTGGGGGACCGCTGTCGAGCCCACCCCTCGCAGCCCTGCATCATCGGCTGTCGCTTGCTTACCCATATTGCCTGCTCCTCAAGAAGAGAAACCGGAAATTGCCTTCATAGACCCAATCTTCCCTTCTCCTTCATCTCCCTCTCTCACTCACAGTTCCACCACCAAAGAGAGAGCAGTGAAGAGCATACCTTCTCCTCTCTCGCACACTCACAACCATTACTCAAACAACCCAAATCTCAAACAATTCCAATACAACATTTTCTCTCTCCTGTCTCTACTCCATATCCAAATCCCCACTAAACTCAAACCCAAACTTACTCTTCCCCATCTCTAAATCCTACACATAATCAAACCCAAGGAGAGAGCAATTAGTGGCATACCAGCATCGTCGATGCAGAGGACTTAGCTGCCGCAGCTCGAAGTGATGGGGCTGACCTCCACCGAGAGAACCACCGCCACCATCACCAGCTCCTCTCACACCACCGATGTCGAATCGTGGCCGAACGACCATTATCGCATCTATGATCACCGCATCGCAGAGCAACTGACTTCTCGAAGTCATTGTCGTCCGTCAGATCGACGGCACACGGGGCCCGAGATCGCGAGGGGTTGGATTTCTCGAACAAATAGAGGAGCACTGGGTATTCTCTACCATGGCGAGTTGGGTTTGGTATAACGCCCCTGCCCCTAGCTCAGACAATTTATACAATTTATAAGACAAATTAGATACTATGTAGTACAACTACCCACCACAGGCTGCCTCTCAAAAGGTGGTCAACCGATTAGGTGACTCGTGATCATAGGCTATTATATTTTATATATTATTATATTCATTTCATTTACCGATATGGGATTAATCCCACACATTCTCTTACTTTTTTTTTCAATTCCCATGTACACAATTCATGTGCCACATCACCAGCCTCTATTTTGACCGAAGTCAACCCGCAAAGCATTTTTGCTGTTTCCATCACGTGTGGCCCCCATTAATACCATTTCAACATTTCAATTCATTTATTTTACCAAACCAGCCAACTTATACCACTTTTAATATTATTATTATTTTTCAACACACACACTCACACACACACATATATATATATTAACATGGGGTGTTACAGACATCCCCCTTTAGAAATCAGCATCCTCGCTGAGCACGGGCATGCACAATCTAGTGCAGGATCTCCTTTCTTGCCGTTGTGGAGCATCTGCTCTTCTATCCGCCTAATTATTCATGATCCCGGAATCCACCGCCCGATCAATCACAATCCCAAATTTAATTGAGCTGCCCTCCTATCCGCCTGACTATTATGATCCCGAAATTCCACCGCCCGATCAATAACAGTCCCGGATTTAATTTAGGGCACACCACAATTCCGGAGTATACCGTCCGACTATATAGACATGTCCCACACTCGGTGTCGAAAAGTCAGCTCTGATACTATTTTGTAATGCCCCTGCCCCTAGCTCAGACAATTTATACAATTTATAAGACAAATTAGATACTATGTAGTACAACTGCCCACCACAAGCTGCCTCTCAAAAGGTGGTTAACCGATTAGGTGACTCTTGATCACAGGCTATTATATTTTATATATTATTATATTCATTTCATTTACCCATACGAGATTAATCCCACACATTCTCTTAGGGCGCGATTGGGAACCCAAAAAACTAGGGAAATGAATGGAATACTGCGGACGAGCCCATCTTATCCTATTCCATAGCCTGTTTGTTTTGAAAAAGAAAACAAAGGAAACAACTAAATTTCATTTCCTAGAGAAAGATCTCAACCGATTTCTAATCCGACTCCACCCCCCTCGGAAAGCTGAGTAAAGGAATGGAGAATCAAGATGAGTTTAGAATTGGGCCAAACATTGAAGCCAAACACACTACTGCTGCAAATATAATTATTAACTGTAAGTACTAATAAAAAGATTCTCATTTGTAATGTCGAATCATGCAAGTTGGCATACTAGTGTCCATGCCCATGCTTCTTACATATCATTTAATTTCACAAGAGATGCATCCTGATTTATAAATTTCCCTCAATCATCGTGCAACCAATTAGACATCTTTTCATAAAAATTGACTGTTACATGACTGTTAAGTGAGTCTTATATGAACCCAATTTATGCTTCCAAGAAACATCGACCTTTGATCAATGCATTGGCCTCTACAGTTTGAAGGGACATAACTCGCAAATCGTCACATTTAAAGTGAGTCATTCAGCAGAACTTTTGAATGTTGGATGTCATTCAGCAAGGAATGATGGACACAAATCCAAACACACTGCAACGAAAGTTCGTCTCTCAGAAACAGATTAAGGGGCCATTATGTAAGACATTTTATATAATTCATTGTTTATTTTTTCCTGTATGATTTTAGAGTAATCTGTAACCAACAATGGTGATGATCCTGGTGTTTGAGATTACACGATATATGTACTCTTGTTAATTTCAAGGGTAATCCTTATAATTTTTAATTTTATCAATTTTTTTACTGTTCTGTCTGCGTTGGGAAGCAATTTATTGTTCTACTATGGATGAGTTTTGATTTGAGATGCTCACAACATTCACAAAATTATTTGTGTTTAATACTGGAGCTTCAAACACTATTTAGTAATTTGATGCAGTCCAACAAGAAACTTGTCTGATGCTCTGAGGAACACATAATTAGTGCACCTTTCTTGCTTGTGTTGGATTAGCTTCTTATTTTCTTTCTTAACCTTCATCTTCATGCGAAACCTTTGTTGGCTCCCAAAAAAATCAAGAATGCGAAGTTGTAGAGGCTGTAGGTGAGTTTAGAGTTTAAAAACATATAGGTTTCCTGAAAACATAGGTTGTTTACAATACCGTAATCCATAGTATTCCATTATTTGCCAAACAAGACTAGGAAATGGAAAAGAAAAAAAAACAATTCCATTCCACTAGTTGCCAAACACACACAACTTATAAAGTTAATTCATCCCTTTCCCTTTTTTTCCATTCCTCTCCATTCATTTTGATTCCATTCCTCAACTTAAATGTTTCCAAACAGACCCTTACTTTTTTTATTTTTTCAATTCCCGTGTACACAATTCATGTGCCACGTCACCAGCCTCTATTTTGACCGAAGTCAACAAGCAAAGCATTTTTGCTGTTTCCAGCACGTGTGGGCCCCCATTAATACCATTTCAACATTTCAATTCATTTATTTTACCAAATCAACCAACTTATACCACTTTTATTATTATTATTATTATTCTTCAAAACATGCGCGCACGCACACACACATATATATATATTTTAACACATGGTGTTACATTTGGGCTCAGATAGGCTAGGATTGGGGGGGGGGGGGGGGGGGGGGGGGGGGGACCTAATTAAGCAGCTGCCGCCGCTGCCCCCTCCAATGTATTTTTGCAATAGAAGGTCACCAGAACAAGATTACCCTTAAATTTTTGTTTACATGGTAAATATTGTGTAAATTGTGGTGCTCTAAAATCTAAATTAAAGAAGATAAGAGAGGGCCATATCTCCCACTCCTACCTTAGCTATTGCTCCTTTATTGAAACACTACTTGGGGTGGTGGCTAGCGGTCTATCTTCTCTTTTTCTTTCATGAAACACGCACTGGATTTCACTTTTTGATTTGAATCCCAAACCTAACATTATTTTGGGCTCTATCTTCTTTTTCTCGTATAAACCCTTCTCCATCTTGAAACTTTTCAATTATTTTCATATGTATTTGCAAACTAACATACTAAAGCGACGGTAACATGCAGTAAAGTGATCTAGGTTAGAGTTAGTACTAAATTTGTACTAAGAAATTGTAAATTCAAAATTCTGCATGATATCAATCAATCTGGCCGATTATTGGCTCTAACTTTGACATACATATATATATGGGAAAATCCTGTACATATATTGTAAACTGAATTAGGATGAGCTAGGGATCAGGAAGGGCAAACATGTCATTGTACGACGTCCCTATGAGGCCCAGCTTAAAAGAGGTGATAAAGTTGTGAACCACAAACAAACATCTTAAAAGGGCTTCTGTAATTGGGTGTTAATTAAGACGGATCGAGTTGATCCTCAGAGAGAGAGAGAGAATTGTTGTGATTGTTGTCGAACAGTGGTGGGTTGACGGTGGTCCCCTAGTGGACGACGTGACCATGGCCATGACATCTTGTCTGCTACCTACGGTGTAGCGCTATACCAATCCAATACAGTACTCTTGTTCATTCATAGGACCATGGGTGATTTAGACTTCACAACAACTTATCTTGAATGTCTTAACAACATTATGACTAATTTCATCACTTATTAGTAATTATTAAAGACTAGTAGTTTTTTTCGTGCTTTTGATAATAGTTGGAGTTAAACGTGTGATATACGTAAGTTATTATAAAAAAATGGAGTTGAACTGGCGATACACGTATTTTTTAAAAATTAAGAAGGAAAAACATTAATGTGTACATGCGATGCACGTGTTGCAAATAGATTTAGAGTTGTACGTGTGATATATCTGTTTGTTTGGTGACAAAAGTGATATTTCTTTTGTGACGAAAAAATATTTAAAATTATTTATTTGTGACAAACTCTTCCAATAAATAGTAAGTAAATATATTATATTATAGATAGATAGATGGATAGTAATTTACACGTGTGATGCATATTCAATATAAAAAAAATTAGAATAAAAAAACTAACATAGTGAGGACTCGAACTTGAGACCTCCTTCATATTAGTTATGCACATTTGATGCACCGTGTTGGTAGATTAACAAATGATACTGAGGCCTTCTCCTATTATAATATTACAGATTAGAGATTAGACAACTGTACAGCAATGAATTGGAGGGATTAATCATGCAAAATTTAAATATTAGAAAAAAAAGAAGTGTTGTTACGGAAATGTATAGTGCCCTAATAACGAGGTATCAGTAACAACTAGTAAGAGCATCCGGTTTTTCTTAAATATGATAAAATGGCAAAATGAGAAATAGCAAAAAACGAGTGTGCGCACAACGATTATTTGCTATAATTTGAAGAAGTTAAAAAAAAATAAAAATTACCCGACGGAATACCGAGAAGTATTTTTATAATTTTGAGTACAATTAAAATCAAATTAGTTATTAAAATATTATTACTGAATTAATTAATTATTAAATTAACACTAAATCATATTTAAATTAATAATGCAAGTGATTAGTGGCTTAGAGCATCCACAGTCGTTTGCTATAATTCCCACTTTCTCAAATTATAGCAAACGAATAGAAAAGCAGCGTTGCAGTCGTTTCTCATTCTCCCATATTTTGGCAAAGCTTCTATTTTCCATTTCTCAAATATGAGAAACGAACTGAGCTTTCTCAAATTATAAAGGACGGGGTATGATACCCCGTCTCTTCGATATAATTATTTTTTAATCGTATCAAACGGACGATCATATACCGTCCCAATAGTTCTTGATTTTTTTTTTTTTTTAAAAAGAGAACGGACGGGGAATGATACCCCGGACGGGGTATCAAACCCCGTCCCACAATCTGACCATATATATTTTTTTTTAAATCCCCTCAGACGGGGATAGATACCCCGTCCGGGGTATCATTCCCCGTCCAGGAGTTACTTTTAATTTTTTTTTTTTTGTTTTTTTATTATTTTTTTTATTCCTAATTTGCCCTTCATCAACCCAGCATGTTGCTTTTGGCCATTGGGTATTGGGTATTAAAGTCATTGGGTATTAAAGTCTTCTCACACTAAGTATTTATTCTCCTAGAACAATTGCTTTTGGCCTGATTTCATGGACGGGGTATGATACCCCGTCCGATGCTTTGGACCTTTTTTTTTTTTTTTTTTGGAGAGAGACGGGGAATGATTCCCCGTCCTACGCTTATTTAAAATATAAAAAAGAGGGACGGTAAATCATATCCCGTCTCTAACGAATATGAGAAAAATATAGCAAAGCATGACTGCACGACCTTCGTCCATTTGCTATTACTGTAGCTGCCATTTTATAAGAAATGAGAAAAACGACTGTGGATGCTCTTAGTGGATGATTAGTAGTCTTAGATAGTGACATTTTCTCACAAATGAGACATGTCCCATTTCTCAATTTTTTGAGATCAGACCGTCCGATACATTTCTTAAATTATTATTTTTTGGACGGAACAATATGTTTTGTTCGATACTTTTTTAAAAATAATTCTAAAAAATTCGGGACGAAATAACTTGTTTTGTCCAATACTATTAAAAAAAAAAAATAGGGCAGGAACAATATGTTCCGTCCTTTATATTTTGAGAATCCACAAAAAAATTTTCAAATATGAGAATATACTGTAGTAACTTTTTCACAAAATGGCAACAGCAAACCGATGTAGAGCTCTTTTTGCTAAAAAATAATAAAAATGGCAAAAAATAAAACCATGGTGGATGCTCTATCTAGGGCTGCAAACGAATCGAGCGATTCGCGAGCTCTTCGGCTCAAGCTCGGTCAAAGCTCGGCTCGAACCGAGCTCGAGCTCAAAACCGAGCTCGTTTCGGAAACGAGCCGAGCTCGAGCTTTATTATTATTTTTTTTAGGTTAAGCTCGCGAGCTATTCGTCTCGATTATGGTCAAAGCTCGGCTCGAACCGAGCTCGAGCGCAAAATTGAACTCGTTTCGTAAACTAGCCGAACTCGAGTCTGAAGGTATTCGGCTCAGCTCGATTACAGCCCGAGCTCTAATAAGTGTAGGAGAGTGGTGGAGTTAGGACCACCGGCACGTGCGAGACGAGACAGGGATGGCACGTGGGAAAGAGAGTAGCTCGATGGTTACACATAACTGGCAAGACGTATATAGGATTAGGAGGGTCGGTGGATTCAAGAACTATAGCCACAAAATTTCCAATTTGCAAATATTTATCATGTTTTCATTAATTAATTTGCACCAGGCATATGTATTAATAAATTTACCTAATTTGTATATATTTAACAAGAACGTTACGTTACTTTAAAATTAGTTCGAGTTATATATATTTGGTACTTGAAATCACAATCAAGGTTGTAACTGGGGTTGCATGATGGGGTTATCTCTGGTTATTGTTTGCTCTTAGAGCATCCACCGTCGTGAATATCAAAAAATGGATAAATGCATATATACATATAGCTTTTTTAGGTTTTGTTGCAGTGCGTACTATGCTATTTTATAGCAATTTAAGATTAAAAAAAACAATATAGACTTTGTAGTTGCGTCCGAGGGCGAAATGCGAAATGAATTATTTAAATAATTTTTTATTGTTAGACGGAAGTTGAAGTGTAACACCCCGAATTTCAAATAAGATCGAATTCGAAGTTCCACAGGATCTTTACACTTCACTTCGTACAATTTTATAAGAAATTTAAAACTTTTGTTACATCAGAGTTACATTTTAAATTATACTTAAACAGCGTAAACAATTTACAATAATTACATGAATAAAATGTACAACACTTGAAACATTCTTTAAGCAGCATACATAATTTAATCTTGTCAATCACTTTATCCTGCATAGAAACTGTGGGCACGTCAGTTCATTCAACTGACGCTAGGATATAATACATCAACTTTCTCTTACTTAGGAAACACATACTTGTCACAAACCAAGCTACGGGGACTATCCTATTGATGTCGTGTGTAAAAGTGCACTTAGTCCTTAATACAATTATTAATAATAGATGACACTAATGCACGCTTGTTCGGATTCTATGCATCCCATACTACCTAGGTCCGAGGGCAAACCCTTAATCGTGCTTCATCTTGTAGGGTTCAATCCCTCGCCATGACTTAGTCTACTACAGTAACTATAGTAAGTATCCTAGATGTTCTATGAGTTACGAGCCCATGTCCAGACAAGCTGGAGGAGAATTCCACGTCGTAACATGATGCATCATGCAGAGCCTATGGTCAATTCAGCCTCCGTCATGGAACATGGCACCACCCGCAGTCAACAAAACACCCCACAAGCGTCGTCACGGTCCCGATAATTCTGGAGTAGTGTCCACGCCAAGACTTGACGCATCAAGTAGGCAACCTATGAATCACTCTCACACCGTAGACCCGAGGCCCTCATACTTGTGTTTTTCTCTTACTTTCATCACATCTTCACTATTGTTTGTCCTTAGTTATTTGAATCATGAATAAAATCAACCCCTAGAGTTAGTTCTTTCCTTTGTACCGGTCTTAACCATCCATCAACAGATATGACCCAAACTCGGTCTTTTCATCTCAACATTTCATCTCAAAAGTAAATTATTCATTTGCCGGTATAAGGACTTAGCTACCCTCTACTTCAAAATCTCATTTCATGTCCAATATTTGAGTTTTCACACTCATCAATATTCCTTATAAATTATCATGATTTTTATTTCAATTCATGCATAATTTTCACGTATCAAAGAAACAAGGTTATTCCATTTTTCACAATTTCTCAAATTACAAATTTAATTCACAATTATTTCTTTGCATTCATAAGACTAAAGTCTCATTTTTGTAAACCAAGAGAGTATTCACGTTTGTATCAAGTCATAAATTCCTTTAAATACTCCACACAATATTTCTTTAAAAGAGAAACTAATTATTGCCTTGTTCAATCCATAAACTACTTTTATAATTTTCTCTAACATGGTTTATAATTCTCAATTAAAACTATAGAAATTTCCCATGAGATCTAATTAATTTCTGGATAATTATAATAATTTTTATAAATTTTATTTAACTTAAAAATCACTTAAAAATATCAAATCCCCCAAAAATCGAATTTTAAAAAAAAATCTTGGCCGAAGTCAGGATTCGAACCGCGCACCCCCACAGCCGCTGCGCTGCAGTAACATTACTGTGGCGCAGCTGTTGACCAGAAAGGCCAACAGCGCCAAACGATAAAGGAGGACTTATTATTCATTTATACTTTAGTGCTCGGTATTGTATTAATTTCACAAATGGAAAAAATAAAGAGTCTGTACAGAGCCTCGAACCCAAGACCTCTAGTCACAGTGACGTTTTTATTTTGCACCCACTGACCAGAATGGACAGAGTGACTAACCCATAAAGAAATTAACTGCGAATAGTTTTTGTGTCTGACTGTAGCACTTCTAGCTCATAAAAGTAACTCGTTTCTTTCAAAAATACGATTTGTTCTTCCATGGGTCTAAATAATTTTCTTGATTGTATTTCTTGGGATTTATACAGTAACTTAAAGTTTTAAAAATCATTTAACTCTCATTTTTTAAATAGAAAAAGACTATTCTTTTATCTATACAAAAGTGGTCACAAAAAATATAACTTAATGTTCTATTAATTGCCTCTTTTCAAAGAAGAATCACTAGTTAATAATTCTCAATCACAAATGAGTTTTTCTTTAATAAACTAATAATTTCCTTCTTTTCTTCTTCATTAATAAAATTCATTTTTTTTCCTTTAACTTAGTCATAATTCACAATAGGTTAATTTCTCTTTTTCCAACAAAACAAACATGCAAATTTGGAATTTTTAGTACTAATTTCAATAACAATAAACATGTATAATTTATTAATCAATTCTACTTTCATAGCATGAAGGTTTTCCATAATTCACATTTTATCCATAAACACATTTCTTCATATTACAATTTTTTCCACATACATGAACATTTCAATATAGAGATTCATACTTTCTTAATTAACATACTAATGTACTATCAAGTTATCACAATAACATTTATATTCACATCATTCAATCAACAAAAAAAAAATTCTAATGATTTCATGCAATTCCACATGGGTTTACTTTCTCCTTAATCATGGTAACTAATCATAAAGCAATATTATTCTAACATGATCACAAACATACACCTAGCATGGTAACTAATTAGAAGTATGAGAAAATTGTCCACCTTATTTGGAGAGAAAAACAATGAGAACTCCTAAAGACTCCTAGAATGAACAAATGAAGCATTCTCCTCCTAGCTTGAATGGTGTTTGTACTCCTCTTTGCTCCTTGGGATGTAGGCCGGCCAACTTGGAATGGGGAACACACAAAACTCAAGCTCTCAATCTTTTAAACTCACAACTCTCTTAATCTTTTAACTTACTAATTTGTCTATTCTTTTCTTTCTTTCTTTCAATCTTTTAGGTGTAAGTATGAATTGGGGGGGGGGGGTTATACAAATTTCAAATTTTGAGTGTAAATGGAAGGCTAGGATTAGTCCAAATAGTTAAGGATCAAGGCCTATGATGAAATAGGGAGTTGTAGCAACTACCCATGATAAGACAACCATCTCACCACTACTCCCATCTCTCCCTCTCTTCTTGTACATCCGGCCAATATTAGGGGGTGCTCAATGCACGTGCTAGTCTAGTACCCCTAGTTATTAGTTTATTCATGTGAATTAATTAATTGTCTACTAAACTTTTCTACACTACAAGTTAAGTTAATTAAAAGGAGAATTTAGTTAATGGGCTCACTAATAGGCCAATAAACCATGGGCTCTAATAAATTAATTAATTTAATTAATTAAAGTGGGCTAGAGAGAGACAATTAGGCCTAGGATTTTAATTAGGCTTTCTAGATTAAAAGAGAAGAAATAGGATCAAATGTTCATGAGAATATTTTAGAGAACTAAGTGCATAAATTTGCACGTGCACAACAAGTGGAATTAAACAAACTCTTATTTAATTAAGATTTGAAAATCCAAGATTAAGCAACTATGGTGTTTCTGCTCGAAACTTAAAAAGATCATAACTCCCACAATACAACTCAGATTTGGGTATTCAAGACCAATCTAGAAAGGTAAATACCTAGGCTACAACTTCCTTGTTGATCATTTTCCCAGATTCTATCATTTAGTTCCTCAAATTGGCCTCTCAAGCCTCAGCCTGTGTACTTCCTGTAGACTGGCTGCACCTTACCGGTAGCATAAATCACTACCTACTCATCAGAATGCTACAAACTCAGGTTCTATGGAAAGGTTTGGATATCCTCCACAATTCCTTAGTTGATAAAAAATTCAAATTATGTCATTTGAACATCCTAAAACATACATTACTCTCAGGTGTACAAAACTACACACTAAGCTTTACTCAAACAGAGCTCTCAGCTCAAGTCCTGGTTTCTGTCCAGTCTTGTAAAAATCATAATAAATCATATTCTCACAGGAATCACCTCAAACAAGTCTTGTTAGAAAGCTCTAGATGTCTACTACAATTCTCTAAGAGAACACTTCTTCAAAATTTGCTCTTACAGGGCCTCAATTGTATTATCTCATCAAGGTGTCTATTCTAACTGAATTAAGCACAGTACATGCTACAAAATTCATTATAAATCATATACTTATTCAATGGTCACCAAATTTGCATTAAAGAAATTAGACATCATAGTAAACAATATGCAAAAAGATTCATGCTCAAATTCCAAGTATTCACTGAGTTCTATCAATTTCGAACATGCATAAGGATCATACTGTTCTTCAGTCATAGTTTTAACAACTGTTGATAGACTAATTTTGAACATGCATGTAACTTCATCGAATTAATTTCATGATTTTTTCGTAGAGTCTAGATACATGTAGGAAAATATGGTAAACATTTCATAATAATATCATGTTTCAATTAATTATAAGAATTTCCTCAATCTCAGGTACCACAGTGAATAGATCCTGCTTCTGCCTTATGGCTCTATTCCAAAAACGGATTTTATTAAAATACCAAACAACCTCAAAAAATTCCGAAATAATTTATGCGGGTAGAACCTGTGAAAACTTCATTATCAAACTCCATGTAGTTTGCTCTCGAGAAATTCTAGAAAAATGACATGCAGATCCAGATTTTCTATTCTAGTTCCAAATTCAACATTCAATCTCTTAAACAACCATTCTCAACTCCTACCACTACTCATGCATGCAAGAATCAACAAGAATAAACAAGACAAGTTTAGAGAAACTCCCCACCATGATTTGGATTAAGAAAAGGTGATGGTCTTGAGCTTTCTCCTCCAAGAATGTTATCTCCAAAGCTTGAGATCCTCTTCTCCAAATTGCTCATTCTTTCTCTCATTCTCTTTTCTTTCTTTTTGGTGTTTTGAAATTTCAGAAATTGGGAGAGAAATGAAGTGGGTTTTTAATGAGAAAAGTGAGGGAGGAAGGGGGGGGGGGGGGGGGGGAAGTCCGGCCATAGGGTAGGGTAGGGGCAGGGGTAGGCTAGGGTGGTTTTGCAAAACCATGTCTTAGCACTTGGTTTTTTTTTTTTCCTTTGAGTTGGAGCTTGGGATGCACTTATTTAGTTTTGATCAAGCTCCAAATGAGACATGAGAGGTTAGATTGGTATATGCAATGTATACCCATTGTAGTATCATACAATTGCATATTTGCATACGTACTGCACTCAAAATTAGTGCATGTACTAGTATCGGTCCGTCTCATTCTCGCGCATTGTCAAGAATGTAACCACCCTCATGAACCACCTTGGAAACTGATATGGCTAAAAATGGGGTTAAATCGGAACCGTCCATATTGGACACGAATCTTGAAGCTCAGGGGTAAAATGGTAATTTCACATATAGATGGGCTCGAAGCAGGCACTGGATCTCCCCTTCACAGATCCAATAACCCGCGAAACGGATCCACTCCAGCTGGGTACGGGCCCCGATCCGAGACAAACCCAGACCAGCAAGAGGAAATCAGGGTCTCTGATTTGACTAAATCAACGGGCCTGATTTACGGTTATCCTCTCACCGGAAATCAAGGATCAGTTTCCTAAACCAATTATGAGGATTTTATTCCTAACGGTATCACAGGAAATCAGGTCCCTAATCAAATTCCCATGGCGACTATAAATACCTCCGACCTACCACTGTTACAAGGTAATCACTTTTTTTTCCAATTAAAGCTCTTTCTTAATCATATCACTGGTTACTGACAAGAGCATCGGAGGGTGCGTCGCCGGGATCAACCCCGGTGTATCGCACTTCCTTGCAGGTGAACGGCGGGAGTCAGCAGCCCAATTCCAACGAACAGGCTTGGATTCGCTATTCAGATTTTTCCATGAACTCACAAATTCTATCTGTTGGCCCCCACACTAAATTTAGCGGCAACAGATTGGCACCGTCTGTGGGAAAATCAGACGAATAGCAGGTGCTCCTCTTCCCGTTGGTAAGACCTACTCCTGCCATGCCGCCGAGAAAAGTAAGATCAAGGGGATCCAATCATGGGCCCAATCCAGATCAGCAACAAGAAGTCCCCTTCCAACCCGCTCATCAACAGGGACAACTTCCGCTTCAAACCGAGGATCTACCTCCTCTCCCAAATTAGCAACCTCCTAATGGTCCCACGGGCCCCTCAAATGCCGCCGCAGGGGTCTCTCGCCCCGACCCGCAGAAATAACCCCTCCACCTGGACCACGTGTCCATCCACAATGCCTCCTCGGATTCCATGGCTTCCCACCATCCTCGAGCTTCCGACCTCCGTAATACCGTTCTAAACCGGCAAAAGGATGAGGATCTTCGCCACCGCCTGGATGATAAGCGGGCCCGAGATGGAGCCTCCCACCAACAACATCCAGGTGAGCGATCTCCTCACCACCGAAACACCAGGAGGTCCCCGGACTGAAGGGGTCGGAGGGAATCCCCCGAGCGTCATAGGAGGGGACCACGTTCCCCCGCTGGTCGACGTCACCCGAGCAATGATGAGGCGCCTATCACTCGGGCTGAGTTCCTACAATTCCAAGCAACAGTGTTGCAAGCCCTCAACCTTCGCCCCACCAACAACAATGCCCAAAGGGTTCCGACACCCCCACGGGTCCCAAGTCCCCGTCCTCGGTCCATAACACCTCCTCCGGCTCCTAATCACCAACAGCACAACCATAGTCCCCGCCGCCCCCAAGACTACCGCCGTCGTAGTCCCCGCTCCCCTTCCTATGAAGACGAGTCCACAGGCTCGATCGACTACCACCGAAGGGACGATGCTCTATACTGCCGTCTCCACGAGATGGAGAGATGCATCGGTCGAATGGACAAGGAGGAAGAGTCTAGAGGTAGGACCGTCCGCCCCGGCAGACCTCCCTTCTCCCGGACTATCATGGAGGCTCCCATCCCGAGGGGTTTCAAACCTCCGCAGTTTGAAACGTATTCGGGGGAGTCGGACCCCGTTGATCATGTCGAGAGCTTCAAGACCTTGATGCTAATCCACCAAGCTTCCGACGCCATGCTCTGCAAAACCTTCCCCGCCACCCTTAAGGGTTCGGCTCGGGAATGGTACTCCCGGCTCGCTCCCTCTTCCATCTTCTCTTTTGAGCAGTTCGAAACGCTCTTCATAACCCACTTTGTGAGCAGCAGACGGACGGAGAAGATCAGCCTCTCTCTACTTCACCTCTGACAGGAGAGGGGAGAAAAATTGAGGGACTATGTGAGGAGGTTTACTGTGGAGGTCAGGTCCATCGCCTCCCTCGACTAGTCAGTGGCGACCGTCGCATTCCAATCCAACGTCCTCAACTCTAACCTTCGGTCGTCCCTCGCCAAAAAGCCCCCTCACAATTTCGCCGACCTTCTCCTTAGATGCGAGAAATATATTCGGGCGGAGGAAGCCGAGTGCTTCCCGGGTTTCGGAAGACCCGCTTCCGGATCGAAGAGAAAGACGACGGAAGAGGAAGGGGCCAAGAAGCTACAGAAGGATAATAGCGGTCAGCGCCGTCCTCCTCCCAGGTTTGAAAAATTTACTCCTCTCACCACCAGCGTCTCAACCATCCTGATGGAAGTCGAGAAGGAGGGAGTTATACCTCCCGCTCCGAGGATGAATACCCCAGCCAAGAAGAGGAACAAGGAGAAGTGGTGTCGTTACCACCGGGGTCACGGCCACGACACCAATGACTACCGGGCACTGAAGAATGAGATAGAGGCCCTCATCCAGAGGGGGCAGTTGGCTAAGTTTGTGAGGACAAATGATCGGGGAGATCGCGCCACTCCTCCGCCTCGGGGGGCTAACAAGCGCTCCGAGCGATGCGATGAAACCCCCGAGTTCGAGGAGGAGCGTGTTCTGCACCTTATCCACGGAGGCCCAATGGGGGGCTCTTCCAACTCCTTTCGGAAGGCCTTCGTCCGAGAGGTTAATTCAGTTCACAGCGTCCCTCCCCCCAAAGGCCTCGGCGTTCCAGTAACTTTCTCTGATGAAGACCTCGAGGGGGTCCGAACTCCCCACTGCGACGCACTTGTTATCGAACTCCGCATGGCGAACTTCAAAGTGTAGAGGATCCTGGTAGACAACGGGAGCTCCGTGAACATCCTCTTCCTCTCGGCCTTCCGAGGGCTGCAACTATCCCATGATCGCCTCAAACCGGCCGGCTACACGCTCCACGGGTTCACGGGGGTGCCAGTAACTGTCGAAGGGGTTATCACCCTGGACGTAACTGCTGGGAAGACCCCTACTACCCGGACAGAGCCGATGGACTTTATGGTCGTCGATGTCCCGGCTGCGTACAATGTCATCTTGGGCCGACCTGGCCTAGCTACCCTGGAAGCCGTTCCTTCAGCGTACCACCTCAAGATGAAGTTCCCCACCCGGGCGGGAGTGGGAGAAGTCAAGGGCAGCCAAGAGACGGCTCGAAAATGCTACATGACTTCCACTGGGGGTCCGGTGCTTCCTTCGAGACTTTAGAGATCCCCGAGCCGAACGTCCGACCAACGTCTGAGCCGGCGGACGAATTGGAAGAAGTACTTTTCTCGGACGATGACCCGAGCCGAAAGTTCCTCATCAGCAAGTCCCTTACCGACTGGCCTATGTTCCGACTTGGTGCAGTGCATCCGGAAGAACCGCGACCTATTTGCTTGGTCCGCCGCGGATATGCCCGGGATTTTCGAGGAGCTTCTAGTGCACCGCCTCAGCGTCGAACCGGGGTGCAGATCGGTTCAGCAGAAGAGGCGTAAATTCGCTCCCGAGCGACAACAAGCCATCAAGGAGGAGGTGGACAAGCTCCTAAAAGCTCGGTTCATACAGGAGGTGAACTACCCCGAGTGGCTCTCCAATGTCGTCATGGTTAAGAAGTCCAATGGTTCCTGGAGAATATGCATCGACTTCACAGACTTGAATAAGGCGTGTCCGAAGGATCCGTTCCCTCTCCCGAATATCGACACCCTCATCGATGCGACCTCGGGCCATGAGCTCCTCAGCTTCATGGACGCCTTCTCCGGCTACAACCAGATACGAATGTTCCCCCCAGACATACCGTAGACTTCCTTCATTACCGACCAGGGCCTCTACTGTTATAGAGTTATGCCGTTCGGATTGAAGAACGCTGGAGCCACCTACCAGTGCCTCGTCAATAAAGTCTTCCAAAGCCAGATAGGCCGCAACATGGAAGTATATGTCGACGACATGCTCGTGAAGAGCATGCGAGGTACCGACCACGTGGCCGACCTACAGGAGGCATTCGGCGTACTGAGAAGGCACAACATGAGGCTTAATCCGAACAAGTGTGCGTTTGGGGTCTCGTCAGGAAAGTTCCTCGGCTTCATGGTCAGCCAGTGAGGGATCGAAGCAAACCCTAAAAAAATTAAGGCCATACTGGATATGGCCCCACCCCGGAACATCAAGGAAGTGCAGAGGCTTACGGGTCGCCTCGCCGCTATTTGGCGATTCCTTTCGAAGTCCGGGGAAAAGTGCCTCCCCTTCTTCAAGGCTCTCAGGGGGGCCAAGGGTTTCGAATGGGGCGAACTGCAACAGGAGTCGTTCAACCAGCTGAAAGCCTACTTGGTCAATCCTTCCCTGCTCAGCAAGCCCTTCCCAGGGGAAACCCTCTTCCTCTACTTAGCTGCTTCCGAGCAGACCCTAAGTGCTGTTTTGGTGAGGGAAGAAGACCGGGCTCAAAGGCCTATCTACTATGTGAGCAAGGTGCTTCGAGACGTCGAGCTACGCTACCCGAAGATAGAAAAGATGGCCTACGCCCTAATTATGGCGGCGAGGAAGCTCCGCCCATACTTTCAGTCCCACTCGGTTGTGGTCCTCACCGACCAACCGCTGAAACAAGTACTCCACAAGATGGAAACCTCAGGCCGGCTTATGAAATGGTCCATCGAGCTGAGCCAACATGACATCTCCTACCAGCCCCGGACCGCAATAAAGGCAGAGGCCTTAGCAGAATTCATCGTCGAGAGCACCATCCCCGAGGTCAGCCAAGCAGAGAACGGAACACCCATCTGGATGGTTTTTGTGGACGGTTCCTCTTGCAATGAGGGAAGCGGTGCCGGTATCATCCTGACAGGTCCAGATGACTTCGTCCTCCAGTATGCCCTCCGCATGAATTTCAAGGCCTCAAACAACGAAGCAGAGTATGAGGCACTAATCGCCGGCCTCGGACTTGCCCGAAGTGCCGGGGCGCAATGCCTCCGAATCTATAGTGACTCTCAGCTGGTTGTGAATCAAGTCTTGAGCGATTATGAGGCACGAGACGAACGGATGGCGAAGTACCTCGCCAAAGTCCGAACCCTCATGGCCTGGTTCGAAGAGGCACTCATCCAACGAGTCCCTCGAGAAGACAATTCACAGGCCGACGCCCTCTCCAAGTTGGCCTCATCCTCCTTCCAAGGTCTCGAGCAGACCGTCTTGATCGAGGTCCTCTTAAAACCGAGTATAGAAGACGAGACCCTCGACTCAGTGGAGTCATTGCCGGTCCTACTGCAAGATAATTGGATGAAACCGTTAGTGGAATTCCTAAGGGACGGACTCCTCCCCGAGGACCCCAAGGAAGCACGCCGAGTAAGAACCAGGGCCGAGCGGTACATCCTGATCGAGGGGATCTTGTACAAGCGCTCCTTCTCGCAGATAGACGGCCGACCATACCTGAGATGCCTTTCCCTAGAACAAGCCGAATATGCCTTACAGGAGCTCCATGAAGGCATCGGCGGAGCACATTCAGGGTCTAGGTCCTTAGCGCGAAAAGCTCTGAATTACGGATACTTCTGGCCGACTCTCCTCCAAGACGCCGAGCGACACGTTCGGCAATGTGACTCTTGTCAGAGACATTCCCACATTCGTCGCCTCCCCTAAGCTAACCTCGCCTCCCTATCAAGTCCTATCCCCTTCGCAATGTGGGGGATGGATTTACTAGGGCCATTCCCTTCAGCTCCGGGCCAGTTCAAGTTCTTGGTCGTAGCCATCGACTACTTTTCAAAGTGGATTGAGGCCGAGCCCCTAGCCACTATCAACGAGAACAAGGTACTTCAATTCTTTTGGAAGAACGTCATCTGCCGATTCGGCGTCCCCCGTGTCCTCGTAACAGACAACGGAACTCAGTTTACCGGGGCCGCGTTTCGAGCTCTATGTGAAGACCTTGCCATCCAACAATGCTTCTCCTCCGTCTCCCACCCACAGTCGAATGGCCAGGCAGAGAACGCTAATCGGCAGATCCTCTCTGGTATCAAGAAGAGACTGGACAAGTGTTCAAAAGGCTTATGGGTCGACCAACTTTCCAACGTGCTGTGGAACTACCGCACCAACAAACGGACCCCCACAGGAGAGTCCCCGTTCAACCTCACCTACGGGTCCGAGGCCGTGATACCCCTCGAAGTCGGCATACCTTCTCCTCGCCTCGCAGCCTACAATGAGGAACAGAACGCCAGAGAACTCCGGGCGAACCTAGACCTGATAGACGAGCTGAGGGAAAGAGCATCAATTCGCCAACAGAGCTATCGAAGGAGGATCGTGTTGGCGTATAACAAAAAGGTCCGACCTACCAATCTCAAAGAAGGGGACCTAGTCCTCAGGAAGCTAGCTGTCTCCTTCCCTAGTCAGAAGAGCAAGCTGGCCCCAAATTGGGAGGGACCCTACAGGATCACGAAAGTAGTCCGACTAGGAGCCTACCGTCTCGAGGACCATGAAGGCAGAGAAATCCCTAGGACCTGGAATGCCGACCACCTTTTGAAGTACCAAGAAGGTGCCCCGGCACCCCTCTAAGTATTTCAAGATGTTGAACCGTTCCTCTCCTACCCCTGTATTTTCTCTAATATTGTTTCTCATATGTAATATCGGCTCGCAACTTTAGAAGCGGCTGACCATTAATCAATAAAGAAAGCTTTCTCATATTTTACTGGTAAAAACTGTTCGCAACACTCTGCCCTCACTCTTCGTTCTACCGATGGTTCGGAGTCCAGCACTTGGCTCGAATCTACTTCGCAAGCTCGCTCCTCGGCGAGCTAGAAGTAGGTCGCCATTCGGAACTGCTCCCACAACCGTTGAACTACTCTACCGATGGTTCGGAGTCCAACACTTGGCTCGAATCTACTTCGCAAGCTCGCTCCTCGGTGAGCTAGAAGTAGGCCGCCATTCGGAACTGCTCCCACAACCGTTGAACTACTCTACCGATGGTTCGGAGTCCAACACTTGGCTCGAATCTACTTCGCAAGCTCACTCCTCGGCGAGCTAGAAGTAGGTCGCCATTCGAAACTGCTCCCACAACCGTTGAACTACTCTACCGATGGTTCGGAGTCCAACACTTGGCTCGAATCTACTTCGCAAGCTCGCTCCTCGGCGAGCTAGAAGTAGGTCGCCATTCGGAACTGCTCCCACAACCGTCGGGCAACTCTAACGGTGGTTCGGAGTCCATCGTTCGGCTCAGCTGCGCTCACTCAAAACCCCGAGCTGAGGGGACGAGGAACCGACCCTCGTATATGGAGAAAAATTTTGCCGAACCAATTTCGCCGTTGGATCATCTCAAAATGCATGGTAGAACGTGATGAACGGATTTGATCGTGCCACGTGTCCACAAAATGACAAGATAGTGTTTTCTTGGAACTCGTGTCTCCCACCTCGTGATACGTACCACGATCATGATCGACCATCTGGATGTTGCCACGTGGCTGGAATCTGATGTCCTGAGCTGTCGCACCTCGGAAGCGCACAGTCACCTCGGAATACTCCGAGCGAAAAACTAAAGTTTTGCGGCTAAAACCTACAAAGAAGAACTAAGGGTCCTTATGGTTCGGCGTCAAGAATAAGGCGACCACGGCACGACTATGAACAAAGCAACTTTGATTTTATTAAGACACTTGGTAAATTTACATGGCAAACCGTTACAATGGGAAAGCAACTAAATAAATTACAAGTAAAAGGCTCGACGCCATTCGTTCAATGCCTCCTCGGAACAGGGACGTTCCGATTCAGAGACAACTGTGGTTTCCGCCTTTTCACCCCCGAGCTTGTCTCTAGGCCAACGAACTGCGACGCCGCCTCGCCACTAACCCTAACGGTTGCTCCGACCGAAGCTCCGCTCGAGCTAATAGCTACTCCGCTTTGTGCGTCGGCCGCTGTCCGACCGATAACTTGGCCACGAGTCGCTAGCTCGTAGAAGGTGATCCCCCGTTCTCTCTCCTCGCGAGTGCAAGAAGTGCTGCAGACATTAGCTCTCACAGGCTGTCGGAGCTTTGCCGAACCGGGGTACCCAGCGCTGTCGGATATAATACGACGCAGGTTAGCCACCTCGATGCTCTTGTCAACCGTGACCCTTTGCAACTGTTCGACCTTACTCTCGAGCTCATCTTGCTCGGCCACCACCGAAGCCAGTTCTGCCTCCTTCGCCGACAGTTCTTCCTCGACTATCCGCAGATGATGCACCTCGGCCAGAAGCTCGCTGTTCTTCTTCTCCACGTTGAACATCAACCTCCTGGTGAGCTCGATTTCATCGACGAGGCGAGCCTCGCGAGATTGCTTAAACAGCTCGGCGCGATGCCGAGCTACCGTGGTATTTGGGGCCTGTTCGAGGATCTGAAATACAAGAACATCGCAATTGGAAAACTACACACCGACCTAAACACTTGCACAAATTTGAATTGAAACAAAGATTTTTCATTCGTTGAAAGAAGCGGTGGCCAGTCCGCAAAAAAGGCATTACATTTTTGAAAAAAGGAAAATAAAGACTACAAAGAGACGAGAAGATCAGGGGTCCACCTGCGTCGCCGGTTCGACCACAGGCGCCTCGCCAGATGCCCCCTCATTTCTCGCCTCGCCCTGGGGGTTCGTCTCCAAAGCGTCGGCAACAACCTCCTCCTCGTCGTCGCCCTCAACCTCCTCACCTTTGCCTCCTTCCTCCTCGCCGTCCGATGGGGATCTGGGCCACAGTCTGTAGCCGACCCGCTCGAAGCCAGGGACGCGGTCCTGAACATGGTCGAGCGCCCTCTGGTAGGACTTCTCCATGTTCGAGTCCATGTGCTTCTTCGCCTCGGCTTCGACCTCTGCCTTGATCTTCGTTTCTAAGGACTCTTTCTCCGCCTTCACTTCGGCCAGAGCCTTCGCTGACGCAGCCAGCTCCTCGGCAGCCTTGGCGGCTTTGGCAGACTCCTCAGCGAGCCGCCCCTTGACTCGCTCCAGGTCGGCCACAAGATCGGCAACCTGGACCTCCAAGCCCTCGGCTCGCCTCTGCTCGGCCTCGAGCTGCCGAACCGCCTTGACCTTTTTCGCCCTGTCTTTGTCGCTGGCGGCCTTCAACTCTTTCTCCTGCTCGGCGAACGCCTCAAGGAGATGGCTGAAGTGACAGGTGGCCTGTAAAAACAAAACAATGGTGAGCGCAAGATACAGGCCGAGTAATAGACTTGAAGAAATTCACAAGAGAAACTTACCGATACGAGCGACCGAGCCACTTCGTAGGTGTCGTCGCCGACTGTCCCCGCCTGCAGCGCGGCTCTATCTTTCGGGGTTGCCAGGTTTTTGACGACCTGCATCGACATCTGCAAGTTTTCGAGGAATCCATCATGATTCTTCACTCGCCAGTTCGGCATGAACAGCTGCTTGTGCTGCTCGGTCAAGATCTCTTCGGACGGAACGGTCAACGGCGGAGCCTCGAGCGACAACGCCGCCGTGACATCGAAGGCCCCACCGACCGGGGCAGAAGCAACGGGAGCCGAGGGCGCTTCGGCAACAACCACCGACGAGGGCACCTCGGTCACCGAAGGAGGCGGAGTGGTAGTCGAAGCAACTTTGAGCTGCCGACCTGACGAGGCGGCCGTGCTCGGCCTCTTCCTCTTCCTACCATCAGCCACCTTGCCCCTATCGATCATCATGGCATTGAAGTCCATCTTCGGTGCTTCTGCACCAAACAAAAAAAAAACAAAGTGAGTCGGTGAACCGAGCTAAAGACTTAGGAAAAAATGATAATACGAGATGTCAGGAGCGTACTCGGGTCGATCGGACTAAGGCCTGACCCGAACAGCACCTCCTCGGTCATCTCCCTCCAACTCAACATCGGGAGGGCTACGATCTTCCTCGCCACTTCCTCCTCGGCCACATTCAGTTCCGGGTCGGCCCTCGCAAATTTGGGCACCTCGGGCTTCCACCGGCTCGGAACTTGCAGCATCGACACCTCCCTCAATATGAAGAACTTTTCCTTCCAGCCTTTGATCGAGTCCGGGTTTTCTATGATCCGAACTCCCTTCCTCGGCGCTAGGTAGTATCGATGCTCGGTCTTGTGCAACCGGTTTATCCGATACATGCTTCGGAAGATCGTCAGGTCCGGCTCGACTTCGGCGTTGCGGCACTGGAGCAGGAAGGCGTTCACATGACGCCATGTGTTCGGCATAAATTGGGTCGGCGCGAGGCAGTACCATCCGAGGACCTGGCGAATGAAAGGATGCAGCGGAAAATGCAGTCCGGCGTTCAGAGAGTCGTAGTCGAACATGCACATATCCGATGACGACAGCTTGGAGTTCGCCCGCATCCCAGCACCAGGGAGAATTAGCTTGTACTCCGAGGGGATGGCGAACCCCTTTCTGATCCGAAGGAGGTCCCTCTCGGATAGCACCGATCTGATCTCATCTGCCTCGGTAGTCAGAATCGGGTTATTCTCTTCGTAAACTTCCGACTGGCCGAAGATCGCCTTCTTCAAGAGGTTGCCCTCGTACTGCCTAACCCCAGCATGCCCGGACAGTACGCAAGGGTATCGGCCCGTCTCGGGCGCTTGCTTCGGATTCTCCACAATCACCTCGACCACGGGAGATTGGGCCACTACCCTCCTCTTCTTCTTCTCCTTCCTCACCTCGGCCATTGACGGTTCGGCTACTTGCTTCCCCTTCCTTTGGATCTCCGACTGCCTCCTCTCCTCGGCTCCATTATCGCCTGAGGATGAGGCCTCGCTCCCCGAGTTCACCCTTGACATCTCTATAAAAAAGCTAAGGCAAGAGACTGACCTTGAAGTGACGTTTACGGTCGGAATAAGCTCGCCAAAAATTGCCTGGCCCACGCGACAGTTAACGTCACCGCCTTGGAGCAAAAGTCGCCGCTAGCAGAGAGCACAGAGAGTAAAAGTGAAATCTTGGAGTGAAAAGTGAGAAATGAGCTTGGGAGGTGGGAGAGTGAAAACTTATAACCCCAAAAGCGATGTTGGGCCTCCTTGGGAATCTAAAAGGCCCACTAAGAAGCCCAAAGCGTCAAGCGGAGAGTTGCGACGTTTCGAAAAGCAGAAAACTCCTTAAATCACTTAAGTCCACGACTCGGCCACCGGTTTGCCAAGCCGAGCTATCGAACAGCCTGGCTAAGCAACTGAGCTACTGAGTCCCTTCAAAGCATCTAACTCCATACCTCGGCTAACGGTTCCGAGCTTCCGAACCGAGGGGACGAGGAACCGACCCTCGAATATGGAGAAAAATCCTTCCGAGGACAAATCACCGTCGGATCTCTCCAAAGTTTGTGTCAAAACATGATGGACGGTTCAGATCGCGCCACACCCACAAAACGATAAGATGACATTTTCTCGTGATCTGAACCCAGCCCTCGTGATTCACGCAATGATGGACGCTCAAGATCTGACCACGTGTACCTTCCGAGCTGCTTGCCACCGGTCCGCCTAGTCGACCTACTGAACAGCTTGGCTAAGCGGCCGAGCTACTGGGCCGGAGTACGACGATGCTCCAGAGCCAAGACTCCTAAAAACATCTAACCCCATACCCCGGCTAACGGTTCTGAGCTTCCGAACCGAGGGGACGAGGAACCGACCCTCGAATATGGAGAAAAAACCCGCTGACCATCCTCAGCCGTTAGATCTTGTCAAAAAGCGCGTTCGTCATGATGGACGGCTCAGATCTTGCCACGTCCACTAAACGACAAGATAGTGTTTTTTGGGGATCCGTGCTGAAATGAACGCTCAGGATCACGCCACGTAGCTCGGCTGATTCCGAGCTATGGACCGACCTGCCGAGCCGAGGGGACGAGGAACCGACCCTCGAATATGGAGAAAAAACATGCCGACCATCCTCAGCCGTTGGATCTTGTCAAAAAGTGCGCTCGTCATGATGGACGGCTCAGATCTTGCCACGTCCACTAAACGACAAGATAGTGTTTTTTGGGGATCCACGCTGAAAGGAACGCTCAGGATCACGCCACGTAGTTCGGCTGATTCCGAGCTTGGCGCCGAGCAGCCGAGCCGAGGAGACGAGGAACCGACCCTCATATGTGAAGAAACTATCTGCCGAGGAGAGCGGATCGTCTGGTCGCCTAGAAAATCACGCTCGCCGCTGATCAAGGGCCCAGATTGCGCCACGCCGTAAATCGGTGTTTAAAATTAGTTTTTATTTATTTTAATCGCTTTATTTATTTAAAAATTGCGAAAAAATTACTAAAAATTCGAGAAAATTAGCAAGAAATTCCAGAAAATAATTACAAATTCAAGGGAATATTTTTGAGCCCCTGAACGAACAATTATTGCCTGGAATGCATTGCTAAGACCCCCGAACGACTAGTTAATGCATCGCAAAATTAAATAAATAAACCGAAAAAATAGATAAAAACCGCCGGATATCCAGAGAAGCTCAAGAACATCTTACAGCTTCAAAAATCACCTCACTACCCCCTTCGAGATTCAAAACCCTTCATTCGGACTCCGATACAACTCCACTAGCTACTAAAACAGTTAAACTACTCCTCAAAGGCTAATCACACTCAGTCTTTGGGAGTGGGGGGGTCGTGATATGGCTAAAAATGGGGTTAAATCGGAACCGTCCAGATTGGACACGAATCTTGAAGCTCAGGGGTAAAACGGTAATTTCACATATAGATGGGCCCGAAGCAGGCACTGGATCTCCCCTTCACAGATCCAATAACCCGCGAAACGGATCCACTCCAGCTAGGTATGGGCCCCGATCCAAGACAAACCCAGACCAGCAAGAGGAAATCAGGGTCTCTGATTTGACTAAATCAATGGGCCTGATTTACGGTTATCCTCTCACCGGGAATCAAGGATCAGTTTCCTAAACCAATTATGAGGATTTTACTCCTAACGGTATCACAGGAAATCAGGTCCCTAATCAAATTCCCATGGCGACTATAAATACCTCTGACCTACCACTGTTACAAGGTAATCACTCTTTTTCCAATTAAAGCTCTTTCTTAATCATATCACTGGTTACTGACAAGAGCGTCGGAGGGTGCGTCGCTGGGATCAATCCCGGTGTATCGCACTTCCTTGCAGGTGAACGGCGGGAGTCAGCAGCCCAATACCAACGAACAGGCTTGGATTCGCTATTCAGATTTTTCCACGAACTCACAAACTCTATCTGTTGCCCCCCACACCAAATTTAGCGGCAACAGAAACCAAGACGCACCCCATCATTATACGTATACATACAATCAATCCAACACTGCAATATATGCTAACATACAGATAATACACACACACACACACACACACACACACACACACACACACTATATATATATATATATATATAAGTATTGTACAATCCGGGGTATTACATTACTCCCTCCTTAAGATCACTCTGTCCCCGGAACGATGCTAGGGACAAAAAATAGCAGACAATCATCGATGATCAAGAGATACTTTCCTTGGTCATTTCCAATGCTTCGAGGAACACCCTCGAAAACTAACTCTTAAAATGCGCAAAATGCTCAATGCCGGCTTACAAGCCACAAGTGCTCAACGAACTCTTCCATCTTGGGGATCAATCTCATCATGTGGATCATTTTGGGGCATGCCTCATCCCGTATCCACCATAATGGGGATGAATCACCTTGGGGTGTGTCGCTCTCATCCTGGACTACTGGAGATCAATCCCTCTCCATCGAACTTTCTAGGGCCTATTGTGTCCCATGTTCCGAAAATAGTGGGGAATATCTCACTCCATGGATTATGCTGGAGCTCTCACCACACAAACTCCCCATGAGTATTACTCTCTTCTGGAAATACTGGAGATCAATCCCACTCCACAGATCATTCTGGGACCTATTTCATCCCTCGTCTGGATTACTGAGGAATATCTCACTTCGTGGATCATTCTGGAGCCCCTATTCATCCTTGAATTCCTTCATGGGTACTTGTAACGCCCCGAATCCCAAATACACTGAATTCGAGATGTTCTACAGGATCTTTTCACTTTCTTTAGTACACTTTTACAGGGAAATTAAAACTTTTCATCATGCATCAGAGATTACATCAAATTACATCTTTTCTTTTGCACAGCGGAAGTAAATTTTACAACAATTGAAATAAAGTACAACAACATGATACAATCTTTGAGCATCCATTCTTCTTTAATCTTTAATAAGTCTTTTACCTGCATGTCAGACTGTGGGTACGTCAGTTTTTTCAACCGACGAACATTATACACGACCATCCACTCTATGCCGGAAATAGTATAACTTAACATTTCATATTTAGCAAACACAAACTTGTCACATTTCAAACTAAAGGGACTACCCTATTGATGTCGTGTTGTGATTGTGCACTTAGTCCTTAATGCAGTTAATTATGTTACATGACACTAATGCACACTTGTTCGGATTCTATGCATCCCATACTACATAGGTCCGAGGGCAAGCCCTTATTCGTCTTTCATCTTGATAGGGTTCAATCCCCCGTTATGTCTTAGTCTACTACTGTAACTACGGTAGTGTCTTAGATGTCCTATGATCTATGAGCCCATGTCCAGGCAGCCTGGAGGGGAATCCCACGCACTGTCACGACGCATCGAGCAGGCAACCTATGGACAATTCAGCCTCCGCCATGGAACAATGGCACCACCCATAGCCACTCGAACATCCCACGAGCGTCGCCACCGGGACGATAATTCCGGAGTAGCGCCCACGCCATGTCTTGACGCAACAAGCAGGCAACCTGTGAATCGCTCTCACACCGCTATCCGTTGGCCCCCATACTCATGTTTTTCTTCTACTTTCATCACCTCTTCACTATGTACTAGTCCTTAGTTTTATTTAAAAATCATGAACAAAATAATCACTAGAGTTAGCCTCTCCATCAACCGGACTTATTCATTTGTTTCATCATGACCAACCTTGGTCTAATTTCATCACAATTCATTTTTCTCAATGCCGGGGAGACTTAGCTACTCTATTTCAAATTTCATTTCACAATCTTCAACTCATAACAATTTCCATGTCGAGTTCTCAAACTCACATGTATATTCTCTTTCAATTCATGATTACACTTTATTCACAAGTCCATAATGAATACTTTTAACACACAAAGTTCATATGTATAGCCAACAATTTCTTTTTTCCTTTCATACATCATGATTTTAATTTCATAATCATACATGAATTCATGCAACTTCATAATATCACTAGTAACATTCATACTTCATATCTTGCATAATACTCACAAATGAGAATAAACAAAATCATGTCACACCACAAGTACTTTTGCCAATTACTTTATAATAGCCTATTTCACTTAATCTTTATAAGTTATAAATTCCATAAGTGTAACTCTTATAACCAAAGCTCTAATTATGCCTTTTATTCACAAACCATATTGTATTTCATTCAAATAATACCCAAACCACTCTTATAAAATTCCTTGTATTTTTATGAGAATTACCATATTTATTTCATAATTTTTGGACTTCAAAAACTCCCAAAAAAAATATTTTTCCCTATATGCCGCACCCAAGAATCGAACCAGGCACAGCACCGTGACAGCACAGAGCCCCGACCACTGGGCCGGTCGCCGAACACGCTATAAGAGCGACTGGGGTCTATATATACCCTTGGTTCGCTGTTTACTGGTTTTTAGAGAATTTTAACAAAAGAAGTGTGGCTACTGGGATTCGAACTGTGCAAACCAGAGAAACAAACCGCAGTCCAAGACCACCTGAGCCACTGGCTCGGGTTGTCACAAACCCATATAAAAATCCTTATGTATTATATTCGTACTGCTTTAGAAATAACTCGATATTCAAATAGCCATAGTTTCTTATTGCTTTGATAAAATTTTCTAAAAACTTCCAGATTAAATCCTCATTCATATAAGTTCATACCAGTAAAAAAATATAATTTTTTGGTACTAATGAAATGTATTTTTCACACACAAAAACCCAAGAATTTTTTTATTAAACTACAATATATTGTATTTTCGACATTGCCAAAATAATTGATCTACTAGTCTTTTATTAAATGATTTCATAGTGATAATTTACTGAAACTAGTTCTTAACTCAACCATCACATATGATTTCAATAGTCCATATTCACATCAACATAAAGGTCTATTCATCACAATTCAACTACTAATTTTGTGAGTTGTACTTTCATTAATCAACCTATGTCATAATGAAATATACTCACTCATCGATTGTACAATTCACATTTCAACATACAAACATTTCATTTTTTTTTCTTCAAGAATAAGGTGTACTCTTTCTTAATAGGTTCCATGTTTCCAATTTCATAATTAACAAGCATGCATTATGTCTCTAATCATAATAACAACATCCTCAATTAATTTAATCACCATCACAACTTCACACTAATAAACATGGGGCAATCTACACACAATTTAATCTTAACACTAGAGCCATATAAGTTAATCACTACATTTCAATCAATTCACATGCTAACTACTCAATTCAAATGGGCTCTTTATAATATTTTTCATGTATCTTTAATGGTGGAAACTTAGCATGGATCTAAATTAGAAATATAAAATGTTTTACCCACCTTAATTGGAGAGAAAACACAAACAAAGCAACCACGTCCTTGTAGATGAAAGCACCACCTCCTAGCCAAAAGAGTGCACCAACTCCAAGCCTCCTAGCCACCACCGAATGCTTCCTCAAGCCCACACCGAATGCTTCCCTCCTTGTGATGCCGGCCACTCCAAGCAACAACAACCCACACAACTCTCTTATCTTTTATAATTCTCACTATTATAATACTATAGCTTTAGAAATTATACTTTTCATATGAAAAATTAGCCATGAGAAGGGGGGTATTTATACTAAGAGATGGGTGAGATGGAGGGCCAAGATTGTTTTGGTGGTTGTTGGATGAAGGGACTAGATCAAAGTAGGAGTTAGGAAAACTACCCACTTCCATGAAACTACCCCCCATGATCACCATACCCAAAATCAAAAATCCCTCCAAAAGAATGATACCCGGCCTAGGAGAGAGAGTGTGCAATGCACGTGTACGTGTAGTGCACGTGCATGCAACTAGGCCAAATTTGTACCTTTTTAATTTGTATAAAAATAAATTTGTTAAGAAAAAGTCTTCTACATGACAAGTTTAATTAAAAAAAGATTTATTCATGGGCTTTATTTTTGGGCCAAAATAGTTTATTAAAATAAATAAAATAAAATACATTTGGGCTTTTTTAAGAAAAAGGGCTTTTCATTAAATTAAAATAAGGCTTTTTACAAAAAGGCTTTTTGTACTAAAATAATTTGAGAAAATATATTTAAATATACACATCATGATAGAATAATCCAAACAAAATATTGCACGTGCACACTACGTGCAAAATAAATAATTTTTCATTTATTGAAAAATCAGGGTATTACAGTACTACTCCCGTCCTCAGAATACTGGAGATCAATCCCACTCCACAGAACACTCTGGGGCATATTTCATCCCTCGTCTGGAATACTGGGGAATATCTCACTCCTTGGATCATTCTGGAGTCAATGTCCCACTAACCTGCTTGTGAATGTTGCTCTCGTCCTTAGAATACTGGAGATCAATCCCGCTCCATAGATCATTCTGAGGTCTATTTCATCCCTCGTCTGGAATGCTGGGGAATATCTCGCTTCATGGATCATTCTGGAGCCAACGTTACACAATCTTCCCCCATGAGCGTCGTTCTCGTCCGTAGAATACTGGAGACCAATTCCTACTCCACAGATCATTCTGGGGCCTATTTTATCCCTCATCCGGAATACTGAGGAATGTCTCACTCCATAGATCATTCTGGAGCCGACCTCATCACACGAACTCCCCGTGAGTATCGCTTTCGTCCCGAAATACTGGAGATCAATCCCACTCCACAGAACACTCTGGGGCCTATTTCATTCCTCGTCTAGAATGCTGGGGAATATCTCGCTCCACGGATCATTCTGGAGCCTCCCTACTCACGATCGTTCTTGCTTCATCATATCTCTCTTCTAGTGCCTGAGTCAAGTTCTCAGCATATCTTCTAGCTCTTGGTTGCACTACTTGAGGGTTGGTGACTACTCCCTCGTAGAAGAAAACGAGGCTTACCAAGGAGAAGGCAGAAATTTCAGCTTTATGCCTTATCCCAAACACTTAAAAAAATAAGCACAAGACAAGAGATGACTAAATGCCCCAAAACTTCCATGTTTTATAAAAGTCATAATATCTTGCTACAGAACACATTACAAGTTCGTCATTCATGGCTTGCAAAAATATAACTAACAAAATATATTGCCATTCTAGACCATGCACAACTTCACACTTCTTTCCAGTTAAGCTGAAGCTCGCCGAACCAATTTTTCAAACTTCCGAATGCACAATGGTACTAACTTGGTTCTAAGTCCAGGCCTGAGTTCATGTTCAAATCTCTTGGCCTTCTTTACTTCGTCTTGCACCATTTCTTGGGGCATAACGAGACAGTTGAGTAAATATGGTTTCATATTGCCGGATGGTCATACTTCCTTGCTATAGATTTTAAAATTCCATTGTCTTTTCTTCGTGAGAGTCTGGGGGAAAATAATGCTGTTTAAACTCGTCCAGGAAGTCCTCCCCATTCTATGGGTCCTCTTCCTATTCTTCGTTTCACAGATTTCCTCCATTGCCTTCTGATATGGCTAAAAATAGGGTTGAATCGGAACCGTCCAAATCGGGCACGAATCTTAAAGCTTAGGGGTAAAATGGTAATTTTACCTACAAGCGGGTCCAAGATGGGTTCTGGGTCTTTTCTACAAAGGCCCAATAACCTATGAATAGATCCGCCTCAACTGGGTGCGGGTCCCAACCCGCAAGAAACCCAGTCCAACTGGATAGAATTAGGGTTTATGATTATATTTAATTAACGGCCCTGATTCACTCTATCCTTTCACTGGGAATTAGGGATTATTCCTAAACTAGTCCCAAAGGCGGCTATAAATAACCCCTATCCACCACCATTAAGAGGTAATCAATCTTTTGCCAACAAAAGCTCATTCATAATCTTTATAATTACTGACTTGAGCGTCGGAGGGTGCGTCGCCGGGATCAACCCCGGTGTCTCGCACTTTTTGCAGATGAACGGCGAGACTCAATGGTCAAACTCCGGTGGAAAGATTTCAGGTTTGGCTATTCGGTTTCCCTAAGAATCCATAAATTCTATCTGTTTGCCCCCACACCAGATTTAGCGGCAATAGATTGGCGCCGTCTGTGGGAACACACGAATAGCAATCCTTCCTCTTCCCTTGGTTAAGATCACCTCCAGCCATGCCTCCCCGAAAACTAAGATCCAGAGGGTCCAACTGTGGACCCACTCCTCCTCAACCACAACAGGAGGTCCCCTTCCAAACCGTCCAACAGCAGGGGCAACTTCCACCTCAGCCTGATCAGCCCCTGCAGTAGGAGCAACCTCTTCTTCATAACATTCAATCCCAAAGGGCTCCACTCGGGCTCCAGACTGCCGGTGCAGGGACCTCCCGTCCCAATCCTCAGAAGCAACCTCCTCATCGTGACCACGTCTCCGTGCACAATCCCTCTACTGATTCGATGGCATCTCACAACCCCTGAGCTTCCGAAGACCTCCGCAATATCCTTATCAATCGGCAGAAAGAAGAGGACCTTCACCGCCGTTTGGATGAAAGGCAGACCCGTAAGGGAGAATCCCGCCAAGAACGTCCAAATGAGCGATCTCCTTGTCGCCGAGACTATCGGAGGTCCCCACCTCACAGAAGACGGAGAGAGTCCCCTGAGCACCATAGAAGAAGACCTCGTTCTCCTACTGGTCGACAACCCCGGAGGGATGATACCGCACCTGTCACCTGTGCCGAATTCTAGCAATTCCAAGCAACCGTCTTGCAAGCCCTAAACCTCCGGCCGAACAATAACAATACCCAGAGGGTTCCCACTCCTCCTCCGGTTCAAAGTCCTCGCCATCGGTCCCTAACCCCTCCTCAAGCTCCGAGTAACCGTCATCGCAGTCCTCGCCATTCCCCTAGCTACCATCGCCGAACTCCGCTCTCCCCTTCTTACGAAGACGAGTCCAGAGACTCGTTTGGCTACCATCGAAGGGATGACGTTGTCTATCGTCATCTCCACGAGATGGAGAGGCACCTCGGCCAACTAGATAGGGAAGAGCTGAGAGGAAGGACCCTCCGTTCCAGCTGACCTCCCTTCTCTTGAACATTCATGGAGGCACTGGTTCCAATAGGCTTCAAGCCCCCGCAGTTCGAGACTTACTCCGGGGAGTCAGACCCCGTGGACCATATCGAGAGCTTCAAGACCCTTATGTTGATCCACCAAGCTTTCGTTGCCCTACTGTGCAAAACCTTTCCAGCTACTCTCAAGGGTCCGGCCCGGGAATGGTACTCTCGCCTTGCCCCATCCTCTATATTTTCCTTTGAACAATTTAAGACCCTCTTCGTCACCCACTTCGTGAGTAGCCGCCGCACAGAAAAGACCAGTATTTCGCTACTCTACCTCAGCCCGAATAAGGGTGAGAAGCTTAGGGACTATGTGAAAAGGTTCATCGCGGAAGCCAGGTCCATCGCTTCCCTCGACCAGTAGGTTGCTGTAGCAGCCTTCCAGTCAAATGTCCTTAACTCAAGCCTTCGGTCCTCCTTAGCTAAGAAGCCCCCGCAAAACTTTTCCGACCTCCTTCTCAGAAGCGAAAAGTATATCCAGGCTAAGGAAGCTGAGCATCACCCCACATTTGAGGGGTCTTCCTCTGGGAACAAGAGAAGGGCAGCTGAAGAAGAGGGAGCTAAGAAGCTCTAGAAGGATAATGGGGGCCAGCGCCGCCCACCTCCCAGATTCGAGAAGTTCACCCCTTTTAACGCCAACATTTCCACTATTTTCATGGAGGTTGAGAAGGAAGGGGTTCTGCCTCTTGCCCCAAAGATGAATACCCCCGGCAAGAAGAGGAATAAAGAAAAGTGGTGCCGATATCACCGGGACCACGGTCACGATACCAATGATTGTCGGGCCCTGAAGAATGAAATTGAGGCCCTCATTCAGAGGGGGCAGTTGTCTAAATTCTTGAGAAAGGACCGAGTTGATCCTCCTCCCCCCCTGGGGGGCTAATAAACATCCTGAAAGGCGCGATGAGACTCCCGAGTTTGAAGAGGAACGCATTCTGCATCTCATTCATGGAGGCCCCATGGGAGGCAACTCCAACTCCTCTCGAAAGGCTTTCATCAGGGAGGTCAACTCAATACATGGCATGCCCCCTCCCAAAGGCCTCGGAATACCGGTCACTTTTTCAGATGAAGACCTCCAGGGTGTCCGAACCCTCCATTGTGACGCACTAGTCATCATCCTCCATATGGCAAATTTCAAAGTGGAGAGGATTCTGGTCGACAATGGTAGCTCCGTTAACATTCTCTTCCTCGCGGCTTTCCGAGGACTCAAGCTATCGCGCGACAGGCTCAAGCCCGCCGGTTACATGCTCCATGGGTTCACGGGAGTGCCAGTGACTATCGAAGGGGTAATCACCCTCGACGTAACCGCTGGAAAAACTCCTACTACCCGTACGGAGCCAATGAACTTCATGGTTGTCGATGTCCCAGCTGCTTATAATGTGATTCTAGGCTGACCTGGCCTAGCTACTCTAAAGGCCGTCCCGTCGGCTTATCACCTCAAGATGAAGTTCCCCACCAGGGCAGGAGTTGGAGAAGTAAGAGGTAGTCAAGAGATGGCCCGTAAGTATTACACGACCTTCACCGGGGGGCCTGTTCTCTTCCTCGAGACTCTTGAGATTCCCCAAGGGAACGCCCAACCTATGTCCAAACCGATGGATGAGCTGGAGGAAGTGCTCTTTTTCGAACAGGATCCGAACCGCAAGTTCTTTATCAGTAAGACCCTTCCATCTGCCCTATGTTCCGACATAGTCCAATGCATTAGAAAGAACCATGACCTCTTCGCATGGTCGGCTGCCGACATGCCAAGAATCTCCGAGGAGCTCCTCGTCCACCACCTCAGTGTTGCTTCGGGGTCCAAACCGGTCTAGCAGAAAAGGCGCAAATTTGCCCCTGAGCGCCAGCAAGCTATAAAGGAAGAAGTGGACAAACTCCTTAAGGTCTGGTTCATACAAGAGGTCAACTACCCCGAATGGCTCTCCAATGTTGTTATGGTTATGAAGGCCAACGGGAGTTGGAGAATTTGCATCAACTTCACGGACCTGAACAAAGCATGCCCTAAAGATCCATTCCCTCTCCCAAGCATCGACACCTTGATTGAGGCCAGTTTGGGCCATGAGCTGCTCAGCTTCATGGATGCCTTCTTCGGGTATAACCAAATCCAAATGTTTCCCCTGGATATCCCGAAGACCTCCTTTGTCACCGATCAGGGACTCTACTGCTACAGGGTAATGCCCTTCGGGTTGAAGAATGCGTGCGCGACCTACCAACGCCTTATCAACAAGGTCTTCCAGAATCAGATTGGTCGAAACATGGAAGTGTATGTTGATGATATGCTAGTCAAGATCATTCAAGGGGCCGACCATGTTGCCGATCTACAAGAAGCATTTGATGTATTGAGGAAGCACGATATGAGGCTCAATCCGAACAAGTGTGCGTTCGAGGTCTCGTCGGAAAAATTTCTAGGCTTCATGGTCAGCCAAAGAGGAATCGAAGCCAACCCTGAGAAGATCAAAGCCATACTGGACATGGTTCCTCCCAAAAGTGTGAAGGAAGTTCAGAAGCTAACTGGTCGCCTCGCAGCCATAGGGCGCTTCCTGTCTAAGTCAGGGGAGAAGTGACTTCCTTTTTTCAAAGCCCTCCGGGGGGCTAAGGACTTCGAGTGGGGTCAGCAGCAGCAAGAATCGTTCGACCAGCTGAAAGCCTATCTAGTCAATTCACCTCTCCTCAGCAAGCCTATCCCCGGAGAAACACTCTACCTCTACTTAGCTGCCTCCGAGCAAACCTTCAGTGCTGTCCTAGTAGGGAAGAAGACAAGGCCTAGAAGCCCATCTACTACATAAGCAAGGTACTTCGGGATGCCGAGCTCTAGTACCTAAGATTGGAGAAGATGGCTGTAACACCCCGAATCCTAAATACACAGAATTCGAGATGTTCTACAGGATCATTTCGCTTCCTTTAGTACAATTTTACAAGGAAATTTAAACTTTTTACTTTACATCAGAGTTTACATCAATATTACACTTTACATTGCACAGCGGAAGTAAAATTTACAACAATGAAACAAATATACAACAACATTGAATAATCTTTAAGCAGTTGTTCCTCTTTAATCTGTATCAAGCCATTTACCTGCATATAAGACTGTGGGTACGTCAGTTTATTCAATCGACGATCATTATACACGGC
The DNA here is from genome assembly GCA_017893485.1 of Hemerocallis citrina. Classification (NCBI taxonomy): domain Eukaryota; kingdom Viridiplantae; phylum Streptophyta; class Magnoliopsida; order Asparagales; family Asphodelaceae; genus Hemerocallis; species Hemerocallis citrina. The sequence goes on along the minus strand of CM030364.1, from coordinate 132,119,893 downwards.
CATCCTCTCTATGCCGGAAATAGTATAACTTATTTTCCATAAAACTTGTCACATTTCAAACTAAAGGGACTACCCTATTGATGTCGTGTTGTGATTGTGCACTTAGTCCTTAATGCAATTATTTATGTTACATGACACTAATGCGCACTTGTTCGGATTCTATGCATCCCATACTACATAGGTCCGAGGGCAAGCCCTTAATCGTTCTTCATCTTTATAGGGTTCAATCCCTCGTTATGACTTAATCTACTACTGTAACTACGGTAAGTATCCTAGATGTTTTCTGACCTACGAACTCATGTCTAGGCGCCCTGGAGGGAATCCCATCTCTGACATGACTCATCATGCAAACATCCTGTGGTAATTCAGCTCCTACCGTAGACATGACACCACCCGTAGTCTTCAAACATCCCACGAGCGTCGCCACCAGGACGGTACTCTGGAGCAGTATCCTCGCCCAGACTCATCATGGGACATCCTGGCGTACGCTCTCGCCGCTGTCCAATGACCCTCATACTCAATGTTTTTCTCTTACTTTCATCACGTCTTCACTATGTACTAATCCTTAATTTTTATTAAAAATCATGAATAAAATCAAAGCTTTTAGAGTTAGCCTCTCCACTAAACCGGACTTATCATTCATTCAACATGACCAACCTTGGTCTTTCATTTCAATATTTCATTTCATTTATTTCCAAATGCCGAGGGAGACTTAGCTACTCTTTTGTTTCAATTTTCATTTCACAATTTCCAAAAATGAGCATTTCTAACTCATAATTTCCCATGTTGAGTTATCATACTCAAAAGCATTCCACTTTTCCGACCATGATTTCTAATTCATTCAATATTCCACAATTATACATTAATTTCAACTATACATCATGTACTCATGAATTATTATATTCACATTAAAAACCCACATCACTAGTATTCAATCAAGATGGCCATTCACGCATCATAATTTGTCGCATTATTCTCCACCGAGAATAATTCACATTTCATAGTTGTCACATTATTCTCAAATGTGAAATACTATACATCACTAATGAAATACTCACATTTCACATCCATCACATAATATCATTTCAATCTTTACTCTATTAATCTTCTAATTCTTCATTTTAAGTTCTTTTTTGCAAGTTATAATTTTCCCATAGATACACTTATAAACCATAGTTCTCATTACACATTTTATTCTCAAATCACATTTTATTTCATGCAATAATTCCCAAATCATTTTTATAGAGTCCCATATATTTTTAGAAGAATAACCATATTTTTTTCGTAATTTTTGGACAATTAAAAACCCCCAAAAAAAGATTTTTCAATCTTGCCGAGGGCAAGATTCGAACCCAGCACCCCAGAGAACCCAACCGAAAGCCACAACCGCTAGGCCGATTGCTGCTGGCGTCATAAAGAGGCGCTGATAGCCATAAGAGCTCTCGGCTGCTGCTCTTCTTTATTTTAAAAAAAATCATGGAATAAAATGTGTTGCCCAGCGGATTCGAACCGATCACCACAGGGAACCCAACCGCACCCTATGACCACTTGAGCTACGTGCTCAGGTTGTCACTAATATAATTTCATATTCATTTAACCCGTGCTCTCTGTTATTTAGAACATTTCGATGTTCAACTAGTGCCAATTTCATTTGATCTTCATAAAAATTACTGTACAACTCCAGATTAATACTACTTCACATAATTTACATACCAGTATGAGCAAAATAATTTTTGTAATAATTAAAACGTATTTTCATACACTGATTCAAATTATACATTATAATACTACATTTCTTCTCCTTTCGACATTTCTTTGCATTGTAGCATTCCAATCTTTTTATCAATAATTCTTCACCTTAATTCTCTGACTTTGATCATATACCTAACATAAAACACATATTTTAATTTACTCATGCCCATATCAACACAAAGGATCTATTTAACACATGAAATGGTATAATCAACCTACTAACTTTTGTGTGTAATTTTGATGGTAATAAATGTGTTTTCTATCAATCAATCCATGATTCTAATCAATTCACATACAACTCAAATAATAGAACCACATATCAATTTGTATGTACACATTTCAATTATTCAAGAAGTCCTTTTTCCCAATTCAAGTGTGCTCTTCTTAATCATTTTCATGCTTCAATCTTTCTAATTAAACTAGCATGCATTTCTAAGTTAGAAATATGGAGAATCTACCCACCTTATTGAAGAAAAGATCAATTAGCAATCTCCTAGACAAATGTCCTTGCAACGAAAAGCTTCTCCTCCTTGTACACGCGCGCACAAGCCTCCAAAAGCACCGAACCCGAGCTCTCCTCCTTTGAATAGCCGGCCTCTCCTTCTTGATTGAATGCAAGCACAATACCCACTCACAACTCAATCTTTTAACTCACAAAATACTACTAGATAATACTATTAGATTATAGCCGTCCTCTCCTTGTAAATTATTTTTACCTTTCTGTCTAAGGCCTTTAATGAAACTAACTCAAACGACGAGTTCGGAGTCCAACACTTGGCTCGACTCCGCTTCGCACGCTCGCTCTTAAGTGAGCTAGAAGTGGTTTGCCATTCGAAATTGCTCCCACAACCGTTGAAATTAACTCAAATGATGAGTTCGGAGTCCAAAACTTGGCTCGATTCCGCTTCGCAAGCTCGCTCTTAAGCGAGCTAGAAGTGGTTCGCCATTCGGAATTGCTCCCACAACCGTTGAAACTCACTCAAACGATGAGTTCAGAGTCTAAAACTTGGCTCGACTCCGCTTCGCAAGCTCGCTCTTAAGTGAGCTAGAAGTGGTTCGCCATTCGGAATTGCTCCCACAACCGTTGAAATTAACTTAAATGACGAGTTCGGAGTCCAAAACTTGGCTCGATTCCGCTTTGCAAGCTCGCTCTTAAGCGAGCTAGAAGTGGTTCGCCATTCGGAAGTGCTCCCACAACCGTTGAAACTCACTCAAACGACGAGTTCGGAGTCCAAAACTTGGCTCGATTCTGCTTCGCAAGCTCGCTCTTAAGCGAGCTAGAAGTGGTTCGCCATTCGGAATTGCTCCCACAACCGTTGAAACTCACTCAAATGACGAGTTCGGAGTCCAAAACTTGGCTTGATTCCGCTTCGCAAGCTTGCTCTTAAGCGAGCTAGAAGTGGTTCGCCATTCGGAATTGCTCCCACAACCTTTGAAGCTTAAACGACGCGTGCGGAGTGTCTACAACTACACTAGACATGGGAGAAGAGTACTTGGAGGTGCTGAACCTTTGGTTCCCATTGTTCGTTTAAAGTTGAAGTAAGACATTCCGTGCCTATAAGAAGAAAGATTGACTTCTGATTTTGAGTAGTTGTTAAAAGTTAGAGGAGTTGTTCTTGAATAAATGCCTACCAACAAAACACACAAACACAGAAGAGAAACAAGCTTTCACTTATATAAAATTTTAGCGTACAAGAGCGCTCAAGTTACAAGACCAAGTTACTACTACGAGGTGCTACAAAAACTCAAAGAAGCATAATCACAGCAACTTATTCAACGCTTTTTCGGAACGGGGACGTTTCGGTTCAAAGACACCCGGGGACGGCGTCGCCTAACCTCTGAGCTCGTCTCTAAACCAACGAACAAGGACGCCTCTTCACTACTGCCTCTGACCATGTCCCCAACCGAAGCACCACTAGACAAAGCAGCCACCCCACTCTGAGCATCAGTCGGACTCCGCCTAACGGTAGGCTCACAAGTCGCGAGCTCATAAAACGAGATCCCCCTCTCGCTCTCTGCACGAGTCATGATGTACTTCTGACATTAGGCCGCACGGGTTGGGGATTAAGTCGAGCAACTTCCTCCTTGAGTTCAACGATCCGATCCTTAAAAAAGTTGTCTGTCACAGATATCTTGAAGCAAGGAAGCCGAGCAGAGCCTGCCTCACTAGAGCTATCGGCGATGATTCGACGAAGATGGGCGACTTCGATGCTCTTGTCGACTGTAACCCTCTTCAACCTGTTGACCTCCCCCGTCAACTCGTCGCGCTCAACCATCAACTTACCCACCATCGCCGTTAATTCTTCCTCCTCAGCTGAAAGCTCTTCTTCTACTATCTTCAGGTGGTGCTTTTCCACCAGTAGCTCGCCTTTCTCTGTCTCAGCGTCGAACAGCGCCTTTCGGAGCAATTCCACCTCGCCTTCAAGACGAACCTTGCGAGTTCACTTTCGTAGTTGTTTCAACTCAGAGAAATACCCTCTCGCCGTTGCCTTAAGATCCTCTAGGTCCAACTCACTCTTGAGGAAAACTCTCGGCTACGAGAGAGGGCCCACTTCGCTGCTTTTAAGTCAGCACGAAGACGAGCGACTTCGGCTGCTGAACTCGACTTGACTACCTGAAAAACGAGAGTATATCAACACGAAGTACAAGAAGCGATGCCCAACACTCAGCCAAATTTCGAAAAAAACTTCAGGTCAAAACATTCCAACACCTAGCCAAATTTCAAAGAAACTTCAGAGAGATTTCAAACAAAAGTTTTATTCATATCAAAAAAGCGGTAGCCAGTCCGCTACAAGGCAGTACAATAAAAAAAAGGATTTCTACTACAAGAGCAAGAAGATCAAGGGGCTACCTTAGGCGGTAGGTCAGAAATAGGCACCTCGGTGGATGGCCCCTCGTCCTCCTCCACTATTCCTTGGGGGTCGGCTATGACCTGGTCACCCCCTACTTTTGCCACCACAGCCTCGAGGTCGGTAGGAACATCGTCGCCTTGTGGCTCGTCCCATTCCTCTTCCTCCTCTTCCCCTTCGTCTTCTTCCTCGCCGCCGGGCCACAGCCTGTATCCCAACCTTTGGAAGCCAAGGACTTGAGCCTCGACGTGATCGAGCACTCTGGCGTAAGACAGCTCCATGTTCGCCACCATATGCTTCTTGGCCTTTGCCTCGATCTCTGCCCTCGCCTTCTCCACAGCCTCGACTTGTTCCAACTTCACTACCTCCAAAACCTTCGCCGCTGCGGCCTTCTCGTCGGCTGCCTTGGCAACCTCCGAAGCAAGCTTTTCCTTCGCTTGCGCCAAGGCCACCTCGAGGTCAGCGACCTGGGCCACCAGAGCGTCCGAGCGACGCTGCTCGGCTTTGAGCTGTTTCACAACCCTCACCCTCTCTACCCGTTCCTTGTCGCTGAGGGCCTTCAGCTCCCTCTCCTGCTCGGAATGCTCCTTGAGGAGATGGCCAAAGTGGCAAGTGGCCTGCACGAAGAAACAATTAGAACACCAGGAAAGCCGAACTAAAGACTTAGAAGATTTTCAAAGAAAAAAATTTTGAAACAGCAAAGGGGACTTATCGACAGGAGCGACCGAGCTACTTCGAGAGCATCATCACCTTTCGTCCTCGCCTTCAGGGCGGCTCGGTCCTTAGGGGTCGGCAGGTGCCGAACAGCTTGCTTGCTCATCCCCGAGTCTCCCAAGAAGTCATCGTGATTCTTCACTTACCAGTTGGGGACGAACAGCTTCTTATGGGCCTCGGTTAGAATAACCTCGGCATGTTCGGTCAGGGGCAGGGCCTCTAGCCCTAGCACCGCGGAGACGGAGAAGCCCTCACCTACAGGGGCAGAAGGGGTCGGCTGGCCAACAACGGCCGAGGACGGCTCCCGAGGAGAAGAAGTGACGACCACCGAAGGTGCCTTGGTGGGTCATCCGGACAAGGGACCCGGTCTCCCAAGAAGTCATCGTCGATCGGACTAAGGCCCAACCCGTGCAGCACCTCCTCAGTCATCTCCCTCCAACTCAACATCGGGAGACCGATCAACTTCGCCGTGACCTCTGCCTCGGCCGGAGTCAACACTGGCTTGGCCTTCGCATGCTTCGACACTTCGTCTTTCCACCGGGTCGGGAAGTCCCATGCCGAGGGCCCCTTTATCAAGAAATACTTCCCCTTCCACGACTTTATCGAGTCGGGATTCTCGATCAACTTAACTCCCTTCTGAGGCGACAGGTAGTAGCGAGGCTCGAGCTTACTCATCCTGTTGATTCGGTATAAACTTCAGAGGATGATAAGCTCCGGCTCCACTTTGGCAGTCCGGCATTGGAGCAGAAAGCCGAGCACGTGGGGCCAAGTGTTCGGCATGAACTGTATGGGAGCCAGACCAAACCACCGAAGGACTATGGTCACGAAGGGATGAAGAGGGAAGCACAGACCGGTGTTCAACGCGTCGTAGGTGAAGACGCAGGTGTTCGGTGGGAAGTTGGTGTTCGCTCGCACTCTGGGGCCGGGGAGAACCAACATGTACTCCTTGGGGACCCCTTCCTAGTCCGGAGTAGATCTCGCTCGGTTAGGACCGAGAAGAGGTCGTCCACCTCGAAAATCTCCCTCGGGTCGTTCTCCTTATAGGTCTCCGCGCGACCAACGAAAACCTTAGTCAGCAGCTCGCCGCTGTACTGCCTTATCCCGGCATGACCGGACAGCACGGTCGGCATCTGACCCAGCTCGCCCGCCTGCTTTGCTGTCTCCACCACCTCCTCAACTACCGAGGACCTAACAACTCCCTTCCCCTTCTCGTCGGCAGTGGATGACCCGACTATCTCCTTCCCCTTCCTCCGACTTACCACCTCTCTTCCTCCTTCGGCATTCCGACCCCCTGAGGACGATGCCTCACTACCCAAGCCAACTCGTGACATCTCAAATAAATATCTAAGGCAAAGAAAACTGACCTTGATGTGACGTTCACGGTCAGAAAAAGTTTGCCGAAAATCGCCTGGCCTTTTCGACAGCTAGCACAACCGTCCTTGGGCTCAGATCTCTGCTAGCAGAGCAACTCAAGAGCAAAGAGTAAAAACTTTGAAGTAAAAGTGAAAGAATGAGCTAAGTGGTGGGGATGCGAGAACTTATAGCCAAAGAAGGGCAACGATTGGGCTTTTGTAAACGTTTGGGGGGCCCATTAAGGGAGATGAACCGACAGAATATAGAAATCTGCGATGATTCAGAGGAAGGTTGCGTCGGTTCACTTCGCATCGCAACTCGGCGACTCGTAACTTGCCGAGCCACCGAGGCACTCTGCCGAGCTACCGGGGCACCGACTTCCACATATGGAGAAAAATGCCGCCGAGCCACTTTCACCATCAGATTGCCTCAATATTCGTGCCCAAATCTGATGGACGGTTCAGATCACGCCACGCCCACAAAACGATAAGATAACGTTTTCTCGTGATCTGAACCCAAAATTTCGAGATCCGTGCCATGATGAGCGCTCTAAATCCAACCACGTGGCTCGACGACTCGTAACTTGCCGAGCCACCAAGGCACTCTACCTAGCTACCGGGGCACCGACCTCCACATATGGAGAAAAATGCTGCCGAGCCACTTTCACCGTCAGATTGCCTCAATATTCGTGCCCAAATCTGATGAACGGCTCAGATCACGCCACGCCCACAAAATGACAAAATAATATTTTCTCGTGATCTGAACCCACAATTTCGAGATCCGCACCATGATGAGCGCTCCAGATCCAACCACGTGGCTCGACGACTCGTAACTTGCCGAGCCACCGAGGTACTCTGCCGAGCTACCGGGGCACCGACCTCCACATATGGAGAAAAATGCCGTCGAGCCACTTTCACCGTCAGATTGCGTGCCCATATTTGATGAACGGCTCAGATCACGCCACGCCAACAAAATGACAAGATAATATTTTCTCGTGATCTGAACCCACAATTTCGAGATCCACGCCATGATGAGCGCCCCAGATCAAGCGCGTGGCCCCACGGCTTGACTCGAACTGCCGAGCTACCGAGGTGACCTGTCGAGCTACCGAACAGCGTAGCCGAGCCACCGAGGTGCTATGGAGAAGAGGACGAACTGCCAAGCCACCGGAGTGTTCAGCCAAGCTACCAAACAGCTTAGCCGAACCACTGAGCTACCGAAGCCCTCTGGCCGAAGTGCCGAAGTACCGACCTCCACATATGGAGAAAAATGACGCCGACCTAACCTTAGCTGTTGGATCGTGCCAAAAAACGTGCCAGAACATGATGAACGGCTCAGATCACGCCACGCCCACAAAACGACAAGATAGCATTTTCTCGTGATCTGAGCCGCCCTCCTCGTGATTCGTGCCATGATGAACGCTCCAGATCTTGCCATGTAGCTCGGCAGCTCGTTAGGTGTCAAGCTATCGAGCTACCGAGGACGGGGTGCCGAGGCGCCGAGGCACTGACCTCCGCATACGGAGAAAAAAGCCTGCCGAGCTACTCCGACAGTCCGATCCTCTAGAGAGTTGCACCATAGGCTGATGAAAGGCCCAGATTGTGCCACGTCATAAGTCAGATTAAAAAATTAATTTTTATCGATTTATTTATTTAAAAAATTGCGAAAAATGATTTAAAGTTTAGGAGAATTAATTAAAAATTCTAAAAAATAATTATAAATTCGGGGAAATACTTTTGAACCCCTGGGTAAATAATTATTGCATAGAACAATTAATTAAGGCCCCCGAACAATAAATCACCACTTCGCAAAATTAAATAAATGGTCCGAAAAATAGATAAAAATTAAGAAAAATCACCAGAAGTCTAAGAGAGCTCAAGAACAACCTTGAGTGCGCAAATAGCTTCGAAAATCACCATAAAACCTCATACAAGGATTCAATGCCGCTCGTGTGGACTCTGATACAACTCCGATAGCCATTAAAACTGTAAAACTATTCCTCAAAGGCTGACCAAACTTAGTCTTCAGGAGTGGGGGGCTCGTGATATGGCTAAAAATAGGGTTAAATCGGAACCGTCCAAATCGGGCACGAATCTTAAAGCTTATGGGTAAAATGGTAATTTCACCTACAAGCGGGTCCAAGATGGGTTCTGGGTCTTTTCTACAAAGGCCCAATAACCCACGAATGGATCCGCCTCAACTGGGTGCGGGTCCCAACCCGCAAGAAACCCAGTCCAGCTGGATAGAATTAGTATTTCTGATTGTATTTAATCAACGGCTCTGATTCACTCTATCCTTTCACTGAGAATTAGGGATTTTATTCCTAAACTGGTCCCAAAGGCGGCTATAAATACCCCCATCCACCACCATTAAGAGGTAATCAATCTTTTGCTAACAAAAGCTCATTCATAATCTTTCTGATTACTGACTTGAGCGTGGGAGGGTGCGTCACCGGGATCAATCCCGGTGTCTCGCACTTTTTGCAGGTGAACGACAGGAGCCAACTGTCAAACTCCAGTGGAAAGGTTTCAGGTTTGGCTATTCGATTTCCTTAAGAATCCACAAATTCTATCTGTTTGTCCACACACCAGATTTAGCAGCAACACCTTCCTTGTTATGTCGCGAATTCTAGTCTCAATACTGAGTCTCGATGCGGCCTTATCGTTCTTCCTCAACTTGTGTTGCGACTTGCACTGATTTGTCATTCGACTGCAGACTTGCTACCTGCACACCAGGTTATGAATTTTTCTTTTCGACATCCGGTTGCAGATTTACCTACTAGACATTTGGTTTGCAGACTTGCCCTCCGATATCCAGTTGCAGGGTTGCCTTCTGGATATTCGGTTGCAGACTTGCCCTCCGATATCCAGTTGGAGGTTTGCCTCCATTGATGTCTGGTTACAGACTAGCCGCCATTTGAACTTGATTGCACCAAGCTTGTTAGTAAAAACGAAGTACACTGAGACTGGTTCAGATATCATAATCATAAGTTGTAAAGCGCTACCATATGATTTACAATCATCCTATCTGCCAAACTAAACTCAATTTATCCTACCGTGTTATACTGTAATTTGAAGTCAGCTCTGATACCACTTTTGTAACGTCCCGGATCCCCGTTACCGGACATCCGTGATGCAACCAGAATCTTTGCCTTCAAATGCATCTCAACACTGTAATAACACGAAAATTTAAAAACTTTTTATTGCCCAATAAGATCATTACATCATTGATTACAACCAATGCCATGTTCTTGAACAAGAATACAAATTACATTAACTCATTACATCTTATTACAAAATATATATTAACTCCTCTTGCAAGTTAACAACTGTATCTTGGAATGGTAGTCGACGGATCACTGCTGAACTCCGCTGATCGGTCAATCTGCTTCCCTGGGGCTTGCTCCTCGGCTTGTGTCTTCTGCTGCGTGACTCTGATATCTCTACATCTTCTCGAAAGGTAGGATCGGTACCTAAAGGTGGGGAACGTCAGTACTTCGACTGAAGCATTGCTGATAATAATAGCGATCTCCAAACTGGCAGCCACAAACCATTTTGAATGGAAAAAGAAACGTGCATCTTAATTTCCTAGTGCTCGTGTATGCCATGATCTGACAACTAAATGCACCAATCACAAGCCTATTCTAAAGCAAGCAAGACTTTAGGACTCTGGATCTGCATGCATCCCATAGTACATGCGTTCCAGACATAAACATGGCCTAATCTATTACACAAAACAAAGAATGCACACGATGCACCTTCTCTAATGCAATTCATTTGAGAACGTATGCATCTCATACTACATACTTTCCCAAAATCAACTTCAATAGAAATGTATGCATCCCATACTACATACTTTCCAACGAGTTCGCATCTCCTTATTGTAGGGTTCAAACCCTCGCCATGCATCTTACCCTTGTACTCATCCTATTCCCAAAAAATATCCGTGTCTGAGGAGATTGCAGTCACTCAGTCTAGTCCTGTACTGCAGTCCCTAAAGTGGTGGTCGCATTTGCCACTTAGTACCCATGCACGGACCTCACTCAAACAGCTGTGTCAACCATCCGGTACAAAACCATGTACCCAAATAACGTCAATGATTCACATAAAGAACAAAACCCACGCGCATAGGAACATGACGGCCTTGAGGGTCAAATCCCCCTATCCGACAGGAGCTCCTCTCCCGTTCCTTACCTCGTCTCTTTGGTAATTAACAGATCGAGATACGAGGCCTACGAACTCAAAACCTGAGAACCAAATCTATATCCCTACGACAGGAATACAACACCCGACTATGGTTTGCCAGTACTAATGCAATATACATACCCCTAATACACCACTATAATCCAAGACTCACTCTAATCCTTTAGGTAAAAGATTGCTCTAAAACTTTGCCCATCGACCACTGGCTCCGGCAACGTAAGTCCTGCTCGCCACTTCCCCTAGCTTGGAATTCGTCCCTCACCATGGCCCGCGTTCATCCTTAACCGGCATGAATACAACTCGACGGTACCAACTTGGACTTCCAATGCCACGGCGGAAGTTCATATCTAGGGTCGATAGACGTAGGGTATCACACTACCCTATTGACTACTAAAGTCACAAATCCACCATGGGAATCAACCAGACTAGCAATAGACACCAATCTTCCCCCAACAGCGAGTCACCAACTCTATATGTACACAGGAGAGGGGTCCTCTCAACACTTAGCCGAAACCTAAGATTAAGCAACTATGGTGTTTCTGCCCGAAACTTAAAAAGATCATAACTCCCATAATACAACTCAGATTTGGGTGTTCAAGCCCAATTTGGAAAGGTAAAGACCTAGGATATAACTTCCTTGTTGATCATTTTCCCAGATTCAATCATCTAGTCCCTCAAATTGGTCTCTCAAGCCTCATCCTGTGTACTTCCTTTAAACTGGCTGCACCTTACCGGTAGCATAAATTACTACCTACTCATCAGAATGCTACAAACCCAGGTTCTATGGAAAGGTGTGGATGTCCTCCACAATTCCTTAGTTGATCACAAATCCAAATTATGTCATTTGAACACCCTAAAACATACATTACTCTCAGGTGTACAGAACTACACACTAAGCTTTACTCAAACAGAGCTCTCAACTCAAGTCCCGGTTTCTGTCCAGTCTTGTAAAAATCATAATAAATCATCTTCTCACAGTAATCACCTCAAACAAGGCTTGTTAGAAAGCTCTAGATGTCTACTATAATTTTCTAAAAGAACACTTCTTCAAAATTTGCTCTTACAGGGCCTCAATTGTATCATCTCATCAAGGTGTCTATTCTAACTGAATTAAGTACAGTACATGCTAATAAATTCATCATAAATCATATACTCATCCAATGGTCACCAAATTTACATTAAGGAAACTAGACATCATAGTGAATAACAGGCAAAAAGATTCATACTCAAATTCCAAGATTCACTAAGTTCTATCAGTTTCAAACATGCATCAAGATCATACTGTTCTTCAGTCACTATTCTAACTACTGTTGATAGACAAATTCTGAACATGCATTTAACTTCATCCAATTATTTTCATGGTTTTTTCTTAGAGTCTAGATACATGTAAGAAATCATGGTAAAAATTTCATAATAATATGATGTGCCAATTAATTATAAGAATTCCCTCAATCTCTGGTATTACAGTGAACAGATCCTACTTCTGCCTTACGACTCTATTCCAAAAACGGATTTTATTAAAATACCAAACAACCTCAAAAAATTCCGAAATAACTCATGCATCATCTAGACACGTAAGGGAACAATTTGTGAAAATTTCATCATCAAATTCCAAGAATATTGTTCTCGGAATATTCTAGAAAAATGACATGCAGATCAAGATTTTCTGTTCTAGTTCCAGATTCAACATTCAATCTCTCAAACAACCATTCTCAACTCCTACCACTACTCATGCATGCAAGAATCAACAAGAATAAACAAGACAAGTTTATCGATTCTCCCCACCCTGATTTGGTTTGAGAGAAGGTGATGGTCTTGAGCTTTCACCTCCAAGAATGCTATCTTCAAAGCTTGAGATCTTCTTCTCCAAATTGCTCCTTCTTTCTCTCTTTCTCTTTTTTTTCTTTTTGGTGTTCTGAAATTTCAGAACTTGGGAGGGGAAATGACGTGGGTTTTTAATGAGAAAAGAGTGAGGAAAGAAGGAGGAAGAGGGGGGGGGGGGGTGTAGGCCGGCCATAGGGTAGGGTAGGAGTAAGGGTAAGCTAGGGTGGTTTTACAAAACCATGTCTTAGCACTTGGGGTTTTTTTTCCATCTGAGTTCGAGCTTGGGATGCACTTATTTGGTTTTAATCAAGCTCCAAATGAGATATGAGAGGTTAGATTGAGTATATGCAATGTATACCCATTGTAGTATCATACAATTGCATATTTGCATACGTACCGTACTCAAAAATTAGTGCATGTACTAGTATCGGTCCATCTCATTCTCACGCATTGTCAAGAATGTAACCACCTTCATGAACTGCCTTGCAAACCAAGATGCACCCCATCATCATACGTATACATACAATCAAACCAACATTGCAATATATGTATACAGACAATATATATTTACACACACACACACACACACACACACACATAAGTATTGTACAATGCAGGGTATTACACATGTGGTAAAAGTTTGGGACGTATGAAGTGCTACCTATATAGTAATAATACAAGACATGATACCTGTTACATGATACCTGTTACATGATACCTATTACATGATTGCCTGATACATGATTACCTGTACATGCTACTTGAAACCCGTTCACCTGTTCATCTGTTACGTGTTTACCTGCTCACATAATACTTGACATCTGATACATGTTACCTGTACCCTATTAGCACATTATATTACTTGATTCTGTTCATGATTCATGCTAGTTGTTCTATTTTGTCGCCATGTCTATTCCATGCTATTTGTTTATCCTTTTTCTGTACTTGTGCCTGCACTACAAGCAGCTCGTAACTTGTATTGACGAGCGTTTTGTTTTCTTTTCCTCTTACCGTAATTTATTAAAATGCAGGTTTTGGAGATCAGCTGCCCGATGGAGTAAGTGATCTGAGATTCTAGTTGGCTGGAGTTCTTGCTATATCTATTTATTCCTTGTTGCTTATCTTGAATAAATGTATCTGTTATTTGGATTATTTTATAATGGGTAATGTGACCCAGGATTATTGACTTGTTTTTAGATCTGATTTATTTGAGAATATTACATTTTGTTTCAAGTAAATTCCTGTTGGTATATTGATTCATATATGCATGCGTGGTTGACTTCTCTTGCTTCCTACTCTGATTATTCCTGTGAAATGTTGTAAAGATCCTGACAGCTTATGGATGATGAAAATCATTCATTGGGCTTAGTCACGTATCCGTATTTCGTATTCTCTTTCTGGGAAGCGGGGCATGACATTCCGGAACTGTGGTAAGCCCTCAATTAAATTTGGGACTGTGATTGATCGGAAGGTGGATTCTGGGATCATGATTAGTCGAGCGGATAGGAGGGAAGCTCAATTAAATCCGGGATTATGATTGATCGGGCGGTGAATTTCGAGATCATGAATAATCGGACGGATAGAAGAGCAGATGCTCCACAACATCTGGAAAGTAGATCCTGCACTATATTGTGCATGCCCCGTGCTCAGCGAGGACGCTGATTTCTGAAGGGGGTATTTGTAACACCCCGTAATTTCAAAATAACTATAATAGTATATATATATATATATATATAAAATAAGAGGATGACAAACATGTAAATGAATTGAATAATGGGGGGCCCACAGTTGAATAGCACAGCAAAGTGTGCTATGTATTTCATGCTTGTGTTTCGGTGATGTCATGATGACATCACCACGTGGCTGCCACTCGTATTTGAGAAGGCAGGGTGCTTCTCTCCTTACTGACGTGTGCATAGGGGTCTACAGGACTATGTGTACACGGGGATTGAGGAGAGAAGTGTGAGTGATTTGTATAGTACCACATCGGGAATGCAAATAAAAATATATAATAATAAATAATATAGCATATGATCAAAAGTCACCAATCCGGTTAACCACCTTTTGAGAGACGGCCTGTGGTGGGCGGTTGTACTATACTATAAATAATTTGTCTGATAAATTGTATAAATTGTCTGAGTTGGGACAGAGGCATTACAAGCTTTGTTGGTTTTTTAAAATAGCCTTTATTGTCTAGAGCTGTATTTGTATATACGAAAGTCGTTTATTTGTGGAATTGTGCTCCGTATGTTGAAATTCTGGAAATGCTATTGTTATCGATAACTGTAAACAGAAATAATATGATAATTGTAAACATAAATAATACACATAATTGGACTTGAAATTTTAGAATTTGTATTAGGCTCCCTATTGGGAACAACGCACAGATTATACTAGACTCTCTGTTCCCAACAACGAGTTTAGTTCATTTCTTCCCGCTATTCCCAACAGCGAGCACTTCTATGGAATTTTTTTTTTTTTTGTTGAAAATTGATCAAGTTGAAAATTTAAAAATAGTACAATCATCTTGCCATTGGGAACGACGAGTCTTATTTGAAAATTTTGAACTAAACTCAACATTAGGGAACAACGAGCTTTTCAAAAAAAATTAAAACCACACACGTCGTGTCCCAACGGCGACCATGAAATAACTAAACTCGTTGTTGGGAACGACGAGTGTAGTTGTTGAGTTTCAGAGCGTAATTAGTTTGACAACTGTCCTATTTGTACAAATAATTTCGAAAAAATATACCCCCTCCGTTTCAAAATATAAGTCATTCTATCTTTTTTTTTGTTTCAAAATATAAATCACTTTAGGTTTTCGAGACAAATGACTTGTCATTCTTAAATGTCCATCAATTACTTTCTTATGAGATTTTCAATTTTACTTTTTTTCTTTATAAAAGGAGTAATACTAAAATTATAGAGGAGGGCAAATTGGATATTTTGCAATTGATAGCTCATTAATGAGCTTCAAAAACCAAGAATGCTAATACTTTTTGTCAATCCTAAGTTTTTTCTTAATAAATCTGTAGAAATCTAGAATAACTTATATTTTGAAACAGAGGGAGAATATTTTAACAAAAATTCCACTTTGACACAGAGGTCCGGACAGTAGGTGCATTAATTAAATAAACTCATGCAATCACAGCCGTCCAATCGTAAACCTGCTCACCTCCTCGTATGTGGGCCCCACACCGAACATCCCTATAGTACTATTTGCTTGCCGGCGTTGCCGCCGACACTATTTTTCATCACTCCTTCTAATTTGCATTTTTTATTGAGATATATTCTAATTTGCATGTCTATATAATAAAACACAAAGAAAGCTATCAAGGGGCTCTCCTTCAATCCTCCAAAAATCAAAGGCCCAAATCTAACCTCACAAAACATATTTTCCCCCCCAAAAGTTTTTTCCCCAAATCTCAAATTCAAATCCCCCACCCAAAACAACTCTTATATTTATTTAATTATTTCTCTCTCTCTCTCTCTCTCTCTCTCTCTCTCTCTCTCTCTCCCTCTTCTATTCAAAAAATTAAGAAAATAAAAATTTTAAAAATTTTTACAAAATAAAAAATT
The DNA here is from genome assembly GCA_017893485.1 of Hemerocallis citrina. Taxonomy (NCBI): domain Eukaryota; kingdom Viridiplantae; phylum Streptophyta; class Magnoliopsida; order Asparagales; family Asphodelaceae; genus Hemerocallis; species Hemerocallis citrina. The sequence continues at coordinate 132,103,620 of CM030364.1, read as the reverse complement.
AAAAAGTAAAAAAAGTAAAAAATAAAAAACATTAAAAATAATTTAAAAAAAATCAAAAAATCATATAATATGTTTTTTACTGGACCCCCAAAAGTTTCTCATATAAAATGTTTTCTACTTCAGTTAATTTGCTAGACCTCCAAAACTATTTTATATGATCAAACAAGGTGCACCGTTCTGAAGACGTGCCGTAGGCACATGTAAACGGTGTCTACGACTTTTCATAATTGTTGTTGAACTGTTTACAAGGCTTTTCGTATGCTGTATCGTTCCGATGACGTGCCGTAGGCACATTCCCAGGGCAAATCTAGTACTACCATATGATTTAACTATTTGCACCAAATGACTTTTCTTTTTTGAATTTAGATAAGTTTTGCAAAATCTACTTTTACCAAATCTTATATACAAAGTACATGGATACAAAGAACAGGGTTTTTATCCATGGAAAATGTAATGGTAGAATTGGTAGCTTACAATTGAAGAAAATAATTTTGGGGAAAATAATTCTTATTCTTCTTGTTGTGCTTTATTTTTTATTGTATACATCTTTATATAAGGATTACATTCTTGGAGAAGAAAAAAAGAGATTGAGAGAAGATTGGGAAGATGAGAGATTTGGGGAATCTGTTTTCTATATTAGGAAACAGAATATACAATTACTATATTTCAACACTCCCCATCAAGTTGGTGCATAGATATCGAGCATGCCCAACTTGTCAACAAATTTCCAGAAGAGCCGAGTCGAAACGGCCTTGGTTAGGATATCTGCGAGTTGATCTTTTGACTTCACTTTGGATTTCTCAATAACTTTCTCATCTAATTTTTCTTTGATGAAGAATCTGTCCACCTCTACATGTTTCGTCTTATCATGCTGAACTGGATTAGCCGCAATATCACATGCCGCTTGATTGTCACAATACACCTTCATAGGTTCCTTTGGACCATAGCCTAAGTCCTGCAACAGGAGTTTTAGCCATAAAGCTTCTGTTATACTTAAAACTACTCCGCGATACTCAGCCTCTGTACTAGAGCGTGCAACAACATTTTGCTTCTTGCTCTTCCATGTAACTAAATTTCCTCCAACAAAGGTGAAATATCCTGAAGTGGAGCGCCTATCGATTGTAGATCCTGCCCAATCAGCATCAGTATACGCCTCAACCTTCAAGTGACCATGTTTCGCAAATAAGACTCCTTTTCCTGGGGCTGACTTAATGTATCTCATAATTCTCATTACCGTGTCCATATGTTGTTCCCGAGGTGCATGTATAAACTGACTTACCACACTTAAAGCATATGACAAATCTGACCGTGTATGTGCAAGATACATTAATCGTCCAACCAATCTCTGATGTCTTTCCTTATCACAAGGCACTTGATCAGTTTCGTTGCATAGTTTCAGTCCTTCTTCCAACAGTGTACTAATCGGTTGACAAGCGGACATTCCAGTTTCCTTCAATAAATCCAGAGCATATTTTCTTTGAGAAAGAAATATCCCCTTTCTTGAGCGAGAAACTTCAATACCAAGGAAGTATCTCAAAGGTCCAAGATCTTTCATTTTGAACTCTTGTGACAAGTAGTTCTTTAATGCCTTCATCTCCTCAGGATCATCTCCAGTTACTATCATATCATCAACATAAATAGTAAGAGCAGTAATTTTACCTTCTTTCCTTTTTAGGAATAGAGTATGATCATAATTACTCTGATCGTATTCAAATGTCCTCATTGATTTTGTAAATCTCCCAAACCAGGCTCTTGGCAACTGCTTCAGTCCATACACTGCTTTCTTCAGACGACATACTTTGTTGCTGTGTTGGACTGGTCTGTTCGACCCTGGTGGAAGATCCATATAGACTTCTTCTGTCAATTCCCCATGCAAAAATGCATTCTTCACATCAAATTTCTCCAATGGCTAGTCAAGATTTGTAGCAAGTGACAATAGAACTCGAATAGTGTTGAACTTTGCCACAGGTGCAAATGTTTTGTCATAATCAATTCCATAAGTTTGAGTGTACCCTTTGGCAACCAGCCTTACCTTGTACCGCTCTATCGAACCATCCGATTTATATTTCACTGTATAAATCCATCCGCATCCTACTGGCTTCTTCCCTACTGGCAGCTCGACTATCTCCCAGTCTCATTCTTCTTCAAGGACTTTATCTCTTCATTCATAGCTGCTTTCTACCTTGGATCGGCTAAGGCTTCCTGCACACTGTTAGGAATAGATACAGCAGATAATTGATTCACAAATGACTTATTTGATTCAGACAATCGGTGAGTGAACACATAATGACTCATGGGATACTTGACTTTACTAGTGGGATTAGGCTCGTAAGTGGATTTTGGGATACCTCTAGTAGTACGGTTTGGGAGTTCTCTTCTTGGAGCTTTGGACAGCGATGACGATTGGTTTTGGGGTTCTGCTGGGAGTAGAGATAGATCTGATGGTACTGGTGGTGGAGATGGTTCAGATGGTGCTGGTGGTGGAGATGACTCATCTTCATGGAGGTTCGACACTGACTGCAGATCTTCGAGGAAATTTTCTTCTTCAACCAAGTCTTCATTTGAGTGATCGTCATTACTTACATCCTGATTTTCTCCCCTTATATCTAATTGTTCAGTTTGAATAGTAACCACTTCATCATAGGCAAAAGTTTGAACTTCACCTCGGTACTTCCCCCTGAAGTTCAACCTCAGAGGAAAAATACATCTCATCTTCATGGAACACAACATCCATAGTCACAAACATCTTTTGAGTTGGTGGGTGATAGCACCGTTACCCTTTCTTATTCTGTGCATATCCTACGAAAATACAGCGGACAGCTCGAGGAGTTAACTTATTGCGTTCATGTTGATGAAGATGAACAAATGCAACACACCCAAACACACGAGGTGTCAAGTTGACGACTTTTGGTGCATTCACAGCTTCAGTTAATGCTTGAAATGGTGTGAGGAAGTTTAGGATATTAGAGGGAACTCGGTTGATTAAGTATGCAGCAGAAGCAAGGGCTTCTCCCCAATAAATGAGTGGCTTATTTCCATGGATGAGGGAAGCATGGACCACTTCGAGCAAGTGTCTATTTTTTCTTTCTGCAACCCCATTCTGTTGAGGTGTATACGAGCATATAGTCTGATAAACAATTCCGTGTTCCACCAAATATTGTTGCAGATTTGAATTCAGGTATTCTCCGCCATTATCACTCCTAAGAACTTGAATCTGTGATTTATACTGAATCATAACATGCTTGTAAAATTTCTGAAACAAACCACTAACTTCACTTTTCGACTTCATCAAACAAATCCAGGTCATACGGGTACAGTCATCAATAAAGGTCACAAACCATTTGGCTCCTCCAAATGTAGTGGTTTTGGATGGACCCCAAACATTAGAATGAATAATCATAAAAGGTAGGGAGCTTTTACTTGGACTTGGAGGAAAAGAGACACGATGACTTTTTGCGAGTTCACACACATCACACCGAAAGGCAGATATATCCAACTTCAAAAATAAACTTGGAAATAATTTCTTCAAATAACCAAAAGAAGCATGCCCTAGACGTCGATGCCCTATCCAAATGTCTGATTTCTTCTTCTCATTTTCGGATCCTTCCACACTTAGAGCTTCAGTCAACTTGCTCGAACATTCAGATTCTAAATCCAGGTAATAGAGCTTCTCGTACATAACCCCATAACCAATCGTCTTGTGAGTCCGAATATCCTTAAACACACAATGGAAAGGCCAAAAGACTACAATACAATGTAAGGCAGTAGTTATTTGAGCAACAGATAATAGGTTGAAATTCAAGGATGGTACAACTAGGGCCGTATCTAAGGTTAGGTTGTTTGTGAGATGTATGGTACCCTCATCAGTAACAGTGGCAGGATCACCATTGGCAGTGGATACAGTCGATTTAGTGGATGGTTGAAATTTTTGAACTTGTCTAGAATCAAAAGTCATATGGTCGGTAGCACCCGAATCAATTATCCATACACTATTCATAACAGAAGCAGAAATATTAAATACCTTACTATCATTACCTGCAGCTGTGACTAATGTAGAGGCAAGTCCAATACTTATCTCAACTCTATCAGTTTGTCCCATGGTAGCACCCGAAAAACAATGGATCTGATCGATACAACTTGGCCAAGAACAGCAACTAGCAACACAACAAACAATACCAACAGTAACACAGCAAGCACCAACACCAACAAACACTAATCAGGGATTGGGAGCTCGGGAGGACGACAGGGAGGATCAGGATTGGGATCTTCTTCTTCCTCAGATCTGATTTGATCAATCAGCAACTCAGTAAACAACTCACTCAATAAACAGCAAGAGAGAGAGAGAGAGAGCGCAGCAACAGTGAATAGTCGACGGCCGGCCAAGGGGCGGCGGCGCTGGCGACCAGGGGCGAGGTCGACGTCGCCGGAGGAGGTGCACGGGGGCGGCATCGTAGGAGAGCGGCTTCGGGGTGGTCAGAGAAGAAGGACGGAAGGGGGAATCGGAATTTTTTTTGGTTCTGCTGTTGATCGAATGGAAGAGGAGAAGGGGGGTTCGGAGGTTGTGCTGGCGGCGGCGATGGGGGTCACCGGAGGGAGAAGAGGTGATGGGGGTGATCGGGAACTCGTCGGAGAAGGTGATCGAAAATTAGGTTTTAGGGGATTTGGGGAAGATGAACAGTAACTATCTGGAGATCGGGAGATCAGGAAGGTCAAAAAGATGAAGGTGAACGGGATCTGGAGATCTGTAGTCGATGAGGACGATGATCGGTGACGGGATCAGCAACGGGATGATGATCGGTGACGGGATCAGCAACGAGATCTTTGGATGACGAGGAGGTAGATCTGATCACCTCTTCTTCTTCAATTGGCCTAGATCTGGTTAGGCTCTGATACCATGAAGAAAATAATTTTGGGGAAAATAATTCTTATTCTTCTTGTTGTACTTTATTCTTTACTGTATACATCTATATATAAGGATTACATTCTTGGAGAAGAAGAAAAGAGATTGAGAGAAGATATGGAAGATGAGAGATTTGGGGAATCTGTTTCCTATATTAGGAAATAGAATATACAATTACTATATTTCAACAACAATGTTAATGACATATTTCATACCTCGCATGTATATTTTAATTTTTATCTGTATTTTAACTTAATATTTTATATAATATTATAATAACTATATGCGGAGTTAGGCGAATTTGTGCATAGCAAATTTACGAGAAGATGACACTTCATATGTCCTGGCTATGACATCTTATCCTCTTCCTTGTTCATATCAGTATTTCCCTAGCATTAATTCATACTAGTACAATGTACGTGCGATGCACGTCTAAAAAAATAAAGTCATCAAATTAAATGAATATATATTTAATAACAAAAAAAAAATAGTCCATATTTGAATGTTTGATTTGGGCTACACGTGCGGTGTACATTTATATTTGTTGGATATAATTTAGACGTGTATTATACGTATTTATATACTTACAAAGTTAGAGTTTGTTTGTTACAAATCCCAACTCTCCCATTAAAATAGTAGAGATTTTGTTATTCAATTAGATAAATAATTTTTTAGCGTCAATTTCGTATCAATTTAAAGCAGTACTTATATATAACAATTACATAAATTTAAGAAAATCAGCATGAACCGAGTACAGATATAAGATTTATATTAAGAAGAGTGATGCAGTATACCCGGCCCTTATCTCCTCGAGTTATCAATAAATTGTGTAGGATCTTTCCAAATGCGTTGTTCTTGCCTTTCGCCTATTATGGAGCTCTTTATGTTTAATGTTCTCTCAGAACTATTAAGCTTTTGCAGCTGTAAATAAGAACTTGTGTCGAGGTACTGAACCTGCAGTGCTAAATGGCAACATGTGTATATTTTCATAGCTACTGGCGGAACTGGTAAGTAATTAGTAATCATAAATTGAGAGTTGAATCGGTTAAGTGAGGTGTGACCGTCGACGACTTAACCATTTGGGGCTATATGCCGCAACCAAGCAATGACTTGTAAGCAGTAGCGGATAGTAGTATACAACAGACAAAGGTTGGTGACTTGACTGCTATCCTTCATCATCCAAGTCGATCGAAAGCGAGGCCTATACACACTACATACTGTATACTGTTGGATATATTGGTCTCTAGAAGTAATCTTGTATTAACTCTTATAATGTGCATATATTGTCAATCGCATGTATAAGTTGAGTTTAACAAATAAAACAATTAATTATAATAGTTCTAATTGTGTTCTTGAACATAGCATAATTGGCTAGGATTTGAGAACTATGTATTCAATTATTTGTGAGGAAATGTGATCTAATTATCAAAATTGTGGGGGAAATGGAGTTAAAAGCTATTGAGTAAAAAGCTTTGACTTACAAGTTGTTTTGAAATTTAGAATCACTATGAACTATATATTAAATTATTTGTTCTTGTTAAAACTTATAATTCTACTAAAGGACATTTCATTACATATGACAAATGTGAAGTTTGAATTCAGATTTTGATCACTGAAAAATCATTTTGTATGGTCTCTAAGAGTTCACAACTTTTTGAATCAATACATTCGGATAATTGTGATCTCAGTAGCTTTGTGACTATGTGAGATAATTGTTGGTCAGAAGTATTTAATCGCTTTTGTAGATGATTAATATAAGTCTGTCATATACATGAAGAATGAAGCACTTGTTATTCTTAATGAATTAAAAAAAATTTATAGTTAAATGCTAAAAATCAAGGGTTCAGATTTGATAGAGGTGATGGATATGTTTTAACAATTTAAGAGAAGTTTGCATTTGGCATAATCTCTACTGCACTCTACTTACAACAGTTAAACGATATTGATAAAAGTTAGAATCAAACACTTAGTAATATGTTGAATTCTGTATTATTGACTGTTGTTTGTCTTGTGTAATTATGAGTGATGTTGTATTGTTAATCAACCTCTAATGTGTTACTACACTCTAAATTGAATGCACCTTGTAGATCATGGTATGAAAACACAAATAATTTTGTTAAAGTGAAATTTGTGTTGTGATACATCTGTTAGAGTACATGACTCTAGAAGGCCTAAAGTAGGATCTATAACAAATATTTGCGTGTGTTTAGAAAGTGCAGAATGTAGTTCGGTGGACAGATGTTGGATCTATCTAATTTGTGTTAGAAGAATCTAGACTTGCAGAGTTTTTTGAGGACGTGTTCATCAAAGATAAATGCATGAAATAATCTAGTCCTATAGACATGGTCAATATTCACAGTTGGAATCACGAACCTGCCTTACTGATACTTAAAAACCTGAATGACAAATGAGCTAAGAAGAGTCTTTAATAGACAATGAGATGATTTTGTGTCATACAATAATACTTTAATTTAGTTGATCTGCCGAAAGGGACTAAAACTATAGTAAGTAGGATTTTTGTAGGAAAAACTTAATTTTGATTGTTCAGTAGCAATTTTAATGCATTTTAATAGCTAACAGATTGACTGAAAAAAATGGGGTAGATTTATTTGATGTCTACTCACATGTTTGTCATATTGCTACAATAAGTGTTCTTCTTACCCTTACATCTATTGAAAATTTTGTTATTTATAAAGGATATTTAAACAGTTTTGTACTGGAAAGTTTTGAACTAATATGTTTAGTGAACAAGATTTACAATTTAGTAAAATCATTGTATGTTATTAAAACATGTATAGACGACGAATAAATAATTTGACAAATTTCTGAAAGAGCCTAGTATATGAATCAAGTAATTCAGATCAGTGCCTTCAACTTTGTGGTGTGTCAAATATAATGACTATTATTTACTTGTGCTGGATACATGCCTGTTCTTGGAAATGACCTCTCTATTACAAATGAAGTTAAAAATTGTGCTATCCAAAGAATTCAACATGAAAAACCTAGGTATTGTGGATACCATAGGTATAAGGGTGAGTTTCGGTTGGCAAGGGATAACTCTTAGTCAAACTCATCAAATCAAAATGTGTTTCAAAAGTGGGGATATAGTAATTGAAAGTGTGTTTTAAAATACTTTATGATTATGATAAAAGGTTGACACCTAATGATGGTGCAACTATGAGACAGGTAGATCATTCTAAAGGAATTGAAAGTCTCATGTATACAAAGATCTGCACTAGAATAGACATAGCCTTTAAGGTAGGTCTGATCTGCAGATTCACTAATAACCCCATACACATTTGAGTGCCCTTAAGAGGCTAATAAGATACCTGATTTGTATTCAAGAGTTTGCTTTGTGCTATTTTAGTCATTCTTCGAATGAATGACTGATCTGATACATTATGATGCTCAGAATTTAGTGAAAATCGATAACTAGTGGATATGTGTTTACACTAGGAGGAACAAAAATGTTATGAAAATTAAAAGGCAAACATGCATTGTGCTATCATCCATGAAATCAGACCTCTATGTGTTATCCTCTGCAGGGGAAAAAGCTGAGTGGATTGAAGAAATTGTTGCTAGTTATCCATTAAGAAGTTTAAGTAACTCTCTAATTCTGTTATGTGATTATCAAGCTACAATGCATTGTAGTCCATAACTCACTCTATAATAGTAAGAGGAGTATTTAATGTTGAAAGAAGCCTAGTTGAACTTTTTTCATAGATAAAGTGCAATTGCGACAAGTATGGCTATTGCTCTTGCTAAGAGACTTGAAAGTGATCTAATTATTAAAACTATGCGGAAAATGGAGTTGAAAGCTATTGAGTCAAAGCTTTAACATCAGAATTGTTTTGAAATTTAGAATCCAATTGGAGCCATAGAGAAGTTCAAACTTAAGCATCAATTTTAGGCAGTTGACATGATTTAGATAATTTTGATGATTCCACATAAATTCCACAAATATATAATGTCATTCAAATTTTGATGGTATTATATCTAGGGAATTTACTTAGAATACTCATATTATTCCAATACAAAACATGAAAACCTTTCGATGTGTTTCCGATGTTTAGAATGTCGTTATATCATTCCAATTTTGATGATATATCTCTTTTATGGATTCTTGTTTCATTCCAATTTTGATGATTCAGAATTAACCATAATTGAATTGACGGTTCTATCATTCCAATATGAAACATAGTATAGTTCTTATGTAAAAACTATAATAGTTCTTGTTCTTTATTTAGTTAAAGAAACTTGATTGTGATACTTGCATTACATTTTTGCTAAGCTAATTATGAATTATACTAAGTTCTTTTGTGGAACTAGATACTTTGTGAAATTCGTTTGAATTCTTAGAGATGTGTCTCTTGATATTCTTGTTTTCAGTAAGCTAGCAAAGATGGAGGAGTTGAATCTGTCAACATAGATTTCAAAATAATGATTTGCTCAAAATAGAGGAGTAAACATAGAGCAGTGTGCAAGGATAAAGTTTCAGTTTATTTTTCTCGAGAATAAATTAGTCACTTGCTTGGTAAAACTTCTGTTGAGTTTAAGACTCTTGTGTTCGTTGAGCTTAAAACTCTTATTTTGTTCTTGAAGTTTATTTGCTTTGATTGATTTTGAAACTATGACAGATTATTCCAGTTGGTTTAGTCATTCTGAACTATTCTATTGTGATATGGTTTGGGAACTATTTAATTATTTTGGTTTAATCTTTTTGAACTATTCGGATTTATAATTGATTTAGTCCTTACTGTACATTGAGTGATGCATTTTTTCTATTTAAAGACTGCTATCAGCCAGTCAGCTTCATGTTGAACTGATGAGATAATCCAGTACGTTTATATATTGAGAATATAGGAGGAGATTGTTGGATATATTAGTATATTCTTACTATATGAATAATATTATGTGTAATATTATTCTATGGGTAACACGTGTGTTACACGCACTAATTGAATGGATATTAGAATGCGGGTTGAGTGGGTTGAGAACCCAGTACCCAAACTAGTATTTATTCTATAAATACTGACTTGATACCTGGGGTGAATATCTCAAGCAACTTATATCTAGATATTAACCCTAATTCCCAATTGTTAATTTCTCACAAAACCTAACATATACTACATAAAAAGAAGTTCTGATATATGCTCAATTAGTAATTATTTACCACAGTGCATGATAATTGATAGGTAACAAATGAAAATAAGAAATTAATAAAGGGTTAGGAGTAAGACAAGACAAAAAAAAGCATTTGTTTTTTAAAGTAGAATGTGGAATATGGTCACCATGTTTCATCATTAATAAGAAGGTAATGAAATAATTACAGACTGAGAACTGTACAAGTAGACAAGATAAAACATACAAAAAATAAAACATAACCCCTCCAATATACCTGGGAGTGGGACAAATCCAACAAGAGAACAAAACAACATGAAGAGTACAGGAAATAGAAAAACCCTCCAACAATGGAGAGTGGGAATATCAATCAACGCTGGCCCAATTTTATCTCCTCATCGTCGTATTCATCTCCCTTAAAAGTTCTGGCGATACGTCCCCTCGATCATATAGTTTGTTGCTTTACCATCTGTTTTGTTTTCTCTTGATTGGATCCCTCCACAGGCCCAATCTTCAATCCCATTGTATCCCCCAATTTCTGGACAACACTAATTCAGTAGAATTAAAAGCATTGTTCACCATTGTCATTGCCGCTCCAAAAGTAATGGATGTTGCTATTTTTTAGGGTTCTTTACTGCCCCTTAGCTATCAGAGTCAAGATAGAGAGAGGGTATGTAGTGATGTGAATGTTGGTATCATACTCCTAGTATCAAAATCATTTGAAAGATTGATGATCGCTCGCAGTGATGGTCACCATCATTGTTAGACTTCTTGTTTAACCTGTACTGCTAAAGTCATCTGCAATACCCTGTTCTGCTCTTTTGTCTTTGAATTCTTCTTTTATTGTTTTGGATTCAATTGTATTCAATTCTACTACAACAGTACTCTAAGATTGGGCTAACAATGCATTGGCTACAGTCTTTTTCCAATCTCTGAAAAGGGCCTTGGATCCACTGCCTCCTCTGTTTCATTCTTGCTCTTTGTTTTTCTTCTCTTGGGTTTAGTTCCACAAAGAGAGAAAAGAGTTGGGTTTAGAGTCCTCAATCATAAACCTTTACTTGTAGGCTCATTAATTTTTAGGATCTTCCTCAAAACTACATATTTATATGAGTTCTTTATCATGTTAAGAACATTGAATTAGCATTCACAGAACATACTGATAAAACTTTCACTAAACGTAAATATATAGTTGGGACTTGGGAGAATATGATCCATCCGAACTTGTCCTTGAGATATATAAAAACGCACCATTCACCAATACAAAGCTTCGCATATCCAAATTGTTTTGTTTGCACGTGCATGCTTACAATAATATTCTCTACCTATTGCCCCCACTTTTTGCAACTGTAACAGTATACTGAAAAGCAATGCTTTGAGTATAAGTGGAAGATTGTTAGGGTTATATACTGAAAGCATCACTTTGGTATTAATTTTATTTCCTTATTTTTTTTTTGAATGAGAATCATATGAGCATATGTTTGCATATTGTGTTTATTATAATATTAATGCAAGTGTCTGATATTCTATAAGGTTGATAATATGGTGTGAGGTGACACACAGAAGATCATATTATCAGTTCCATATGGAATATATAAATAGTTCACAACCTAGACGGACTTGGACAATCCATTGGAAAGGTTGTAGTGTAATCTGGTATTAGTCTATCTTGACTATAGGTTTACACTAGTACACTTTGTGTGTATTGAACAGGACCACTTGAGGTTGTTCTCTTTGTACTGACTACAAAAGAGAACAAACACCTCTGTTATTATGGATGCTTATGCTCTTAATCCAGATATAATAACAGACATGTATATGCAGTGTGCATTACTTTGACTCATAAAAGAGTGAGATTCATTATGGATCAACAACCTCTATGAATTGGGTAATAGCATTGTATGTATGATGGGCTGTTGATTGTAAAAGGAATCCATGTCCCGATACGTCGGGTTGATGATGTCTCCTTAAGGAGCTCATAAGGATTTGTCATGTAAACCCTGCAGGTGGATTACATCCGACATGACAAATAAAGTTGAGTGGTACTACTTAAGGATAAAAGATGTTGATCAATATAGTTGTCAGTAACTTAATTTGATCGATGGACATTCGATATCTTAACATGGGGAGCTGAACGAGCATATAAAAAAAGGAGCCCATAAATATAATTTGGGATTAGGAAGGTTGTGCAACAATAGCTCTTTAGTGGACTGAGCTATTGTTAATGGGCCTGGGTTGTGTGTTCGGGTTGAACACGGGATACCCAGATTCGTTAGGAGACCTAACCCTAATTTCTCCTCATGGTCCCTGCCGTAGCCTTATATATATCCTCTATTCTCTGGCCGTCAAAGATCATCTGAGATATAAGATTTTTCTCTAAATTCGTGATTCACGTAAGGAGAGAAAGAGAGGTCAGCCAAGGAGAAGAAAGGTTGGGAGATCGTCGCCCACACGACGTCCAACTCGAGGAAGGAATACGTGCAGAAGATCTTAGGGTTGCTGACAGCTCGAGGTTGCTAGAAACCATCGTCTTCTTCTCATCGCAGGTATAATTCGTGAACCCTAGATTCCGTTATAAAGGGTTAGATCACGTATTAAATCTGTTTAGCCTTTATGATCGATACGCACACCAATCCGTAGTCCTGGGAATCATCGTTGTTCCATCAGCAACGCCCCAAGCCGGAATTAAATATAGACTCGAATTCAGACCGTTATTAACCTTTTCTTCCAATACAATACACAGAGCTTCTAAAACCATCAAATATTATTATACAACAACTTCACCTTATAAATTTTCCCAAATATGAAATTTTCCCAAATATATTATACATCCTTTAATGAAACTCAATACTCAATTTCTTCGAATCATTCTGTAAAATCCTGCATTTTATCAATTTCCGGTTTGCAAAAATATAAAGTCGGAAAGGGTGAGCAACCACACCCAGTGAGTTTCGGCCATACAATAGTAGTGGACAAGTAACATTTATAAGCATGTTATAGATAATTATCTTTCATAATAAATTGGTTAATAAAAAAGCATTCATCTTTCATATAATTATGGATATTGGTATCTACAGGTAGCACCCACGAACTCTGGAGGTGATCCCTTTAAACTCTAGAGGTAGCCCCGCCTATTCTCGACGTGACACTTAGCTTTGTGTGGCACTTAGCTCCTTGTGACACTTAGTTTTGCCATCCAATACATTACAGGTCTTTTTTTATAAGGCATATTTAAAATGGGAGAAATTTCCTAGGGTTCCACATATCACAAGCTGAGAAGAGAATTCTTTCCCAAAATAAGCCTGTTTTTGAAACAAAACCTTAAAGTGGGTCACATGACAAACTTTTTCCTTAGGTGAGCGTGTTGTTGCTACGTCAGCTTAAGCCGTAGTTGGGAACTGCGACAACAGTTATAATAAAGCCGCAGTTCCTAACTGTAGCTTCTTCATTAAAAATTATGTACTAACCGCAGTTGCCAACTGCGGCAACAGTGTAAACATATGCCATAGTTGGCAATAGTGACTGCGTCTCAAAGTTTCAGACACAGGGATCATACTTGTTGGAGATAGAGTTGGATACTTTGAGAAAAATCCTAAGTCAAATTATGTTAAACATAGGTTGTAGTTAGGTCTAAACAGAGGCCGTAGGTCCCAACTGCGGTCTCGATTAAATTGAGGCTGCAGTTGATAACTGTGGCCTTTGATGGGCCAAATTTAAAAACCCACTTAAGTATCGGTTTCCATCTTCTCCATCTCATTTCTTCATTATCTCTCCAATTCCAAACCCAAATCTCAAACCCCTAGTTCCCAAAATTCCTTCACCTCCATCAAATCTCTTCCCGCTCCTCCGATTCCTCCAACTCCATCAAAGCCCTTCATGGTTGCCAATTTTACATCCCTCTCTCCAATCCTGAAAACCTTAATTCAGAGATTTTTCCTAATTTCACATTCCTCTCTCAAAATCTACACCGTTATTTCCGACATCATTTACTACATCATCTTCGTCGTCAAATTCCAGATTTTTTCACGGTATTCATAAAATCCAAAATTATAAATTTTGTTATCCTTAGTAAAATTTGTTTATTATGCTTGTTTCAATATAGATTAATGAGATTTAAGCTAAGATGTTGTAAATGAATAATTTATAAGAATTTGCTTTGGTAGAATACTTCATATTTAGTATGGCTTCACCAAAAGCATACTTAGTATGATCATTATAGGATTCCCCTGGATCGGCAACTAGAACCCGTTCACGGACTCTTTCGCATCGCGCTAATTCAATAGCAGCCGTTGGTGAAGGACCTGCATGGAGCCGGAACTTTTATACTAGAGAGTAATTCAAAGTAGATAGATTGAGGATCGAGTATCCTCAACTGCACTTTAGCATGCGGTGTTCACACGCTACTCTACGATGAATGTGAGTGAGTGGTTCCCGGGTTGGTAACCACGAACGTAAGGAATGAGGATAGATTTCTTTCGCAAGACAAGAGAGGTCCAGTAGCTCCTTCCTTCAGGTGCCTTCTTCCCGTGGCACCGATTCGTCATATGCTTCTTTAGCCTCAAAATCATCCTCACGGATAGAGGATTCCTTTGAGATGTGGGTCTTGCTCGAGGCTTGTGTTTTCCAAAACAAAAAAGGAGGAAAACCATTGAATGATCAAAACATTTTTATTTGAATACAATAACACCTTGATCCTTCAACGAGTGGGTACTATTCCCATTCCTGACTTTGGTTCGCCCGACTGGACCTTCTCTTATTCCTTGACCAGTTTTTTATCTTACTAGAAGAGTCAAGCAAGAGAAGGATCTTCCTTCCATCAAAGTTTTAAGCTTAGCAAGTTAACACTGACTTTTGATTTTCTGAATGCAAGATAGAAAAGTGGTCGGACTAGGCACATCCTGATATCTTATTCTTCTAGCATAGTTTTTTTGGGGATCAAAGATTGGCATGTGAACCGGGCCATCACATACAGCCCTTTCCTCTCTTGGGGACTTCCATGAAATGAAAACAGGTGGCATCGTCATATGCACTACTTTGCCTTGGTGTATATCTTGGAGTACTCTTATGGCCGATCTGTCACCCATACATTCTGGGATTGGCCCCGTCCCATGTGGAGAATGACTCTATAAAAAAACTACCTTGGAGTTTAGCTGGGAACCCTAAATTACCTTGAAAATACCGAAGATCTTATTATTAAGAAAACAAATGATTTTTTTAAATTTGAAATGAGTCTTTTTTAGTAGAGATCTACCCATCGATTGCCTCAATGAAAGGGTCTTTCTCTCTCTTCTAAGGTGTACAACTCATGAGGTTTCCCGACTGGTACTAACGAAGTAGATCTCAAACCAGAGAAGAGTGAAAGTTGCATGTCAACGGGTGGAAATGAGAGATGTTAGTTCAGATTGACTCCTCCGCGCATACATTTCCAACAGCTGAAGTAGTTCAAGCTTATGTTGATTTTTTTTAAAACCCTTAACTAAAAAAATAATGTGAAATTGCATTTGACCTCTTGCAGATCAAGGAGGAGGGGTGTTGCCATGCCACAAGGCACGTCCATGGAAGTAATGGAAAAGAAGAAGTTTTGTAGTTGGATTATCTACTCTATCCGTTTGGTTTTAGCTTCTTCAGAGAAACACTCATAAATGTAAGTGTTCGCAACGCATATCGAAAAAGGGTATGAATTTTGCCGACCATTAATGAATAATTCGAACATGGGTTGAAACCAAAACTTTTTTTTTCCATTCAGTTTCCAAAATCAATAAAACCTTCTCTGAGGAGTAATTCAATCAGTGCATCTTTGGATCTTCTGCTTCCAAAGTCTTCGTCTTTGCCCATTTTGCACTTCTCTTCTGCATACGACTTTCCACTAGTTCCATTCCTAATGACATCTCTGATTGAAGGAAGAAGTTAGTGAGAAAGGGCCTGAGTAAATCAGCCGTATGTCAATCCATCCAGGAAGATCTCAGGGTTTGTATCCTGATGGGTTCTTGCACATGCTTGCTTTCAAACATGAGCTTCTTCTAAGCCCTCAACATGGCAAATCAAGCCAATCTTCTTAGATAGTATGGACCCATAGTTCGAAAGGCGCAACGAAATAGGCTGTCCAAATTGTCACCATGAGCTGAGTATAGTTTCGAGTAGTCGATGATTCTAGATAGGATTCCCCTACTGGGAAATCCTTTTCTTTGTTCTTTCTTTCAGTGTCATTGCTTCAAGTTCTACTAGGCACACAAAGAGAAGTCATTCTGATATGTTCGAGAAGACTAAGTGGCACTTTCTTTCACTCAAAGAAGACCCTAGCAACTTAACCCCCAGGAACCCTAGCTAGATTAAAATATCCCATGAAATCTACTCATAATGCCCAACCAACCAAGACCAGTTATGTCAACCGAACCAAAGTCAAGGTAAACCGAAGCAATGCCTTAGCCAAGACCTTTTGCCAATTCCTAAACCAGTGCAGGCTTGCTTAGCATAGGCTACACAAGCTAGGTTCACGCTTCAAGTCAGAGCTAGTCTTACATGCAAGTCGAACATTATTTTCGGGGAGCTGGGCAGAAGAGAAAGAGGCTCCTAGCTAAAGAGTTGCCCTGCTTTAAAGCTATAGGATGCTAGCGACTTGATTTTCAGCCTTCCAAACTCATTTTCCAAGAGCTGAAGTCGGGTATCATTTGTTCTGAAATAGAATTTCTCCAAAGTATCCCAACTTCATTTGGCTTTAAAAAAAATAGTGTATGTATGTTATGTTTGTGATTAAAAAGTGACTCGCATATTTGTCTCTTTATGTATATGTATGGATTACAAAATTCCTATATGGTTATATTATAGGGGAGATATAATTTGAGACTACTCAACCCCAGGAGCTTGTTATAAAGGTGATGAACCAGAAATAGTTTGGGCTCCACGTAAAATTGTAAAGCAAGAACTAGTAAAGAAAGTCTATGAAATTACTAATTGCAATAGAGGTGAATGGGCTGGAAAAGGAGAAGGACAATATTTATGCTAGTGCATGTAGTTGATGATGACGCTCTTATTATCATGATTGCAAGGACAGTTCATCCAAACTCTAGTTGGATTGGAGTTATATATTGAGCAAATCAAGATTCCTAATGGTTGGCCACATATTATTCATAGTTCAAGTAGTGTACATGAGTTGCCGACCCCTGAGATGAGTCTCAATTCAATTCCTGAACCACATGCAAGATTAACACATCCACAAGAGACAAGTTCATAATTCCAACACGACTAAATCCCATGAAATATGAGTTGCCATGTCCTTCTAGTTTGATACACAATCTTGTTGATAAGGAAAACATGATTCAATCCTTCAAACATGCTATTGTTAATAATGATTTATTAGAATATGAAGAAGATGAAGAAGACGAAGAATATGACGAATATGGGCATCTAGATGATAATCTTAATGAAACTGAGGACACACAAATGACGCTGAGGACATGCAAGATGATGCAGTCCCATTGAGTCAATTCATGAGTGCACATGTACCTGAGTTTGAATTGATGGACTAGGTTAACAATGCTAGAGTACATCAATTTGTATTAGAGTCATCTGGCTCATTCGACCTAGATGAATTGTACATTGGGCAAAGGTTTGAAACTAAAGATATTATCAATCATGCGGTGAAGATGTTCTCCATAAACAAAGATCGAGAATTCATCATAATTAAATCTACCAAAAGTGTATATATTGTGAAATGTAAATCAGCACGGAGGGTCCGTACACCTGAGGAGAGGTTAAAAATCTCAAAGTCGTAGATGAGGTAGTTGTCCGTGGAGATTTCGTGCAGTCATTCCCAAAGGGCAGACATATTTCATGATGAGGAAATTTCAAGGGCCACATACATGTCTCAATCCCATGTTGAATCAAGTCCACAGTAAAGCTGATTCTAAACATGTTCCAAATTTGATTTTGAATGTTGTGAAGGCACAATTAGGAGTAAAACTGAAGGCCATAATTGAGATAGTCAAGATTGAATGAAATTATCATATTTCGTACAAGAAGGTTTGGTTTGCAAAATAGAAAGCAATTGAGATGTTGTTTGGAGAGTTTGAGGAAGCATATAAGAGGCTGTCTGTTTTTTTATCAGCACTGCAAGCATCAAATGTAGGAACTATTGCCCATTGGGATAAGATTTTGACCGGTCACGGCGATGAAACATTCAAGGCAGTATTTTGAGCATGTGGGGATTCGATTGAAGGATTTACGTCTTACAAACCTGTTATTAGTGTTGATTGAAACAATTTGTATGAAATTACAAGGGTTGCTTATTGATAGTCGTTGCACCCGATGTAAATGATAGACTATTTCCATTTGTTTTTGTAATAGTAGATGGAGAGAGTATAGCTACTTGGGCATAGTTCATAATTTGTATTCGAATTTTGTCACTGATCGCCAATGATTATGTGTTATTTCTATTAGATATTTTATTATATATTTACTTCCATATCGGGTTATATATCAGTTTAGTATATGGTTCTCTCCTATATATATCGGAGACATTGTACTCAGTTATAATCAGTCCAATAATCCAATTATATTTTTCCAATATCTATGTTAACCTTATCATAGTATCGCCCCCACTTGTTTCCCCTCGCTTTCCTGACCCCGCAGCCATTCCCGTCCTTGCCAAAACCCTAGACACTACCTTCCTCCGCTGCCCTCCTCGTCGAAACCCTAGCCGCCACTTTCCAAAACCCTAACCCAATATCTCAATACCCTATTCAAATACCCTATTTACATATCCTAACTGAGCCACAACCAACCATTACCCAAATCCAAAACCCTACCCGACCCGGAACTCCAAAAAAAAATAAAAAATAAAATAAATAAAATAAATAAAATAAATAAATAAATAAATAAATCACCCAAACCCCATATCAAAACCCAATATCCAAATCACCATCCAAACCCAATATCCAACCTCAATACCCAAACCCGATATCTGCTTGATGTTTGCTACTACTGCTGTCACAGTCATCGCCGCTGCCGCCAAAAAACTTAAACAAAAAACAAACAAAAAAAAACAAAAAAAAACAGGTACTTGTTCTTCTCCAATGGAACCTCAGTCTCACCAGTATCTTTCAGTTTCCACCGACTTCCCTGCTGCTACATCTTCCTCTTCACTCTCCCTCACATATCGATTTCCATCCAGATTCAGATAGAAGCAACACTGCCATCATCCTGATTATGGCCTCCCCCTCCTCCCAGCACCATTACTAACCATGTCCACCACTTCTTCCGACACCGGTACCACCATCCAGCTCCCCGTCGACTCCCGACACCAGCAAAATTTTCGTCCTCATTTCGATCCATGTCACAGCAACACAAATTTCATTACTTCTCGTAGCACATCTTCACTTGCATCCTCGGCCATGACCATTACACCTGCCTTGCTGAATCTACTGATTAGGCTAATCTCCAGCATCGCCTCGCTCAGCTGGAACTCCAGCTCTTGGGTCAATCTATCACTGCTGGCTCCTCTATTCCTGCATTTTTGTTACTCCTAATATGAATTCTTTCTGGATTTTAGATTGTGGTGCATCACATCATCTTACTTGTACCTATACACTGCTCACCACAAACACTGAACTCCCCTCTCACTCTCCATCCCTACACACTGCCGATGGCTCACAACTTCTTACTACACACTCAGGGTCTCTTAGCTCTCTCACCCTCACATTGCCTTATGTTCTTTGTGCTCCCCATTTATCCATGAATCTTATTTTCCATCAGTGCGATGTGCGATAGTGGTCTTGTCATTATATTTGATTCTTTAGGTTGTTCTATTACCGATTCACACACTGGTCAGGAGTTTGGGCGTGCTAGTCAATAGTGTCGTCTATATCTTTTAGATTTTCTTCATGAACATAAATCTCATCTTCATTTTTCTGGTGTTGTGCTCTCTGATGCTGATTTTTGACACAGACGTTTAGGACATATTAGTGAGTCTCGACTTAAGACTTTAGCTCGTAGTGGTGCCCTTGGTCATCTTTCTTCATTTGACGGATAGCCAGGGTTGTCATTTGGCCAAACACATAGCACTCCCTTTTATTTACAAAAGCACTTCTCAAAACCATCCATTCTTTTCAACTTATTCACTTTGACATATGGGGACCATCTCCTACACCTTCTCACAAAGGTTATCTCTATAATGTGAGTTTATCGATGATTTTACTAGATACACATGGGTGTTTCTTATGCGTTGACGCTCTGAGATACCTGAAATTTACCAGTTCTTTTTAAACACGGTTCACACTTAGTTTGGTGTGCGTATCAAAATATTTCGCTCAGACGGGGCTCCTGAGTACACTTCTGCTGCTATGAGATTGATCATTCAATCTCATGGTACACTCCAGTAGCAATCATGCCCTCACACGCATGAGCAGAATAGTGTAGCTGAACGCAAGCATCATCACATCCTTGAGATGTCTGGCGCTCTTCTACTCTCCCCTTATGTTCCTCGTTCTTTCTAGGCTGAATCTGTCAATCTCATTAACATCACTCCCTCGTCTACCCTATCTGGCACTTCACCCTATAAGGCTCTTCGTCACTCACCACCGGACTACAATATGCTCTGTACTTTTGGGTGCACATGTTATGTCCTTCTCCCTCCCACTGAGTGCACGAAGCTCACCGCTCATGCTGCCAAGTGAGTTCACCTAGTTCTCAGTCCAGAACATAAATGATATAGTTGTTTTGAACATGTCGCGGGTCGTGTTAGTATTTCCCGACATGTCTTCTTTATGGAAGACTCTTCCTACTTCTTGACCTCTCATGAGGATGCTAGTTTTCTCGATTCCCCAGTTGTTGGGCCTTTCTCCCCAGCCATGCCTTCATGCATTCCATATGATCCCACTCCTTTAGATCTTTTCCCATCTCCTAGTGCCATTACACATGTTGTTCCTTTTACGGAGATACCACCTGCATCCTCACAGCATCATCCGCCTTCACCACCTGCATCCCCACAGCTGCATGTACCCACTTCACCTATTTCACCCCCTACAATGCCCATCCACCACCGGTCCATCAGTCTACATGTTCTACCTTAGGCATCCCACTGGCACATTACACAACTGAAGCCACTGGTCCTTCTCACCAGTTTGGCTTTGCCACCCTTGCCTCCTACTCACCACAGTTTCATGCATATCTCACTGCTATACACTCCATACGTGAGCCCAAAACCTATCAGGAAGCTATTCAATTTCCCGAGTGTCGGGAAGCTATTGCAGAGGAGTTCCGTGCATTTGATCAGACTAGCACATGGGATGCTGTTCAACTATTTGTGGGCGTCCAGCCTATTAGCTGCAAGTGGATCTTTAAGGTCAAATTTCGACCTGATGGCTCCATTGAGCGGCAAAAGGCTTATCTAGTTGCCCGCGGATTTACTCAGGAGCATGATATTGATTATGATGAGACTTTTGTCCCAGTTGCACAGATGACTACAGTTCGCACTCTCCTTGCCGTTGCCTCCGTTCGTCAGTGGCCGTTATACCAGATGGATGTGAAGAATGTCTTTCTTCATGGTACCTTATCTGAGGGTTGTTTACATGCATCCTGCTTCTGGCCTTATCACTCCTGCTCGTCATGTTTATCATCTGGCTGAGCTATATACGGCCTGAAACAGGCCCCTCGAGCCTGGTTTGAGTGTTTTCATTGTGTCATCACCCAAGCTGATTTTAGCCAGAGTTCACAGGACCACTCTATGTTTATGCGGTTATCACCGCAGGGGAGGGTACTTCTACTATTATATATTGATGATATGATTATTACTAGAGATTACTCTGCATGCATTGCACTTACCCAAAACTACCTTCACCGGCAGTTCCATATGAAATATCTTGGTAGACTAAGCTATTTTCTGGGTCTAGAGATTGTCCATGGATCTCGGGGCATACACATTTATCAACAAATATACTGTCACGCTTCCCATTATATGAAAACACGGGCACGCAATTGAGCCCCAGCGGATGATGGGTACACCATCCATAAGCTGTACAGCTTAACTCAACAATATGAATGTCACGCCCCGCTTCCCAGAATACAGGAACACAGGTACGTAACTGAGGCCCAGCGAATGATGCAGATACATCATTCATAAGCTGTAAATTCAACTCAACAACAAAATAACAATTTCAACCACGAAAGCATATAAAATCACAACAGGATAACAAAGTACATGACATATTACATGAACATAACCAACAACTAGAAAGAAACATAGTTACGGGTCAAACACGCCCGGATTACAACAAGGATTACATGAATAAAACAAGAATTAAAATAACATGAAATTAAACAAGACTAGAATCTCTGTTCAGCAACACCTTCGGGTAATTCTCCATCTGGACCTGCAAGTATATTATTATAAGGAAAAGAGACAAAAAGGTACTCATTAATGCAAGTCACGGGCCGCAAGTGGTACAAGCAACGGAACAAACATAGAATAGAACAAAAGCAGGAAAGAACAAGGAATCAAGAATCATATAATAGAGCAAATACAACATGCAACAGGATCAAGAACAAGGCCTCATGGAACAAAATAGCATGCATGTAAATAAGTAAATAATCCATAAGAACATGTAACATGTAAACGAGTAAGCAAGTAAACGTGTCAACACGAACGAGTAACATGTAAACATGTAAACAAGTCATCATAACCATGTAACATGTAAACAGATCATGCAAGTGTACGTGTAATGTCATGTCTTTTATTAATCTAACTAGGTAGCACTTCATGCGTCCCATACCACATGGTTGCTACTCGCAATCAAGTGAATGTTTAGATCAGTGGTGGATTCTATAGGTCACGTACTCGGAAAAATTGTATCTTGTTCGAGATACGTGCATGTGGACATAGTGTAACGTAGCGTGAAACATGTCAAGTAAACCTATAATTTAGCAAACTTGTAACTTGTAACTTACAAATTTGCAGCGAGGAACCACGAGCCCCCGTCCGAGTACGCTCTTCTATATTGCCCACTACTAAATCTTTTCCCTTTATACCCCAGCTTGTTATCTTTTTAATTACAATTAAACATGAATAATAACTACATGCAACAACAGGGACGGGTAACATGGCAAGGGTGACATGACAAGATCAAGTATCAAGACTTATACGAGGCAGGAAACATATTTCTGGGCTTATAAAACATGTGATGCAACTAATGACATGCATAACACTTAATCAAGAATAAAATATATTATAACAACATGCAACCTAATAACAAACAATTCATGCACAACATCATGTATAATTATAGAAGTATATATGTGTGTATTAATTTTTGTGTTCGTGTCATGCATATGAGAACAAAGTATTCACGATCACATGTGAATACAGATCGACGGATTAGATATGGAAACGGGTATCAATTCGACTTATGAATGCGAATTAGAGTCAAAAATAATATACTTGCGGTATTTTTACAAGGACTTGTACTAGAACAAATAAAATTGTACAAGAGACACTTGCCTGTTAGTTGATGACGATGAATTTAAGATAGAATAACAGGATCAGTATCTCGGGCAGTAGAACAAGTGCGAGATATTTATGGCAGCCACGCCAAATCAGCAAATAGCAGTCAACTCCTTCAATAACTTCAAAACAGCAACTTCTAAAATAGCAACTTCCCAACAACAAACTAATAACTCCAAACCAACTCCACTACAAATAGCAACTCACTAACACCAACACACCAACACGATAACACCAAATAGTAACCCAACTTCACTTGTTACTGGATCAACCAACCACCAATACACCAAACAGCAACAACAATAACCCAAGTCTCCACAACACCCAATACACCAACACAACAGCACACCCAATGCACCCTGTTCCTTCTCTTCCACTTTGACACACTCACAGAGAGAGAGATAGAGGGAGAGAGAGAGAGAGAGAACACGACTGACGAAAGAGGAAGCGAGCAGGAATGGGCGGTGCGATGACTGGGCGGGATCGCGCGACTCTGGAGCGAAGCGGTGATGGAAGTGGCGAGGCGAGGGTGGTGGTCGGGCGGTGAGAATGCGATGGGGACTCTGCGGTGGAGGAGACGACCGGTGGTCGAGCGGGGTTCTGGCGACAGTGGATGGTGGGTTGTCGAGCGGAAGAAGAAGAGGCTGGCGAAGCTTCGGGCTTGAGCGGGAGTTCGAGCGGGAGGAGTTGGGCGAGCGGCGAGAGCTGCAGTGGGTTGAAGACGATGGGGTGCTTTGAGGCGATGGGAGAGGAGCGGGTGGTTCTCGGAGCATGGACGAGGAGGCGACGCTGGTTGAGCGAGGGATGTTGAAGACGATGCGGCACGGAGGAGAGCGGCACGGCACGGCGAGGAGTCGAGGTTGAAGACGAATGGGAGTGGTCGAGAGGGACGGCGCAGGCGGTCGAGTCGTCGAGAGTGTGCAGCGGAGTCGAGCGGCGAAGTGGAGCAGCGGTGATGGGTTTGACGATGGTGAACGGCGACGGACGTTGAAGGTGCAATGGCGGGGGTGACGAGAGTTCTCGGCGGAGGCGAGCAGAGGGGGGAAATGGGTTCGAGTTGTCGAGTTCAGGGTTGAGGAGGAAGAAGGGGAAATGGTGTGGGTTCTCTGCTTTTAGTTTGGAAAAAGGGGAGGAGTGGGAGAGAGAATGAAACGGGGAGAGGGATTTAATATAATAAATAAAGTAACGGGGTGATTGAGAGAGTGGGGGTAGTTACGAGGAGTGTGGGGAAAGTGCAAGTAGGGGAATTGAGGAGTGGGGAGTTGGAGTACGGGATTCAAGAGTGGGGAATACAGGAAAGAATTGTATAGGGATAGGTGTATAATAAATCTGTACAATAGGAGTAATGGGTTTTGGGTTAGTGGGCTTTAATAATGGGCTCAAATATTTAAATGAAGTAATTAGTGTATTGGGCTAATCAATTGGGCTCAGATTGATTAATTAAATAAATAAGATCAAAATACAAGTTTGGGCTTTTGATTAATTTAATAAAATCAAATACGAATTTGGGCTTAGGATAAACAATTTGGTTTCAGAATAATAATAATAATAAAATCAAAATACAATTTGGACTCACATTAATAATTTATAAAATCAATAATGTAAACTTGGGCTTAGAATAAATAATTAAACAATTGGGCTAAAAAAATAGTTAAAATAAAAAAATCAATTAGGGAAAAATAATTATAAGATACTGAGAATTTAAATACGGAAAAATACTTTGAAAATACGTATTAATGAAAACAAGGGTTACAATGAAATATAACAATAACCACGCATGCAATAAGATATCACATAAACATGAATAATCCATGAAATATCTCATACATAACCAACATCTAGAAAGCAAATAACTTCGGGTTAACAAAGCCCGAAATACAAGGTACGAAAGTAATACAATGCTGGGAATAAAATAACATGAATAAAATAACTATGAGTATCAATTCACTCTAATCTTTAGTAGGTCAGTTCTCCAAGTCCTTCAATTTCTCCCTCCATGATACCTGTAATTTCAACATCTAGAGATGGGAAAAAATGCCCGTTAAAGTAAGCTACGGGCGATAAGTAGTAGCAAGCAGTAAAATAGGAAATAAAGGATTATATAACAAGAGTAAGAAATTGGAATGATATCAGAGTCAACAAATGATAAACGATAACAAAATCAAAAGTCGATAATTAATAATTCAGTAATTAGGAATCAATGTTCAATTACCAGAAAGCAATATTAGCATCAATGTTCAGTGTTCATCTCATGTCTATCAGTCTTTTATTAACCTATCTAATGCATGCAATCCTGCGTCCCATACCACCGGTTCGGGTCCATACAATCAAGTTAACGTTTAGACTATAGTGGTGAATTCTACAGGGTTCTGTACTCGGGTCTTGTAATATCAATGACCGATGACCGATGACCGATGACTAATATATAATCCCAATACTGTAGTCAGTAATCCACAATCAAACGATGACCAATATGACCGATAACAATGACCAATATGGGTTGTGACTAATATCCCCTTTCGAGTACACTCTCCTATATTTTCCACTACTAAGTCGACCCTTATTATCCCGACTTGTTATTATTTTATTAACAATCAGTTATGAACATGCCATCAATGTGATCAATGAAAACGGTGCTATCAATATAATATCAAGGAGATATCAAAGCTGTGCAATACAGGAAATATACATAGTACAATTTATTAAATATGGAAAATACGGTTTATATGTAAAACATAACAATATATGGACTCAGTGTACTACAATTTCTATATGCAAGGTTTTAAGTTTTTGTGTCAGGAACCGGGTCGAAATCTCAGTACAAACTCGGGTAGATGACAGGGCAGTATATTCGACGGTACGCGTCATTGGTTCATTCCCTTTGTTATTGAATTACCTCCCCCCCCCCCATCTCTTACAGATTTTCAACGAGCTCATCTCTCTACTCAATAACTTCGAATGGAGTTCTTGTGAGGGTATCGCTTGGCGCTGGAATGAATCGGGCTCCTTCTCAGTTAAATCTTTCTACAACTGTCTTAACTCTAGAGGTTCTCGATCTTCGGTGGCGAACCGTATTTGGGAATCTGCCGCTCCCCTTAAAGTGAAGATTAATTTATGGCTAGCGTATCAAGGTAAACTGCTCACTGTTGATGTCCTCAATAGAAGGAATTTAGCTTGGGGGCAACGTTGCCCTCTATGTGCTTATCACTCGGAAGATGTTAATCATCTTTTTGTCCAGTGCCCTATCATCCTCCCTTTGTGGAGGACTTGTGCTCTTGCGTGGTCTACGGGATCTTCTCCTCCCACTTTAGCAGATGTTTGGTCCTTTAAGCCATCGAATACTTTGTTCAATAGTGCGTGGTTATTGTCTATCCATATTATAATATGGATTATTTGGAAGGAAAGGAACCAGCGATTGTTTGAGCATCGCTGTTCCTCCCCAATGGCTATTATTGAAGCATTCTTGTTTTTGTTCAATCTCTGGAGCGCAGGCCCTTCTTACAAAGGCAGAGTTTCTTTAGATCGTCAAAAACTGATTGACTCTGTTCACTGTCTCAATAACTTGCATGCTTTAATTCTTTAGCCTTCTTTATGTTTACTGTTTAACTCTTTCTTTATCTTTTTGATTTGATTATTTTCCCTACTCTGTCTCCCTTGCAGGCTTGATCTTACCATTATGGTGCTCCTGACTTCGATGCCTTTTGCTGTGATATAGCATCTCTCCTTATTTTGTGTTCCAGGGTTTTAGCTTGGTTGTATGCTTATCTCTATCCTCCCCTCTCTTTTTTACTGCTGTTGGGTTTGTTGTATTTAACGTTGCCCTCTGGCCTTTTGAGCTAAAGGAGATTGTGACTGATCCCTGGATGCCTTATTTTGAGAGTACTTCTATACTCAGCGTTTGCATCTTTTAGTGGTTTGCTTTATGCCGTTCTTTGCGGCTTACCATGCGGTTCTTACTTGCTCTATAGTTTGTGCTGTTTTTCATTATTTTGGTTTGCTATTTTGTTTTTTTTTTTTGGGCTGCTTTCCTGGGTTTGATCCTTTGATGGGGAGTGTTTCATCTCTATGGTTGTTGTGATTTGTTGTGGTTGTTGCACTTGGTTCTGTTTGGCATTGTTGTTGGGATACTGCTCCTGATGGCCATGCACAGAGGTCATGAGCGAGTTTCAGGTCATAATGAAATCTCGCTGAAGCATTCTTCTCTTCCTGTCAGCAATAGTCATCGGTGCCCTCTTTTTACTCTTGTTGTGGCGTCCGATTCTGCAGCTCGTCAGGCAACGCCTTCCCTGCTTTGATTGATTGCTGTATCGAGCAGTGTCGCTCAGTGTATGGTGGCCTACAGCCTTTACCCCTCCGGTCCTGCTCTAGGAGTTTTCTCGTTGTTTATTCTTTTTGTTGATTCTGATTGTAATTATGCGTATTTTTTCGGGTTTTACCCCTTGTAAAACTGCAGCCTGTACATTATTTTGATTTTAATATATGATTTCTGATGTGGCTGGAGTCGTGAGGCTCTATCCGTTCTCATCAAAATAATACAATAAATTTACGATTCGGGTTTTATTTCAACAGAAATGGCACGATAAGAAGAATATGAATCAATAACATGGTATAATAAATAAAATAATGGAGTTCAATTAGATACGATATTCAATTCGATTACTACTTGCCGGATTTCAAGAAGTGTTTCCTTGAACTAGAACAATAAAATGCGTTCAAGAGACGATTTCCTGTTAGAAGACGATTCTGAATATAAAAGAATAATGTGATAAGAATCCCGATGGTGACACGTGCAACACACGTGCACAACACGACAGTAACTCAGCAATTGGCAGAACAGCACATAGCAAGCCTAATACGATCAGCAAACTGCGGATACAATGTAGCAAACAGCAATAATGGTGTCTGTGTGCGGCGTGCTAGTTGACGAGGTCGGGGACTGGATGGCGAGCAGGCGGTGGACTAGAGGAGCAGAGGTGAGTGATGGCCGACGGGAAAGGTGAAGTTGATGGTGGTCGGTTGTTGTGGTGAGACGATAGAGTTCGGGGATAGTAGCACAGCAAAACGACGACAACAACGAGGCAGCTTCGGGGGTTCGGGCATAGGGTCACGAGGTGCAGGGTGGTCGGAGGTTAGGGGAAGCATAGGGGGAAGGCAGTCGGAGGTTGATGATGGTGAGAACAGGGGAGGAAGAACAGGGGCTCGGTGATGCTGGTGCAGTCGATGGGGACGACGAGGGTGATGAAGAGCGGTTGCAAGGAGTGGAGGCAAGCATCGGTGGCATTGATGGCGGTGTTGTGGGATGGCGATGGTGCCACACAGTCTTGGTGGTGGAGTTGAAGGGGTGATGGTGGAGTGGAGCTTGACGATGCAGGGGATGAAATCGACGAGCAGAATATAGTCGAGGGCAAGCTCGATGATGAGGTTGGGTTCTTCGGCTTTGGAAGATGACAGGGCTATGGTGATGAGGGGGAGGCAGCAATGGCGAGGACCAGGGCTAGGGGATGAAGATGGTGTGCAGCGGGGGAGAGCTCGAAAGCGGCAATGGTGGGTGCTCGATGGTGAACAGAGGAGCACAGGGTCGGAGGATGAAGACGGGTGATGACGGCTGGGTCGATAAGGAAGGCAGGGGGAGGTGCTCTGCGAGTTCGAAGGTCGAGGTGGTGGAACTGTAACACCCCGCAAAATTTAAATGACAATTTTGCCCTCGGGTGTTACGCATGTGCATTTTGTACTGTTATTGATTATATCCATAACGCATTTTGATACGTATTTTGAATTCTGATTATCTATACAATCTCGTATTCTTAAAATCACATTTGGGACAACTCAAATGCTAAATTTCAATCTTTGAGTTTTTACGTGCTTTTTACGTATTATCGATGCACGTGTCGATTTCGAGTATTCCACCGTTACGTGCAAAGTTTTCAATGGATTTCAATTATTTATCTTTATAAACATGTTTGAATTTGTTTTGTAAACGAAAAATTCAATTTTTGACTATCTTTATTAAAATAAATTTTCTACGTGCAATACACGTGTTTTCTGTACGTTTGAGTATATTATCAAATATGTATATTAAATATACTTTCTATTGCATTCCAATTGATTATAAATATTTTTCGGTTCATAAAGTCAATTTTTGTATTTTTGAGATTTTCCGGGCAATGCACGTGTTTTAAGCGTATTATTCTTTCAAAATAATTTTCATAAAATTTTGAATGTCTATTTTTATTATGCATGAAAAGTATAATTTTTAAGTTAATTTTACATATTATTACAAATTTAAACAAGTTGTTTTAAAGGGATTAAATAAATAAATTGTTTTGTACACAAAGTACGTGCACGTGCACACGTGCGATGTGCACACAATTTGGGGACCGGGCTGCTCATGAGGAGAGGGAAATTCTGGAGTTTTGATTTTGAAAACAAGAGGGAAAGTAAGTTACAAAATTTATAATGGGTTAGTGGTGTTCATGTGGAGGTAGTTATACTAACTACCCATTAGCCTTCTTATAAAAGTGCACTCT
Source organism: Hemerocallis citrina (assembly GCA_017893485.1). Taxonomy (NCBI): domain Eukaryota; kingdom Viridiplantae; phylum Streptophyta; class Magnoliopsida; order Asparagales; family Asphodelaceae; genus Hemerocallis; species Hemerocallis citrina. The sequence goes on along the minus strand of CM030364.1, from coordinate 132,073,583 downwards.
TAGCCTCTCTTTCTCTCATCCCTTTTCTTTTCTCTCATGCCCATGCCGAGAAGAAGCAATCCCAAAACAGCATAGTCCTTTGTCCATTCCTCCACCTAAATAATCATTCCACTTGCCTATATACATATACTAATGTATATATATGTACATACATAGTATGTGTACATGAAGGGAGATGGGAGTTGTTCTTGATGATTGCCGAATGGAGATGGAGATGCTCTTGGTGGATGCTTGCTGAATTTGGAATGGAGTGGGAGGCTTGCTTGGAGGCGCGGATTTCGAGGAGTTGCAATTGGAGTTTCTTTAGGAGCTTCTAATCTAGGAGTTCATTTGGGTAACAAATCTTCAATTTAGGTGGGTGTTTCTTAAATGCTTTCTAAATTAGAAGTAGAAATGCATGATAGATGATATATTATTTATTGGGTTGAAATTGAATTGATTGCATGCAAATTGATATAGAAATGAATCAGTAAATCTTGACTGATTATGGTAAATGCAAATTGTTATGCTTGTTATGATGGCTAGTTGAATTGCTAGAATTGAAATGATTGTATGAGACTGATGCATGTTGAGGCATGATGCAAACATGTTACTGTTGAGAATGTGGCTAAGAGGTACGATTATAACCTCAAAATATTATTTATACAAGTATAGAGATTTTTGTAAAGTGATTTTGATAAAAGAAAGTAGTTTATTTGGAAAATATGTTTTGATGTATTTTTGATTGGAAAAAGAGAAACTTGGGATTGATAATATATATGATAATGTTTTAAAAAGGGATATATTATGGAAATAAATTATATTTTGTATATGGAAGTACAAATCGATTCAAAGGTCGAAAATGTATGTAAAGTTGCAAATTGTGGATTTGTCAGTCGACTGATTACTTCCACAGTCGACTGGTAAGTGTTAAAAAGTTGGTTTTCATCAGCGGGACAGTCGACTGAATACAGTTACAGTCGACTGCTGCTATCATAAATTTGATGTTGAGTTTTCAAGATATCTGCGGGACAGTCGACTGATACTGCCACCAGTCGACTGAACCGAACTGTTTATGATTCTTGAGTTTGAAATTGATTTTGACAAATGAAAGTTAAATAAGTTTTGAATACAAGATTTTATGATTATTAAGATTTGATTGAGTTTTATTGTGAAATGCACACAAGGTTATGAAAGATGAAATTGACAAAGAAATTAAATTGGAACACTGCGGAACAGCCGACTGCCGTGTGCAGCAGTCGACTCTCCCGAGTGGTTATGAAGAATGTGAATTGACTGAACAAGTCGACTGGAAGAGTTCCCAGTCGACTGTCCAGAGTGCTTTTTGATATATCTGAAATCTCGTGAATTGTTTGTAGTAAAGATTGTGAATCTGAATATTGGTAAACTCTATTTGTTGCTGCATAAATTTATATGAAATGAATCATAGTTGAATTGAGAATTTACATGAGATGAATCATAGATTTGAATTGAGAATTAAATGAATATGAAAGACTAAGATCATGATGAGAAAGTCTGTGAGACTCAAAATTGAATTATGAGCTGGAAATGCTCAATTGGAAATTGTGAATGGGAAATTGAAACTAAAGAGTAGCTAAGTCTCCCCCGGCAAATGAAATGAAATGAAATGAGAATTTGAAAGACCAAGGTTGGTCAGGTATTGTAATGAATGAATAAGTCCGGTTGAGTGGAGAGGCTAACTCTAGAGCTTTGATTTTATTCATGATTCTAATAATTAAAACTTTGTAAGGCTGTGATGGAAGTAAGCGAAAAACATAAGTATGGGCGCCTCGGGTCTACGATGCGGATGTGATCCACAGAATGCATGCTTGATGAGTCAAGACATGGCGTGGGCAATATACTCCAGAATGATCGGGATCTTGGCGACGCTTGTGGGATGTTTGGTGACGGCAAGAGGATTGTGTTCAAGGAGGAGGCTGAACTATCGCAGAATGCATGCTTGATGAGTCAAGACATGGCGCGAGGTTCCCCTCCAGGGTCTTGGACACGTGCTTGTAATCATGGAACGTCTATGACACTTGCTGAAATTACAGGTAGATACATAGTGGTGATGTGATGAAGGTGAGAGAAAAACATGAGTATGAGAGCTAGGGTACGATGCGGGTGTGTGAGCCGCAGAATGCATGCTTGATAAGTCAAGACCTGGCGCGGGCACAACTCAGTAATGATCGGACTCTAGTCACGCTTGTGGGATGCTTTGGTGACTGCAAGAGGATTGTGTTCAGGGAGGAGGCTGAATTGTCGCAGAATGCATGCTTGACGAGTCAAGACATGGCGCGAAATTCTACTCCAGGGGCCAGGATACATGCTTGTACTCATAGAATCATCTAGGATACTCATTGAATTTACAGAAGTAGAGTAAGTCATGGCGGGGATTGAACCCTACAAAAATGAAGAACGAATAAGAGGCTTGCCCTCGGACCTATGTAGTATGGGATGCATAGAATCCGAACAAGTGCGCATTAGTGTCATGTAAATTAAGAAAATGCATTAAGGACTAAGTGCACCGCACCACACGACATCAACAGGATAGTCCCTTTGTAACTTTGTTTGTGATCAAGTTTGTGTTTGCTAAAGCATTTGAGAATCGTTATACTGTTTCCGGCATAGAGAGGATGGCCATGTATAATATTTCGTCAGTTGTAAGCAACTGACGCACCCACAGTTTTATATGCAGGCAATGGAGTTACATGAAGATATAAAGAGAATTGATGCTGTTGATTATTTAAATGTTAAAGTTGTAACAATTGTACATTCATTATTGTTGTATTTTATTAATTCCGCTGCTTATTAATGTAAAAGACTCTGATGTAATTATTGTTGAAATAAAAGTTTTAAATTCCTTGTAAAATTGTACGAAAGAAGTGAAAAGATCCTGTAGAATTCTCGAATTCAGTTGTTTTGGAATTCGGGGCGTTACAGGAACTTTGGTGAGAGGATGGTGGACAAGGAGCGTGGTCGCATGTGGGGATGAGGGCAATCGATGGATGACAACGGCGGCAATGGTGGGTCGTCGGTGCACTGGCTTCGATGGTGGTTGAAGACGCTTTATTTCGTTTCGTAATAGAGGAAGAGGGTGATGGGGGAGAGAGAAGACGGGAGAGAGAAAGAGTGTGGGGAGAGAGAGAGAGAACGGGGGAAGATGGAATACGGGGAGAGAGTATATAATAAATATAATAATAATAAATATTATAATGGGGATAGTTGAGGTAGTAGGGGTGTGGGGTTACGGGAATGTGAAGAGTAGGGATGTGGAGAGATTTGTATACGGATAGTTGAACTTGGGTAGGATAGGATAACGGGTTAACGGGTTGGGTACATAAATATGGGTTTGGGTTTGTAGACTTGAGCTTTATATTTGGGCTTCACAAATTAGAATAAATATAAATAGAAAGAATATGAGATTGGGCTCAAAAATTATATACTAATAAAAATATAATTATAATGAATGTAAAATTGGGCTTCATGACAAGGAAATCCAATAATTAAATCACGGGGTGGGCTTTAGCATAAATCAAATAATCAACTAGCAATTTTATAGAATGAATTAGGATCTTTGGGTTTTCCAAATAATAATAATAATAATAATAATAATAATAATAATAATAATAATAATTGTAGTAGTAGTAAAATAGTAATCAGGAGTTAAATAATCAAATAGTGATACATAATAGTGTAGTTTGAAATTTTGGGTTCAAACAAAATAGTCGGGTATTTAAATGCATGCAAAAATTTGGCTTCAAAAGAATAGAATAATTTACAGGGAAAAATTTAATACAAGAATACAGGAAAAGAAAAGAAAAATTTGTATAAACGGGAACAGGGGTTACAAATACATATCGGATATTATCTCCGCTGTATGTCTCTCTAATAGTTGATCAGCCGATACTCCCTTAGAGCTTCATGTGAAGCTTCGTCCCACATATGGTGAGATCCTTCCCGATCCCACTAGATATAGGCAGATTATTGGACAACTTTTCTACTTATGTATGACCAGACCTGATATTGCTCATGCAGTCAGTATTGTTAGTCAATTTGTTTCTACTTCTACATCAGTTCACTCTGATGCTCTTCTTCAGATCCTCATATATCTTCGGGGCACTATCATTCGCTTATTATTCATGCCTTCTACATCCAAACTAGAACTCAGTGCATAATCTGATTCAAATGGGGGGGGATCATACTACTAGACGGTCTACTAAAGGTTTCTGTCTATTTCTTGGCGATTCGCTGAACTTATGGCGAAGCAAAAAATAAGAAGTTATTGAATGTTCTTCCACCGAAGCTGAGTACATATCAATGACAGCTACTACTAGTGATATTGTACATATTTATTGGGTGCTATCAGATATGGGTGTCACACTTATAGGAGCTACTCCTCTTCATTGTGATAACCGGAGTATATTCCATATTGCAAGCAACCCAGTCTTTCATGAGCGTACGAAGTACATAGAGATAGATTGCCACTATGTTCGTGAGCGCTTTGAAGTAGGGACCATTTCACTTTATTTTGTTATATCTTCACAGCAGATAGCAGATTTCTTCACCAAATCTCACACTGTTCAGAGATTTCATTACTTGGTGGGAAAATCACACTATTCGATCCACCGTGTGTTTGAGAAGGGTGTTACATACTGTATTATATATTTAGTCCCATATCGGGTTATGTATCAGTTTAGTATTTTGTTCTCTCCTATATATATAAGAAACATTGTAGTCTGTTATAATCAGTCCAATAGTTCAATTATATTTTTCCAATATCTCTATTAACCTTTGCAATTTCTAATCATCATGTGGGTATCTTGTCTGTCATGGACACGCAAAACAGAGCATGAAATGAGCCACATGCATATGATCATTTTTGTATGTGATGTTTTCAACAAACTTTTTTAGCAAATTTGGTAACAAGGCATTAAGAAATAAGGTTAAGGTGGTTGAACATGTCAAAATCAGCTGAGAAAGTTTGAGAAAAAATTGGCAGAGATGGAAAAGGTAAAAATTGAGGCTGTCAATTGGCTCAAATAAAAACCAATAGAGAAGTGGGCACCTGCTGTAGATAGAAGATGTCAACATGGCATGATGACTACAAACTAATTTAAAAAAATTAATTCTGTTTTGAATGGTGTTCATAATATTCTATCGTCTCAATTGTTTACTTTATCGAACATCGTCAATCGGCATAGAAGCTTATAAGTGAAGGGCAGATTTGGGCTCCATGTGTTCAAAAAATTACTGATATATAGCGTGAGAGAGCTAATATGCAAGAGGCTATAATGTTTAATAACAATCCTGGCGTATTTCAAGTAAAAAAGGTGTTAAGAGTTGTTGGTGAGCACCGAAAGGGTGGAAAATTGCAAATTGTTGATTTGGGAACGCTCACTTGTACTTGTCAGAAATTCTATCTCTACCATTTTCCATGCTCATGTCTTGGCGGCTTGTGTAGCTCGGGCTATTCATTACCACCCTTATGTTGGTCCATTTTATTCAATGAACTCCTTAGCACTTACATGGGCGCCCACCTTCTGTTCTACGGAAGGCCATGCTTATTTGCTTATCCAAAGTGGTCAGAACTCATAAGTGATGTGAGTCTTAGAAGATGCAGTAAAGTTCGGCCCATGACTTCGCGCATCTGCAATGGCATGCATGTTAGGGATGGCTCGAGCACGTGGCAAACTTATTTGAAATGCAGTCTAATAGGTCACAACAAGCATAACAAGCGTCATTGCCAGGGCAACGACATAGGTTGATTATAATTTCATATTGTAATTTGCATTAGTTCATTATACGTTTTTAAAAGATGGATTAAATTAACTACTTTATTAATTGTCTAATATTTCTAATTTTTATATGCCCTATACCATCTTATTTGTCTATTCTTTAATCGACTAATATTTTCAATACTACATTTAAGGTTCCTCATCGAATTAATGGCATGAACGTGCGGTAATGAAGGACCCTCAGATACTACTAGCGGGCCCTGGGTATGTCGTATGCTTTTGAACATTCAAAGAATATGTTTATTTTCATGCATTTATAAAAAAAATGTTTATTTATGCAGGACGAAGGAGCTGGTATAAGTGGCAAAGGACGGGGACCAGAAACGCACAGTGGACAATCCACAAGTAGTACTAGCAAGCCCTTTAGTAGCGGTGGTTGAAGATGCGAAAATGCATCTGCACATGTAAGAGTAATTGATGTATATTTTAGTTCTGATTTTGTATAGAAAATGTTGTAGCTAATATAGCAATATTTTCCATGTTGGTGTAGGTTGTTGACCAATCATCTTCGTTGACCGATGTTGGCCAATCGTCTTTGTCTTCGGTTGCACCTAGACATCCAGGTTCACTGGACCCAAAATTGCCGACATTGCAAGAAAAACAAAGATCTTCGTTTGTTTGGAACGATACATCCAAGGAGTGCACTTTCCATATGCAAACGACTTTGAGAATGCACCCACGCTCACACTACTTGTAGGACGCTGTTGGTTTCTATGGTGTAGGATTGATGGGGTCTATGAAGCTGGATTGTGCTCTACTTATAACTCTGCTCGAGAGATGGCGACCTGAAACTCGTTCCAACTACCCATAGGATAGATTAATGTTATACTTCAGGATATTGCAGTCATTACAGGACTTCCGATTGATGGGTTGGCTATGACTACAAGTATGGGGTTTGATAGGGAGCAATTAGTGAGAAAATTCCTCGGCGTTAAGCTAGGTGAGACGTCTTTTGTTGGCCAATCTATTAGACTCTCCCATCTTAAGAGCATGTTCGATGACTTCTTAAACAATGATTGTAGCGCCCCAATTTCCAATACTGGGAAAACCGAGACACGAGCCAAGACCTTTTCTTCAATTAGTCACAATACAGAGAAAAACAGGAGAATTTAAAACTTTTTATTCAACACCCAATGTATTACAAGTCTGAATATTATACAACTGCAATACCTTACAATAGAGTTACAATATTACCTTTACATTCCCGAGTATTACAACCTTCAATATCTTACATCAGAGTACAAGGAATGAAGAACAACACTTGGTAACTCTCACTTGAGATAACAACACACATATTACAGCGGAACTAAATAAGACATTGACTCCTTGCTTTCCTCGCCTTGAGACCTCCTGAATCTCGCCCTTGTACTTCGGCGATCCAGTACCTATGGAAGTGGGGACGTCAGTATTCACTGACGCTTAAAGGCTGATATCAAAGCAGCGAATCTCCCAAACAACATACAAAACATGGCAATGGTGTTGGTGTAGTTTAAGTGTTCGTAAGTGCTATGACTAGACTCTAATGCGATATTTAACTAGAACTAGGATGCTCCTATTCTAATGTCAGCAAGTCTCCGAAAGCAACATGCAGCCCATACTACATGCGCCCCATCTCAAGCCGTTTCTCCATATATAGGGATTTGAACCCACGTTATGAATTCTAATTGTACACAACCTGTTCCTGACAATACTCCATGACTCTGTGAGGTTGCAGAAGGGATCAAGTCCCCCTATGCAGTCTGCTTATGGTGTCTCCGTTTTCCACTACTACCCGGCATGCCGGACCTCACTGACGATCCCAGTGTATCGGGCCTCGTTCCAAAATTAAACCATAGGGTCTCGCAAGCACAGGGTAGCGCAAAGCCTACCCTGTGGCACCCTCTGGGGTCTCGCAAGCGCAGGACTGCACAATGCATCCTGTGGCACCCCAGCCACGGTATTTCAGGAATTAACAGAGCGAGATACGCAACCCGTGCTCCCAACTTGTGAGAAGGCACCATACGTATCCCTTTGACGGGAAGGTACAACCCAATAACACCACCTGGTCTGCCTTAAGGGACGAGTTAGTCATAAGGTGCCCCCTACAACCGACTCCTCTCTTTCGGCAAAGGGTTTAAGTAATGATCTTTATAAGTCACTATCCTAATAATGTCCCTAGCCCTGAACACTCCTAGGGAGGACAGTATTATAACCACAACATGCTAGGCCTTAATTTAGACTTTGCAAGACAACTCTACTAGGTTGCTCAACCTAGACTTACCGGAACCCCTTAGGATCCGGTTCGTGGCTCATCGATCCAAGACCTCAGTAATGTGAATATATATATGCATGCCACTACCCTGAACTTGGATTCCGTCTATACTCCGGTCCGCGATCAACCTATGCAGGTTAAGATCCGATGGTACTCGAGGAGTGGCTCCTCCACAGTTCCTTAGGGTAAGAAAATATATGTCTTGATGGTCGATAGCCCTAGGGTAATATATTGCCCTAGATGAGCACAACAACTGTGTACTAGCTAATAAGCTACATACGGTAACTAACCACATACGAGCCGATAAGCTACGTATGGTGACAACGTACATACCAGCCAAGTAAGTCGCGTATGAAACCAACAGTTACGCACGAGCCGGTCGAGCCACGTACGAGAAAACTATATGCAACAACCATTCAGGTAATCAAACCTAGAAGCAACCAATCATGTATACTAGCAACCTTGATCTTCTATCATTAGAAGCAACAGAAGAATCTCCTAATAGTCTACGATAGACATTCTACCAATGAGAAGCCCGAGGCGACTTAATAACCTTTAGCACTTTAAGCATGGCACACAATTGTAAGCATCTACCTACGACAGTCTAATTATGGTACATAACATAACCACCAACCATAACATTCCTACAATATTCTAAGCATGGTAGGTTAATTAAACATCAATCCTACAACATTATAAGCATGTATAATTATTCCTACTACAATCTAAGTATAGATAAATGAATCTAGCATGGTATACAACTTTCCTACAAGCATGTAAGCATGGATAAATTAATCTAGCATTATATACCACTTATCTAAACATAGATAAATTAATCTAGCATGGTATACTACTTTTCTACAATCATCTAAGCATAGATAAATTAATCTAGCATGGTATATGCTTTCCTACAATCATCTAAGCATAGATAAATTAATCTGGCATGGTATATGCTTTCCTACAATTATCTAAGCATAGATAAATTAATCTAGCATGGTATATGCTTTCCTACAATCATCTAAGCATAGATAAATTAATCTAGCATGGTATATGCTTTCCTACAATTATCTAAGCATAGATAAATTAATCCAGCATGGTATACTACTTTCCTACAATCATCTAAGCATAGATAAATTAATCTAGCATGGTATACTACTTTCCTACAATCATCTAAGCATAGATAAATTAATCTAGCATGGTATATGCTTTCCTACAATCATCTAAGCATAGATAAATTAATCTAGCATGGTATATGCTTTCCTACAATCATCTAAGCATAGATAAATTAATCTAGCATGGTATATGCTTTCCTACAATTATCTAAGCATAGATAAATTAATCTAGCATGGTATATGCTTTCCTACAATCATCTAAGCATGTATATCATTCCTAAACATGATAGATAATTTTAACATGAATCCTACAACATTCTAAGCATGTATAGATGCTTAGCATGAATAATAGTTAAGCATGATACTTACTAACTTAGCATGAAGCATGAACATCTACTATCTTTATTGAAACATAACATCTACTACAATTTTATTTGAACATAAACCTCTACTAAAACTTTATTTAAACATGAACATCTAATACAATTTTATAAACATCTACTAATGCTACTTATTTAACATGAACATTTACTACACTACTTTACTTAAAACATGAACATCAACTACTACTACTTTATTTTAATCATGAATAGCTACTAACATTTTACATATCATAACCGTCTACAACTACTTCTTTTTAACACTTACTACTACTACTACTTTATTTTACTAGTTAAACATAAAAAAGAGATCTTTTTAATCCTTTTACAACTACAACTTAGATCCTTTTCATACTAGAATTAGCATCTAAAATGGGTTCTTTTTACTTAAAAATAATAAAAAGGAACTAAGCAAAATAAGGTAAAATCCTCCATTTTGGTTCAACCAAACATATGCTTTCTTTTTTTTTTGTCCAAGGTTCAATGTGTATGTCCTACAACCAATGGTTGTATACAAGTTCGTATGCTTTATGTGTGAGTCCATATTCAAGTCCTACAACCCCAAATGGTTGTATGTACAAGTTCATATGCATAGGTTCATTTTTGTCCAATTCATAACACTAAAATAACAATTACAACTACAAGATTTGATCTTTATGTTCTTTTTTTTTAGCACTATCATTCGTTTCTATTTCATTTATGTGATTATTACCTTTAGCATACACAAACATACAAAATAAGAACCTCCTACAACAACATCATCACAACAACTCACCCCAAAAGAACCAAAGAAAACAAACAAGGAAGGTAAGAAGAAGAAGAAATCAAAGCATCAATTTAAGCAAACAAAAAGAAGGTGGAGAACCCCCACCTTGTTTTCTTAGTTGGAAGGACTTGCTATGCTACTACTTCTCCTTCCTCCTAGCTTTTAGAAATCTCTATGGAATACCTACAATGGGAAAACTCTCAAATTAGTATGGTGTTCTCTCTTTCTTTTCCCTTCTTTCTTTTTGTCTTTCTAAAATGAGACAAAGGTGGAGGAAGGGGGTATTTATAGGTGGGAAAAGGGGTGGAGAGTGCAAATGTGCATGCACAAAATGCACATAAGCCCTTCCCTATAATGGGGGCCGGCCATACTTGGGGAGGGGGATGTGGTGGAGGTAGGATGTGGATGAGGTGTTATGTGAGTATGGTGTTATGTGAGGATTTCTAGAAGGGTTCCCTTAATCTCTTCATGCATACTTAACCTAGGTTAAACACTTATAAACCCTAACAATCTAATAGGTTTTGTCATAACAAAGACAAGTGTTGTCCAAAAATACACAACACACAATTTGTATAATGTACTAATCGACATACTACACGTATGTGCGCATATATGTCTGTATACCGAAAATCTTCGCATAATCCGTATAAAAATAATTTAATCTCGGAAATAATAATAAAATAAATTTTATTATTAGTTCGGAAGATCACGGTATCAATTTGATACAATACGGATGTATACTGACTGATATCTGGGTACAGATAATGTCTATGAATAAACCGGGTGAAAACCACCAAAATAATTCAATTTTGGAATTAAAACGAAATAATAATAAAATAATAATAAAATAATAATTTATGTAATGTAATATCCGTCCGGGATATTACAATGATTCATCCGAGTTTCAAGTTGAGTGATACACCCGAGTTTATCTATTGATAATGTTTGTAAGTGTTCTCCTTCCGAACTCCTCAGGTGATACTGTGTTGCTAATGTACCTACCATTGATCACCGACATTAGAAAATCGGGCAAGTACAGTTGGGGTAGTGCCGCAATAGTTTTCTTGTATAGGATTCTGTGTGGAGGAGCTTTCAATGCAGTACAAATGACGTGGTCAATGAAAATACTATAGGTATGGAGCTGAGAGTGTTTACTTGTCGGTCAACCCTGCAAAAGTAAGCAATAACAGGGGTGGATGGACGACGCAGAGGATGAGGTCATGTTGGCTTCCATTGGTTAGTACTGTAAATCACCCTAGGGGGGGTGAATAAGGTGATCGTGCGGAATTAAAAACATTAAAATAAAGTAAAGTAAATGCAAGAGTGATAAGAAAAGCAAACACAGATGACGCAGCGATATAACGTGGTTCAACCCCCAGGTCTACGTCCACACTAACTACTTGTAGCAATTCTCTGCCACAAGTGTTCTACTATACTCAAAACCCTTGTACAGTGATTCTCGGATTCAGGCCGAGAGACCTATTACACCCACAGGACTTTTAATCCAAGTCTCGTCAATCTCACCGAAGTGGAAAAGAAATGACAAGAAAACTCAAGATCGTTAATGATCTTGACTGAAGAATACAACCAAATAAATGCTCACACTCGGATTGATTAAATGAAAGATTAGTTTAGTAATTTTCTCAGAAGTGATTAGGTGAAGAAGACACAGTGAATTCTCAATTAAATAGAAGAGGAAGTGTATCGATCAAAAATAGAAACGATACATTCCAAAATAGTATACAGCTCAGGTTACGGTCGACCGTCAAAAACGTGCGGTCGACCGTTCAGCTCTCTGAAGTAAGTAGAGAGATGAAAGGTTGACCGCTATCTTAAGTAACTCAGGTTGCGGTTAACTGTGACGCGGTCGACCGACATTATGTACAGTCGACCGGTCTTGGCTGTGTAATTTAAATCCACTTTATTTTCTTACCTTAAACTAATCAATCTTTAATCAATCATTTACAATAAATATCTCACAAAAGTATTACTAAAAATCCAGTCTTGATAGATTGCTTGGAGGCCAATTAATTGATAGCTCTTTTTGAATATCTTCCTCTTTTGCTTATATATGAAATCTTCCTTTATTATTTTCCTTGTTTGTATATTTGTGAATCTCTCTTGGATCTCTTTTTGATGTTATTTGATCCTGAAAATCTGACACACTAAATTCAAACTTATTTGTATGAGTGAGCACGTTTTTTGCACACCAAACTAACAGTCAACAATCTCCCCCTTTTGGTGTGAACAAAATATGCATGAATGTTTGAAAATTTAAAACACAACATATGTATACTCCCCCTGGATTTAGCACATTCTGTAACACAGATTTTCATATAGATAAAGCTTTTAAAGGAGTGAATACTCCCCCTTAATATAATGCTACCTGTAATACAGAACTTAAAGAACAAATATAAGAGAGGGGTGAGAGTAAAATACATAGTTGTTCATGAAATAATTTAAAAATTTATGAAATAAGGAGAAAACATTTTGAAAACATTCTAAAAACAATTCTCCCCCTTTTTGGAATACACCAAGATGGGATAAATGGAGAAGACATAAGTAAAATAAGCCTTGGAAAGTTCGTAGAGCAAATCATCAATGAAAACACCAAAGAATAGGAGAACATTTTATGATATTACAATGAATACAAACTTGTAATTTTTAAGACAATAGAGAATCTTCTTGCATGATACCGTTGATAATAGCGAGACTCGTTGCTATACAGTGAGAGCTCTTCATAATATTATAGATTCGAGATTCTTCCCAATACACATGAAAGCAACAAAAAAAAATCAAAATTTTGAGAAAGGAACATCGATTTTATAAAACTTTGAAAATATGGACCAGAGAGGGAACCGGTTGACCTCACGGTCGACCGCGAAAAGAGATTTTGAAAAGAATCATTCAGAGCGCATACTAGTCGACCGCAAACTGCTATTTGTAGAAAAATTGTCCAGAGAGCATGCCGGTCGATATCGGTCGACTATGCGGTCGACCTGACTTAGTCTCGGTTTTAGATCATTTTTCGACTCTCTAATTTTACTTGTTGCGATCGATCGTACGGTCGACCACAATAAGTAAAATTAGAGAGTTGAAAAATGATCTAAAACCGAGACTAAGTCGGTCGACCGACCCACACAAAAAGTTTTTAGGCGGAAAAATCAATAACATTTAATGCTCCTCTCAAGAAGTAAAAACGTTTTTCATCTAAGGATTTTGTAAAAATATCAGCAAGTTGCAAATCAGTAGAAATATACTCAAGTAAAATATCACCATTTTGAAAGTGATCTTTAATGAAATGATACCTAATATCAATGTGTTTCGTGCAACTGTGTTGGTCAGAGTTTTTGGTCATATGAACGGTGCTAGTGTTGTCACATTTGATTGGAATATGAGCAAAGAATACCTTATAACCCTCGAGAGTATGTTTCATCCATAATACCTGCGCACAACAGGATCTTGCTGCAATATACTCAGCTTCGGCAGTAGAGAAAGTAACAGAATTTTGCTTCTTGGATGCCCACAAGACAAGGCAGTCGCTCAAGAAGTGACATGTACCACTAGTGCTCTTTCTATCTGTCAAGCTCCTGGCATAATCTGCATCAGAGAATCCTACACTCGAAAAATTTCAATTTTTCGAGTACCAAAGACCAGTATTTGGTGTGCCTTTGAGATATCGAATGATACGCTTAACAGCAACCAAATATGATTCTTTGGGACACGATTGAAAACGTGCACATAAACAGACACTAAACATAATATCAGGAAAGGATGCAGTAATATAAAGTAAACTACCGATCATACCTCTGTAAGTAGAAATATCAACATTGTTACCAGATTCGTATTTGGATAGCTTAGTGGTAGTGGCCATCGGAGTTTTGTAAGCATTAGCATTTTCAAGTCCGAACTTCTTGACAAGTTCTTTTGTGTACTTGGATTGGTTTATAAATATGCCATCCTTTCTTTGTTGTATTTGATGTCCAAGGAAATAAGTTAGTTCTCCCATCATACTCATTTCGAACTCATCTTGCATTTGCTTTGAGAAATCCTTGCAAAGATTTTCATTAGTGGAAACAAATATAATATCATCAACATAAATTAGAACGATTAAAATATCTTTAAAAGCATGCTTTATAAATAGTGTAGTGTCTACTTTTCCTTTAGAAAAGCCTATGTGAAGAAGAAACGAACTCAGCCGTTCATACCAAGCACGAGGGGCTTGCTTCAAACCATAAAGAGCTTTATCAAGCCGAAAAACATGGTTTGGGTGTGTGGGATCAGTGAATCCCAGTGGTTGTGCCACATAAAATTTTTCTAAAATAAATCCATTTAAAAATGCATTTTTAACATCCATTTGAAATAGAGTAAAATCCATATATGCAGCAAAAGCAAGTAAAATACGAAAGGCTTCAAGCCCAGCAACTGGTGCAAAAGTTTCATCAAAATCTACACCCTCTTGTTGATTATGACCTTGTGCAACAAGACGGGCCTTATTCCAAGTGATTGAACCGGATTCATCTAACTTGTTCCTAAACACCCACTTAGTACCAAGTATAGTCCTATTGTGAGGTCGAGAAATAAGTCTCCATACTTGATTCCGTTCGAAAGATTAAGTTCTTCTTACATTGCAATGATCCAATCATTATCTTGCAAGACCTCCTTAATGTTCTTAGGTTCAAGTATGGAAACGAAAGCGGTAAAACACATAAAATTTTGAGCTTGAGTGCGAGTAGTTATCCCTTTGGACATATCACTTCGTATAAGAGATGGTGGATGACTAGACATGATTTTCCACACTGAACGTCTCTCACTTGTGGAGCCTTGATGTTGTATATTTTCATCTTCCATGGCATCAATTTGTTGTGTAGGAATCTCGTTAATTTGGTTTTTAGGTTCATCTTTGTCTTGAAGCACCACTTGATTTTGATCATTTTCTTGTGGTTCTTCTTCAATATGAACCTGTTTTTTTTCAACACGAACCCTTGTCTCATCATCATCAACAACATGTAATATTTATTTGGAGTAGGGATTAGTTTCATTAAAAATAACATCAATAGATTCGTGAATTGTGCATCTTCTTTTGTTGAATACACGATATGCTTTGCTGCTAAGAGAATATCCTAGGAAAACACCTTCATCACTTTTACGATCAAACTTCCCCAAGTTATCAAGGTTATTTAAAATGAATACTTTGCATCCGAAGACACGAAAGTAACTTAGGTTGGGAATTTTGCCATAATATAGTTCAAAAGGAGTTTTCTCAAGATATTTTCTAATGATTACTTTGTTTATGGTATAGCATGCTGTATTGATAGCCTCTGCCCAAAATGATTTAGGTAAATCTTTTCCACTAAGCATGGTACGAGCCATTTCTTGAAGAGACAATTCTTCCTTTCAACAACTCCATTTTGTTGGGAAGTGCGAGGACATGCGAACTCATATTTTATTCTCTTTTTGTCACAAAATAATGTGAAGAGTTCGTTTTAAAATTCTCCACCACGATCACTACGAATAGTAACAATGGTGAGGCTTTTCTCATTTTCCACTCTACGACAGAATTTTTGAAATACATATACCGTGTCGTCTTTTTGTGGCAAAAAGGCAACCCAAGTAAATCTACTATAATCATCAACAATTACAAAAGAATATCGTGCACCACCATTACTATGTGTTCGTGATGGACCAAAAAGATCCATGTGTAAGAGTTCAAGGGGTCTAGAAGTTGATACAATTTCTTTGATTTGTGAGAACTTTTAGTTTGCTTACCAAATTAGCATGACTCACACAGTTTGTCTTTTTCGAATTTGATTTTGGGAATTCCTCTCACAAGCTCCTTGCTTACAAGTTTATTGAGATTGTCCATGGCCGTGTGACCAAGCCTTCGATGCCATAGCCATCCATCCTCATTTCGTGCGACAAAGCAACTCATACTTTCCTGTGCTAATTTATTTGAATTTATGACATATACATTGTTGCATCTGTTAGCAAGAAGTAAACAAGATTTATTGTTATCTGATACAGTGCATATATTTTTATCAAAAGTAACAGTGTACCTTTTATCACATAGTTGGCTAATACCAATTAAGTTATGCTTTAGACCTCTTACCAATAGAACATCCTCAATGGAGCATGAGGAACCAAAGTTAATTTTACCTTTACCAATGGTTTGACCAGTGTTATTATCTCTAAAGATGATGTCCTTCCTCTTTTCCCTTGATAGTGATGAAAAATATCTGCTGTCATCAGTCATGTGATTTGAGCATCCACTATCAAGGTACCACCGATCTTTAGTCTTGATGTGTTGAGGTACCTACATCAAGATTAGTAGGTATAATTTTGCGTGCCCAAGTTTGTTTTGAACCTACATTTGTATCCTTTATCATCCTCAAAAAATTAGTACTCCTTTTTAATGAACAATTATAAGAAATATGCCAACGTCTACAGCAAAAATGACATGTGATTCGACTATGCCTTGGGTCATGCACACTTGTATGATTTATATTTGTTTTTTGATTGTGTAGATTTTTATACAAGTGTGTATGACATGATGGTTTTTGATGAGGTATTGGCTCTTCGTAACCAAACACTCGATTATCATGATAGGAACTTGAATATTTTGTAATAAAGTAACTGGGCTTTTCATGTTTTTTAATAATTTTTTCAAGCTCATTTACCTTTTTACACAGTCTTTTTCTAGTTATCTCATCGTCTTTTGTGTTCCAACGAAAAGTATCTAGTGTGGCATCAAGAATCCTATTTTGTTTAAGGGCTTCATTACATCCTTCCACTACTTCATCAAATTCTTTTACATTCTTCTAAATCATTTGTGAGCTTGGCAATATAAACAGATTTCTCCTGAATCTCTCTTAAGTGATCATCATATTTTGCTAGCGATTCACAAATTTGTTGTTTTAAAATCTCATTTTTTTCTAGCAAAACATCATGATCTTTTCGACATGACTCATGTTTTTCCAAAATTAGGGCATTCTTATTATTTAGTTTGTGATTTTTTGTTATGCAAGCATCATGTATTTCATTAGAATTTTGTTTATATTGCCTAAGTTCACAACTTAGTTTCTTAGCATAGTCTTTCAAACTATTATCTACAAGTTCATCATAAGTTGGTTTTTCGATTACCTCTTCTTGAGAAGGTGATTGCACATCACCACTCCCAAGAGCCATGAAGCCGACGTTGTCGTAACCTTGCACTTCCTCACTTGAAATTGAGTCTATCCAAGTTGCTTTTAGCGCCTTCTTTTTCTGACTTGGATTTGAACGACAGTGGTCCCTGTTTCTGTCTTGTTGAATAGAGCAGTTTGCACGGATGTGTCCGGGCTTCTTGCACTTGTAGCACACATCCTCCTTCCCCTTTTTCCTTTCTTCTTGATACCTGCCATATTTTTTTGTGTTTGAGGTACTTACGAAATTGTCTTGTTAATAGAGCAATGTCCTCGTCTGACTCCTCATAATCTGAATCAGCTTTTGATGGTCGGGCATTTTCTGCCTTTAGTGCAATGGTTTTCTCCTCAGTCTTTGGTCCAATCCTGATATTTTGCCTGTATCTTTTTGTCTCCAACATTTTCATCTCGTACGTCTTTAGCTTTCCTTAAAATGTATAGTAGTCGAATCCCTTCTCTTCGAGAGTCACTCTTATTGACGTGGCCTTAACGTCCCTTTCCGGCGTGAGACAACTTATGAGCTTTCCGACCTTACGGTCATCATCAAGCCCCTTACCCAAGCTTTCAAGTTCGTGGGCAATGATATCGAAGCGGGCGAGCATTTGGTCCACATTTTCTCCTGGCAACATACGAAACACATCAAACTTATAGAAACACAAATTCACTTTAGCTTTTACCTCGGAAGCGGTTCCTTCATGTCGCCTCAGCATGTTGTTCCAGATCTCGTAAGCTGTTTTGCAGTTACGCCCGCATCGCATTAGCTCTTCATTGTTCAACCTTGCACAAAGAGCTGTCATGGCTTTGGAATGTGCTGTCTTGAGGGATAACTCTGCCTTTGTGAATTCCATCTTTCCATCGCTGACTGGGATTTCTATTTTGTAGATACTGATATGGCTAAAAATGGGGTTAAATCGGAACCGTCCAAATCAGGAACGAATCTTAAAGCCTAGGGGTAAAATGGTAATTTCACCTACCAATGGGTCTGAAGCGGGGACTGGTTCTCCTCAAAGATCCATTAACCCGCGAACGGATCCACCTCAACTGGGTGCGGGTTTCAACCCGCAGCAAACCCGGTCCACCAGGATAGAATTAGGGTTTCTGATTAATCCTAATCAACAGCCCTGATTCATATCTATCCTTTCTCTGGGAATTAGGGATTACATTCCTTATCTAAACACAGGGATTACATGCCTAATTAGGTCCCAAAGGCAACTATAAATACCCCCCATCCATCTCCATTAAGAGGTAATCAATCTTTTGCCAATTTATGCTCTTTCATAATCTTTCCTGATTACTGACTTGAGCGTCGGAGGGTGCATCGTCGGGATCAACCCCGGTGTCTCGCACTTTTTGCAGGTGAACGGCGGGAGTCAGCAGTCAGACTCCAACAGAACAGGTTCAGGTTTGCTATTCAGGTTTTCCAAGAATCCACAAATACTATCTGTTTGCCCCCACACCAGATTTAGCGGTAACAGATTGGCGCCGTCTGTGGGAAATCAAACGAATAGCAGCCTCCCCTCTTCCTGTTGGTCAGATCTTCTCCAGCCATGCCTCCTAGGAAAGTAAGATCCAGAGGGTCCAACCGTGGACCCAACCCCGTCTATCAGCAACAGGAAGTCCCCATCCACCCCGCTTAGCAGCAGGTGCAACTTCCTCCTCAGGCAGAGGACCCTCTCCAACAGGACCAGCCTCCTCTTCAGAATCAGTAACCTCCTGAGGGTCCCCCCGGTCCTCAAAATGCCGGTGCAGGGGTCTCGCGTCCCAACCCGCAGAAGCAACCTCTCCATCAGGACCACGTCTCAGTACACAATGCCTCCACGGATTCTATGGCCTCCCGCCATCCCCGAGCTTCCGACCTTCGCAATACCATCCTCAATCGGCAGAAGGATGAGGATCTTCGCCTGCCGTCTGGATGAGAGGCGGGCCCGAGAGGGAACCTCCCGCCAACAACGTCCAGATGAGCGATCTCCTCCCCGCCGAGACTACAGAAGGTCCCCCGCCCGAAGAGGGCGGAGAGAGTCCCCCGAGCATCACAGGAGAAGACCCCATTCCCCAGCCGGTCGGCAGCATCCAAGGAACGATGAGGCACCCATCACTCGTGCCGAGTTCCAGCAATTCCAAGCCACCATCCTACAAGCTCTCAATCTCCGACCCAGCAACACCAATCCTCCAAGGATTCCCATTCCTCCTCCGGTCCGAAGTCCTCGCCGACGGTCCCTAACTCCTCCCCCAGCTCCTAGCAACCCCCAGCACATTCCTAGTCCTCGCCGCTCCAGGAGCTACCGTCGTCGTAGCCCCTGCTCTCCCTCGTACGAAGACGAGTCTAGGGGCTCGGTTGATTACCGTCGAAGGGATGATGCTGTCTACCGTCGTCTCCACGAAATGGAGAGGCGCTTGGGTCAGTTAGACAGAGAAGAAGAGCTTAGAGGAAGGACCCTTCGCCCGAGTCGACCTCCTTTTTCCCGAACCATAATGGAGGCACCCGTACCAATTGGCTTTAAACCTCCTCAATTCGAGACTTATTCCAGGGAGTCTGACCCCGTCGATCACATAGAAAGCTTTAAGACCCTCATGTCCATACATCAAGCATCCGATGCTTTGCTGTGTAAGACCTTCCCCGCTACTCTCAAGGGTCCGGCTCGGGAATGGTACTTTCGCCTTGCCCCATCCTCGATATTTTCATTCGAGCAATTTGAGACCGTCTTCGTCACCCACTTCATGAGTAGCCTGTCGAACTGAGAAGACCAGCATTTCGCTACTCTATCTTAACCAGAAGAAGGGTGAGAAGCTAAGAGACTATGTAAAAAGGTTTACAGCGGAAGCCAGATCCATAGCATCCCTCGACCAGTCAGTCGCTGCAGCAGCATTCCAATCCAATGTCCTCAACTCCAACCTCCGCTCCTCCCTCGCCAAGAAGCCCCCGCAGAACTTCTCTGACCTCCTCCTCCGGAGCGAAAAGTATATTCGGGCCGAGGAAGCTGAGCACCGCCCCAACTTTGAGGGGCCTTCCTCCGGGTCCAAGAGAAAGGGAACAGAAGAAGGAGCCAAGAAGCTCCAGAAGGATAATGGCGGGCAGCACCGACCTCCCCCCAGATTTGAAAAGTTTACTCCCCTTAACGCCAACATCTCCATAATTCTCATGGATGTTGAGAAGGAGGGGGTGATACCTACTGCACCAAAAATGAACACCCCTGACAAGAAGAGGGATAAAGAGAAATGGTGTCGCTATCACCGGGACCATGGCCACGACACTAATGATTGTCGGGCCCTGAAGAACGAGATAGAAGCCCTCATCCAGAGGGGTCAGCTAACCAAGTTCGTGAGAAAGGACCGAGCCGATCTTCCTCCCCCGCCTCGGGGGGCTAACAAGCATTCTGAACACGATGAAACGCTCGAATTCGAAGAGGAGCGTGTCCTGCACCTCATTCATGGAGGCCCAATGGGGGGCTCCTCCAACTCCTCTCGAAAGGCGTTTATTAGGGAAGTTAATGTTAGGGTTATATACTGAAAGCATCACTTTTGTATTAACTTTATTTCCTTATTTTTTTTGAATGAGAATCATATGGGCATATGTTTGCATATTGTGTTTATTATAATATTAATGCAAGTGTCTGATATTCTATAAGGTTGATAATATGGTGTGAGGTGACACACAGAAGATCATATTATCAGTTCCCTATGGAATATATAAATAGTTCACAACCTAGACGGACTTGGACAATCCATTGGAAAGGTTGTAGTGTAATCTGGTATTAGTCTGTCTTGACTATAGGTTTACACTAGTACACTTTGTGTGTATTGAATAGGACCGCTTGAGGTTGTTCTCTTTGTACTGACTACAAAAGAGAACAAATACCTCTGTTATTATGGATGCTTATGCTCTTAATCCAGATATAATAACAGACATGTATATGCAGTGTGCATTACTTTGACTCATAAAAGAGTGAGATTCATTATGGATCAACAACCTCTATGAATTGGGTAATAGCATTGTATGTATGATGGGCTGTTGATTGTAAAAGGAATCCATGTCCCGATACGTCGGGTTGATGATGTCCCCTTAAGGAGCTCATAAGGATTGTCATGTAAACCCTGCAGGTGGATTATATCCGACATGACAAATAAAGTTGAGTGGTACTACTTGAGGATAAAAGATGTTGATCAATGTAGTTGTCAGTAACTTAATTTGATCAACGGACATTCGATATCTTAACATGGGGAGTTGAATGAGCACATAATAAAAGGAGCCCATAAATATAATTTGGGATTAGGAAGGTAGTGCAACAATAGCTCCTTAGTGGACCGAGCTATTGTTAATGGGCCTGGGTTGTGTGTTCGGGCTGAACACGGGATACCCAGATCCGAGTTAATTCGGTCCGCGCCACACCTGCTCCTACAGGCCTCGGAGTGCCCGTCACATTCTCAGATGAAGACCTTGAGGGTGTCCGAATGCCCCATTGTGACGCACTCGTCATCAACCTCCATATGGCAAACTTTAAAGTGGAAAGGATCCTAGTGGACAATGGCAGCTCCATTAACATCCTCTTCCTCGCCGCTTTCAAAGGCCTCGAACTATCCCGGGACAGACTTAAGCCCGCCGACTACACACTCCATGGGTTCACGGGAGTGCCAGTGACTATTGAAGGGGTTATCACGCTGGACGTAACCGCTGGCAAAACTCCTACTACCCGAACGGAGTCGATGGACTTTATGGTCGTGGATGTTCCTGCAGCCTACAATGTCATTTTGGGTCGGCCCGGCTTAGCCGCTCTCAAAGCCGTCCCTTCCGCCTATCACCTCAAGATGAAATTCCCCACCCGGGCAAGAGTGGGGGAAGCAAAAGGCAATCAGGAAACGGCCCGTAAATGCTACATGACCTCTAATGTGGGTCCAGTCCTCTCCCTCGAAACTCTTGAAATCCCCCAAGATGTAGTTCGACCAACGTCCGAGCCGGTGGATGAGTTAGAGGAAGTGCTCTTCTCTGAGCAGGATCCAAGCCAAAAGTTCTTTGTTAGCAAGACCCTCCCATCTGCCCTATGCTCCGACATAGTCCAGTGCATCCGAAGGAATCGCGACCTCTTTGCTTGGTCGGCTGCAGACATGCCCGGAATTTCCGAAGAGCTTTTAGTCCACCACCTTAGCGTCGCTCCGGGGTCCAAACCGGTCCAACAGAAGAGGCGCAAGTTTGCTCCCGAGTGCCAGCAAGCTATAAAAGAGGAGGTGGACAAGCTCTTGAAGGCTCGGTTCATATAGGAGGTAAACTATTCCGAATGGCTCTCGAATGTAGTAATGGTGAAGAAGTCCAATGGGACCTGGAGGATTTGTATCGACTTCACCGACCTCAACAAAGCATGCCCCAAAGACCCATTTCCTCTCCCAAGTATCGATACTTTGATTGACGCCACTTCGGGCCATGAACTCGTCAGCTTCATGGACGCTTTCTCGAGCTACAATCAGATTCGTATGTTTCCCTCGGATATCCCGAAGACCTCCTTTGTAACCGATCAGGGCCTCTACTGCTACAGAGTAATGCCCTTCGGATTGAAGAATGCAGTGCCACTTATCAACGCCTCGTCAACAAGGTTTTTCAAGCACAAATCGACCGAAATATGGAGGTGTACGTTGACGATATGCTTATGAAGAGCATCCATGGGGCCGATCATGTGACCGATCTGCAAGAGGTGTTCGATGTACTCAGGAAACACGATATGGGACTCAATCTGAAAAAATGTGCGTTCGGAGTCTCGTCGGGGAAGTTCCTCGGCTTCATGGTCTGCCAAAGAGGAATCGAGACCAACCCCGAGAAGATCAAAGCCATATTAGAGATGGCTCCCTCGAAGAATGTTAAAGAGGTTCAGAGGCTAACTAGTCGCCTGGCAACCATAGGGCGCTTCCTTTCCAAGTCAGGGGAGAAGTGTCTTTCATTCTTCAAGGCTCTCAGGGGGGCTAAAGGCTTCGAGTGGGGTCAGCAGCAACAAGACTCATTCGATCAGCTGAAGGCTTATCTAGTCAATCCTCCTCTCCTCAGCAAACCTGTTCCCGGGGAAACCCTCTACCTCTACTTGGCAGCCTCCGAGCAGACCCTCAGCGCCGTCCTCGTGAGGGAAGAAGATAGGACTCAAAGGCCCATTTATTACGTGAGCAAGGTACTTCGGGATGCCGAGCTCCACTACCCCAGGATAGAGAAGATGACATACGCCTTAGTCATGGCCGCAAAAAAGCTTCGCCCATATTTCCAATCCCATTCGGTGGTCGTTCTTACCGACCAGCCACTAAAGCAAGTTCTCCACAAACCAGAGACCTCCGGTCGCCTCATGAAGTGGTCTATCGAGCTGAGCCAGCATGATATAACGTATCAGCCTTGGACCGCGATCAAGGCTCAGGCCTTAGCTTAATTCATAGTTGAAAGTACTATCCCCGAGGTCAGCCAAGCAATGAAGGGACCGCCTGTCTGGTCGGTTTATGTAGATGGATCCTCCTGTCACGAGGGAAGCGGAGCCGGGGTCATTCTGGCCGGCCCAGATGATTTCATCCTCCAATACTCCCTCCGGATCAACTTCAAGGCCTCTAACAACAAAGCAGAATATGAAGCACTCATAGCCGGCTTCAGAATGGCTCGCAATGCAGGGGCGCAGCGCCTCCGGATCTTTAGCGACTCTCAGCTGGTCGTAAATCAGGTCCTAGGCGAGTACGAGGCACGAGATGACCGAATGGCTAAGTACCTAGCCAAGGTCAGGAATCTCATGGCCCTATTTGAAGAAGCTCTCATCCAGCGAATCCCCCGAGAGGTGAATTCCCAAGCCGATGCCCTCTCCAAGCTAGCCTCCTCCTCCCTTCAAGGTCTCGAGCAGACCGTCTTGATTGAGGTGCTCCTGAAGCCTAGTATAGAAGATGAAACTTCCGACTCGATGGAGTCGCTACCTGTCCTGCTTCAAGATAACTGGATGAAACCCCTGCTAGAATTCCTAAGGGATGGGCTCCTCCCCGAAGACCCTAAAGAAGCTCGCCGAGTGAGAACCCGAGCAGAGCGATACACACTTATCAAGGGCATCTTATACAAGCGCTCTTTCACACAAGTAGACGGCAGGCCTTATTTGAGATGCCTCTCCTCGGAACAAGCCGAATATGCCCTACAGGAACTCCATGAAGGCATCAGCGAGGCACATTCAGGGTCCAGATCCCTAGCCCAGAAAGTGTTGAATTATGGATATTTCTGGCCCACTCTCCTTCAAGATGCTGAACTACACGTTCGGCGATGCAACTCTTGTCAGAAATACTCCAATGTCCGTTGCCTCCCACAAGCTCCACTCACATCCCTATCAAGTCATATCCCTTTCGCAATGTGGGGGATGGATTTACTAGGGCCATTCCCACCAGCTCCCGACCAGCTCAAATTCTTAGTCGTGGCAATCGACTACTTCTCGAAGTGGATAGAGGCTGAGCCCTTGGCCACAATCACCGAGAACAAAGTACTTCAGTTCTTCTGGAAGAACGTTATCTGCCGATTCGGTGTCCCTCGAGTCCTCATAACAGACAACGGAACCCAGTTTACCGGGGCTGCCTTCCGAGCTCTATGTGAAGACCTCGCCATCCAACAACGTTTCTCCTTCGTCTCCCATCCACAGTCGAATGGTCAAGTGGAGAATGCTAACCGACAGATCCTCCCTGGTATTAAGAAAAGGCTGAATAAGTGCTCTAAAGGCTTATGGATCGATCAGCTCCCTAACGTGCTGTGGAACTACCACACCACGAAACGGACCCCTACAGGAGAGTCGCCATTCAACCTCACCTATGGGTCCGAGGCTGTGATTCCACTGGAAGTCGGCATACCTTCTCCTCGCCTTCTTGCCTACGAAGAAGAACAGAATGCCAGAGAACTTCGGGCAAACTTAGACTTGGTCGACGAGCTACGAGAAAGAGCGTCAATCCGCCAACAGGGTTATCGGAGGAGGATCAAGTTGGTGTACAATAAGAGAGTCCATCCTACCGACCTCAAAGAAGGGGACTTGGTCCTCAGAAAGTTAGCAATCTCTTTTGCTGGTCAGAAGAGTAAACTAGCTCCAAATTAGGAGGGACCCTACAAGATCACCAAAGTAGTTCGGCCCGGGACATATCGACTAGAAGACCTCGAAGGCAGAGAGATCCCCAGGACTTGGAATGCCGACCATCTTTTGAAATACCAAGAAAGAGCATTGACGCCTCTCTAAATATTATGGGATGTCGAACCGTTCCTCTCCTTTTACTTGTATTTTTTCCTTTATTTCTCTCATGTAATAACGGCTCACAACTTAGAAGCAGCCAACTGTTAGTTATTAATAAACAAAGTTTTTTTATGTTTTACTTGTAAAATGCTTGTACTTCTCTGCCTTTACTCTTCACCATAACGACGAGTTCGGAGTCCAACACTTGGCTCGACTCCTCTTCGCAAGCTCGCTCTTAAGTGGGCTAGAAGGGGTTCGCCATTCGGAATTGCTCCCACAACCGTTGAACAAACTCTAACGACGAGTTCGGAGTCCAACACTTGGTTCGACTCTGCTCCACAAGCTCGCTCTTAAGCGAGCTAGGAGTGGTTCGCCATTCGGAATTGCTCCCACAACTGTTGAACAAACTCTAACGACGAGTTCAGAGTCCAACACTTGGTTCGACTCTGCTCCGCAAGCTCGCTCTTAAGCGAGCTAGGAGTGGTTCGCCATTCGGAATTGCTCCCACAACCGTTGAACAAACTCTAACGACGAGTTCGGAGTCCAACACTTGGTTCGACTCTGCTCCGCAAGCTCGCTCTTAAGCGGGCTAGGAGTGGTTCGCCATTCGAAATTGCTCCCACAACCGTTGAACAAACTCTAGCGACGAGTTCGGAGTTCAACACTTAGCTCGACTCCGCTTCTCAATCGCTATTACGCAGCACAAAAGTGGTTCGCCTATAAGAAGGAAGATTTGCTTCTGATTTTGAGTAGTGGTTAAAAGTTGGAGGAGTAATACTTAAACTAATACCAGCCAACGCAACATTAAAACATCAGAAGCAAAACAAACTTTTTTATTAAGAGCCCGGACAAGGCTGACACTACAACAGATTTTTACAATAACTTGAAGAGCATAATACAACTTTAGCGCTTTTTTGGAAGGGGAACGCTTCGGTTCAAAGACACACGAGGTTGGCGTCGCCTTACCTCTGAGCTCAACTCTAAACCAGCAAAGCGAGAACCCCCTTCGCCGCTAATTCTAGCTGTGGCCCTAACCTGAGGCGCCACTAGACGAAATAGCTACACCACTCTGAGCATCAGCTGGGCTCCGCCTAACGGCAGGCGAACGAGTAGCAAGTTCGTAGAAAGAGATACCTCTTTCGCTCTCTTCACGAACATTGATCCTTACGGGTTGAGGTTTCAGTGATGCAATCTCCTCCTCTAGTTCGACGATCCTATCTCTCAGAATATCGCTCTCCGCCGATACTTTGAGACGAGGAAGTTTAGACGAGCCTGCAACGTTAGTACTGTCGGCCACAATACGACGGAAATGAGTCGCTTCGATACCCCTGTCGATGGTGATCCTCCTCAGTTTGTCAATCCTGGCCGTCAACTCATTGCGCTCGGACATCAACTTCCCAACCCTCGAAGCTAACTCCTCTTCCTCCGCCGAATGTTCTTTCACCGTTACCTCTAAATGACGAACCTCCGCCAGTAGTTCACTATTCTTTTGGTCGACATCAAAGAGATCCTTACGGAGCAACTCTATCTCACCTTCGAGACGAGTTTGTCGTGGTTGCTTCCGCAGTTCCCTCAACTCGCAAAAATACCCTCTCGCGGTTGCTTTGATATCCTCCAATTCCAAGAAGTCGTAAAACGCTTTATCCCGACTGTGAGACAGAGCCCGCTTCGTTTTCTTCAGCTCAGTACGAAGATGGGAGACCTCGGGGATCGGGCCCAACTCGACCTGAAAAGTTGAGGAATATCAAAAGAAGTCTTCAATACTTAAAGACACAATCCAAGCAAAAAAAGTTGAACAACTTTGCGAAACTTTGTACTATTCAGCCAAAAAGAAACCATTTCATTAAAAGTTCAAGAGCTACAAAAAGCGGTGGCCAGTCCGCAGTTAGGCATTACAAAAGAAAAAAGAAACAAAAGAGAACAAGAAAATGAGAAGAGGCGACAAAGTCAGGGGTCAACCTCATCATCGCTCGGCACAGCTACAATCGCACCCTCGGCACCACCCTCGCCTTCGGAGTCTTCACCCTCCGGCCTCGGAGCGAGCTCGGCCAAGGGCAGCTCTTCCTCACCCTCTACGGGGTCGTAGAAGTAGTAGGACGAGACGTCGAATCCGGGGTTCCGAGCGACGATGTGCTTCAGCGCTCGGCCGTACGCTTCCTCCATGTTGGTCAACATGTGAGCCTCGGCCTCGTCCCAAACTGCCCTCTCTGCAGCCGCCACCTTCGACGCGTGATCGCTCACGGCTCCTCTGACGCCTTCAGGGCCTTAGACAGCTCCCCTTCGAGTCGAGTCGCCTTCTTTTCTAGGGTCTCGACCTTGGAGGCCTCGGCGGCCGAGCTCCTCAGTGCCTTGACGAGCTGAGCCTTCAGGTCGGCAACTTCGGCCTCGAGCGAAGAGGAACGCAACTATTCGGCCTCCAGCTGCTTCTCCGCCTTAGACTGCTCCGACCATTCCTGGTCGTTCAGAACGGTCATCTCCTTTTCCTTGCTCGCGAAACTCCTCGAACAGATAATTGAAGTGGCTGAGGATCTACAAGCCATACAAGAAGCAGTCAAGGACGAGCACAAAAACTTAGAAAATTTTTGAAGAAAGTCCTCTACTACTTACCGACATGGTGTTCCGAGCAATCTGCATCGCGGCGTCACCAACTTCGCCCGCCTTGAGCACCGCTCAGTCTTTTGGGGTCGGCAGGTGCTTCACCGCCTGCATACAGATATTACCGTCCCCTAAGAACCCTTCGACCTTCATCACGTGCCAGTCAGGGACAAAGATGCGCTTGTGCTCCTCGGTCAGAATTGCCTCCGCCTCGGCAGTAAGGGGCGGAACGTCGAGAGCCAGCACCGCACTAATGTTGAACGCTCCGCCGGAAGACCCTGGGGCATCTGTTCCCGCCCTTAGGGTCAGCGCATCCGAGGTAAGAGAGGCAGACGGCACGACGAGGCCTTGACCGGGCTCGACCAGAGGAGCCTCGACAACCTGTCGCTCGAGGGTCGGAGAGACAGAGGGGATCTTGGGCGCTCGGCCGCCTTGAGGTCCGGACACGGTCCTCTTCCTCTTCCTCACCTCCTGCTCCTTAGCCGCTCGGGCCTTCGCCATCAGACCTTTGTAATCCACACCAGGAGATTCTGCACAAACCGAGTGAAAAAAGTTAGAAATTTTTTTCCAAACCTCAAAGAAAAACAAGAATAGGAGAAGCGTACTAGGGTCGATCGGACTGAGACCCCCTCGGAATAAGGCCTCCTCGGTGATGTCTTTCCAACTGAGGGTCGGAAGCCCGAGCAACTTCTCCACGATTCCTGCCTCCTCGTTGCTGAGCACGAGCTCTTTCTTCGCCCGCTTTGGAAGGCCATCCCTCGACCACACCGTCGGGATCACCCATGGCTCGGGAGCTCGGACGAGGAAGTACTTCTCTTTCCAATGCTTGATCGAGTCCGGGTTCTCGATCAGCTTCACACCCTTCCTCGGCGAGAGGTAGTACCTCTGCTCATTTTTGTTTGGTTGGCAAGGACGGTAGAGACTCCGAAGGACGAACATGTTGGGCAGAGCGCCGACTTCCTGGCATTGAAGAACAAATGCCATAATGCGCCGCCATGTGTTCGGTATTAGCTGAGCCGGACACAAGCCGTACCACTGTAGCACCTCGACCACGAAAGGGTGCAGAGGCAGCCGAAGTCCGGCATTCAGAGAGTCGGCGGGAAAAATGCACGTATCGGCCGAGGACGAGGTGCATGCTCGGAAGTCGGGGCTGGGGAGAAGGAGCCCATACTCCTCGGGGATTCGGAACCCACTCCGGATCCGATGTAAATCTGCCTCGGTCAGGACCGAAGAGATCTGATCCACCTCAGAAATTTCCCTCGGCTCGTTCTCCTCGATCGACTTGGCGGTGCCCTGCGTCACCTTCTCCAATAGATCTCCAGAGTAGCTCCGCACACCGCCAACGCTCGACAGAATGCTCGAAAGCCGACCCAACTCCCCTGCAGTCTTCGGGTGCTCAATTATCGTTTCCACATCCTTGCCCTTGCTAGATCGGACCGCTACCTCCTGGAGAGGCTCGGTAACCTCCGCATCTGTACTTGGCCTGACCGTTGTCTCTTCGGTCGGCTCCACGACTTCCTTCCCCTTATCCTTGCTCGGCCTGACCGCTCGGCTGACGCCTGGGTCCGAGGAGGGGGTCTCATCCGTAGAAGAAAACTTAACCATTTTTAACAAAGATGAGGAGAGGGACTGACCTTGAAGTGACTTGTACAGGCCAAAAAAGATCACCGGAGTTTAAAATGCCTCGCCGTGACAGCTAGCAGCACCGCTCAAGAGCTAAAAACTTCACTAAAGAGTAAAAACCAAGAGTGAGAAAGTGAAAGTGAGAAATGAGGTAAAGTGTTGAGGGGGTGAAAACTTATAGTAAAAATGATGCCTCTTGGGCTTTGTAATGTAAGGGCGCAACTCTTGGGCCTCCCTTGAAGCGTTACAAAAGCCCAAACGGCTAAGCAACGAAGAGCCACAACTATTGACAATGGAAGCGACGTTTCGATCCAAGTAAAATCGCTCGGCGCCTCGGAACCAAAATCCGACCTCCACAATATCCGACCCGAGCCACTTAGCTCGGATTCCGAGCTACGAATTGGTGAAAAACAACTTTCCCCTCAAAATTCGTGTAAGATTTCGATCAGACGGCTCAGATCATGCCGGCGCCACTACACGACAAGATAGTGTTTTCTTGGGAACTGAGCCAGCATCGAGATCTGTGCCACCATCCAACGGCTAGGATCGCCCCACGTCCCTCGGAACCAAAATCCGTGCGACAGGCGATCCGACCTCAACATTCAAGAGGATATCTCGGATTCCGAGCAAGTGCCAATCCGAGCTACGAATTGGAGAAAAACGACTTTCCCTTCAAAATTCGCGTAAGATTTCGATCAGATGGCTCAGATCATGCCAGCGCCGCTACACGACAAGATAGTGTTTTCTTGGGAACTGAGCCAGCATCGAGATCTGTGCCACCATCCAACGGCTAGGATCGCCCCACGTCCCTCGGAACCAAAATCCGAGCGACAGGCGATCCGACCTCAACATTCAAGAGGATAGCTCGAATTCCGAGCAAGTGCCAATCCGAGCTACGAATTGGAGAAAAACAACTTTCCCCTCAAAATTCGCGTAAGATTTCGATCAGACAGCTCAGATCATGCCAGCGCCGCTACACGACAAGATAGTATTTTCTTGGGAACTGAGCCAGCATCGAGATTTGTGCCACCATCCAACGGCTAGGATCGCCCCACGTCCCTCGGAACCAAAATCCGTGCGACAGGCGATCCGACCTCAACATTCAAGAGGATATCTCGGATTCCGAGCAAGTGCCAATCCGAGCTACGAATTGGAGAAAAACGACTTTCCCTTCAAAATTCGCGTAAGATTTCGATCAGATGGCTCAGATCATGCCAGCGCCGCTACACGACAAGATAGTGTTTTCTTGGGAACTGAGCCAGCATCGAGATCTGTGCCACCATCCAACAGGCTAGGATCGCCCCACGTCCCTCGGAACCAAAATCCGAGCGACAGGTGATCCGACCTCAACATTCAAGAGGATAGGTCGGATTCCGAGCAAGTGCCAATCCGAGCTACGAATTGGAGAAAAATGACTTTCTCCTCAAAATTCACATAAGATTTCGATCAGACGGCTCAGATCATGTCAGCGCCACTACACGACAAGATAGTGTTTTTTTGGAACTGAGCCAGCATCGAGATCTGTGCCACCATCCAACGGCTAGGATCGCCCCACGTCCCTCGGAACCAAAATTCGAGCGACAGGCGATCCGACCTCAACATTCAAGAGGATAGCTTGGATTCCGAGCAAGTGCCAATCCGAGCTACGAAATGGAGAAAAACGACTTTCTCCTCAAAATTCGTGTAAGATTTCGATCGGACGGCCCAGATCATGCCAGCACCACTACACGACAAGATAGTATTTTCTTGGGAACTGTGTTTGCCTCGAGATTCGCGCTAATATCCGATGGTCCAGATCGCTCCACGTCGCTCGGAATTCCGAGCCGAGCGACTAACGATCCGAGCCACTCGCACAACGAAAAAACCGAGCCCTTTCGCTCGGATTTCGAGCAAGTGCCAATCCGACCCTCGAAAGTGAAGAAAAACGTTGTCGAGCGTCTTCAACCGTTGGATCATTGCGAAAATCGCGCCTGAGATGATGGACGGTCCAGATTACTCCACGTCCGCTAAACGACAAGATAGTGTTTTCTTAGGAATTGTGCCCACCTCGAGATCCGCGCTGAGATCCGACGGCGCAGATCGCTCTACGTCTCTCGGAATTCCGAGCCGAGCGACTAGCGATCCGAGCCACTCGCGCGAGGGAAAAGCCGAGCCACTTTGCTCGGATTCCGAGCAAGTGCCCATCCGACCCACAAAGGCGGAGAAATTGCTGCCGAGCAACCCTGTCCGTCCGATCTTTCAGAAATTCGTGCCAGCACAGGATCAGCGGTGCAGATCGCGCCACGCCATAATTTGGTATTTTACTTATTAAAATCGTTTTTATTTACTTAAAAATTGTGAAAAAATGATTAAAAATTTGAGAAAAATAATTAAAAATCCTGGAAAATAATTGTAAAGGCGGGGAAATATTTTTGAGCCCCCGAGTGGATAATCATAGCCTAGGACCATTTATTAAGACCCCCGAACGACGAATCAACACTTCGCAAAATTAAGTAAATATTCCGAAAAAATAGATAAAAATCACCAAATGACCAGGAGAGCTCAAGAACAACTCAGAGCACGCAACTAACTTAGAAAATCACCATACTGCCTCCTGCAAAGATTCGAAACCTTCCATTCGGACTCAGATACAACTCTGCCAGCCATTAAAACAGTAAAACTACTCCTCAAAGGCTGATCAAACTCAGTCTTCGGGAGTGGGGGGCTCGTGATATGGCTAAAAATGGGGTTAAATCGGAACCGTCCAAATCAGGAACGAATCTTAAAGCCTAGGGGTAAAATGATAATTTCACCTACCAATGGGTCTGAAGCGGGTACTGGTTCTCCTCCTCAAAGATCCATTAACCCATGAACGGATCCACCTCAACTGGGTGCGGGTTTCAACTCGATAGAATTAGGGTTTCTGATTAATCCTAATCAACGGCCCTGATTCATATCTATCTTTTCACTGGGAATTAGGGATTACATTCCTTATCTAAATACAGGGATTATATGGCTAATTAGGTCCCAAAGGTGACTATAAATACCCCCCATCCATCTCCATTGTAATGCACTGATTTTTCAATTAATGAAAAATTATTTATTTTGCACGTAGTGTGCACGTGCAATATTTTTGGTAAATATTTTCTTCAAAGATGAGTATAGATATTTTAATTTGTGCTTTTAATTATTTTATACAAAAGTCTTCTTTTAAATAGACAAAAAGCATTTTCTTTTAAAAAGCCCAAAATGTAATTCATTTATTTTATTTTCAAATAATTATTTTGGCCCATAAAACTAAAGCCCATGGACTATTTTTATGCAACTTGTCATGTAGAATACAATTTAAAAGACTATTTTATTTTATACAAAAATTTAATGTACAATTTTTGTGCCTAGTTGCATGCACGTGCACTACACGTACACGTGCAATATGCACTTTCTCCTAGCATGGCCGGGAATGCTTCTTTGGAGGGAAACTCAAATTTTGAGTGGAGTTATGGAGTGATGGTTATTGGATCATGGGTAGTTTGTGTAACTCCTCATTAAATCTCCATCATTTGTTCCTAACTCCTACTTCAATCCTAGCCATCTATTTTCCTTGATTTTTAGTATAAATACCCCCTCCCATGGCTAGTTATTTTGTGCTTAATATTCTCTTCCAAACCTATAATCTAATAGTATTATTTAGTAGTATTTTGTGAGTTAAAAGATTGAGTTGTGAGTGGGTATTGTGCTTGCTTTCAATCAAGAAGAAGGAGAGGCCGGCTATTCAAAGGAGGAGAGCTCGGATTTGGTGCTTTTGGAGGCTTGTGCGCGCGTGTACAAGGAGGAGAAGCATTTCGTTGCAAGGACATTTGTCTAGGAGATTGCTAATTGTTCTTTTCTTCAATAAGGTGGGTAGATTCTCCATATTTCTAACTTAGAAATGCATGCTAGTTTAATTAGAAAGATTGAAGCATGAAAATGATTAAGAAGAGCACACTTGAATTGGGAAAAATGACTTCTTGAATAATTGAAATGCGGACATACAAATTGATATGTGGTTCTATTATTTGAGTTGTATGTGAATTGATTAGAATCATGGATTG
This sequence comes from Hemerocallis citrina, assembly GCA_017893485.1. Taxonomy (NCBI): domain Eukaryota; kingdom Viridiplantae; phylum Streptophyta; class Magnoliopsida; order Asparagales; family Asphodelaceae; genus Hemerocallis; species Hemerocallis citrina. Next base: position 132,039,606 of record CM030364.1, on the reverse strand, counting down.
ATTGATAGAAAACACATTTATTATCATCAAAATTACACACAAAGGTTAGTAGGTTGATTATCCCTATCATGTGTTAAATAGATCCTTTGTGTTGATATGGGCATGAGTAAATTAAAATATGTGTTTTATGTTAGGTAAATGATTAAAGTCAGAGAATTAAGGTGAAAATTATAGATAAAAAGATTAGAATGCTACAATGCGAAGAAATGACGAAAGGAGAAGAAATGTAGTATTATAATGTATAATTTGAATTAGTGTATGAAAATACGTTTTAATTATTACAAAAATTATTTTGCTCATACTGGTATGTAAATTATGTTAAGTAGTATTAATCTGGAGTTGTACAGTAATTTTTATGAAGATCAAATAAAATTGGGACTAGTTGAACATTGAAATGTTCTAAATAACAGAGAGCACGGGTTAAATGAATATGAAATTATATTAGTGACAACCTGAGCACGTAGCTCAAGTGGTCATAGGGTGCGGTTGGGTTCCCTGTGGTGATCGGTTCGTATCCGCTGGGCAACATATTTTATTCCATGATTTTTTTAAATAAAAGAAGAGCAGCAACCGAGAGCTCTTATGGCTCTCAGCGCCTCTTTATGACGCCAGTAGCAATCGGCCTAGCGGTTGGGTTCTTTGGGGTGCTGGGTTCGAATCTTGCCCTCGGCAAGATTGAAAAATCTTTTTTGGGGGGTTTTAATTGTCCAAAAATTACAAAAAAAATATGGTTATTCTTCTAAAAATATATGGGACTCTATAAAAAAGAATTGGGAATTATTGCATGAAATAAAATGTGATTTGAGAATAAAATGTGTAATGAGAACTATGGTTTATAAGTGTATTTTTGGGAAAATCATAACTTGCAAAAAAGAAATTAAAATGAAGAATTAGAAGATTAATAGAGTAAAGATTGAAATGATATTATGTGATGGATGTGAAATGTGAGTATTTCATTAGTGATGTATAGTATTTCACATTTGAGAATAATGTGACAATTATGAAATGTGAATTATTCTCGTTGGAGAATAGTGCGACAAATTATGATGCGTGAATATCCATCTTGATTGAATACTAGTGATGTGGGTTTTTAATGTGAATATAATAATTCATGAGTACATGATGTATAGTTGAAATTAATGTAGAATTGTGGAATATTGAATGAATTAGAAATCATGATCGGAAAAGTGGAATGCTTTTGAGTATGATAACTCAACATGGGAAATTATGTGTTAGAAATGCTCATTTTTGGAAATTGTGAAATGAAAATTGAAACAAAAAGAGTAGCTAAGTCTCCCCCGGCATTTGGAAATAAATGAAATGAAATATTGAAATGAAAGACCAAGGTTGGTCATGTTGAATGAATGATAAGTCCGGTTTAGTGGAGAGGCTAACTCTAAAAGCTTTGATTTTATTCATGATTTTTAATAAAAATTAAGGATTAGTACATAGTGAAGATGTGATGAAAGTAAAAGAAAAACATTGAGTATGAGGGCCATTGGACAGCGACGAGAGCGTATCCCAAGATGTCCCATGATGAGTCTGGGCGAGGATACTGCTCCAGAGTACCGTCCCGGTGGCGACGCTCGTGGGATGTTTGAAGACTACGGGTGGTGTCATGTCTACGGTAGGAGCTGAATTACCACAGGATGTCTGCATGATGAGTCATGTCAGCGATGGGATTCCCTCCAGGGCGCCTAGACATGAGTTCGAAGGTCAGAAAATATCTAGGATACTTACCGTAGTTACAGTAGTAGATTAAGTCATGGCGAGGGATTGAACCCTACAAAGATGAAGAACGATTAAGGGCTTGCCCTCGGACCTATGTAGTATGGGATGCATAGAATCCGAACAAGTGTGCATTAGTGTCATGTAATATAAATAAATGCATTAAGGACTAAGTACACAATCACAACACGACATCAATAGGGTAGTCCCTTTAGTTTGAAATGTGACAAGTTTGTGTTTGCAAAATATGGAAAATAAGTTATACTATTTCCGACATAGAGAGGATGGCCGTGTATAATGATCGTCGGTTGAATAAACTGACGTACCCACAGTCTTATATGCAGGTAAATGGCTTGATACAGATTAAAGAGGAACAACTGCTTAAAGATTATTCAATGTTGTTGTATATTTGTTTCATTGTTGTAAATTTTACTTCCGCTGTGCAATGTAAAGTGTAATATTGATGTAAACTCTGATGTAAAGTGAAAAGTTTAAATTTCCTTGTAAAATTGTACTAAAGAAAGCAAAAAGATCCTGTAGAACATCTCGAATTCAGTGTATTTGGGATTCGGGGCGTTACATCCATTAAGAGGTAATCAATCTTTTGCCAATTTACGCTCTCTCATAATCTTCCCTGATTACTGACTTGAGCGTCGGAGGGTGCGTCGCCGGGATCAACCCCGGTGTCTCGCACTTTTTGTTGGTGAACGGCGGGAGTCAGCAGTCAGACTCCAACAGAACAGGTTCAGGTTTACTATTCAGGTTTTTCAAAAATCTACAAATACTATCTGTTTGCCCCCACACCAGATTTAGCGGTAACAGATACATATATTTCATACCTCTTCTCCAAGCATCTGTAAAAAATGAGACATACAACTTTCCAGACGTCATAGCAATTTCCATCAAAAAATGGTGATCGTGTAAGACTTGTCCCGTTGGAGACGAAAGATTCCGATGAGTACATATTTTGGGGAGGAGGGATTTTGGACATTGGACATTTTGCTTAAGCTTTTAAGCTTTTTATAAGCACCTCGCTCTGATACCACTGTAAATCACCCTAGGGAGGTGAATAGGGTGATCGTGCGGAGTTAAAAACAATAAAATAAAGTAAAGTAAATGCAAGAGTGATAAAAAAAGAAAACATAGATGACGCAGCGATATAATGTTGTTCAACCCCCAGGTCTACGTTCACACCACCGACTTGTAGCAATTCTCCGCCACAAGCGTTCCACTATACTCAAAACCCTTGTACAGTGATTTTCGAATTCAGGCCGAGAGACCTATTACACCCAATAGACTTCTAATCCAAGTCCCGTCAATCTCACCGAAGTGAAAAAGAAATGAAAAGAAAACTCAAGATCGTTAATAATCTTGACTGAAGAATACAACCAAATAAACGCTGACACTCGGATTGATTAAATGAAAGATTAGTTCAAAAATTTTCTCAGAAGTGATTAGGTGAAGAAGACATAGTGGATTCGTTCAATTAAATAGAAGAGGAAGTGTATCGATCAAAAATAGAAACGATACATTCCAAAATAGTATACAGCCCAGGTTACGGTCGACCGTTCAGCTCTATGACGCAAGTAGAGAGATGAAAGGTCGACCTCTATCTTAAGCAACTCAGGTTGCGCTCGACTGTGACGCGGTCGACCGACATTTTGTACGGTCGATCGGTCTTGGCTGTATAATTTAAATCCACTTTGTTTTCTTACCATAAACTAATCAATCTTTAATCAATCATTTATAATAAATATCTCACGAAAATATTACTAAAAATCCAGTCTTGATAGATTGCTTGGAGGCCAATTAATTAAGAACTCTTTTTTAATATCTTCCTCTTTTGCTTGTATATACAATCTTTCTTTATTACTTTCCTTATTTATATATTTTTGAATCTCTCTTGGATCTCTTTTTTATGTTATTTGATCCAGAAAATCTGACACACTAAATTCAAACTTATTAGTATGAGTGAGCACGTTTTGTGCACAGCAAACTAAGAGCCAACAAGTACTGGGCTAGGGTACACAAGTGGAAGGATAACCCACGTGTGTTGTTAACATAGTATATAGATGAGCTTGAGAAAATGTGAGAGGAGTTCCTCAAATGGGAGCTTTACATGACCGATAGATTGGGGAGGCTATCACAAACAAGCTATGGTTGACAGGAACACCACTCATCAACTTTAGTGTTGTAAAGTTTTATTTTCGGACCCAGTGGTTCGACAATTTTGACTCTAGCAGAGCATCCCGGTTGCACGATCATATGATGCTGCCTTGCACTATGTCAAAGATATTGGTCAATTGCCTGATCGTGATTAGGAAAAATATCATGTTCAATATGACTGTTGTGCGTATTCCTCCATATGATGAATCGTTGCATGGTGTATACATGTCATGATATCGGAGGATTACATGGTTGTGTATTGCTCCTCCTTCTACTGTACCAACAGAGGTCCAGCTACTAGTTCTGAGGAGAGAGATGAAACCAGTTCCCGGGTATTCCTCTTTGCAACCCATATATCAATCGAAGACATCGACATCTCGATCTATTGTAAGAAATAATATTTTGTTGTTCATTCACATATTTATCTTTAAAGTATTTTTTACAATTTAATCTTTCTAATTTGTGTATGATATATTATAATTTATTGCAGATTGAAGATGCATGGGTGATTGCAAGGAAATGCGCTCATGCCTTGTCGAGTAATATGACCGATATCGTCAAGGACTTCACACGAGAAATTCTTAAACCATCCAGGTCGCAACTTGAATAGGTTGGTGAGGGAGCCACACTAGATGCTATGCTGACCGCTCTGGTTCATCAAACTTGTAGATGGAAGAAGGTCGTGAGCAAGCCCAGGCAGCAGGCACAACGAAAGGAGAGAGAACAAGAAGAGGAGCTAGCACATGAAGAGGAGCAAGTTGATGATTCGAATATGACTATCTCACAACTAACATAAGTAGGTTCTAGTCCGCCAAAGGCCATTCGAAAGAGGAAGAAGCTCATATTGTATACACGGAGTTAGAATTGTACATGTGTTCCTAAAAGTTTTAGCAAATTGTGATACTTAAATGTGGCTGAACTTGTGATATTTTGGACTTTTTTTATATTTGATTTCATTTATATGCCTTTGAATGTGTGTTTGAAGTATAGCTATGTTTGAATGGGTCTGAATATGTTTGAATGTGTATGTGTGAGTGTAGACTTTGTTTGAATGTGGACTTTTTGAGATCATGCATGTTTTGAGTTATATATAGAGAAACAGTGATATCTGATATTCGGATATCAATGTTCCAACAGAAACCGCAGTTGGGAACTACGGCTCATGTGCAAGTGAAGTCGCAGTTCCCAACTGCGGCTTCAATGAGTATGGATTTTGCTTTGCTCTCTGATTCAAAGAGCCAAAACTTTTTTAAGTGTAGTGTAGAGAGGTCCGCAGTTCACAACTACGGCCTCTCTTTAAAGATTTTTTTTCCAGAGAACAATTGCTCGCTGGTCTAAGTGTGCTCTTTGTGTCTCAAGTCGCTATTGTCAACTGCGGCCTATGTGTATATTGTTGTCGCATTTGCCAACTGTGGCAAGCACGTACTTTTTAATGGAAAAACCACAGTTGGGAACTGCATCTTAATTATAACTGTTGCTGTAGTTTCCAACTGCGACTTAAGTTGACGTGTGGCAACAACAAGCTCACCTGGAAAATAAGTTTGACATGTGAACCATTTTAGAATTTTGTTTTTAAAACATGCTTATTTGGCGGGGGGGGGGGGGGGGGGGGGGGGGGGGGGGGGGGGGATCCCCAGAAGATGAGAAGAGGACATTAGATTAGACTAATAAATTTGATCCTATTCGAAGTCCTTGTCGATAGGTTAAATAATAATAATAGCAAATTAAAATAATGATATTGTTGGTCCATCGATCATATGAAGCTTCTATCCTAAATATCCAGGGTCATAATTTTTTTAGAGGAAGTTACATATGTATTGCTTCTTTAATATAGTACTCTCTCCGTTTTTATTCAAAAAAGTAACAAGAAAAATACTCTCTTTACCTCTCATCATGTTTATGGATACCCTAACCATTCTACAAAGAAATGGAATCTATGTCTGTGTCTCATTAGAGTTTGAGGATATATTCGCCTGAAATATACTAAATTTTAGGGCAAAAAATGAATAACAAATCCTCAAGACCGAGTTTTGCTTTTTCTTTATTTCTTTTTTTTATTGCTGCTCTTTAAGTAAGTTTAAGAAATGAGATCTTCTCCTAGGCGTATAAGTAATAGTCGCAATCACACAAATTCAAACAGTGAGAAATGAGTAGAACAAATTGATGTGAATAACTGATCAGATTGATGATATCATGAAATGGTAATCTAATTTGATAATCCAACCATGGTTCAAATGGTTAGTTTGCACCTATCTGATTAATTAAGTACCAGATTTCATAAGCTTACTCCATATGTTGATTGCCGTTTTATTTTTATTTATTTATTTTTATACCAATATGTTGATTGGTGTTGGTAAATGTGAAAGTGCAGGGAGTGCTCTGGGTTTAGTTATTCCAATTGAACACCGACAATTTTCTCCTAAGGACAGTACTAGTACTAATAGATCGGAGTACCCCAAAACACTTTCGAAAGTTAGCCTGTGCACAAATTAAGCATCTAATCCAATCTTACTAGTAAATAGTAATAAGACACAAAATCTACAGTGAACATATAGTATCTCTTTCTGACTTTACAAAACTACCACATTTACAACGGTTCCTAATTTTTGACGAGGAAAATTGACCGCAAGCGATAAAAGCCAACAGTCCTACTGAGTCGGTCACTTTCCTAAGCAGTAAGCACTGCATTGCAGGAACCTCTGAGAAAACAAACAACATTCTTCTGATCTTCATCTCAGCTCAAAATTTGATAATCATTCATGCGTGGCCCTACCTACCCATTTATTCCCCCTCTATCTCTCTCTCTCTCTACCTACCATTTATTCCTTCTCTCTCTCTCTCTCTCATCTCAATTCTCAAATATCAAGAGTTGTTAATTTCTTTATCATCAATCCCCACTGCTATAGCTAGCGATGTGCGCTTTCCCCATCTGGTCCTCTCTTTTATCTCTAAAGTCATTAGCCTCCTCAGTGCATAAAAAAGGAATTTATGAAAGCAAACCAAAGAGAAAGGTGGAGGTGACCAATTGTCCCCAACTTTAATTTTTATACACTACCTTTTCGGTTTTGGCCATGGCACCTCCCAATCTGATCAATATGACCGTAGTAGGATCCGGTCGAGTCAGGTTCAGGTCGGATCAGGTCAGGTGTTGTGGAAAACGACATTCGTAGTTGCAGCAGTAATAGTTGTAGCTGAATTATTATTGAAGGTACTGACTGATTGAGAAGAGATATAGGGACAGGACAGATAAAGACCCACAAATGTACACTACTTTTGATATCAAATGCGATCATCGATGTTGACGTGGACCCATCACGGCCATCGTAGCCACACCCCGACATGGGATGGCCGGGGCCATGTGGTCAGTTGTTCCCTGTGGTCCCGTTCCATATATATGAATCTATGCTAGCGTTTAATCTATATAATTAAAATTTTGATTTAATTGGGGCCTGGCCGGGTACGTGGTCCTAGCAAGCTAGTCTTACATTACTCTCCATCTGATTCATTCATCCAATCTCACGCGTTATATGTGGCATTATCCTAATGGATCCAGGCTGTTGAGTTAGTACGGGAGAATTCAACCAGGAATATAGATCTAGCTATAATACCATGACTCTGAGAAGATATGGGATTTTTATGTTATGACTGCATGGATCAATGGATGAGTAGTGGGACCTGCTGTGCGTATAGAAAACTCTCTCTCTCTCTCTCTCTCTCTCTCTCTCTCTCTTTCACACAAGCAGAAACTGTACCTACATGGATCTTGTTGTATTTTAGCAATGATGTTGGTTTAGTAAGCCATGTTTTCACTAGTAATCATTAATCAGTATAAACATTATATACTTCTCCACTAAGTAACTGATGTAAGAAGCAACATCTGTTTTACTAGTGATTCAAAATAACCTCAGTTTTACGCAAAAGGCTGATGTCACGAGGGAATACTTTCGTGCATTGGCTAATTGCAAGGAAAGCAATTTGACTGATTTGTGATATCTTCCACTAACTCAAATGTAAAGGCACTCATCAGGAATATCACATCTTTAGTATGAAAAGAAAGATACAAAAAGATGCAAAACTATGCTTATTTTTCTCCACAAACAGCAATTGTTTACCCTAAATAGGATAAGGAGTAGGGAAATCCTAAGACTCAATATGCATCATGATTGTTATAATTTTTCTCCCTAATTTCTGGATCATCATTTAAAATCTCTAATATTTCTTTAACAAAAAAACCTGAAAAGAGAAAAAAGATAATTAATGAACATTATTAATTCAAAATTTTGAATGAAATAATTACTGCCTTTTCCTCCTCATGTTTTGAGGAATGAATATTGAATAGGTCAAATTAATGATTCAAACATAATTAAAAACTGCATGTTAGTGCAGCAGAGATATATAGTGACTGTGAGACTTGTGAGATTGCAAGGATAAGAGTTTTCCTGCAAGGATACGCTTTTGAAATTATTTCTGTCTGGACCTCCCCTAGCTATTATACTTCACAGTTCACACTTGCAGGATTTCATATTTCTAGATCCCTTGAATAATTGGTTGCTTAATTAATTAATCAATTTCAAATAATATATACATTCAATATGACAAAATCGCATGTATTAACTGAAGAGGCAGTTGCCAAATTATTTCTGCCGTGTACAAACCCGGCTTCAATAATAACCAATGTAGTATATAAACTGAGGAGCATATTGATATTATTCAAATTAAGTAATAAATTAAGAAAGCCTCTCATACCACTCCATTACTCCAACATCCATGGAGTCTTATAAAAATACATTTTGATGGGGAAGTTAGCAATATTCTTCATGATCAAAATTCAAATAGACATTAAGATGCATGGTTGTTCTGCATGCATTCGGTACATGAATTAATAATTTGGAAAAATATAGCTAGCAGCTAGCAGAGATGGAGTCGTTAGCAACAGAATTGAAGCATAGCAACTAGCATCCATTACACTAATCCTGAGGTAATTATTAGAACAACATAACTAGCTAGTATACAGCGTAACCACGTACATGCCTTAATCGTTTTTAATTTGTATTAATGATCATAACAATAGTAATAATAACTTGTGGAGATGGTCCCTGAATCACCTAAGAATGAGGTGGGCCCCAGAGTCGGCAGGCAAATCCGAACAACACCGACATCTGATCTGACAGTATGTGAAGATATCATCGATCATCCCTAATTAATTAATTGGCACTTGCATCTGATCTTAATCACCCTTAAAAATTCATTAGCCGATTAATTTTCCCGACGTTGGAGATGGACAACGATGCCACTTGTGTGTACGATTTGTGAGAGGACCAAGCAGCAATTCCAAGCTTCAGGGTTCTTGACGGATGAATTGATATGAGGAAGGAGGTAGCCCATAAGTTTTTCAATACCTTTTCATTAAGCCCAGAAAATTTTACATTGGTTCTATTTGAATGGGCCCTTTTGGGCCTAACTAAGTAGGCCTCGCTGATTTCGGCTGATTTCGGCTGATTTCGGATACCATAAGTTTATGTTGCGTGTTTATGAAGTAAATTTGGCCATGGGTCCATGGTAACCTACTAAGCCTTCGTTTTTCACCACCTTCTCAACTATTTCCCAATATTAGTAACCAGTCGGAATTGTCGAGATGTGCTCAAAACTCAGGCACTTTGTGTTTGTAAGCCTATAATGAGGTCGCACAAACCAGAGGTATAACTTTTACTTGAAACTCAGCTTCATACCGTCGTCATGCTATCGGAGTTGGAGCTGAGCAGGGTCGGCCCAATGAGCGGGCACGATACACCGTTAACACACCTACCCCTGACCCCCCAACCACTGAGGCCTCCCCACCCCCACCGCAGCCTACGACCATCCCTAACCCAAACCCACCCTTGATCATCCCCCCCGAGGGGGATTCCCCTAGGCTCAGACGGGCCCTCTCCCCCCCACGGGCACACCAAAGTGCACATCATCGACAAGGGGATAGAGCCAATGGTCATCATCGCCATTGGGAGGAGAGGTTGCCATCGGGACGGGCCCATAGAGGGGATCCTCCTACGAGCCACTATGGGCATAAAAGAACCCCCCCGATGTTCCAACGTCATTCTAACAGCCATCACCTTGATTAGAGAAACTATGACCATCAACCACAACCAAAGAGGCACCACAGGTACAACAACAATCAGAGCTATCACAGGGGACATGGGCAACAATCTCACAGCCGCCATACCAAAGATAGGGCCTTCCACAAGCAAGCTCACCTCCCCCAACATCACAACTCTATCAGTCCACCCCTTCCGAGATCATCCACACACCACAACATACCTCCAAAGAATACCCCCCCTACTAAACACTTGGCCTCATCTTCACACTACCCGCAACAATCCCTCCCACAGTATGAACCCATCGACCCTCTCAAGTCCATCGTGATCTGGGCCCAACGAGGGGATCCAGACGGGACTACAGAGGGGGTGGACCAGCCTGAGATTGGAGATTCATTGGAGAAATGGTAGGAAGTAACCCGAAAAGAAAAGAGTAAAGCAAGGACCCCTCCACCTTCCCAACAGGAAAACGGAAAAAAGCAAAGAAAAGGCAAACGAAAGTCGGTGCCATGCTTAATTTTGGAGATCTGGGACATTACCGGAGTAAGTGCACAAAGGAAGTTAGATGTATGAGATGCATGAAGTGGGGCCACATATCATACTCTTGCACGAACGTCGTCAACTCCAACATTGACGACGACCGGGTGGTGTGCAGGGGCAGATCGCCAAACAACCCAACCCTGATCAAACTCGCTAACAGCCTTGATACAATCAAGAACGAAGAAAAGTGGTTGCGGTAGTGGTGTGCGGTGGCACGAGTGAGAGCAGGTAGCCCTTCGGAGACTCACCTTCTCTAAACACTGAACTTGAAATGGCCAATGAGGGCCCACAGAGATTGGGTAGCAAAGAGAATGTGCCACCAGCAATTTTTGGTGTCGTTCCCATCGCCAGAGAAGATGACAGAGGTCACCATAATGGGCACGGTCGATTTTGGTCACTTTTAGGTGGAGTTTAAGGTATGGTCACCGAGCTTTGGTGCAGAGCTCCCTCAGGGCGATAGGTACTTGATATGGATACATAATGTCCCATTGCACTTTTGGAAGAAGGAGGCTCTACAGGAGATAATCTCTGACTTCGGAACAGTGGTAGACATCGACGAGAAGACGATTTGTCGCTCCGAGATCGTATCGGCTAAGATAATGATCAGGAGCAGCGACATCTCCCTTATGCCACGCTTTGCCAAAGTATTCTCTTTTGAGGAATCCTATCTCATCCGGTTTGTGCTCGACAAGAGGGCAGAAACAGAGGAGGAGCTCCTAGCCATCATGTCCTCTACTCCTCCCCCATCTTTCAGAGATGGTCACACCTTTAAACAGGTAGTCTCACCGGAGTGGGATCTTACCATTGACGGGGCACACGAGGTGGAGCGTGCTCACCGAGAAGTGATCAAGGCGGCTAGAGGGATGGAGGTTAGTCAGGAGCATACGACGGAGGGATCAGATCTTCTCAGCTCAGGGCGGATCACCGTTGGTCGAGATCGAGAGTCGACTAAGAGATCCATTGGTCAGGATGATACATGTCTGGATATGGCAAAATCCACTCCATCAGAGGCAAACAAGGGGGAATGGGGCCAAGAAGTTCCCCAAAGTGGCAGTCAAACACTGCATGTTGGAGAGGAGGTGCGAAGAGGGGTACAGAAAGGGGAGCCAGAACTTACAGGGCCTGGAAATGGCAAAAACCCACTTCGTCATGACATACAAAGAGGCTCTCCAACAAGGAAAAAGACAGGGAAAAAGACACAAATTTTGGGGCCAGTGATGCTTTGGACCAAGAAGGTGGACCAAAAGCACAGTAGTTCTCCAAAAGAAAAATAGGGGAGTTGTTGGGGTCAAGAGTTGTTGGGGCAGAAGGTAGTTGCCATCTACGAAGCAGCTCTATCTCACCTTCGAGACGAGAAGCTTGGGGTTGCTTCCGTAGTTGCTTCAACTCACGACAATACCCCCTCGCAGCTGCTTTTATCTCCTCCAGCTTCAGGAGCATATAAAATTGCCTCTCTCGGCTATGAGAAAGCTCTCGCTTCGTTTCTTTCAGCTCCTTACAAAGATACGAAACCTCCGTGATCAGACCAAACTTCACCTGAAAAGCAAAGATAAATCCGATGCCCAACACTTGGAGAAATTTTGCGACTAGTCAAACACAAAATCCGAGGTCTAACACTTGGAGAATTTTTAGCCAAGCAAAAAGTGTTTTCATTCAAAACTCAAAAAGCTTTTACGAGAGCGGTGGCCAGTCCGCAGTTAGGCTTTACACATGAAAAAAAAGAGAAAAGAAGCAAAAAGAAGACCAAAGACGCAACCAAGTTAGGGGTCGACCTTTTTGTCGCTCGGGTCTGCCGACCCCTCGACGATTCCTATGTCCTTGTCCTCGTCCTCGTCCTCAGAACCGTCCTCCTCCTCACCTTCGGCCTCTGTCTCGCTCGTGCCATCGACACCGTCGGCCTGTCCCTCGGGGCCGAGCATTCCTGAAGGAAGCTCCTCCTCCCCCTCCACAGGGTCGTAAAAGTGGTAGGAGGAGGTGTCGAACCCCGGGTTCCGAGCTGCGATATGAAGTAGGACTCGGCCGTACGCATCCTCCATGTTCTTAAACATGTGCTCCTCGGCCTCTTTCTGGACAGCCCTCTTCGCCCTTGCCACCTTCGATTGGTGCTTGGCCATGACCCTTTCGGTCTCCTTCCGAGCTTTCTCCGCCTCCGACCGTGCTTTGGCCAGCTCCTCCTTAAGCGCGGCATTCTCCTTCTCCGAGGCCTCGAGCTTGGCTGCCTCGTCCGCCGACCGCTGCATAGCTTCGGCCAGCTTTGCCTCCAACCCCGCCACTTCGGCATCGCGCTTTGCCGAGAGGAGTTGCTCGGCTTCGAACAGCTTCACAGCTTTCGCACGCTCCGACCTCTCCCGGTCGCACAGCGCCTCTTTGAGCAAAAAGTTGAAGTGGCAGAAGATCTGAAAAGAGAACAAACAGTTAGAATCCGGACCTAAAAACTTAGAAAATTTCGAAAAAATGCTTCAAGAAGAAAGTGTTCGGTCTACTTACCGACATCGTGTTCCGAGCAATCTGCATTGTAGCGTCCCCGACCTCCTTGGACTTAAGCGCCGCTCGGTCCTTCGGGGTCGACAGGTGCTTCACCGCCTGCATACAAATGTTGCCGTCCCCCAAGAAGCCGTCGACCTTCATTACTTGCCAGTCGGGGACGAAGATCCGCTTATGCTCCTCGTTCAGAATCTTCTCCGCTTCGGCAGTGAGAGGCGGAACTTGAAGAGCTAACGCCGCGCTCACGTTGAACGCGCCGCTCGACGAGCCGAGAGCATCTGTCTTTGCAGTTGGAGTCGGCGCATCCGAGACAGGAAGATCGGAGGCCGCGACCTGGTCTTGCTCGGGATCGGCATCCAGGAGCAAGTGCCCATCCGAGCCCCAAAACGGAGAAAAATCACTTTTCCCTCAACATTCATGTAAGATCTCGATCAGACGGCCCAGATCTTGCCAGCATCGCTAAACGACAAGATAGTGTTTTCTAGGGAACTGGGCCCGTCTTGAGATTCGTGCCACCATCCAACGGCTCAGATCACGCCACGTCACTCGAACAGCCGAGCCCCTAGACCTCCGGTCGGCTGCCGAGCAAGTGCCCATCCGAGCCCCAAAACGGAGAAAAATCACTTTTCCCTCAACATTCGTGTAAGATCTCGATCAGACGACCCAGATCTTGCCAGCGTCGGTAAACGACAAGATAGTGTTTTCTTTGGAACTGGGCCCGTCTCGAGATTCGTGCCACCATCTAACGGCTCAGATCACGCCACGTCGCTCGGACTGCCGAGCCCCTAGACCTCCGGTCGGCTGCCGAGCAAGTGCACATCCGAGCCCCAAAATGGAGAAAAATCACTTTTCCCTCAACATTCGTGTAAGATCTCGATCAGACAGCCCAGATCTTGCCAGCGTCGCTTAACGACAAGATAGTGTTTTCTTGGGAACTGGGCCCGTCTTGAGATTCGTGCCACCATCCAACGGCTCAGATCGCGCCACGTCGCTCGGACAGCCGAACCCTCAGACCCCCGGTCGGCTGCCGAGCAAGTGCCCATCCGAGCTCCAAAACGGAGAAAAAAGCCACCGAGCGACAACGACCTTTGGATCTTCCAGAAATTCCCGCTTCTGGTGATGGACGGTCCAGATCGTGCCATGTGTGCTAAACGACAAGATAACATTTTTTTGGGAAACGCGCATCCTCGAGATTCGTGCCGGGATCCGACGGCACCGATCGTGCCACGTCGCCCGGACTGCCGAGCCCCTAGACCTTCGGTCGGCTGCCGAGCAAGTGTCCATCCGAGCTCCAAAACGGAGAAAAAAGCCGCCGAGCGACTACGACCGTCCGATCGCCTAGAAAATCGCGCTCAACACAGATAAAGGGCCCAGATCAAGCCACGCCATAAATAGGTATTAAAAATCAGTGTTTATTTATTTTAATCGTTTTATTTATTTAAAAATTGCTAAAAAATTACTAAAAATTCGGAAAAATTCACTAGAAATTCTCGAAAATAATTATAAGTTCGGGGGAATATTTTTGAACCCCTGAACGAACAATTATTGCCTAGAATGTATTGTGAAGGCCCCCGAACGACTGGTTAACACATCGCAAAGTTAAATAAATAATCCAAAAAAATAGATAAAGACCGTCGGAAATTCAGAGAAGCTTAAGAACAGCTTACAGCTTCAAAAATCACCTCACTACCCCCTTCGAGATTCAAAACCCTCCATTCAGACTCCGATACAACTCCACTAGCCACTAAAATAGTTAAACTACTCCTCAAAGGCTGATCAAACTCAGTCTTTAGGAGTGGGGCTCGTGATATGGCTAAAAATGGGGTTAAATCGGAACCGTCCAGATGGGGCATGAATCTTGAAACTCAGGGGTAAAACGGTAATTTCACCCACCGACGGGTCTGAAGCAGGTACTGGTTATCTTCCCCGAAGACCCACTCAACCGCAAACGGATCCACCTCAATTGGGTGCAGGTTTCAACCCGCAGCAAACCCGGTCCAGAAGGGATAGAATTAGAGTTTCTGATTCAATCCTAATCAACGGCCCTGATTCATAGTTATCCCTTCACTGGGGATTAGGGATTACATTCCTTATCTATCCACAGGAGGATTAAATTCCTAATCTGATCCCAGCGGCGCCTATAAATACCCCCCATCCATCTCCATTAAGAGGTAATCAACCTTTCTCCAGTTTTTGCGCTCTTTCTTAATCATCCCTGATTACTGACTTGAGCGTCGGAGGGTGCGTCTCCGGGAACAACCCCAGTGTCTCGCACTTTTTGCAGGTATACGGCGGGAGTCAGCGTCAAACTCCGACGGAACAGGTATACAGGTTTGCTATTCAGTTTTCCTAAGAATCCACAAATACTATCTGTTTGCCCCCACACCGAATTTAGCGGCAACACTTCCCAATTTATTTTTCATAAGTCCCACATAATTTAAGGATAATAATAATATTTTTTTTCACAATTTTTAAGTATCAAAACCACCCAAAAAAATTATTTTTTTCCCACAATTAAACACTGGCCGAGACCAGGGATCGAACTAACAACCACAGGGAACCAAACCACAAGCGCTGACCACTAGGCCGATCGCACCAAGCGATATAAAAGGGCGCTGAGAGCATTAAATGCTCTCGGTTGTAGCTCTGTTAATTTTTTTTTTGATGCGCACAAAATATGTGTTGCTCACAGGAATCGAACCATCGACCTGTGCTAGCCTCAACCGCACACTGCAGCGAATAGAAACCACCCGACCACTTGAGCTATATGCTCAAGTTGTCTCAAATACAACTTACATTCTAATTAAATTAACTCTCTCTGTTTAATAGAACATTTCGATGTTCAAAAAGCTCTCATTTGATTTTGCTTTTACTAAACTTACTGTAAATTTCCAGATTAATTATTCCCATTATAATTTATACTCCAGTATATTAAAAATAATTTTTTTCAATAATTAAACACATATTTTCCATACAATTTGGCTAAATTGTAAGACACTACTATCACATTTCCTTTTCGACATTTCTTATCCTATTTTGATTTCCACAATCTCTATATCAATTCTCTGTTTTTATTCATTTCACAAACCCACAAATTATATTTTTGGTCATTCGTTACAATATTATCACATAAGGTCCATTTAAGCATATAAAACAACATTGTCGTCTACTAACTTTTGCATATAGTTCTTGATGCTAATAATGAATTTTTCTTCAAACAATCCATAACAATCCATAGCTACAATTAATTTACACACAACTTAAATTAAATGATAGAAACACATACAAGCTATTTATTAACATTCCAATCAATTAATAAGCCATTTTTCCAATTAAAATGTACTCTTATTAATCTTTTTCATGCATCATAATTTCAATTCAATTCTAGCATGCTTACTAATTAGAAATATGGAAAATAACCCACCTTAATTGGAGAGAAACACAATTTGCAACACCTCCTAAACAAAAGTCCTTTCCAAGAGAGCGATCCTTCTCCTCCTCGATGTGCACTCGAGCCTCCAAGATGCCAAACCTGAGCTCCAAGATGCCGGCCCGTCCTTGGTGCAAACACAAATTCCTCACACACAACTCTCAATCTTTTAACTCACTTGCTATACTACTAATAATGTATTTTATACTATAGGTTTTGGAGAATTAAAGAGTACAAAAATAACTAGGCTAGGGGGGGGGGGTATTTATACTAAAAATTTGGGTAAATGGAAGGCTAGGATCAAACTAAGAGTTAGAAACAAAAGGCTAGGATTCAAGGAGGAGTTACAATAACTAACCATGATCAAGTAACCACCACCCATGACTCCACTCATCTTTTCATTTTCCCTCCATGTCAAAGCCGGCCACACAAAGGTGCATTTGCACGTGTACGTGCAATGCACGTGCATGCATTTGTCTCCATTTAACAAAAGTTGTACATTATATTTTTAATAAAAATAATCTTTAAAAGATGTTCTACATTACAAGTTGTAAAAAAATAACTCATGGGCTTTAGTTTATGGGCCAAAATAATAGTTATAAAAAGATAATAAATAAATTAAATTTTGGGCTTAAAAAAAAAGGCTTATGTTTATTTGAAAAAGGCCTTTATAAAAATAATTAAAGAACACATATACACACTTCATCCATAATGAAAAATAATTATAAGATTTCATACTACAAAAATTGCACGTGCATACTACGTGCAAATTAAATAAATAATTTTCATAAATGAAAATCGGGGCATTACATAGTAAAACGGTGAGTGGCGAAGAGCCTCATGAGGTGATCTGCCAGATAAGACAGACGAGGGAGTGATGTTAATGAGACTGACAAATGTCATGATAGCTTTAGCCCAGAAAGACCGAGGAACAGAGAAGGAGAGCATAAGAGTGCGAGCCATCTCATGGATGTGATGATGCTTGCATTCAGTTACATCATTTTGCTCATGTATGTAAGGGCATGACTGCTGAAAGAGTGTACCATGAGATTAAAGGATCAATCTCATAGCAGTGGAAGTGTACTCACGAGCATCGTCTGTGCGAAAGGTTGTGATATGCACACCAAACTGATTATGAACCATGGTCGTAAAGAACTAGTAAATGTCAGCTATCTCAGAGCGTTGGCACATAAGAAATACCCATGTGTATTTAGTAAAGTCATCGATGAAACTAATATAAAAAGATAACCTTTGTGAGAAGGTGTAGGAGATTGTCTCCATATATCAGAGTGAACAAGTTGAAAATGATGGGTATTTTGAGAAGTGCTTTTGTTATTAAAATGGAGTGCTATGTGTTCGGTCAAATGACAATCTTGACAATCAGATAAATGAATAAAAGAAAGAGGAACAAGGACACCACTACGGGCTAAAGTTTTGAGTCGAGACTCGCTAATATGTCCTAAACGTTGGTGCAACATATCAGCATTAGAGAGCACAACACCAGCAGTGGGGATGCAGGTGGTGAGGGTAAATGATGCTATGGGGATGTAGGTGGTTGCTCTGTAAGAGGAATAATAGGTGAAACATCAGTATAAGATGGAAAATGAGCGAAAGGATGGATCATATGGAATGCGGGAATGAAATGGATTGGGTAGGGTGCGAGTATGGGCATGATGTGGATTGGGTAGGGTTAAGGTTTGGAAGAGTGTTTTTTTCCATGGATAAACAGAAATGGGTTTGGGTCGCGGTTAGGTGTTGTTGGATACGGGAATGGGATATTGGGATAAACGGACAGGGTTTAAGAAAGTGGGTCGGGTTGATGGTTGGGTTTGGAAGAAAATGAACAGAGGTCGGGTATGGCAGGATTAGAGATGGCGGCTAGGGTTTGTTGGAGTTTGAGGTTAGGGTTTGAGGGAAGGTGATTGGGGTAGCGGCTAGGTGAGTAGAGGGACGGGGTTTGGCGGAGGCTGGAGATTGGGGAGTTCAGGGTCGTTGAGGTCCGTTAGTCAGTGTGGGTGGAGATGATTGAGTTTTAGTGACTCTTGACAATGGGTGTTGACGATGACAGTGATGATGTTGACGATGATGATGTTGACGATGATTGTTGCTGCTGCTGAGACTTGAAGGTGATGACGGTTCGGGGACGATGATGACATTGACAACGATGAAGATGACTGTTGATGTCATTCGGAATCTTGAAGCTCAGATCTGAAGTAGGCAATTGTTGTTGGGTGTTGCCGGAGTTCTTATCGCCGGAATTGTTGTTGTTGTTGAGAAGAAGGGAACTTTTGTTATTAGGGTTAGGGATTAGTGAGGAAGAAAAAAAAACTTTGGGTTACTTGTAACCCCTATTTTTCATTTTGTGTATTTTTGGAGTGTATTTTTCGTTTTGGTGTATTTTCTCTCTTGTATTTTTTTCTGAACCGTATATGGGAGTTGTTTTTGATATATATTCGTTTTATTTCATTTTGAGCTCTTGTGATTGATTGGTTGTCTCTTTTGTTTCGTTCTTCTATTAATTGATCTTCTTTCTATTGGTTTCGTTCTTCATTATTTGCTTTTTCTTTCATTTGAGCTCGTTCTCTTTATTTTTATTTCGGGGTGCTTGTGGTGGTGATTGGTTGTTATCCTATTCCCAATTCTATTATTTGATCCCTAATAAGATTACCAAAGCCAAATTTAATCCCCAATTCTATTTGATATCCTATACAATTTGTATCCTAATTAAAGCCCAATTAAACAAATCCTATTACTACTCCTAATTATCCACAACCCAATTACCCATTAACCCTAATCCCCTTATATATATCTCTCTAATCCCTCTCCCTAAACCCTAATCCTAAACCCTAGCCTCCACATCTCTAAATCCCGGCCTCCCCCCTATCTCTCTCCCTCTCCCGCTGCTTGCGCCCGCACACAGAAACCCGATGCCACCCCCCCTGGCCGAGCCCTACCTCCGGCCTGTGTGCACACCCTGATAGCCCGAGCCCCTCATCACCTCCTTGGCCGATCTCCCCTTGGCCGACAACCCCTCTTGCACCTCCTCGCACCACCATATTACCCTTTCTCGTCTCTCTTGTCCTCTCTCTTGGTTTTTTCTTGTGGCCGCAAGCCATTATTGTCATCATCCCTCTCTCTTGATCACCTCTCGCTTTGTGGAGTTTGTTCGTGGAGAGATTTTCGCTCAAGTTTGCTTGGATTCATTAGTTCGTGGATTTTCGTTCATGGGTTTTGCTCGTTACTCTTGGTTTTCGTCGTTCTTCATCTTCGGTTAAGGCAAGTAACTTGTACTCCAATTCATTTGTTTGATACAAATAAAAAATACCACCTATAATGTAGTTGGGTCTAGAGACGACTCTTGTTTGTGTTATGCTTGATGAGTTTTGTCTCTATTGTGAAAACTTGACCATAGTTGCCTCACGACACAATATGGACATGAATTAACTTAGGTTTTACCCGTTCTTGATTTGATCATGTATGTGAGACTTTTGTGAGAATTCCTGATTTGGTTGAGACCCATGTGATATATTTGGTGTGGACATACTAGATATCCTAATTCATGATGTTTGGACACTTGGTAGACTCGATTTCATGCTTGGTTGTGTTTTGAACAAGTTTCGTATAATATATGTTGAGTTGTTAAAGGGAAAAATCTGTATTTTGTCGCTGATCTGTTTTGTTTGCTATTTTCGACTGTCTTGAAATCAGTATCTTAATTTCGGTATAAAACATGAGTTTTAGAGAATTTCTTCTATTTTCAAACCCCTTTGATCGTACTCGATTTTATTTTTGTATGTGTGAGTTATGACTGTTTTTCTACAGGGATGTCGATCTTTTCCAGATTTTGTTTTTCGATGATTTTGATGACTAAATGATTTTGATACTGATGCTACATATATTATTTTGAACCAAAACTTTGGTCAGTGTTTCTTTATCTAGTTAGGGATTATCCAGAATTGTGGGGGATTTTATTGGTGAGTTTTATGTGACGTTTCATGCCCGTTTATGAAAACTATACTTGTTGTATTTTACTCGCTGTTCTGTAAAGAATCGTATTTTCACCCTGATTCCTTTTACTGTATGAAAAATGTTTGTGAATTATGAAAGTTATTATATTTTATCTACTTTCATATCCATTTGGCGGAATTGGATTTCGTTTCACTGGTTGCGAGATATTATAGTTTTCGTACAGCAGTGTTGGGAATTCCATATTTGCCAAACTCTCGTTTATCAATGTTTACTGATTTTTTGATGACTAATCTAATTTTACTGAAAAATTTGAAACTTTTTATTTGGATATTGTACATATAGGGGAATACCCTAGATTTTTCGTGGATTTATTTAATGTGTTTTCATGCTGTTTTCCTGTTCTTGAATTCGTTTTCCTGATTTCTGGCTGAACCTAATTTCTGTATTCAAATCAGTTTTGAGCTATATTTTTGTGAATTAATATATGACTTATTTATACTCGATGGATTCGGTTGGGAGTCTATTTTCTAGACATTTCGACGGATTCAGATTTTCATGTTCGTAATACTGAAAATCACTGTTTTACTACAGTATGGTCTTGTTGTCCTGAACATGAGATTTGTCTATTTTATTCTTTTATGAGATATCTTGCACTCGTACATGTTTACCTTGCAACTTGAACTTGCCACATGATCATGCCATGTTATTCTTGATATATTTTTGCACATATACATGCTTGTTTGACATTAATAATAAATAACCAAGTCAGGATTTAAGGGACAGATCTAATAGTGGATAATTCAGAATTGTGTACTCAGGAGGGGATCCACTGATCCTATGTGATTACTTGAGACATGATACTTGACACGTGATTACTTAATACTTGCACGCAAGACACGATACTTGCAACTTGCACAACTTGACACGTGATACATGATACATGATACTTGGAGCTTGGAGCTCGATTACTTGACTTGTCCCCGAGTATACTGCCATCTATGGTCCACTATGAAATCTAAAGGAAAACTGTTTACTGTAGCAACCATGTAAGGTGGGCTGCATGAAGTGCTACCTAGATAGTAATCACTACAAGACTTGATACATGCTACTTGAACATGATACTTGAACATGATACATGCTTGCTTGATATTTGACTGCATGATACATGAGACTTGATACATGATTACATGATACTTGATTACTTGACACTTGATTCATGCCATTTATACTTGTTCACTTTGCCATGCTAGTCGTTTATGTTGACATCACACTTATACCATGTTGCTAGTTAGTTTTCCCATGTGCTTGTATCCTACATTATAAGTGGTCCATAACATGCAATTGATGGGTACTTATTTTTCTCTTTTCCTCTTTCCTGCATTCGTTGAATTGCAGATTTTGGAGAACAGGTTCCAGATGGTATCGGAAACATGAAGTATTAGTACTGGATTTTATTATTATTATTTCTTATAACTTGCTTGAACAATATTGTATTTTGAGACTTGAATTTATTCTTGTATTTGGGCAATGTGACCCCGGATATTTGTTTTATTCAGATCATGACTATTTGAGATTTATATATCTGGTTTCAAGTATTTTTGTTGGTATTTTGGCTCATATGTGCATGTGGTTGATTCTTTTGCTTCCAACTCTGATGATTCTTGTAAATATTGTAAAGATTTCTTGGACTACTTATGGATGATGAAAATCATTCGCTGGGCTTTTGTCTCGTATCCGTATTTCGTATTCTTTTTGGGAAGCGGGGCATGACATTACTGCTCTGATACCATGTTAAGGTTAACGAAGAGATTTGGAAAAGATTATTGAATTGTTGGATTAATTATAACTGAGTACAATGACTCCGATATATAGGAGGGAACTAAATACTAAACTGATACATAACCCGATATGGGACTAAATATATAATACAATATCTAACAATTTTTCATTTTTATTTTTAAAGGTAGGCCGTAACCAACACCCTCTCACTCGACCATTTTTTTTATTTTTAAAACAGGCTGTAGCTAACACATTCTTACTTACTCTCGCTATATATAGGGATACATATATTTAGGGAGTTTTTCAAGTGAGCCAAAGCTCTCCCCACGGTTGGAGTGGTGATGTAAACTTAACCCTAGATAGAGAATTTCTAAGAATATTATAATATTATTTTACCAACATCAACATGTAGTGCCGATTAAGTTATAAATTAAAACTAGTGATTGGTTTGATGGATTTTCAATAAATGAACTAAGCTAGCAATCCCAATTAAATATCAAGCCTAAGATTCAATGATTATACTTAACTGTTCTTAGCAAGTAAAATATTCAGTAGTGATTAGTACGCTATTAGGCAAGTAGGAGCACACACACTCAATATTTGTGGACGACAGTAAATTCAGATAATATTATAGAGATGATAGGTAGTAACACAAATAATGGAGGAATGGAAAGATCAAACCGGGGTTCAGTGGTGGAGGCAGGGGATCGCTGTTCTATTGTGGGAGGAATCAGGTGAAGGCAGTGGTGATGAGGGAGCTTCAGGTTGTTGTGTGGATGCGAAATGGAGTTGGTGTTCAGTTGGCCTTCGGTAGTGATTCAGAGCGCGCACAAGAGATGACATGCGGCAATGGCGAGCGCTGATGGGGGATTCGGCTGGTGATAAGTTGGAAGAGAAGGGCGGTTGGTGTGGCCGGAGGGGCGAGAAAGGGGTAGCAGGTGGTTGGTGAGGAGAGAGTGAGGATGCAGGATTGGTAAGTAGAGGGAGAAAGGTAGTCGGAGGTTGGTGGTAGGGGCGGTGACGTTGGGGTGGTGAGGTGGTGAGGTGGATCTGACAATGGGTTTTGGAATCAAGGGGAGAAGAAGAGAAAGTGATTTGCGGTTTGAGAAGTAGAGTTAGGGTTTAGAGATTGGATAAAGGATTTGGGGGTTTAGGTGTAGTTTAGTGTTTCTCACAAACCCTAACAATCCCTTATGGTCTTACACACAAGAGAAGAATGAAGAGCAAAAACTCAACACAAAATAAATTTTTAATCAATCAAAAGCATACTTCCTCATTAGTCTAAAAACTATATATAGGCTCAAAACAAATCTCCAAAATGCAGAAAATAAAGGGTGAAAATAGCAAAACTACTACATATGTCAAAGGGTAATGCTACACCTACTACCAAATCTACTACTTTTTCTTTTACTACCTTAGGTGGCACACTATTAGTGGAGGTTATTATAGAGTAGGTGGAACAAACATCCAATAATAGTGTGACACCTAAGGTAGTAAAGGGAAAGGTAGTAGATTTGGTAGTAGGTGTAGCATTCCCCTATGTCAAAATAACTAAAAGTGCTGAAATAAAAATAATTAGGCTAATAAAATAGCCATTTAAATGATGTCTACGTTGATAGAAGCGCCCAAATCGTCTCGAACCGATGTCCTCATCAAGAGGTTGACATGGAAGTTTCATCCTATGAACGATTCAAACAGTTCATCTTATTCAAAATACCTAACATAGCCTAAGTATGTGAGATCAACTCATTTGAACTTCATTTGCTATTGCATTGTATTGTTACAAAAAACTAGCATATTTTAGTTGTAATATCCCGGTTGGATATTATATTTATATTATTATTATTTTTAAAATTAAAATATTTCTTTTGGAAATTACGTAGTTTTACTAATAAAAAGTTATCTATATATATTGTTGCCGCTGAATCTGGTGTGGGGGCAAACAGATAGTATTTGTGGATTCTTGGAAAACTTTGAATAGCAAACCTGTACCTGTTCTGTCGGAGTTTGACCGTTGCTCCCGCCGTTCACCTGCAAAAAGTACGAGACACCGGGGTTGATCCCGGCACGCACCCTCCGATGCTCAAGTCAGTAATCAGAAGTGATTATGAAAGAGCATAAAACTGGCAAAAGATTGATCACCTCTTAATGGAGATGGATGGGGGGTATTTATAGGCACCGCTGGGGTCAGATTAGGAATGTAATCCTTGTGGTTAGAAAAGGAATGTAATCCCTAATCCCCAGTGAAAGGTAGATATGAATCAGGGCCGTTGATTAGGATTAATCAGAAACCCTAATTCTATTCTTTCTGGACCGGGTTTGCTACGGGTTGAACCCACACCCAGTCGAGGTGGATCCGTTCGCGGGTTATTGGGATTTTTGGGAAAAAGACCCAGGACCAGCTTCAGACCCATTGTCTGTGAAATTACCATTTTACCCTCAGGCTTTAAGATTCGTTCCCGATTTGGACGGTTCTGATTTTTTAGCCATATCACGAGCTCCCCACTCCCGAAGACTGAGCTTGATCAGCCTTTGAGGAGTAGTTTTACTGTTTTAATGGCTGGCGGAGTTGTATTGAAGTCCAAATGGAAGGTTTCGAATCTTCGCGGTGATTTTCTAAGTTAGTTGCATGCTCAGAGTTGTCCTTGAACTTTTCTGGTCACTCGGTGATTTTTTATTTATTTTTTCGGAATATTTACTTAATTTTGCGAAGTGTCGATTCGTCGTTCGGGGGTCTTAATAAATGGTCCTAGACAATAATTACTTAGTTGGGGGTTCAAAAATATTTCCCCGACTTCATAATTATTTTTTAGGATTTTTAATTAATTTTCCCTAATTTTTAATCATTTTTTCGCAATTTTTAAATAAATAAAACGATTTTAATAAATAAAATACCGAATTATGGCGTGGAGAGATCTGGACCATTGATCCTGAGCGAGCGCGAATTTCTGAAAGATCGGATAAACCGAGTCACTCGGCAGTAATTTTCTCGCTTTTGTGGGTCAGATGGGCAGTTGCTCGGGATCCGAGCGAAGTGGCTCGGTTCTTCCCTTGCACAAGTAGCTCGGATCGCTAGTCGCTCGGCTCGGAATACCGAGCGACGTGGAGCGATCTGAGCCGTTGGATCTTGGCGTGAATCCTGAGGCAGGCACGGTTCCCAAGAAAACACTATCTTGTCGTTTAGTGGACGTGGCACAATCTGGGCTGTCCATCATCTCCGGCGTGAATTTCGTAATGAACCAATGGTCGGAGACGCTCGGTAGCATTTTTCTTCACTTTCTAGGGTCGGATTGGCACTTGCTCGGAATCCGAGCGATATGGCTCGGATTTTCCCTCGCGCAAGTGGTTCGGATCACTAGTCACTCAGTTCGGAATTCCGAGCGACGTGGAGTGATCTGGACCGTTGGATTGCGGCGCGAATCTCGAGGCAGACACGGTTCCCAAAAAAATGCTATCTTTTTGTTTAGTGGACGTGGCGTAATCTGAGTCATCTGATCGAAATCTTACGCGAATCTTGAGGAAAAAGTCATTTTTCTCCATTTCGTAGCTCGGAATGGCACTTGCTCGGAATCCGAGCGAAATGGCTTGGTTTTACCCTCGTGCGAGTTGCTCGGATTGCTGGTCGCTCGGCTCAGACTTCTGCGTGACGTGGAGCGATCTGAGACGTTGGATCTTAGCGCGAATCTCGAGGTGGCACAGTTCCCAAGAAAACACTATCTTGTCGTTTAGTGGACGTGGCATAATCTGGGCCGTCCCATCGAGATCTTACGCGAATCTTGAGGAAAAAGTCATTTTTCTCCATTTCATAGCTCGGATTGGCACTTGCTCGAAATCCGAGCGAAATGGCTCGGTTTTACCCTCGTGCGAGTTGCTCGGATTGCTAGTCGCTCGGCTCGGACTTCTGCGTGACGTGGAGCGATCTGAGCCGTCAGATCTTGGCGCGAATCTCGAAGTGGCACAGTTCCCAAGAAAACACTGTCTTGTCGTTTAGTGGACGTGGCATAATCTGGGCCGTCCGATCGAGATCTTACGCGAATCTTGAGGAAAAGTCATTTTTCTCCATTTCGTAGCTCGGATTGGCACTTGCTCGGAATCCGAGCGAAATGGCTCGGTTTTACCCTCGTGTGAGTTGCTCGGATTGCTAGTCGCTCGGCTCGGACTTCTGCGTGACGTGGAGCGATCTGAGCTGTCGGATCTTGGCGCGAATCTCGAGGTGGCACAGTTTCCAAGAAAACACTATCTTGTCGTTTAGTGGACGTGGCATAATCTGGGCCGTCCGATCGAGATCTCATGCGAATCTTGAGGAAAAAGTCATTTTTTTCCATTTTGTAGCCTCGGATTGGCACTTGCTCGGAATCCGAGCGAACTGGGTCGGATCACCTGTCGCTCAGGTGTTGGATCCGAGGGACGTGGGGCGATCTTGGCCGTTGGATGATGGCACAGATCTCGATGCTGGCTCAGTTCCCAAGAAAACACTATCTTGTCGTGTAGTGGTGCTGGCAAGATCTGAGCCGTCTGATCGAGATCCTACACGAATTTTGAGGGAAAGTTCTTTTCCTCCATTTCGTAGCTCGGATTGGCACTTGCTTGGATTCCGAACGAAAAATGGCTCGGATCGCCTGTCGCTCGGGTGTTGGATCCGAGGGACGTGGGGCAATCTTGGCCGTTAGATGTGAAGTGCCGAGCTGCTTTACTTGGGTTGAAACGTCGCTTCCTTCCCCAAAAGTTGTGGCTTTTCGTTATTTAGCCGTTTGGGCTTTTGTAACGCTTCAATTGAGGCCCAAGAGTTGCCCCCTGACGTTACAAAGCCCAAGAGGCATCTTTTTCACGATAAGTTTTCACCCCCTCAACTCTTTTCCTCATTTCTCACTTTCATTTTCTCACTCTTGGTTTTTACTTCTTTAGCGAAGTTTTTAGCTCTCGAGTGGCGCTCCTAGCTGTCGCGGCGAGGCGTTTCAAACTCCGGCGATCTTTTTTGGCCATACTTAGTCATTTCGAGGTCAGTCCTTCTCCTCATCTTTGTAAAAATGGTTAAGATTTCTTCCACGGATGAGACCCCCTCCTCGGACCGAGTCATCAGCCGAGCGGCTACGGTCCGGCCTACTACGGATGTGGAGGTTGCCGAGCCTCTCCAGGAGATGTTGGTCCGAGCCAGCAAGGGCAAGGGAGTGGAAACGATAATTGAGCATCCGAAGGCTGCAGGGGAGTTGGGTCGGTAGCTGATTATTCTATCGAGCGTTGGCGGTGTGCGGAGCTACTCCGGAGAACTGTTGGAGAAAGTGACACAGGTCACCGCCAAGTCGATCGAGGAGAACGAGCCGAGGGAAACGTCTGAGGTGGATCAGATCTCTTCGGTGCTGACCGAGGCAGATTTGCATCGGATTCGGAGCGGGTTCCAAATCCCTACGGAGTACGGGCTCCTTCTCCCTGGCCCTGGCTTCCGAGCGTGCACCTCGTCCTCGGCCGACATATGCGTATTTCTCGCCGACTCCCTGAATGCCAGACTTCGGCTGCCGCTGCACCCTTTCGTGGTTGAGGTGCTGCAGTGGTATGGCTTGTGTCCGGCTCAGCTAATGCCGAACACCGGGCGACACGTTATGGCGTTCGTTCTTCAATGCCAGGAGGTCGGTGCAGAGCCCAACATGTTCATCCTTCGGAGTCTCTACCGACCCTGCCAGCCAAGCAAAAATGAGCAGAGGTACTATCTATCGCTGAGGAAGGGAGTGAAGCTGATCGAGAACCCGGACTCGATCAAGCATTGGAAGGAGAAATACTTCCTTGTCCGAGCTCCCGAGCCATGGGCGATCCCGACGGCATGGTCGAGGGACGGTCTTCCGAAGCGGGCGAAGAAAGAGCCCGTGCTCAGCAATGAGGAGGCGGAAGTCGTGGAAAAGTTGCTCGGTCTTCCGACCCTCAGTTGGAAAGATATCACCGAGGAGGCATTGTTCCGAGGGGGTCTCAGTCCGATCAACCCTAGTATGCCTCTTCTTTTCTTGTTTTGTCTTTGAAGTTTTGGAAAATTTTTTTAACTTTTTTCACTCGGTTTGTGCAGAATCCTCCGGCATGGGCTAAGGCCCGAGCGGCTAGGGAGCAGGAGATGAGGAAGAGAAAGAGGACCGTGTCCGGACCTCAAGGCGGCCGAGCGCCCAAGATCCCCTCGGTCTCTCCGACCCCCGAGCGACAGGTTGTCGAGGCTCCTTTGGTCGAGCCTGAGCAACGCCTTGTCGTGCCGACCACCCCACCTACCTCAGACGCGCCGACCCCAATGGTGCAAACAAACGCTCCAGGATCCTCCGGCGGTGCGTTCAACATCAGTTCGGCGCTGGTCCTCGATGTCCCGCCTCTCACAGCCGAGGCGGAGAAGATTCTGACCAAGGAGCACAAGCGCATCTTCGTCCCCGACTGGCGGGTCATGAAGGTCGACGGGTTCTTAGGGGACGGTAATATTTGCGTGCAGGCGGTGAAGCACCTGCCGACCCCTAAAGACCGAGCGGCGCTTAAGGCAGGTGAAGTTGGGGACGCCGCGATGCAGATCGCCCGGAACACTATGTCGGTAAGTAGTAGATTACTTTGAGAATTTTTCTAAGTTTTTGCGCTCGTTCTTGACTGTTTCTTGTGTTGCTTGTAGACCCTCTGCCACTTTAACTATTTGCTCGAGGAATTCGCGAGCAAGGAGAAGGAGATGACCGTTCAGAACGACCGGGAACGGTTGGTGCGGTCTAAAGTGGTGAAGGAGCTGGAGGCCGAACAGTTGCGTTCTACTTCGCTCGAGGCCGAGGTTGCCGACTTAAAGGCTCAGCTCGCGGAGGCGCTGAGGAGTTCTGCCACCGAGGCTTCCAAGGTAGAGACCCTTGAGAAGGAGAGGGCTCGGCTTGAAGGAGAGCTGACTCAGGCTCAGAAGGCGACGGAGGAGGCCCTGACCGAGCAAGCAGCGAAGGTGGCGGCCGCAGAGAAGGATGTTTGGGACGAGGCCGAAGCCCACATGCTGACAAACATGGAGGAGGCGTACGGCCGAGCACTGAAGCATGTCGTTGCTCGGAACCTCGGGTTCGACGTCTCGTCCTATTACTTCTACGACTCCGTGGAGGGTGAGGAAGAGCTGCCCTTGGCCGAGTTCGATCCGAGGCTGGAGGGCGAAGACCACGAAGGCGAGGGTGGCATCGAAGGCGCAATCGTGGCTGTGCCGAGCGACGATGAGGTCGACCCTTGACTTTGTCGTCTCTTCTCTTTTTCCATTCTTCTTCTTCTTTTTGTAATGCCTAACTGCGGACTGGCCACCGCTTTTTGTAAACTTTTGACTTTTAATGAAATGATATCCTCTTTTTGCTCGGATTGTGTCTTCGAGTGTCGAAGACTTCTTTTGATCTTTCTCCGCTTTTCAGGTCGAGTTTGGTCCGATTACTGAAGTCTCCTATCTCCGTACTGAGTTGGAGAAAACGAAGGATGCCCTTTCTCGTAGTCGGGATAAGGCGTTTTATGACTTCTTGAATTTGGAGGACATCAAAGCAACTATGCGAGGGTATTTTCGCGAGTTGAGGGAACTGCAGAAGCAACCTCGACAAACTCGTCTCGAAGGCGAGATAGAGTTGCTCCGTAAGGATCTCTTTGATGTCGACCAAAAGAATAGCGAACTACTGGCGAAGGTCCGTCATATAGAGGTAACGGTGAAAGAGCATTCGGCGGAGGAAGAGGAGTTAGCTTCGAAGGTGAGGAAGTTGATGTCCGAGCGCGATGACTTGTCGGCAAGAATTGACAAACTGAGGAGGATCACGATCGACCGAGGTATCGAAGTGACTCATCTCCGTCGTATTGTGGCCGATGGCACAAACGTCGCAGGCTCGTCCAAACTTCCCCGTTTCAAAGCAATGGCAGAAGACGATATTCTGAGGGATAGGATCGTCGAGCTGGAGGAGGAGATCGCAACGCTAAAACCTCAACCAATAAGAGCCAATGTTCGCTGTACGTCGTGTACTCGCGAAGAGAGCGAAAGAGGCATCTCGTTTTACGAACTTGCAACTCGTTCGCCTGCCATTAGGCGGAGTCCTGCTGACGCTCAGAGTGGTGTAGCCATTTCGTCTAGTGGTGCCTCGGTTGGGGCCACAGCTAGAGTTAGCGGCGAAGGGGGTTCTCGCTTCGCTGGTTTAGATTCGAGCTCAGAGGTAAGGCGGTGCCGCCCTCGTGTGTCTCTGAACCAAAGCATTCCCCTACCAAAGAAGCGTTAAATAAGTTGTATTATGCTCTTCAAGTTATTGTAAAAATTCGTTGTAGTGTCAGCCTTGTCCGGGCTCTTAATAAAAAAGTTTGTTTTGCTTCTGTTGTTCGATTGTTGCGTTGGCTGGTATTAGTTTAAGTATTACTCTTCCAACTTTTGACAACTACTCAAAATCAGAAGCAAACCTCCTTTCTTATAGGCGACCCACTTCTGGCTTGCTTGATAGAGCTTGAGAAGTGGAGTCGAGCCAAGTGTTGGACTTTGAACTCGTCGCTAGAGTTTGTTCAACGGTTGTGGGAGCAATTCCGAATGGCGAACCACTCCTAGCTTGCTTAAGAGCGAGCTTGCGGAGCGGAATCGAACCAAGTGTTGGACTTCGAACTCATCGTTAGAGTTTGTTCAACGGTTGTGGGAGCAATTCCGAATGGCGAACCACTCCTAGCTTGCTTAAGAGAGAGCTTGCGGAGCAGAATCGAACCAAGTGTTGGACTCCGAACTCGTCATTAGGGTGAAGAGTAAAGGCAGAGAGATGCAAGCAATTTTACAAGTAAAATGTGAAAAAACTTTCTTTATTAATGAATAATAGTTGGCTGCTTCTAAAGTTGCGAGCCGTTATTACAAAAGAGAAATAAAAGAAAAAATACAAGTAAAAGAAGAGGAACGGTTCGACATCTCAGAATACTTAGAGAGGCGTTAGTGCCCTCTCTTGGTATTTCAAAAGATGGTCGGCATTCCAAGTCCTGGGGATCTCTCTGCCTTCGAGGTCTTCTAGTCTATATGTCCCGTGCCGAACTACTTTGGCGATCTTATAGGGTCCCTCCCAATTTGGAGCAAGTTTGCTCATCTGACCAGGAAAAGAGATGGCAAACTTTATGAGGACCAAGTTCCCTTCTTTGAGGTCGGTAGGACGGACTCTCTTATTGTATGCCAACTCGATCCTTCTCCGGTAGTTTTGTTGACGAATGGCAGCTCATTCACGGATCTCATCAATTAAGTCTAGATTTGCTCGGAGCTCCCTGGCATTTTGTTCTTCTTCATAAGCCATTAGACGAGGAGAGGGTATACCAACTTCTAGGGGGATCATAGCTTCGGACCCATCGGTGAGATTGAACGGGGACTCTCCTGTGGGGGTCCGTTTTGTGGTGCAGTAGTTTCACAGCACGTTGGGGAGCTGATCGACCCATAAGTCTTTGGAGCATTTATCCAACCTCTTCTTAATACCGGAGAGGATTTGCCGGTTAGCATTCTCCACTTGGCCATTCGATTGTAGATGGGAGACGGAGGAGAAACGTTGTTGGATGGCGAGGTCTTCACATAGAGCTCGGAAGGCAGCCCCGGTGAACTGGGTTCCGTTGTCTGTAATGAGGACCCAAGGGACACCAAATCGGCAGATTACGTTCTTCCAGAAGAACTGAAGTACTTTGTTCTCAGTGATTGTGGCCAAGGGCTCGGCCTCTATCTACTTTGAGAAGTAGTCGATTGCCACGACTAAGAATTTGAACTGGCCGGGAGCTGGTGGGAAAGGCCCTAGTAAATCTATTCCCCACATTGCAAAAGGGATAGGACTTGATAGGAAAGTGAGTGGAGCGTGTGGGAGGCGACGGATGTTGGAGTACCTCTGACAAGAGCTGCATTGCCGAACGTGTCGTTCGGCGTCTTGTAGGAGAGTGGGCCAGAAATATCCGTAATTCAACTCTTTGCGGGCTAGGGATCTGGACCCTGAATGTGCCCCGCCGATGCCTTTTACTTCCCCTACTCCTACCCAGGTGGGGAATTTCATCTTGAGGTGATAGGCGGAAGGGACGGCTTCAAGAGCTGCTAGGCCGGGCTGACCCAAAATGACATTGTAAGCTGCAGGGACATCCACGACCATAAAGTCCATCAACTCCGTTCGGGTAGTAAGAGTTTTTCCAGCAGTTACGTCGAGGGTGATCACCCCTTCAATAGTCACTGGCACTCCCGTGAACCCATGGAGTGTGTAGCCGGCGGGCTTAAGTCTGTCTCTGGATAGCTTGAGGCCTTTGAAAGTGGCGAGGAAGAGGATGTTAACGGAGCTGCCATTGTCCACTAGGATCCTCTCAACTTTGAAGTTCGCCATATGGAGGCTGATGACGAGTGTGTCACAATGGGGCGTTCGGACACCCTCAAGGTCTTTGTCTGAGAATGTGTCGGGCACTCCAAGGCCTTTAGGAGGAGGTGTGACGTGAACCGAACTGACTTCCCTTATAAACGCCTTTCGAGAGGAGTTGGAGGAGCCCCCCATTAGGCCCCCATGAATGAGGTGTAGAAGACGTTCCTCTTCGAATTCGGGCGTTTCATTGCGCTCGGGACGCTTGTTAGCCCCCCGAGGCGGGGGAGAAGGATCGGTTCGGTCCTTTCTCACGAACCTATTTAGCTGCCCCCTTTGGATGATGGCTTCTATCTCGTTCTTCAGGGCCCGACAATCATTGGTGTCGTGGCCATGGTCCCGGTGATAACGACACCACTTCTCTTTGTCCCTCTTCTTGCCGGGGGTGTTCATTTTTGGCGCAGGAGGAATTACCCCCTCCTTCTCAACTTCCATGAGGATTGTGGAGATGTTGGCGTTCAGAGGAGTAAGCTTTTCAAATCTGTGGGGAGATCGGCGTGCCCGCCATTATCCTTCTGGAGCTTCTTAGCTCCTTCCTCTTCTGTTCCCTTTCTCTTAGACCCGGAGGAAGACCCCTCCAAGTTGGGGCGGTGCTCAGCTTCTTCGGCCCGAATATACTTTTCGCTCCGGAGGAGAAGGTCAGAGAAGTTCTGTGGGGGCTTCTTGGTGAGGGAGGAGCGGAGGCTGGAGTTGAGGACATTAGATTGAAATGCAGCTGTAGTGACCGACTGGTCGAGGGATGCTATGGACCTGGCTTCCGCTGTGAACCTTTTCACATAGTCTCTCAACTTCTCACCCTTCCTCTGGTTGAGGTAGAGTAGCGAAATGCTGGTCTTCTCAGTTCGGCGGCTACTCACGAAGTGAGTGACGAAGAGGGTCTCGAATTGCTCGAAGGAGAATATTGAGGATGGGGCAAGGCGAGAGTACCATTCTCGAGTCGGAACCTTGAGAGTTGCGGGGAATGTCTTGCATAGCAGAGCATAGGAAGCTTGATGGATGAGCATGAGGGTCTTGAAGCTTTCGATGTGATCGACGGGGTCAGTCTCCCCAGAATAAGTCTCGAATTGAGGAGGTTTAAAGCCAATTGGTATGGGTGCCTCCATTATGGTTCGGGAAAAAGGAGGTCGACTGGGGCGAAGGGTCCTTCCTTTAAGCTCTTCTTCTTGGTCTAACTGACCCAAGCGCCTCTCCATTTTGTGGAGACGGCGGTAGACAGCGTCATCCCTTCGACGGTAATCAACTGAGCCTCTAGACTCGTCTTCGTACGAGGGAGAACGGGAGCTACAACGACGGTAGCTCCTGGAGCGGCGAGGACTTGGCATGTGCCGGGGATTGCTAGGAGCTGGGGGAGGAGTTAGGGACCGTCGGCGATGACTTCGAACTGGAGGAGGAATGGGGATCCTTGGAGCATTGGTGTTGTTGGGTCGGAGATTAAGAGCTTGCAGGACGGTTGCTTGGAATTGCTGGAACTCGGCACGAGTGATGGGTGCCTCATCGTTCCTTGGATGGTGCCGACCGGTAGGGGAATGGGGTCTTCTCCTGTGATGCTCGGGGGACTCTCTCCGACCCCTTCGGGTAGGGGACCTTCTGCAGTCTCGGCGGTGAGGAGATCGCTCATCCGGACGTTGTTGGTGGGAGGCTCCCTCTCGGGCCCGCTTTTCATCCAGATGGCTGCGAAGATCCTCATCCTTCTGCCGATTGAGGACGGTGTTGCGAAGGTCGGAACCTCGGGGATTGTGGGAGGCCATAGAATCCGAAGAGGCATTGTGGATGGAGACGTGGTCCTGATGGAGAGGTTTTTTCTGCGGGTTGGGATGCGGGACCCCTGCACCGGCATTTTGAGGACCGGGGGGACCCTTAGGAGGTTGTTGATTCTGAGGAAGGGGCTGGTCCTGTTGAAGAGGGTCCTCTGCTTAAGGAGGAAGTTGCCCCTGCTGCTGAGCGGGTTGGACGGGGCCTTCCTGTTGCTGGTCAGGGTTGGGTCCACGGTTGGACCCTCTGGATCTTGCTTTCCTAGGAGGCATGGCTGGAGAAGGTCTGACCAACGGGAAGAGGGGAGGCTGCTATTCGTTGTTTCCCACAGACGACGCCAATCTGTTGCCGCTGAATCTGGTATGGGGGCAAACAGATAGTATTTGTGGATTCTTGGAAAACTTTGAATAGCAAACCTGTTACCTGTTCCGCCGGAGTTTGACCATTGCTCCCGCCGTTCACCTGCAAAAAGTGCGAGACACCGGGGTTGATCCCGGCGACGCACCCTCCGACACTCAAGTCAGTAATCAGAAGTGATTATGAAAGAGCGTAAAACTGGCAAAAGATTGATCACCTCTTAATGGAGATGGATGGGGGGTATTTATAGTCGCCGCTGGGGTTAGATTAGGAATGTAATCCCTGTGGTTAGATAAGGAATGTAATCCCTAATCCCCAGTGAAAGGATAGATATGAATCAGGGCCGTTGATTAGGATTAATCAGAAACCCTAATTCTATCCTTTCTGGACCGGGTTTGCTAGGGGTTGAACTCGCACCCAGTCGAGGTGGATCCATTCGCGGGTTATTGGGTTTTTTGGGGAAAAGACCCAGGACCCGCTTCAGACCCATTGTCTGTGAAATTACCATTTTACCCCCAGGCTTTAAGATTCGTTCCCGTTTGGACGGTTCCGATTTAACCCCTTTTTTAGTCATATCATATATATACAAGTAAGTATATATATGTATTGTATCGATTTTGTGCACTTATACAAAATCAGGTAATATGCATTTTTCAGAAAATATCGGTAATATCCCGGTCCGATATTAAAAATTA
The DNA here is from genome assembly GCA_017893485.1 of Hemerocallis citrina. NCBI lineage: Eukaryota > Viridiplantae > Streptophyta > Magnoliopsida > Asparagales > Asphodelaceae > Hemerocallis > Hemerocallis citrina. The sequence goes on along the minus strand of CM030364.1, from coordinate 132,004,277 downwards.
TTATTTCATTTTTATTTTCAAAATTGAAATATTTTCGATGGATGTTACCCGATTTTATTAATAAACATTATCTTTATACATAGACTAGTCTTATATATCTGTATTGTATCAAATTGGTACTGAAATCTTCCGTGCCAATAATAAAATTATTTTTATTATTATTTTATTTTATTCTCTGAATTAAATTATTTTTTGTACAAATTATTGAGTTCTACACTGAATCTGAAAAAGTTATCAACTAGAGAGTTGTAGTAGATGTTCTTAGCTTTCCAAAAAAGTTCAATTTTGTTAGATTCCGATAAGTATAGCACCAGTTATGAGCTTTACAAGTTTCAGCCAATCTGTTGTCTTTTGTTGTTCTTAAAATGTGTTTAAGGAGCTGGATTTTGAGTTCTATAATGAATTTTAAAAAGTTTTCAACAAGAGAGTTTAATAGATGTTCTTAACTTTCCAAAAAGTTCAATTTTGTTAGATTCCGATAAGTATAGCACCAGTTATAAGCTTTACAAGTTTCAACAGATCTGCTGTCTTTCGTTATTCTTGACTTGTGTTTAAAGAGCAGGAATTTGAGTTCCGTGCGGAATCTCAGAAAGTTGTCAACTAGAAAATTGTAGTAGATGTCCTTAGCTTTCCAACATATCCAATTTTGTTAGATTCTGATAAGTACATCACCAGTTATGAGGTTTACAAGTTTCAGCCAATCTGTTGTCTTTTGTTGTTCTTAAAATGTGTTTAAGGAGCTGGATTTTGAGTTCTATACTGAACCTAAAAAGTTGTCAACTAGAGATTTGTAGTAGATGTTCTTAGCTTTCCAAAAATTTCAATTTAGTTAGGTTCCGATAAGTATAGCACCAGTTATGAGCTTTACAAGTTTTGGCAAATCTGCTGTCTTTTGTTGTTCTTGACTTGTGTTTAAAGAGCAGGAATTTGAGTTCCATGCGGAATATGAGAAAGTTGTCAACTACAAAGTTGTAGTATATGTTCTTAGCATTCCAAGAAGTCCAATTTTTTTAGATTCCGATAAGTATAGCACCAGTTATGAGCTTTACAAGTTTTAGCCAATCTGTTGTGTTTTGTTGTTCTTAAAATGTGTTTACGGAGCTGGATTTTGAGTTTAATGGATATGAAAAAGTTGTCAACTAGAAAGTTGTATTATATGTTCTTAGCTTTCCAAGAAGTCCAATTTTGTTAGATTCCGATAAGTATAGCACAAGTTATGAGCTTTACAAGTTTCAGCCAATCTGCTGTCTTTTGTTGTTCTTAAAATGTGTTTAAGGAGTTGGATTTTGAATTCTATACTGAATCAGAAAAATTGTCAACTAGAAAGTTGTATTAGTTGTTCTTAGCTTTCCAAGAAGTCCGATTTTGTTAGATTCCGATAAGTATAGCACAAGTTATGATCTTTACAAGTTTCAGCCAATCTGTTGTCTTTTGTTGTTCTTAAAATGTGTTTAAGGAGCTAAATTTTGAGTTCTATACTGAATCTGAAAAAGTTGTCAACTAGAGAGTTGTAGTAGATGTTCTTTGCTTTCCAAAAAATTTCAATTTTGTTAGATTCTGATAAGTATAGCACCAATTATGAGCTTTACAAGTTTCAGCCAATCTGATGTCTTTTGTTTTTCTTAAAATGAGTTTAAGAGGCTGGATTTTGAGTTCTATACTGAATCTGAAAAGTTGTCAACTAGAAAGTTGTATTAGATGTTCTTATCTTTCCAAGAAGTCCAATTTTGTTAGATTCCGATAAGAATAGCACCAGTTGTAAGATTTACAAGTTTCAGCAAATCTGTTGTCTTTATTGTTCTTGACTTATGTTGAAAGAGCAGGAATTTGAGTTCCATACGGAATCTAAGAAAGTTGTCAACTAGAGAGTTGTAGTAGATGTTCTTAGCTTTTTAGAAAGTGCAATTTCGTTAGACTCCGATAAGTATAGCACTAGTTACGAGCTTTACAAGTTTCAGCCAATCTGCTATCTTTTATTGTTCTTAAAATGTGTTTAAGGAGCTGGATTTTGAGTTCTATACTGAATCTGAACAAGTTGTCAACTAGAGAGTTGTAGTTGATGCTCCTAGCTTTCCAAAAAAGTTCAATTTTGTTAGATTCCGATAAGTATAGCACCATTTATGAGCTTTACAAGTTTCAGCCAATCTATTGTCTTTTGTTGTTCTTAAAATGTGTTTAAGGGGCTGAATTTTGAGTTCTATACTGAATCTGAAAAAGTAGTTGTCACGCCCCGCTTTCCAAAAGAGAGTACGGAATACGGATACGCGACAAAAGCCCAGTGAATGATTTTCATCATCCATAAGTTGTTCAAGAATTTTTACAACACTCACAAGAATCATCAGAGTCGGAAGCAAAAGAATCAACCACATGCATATATGAACCAATTACCAACAATAATACTTGAAATAAAATATATTAATCTCAAACAGTCATGATCTGAATAACAAAAATATCCTGGGTCACATTGCCCAAATACAAGAATAAATCCAAATACATGAATACAATTATTGTTCAAGCAACTACAAAGAATAATCATAACAAGACCCAGCACTAATACTTTATGTCACCAATACCATCTGGAACCTGTTCTCCAAAATCTGCAATTCAACGAATGCAGGGAAGAGGGAAAGAGAAAAATTAGTATCCGTCAATTGCAAGTTACGGGCCACTTATAATGTAGGATACAAGTACATAGGGAAACTAACTAGCTTCATGGTATAAGTATGATGTCAAAATAAACAACTAGCATGGCAAAGTGAACAAGTGTAAATGGCATGAATCAAGTGTCAAGTAATCATATAATCATGTATCAAGTGTCAAGTCTCATGTCTCATGTATCATGTAGTCAAGTATCAAGCAAGCATGTATCATGTTCAAGTATCATGTTCAAGGATTATGTATCAAGTCTTATAGTGATTACTATCTAGGTAGTACTTCATGCATCCATCATTTTACTACATGGTTGCTACAGTGAATGCAATTTCGTTTTAGATTTCGTAGGGGACCATACAGGGCAGTGTACTCGGGTATTCACAGAATCTCAGAACTTGGTTGGTAAACTTGATCGGTAAACTTGATCGGTAATTTGATCGGTAACAGAATATTAACTTGATCGGTAAACTTGATCGGTAACTTGATCGGTAACAGAATATTAACTTGGTCGGTAACTTGATCAGTAAACATGTAATACAGGAAACACAAGTCTCCTTCTGCGTACACGTTTCTGCACTATCCACTACTAGATCTTTCCCATTAAATTCCGGCTTAGTTATTTGTTATTATAATCAGGCATGCATGTATGTATCGCAAAACAAAGCAAGAATAATATGGTATAAACATGTATCAGGTTCAGGGTGCAAGATAAACAAGTACAGGTATAAGATAACACATAACAAGGTAAAACAACTAGTTTTCTAATTCAAGACAACAAGACAGTGTTGTATAAAATAGTGATTCCTGCTACTAAAAACATTCAAATCTGGATCCGTCGAAGGATCTGGAAAATAGACTCCCACACGAATCCAGCAAATATAAGTAAGTCATATAGTAATTCACAACATCTTAACTCAAAATAGGTTTGAATCTAGAAAACATGTTCAGTTAGAAATCAGTAAAACGAATTCTCAGTCAGGAAAACTGCATCAAAACCACTCAAATAATTTCAGAAAAAATCTGGGGTATTCCCCCAAATGTCTAAAATCAGAATATAAAGTTTCATAATATTCCAGTAAAATTAGTTTAGTCATCAAAAATAAGAAAACATCAAGAAACGATACTTTGGAAAATCTGGAATTCCCAACACTGCTGTACGAAAACTGAAGTATCTCGCAAGCCGTGATTCGAAATCCAAATCCGCCAAAGAAAAATGAAAATAGATAGAATAAAATAACTTTAATATTTCACAAACATTTTTCATTCAGTAAAAGGAATCAGGGTGAAAACACAATTCTTTACAAGACAGCGAGCAAAATACAGCAAGTATGACTTTTGTAAACATGCATGAAACGACATATAAAACTCATCAATAAAATATACCAAAATTCTGGGTAATCCCTAGATAGGTATAGAAATACTGCAAAGTTTCATATCAAAATAATATGTGTAGCACAAGTAAAAAAATAATTTAATCAACAAAAACGTCGAGAAACGAAATTTGGAAACATAATACACCTCTGTAGTAAAACAGTCATAAGTCGATCATATGAAAACGAAATCGAGCAAGCTCAGAGGGGTTGGAAAGAAGACGAATTTCTCTACAATTCATGTTTTATACTGAAATTAAGATTCTGACTTTAATATTGTCTAAAATACAATTCAAAACAGAACATCAACAAAATACAGATTTTCCTCAAAAACCAAAATCAACATCATTCAAACGAAACTTGATTCAAACACAACCAAACATGAAATCTAGTCTACCAAGTGTCTAAACAACATGAAATAGGGTAATTAACATATCTAAAGCAAGGCTATCACATGGATCCCAACAAATATCCAAATTCTCACAAAAATCCCACATACATGATCAAATCAAGAACGGGCAAAACCTAAGTTAATTCATGTCAAGATTGTGTCATGAGGCAACTATGGTCAAGTTTTCACAATAGAGATAAAACCCATCAAAGATAACACACACCCGAGTTTTCTCTAGAACCCAACTACACTATAGGTGGTATTTTTGACTTGTATCAAACAAAGAATTGAAGTACAAGTTACTTGCCTTAACCGAAGATGAAGAACGACGAAAATCAAGAGTAACGGGAATGAATTTTTGACAACGAGCAAAACCCATGAACGAAAATCCACAAACGAATGAATCCAAGTAAACTTGAGCGAAAATCTCCACACGAACAATTCCACCACAAGAGAGATGATCTAATAGGGATGATGACAATAGTGGCTTGCGGCCACAAGAGAACACCAAGAGAGAGAGACTAGGGATGAGAGATATATATATAAGGGGATTAGGGTTAATGGGAAATTGGGTTGTGGGTAATTAGGAGTAGTAGTAGATTAGTTTAATGGGTATTGATAAGAATAGGTTTTAAAATAGGATTTAAATAAAAGATCAAATCGAATAGATAAAGTAATAAATAAAAGTAGGATTATATATCAAAATATATATATTGATCTACAAGATAGAAATTATTTGAAATACTACAAATACAAATAACAATAGAAATAGATTTTTAAATCAACAATCTAGAGTAAAAGATAAAATAACACAAATAACAAAAATAACAATAATCATAATAATAATAATAAAAATAACAATAAAAAAAATCATAAACATAAACATAATAATCCAAAGCATAATAAAAATATTTGTATTATAAAAAAATATATCATTGGGAACTAGTTATAAATAAACTATTGATTAAAAATAGGTTTTAACAGAAGATCTAACAACACATTTTAATAAAGAATTTGAAAGCAGAAAAATTAATTTACAAAAATTTTAAATATAGAAAAATACACATAAAGTACGGGTTTGGGGAAACAGGGGTTACAGTAGTCAACTTGAGAGTTGTAGTAGATGTTCTTAGCTTTCCAAAAAGTCCAATTTCGTTAGATTCCGATAAACAGAGCATGAGTTATGACCTTTACCATTTTTGGCCAATCTGCTGTCTTTTGTTGTTCTTAAAATGTGTTTAAGGAGCTGGATTTTAAGTTCTATACTGAATCTGAAAAAGTTGTCAACTAGAAAGTTGTATTAGATGTTCTTAGTTTTCCAAGAAGTCCAATTTTGTTAGATTCTGATAAGTATAGCACCGGTTATGAGCTTTACAAGTTTCAGCCAATCTGCTGTCTTTTGTTGTTCTTAAAATGTGTTTAAGGAGCTGGATTTTGAGTTTCATACTGAATCCGAAAAAGTTGTCAACTAGAGAGTTGTAGTAGATGTTCTTAAATTTCCGAAAAATTCAATTTTGTTAGATTCCGATAAGTATAGCACCAGTTATGAGATTTACAAGTTTCAGCCAATCTGCTATCTTTTGTTGTTCTTAAAATGTGTTTAAGGAGCTGGAATTTGAGTTCTATACTGAATCTGAAAAAGTTGTCAACTAGAGAGTTGTAGTAAATGTTCTTAGCTTTCCAAAAAATTTCAATTTTGTTAGATTCTGATAAGTATAGCACCAATTATGAGCTTTACAAGTTTCAGCCAATCTGCTGTTTTTTGTTTTTCTTAAAATGTGTTTAAGAAGCTGGATTTTGAGTTCTATACTGAATCTGAAAAAGTTGCCAACTAGAAAGTTGTATTAGATGTTCTTATCTTTCCAAGAAGTCCAATTTTGTTAGATTCCAATAAGAATATCACCAGTTATGAGTTTTACAAGTTTCAGCAAATCTGCTATCTTTGTTGTTCTTGACTTGTGTTTAAAGAGCAGGAATTTGAGTTCCATACAGAATCTGAGAAAGTTTTCAATTAGAGAGTTGTAGTTGATGTTCTTAGCTTTTGAAAGAGTGCAGTTTCGTTAGGTTTCAATAAGTATAGAACTAGTTATGAGCTTTACAAGTTTCAGCCAATCTGCTATCTTTTGTTGTTCTTAAAATTTGTTTAAGGAGCTGGATTTTGAGTTCTATACTGACTCTGAAAAAGTTATGAAGTAGAGAGTTGTAGTAGATATTATTAGCTTTGCAAAAAAGTTCAATTTTGTTAGATTCCGATAAGTATAGCACCAGTTATGAGATTTACAAGTTTCAGCCAATCTGCTGTCTTTTGTTGTTCTTAAAATGTGTTTAAGGAGTTGAATTTTGAGTTCTATACTGAATCTGAGAAAGTTTTCAACTTGAGAGTTGTAGTAGATGTTCTTAGCTTTCCAAAATTTCCAATTTCGTTAGATTCCGATAAACGGATAATGAGTTATGACCTTTACAAGTTTCAGCCAATCTGTTGTCTTTTGTTGTTCTTAAAATTTGTTTAAGGAGCTGGATTTTGAGTTCTATATTGAATCTGAAAGATTTATCAACTAGAAAGTTGTATTAGATGTTCTTAGATTTTCAAGAAGTCCAATTTTGATAGATTCCGGTAAGTATAGCACCAGTTATGAGCTTTACAAGTTTCAGCCAATCTGCTGTCTTTTGTTGTCCTTTTTTTTTTGATGATACGGATAGAGCCAAAAGGCTCCAGCCATTCTATAATTCAATCAAAATGTATAAATACATGATAGGTCTTGCAAGATGTAAAACAATAACAAATCGATAACAGACCAAACATAAACAGACTATAGATAACAATGGACACACTACAATAAAAACAGCCGGAGAGAGAGGCTGTAGGGACCCGAGAAATTCTGATGGGCTGCCGAACGAAGATTCGGCCCCGGAGAGCGAGCTAGGGCGTAGCCCGGGAACGCTCCCACGCAGCTGAAGAACCAATGCCCGAGAACGTCGAAGTCATTGCTATTAAGCTATGAGAATGAGTACAGCCCCAATACATATCAGTTAAAACCTGAACAGACAATAGAGGGTGCCAAACCAGAGAAGTAAAACATCAGCATCCACAGTAAAACGAAGCACAAGCATTGAAAAGAGTGATCAGCATTGATAAACCAAAGAACCTCAGCCAACTAAACCCGAAGGGCCACACCAAAGGCCAAGAGAAAACAGCGCAGAGTCAGCATATAAAAGTAAAGAACTACTAGATTATAAAGGATTAGAGAATAAAAGTAAAGTTACAGACATTAGAGAAGCCAGGGGACTCCCAAAATAACATCAGATCCCAATCTAAAAACATAACCTCCAAACACATCAACCAAAAAGAAGGGTGGTGCCGAGATAAGGCACCAACATCAGAGGTGGAAGGGGAACGGAGACATACTGCGTCCAACACATATACTGAGTTTTGAAAGTTGATACTTGACAGAAGATGAATGATAAGATTTGTTTACAGTATCAGTATCTAAATGAATAGAAGGAAAATGGCCACACAATTCTTTTTTAACCATGGGCTTCATTTTACAGGAAACAAAGGCCTTTGTGGTCCACCGACGACAACCAGTTGCTCGCTAGTGACAACAATTTCAGCACCAAACACTTCACCACCATCACTGCCAACATCATCATCCTCGAGAAAACTCTCCCCGGGAATATTGGCTGCCATCATCGTCATCAGCATTGACATGCTTCTAGCCCTCCTCGGCGCATCCTACGCTGTGATCCGATACAGAAAACCACAAAAGGCGAAGAAAACAAGCCGAACCCCAGCATCCCAAAGGCCAAACACAGCACAATCAGTGAACAGACAAAGGGTAGAACAAGGAGGAACAACAACAACAGTAACACAAAAGAAGGCAATGAGGGGAACAGTGAAAGAGGAAAGAGAAGAAGGGATGCTTGTTTTGGTTAATACCAGAAGGGAAGGGTTTGAACTGGATGATTTGTTGAAGGCCTCGGCCGAGGTTTTTTTTTTTTTTTGTTGTCCTTAAAATGTGTTTAAGGAACTGGATTTTGAGTTTTACACTGAATCTGAAAAAGTTGTCAACTAGAGAGTTGTAGTAGATGTTCTTAGCTTTCCAAAAAAGTTCAATTTTGTTAGATTCCGATAAGTATAGCACCAGTTATGAGCTTTACAAGTTTCAGCCAATCTGCTGTCTTTTGTTGTTCTTAAAATGTGTTTAAGGAGCTGGCTTTTGAGTTCTCTACTGAATCTGTAAAAGTTGTCAACTTGAGAGTTGTATTAGATATTCTTAGCTTTCCAAAAAGTCAAATTTCGTTAGATTTTGATAAATGAAGCATGAGTTATGACCTTTACAAGTCACAGCAGCTAGCCTTTTGGCTGAAGCTTCGCTGTTTAGAGTGTACGAAGTTTTTGTACTTCTTATTGACTGAATCTAAGAAAATTTTCAACTAGAGAGTTTTAGTAGATGTTCTCACCTTTCTATAAGTCCAATTTTATTGAATTCTGATAAGAGTAGCATGTTTAATTGCTTCTAGGTTGTTAGAAGGCTTTTTATGTTGCGTTTGTGTATAAAAGATCAAGTTTTGTTAGTAAGCTTATACACGAAATTCTAGTTCAGGTTAATTACAGTTATCGTGAATTGTTATTAGTTTGAATCATGCACTTGATTATGAGTAATAAGTATTCCTTGTGTTCATAAGTCATGTAATATATTGGTCTGTCTCGTGCGTAGCTCATTTGGCTCGTATATAGTTTGTTTGTTCACGCATAGCTTATTTGGCTCGTATGAGTTTTGATTACTCGTATATAGCTTATTAGCTAGTACGCAGTTGTTGTGCTCGTCTAGGATGATATCATTGCCCTAGGGGCCATCGACCATCAAGGCGTGTATTTATTTTACTGCTCGTGGACTGTGAACAAGTCACTCCTCGTGCACCGTCAGATCTTAACAGGTGTAGGTTGATCGCGTGCCGAGAGCGTAGACGGAATCCAAGTTCAGGGTAGTAGCATGTGAATAAATTCGTATTGCCGGAGTCTAGGATCGGTGGGCTGTGAACAGGATCCTTAGGGATTCTGGTAAGTCTAGGTTGAGCACCTAACAGAGGTATCTTGCGAAGTCGAACTTAAGACCTAGCATGTTGTGTTAGTACTGTTATCATCCCTCGGATTGTTTAGGGTTAGTGATATCGTTAGGGTAGTAACTTATGGCTATTACTACTTAACATTTATTTATTATCATTTCACCGAAGGGAAAGAGTTGGTATTAAGGGTGATACCTTATGAACCGACCTGTTCTATAGGCCAACACTAGGTGGTGTTATTGGTTGTACCCTTCCTATCAAAGGGATACAGTCTGTGCCTTCTCACGAGTTGGGAGCATGGGATCCGTATCTCGTCTGTTCATTTCTGAAGTGCCATGATACGAGCGAGAAGTTTTCTCGTCGGAACTAGTGGATGGACCCCCGGAACTCCTTCATGTTCTATATCAGGGAAGGCGAACAGGCCATAGACTATGGTCTATGAGCTAGGGGCCCATAGTGGATGCTTCGAGCTAACCTGTGTTATAGGGTGTTCGTCAGATTTTGGAGTGAGGTCCGGTACGCCGTGCAATAGTGATAAACAGAGACACCACTATATGACTGCGGATGGCGGGATTAGGCCGTTTCAGTGCAACATCATCAATCACGTTGTATCTTCAGGAACAGGTTGCGTACAAGAGTAGAATTCATGACGCGGGTTCAAATCCCTATATATGAAGAAATGGCTTGATATGGGCGTATGTATTTATGGGGTGCATACTGTCCAGAGTCTCGCTTGCATTAGAATAAGAGCATCCTTGCATTAGTTAATCTTGCATTAGAGTCTAAATCATAGCATACACTGACACATCAATTATATATACACATTTCTCTTTTCATCAATCTATTTATTTAAAGTTGAGATTCGATGCTAGTCATCAGCCTTAAAGCATCAGTATATGTACTGACGTCCCCACTTCAATAGGTACTGGATTGCAAAACTACAAGTACAGGATTCAGGAGGACTCAAGGCAAGAGAAGTAAAGTGTTGATTCTTATTTTCAATTGTAACAGTTGTTGTAATTTATTTTATGTTGAGAAGCATCAAAGTAAAGTACCAAGTGTTATTTATTATTCATTGTACTCTGATGTAAATTTATTAAAAGTTTGTAACACTTGGGCTTGTAAGGTACTATTGTAACACAAATGTAATACATTGTATTTTTATAACATTCGGACTTGTAATACATTGGTGTTAAATAAAAAGTTCTAAATTTTTTTGTTTTTCTGTGTATTGTGGCTAATTGAAAAAAAAGATTCTGGTTTATGTCACGGTTTTCCAGTGTATGGAAATCGGGGCGTTACAGTAGTAGTAAATTTTTTGACATATAAATTGCATGAGCAAATGGATGTTAAATGATTGCATTCCATCTAAGATTATTTTAGGCATATATGACAAAATAAATGGTTTGGATCATTCATCGAATCTCTCGACGATGAAGAAGTCTTTGGCTCTAGCCCTTTCGAAGACTTCCATATATATGGGAATGATCCACATGAGAATTTTTTTGGGGGCATTAAAAAAAATCCGAACCATACATTTCGATCTACATAGCTAAATTAGTTTGAGGATGAGAGATATTATAAAATGTTTCCTAATCTTAACGCAACCCTCTACATGGCTGTCAACTGTCTTAACGCAACCCTCCTCCTTACCCGATTTGTGACCGAATTCCTGGCTTGGGACAGACAATGGAGAGAAAAGAGATGAAGAACCCAAGAATTAGGTTGTAGAATTTGAAGGGAGAGAAACTAGAGGTTTTTAGAGATAAAGTTCTTAAAGGAGCATCATGGAATTGGAAGGGAAGACAAATACAATGTGGACTAAAATGGCTATGTACATAAGAGAAATTTAAACGGAGGTACTTGAAAAATCTAAAGGTAGAGGATTGCTAACTAAAGAAATATGGTGGTGGCAAGAAGTCTAAAATATTGTAAGAGAAAAAGATCAACTTTCAAAATATGGCAAAAGAGTAAAAATAAATAGGATTTGGAGAGATATAAAACTGTTAGAAAAGAAGTTAAGAAAGCGGTAAGAGATACAAAAGAAAAAGCTTGTGATGATTTATACACAAAATTAGAAACAAGAGAAGGAGAAAATAACATTTATAAGCTTGCTAAATAAAGGATATAAAAATAAAAAATATGGATACAATTAGATGTATTGAGAGTGAGAATTCGAGAGCCACAGTAAAAGACGAGGAAATTAAGGAAAGATGGCGAAATTACTTTGAGAAGTTACTAAATGAAAGGGTTGTAGACAACTTAAATATAGAGGACTCGAGAAAGAGTCGTGAGCATATGTTTTTCCATAGAATTTGGATCAATGAGGTTAGACATGCTCTAGGAATGATGTTCAAAAAGTGTGTAGCGAAAATGTGGATGCTAAGATAGGATGTGTGGTAAAACCAGGAAGGATAGAATTAGAAATAAGCATATACGAGACTTGGTAAAGGTAACTCATATCCAAGATAAGTTAAGAGAGAATCGGCTCTTGTGGTTTGGATATGTCACAAAGAGTGATTTGATTAGTGTTGAGTGTAGAGTTAGGGGTAGGAGAAGACCTAAACTTAGTTTGGTGAAAACAGTGAGAAAAGATATGATTACTTATAGCCTTATATAATATATTGCGTTAAACCGAGCAGAATGAAAAACCATGATTCATGTAGCCGAGACCCCAATTAGCTGGGAAATAGGCTTTGTTGTTGTTGATGTTGTTGGAACACTTTGAACGGTGTCGATCATGCATTTGGGAGGAGGAAATCTTCTCCAATGCCATCAAACACCACATATTCTCATATATACAGAGAGGGGCTGTAAAAGAAAGAGGGAGAGAGAAAGACTGACTAACTTGGCTCCAACCCAGGGGATACGATCTATGATCCTTCTAAGTGGGAGTCATTTTCTAGCATCGAAATACAAAATCTAACCATATGGATGTATTCTATATTTTTGTTATATCTAAATACTTGTAAACATAAAAGAATAGATTATCTGAACTATTATATCTATTTACTATTTTTTGAGATAATAGAAAATAAACAATCTAAATAGCAGGCTAAAACTTGCAATTTTGTGGCACATGATGTGCAAGAAATAAATCTCAAAAACAGTTGAAACTTCATTTATAGATTAATTAAATGTAATCGATCACATCCGAAAGGTTATATTTTGTATTTTAATGCCCGGAACATGTAATTTCTCGAAGGATCAGAGATCAAATCCTCTCGATAAAACCCAACTCCCAAATCAATCTCACTGTACAAAATTGGGCACTGAGGGTGCAAGGGCGACTAGAACTCCCAACCACTTGGTCACTAATAAGAGCCTAGAGGCACACGTTGTTTGTTATATATTGTATATATTCTTTCAACGAGTATTCAAGACTCTGGAGCTTGAGCTGGTGCACGAGGTATAAACTATGAGTTCAAACTATTATTAAAATTGATAACAAAATTAAAAGAAAACCACGAGAATTGATACTACTTTTGTTTAATAAAGACCAATAAAAATTGTGGGACCTGTTGCAGGACACAGCTTCGATCATCTGGAGTAGCTGAAATCGTATAGTTCTTCACTGCTTTATTCAGAGAATCAACTCTAGAAAGCACTTTTGCCTGTCGCATGATAATGGGAAATAAATGTTATGCAATAATACTATAAAAAGTTATACAGCAAACTTTTCCTTATTATTCTGATAAAATTATACTCAAGTACAAAAATGGTACTCACACTAGCAGGATTGAAAAAAGTGCGGGCAAAACCATAATATAAGCCCAAGAAATCATATCCCTGCAGAGGGTATATACGTCAGAAAATGGGACAAGGTAAGGATATCAAAAGAAATAGGGTTTAGAAAAATCATCACCTTCCGATCTGGATCTGCATAAAGGCATTCCAAAGGAAAAGGTAGCTGTCAATGCAAAATCAGAGAGAAATATTAGCTATCAAAACAGATTGCCTTGACAATGAGAATGACATCTAGAGACTTTGCAACTACAGTATCAACTGACCTAACTTAAATCTGACATTTTAGAAACTTACAGGACAAAACTAACAAAAGTACAGACATTGAATCTATCTAAGATACGACAGCAAAAATGGAATATGCACATCTAAATGGATGTCTGCAGAACTAAAATAAGAGAGACCTGTGACAATTGGTACCATATGCACTCTTGAATTAGCTTAGTTCAATGTTAGTTTATTCCATAAGCTTCATACTCCAAGCATAGTGCAGGACATGACAAACTCAGCTATTAATTTGGACTCAAATAAATACTTATATGTGGCCAACACCATTGATGATAGATCATTTCTTCCAGCTAATTTTCTTACTTAACACCATGTCCACGCAAAGAAGCAATAGGCTTTCTTTGGAGGGTATACTACTCTACTAAAAAAATTCTCCTTCCTACAAAAAAATTGCCTTTCTAGTTTTTTATATTTTGTGTATGCTTTCCTTAGAGCATCCACAATCGTTTGCTAAAAAATATGGCAAAATGGCAATTGGAAATAGCAATATGAGAATTTCGCTGCAACGGTGCTTTGTTATAATTTCGTCAATTTTTTTTTAAGCGGACAAGACAACATGTCCTATCTCACTTTAATTTTTTTATTTTTTTAAATCTTAATACTACATTAGAATAAGCTAGTTAGTAATTAGTAGTAGATTTAGATTATTAAATTAATAAATAGGTAATTAATTAGGCAAATTAGGGATTAATTAGCCTAATAGATGATGTTAGTGCTCCCTGGATTCTAGGACGGGACATGTTATCCCGTCCAAGCATTTTTTTGCTTAAGCCGAGACAACATGTTTCGTCCGTCATTTTTTCGGTTTTTTTTTTTTTTGAGACGGTACAACATGTACCGTCTGATTATTAAAAATTTAAATAAATCAAAAAATCCCACGGATGATACAACTTGTTTCGTCAATCGCCATTAAAAAAAGAAAAAAAAAAGGGACTGATAATCGCCAAACCGTTTCTCAAATATGAGAACGCACTGTAGCTATTTTGCCAAAATATGGCAAAATAGCAAACGACTGCAGACCATCATTTCTCAAAATATAAGAATTTGGCAAATATAGCAAACGACTGTGGATACTATATTTGCAAACGATTGAGAATTTTCCCCTGTTTGCTATATTTGCCAAATTCTCATATTTTGATAAATGATGGTCAGCATTCGTTTGCTATTTTGCCATATTTTGGCAAAAAAGCTACAGTGTGTTCTCATATTTGACAAACGATTTGGCGATTCTCAAAATATAGGAGACGTAATGTGTTGTTCAAACCCTTTTTTTTAATGGCGAGGGACGAAATAAGTTGTACCGACCGTAGGTTTTTTTTTTTTTTTTTTAATGTTTTAATAATCAGACGCTACATGTACCTCTCAAAAAAAACAAAAAAAAAACTGAAAAAAACCGAAAAAATGATAAACGAAACATGTTGTCCCGTCTCAAGCAAAAAAATGCTCGGACGGGACAACATGTCCCTTCCTAGAATCCAGAGAGCACTAACATCATCTATTAGGGCTAATTAATCCCTAATTAGCCTAATTAATTACCTTTTTATTCATTTAATAATCTAAATCTACTACTAATTACTAACTAGCTTATTCTAATGTAGTATTAAGATTAAAATAAAATTAAAAAATTTAAAGTGAGATGGGACATGTTGTCTCGTCCGCTTAAAAAAAATTAACGAAATTATAGCAAAGCACCGTTGCAGCGAAATTCTCATATTGTTATTTCCATTTGCCATATTTTTTAGCAAACAATTGTGGATGCTTTTAGAGCATCCACAGTCGTTTACTATATTTGCCAAATTGCCATATTTTGAGAAATTGACATCTGCAGTCGTTTGCTATTTTGCCATATTTTGGCAAAATTGCTACAGGCGCTTCTCAAATTTGAGAAACGAAATGACGATTCTCAAATTATAAGGGACGGAACATGTTGTTCCGTCCCAAAATTTTTTGGTCTTTTTGATCTCATGGGACGAAACATGTTTCGTCCTGAATTTTTTATAAATTTTTTTAAAAGATCAGACGGAACATGTTGTTCCGTCTCAATTTAAAAGGAAAAAAAAAAGTGGAACTGGACGGGACGTCCCGTCCGATCTCAAAATTGGACAAACGGGACAACATGTCCCGTTTGAAGCTTTTGTTGTCACTTTCACACTTTAACCCACTAATTAACACACTAAACACTATTAGTAACTATTTAATAAATATTTAGTATTATTTTAATCAATAATTAACTAACTAGTTACTATTTAATAACTAATTACTATTTAATTGATCTAAAATACCTTTTGAAACTGAACAACATGTTCCGTCAGATTAAAAAATAATTCTTTCTCAAGATTTGAGAAACGAACCACTGTGACGAACGAAGCTTTTGCTATTTACTATTTCCCATTTTGCTATATATTATAGTAAACGATTGTGGATGCTCTTATAGGACATGCTGTTTTGCTAATTTCATTTTGTCCCTCTTTCGTGTGTATGTGTGTTCATCATTATTATTTTTATTATTCTGTGTGAGTGTGCGAGCACACTGAGATGGAGGGAGGGGAGGTGTATCGTGGGGACCTCAAATATCCAACATATTTATCACATTTTAGTTGGAAGCTATAACTCTGAAAATGAAAAACTACGTACCCTTTCTGCAAGCATGCGAGCTATTTCGGGAGTACCAATACCAATGGCAATTAATTTGACACCAGCAGCATCAAATTGAGATTTCGAGTTTTTTTAAGGCAGAAGCAAATTCCCAGCTAAACAACATATAAAAGAGCAAATGAGGGAAACACTAAGTACAAACAAATCTAGCAACTTATCGTACTAGAGAGTTTCCATAAAAAGGAAAGTACATTGGAAAAAATCAACTGCAGTGCACATACACTACAAATAAGGTAAACCCCCGCATTTGTTTTGCCCATTCCCGACGTTTATAAACGCCGGGGTATATACCGGCGTTTCCAAAACGCTGGGTATGTTGATTTTATTTTTTTATTTTTTCCTTTAAAAGACCTATCCCGGCGTTTGAAAACGCCGGGCAGGTATTTATTTATTTTATTTTATTTTATTTATTATTTTTTTTTTAAGAAACAATTGTGTGGTGGTTATTTTTTTTTGTCCATTTTATCAAATCAAATACCTGTAATTCAAACTAGAATCATTTTCCAGAATTCATTCTAATATTTTTCACAAATCTATTAATCAAACATAATAAACAATTTATAAATACATCCCAACACAAATTTATTCCAATAATCAAGTATAATAACATAAATTATGTTCGATGCAGCAGCATTACAAGCTCTTGAGTAATTTACAACATAAATGACAACCATACAATAAATAGATGGCATTATTTGTTAAGAGCAAATTGAGTATGCTCCTAGTTAAAGTTAGACCAAGAGCCAGAAGTTCTTCTGCCATCTAGTGCTAACCAAGTAGCCACCAACTCCCCTACTCTGTTTCCTTACTACAAGAGTCAAGCACTCTGCTTTGTTGATGCATTGCTCCAGAAAATCTTCACTACTGCTCCTAAACAAACTGTGAGATTTTTGAACAAGAGATTAAACAATCAAACTTCCAAACTTGTTGGTGATTGAATTGGAGATTTGGGTAATGGTCAAATCTTACCAAGAAAAAAACAACATATCTTCAATTAATCCCATATATCTTCAAAATTTCTCCAATAAGATAGATTACACTGGTAAGTTACTAATGTTCTTTTGTTCTTTCTCAATGTTAGTTCTGTAAACAATATACATGCATACATATATTAATAAATGGGGAAAGAGGAGATAGGTTGCTTGCTTAATGTATAATATGGTTAATTGCTAATAAGGTTATTAGCTATTTGCACTAAGGGGTAAATCTTTTCACCCTATAAAAAATTAGAAACACCATACTATAAGAAAGCATGTGCAGATTCCTCTCCTCTCAAAACTAATCTACCATTTTCCTCCGTGTCTTCATTTTGTTATAATTCCTCCTTCCTCATCCCTATTCTGAAAGCTCAAAAGAAATATTTTCTCTCACCCATTCATAGTTAGTCTCTCTGAATACTCGTCAATCATGTTCCTCGTCTTCATTTTGATATCCTTCCTCCTTTCTCAACCCTCTTCAAATAACTCGTTGGAAAATTTTCTCTCGTCCATCTAGAGTTAATTTTTTTATCTTTACTCCCCTCTTCTTTCCAACTAAATTTTTATTGATAATCATTCAACTCACTTCAGGCAAGTTTGAACTGAACTGATCATTTTCTGGAACCATTCCATTCAGCCTTCTTTTTCTATTGTGTGAGCACATTTTTTCTTGTTATCATGCTTTTCAAGCTCAACATACTTAGTGGTGAATGAATTTAAGGAAGAAAGTATAGAATGATTAGGAAATAAATAGAGAACAAAGCATTCCTTCAAGATAGTGGCATCCCCAACTTTTACTTAAACAGTTAATTGAACAAAAAGTAAACATAATATCGAATGTAAGAAAATTAATATTGGCTAAATATGTTTTACGTCTTTCCATGTTCGAAACATCATCATCCTTAGTAAATCGCTAAATGGATCATCTATCTGAATCAAAAACACAACCTAGCTTATTGTCAAAATAAAAGGCAGAAAACCACATAAGCTTCTAAGGCAAAAAAAATTGTTAAATAACTTCAAACCTGCATGCATTGCTTATTTTCAAGTTCTAAAGCCTTCAGCATGGCTTCCTCATAAGCAGATCTCCACTGCAATTGATCAAAATTGGATAATGACGAGAATCATCATTCTAGAATTTCAGTGTGGGTCGGTTTGTGTGGGTGAAGTGAAATGCTCCAGCATGTGACACATTGTACTTGCATATCAGAACAAACGCCTAGCTAACAGAACCATAAGGATCTGTTCCAGCAAAATAAATGCCCAACATTCTATAATATCCTGGAGCCTACCACTCAGGGTACTGGTTCACATAAAGAAATGCCCAACTAACAAAACCACTAGGAACCACTTGCAAGTTTTTACCCTTTTTTTAATATTATGAAAATAGTACTATATCCTACCTATAATTCCATATTTCCCCCTCAGTTTTGCATTACTTTTGATGTCATTTGCTTTAGATTACTTTTCAAGTTTGCATTGGCTAAGTAATTACTAGTAGTTGTAGCACTAGTTCATATGTTCATTTGGACTAGTGTTCAATTAAATCCGATGCCAATGAAAATAGACAACACGTTCAAAGTTGTCCAATCCAATGTAAATGAAAATAGATAACAACACAAATAAGGCATAAACTACTTATACTGCAAATGACCTTAAAAGTTTGTAAAATACTAATTTTCTGAATAAAACACAAGAAGATAATAACTAAAAAAGTTGCTTAGGAAAAACAATGAAAGATGTTTTCGCTTTTAAAAGATGGAAGAATTGAAATATTTAAATACTACAATGCAAGCATTCTCCTAGAGAAAAATAAAAAATTAAAAGAAAATTAAGAAACTTAAGTGACAAGATGAATATTTCACCTTGACATCTCTACCACAGTTCCCCTCCTGGTACTATCTATATGCCTACAATGATGTGTATATATCAGCACAATATCATATTAATAATGTTAAGAGTTGCATTAGAGGCTTTCTATTAGATTCTGAAAACAGTTAATCGGTTGAATGAGCTTTTAGATTGATGAATAGTGAGTCGTCCTTTCCAAAGTGAATCAAATGAAAAGAAAATGAAGTTTCTCCACCAATCTCAAAGCTCGTCTAGTGAATGAGAAGTGTTAAATCTACTTTTCATAATTAAATGGAAAATCTCTAATTCAACTCATATATTAATCATCAGTCATAACAGCCAACTCTAATAGATAATTACTTGTAATCCAGCGGAACATCCAATTCACTAAAGTAGCAGGGTTTCCCGCACGTTCGCGGGACTACAGCCTTGAATTACTGGATGAAAAAAAGAAGGAAAAATAAACTGTACATGAGATGAAATTTGACAATAACCATCTCAGATAAAGTCGAAATGCATGAATGATCTTTCGATGCATGATATATATATATATATATATATATATATATATAACACAAAGAAAGCTATCAAATGGCTCTCCTTCAACCCCTCCAAAAATCAAAGGCCCAGATCTTACCTCATAAAACATATTTTTCCCCCCAAAACTCAAATTCAAATCTCCCATCCAAAACAACTACTTTATTTATTTATTTAATTATTTCTCTCTCTCTCTCTCTCTCTCTCTCTCTCTCTCTCTTCTATTAAAAAAATTAAGAAAATAAAAATTTTAAAAATTAAAAAGTTTAAAAAATTTTAAAACTAAAAAAATTTTAAAATTTAAAAACTTTAAAAACAATTCAAAAAAAATCAAAAATAACTTATAAAAAATATATTTTTAAAAATTTTTAAAAATTTCAAATTTTAAAAATTTTTAAAAAAATTATAAATTATAAATTTTTTAATTTTTTTAAATTTTTTTTTTGAAATTTTAGAACTGTTAAAAAATATGAAAATTTTAAAAAAATAATTAAAATTAAAAAAAATTTAAAATAAATGAGAAAAAAATTAAAAATTTTGAAATTTTGAAAAATTGAAAAATCTAAAATTTTGAAAATTTGAAAATTAGAAAATTTGAAAATCTGAAAACAAATTAAAATCCAAATCCAATGTCAAACCACAATCAAGAGGTCGTCGCCGATTTCTAATCCGCCACTGATTCCGTATCAGTGACTCCCCTCCACCAAATCGAGCGTGAATATCAAGCGACTTCGTATCGGCGACTCCCCTCCACCGAATCGAGAGCCTCTATATACGATGTGACGACTCTAATTTCATCTCATTAACCAAATTCTCATTCTAATTTTTAATTTTTTGTGTGCAGGGGATTACTCAATTTTTTGCTGATTCGAATTTTTTGTGTGCATGGGATTACTCAATTTTTTGCTGATTCGAATTTTGTGTGTGCATGAGATTTAAGTTCAAAGAGGTATGATTATTTTATTTTTGGGTTTAAAAGATTTTAATTTAGTGATTTATTTGATGAGTTTTTTATTGGTTTTTATTTAAGGTGTACACAAGTGAGAGATTGATTATTTGGTGGCCTCAATTTAAGCTTCCAAACCATAGCAGGACACGTAAGTTGACTAGCAACCTAAAATAATTTGGCAAATATGCAACATTAATTTCTTTACTACAAGAGAAAATACTATCGTGAAGTGTTCCCTTCACTGGTTATTAGAAACCATGGATAACATAACATATAAGAACTTTTAGTGTATGTTTGGATACATTGGATTGGGATGACTGAAGTTTACCAGTGAAGGGTGCAAACTCTCAACTCATGAAAGACAGCTAAAGTAAATTTGTTATTTATCCATTTTGGTTTTTTTTTTTATAAAGGTGCAATGGGAAGACAAAGTGGAGATAAAAGAAATGATTAGCTTGGTTTAGATTTTTGAGAACTTCATGTATTCCATTTTGGTTGACATAATAATAAGAGGTATTTAAATTGCAAACTGAGTCTCAGACAAACAAATGTTTAGATTATTGGTATTGTAGATACCTTCACGTCTGCACTTGCATTACCATTGTATTTAGACATACTCATAGTGGTTATGAGATTAGAGTAAGCTCTATAAAACCTATATGATAATGTCCTTGCATAACTATTACAAGCATCTAAAAGTGATGCTGAAGTTAAAAAAAAAAAAAATTATACAGTGTTTTTAACAGACTATATGCATTCCAGGTAAGTTCAAGCTAATGATTGAGAAGGCGATGGTTGAGCTTAAAGGTAGATATACTGCTTCCTCATATAATATGTTTGCTACTTCAATTAATTTGCTGGACATCCAAAACTATTTTATATAATCAAATTATGTACACCATTCCGAAGACGTGCCGTAGGCACGTGTCAACGGGCAAACCTAGTATATATATATATATAAGCAAAACAAAACCATTTATAATTTGTAATATAAAATCTATAGCAAGATAGGATAGTGTGCATCTTATACCTTGCATCTTTCAATTCTTCATCTTCTTCTTTAGAGCGCAACCATGAGAGCACCCTAAAAAAGCAAGCATATTCATTGTTCAGATTTATTACTAGATATAGATTGAAACTTAAAATGTTCTTCTTTACATGCCAAACAATAAACACAAATAACTCAATCCCAATCTACGTCCAACAGAGAGACTAAACTAATACAACAATAATATAAAATGACCAAATTACACTAATATACAAGCTTCAATGAAAAAAGACTTACAAAAGCAGATCAGGTCCATCGCCATCGTTATCCCAATCTTTGCCACCATTATCACTCCTTGCCACATGCATCTCTTGCTTCTGCTTCCAACTCTTCATCCTCTCCTTCCACACCATGCTTCCATACCCATAAGCTGCAAGAACATTCAATGGATCCATAGATCTAGGATGCACTGCAAAATATACCGTACCCAAAAATTAGTACAAGCCCAATCACAAACGAAACAAGAACTTGGCCAATCAAATTCAACCAACGAACTAATCTCGATACCTGGAACGCTGGGATCTGCAAAGGGAGCAACAAGATGAATGTTCTTATTAGCCCTAATTTCGTCCCTTCATGTAATTGAAACAAAACTGACTTGAAAATAGCGATGGAAACCCTATATCTAAGATGATCCGTACCTGGTTCTTGAATTCTGATAGATCAAAATCGATTTCAGTTGAATCGGTCGGTAGAGGATTTTGGAGAAGATGGCGATGGCGACGTGGGGTCACTGCAATGCAGGGCGGCGATTGATGACAGCGGAGGACGACGACGACGACGGTGTGTGGGAGAGTGACGACGAAGACGACGAAGGATCTTCTTCATCGATCGGCTTGATCTATCAGTGCGAAATTGAAGAGCGGAAGAGATAGGGCTTTGGTTGGGCGTGAAACCTGAAAGAGAGAGAGAGAGGGAAGTGTGCAATAATCAGGGGGTGTGGGGTTTATTAGATAGGATATATCCCCGGCATTTTAAAGCGCCGGGGTTGAAAATAGCCCGGCGTTTATTAACAAACGCCGGGGTTTCTTTGGACCCCGCTGGCGTTTTTATAAAAGCGCCGGAGAATGTCCTGGCAATACACCCAAATGTCGGGGTTGTTTTGCTAGGTATTCCAATATATTTTGTAGTGATACCAGCAAGGACATCCAAAATGCCTCAGAAGTGCGACAACTGCCACTCCCTGATGAGCAAAAGAAAGCAAAAGCACCCAAGATGAAATTCAACTGAGAACGAGTTATGGAAATTTAAGTTGCAGAATCATCCATTAATCAGAATCATACATTAATCGGTAGTCTGCATACCCGCAAACCTTAAAACATTCCTTTCTGAACATTACACTAAACAAAGGGTTTTATTCAATAACTCCATCGATAAAAATTGTAGTACTTAAGGACCCCATCCTAATATGTTTTTAAACCAATTCTTTTAATCATTTATTTGTTGGGATATTCTTGATATACACCAACTAAATACGAAAAGAATTATATACACCAATTGGTTTTTCTGATTATTCTGAAAAACTGTATAGCCTTCATAAAAAAGGGTTCACAATTTTCACGCCATCGAATACTAAGGTTGCGTTTGGTTTGTTGTTTTGAAAACAGTTTTCTGAAAAGAGTTTTCTGAAAACAGTTTTATGAAAATGAGAGTGTAAAATCTGTTTGATAATAATTTTTTATGAAAACAGTTTTTTGAAAATGAGAGTATAATGTATGTATAGGTTTTGTTGTATGTATACTGTATACAGTATATATACTCTGATACATACATGTTGTATACATATACATACATACTGATATATAATAATATAAAATATTTTATTATAATAAACATATTTAATAATATACATATATATAATAATATATAATAATTATAATAATATATATGTAATAATAATATATTCAAATTATATATTAAACAATTTATTATAATAATAATAAATTATATAATAATATATATAATAATACATAATAGTAATATATAATAATAATATTATATATTATAATAATAATAGATTATTATAATAGTATATATAAAATAGTATATATGAAATAATAATATATATAAAATAGTATATATAAAATAATGATATAATGTAATATACATATATTAATAATATAATATAATAATAGTATATATAATAATAATATAATATAATAATAGTATATATAAAGAGAAAAGTGAGCCTCATATTTGTATGAGGAAATTTCCTCATACAAAGTGATGTGGCAAAATAAGAGCCCTTAGATCATTGTTTTAATCAAAGGGCTCATTTGCAAAAATAAAATTGACAATTATTTGTTAATTTCATTAATTAATTGATCTGATTTCCAATCCACTCTTTCCTCTTTCTCACGTATTTCTCCCTTCTCCTCTAACCCACGCATCCTCCCTCCTCCTCTAACCCACGCCGCATCCCTCCTCCCTCACAACCAATGCCGCATCCCTCCTCCCGCGCCGCCGCCCTCCTCCCTCACGATCGCCTCCTATGCCGCCTGCCTCGCCACCCTCCTCCCTCGCCGCTCCCTCACGAAGGCTACCGCCCTCCTCCCTCATGAATGCCGCAGCACCCTCACGACCAACGCCGCCTCCCTCCTCCTTCACGAACGCCGCAGGGTCCATGGTGGTTCTTGCATCGCGATGTTCATGTCCATGGTATGTAAACTTGAGTCTTAATTTCTTTGGTTATAATGTAACGTTGCTTATTAATATACGGATGGAAAATTGTTTAACTTTGGTAGTAACTACTTGGATTATCGCTCGCTTTAGTGATTCAGACATCAAACTCTTAATAGTGATTGCATTTTCTTATTCTGATAAATGTTACTAATTATTTGATCTCTAAATGTATGCCCACTTAGTGTACAGTACTGTACATCTATTTTAATTAGAATCCAGAGCATGGTGTAACTCTATTTGTTGCTGGCAGTTCCTTAACAATGTTTTTTTCTGCATCTTGCAGCCTCCACTGAGTTTGGACATTAGCTTATCAGTTGAAGCAGAAGAAAGAGAGATGGATTACGCACTCACCACTGATTGATTTTTGTTCTTTCTGGCTTCAAATGGAAGCCAAATGCTGCAATTTTCTTTCAAAAACAAAATCATATACCCAGGAATATGTATGTTTCAGTATGATTATTGTCATATAGGTAGGACCAATTTATCATTCATTATGTTCCATCTCAATTTTAACTAGTTTTCGATTTTCTCATGTTTTTCTCCTAATGTTTTTGTATGAACAATACAGATGTGACACTATCTAAAGAAGGCATGGGGAAGGCATGGGAACACCATGCATTCGAGGCCTAGATTGTCTTCCAGTATGCAATGGCTATCACTATGCTCTGTGTGTTAGCAGCAAATGTGCCTATGTTGGTCCGAAAGAGGGTGAAAGACCAAATTAATAATCAATATGGAAACATTCACAGCTAAAACTTTTTTTTTCCTTCTTCTCCTTCTCAATGTTTTAGTATGAACGGTACATGTCGGTCACCATCTAATCCAGCTGTTGAAAAAGTATGCGATATAGACGCGCAATGTAAGCCATTCTGCAAAGGCCATGCAGTGCCGGTACCTATTCTGCAGTGCCGGTACCTATCCTCAGTGTATATTGCACAAGTGTGAATGTACTGGTTCCACCTAAAAAAAACAGAGAGTTTATGGGTGGTGATTATGAATGTAAAACAATAAGATATAATAACATTGATGATGGATTCAGTAATAGATTATGAATTTTGCTTAGTTTACATCTTGATCTTTAAGTTGTTCCTCGTGATTCTGTATTGGTCCTTTCATTTGTGTGCATAATTTTTTTTAAGTAATTGTCACATACGGAATTTTTTGATATCTTGGTTTTAAAGGGGCATAGCATACAAACTATTGAAAAATACAGCATTGAGCATGGGAAGACAAAATCAGAGAACTTACAGGGATAAACTTCACTAATCATACCAAACTTACAGGAATCAAAACGACTGCACTTGACAGTCATGTGGATGGTTCTGAGGAGTACCCCTCTAGAATTCGGTCCACTACAAGAACTCCACTAGCAGAACTCCAAATTTTGTGTTGTTTATGTGTCACTAAGATTCAATACTCTGAGAGTGAGTAAAAATGTGAATAAGTTTTGACTCCTAGTCTCTTACACAAAAATAATAAACAAGATAATAAATACATGTACGAAAAGATCATACAGTTCAAATGATACATATATCAGAAATGCAATTTAGGTGAAGCGCTTTTTTAAAAAATCAAATTAGACAAGTACATTATCCCATACATCAAGTCATACATACTCATATGTAGCATATGTACAGAGATGCACTTAACCATCTAGATAAATCTAATTCCAACGAATATAACGAAAACATAAAGAAAAGATCATACAGAGTTCTACCAATGGACATAAAGAAAACATCATAGAGAGTTCACCAAATGAAGCTTTTCATCCCTTTCCCCTTCACAGCATCCATTAAAAGTACAGGTCAAGCACAGGATCAGTCTCCAATAAGCTACCCATGAAGTTTACCTTACAGACTTGAGGAAAGCTCAAACCGGCTTCTTCACAACCAGCCTTTGTAACAAGAGGAAGAGACTCCAGATCAACATATTCTAACAATTTACAAAACTGTAGTATCAAGCTAATGCCCACAACTGTGATTCTGGGTAAATTACTCATTTTAAGAACCTTTAAATCTGACACAAACCCTCCAATTGCAAATCCATGAATACCTGAATCTGTTACTTTATCACGGCATGAGATGTCAAGAGCAACAAGGTTTCTGCAGTTTGATATAATAGTATAATACAACTAAGGGAAGAATCAGTGATGTTTAAGCACCAATCCCTTCTTAAGCTCCTCAAACTGTAGCTCAAACCAATGACAAGGGATTTTAATGGTTCATCAGAAACCTTATTTTTCATTAGCGAGGATAGTATTAGTACAGTGCCCAATAGAACTGCAGAAAATTTTGGTTAAAACAGAGAACTCACAGGGAAAGAGAGACTAAAACTGAAATAGAGAAATCACAAAACTTCCTATCATTCATTTCATGCCACACAAGCACACAACCCAAATCATGTCCATATAACTAATAATAAATAGTTATATGCCTACATACAGCACAATATAGAGAGAATGATACCAATTTACTAGTTCACACTCAAATTAATCTGCCACATGCAATATAATATTACATAACAGTAAAAAAGGATCAATAAAGAAGAACACAACCATAATACAGATGACAATAAACTATGTGAAGAACTCACTACATTCATCAAAGAAGCATCCTTCTCAATAGCCATTATTATTTGGATTATTCTTCATCTTTCCAAATCATAGCCACAAAACTCCTACATTCATCGAAGCAACACCCTTCTCAATAACCATTATTATTTGGATTATTCTTTCATCATAGCCTTCGGAATGTCAATCACTCGGCGACATCCTCAACATATACCAGCTTCCCTTCTCTTATGTATTTGATGGCGAGTTCTAAGAACTCGGGATATGAATTCTTGTGATCAGACTGTATAAACCCCTGAAGCCGGATTCTTTTTGCAGTGATATAGAATGTGTTGTAAACAGGTTCCTTTGGTCTGAGATTGTACTGAGATATCAATCCACAAACAGCAATCCGACCAAAGTTCTTCATGTTCTCGAGAACAGCATCTAGCAATTTGCCTCCAACATTTTCGAAGTATATATCAATCCCAACTGGAAAATACCTGCCAGATAATAAACGACTGGAAGTTTATTTGCTGGAACTAGAGATAAACGACTAGAAATAATAATCTGGGAATTAGAGAACAAAATTCCTGAAAGTTTATACAGTCTTAAACAGCATAATGATATCAAGCACATTATGCATCGAGTAAATCATGAAATAAAGAAGTAACATTCAAATGACATTTAAAAAATGTATATGGCTTAGATGCACAACAGTTGGAAATTCCATTCCAACCCATGGAGTCTCAACCACAGTTTTGTTCGAAGAGTCTATCTCCATCATTCCTTACGAAAAAAATATATATTAATTAGTATACAGTTTAAGTCGTCTTAAACAAAGATTAATCGCATGAAAATGTAAATTAAAAATTTATAAGGATGAAGGTAATTACCATTTAGTATGGATTCTTGGAACTCTTGTTGAGATGATATATTGAATTCTTCTTCATCAGAATCTTCATCGATGTATTCTATTCCACAAGGTTCCAACACATAAGGTTCAATCTCACCGAGGTGTTCCATTCTTATGTTGAGCGCACGAGAGGGGAGGCAGAGAGATGACTATCAGATTATACATAAGGAAAATTTTAATCTAAAATAAAGTTAGGTTCTATAAATATGCTTTAGTTACCTCTCGGCTCCCTGCATCCGCAAAATATAGAAGTTCAAGTGCACACCTAACTGCTACACGATCACTATAAAAAAAAAGAATTGTAAGGGATGACTATAACATTTTTGAGAAATTGTAATGTTTGTTTGGGAAGATGCAAGTTATACAATTTTGCAATCTCACTTGAAATTTTTAAAAACGGCCACTATACTCCGACTAAAGACCTGATAAGATTTGGTTATGGCTATCCTCTTGCAGTTAAAGTTGATTGGGACATTAATATGCAATACAAGTTACAACTGCAATTATAATGTTACAATCAAATTCTTAGTTATAGCTATCACCTACAATTTAACTTTGAAATCATATAAACATCCTAATGCTGTGCAAACTACATATATCACAAATTTAAAGACAAATCACATCAATAAGTCATACAACATAAATTTAAGGGCACTATAATGCGAAGGTGGGCATACGGTATCAACATCATTATCTGGACAAAATTCGAACTATTTGTTCACGAAATCATTCTCAGTGTGGCTTTAATTTGAGCAGCAAAAAATACCTTGAGGGATCGGCGGGAGGAGGGCGGCGGCGTTCGCGAAGGAGGAGGCAGGTGGCGTGGGAGGAAGGCGGCGGCATTCGAGGAGGCAGGCGGCGTGGGAGGCAGGCGGCGAGGGCGTGGGAGGAGGGCGGCGGCGTTCGTGAGGGAGCGGCATGGGAGGAGAGCGTGGGAGGAGGGCGGTGGCGTTCGTGAGGGAGCGGCGCGGGTTAGAGGGAGGCAGGAGGCGTGGGTTAGAGGAGGAGAGAGAAAGACGTGAGAAAGAGGCAGGATCTAATTTGGGGAAATCAGATCAATTAATTAAGGAAATTAACAAATAATTGTCAATTTTATTTTTGCAAATGAGCCCTTTGATTAAAACAATGATCTAAGGGCTCTTATTTTGCCACATCACATTGTATGAGGAAATTTCCTCATACAAATATGAGGCTCACTTTTCTCATATATAAAATAGTATATATAAAATAGTATATAAATGTTAAAAATCAATTAATGTGAATGTCTCTCCATTATCCCATTTTCTCCACTAACCCCATGATCTCCATGTTCTCCACTCACCATGTACTCTATGTTTGTCCTTTCAACTTCTTTTGTAAGCCTATAATAGGCTTGTATAGACTTGAAGAAATGGATGGGGGAATACAAATTATACTCTATTATCTTGTTTCTTATACTTTCTAGCATGGTCTCTATTATTTTCACAACACGTTATCAGTACGAGGCTCTACTTCAACTATTCTAGCATTTTGAAGTGTCAGAAATTGGGATGCTGGTTAGATGTTTATGCATTCCTTTGGTTTCCATACGCGTGGGGAAGGATAGCAAGCAAGGGAGCCTTTTATGCCCAACCTTTTCAAGGTAACTGAAACTATTCAGTTGCATTTTATCTATATTTATCTATACATATTATATATTTGTTTTTGTTTGAGATTGTACTTATTTATAAGCCTATTGAGCAACACATTGATTGAATAATGCGTTAAATTGAGCACATCACCTATTGTATTTTTTTTCTTCCATGCATCTGATTTCTTTATAATTTGACAGATCTTTTTTTTTTTGGTTTAGCCCAACAGTAATGATCTTATTTTTGAGTCATCATTGTGGCACTCATGTATGACAATGCCACTTGTCAGCAGAATGTGATTGAATTTACACAGCTTGTATAGTAGTAAATTAGTTGAAATTTTTGATTTTGTTATTTTTTGTTTTGGGAGAGGGAATGTAAATTGGGGATGATAGTCTTGGTCAACGTGCATTGCTTTTGATCCAAGGTGTGTAGGATTCAAGATTAAAAACTGGCATCTCAACATAACGAATTTTCTTTCAGATTGTAACTCTGATTTTTTATTTCATAATAGATAATTGATTTTTTATATTTTATTAATTTATGACTTTTCTGATTATAATGAAAGAATATATTTAATTGAACATCAAACTAAATATGGAATTCTAATACCATCCAAAAGCATTGTCGTGGACATGTCGCACCTTTATGACCTTGACACACTATCACACAGTAAAGTAAAAGTTATAACATAAAGTATTGTGTGTAATAGTGAAACTGTGAAAGACATGTTCAACACAACATTACTTCTTATCAGAATTTCCCTTGCTATGTGGGAACAAATACTTCAATTTTTGTACAACTCGTTGGGTGCAACTTGTTTCAGCATATAATGGAAAAAGATGATCAAAATTAATTGATTCATCCTATAGGAAAACTCAGTTAAGCGGGTAGTGGTCAAGAGTGCTACCAAATTTGAATATATTGACTCATTATACAATTTAGGTTTAATGAAATGCGTAATGACACTAGCACCTGTATAAAACTGACTTACTATTATTGAAGACATCATAAATGCGTTATGGCTCATGAGAAAGTATATGCCACAGATCCAAACCAATACATCAACCATATTTATTAAGCGATGGAACTGAAATTAGTAATTTAAAGAGTTTAGGAATTATCATCTCTGGTTATAGGTTTCAGATTTTATTTGTACATTGGTTGGTAAAATGAGAAAGACAACATTAGCTATCTGTCTGATTCCAGATAGGCATTTCCTACCAAAAACAATAAGTGATATTCATGAATGGTGATTTGCATTGTTCTGTAAAGTTTCAGATTTAATAAACTACTATTCAGCTTAGGAATTGGATCAATGCTTGTGCCTCCAAACATATGACCAACTTCAATGTTTCAACATAGCGGACTGCATAAGGGGTATAGTATAGATGGATATTGCAAGCAGGTTGGTCAGGTGTAGGTTACAGGTGAATGTCAGTTTTAAAACAAATTTAATCCCTGGTTGTTCTCCTGGGAACGATGATGCGGATGATTATCGAGAAATCATGTGGTCATTCATTGAAAAATCAGAAGATTTTTCAATCCCATAAATTTTCTTGTGTTGCTTGTTCCAAAGAAAAAGTTAATTACAAGGCCCTCACCAGCCAAAATAAAGAACGAATTCATGGTGATATATGTGGTCCGATTCATCTCCCGTGTGGACCGTTTCGGTATTTTATGGTTCTAATTGACGCATCAACTCGATGGTCACATGTGTGTTTATTATCATCTCGTAATTTGGTTTTTGCAAGATTACTTGCACAAATAATTCGGTTGCGGGCACATTTTTCGGATTATCCGATAAAGACAATTCGTCTTGATAATGCTGGTGAATTTACATCCCAATCTTTTATGAATTATTGTATGACAATTGGGATAAAAGTGGAACATCCAGTAGCCTATGTTCACACTTAAAATGGTTTGGCAGAATAATTTATAAAACGGATCCAATGGATTGCTAGACCAATGCTTATGAAATCATATCTCCCCATTTGGGCCTGGGGACATGCTGTTTTACATGCAGCACATATACGCATCCGACCAACCAGTTATAATGATAATTCTCCCTTACAATTGGTTCATGGTCAGGAACCAAATATTTCCCATTTACAAATTTTCGGATGTGCGGTATATGTCCCAATTAATCCACCACAATGCACAAAAATGGGACCTCAAAGGTAGACGAGAATATATGTTGGGTATGAATCTCCATCTATAATCAAGTATATTGAACCGACAACTGGAGATTTGTTTACTGCAAGGTTTGCAGATTGTCACTTTGATGAATCACTATTCCCAACTTTAGGGGGAGATAATAAACAGTTGAAAAAAGAGAGTTCATGGAATGAATTATCATTGAAAACTTTAGATCCTCGAACAAAAGAAAGTGAATTAGAAGTTCAAAGGATAATTCATTTGCAAGGTATTGCAAATCAACTGCCAGACGCATTTACTGACCACAAAAGAGTAACAAAATCTCATATTCCAGCTGTAAATGCGCCTGTCAAAATTGATGTCCCTGAAGGACAACCTACAATTGCTAGTGAGTCTAAGGCACGCTTGAAGCGTGGTAGACTACTTGGTTCCAAAGATAAACATACTCGAAAAAGAAAAGGAGCAAATAACCATGATTGTCAAATCGAGGATGTCTCTCCAGAAGAGACCATTGACATAGTTAATAATGAAGAGAATCAGGTACGTGAAATTAATGAAAATGAAGAGATCTCGATTAACTATGTCATTACGGGAAGAAGATGGGACCAGAATAATATAATTGTCGACAATATTTTTGTATATAATATAGCGCGCGATATCATAAATGAAAACGAGGATCATGAACCTACCTCTGTGGAAGAGTGTAGAAATAGAAATGATTGGCCAAAATGGAAAGAGGCAATTAAGTCTAAATTAGACTCATTTGAAAAACGAGGAGTATTTGGACCTGTAGTCCGAACACCAAAAAAAGATCAAACCAGTAGGCTATAAATGGGTATTTGTACGAAAAAGAAATGAACGAAATGAAATTACTAGATATAAAGCACGACTCGTCGCACAAGGTTTTACCCACATGCCTGGTGTTGATTATGAAGAGACATATTCTCCTGTGGTGGATGCAATAACATTTCGATATTTGATATGTCTGGCAGTGCATGAAAGACTTGAAATGCGCCTGATGGATGTGGTCACGGCCTATTTGTATGGTTCGTTAGACCATGATATATATGAAAATCCCTGAAGGATTTAAAGTGCCAGAAGCACATAATGATAATTCCCGGGAAATTTACTCAGTTAAGTTAAACAAAGCGTTATATGGATTGAAACAATCAGGACGGATGTGGTATAACCGTCTGAGTGAATTTTTAATAAAAGAGGGTTATAATAATGATCCTATATGCCCATGTGTGTTTATAAAAGGTTTAGGATCAAAATTTGTTATAATTGTTGTTTATGTTGATGATTTAAATATCATCGGAACTCCTGAAGAGTTATTACAAGCCGTGCAATGTTTAAAGAGAGAATTTGAAATGAAAGACCTTGGGAAAACAAGATATTGTTTAGGTCTTCAAATTGAACATTTAAAAGATGGGATTTTCTTGCATCAATCCACTTATCTGGAAAAAGTACTTAAAAGGTTTTATATGGATAAAGCTCATCCCTTAAGTACTCCCATGTAGTGAGGTCATTAGATGTTAATAAAGATGTGTTTAGACCTCTTGAGGAACATGAAGAACTAATTGGTCCTGAAGTACCATATCTTAGTGCCATTGGAGCATTGATGTATCTTGCTAACAATACACGTCCTGATATATTTTTGCGGTAAATTTCTTGGCAAGATATAGTTCCTCACCAACTCGAAGACATTGGAATGGTGTGAAACATATATTTACATATCTCGAGGGACCATGGATATGGGCTTGTATTATTCTAACCTGTCCAAATTAGATTTAATTGGGTATGCAGATGCAGGATATTTATCTGATCCACATAAAGCCTGATCTCAATCAGGATATGTGTTCACCTGCGGAGGAACAGCAATTTCATGGCGTTCTACAAAGCAAACACTAGTAGCAACTTCAACTAATCATGCAGAAATATTGGCAATCCACGGGCAAGTCGTGAATGTGTTTGGTTGAGGTCGATATCTCAATATATCTGGGGAACGTGTGGCCTTTCAGTCGATAAAGATATCCCCACAACCTTATTTGAAGATAATACAGCATGCATAGCTCAGCTAAAGGATGGCTACATCAAAGGTGATAAAACGAAGCATATCTCACCAAACTTCTTCTTCACTCATGATCTTCAACAAAAGGGTGAAATAAGTGTTCAGCAGATAAAGTCAAGTGAGAATCCAGCATATTTGTTCACTAAGGCTCTACCCACGACAACATTTGAAAAGATGGTAAACATGATTGTGATGCGTCGTTTGAAAGATCTAAAAGGATGATCTTTTCAGGGGGAGAAAAGATATGCACTGCACTCTTTTTTCCTTCACCAAGTTTTGTCCCATTGGGTTTTCTTGGTAAGGTTTTTAATGAGGCAGTATCGAGGCATATTCTTATCTACAATTATGAGACATTCAAGGGGGAGTGTTAAAAATCAATTAATGTGAATGTCTCTCCATTATCCCATTTTCTCCACTAACCCCATGATCTCCATGTTCTCCACTCACCATGTACTCTATGTTTGTCCTTTCAACTTCTTTTGTAAGCCTATAAATAGACTTGTATAGACTTGAAGAAATGGATGTGGGAATACAAATTATACTCTATTATCTTGTTTCTTATACTTTCTAGCATGGTCTCTATTATTTTCACAACAATAAAATAATAATATATATGATAATAATATAATATAATAATAGTATATATAAAATAGTACATATAAAATAATAATATACTATAATAATTGTATATTATATAATAATATGAAATAATTTATTATAATAAACATATTTAATTATATACATATATATAATAACATATAATAATTATAATAATATATATGTAATAATAATCTATTATAATATATATATATATATATATTAAAAAATAAAAATAAAAATAAAAATATTATAATAATAATAATAATAATAATAATAATAATAATAATAATAATAATAATAATAATAATAATAATAATGTAACAATAATATATTATAAATATTATAATAATAATAATAATAATAATAATATATAAATATATTTAGAGAGAGGATGTGAAAAAATAGAAAATAGTTGAATTCGAGTTTTGTGAAAAATGTTTTCACAAAATAACCTAACCAAACGGGTTTTGGGGTTTTGGAAAAAAAAAAAAAAAAAACAACAACAACAACAAACCACACTTTTCATAAGAGTGCAAACACTTTATTAGGGAAGATGCTACAAAGGGAGGTGTCTTTACCAGAACTTTTTAATATATTATATATTACTGATATGGTCATACAATAAAGAAAAGAACAGGAGGTCTGGCCAGGAGGTCTGGTGAAAAGAACAGGAGGTCTGGCTAGGCATAAAACTGTATTTTGGTTAATCTATCTATAACTATTATAATGGGAGAGATGGAGTTGGTAAACAAACAAACCCTAATTTGTTTGTGAGCAAACCCGTGCATCGCACGTGCTTTTTTTTGTCCTTTTCATTTCCCTCCACGTGCATCGCACGTGCATGATACTAGTAAATTTAACCTCAGTTTCAATATATCAATATTTACGCTTCCGCAGGGCTAGCTTGACTCTCCAAAAGTGTTGGGGAAAGCAATCGGGGAACTACATAACAAAAGAGGAAAACTCTCACCCAGTAAAGAGGGTGTCATGCGATAAACTCCTGATAGGAAATTTAAAGGGCACCACACGCACAGGTGAAATATTTCATAATCACACACCGAATAAGGATGGATCGGGGAATAAGATATGCGGGCGAGGTTCTTTGGAAATAAAATTCCCAGAAATTCTTAATCAGTGGCAAATCGAGATGAGATTGTAAATGTGGAAGAGATGAGAGGGTTGGATTACACTCAAGAGGGCTAGTAATTCTAAAACATAGGAAGAGAGTTTGAAATGGGAGAGCTCGGGAGTTGTTCGGTCTGATCAATGAACAATATGCTTAAGCGGTAAAGTCATGAAATCTCCCCAACATTTGGCCATAAAATTAAGAACTCCACCTTAACTTTCGCTCACTTAGCACCCAATTTTCAAATTTCTAAGGTTAAAGCAGTAATATGAAATTATGAAAATACCATTTCTTCCAAATACCTAATCTGGAATATTCTGGGGGATGGAAGGTATTTTCATAATTTTATAATCAATATTTGATCCTGGAAATTTGAAAGTTGACAACGGGGTTAGGGTCAGCAATCGGGCCAGGCCAACCCGCGACCCGCCCGCGCTTGATCCTAACCCTTTTGACCCGGTCCGGGTTCGGGTCAAACCCGTATACTTAACCGGGTCAAAAAAGTAGCGGAAAATACCCGCTTGACCCAGCCCGATTAACCCGTAACCAGACCTAACCTGACCCACAACCGGGTTACTAAAGGTCGACCCGGACGGGCCAACCCGTCGTGTCGAACAGTCAGCCCGGACAGTTGGGCAGCCCGCCCAGGCCGCCCGTTGCTGCTGCTAGTAGCTTTTTTTTTGTTTTGGATTTTCCCTATAAAAATGCACTAAATTCACAAAAAAATCACAAATTCACTCTACACTCCATCTATCAACTCTCTACTACTACTACTACTCAAAATCTTTCAACAAAGAAGCTACAAAGAAGTGAAGAAGTTCAATTGTGTGCAATTCGTGTTGAAACTACTACGTCTACAACCAACTCTCTCTACTACTTAAATTCTTGTCGAAGCTCAATCTCTCTCTATTACAAATTGAACTAGCTCAAACTCTCTCTACTACACTATTACTCAAGTGAAAAAGCTCAATCACTTGAATTTTCGCCGTCTACTCAACTCTCGTTATTATTTTCAACTTTCTCAACTCTATATTCATGAAGTTCGGTATCAAAATTTCTGAACTCTCTCAACTCTTTATTATTGTCAATACTTTATTTTTTTTTAGTAAACATGTTTGTTTTTTTTCGCTACACTCCTATCTATCTCAACCCTCCTATCGTTTTTTAATTTTTTTTAACATACACTACCACTACCTCAACTCTCTGAACCCTCATATATTGTTTTTTTGTTTTTTCACATACACTACTACTATACTACTTTTATCATGTCACGATCACGAGGTAGCGGCTGTAGCCAAAAAAGACAAGAATCCACTAGTTCTTCTTGGTGGCCTCCAATAATCTCACAATTAGAGACCGAATATAATCCTAATCTTAATATAGATTATGAAAGTGTTCCTCTATCTGATTATGATCCCGACACACAACATGATGAAATGCTAGCACACAAACACATGACACCGAACCTGCACAACCCACTTCTAGTAGAAAATATAGAGGCCAAACTAGTGAAATACATAAATTTTATGACTTTATCGCAAATGAGAAAAATCCGAGCATAGGACATAAGGTGTGTAAGACATGTAACGAAAGTTAGAAATGAAAGAATGATTAGGGGAAGGGTACAAATAGTCGATACATTCAAAATGTATACCTCGAACTAGTACAAGATCAATTATCCCAACAAAAGATCAACCTTAGGACCGGGCAAGTAGATAGTCGTAGCTATAATCCCAAAATTATTCATTAGAAAATGGCTAGATTAGTTATTAAGGAAGAGTTACTTTTTCCTATTCCGATAGTAGGAACCTAAAGGCCTTTAACCAAAATACACTAAATCCACATTTCAAAAAAATTCCTAAAAAACACACTTAAGGGAGATTGTTTTAAACTTTATCTGAAATGATAGACGCTTTAATTGCACTTTTGTATTTTTTAACATGTAGAGTATCGTTAATGGCTAATTGTTGGAAAGACTGTAACGATATTTCAATGATGGGGACAACTTGTCATTGGATCGATAGTGATTGACTCATTCAAAATAGAATCATATCACTTGCCGCTTTGTCGTACCCCAATTAGTAGTACAGTTATCACAACACGTATTTTAGAAGTTTGTGATCTATTTCATTTTCGTGATTAAAAAATTCAATTAGTTTTGATAATGCCTCCAACAATACTAGTGCGATTACTATATTACAACAACATTTAGCTTCTCCATGTCTTGAAATTTTTCATATTAGATGTGCACGTCATATTCTTAACTTATGTGTACAAGATGCATTGAGAGTAGCAGATCCAAGTTGTAATTAGAAATTGTGTATATTTCACCGATTTGAGTGGTACTATGCTTCAACAATTCAAAGAATGGTGTAATCTTAAGGGAGTACAATTTAGAAAATTTTATAGAGATGTTAAACACCGATGGAATTCTGGTTTTGACTTATTGAATGTTGTTACTATGTACAAAGCGATTATAAATAATTTTTGTATTGCAAAAAATATAGAAGATTTTCGAATAACTCCCGCTTCTTAGCATTTTGCCAAAAGTTTGTTAAAATTTTTTGGAACCTTTTATGAATGCAACTTTGAAAATTTCAAAATCTTATGATTTCACTTCTAGTAGTATTTTTATTTCAATAATTATTATGATGCAAACTTTTCAAGATATGATTTCGGATCCTTATATTGGCCATATTGTTATTCCAGCTTATGCTAAAATTTTAAAATATTTTAATCCTCCTCTTAAATTGTATTGTATTACTATTGTAATGGATTTTCGTATCAACTTGGCGGGTACGAAGAGTTTGATTGAAATATTTTTTACTTTACTTGGAGAAGATTCTCAATATGAATGTAATGATTATTTAGCTACATTTGAATTTACATTGAATAATTTATATAATTTTTATAATAGAACTTATGCATCTAGTGGTACAACACAACAAACTAGTATATTATCTTCCTTTCTTCTTCTAGAAGTAAGGATAAGAAAACATTAGAAGATGTCACCACAAATTTACTTGCTTGTATTCAATCTAAAAAACCTAGGATTAATGCACCTCATGAATTAAACTAGGATAATTCACAGGATAGTGAGAGTTCTAGTGCTAGGATTGAAGTGTTACAATGGTGGAAAGAACATGAAACTCTATTTCCAATTCTTTCACATATGGCTAGAGATCTTCTAACCCCTCCTATGTCCACAGTTGCATCAGAAAGTATTTTTTTCAAGTGGCAGGGTCTTAACCGATTACAGGAATCGCTTGAAGCCGGATTCATCGGAGATACTCGTGTGCACCAAATATTGGATGAAAGCTGAAGATAGTTCTCGAGAAAAAATTGTGGAGACCTCAACAAGTGGAAGCAACTCGCATGAAAATCAAGTCGAAGCTGAGTAGGGAATTTAGGACGATGAGATCCTTGGTTTAGGTTAAGTAGAGGTGCACGACAGTAGTCCAATGCCCTCTCTTCAATTTAACTCTAGATTATTCCCTTAAACATGTAATTGAATAAATTTTTATGAATTTTTAGTTTTTATTATACGTATTTGTATTTAATTTGATTGTTGTAAATATTTTATTCCAAGTTGAAATGAATAATATATACAATTTTGTTTCACTCTAATACATGTTTTATATTCGTAACTTAAAATATATACCAAAGTCTGAAAAAAAACCCAAAAGAAAAGGGCAAAGTTCCATCCATCAATCAGACTCTCTAAATACTACACTAGCCCTCTCACCTTCTGACTCTTGTAGACTTTTCAGAACAAAAAAAATGTTGAAATGAATAATATATACAATTTTGTTTCACTCTTATTCATGTTCTACATTTATCTCTTTTTTGGAATACAAAAAAGGGCCATCCCAGACCGGCCCGACCCGTGTCAGGTTTGACTAATAGAGGTTCGCGGGTCGGTTCGGATTGAGTTTTTAAAATCAAACCCGGCCCGGACTGGCCCGTGTTTTGATCCAACCTGGCTTGGGCCCGCCGCTTACCCGGAAAACCCGCCTGGTTGGAGCCCGACCCTGTCTGCCCGACCCGAATGCCAACCCTAAATAAGGTGCTAAGTGAACGAAAATTAATGGCAGTGGGTTTCTTCATTTTGGGGCCAAACATTAGGGGGTTTCATGACTTTACCCATTCGCTTAATGATGGAGAATTTCTTGATCATGGACAACAAGCTGATTTGGAAAATTAATGTCCCACCTCAAATTGAGGGTATTTTTTGGTTGGTAGGATAAACAGAAGTGTTGTCATAATCTTAATTGCAATATGAATTGTCGGAGTGGAGAGATACATTTGTTGGAAGAGAATAGAGGTTGGGACTTGTTTATGAGGATAGCAACTTGTTATGAATGATGTGGATAAATGGAAGAGTTGTCATAATCTTAATTGCAATATTTTATTAAGCCATGCTTGCTCAGACAGAGGCAGAGCAGACTAAAGTGAACGTTCATAAGGTCTTTCTCTTCACTAAAGAGAAAGATAGTATATGATCTTTACTTAGATCATGTATGATCAATTGGTTTCTTCGACTGTGTTTCCATTTCTCAGATGTGCCTCTTTTGGTGATATTTTATTTCTTCCAAGTAAAATGCATTACCATATTTTTACCGTTTCTCGAATAAAGCACCCCCTCGCGCGCGTGCGCGGGTGGGGGGGGGGGGGGTGTTCCCCGGGCGTCGAACAGCCGACTCGGAACTGGTACGAACAAGGAAAATCCGACTGTTTAATTAAAACAAAGAATTGTGATGGTTAATGTGATTTCTGTGCGGATGCTCACGCAATGTGATTTCTGCCCAGTGCTCTAAATGAAAAAATTCAACCAAGCGCAGATAAACGGTGGGAGTAAAAACTCTACCCTTTCAACAAATAAACACCTTACTCCCATTACCCTTCCTTCCCCCATTTCTTTGATTTATTATTTACACTTTTGTTGCTATCCTTTATGAACTGTTTCAAAGATTTATTCTCCATTTTAATCATTTCTTCCCCTTCTCTCAATGTTTCTGTAACCTTATTCGTTCTAATTACCCCATTTTACATTGGTAGCCTTCTCATTCACAGTTGGTACTTTCCTTCCCCATTTGCAGTTTATTTAGGGTTTGCAATGTGGGACGGCATGCAGTACTAACGAATTTGATAGAGGTATGGATTTTAATAATAATTCCTTGATCCAAACTCAAATTTATATTTTTTCACTGGTTTAATTTAATTACACTGTTCAAACATGAGTGGATCCCTTACTGCTAGGTTGAATTAAGGGTAGAGTCAACTTCGGTACTATGTAGTTTATTTCAAATGAGAGAATATTTAGGCCATACCGAAGTAATACGACTTACGTGGATACTTTAGTAACATAGTTTTGAATTATGTGTTTGAAAAAGTGTCCAAGTGTCAACATATAAGAGATTATAAAATTTAGGACTTGTATGATGTTATGAGAAACTCGGTACCAAAGTTTTAAATATCGGAAGTCGATGTCGTGTCGGCTTAGGAATTTTTGTATATATTAAGATATATCAGAATCTAGTATATGTCGGATTGTTATGTATGATAAAAGGTTATATCCTAAATATGATCTATATAACATTTATGTACATTACATTATCAATACATCAACTACACATGTACATGTATCGTGCAGGTCAGTAAAAAAAACCTACATTTCGATCGATATATCGGGCATATCGGCCTACATTTAAAACTCTGCTCATCATGCGTCCGAGTATTGTAGATAAAGTGTCAGCATGCGTCCGAGAGTTGTAGATAAAGTATCAGCATGCGTCCGAGAGTTGTAGATAAAGTGTCGATGTCCAACAGGATGTGGTTCCATGATAGGATCTACTTTAGCTTTAATTGTTACATCCCAAAACTACATGAAAATAAAAAATAGAAAATACATCCTTAGACTCAAAGACCAAAGAACAGGAATACGGCTAAATCATAAATATATTTACCTCCA
Source organism: Hemerocallis citrina (assembly GCA_017893485.1). Taxonomy (NCBI): domain Eukaryota; kingdom Viridiplantae; phylum Streptophyta; class Magnoliopsida; order Asparagales; family Asphodelaceae; genus Hemerocallis; species Hemerocallis citrina. Next base: position 131,963,067 of record CM030364.1, on the reverse strand, counting down.
TTAATCCACCGCCTCTCATGTGCACTCACACACATGCATAAATGTCAAATGTTTCCTTCAGTAATTAAGAAACCACATGTATATGGGTATTTTTCAGCAAATAAACCCCTCATGTAGCATTCTTTCCACATTTTCTGATTTGTTGTTCATGATATCTCCCCTTTTTTTGATAATAATTCAGCTAAGATCCATCTTCTTCCTCCACTATAAAATATATCGGAAAACCCGGCGAAACTACCTCGATATTTGGGGTGTTTTGCCGAGACATTCTGCGGCATTTTTAAATAGCGTCAGCGGTGTGCGAAGCAACCCCGATGTTTTTTTAAAAAACGCCGGGGTATGTCACATACCCTGATCTGTCACGCCCCCCCTCCCCCCCCCCCCCCCCCCCCCCCCCCCCCCCCAAATATTCCACTTCCCTAAATTAAAACGCAGGAAAAAGTCTTTTTCTTCATTTTCATTTTGATTTTTTAATTATATTCTTGTTAGGAAGATGAAGTATAAGCGCTTTGACAAGAAATCGATTTCAGTATTAGGCCGAAAGCCTTAATCATTTAACTAAAATTTGATGCTTGTCCATTTGTAAAAAATCAAAAGAAATCGTGAGTATGAATCTTCATTAAAACATTTAGTGTGACTGATAGGAACGTTCATGCTTGTCCATTTGTAAAATCTTCGATCAGTAGGATTCCAAATAGCATGATGTCTAGGTAGCTGATCATCTTGGACAAAGAAAGTTGGTGGGTAGTCCAACTGCCAAACATACCAACATGGGAGTTAATGTAATCACTTTCTTTTCCTGATATTTAATTTTTATAACCGAGATTTGAATTTCTAGGGCATGTAGGATATTATTGGCTTAGTGAATTAGTACCTCAATTTCCTCAAAAATTAAAAATAAAAAAAAAAAATTACAAAAGTAAATAAAAGAATTGTACCTCTATTTCATGAGTGCTGGGCCTTCCTTCGGGAAATGTGGCTCTAAGTGCTGAGATATTAGACCACAACATCTCTACTTTTTTCGTCCTCCCTTCATGAAGTACCTCCCAAACAACTGCTTTCTTGGTATAGTAGAACTTGAACATGGACAGTTTCCTTACAAATAGGGGATGGCAATGGAAAAGTATATAATTTGGTTAGAAAATCTGCAAACTGGGTTTTTTTATCTGCCAGTTTTTTTATCTGGCATCTGACCAGATAAAAAATGCCAGACTGAAGCCTTTATCGACAATATTAGCAATAACTGCGGTTCTGCTTATAGTTAGTACAAGCTTAGGCTTAGGAAATAAATTGTATATATCAGCTCTGTTGATTTTTCTTACATACTTTAGACCCTCACCAATCACCATTCGAACTATTTTGGAAAGAAACTCTTCTGAAATACTTTTGACCAATGTACTATGCATCAATATTTGATTAAAAAATGCACGACATGCTAAAACCGAAAGTCCTTTGAGTACAAAAAGGTAAATAGGCAATACAAAACACTACCTTAGAATCGCATATTACATGTCCATGAAATTTCCAAATATAATTTTTAGAAATTAAGGAAAAATTAACCCATAAATTTAAAGAATATTAAATATTCTTAAAATGGGTTCAAAGATCAAATTAGTATACTCTGAAATTATAATAAAAATTGAAAGTATGATATTTCAATTTAAAAAATATGTTTCCAAGAAATAATCATGTATACCCACCCTCCCCCTGCGTGTATCTCATCTCAGTATGACTGCAATTTTTATTTCGATTTTTTGTTTTTTTGTGTGTGGGCATTCTGAATAGCTATTTTTTCTTGATAAAACTCTGTATAGTTATAGGTAATTAAATAACTAATTTTCTTTTGGAAATCAAATTACGTAGCTCATTAATAAAGATATATTTTATTTTTTTGGGAATGTTACATCACTCTCTCCTTAGAATAGTTCCGTCATCAGAACTACACTTAAAGAGTGAGGAAACAAAAGAAAAAGAAAGTTTACAAGTTTGAATAAAAAAGCTTAGGATTGTCTCTCATCATCCTCTCAGATTCCCAGGTGGCTTCCTCAACCATTTGATTCCTGCACATGACCTTTACCATAGGTATAATTTTGTTCCTCAAAATTTTTTCCCGACGATCCACAATCTCTACTGGACGCTCCTTGTAGGTCAAATCTAACTGCAGGCCCTTAGGTACTTCTGGCAAGTGATGACTCGGATCAGGAACGTAACTCGTAGCATAGACACGTGGAAGACATTGTGTACTTGGGCCAGCTCCTCTGGCAATTCCAACCGATAAGATGTTTTCCAATCCTCTGCAATATCTTGTAAGGTGCTATGTATCTCCGGGCCAACTTTCCTCCTCTCCCAAACTGAATCACACCCTCGGTTGGAGATACTTTCAGGAAAACATAGTCACCTTCTTCGAACTCCAGATCTTTTCTCCGGTTGTCTGCATAACTCTTCTGTCTGCTCTGTGCGTCAACCAGCCTTTTTCAGATCAGCTCAATCTTCTCTGAAGTTTGTTGCACTATTTCCGACCCATACATTTGCCATTCCCCCACTTCATACTAGCACACCAGTGTTCTACACTTCCTCCCATACAGAGCTTCATATGGTGCCATACCTATACTTGTCTAAAAGCTGTTGTTGTAGGCAAATTCCACCAGAGTTAAGGGCCTCACCCAGTTGCCTCCGAAGTCCAACACACAACACCTCAACATATCTTTCAACACCCGATTGACTCTCTCAGTTTGCCCATCAGTTTGAGGATGAAAGACAGTACTGAAGTCAGTCTTGGTCCTCAAGCCTGCCTGAAGACTTCTCCAAAAATGCGATGTGAATTGTGCATCCCGATCTGATACAATTGATACAGATGCTCCATGTAGCCTCACAATCTCCCTAATGTACAATTCTGCCAGCTTCTCCATAGAACAAGTAATCTTCATTGCCAAAAAAGTGAGCAGATTTGGTGAGTCGATCCACTATCACCAAAATCGATCCACTATCACCCAAATCGCATCATTCCTTTTGGGACTCCTGGGTAATCCTGTGATGAAATCCATGCTGATGTTATCCCATTTCCACTCCAGAATGGGTAACAGCTGCAACAATTCATCTGGTTTCTGATTTTTTGCTTTGATTTGTTGACAAGTTGCACACCTTTCAACAAACTTCGCCACATCCCTCTTCATCCCTGACCACTAGAATTGTTACTTGATATCCTTGTACATCTTGGTACTCCTTAGATGCACTGATAAAAGAGTTGTGTGTGCCTCCTGCAGGATGCTCTCCTTTAAATATGCCTGATCAGGTACACACAATCTCTCTCCAAACCACAACACCTTATCCTTCACCTGGAATTCTGCCAATTTGCCTGCACCGACCTGATCTTTCATCTTCTGAATCTCTGGATCAGACTTCTGACTGTCGACAATCTTCTTTCTCTGCGTGGGCTGAAGTCTCAACTGTGATAAGGATGCTCCCAGTCCTTGTAACACAACTTCGATTCCAGCTCGATCGAGCTCCTCTGCTAGTTCTTCCTGAGTTGTGATCAAATAAGACAAGCTGCTCTTCCGACTGAGCGCATCTGCCACCACATTTGCTTTGCCCAGATGATACTTTATCTCAGGACAGATATCCTCTAGCTCTTTCAACCATCTCCTCTGCCTCAAATTCAGATCCCTCTGTTGGTAGATATACTTCAGGCTCTTGTGATCAGTGTACATATTGACCTTTTCTCTTTACACATAATGCCTCCACTGCTTCAATGCAAATACAATCGCTGCCAACTCCAGATCATGGGTTGGATAATTTTTCTCATGAGGTCTCAATTTCCTAGACCCATAAACTATTACCTTCTCCTCTTGCATCAACACACAACCCTGTCCACGATGTGAAGCATCGCTGTAGACGTCATAATCAATCCCTACTCTCGGCAAAGCCATAATTGGAGCGGTAGTACTCTAATTAATCAATCCTTCAACTTTTGAAAACTTACTTCACACTACTCCGTCCACTTAAAACTTATATTCTTCCTTCTAAGTCCAATGAGTGGCACGGCTATCTGAGCATAGCCCTGAATAAACCTCCTGTAGTAGCTAGTTAAATCGAAGAAGCTTCTGATCTCTTTCACTATAGTTAGTCTCGGCCAATCCTTCACTGCCTCTATCTTTTGTGGATCAGTGGCCACTCCCTCCTTAGAAAGGATATGACCCAGGAACTCGACTTCGGACTTCCAGAAGTCACACTTGGATAATTTTTCATACAACTTCCGTTCTTACAGCTTCTTCAGTACCTCTATTATATGCCCAACATGATCTTCCTCTGACTTGGAGTAGACCAAAATATATTCGATGAACACCACAACGAAAGAATTGATGAATGGCCATAGGACCCTGTTCATCATGTCCATAAAAATAGCCGGTGCATTGGTTACTATAAACGGCATAACCAAGAACTCGTAATGCCCATGTCGAGTTCAGAATGCAGTCTTATGCACATCCTCTTCCTTCACACGAACTTGGTAATAACCCGATCGAAGATCTATCTTGGAGAAAACAGCTACTCCCTGTAGTCGGTGGAATAAATCATCGATTCGCAGAATCAGATACTTATTCTGGACGGTCACCTTGTTCAATTCCCTGTAATTGATGCACATTCTCATCGATCCATCTTTTTTATTCACCAATAATACTGGCACTCCCTAAGGCGACACACTTAGTCTGATAAGTCCCTTGCCCAACAACTCTTCAATCTGCTTCTTGACCTCATCCTGTTCCACTGGCGCCATTCTGTACGGTGCCTTGGAAATCAGTGCACTCCCTGGCTGAATGGTAATGCTGAACTCTACATCCCGATGAGGTGGTAGCCCGGGTAGATCTTCAACACTGTCGGAAAGTTCCGGACTACTGGAATCTGCTTAACTTCCTCAGGAATCTTCTTCTCGGTCATAGCTGCCACCAACTCCTTATACTTCCTCTTCCCTTGAAATGTAACTGATGGTCCTCCTAGAGCCTTCACCATAACTTCCTTGTTCTTGCATTCGATACTGGCATTGTAGATCGACATCCAGTCTATGACAATGATCACATCGACTCCGAAGACTACCAACTCGATGAGATCGATCCCAAAGACACTTCCTTCGATCTCGATGTCACAGCCATCATAGTATCGATCGGTAGTCAATGTTTCCCCTAATGATGTAGTTACTACTAGAACCTTGCCAGAAAAAATCTTCGGCTCAACTCCCAATGGTTTTGCAAATGTAAGAAACACAAAAGTATGAGACGATCCAGTATCAAACAAAATAGTTGCCTTTATTCCATTAATTAGAAGTTCTCCTGTTACATAATGAATACTTTCAGTACATAACACTTCTTCTAATACACAACAGGAAAATAACAGCAAAAAATTCTATTCAATTGCTCCCATACCGGTGATGACATTATCAGCATCATCCACATCGGCTACAGTCAGAGCGAATACTCACCCCAGCTGGTATGGCTTCTTCCCCTGCTCTGCCGGCCTCTGATTCGGCCCCCCCCGCTAGAATTGAGGGCAATCTGGCTTGATATGGCCATCCTTCCCACAGTTGAAGCATCTTATGGGGTTCCGAGGCTTGGTGCAATCGTCCTGAAATGACCAGCTCCCCCACAATTGTAACAAGTTACTCCTGGTGCCGTGGTACCCCCATTGCTAGGCTTCCCCATCACAGAAACGGCATTAGCCCCAGTTGGTTGGAACCTCTGCGCTGGGGGTTGCCCCTTGAAGTTGCTTGATGATGCGGGCCTCTTGCCAGCACTCCAATTGTTCTTCTTGGTCTGAGCCAACTGATACTGCTCCATGTCGACTTTCGTGGTTGTAGCCCTTCTGACCAACTTATTGAACCTCCTGATACCGAGGGGTATCATCCGAGACCTCAAACTTGGCCTTAGCCTCTGCTCAAACTTCCGTGCCTTCTTCGCTTCATCCATTATCAACTCTGGTGCTACCTCGAGAGCTGAGTGAACTTTGTCTCATATTCCCGAACTGACAAGCTCACCTGCTGCAAACTTAAGAACCCCATAGCCTTTTTCTCCTGTACATCCATCGGAAAATAGTGGTTGCGGAACTCCTCCAAAAATTTCTCCCAAGTGATAAGTCCATTTCTCAGAGTTCTCTTCAGAGATTGCCACTAACCCCTGCATCCTTCTCTAGCTGAATAGTGGCCAGCTTCACCTTACTTAACTCTGGAGTTTCCAAGACCTCGAATACTGTTTCTATCTGCCTGATCCAATCATCTGCTGCATCTGGATCTGCTTTGCTCTCAAACACGGGTGGTTTCATTCGCTTGAATGATTCCACCAATTTGATTGCCACCGAACTTGTGCTGGTAGCCCCACCCTGGTATTTCTGGTCATATTGGTGGCAAGTGTGTTGAGAGTTTCATATAACTGAGCTGGTTCTGTATTTAGATCGAGCTTGTTGCCCTTAAGCCTGTTGCTTTCACCGCTGGATCCTTCACCCTTTTGGGATTTCTGTCCAGCCATTTCTAGGTCATAAAATTTCATTAATCACCACAAATAGCAACAATATAGACTTTCCTTCCAACATAATTCATTTATTTCCAAAATTTAAACATTAACATTCAGAAATAAAAACTTGTTCATACATCCAGTACATGAAACACCCGAAAACTCAACATAAAATTGTCTAGATCCTAAGGTTCCTCTTGCCTTCTCTGAGCTCTTCCCGTAGTTCATTTATTTCCTTCTTCATTTTCTCGCATCTTTGACGATATTCTTGTTTCTCCCAGCGAGTTTTGTTGTCCAGTTGGGTGAAATGCCGAGCATTCTTGTGTCGAAGCTTCTTAGTTCCCACACTCGGTAACACAGAGCTGTAATGTTCTGCTTGTCCTCCGCATGATGAGTTTCCAAGTGGTTTACTCTCCACTTATGGATGGTCAATTGCTCCCGGAGAGAAGTGATAAGGTGGTCCTTTTGGTCTTGAACTGGTTCTTCATCTGGAGAATCAGGTGGAGGTTGAGCAATCTACCGAGATTCAGGCAGTTCTCCATCTTCTTCTTCTAGATCTTCCTCTTCTTCGAGATCTTCTTCTTCTTTGGGATCTTATTTTTCTTAGGGGTCTTCTTCAAAGAACCATTCTACTTCATTCACTGGGTCCTGGTTATCAGTAATCTTATAGGGAAAGAGAGGAGAAAACGTCAGCGTATAGAGCAACACAAATGTAACTTAAATCTCTATAAGCTGAACTCATACTTCTAATGTCCACCCTAATGTGTCTTCCTATAATTTTGTACTAATTATTTAAGTTTGCTCTGATACCACTCTGTAACACCCCCGAATTTTATTTACATGTAATTCGTAGTACAAAAGGATCTTTTACTTTAATTCGTACAATTTTACAAGGAAATTAAAACTTTTCATTATACAACACGGGTCTTTAAATCAATGCAGCGGAAATGAAAAGAATACAACATGATAAATACAGTATTAATATCAACAACTTAAATCTTGATAATAGTCTTTAACATTAATTCATCTTTAAGTCCTTGCCAATCCAAGCCCTGCACTGAAAAAACTGTGGGCACGTTAGTTGCTTACAACCAACGCAATGTGATAAAATTGCGATCCTCACTATGCCGTAATATAACGATTCTCTAACTTTAGCAACCACAAACTTGAATGCACAATAAAGTGTAAAAGAGTGACTATCCTAAACATGTCAGTGTATGGTATGACTTAATGCCTAATACCGATGTTATACTATAATGACACTAATGCATACTTGTTCAGATTTTATGCATCCCATTCTACATAGGTCTGATGGCAAGCCCTTATCATATTCCTCAATGTAGGGTTTAATCCCACGCTATGAAATACTACTATGGTGACTAATGTATGTTTTAGATATCTTGTGGGTATCTAGTAACACCCTGATAATTCTTTAGTATCGCACTCCCACCGCAAGTGATTTTGGATACACTGCCTCACACCCTGATTATTCTAAAGGCGAATATCCACACCGCGAGCTATGACCCCGATAATTCTTGAGAGTCGTTCTCCCACCGCAAGTGATTTTTGGCCATCACGCCTCACAACCCGATAATTCTGGAGATGAAACCTACACTGCACTGCTATTGGTACCTCATCACACAAATACCCCATGAGCATCGCCTCGATCCCGATAATTCTGAAGGAATATCTCCCACCACGAGCCGCAACCTCGATAATTATGGAGATAACCTCCCACCGCACTATCAAGGCCCTCATACTCATGTTTGCCCATAGTTCACCACATTTCCCCTCAGTGCCTGTCCTTAAGTTTTAATTTTAAATTACCACAACCTAGAGCTAGCTTACCCTATCGGACTTAAATTAACACGAGAGAAAGTTAGCCCAAACTATCTAATTCTCAAGAGATACTTAACCCACACTGGTTAGTTTCTCAAATTCTCATTATTCACAATACCGGTTACTAGGGTCTCGCCTAGCCTCTAGATTAACATCTTTCATGTTCAACAACTGGGGTCAATCATGCCCTCATTATTCATATTTTTGATTTCATGTATTCATATTTCTTTCAATTCCTTCATTTATTCTTAGTTATCAATCATGAAGTAACACTTCTTGGTTGGACACACACAACCAACACTTCACTTTAATAAGCTACAAAGTTTCTTCGATTAAACATACCCTTTCATATTCATCTATATTTCAATTATAAATCTCAATTCTATTCAAAAGATAGATTTATTAGTTTCATAAAAGATTCTACTATATCTTTGTAGTTAAGATAACCAAGAATCATCCTCAATTACTTCGTCTAAATTCATTTGTAAAACAGTATGTTCAAAATCAGAAAACTGCAGCTCATGCTACTTGTAAAAATCATAGAAAATTGTATACTTCATAAAACTTTGTGTTCTTTAGATCAAAATAAAGGTATACAAGTCTACTACAATTTCTTAGTTATAAGTTTCTCCAAAATATTGTATCTATAACCCTGATTTCTTCGAAATCTACAGTATTGTTGAAATATTGAAATACTGTCACTTGTTCAGTCTTGAAAATTCATTATAAATTCGATTCTTTATGAAAATTTTATTTCTTAGACTTTACAGAAAGGTTAACGAGTCTACTTCAAGTTCTTTGTTTTGACTTTTCTCAAATTACTTCATCTAAGATGTTGAAATAATCAAAATCTGAAATGTGTACAGATTTTCAGCAACTAGTCAACCACCAACTTGTCCTAAGTTTGGATTTTATTAATATAGTAAAAAAACATCCAAAAATTATGAAATTTTAAAGAGATATCCCTGACATATACGAGATGTTCCTATAAAAATTTTAGGTCTAGGTTCCATCTAATTTAATAGATATGATTTTCTGAAGTGTAACTAAAACTTAAAACAACAACTTTCTTTGCATAAATTATTAACTTTGTGTGTGAATTTATACCCAATTCATTTAATCTAAGCATGTATACTAGTATGCACCCAAAACCACTATAACAACTCAATCTTAAATTTTAATTTGTTAATCATGATAATTTTATAATAAATCTTTCAACTAGCATGTATTTATTTTCGTATCTCACTTCTGGTTATCAATAGAACATGTCATATATCAAATTAGAAATTTAAAGAACACATGCCACATTTCTAATCATGGAACAATTAGACATGCATACTACAATATCTAGAAAGAAAAAAAAATCACCCACCTTATTTTTGATGTAATGAAATAGACTCCTATAGGGATTATTCCAAAGCGCCAAGCAAGCAAGCCTTCACATCTTATTAATTTGCCAATACCAAAAGCTCCTCTCTTTCTTTCTTTCTTTCTTTCTTTTTTTGTTTCTTTTAGTGTACATTGTTCATGAATGAGAGAGGTATTTATATGGCTAAATGGGTAAATGAAGGGACACCCACTACCCAAAATAATTATCCATTATCCAAAATAATTACCCACTCACAAAACCATTAACAGAAAACCCCTACCCCTTCACATTCTTGGTCGGCCAACCTCTTGGTGTGCACACACGTGCACGTGCACTCTACGTACACACACTTCTCATTCTTTTAATTATTTGTTATTAGTACATTTATGTGTGTTTGTTACATGAGAGTGTGTAGGATTAAAAGGTGTACATTTAAAGTGTTGAATAAAATTATGTGCATCTTTTTAATTAATTTACTTAATGGGCTTTAAAATGACCTAGAATTAGCTGAATCAGGGTACTCCGCTCTACATCGTTTAGAAAAGAGATCCTGCACTAGGTTACATGCCCCGTACTCAGCGACGACACTGATTTATTAAGGAGGGGGTGTGTGTAATACCCCGTATTTCTTGGAGATATAATACTTGTATAATATAGTATATATATTTATAATACTAGTGTATATATATATATATATATATATATATATATATATATATACATAATGTTGAATGACATAATGGTAAATATGTTGAATGGCAAGATGGTAATAATGTTGAATTAAATTAAATGGAGATGAGATGAGATGGGAAAGGTTGATGGTTGCTTTGGGCTTTGGTAGCACGTGGGTGTTGTCCACGTGGCGTGGGGCCCAGTAGGAGGAGGGGTATTGGCTGTGTGCTGGTGCAAGAGAAAGAGTTGTGTGTGGGATTGATTTGTCCCATGTCGGAAGTTAACAAGATTAATAAAATAATAAATAATATTGCCTAGGATCAAGCATCACCAAATCGGTTAACTACCTTTTGAGAGGTAGTCAGTGGTGGGAAGTTGTACTAATAAATACATAAATAAATATTAAATTGTCTGAGTTGGGGCCGGGGTGTTACACATTCATCTCGTTCTCATTCTCTACCTCCTAAATCACCTATCTATCGTACGGTAAGTCTTTATACTTTTGCAATTTGATTTTGGGTTAATTTTGATTATGCGTTAAATTGAACATAATGTTGAGAGCTCATGATCTGTGGGATGATTAGTTAGTTGATAAGTTTGGAATTTATTTTTGTATATTTAGTTAAAAGTGAAATGCTACTTTGAGATATAACATAATTTTGATATAAATAAGATTATCGACATATAATTTAACTTTGAAGTAGCATGTGGAGAGTTTTTTTATATGAATATAATTATTAGATATTTGTCCATATTACTATTGAATTCTTCGTTTATATGCGTATTTTATTGGTGTTAAATTTTTTGTGTTTAGAGTATGCAATTCTACTATACGAAAATACATATAAAATTGTAGGATTCTCATTGCTAGTATATATGGCACGGACGTGGAATGTTCATGAAGAAGGAACGAGTAGTAGACCCCCAAGTAACCAAGACCGCGGGGGGCAACGAACTTGTTATGGACGACCCCCAAGTAGTCGTCGTGGGGGTGGACAAAAACACACAAATGTAAGATGATTGTCTTTATTCGATTAATTTGATTTTGCTTTAATAAATAAGTACATTGTGTATATGTTTACTGTTATTTGTTGTGTAGGTCAAGCCGGGCACTTCTTCTTCACCAAATTAGCCGAGCCCGTATTCTTTGTGAAATGAGCCTAACCATTCTTCATCATCTTATGTTCTCGGTCCTCTCGACCCAAGGCTCTTGACCTTGCAAGGGCAACATCGTTCAAAGGATGCATAGACGGACAATCAAAGGAGTGTACTTTTCGCGGCCATGCCACTTTGCCATTGTATCTACGTATCCACGAGTTGTTACGAGAATTGCGGGTTGTACGACATCACTTTAATGAGTTCAATTAAGGTCGGCCGTCCTCTTTCTAACCGCCCTTCTCGAACATTGGCATCCGGAAACACATAGTTTTCACTTACCGGTAGGGGAGATGTCTGTTACACTACAGGATGTTGCAGTGATCACAGGTCTTCCCATCAATGAAAAGACCGTAACTGGAATGATGGACTTCGATCCACAGTTTTTATCACAGAATATCTTGGGGTTGAACTGGAACCTAGGGCTATTGTCGGGAAGACTCTTCAGTTGAAATAGTTGAAGGATACTTTCACCGATAAGTTGAATGAAGATTCGAATGACTACAAAGTCCAGTCTTATTGCAAGGCATATATTATGTCATTGTTTGAAGGTGTCATGTTCTCGAACCCCACTGGTATTTCCATTCCCCTAATATACTTATCTCTAATTGCAGATCTTGGGACCGTTGGGGTGTACAGTTGGGGTAGTGCAACATTGACTACATTATATTGGAGTTTGTGCAACTGGGCTCTTGGTGCGAGTTAGATGAATGAACCAATGATGTTGCTAGAAGTATGGAGTTAGAAATGCATACATATTGGGACACCGATAATTAGTAGGCAATCATCAAAGTGGTTGCATGTTTCTAGTGACCCTCACATGAAATTACCACAAGGTGCATACTAGTCTAGATCTCTAACATGGAAGGCTAACCCAAATTGCTGCTTAACATACTACAGGGACAATTTTGATACGTTGAAGGATGATTGTGTCAAGTAGGAGCCTTATACGGAGAAGCGTTTAGTGAGATTGCCACCTTTGTGCACTGCGACTCGGGAGCTATGCTTGACAAAAGCATCTTTTGTCAACTCGGGACAATGGAGTCCTATTTTGTCGATAGAGTACTTCAACAATTTGGTTTCTGTCAAAATATTTCGGTTGCACAACCATTTAATGCCGATTTTCATGGTGTTACCAGTATGGGTCGAAAGTTAGGTCACGATTGGGCCGCTTGTTTGCATACCCACGTCGATATATAGAATAATCATCGTTTTGATCACGTGATTGTTAATATACCCCTATTCGATGCCGAATTACAAGACTGTATATGATTTGGTATCAGAGAATGACCCGACTTTATATATCTCTTACAACCCAAATGTCTGCGAGTGTGCAACTACCGACTCGGCGACGAGCCGCTAATCCAGCTGAAGTCCATTCCGTTCATTTACCAATGTTTCAATCGAAGGCAATATTGAATCGGAATCTCATAAGTTTTATTTTGTATCTATCCATTTTACATTACACATATATATATATACATTATACATTATGCCTTTAATACATGTTGTTTGTTTGAGTGTAGATGGCCCAAACATGGATTCAGGCAAAAGAATAAGCGAAGGTGTTAAAGAGCAATGTTGCCAAACCAGTGAAGGAGTTTGCACGGAAAATGGTGAGTTCGTGTTGGGCACAAACAGACCTTGTTGGCGAAGAAAATAGATTGGACGCTATATTGTCGGGCTCGGTGCACCGAACGGGTCGTCGAAAGACAATGGCAACAAGGCCTCCGTATCGTCAAAGAGTATTATAAGGACAAGGAGAGGGGGAGCAAGTCGATGAGCCAGAAGAAGATGATGATGATGACATTCCTCTTTCCGGACTTACTCAAGCAACTCCAAGGCATCATAAACGAACGAGGAGACCCCCAAACTTGTTCACCCCCGATCCATGAACACCTACATTTGATGTATAAGTTTTATTTAGTTTGATAGATTAGGTGGATTGTATAAATTTGGCTTTGTATAAGTTTTAGTTATTTTGTCTGTGTTTGTTTGATTTTTTCCTTTTTTTCTAGGTTTGGTTTTCCTAGGATTGCTCCTAGGGATTAACTTGTTTTTCATTTTCAGTTGTGTTTTGTTTTGTCTTAGTTTTTCGTATTTAGTTTGTTGCTTAGTTTGTTTCTTAATTTTGTCATAGTTTGTGTTTTGTGTTAGTTTGTTTCTTAATTATGAAATCACATTCTGAGTTACTTGTTTGATGATCCAAGATGTGGGATTATGAGATTATATGTATGAGATTATGAGTTGTGTGAAAGAATATGAGATGTGGGATTTGAGTTGTTTTGAAAGATTATGAGATTACATGTATACAGGGAAGATATGAGAATGAAAAATCTAGGTTGTCAATATACATTGACTCGCTATCTTAGTTAGCAAGCCTGGTTCGAAGAGGCTCTCTATCTGAGGTAGCAAGTGTTAGAATTGCGAGTTTTCAGAGACTTTGAAGTCTTTGGAATATTAAAAAATCTCACAGTCGCTATATCAGAAAGCGACCCTAAAATAATCAGGCTCGCTATCTGAGATAGCGACTGTGAGAGTTTTAGATTTTCTAGAGACTTTAAACTCTCAAGAAACTGGAAATTCTCACTGTCTTTATCTCAGATAGCGACCCTAGTATAACTAGGTTCACTATCTGAGATTGCGACTGTGAGAGTTTTAGATTTTCAGAAACTTTCAAGTATCTGGAAACTAGCAATTCTCATAGTCGCTATCTCAGATAGTGACCCTAGTACAACCAGGCTCGCTATCTGAGATAGCGACTCTATTTATTTTACTTTCCACATAAGTTAACAATCTCAAATTTTTCTTGTATACATAATGACTCGGCTTTAAACCCACATGCATTATGCCATATAATATCTTAGATAACAAAATAAATACAATTCCATAACCAAAATAATACATAACACAACAACTCAAAACATAAGTCTGAAATAAATGCCCAATTTACATAGTTTGACGGCTTTGTGAAGTTTGGCTGGAGTTTTTTCAGCATAGACACATATTGTGACCTTTCAAACCAACATTTGGAAAAAGTCATCCCCGTACCGCTACATGAACCATCTCTTACAGTCATTTCATTATGAATTCTCATAGTCTTCGACCGCCCTTTCCTAGAACGTCGCAGGCTCAAATCAGCTATAATGCGTGGTCCACTATGAGCAGACTAATATGCCGGATCTAGTGTCGGATGAAAGGTGGGAGACCATGTTTGTGCTAAGACACTAATAGAATAAATTGTATCAACATACAGTTTGTAATCAATAGTACGATATGCACAAGCCACCAACACATGAGAACATGGAATATGATACAGCTGAATTTTTTGACAAATACACGTTTTAGTTGCCAAATTAACATTGTACAAGTTCTCACCTTTTGAATTCCCACAAACTTTTCGTATACATGTTTTGATTGAAAAAACTGCAGGTTGATGATGAAAGATGATGACCTCATGCAAGTTGGCTCTCTCACGCCGGAAATCAATCAAATATTGAACTCTTGGAGAAATTTTTTTTCCTCACCGGAAATGCCCAAAATGTCGAAAATGCTGAAATTTTTTTAATCAAAGCACCAAATGCCCAAAATACTCATTTGAGTGTTTCCTCATCGGGACCGGACACATACATATCCCAATGGACAACGATTCGTGGATTTGCCTGCCTGTATTGCTGATAGTAAATAAGACAACTTACTATATGCTTCTTCAAAGGAACCGAACAACCTCTCAATAGCATTTTGTTTTGTAGTCCAAGCCTTCTTATACGAAATCTGATAATTGAAGTGTAGTTTGACTATCTCAATAATGGCCCGCAGTGTTATTCCTATCTCAATCTTAATAACATTTACAATCAAATTGCATCGAGTTTAGCATCAACTTTATAGTGGTCTTAATTCAACGTGGGATTCAAACATGTATGCATCCCTACAATTTTCTTCACTACAAATGTAATATCCCGGATGGATATTATATTGTATAAATTATTATTTTTAAATTAAAATATTTTTAAATGGAAATTTCTTGGTTTTACTCATAAAAAGTTACCTGGACATATATACTAGTAAATATATACAAGTATTGTATCAGTTTTGTGCACTTGTACAAAACCCTGAAAAATGCATTTATGAGAAAATGTCTGGAAAATCCCGGGCAGACACTGAAAATTATTATTTTATTATTATTTTATTTTTATTTTCCGAAATGAAATATTTTTGGTAGATATCACCCGGTTTTGTTAATAAGCATTATCTGTGTGTATATACCAGTCTGTATACATCTGTATTGTATCAAATTGGTACTGAATCTTCCGGATTGATAATAAAATTTATTTATTATTATTTTCGTAATTAATTTATTTTTATACGGATTATGCGGTTTTACAAACGAAAGTTATCGGTATATATATAGAGAGTCCCCTTCGGTTACACACTACTTTTGGTGAGCACTCCGTGAGCACTCATGAAATAAAGTCCCTATGAAAAATCCGAACCACTCATATTGTTCTATATGCCTAAGATAGCCTAATAATAAAAAATCAAGTAATTTGAAATTCATTTGCCCATCCATCATGCTGTTAGAATTTTCAGCCATACAATTTTGTGATGATGTAAATCATGGACAAATGAATTTCAAATTAATTGATTTTTTATTGTTAGGCTATCTTAGGTATATAGAACAATATGAGCGGTTCAGATTTGTGATAGGTGCTCTATTTCGTGAGTGCTCACGGAGTGCTCACCAAAGTGGTGTGCAACCGAAGATTTCTATACATATATATACGTATGCGCATTGTACCGATTTTGTACATTTGTACAAATCATGTAGTATGTGTTTTGGACAAAAATATCTTATTTTTGTCATGATTAATCAAAATTGGAGGGCTAGGATTTGTTTGGAGACCTAAACCTAGGGTTAAGATTAATTAGAGATATATAAGAGTATTAATATGTGTCTTCTACTAGAAACCTCTTCTCCACCTCACCCCCTCCACCTCATCACCTCTTGGCCAGCCAAAACATCCAAGGGGTTTTGTGCAATTGTGTTGGGTATTTTGCACTTTCCACCATCTTTTCATCCTATAAATACCCCTCCTCTTCACCTTTTGCCTCATTTACAAGAAAAAAAAAAGAGAAAGGAAAAGAAAGAGAAGAAAACCTAAGTGTTCTTCATTTGGAGTTTTTCATTCAGTGTTCTTCATACAAGTTGTAGTAGAAAGCTAGGAGGAAGGAGAAGGAAAGCTAGCTAGTCCTTCCTACAAGAATCAAAAGGTGGGGATTCTCTACTTCTATTTTAGATTGGTTGTTTTCTTATTTATTTTTGTATGTAGAAAAGAACCCATCTTTTAGGGTTATTATTGGTTCTATGTGAAAAGGAACCCATCTTTGATGGTTGTTTGTTGTAGGATAAAAAGAACCCATCTTTATGATGGTAGTTGTTGTATGTGTATGTTCTATATCAACTTGGACTATTTTTCTAAGTATATAAGTGGTTGTAGGTTAAATGGAACCCATCTTTATGATGTATTGTTGTGTATACATGTTCCTAAATAACTTGGACTAATTCCTAAGCCTAAGCATGTTTGTAGGGATCAAAATGATCCCATGAAAAAGAAGGATTGAAAGGACTCAACAAGATCACATAAAGATAGAGTATTGAATCTTACTATGGTTATTGTTGTTATGATGATTATTTTGGACTAATTGGACAATGATTTGTGCATAAGAATGGTGAGAAATCAAGATGAAGTTCTCTCTTTTTATTTGTGTTGATTCTTGTCCTCTTTTGTTGTGTGTGTGAATTCTAAAAATAACTTGGACTAAGTATTAAGCATAAGGTGGCTGTAGGGATCAAAAGGATCCCATGAAAAAGATAGGTGGTGAAACTTAATTAAAACACATAAGGGTTGAATCTTTAACCTTGTATGTTTATTGTTTTTATTATGGTTGTTTTGTTGAACTCAAAAACTATGACTTGGACTATAACTATGTGCTTATAAAGATTAGTGTAGTAAGAATATTTACTACCCATTTTTGGGTTTGTAGGACTCATCTTGCTTTTTAAAAGATAAGTTTTTGTTGTATGTTGTTCTCTATCTTGTTAAAAAATCATTCTTTGCTAACCCTAGTTCATAAAAAGTTGCTCTTTTTGTATGTAGGAACTTGTAGGATTGAAAAAAAGTAGATTGGAGTATGTATTAATTTGTAAACTAAATAAATGTAGTCTTTGTAATATATAGGACTTGTAATTTCCTAAAGAAATAGTCTTTGTAATAATTTATATTAGTCTTTTGTAGCATGTCCTAAATTATTCTAGGTTGCTAGAGAACCCATGCTTGAGTTGTGTAGTAATCCTAGATAAAAAAGAACCAATTCATGCTCATGAAACCCATGAACCCATTCGTACTTGTTCTAGTTTCAAAAAGAATCCATATACCATGCTTGAGTTGTTATAGAAGGAAACCCATGCTTAAATTGTATTCATACTTGAGTTGTAGAAAGATACCATGCTTGAGTTGTTGTAGATTGATTATAGTGAGAAACCCATGCTTGAGTTGATTATAGTAAGTATGCCATGCTTGAGTTGTTGTAGGTTGATTAGAGTGAGAAACCCATGCTTGAGTTGATTATAGTAAGTATACCATATTTGAGTTGTTGTAGGTTGATGTAGTAGTGAACCCATGTTAAGTTGTATACCATGCTTGAGTTGTTGTAGGTTGATTATAATGAGAAATCCATGCTTGAGTTGATTATAGTAAGTATACCATGTTTGAGTTGTTGTAGGTTGATTATAGTGAGAAACCCATGCTTGAGTTGATTATAATAAGTATACCATGCTTAAGTAGTTGTAGGAATCCATGGTTAAGTTGTAGATTGTTGTAGCAAAGAAACCTATTCATGCTTGAGTTGTAGGAAGAAACCATGCTTAAGTTGAGTATAGTAAGTATACCATACTTGAGTTGTTGTAGAAGAAACCCATGTTAAGTTGTATATCATGCTTGAGTTGTTGTAGTAAGAAACCATGCTTGAGTTGTTGTAGAAGAAAACCCATGCTTAAATTGTATTCATGCTTGAGTTGTAGAAAGATACCATGCTTGAGTTGTTGTAGTAAGAAACCCATGCTTAAGTTGTATACCATGCTTGAGTTGATTATAGTAAGTATATCATGCTTGAGTTGTCATAGGTTGATGTAGTAAAGAAACTCATGTTAAGTTGTATACCAAGCTTGAGTTGTTGTAGTAAGAAACCATGCTTGAGTTGTTGTAGAAGGAAACCCATGCTTAAATTGTATTCATACTTGAGTTGTAGAAAGATACCATGCTTGAATTGTTGTAGTAAGAAACCCATTATGCTTAAGTTGTTGTAGGTTGATTATAATGAGAAACACATGCTTGAGTTGATTATAGTAAGTATACCATATTTGAGTTGTTGTAGATTGATGTAGTAGTGAACCCATGTTAAGTTGTATACCATGCTTGAGTTGTTGTAGGTTGATTATAGTGAGAAACCCATGCTTGAGTTGATTATAGTAAGTATACCATGCTTAAGTAGTTGTAGGAATCCATGCTTAAGTTGTAGATTGTTGTAGCAACGAAACACATTCATGCTTGAGTTGTAGGAAGAAACCATGCTTAAGTTGATTATAGTAAGTATACCATGCTTGAGTTGTTGTAGAAGAAACCCATGTTAAGTTGTATATCATGCTTGAGTTGTTGTAGGTTGATTATAGTGAGAATACCATGCTTGAGTTAATTATAGTAAATATACCATGCTTGAATTGTTGTAGTAAGAAACCCATGCTTAAGTCATAAGCATGCTTGTGTTATTGTAGTAGTTTTAGTAAAGAACCCATGCGTGAGTTTGAATGGTTGTTTTAGATTCAAAAGAATCCATGCGTGTTTAAGTTGTATGTTGTAGTGGAACCCATGAGTTTAGCTTGCATGCTAATCCAATGGAACTATTGAAATGAACCCATGTTTCACATTTGCTCTAGTTCGATTTTTAAGAAGAAACCCATGAAACTAGCTCCATGATAGTTCTAGCTCGAATTGGCGAGAAACCCATGCAATTAGGTTCTAGGTGATTCTAGTTCAACTTTGAGAAAGAACCCATGAACCTAGTCGCATATTGTCCTAGTTCAAATTTGGGAAAAGAACCCATGAGTTCTAGTTGTATGCATTTCTAATTGAAATTGGACAATATGATGTGCACATGCTTCATCTTCAATATATGGTAAATAATGGTTGGAAAAGTCACTAGTATTGTTAGCTAGATAAAAGCTAGCCTAGGGGTCATCGAACATCAAGAATCACATCTTACTACCTTGGAAACTGTGGATAAATCACACTTCGAGCACCGACGGATCTTAACTATGTAGGTTGATCGCGGGCCGAGAGTGTTGACGAGATCCGAGTTAGGGGTAGTGATAAGGTCTCATAGTTACCGTAGGGGCAATCGACCATCAAGAATCGCAACTTACCACCTTAGAAACTGTGAATAAATCACACCTCGAGCACCGATGGATCTTAACTAATGTGGGTTGATCGTGGGCCGAGAATGTTGACGAGATCCGAGTTAAGGGTAATGATGAGTAAGAGAGATATTTCCGTCACCGGTGTCTTTGATCGATAGACCATGAGTAGAATTGGGATAATCATAAGAAAGTTATGGAAAACCCCATGAGATTGTTTGGGTTTAGTGACATCGTTAGGGTAGTAACTTATGGCTATTACTACTTAACCTTTACTTATTATCATTATTACGCCGAAGGGAAAGAGTTGGTGTTCAGGGTGATTCCTTATGATCCGACCTGTCCTATAGGCCGACACTAGGCGGTGTTATTGGGTTGTACCTTCCTGTCAAAGGGATACGTACGGTGTCTTCTCACGAGTTGGGAGCACGTGTTGCGTATCTCGTCTGTTAATTTCTAAAATACCGTGACTTGGGTGCCACAGGATGCTACGTGCAGTCCTGCGTTTGCGAGACCCCAGGGGTGCCACAGGATAGGCTTCGCGCTATCCTGCGCATGCGAGACCCTATGTTCTTTTGATTTTCGAATGAGGCCCGGTACGCTGGGCAATAGTGGCAAACATGGACACCACTATATGACTGCAGTAACGGAACTAGACCGTACCTGCAACCTTGTTTTTGAGTGAGGTCCGGTACGCCGGGTAGTAGTGGCAAACGGAGACACCATAATCGTATTGCATTGGTGGGACTTGACTCACCTGCAACCTTACAGTCACGTTGTATTATCAAGAACAAGATTGTGTACAATGTAAAATTTATAATGAGGGTTCAAATCCCTATATATGAAGAAACGGCTTGAGATGGGGCGTATGTAGTATGGGCTACATACTGTTCCGGAGACTTGCTTGCATTAGAATAAGTACAGAATTGCGTTAGTCAAACTTGCATTAAAGTCTAAGGCATAGCATACACTAACACATCAATTATATATACACGTTTCTCTGTTCATCAATCTGTTTGCTTAAGTGGAGAATCGCTACTAGTTATTAGCCTTAAAAACGTCAGTATATGTACTGACATCCCCATTTCAATAGGTACCAGATTGCAGAAGTATAGGTACAGGATTCAGGAGGACTCAAGGCGAGAGAAGCAAGATTCGTTCTCATTTTCGCTGCATTATATGTTGTTTACTATTGTTCCATTGTAACAATTTTGTAATCTATTTATTTGTTGGAAAGCATCCAAGTGAAATACCAAGTGTTGTTCTTCATTCATTCTACTCTGATGTAATATGCTGAAAGTTGTAACACTTGGAATTGTAAAGGTATTATTGTAACACTGTTGTAATGTATTGCAATTTTGTAACATTCGGATTTGTAATACATTTGTGTTGAATAAAAAGTTTTAAATTTTCCCGTTTTTCTGTGTATTGTGGCTAATTGAAGAAAAGATTCTGGTTTATGTCACGGTTTCCCAGTTACCGGAAATCGGGGCACAACAAAATTTTTCCCACTCTTTGGAACGATTGCACATAATCTCCCCGGGAAACCACCCTCACTTACGACTAGTGGAATTTGCACCATCTCCTCAAGGGTACATTTCCTAAGTGCCAATTTATATTTCACGATATATAGGGTCGGGGTAGATTTCAATGTGACAAATTATAGGGTTGGGGTAGATTTCAATGTGACAAATTCCTGATGTTTCTTTATGGAGTATAGCTTTGCCGTATGCTGGATCGATTCTATACTTTGAAACTCCTGTCCAATGTACAATTCGTCTACATTCGATGAACTGGACGACTCTTGTGGAACTTGATTTACTCTCACACTTTGTGGCATTGACTCGGTAACATGAACATTAACATTATTGAAGACATCATTAATGTTCATGTCATTATCGTTTCTTTCATTTATATTAACATTTACATATTCATCTTCTTCCACTTCGTCATTATTTTCTACACTCTCATCAACTTCATCGTCGGTTTCTTCCTCTTCTTCATCATCATCTAATAATTCATTGTTAAAGGTAGCATTTTCAAATATTCCAAAGACAATGTCATTTTGAACATAATCATGAACCAAACCAGGTTGATGTGACAACTCAAATTCTGTAGGATCCAGGCTTATTGTATTTGTGAACATGTCTTCTTGTGGGGACGGTGGGATTGCATGTGATGTTTGAACTGGGTTAGAACTCATTCCATGTGTCGGTACTTCTCGTACGAAGTTTGAACTAGGATTACCATGTGGTTAGGTATTGATAATTTTGATTTGCTGAATATATAATTTCAATGCGGACCAACTATAATTTGGATCAAGTGTCCTAGAAATCATGGACTTTAGCGCATTGTTATTTGCTACGGGCACAATCATAAAATATTGACCTTCACATTTTTTCGCTGCATAATGAGCTAAAATTTTAACATTTCATTGATCTCTAGCCCAATTAGTAACCTCATAAATTTTATCAACTAGTTCTGTCATTGTAATTGTATAGGGTGCCTAAATTAATTCATAATCAACAGTACTATAACAACAACCTAGCTTTGCGTTACGATTTCACCACCAAAATAATCTAAATAAGAATATCGTAATCCATACCTATACATATTTTTACAAAAATGAGTCATTATCTAATCAACCCAAGTGTACACGATAAAAGGTTGTACACATCACACCTTCAAATCAATGATCAGGAGGGTTAAGCAATTCTGAGCGTGGAGAAGACGACATAGAGAACTTTCTTCCAAACCAATCCTCTTTATACTATCCCGAATTCAACTTAATTTGGGATATTGGATGATGAGTTTAGGGTTTTGATAGTGGGAGGAGAGAGGAATGTGAAGGGATGAAGAGGATACCTTGAGATTTGGAGAGTTTTTGTGGGTGAGAGAACGAATTTGGAAGCTCGGACTTCGGTGTTGGGTTTCGGAGTTGGGAGAAAGAGTGGAGAGAGAGATAAGTGAAGAGAAGAATGAGACAGCGAGTTTGGGTTTATAAAAATCAACAATCGATACTCGCTAACCACACTCGTTGTCTCTAAATCAAGCATTTTCGAGTTTTTCTCATAGTTAGACTTGCTATCTCTGAGGGTATTTTAATCAAACTCGCTAGTTGAGTCATTTTGATGATTAATTTCGAAAGTGGGTCAGTTTGGTAAGTATTTTTAAAAAGTGGGTCATTTTTGTAAAAAATTCAATCATTTCATCACTTAGTTTGAGTTTTTTAAAGCTCAATAAGATGATGCTAATGTTGGCAACAATAGGCCTTTATCAAGTGATATATTATCGAATGAAGAGGTTGAAGATCTAATTATTGGAGAAACTGTCCCCAACCTTCTATTCTCAGGCCAAGCAACTGGGAAAGAAAGCAAGAGTTTCCCTTATGGTTCTTGACATCTTAGAGCATCTGTAGTCGTTGGCCAAAATTTCAAATTTTGAAAAATTTGGCCAAAACCTCCTTGTGTTCGACGTGAACAGTCGTTGACCTTTGTGTTCGACGTGAACAGTCGCTGGCCAAATTTGAGAGAATAATTGGCAAAAGCCAAAATTTGGAAATGGAAGATCATATCCAGTCAGATGACAATTTTATTATTATTTTTTAATTAAAACTAATAAAAAATCCAAAAGAAACGAAATCATACATCATACACCGTCCGTTTCTTTCAAATTGAATGAGAAGGGGATCTCCCTTCTGTTGATGAGAAACGAAACCATCTCCCTTCTGTTTCTTTCAAATTGAATGAGAAGGGAAATTATTTCATTTATGTTTCTTTTTTTTATGAGAAGGGAAATCATTTTCCTTCCGTTATTTTTAAAACTCAAAAGCCATTTTTTGGGTTTGATGACTACAACTCATTACCAAAATTTCTATTTCTATTTGTCAAATACCGAGATTTTAACTTCTAATGACTACATATGCTCTTAAGTTCTAGTGCCCAAAGGAGGATAGTCTTCCGCGATTTACAACATAAATGCTTTTCTCCATTCGTCTCTTCTAAAGGATATCTCAGTCAACTTAGTAACTAAAATATCCACAACTACCTGAACCTTACTGCTTACATCTACCCTTTCTACGTTTATTCCATTTCAAAGCATCCAAATGTTTGTTGTAACATGCATCCAAAGTTGTCGTCATTGCGTATGCCCAACATACATCAGTTGATTCTATCTTATCTATATAATAAAACACAAAAAAAAGCTATCAAGTGGCTATTATTCAATCCCTTCAAAATCAAAGGCCAAAATCTAAGCTCACAGAACACATCCCCCCCAAATCTCAAACCCCAAAACTCAAATTCAAATACAACAAAAAAACTTATTTATTTATTTAATTACTTTTCTCTTTCTCTCTCTCATTCTCTCTCTACTAGTATTTTTCACGTGCGATGCACGTTTTGATAAGAGTTGGAGGATTGTCACGAGCGATTTACATGTTAAGAAATAGTTTTGGAGTTGGACGTGCGTTGCATGTAATTGGTAAAAATATTTTGAAGGAAAAACTACAATTTGTACGTGCAATGCACGGGTTTATAAGTAGAATTTGAGTTGTACGTGCAACATATGTGTATGTTTAGTGTTAAAAAAATATTGTAAAATTGTTTTGCACATGCGTTGCACGTTTTAAATAGGTGGAATTTTTTTTATTTATTTGTTTTTGTTGTAATTAATGGGAGAGTTAGAGTTGCACGTCCAACGAACGAGTTTGTATGTTGACAACATTACAACTCCAACTCTCCCATTATAATATTAGATTTACTCAGAAATTTAGATTTTCAGATTTTACGTTTTAAGTTTTCAGAATTTTTATGTTTTTTTTTAATTATTCATGTTCCATTGAAAATAGCAAATATCACTTCAATAGTTAAATTTCATCATTTTCTGCCCTCAAAGTTCTAAGAAGTTGGATTTTATACCATCATTTATAATTATTTTTCAACATATACTAAAAGAGTTCCTTCGCACCAACTGGAGGACCAACTCCCACTAAAGGACAGGTTGGAGAATGTGATTAGGCCCACAACCAGATTACAGAGGAAGTAGAGACTGCCGAAGGTGCGATTGCAGGTATTTTGCTATTTTGTTGCATTCCGGTTCTTGCGTCATTTATTCTTCTGTACATACATCCATCATATTTTGTCAATTCAATATTGAGTATCATGCTAGTTATTTCTTCCCTACCATATTCGCTTCAACTTCGGTTATGCCCCCTCGTTCCTCTTCCTTCATATTCAATTCTTTGATTTCTTGTTTCCTTTCGTCCCTTGCAGCCATCCTCTTCTTTGAGTCTTTATTGGGTATAAATTCATTTTTCTCCTACGTATTTTTCTCTTTATAATTATTTTTTCCGAATATTTTCTGTATTTCGATTATTATTTGTTATATTTTGGATCATATATAAAAATGTTTTCTAAACAAAAATTATGTATTTCGAACAATGGTGTATTTTGACTTCACTATCCATTTTTGATCGGCTATATATATTCCTGTTTGGATTATTTTAAATTTAAGTTGATAAGCCAAATTCTTATTTTTTCGTATAATGTTATTATCACTACTGTTATTATTATTTCTATTGTTTTCATTATTATTATTGGTATTATTATTATTATTGTTATTACCATTGCTATTATTATTGTTGTTTTCATTATTTTATTATTTTTGTTAATATTGAATTACCTTTACAAAAAAAAAATGTTGAACCCAAAACTATATTCTGTCTTGCATTATTATTCTTACTAGTATTGTTAATATTTTTAATTTTATTTTTGCTATTATCATTATTGTTAATATTATTACTATTATTATTGTTATTATTGTTATTATTATTATTATTGTTATTATTGTTATTATTATTGTTATTATTGCATTATTTTCATGAATGTGTTGAATCCTATTCTGTCATGTATGTATTATTATGATTATCAGTATTGTTAATATTTTTTTTTATTATTATTACCAGTATGATTATGGTGATTTTTTTTTTATTGTTATTATTATTCTCATTATTATTGTTATTATTATTTTCTATTATTATTGTTATTATTGTTTTATTATTATGGTTATTATTATTTTTTGTTATTATCATTTTATTATTATTGATATTATTATTTGTTTTTATTATTATTTTTATTATTAATATGTGTTGTTATTTGTATTATTATTATATTTTTTGGTTAAAGCCCATTAATTTTGATCTATATTATATTATTTAATTATTTAAATTGAAGCCCAAACCTTATATTCATTTTGCATCATTTCCTTATATCTATCTTGAGCCAATGCTCTCTTTGATC
This sequence comes from Hemerocallis citrina, assembly GCA_017893485.1. Taxonomy (NCBI): domain Eukaryota; kingdom Viridiplantae; phylum Streptophyta; class Magnoliopsida; order Asparagales; family Asphodelaceae; genus Hemerocallis; species Hemerocallis citrina. The sequence goes on along the minus strand of CM030364.1, from coordinate 131,936,769 downwards.
CTGGTATCTCATTCTTTGTCTTCCTACTCGGTTCGTCGATTGGTGTCATGTGACCTATAGCGACATGTATGTTACTTGAGACATCACCATCGGAGTAGCGCAGCGGAAGCGTGGTGGGCCCATAACCCACAGGTCCTAGGATTCTCTTGTTCCTTCTTCTTTGCATCGTTCAGTTCTTGTTCGTTCTTTTCACTCGTCGTCTATTGTCGATTTATTATTCGACATCGATCTTATTTATGTTCTTTCTTATCCCGGTGCTTCCACCACTTGAGTTTTCTTTTTTTTAATTTTCCTGCTTTGTTATTCTTTAAGTTTGCTTTTGTTTTCCCCTACTGCCAGTCAGAATGACTTTAGAGGACGAAATTCTTTTTGTAAGGTGGGTAGAATTGTAACCCCCATTTCCGCAAATACGTGTTTTGTGAGTATTTTCTATATTTCGATATTTATAACTTCGTTATTTGTTAAATTCGTTTTGGATTTTATGTTAAAGCATTTTTCTAAACAATAGTTATAATTATTTCGAATAAACCTTGTTTTCATTTCTACGTGATCAACTATTCACATTTTAACCCTTAAAGATAATGTTACTGTCTCGACTATTTCAACAAATCCCTATTTTTATATAATGATATTGCTCTGATAATTTCTACTGTTGTGGTTAGTATTATTTATTGTTATTATTATTATTATTATTATTATTATTATTATTATTATTATTGTCACTACTATTATTGATAGTATTTTTATTCTTATTGCTATTTTTATTATTAATTGATATATTATTATTATTCTTATTGTTTTGGAATTACTTATTATTCCTATTGTTATTATTATTTTCTCCGTCAGTCGATTATTAAAACAAATCCATTCTTATTTAATATTTGTGTTTTTATTATTTCAAATAATTTATGTAATGTGATACAAAATGTATTTTTGTTATAAACCATATTTTACCAGATATCCTATTATTTTGTATTTGAGTTTATGTTGATCAATTATATTCATATACAATCTATTTTTATTTACTGGGTCAAATACCCAATTACCCAATAGCCCAATATCTCACTTTTCCCCCTATATCTATATAATAAAACACAAAGAAAGATATCAAGTGGCTCTCCTTCAACCCTCCCAAAATCAAATGTCCAGATCTAACCTCACAAAACATATTTTACCTCCAAAAATTTTCCCCCAAAACTGAAATTCAAATCCCCCCACCCAAAACAACTCCTTTATTTATTTAATTATTTCTCTCTCTCTCTCTCTCTCTCTCTCTCTCTCTCTCTCTCTTCTATTAAAAAAATCAAAAAAAATAAATTTTTTAATTTTTTTTAAAATTTAAAAATTTAAAAACTAAAAAATTTAAAAATTTAAAAAACTTTATAAATAGTTCAAAAAATTCAACAACTTAGAAAAAATTATTTAAAATTTTTTTAAAAAATAAAATTTTAAAAATTTTAAAATTAATTTAAAATTTAGAAATTTTAAAAATTTTGAAAATTAAAAAAAAACAAAAAAATTTAAAATTTTTTAAAAAATTAAAAAGTTAAAATTTTGAAAATTTGAAAAATTTTAATTTTTGAAAATTTGAAAATTGAAAATTTGAAAATCTCAAAGCAAATTCAAATCAAATCCAATGTCGAACCCCAATCAAGAGATCGTGGCTGATATCTGATCTGCTGCTGATTCAGTGTCGGTGACTCCCCTCTACCAAGTCGAGCGCGAATATCAAGCAACTCCGTACTGGCGAATTTCCTCCACCGAATTGAGAGCCTCTTTATGCGATGCGACAAATCTAATTTCATCTCATTAACCGAATTTTCATTCTAATTTTTAATTTTTTGTGTGCAGGGGATTACTAAGTTTTTTGTTGACTCGAATTTTGTTTGTGCATGAGATTTAAGTTCAGAGATGTATGATTGTTTTATGTTTTGGTTTAAAAATTTTTAATTTGGTAATTTATTTGGTGATTTTTTTTATTGGTTTAGATTTAAGGTGTACGCAAGTGAGAGATAGATTATTTGGTGGCCTCAATTTGGGCTTCCAAACCATAGCAGGACAGGTAAGCTGACTAGCAACCTAAAATAACTTGGCAAATATGCAACATTAATTTCTTTACTACAAGAAAAATACTATCTTGAAGTGTTCCCTTCACTGGTTATTAGAAACAATGGATAACATAACATATAAGAACTTTTAGTGTATGTTTGGATATATATGATTGGGATGACTAGAGTTTACTAGTGAAGGGTGCAAACTTTCCAGTCAAGAAAGACAGCTAAAGTAAATTTGTTATTTATCCATTTTGACTTTTTTTTATAAAGGTGCAATGGGGAGACAAAGTGGAGATAAAAGAAATGAATAGCTTGGATTAGAGTTTTGAGAACTTCATGTATTTCATTTTGGTTGAAATAATAATAAGAGGTATTTCAATTGCAAACTGAGTCTCAGACAAACAAATATTTAAATTATTGGTATTGTAGATACCTTCACACATGCACTTGCGTTACATTGTATTTAGACATGCTCATAGTAGTTATGGGATTAGAGCAAGCTCTATAAAACTTACATGATAATGTCCTTGCATAACTATTACAAGCATCTAAAAGTGAAGGTGAAGTTAAAAAAAACTCTATGCAGTGTTTCTAACAAACTGTATGCATTCCAGGTAAGTTTAAGCTAATGATCAAGAAGGCGATGGTTGAGTTTAAAGATGATATACTGCTTTATCCTATAATATGTTTGCTACTTCAATTAATTTGCTGGACCTACAAAACTATTTTATATAATCAAACCAGGTGCACCGTTTCGAAGACGTGCGGTAGGCACATGTCAATGGGAAAACCTAGTATACTAATATCTATTATAATAACCCTAAGCATAATCTATTTCCCTAACCCTAGTTCTTGTTTAAACCGCCACCTACCCCCCCCCCTACTATGCATACCCCAACCCTCTCTCCCCCTCCATGTTTCCGCCTCCAAACCCAAACCAACCCATCTCCCGTTGCCTTTGGATCGCCATCTCCGACCACCTTCCATCCTCCATCTTGTCACCCTCTCCTCATCGCCTTCATCATCCCCATCGCCTCTCTATCTCGTCGCCTATTTCCCACTCGAACTCCCTCCGTTGCCGTTGAACCCATTGCTCCATTACCGTCTTCCTCATCCATCGCTTTTGTCTTCACCTTTTGCTCACCCTCGCAACCACCGGAGAACCCCCTCATCGTCGTCATTGCCGTTGTCCAAGCCCGAGCACCCCAGTCATTGTCTCCTCTGTTTCCTTCGAGAACAGAGTCGCCGAGCCATCGTTGTGTCGCTTCCTGACCGCAACACCGCCATCGTCCGTCATCGCCGCCCTTGCCGTGGTCGCCGCTGCAGTCGCTTCACGACCGCAGCATCGCGTTGTAGTCGCCGGAGTTCTTCCTCAACTCCCTCCAATTGGTCCATACCAATAGAGATCAGACATGATAAACTACCCTCTCTTCCTCGAATTGGTCCATAAATGTCACTCATCTTTTAGTTCTCTCTCAAAATCTTTTACTCTCTGGTTCTGACTTGATCGTAGGAGGGTCTGTCGCTCATGCTTTTTACAGGTCCATCGGCCATGTCTGCAACAGTCGGATTAAGATGAAGGTGCTCTGTCAACGATCCAGATCCGATCTCAGGAGCTCTAATCACTTTTTTTGGTCACGATCGAAAGTTAGATTTTTTGTAGTTTCCTTCAAAATATAAACTCACTATCTGTTTGCTCTCACATCAAAATAAGCAGCAACAAACAGAAACTTAAAATATGAATATGAAAAAGCACTCTAAGTGTGTGACTTGTTGAGTAACCGGGTGCATCCATCACAAATGTTTGCATTCATGTTAAAAGGTGCATCCATCACTTAATTATGCATACCATCCTTTGATTTATGGTTTTCCTTTTTGCTCGAGGATAAACAAAACTCAAGTTTGGGGGTATTTGATGAGCATAATTTCTATATGATTTTATTACTCTGTTTATGTATTAAAACAGTAAGTTCTCGTTTATTACTTTGAATTTCATCTTCTATCTACTTAATTTTATTCATTTGTTTATTTTTAAAGGAATGAGATGGTTAAGTGCAAAGGAGGGTGTTTTGGCAAAATCAATGAAGAAAACAAGAATAAAGATATCATAATTCAAATTGATTATTTGAAGATTTCAAGAAAATTCGAGCATTTCAATGCATGTTTTTTACAAATTGGCCATTTGAAGAACAAATAAAAAGTATTCCGATCAACCAGTGGGTGGAATGAAAGTTTTGAAAAAAAATAAGAAGAAAGAAAAGCCAGCATGTCAATGAGTGGTAGTGGATTTAGATTAGGATTAGTTAGGAGATTAGGTTAAAACTCACAAGATTAATCAAAATCTTAGGATTTTAACTAATTACACTACTTTCTCCTAATTAAACTCTAACTTATCTCTATTTAAAACTCCACCTCTTCTTAAAAGAGCCCGTACCTGAGACTTCTTCAAAAAAATCAGGAGAGACTTATTTTGCTGGAATAAATAATTTCGAGAATTGTTTTATTAAAGAAAGCCTAACTTTAATTGCTTAAATTTCAGCTTCAAGCAACAACAACAAAAGAAGTTCTTTATTTTCTGTTCTGTTTTTTTATTATTATGCAATCCAATAAGATGTTTACTAGCAACAAATCTGCTATGAACTAATTTTAGTTTTCTAGGACTTTGATGTAGCCTAGTTTTGAAAACACAATTTAAATTTCATGTTATTTTATTCTTCAACTTTCCATGGTTGTGTCTTTAATTTATGTTCTTAATGCTTACAATTTTTGGCCAATTATTGTTTGATATCTTGAATCATAGGGAAACCGAGAGGTAACTTGTGATTTAAAAGTTTAGAATTAAAGACCATTACTTGAGTGAAATTGGAGATAATTTACCGCAATTAATGTGACTTTAGAAAAATCCAGAGAACTTAATAAGTCTTCAAATAATTAAATTTGCATAGAGATATGATGAATTATTAGTTGGGGATACGTTTTGCAATACCTTGAATTTTTATTAAATGTGAAATTTTGATTTTACATGTTGTGCACGTACAAAATTTTGTATAAATATTTTCTTATGAAATGATTTTTTATAACATGAACAAATAATTATTTTCTTTCCTTCTCTTTATTCTTTTAAGCCCATTTTTAAGAAGCCTAAATTGCTTTTTCTAAATTAAGCCCAACCTAATAAATTAAATATTTTATTCTAAAAGCCCACTATTTTGAAGCCCATGAATTAATTACTCTTTTAATTACATTAACTTGTCATGTAGACACATTTTGTAGACAATTAATCTATATAATAAAACACAAAGAAAGCTATCAAGTGGCTCACATTCAATCTATCCTAAAATCAATGGACCAGATCTACTCTCACAAAACATATTTTCCCGCCCAAATTTCAAACTCCACAAATTCAAAAACACACACACACACACTCTCTCTTTTTCCCCAAAAACAAAAAACACCCCTTCTCTCTCTCTCTTTCTCCCGCCCACTCTCTCTCTCACTGTCTCCCTCTCTCTATCTAATCTCCCCGCTCTCTCACTCTCTCCCTCCTCCTCCATTCTGCTCTCATCCATCAGCGCCCCCCTCCCGATCCTAACCCCCTCATCCTCCCGATCTCCGCTCTCACCTCCAGATCTCCCGGTCTCTCACTCCCTCCCTCCTCCGCCCTCTCATCCTCCACCTCAGACCTCCCAGCACCATTCGCAGCTTCCCAGCGCCGTCTCTCCATCGACAGCCCCCGACCCAACTCCGCAGTCCCATCTCTCACTGTCTCCCAACTCTGCACTCCCGTCACCTTCCCCCGTTCGAGCTTCGCTCCTCCACCAACCATCGATTTCCCGTCGCCTTCTCGTCGCCTTCCGCTCAGTCCCATCGCCATCGCACTTGATTTCACCTCACAACGACCCCATCCAACCATCGATTTCACCTCTCAGGTATACAAAATCTCTCCATCGATTTCACCTGACAGCTATTTTTTTGCTATTTTTTTGATTTCACCTCACAGCAGAATTTTTTTTCTTCAATCGGAATTGATTTGGTATCGGAATTTGGATGTTTTAGTTTACTTGGAAATTTACTTGGAATCGGAATTTCAATGTACCTTTTCTGCTTTTCAGTGCGTAGGTTCCAGTCATGTCCTATTGTTACAATGTTTTTATCTAATGTTGCATATTTGATGGAATTCATGGAAGTTTAAATTCTGTTTCAGGTGCTGATGTATGTATCTTTGTGAATGTATTTATGAATTATCTATATTTAACTACCTGGGTAAACGCTATTAAGCTTACTGTTTCCCTAACCAAAGAATACCTTGCAATTGGTAATAGCAAGTGTTGTAGGAATTTTTATATGCAAGATTGCTAATAGTAGTTATTAATGATATGGGATTTTGAGGGGTGAAGTTATTTAGGGTTAGGGTTAGATTGCAAGGATTGTGAATTGATACGTGGAGAGAGCTTGATCGTGAAGTATAGGTTGACTAGGTATGCCCGTTTTGATTTTCTTGATTTTATTTACTTTGGGTAGTTCTTGATGTAGATCTGCGTGTTTTGATTTTAGACGATCAACTTGGCGGCGATCTCCACGCCGGCGGATTACAACACGCGCCCGCTTGACACTATCTACAGAAACTTTGTCGATGCGCTGCCGGTGGTGAGAATTTCTTTAAGATCTCGGCATATTTGTTTGTCGGTGCAGATCTTGGATTTATTAGGGTTTGATTGGTGTAAATTGTGACGGTGTGCAGGTTAAGTATTGTTCGGAGAATGGGAAGAGGTTGATACATTTCTGGACTGCGAGGTGTTTGGGAAGACTATTGGGAGCTTTCTTTCCAGGGACCATCCTCTGCGACAGGTGACTATAACTCATCCAATTCCGTGTCAGTGCGTTGTGTTATGTCAGTGTCTACGGCGAATGAGCTGTACAAGGAGAGTATAACTCATCCAATATGTTATGTCAGTGTCAGTGTACAGGTGACTATAACTCATCCAATATGTTAAAGAGTTTGTAAAGAACAAAATTTTCCAGTGTACAAGGAGAGTTTGTAAAGAACAAAATTTTCCAGTGTCATTCTGTTTAGTTGTTGAGATTCTCTCACATATACACAAGCATCGTACAAATCTTCATTGTTCAAGCCATGGTTAACTTTTGTTGTCTATGAAGGCAAACTAGATTTTAGTTACTACTGTTTAGCTGTGAGATGGACACAGTAACACTGTTAAAAAACAATTTGTGTAGAGTTTGTGAAAAATAGAAGTTGCAGGTGAGAACTTACAATCTCCAAACTTGCTATCCATGATGTCTTTATATTTAGGTGCCCGATGTCAATATATATATAAGAATAAAAACTTGCATTCCATAGCCCATATGTGGAGGAATTTATTACCATATTTAGGTGAGATGGAATATGCACGAAATGGTAAGAAAAGTTAATGCTGTTGATTTCTTTTGCCGATTGATAAGATGCTAAACATGTTTGTGTAAAAAGATCTTAAAGGGAAAAAATAAAAAGTAAAATGTAAAATGTAAAAAAAACTTATGTTTGTAAGGCATGAGTGATTGGGCATCACCAAGAACATTATAGACATGCTTCTAATCCAAACATCAACTGCCAACTACAACTAATATCAGCTATAGAAAACAAGATAATCAACTAGGGCGGTCCAAAAGCACCAACTGAAATTCATCTCCATTTACCAGCAATATACACAGTTATCATGAAAAGATTTAATTAGCTGCAATAGATAAATGATCACAATTAGCATACTTTAAAGAAAAGAAATTTAAACCAACTAATATTAACATAATTAATTTATTATAACAGAGAATAATACAGGAGGATAAAAAAGCTTCGCGAATAAGAACTATTTCCAATTTGAGTACATAATTATCTACTAAACAAGAATTCTAATACTACCCGTTACTCCATCAGACAGATTCGAAAAACAATTCATAAGAGAAAACTGAATCAACCAACTTTAGGGTATATTTTGAAACAAACTTGATACAACCTATGGTTAGTTTATAAATAAATAAAAAAGTGCCCAAATCTCAACCCCCCAAAATTCAACATAATCACAAAACACAGAAATAAACAAAACCCACGAAAAAGGTTTCAATCTTGATTGAGGAATAATAAAAAAGATCAGTAATTCCATCAAATTGAAGGCAATTCTATTATACCACAAGCACATCAAAACTGCTATGTTTAACCCAAAACACAATCAATTTGAAAGAAAAAATCGTTAGAATCTTCAAATATGGAATCTTGGAATTTTGTGAGATTCTCCCAAAAAACTGTGCTTAGTCATTCTACATCCTGTTCATCTTTCTTGATCACCCGAATAAACACCATATCTCATAGTAGTTAATACGTTTTTTAAAATAATTTATAATCATCAAAGAAGATAGATCATTGTAATTAATAGTAGTTAATACGTTTTCTTGATTGGTTTGTTAAAATAATTAGAACGTCAATTGCTCCAATTAAAGAACGTCAATTGGTTAGTTAATATATTTCCCCTCCTTTATATACAGGTTAATTGCTCCAATTAAAGAACAGCAATGGATGACATCACTATATATGGCCATGTAAGTATCTTCTTTTTTTTAAAAAAAAAACTACAACTCTTGATATAACAATAAGTTCCTCTCATTTTAATGTTTACTTTAATACCTTACAGGTTGATGTTGACTTGGAAAAAACAGTAAGTTAAGCTTTTCATTGTGTTCTTAGCACATTAATTAATTTTCCACTTACATTCAAAATTGATATTTTTCTATTGCAGGTGCAATTCCTTCGACAAAAAAACGTCGGGGTTACCATTCGAGATGAACGCGAGCTTAATCTAATATCTCTTCGCAAGGTAAGCTTCACCCCTTATTACTTGGTTGGTCTTTTGCTCATTATTGATTTTTTATTAATTCCTACTTTTTAACCACCCAATGTAGAGAAAGGAAACAAGTTATTCTGGCAAGGGAAAGGGAAAAGAAAATGAAATGTCCAATGTGGTATATGCTTATCTTGCTTCTTTATCTTGCTTTATCTACAATGCTTTTTCTTTATGTTTCCTCACACTGCTTCTTTTATTTATCCTCACACTGTGAAAATTAATACATTCTCAAATAAGTAAGTGGTTCTCCTCTTAAACACTCATTTATAACGATTCATTTTCACAAATTTAGGCTCATAATATTCATGTTATATCGAAAGCTACGTTGGCCCAACGTAGACGACGAGAACGAAAGAAACTTGAAATGTGCTCTATACGAGTATTAGACGCAACTGACGAATGTTTACCTCGAACAACTGTTCCTTCTAATGTACCACATAAACATATGTATGATGGACAAACTACTTCAGTACTGCCAAATATTAGCCTACAAAGAAACTCTCAAACTTCTGACGCTATTAGGTAAATAATGTTTGCTTTTTTAATCTTAACGTTTTCAGAATGTCTTTAGTTAGTTGTTCTCCATGTTCAGCCATATGATTGATTCACAAGTAGCGAGAGTTGAAGGGTGCACCACGCGTCAATTTGCCCAACGTGAAAGACAATATCGAACTGCTACGTCCAAATCAAAGAGGTTAATTTTATTTTACCTTTAACCCGTGTATATTATCCATAGGTTAAAATATATACAACTGTTAACTTACATGGCCATCGTAACTAATAGGTTCAATTCCGAACGACACTTTCTCGGCATGATGAATGTAAATGCTCTTATTGTTCAGCATTGCATTGGAATGATGAAAAATTATCGGTCTCATCTGCCAGAAATAATTATTTCAAAAAATGTTGTTCACAAAGAAAAGTGAAACTACCTTTGCTCATTACTCCACTCCCACCACTTCAAGATTTATATGATGGTGATAGTGTACAATCGACTTCATTTCGGACTTATACTCGAGAATACAATGCAGCAAATGCTTTTACGAGTTTGGGTGTCAGAATGGATAAAAGGGTCATCCATGGTCGAGGGCCTACCTCATTCACCATACATGGAGAGCTGCACCACCGAACGGGGTCATTAATACCACAGCCAGATCAAGCTGCTGTTTATGCACAACTCTACATTTACGATCCAGTTTCTGCTTTAGGTTTTCGTACATCGCGAAATCCTCATTTGAGAGCTGATGTTCTCAATATTATTCAGGATTGTTTGGAGTTCAATGAATTTGCAGATAAGTTCCGTCAAGCTTATACAATTTTAAACCAGACAAGTTCTTCGGATCACAGCTTACCTGCGGTTCTACACTATAATTCAGCAACTGACCGGCATAGGTATAATCTTCCAACTACTGATGAGATTGCAGTGATTATACCTGGTGATGGAACTGAAATTAGTGGTATGAGAGATATCATACTGCATATGAGGGGAAACAACGAGTTAATGCAAATTAACGAGTGCCATCCAGCATATTTGCCCTTGCATTATGTCTTACTATTCCCTTATGGTGAGTTGGGATGGGAACCAGATTTGAAACAGTGGAATGTCATCAATGGAAGACCTTCGACTGCTAGACTAACTCAAATGCAGTTCTATAGTTATCGTTTATTTCAACGCAATACAGAGTATTCAACTATTCTGAGAGCAGGAAAACTTTTGCAAGAATTTATTGTAGATGCTTGGGCAGCCACTGAGCAGAATCGACTGACATATCATAAGTTTAATCAGGGAAAACTTCGAGCTGAACTTTACCAAGGTCTTACCGACATCGCTTCAGATGGGTTAGGACTTGATCAGGTCGGACAACGAATCATTTTGCCATCTTCATTCATTGGTAGTCCAAGACATATGTTTTAAATCTTTCAAGATTCAATGCCTATTACGCGCCACTACCAATACCCAGATATTTTCCTTACCATGACTGCAAATCCCAAATGGCCAGAAATAACTGCAGCTCTATTGCCACATCAAAAAGCCACTGATCGCCCTGATTTAGTTTCTTGCATTTTTGAGTTGAAGAAAAATACTTTGATGAAGGGGATAGAAAAAGCAAAAGTATTTGGTCAGAAAGTTGCGCATGTCTTTACCATTGAGTTTCAGAAACGCGGGCTACCTCATATGCACGCTCTTTTCTTTCTTGCAAATCCAGACAAAATTCGTACATGCCAACAAGTAGATGAAGTAGTTTCTGCTGAATTTCCAGATCCGATAGAGGATTCCCTACTCTTTGAAACTGTCAAAAATTGTATGGTGCATGGCCCGTGTGGTGGACGAAATCCTCAAGCATCGTGCATGGAAAATGGAAAATGTCAAAAGAGGTATCCTAGAGAGTTATCTGAGGCAACAACTATGGATCAAGATGGCTATCCAATCTATCGTCGTCGTGATACTAAACATTTTTATACTGTGAGGGGGCAGCAGGTTGATAATAAAGATGTTGTACCCCATAATGCTTACCTTTCTAAAATGTTTAATTGTCATATTAATGTTGAAGTTTGTGCTGGGGTGAGATGTGTTAAATATATCCACAAATATATTTTCAAAGGAAACGACCGCACAACAATTGTGTTGGGAGGAGTAGATGAGATCAAGCAATATCTCGACGCACGGTATATTGGCCCTCCAGAAGCTGCATGGCGAATTTTTGGATACTCTTTACATGAAGAGGTGCCAGCGGTTGTACGCTTGGAACTGCATTTGCCTGGAATGCATCGTGTTGTTTATAATTCGGCTGATAGGATTGACGACGTCGTATCTAGAGCCGAACTAGAAATGACAACTCTTACCGGTGTTTTTGCATGTTGCTCATCAAATTTAGCTGCACGCGCATTCACCTACCAACAGTTACCACAACATTTTGTTCGGAATAAGTCTTCGAAGATGTGGACGCCGAGAAAGAAGGGGTACGCAATCGGCAGAATGTACTTTGCAACTCCAAATTCGGGTGAGCGCTTTTATTTGCGTTTTCTACTAACATTTGTGAAGGGACCACGATCATTTCAGTGCTTACGTACAGTCGACAATGCTGAGTATGCTACTTTCAAATTAGCATGTGTTGCTAGAGGACTGTTGGAAGATGATGGCGAGTGGGTACAATGTCTCCAAGAAGCTGCAATTATGAGCACCGGCTACCAATTTAGAAGGTTATTTAGTGTCATTCTTACGGAATGCTCTCCGTTGGAACCACTTACCTTATGGAACCAATTCTCAGTGCATATATGTGATGATCTTGAACACAAACTGCGTACATTATTTTTCATTCCCAATCCTACCCAAGCCCAAGTCCTAGATTATGGTCTATATCTTTTAAACCAAATGCTTCAAGAATCAGGTAAGAGCTTAGATAACTTCCGACCCATGCCCCATCCTATGCAAAATTGGAGTACGGTTGTTGGCAACAAGTTTATTTGGGAACATAGAGTACTGCAAGTTGAAGCCCTACAAGCTAATATACAAGCAAGTATAAATTCACTCAATGATGCACAGTTATCTGCATATACTACAATAATTACATCAGTTATGGGCGGCAAGGGGACTACATTCTTCTTGAACGGAGGGGCCGGTACTGGAAAAACCTTTTTGTACAATACACTAGCAACGAAATGCCGTCGAGATGGTTTCATTGTTGTAACTGTTGCTTCTTTTGGCATTGGTAGGAGGTAGAACTGCACACTCAACATTTTCCATCCCACTTGATGTGTTGGATAATTCCTTTTGTGGGTTCACTAAGCAATCACCTCAGACAGATTTTTTCAGAGAAGCAAAGCTAATCATTTGGGATGAGGTCCCTATGCAGCATAGGTTTTGTGTAGAAGCTGTTGACCGTACACTTAAAGATATACGTGATAATAAAAATCCATTTGGGGGTATCACTGTGGTGCTCGGTGGGGATTTTCGACGAATCTTACCAGTAGTACCGAAGGGGGTTCGAGAACAAATTGTTGGTGCATCGCTAAGAAAATCTTTACTTTGGAATGCCGTACAAGTATTAACTTTGAACGTGAACATGCTTCTAGATTCATCCGATATCAGAAATGTTTCATTTGCCAATTTTCTAAACGAGGTTGTCTTCTGACATGTTTTTTGTAATAACTAAGCAAATCTCTCCTTTTGACTCTTACTGACAAATAAGTCTTCTTTATTATATAGATTGGCTCCAAACCCGATGAGACCGTACAACTTCCTTCAACAATTTGGAGGTGTCACACACTGGATGAACTTTTATCTACCGTTTACCCGCAACTAAACGTTATCGGCACTATCACTCCCAAATATCTCACAGAGCGGACAATTCTATCAGCGAGAAATGATGATGTCAATTTCATTAATGCTGCTGCATTAAATCTTCATCCGGGGCCAAAATTTACATTTCTTGCTGCCGATAAAATGTCTGAGGAGGATAGAGTTGATCGAAACATCACCAATCGATACCCTAACGAGTTTTTGAACTCTTTAGATCCTCCCGGGCTACCACCATTTAAACTGGAGCTGAAAGTGGGGTGCCCAATCATATTGTTGAGGAATGTTGCACCAAAGGATGGTATGTGTAATGGCACTCGGTTAATTGAAGTTCGGTGTGCTCAGTCGACGCGTGTAATTGAGGCTATGATCTTAACTGGCGATAAAGCAGAAAATTTGGTCTTCATTCCAAGAATACCTCTAACCCCTAAACCTTCGTCTTCGGATCTACCTTTTGCAATGAAAAGACGCCAATTTCCAGTTCGATTAGCGTATGCTGTAACAAAAAATAAAGCACAAGGCCAATCTGTTGATATTGTGGGGATAGATTTACGCTCACCAGTTTTCAGTCACGGACAACACTATGTTGCACTCTCTAGGTGTACAAGTTTTGATCGTATTTTTCTACTTCTACCAGAAGTTTGTTTGAGCTCAACAACAAACATTGTTTATCCTGAAGTTCTTTTATAGGGGTACCACTACCATACTCTCAACAGAAAATACAGGTACTTTATGACTTTGATTATCTTTCAATAAAAAATTTTCATACTCTTAACTAATGAACCTTACTTGAATAAAACTTTTCATAACTATTAAATAGTATTATGGATGATCCACAAACTATTAAATTTTCTCTAAATAGAATTAAAAAATGCATCTACCAAACTGTGCATGAGCTACCACTACCATACTCTCAGCACATCCTCTCAAGTATACAGTGTCTAAATTACATTTTAGATGATATTATATTCTTTGTTTTTCCACCACCTCGGTAGAACAATAGTATAGCAAGCACAAGAAGATTATAATGAAGCTGTTAGCATAGTAACAATAATTTCTTCATATGCTATGGGGCAGACCAATATATGCTGTTAAAATGAATGTCTGCTAACTTGCTGAATTCATTGTCTGGTACACAAAAGTAAGCAGTGTAATATGCTACTACTGAATATTACACATTTAAAATAATACTTCAATCATTCCAATACTCATAGTCCAAAAGGTAAACATAATAGCAAAAGCACACTTATGTTGGCATCATAAGTCATCACACACTAAAAAAGCAGTTAATTGGTATAAAAATCAAACAACTAATGTTACTGACGACATGAATTATCTCAAGTATCAAATGCCAGTCAGATTGTAAAACTCCACATGTTCCAAGAGTTGACATTCCCTATAATTAGAGACTTACATCTCACCAGGAAAATGTTTGCAAAATAATTTCATGTAAAATGCAATGAACAAAATTAATGATTGATGACAGTACCAAAAAACAGGCTGCAAGGCCCCAGCGGCAAGAATTTTCTTTTTTATGTTTGGGGAAGAATGGACCAAATTACCAATCACACCTACCTAATAGGTAACCATCATAAAGAAATAATATGAAGCACATTAATTGAAAAACATAAATATGACAACATACAGATAAAAGGTGAAGCAAGAACTTCATCACTTTTTTTGATACACATAAAAATTCTCCATTATTAATTGCTGGCTACACTTGGTTAGTTCAAGCTTCCGAGAATGAGTATAAAAAAGATAACTAAAAGTAAAAGTAGTTTAATTCAAAACTCTACCTATTAATCAAAACACAATCAAGCCTTTAGTGTGATCATCTTTTTTTCAATTCACACTTCACAGTTACACTATCAAGCCTTTAGTGTGATCATCTTTTTTTCAATTCACACTTCACAGTTACACTACTCATATGTTTAAATCTGTAACTATGGTTATCTTAAACACTTCACAATTCACACTTCACAATTCACAATTCACACTTCACAGTTACACTTCACAGTTTTTCAATTCTTTACTTATTTCATAGAGATGGTTATTAAATATAACTATGGTTATCTTAAACACAAGCATATATATATTGAATCTCTCTTTATTTTTCGACAAGACGATGCTAAATTTTCAACTATATAGCAATTGGAGTTGCAATAACAAACAATTATTTTAGCAAAAACAAGTATCACCCTTTCTATTATTTGATGGCAAACATTAAATCAATAATGAGCCAGCAAACTCTTCAAATCAATTAACTTAGAATGAGGGTCGTCTATTAACTTATTATTTTTTCTTTAATGAAACAAGACGACAAATCAGTAATGCTGTTTTCCTATTATCAACTTGGTACATCATACATGTTATGTATTTTCCTATGAACAAAAAAATGTCCTTGGGAAAAAACAGAGTACATCACTACATTGTCAATCCAAATCAGTAATATCATGTAAAAGCAATTCCTCAATTATGTCAGTACGGTATATTTGGCTACAAGATTGTAGCCATAATAGTAAGTTTCATGTAAAACTCTTTTTTCTGGGTTGCCAATTTTCTGTTATACTCTAGATTCTAGAACCTTCTTTTTCTGAGTTTTCTGCCATACACTACAGCCTTGACTGGTGAATCCCATCATAGCAAAAATGTCATTTTGGGAGTTTCACAACAGAACTTCGGGATTTAGCCAATTAGAATAATCATAAAATTAGTTCGAGTTTCATGAGAGAAAAGTGTACATGTGGGAGTCACCATTTTTTAAACCTAATTGACAATAACTAAATTTTATAGAGATAAACAGTAAGACTATCTTCATGAAACTTCGATTTTAAAAAGTTCGTAGAAAAAAAAATACTATATGTGTACGGATCTATAATCTAACTAACCTGGAGTGCAATCTGAACACTAGAAACATCCTCAAATTCAACAAATGCATAAAAACCACCTGAATCCTGCAAGTTCAACAAAAGAAGCAAAATTAAGAACGGTTTATGATCAGGCCAAGGTAGGGGGAAATGGATAACATCATACCTTGCGGCTCCTCACAGTAACACCATCTGGCCTGATTCTTCCAAAGTTCTTAAACTCTTGCTCAAGATCATTAGCAGACACAGAAGAAGACAAGTTCCCCACATAAACAGATTTGACCTCACCTATAATATGAATGGCTGTTAAATGATTGATATGTATGTTGTACCAATGTAGTGACATTTTTTTGTTCATAGGACAATGTAGACGACAAATCCATTTATATATGGTAGATTTACCTTACTAAAACTTATTTTCATTGTTGTTTTACTTTTGAACTTTAATAGAACTAGGAAGCAGCTGACATGGACCTCAAATTTATAAATACAACTACATTGATGAATTGGGGTTGCAATAAGGTAAATTTATATTTACTACAACTACACCCTATGTTAACCGTTAATTGCTGCTAATTTAATCCTTCTTTTTTTCCCAGATTGTCGTCCACACTCAAAACCGTCATGTACATATTGACAGTTTAACTTTTTGTAGGGTGATGAGGAACATGTTTGGTTGAAGCCATTGTTCTGTTTGAAAGGTAATGGTTTCAAAACTATTACTATTGTTTTAATTGTTTATTGTAAACTCTTACTATTTGATTCAAAACACTAACTGTTTTTTTAGGCGCACTGTTTGGTCCTATTTTTGAAGACTTCAACCATTGTGGGAACCTACAACCATGTAATTTTTTTTTCATTCAGTTGGTTGGTGTTTAGTATGGTGGAAGATGTAATAGTTGTAATAATTGTAATATTTAGCATTTTTGGAGATGATGTAAGTAACTGTATATAATGATGATATAATATAGTTATGTTAATACCCGTACCCGCAATTTTGTGGAGTATTGAGTTTTGTGTTTGGTTTTTTAAAGGTTTTTCGAAGGTTTTTGAAAAAATTTATTACATTTTCAAACGAATTTTTGGTTTTTATTTTGTATCTTGCATTATATTCTGAATTTTCCCCCCAGAGCCTTATATATATGATGCCTGTGTGATGTTGCTCGATTGAGCCTGGGGAGGATTGATATTTATTGCCTGTGATGTCATATATTTAATTGTTAGCAGAATTCCGTAAGGAATTTCTGTAAAAGGGCTAATATTTTAAGGAAGGTTCTGTCAAAATTTTTACTAAATTTTCTAAAATTTATTATGTTTTCAAACGCTTGGTTTTTATTTTGTATCTTAGTCATATGATAATATCTTGGTTTTTCAAACGAAATTTGCTCGTTGGTTAGCCTTGAGGGCTAATAAAAGGCTAAGGCCATTTCATCATCACCAAAAAAGACAACAGGAATTTTGTTTGTTCTTTTAATTCCTATTTAATCAGGTCAAACAAACTTGGGATATGAAGGACAACCATTTGCCAATACCATGCCAAATTCCCACAGTAAAATGAGCCACAGATTTGCAACTCTCTTCCCTTCCCTTCCCTTTCATGAGTAATGTTAGCTGACCACCACCACCACCCTTCTGCATCCCAGTTTGGGCCATGGCATGCTTATCATCCATGAAGTTAGCTAGCTCCCAGCAAAGGCTGGAGGCAGCATCCCTCAATGGGTCATCTCTTCTCTTCTTTTTTAACAACAGATCATGTCCCGTTTAACAAAAGTCGATGAATTCGATCGTTTCCTCAATCTCTGAATCTGCAGATAGAAAGAAGCCCACAAGATGTCGAGAAAAATTATGATATTGGTCTGCAAACAGACCCATAAGCTCCAACATGCAGCAGAACATTATGATCGGTTCCATTATTTATTTACAGCAGTAGACACAGCTCGACTAACAAAAGATCATATATATTTTGATCCAAACATCAAATGAACTGGATATAACAACTGTCCACTCCGTGACGAGGCATCAATTAATTAACTTATCAAATAGGTAATCCTAAAAATACATCTTATGTCATCCAGATAGAAAATATACAGCAGTAAAAGGTGACTTAACGCCTCACTTAATGGAGCCAGCCTGATGCCAATCTTACATTAAGAAATTCCTTTCCATAAAAAATTTTGGATACTAAAACTAACAAAACACATTTTATAAGAGCCCTATATATTTTGTATCTTAGTCACTTTATTTTGTATCTTGGTTTCTACAAACACATTTTTTTCTTCCCAGAGCCCTATATATATAATGTCTATGTGATGTTGCATGGATTGGCCTGGGGAGGATTTATATTTCTTGACTGTGATGATAAATTTTTAATTGTGAGTAGAATTTCGTAAGGAATTGCTGTCAAATGGCTAATATTTTAAGGGAGGTTTTGTCAAAATTTTTAGAAAATTTCCTAAAATCTATTATGATTCCAAACTATATCTTTAGTCATATGAAGTTTTTTTTTTCCCAGAGCCTAATATATATTATGTCTGTGTAATGTGGCTTGGATTGAGCTAGGGAGGATTCAATTTGACTGTCTATGATGTTAAGGAATTGTTCTCAAAGGAAGAATATTTCATGAGAGATTCTATCGAAATTTTTACTACAATCCTACCTGTAAAATTTTAAATAATACTATCGAAATGTTTACTAAACATTTTAAAGAAAGTTAAGACGTCGCGATAACGTGCCGTATGAAACATTTTAAAGACGTCGTATTAGAAAACTATTAGGAAACAATATAATTTCAGAGGACGCCTGTATAGAGTAGTTGATTGTATTAGAAAGGTTGGTGTATTTGTTTACACCCACTTATTCGTTAAAATGTTTTAATTTTTTTACATGCAGTCCCGAATAAATCTAACTAAATTTAACTAAATCTAACTAAATTTACACCCACTTATACAGTTCACCCAATCAAATAAATCTAACTAAATTTACATGCAGTTCCGAATACGTGCCGTAGGCACGTCCCACGGGCATACCTAGTTAATTTATAATGTACAACTTTAATTAGGGGACACTAGTTGGGACACTTGCTTGCACGTGTGTGTGCATTGCACACCTTCTCCATTGGTCGGAAATGCATAGGAGGGAAGTGGGGGAGTGGATTAGTGGAGAGGTGATTTTTTTGTTCATGGGTGGTTGATACAACTTCCCATTGTATCCTAACCATTTATCTACAACCATCTAATGCAATCCTAGCCCTCCATTTTACCCTAAAACTAGTATAAATACCCCTCCCTTGTATGCATACAACACTAAGAATTTTTGTAAAGAAAGAAAGAAATATATAGGGAGTAAATAGATTGAAAAAGAGTAAAAAGATTGAGAGCATTAGTTTGTGTGTATTCCATCTTGGAGGCCGGCTACTTCACCAAGGCAAGGGAGGCTCCGGTTTCACTAAGTGCAAGGAGGAGAAGGCGATTGTGGTGGCTCATTCTAGGAGGAGAAGGACTGCTCGTATGTTCAAGGAGATTCTAGGAGCTTTTGTAGTATTTTTCTTCAAATAGGTAGGTGTTTTTCTATACTTCTAATCTTAGACATCATGCTAGGGATTTTGATATATATGCATGCTAAAAGAACTAATAAGATAATCACTTGTTGACTCTAAAAAGGACTTGCTAGACGAATGAGTAAATGCTTGATGAATTGCTTGCTATTGGTTATAATTCATGTTTAATGTAGTGAAATTAACTTATTGCCATGAAATTGTGGAATTAGAACCATGTGACTGTAGAAAAATGTTCATGCATGGTCAGTAGATGAATTATTAAATTTTGCGCATATTGAACCATTGTAATACTTGCTCAAAGAATGCAAATTTGATTATAAGTATTATGAATAAAGAGGGGGAAAAATAGAAATTTACACTTCTTTAATAAAGTCTTAATGCAAAGAATTGAGTAGATGATTTGTTTAAGTGGGATTTTGCAATTTATGAACATAGAATACAAACTAGAGTGAAAAATACTTGTTTTAATGTCAAAAATTATTTTTTAAAAACACTGATTTGTTAAATGTATGTAAATTCAGTATTGTGTCAATTTTTAGGAATTTTTGTGAAGAAGAAACGAAGTTTTGATCATTTGAAAAATGAAATATTTCTAATAAACAGAGACTCGACATAAATCTATTTTAAACCAATCCTATATCAGTTAGTCACCTAGGTCATACTGGTTCTAGAGGGGCATTAGTTGCGTTACTGTAGCAGCGTGTGCTGTGTGTGTGTGGGTTCAAGTCCCGGCAGAGGCTTTTACTTTTTAAAATTCAATTTTTTCTAAATACCGAGAACTAGACTCAAACCCCATTCACTGACCCTTTGTGACAGTTGGGCACTTGTCCCGTTTGGCTAGTGCATGGGGCTTTGGTCTCGGTGACTGTGCCCTAGATGTGCGTGCGTGTGCGGTTCGATTCTGGCAGTGGCCAAATTTTTTTGGAGAAATCTATTTTCTTTTTTTTATTTTACTTGATTTATTTCGAGCTTTAAAAAAAATAAAATAAATACTGAGAAAATATTATAAAATTCCTGAGTATATAAACTTCAAAAAGAAAAATTATTTTGGACTTATAGACCTTTAAAAAGAGAAACAAGAGTATAAATTTTAAGAGTGAAGTATTCATTTTAGTTTGACCTTTTGAAACGCTAAAACAAAGAAGTGAAATTTTTTTGAGCATAGAAATGATTGCAAAGAGATAAATTGAGATTTTTTTGTTAAGTAGAATCAAATGAGAATTTTTGAATATGCAAGTTGTGCATAGAAATGTGTTTAAAAGAGAACGTGATGAAATGTGAAATTTTGTGAACATACTTGCTTCAACGAAAATGAAAAGAGGACTTATACTAGAACTTGGCTAAGACTCTATATTGGCAAGAATGAAAAGTATTGAAAAGAGAATTTATGATATTTTGACCAAGTTTGGGTCGTTGATAATGATTGATGTTGAAAAAGACCGATGTAGGAGTAATGCTAGATTCTAGAATATTGACCTTCAATTATACATAAGGAACATAGTGAAGATGTGATGAACGTAAGAGAAAAACATGAGTATGAGGGCCATTGGATTGGCAGCGTCAGAGTATTCAGAGAATGTCCCATGATGCGTCATGATTAGGGCGTGGATACTACTCCAGAGTACCGTCCCAGTGGCGACGCTTATGGGGTGATCTAATGACTACGGGTGATGTCACATTTATGGTAGGAGGTGAATTACCACAGGATGGCTGCATGATGAGTCATGTGTCAGTGCGTTGGGATTCTCTCCAGGGCGCCTAGACGTGAGTTCGTTGTTTATAGAATGCCCAGGATACTTACCGTAGTTACTGTAGTAGATTAAGTTATGGCGAGGGATTGAACCCTACAAGATGAAGAACGATTAAGGGCTTGCCCTCAGACCTATGTAATATGGGCTGCATAGACACTGAACAAGTGCGCATTAGTGTCATATAATGTAAACGATTGTATTAAGGACTAAGAGCACAACACAACACAACATCAATAGGATAGTCCCTTTGTAGCTTTGTCTGTGATCAAGTTTGTGGTTTGTTTAAGTATGGAAAATCGTTATACTGTTTCCGGCATAGAGAGGATGACCGTGTATAATATTTCGTCAGTTGAATGAACTGAAGCGTCCACAGTTTTACATGCAGGATAAAGAGGTTGACAAATCGAAGTATACATGCTGATCCAAGATTGATTTAAATGTGTATATTTTCATGTAATTAATGTAAATTGCTGTCGCTGTATGAATATGAATGTAAATGTAACTTTGATGTAAAGTAAAGTTTTAATTTCCTTGTAAAATTGTACGAAGTGAAGTGAAAAGATCCTGTGGAACTCGAATTCAGTATGATTTGGAATTCGAGGTGTTACACGTTTAGTGTTATTCGAGAGAAGACATTGAATAATATGGGGAATTTGGTTAACAACTTGGAAGAGTAGAATTTTCAGTTTCATGGAATTATGAATTGTACGAGATTAACTAGGTGAAATCAAAAGCCCTAAATTTATCTTTGCTAGTTATAACCCTAAAATTTCAGATTTCGTTCTTTTTAATTAGTTTAGTTTTCCTTTAAGTTTAGTTTAATTTAATTTAGTTGATGTTTTTATCAGATTTTCGGTTCTCCCAATAGTAAATAATATTGTAAATTTCAGTACTCAATAAAATAATCAGTCTTGTGGGTTCGAAACTCTTTTCTTTTAAACTATACTACTTGTTGCGATTTAGTGCGCTTGTAAATTATTCCATCAGAGATAGCTTACTACGGAATCTACCTTGTCTCTCTTCATACCTGACCATCAGAAATGCGGTTTAACATGCTTTACATCTTGATGCTGCCTAGGTTTACCGATAATAATGTACAATGTGATTCTCTCACGATCTCTTCTCTTAGATCTTTCTCTGCTGGCACACACAATCTGTTCCCATACCAAAGCACTCCATCCTTCACATGATGTTATAATAACTTGCCTGAATGGACCTGCTCCTTCATTTCCTAATTCTCAAAGTCATTATGTTGTTCTTTAATCATACGGTCTCTCAAGCTAAGTTGAAGCTTCAGTTGTGCTAATGTTGCACTCAATCTCTGTTGTACTACTTCTATCACATCTTTGTCTAATTCTTTTATTAGTTCCTTCGAACCAGTGAGTAAAAGAGTTTGAGAGAGAAATTGAGGGTATAAAATCCAACTTCAGGAAGAGTAAAAGAGTTTGAGAGAGAACTAAAAGATGAGTGACATTTATGGACCAATTCGAGGAAGAGAGGGTAGTTTATCAAGTCTGATCTCTATTGGTATGGACCAGCTCCCAGTGGAGCACTAAAAGATGAGCTGGTCCTCCAGTCGATTACCTCCTGACTAGAAGTAGCTTACTCGACCGAGGCTCTCAGTTGGTCGGCGAAGCTTCTGGTCGGCCAAAAAATCACACCTTAGGTCGCTCAAAATAGTTGGGCGACTAGGCGGGCACTCGCGACAACGGTGGACCATCGGGTCACCCAAAAGATCGAGTAGCGCGAGATGGATGTACGCGATTGAGACACATCACACATTTCATCCCTACCGAATGTGCTCCGCTCCTCAGATGCCTGATCATTCACAAGTGCGAGCACTTGCGAGATCAGTGCACCAGATCTTGCCACTTCGCATCCGCTCTCCCGCTCAGCTTCTCAACCACCCGTTTCACTCAGCATGAGAGCCCCATCGTGATGGATTCCCATGATTGCACCATGTCAACATGGTCTGATCTACTCAGCGCATAAGCCAGGGCATGATCGCTGTCGTTTCACGACCGCAGCGTCGCGCTGCAGTCGCCAGAGTTCTCCGGTCTCTCCTTCGCTCTCTGTCGAAGTAGGGAAGAAGAGAGACAGTGAGTGGTCTATTTTGGTGGTTGCTGTTTTCCCTAGTAGGGGAATCCCAATTCGGTGTGTGGTGTTTGCTGTTTTTCCTGGTAGGGGATCCACTGTGGTGGACTTGGTGTGTTGTTGTGGTGTGTTTGTGTGTTGTTGCTATTTTGCACGTGTCTTGCACGTGTTTTTGTTCGTTGCCAGAGATTCTTATCCCGTTATTCTATTTGTTCGAATCTACTAAATAACAGGAAAGTCTCTTCTTGAACTAGTATTTTATTTTGTTCAAGATTCCTTTAATCTCTGCAAGTAGATCCAATCATTTTCCTTATCATGCTGTTATTTGACAATTCCATTAAGTTTATTGAGTGTTTACACGAGCTAACCCGATATACTCTTAACATTGTGCCGCTCTCTTTGATCTAAAACCTAGTCCCTATTGTTCATTGCATATGCACAACTACATGAAAATAACTAGATCCACATTGTAGACTTGTTTGATATATTAGACATGTTAGATTGATTTGATCTAATGATTTGAATACCATGATTGTGAAATTACATCTTAGAACTGAAATTTTGCATGTTAAACACCTAAGAAAACTTTGATTATTAATTTGCATGAAATATATGGTTGTATGATTTAATTATTGCCTATTCATGTCAAAATATAATCTGGACTGCTGTGTGTTCCATTTTGAATCAGACTTTCGGCCATGTTACTGTCATATTTTGAAATAACTTTCCGAACATGAAATTTAGCCTCAGATGTCTAGTTTACTACCCTTTTTGCGAATTTAAATTCCGATGTGTAATCTGTTAGATATCATCATTTTAGTACTGCTGTGTCAGAATTTCCAGATTCACAAATGCAGGCGTATCCTGCTGTTTCTTAATTTATTTGAGCATGTTAACAGTAAAATAAAAATCTGAAATAAATTTAGCTGAACCTAGACATGTGTAGGAATCACCCAGAATTTTTATAGATTTATTTGACGAATTTTCTGACCCGAAACAAATAGGTAAACACAATTTACATCATACTGTCTGAACATAAAATCTGAATAGAATAGAGTTTTCACCCTAGTTTCTGTATCTTTCATATGCCTTATATATATTTGCTGGAATCGTGTGGAAGTCTAGTTTCTAGAACTTCTGACGGATCTAGATTTTCTATTTTATAGTAACAGTAATCTATGTTTTAGTACAACAAGGTCATACTGTCCTGATTATGTGATTGTGTAATTTAAGTGTTTGCTTCATGATTTGTCTGTAATGAGTAGAATTAGTCACACTTAGTATTATACAACATTGACACCCTCTTGCATGTTCACATAGGATGAAATTAAACTAATAATAAGTCGGGGTACTATGGGTAGACTTGGTAGTGAACGATCGGAAAATGTACTCGGTAGGGCCTTCTTGCTCACTCGAACACTTGACATGGAAGGAGGAAAAATCTTTATCTTGTTATCACGTTATCTTGTTATCTTATTATCAAGTTATCATGTTATCTTGTTATCACGTTATCTTGTTACGCCGAGTACACGATCCGTAAATTCACCATCAGTCTAAAATGTTCATTGTGTGCTGCGCCGAACCTGCAGTATGGGATGCAGTAGTATGTGCACTAGATAGGCTAAAATGATTAATATCCTGCATACTTGATCCTGTATTGAACTTGACTTGACATCACTTATTACATGTGTGATTAATTGTAAACTTTTGATATTATTGCCTGCACTTTGCTTTGTTCTTTGACTTTGACCCTGTCCCTTTTTCTTTGATATTCATGCTTCCTTTATTCATTGTTTTTCTCTACTTGCTGTCCATAACTTGCTCTAAGGACACTCTTTTCTCTCTTTTTAGATCAAGAATTTACAGGTATCGAAGGAGCAATAACATAAGAAATTGGGGAGCAAACTCTCTGAAGATCGGAGCTGGACTATTAGACTACTATAGCTATCTTTTGTTATTTGGTTACTGTATTGCTTTTTATCATACTTTGTATTTCGAGATTTTATGACCCGAAGTTTGTTTTATCCCAGATGTTGGATTATTATTTGGTGAATTTATTTCATGATTATTTTGGAATTTACTCATTGTTAATGTGGTTATACTTTTTTTTTTGCGTTGTTGTATTCTCTTGTATATTGTTGAGTTAATCTGTTACTGCTTATGGATGATGTATAATCATTTGCTAGGTCCTTCGTTACGTGTTCATATTCCCGTATTTTTGGAAGCGGGGCATGACAAATCTACTATGAAATCTAAAACGTAACTTGGATGAATGTAGCAACCTTGTGGTAAATAAATGGAACGCATGAAGTGCTACCTAGATAGGAATAGATACAAGACTTGAACATGATCACTTGACACTTGCTACTTGTTACTTGTACATGATACTTGATTACTTGACACTTGTTACTCGCTACTCGTTTACATGATACTTGACACTTGTTCATGCCACTTGCATCTGTCCATTTTGCCATGCTAGTTGTTTCTATTCTTGATTAGAGTTAGTTGCTCTATTTTGTTGTTACATCCTTTCCCTGCTGTTGGATCTTGTAGGCGAGGCAACAAACACTAGAAGGGGGGGGGTGAATAGTGTTAATTAAAATAAACTGCAGAATAAAGACTTTTTCTTCGGTGCAGTCGACTTAGGAGTGAACCAGTCGACTGAGATAACTAAATAATAGAAAATTCAAACAACTCTGTGCAGTCGACTTAAAGTAGAAACAGGCGACTGATGACACAGTGAATATTCAAAGATACGAGACTGACCAGTCGACTAATAATGTGCTGAGTCGACTGTCCAGACAAGTTTCACAGAACTTAAACAAACAGAAAAATGTAAATGCAAGTTCAAGAGAAACAATCACAGAGTACACACGATGTATCCTGGTTCGGTCCTTCCGACCTACATCCAGTCCCCAAGCAACCTACTTGAGATTTCCACTATTCTTGAAAAACAAGTTTACAAGAATACCCTACGGCGTTCAGACAACAACCTTGTCTAACCCGTAGTCCTTTCTTTCAACCAGAGAAAGCAGACCCACTCTACCACCAAGAGTGAAACTACCGACTCTACACCCTAGAGTCTAACTCTCCAACCGAGAGCAAAAGGAAAACAATAAAAAATTTACAGTCAACCTATAGCCTTGTTGGTGTTATGTGATGTAGAACGTGGCTAAAAAGAGGTCGACTTCTATACCCAGTCCAGAACGAATTTCGATGTTATACTGGACTGAATGTAGAGAACCAAAAACTTAGAACTTGAAAGTTTTGTCTCTTGAACACTTAGAAATTCTCAAAGAATGCTCGGAGTTGTTAAAAAATCTTGTTGGTTCTTTTTCAGTGAATTCTAAACTCTATTTATAGAGTTAGAATTCCTGGACGTTGGGAGACAGTTATTCCAACTGTCAACCAACGGATCTAAGAGCTTTTGAATTTGAAAAACAATTTTGAAAACAGAAAATGGTCAAAAGCACTCGAACAGTCGACTGGGTTGCCATAATGAGTCGACTGGTCAGAGTTTGAATAAATTTAAACAGTTTTGTACTGACAGTCGACTGATAGAAGAATCGGTCGACTGGTACTCAACAGTTAAACTATTTCAAACTGTTTTGACCTTTTTTGATGTTTTGAAAAACACACATTGTAAAATAGTGAGTGTATGTGTGTGTGACAAGGCTTTACATCATACTAAGACTCAACAAAAATAAGATTACATTGTTTACAAGACATGACTATAATTGACACTTTTAAGCTTGAGTCTTGGCTTGAGTCTTGAGTCTTGAATGAAGCTTTAACCATTGTCTTTATCTGGAGCTTTTCGTGCTTGTTCATTTGTTCAGCTATATAGTAGTAAGTCCTTTGTGTATAGCACCTGCAATTATCCAGTATAGCATAGATACATGTGCAGTGTGTTGTGATCATCAAAATCAAGAATTAACACCTGCTATACTTGCTTCCGCTGTTACTCTATTCTTCTCTACTGGTCTTTCCTGTACTTGTCGCCTGCACTATAAACGGCCCGTAACTTGTATTGACGAGCGATTTGTTTCTATTTTCTTCTTCCTGCAATTTGTTAAATTGCAGACTTTGGTGACCAGGTGTCCGATGGAGTTGGTGATCAAAGATTCTAGTTGGGTGGAGTTCTCGCTATATTTATTTATTCTTGTTGCTTATCATGAATAATTGTAACTTGTTACATGGATATTTGTATTGGGCTTTTTGTCCAAAACTTGTGTTTTGTTTTAGATGTGATTATTTGAAATTCAGTATTCTTGCTTCTTGTGTCAAGTAATCTTGTTGACTATATTAATTCAGTTATGCATGCGTGGTTGACTATTTTTTTTGTATATCTCTTGTTTATACTTGTACTCGTTGTAAAGATCCTGACAGCTTATGAATGGTGAAAGCCATTCGCTAGATTTAGTCACATACTCATATTCAGTATCTCCTTTTTGGGAAGCGTTGCGTGACATTCCTCGTCGTAGTATTCTGAAATACACGATGAGATGTAAAAAATGTCACTTAACAGTTTAAATCTTTGCAAAATTTAGGAGTTGATAATAAGTCATTAGGAAAATTTGGAATACGCAAAACTGATGTAAGATGAAGTTTCGGAATAAGGGAGATATCGCCTACCCCTTCAACAAGGAGACGTGAGCCATCAGCAATACGCATATGATAATTTGGATGCAAAGAATACGAAGAAAGCGTTAAAGGAGTCATATCTTTAGAATGACATGAATCAATTATCCATTTATGTCAGGAAACATGATAAGCATTACCCGAGTGAATAGAGTTACCAGAAGGAGGGGCACAGCATGTTGCGAAAGTCCCGATACTTTTCTGAAGAAATGATTGATTGGGAGGAGGTTGACTCATCCGTAGGAGCAGCAGTGGAATGATAAGGGTCCATCATTGGAGGAAAAAAGTTCGCCATTGGAGGAGGAGGGGAGGTCACCGTTGTATTAGTGGAGGTCGCCATAAGAGCAGATCTATATTAGATTTGAGAGACAATCTGAGTAAGAATGATAGATGATTGGAGAGGGCATTAAAAAAGGCACGCATTACAGCATAGCGCGCATGACAATACATTTTTGGTTTGTTTTTATTTTTCAACTTTTTTTCGTAACAGGAAGAGAAAGAGAGATGGGGAGGGGTAACGGGTTTCGGGTGCAGGTAGGAGCGGGTTCGGGTTGTGGATTAGGGAGAAGGTTTGGAGAGGAGAGGAAGGATGAGGGTTAGGGTTTTGAGGTGAGGGGAGGATCAGGAGAGGAAGGTAGATGCGATTGGGAGTGGAGGAGGAGATCGGGGGGGGGGGGGGGTGGAAACTGACGTCAGGAGATGGTGAGGTTGGGTTTCGGGTTCAGCGGGTAGCGAGCGTTGGGAGCAGAGCACGGGGTTGCGAACGACTGCAGAAGGTCGGGAGGCATCGAAAGGTGGCTGTAGAAGATCGGGAGGCAACTGGAGGATGGGAGTGTGGGGGGGAGGGAGGAAAGGATATGGGTTTCAGGGTTTACAGGGATAATGGGTTTACAAGGGTAACAGGTAATGGGTTTACAGGGTAACAGGTAAGGTTAGAGGTTGAGGTGCGGGGAGGGGATTGGCGGCTAGTTTGCGATTTCGTCTGGGATTTCGTCTAGGATTTCAATGGCGGATCACGTGGAAGAACCCAAGCCTGAGTCGCTGAGCGGGAAGACCGAGGAGAAGGTCCACCACGATTCGTCCTCTTCGTCCTCAGATTCGGACAACGAGAATTCCAGATTCGAGGAGATCAAGAACAAGGTAGGAGGCCGGAGGACGATGGCGGCTCGACAGAGAGGAAAAGGAAGGTCTCAGGCCGATCTGGTCACTGAAAGACGACTGGAGAAGAGGACTGAAGAGGGGAACCTGGTGTTTTGGGGTTGAAAATGACTGGAAGACGCGTACTGGCTTCGTGATTTGGGGTTGCCGATGACTTCGGTGATTTGCGGTTGAAGATGACGATGGTGTACCTGGGTTTTCTGACGAGGACGATCACCGATGACTTCGGTGATTTGGGGATGAAGATGATTTCGAGATTTTTTTATTTTTTTAATTTTTGAGGATTTTGGGAAGCAGAAATTTAAGAGAGGAAAATTTGGATAATTGGCTTTGATACCATGTTAAGATAAATCAGAGAGATGAAAACAATACTGAATATTGAATTTAGTTTAACCAAGTACAACACCACCTAGGAGAACAAATATCAAAACAACTCTACAACCAATATGGGACTATAATAATATCTAACAATAGTCAATAATTTTATGAGGCTAAATAGGAACACTTATAAAACCCTGGATTTCTTCTCTCTCACCTTCTTCTATTTTCCTCTGTGACCTCAAAAATGATGCGTCGACATGCTTTTCTAAAATATTTTTGATAATCTCGAAATATCAAAAAGAACAGTTAACAGGTTTTTCTATTATATGAACACTAGATTTGCCCGTGGGCACGTGCCTACGGCACGTCTTCGGAACGATACATCATATGAAAGACTTGTAAACAGTAAAACAACAATTATGTAGCTCAAGTTTGAATTGTAAAACAATAATTAGTTGTAAGTAAAAGTCCATGTTTCCATTAGTATATGTTGAAAAATAATTATAAATGGGGGTGTAAAATCCAACTTCTTAGAACTTTGAGTGTGAAAAATGATGAAATTTAAATGTTGATGAAATATTTGCTATTTTCAATGTAACATGAGCAATAAGAAAATGCATTAAAAATCTGAAAATTTACAAGCCTGAAATATGAAAATATAAATTTCTGAATAAATAGAGAGAATGAGAGAGAGAGAGAGAGAGAGAAATAAATAAATAAATAAAGGAGTTGTTTTGGGGGATTTGAATTTGAGTTTAGGGGGGAAACTTTAGGGCGGAAAAATATGTTTGTGAGGTTAGATCTGGACCATTGATTTCAACCATATTAAATGAGAGCCACTTGATAGCTTTCTTTGTGTTTTATTATATAGACTAGATCTGCCCATGGCCACGTGCCTACGACACGTCATCAGAACGATACATCATATGAAAAGCCTTGTAAACAGTAAGTCATCAATTATGTTGCACAAGTATGGATAATATGACAATTATTAGTTGTAAATAAAAGTGCATGTTTCCATAAGTGTGTGTGTATATATATATAGGGAAAAAGGGGTATGAGCAACTTGCTCATTTAGTAAATAAGCAATTAATGATGTGGCATACATGTGATTGGAAAAACCTTAAAAGGGTTAGTTGTCCAATGTTGTAATGCCCCGATTTTCATTTAATGAAAATTATTTTAGTTTGCACGTAGTGTGCACGTGCAATATTTTCGGTGATCATTTTCATTATGATGAGTATAGATATTTATACATGTGTTCTTTAATTATTTTTAAGTAGAGGCCCTTTTTCAATTAGACAAAAAGCCTTTCTTCTTAAAGCCCAAATTTAATTCAATTTATTATTTTTTATAATTATTATTTTGGCCCAAAAACTAAAGCCCATGAGTTATTTTATTTTTAAATACAACTTGTAATGTAGAATACAATTTGAAGATTTTTTTATGTAAAAATATAATGTACAAAATTTTGGAGACCAAGTTACATGCACGTGCATTGCACGTACACGTGCAAAATGCACATGATGTGCTAGGCCGGTTTGGAACTTTTGGAGGGAATAGGAATTTTCAAGTGGAGTCATGGTGGTGGTGGTTACTTGATCATGGGTTGTTAGTGTAACTCCTCCTTAAATCTTAGCCATTTGTTCATAACTCCTAAGTTAATCCTAGCCTTCCATTTTGCTAGATTTTTAGTATAAATACCCCCCCCCCCCCCCTAGCCTAGTTATTCTTGTGCTAATTATTCCTCCAAACCTATAGTTCAATTACATTATCTAGTAGTTTATTAAGTGAGTTTGTGTGTGGGATTTGTGCTTGCAACAGGAGGAGGCCGGCATCAATGCAAGAGTTAGTAGATTGGCAATATTGCTTTATGTGCTTAAATGGACTTTTTATGATAATGTTGTGATGAATGAATTAAGATATAGTTTGTATGTTTGTGAAATGAATAAACACAGAAAATTGATGTAGAGAGTAGTGAAATTAAAATGTCGAAAAGAAAAAGAAATGTGTTCGTAGTAGTATATAAATCTAACCTAATTGTATGATAGAAATGTGTTGATTATTGGGAAATACATATTTAATTATTGGAAAAATTATTTTTATGTACTACAGTATAATTAATGATGGGAATAATTAATCTGGAATTTTTACAGCATGATAGTGAGAGCAAAATGAAATGAGAACTTGATGAACATCGAAATATTTTCCTAAACAGAGAGGGTTGATTTAATTTAAAAAATGAGTTGCATTATGACAACCCGAGCCTATAGCTCGAGTGGTCGGGATGCTTTTAATTGCTACAGTATACACGGAGTTTCTCAGAGGTTGAGGGATCGAATCCCGTTGACACCATACATTTTTGTTCAAAAACTTAAAAAAAAATATTAAGAGTCAGCCGAGAGCATTTAATGCTCTCAGCTCTCTTTCATACCGCTGGCGCAAGTGGCCTAGTGGCTTATGCCTGTGGCTCGGTTCTCTCTGGTTGCAGGTTCGAATACTGGGCTCGGCCAGTATTTAAGGTTGAGAAAAAAATATTTTTTTTGGGTTTTGATGATTGAAAAAAATTAGGAAAAAAATATGATTATTACTCTAAAATCATGTGGGACTTATTGAAAATTATTTGAGTGAAGTGGAGTATATTTTGAGAACAAAAGTATAATTTAGAACTATAGTTCTACACTTGCCATTTTATAAAAGTTGTACTTTGCAAAAGGACTTGAAATGGAACATTAGAAAGAAAAAAAAATATATACGAATAAGAAAGGAATTATGTGAAGTGATGCGAATTATTCTCATTGGAGAATAGTGTGACAAATTTTGAAGTGTGAGTATTCATTTTTGATTGTATAACT
This sequence comes from Hemerocallis citrina, assembly GCA_017893485.1. Lineage (NCBI taxonomy): Eukaryota > Viridiplantae > Streptophyta > Magnoliopsida > Asparagales > Asphodelaceae > Hemerocallis > Hemerocallis citrina. The sequence goes on along the minus strand of CM030364.1, from coordinate 131,904,285 downwards.
AGTGATGTGGTTTTTAATATGAAAATGATATTTCATGAAGTACATGATGAATAATTGAACCCCATGTATAGTTATGGACTATTGAATAATTTAGAAATCATGATTGGAAAAGAGAAATATTTTTGAGTATGACAACTCAACATGTGAATTTATGAATTGAAATTGAAAATTAGAGTATAGCCAAAACTCACACCGGCAAGTGAAAAATGATGAATCATGATTATTGACATTGAAAAGACCAGGTTTGGGTAATTGTGAAATAAAAGAAATAAGAACGGTAGTAGTGAAAGGGATAACTCTAGAGCTTTGATTTTGGGTCATGATTTCATTAGAATTAAGGATTAGTTACATAGTGAAGATGTGATGAAAGTAAGAGAAAAACATTGAGTATGAGGGCCATTGGATTGGCGGCGAGAGCGTCCCAGGATGTCCCATGATGAGTCATGATAGGGCGTGGATACTGCTCCATAGTACCGTCCCGGTGGCGACGCTCGTGGGATGTTGGACGACTGCGGGTGGTGTCATGTCTATGGTAGGAGCTGAATTATCACAGGATGCCTGCATGATGAGTCATGTGTCAGTGCATTGGGATTCCCTCCAGGGCGCCTAGACATGAGTTCGTATGTCAGAAAACATCTAGGATACTTACCGTAATTACAGTAGTAGAGTAAGTCATGACGAGGGATTGAACCCTACAAGATGAAGAACGATTAAGGGCTTGCCCTCGGATCTATGTAGTATGGGATGCATAGAATCCGAACAAGTGTGCATTAGTGTCATATAATATAAACAACTGCATTAAGGACTAAGTGCACAATCACAACACGAGATCATTAGGATATTCCCTTTAGTTTGATATGTGACAAGTTTGTATTTGTTAAATATGAAAAATTAGTTATACTATTTCCGGCATAGAGAGGATGGCCGGGTATAATGTTCGTCGGTTGAATAAACTGACGTACCCACAGTTTTGTATACAGGGTAATGACATGATAAAGATTAAAGAGGACAGATGCTTAAAGATTATTCAATGTTATTGTACATTTATTTAAATGTTGTAAATTTACTTCCGCTGTGCAATGTAAAGGGTAAAGTTTTATGTAAACTCTGATGTAAAGTGAAAAGTTCAAATTTCCTTGTAAAATTGTACTAAATGAAGTGTAAAGATCCTGTAGAACTCTCGAATTCAGTTTTATTTGGGATTCGAGGCGTTACAGAGTGGTATCAGAGCCACGCTTCACACTTGTACAAATTTATAAGGAACGACACCCTAGAAGTGGACATTAGAGTGTGTGTTTGAGTCTAGAGATTTAAATCTAAGTGACTTATATTTGTGTTGCTCTATGACTTATGCTTCTTCCTCTCTATTTCTAGGATGGCTGATCACTTTGACCCTGCTGGAGACGACGACTGGCATATCATCGAGGATGAGTACCATCCTGGACAAGCAGATTCCGAGGAAGATTACTACCCAGGGAAAGCAGATTCTGACGGAGAAGAATGGCCTGAATCCTGAGAGATTACCCTACCTCCGGATTCATCTTATGACTCTTCTGACGAAGAAGAAGAACCAGTTCCAAATAGTCTTGTGATATCTCTTCAGAGGCAGGTAGAAACACTGCGGGAGAGAGTCGGATTATTGGAGGCTCAATTGGCAAAGCGTAAGGACGACTTTTCAGTTCTCAGTCATCGTGTATGGGAACTCGAGAAGAGGAAGAATCTGACCGATGTGCTGAAGGAAGAAGTTGATGAACTACGGGGAGAACTTCGAGAAGCGAAGAGGAACCGTAGGACTTAGACTGTTGTACCTTCTACTATTTTCATTCTGATGTCAAGAAATGTTTTTCAATTCGAATGTATAAAATTTGGAATTCAATGAAATGTAAGTTGATTTAAAATTCATGTCTTATACTTCGAATTTAATGGATCTTTTGCATCAGAATATGGCTAGAAGGGGAGCTAGAAACGGGAAAGGTCTGGACTTGGAAACGGAACTTGCGAGGGTCTATCAGATGCTCAACGCCGTGGCTATGAATCAGAACCAAGGAAGAGTACCTGCGAATCCGGTGCCCGAAGCGATCAAGCTAGTGGAATCGTTCAAACGAATGAAACCACCTGTATTCAAAGGGAAGTCAGATCCTGATGCGGCTGACAACTGGATTCGTCAAGTAGAGACGATCTTCGAAGTGCTGGAGGCCCCTGAGGACAGCAAGGTGAAGTTGGCGACTCTCCAACTTGAGAAGGACGCGGCTGTTTGGTGGCAGTCGATGAAGCGGACCATGGGAGGCATAGTTCTTGGCTGGGGGGAATTTTTGGAAGAATTCCGCAGTCACTATTTTCCCTCCGACATCCAGGAGAAGAAGGCTATGGAATTTCTGTCACTACAGCAAGGTGGCATGTCAGTGAGAGAGTACGAGACCAAGTTTACTCAGCTCTCTAGGTATGCTCCTGAACTAGTGATGGATGAAGCGAAGAAGGCTCGTAAGTTCGAGCATGGATTGAGGCCGAGCTTGAGGTCCCGGATGATACCCCTTGGTATCAGAAGATTTGACAAGTTGGTCAAGCGCGCGGCAGCCACAGAAGCAGACATGGAGCAGTTCCACGTTGTTCAGAATCGGAGGAACAACTGGCAGTCTGGAAAGAGGCCTGCCAATTCTGGAAATTTCATGGGACAACCATCTGCACAAAGGTTCAAAGGGCGAATGCTATTAGTGTGGCTGGAGGACCTGGGAACAATGTGGTAAGACCTCCTGCGGTGACTTGCTTCAACTGTGGTGAGACGGGACATTACAAATCTCAATGTCCCAAGCCACGGAATGGTAATCGCGATGCACCAATGCAGCAGACTGGAAAGAGACCGTACCAACCAGGGCGAGTATTTGCCTTGACGGAAGCTGATGCTGATGAGGTTGATCATGTCATCACTGGTACGAGGGCAGATATTTAGAGGTTTATGTTATTTCTTTTTCCCGTTATTTAGTGAACTGTTACGTAATGAGTGTGTATTATGTAACAGGGGAACTTTATTTAAATGGAATGAAAGCTGTTGTTTTGTTCGATACTGGATCCTCTCATACTTTTGTGTCTCCTAAATTTGCTAAAGTGTTGGGAGTTGAACCGAAGATTTTTCCATGCAAGATCTTAGCAGTAGCTACTCCATCAGGGGAAACTTTAACCACTGATAGGTACTATGCGGATTGTGAGATCGTGATTGGAGATCGAATCTTTGGGATTGATCTGATTGAGCTGACTATCTTGGGAGTCGATGTTATCATTGACATTGATTGGATGTCGGTGTATAGTGCAAGCATCGAGTGCAAAACCAAGACGGTAACAATGAAGGCTCCAGGTGGACCTGAAGTCATTTTCCAAGAGAAGAAGAAGTGTTCTAGGCTGGTGGCAGCTATCCGCAAGGAAGAGATTCCTGTGGAAGTGCAAGAGATTCCTGTGGTTCGGGACTATCCGACTGTGTTCTTGGATAATTTTCCTGGGTTACCCCCACATCGTGATGTAGATTTCAGCATCACTATTCAACCGGAAAGTGCATCCATTTCTAAGGCACCATATAGGATGGCTCCAGTGGAACAGGATGAGGTGAAACGGCAGATTGAGGAACTGTTGGAGAAAGGTTTTATTCAACCTAGTGCGTCACCTTGGGGAGCACCAGTGCTTTTGGTAAAGAAGAAGGATGGATCGATGAGAATGTTCATCGATTACCGAGAGCTGAATAAAGTCACTGTTCAGAATAAGTATCATATTCCCCGAATTGATGACTTGTTCGATCGTTTACAAGGAGCAGCTGTTTTCTCCAAAATAGATCTTCGATCAGGATATCACCAAGTTCGAGTGAAAGCTGAAGATGTGCACAAAACTGCATTTAGAACTCGACATGGGCATTACGAATTCTTACTTATGCCATTTGGAGTGACGAATGCACCCGCAATCTTCATGGATTTGATGAACAGAGTTTTGAGGCCGTTCATTGATTCTTTCATTGTGGTGTTTATCGACGATATCCTTGTGTACTCCAAGACAGAGGAGGAGCACACCGAGCATCTGGCAGCAGTTCTGAAGAAGCTGGAAGAGCAGAAGTTGTATGCCAAGCTATCCAAGTGTGATTTCTGGAAATCTAAAGTGGCATTCCTAGGTCATATCCTTTCTAAGGAGGGAGTGGCAACTGACCCTCAAAAGATAGAGGCAGTGAGAGATTGGGCTAGGCCTACTACAGTGAAGGAAGTCAGAAGTTTTCTTGGAATGACTCGATACTACAGGAGATTCATTCAAGGTTAGGCTCAGATAGCCGTACCGCTTACTGGTCTGACCAAGAAGAATGTAAACTTCAAGTGGACTGAACAATGTGAGGCAAGCTTTCAGGAGTTGAAAGAGAAACTGACTACTGCACCTATTTTGGCTTTGCCTAGAGCAGGTGTGGAGTATGATGTTTACAGCGATGCTTCAGGTCGTGGGCTTGGTTGTGTCTTAATGCAAGAAGGAAGAGTAATCGCTTATGGGTCTAGGCAACTACGACCGCATGAGAAGAACTACCCGACTCATGATCTAGAGTTGGCTGCGATTATCTTTGCCCTAAAGCAATGGAGGCACTACGTGTACGGTGAGAAATTGAACATGTACACGGACCACAAGAGTTTGAAGTACATATATCAGTAGAGGGATCTGAATTAGAGAAAACAGAGATGGTTGGAAGTGCTTGGGGACATGCGACCTGAGATCAAGTATCATCCTGGGAAGGCTAATGTTGTAGCTGATGCACTTAGTCGCAAGAGCAGTTTATCCAGTTTGATTACAACTCAGAAGCATCTGATTGAGGAATTGGATCGAGCAGGTATTGAAGTTGTCTTGCAAGGATTGGGAGCATCTTTAGCTCAGTTGAGGCTTCAGCCTACACTGAATGGAAGGATCATTGCAAGTCAGGAGGTTGATGTTGATATCTTGGAGATGAAGGAGCAGGTTAGGGCTGGCAGGTTGCCCGGATTTTAGATCAAGGATGGAGTGCTGTGGTTTGGAGAGAGGCTGTGTGTTCCGAATCAGGCAGACCTGAAAGAGAGTATTCTTCAGGAGGCGCATGCTACTCTTTTGTCGGTACATCCTGGGAGTACTAAGATGTACAGGGACATCAAACCACATTTCTGGTGGTCAGGTTTGAAGCGGGATGTGGCTGAATTTGTGGCGAAGTGTGAGGTTTGTCAGCAAGTCAAAGTCGAAAATCAGAGACCCGGAGGTCTATTACAGCCGTTACCTATTCCGGAATGGAAGTGGGATAACATTAGTATGGATTTCATTACGGGATTGCCTAAGAGTTCTAAAGGCAACGATGCGATTTGGGTTATAGTCGATCGACTAACCAAGTCCGCTCACTTTTTGGCGATGAAACTCACTGCTTCGATGGACAAGTTAGCTGAGTTGTATGTTGGCGAGATCGTCAGGCTTCATGGTGTTCCGTTAACTATTGTGTCAGATCGAGATGTGCGGTTTACTTCGCATTTCTGGAGGAGTCTTCAGACAGTTTTGGGTACCAAGACGGATTTCAGCACTGCTTTTCATCCGCAAACTGATGGGCAAACCGAGAGAGTCAACCGTATTCTTGAGGATATGCTTCGGTGTTGTGTACTAGACTTTGGAGGCAGTTGGGAAAGACATTTACCTTTGGTAGAGTTTGCCTACAACAACAGTTTTCATACTAGCATTGGGTTGGCGCCGTACGAAGCTCTGTATGGCAGAAGTGCAGAACACCTGTTTGTTGGTTTGAAGTTGGGGAGCGTCAGTTGTTTGGTCCTGAGCTTGTACAGCAAACCTCTGAGAATATTGATCTGATCAGGAAAAGGTTGGTAGAAGCTCAGAGCAGGCAGAGAAGCTATGCAGACAATCGGAGAAGGGACCTTGAGTTTGAGGTTGGTGACTTCGTCTTTCTGAAAGTATCGCCCAACAAAAGTGTGGTTCAATTTGGCAAAGGCGGGAAGTTAGCCCCGAGGTTTATAGACCCGTACAAGATATTGAAAAGGATCGGAAAAACTGCTTACCGGCTTGAATTACCGAAAGAGTTATCTCAGGTGCACAATGTCTTTCATGTGTCTATGCTGAGAGGTTATATTCCAGATCCGAGTGATCATTTGCCTGAAGTGCCGGAAGGTTTGCAGTTGGATCTGAATTACATCGAGTCTCCTGTCGAGATTGTTGATCGTCGAGAGAAAGTCTTGAGGAATAAGACGATACCGATGGTCAAGGTAGTCTGGAGAAACCATTTGGTTGAAGAGGCTACTTGGGAGTCTGAGGAGAGGATGTTGAAGGATTATCCTGAGCTTTTTGCTTGATTGGTATTTTGTATTTTGCATTTTCTTGTACTTGTTGTGAGTGTTTGTTTTTCTCGCTCTTGACTGTAGTTCCGGGGACGGAACTATTCTAAGGAGCGAGTGTTGTACTGCCCCGATTTTCATTTAATGAAAATTATTTTAGTTTGCACGTAGTGTGCACGTGCAATATTTTCGGTGATCATTTTCATTATGATGAGTATAGATATTTATACATGTGTTCTTTAATTATTTTTAAGTAGAGGTCATTTTTCAATTAGACAAAAAACCTTTCTTCTTAAAGCCCAAATTTAATTCAATTTATTATTTTTTATGATTATTATTTTGGCCCAAAAACTAAAGCCAATGAGCTATTTTATTTTTAAATACAACTTGTAATGTAGAATACAATTTGAAGATTTTTTTATGTAAAAATATAATGTACAAAATTTTGGAGACCAAGTTACATGCACGTGCATTGCACGTACACGTGCAAAATGCACATGATGTGCTAGGCCGGTTTGGAACTTTTGGAGGGAATAGGAATTTTCAAGTGGAGTCATGGTGGTGGTGGTTACTTGATCATGGGTGGTTAGTGTAACTCCTCCTTAAATCTTAGCCATTTCTTCCTAACTCCTAAGTTAATCCTAGCCTTCCATTTTCCTAGATTTTTAGTATAAATACCCCCCCCCCCCTAGCCTAGTTATTCTTGTGCTAATTATTCCTCAAAACCTATAGTTCAATTACATTATCTAGTAGTTTATTAAGTGAGTTTGTGTGTGGGATTTGTGCTTGCAACAGGAGGAGGCCGGCATCAATCAAGGGAGGCTCGGGTTTTGGTGTGCTTGGGGTTGTGTGCGCGTCGACAAGGAGGGGAATGGCTCTTTTGGCAAGGACATTGTTTAGGAGGTGTTGCTAGTTGTATTTTCTCTCCAAATTAAGGTGGGTAAATTTTCCATATTTCTAATTAGGAATGCATGCTAGATTTGAATGGAAAGTATGATGCATGAAAAATATTAACAAGAGTACGCATTTAATTGGAAAATTGACCTATTGATTGATTGAAATGTTGATGTAAATGGTATGTGGTTCTATCATTAAAATTTAAGTTGTGTGCGAATTGATTATAGTCATGGATTATGTGAAGAAAACTTCACTATTAACACTAAAATTATATGCAAGAGTTAGTAGATTGGTAATATTGCTTTATGTGCTTAAATGGACTTTTTATGATAATGTTGTGATGAATGAATTAAGATATAGTTTGTATGTTTGTGAAATGAATAAACACAGAAAATTGATGTAGAGAGTAGTGAAATTAAAATGTCGAAAAGAAAAAGAAATGTGTTCGTAGCAGTATATAAATCTAACCTAATTGTATGATAGAAATGTGTTAATTATTGGGAAATACATATTTAATTATTGGAAAAATTATTTTTATGTACTGAAGTATAACTCATGATGGGAATAATTAATCTGGAATTTTTACAGCATGATAGTGAGAGCAAAATGAAATGAGAACTTGATGAACATCGAAATATTTTCCTAAACAGAGAGGGTTGATTTAATTAAAAAAATGAGTTGCATTATGACAACCCGAGCCTATAGCTCGAGTGGTCGGGATGCTTTTAATCGCTACAGTATACATGGAGTTTCTCAGAGGTTGAGGGATCGAATCCCGTTGACACCATACATTTTTGTTCAAACACTTAAAAATATATATATATTAAGAGTCAGCCGAGAGCATTTAATGCTCTCAGCTCTCTTTCATACCGCTGGCTCAAGTGGCCTAGTGGCTTGTGCATGTGGCTCGGTTCTCTCTGGTTGCGGGTTCGAATACTGGGCTCGGCCAGTATTTAAGGTTGAGAAAAAAATATTTTTTTTGGGTTTTTGATGATTGAAAAAAATTAGGAAAAAAAATATGATTATTACTCTAAAATCATGTGGGACTTATTGGAAATTATTTGAGTGAAGTGGAGTATATTTTGAGAACACAAGTATAATTTAGAACTATAGTTCTACACTTGCATTTTTATAAAAGTTGTACTTTGCAAAAGGACTTGAAATGGAACATTAGAAAGAAAAAAAAAATATACGAATAAGAAAGGAATTATGTGAAGTGATGCGAATTATTCTCATTGGAGAATAGTGTGACAAATTATGAAGTGTGAGTATTCATTTTTGATTGTATAACTAGTGATGTGGTTTTTAATATGAAAATGATATTTCATGAAGTACATGGTGAATAATTGAACCCCATGTATAGTTATGGACTACTGAATAATTTAGAAATCATGATTGGAAAAGAGAAATATTTTTGAGTATGACAACTCAACATGTGAATTTATGAATTGAAATTGAAAATTAGAGTATAGCCAAAACTCACACCGGCAAGTGAAAAATGATGAATCATGATTATTGACATTGAAAAGACCAGATTTGGGTAATTGTGAAATAAAAGAAATAAGACTGGTAGTAGTGAGAGCTTTGATTTTGGGTCATGATTTCATTAGAATTAAGGATTAGTTACATAGTGAAGATGTGATGAAAGTAAGAGAAAAACATTGAGTATGAGGGCCATTGGATTGGCGGCGAGAGCGTCCCAGGATGTCCCATGATGAGTCATGATAGGGCGTGGATACTGCTCCAGAGTACCGTCCCGGTGGCGACGCTCGTGGGATGTTGGACGACTGCGGGTGGTGTCATGTCTATGGTAGGAGCTGAATTACCACAGGATGCCTGCATGATGAGTCATGTGTCAGTGCATTGGGATTCCCTCCAGGGCGCCTAGACATGAGTTCGTATGTCAGAAAACATCTAGGATACTTACCGTAATTACAGTAGTAGAGTAAGTCATGACGAGGGATTGAACCCTACAAGATGAAGAACGATTAAGGGCTTGCCCTCGGACCTATGTAGTATGGGATGCACAGAATCCGAACAAGTGTGCATTAGTGTCATATAATATAAACAACTGCATTAAGGACTAAGTGCACAATCACAACACGAGATCATTAGGATATTCCCTTTAGTTTGATATGTGACAAGTTTGTGTTCGTTAAATATGGAAAATTAGTTATACTATTTCCGGCATTGAGAGGATGGCCGTGTATAATGTTCGTCGGTTGAATAAACTGACGTACCCACAGTTTTGTATGCAGGGTAATGACATGATAAAGATTAAAGAGGACAGATGCTTAAAGATTATTCAATGTTATTGTACATTTATTTAAATGTTGTAAATTTACTTCCGCTGTGCATTGTAAAGAGTAAAGTTTTATGTAAACTCTGATGTAAAGTAAAAAGTTCAAATTTCCTTGTAAAATTGTACTAAATGAAGTGTAAACATCCTGTAGATCTCTCGAATTCAGTTGTATTTGGGATTCGGGGCGTTACAAATGTATCACATGCATGCCACATAATCAATTGCTCATTTACTAAATGAGCAAGTTGCTTATATCCCTTTTACTCATATATATCACAAGCATGCCACCTCATCATTTGCTCATTTACTAAATGAGCAAATTGTTCATACCCCTTTTCCCCATATATATATATATATATATATATATATATATATGGCAAATGATCCATTGAAAACGGGTCTAGTTTTTACGGGTTGGAAAACATCAATCTGAGCCGTTGGATCGCTCATGATCGTGATCAGCGGCACAGATCGAGCCCCCCATCACCCGTTTTAATTGATCAGCGGAGGGTTATTTTGGGAATTTCGTCCCAAATAACTCTTCGCCTCACGAAATCTAAAAAAGTGAATTAACCTAGGACGTTGTTAGGAACAACGGCCTAGGTTATAAAAAATTGAATCATAGGCCGTTGTTTGGAACAACGGCCTTATTCTAAATTTTTGTAACTTAGGCTGTTGTTCCCAAACAACGGCCTGCGATTCAGTTTTTTATAACCTAGGCCGTTGTTCCCAACAATGGCCTAGGTTAATTCATTTTTTCAGAGTGAATCAGGCGAAGAGTTATTTGGGACGAAATTCTCAAAATAACCCTCTGCCACTTAAGTGATATTGGGTGATGGGCGGAAGCGATCTGAGTCGCTGATCACGATCAAGAGTGATCCAATGGCTCAGATCCCTATTTTCCAACCCGTGAAAACATATGCCTATATATATATATATCTGTGTGTGTGTGTGTGTGTGTGTGTGTGTGTGTGTGTGTGTGTGTGTGTGTGTGTGTAGGGAAAGCTTCGGTTGTGCACTACCTCTAGTGCACATGGCATGTGCACTAGGCCTTCGGGCATTCATATCGGCGATCCGAACCGTTCACATTGATCTACACATCTAAATTAGTCTAAATATGTAAAATCAAATCATTTGAAATTCATTTGCCCATCCATCATGTGACTATAAATAACAATGATTTTCAGCCATACAATTTTGTAACACTTCAATGGATGGGTAAATAAATTTCAAATGATTTGATTTTACATATTTAGACTAATTTAGATGTGTAGATCAATGTGAATGGTTCAGATCGTTGATATGAACGCCCGAAGGCCTAGTGCACACACCGTATGCACTAGAGGTAGTGCACAACCGAAGCTTTCCCTATATATATATATATATATATATATAGAGAGAGAGAGAGAGAGAGAGAGAGAGAGAGAGAATAAGTTGTTTTGGGGGGTTTGTGTTACTACTGATTTCGGTGTGGGGGTAAACAGATAGAATTTGTGAGTCCGAGAAAAACCTGAACAGTTGACTCAGCCTTCTTGCTCCCGCCGCGACCTGTAAGGAAGTGCGAGACACCGGGGTTGATTCCGGCGATGCACCCTCCGACGCTCTTGTCAGTAATCAGGAAAAGATTAAGAAAGAGCTTAAGTGGTGAAAAAGTGATTAACCTGGTCATGGTGGTAGAGGGGTGATATTTATAGTCGCCTTTGGAACGGTTAGGGGCCTGATTTCCTGCCTAACAGCCAGGAGGAAAATCCTCCTATTCTGTTTTGGGAAATTAGGCCCCGATTCCCTGGTGGGAGCCAATCAGGCTTGTTGATTTGATTTAGTCAAATCAGTGGCCCTGATTCTCCTCTTGGTGAACTGGGCTTGCATCGGGTCGAGACCCGTGCCCAGTTGAAGTGGATCCCTTCGCGGGTGGTTGGTTCTGTGAGAAGGAGACCCAATACCCGTTTTGGGCCCATCTGTATGTGAAATTACCTTTTTACCCCTGTGCTTCAAGATTCGTGCTCGATCTGGACGGTCCCGATTTAACCCCATTTTTAGCCATATCACGAGCCCCCCACTCCTAAAGACTGAGTGTGATCAGACTTTGAGGAGTAGTCTAACTGTTTTAGTGGCTGGTGGAGTTGTATCGGAGTCCAAATGTGGGATCTTGAATCTAGAAAGGGGGTAGTGAGGTAATTGTTTGATGCCGCTTGCTGTTCTCTGGTCACATCGGGTATTTGAGGGTTTTTATCTATTTTTTCGGACTATTTATTTAATTTTGCGACGTGTTCACTAATCGTTCGGGGGCCTTTAATAGTACATTCTAGGCAATAATTGTTCGTTCAGGGGTTCGAAAATGTGCCCCCAAATTTCCAATTATTTTCCAGAATTTTTAGTTAATTTTCCCGAATTTTTAGCAATTTTTTCGCAATTTTTAAATAAATAAAACGATTTAAATAAATAAAAAACGATTTAAATACCGGTTGATGACGTGGCTCGATCTGAGCCGTTGATCATGGACGAGCACGAATTTCGGAAAGATCTGACGGCTGTTACCGCTCGGCAGCGTTTTTCTCCGTTTACGAGCTCGGAAAGGCGCTTGCTCGGCTGCCGACCGGAGGTAGGTTGGTTCGGCAGGCCGAGCGACGTGGCGCTATCTGAGCTGTCGGATGTTGGTGCGCATCTCGAGACAGGCGCGGTTCCCAAGAAAATGCTATCTTGTCTTTTAGCGCACGTGGCGCAATCTGGGCCGTTCATCATTGGGAGCGCGAATTTCTGAGAGATCCAACGGTCTAAGTAGCTCGGTGTCTTTTTTCTCCGTTTACCAGCTCGGAAAGGCACTTGCTCGGAAGCCGACCGAGGAAGTGTGGCTTCGGTCGACCGAGCGACGTGGCGCTATCTGAGCTGTTGGATGTTGGTACGCATCTCGAGACGGGCGCAGCTCCCAAGAAAACACTATCTTGTCGTTTAATGTCTTCGGAGAGATCTGGGCCGTCTGATTGAGATCTGATGCGAAAATTGAGGAGAAAGTGCGTTTTCCCCGTTTACACGCTCGGGAAGGCACTTGCTCGGTGGCCGACCGAGGGCCTGTGGTTTTGGCAATCCGAGATGACTCTGTTCCCAAGGGTATTAATGGTGCTTCGGGACTTGCGCGGCGTTCCGCCTTCCGAAGGTCATTAAGGATAACTCCCTCAATTAATACGCGGCATTTCAACTTCCGAGGGTCATAATGGCTGGTTCTTGGAGGCAGGCTATAAGTACTCCATTCCCTTTGTCATTTCAGTCGCAGCAATGTTGAGTTTTAGACCTCAGTGGTGTCTGCCTTGTGTAGCTTCTCTTTTGAGGTCCGGAGGGGTGGTTGCTCTTCTGCCTGGTTTTCCCTCTGTTCCTGACGGCCCCAAACTGGATGTTAGGAGCGGGGGGGAACGAGGCAGTAGTGGTGACGACCGTAGTCCGGACCCGATGGATGAGTTACTTCGGAAGGACGGGTGGTCGTTCTTCCACCAAGATCTTCGGCCTTCTTTGGTTGCTCCGAAGTGGGTGTCAAGGTAGGCGGAGATCCTGGTGGAAGAGGTGATCATCCATGTCCGAATCCGAGGGGTGAGCTTGTTCGGAAGGACGAACGGTCGTTCCTTTACCATGATTTTTCCGGACCATCTGAGCTCGTTGTTAGCAACTGTGAAGGCGCGGTTGCCAGAGTCCTCTGCCAGGCCGAGCCTTCCAGTTGTAAACAACTAGCTCGGAATGGTGCGCTTCTCCAGCATGTGTCGTGGCTCGGACTTCCGGACCGTCTGAGCTCGTTGTTGGCAACTGTGAAGGCGCTGTTGCCAGAGTCCTCTGACATGCCGAGCCTTCCAGTTGCCACCAACTAGCTCGGAATGGTGCGCTACTTCTGATCTCTGAGTGTTGATGGGCCCCCTCCCATCTCTGTCTTCCTTCCGGGCTGATGGCTTCTGGATGTCATCCCGGGGGAGTCAGAGATGGGGGGAGCGCCGATCTGTTTTTGACCGAGGCCCGTGGGTCGGCGGAATACCGACTGAGACACGGGACCTGGGGGGTGCTCGCCGAGGGCGGCGCCTTAAAACTTTGAATCAAAATTTTTCATGGTTCCTCTAGACACAGGTGGGATGTCCGAGGGTTCAGGAGTCCGAGCGGCGTGGTGCAATTCGAGCCGTTGGATGGTGACGCGCATCTCAAGACGGGCACATTTCTCAAGAAAACACTATCTTGTCATCTAGCGTTCTCGGCGAGATCTGGGCCGTCTGATCGAGATCATGCGCGATTCTTGAGGAGAAAGTGAGTTTTCCCCATTTGCGAGCTCGGGAAGGCACTTGCTCGGGTTCCGACCCGACCCTGTTGCAGACAAGTTCGGTTTGCTTATGGCTCGGATTCAGATCCCCTGGAGCCGAGCTAGTTGACTTGGTGATGGGGACAGTGGTGATGGGCCTTCGCGACGTTTCGAGAGCAGCCCAAAAGTCACAAACTTTCGTTTGGAAGTCCAAGGGACGTTCCATTTTTACTATAAATCTTCACCCCCCCCTTAGTCCAAGTCTCACTTTTCACTTTTACTCTCTCTCTTCAGTTTTTACTTTGCTTTGAAGTTTTTAGTTCTCTGGTGGCGTTGCTAGCTGTCACGGTAGCGTTCCTTGTTTCCGGCAAACTTTCCGACCGCACCTGTCACTTCAAGGTCAGTCTCTTTCCCCTCTCTTATAGGAAAAATGGTCAAGATTTCGGATGAGACCCCCGCCTCGGAGCAAGCCGTTGGCAGAGGGGATAAAGGGAAGGGAGTTGTTGAGCCGAGTGAGCAGGACGTCGTTCGTCCAGACAAAGAGGGTGAAGTGGCCGAGCTACCCGAGGAAGTCGTGGCGGAGTCCCGAAAGGGTAAAGGCGTGGTCACGATAGTGGAAACACCGAAGAGAGCGGGGGCGTTCGGTCGGCAGCCTATCGCCCTGTCGAGCGTGGGAGGCGTCCGGGACTACGCTGAGGATACCTTGGAGAGAGTCACCCAAGGTACGGCTAAGCTGGTGGAGGAGAACGAGCCTAGGGAGCTGTCCGAGGTGGACCATAGGATCTCGACTCTTACCGAGACCGATCTTCGTCTGATCCGAGAGGGTTTTCGGATCCCTCTTGAGTATGTACTGCTCCTCCCTGGGCCGGGATTCCGAACCAACACAAAGTCCTCGTCGGACGTGTGCGTCTTTCCGGTCGACTCCCTTATTGCCGGACTCCGCTTTCCCCTCCACCCGTTCGTGGTTGAAGTCCTGGTTTGGTACGGTTTGAGTCCCGCCTAACTGATGCCGAACACATGGAGGCACGTCGTGGCGTTCGTCCTCCGATGCCAAGAGGTCGGCGCCAAGCCGACTATGTTCCTCTTTCGGAGTCTCTTCCGACCTTGCCAGCCGAGGCGGGACGAGCAGAGGTTTTTCCTTTCTCCTCGGACGGGAGTTAAGTTGATCGAGAACCCGGACTCAATCAAACATTGGAAGGAGAAGTACTTCCTCGTCCGAGCCCTGACGCCATGGGTGATACCGACGGTTTGGGCGAAGGAAGGTCTGCCCAAGCGGACCAAGAGAGAGGCGCCGCTGAGTGATGAGGAGGCGGTGGTCCAGAAGAAGCTCCTCGCCCTGCCAGCGCTAAGCTGGAAAGATATTACGGAGGAGCATCTGTTCCGTGGGGGTCTCAGTCCGATCGACCCTCGTATGCTTCTGGTATTTATACTCTTTGTTTAAAGTTCATGAAAATTTTTCTAAGTTTTTTCATTCGGCTTTTGCAAAGACGATGAAGCTTGATTACAAGGCTCTGGTGGCGAAGGGCAGGTCAGAGCAGGAGAAGAAGAAGAGGCCGTCGGCAGCGCCTCAGGACAGCCGAGCTTCAAAGAAGCCCTCGGTCGTGAAGGCTGCCGACCAACCGAAGGTCGCGGTCCTCAAGGAGGGGGAGATCGAGGTCCTCGTCTCTCCGATGAAGGTCGTGGTCCCCGAGCAGGGGGGAGTCGTGGTCTTCGATCCCCCTGCCTCGGATGCACCTGCACCGACCCCGAAGGCAGGATGCTCCCGGTTCGTCGAGCAGCGTGTTCGGGGTGAAGGATGCGCTGTCCCTCCAAGTTCCGCCCCTCACTGCCGATGCGGAGAAGATCTTGACCGAGCGTCATAAGCAGATCTTCGTCCCCGACTGGCAGGTGATGAACGTCGATGGCTTCTTGGGTGACGGGAACATCTGCATGGAGGCGGTGAGGCACTTGCCGACCCCGAAGGATCGAGCGACCCTGAAGGCCGGGATGGCAGGGGACGCCGTGATGCAGATTGCCTGGAATACCATGTCGGTAAGTAGGCTGAGCTCTTCTTCATCCAAATTTCTTCCTCAGACTTTCTCCAAGTTCTTGGATTCGGATTTTAACGTGTCGTTCTCTTTCAGACCCTCTGCCACTTCAATTTCCTGGTCGAGGAGTTGGCGAACAAGGAGCAGGAGAAGGAGCGGGAGAGGGCGGAGCGCGTCAAGGTCGCGAAGCAGCTTGATGCCGAGCTGCTTCTCTCGACGAAGAGGGCTGCCGAAGTGGGGGGGTTGGAGAGGCAGCTGGCCGACGCCATTCAGCTGTCGAAGGACACGGCGGCCAAGCTTGAGGCCTCGGAGAAGGAGGTGGCCGAGCTGAAGGATACGGCGGCCAAGCTCGAGGCGTCGGTGAAGGAGGCAGCCGAGCTGAAGGAGGAGCTGGCCAAGGCTCGGTCGGAAGTGGAAAAGGCTCGGAAGAGGGCCGAGAAGATCAAGGCCAAACACCTCAGGAAGGTGAAGAAGGTGAAGAAGGCCGTGCAGGAGGAGGCCGCACAGCACATGCTCCAAAACATGGTGGATGCCTATGGCCGAGCCTTGCAACATGTAGCCGCCAAGAACCCGGGCTTCGACACGTCCTCCTACAACTTTTACGACCCCGTGGAAGGGGAGGAGGGTGTCCCCGAGGGGTTGCTCGACCCTGAGGGGGAGACGGAACCCGTCGGAGACCCATGGGAGGCCGAGGCCGAGGACGAGGAGGAGGACGACTCCGAGGAGGAGAGCAGGAGCGAAGGCGGAGGCGGGGGCGATGGCGAGGACAAGGCCGGGGGGTCGACGGACCCGAACGACAAAAAGGTCGACCCCTGACTCAGGTTGTCTTTCTTCTTTTTTGTCTTTTGCTATCTTGTCACTTTTTGTAAGCCTAACTGCGGACTGGCCACCGCTGTTGTAGAACTTTCTCTTTGAACTTGAATGAAAAATGTTTTGTTTGGACGAAATTTATCCAAGTGTTGAGTCTCGGATTTAGTGTCTGATTTGGCGTAAATTTCTTCAAGTGTTGGGCCTCGGATTTAGTGTCTGATTTGGCATAAATTTCTTCAAGTGTTGGGCCTCGGATTTATCTCTGCTTTTCAGGTGAGATTCGGTCCGATCACGGAGGTTGTATACCTTCGGAAGGAGCTGGCAAAAACGAAGGGCGAGCTCTTTCAGAGCCGATATAATCGATTTCTCCTGCTCGGCAGGCTGGAGGAGACGAAGGCAGCTCTGCGGAGGTACTGTCGCGAGCTGTGGCAACTGCGGAAGCATCCCCCAGCTCCTTGTCCCGAAGGCGAAGTCGAGAGTCTCCGTAGAGAGCTCACTGCCGCCGAGCAGAAGAATGACGACCTTTTGGCTGAGTTCCAATACTTGGAGTGAGCGGAGAAAGAACGTTCGGCGGAGGGAGAGAAGCTGACTTCCGAACTGGAGAAAGCGTCAATCGAGCGCAAGAGGCTATCGGCCGAAGTCGACAGGCTCAGAAGGATCACAATAGATAGGGGGATCGAGGTCACCCATTACCGACGGCTTGCGACCGATAGTGCCAACGCCTCGGGCTCGTTGAGGGTCCCTCGACCGAAGAAGTTGGAGAAGGACGACGTCTTGAGGATATAATTATCGAACTGGAGGAGGAGATCACATCGCTCAAGCCTGTGCCGGAGAGAGATAATGTTCGCAGCACGTCGTGCACTCGCGAGGAGAGCGAGAGGGGGATTACGTTTTACGAACTTGCGACGCGCTCGCCTATGACCAGGCGGAGTCCGGCCGATGCTCAGAGCAGCGCGGCTATCTCGTCGAGCGGGGCCTCGGCCGGCGTCGCAGTTAGAGCCAGCAGCGAAGGGGGGTCGCGCTTCGTTGGTTTAGGATCGAGCTCGGAGGGCAGGCCTCATCGTCCTCGCGTTTCCCTAAACCGAAGCATTCCCCTTCTGAAGAGGCCCTGACCACGTCGTTTTTCATCCCTTTTGACTTGTTGTAAAATGTTGTAGTGGAGTCGGTTCTGTTGTATGCGAAGCCACCATATGTATATATGAATGCAAATCTGAAAGTTTCTTCAAAAAGTTTCCAAGTGTCAGACTACGGCAGTGTATTGAAATTGTGTTATTCGTCTTCCCTTCTTTTCAGCTCGTGGTGACGATCCATGACTCGGATTCCGAGCGTTCGAATGGTGACTCCGAATCCGAGGCCACTTCTGGGATGGTGGTTCTGAGCCCTAGGAGTGCCGATCTGGAGTTACACCGGGCTGAGAGTGAGCGGGCCCACCTTTCGTCCGTCCTCGACCTTCGGGAAGCTGAGATCCAACGCTTGGAGAATAGGATCGTCGAGCTGAGCCCCGTAGGAGGGGATGAAGACTCGCAAACCGCATTCAGCAATGCTCTTCGGGTTAGATGCATTCGGCACAACCAGTCGAAGATTATAGCCGAGCGGGATGATTTGCTCTCGGAGATTCGGCACTTGCAGGCTGTGATGGCGAAGCTCCGGAGGGGCGCAGGGGAGCTGCCAGCCGAGGAGGACGAACAGTCGGCGGAACGGTCCAGTGAGGATGTTTCCATATGAGAGACAAGTGTAGGAGGTCGGGCGTTGTGTGTTTTGTTTGCCAACACTTTGTAATGGAATGTTTTGTATTATGTGCCGACCATTAATAAAATTCCCTTTCATTGCTCTGCATATTTGTCTTCGCTTATAACTGTGTTGGTCGTGCTGAGATCTTTGAACCGAGCGTGTTAGTTTAACCGAACGGGTCCCCATGAGTACGGTATTTTGTCGTTTAGCGACACTGACACGGTACGGTACGAATTCCTAGGCGGCTCTGCCCCCAAGAAAGTGCTATTTTGTCGTTTAGGGCAGGTGGTAAGATCTGAGCCGTCGAACGTAGGCGCAAATCTCGAGGCGGCTCAGTTCCCAAGAAAACGTTATCTTGTCGTTTAGCGCAGGTGGCAAGATCTGAGCCGTCTGATCGAGATCATGCACGAAAGTTGAGGGGAAAGTGTGTTTTCTCCGTTTACAAGCTCGGGAAGGCACTTGATCGGTGGTCGACCGAAGACGCAGGGCTTCGGTCTTCGGCAGCTGGGCAGGATCGCTCGGATTACGTGGCCGAACGAAGGTCTGGCATCGATCTACCAGAGTAGTTTGGATGGACTGGGAACCAAGTGTTGGCTCCCGGGACCATCGTTGGAGCTCGACGGTTGTGGGAGCAATTCCGAACGGCGATCTACCCCTGGTCCGTCCGGAGGCGAGCCGAGGAGGTAGAGTCGAGCCGAGTGTTGGACTCCGAAACCATCGGTGCAGTTCAACGGCTGTGGGAGCAATTTCGAACGGCGATCTACCCCTGGTTCGTCCGGAGGCGAGCCGAGGAGGTAGAGTCGAGCCGAGTGTTGGACTCCGAAACCATCGGTGTAGTTCAACGGCTGTGGGAGCAATTCCGAACGGCGATCTACCCCTGGTTCGTCCGGAGACGAGCCGAGGAGGTAAAGTCGAGCCGAGTGTTGGACTCCGAACCATCGGTGTAGTTCAACGGTTGTGGGAGCAGTTCGGAACGGCGGTCTACCTCTGGTCCGTCCGGAGACGATCCAAGGGAATGAGGCTGAGCCGAACGTGGACTCCGAACCATTGGTTGAAATCACAATATAAAAAGCAGGTGATAAGAGGGGAGAAAAACATGCGAATTCACAAACATAATAGAGCTTTCTTTATTGATATTTGACGGCGAACCGTTTTACATGGTACAATTTGTGAAAAATGGGTTACAAGTCGGAGGACTGGAATGGCTCGATACTCCCTGTTACTTAGAGTGGCGCCGGAGCGCTTTCTTGGTATTTCAGGAGGTGGTCAGCATTCCAGGTCCTCGGAAGCTCTCTGCCCTCCAGGTCTTCAAGGCGATATGTCCCTGGCCGAACAACTTTCGTGATCCTGTACGGCCCTTCCCAGTTCGGGGCTAGCTTGTTCTTCTGACTGGGGAGGGATATAGCTAGCTTTCTCAAGACCAAATCTCCTTGTTTAAGGTTGGCGGGCCGGACCTTCCTGTTGTACGCCAATTCAACTCTTCTTCGGTAGATCTGCTGCCGAATCGATGCCCTTTCCCTCAGCTCGTCTATCAAGTCCAATTCTGCTCTGAGATCTCTGGCATTCTGTGCTTCGTCATAGGCTGTGAGCCGAGGGGAAGGTATTCCGACCTCAAGAGGTATCACGGCCTCGGACCCATAGGTGAGGTTGAAGGGGGACTCGCCTGTGGGGGTCCGTTTGCTCGTGCGGTAGTTCCATAGGACGTTGGGGAGTTGGTCGACCCATAAGCCCCTGGAACTTTTGTCGAGCCTTTTCTTGATACCTGCAAGGATCTGCCGGTTGGCATTTTCTGCCTGTCCGTTCGACTGAGGATGGGAGACGAACGAGAAGCGCTGCTGAATGGCCAGGTCGTCGCATAGAGCTCGGAACGCTGCGCCTGTGAACTGAGTCCCGTTGTCCGTTACGAGGATGCGGGGGACTCCGAACCTGCATATGATGTTCTTCCAGAAGAACTGTACCACTTTGTTCTCGGTTATAGTGGCGAGGGGCTCGGCCTCGACCCACTTCGAGAAGTAGTCAATGGCTACGACCAAGAACCTGAACTGACCCGGAGCTGGAGGGAAGGGCCCTAGTAAGTCCATGCCCCACATTGCGAAGGGGATGGGACTTGATAGGGAGGCGAGGTTGGCCTGAGGGAGGCGTCGGATGCTAGAGTGTCTCTGACAGGAACTGCATTGCCGAACGTGTCGCTCGGCGTCTTGAAGGAGGGTCGGCCAGAAATACCCATAATTCAAAGCTTTTCGGGCCAAGGACCTAAATCCTGAGTGCGCCCCTCCGATGCCTTCGTGGAGCTCTTGCAGGGCATATTCGGCCTAATCCGGAGAGAGGCACCTTAGGTACGGTCGGCCGTCTATCTGAGAGAAAGAGCGTTTGTATAGGATACCCTCGATCAGGACAAACCGCTCGGCTCGGGTCCAGACTCGGCGAGCCTCTTTGGGATCCGAGGGCAGAACTCCATCCCTTAAGAATTCTATCAATGGTTTCATCCAATTGTCTTGTAGCATGACTGGCAACGACTCCGCCGAGGCGGGCGTCTCATCTTCGATGCTCGGCTTAGAGAGGACTTCGATCAGCACGGTCTGTTCGAGACCTTGAAGTGAGGACGAAGCCAATTTGGAGAGGGCATCGGCCTGTGAGTTTTCTTCCCGAGGGACTCGTTCGATGGTGGCCTCTTCGAACCGGCTCAGGAGGTCCCGGACCTTGGCGAGGTACTTCGCCATTCGCTCATCTCGGGCCTCATATTCGCCCGAGACCTGGTTCACGACTAGCTGGGAATCACTGTGAATCCGGAGGCGCTGGGCTCCAGCACTTCGGGCGAGTCCGAGCCCGGCGATGAGTGCTTCGTACTCCGCCTCGTTGTTCGAGGCCTTGAAGTTCATGCGAATTGCGTACTAGAGGACGAAGTTGTCAGGGCCGTTCAGTATGATGTCGGCGCCGCTTCCTTTGTTACAGGACGATCCGTCCACAAAGATTGTCCAGACGAGGGGTCCTTTCGGGACGTGACCGACCTCAGCGATAGTGGACTCCACGATGAAATCGGCGAGGGCCTGCGCCTTAATTGCCGTCCGAGGCTGGTAAGAGATGTCATGCTGACTCAGCTCTATGGACCACTTCATTAGCCGACCCGAGGTCTCGGGCTTGTAGAGAACCTACTTTAGAGGTTGGTCGGTGGGGACGACGATGGAGTGGGACTGGAAGTATGGCCGAAGCTTCCTCGCCGCTGTGACTAGTGAGTAGGCCATCTTCTCTATCTTCGGATAACGGAGCTCGGCGTCCCGGAGGACCTTGCTCACGTAGTAGATAGGCCTTTGGGTTCGATCCTCCTCTCTCACTAAGACAGCACTCAAGGTCTGCTCGGAAGCAGCCAAATAGACGAAGAGGGTCTCGCCCGGGACAGGTTTGCTGAGTAGAGGGGGTTCATCAAGTACGCCTTCAATTGGTCAAATGATTCCTGTTGTGGTTGGCCCCATTCAAAACCCTTAGCCCCCCTGAGTGCTTCGAGAGGAAACGACCGATAGCGGCGAGCCGACCGGTGAGCTTCTGCACCTCCTTGATGTTCCGAGGCGGGGCCATGTCTAATATGGCCTTAATCTTCTCGGGGTTAGCTTCGATTCCTCGTTGGCTTACCATGAAGCCGAGGAATTTTCCCGAGGAGACCCCGAACGCACACTTGTTCGGGTTCAGCCGCATGCTGTGCTTTCTCAACACGCCGAAAGCCTCCTGGAGGTCGGCTACATGATCGGTGCCGCGGATGCTCTTGACGAGCATGTCGTCAACGTACACCTCCATGTTTCGGCCGATCTGGCTCTGGAAGACCTTGTTGACGAGGCGCTGGTAGGTGGCACCCGCGTTCTTCAGGCCGAACGGCATTACCTGGTAGCAGTAGAGGCCTTGGTCGGTGACGAAGGAGGTCTTCGGAATGTCCGGAGGGAACATTCGGATTTGATTGTACCCCGAGAAGGCATCCATGAAGCTGAGGAGCTCATGGCCCGAGGTGGCGTCGATAAGGGTGTCGATGTTCGGGAGCGGGAAGGGATCCTTCGGACACGCCTTGTTCAGGTCGGTGAAGTCAATGCATATCCTCCACGAGCCATTGGACTTCTTGACCATCACAACGTTCGACAGCCACTCGGGGTAATTTACCTCCTGTATGAATTTGGCCTTTAGAAGTTTATCAACCTCCTCCTTGATGGCCTGTTGTCGCTCGGGAGCGAACTTTCGCCTCTTCTGTTGGACCGGTTTGCACCCTGGTTCGACGCTTAGGCGATGGACGAGCAGCTCATCGGAAATGCCGGGCATGTCCGCGGCCGACCATGCAAACAGGTCGCGGTTGTCCCGGATACATTTAATCAGGTCCGAACACAGTGCGGTCGGCAAGGATTTGTTGATGAGGAATTTCCGGCTCGGATCCTCTTCCGAGAACAGCACTTCTTCTAACTCGTCCGCCGGCTCGGACGTCTGGCGGGCCTTCGGCTCGGGGATTTCCAGTGTCTCGAGCGAGGGCACTGGTCCCCCGGTGGAAGTCATGTAGCACCTCCGGGCTGTTTCCTGGTTTCCCCTGACTTCCCCTACTCCCGACCGAGTGGGGAACTTCATTTTCAAATGGTATGCCGAGGGGACAGCTTCCAGGGCGGCTAGGCCGGGTCGGCCTAGAATAACATTATATGCTGCTGGGACGTCGACGACCATGAATTCTATCGGCTCGGTCCGGGTAGTGGGGGTGCTTCCCGCAGTAACGTCTAGGGTTATCACCCCTTCGACGGTTACTGGGACCCCCGTGAACCCGTGGAGAGTGTAACCGGCCGGCTTGAGACGGTCTCGGGACAGCTGCAGGCCTCGGAAGGCCGAGAGGAAAAGGATATTGACCGAACTCCCGTTGTCCACCAAAATCCTCTGCACCTTGAAGTTGGCCATGCGGAGGTCGATGACGAGGGCATCACAGTATGGGGTTTCGGACCCCTTCGAGGTCGGCGTCGGAGAAAGATACAGGGACGTCGAGACCTTTGGGAGGAGGAGCACTGTGAACCGAGTTGACCTCTCGGATGAAGGCCTTTCGGGAGGTATTAGAGGGGCCCCCCATGGGGCCTCCATGGATCAGGTGCAGAATCCTTTCCTCCTCGAACTCGGGTGTTTCCTCGTGCCGCTCGGAGCGCTTGTTAGCCCCCCGAGCCGGAGGTGAATTGCAATCCGCCCGATCGTTCGCCTTCACGAACTTGGCCAACTGCCCCCTCCGGATGAGGGCTTCAATCTCATCTCTCAAGGCTCGGCAGTCGTTCGTGTCGTGGCCGTGGTCTCGGTGGTAACGACACCACTTATCTTTGTTCCTCCTCTTCGCTGGGGTGTGCATCCTCGGAGCCGGAGGGATGACCCCCTCCTTCTCCACCTCCATTAGGATAGTAGAGACATTAGTGGTGAGGGGAGTGAACTTTTCGAACCTGGGGGGAGGGCGGCGCTGACCGCCAATGTCCTTCTGAGCTTTCTTGGACCCCTCTTCCCCCGTCGCCTTCCTCTTCGACCCTACGGATTGCCCTCCGAAGCTCAGAAGGGCTTCTGCCTCCTCTGCTCGGATGTACTTCTCGCACCTCAGGAGTAGGTCGGCGAAGTCATGCGGGGGCTTCTTGGCCAGGGATGATCGGAGGTTGGCGTTAAGGACGTTCGACTGGAACGCCACGGTGGCCACGGACTAGTCTAAGGAGGCGATAGACCTGACCTCTGTGGTGAATCTCTTCACATAGTCCCGCAGCTTCTCTTCCTTTTCCTGCCGCAGGTTCAGTAGGGAGAGGCTTGTCTTCTCGGCCCGCCGGCTACTCACGAAGTGAGTTATGAACAGTGTTTCAAACTGCTCGAACGAGAAGATGGAAGAGGGAGCGAGCCTGGAATACCATTCCCGAGCCGACCCCCTGAGGGTGGCAGGGAAGGTCCTGCAGAGCACAGCATCGGAAGCTTGATGGATCAGCATCAGGGTCTTGAAACTTTCGACGTGATCGACCGGGTCGGATTCCCCTGAGTATGTTTCAAACTGTGGCGGTTTGAAACTCCTCGGTATGTGGGCCTCCATGATCGACCGTGAGAAGGGGGGTCGGCTGGGACGGAAGGTTCCTGCTCGGGACTCTTCCTCCCTGTCCATGCGGCCGATACGCCTTTCCACCTCATGGAGACGGCGGATGAGGGCGTCGTTCCTCCGCTGGTAATCGTATGACCCCCCGGACTCCTCTTCATCGGAAGGGGAGCGTGGACTGCGGCGCCGGTAGTCCCGGGACCGACGAGGGCTCTGTTGCCGCTGCTGGCGGCTGGAAGCCGGGGAGGGACTTTGGGTTCGGCGGCGAGGACTGGGGTCCCTCGGGGGCGTCAGAGCCCTCTGAGTATTCTGGACGTTCTGCCGAAGGTTGAGGGCCTGTAGAACGGTCTCCTGAAATTGGAGGAATTCGGCCCGACTGATAGGCACTTCTCGGTCCCTCGGATGACGTCGATCCCCGGGGGAACGGGACCTCCTCCTTCGGCGCTCGGGGGACGCCGCTCGGCCTCTGCGGTCCGGGGACCTTCTGCCGTCTCGGCGACGTGGGGACCGCTCACCCTGACGCTGGCAGGAGGCTCCCTCTCGGGCCCGCCTCTCGTCAAGATGGGTGCGGAGGTCGTCGTCCTTCTGGCGGTTCAGAAGTGTGATGCGGAGGTCGGGGTGATGAGAAGCCATCGAGTCCGAGGACCCATTATGGACCGAGACATGGCCCGGATTGAGGGGCTGCTTCTCCTTCTGACCGTTATGACCGGACGGACCATTGTTGGG
Source organism: Hemerocallis citrina (assembly GCA_017893485.1). Lineage (NCBI taxonomy): Eukaryota > Viridiplantae > Streptophyta > Magnoliopsida > Asparagales > Asphodelaceae > Hemerocallis > Hemerocallis citrina. The sequence goes on along the minus strand of CM030364.1, from coordinate 131,879,153 downwards.
CTGCTGCTTGGGAGGAGGAGGTGGGACCTGCTGGGTCGGCGGAGGGAGGTCGGACTGAGGAATAGGATTGACTGGGACTTCATTCGCCGGGTCGGCGAGGTTGCCCACACGGTTCGACCCTCTGGATCTGACCTTCTTCGGAGGCATGACTGCAGAGGACGACGGAGAATGGGCTGAGGCTGTTCGTGTGGTTTTCCCACAGACGGCGCCAATCTGTTACCGCTGATTTCGGTGTGGGGGTAAACAGATAGAATTTGTGAGTCCGAGAAAAACCTGAACAGTTGACTCAGCCTTCTTGCTCCCGCTGCGACCTGCAAGGAAGTGCGAGACACCGGGGTTGATTCTGGCGACGCACCCTCCGACGCTCTTGTCAGTAATCAGGAAAAGATTAAGAAAGAGCTTAAGTGGTGAAAAAGTGATTAACCTGGTCATGGTGGTAGAGGGGTGATATTTATAGTCGCCTTTGGAACGGTTAGGGGCCTGATTTCCTGCCTAACAGCCAGGAGGAAAATCCTCCTATTCTGTTTTGGGAAATTAGGCCCTGATTCCCTGGTGGGAGCCAATCAGGCTTGTTGATTTGATTTAGTCAAATCAGTGGCCCTGATTCTCCTCTTGGTGAACTGGGCTTGCATCGGGTCGGGACCCGTGCCCAGTTGAAGTGGATCCCTTCGCGGGTGGTTGGTTCTGTGAGAAGGAGACCCAATACCCGTTTTGGGCCCATCTGTATGTGAAATTACCTTTTTACCCCTGTGCTTCAAGATTCGTGCTCGATCTGGACGGTCCCGATTTAACCCCATTTTTAGCCATATCAGTTTGAATTTGAGTTTTGGGGGAAAACTTTTGGGAGTGAAAATGTGTTTTGTGAGGTTAGATCTGGGCCTTTGATTTTGGGGGGATTGAAGATGATCCACTTGATAGCTTTCTTTGTTTTTTATTACTATCTATTTGCACGCGTGCGATGCACGCCCTAATATTTAAAGGTGTGTAGGATTTTGAGGAAGGGATTGGTCACCGAAGAGGTTGCATGCAGAATTGATATTTTGATATTTGCACAATTTTGGTTTCTACAGGCATGCACATATTAGTTTAGACAGTAACTTTTTTGTATTGTTTACTTTTAAAATTTTGATCAACTTAGTATACATGCATCGTTCTTCCTAGACATTGAAGCCAACATGAACTATTAATGGTAACAAATGAATAGTTTCCTCCTACCAATGTAATTGCATGCAAATTAATTGCATGCAAATTTATTCATTAGCAAAGTAATTGCATAAGTAATTGCATGCAAATTTATTCATTTTGATATTTGCATGCATGTGTTTATTTTTTTCGTAATACATGCAAATTACATTTTTGACCTCCGATATTAGCCCTATATTTTTTTTAGCCTTTTATGTTTATGGGGCATGATAGTAAAAAGCCGCCAAAATGGGGCTTTGCTTAGTAATAGTATAGATATAGATGATTGTCTTTAAATTTATATACAAAGAACTTCCTAGCATATTTAATAAATTTTCTATAAAAAAAAGTAACTGGGCGCAGTTTCTATTCCTATCTACTAGGGATGGCAAATGGGTCGGGTCGACCTGCGAATCGCCCGCGACCCGCCTGTTTAACCCGGCCCGCGAAACCGCGGTTCGGGTTCGGGTCAAACCCGTTAACGTCAACGGGTCGACCCGGGTCGCTAAATTAACGAACCCAACCCAACCCCAGCCCGGTAACTCGTGAAAAAGGAGCCAACCCGCCCGCCAACCTGCTGGTCGACCCGCGAGTTGCAAAACTTTTGACCCGTACGGGTCAAACGTTCGACCCCCGCTCCGGGTCGACCGTTGACCCGCGGGTCCAACGGTCGCAACCCAGCTACTATTCACCAGAGCCGTTGTCAACGACACTTCTAGCCGTTTTTGGTGGTTTTTTGTGTTTTTTTTGTTTTTAACCCTATAAATACCCCAAAAACTCAAACAAAAATTCACACCTTACTCACTTACTCTCTCTACTATTATTAGTCAATTAATTTCAATTTGTGAACAATTGAACAAACAAGCTAGCAAGTCTTATACACGATCAAATTCCGATCGTATTAAAGTCAAAATTCAACAACGTCTTCAAGTCTTCAACTCTCCTCCAACTCTAAGTGATCAAGTCTTCAACTCTCCTCCAAGCTCTCCTCGTGTCTTCAATTCCGGATTTCTACTTCTACTTCTATACTTATTTTCACGAGTTTTTTTTATATACGAGTATCCACGGTAAACGGTATCAAAATTTTTTATCCATCTTCTTCAATTTCAATTTATTTTTTAGTTATAATTTTTAGTATCTTGTTTGTTTGTTGGTTTTTTGATCTTCTCTCTCACAACCCTCTTGTTTTCTAAATTTTTTTTTTGTAACTTATCGTCCCTACATTGTGTAGTTTTTTTTTACATACACTACTACATATAAACATGTCTAGATCACGCGGTAGCGGTCGTAACCAAAGTGGACAATATTCCACTGGCACTTCCCGTAGGCCATCAATTGTCCTACATAATGAGCCCGTAGAAGAGTACCATGATCCTCCTACCCAATAATGGGGTACACACGATGAGTTTGTAGGAGACATACAATTAGAAGAAGAACCACAACAACAGCAACAACAAGCAACCGAAACAACACAACCCCCTAGTGGTAGGAAAAGTAGAGGGGAAAGTAGTGATTGGCATAAATTTTACGATTATATTCTGGACGAAGAAACACCGGGTGTAGGTTTGAAAGTTTGTAAAACATGTTCTAAGCAATACAAATGGAAGAGGGGTGAGGGCACAGGTACAATTAAGCGACACATCCTAAGTGTGCATAAAGACCTTCTTGTTGACCTACCCGGCCAACAAAAAATCCACCCTAGGACCAGTCTAGTTGATAGCCACCCTTATGATCCCGATCTTGTTCGTCGGGAAATGAACTAATTAGTAATAAAGGAAGAGTTACCATTTTCCTATCCCGAGAGTAGGAACTTGGAAAATTTTAATCAAACTGCCTTAAACCCTCATTTTAGAAGAATCCCTAGAAATACTTGCAAATCAGATTTTTTTAAAATATACAATGAAATGAAAGACGCTTTGATTGCAATTTTATGGAGTTTAACTTGTAGAGTTAGTTTAATTTCGGATTGTTGGACGGGTTGCAACAATATTCCAATGATGAGAATAACCTGTCATTGGATCGACAATGATTGGATTCTTCAACAAAGAATCGTATCACTTGCAGCGTTGTCCTATCCCCATAGTGGCATTGAATAGCAAACCATATTTTAGAAATTTGTGATGTTTTTCATATTTACGATAAAATTATGTGTATTAGTTTTGATAATGCATCTAACAACAATGCATCAATTAGTATTTTAAAAACCACATTAAACCCTCCATCTGATAATATTTTTCATGTTAGATGTGCATGCCATATTTTAAATTTATGTGTTCAAGATGCATTAAAAATAGCCGATCCATATATACTTAAAATTAGAAATTGTGAAAATTTTATTGCATTAAGTGGCACCGTATTTCAAGAATGGAAAAATTGGTGTAGGATTTCAAATGTACCTTTTAGAAAATTTTCAAAGGATGTTAAACACCGATGGAACTCTACTTTTGATTTACTACAGGTTGTCACCGAATATAAAGCATGTATAAATAATTTTTGTATCGCAAAAAATATGCCAAATTTTCAAATGACTCCCCCTGATTGGTATTTTGCCGAATCTTTGTTGAAATTTTTAGAACATTTTAAAACCGCAACTTTCAAATTTTCAAAATCATATGAATCTACTTCTAGTAGCATTTTTATTTCAATAGTTACTATGATGCAAACTTTTAACGAAATGTTAAATGATGCTTTTGTTGGTGATACTGTCAAACCTGCATACACAAAATTTTTGAAGTATTTTAATCCTCCTCTTATGTTGTATTGTGTTGCTACCATTATGGATCCTCGTATTAAATTAGAAGGTACGTAGAGTTTGATTGAAATGTTTTTTAATTTACTTGGGGATGAAGAAACTGAAATTGATTGCGCTTCTTTTTTAGTTAAATTTGATTCTACATTAAATAACTTGTATGATTATTATGATAGATGTTTTGCTTCTAGTAGTATAATTTCTGTAGTTAGTTCTTCTTCTGCTACTTCTAAAGGTAAGGGTAAGAGTAAATTTGATGATAAAACATTTAATTTACTTGCACAAATTCAATCCAAAAAATCTAGGACTAATTAACCAAATGGATTAAATTGGTATAACCAACAAGATTCTTAGTCTTCTACTTCTTCACTAGATATTTTACAATAGTGAAAAGACCATGAACACAATTATAATATTCTTAAATATATGGCTAAAGATCTACTAACTCCTTCTGTCTCTACAGTTGCTTCTGAAAGTGCATTTTTTACAAGTGGCAGGGTTCTAACTTGTTAACCCCTGTTTTTCCAAAAATGTATTTTTGTGTATTTCCTGTATTTAAAATTTTTTGCAAATTATTTTTTTTTGGTTTTCAAAATTGTTTTGTGAAATTGTAATTATTGGATCTCCTATTAAAATTTGCTTTCGATCAAAATATTTAATTGTGACTATTTTATATGATTTTTTTTATATTGTAATACAATTCTTACTTCAATTATTATTATTGTTATTATTACCTTTGATTTTAAAATGTATTTTTGTGTATTAATGATATTTGTACTTATTTCGAATAAACTCTATAGTGCAATGCAAATTACATTTTTTTATATAGATCATATTTTTATCTAAAATTTTTATAAATATTTTCTATTGGATTTAATAATCCTAAAACCCTATTTTTCCCTATTGTATTTTAACCCCAAACTCGTTATAAAACCCTATAACCCAATTACCCCATTTTAATTTCCCCATACCCAATTACCCATTAATTATACCCTATTACTAAACTCTACCCATTACCCTATTTCTATAAACCCAAATACCCACTTAATTACCCAAACCCGTTAAATACCCTAACCAAAACCAAATAACAGCCCACACCCGATAACCTATCAGACCTAAACCCTTCACCCCCCTGCCTATATAAACCCATGCTTTAACCCGGCCGCTTCGTCTTCTCCAAACCATGCAGCCGCCACCTTGCGCCGCTTCACCTTCCCTCCCGCTCTACCCATCTCCCGTCCTGTCCCCTACCTCAGCACGCAGCCGAAGCTCCACCTCCCTCTCCCTCTCGACTTCAGCCCGTCGTGCCCAGGTCGCCGTCCCTCTCCTCCGACACGCTTGCAGTCCAGCCTTGTGCGACCCTTCTTGGTCACCACGACAACAGATAGCATCGCAACTGCCCTCTCCCAGTCATCTTTCGCTTTGACCGCAGTGACCTCCACAGCAACAGCCAGCGGCGGCAACACAGTGTGCTTCCTGCCTGTGTGTGCTCCTCCGCCAAGCCACAACGACCATTGCTGTTCACCCTCTGTCTCGCAACTCCCAGTCGTCGCTCCCCTGCCGATCGTCGATGTCGTTGCCGTCCATGGTCGAGCATCGCAGAGCAGTCTCCCCTCCATGCTCTGTTTTGGCCATGGGTGTGATTGTGGCTTTTGATCACTTTGAATTTGGGCCATCGATCGCTGTGATTATCATGATCATCATGGTTCCCTGATTGCTTTGATCCTAGCCATCTGTTTGACTCTGATCTTGATCATCTTGGAGTTCTCGATCATCTTTGTTATGGACCGTCTGATCGACTTGATCATCTTGACCTTGATTAAGTGCATTGTTAGCCGTCTGATTGATCTTGATTCTTGATCTCTTGATGTGGGCCGTCGGATCTTCACGATCTCATCTTGATCTTCTTGATCATGGTTTAATCTTTGCCGTCCGTGGGATCTTGATCATCATCTTAGATTATGGACCGTTGGATCGCACTATCATCATCTTGGAGTTCTTTGATATCCTTGTTTGGTGGCCGTCAGATTGTCAATCTGACTCGATCATCATCATCATCATCAAGATACTGATCACATCTTGATCTTGATCTTGATCTTCGATCAGAGTCATCCGATCTGATCCGATCGCCTTGATCTTTTGATCTCAGCCGTCCGATCGTATTCGTGGGTTATTTGTTCTTTGGATTCGTGATCTTGTTCGTGATCATCTTGTTCGTGATTCGTTGTTGTTGGGTTCGGGCCCGGAAATCCGTTCCCGTTATTCTCTTTCTTTTGGTTGGATTCATCATCTCTCAGGCAAGTAACTTGTACTCAAATTTCTTTGTATGATACAAGTCAAAAATACCGCTTGTAGTGTAGTTGGATTCTCGAGACAACTCGTGTGTGTGATGTATGTTTGATGAGTATTGTCTCTATAGTGTTTTGACCATAGTTGACTCACGACACAAAATTTGACATGAAATAACCTAGGTTTTGCCCGTTCTTGATATGATGTATATGTGAGACAATTATGAGAACTTGTGTGCTTGTGAGACCCATGTGAGATACTTGTTGTGGACATGTTGTATACCCTATTTCGTGATGTTTGGACACTTTGTAGACTCGATTTCATGTTTGGTGGTGTTTGGATCAAGTTTCGTTGAATCTATGTTGATTTTGGTTTTTGAGGAAATTCTGTGTTTTGCCGCTATTATGTCTTGACCAGTAATTTGGACCATATTAAGGTCAGAATCTTAATTTCAGTATAAAACATGAGTTTTAGAGAAATTCATCTTCTTTCTAACCCTTTTGACCTTGCTCGATTTCGTTTTTCGTATGTGTGAGATATGAATGTTTTACTACAGAGGTGTAATTCGTTTCCAGATTTTGTTTCTTGATGATTTAGATGACTAAATTATTTTGATACTTGTGCTTAACATATTATTTATATCTAGAACTTTGGTCAGATTTTCTATACTTATCTAGAGATTACCCAGAATTTTGGTGGATTTTAGTGATGAGTTTTATATGCCGTTTCATGCTTGTTTATAAACACTGTACTTGCTGTATTTTACTCGCTGTTCTGTAAAGAATCATATTTTCATCCTGATTCCTTTGACTGTATGAAAAATATTTGTGAAGTATGAAAGTTAGTATATTTTGTCTACTTTCATCTCCCTTTAGTGGATTTGGATTTCGGTTCACTGGTTGCGATATATTATAGTTTTCGTACAACAGTGTTGGGAATTCCAGATTTACTGAACTATCGTTTATTGATGTTTTCTGATTTTTGATGACTGATCTAATTTTACTGGAAAATTTTGAAACTTCATATTCTGATACTAGACATATAGGGGAATATCCCAGATTTTTCGTGGATTTATTTGTTGAGTTTTTTATGCTGTTTTCCTGACTGAGAATTAGTTTTACTAATTTCTGGCTGAACGTGTTTTCTGGATTAAAATCAGTTTTGAGTTATGATTTGTGAATTACTATGACTTATTTTTACTCACTGGATTTGGTTGGGAGTCTATTTTGTAGACGTCTTGACGGTTCAGATTTGCATGTTTTTAACACTGGAAATTTTAGTTTTACTACATTATGGTCTTGCTGTCCTGAACTTGCGATTTGGTTATTTTTATCCTTATATGAGTGATCTTGCACCCGTACTTGTTTATCTTGCAACTTGAACTTGTCACTTGATCTTACCATGATATACTTGCTTGTTTCGTGACACATACTTGCTTGTTTGACATTAATAATAAATTAACCAAGCCGGGGTTTTAAAGGGACAGATCTAATAGTGGATAATTCAGAAACGTGTACTCGAAAGAAGATCTTTTGATCCTATGAGAAATTTGAGACTTGGCTTGATACTTGGAATACTTGAGACTTGGATTGATACTTGAGATACTTGAGACTTGGCTGGATACTTGAGATTTGGCTTGATACTTGAGGCTTGATATTTCACTACTTGAGACTTGATATTTTACTTGGCTTGATACTTGATACTTGAGGCTTGATACTTCACTCTTGAGGCTTGTTTACTTGATATTTGAGGCTTGATACTTGATACTTGATTCTTGAGGCTTGTCCCTGAGTACACTGCCCTTTATGGTCCACTATGAAATCTAAAACAAAACTGTATTGACTATAACAACCATGTGATAAAAGGATGGCACATGAAGTGTTACCAAGATAGTAATAATACAAGATATTAACACATGATACTTGAACTTAAAACTTGAACTTGATACATGCTTACTTGACACTTGATTACATGATACATGAGACTTGATGCTTGAACATGATACTTGACTACATGATACATGAGACTTGAAACATGACACTTGATACATGATTACATAAGACTTGATACTTGATACTTGTTTACATGACACTTGTTCATTTTGACACTTGATACATGCCACTTGTTCTTGTTCATCTTACCATGCTAGTATTCTATTTTGATATCATGTTTATACCATGTTGCTAGTTAGTTTTCCCCACGTACTTGTATCCTGCATTACAAGCGGTCTGTAACTTGCAATTGACCAGTACTTGTTTTCTCTTTTCCTCTTCCCTGCAATTGTTAAATTGCAGATTTTGGAGAACAGGTTCCAGATCGTATTGGTGAGATGAAGTATTAGTGCTGGATTTATTATTATTATTTCTTGTAGTTTGCTTTGAACAATATTGTATTTTTGATACTTAGATTTATTCTTGTACTTGGGCAATGTGACCCAGGATATTTGTGTTATTCAGATCATGACTATTTGAGATTTAAGGTATTTGGTTTCAAGTATTCTTATTGGTATTTGTGGTTAATATGTGCATGTTGGTTGATACTTTTGCTTCCGACTCTGATTATTTCATGAGACGTTGTAAAGATTCTTGAACAGCTTATGGATGATGAAAATCATTCGCTGGGCTTTTGTCGCGTATCCGTATTCCGTATTCTCTTTTGGGAAGTAGGGCATGACATAACTGATTACAGGAATGCTTGAAGCCCGGTTCGTTAGAGATGCTCGTTTGCACTGAAAACTATAAAGGCTGAAGATAGGACACAAGGAAAAGTATTATCTACGTCCCCAAGTGGGAGCAACTCGCCGGAACAACAACAACAACAACAATAGCAACCAAAATGAAGAATTTAAGACCAACAACAACAAGTCAGCAACAACAAATTGAAGGCCATAAAATTGAAGAGAATTGTAAATAGATAAAAAAATTATTAAATCTTTGCTTGTTATTTCAAATTAGGAAAATTGAAGTAAATTGAAATTGTATATAAGAAATTTGTTAGTGTATAAAATAAATTTGTGAAATCTTTATTTCTTATAACAAATTGTGAAACTTGTATAACTTATAATCATATAAATAATATATCATTTTTTTTGGCAATTTCACTCTTTCAATCTTATTATTATTATTATGATTTTTAATGTTTATTATTAATTTTTTTTTTAAGTTTAAAAAAAAAAGTTCACTATCTAACCGGGCCAACCCGCGACCCGACCCGAACCGACCCGGGTTGGACCCGAAAGGGTTCACGTGTTGGGCGGGTCGCGAATTCAGCTCTTCGACCCGGCCCGGCCCGGCCCGGTTAAGCCTTCGACCCGACCCGAATCCGTCCAAGTCAACCTTCAACCCGGACGGATCCGACCGACCTGACCCGACCCGACCCGGTCCGGTCGACCCGAATGCCCACCCTACTATCTACCCTGTCACGGTGGTTTTTTGCTCTAGTTACACTTTTACAACATACAAAAATTCTAGAAACTATTTCTTGTTGTCCATTCCTTTTTATTTGACCTTTTCCTAATTCGAAATCTCCTACTTCTAGCATATAAATTGTAATAATCAAAAACTTCAATCTCCATACTGAACTGATTTCCTTAATCAAAATAAAAAACAGGGAATGGAACTATACTTATGATCATCCAAGATGGAGGGGAAATTTTGCATCGGAGTGCAAATCATTTGTTGTCCGAGAGCTATTTTTTAAAATAAAAAAATGAAACGAGACGAAAAATTATTTCCCATCCATTCCTTTATTAAAATAAAAAAAAATCAAACGGATAACATATTCCTGTCCGTTATATTTAAAATAAAATTATAAAAATTGGACGATGAATCATCTATCGTCTGATACATTTTTTAGAGGAAATTTTCAACGAACGATAAATGATATTTCGATTCCTATATTTTCTAAATTCCTATATCTCTTCCAAATATAGTCGGCTACTGTTTTTCTCAAACCCAAAAGTTGAGTATTTAGCCAACGACTGCAAAACAATTTTTACCAAATTTTGCCAGATGCTCTAAAGAGTTTAAAATGAGCCATAGAAACAACTATTAGAGCATCTGTAGTCGTTGGAAGTTAAAACTTTGGTATTTGGCAAATAAAAATATGAAATTTGGATGTTAGTTGTAATTGTTTAAACCCAAAAAATGGGTTTTAATTTTTAAAAAGAGACAGACGGGAGATGAATTTGCATCCCGTTTAAAATTTTACTTTTTTTTAAAAATAAATTATGGATGGAATAACATTTTCCGTTTAAGGAATTTTTATTTTTTAATTTAAAAAATAAGGGATATCCTCTTCTTGTCCGGGGCTCCCTTGCAAATCTGTCAGTCCTGCAATTTGCAGATGACACACTGCTATTTTGTAAAGGTGATGAACATGACATAATCAACCTCAAATTAGCAGTACAACTATTTGCAAACGTCTCTGGTCTAGCCATAAATTTCAATAAGTCCTCAATCATTTACTTTGGCAAATCGAAGACGAAGCAACAGGCTTTTTCCACCATCCTAGGCTGTAAGGAAGAATGCTTACCTGTTCATTATCTTGGCATGCCCCTATCTAGCGGGAAACTCAGTAAAAGAAGTTAGCAGCCGCTAATCCCCAAGATTGAAAGAAGGCTCTCTGTGTGGAAGGGCAAGATGCTCTCTAAAGGTGAGAGGTTAGTACTTATAAATGCTGTTCTCAGTGCTTTACCAGTCTACTTCGCTTCTTTCTTCAGATTACCCCTTTGGGTAATCAAAAGGATAGATTAGATTCGCAGTAGATTTTTCTGGTGTGGCTCCGACACCGATGCGAGAGGAGTGACATATATGTAGTGGATGAAGATCTGCCAACCCAAGGAACAAGGTGGACTTGGCGTTCTAGATATGAAAGTCTTTAATGAAGCCCTTCTCATGAAATGGTGGTGGAAGATTGTCTCCTCTGACTTGCTTCCTAGCCAAACGTTAAGGCGCTTATACTATAAAAGCAATTCAAACATCTTGACATGCCCCTCTACTGCTTCAAGCTTCTGGAAAGGGATCTTCCATCTCAAAGCGCAATTCTTGCTGAATGTTAACTGGAAGCTAGGAAGGGGGACCATATCAAATTCTGGACGTCAAAATGGATCAATGGCAACAGTATAACTTCCATGTGTCCCTCACATGCTGCTGCAACATGGAATCTGGAAGCTAATGTCCTCTCCCAAGGAACCTGGATTGATGGCAACTGGCACTGGCGACCGAGACTTAACTATGTCTCCAACCCAATCATTCGAGATGACAAACAGCGGCTGCTTGATCTGATTGTAGAATATCAGCCTTCGCATTCAGGAGACCACCCTTCATGGAGACTCACACCATCTGCCACCTTTACCGTCAAGTCGGCATACAACTTCTTTATCACCTCTGGACTTCGTTCCCCTTATTTTGCAGCAACATGGACTTCTACAGCTCCATTGAAATGCAAGTTTTTCATCTGGCAAATGAGTTGGGATAAACCCAACTCCAAGGATTTCCTCAGCTCCAACGGCTGGCTAGGGAACACGACATGCACAGCTTGTGCATGTCCTGTTGAGACGACCTATCATGTCTTTTTCGACTGCCCTATTGCCACTCATACTTGGTCCTATTTCACTACACTTTTCCACATAAACATCCTGCCTGCTGACTTACATGAATGCTTTACTTCTTTGTGCTTTGGAAATCAGGTACACAGACACACTTGGCACCTACTGACAATCTCGATCTGTTGGAGTATTTGGCTTGCTAGAAATGAACGCACTTTCTCTTCTAAGACTTTGCAACCAAAGGAAACTATTTCTAATGTAATTTTTTGGTTTCGATCTTGGTTAGATGGGCTCGACAACAACAAGCAGAAGGCAGAACTCATACGAGAGGTGGAGCAAGCTGGAGCTCAAGATGTACTCCTCAAGAAGGTGCTCATCCGGATTGATTAGGCAGACAACGGGGAAGAAAGCTACTCAGTTTGAGATACCGCCAGCTCTTCCACTGTTCTTTTGAAATTTTGGATGTATTGTTTTTGAAACTGTATGGTATTAAACTTGTTATAACTTATTCCCTTCAGCTTTTTGGGGGATCAAGGGTTCGGCAGCTGCAGGCTGAACTATCTTGACCTCTGTGTATTGTTTTACCTGTATTTACTCTTATATTAATATATATTTTGTGAGGTAGGGACTTACCCTACCTTTAACCAGTCAAAAAAATAAGGGATATCCCGTCCAAATTTTATTTTATTTTATTTTATTTTTTTTATGGGGGGAGGGGGGGAGAGGGGGGGGGGGGGGGTTAAAAATTGATCACACGGGTACTCATCTACCGTCCATTAAATTTAATTTTTTTTTACAAAATTCAGACGGAATATCATATCCCGTCCGATAGGTTAAATTAAAAAATATATTTTGGGATGAAAGATCATTTATCGCCGAGTACTTTTTGGTAGAAAATTTAGAACGAACGGAATATGATCTTTCGATTTTTATATTTTCCAAATTACTATATCTCCTTTCAGATATGGCCGGGTACTGTTCCCCTAAAAAAATGGTATTTGACCAACGACTGCAGCACAAACTTTATCCAATTTTGTAAAATTTTTAAAAAAATAGCCAAGGACTAAAGATGCTCTTAGTAAATGCCATCAACAAACCATTGGCAGGCTATATTAAACTCCTAAAAAGAAACACTAGATAGAGGGTATGGCAACTGTATGACACCAAGTAGGAGTGTAATACATGAATCGACGTAGTTGTTCATAGTCAGTAATATGACCAATCAATCAATCATGCTTTATGATATAGGTCAGAATTTTGCACAATTAAGTAACATGACCATCAAATGAGCGTGGCTAAATGTTAGCAACAAGCAAAAAAGAGCGTGGCAGGATGTTTAGGTGATCCGGTAGAAGACAAATAAATAAAAGAAGAGAGGAGTGTATTTGTAAGAAAACTAGGGGTGCGTTTGGTTTGTTGTTTTGAAAATAGTTTTGTGAAAATATTTTGTGAAAACTGTTTTGTGAAAACTGTTTTGTGAAAATGAGAGTGTAAAAGCTGTCTGGTAGAGTTTTCTGAAAACTGTTTTCTGAAAATGAAATTGTATAACCTGTTTGTGTATAAAAAATAAACCTGAATGCTGTTTTCTTAAAACTAGACTGTAAAATGCTGTTATCTGAAAGCTGTTTTCCTGGAAAAACGAGCTTAAAAGCTGTTTTGTTATATTCCTAGCTGAAAACTGTTATCAGAAAGCTGTTTTTCTGAAAAAGCGAGTTTAAAAGCTGTTCGGTTATATTTCTTGCTGAAAAATGTTATCTGAAAGCTGTTTTTCTGAAAAAACGAGCTTAAAAGCTGTTTTGTTATATTCCTAGCTGAAAACTGTTATCTGATAGCTGTTTTCCTGAGAAAGTGAGTCGAAAAGCTGTTTGGTTATATTTGTTGCTGAGAACTGTTATCTGAAAGCTGTTTTTTCTGAAAAAACGAGTTTAAAAGCTGTTCTGGTATAATACTAGCTGAAAACTGTTATCTGAAAGCTGTTTTTCTGAAGAAGTGAGTTCCAAAAGCTGTTGGGTTATATTTCTTGCTGAAAAGTGTTATCTGAAAGCTGTTTTTCTGAAAAAAATAGTTTGAAAGCTGTTTTGTTATATTTGTAGCTGAAAACTGTTATCTGAAAGCTGTTTTTCTGAAAAAGCGAGTTTAAAAGCTGTTCGGTTATATTTCTTGCTGAAAAATGTTATCTGAAAGCTGTTTTTCTGAAAAAACGAGCTTAAAAGCTGTTTTGTTATATTCCTAGCTGAAAACTGTTATCTGATAGCTGTTTTCCTGAGAAAGTGAGCCGAAAAGCTGTTTGGTTATATTTGTTGCTGAGAACTGTTATCTGAAAGCTGTTTTTCTGGAAAAAGGAGCTTAAAAGCTGTTTTGTTATATTCGTAGCTGAAAACTGTTATCTGTAAGCTGTTTTCCTGGAAAAGTGAGTTTAAAAGCTGTTTGGTTATATTTCTTACTGAAAACTGTTCTCTGAAAGCTGTTTTCCTGAAAAAACGAGTTTAAGAGCTGTTTCGTTATATTCCTAGCTGAAAACTGTTATCTGAAAGCTGTTTTTCTGAAGGAGTGAAAAATAAAAGCTGTTGGCTTATATTTCACATTTAAAACTTGTTTTCCGAAAGCTGTTTTCCGAAAAAAAACACTTCAAAAGCTGTTTTTTTATATTTGTAGCTGAAAACTGTTATCTAGGTTGTATATTTAATGAATTCACAAAATTTTTCTTATGAGTTTTTTGTTAATTTTTTTTGCAGATATAGACCCAACTTCTATCAATGTACAAACAAGCAACCTGCTACAACGTGGAAGCGTCGTGCGCTACTCAATTTTTTTTTTCTTTTTGCTTCTTGGAAGCTTCCCACTAGTGTCTTCCGACCATGTAAAATTTTATGTGAATTGTGGTGAAGTTGGGTAATACAACGATTGGACACACTATGCAAATTTCAAAAAAATGTACAAAATTTCCATTACAAATTTCTGTTTGGTTACATTTATTTTACAAACTGTCCATTACAAATATAGATACATATATTTTGCATTTTACAATTTCTACAATTGACCAAACAAGCATCAAAACAATAAAACAATTGCACAAGTGGAGCTGCTGTTGCTGCTACTTCTCAATTCCTTGTACAGCTGCTGCTTCTCAACTCTTTCTAGTTGCTGCTACTTCTCCTACTACTACTTCTCCTTATGTTGCTGCTTCTCAACTTCTTCTAGTTGTTGCTTCAATCTCCTTCTACTACTTCTCTTCTACATCTTCAACTACTTCTGCCAGTTATCTTTTGTGTACAATCAGGAAAAGAAATGCATAAGATGAAAGTATGATTAATTCAACATGCAGAATCGAAATTAATATACTAAAAATAATGGTAGGCTCAGAACACAGTATTCACACTAGGGTTGCATTGGGGTGCATGCCAACTAGTTCAAATAAATAAATAATACCGCATCAGTTAAATAGAACTTCAAGCATCATTTCAAATCCATAAATACACCCTCCTTCATATAAATAGGGATTTCCGCAGTTGCGTACTCTAAGTGGACAGCAAAGTAAATGAACAACAAATCCAAATATCAAACCGAAAATACTGATCTCAGATACTCAACCATACTCAAGTTTCGGGCCAATAAACTGATATCATTTGCCCCCACTATAATCAAGTTTCAGGCCAGTTATCATTTACCCCAACCATACTCAAGTTTCAGGCCAAAAAACTGATATCAGATACTCAACCAAAATGAAGAACAAGTACAAAATAGGAGAAACTGAATAACTGATCAGTATGCATGCACAAGCTCAACAAGCTGAACAACAAGCTCAACAATAACTGATCAGAAACTGATAAGCTACTTTGATTTGACTTTATTGAGATTCCGTATTAACATCGAGTAAAGAAAGCTGATCCTCTAAAGTCGAGTACTCATGGTTTTGTTGTGTGATTTTGACTTCTTGTAGATATATGAAATCATATTAATTTTATGCTGTTGAGGACTTTTCAAGGTGGTTATGCTAATTAAATGTGAAGTTAACTTCACATACTTGTTTCCTGTTGCTTACTGGTGTTTCTACATTTGCAGCATACATCACTTAGGCCTGATGGGAAGCTTCTTCTCATCGTCGGAGACGCTCTCGAGGGACTTCTAATAGATTCCCAAATTGGAATGGTAATCATGGTTTATACAAATCATGGTTTTTGGTGAGATTTCAGGCATTTCATTCAGTCCAGAAACAGAAGCACTCTTTATTGGTGTAGGGGATAGAACTCATGGTGGTCTCCTTCAGTACAGTCGTTACCGGGATCATACATATCTAAATTTCTTATTTTGATGCAGAACAAAGGGTATTTCTCTTTTTTGTTTCATATGTTAGTAAGGAGGCAAATTTCCTCTAATTAGCATTGTACAGTCATGTAGAGAGAAAAGAGAACATGCTTTGGTGAGGTGAACATGTCACAAATGATCAGTATGCACGCACAAACTGATCAGTATGCATGCACAATAACTGATCAGTATGCATGCACAAACTGAACAACAAATACAACAAGCTCAACAAGCTCAGTATGCATGCACAAATTACTGATCAGTATGCACAAATACAACAAGCTCAACAAGCTCAACAAGCTCAACAAGTAACTGATCAGTATGCACAAATACAACAAGCTCAACAAAGCTAGTGACCAAAATTGTAAATAGAAGCCAGAGTATCAAAAATAATTCATGCTATATTGATCAGGTATTAATTTTCAGAAATGTGTTTGTCATCACTGCCTACACCAACCCACAAAAAGAGAGAAAGACAAAACCCCAAAATGAGTAAGAGAGAATCAAATACTTCCCTGGAATATAATAGGTGTCCACATACTGTTCTAGTAGCATCCATATTTTTCATATATGTCCTGAAACAAAATTAGAAAGAAATGAAGATCATAATCCACATAGTGTTCTCAAGTATAGGTATACTCACATGTACAGAAGAAGAAAGTTACAAATATAGATATACTCACAGTATGAGGCCATAAACTGAAGCACCGGTAACATTATTAGATGCTAATCAGCTTCTATGCATATGAACAAGAATAAGAAGACAACAGCTTTCAAGGAAATCATCATAACACATCAAAGAATCATGATCACTGTCGAATTTGTCACCAAACTGAAAATATGCTTCCAGCCGCATCAAAAGAATCATGATCATAACAAATCAAAAACTTTTCTCAAAACGCATTTGGTACACTGTTCTCAACCGCATCTTTTCTGAAAAGATGCTTCCAGCTGTTTCCCCTAACATTCGAGTGCGCTCGTGACAATATTTAGGAGAATTCATTCAAATTCAATTGAAAGGGAGAAATTATATACTTCACTATAATTTTGGTTGGGCAATTTCTTAACAAATCAGCCTTATCAAATTATACTTATGAATAGGTATATCAGTGAAGTGTATATCAGGTAAGTATATCAGTGAAGCGTATCAGTTGAAAGTATATAGTGAAGTATATCAGTGCAGCATATATCAGGTCAGCATGTCTCAGCCCAACACCAACAATTAAGTGCAAAGCAAGAAATAAGAGTACAGTAGCCTCAGCCCAACACAGAGAGCATAACTGTTGGAGATAAAAAATTACCTGCAAAAAGATTGAGGAACAAACAGCACAAAAAGAGAACCACCAAAGTCGCTGAGACCACAACCCATACTCGACACCTCTCATGTACCCAAAATAACCATGAAGTTACCAACATATTGGAGGTGATAATCTCCCACCATTTAGGTCATCAATACTGTTCACCTAATTTGACGGGCTTTTGTGCACAACATGAAAACTGCAACCCAATTATTATCTTCTTTTACGGCAAACAACAATAATTACTCCAAAGAGTATTATAGGATCAGAATAAAGCATCATCACTATCTTACATTGAAAGTGTAGTATCCATTACAAAATTCATCATATCCATTGTTTGCCTTACTTTTCAAATTCCAACATATTCTCATGTCTACCTCAAAATTGCAATGAATTCTTCTTTCTTTGAGGAAGGTTGCAGTTTAACAAATGTGTTGTAACTGAGATGCTGTGTACACAAACCAACACAATAGTGTGATCAGTATTGATGCCCAGCACGGCGGGAGATTATCGCCTACTATATATTAGTATCAAAAGCTGTTATTTTGAAACCATTGTACTAGTATATTTGAGACCATGAGACCTAATCCTATCCCAAATAAGAACTGTAGGATCAGAATATAGCGTCATCATATCCATAATGGTAAATTCATGTAGTCATACACAAAGGTGTCACCAAAGGTGTTATCTCCCACCATAATATGAATACCAACAGGTGTTATATCATATATATGAGTATCAATGATCATCATGTTGAAAGTTGTCAGACACTCCAAATGTAAGATAACATGTGCATGTCCAGAACAACGAAGCAACAAGGTTGTCATTATCCAAAATAATAGCTGCAGGATCAGAATATAATATCGTCAAATCCATATTTTGAGTACATCTAATCAATTACGAAAGCCTCACAAATATATGTTATGTAGGATCAGAATATATCATCATCATATCCGTACTTTGAATTGTAGTAATCATTCACAAATGTCTTTTCAAATAGTGGCAGATAGGATCAGAATATATCTTCATCACTTCCATATTTTGAATTCTAGCAATCATTCAGAAAGGTATCTCAAATTAAATTGTACAGGATCAGAATATAACATCATCATATCCATTCTTTGAATGCTATTAATCAGTCACAAGGGTCTCCCAAGTAATGTTATATAGGATCAGAATAAATCATCATCACATCCCTAATTGGCCGTATCCTCAAAACATTCTGTCATTGAACAGTTGTTCAAGCAAATCATCATGATTAGTGTAGAGCTGCAATTTTTAAAATTGCCATGCCAGCTACTACTAATGTCTTGTACCCACCCCATCCATTACCCATAGTTGAATACATCATTCATTGAGTCAGTATAATAAGAATATAAGTTCATTAGAATGCCATCTTCTAACGTAACAAATTATAATAAATTCTGGATCAGAATATACCGTATCCATCATTTCCAGAAACTCAGTCACACACGATGGTCCCCCAACCTGCATGCATACAAATATCATCATCATATGTCGCCTGCTTAATACAACAACACACATGTTCTTCAAATAGATGGGCTACAAATGAAAGGAAATAATTTACAACAAATATATACTACAAGAACAGAAAGTAACCACGAACAAGTACATGCTTATGCTGACATCAATGTCTGGCATTCCACATTGCCATGGCTATTTGATCTCTTTTATTATTCATGCGATTCAACTGAGAAGATGACATATCCAACCCCCCAGATGTGGAAGCAATATCTTCAGTGCCTAGGTGATTATTTTGTTCTTCTACTATGTCTGAAAACAACGAGTCATCGGCAGAATAACTCTTGATAAAATTATGGACTGCACAACATGCAGTTACCATCATAACTTGTCTTGTGTAGAATAAATTCGGCATAGACTTGAATATGGCAAACCTTTTTTTGAACACACCAAAGGTTCGCTCTATTACATTCCGTAACCTAGCATGCTGTTTGTTGAAGAGTTGCTTGTATTGGGTGGGTGCATGGTTAGGACCATGGAAATCCTGCAGATGATATGGCTGTCCACGGTAGGGAGCTAAAAACCCAGGCATGTTTGTATACCCACAGTCTACTAAGTAGTACTTGCCTTCAGGCGGGATTGGCAACAAATTATTGGTTATTGCACTATGTATTACGCGGGAGTCATTAGCGCTTCCTTCCCAACCCGCATAAACAAAGGTGAAGTTCATGTCAAAATCACAAATAGCCAACACATTTTGACATATGTCACCTTTTCGACCACGACAACTGTTTTGTCGACTTGCGGGTACGGTAGCAGGTATTAAAGTACCATCCGCAGCACCAATTGCTCCCTACATTATTGAGGTAGAAAGCTACTACTTTATCAAACGCATTTGATTGATTAGAATAAACGGTTTTAAACACGAAAAGCACAAATTACCTCAAACCATGGATAGAAATCTGTGGAAAGCCTGATCTTATCATGGACAACTTCCGGGTCTGGGTGTTTAATAAGAACTGCTGATGCTCTCACCAAACCATACAACACTTCAGTGAAATGTCTATCAATTGTTTCCAACGAATGATCAAACCTACCACAGACAATCCTTAACCTAGTACTATGAGCCACAACAAACAAAAAAATAGCAACACTTTCATAATGTGATATTCGCCTGTTCTGTATCTTCTTCGGCGTTTCCTGAAGATAATTGTTTGTTATTATAAATTGGCACAAAGCCATGAAACAGTCCTTGTTCATGCGAAACACCCAAAAGAATTTGGCATCTGGACCGTCTAAGAGTTCTTGTAGGTATTCGCGCCCTGATAGTTTGGAGGTTGAGTTAGGACTTTTACTATTATAAAATTGTTCGGCCTGTTCAAGAAAGGCCAAGTCCTCAAGATCGGATTCATCAGAACTTGACGACGAATTGCTTGAAGTGTCCATCAGTACCGTGGCAAGTGCAGTAGTGCAGTAGACTGTAACAATTAGATTACATTTACATAAAGAAGACTTCTGATTTTAAATACTCTACGACCATAATGGATGTCATGTTAATTATAACAGTTACCGAACGAATTGAAAGATAAATAGTGACAACAAACAGTCCAAATGTAGGAAAACGAGTGCAGATGAAATTAAAACCGATATAATATCAAAGCCCACCATGAACCAATGCATATAATCACCCAACTAATAGTACAGAAAAATGTCAAATAACTGATACATTTAAATTATACATAATGAAGGTGCTACGTTACGGAATTTAATAAATTACATTTATTTGCTCGAAAGTCTATCTAACCACCCAAGCCTCCACTCCGGTTTCATTACCATAAAGGTTTTGCGCCAATTTGGGTCATTAGTGATTTTCTCCAGTGCAAAATCAATCATAACATGATTAAGCCCATCGATACCAATCAGTACCTGCATGGCATTCTCAATGGAGTACTGGTCGTCTGCGGCAGAGCGATCAACCATGCCGGCCTTCTTCCTATAGTATTCACTCTTAGCAATGGACTTTTCTGCGTTGGCAAAAACAGCCACATCCATTCTTGAGCTTTTTGTAGCTCGGCCACTGGACCCACCACTAGAGCGTCTCTTACGAGACCCCGACCCCATATGCATTGGCTCGTACTCATCATCATCATCTAAATTTACATGCGGTGCATTGGAGGGAGCGGGGTGGGCGAACTCATACATGACCCTATGTTCCTCGTCGAGGTCATACACCCTTTGGGATGAAGCCCTAGATAGGAGACCCTCGGCGGTAGAATCTTGAAAAAGTTTGGTCAGCACATCATAGTTTGGCAAACCCTTCGATTTAAATTCTCTTGCATTAGGGTGAGCCTATTAATAAGTTATTGTGTTGTTAGTTTACAACTATACAAGTAAATAAAAATTATATTACGATCATAATCCCACATTAGCATAAAAAAAAAAATTTAAGATGAGAACCTGGACATATGACTTCCAAACTAGGGGATCGCAAGTCACTGTCTGGGTGTCTTCATCCCAACCCATACTGCTTTGGTTCTTCAAATCATGAAAGGCTCTCCACTGCATCTTAAGCCGTCCATATTTGTCTTTTATTTGTTTAGGATTGTATGAACGGTTACATCGTTCGTTCAATAAATTCAACAATTGAGACCATTGTCTCGCATCGAATTTTGCACTTTTCAAACTATTGCGATCTACCTCGGCCTCCATCAACTCAATAAATGTACGCACATGACTTGCGGGCCAAAGACCAAAATCACTGTCCATATCGATCTCCTTACCCTTAACGATCAGTAATAGATAACAGTCATTATTTGGGTGAGCATAAACAGTATACACTTATAATTTGAGGTTACTAGAGAAATTGTAGATGATGTGTTCTATCAAATAAAAAAACAGTACTCAAGATCAGCACGGAAGATCTCCGAATCAGCATTCGAAATAACCCAGTTCAACAGATCAGTACCCGACATTTTCAAATCACAGCAAACCCCCCCCCCCCCCCAAAAAAAAGGAAAGTTTTTTTCCGATCCTCAAATCTACACTACGACCGACAAATTAACCCTAAAATAGGAATTTTTTAATGAGGCAAGTGCCCAAACATAGACCAGTTACCATAACAGCATCAAAAAATGGGGCAAAGATAAGAAACATACCCTCGATTCCGGCTTACCAAACCTGATGAAGTTGTCTCCGACGGATTCCCTCGACCGGCGTCGGATTCGAGAGCTACGATTTCGAAGACACCTTTTAGCAAAAGCAGATCTGGTCTCTACGACCATGAAGCGAGCTCCGAGCGGTGTGAGGAGGGGCCCGAAGAGAGCAGCGAATGAGGGTGCAGGGTGAGAAGGAGTGAAAGAGGGCGTTAGGGTTTTCCAGATCTGCCGACCCGGGGAGAGACGAGAGGGGAGCAGCAGGGGGTTAGGGTTTTTTTGGCTCAACAGATGGGGATCGAAGATGGGGGTAGCAGAGACGAGAGGGGAGCAGCAGGGGGTTAGGGTTTTTTTTGCTCAACAGATGGGGATCGAAGATGGGGGGGAAGCGTACTCTAGTCACGAGCGCACTCTCAAAGTTTTGTGAAAACAGCTGGAAGAATCTTTTCAGAAAAGATGTGGTTGAGAAAATATTACCAAACGCGTTTTGAGAAAAAAAATTTCTCAAAAAATTTCCAAAACGTGGTACCAAACGCACTCTAGATTTGCCTGTGGACATGTGCCTACGGTACATCTTTAGAACGATACAGCATATGAAAAACTTTGTAAACAGTAACACAACAAAAACAGTGATTGGAGATAACGAGAGCAGCACAATCGTTGAGCAGACTAGGAGTTATGAAGATGAGTAAATTGCTTCAGATGAAAAAAATTTGACACCAAAAACCAATTCAGTGATAGAGAATTTTGTTGAGAATGAGAATGAAGAGGGAGTTTCCAGTTCAAAAATGAACTTTGACAAAGAAGTTGAAGTTACCATTCTTGAGAGCTTGATGGCAGTTGATGGCAGACACGTTTGCGATATTACCTGCTGATATGGCTAAAAATGGGGTTAAATCGGAACCGTCCAGATTGGGCACGAATCTTGAAGTTCAGGGGTAAAACGGTAATTTCACATACAAATGGGTCTGAAACGGGTACTGGATCTCCTTCTCACAGATCCAATAACCCACGAACAGATCCACTCCAACTGGGTACGGGTCCCGACCCGAAACAGACCCAGACCAGCAAGAGGAAATCAGGGTCACTGATTTGACCAAATCAACGGGCCTGATCTGCAGTTACCCTCTCACCGGAAATCAGGGGTCAGTTTTCTAAACAAACTGTGAGGATTTTACTCCTGACAGTTACACGGGAGATCAGGTCCCTAATCACTCCCATGGCGACTATAAATACCTCCCACCTACCACTGTGACCAGGTAATCACTCTTTTTCCAACTTAAGCTCTTTCTTAATCATCACTGGTTACTGACAAGAGCGTCGGAGGGTGCGTCGCCGAAATCAACCCCGGTGTATCGTACTTCCTTGCAGGTGAGCGGCGGGAATCAGCAAGCTTGGATCCGCTATTCAGGTTTTTCCACGAACTCACAAATCTCATCTGTTTACCCCCACACCAGAATCAGCGGTAACAGATTGGGGCCGTCTGTGAGAACACCATACGAATAGCCTCCGCCTCTTTTCCGTCGACTAGCTCTTCTCCAACCATGCCTCCCAGAAAGGTCAGGTCAAGGGGGTCCAACCGTGGGCCCAACCCCGCCGATCAGCAAGAGGAAATCAGGTCACTGATTTGACCAAATCAACGGACCTGATCTGCAGTTACCCTCTCACCGGGAATCAGGGGTCAGTTTCTTAAATAAACTGTGAGGATTTTACTCCTGACAGTTACACGGGAGATCAGGTCCCTAATCACTCCCATGGCGACTATAAATACCTCCCACCTACCATTGTGACCAGGTAATCACTCTTTTTCCAACTTAAGCTCTTTCTTAATCATCACTGGTTACTGACAAGAGCGTCGGAGGGTGCGTCGCCGGAATCAACCCTGGTGTATCGTACTTCCTTGCAGGTGAGCGGCGGGAATCAGCAGGCTTGGATCTGCTATTCAGGTTTTTCCACGAACTCACAAATCTCATCTGTTTACCCCCACACCAGAATCAGCGGTAACAGATTCCTTAGTCCAAGATCCTCTCCTGAATCAACAACCCCCTAATGGTCCTGCTGGCCAAAACGGGCGGAGGCAAAAGCAACCTCTCCACCCAGACCATGTCTCGGTTCACAATGCCTCCTCTGATTCAATGGCTTCCTATCACCCCCGGGCCTCCGACCTCCGCAACACCGTTCTGAATTGCCAAAAGGATGAGGACCTTCGCAACCGCCTAGATGAGAAGCGGGCCCGGGAGGTAGCCTCCCGCCAACATCAAGGTGAGCGATCTCCTCATCGCCGAGATGGCAGGAGGTCTCCGGACCGAAGAGGACGGGGGGAATCTCCCGAGCGTCGTAGGAGGAGGCCGCATTCCCCTGCTGATCGACATCATCCGAGGAACGATGAGGCACCAATCACTCGTGCCGAGTTCCTACTGTAATATCCTGATTTTTCAAATATATGAAAAATTATTTTATTTTGCACGTAGTGTGCACGTGCAATATTTTGGGTTAAATCTTATAATTGTTTTATTGTGATATGTATGAATATTTAAATATATGTTTTCAAATTATTCCATACAAAAACCTATTTCTTTAAACAAATAGAAAGCCATATTTTAAAGCCTCTTTCTTAAAGCCCAAAATGTATTTTTATTTATTTTTACTATTTTGGCCCATAAAACTAAGCCCATGGATTAATTTATTTAAAAAGTTTATTTTATTTTTATATACAAATCAAATGCACAATTTTTTGGGCCTAGTTGCTTGCACGTGCACTACACGTACACATGCAAGAGCACTTCCTTAGGCAAGGCCGGGTACACTTCTTTTGGAGGGAGATTCAAAAGTTTAGTGGTGGTCATGGTGTGGTAGTTATGTGAATGTGGGTAGTTGTGGTAACTCCTACTCTCATCCTAGCCTTTCATCCTACAACCAACCAACTAATCCTAGCCCTTCATTCTACTTGACTTCTAGTATAAATACCCCCTCCCATGGCTATATTCATATGCAATTATATCTTTCTAAAACTATAGCCTAATTTAGTAGTAAGTTGTGAGTTAAAAGATTAAGAGGATTGTGTGGGATTGTATTGCTTTCAACAAGGAGAAGAGGGCCGGCTATTCAAGGAGGGAAGCTTTCGGTGGTGTCTGTGGAACTTGTGCGCGCATCATCTAGGAGGAGGTGCATCTCATTTGCAAAGGACCTTCATTGCTATTGTGTTGTTTTTCTCTCTATACAAGGTGGGTAAAATTCTCCATATTTCTAAAGTAGAAATGCTTGTTAGAATGAATGAATGATAGTGGGTTTGATTTTCTTTGTTTCTAATTAGAAATGATGCTAGTATTATATTGAGAAATGATGCATGAAAAATATTAATAAGAGTACGCTCTCAATTGGAGAATTGACCTATAAATGGATTGGAATGTGAATATGCAGTTATATGTGATTTGATTAGTAAGAATCTAAGTTGGTATGGATTAATTATAACCATGAATGTGAACTTGGCTAATAAAGAGATTAGTGACTTTAATTGTTGAGAAATGTCGG
Organism: Hemerocallis citrina; assembly: GCA_017893485.1. NCBI lineage: Eukaryota > Viridiplantae > Streptophyta > Magnoliopsida > Asparagales > Asphodelaceae > Hemerocallis > Hemerocallis citrina. Next base: position 131,853,617 of record CM030364.1, on the reverse strand, counting down.
AAAAGAAACACTCTGGTAAGTCGACTTAGGACCTTGTAAGTCGACTTATATGCTCATTTAAGTCGACTGGTGCTGTTATAAGTCGACTTCTTGCTTAAATTATTTACTTAAAATCATGGATGTTTTCCCCTGGACAGTCGACTTACTATAGTATAAGTCGACTGGTACTGATGCATTTTTTTATAAACTCGAATGTTCTACTCTTTTGAAAATACATGAGACTTTATAAAGATAATTTGGGAATTGTTGCATGGAATAAAATGTGATTTGAGAATAAAAGGTGTAATCATAACTATGATTTTGATATGTGTATTTTTGGGAAATTATACCTTACAAAAGAACTAGAAATGAAGAAGATTAGTATAGTAAAGATTGAAGTGACATCATAAATGTATGAAAATATGAACTATGAATATTCGTTAGTACTTCTCATTTTGAGAACAATGTGATAACCACGAAATGTGAATTATTCTTTTTGAAGAATAGCGTGACGAAATATGATGTGTGATTACTTAATTTGAGATGTTTAAACTGTTCAGTCGACTTAATGTGTGTAGCAGTCGACTGTATAGAACTCGAGAAATTACATAATTGAACTATGCAGAACAAGCGACTGTGTTGAACGACAGTCGACTGTCCTGTGATTGATAATTGAAATTGGAACACTGCAGAACAGCCGACTGCCGTGTGCAGCAGTCGACTCTTCCGAGTGGTTATGAATAACTGGAATTGACTGGACAAGTCGACTGGAAGAGATCTAAGTCGACTGTCCAGAGTGTTTAGATATGTCAAAGAACATTATTCTGTATATTTTGAAGATTGTGAACTTTATGATTGGAACTCTTTTTATTGTTGTATGAATTTATATGAAATGAATCATAGTTTGAATTGAGAAATTTACATGAGATTAATCATAGATTTGAATTGAGAATTACATGAATATGAAAGCTAAGATCATGATTATGAAAAATGAACTCAAGAGCTGGAAGTGCTCCGATTATGTTAGAATTTGTGAATTGGAATTGAAATGAAAGAGTAGCTAAGTCTCCCCCGGCAATTGAAAAAAGAAATTGAAATGAATATTGAAAAGAAAGACCAAGGTTGGTCATGTTGAAATGAATGAATAAGTCCGGTTTAGTGGAGAGGCTAACTCTAGAGCTTTGATTTGGTTTATGATTCTAATAAAAACTAAGGATTAGTACATTATGGAGACGTGATGAAAGTAGGAGAAAAACACGAGTGAGGGTCATTGGATTTGCGGCGGAGAGTATTTCACAGGTTCTTCACGATGAGTCGTGACATGACGTGGATACGGCTCTAGGGTACCATGGCGGCGGAGAGTATTTCACAGGTTCTTCACGATGCGTCGTGACATGACGTGGATACTGCTCCAGGGTACCGTCCCTGTGGTGACACTTGTGGGATGTTTGGTGACTGCATGAGGATCGTGTGCCATGAAGGAGGCTGAATTGTCCATAGGTTCTTCACGATGAGTCGTGACATGATGTGGGATTCCCCTCCAGTTTCTGTACACATGCTTGCACTCATAGATCATCTAGGATACCTACCGTAGTTACAGTAGTAGATTAAGTCATGGCGAGGGATTGAACCCTACAAAGATGAAGAACGATTAAGAGGCTTGCCCTCGGACCTATGTAGTATGGGATGCATAGAATCCGAACAAGTGTGTATTAGTGTCATGTAACATAAATAATTGCATTAAGGATTAAGTGCACAATCACAACACGACATCAATAGGGTAGCCCCTTTAATTATAATGTGACAAGTTTGTGTTTGCTAAATATGAAAAATTAAGTTATACTATTTTCGGCATAGAGAGGATGGCCGTGTATAATGATCGTCGGTTGAATAAACTGACGTACCCACAGTCTTATATGCAGGTAAATGGCATGTTAAAAGTTAAAGAGGAATGGATGCATAAAGATTGTACCATGTTGTTGTACATTTGTTTAAATGTTGTATATTTTTACTTCCGCTGTGCAAATGAAAAGTGTAATATGATGTAAACTCTGATGTAAAGTGAAAAGTTTAAATTTCCTTGTAAAATTGTACTAAAGAAAGTGAAAAGATCCTGTAGAACATCTCGAATTCAGTGTATTTGGGATTCGGGGCGTTACAGAGTGGTATCAGAGCCACGCTTTCTATGCTTTCTACACTTGTACAAATTTATAAGGAACGACACCCTAGAAGTGGATATTAGAGTGTGCGTTTTGAGTCTAGAGATTTAAATGTAAGTGACTTATATTTGTGTTGCTCTATGACTTATGCTCCTTCCTCTCTATTCTAAGATGGCTGATCACTTCGACCCTGCTGGAGGCGACGACTGGCATATCATTGAGGAAGAGTACCATCCTGGACAGGTTGATTCCGAGGACGAGTACTATCCAGGGCAAGCAGATTCTGATGAGGAGGAGTGGCCTGAATCTCGAGAGATTACCCCACCTCCAGACTCGTCTGACGATTCTTCTTCCGATGAAGAAGAAGGACCAGTCCTGAGTAGCACTGTGGCTTCTCTTCAGAGGCAGGTGGAAACCCTGCGAGAGAGAGTTGGAGTATTGGAAGCTCAACTAGCGAAGCGAAAGGACGACTTTTCAGTTCTCAGTCACCGGGTATGGGAACTTGAAAAGAGGAAGAACCTGACTGATGTGCTGAAGGATGAAGTTGAAGAACTACGGGAAGAACTTCGAGCAGCGAAGAGGACCCGTAGGAGTTAGACTGTCTTAGCTTCTTTTATTTTCCATTCTGATGTCAGAAATGTTTTTAATTCGAATGTATAAAGTTTGGAATTCAATGAAATGCAAGTTGATTTAAATTCTTGTCTTATACTTCGAATTTAATGGATCTTTTGCATCAGAATATGTCGAGAAGAGGAGCTAGGAATGGTGAAGGGTTAGATCTGGAGACCGAACTTGCAAGGGTCTACCAGACGCTTAATGCAGTGGCTATGAACCAAGGAAGGGGGCCGGCGAATCCAGTGCCCGAGGCGATTAAGCTGGTGGAATCATTCAAGAGAATGAAACCACCTGTATTCGAAGGAAAGTCAGACCCAGATGCGGCTGACAACTGGATCCGTCAAGTGGAGACAATCTTTGAGGTGTTGGAGACACCGGAAGGCAGCAAGGTCAAGTTGGCGACTTTGCAACTGGAGAAGGATGCGGCTGTTTGGTGGCAGTCGATGAAGAGGACCATGGGAGGCTTAGTGCTTGGCTGGGAGGAATTTCTGGAAGAATTCCGCAGTCACTATTTCCCCTCCGATGTTCAAGAGAAGAAAGCAATGGAGTTTCTGTCACTTCAGCAAGGTAGCATGTCAGTGAGGGAGTATGAGACTAAGTTTACGCAGCTCTCTAGGTATGCGCCGGAACTGGTGATGGATGAGGCTAAGAAGGCTCGTAAGTTCGAGCATGGGTTGAGGCCAAGCTTGAGGTCCCGGATGATACCTCTTGGTATCAGGCGATTCGACAAGTTGTCAAGAGGGCAGCAGCAACGGAAGCAGATATGGAGCAGTTCCATGTTGTTCAGAACCGGAGGAACAACTGGCAGACTGGTAAGAGGCCTGCACCTTCTGAGAGTTTTAAGGGGCAACCATCTACACAGAGGTTCAAACCGACAGGGGCGAACGCTATTAGTGTGGCTGGAGGACCTGGAAACAATGTGGTGAGACCTCCTGCGGTGACTTGCTTCAACTGTGGTGAGACGGGACATTTCATGTCTCAATGCTCCAAGCCACGGAACAGTAATCGCAATGCACCAATGCAGCAGTCTGGGAGGAGGCCGTACCAACCAGGGCGAGTATTTGCCTTGACGGAAGCTGATGCTAATGAAGCAGATCAGGTCATCTCTGGTACGAGGGCTGATGTTTAGTGGTTTTTGTCGTTTCTTCTTCCCGTTCATATTGTGAAACTGTTATGTAATGGTGTGTATTATGTAACAGGAGAACTCTATCTTAATGGAATGAAAGCTGTTGTATTGTTCGATACTGGATCCTCTCACACTTTTGTGTCTCCTAGATTTGCTAAATTGTTGGGAGTTGAACCGAAGATTTTTTCCGGCAAGATCTTGGCAGTAGCTACTCCATCAGGGGAAACTTTAACCACTGATCGGTATTACGCTGATTGCGAGATTGTGATTGGAGATCGAATCTTTGGCATTGATCTGATTGAGCTGACTATCTTGGGAGTCGATGTTATCATTGGTATTGATTGGATGTCGGTGTACAGTGCAAGCATCGAGTGTAAGACCAAGACGGTGACAGTGAAGGCTCCAGGTGGACCTGAAGTCACTTTCCAAGGGAAGCAGAAGTGTTCTAAGCTGGTGGCAACTATCCGCAAGAAAGAGACTCCTGTGGAAGTGCAAGGGATTCCTGTGGTTCGGGACTATCCGACTGTGTTCTTGGAAGATTTTCCTGGATTACCCCCACATCGTGATGTAGAGTTCAGCATCACTGTTCAACCGGGAAGTGCACCCATTTCTAAGGCACCGTATAGGATGGCTCCAGTGGAACAGGATGAGGTGAAACGGAAGATTGAGGAACTGTTGGAGAAAGGCTTTATTCAACCTAGTGCGTCACCTTGGGGAGCACCAGTACTTTTGGTAAAGAAGAAGGATGGATCGATGAGAATGTGCATCGATTACCGAGAGCTGAATAAGGTCACTGTTCAGAATAAGTATCCTATTCCTCGAATTGATGACTTGTTCGATCGTCTACAAGGAGCAGCTGTATTCTCCAAAATAGATCTTCGATCAGGTTAACACCAAGTTCGAGTGAAAGCTGAAGATGTGCATAAAACAGCATTTAGAACTCGACATGGGCATTACGAATTCTTAGTTATGCCATTCGGAGTGACGAATGCACCCGCAATCTTCATGGATTTGATGAACAGAGTTTTGAGGCCGTTTATTGATTCTTTCGTCGTGGTGTTCATCGATGATATTCTCGTGTACTCCAAGTCAGAGGGGAGCACACCGAGCATCTGGCAGCAGTTTTGAAGAAGCTGGAAGAGCAGAAGTTGTATGCCAAGTTATCCAAGTGTGATTTCTGGAAATCTGAAGTGGCATTCCTAGGTCACATCCTTTCTAAGGAGGGAGTGGCAACTGACCCTCAGAAGATAGAGGTAGTGAGAGATTGGGCTAGGCCTACTACAGTGAAGGAAGTCAGAAGCTTTCTTGGGATGACTGGATACTACAAGAGATTCATTCAAGGTTATGCTCAGATAGCTGTACCGTTTACTGGACTGACCAAGAAGAATGTGAGCTTCAAGTGGACTGAGCAATGTGAGGCGAGCTTTCAGGAGTTGAAAGAGAAGCTGACTACTGCACCTATTTTGGCTCTGCCAAGAGCAGGTGTTGAGTATGATGTTTATAGCGATGCTTCACATCGTGGGCTTGGTTGTGTCTTAATGCAAGAAGGAAGGGTAATCGCTTATGGGTCTAGGCAACTACGACCACATGAGAAAAATTACCCGACTCATGATCTGGAGTTGGCTGCGATTATCTTTACTTTGAAGCAATGGAGGCACTACGTGTACGGTGAGAAATTGAACATGTACATGGACCACAAGAGCTTGAAGTATATATATCAGCAGAGGGATCTGAATTTGAGGCAGCGGAGATGGTTGGAAGTGCTCGAGGATATGCGACCTGAGATCAAGTATCATCCTGGAAAGGCTAATGTTGTGGCTGTTGCACTTAGTCGCAAGAGCAGTTTGGCCAGTTTGATTACAACTCAGAAGCATTTGATTGAAGAGTTGGATCGAGCAGGTATTGAGGTTGTCTTGCAAGGATTGGGAGCATCTTTGGCTCAGTTGAGGCTTCAGCCTACACTGAATGCAAGAATCATTGCAAGTCAAGAGGTTGATGCTGATATTTTGGAGATGAAGGAGCACGTTGGCACTGGCAGGTTGCCCGGATTTCAAATCAGGGATGGTGTGCTGTGGTTCGGAGATAGGCTGTGTGTTCCAAATCAGGCAGACCTGAAAGAGAGTATTCTTCAGGAGGCACATGCTACTCTTTTGTCGGTACATTCTGGGAGTACTAAGATGTACAAAGACATCAAACAGCATTTCTGGTGGTCAGGTTTGAAGCGGGATGTGGCTGAATTTGTTGCGAAGTGTGAGGTTTGTCAGCAAGTCAAAGCCGAAAATCAGAGACCCGGAGGTCTATTACAGCCGTTACCTATTCCGGAATGGAAGTGGGATAACATCAGTATGGATTTCATCACGAGATTGCCTAAGAGTTCTAAAGGCAATGATGCGATTTGGGTTATAGTCGATCGACTAACCAAGACTGCTCATTTTTTGGCGATGAAACTCACTGCTTCGATAGACAAGTTGGCAGAGATGTATGTTGGTGAGATTGTCCGACTTCATGGCATTCCGTCAACCATTGTGTCTGATCGAGATGCGCGGTTTACTTCGCATTTCTGGAGGAGTCTTCAGACGGCTTTGGGTACCAAGACAGATTTCAGCACTGCTTTTCATCCGCAAACCGATGGGCAGACCGAGAGAGTCAACTGTATTCTTGAGGATATGCTTCGGTGTTGTATACTAGACTTTGGAGGCAGTTGGGAAAGGCATTTACCTTTGGTAGAGTTCGCCTACAACAATAGTTTTCAGGCTAGCATCGGGATGGCGCCGTACGAAGCTTTGTATGGCAGGAAGTGCAGGACTCCTGTTTGTTGGTATGAAGTTGGGGAGCGTCAGTTGTTTGGTCCTGAGCTTGTACAGCAAATTTCTGAGAAGATTGTTCTGATCAGGAAGAGGTTAGTGGAAGCTCAGAGCAGGCAGAAAAGCTATGCAGACAACCAGAGAAGGGACCTTGAGTTTGAGGTTGGTGACTTCGTCTTTCTGAAGGTATCACCCAGTAAAGGTGTGGTTCGATTTGGCAAAGGCAGGAAGTTAGCCCCGAGGTTTATAGGCCCGTATAAGATATTGAAAAGGATCGGGAAAACTGCTTACCGGCTTGAATTACCGGAAGAGTTGTCTCAGGTGCACAATGTCTTCATGTGTCTATGCTGAGAGGTTATATTCCAGATCCGAGTCATCATTTGCCTGAAGTGCCGGAAGGTTTGCAGTTAGACCTGAATTACATCGAGTCTCCTGTTGAGATTGTTGATCGTCGAGAGAAAGTCTTGAGGAATAAGACGATACCGATGGTCAAGGTAGTCTGGAGAAACCATTTGGTTGAAGAGGCTACTTGGGAGTCTGAGGAGAGGATGTTGAAGGACTATCCTGAGCTTTTTGCTTGATCGTATCTTTGTATCTTTTTGGTTGGTGTGAGTGTTGTATTTTTGTTTGTTCTCGCTCTTGACTGTAGTTCCGGGGACGGAACTATTCTAAGGAGGGAGTGTTGTAATACCCTGATTTTTCAAATATATGAAAAATTATTTTATTTTGCATGTAGTGTGCACGTGCAATATTTTGGGTTAAATCTTATAATTGTTTTATTGTGATGTGTATGAATATTTAAATATATGTTTTCAAATTATTCCATACAAAAGCCTATTTCTTTAAACAAATAGAAAGCCATATTTTAAAGCCTCTTTCTTAAAGCCCAAAATGTATTTTTATTTATTTTTACTATTTTGGCCCATAAAACTAAGCCCATGGATTAATTTATTTAAAAAGTTTATTTTATTTTTATATACAAATCAAATGCACAATTTTTTGGGCCTAGTTGCTTGCACGTGCACTACACGTACACGTGCAAGAGCACTTCCTTAGGCAACCTTAGGCAAGGCCGGGTACACTTCTTTTGGAGGGAGATTCAAAAGTTTAGTGGTGGTCATGGTGTGGTAGTTATGTGAATGTGGGTAGTTGTGGTAACTCCTACTCTCATCCTAGCCTTCCATCCTACAACCAACCAACTAATCCTAGCCCTTCATTCTACTTGACTTCTAGTATAAATACCCCCTCCCATGGCTATATTCATATGCAATTATATCTTTCTAAAACTATAGTCTAATTTAGTAGTAAGTTGTGAGTTAAAAAATTAAGACGATTGTGTGGGATTGTATTGCTTTCAACAAGGAGAAGAGGGCCAGCTATTCAAGGAGGGAAGCTTTCGGTGGTGCCTGTGGAACTTGTGCGTGCATCATCTAGGAGGAGGTGCATCTCATTTGCAAAGGACCTTCGTTGCTATTGTGTTGTTTTTCTCTCTATACAAGGTGGGTAAAATTCTCCATATTTCTAAAGTAGAAATGCTTGTTAGAATGAATGAATGATAGTGGGTTTGATTTTCTTTTTTTCTAATTAGAAATGATGCTAGTATTATATTGAGAAATGATGCATGAAAAATATTAATAAGAGTACGCTCTCAATTGGAGAATTGACCTATAAATGGATTGGAATGTGAATATGCAGTTATATGTGATTTGATTAGTAAGAATCTAAGTTGGTATGGATTAATTATAACCATGAATGTGAACTTGGCTAATAAAGAGATTAGTGGCTTTAATTGTTGAGAAATGTCGGAAAAGAAACACTCTGGTAAGTCGACTTAGGACCTTGTAAGTCGACTTATATGCTCATTTAAGTCGACTGGTGCTGTTATAAGTCGACTTCTTGCTTAAATTATTTACTTAAAATCATGGATGTTTTCCCCTGGACAGTCGACTTACTATAGTATAAGTCGACTGGTACTGATGCATTTTTTTATAAACTCGAATGTTCTACTCTTTTGAAAATACATGAGACTTTATAAAGATAATTTGGGAATTGTTGCATGGAATAAAATGTGATTTGAGAATAAAAGGTGTAATCATAACTATGATTTTGATATGTGTATTTTTGGGAAATTATACCTTACAAAAGAACTAGAAATGAAGAAGATTAGTATAGTAAAGATTGAAGTGACATCATAAATGTATGAAAATATGAACTATGAATATTCGTTAGTACTTCTCATTTTGAGAACAATGTGATAACCACGAAATGTGAATTATTCTTTTTGAAGAATAGCGTGACGAAATATGATGTGTGATTACTTAATTTGAGATGTTTAAACTGTTCAGTCGACTTAATGTGTGTAGCAGTCGACTGTATAGAACTTGAGAAATTACATAATTGAACTATGCAGAACAGGCGACTGTGTTGAACGACAGTCGACTGTCCTGTGATTGATAATTGAAATTGGAACACTGCAGAACAGCCGACTGCCGTGTGCAGCAGTCGACTCTTCCGAGTGGTTATGAATAACTGGAATTGACTGGACAAGTCGACTGGAAGAGATCTAAGTCGACTGTCCAGAGTGTTTAGATATGTCAGAGAACATTATTCTGTATATTTTGAAGATTGTGAACTTTATGATTGATGTTAATGAACTCTTTTTATTGCTGTATGAATTTATATGAAATGAATCATAGTTTGAATTGAGAAATTTACATGAGATGAATCATAGATTTGAATTGAGAATTACATGAATATGAAAGCTAAGATCAATGATTATGAAAAATGAACTCAAGAGCTGGAAGTGCTCAGATTATGTTAGAATTTGTGAATTGGAATTGAAATGAAAGAGTAGCTAAGTCTCCCCCGGCAATTGAAAGAAATTGAAATGAATATTGAAAAGAAAGACCAAGGTTGGTCATGTTGAAATGAATGAATAAGTCCGGTTTAGTGGAGAGGCTAACTCTAGAGCTTTGATTTGGTTCATGATTCTAAAAAAAACTAAGGATTAGTACATAGTGGAGACGTGATGAAAGTAGGAGAAAAACACGAGTGAGGGCCATCGGATTTGCGGCGGAGAGTATTTCACAGGTTCTTCACGATGAGTCGTGACATGACGTGGATACGGCTCCAGGGTACCGTGGCGGCGGAGAGTATTTCACAGGTTCTTCACGATGCGTCGTGACATGACGTGATACTGCTCCAGGGTACCGTCCCTGTGGTTACACTTGTGGGATGTTTGGTGACTGCATGAGGATCGTGTGCCATGAAGGAGGCTGAATTGTCCATAGGTTCTTCACGATGAGTCGTGACATGACGTGGGATTCCCCTCCAGTTTCTGTACACGTGCTTGCACTCATAGATCATCTAGGATACCTACCGTAGTTACAGTAGTAGATTAAGTCATGGCGAGGGATTGAACCCTACAAAGATGAAGAACGATTAAGAGGCTTGCCCTCGGACCTATGTAGTATGGGATGCATAGAATCCGAACAAGTGTGTATTAGTGTCATGTAACATAAATAATTGCATTAAGGATTAAGTGAACAATTACAACACGACATCAATAGGGTAGCCCCTTTAATTATAATGTGACAAGTTTGTGTTTGCTAAATATGGAAAATTAAGTTATACTATTTTCGGCATAGAGAGGATGGCCGTGTATAATGATCGTCGGTTGAATAAACTGACGTACCCACAGTCTTATATGCAGGTAAATGGCATGTTAAAAGTTAAAGAGGAATGGATGCATAAAGATTGTACCATGTTGTTGTACATTTATTTAATTGTTGTATATTTTTACTTTCGCTGTGCAAATGAAAAGTGTAATATGATGTAAACTCTGATGTAAAGTGAAAAGTTTAAATTTCCTTGTAAAATTGTACTAAAGAAAGTGAAAAGATCCTGTAAACATCTCGAATTCAGTGTATTTGGGATTCGGGGCGTTACACCTACAATTCCAGGCAACTGTCTTGCAGGCCCTCAACCTTCGCCCCAACAACAATAACGCCCAGAGGGTTCCAACACCCCCACAGGTTCCAAGTCCTCGCCACCAATCCATAAGCCCCCCCCGGCTCCTAGTCACCGGCAACACCATCATAGTCCTCGCCGATCCCAGGACTATCGACGTCGTAGCCCCCGCTCCCCTTCCTATGAAGACGAGTCCAGGGGCTCGATCGACTATCACCGGAGGGACGATGCCCTCTACCATCGTCTCCACGAGATGGAGAGATGCATCGGCCGTATGGACAAGGAGGAGGAGTCGAGAAGAACGACCGTCCGCCCCAGCAGACTGCACTTCTCTCGAACTATCATGGAGGCTTCCATTCCGAAGGGTTTCAAACCTCCGCAGTTTGAAACGTACTCAGGGGAGTCAGACCCTGTTGATCATGTCGAAAGCTTCAAGACATTAATGCTGATTCACCAAGCTTCCGACGCCATGCTTTGCAAGACCTTCCCCGCCACTCTTAAGGGTTCGGCGCGGGAATGGTACTCCCGGCTCGCTCCCTCTTCCATCTTCTCGTTCGAGCAGTTCGAAATGCTCTTCATAACTCACTTTGTGAGCAGCAGGCGAACAGAGAAGACTAGCCTCTCCCTACTCCACCTCCGACAGGAGAGAGGAAAAAAGCTGAGGGACTATGTGAGGAGATTTACTGCGGAGGTCAGGTCCATCGCCTCCCTCGACCAGTCAGTGGCAACCGTCGCGTTCCAGTCGAACGTCCTCAACTCCAACCTCCGGTCGTCCCTCGCCAAAAAGCCCCCGTACAACTTCCCGATCTTCTCCTCAGATGCGAGAAATATATTCAGGCGGAGGAGGCCGAGTGCCTCCCGAGTTTCGGAGGATCCTCCTCCGGATCGAAGAGGAAGACGACAGAGGAGGAAGGGTCCAAGAAACTACAGAAGGACAACAGCGGTCAGTGCCGTCCTCCCCCCAGGTTCGAGAAGTTCACTCCTCTCACCACCAATGTCTCCACCATCTTGATGGAAGTGGAGAAGGAAGGGGTTATACCTCCCGCTGCGAGGATGAACACCCCGGCCAAGAGGAGGAACAAAGAGAAATGGTGTCGTTACCACCGGGACCACGGCCACGACACCAACGACTGCCGGGCATTGAAAAATGATATAGAGGCCCTCATCCAGAGGGAGCAGTTGGCCAAATTTGTGAAGGCAAACGATCGGGCGGATCGCACCACTCCTCCGCCTCGAGGGGGCTAACAAGCGCTCCGAGCGACGCGATGAAACCCCCGAGTTCGAGGAAGAACGGGTTCTGCACCTTATTCACGGGGGCCCAATGGGGGGCTCTTCCAAGTCCTCTCGGAAGGCCTTCGTCCGAGAGGTCAACTCAGTTCATAGTGCCCCTCCCCCCAAAGGCCTCGGCGTCCCAGTGACTTTCTCTGATGAAGACCTCGAGGGGGTCCGAACTCCCCACTGCGACGCACTTGTTATCGACCTTCGCATGGCGAACTTCAAAGTGCAGAGGGTCTTGGTAGACAACGGGAGCTCGGTGAACATCCTCTTCCTCTCGGCCTTCCGAGGGCTGCAGCTGTCCCGGGACCGCCTCAAACCGGCAGGCTACACGCTCCACGTGTTCACGGGGGTACCAGTAACTGTCGAAGGGGTTATCACCCTGGACGTAACTGCTGGAAAGACCCCGACTACCCGGACAGAGCCGATGGACTTTATGGTCGTCGATGTCCCGGCTGCATACAATGTCATATTGGGCCGACCTGGCCTAGCTGCCCTGGAAGCTGTTCCTTCGACGTACCACCTCAAGATGAAGTTCCCCACCCGGGCGGGAGTGGGAGAAGTCAGGGGCAGCCAAGAGACGGCTCAGAAGTGCTATATGACTTCCACTGGGGGGCTAGTGCTCTCCCTCGAGACTTTAGAAATCCCCGTGCCGAATGTCCGACCCACGTCCGAGCCGGCGGACGAATTGGAAGAAGTACTCTTCTCGGACGAGGACCCGAGTCGAAAATTCCTCATCAGCAAGTCCTTGCCGACTGCCCTATGCTCCGACTTGGTGCAGTGCATCCGGGGGAACCGCGACCTATTTGCTTGGTCCGCCACGGATATGCCCGGGATTTCCGAAGAGCTTCTAGTGCACCGCCTCAGCGTCGAACCGGGGTGCAGACCGGTTCAGCAGAAGAGGCGTAAATTCGCTCCCGAGCGACAACAGGCCATCAAGGAGGAGGTAGACAAGCTCCTAAAAGCTCGGTTCATACAGGAGGTGAACTACCCCGAGTGGCTCTCCAATGTCGTCATGGTTAAGAAGTCCAATGGTTCCTGGAGGATATGCATCGACTTCACAGACTTGAATAAGGCGTGTCCGAAGGATCCATTCCCTCTCCCGAATATCAACACCCTCATCGATGCCACATCGGGCCATGAGCTCCTCAGCTTCATGGACACCTTCTCCGGCTATAACCAGATCCGAATGTTCCCCCCGGACATTCCGAAGACCTCCTTCATTACTGACCAGGGCCTCTACTGTTATAGAGTCATGCCATTCGGATTGAAGAACGCTGGAGCCACCTACCAGCGCCTCATCAACAAAGTCTTCCAAATCCAGATAGGCCGCAACATGGAAGTATACGTCGACGATATGCTCGTAAAGAGCGTCCGAGGTACCGACCACATGGCCGACCTCCAGGAGGCGTTCAGCGTACTGAGAAGGCACAACATGAGGCTTAACCCGAACAAGTGTGCATTCGGGGTCTCGTCAGGAAAGTTCCTCGGCTTTATGGTCAGCCAACGAGGGATCGAAGCAAATCCTGAAAAAATCAAGGCCATACTGGACATGGCCCCGCCACGGAACGTCAGAGAAGTGCAGAGACTTACGGGTCGCCTCGCCGCTATTGGGCGATTCCTTTCGAAGTCTGGGGAAAAGTGCCTCCCCTTCTTCAAGGCCCTCAGGGGAGCCAAGGGTTTCGAGTGGGGCAAACTGCAGCAGGAGTCGTTCAAACAGCTGAAAGCCTACTTGGTCAATCCTCCCCTACTCAACAAGCCCGTCCCGGGGGAAACACTCTTCATCTACTTGGCAGCTTCCGAGCAGACTTTAAGTGCCGTCTTGGTGAGGGAAGAGGACCGGGCTCAGAGGCCCATTTACTATGTGAGCAAGGTGCTCCGAGACGCCGAGCTCCGCTACCCGAAGGTAGAAAAGATGGCCTACGCCCTGGTTATGGCGGCAAGGAAGCTCCGCCCGTACTTTCAGTCCCACTCGGTTGTGGTCCTCACCGACCAACCGCTGAAGCAGGTCCTCCACAAGCCGGAGACCTCAGGCCGGCTTATGAAATGGTCTATCGAGCTGAGTCAACACGACATCTCCTACCAGCCTCGGACTGCAATCAAAGCTCAAGCCCTCGCGGACTTCATCGTCAAGACCACCATTCCCGAGGTCAGCCATGTCCCGAACGGACACCCGATCTGGACCGTTTTTGTGGATGGTTCCTCTTGCAACGAGGGAAGCAACGCCGGTATCATCTTGACAGGTCCAGATGACTTCGTCCTCCAGTATGCCCTCTGCATGAATTTCAGGGCCTCAAACAACGAAGCAGAGTATGAGGCACTAATCACGGGCCTCGAACTTGCCCGAAGTGCTGGGGCGCAATGCCTCCGAATCCATAGTGACTCTCAGCTGGTTGTGAACCAAGTTTTGGGTGATTACGAGGCACGGGACGAACGGATGGCGAGGTACCTCGCCAAAGTCCGAACCCTCATGGCCCGGTTCGAAGAGGCACTCATCCAACGAGTCCCTCGAGAAGAGAATTCACAGGCCGATGCCCTCTCCAAGTTAGCCTCATCCTCCCTCCAAGGTCTCGAGCAGACCGTTTTGATCGAGGTCCTCTCGAAGCTGAGCATAGAAGACGAGACCCTCGGCTCAGTGGAGTCATTGCCGGTCCTGCTGCAAGATAATTGGATGAAGCCGTTAGTGGAATTCTTAAGGGACAGACTCCTCCCCGAGGAACCTAAGGAAGCACGCCGAGTAAGAACCAGGGCCGAGCGGTACGTCCTAATCGAGGGGGTCTTATACAAGCGCTCCTTCTCGCAGATTGATGGCCGACCGTACCTGAGGTGCCTTTCCCCAGAACAGGCCGACTATGCCTTACAGGAGCTCCACGAAAGCATCGGCGGGGCGCACTCAGGGTCTAGGTCTTTGGCTCGGAAAGCTCTGAATTACAGATACTTCTGGCCGACTCTCCTCCAAGACGCTGAGCGACACGTTCGGCAATGTGGTTCTTGTCAGAGACATTCCAACATTCGTCGCCTCCCCCAAGCCAACCTCGCCTCCCTATCAAGTCCTATCCCCTTCGCAATGTGGGGGATGGATTTACTAGGGCCTTTCCCTCCAGCTCCGGGCCAGTTCAAGTTCTTGGTCGTAGCCATCGACTACTTCTCGAAGTGGATTGAGGCCGAGCCCCTTGCCATTATCATCGAGAACAAGGTGCTTCAATTCTTCTGGAAGAGTGTTGTCTGCCGATTCGGCGTCCCCCGTGTTCTCGTCACAGACAATGGAACTCAGTTTACTGGGGCCGCGTTCTGAGCTTTGTGTGAAGACCTTGCCATCCAACAGCGCTTCTCCTCCGTCTCCCATCCACGGTCGAATGGCTAGGCGGAGAACGCTAACAGGCAGATCCTCTCTGGTATCAAGAAGAGATTGGACAAATGTTCCAAAGGCCTATGGGTCGACCAACTCCCCAACGTGCTGTGGAACTATCGCACCAACAAACGGACCCCCACAGGAGAATCCCCGTTCAACCTCACCTATGGGTCCGAGGCAGTGATACCTCTCGAGGTCGGGATACCTTCTCCTCGCCTCGCAGCCTACAGCGAGGAGCAGAATGCCAGAGACCTCCGGGCGAACCTAGACCTGGTGGACGAGCTGAGGAAGAGAGCATCAATACGCCAGCAGAACTACCGGAGGAGGGTCGAACTGGCATACAACAAGAAAGTCCGACCCACCGATCTCAAGGAGGGGGACTTGGTCCTCAGAAAGCTAGCCATCTCCTTCCCCAATCAGAGGAGCAAACTGGCTCCGAACTGGGAAGGACCCTACAAGATCACAAAGGTAGTTCGGCCCGGAGCTTATCGTCTAGAAGATCTAGAGGGCAGAGAGATTCTGAGGACCTGGAATGCCTCCTCGTCGCTCAGTACCGGCTCCTTCTTCGCTCGCTTGGACAGGCCTTCCCTCGACCAAGCTATCGGAATTGCCCTGGGTGCGGGAGCTCGGACAATGAAATACTTCTCCTTCCAATGCTTGATCGAGTCCGGGTTCTCGATCAACTTCACGCCCGTCCGCGGCGAAAGGTAGAACCTCTGCTCGTTCCTGTTCGGCTGGCAAGGGCGGTAGAGGCTCCGAAGGAGAAACATGTTTGTCTTGGCGCCGATCTCTTGACATCGAAGAACAAACGCCAAGACGTGCCTCCAAGTGTTCGGCATCAGTTGGGCGGGGCACAGACCATACCAATTAAGA
This sequence comes from Hemerocallis citrina, assembly GCA_017893485.1. Lineage (NCBI taxonomy): Eukaryota > Viridiplantae > Streptophyta > Magnoliopsida > Asparagales > Asphodelaceae > Hemerocallis > Hemerocallis citrina. Next base: position 131,837,465 of record CM030364.1, on the reverse strand, counting down.
ACCTCGACGATGAATGGATGAAGCGGAAAACGGAGCCCGGCGGCCAAGGAGTCGAGGGGAAATACGCACGAGTCAGCCGAAGACGACGTGCATGCTCGGAATCCCGGTCTGGGGAGAAGTAACCCGTACTCGGCAGGGATCTGGAATCCGGTCCGGATCCGATGCAGATCGGCCTCAGTAAAAGACGAGATGGTATGGTCCACCTTGGACAACTCTCTCGGCTCATTATCCTCTACCGACTTGGCAGTGCCCTGAGTCACCTTCTCCAACATCTCTTCGGAATAGCTCCGAACACCCCCCACACTTGACAGAACGATCAGCCGCCGACCGAATTCCCCTGCCGTCTTCGGCTGCTCAATGATTGTGACCACTCCTTTACCCTTCTGGGACTTCGCCACAATCTCCTGGAGCGGCTCGGCTACTTCGCCACTCTTGCTCGGCCGAACAACGGTCTGCTCGGTCGGCTCTATCACCTCCTTTCCTTTACCCGCTCGGCTGACGACTTGGTCCGAGGTGGGGGTCTCATCCGAAGAAGTAATCTTAACCATTTTTCTAAAAAGAAAGGAGAGAGACTAACCTTGAAGTGACTTCTACGGTCGGAAAAGTTCGCCGGAGCAAAGAAACGCCTTGCCGCGACAGCTAGCAGCACCACCCAGGAGCTAAAAACTTCGAAGGTGAAAAGTAAAAACTTGAGAGAGAAAGTAAAAGTGAATAATGAGATCTGGGGTGGGGGAGTGAAGATTTATAGTAAAAAGAAAAGTCTCTTGGGCTTCCTAACGTAAGGGCGCGACTTTTGGGCCGCTCTTGAAACGTCACGAAGGCCCAAAACGACTTTGTCTTTTCACCAAGTCAAGTAGCTCGGCACAACAGGATCTAAATCCGAACAACGTGCGATCCGAACCCAACAGCAAAGGGACCGGTCGGCTAACCGAGCAAGTGTCCATCCGAGCGTCAAAACGGAGAAAATTCACTTTCTCCTCAACTTTCGTGTAAGATCTCGATCAGACGGCCCAGATCTTGCCAGCGACGCTAAACGACAAGATAGCGTTTTCTTAGGAACTGGGCCCATCTCGAGATTCGTGCCGCCATCTCGAGATTCGTGCCGCCATCCAACAGTTCAGATCGCGCCACATCGCTCGGACGAAGCACTTCAGACCCAGACGCTCCACCTCTGTCTGAAGAAGCCGGAGAAAATTTGGATTGAAAGTTTTAAGGCACCGCCCTCGGCGAGCCCCCCGGGCCCGAGGTCTCGGTCGGTTCCCCTCTCACCCGTGAGCAACTCGAAGCCTATGACCTCGAAGCCGAAACCACGAATCGTTCAAGGGTTGGAGAGAAACCACCGTCTCGCGGGACCCGGTTAAAAAGCAGATCGGCACACCTCCCATCTCTAACTCCTCGGGCTGACAACCATCAGAAGCCGTCATCCCGGAAGGAAGACAGAGATCGAAAGAGACCAATCCTTCCGAAGCAACTTGTCCCCCGACTCCGGACTTCGGTCGTCACCCCTTCTGCCCTGATCTCCTCCGACCCTGACATCCGCATCGGGACCGTCAGAATCAGGAGAAGATCACGGTGGAAGAGTGACCACCCGTCCGACGGCCTCAGGGTTAGGATTTTTCAAAAGAAGACAGGCATCCACCTTGACTTCGGTCGTCACCTCTTCTGCTCTGATCTCCCCCGACCCTGACATCCGCATCGGGCCGTCAGAATCAGGAGGAGACCATGGCTGAAGAGCAACCACCCAAGGCAGACACCTCCGATGGCTAAAACTCAACATTGTTGTGACTGAAACTACAAGGGGAGTGGGGTATTTATAACCTCCCCTCCAAGAACCAGCCATTATGACCCTCAGGAGCTGAAACGCCACGCATTAATTGGAGGGCGCCATTCTTAATGACCCCGGGAAGTTGGAACGCCGCACAAATCCTGGGGTGCCATTAATGCTCTTGGGAACCGAACCGTCTCGAGATTCGTTCCGACATTCAACGGCCCGGATCGCGCTACCACATTCAGATTGCCGAACCCTTAAACATCCGGTCGGCTAACCGAGCAAGTGCCCATCCGAGCGTCAAAACGGAGAAAACTCACTTTCTCCTCAACATTCGTGTAAGATCTCGATCAGACGGCCCAGATCTTGCCAGCGACGCTAAACGACAAGATAGCGTTTTCTTGGGAACTGGGCCCGTCTCGAGATTCGCACCACCATCCAACGGTTCAGATCGCGCCACGTCGCTCGGACAACCGAGCCCTCAGACCTCCGGTCGGCCAACCGAGCAAGTGCCCATCCGGCGGCCCAGAACGTCGCTCGGACAACCGAGCCCTCAGAATCCGGTCGGCCAACCGAGCAAGTGCCCATCCGGCGGCCCAGAACTTCGCTCGACCAAACCGAACTCTCAGATCCACGGTCGGCCAACCGATCACGACCGTTGGATCTTCCAGAAATTCGTGCTCCTGATGATGAACGGTCCGGATCTTGCCACGTGCGCTAAACGACAAGATAGCGTTCTCTTGGGAAACGCACCCGTCTCAAGATTCGTGCCACCATCTGACGGCTCAGATTTTGCCACGTCGCTCGGACGGCCGAACCCTTACACCTCCGGTCGACCAACCGAGCAAGTGCCCATCCGAGTGTCAAAAGTGAGAAAATGGATGCCGAGCGACTACAACCATCAGATCTCTCAGAAATTTCGCGCTCGCCCAAGATCAACGGTCCAGATCAGGCCACGCCATAAATCAGTATTTAAAAATTAATTTTTATTTATTTAAATTGTTTTATTTATTTAAAAATTGCGAAAAATTGCTAAAAATTCGGGAAAATTAACTAAAAATTCTAGAAAATAATTAAAATTCGGGGGGATATTTTGGAGCCCCTGAACGAATAATTATTGCCTAGAATGTACTGTTAAGGCCCCTGAACGATTAGTTAACACATCGCAAAATTAAATAAATAGTCCGAAAAAATAGATAAAAACCGTCAAATACTCAACAAGGCTTCAGAACAGCTCACGGCTTCAAAAATCACCTCACTACCCCCTTCAAGATTCAAAACCCTCCATTCGGACTCCGATACAACTCCACTAGCCACTAAAACAGTTAAACTACTCCTCAAAGGCTGATCATACTCAGTCTTTAGGAGTGGGGGGCTCGTGATATGGCTAAAAATGGGGTTAAATCGGAACCGTCCAGATTGGGCACGAATCTTGAAGCTCAGGGGTAAAACAGTAATTTCACATACAAATGGGTCCGAAACGGGTACTGGATCTCCTTCTCACAGATCCAATAACCCAGGAACAGATCCACTCCAACTGGGTACGGGTCCCAACCCGAAACAGACCCAGACCAGCAAGAGGAAATCAGGGTCACTGATTTGACCAAATCAACGGGCCTGATCTGTAGTTACCCTCTCACCGGGAATCAGGGGTCAGTTTCCTAAACAAACTGTGAGGATTTTACTCCTGACAGTTACACGGGAGATCAGGTCCCTAATCACTCCCATGGCGACTATAAATACCTCCCACCTACCACTGTGACCAGGTAATCACTCTTTTTCCAACTTAAGCTCTTTCTTAATCATTACTGGTTACTGACAAGAGCGTCGGAGGGTGCGTCACCGGAATCAACCCCGGTGTATCGTACTTCCTTGTAGGTGAGCGGCGGGAATCAGCAGGCTTGGATCCGCTATTCAGGTTTTTCCATGAACTCACAAATCTCATCTGTTTACCCCCACACTAGAATCAGCGGTAACACCTGCGGAGAAAGAAGAAACAGCGAGTCTTGGTCATTAAATAAAAAAAATCCAAACCTCACACTCGCTGTCTCAAAAAGCGATACGATTTTTACCAAACTCGTTTTTTCAGACAGCGAGTAGGTCAGTTTGGCATTTTTTTTAAAGTAGGTCAGTTTGGAAAAAACTTTCCAAAGTAGGTCATTTTGGGAAAAAATTCTAGTTGTTCATAGTCAGTAATATGACCAATCAATAAATCATGCTTTATGATATAGGTCAGAATTTTGCACAATTAAGTAACATGACCATCAAATGAGCATGTCTAAATGTTAGCCACAAACAAAAAAGAGCGTGGCAGGATGTTTAGGTGGTTCGGTAGAACACAAATATATAAGAGAAGAGAGGAGTGTATTTGTAAGAAAACTAGATTTGCCCATGGGCATGTGCCTACGGCACGTCTTCGGAACGATACAGCATATGAAAGTCTTGTAAACAGTAAAACAACAATTATGTAGCTCAAGTTTGAATAGTATGACAATAATTAGTTGTAAATAAAAGTTCATGTTTCCATTAGTATATGTTGAAAAAAAAATGAGGGTAAACTACCCTCATTTATCATTACCCCATCGTGATGCAACAGTCGACTATGGGCATCCGCTTCCTCGAATTGGTCCATACCACAGCCACTTCTAGTTAGGTTGGCTACCCAGCAATCCTTGCATACATGACCAATCTTGCGGCAATAGTTACACGTCGGGCCTTTCCATCTACGGGTTTGCCTCGTGGTAGCGAAGGCGTGATGCTGGTGTGCAAATATACTCAGTCCGGTGAGCTGTGCATTCTCTTGGGCTCTTTCCATACTAGATCTCATCAGCTCATTGTGCTCTTATTGTCGCTCCATCATTCGTTGCATCGCCTGGAGAATTGTGACATTCTCTGATGTTTCAGCCCTAGGCAGAGGATTCGAAGAATCTTCATGAGCCATAGTCTGCAAAACCATCCAGTTGGTGAGTACCCAGACATACGTTGGTTATTACATGTTTATGTGATCAACGTGACGCACATATTATTAAGTTAACCTGACTTGAGTCAAACTTGACTAATATATCAATCAAAGACAGACATCCGTAAAGTTAGTCATGTTTGACTGATATATTACTCAACATTGGGCTCTGATGCCACTCAAAATCTGTCATGCCCCACTTCCCAAAATACGGGAATACGAACAGTAACGAAGGCCCAGCAATGATTATACATCATCCATAAGCTGTAACAGATTAACTCAACAATATACAAGAGAATACAACCACGCAGAAAAAAAATAACTACATAAACAATGAATAAACTCCAAAATAATCATGAAATAAATTCACCAAATAATAATCCAACATCTGGGATAAAACAAAATTCGGATCATAAAATCCCGGAATACAAAGTTTGATAAAAAACAACACAGTAACCAAATAACAAAAGACAGCTATAGTAGTCTAATAGTCCATCTCCGATCTTTAGAGAGTTTGCTCACCAATTTCTTCTGGTATTGCTCCTTCGATACCTGTAAATTTTTGATCTAAAAAGAGAGAGAAAAGTATCCTTAGAGCAAGTCGTAGACAACAAGTAGAGAAAAACAGAGTGTAAAGGAAGTATGAATATCAAAGAAAAATGGACATGGTCAAAGTCAAAGAACAAAGCAAAAAGAAGGCAGTAATATCAAAGGTTTACAATTAATTACACATGTAATGAATGATGTCAAGTCAAGTTCAATACAGGATCAAGTATGCAGGTTATTAATCATTTTATTAGCCTATCTAGTGCAAGTACTATTGCATCCCATACTACAGGTTCGGCGTAAGCACACAGTGAACGTTTTAGACTGATGGTGAATTCACAGATCGTGTACTCGGTATAACAGGATAACGTGATAACAAGATAACATGATAACGTGATAACACGATAACAAAATAACGTGATAACAAGATAAGGATTACTCCTCCTTCCATGTCAAGTGTTTGAGTGAGCAGGAAGGCCTTACCGAGTACATTTTCCAATCGTTCACTACCAAGTCTATCATAGTACCCCGGCTTGTTATTAGTTTATTTTCATCCTATGTGAGCATGCAAGAGGGTGTCAATATTATATAATACTACGTATAACTAATTCTACTCGTTACAGACAAATCATGAAGCAAACACATTAAATTACACAATCATATAATCAGGACAGCATGACCTTGTTGTACTAAAATGTGGATGACTATTACTACAAAATAGAAAATCTAGATCCATCAGAATTTCTAGAAACTAGTCTTCCACACGGTTCCAGCAAATATATATATGGCATATGAAAGATACAGAAACTAGGGTGAAAATTCTATTCTATTCAGATTTTATGTTCAGGCAGCAAGATGTAAATTGTGTTCACCTATTTGTTTCGGGTCAAAAAACTCATCAAATTAATCTATAAAAATTATGGGTGATTCCTACACATGTCTAGGTTCAGTTAGATTTATTTCAGATTTTTATTTTACTATTAACATGCTCAAATAAATTAAGAAACAGCAGGATACGCCTGCATTTGTGAATCTGGAAATTCTGACATAGCAGTACTAAAATGATGATGTCTAACAGATTACACATCGGAATTTAAATTCGCAAAAGGGTAGTAAACTAGACATCTGAGGCTAAATTTCATGTTCGGAAAGTTTTTTCAAAATATGACAGTAACATGGCCGAAAGTCTGATTCAAAATGGAACACACAGCAGTCCAGATTATATTTTGACATGAATAGGAAACAGTTAAATCATACAGCCATATATTTCATTCAAATTAATAATCAAAGTGTTCTTAGGTGTTTAACATGCAAAATTTCAGTTCTAAGATGTAATTTCACAGGCATGGTATTCAAATCATTAGATCAAATCAATCTAACATGTCTAATATATCAAACAAGTCTACAATGTGGATCTAGTTATTTTCATGTAGTTGTGCATATGCAATGAACAATAGGGACTAGGTTTTAGATCAAAGAGAGCGGCACGATGTTAAGAGTATATCGGGTTAGCTCGTGTAAACACTTAATAAACTTAACGGAATTGTCAAATAACAACATGATAAGGAAAATGATTGGATCTACTTGCAGAGATTAAAGAAATCTTGAACAAAATAAAATACTAGTTCAAGAAGAGACTTTCCTGTTATTTAGTAGATTCGAACAAATAGAATAACGGGATAAGAATCTATGGCAACGAACAAAAACACGTGCAAGACACGTGCAAAATAGCAACAGCACACAAACACACCACAGCAACACAGCAAGTCCACCACAGCGGATCCCCTACCATGCAAAACAACAAACACTGCACACCAAATCGGGATCCCTCTACTAGGCAAAAAAACAACCACCAAAATAGACCACTCACTGTCTGTCTTCTTCCCTACTTCGACAAAGAGAGAAGAAGAGAGTGGGAGAACTCTGCCGACTGTGGCACGACGCTGCGGTCGTGAAGCGACGGCAGCGGCGACCACACTAAGGGCGACGACGGCAGACGACGGTGGCGTTGCGGTCGAGAAGCGACGCAATGACGGCTCGGCGACTCTGTTCTTGATGAAAACAGAGGAGAAGACGACTGGGGTGCTCAGGCTTGGACGACGACATTGACGACGACGAGGGGGGTTCTCCGGTGGTTGCGAGGGTGAGCGGTTGGCGAAGACGAAGGCGATGGATGAGGAAGACGGTGATGAAGCAATGGGTTCGAAGGCGATGAAGCAATGGGTTCAACGGCAATGGAGGGAGTTCGAGCAGGAGATAGGCGACGGGATGGAAAGGCGATGGGCATGATGATGGTGATGAGGAGAGGGCGATGAGATGGAGGATGGAAGGTGGTCGGAGATGGCGATCCGAAGGCAACTGGAGATGGGTTGGTTTGGGTTTGGAGGCGGAAATAGGGAGGGAAAGAGAAGGGGATGAACAGAGAGAGAGGGTTGGGGTATGCACAGTAAGGGGGGGTTAGGCGACGGTTTACACAGGAACTAGGGTTAGGGTTATTATAATAGATATTAGTATATATAAGTGGAAAGTGAGATATTGGGCTATTGGTTAATTGAGTATTAGACCCAATAAATAAAAATAGATTGTATGTGAATATAATTGATCAACATAAACCCAAATACAAAATAATAGGATATCTGGTAAAATATGGTTTATAACAAAAATACAATTTGTATCACATTACATAAATTATTTGAAATAATTAAAAACACAAATATTAAATAAGAACGTATTTGTTTTAATAATCGACTGAGAGAAAAAATAATAATAACAATAGGAATAATAAGTAATTCCAAAACAATAAGAATAATAATAATAATAACCATGTCAATAAAAATAATAATACTAATAATATCAATTAAAGATAAAAATAGCAATAAGAATAAAAATACTATCAATAATAGTAGCGAAAATAATAATAACAAAATAATAATAATAATAATAATAATAATAATAATAAATAATACTAACTACAACAATAGAAATTATCAGAGCAATATCATTATATAAAAAGAGGGATTTGTTGAAATATTCTAGACAGTAACAATATCTTTGAGGGTTAAAATGTGAATAGTTGATCAAGTAGAAATGGAAACAAAGTTTATTTGAAAAATGCTTTAACATAAATCCAAAATGAATTTAACAAATAACGAAGTTATAAATATCGAAATACAGAAAATACTCATAAAACATGTATTTGCAAAAATGGGGGTTACAGGATCATAGAGGGCAGTGTACTCAGAGACAAGCTCCAAGTATAAAGTATTACGTGTCAAGTAATCACGTTTCAAGCTCCAAATATCCAAGTATCAAGCACCAAGTACTAAGTAGGATCCATGAATCCTCTTCCGAGTACACGTTTCTGTATTCTCCATTATTAGATTTTTTCCTTTAAACCCCGGCTTAGTTTCTTGTTATTATTATTCAAGCAAGCATGAACGTACAAAAACAAGTCAAGAAACATGGTAAGATGACAAGGGACAAGTACAAGTTGAATGAAGGACACGAACTGGTGACAAATGACTCAAAATAGACTAAGACAATGAAAATTTTAGTTTTGGACTGCAAGACAGTACTGCAGCAAATTTGGGATTCCCGTTGCCACGGACATGCGAATATAGATC